>BCLU01000003.1:562853-3161262 GCA_039545375.1 Trichosporon faecale | reverse complement strand
TGCTGGTCAACTTATAGTGTTGCTTACAGGGAGTGTGGCGCTTGGATGGATCGTCCTAACACGTGTCGGTGTAGGCAAGCGATAAGGGTGGAAGCGGTAGCCGAGATAAGATGGGGTGTGTCGAGATACGAGGTGTCGAGTATCGAGGTGTCGGCTCGAGGCGAGCTGTGGCGAGGCTTCTCGTGGTGTCTTGTGATGTAAACCGCAGATAATTAGATCCATGGGGAAGAACGTCTACAAAGGTGCTTCTTATATATGTGTATGGAGGGGCCAAGGGCCCCGGATATCGGTGGCAAACAAGTATCTGTTCCGTTGGCGGCTGCGGACTGTTCCGCTAGCAGTAACAGACTGTGTCCGCTATCGTAGACAGGCATGGTCTGTTTGCGGTGGCGGAATGTGTCCGTGAACGGTCACGGAAGGTGTCCGCTAGCGATAACATGCTGTGTCCGTTGGCAGTAACGGAGTGCTTGTCGGATTGTGTTATGCGGGAGGTCAGGCGCCGAGACGGGGCGTGACAGTATCCCCCCTCAAAAAGCTCGAGCACCGATGAGAGCTATATATGGCGTGTTCGGATGGTGATGTTGTCTGTCCGACACGTCCTTCACCATGGCCTTCGAACAAAGTTCTGGCGAAGTCGGCGATCTTCAAGGTTTCTTAAACGAGCACTTTATTCCTTCGGGTACTCCATCAATTCTGGATCCTTCCGAGTGGGCACTTGCTCGTGACTTCCTGCTGGCTGCATCGCCGAGCAACATCATTGACAGCTGCGGCCCATCGTCTTTTGATCCCTACCCATATTCGTCCTTTGGGTATCTGCCCGCTTCACCTGTCTCCTCATCCCTTTCATTCGACTCCATGGATTCCTCCTTCGATCCTTGCACTGCTTGGCCTATCGGCAACGGGACCCCCTTCGAGGATAGGTTCGCTTCGGTTGTCGCGGCCTACCCAGCTGAATACTGTAACTCAGTTTCAGTTTTCGACTTTTCGTCCTCGGCGCCTCTTCCAGCTGCGCCTGCTTGCGAGCAAACAGCTATTCCGCCCACAAGCTCAATCAAGGGTCCCGCAAGTGCAGTGTCACCTGCCGCCTCCAGCACAATGTCGGCTGCGGCATCTGATTCAGACTGGGAGCCATCGCGCAGGCTCAAGGAAAGTCTTCGCGACCAACCCTTGTCTCCTAGAACTTCTACTCCCCGTCGTAATTCTGGTCACCAGTCATCCAAGGCGCAGGCTCTCGGCAAGTCGGCATTCTATCTCAAGCGCGAGCTTGCTTCTATTGAGGAGCACGGCCAACAGCTGTTCGGCGAAGGCATGTGTGACCAGTGCCGTGAGTCACCAGCGAAGCTTGATTGTATCCATCAGCCGGGCAAGGCTTGCACATCCTGTATCCGGAACCGCCGCAAAGAGGCATGCAGCCTGCTGAACCGTGCCGGGAGTGCTGAGGCTGGGGCAGCCCCAGTGCCCGCTGTGGTCTCTGTCGAGTCTTCGCCTACTCCAACTCCAGTCGCCGTGGACCGCTTCCAGCACGCCTTTACGACCCAGCCCTCGGTGGAGACTATGGCCGGTACTCGTCTTGCCCTTGGTGAGCTCATGGACGATGTCTTGGGTCTTCAGAGGCGTGCGGCGGCCATCGGAACTACTCTTGAAAAGCTCATCCAGTCACTCTCGTCTTCGTCCTTTTGATTCGGTGATGGGTTCGTGTTGTTTGCTGTCTCCCTAAGCCGTGTACCCCTAATTTGGATGCCGTAGTATGCTTGGATTGGTAGTAAACCCTTGAAAACCCCGTAGGGTGCATGCACGATCATCCACGGCCTTGTTGGAGAAAGCAGAGACTGAGTCTCTGTTTTCGTGGGAGCACTCTCGGGTGGAGTGGGAATGTCCGGGAAAGAAAGAGCCGGGTATTTCGGCTATTAAAAGGGGTAGCCGGGGCTGTGCGGGCAATAAGAACTACCACGCGACAGAGTGAGTGGCAGAAAGTTTGCGCCCGTAGGCTGTATTGAGCCGGGACCCGGTTTAAAGAAATAGGCCCCGGGTGGCTAATGCCACCACAAAGCTTTCTCCTTAAGCGCTGCACACCCGATCACACACGGGGTTCAGGAGGGAAGGTCGAGGATTTGAACCCAGGACCCACCATCTCAACTGACGAGGCAACATGGGTGGCCATCCCACTAACCCCTCAGCCAAGGCTGGATTTGTGATTGCTATGCTCGTGTAACCAGTATCAGCGAGCTGGCAGTGGTGCCGTGTAGTTGAAAAGGAGTGTGGAGGGAAAACTGAAACTCAGTTCCAGTCTTCGAGGTCATAGTTTAACGTCATTGCGGACATGGCCGTAGTGAAGCTAATGGGTGCGCTGCTTCTTGCGCTTATCCCAGAACTCGTGGAGGAGATCCTGCGAGTTCTCCAAAGCTTCTGTCCCAACCCATTGATCCTCATCTTGATCATATCCAGCCTAGCGGATGAGGTAGCGATCAGGATCACTGTAGCGGCGATCTGTCTTTTGTGATCAAGGATCTCCTGGACTTCGTATTCAACTTCTCCGTCGATCTTGATTGGAGGTGGAGGAAGTTGACGGCGATTGGGGATGGGGTTCTTGAGGTGCTCATCGTGAGCATAGGGCTCCAGCAACTTGACGTTGAAGGAGTTCGTGAGAGCTCTCATTGAGGCGGGAAGATCCAAGCGATAGGCTTCCGGCGAGAGCTTCTTCGTGATCTTGAAGGGGCCGAAGTACTTGTGGTCAAGCTTCTTCATTGGCCGTTTTGTCTTGATGTTGCGGGCATCGAGCCAGACCTTCTGGCCGACCTTGAAGGTGGGCGCTTGGCTCCGATGCTTGTCGTAGAAATGCTTCGCAGTCTCGGCTGCTACACGCATTTGCTCTCGGAGATGGTTGTGGAGGTCTGACAGTCCGTCGACCTGAATCCGAGCTAGAGGAGAGTGATGGTCGACGTCTCGAGGGGTGAAATGGCTTCGCGGGTGGTATCCCTTGTTCGCAAAGAATGGGGATACAGTGGTGGCTGAGTGTGGCGTATTGTTGTAGGTGAACTCAGCGACTGGGAGCATGTAGTACCAGTCGTCCTGCTTGTAGTTGCAGTAGAGACGGAGGTACTGCTCCAGCGATTGGTTGACGCGCTCTGTCTGTCCGTCGGTCTCTGGGTGGTAGGTGGTGGATAGGGTGAGATCGATTCCAAGCAGCTTGGTGAAAGCCTTGAAGAATCGAGAGTCGAACTCACTGCCTCTGTCAGAGACAATGGTTTGAGGGAGGCCATGCCGGGAGAAGACGTGCTTGATGTAGAGCCATGCTAAGTCCTCAGCGGTGAGGTCCTTAGTCGTCGGGATGAAGATTGCCATCTTTGTCAAGCGGTCGACTATGACGAGGATGCAATCGAAGCCATTGGACTTTGGCAGTCCTTCGATGAGGTCCATGGAGACGGAGGACCATGGATATGGCGGGACTGGTAAGGGCTTGAGGAATCCGTAGGGGCTGTGTCGACGCGCCTTGGCTCGCTTGCACTCGTGGCAAGTGTCGATGTAGTTGTTGACCCAGCCCTTCATGTGCGGCCACCAGTAGTTCCGCTGGAGGAGCTGGAGCGTCTTGCGCTGTCCAGGGTGTCCTGCGGTTTGGTGGTTGTGAACTTCCTTAACCAGTCGAAGGCGAAGCTCATTGTCGTTCGGGACGACCCATCTGTCGGTGTGCATGACCAGACCATTGTCGTCGTAGGTAAAGGTCTGGTTGCTGGGTCGTTGAGCTTCTTCGTGGTAGAATTCCTTGTCGGGGTCCTTCTCCATAGCGTTCTTGAGGCGTAATACGATGTCGGTAGTCATGTTGAGGTTTGTCGATGTGGCGAGGTATTGTTGAGGTCCTAATAGCGGCTTGAAGTTTTGTGGGTTGGCGATTGTCGATAGGCTTGATCCTTTGTCTTGAGGGTGGTAGTCGGGTCGTCGAGTGAGGGCATCAGGCTTGGTGCCCTTGACACCAGGTCGATAGATGATAACAAAGTCGAACTCAGACAGGAACTCGGACCAGCGAGCCTGTCGTCGATTGAGCTGCTTTGATGACGTGAAGTATTCAAGGCTGCGGTGGTCGGTGTAGACCGTAACCTTGTGAGCTGCTCCTTCAAGGTAGTGACGCCATTCCTTGAAGCATGCCACGATGGCGAGCATCTCCTTGTCGTGGATTTCGTAGTTGAGCTCTGCCGGGGAGAGCTTCCTGGAGAAGAAGGCGATGGGGACCAGGATTCCATCGACTTCGTGGGAGAGGACACCTGCGATGGCGAAATCGGAGGCGTCAGTTTCAAGGACCAAACGTAGTTCGGGGTCGTAGTGGTGGGTAAAGCCGGCAAGTGTAAACTTGTTCTTGAGGGCGTCGAAAGCTTCCTGCTCGACGTTCGTCCAAGTGAATGGGACGTCGTTGCGAGTGAGGCGGATAAGGGGATTGGCCACTGTTGAGTAACCCTTGATGAAGCGGCGATAGAAGTTGCAGAACCCAAGGAAAGACCTTACGTCGTGCAGGTTGCACGGTCTAGGCCAGTCGAGGATAGTCTGAACCTTCTTCTTGTCCATTCCAATGCCTTTGTCAGAGATGATGAAACCGAGGAATTCCACAGAGTTGGTGTGGAACTCGCACTTCGAGGCCTTGGCGTAAAGACCTATATCTCGGAGGCGCTGGAGGACCCGCTTGACATGCTCCTCGTGCTCCTCGATGGTGTCGGAGAACACCAGGATGTCGTCGAGGTAGCAGATGACAAAGTCATCAAGCATGTCCCGGAAGTTGTGGTTCATGAGGTGTTGGAAGCTGGCAGGGGCGTTTGTAAGGCCAAAGGGCATGACCTTATACTCGAAGAGTCCGTAGCGAGTTCGGAAAGCGGTTTTCCATTCATCACCTTCTGCGATGCGGAGCAGGTTGTAGGCTCCTCGCAGGTCGATCTTCGTGAAGATCTTCGCCTTCCTGAGTCTATCCAGCAGCTCAGGGATGAGGGGAAGCGGGTAGCGGTTCTTGATGGTGATCTTGTTAAGACCGCGGTAGTCCACACAGAGACGCAGCGAGCCATCCTTCTTCTTGACGAATAGAATGGGTGCGGCCGCTGGGGACTCGGAAGGGACGACGAACCCTTTGGCTAGGTTCTCGTCCAGATATTCCCTAAGAACACCAAGTTCTTTCTCCGAGAGGGAATAGATGGGGCCGAAAGGAGGTGTCTTGCCGTCCTGGAGGGTGATGTGGTGGTCGAATGGTCGATGTGGCGGTAGTTTGTCGGCCTCTGTCTTGCTGAAGACGTCGAGGTAGTCGTGATATTCTTGAGGAACGAAGGCAGTGTCGTCGGCGTCGGCATCTGCCCCACTGCAGAGGTAACTGGCTGCCCGTGAAACCAGTGCTCCCAGTGCAAAGTCAGAGAGAGGAGGCGGCGTTGCGTCCTCTGAATCGTAAGCGTCAGGAGACCCTTCCTGCGCTGTCTCGTAGGCGTCGGGGGACCCACCCCGCGCGGTGTAGGCGATCTCTGTGTCGGAGTCGCTGGCGTAGTCCATGTCGTGGTTGTCGTAGTGTCGGTCATAGTCGAAAGGGGGCAAGAGGCGCCCAAACCGTGTAAACTCAAAGCCAGTGTCAGATCTAAGAATGATCTTCGAGTTGTTGCGGTTCCTCTTGCTTGTCGGGATAGAGGCTTCACCTTGCCGGGGTGATCCTGGCCTCTTCGTAGTCGGAGTCCTATTGGCGGCGGCGCGGCCAATCTTCGAGCTAGCGGCAGCGCGGCTGCTCGGTAAACCTTGCTCCAGTCGAGAGCCAAGGTCTGATGTCGGGGTCCTAGTTGTCGATGACGATGTCGTTGTCGTAGTGGTTGTCGGGTTCTTGAAGTCGAAGTCGGGTCGATAAAAGCATGATCTAATGGACATACGAGCCCAAGAGACGAAGGGATCATGTTCCCTAAGCCACGGGAGGCCCAGCACGATTGGGAACGTGAAGAGGGAGGTAACGGCGAAGTTTATCCACTGAGGACCAAAGTCCTTCAGCTGGATACACACAAAGACCTCTTTGTCGATAATGCTCTTGTGTCCAGCACCGTCGAGCAATACCAGGTCTCGAGGAGGAACGCTGGCCATCTTGAGGTTGAGGGCCTGAGCGAAGTTGATGTCGATGAAGTTGTTGGAGGCTCCCGAGTCGATGAGAGCGTGGAGGTGGTCGGGCTTGAACACACTTTGCTTGTTCTTGGCCTTGAGGGTAAAGGGGATAGTGAGGTTGGTTTTGACGGCGAAGGAGCGGACGGTGTCGGCGTCCTTCTGGTCTGTGGTGTCGTAGAGGGTATATGTCGAGTCGAGCGTAGAGCCAAGGTGGTCAGCCATGTTGGAATCGCCTTCTGACCCCTGGCTGGGGTTAGGTCGAAGGCTTAGGCTTTTCCTGAACCCTTGACAGTTGTGCCAGTGGAGAGGTTGGCACGAGGCGGAGAAGACTTGTACTTGGGTCGACTGGGCGGTGCCACAGGACAGTGGTGAACCGTGTGGCCCTTGCCACCGCAGTAGAGACACAAGCCTTCCTTCTTGCGGCGCTCGTATTCGGCGTTGGGGATTCTGCCACGGAACTTGGAGCTCTGAGGCGTCGGGTCAAATCCCATCTGGAGGTGGTCCCGCTTGTCGTTGTCCTGGTGGAAAGCGGGTCGAGGGGTGAAAGTCGCCTTGGTGATAGTGGTCTTGAAGTTGGGGTTGCGAGGGACAAAGCGGTTGTCGATGCTCTTAGTCGAAGAGCGGTCCCTTTCCAAGTGGCGCTCGAAGAGGCGGGTGTCGATGCGGACTGCAATCTCCTTGAGCGTCTTGAGGTCCTTGGGCTTCTCGGTACGAGCCAGCTCATCCTTGATAGTGTCCTTGAGACCTCGGTAGAACTGGGCACAGAGGGCCTCATCGTTCCAGCTCACGATCGCAGCGTAGCGAGTGAAGTCGGCGACATAACTCGAGGCAGAGCCACGCTGGCGCAGATTGTAAAGGTGGCGCTCAGCCGTGGCGACCTCATCGGGATCACCGAACATGGCACGAAGCTCCTTGCAGAAAGCATTGAAGTCGTCGAGCCATGCGGGGGGGTTCTCAGCAGCCAGGTAGGGCTGGAACCAGAGGAATGCCGTGTCGCGAAGATACGAGGCGGCATAGAGAACCTTGGAGTTCTCAGTCGGGAATCGAGATGGTTGAAGACCGATAACCATCTTGACTTGAGTGATGAAGGTTGTTACCTTGTTGCGCTGCCCAGAGAAGTACTCAGGGCTCGACACCTTAGGCTCGTGCTTGCCGTTGGTAGTCGACGCAGTGGAGGCCTCGGTGGCCTCACGCCGGGTGCGATCGATGTTGTCTCGCATGTTGTCCACGGTCGAGTGGAGGGTGGCGTTCTCGTTTTCAAGCCTCTGCTGGTTGTCCAGAAGCTCCTGCAGCTGCGCTTCCAGGGCGGAAAGTCGTTGAGCTGCCATAGTCGTACGGTCGATTGTCGGTATGTCGGGTGTCGTAGGGGGACTTCAAGGTGGTGGTGGTTGTCGAAAGGAGTGTCGTTGGCGGTCGACCTTGTAGAACCTTGTCGTTAAGGTTGGCGAAGTGGTGTGGCGAAAAGCAACACAAGTCAAATCCAACAAGCGATGATGGATCTAATTATGCTGTTACGATCCGGGCTGCCCGAAGTGGGTGGATCGTCGATGGAGAACTCGAGGCGTGCGGAAGTGGCACAACCTACTGAACCTGCTGGTCAACTTATAGTGTTGCTTACAGGGAGTGTGGCGCTTGGATGGATCGTCCTAACACGTGTYGGTGTAGGCAAGCGATAAGGGTGGAAGCGGTAGCCGAGATAAGATGGGGTGTGTCGAGATACGAGGTGTCGAGTGTCGAGGTGTCGGCTTGAGGCGAGCTGTGGCGAGGCTCCTTGTGGTGTCTTGTGATGTAAACCGCAGATAATTAGATCCATGGGGAAGAACGTCTACAAAGGTGCTTCTTATATATGTGTATGGAGGGGCCAAGGGCCCCGGATATCGGTGGCAAACAAGTATCTGTTCCGTTGGCGGCTGCGGACTGTTCCGCTAGCAGTAACAGACTGTGTCCGCTATCGTAGACAGGCATGGTCTGTTTGCGGTGGCGGAATGTGTCCGTGAACGGTCACGGAAGGTGTCCGCTAGCGATAACATGCTGTGTCCGTTGGCAGTAACGGAGTGCTTGTCGGATTGTGTTATGCGGGAGGTCAGGCGCCGAGACGGGGCGTGACACTTGGCGGTGACCGGGTCACCTAAGGCGATCTCCTCCGCGGCAACGGATGCCAGATGGCCCTCATGCTCGTCGAGAGCGTGGGGCGAGGAGGAGGGTTGAGCAGGCGCGCTCTCATCATCATCGTTGTTGTTGATGATGTCATCAAGGTTGGCGGTGGCAGCAGTGGCGGACTCGACTGCCGTGTCCAGAACGGCTAACTCGTCGTGGGTCTCGTCGCGCTCCTTGGCTGGGTCGAGGTCGTAGTCGACGTTAGCAAGCGATTTGAGCTTGCTGCCAGGCCTGCCGCCCTTGTAAACCCAGGCATCAAAGACGTGCTCGATGCTGCCGTCCTCGAGGAGTACCATCCAACCTGGTTGATCAATGAGGGTCTGTAGGACCCTGGCGGGCACTGAGCGAGTCCTCTCGAGGTTGGGAAGAGTTGTGGGCGCGTCCATGCGGACGAAGACACGGACACCGAAGGGTAAAAGCCTGTCGAGATGAGGCTTACGGCCCGTGTACCGCTCATATGCCGTGATCTTGTCATCAAACATGGTTGTCATGTTGATGAGGTTGTTGACGTGGTACGTGGCGTACGGCCAGTACACCTGGCTCAGGTTGGTGGCGTCCAGGAGGACCTTGGTCAACTCGGTGACATAGCGGTTGTGGCGTTCGGCGACGCCGTTGAGTTCCGCCGAGGCAACCAGGCCGTCCTGGTGGACGATGCCCTCCTGGCTGCAGAACTCCTTCAGGTTACCGGTGACAAACTCGGAACCCTTGTCACTGCGGATAACAGTAACCTTCACGTTCGCCTGGCGCTGGAGGCGGCGAATCTCGTGGATGATGGTCTTTGTGGCATCGAACTTGTTCTTGAGGGGAATGGCCAGGCGGTAGCCAGTGTAGTCTGCCACAAAGGCAAGCCAGTAGCGATGCTGCTGTGGCTTGGTTTCCGTCATGAACTTGAGGTCCACGTGAACGTACTCGCGGTCGGCGGCGAATCCTCGGTTGGAAGGGCCCTTGCGAGGAACCTTGGTAGTCTTGTACGCCAGACAGGTTTTGCAATGGGTCATGTCAAATGGATCATCCTTGATGTCGTCATAAGTGACGTCGGAGATCATGCCCATCTTGACTGCGCGCAAGATAGAGGGGTTGCCGAGGTGGCCGTAGCGGAGGTGAAGCCTATGGAGCGGTGTGAACCGTCCAAGTTGCTCAACGGCAGCCACATGGCCAGGCAAGGTGATGTCGAGATCAACACCAATGCGCTCACCCGAGTACTTGTTGTGGATGGCGAAGACGAGGTTGTCCTTGCGGAGCTGGCGACCCTCAGTGTCGGTGATCCACCCGTCGCTTTCAAGCATACGGGTAGCGAGCATGTTGTCGCTGGTGTCATTTGAGTAGAGGACACCACGGATGGTGTGTACCATGTTTTGCTTGTCCAGGAAGGAGATGCAACCGCGCCAGGTGATCGTAAGGACGAACTTGGTGCCCGCAAGCTGGATGCGGAGCGGTTGGCGGAGCTTCTCGACCGTGTGGAGGATGTTCTTGTCTCCAACGATGTGGTGAGTGGCACCGGAGTCGAGTAGGAAGCTTGTAGTGACCCGAGGAGTGATCTCAGAGTCACTAGACGCGTCGGAGGCGTCGGAGTCGTCGCTAGAGTCGCTGCTGGAGTCGGACTCGTAGTTGGTAGCGGCGAGATGGCCGTCAAAGTCGTCAGGAGAGACGATGGCGTTGACGTCAAGGCTGACGTGAGCGGCGTTGCTGATGCAAGTGCCACTGTAGAAGCCGTCAAGAGAGGTGGAGGCGACGGAACCGGCGTTCTCCTTGGACTTCTCCTTCTCCTTCTTCTTCTTGTCCTTCTCCTTCTCCTTCTTCTTGCCGAGTCGACAGTCCTTGGTGTCGTGGGTCGTGCTGTCCTTGTGGTACTTGCACTTCTTCTTAGGCTTGTTAGAGGTCTTGGCGGCAGATGTGGTGAGCTTGACCGGTGCGCCTTTGGAAGAATTGACCGAGCCGTTCATGTACTCGCGCTCCTCGGTGGCACGGAGGGACTCGATGAAGGTAGAGTACACGGAGGTAAAGCGAGACCAGGTCTTGACGGGCTCAGCAGCCCACTGGGAGCGGAGAAGAACACCCCACTCAGTCGGGACAGCACCAAGAACATTGGCAACCCTGTTCTCATCGGTCATGGTGACCTGGAGACGTCCGAGTTGGGCGTAGATGTGGATGAACTTGTCATAGAACTCCGTGGCTTGCTCGGCGGTGGCGCCACGGGCAAGATAGAGAGTATGAAGCTCGCGTTGAAGAAGAGCGACCCTTTCAGGGTTGTGAGTCTTGAAGCGGGACTCAACGGCGCGGTAGATGAAGCGGGCCGAGGGCAGACGCTCGTAGTCGATCACAATGTCCTCAGCGATGGTTGAGAGGAGGATTGTGCGAGCAAGGCGCTCACGGCGGGCCCAGGTGGACCATTTGGTGAGCTGCTCGTCCGTGATGGTACGAGTTGCACCCCATGCCTGGACAGCGGCGTTGATTTGGATGTTCGTGGCATCCTCGGGCAACTCGGCGATGACGATCTCCCGGATGATGTGCGGCGCGATGTCCGGACCCTTGGGAGATGAGACACCGGCGATGTAACCCTCAGGGTAGCTGTCGGCGTTGGTGTGAGGCAAGGACTCCCGGCGGTAAGGGTCAAGAGTGTGCTCGGTGATGTGCTCGAGCACGTCCTTGCCGAGGCAGTAGATGCGGACTGCATTGTCCCAGCGCTCATAGTTGCTAGTACCAGTGAGCTTGGGGACGTTGTCCTTGAGGTCCGCCCAAGACGGGATGGAGGAGGAACCAGACATGGTTGAGGCGTGTCGGAGTTGCTGAGGTGATCAGGCAACCGTGTGAAAGTGAGACACGTGGTGGTGACGCGGTGGCCAAGGCGTACGAGCCAAGGGCGCAGAAGGGTTGTTTGACGAGCGCTTTGTGCGTGGTGGCACACGTGGTTGTGGCGGGACAACGACGCTGGGTGCTAGCAATCGAGTGCTAGGCTTGTCCTGGGGCTTGTGGCGCTCTACAGTGGTTGCAGAGCAGTGCTTAAGTAGCTGACGAGGTGTCGAAGCCGCAGGAGTGACAATGCCAAGGCGGTTGGGCTTAATTTGTCGTAAGATCAATGCCGAGAGGGTAAGGCGCGGTCTTGCAGTGCCGAGGACAGGCTTGGGCTTATTGTTGCAAGCCGTGATCTGCCGAGATGCTTGGAAATCGGGCTTGGTAGACTGCCGAGCGGATCGGGCTTATTGTCTACGACGCTGAAACCGGGGTTGCAGGCTTGAGTTGAGCTGTGGGAGGCTCAGACCGTCGACAACGGGTGTCGGAGACTGCCGATCAGATCGGGCTTATTGTCTGAGTGCTGGTAGTGGCGTACCAGGCTTGAGCTGAGCTGTGGCGGGCTCCAGCTGACGAGATCGAGGTGCCGGAGGCAGAGTCCGGGCTTGAGAGGCGGTAGCGACGCCGGAAGGGTCCGTTGGAGTCGGTAGAAGACAATGGGATCGGTAGGCGGGTGGCAAGTGCCGGTGGCAAAGGCGGGTTTGCCGGAGATCTCGTGTAGAGAGCAGGTCTACGCAAAGGAACGATGCTCCTGCGATGCGGTAGAGGCCTGTGACTCTTAATCTGTTAGGAACTTAGGCTCGTGATGCCGCTGGACCGATGGTCTGGCAGGCTGAGCGGCAGTAAACTGATTGGAGATGGTGATTCATGCACGCTCAGAGAGCCGTTTATATATCTACAGGCAGCTAGAGAACAATAGAAACGGTCTGGCTAGTTGCCACCAYGCCGAGAAGGTCGCTGAGTGAGCGAGAAGGAAGAGACAATAGAATCTAAGGTTGCAACGAGGCCATCGGACGATGGGCACCAGGTCACGTGATTCCCAACAGCGGACCGTGCTCCGACACAATCGAGACTGTGATCGACGCCAAGGACGTTGGTGGAACACACAGACGCAGAGGGCGCATACACTAGGGCATACATAAGCCACGGTGATCGATACAAGCGATTGTGCTGTGTTCAGACAATGTGGACGTACAAAGATGTCAGCTAATCTTACAGATGAGCGCTACAAGCAGGCGACACAATGTGCTGCGCGCGGAGCATGAGAACTTGGTGTCTCACTTGACTGCGAATTGTTAGCACCGATTCTGCTTCCCAGGCGGAGAGGTTGACTCACAGCCGAGACCCTTCCAGAGGTCGCTCAGGCGGCGCTTCGGCTTCGGCTCAACCCCGGTTGCCAGCTCGGCTTCGGGTGCTCCAACGTTGACGGTAAGCGGGAAGCTCACGACGCGGCGGCCGTGCTCGTCCGTTTCTTCTTCGTCCGTTTCGTCCTGCTCGAAGGGGTTGGCGTTATCGTGTCCAGTCCGCCTGACGGGCGAGTTAGGCTCCGACTCCTCGGACGAGTCCGAGGGGCTCGAGGTCGTCGCACTCTTGCCGGGGCGGCGGGGAACGACGAGCTGCACAAGCGAAGCACGCCGCGGGCGGGAGGGCGCCTCAGAAGCCGAGAAGCTGCCGCTACGCGGGCCGGCGGTGCGAAGAGAATCCGGAGTGTCGTACGGACGGCCCTGGAGCTCAGCCCGTCGCCGCCACTCGGTGGAGACCTCGCGGCGCCTCTTCCTCAGCACGGCGTGCTGCTTCACCGCCTGAAGTTGCTCTCCGGTGGGCGAAAGGGTCGGAATCGCGGCGCCACCGATGAGAGCCTCGCTGCTCGAGGAAGCTGAGAGCACCCCGCTGCCCGGGATGGTGAGGGAGTCGCGCCAGAGCATGTTGACAGTTTTGGTTCAAAGAAGGCTTGAACGCCGAGTGACAATGACAGGCCTCAGCTGTGCGTAGGTGCGACGGTGGGACAGTGATGCAGTGTGTCGAGGACAGCCGTAGTGCGGAGATCGGACGATGGAGCGATGTATCAATGCAGATGCAGCGTAATGGAGCTTGATAGCGGGGGCGTGCTTATATGTTACTGCCAGTACCCCGGTCGCTCGGCTTCTTGGAGATGGAACTGAAATGACGAAGAGCGTTTTTCCCCACACAGATGACGTCGCTTTGTGGCCACTGCACCTCTTCTCCACATGCCCGGAGGCCCGAGACTCTGTCCACCCCGGACCGGCTCTGGACCTCCGGATTAGCCATGCAGCTGACGAATGCTGATTCAGAGGATGCATAGTCGCACTCACTCCAGACACGCCTGATTTGGAGCCAGAACACGCCGATCTTCGGTGTCCATCGAAGAGGTGACTCCAACTGCGACGTGAGGATTCGTCGTTCGATGCACGTCAGCTTCACGGTTCCTCTCCGGAGCGAGGTGGATCGGGCTCGTTCCCCTGCTCCGAACAATACACTTTCGGGGTCCCCGGGCGCTGCCAGCGGCCGAGCATGGTTGATGTCATGGCATTCCAGTCTGCGAGAAGGGGCCTGGACTGTCAAGGTTTCCCACATGTGGGGCGAATCCCACAGCGACCCACTCGGGCGACTCAGGTGCCTTATCTACCATGCCCCGAAGCAGTCAACGGACATTGATTGACTGATGCAGCTCAATCCGCAATTCATGGAGAGACCGGCGGCTGGGGCATCGGCCATCGTTGGCCGCCGAGCTCCGCGAAGCAGGACGATTCCCGCAATGGCAAGGGGCGCCGACCTCAGCAACGGTAATTGTACAACAATGGCAAGAAGAATGCATTGAGAGCGCCGATAAGTGATGCCTGTAACGAAAGCCCGAGGGTATCGACCGCATGCGCTCGCTTCAACCGTTTGATTCGCGATACGTGCTTCGTGAGCAAGGTGGGCATGCAACGATCGACGGCCGCGTCGGATAAGAGCCGAAAGCATTCCGCCGATAGCATGGTCTGCTGACGCCTACCGCTACTGATACCGGTTCGGCTGTGTAGCTTGCAATGAAACCGATCGAAGGGCGACGAGTGCACCCGCTTACTCGGCCTCCTCACGGAGGACGAACTCCCACGTGCGAGCCTTGCCGATGCGGCCGACGATCTCCTCGTTGTCGTCCTTGCTGAGGCCCTCGCGCCATCCGATTGTGCGACGATGAGCGTATCCAGGCCACACGGCGGGGACGAACTCGAAGCTGCGCTTGAGAGTGTAACGCGGCTGGGCCTCGCGGGTACCCGGGCAGACTGGCGGCGGCCGGGTCGCAAGACCCTTGATGTCCCACAGGCTGTAAGGAGGTTGCGACAGCAGAGTGATGAGGAACGAGCCCTGGCGATTCGGCGTCGTGAACGAACTCGGCGCGTACCCCTTCGTCTTCGGCATGTCGTCCTCGTCGTCATCGAAACCGCCGAAGTCCTCCTCACCCTCCGACTCGGAATCGGACTCCTGAGGCTTTCGTTTCCGCTTCTTCTTCTCCTCAACCTCAGGTGGTCCGTCGCTGAGGATGTTCGAGACGCTGCGCAGCGAACGCAGCAGCATGACCTGATTCTCGCGGATGTTGCGGTTCTGGTCCGTCATGCCGCTGCCGCAGTGGGGGAAGTTGAACACGACGCGGGACCAGCGGCGGCCCTTGCCGATCGCCTTGCTCTTCTCGAGTGCTCCGGCATCGACGTTGAACACGACACGGGCGCCAGCCTCACGCAGAGCATCAACGTTGTCCTTGCCGTCCGGGTACTTTTCGTAGCACTGGGCCTCGGAATCGTAGCTGGTAGCGCAGACGAGATGTCCAGCGTGTCCGCGTCCCTTAACGAGTGCAAGAGCGAAGGAAAAGTTGGCCTCGCCGAGAAGAAGCACAGTGTCGTCCGACTTGATGGGGATCGTCGCCTTGCGCAGCACGGCGTTCGAGCTCTCCGCGGCGGCGGTAGAGGCGGCAGCACCAGCGCGCGCAGCCGCAGCCTTGTCCTTCGCATTGCGTGCTTCGGCCCTCGCAGCCGCCTCAGCGACCTCGCGCTCGCGGCGCTGACGCTTTGCAGCCCGCTTCGCTTTCTCGTTCAGCTGGGGTGCGTTCGCCTTGGCCTTCGCGTTCGCTGCCTTCTTCGCCTCAGCGGCCTTCTTCGCGGCAGCGGCCTGGTACGAGCCCAGGGCGCCCTTGAGTCTTCCTCTCTTGCCCATGTCGAGTGATGCCGGTCGTGTGCAGTCGTGTGTGACGGAAGGAGCGATGCAGACGTCAGAATTCACCGATTATCTGAAGGGTGGACCAACGCACAACCAAAATTCTGCTTCCGCCAAAACAATGAGGCCGCGTGAGGAAGGCCAGGAACATGACCCAATTTCATGAACGCGACCACTGGTCTCCGCACCATCCATCATGCCGAACCCGCGCACCTTCTTCGACCTCACGGTCGGCGACAAGCCTCTCGGGCGCGTTGTGGTGAGCTTCCGTGTCTGGCCGATTAGCTGACAGCAGTTCGAACTCTTTGCCGATGTGTGAGTACCCTCGAGCTTCTGCGCAAGCAACCAGCTAACCATCAGTGTCCCGAAAACAGCAGAGAAGTAAGCTCCGCATTCACAACCGTCGTCCAAGCTAACCGCAGCTTCCGCGCCCTCTGCGTTGGACACCAAGGTCCTGATGGTCTGCAGGGCTACAAGGGCAGCCCGATCCACCGCGTTATTGATGGTTTCATGGTGCAGGGAGGCGACTACACGAAGCGAAACGGCACTGGCGGAGCGAGTATTTACGGAGGGATGTTCAAGGATGAGCGTCTCGAAGGTCCCGGAACGGAGGTTGACAAGGAGGGGTGAGTGAGCTCGACCAGCTGGCATTGTCTTTATCTTCGGCTGACATTCAGACTCCTCGTTATGGCCAACCGCGGCCCCGATACAAACGGCTCGCAGTACTTCGTGACCCTTGCGCCCTCGCCCCATCTGACGGGGAAGCATGTGTAAGCTCTATGAATACCTAGGAAGCTGACTCGCAGTGTGTTCGGTCGCGTCGTCTCAGGCATGGAGCACATCGCCACCATCGGCAAGCTGGACACGGACGAGCGCGACCGCCCTCTGTCGCCCGTGATCGTAGCCCACTGTGGCGAGCTCGAGCTGCGGAGACGGGCACGCACGCCGAGCCCCACTCCATCCGAGGACTCAGAGGAGGAGTACCGCCGCCGGAAACGAGAGCGCCGCGAGCGCAAGGAGAAGGAGAGGGAGGAGCGAAGGCGTGAGCGGAAAGAGCGGCGGCGGGACCGGTCGCGTGACCGCTCTCGCTCTCCGTCTAGGCGGGACAAGGAAGACCGTGAGGACCGGAGCCGACGTGACCGCAAGGGCAGGAAAGACAGGAAAGAGCGCCGCTCTCGCCGGAGGTCCGACTCTCGCGACTCGCGCTCGCGGTCGCCTTCCGAGACGCTGAGCGAGCTCGACGCCCGACTCCTGCGCGAGGAGAACGAGAGGCTCGAAGCCGAGCGCAAAGCGAGGGAGGAGGAGAAGCGCGTGCGCATCGAGGCAGAGCGCGAGAAGGCGAAGGAGTCGGGCGGTATCGTGTACAAAGGCCGCGGGACGATGCGGTACCGCGACCCCGACGCGCGGTGGGACACCTGGGGCCGGCCGGAGAACTACAACGCCAGGGCACAGGACACGCGCTCGCGGTTCCGGCGCCGTGATGGTGGCGGGGACCGGTGGGAGAGGGGCATGGACGTGCGTGCGGACCGGTTCGAGAGGGAGCGCGGTGACCGCGACAGCCGGGACAGGTTCGATCGGTGGGACCACGGGCGTCGTGGTGACCGCGACGAACGTGGCGATCGTGAGGAGCGTGAGAGCCGCGAGACGGAGAAGAAGGACCTGGACAAGAGCCTGGCGGAGCGCATCTCGCTGAACTACGAGGAGAAGCCTGCCGAGCCGGCTGAGGGGAGGGAGCAGCGTGCGTCAGCTTGGAATGCGGCGCGTAGGGCTTCGCCCTCGCCTGAGCGGGAGCGGGGGGCACGCTCGCCCTCAAGCGACATGGTCATGGACGATGAGGACTAGACTAGACCATAGACTGGATGTATTGTAAGCTTTGTTTTCTGGCGCTGTGTTCTTGCAGGCCTTGCATCAGTCTCGGGCACTAAGTCTGGCCGGGCGCTAGGAGGTGTAATGGGTGGTGTACCAGGGTTTGTGAGGGACACCGTGGGATACATCGAATCTAGCAAAGGCGTCCTCCGACCGCGTTGCCTCGTTCATGTCGAAGCCTGGTAACGTGTGTGTGCACTCAGCACTGGAGTCGCCCTTGCACCTCACACTGTGTGTACCGTGTGCTGTGTATACTGCAACCGCAACCTCGTGTCATGCATGTCATGCACCTCCATCACCCACACCTCGCCAGGCGGCTTTCTCCAAGGCGACCGGAGATGACTCCCAGTGCCGGCCGGGTATCAGCCCAGATCGGAGAAAGGCTCGCTGGCAGGACTCGGCTACTAAGATTGGGCGAGGAATGTAGAGCAGATACGCGGATACGCGGGCTACGGCGCCGTATCTTCCGCTCAATCCTGTACACAAACTGTGACGATTGGACACACCGTGCACGGGTATCGGAGACGCCGGGGACGCCGGGGGCTTTCCGTGCCAAGAGTCGATGCATTCGATATCTCGGTAACCCCATGCAAACCCAACCTAGCTTGCGCAGCTTGCGCAGTGGTGACAGACTGGAGGGGCCGCCTTCCCCAACTGGGACCTCCTCAGCCCTCACCCAGCAGGCCAGCAACCGCTGCTCACCCAGCAGGCTAGCAACCGGTGTTCGCTGTCCATGCGAAGAAGAGTATCGAGATGATCTGCCTGCATACAATCACGCCCATACAGTTTCTCCTATGTACACATTTGCGTTTTTAGATGAAAAGACCAAGACCAAATCAGCGTCTAGTTGCCGCGGTGCGAGAGCGCCTGCTCCTTGCCCGTCTTGATCTCGTTCGCGACCGAGATGCCGACCATGGCCTCGCCGAGGTTGGACGAGACGTCGGCGAGCACCTGCGGGTTGTTGTAGTGCGTGACGGCCTGGACGATGGCGCGCGCGCGCTTGGCGGGGTCTCCGGAAAGGACTGGCGTCAGCTTGGGGTAGCAGCAGGTGAGGTCAGAGAAGGGGCGCAGGACACCGCGGGCTAGCACAGGGCCGAGGCCCGCACTGGGTGTTGCACAGATGCACAAAGGTGGTGTGGCCTGTGGCACCTGAACGTGGCGAGCGCGACGAGTATCGAGCATTTGAGAGGATTCCGCCAGGCATATGCAGACCTGCCCCGAGGCATGGACTACTCACAGATACCGCTTCCGACGAAGACACCGTCGCAGCCAAGCTGCATCATGAGCGCGGCGTCGGCGGGGGTGGCGACACCGCCGGCCGCGAACGAGACGACGGGGAGGCGCTTGAGGCGCGCAGTCTCCTTGAGCAGGTGGTAGGGGGCCTGGATCTCCTTGGCGAACGAGTAGAGCTCCTCGTCGCTCATGGCCGCCGCGCGTCGGATGTCAGACATGACCGCGCGCTGGTGCTTGACGGCCTCGACGACGTCGCCGGTTCCGGCCTCGCCCTTCGTGCGGATCATCCTGGGGTCAGTTCAGTTCGAGTTATTGTGAACTCCAGGACAGCTCTCAGCTCCGGGAGACCCAGGAGAGAAGTCGGGTAACCTCCCGCTACGCGCTCAGCTGTGGTACTCACGCAGCTCCCTCGGAGATACGGCGGAGCGCCTCGCCGAGGTTCTTGCAGCCACACACGAAGGGGACCTTGAATGCGTGCTTGCCGATGTGATGCTGGTCGTCGGCCATCGTGAGGACCTCGGACTCGTCGATGTAGTCGACGCCGACGGCCTGAAGGATCTGGGCCTCGACAGAGTGGCCGATACGGCACTTGGCCATGACCGGGATCGAGACGGCCTCAATGATCTCCTTGATCATGGCGGGGTCGGACTGAGGTCAGCTAAACGTCCTGCAACAGCTTTCTGGGCGCTGATTCTCGTCACTCCGCGCAGGCAGTACGCTGGGAAGCGGCGGAGAGGTTCCGAGCGAGGCAAAGAGCTCGCCGGAGACCGCTAGAGACTCACCATACGCGCGACGCCTCCGTCACGACGAATGTTCGCCGGAATGCGCTCGAGAGCCATCACCGCGGCCGCTCCTGCCTCCTCAGCGATTTTTGCTTGCTCGACGTTCATGACGTCCATGATAACACCACCCTTAAGCATCTGGGCGAGGCCCGTCTTGACGCCGAAGGTGCCTCCGGCGCCGCCGGCTGCGGAGCCCGAAGGACGAGGAACGGCAGTGGACGGAGTAGCGGAGCCGGTGTTGGCGCCAGATCCAGGGGCCAGGGTCTGGCCGTGGCTGTCGACGATGCGGGGCTCGGAGGCAGACATGGTTGCGGTGGGGAGGAGAATGAGAGAATGGAAGAAAGGGAAAGAGGAAGAGATGGGGGGTTAAGAGGAAAAAGTCGACAGTGGTTGCAGTTAAGTCAGCCGGACTGCGCTAGTGTGCTGTCCTGGTGTCTCAACCGAGCAGATCCGGATCACCGGTGGAGGTCGCACTATACTCCGAGGCTAGCTGTGAGCATAACCTCGTGCGCCCAGGTTCACCGTGTCACTGGGTGGGGGGTCACCTCACAGGGCCGCGGCGTGCAGGGATGCAGGGTATGCCCAGATGTGCCCAGCCTGGGCGGCTAGGTCTGCGGTGGAGGTCGTGACATTGCGGTTCGAGTAGTTCTGTCAGCCGGTCGGCGTAGAAACACGGCAATTGTCCCTCTCTTCGGAAGTCGCGAAGCTTGTCTGCGGCATCATTGGATCCACATGCGATCTCATTTCCAACAGTATCAGAAGCCTGGCCTCGTAGCCTCCGATCTCTCCACCTAAACGAAGAGCAGCGCATGCCCACTGGCCACTGCCGCATGGCGCATGGCTGGAGTAGAGTTCGAGGCTGCAATCACAACACAAATCCAGGGCGCCCAGGCGTTCTCAGGGTTGACAGGGCCACGACTCAAAAGCCAGATTGCGCTCGCTACGCACCACGTCGCTGCAAGAGCTCCGCAGCAAACTATGTCTGCGTGGCATGGCCGATGATGCATAACTCTGCCAATCATCGCTGTGCGGAGTGAGGTATTAATTGCATGTGCCAGCTTGTTGTGCCGGCGGAAGAGGGCTGCAGGGAGGTCGGTGCAGGGTTGACGCGGCCACTCACTCGCTTGCCCCCGTGCGTCTGCTTTTCCTGGCAATCAGATCTCGAGCGATTGACCGATGGCGTCTTCGACTGGCAGGCGCGGTGGACAAGTTCGACCTCCGTCTGCGCCCTCCACTCGCTGCTGACTCGAGGCCGGCCCATACACCAGATCCAGTGCAGGGGCCTGGCCAAGCAATGAGCAGCGGCCAGCGTGGCGTGCATGACGAGCGAGGGGCCAAGATCTTTTCGAATCGTCATTGCATGATTCTTGGAAAATCAGGCCCGAGGCCCGTGGAGGACTCACATCCGGCGGCTCGTCAGCGAAAGAAGCACGGGGACGCAAGGGTTGATCCGCCAATTCGAACTCGCAGCCTATCGCGGCGCGCCGAACGTACCGAAAGTACTCTACATTCCTCGGCACCCAGGATACGCGACCGAGTGCACCGACGAGTCGCCCGAATGCGCCGAGCGTGACCTGATCAACTGGACAAGCCATACTCAGCCAGCATAAGCCACAGCTTGTCAGTGGCTGCCTGCTGCCCGCCTCGTCGCCGCAAGCACCGCGCTCGCCGCACGAAGAGCCCGCACAGCCCCTCTCACTGGCCCTTATGGCCTTGCCTTCCCCACGCAGCACACGTACTCTCCCAGCATCAGCATGTGTGATAGGGACCCGTGCGCGGTAGGCTACTGCCGCCTTCGAAATTCGGAGTGTTGCCAGATCTCCACCTGCTTCGCCCTTCGTGACAGTCCGGGTCGGCATCGATGTTTGCATCGCTGTCTTCCTCTGACTCAACTATTCGATATCGTTGGTGTGGAGCGGTGCACTGGGCGGCTTGTTCCGACCCACCGCCGGAAGTCGGCAGCTCGCAGCCCCAGGACCTCCGTTGTTCCGGTCGAGGAAGACAGCCTCGTCTGACTGGCCAGCTGCTGATTGCGTCTTTCCTTCCTAGCTATTCCATTCACGCGAGGGAAGGGGAGAGCGGAATACATAGATCCATCGGTATGCGATGCGTTCGCAAGTCCCCCACGCTAGCTACTTCACTGAAATGAGGTGCAGCTGCGTGAAGACGGGAAGCGCGCTGACATAGGTCGGCCTCAACCACGAGTCCCGCTGCACCGCAACACACGCGCGCATACAGTAGCACTCTCCAGCCTTCTCTTGCTTCTGATTCACTCTCGACTTGGTCTTCCTCGTTTGTCTTCCCTTCCGTTTCGCTCTGCTTCCCAAGTGACTCGCAAACGTACGACGACGCAGTACCTGATCGCCTGCAAACCTGCATCACGTGCGAAGGCTTCCGGGTTCTTAATCCAGCAATCCCCTTCTCGATCGTTCACGTATCTCGACATCTCGATCGCATTAATCCGCTCTTGATCCGGCTTAGCGGTCTTATCTCCTATCACAGGACGACTTGGCGTAGTCAAATCACGTGACGACTCGGACCGGAGCAGCTCACCTCCGCGTTTCCTTCTCCCGTACACGGGATCGCCCCCTCGTGCCCGCTGTGACTAACGGGCGACTGCAACGCGCGCTGCAACGCGAACGCCGAACTGCGAAGGACACGAGGCAGCGCGAAGCGAAGCACATGCCCAGGCATGCCAGGCACTCGGCAGAGGTACACACGTACCCACCTACGTACCCACGCCACGACACTCACCCGCTCTGCAGCGTTACGAGCGAGGATGCGGCGCACCGATCGGGACGGACCATCGTCATCGCCCGTCAGATCACCCGGGCGTGCCCGCTAGCCCCCGTGAGCGGGCGCCATTTGGGTGCCGAGGGAGCCAATGGCAGAACCGAAAGGTGAGACTAGCTTCGCGTGGGGTGAGTCACCGTCGGAATTTTGTGCGGCAAGTGTCGACTTTTTCCTTACGTAAAGCGCCCCATTGGGTGCTTTCAGCCAACCATGATGCCAGGATGTGACTCCACCTCGGGATCTCTGGCCAGGTTTAAGCACGTCAGGTGCGATTTCGGTAACTGACTCCCCCAACGACACCCCGACCCGTGCTAAATCCTCCCCTTGTCCTTCCCCAGTACCTGCAGTACCAAGGGCAAAAGCTTATCGCTGTTCCTCCGTCTGATACTCTTTCCTCTTAACTCATGAACGCCCGCCTCGGCCTGCGCCTGTTGCCTGCCCCTGGACTCTCCGCCAGACCTCTCAGATCGACCATCGCCAGCTCGACCCGTTTCTGCTCCAGCTCCTCTCCTACCTCGAAGCCGACCGTCCCCATCGAAGAGAACCACGCAAAGATGTCCAACTACCTCCAGGAGACGCACGACCGTGTGTTCGCGCAGAACAAGGAGTGGGCCGCGAAGCAGCGCGCCAAGGACCCCGAGTTCTTCACGCGCCTCGCCGCGGGCCAGTCGCCTGAGTACCTGTGGATCGGGTGTTCTGACTCGCGCATGCCCGCCGAGATGATCACGGGCCTCGAGCCCGGAGAGGCGTTCATCCACCGCAACATCGCCAACATGGTGAACAACCTCGACCTCTCGGCCATGGCCGTGATCAACTACGCCGTGCGCCACCTCAAGGTGAAGCACATCATCGTGTGCGGGCACTACGGGTGCGGCGGCGTGCAGGCGGCCATGACGCCGAAGGACCTGGGTATCCTCAACCCCTGGCTGCGCAACATCCGCGACGTCTACAGGCTCCACGAGAAGGAGCTCGACGCCATCACGGACAACGAGAAGCGCTACGAGCGCCTCGTCGAGCTCAACGTCGTCGAGCAGTGCCGCAACGTCATCAAGACCGCGGCCGTCCAGCAGTCCTACGCCGAGAACGAGTACCCCATCGTCCACGGATGGGTGTTCGACTTCCGCACCGGCCTCCTCAAGGACCTCGAGATCGACTACGCCACCGTCCTCAAGGACATCCAGAAGATCTACAACCTCACCGAGTAATCGACCTATTCATCATGTCATAAAAGTATCTAATGCATTAGTTCCAGCCCGCACAGCGCACAGGCGACATACCACAGAGCACGAGCCCGACGAGCCCGACGCCTGAGAGCATGTGAAGTGTCATGTGCTCACCCAAGATTCAGCCACTCGTTTCGAGGCGGGCGCTGGGTTCTCGCCAGCGGGGCGCAAGGCCCTCTATACCGACCTCGTTCTGATACCGCAGATCCTCACTTAGTGGCTGACCATGCTCACGAACCCTCGTCTGATCGCACGCCTCTCTGCTTTAACGCGAGCCCGCTCTTCCACAATGATTACTGATGCATATACAACCTAGGATTCGGCAAATCTATAAAGCTGAAGGCTAGAGGTAGTACCGCTTCACCCTCGGGCGGCGGCGGTCGGGGCCCGCCGCAACGTCGACCGCTAAGCGGTAGAAGAGGATGATGGCCCATTCAATGTAGTCGAGCAGGATGAGCATCCAGCAGATGAAGTCGTGCATGACGCGCCCGGGGATGCTGGTGGGGCCCTTCACGACCTCGGCACTGGGCCGTTTCTGCTGGGCCCGCTGACGATCGTTGGCTGCGACGGCGATCGAGTTCCCGTTCGCTGCCGCGCTCATGCGCTTCAGCGCCAGTGAGGAGCGGCGCGCGTGCTCCGGCCTGTTGCAAAGGATTAACGGCTTGAGCGAACGTCCGCGCGGCGACGGCGTCGCCCGGTCGCTGTACTCGTCCCACGGGTCTTGCACGAGGTCGACGCCTAAGGTGTCCGGCGTTGGGGCGCTGAACTCGAGCGTGGGCACTGCGAGCCGGCTCTCGTCCCCTGTTGCGTCGCCGTCCCACGGCGTACCGAGGGAGGTATTCGCGACGTCCAATTTCGGCGACGGGTGCTGCTCGGGGGACTGCGACTCCTCGAGATTCTTAGACCAGCGAAGACGAAAGCGCCGCGCATACCCGTCCGAGAACGTGTCGTACGGGTCCGAGTCCTCTGGCGCCGCGAGCTTACCGGCCAGCACAAACTTGGCCGGCGATGCCGTCGAGGCCGACGACACGATACGCATCGATCCCGACGGCGTGAATAACGAATTGGCCGTGGCGTTGGCGGCCGTGAGGCTCGGCGTCAGCGAGCCTGACGTCGTGTTACGCTCTGAGCGCATCGGCGACGGCTGTAATGAACTCAAGAGGAGCGAGTCCTCCTGCAGCGACGAGTCGGGCACGCGCGGGATGTCGAAGGTGGCGGGCGACGCGTTGAAGTTGCTGCCGAGCTCGGCATCCAACGTGCGTTGGTCACCTAGGTTCAGGAAGTCAGAGGCGATGGAGCGCACGCTGTCATTACGAGCGTGGTTCAGCCGGCTGATCGTTCCGTACCGACCGACACCGAGCCCGGCGCTGCTGGTGCTGGCGTACGACGGCGAGCGCTGGTGCTCGTACAGCCTGCGCGCTGAGCCACCACGCTTGACGGGGCTATGACGGCGGATGAACTGCCGATGAGACGACGACTTCAGAGATCTGTTAGAGCTCGTGCTGCCTCCGACCGGACTCGAGAGGTCGGAGGATCCCCGGACTTGGCGCACGGGGGTGAAGGGGTGTCGCGGCGACTTGGCAGGTGTTAAAAACGTGCTCGACTTCAGCGCCGGACGGACGCGGTGGCGTTCCGCCCCAAGCTTGCCCGGCGTTCCACTCCTGTTCTTGGAGGAGTACTCGTCGGTCGACTCGGGCGACGACTCCGACGCCTCCTCCCCACTCGTGATCTTCGGTAGCTGAACTTCCTGGGCGGCCTCTGGCTCGGCGTCCGCGCCTGGAAGCATCGGCGGCTTGCCACGTAACGTGGCTTGGTTGGTGTCTGATCCCGACTTGCTGTCAGACTTATCAGCGTCGTTGACCTCCATGACGAGCGAGCACTCGTGCTTGCACGACTCGAGCTCGGAGAGCTGGTCCAGCGTCTCGCCCAGGACCTGAGACACTTCGTCCTGTGAGACAACGCTTGTGTCGCTCTCCTGCTGCCGACTCGGGAATTCGGGGAAAGACGAAACTCCCCAGCCTAACCGCTCGTCAGCCGAGAGGCGCTTCTGCCGGCGCTGCAGTTTCCGGGCGAGCACGGGCGTGCTGTTGCGTGACGCGACGCGGAAGCGCGGCGCTTGCGGCAGCGTCTTCTGCTCAGCCGCAATATCCTCAGCGTACTGCAGCTGGCGCTTGACGGTCGACAGGTCGCGACGCAGGCGGGCGGCGGCCTTGCGTTGGGCGTCCTCACTCTCGCGAGCCTCGGCGAGAGCCGCCTCCAGGGCTGCTATCCGGGCCTCATCATCGTCAGCCTGGGCCTCGGCGCGAGCAAGCGACTGGCGGAGCTCCCCGTTGCTGACGATGCGCGGCTTGGGGGTCGGTGCGGTGAATGCCCTGATCGTTGAGCGACGGCTGATGGGCGGCGAAGGGTGAGACGATCCTAAGTCGATCATACCTGGCATGGCGGCGGCTGGCGACCTATTATGGCGCAAACTTCCCGACTCGAGCCTGCCCAGCGCTGCGACGAGCGGGTCCAGACCACTCTCCTCCTCCCTCTCCTGTTCCGCGATAAGGCGCCGGAGACCCTGCAACGTTAACGTGCTCTGCGCAGCCTCCTCGTCGACCCAGTCGGCCTCATGTTCCTCGCCCTCCAGCATGCTCGATCGGACTGAGGACGGCCCAGACTCGAGAACTTGGGGTGGCGGCGGAATAGCGAAGACAGGCGGCAGGCCCCGATACGGCGGCGGCGGCGAGGGTAACGACGAGTCGGACAGGATGGAGGAGGGCCGAGCTCGTGATCGGGTCGGGCTGTCTTCTGGCTCGAAGGGTGACGCACCAGTCGTAACACCTGGAATGGCCCTGCTTCGCGGCGCATACCGCTTGGTCGGTAATGAGGGAGCTTCAGCGGCGGGTGTACGCAGCGTCGTGGTGTGGGCGGTGGACGAGCGGCGTGAGCCAGGAGGGCGCGGGCGACGTGTCTGGTTCAGCATGTTGGGATCGTGAGAGCGGTCTGACTGTGTGGGCTTCGTCGGTGACAGACCGCTGTGTGTGTTGTGTGGGCACTGGGGGCTTCTTCCGTCGAGAGTCGGGTGGCAAGGAAGAAGCGGCCGTGTGTGCGTGTGCGTTGTAGACGAAAGCGAATGTGTCCGTGTGTACGCGTGGTGCAGGCGAGACGGAGAGCGCGAAGAAGAGAAAGAAGGAAGGGTGTGTCCCAGTCGATGGGGTGTACCTTGTGGTCCGAAGAAGGAGACGCAGGTGAGTCGAAATGAGCCGGAAAGGGCGGAATGAGTGAAGGGCGAAAGATGGACAGATAACACGACTGCTGCTGAGCGTGGAATGGACTAGTCGTTATAACGCGAGCAGGGAAAGAGAATGAGGGTGTGCAATGTGGTGTTTGTTGTTGTTGGGAGAGATGAATGAGGGATGTGAATTGAGCAAACCAAACATTTGTCGGGGCGTCGTCGACTGGAACGAGCAATGAGCGCAGTCGATGGGCGTGAGCGTGAGCCTGGCAGGGCTGGGAGTGTGAGCTCGGATCTCTTGATTCGTTCTCAGGCCTGGGAATGAGCTCATGAGTGATTCCCATTTCGAGATCGCCGCAGGGCGAGCAGGGCGTAGCGCAGCACGAGCACCATGCCAGCAGGCGTTAAACCGTACACGGCACAACCGACCAGTACCTAGCTCCCCTTCCTCCCTCAGGACAACATCAGCCTACCTCAGCCATTCCCTTTCATTTCTCTCGCCGCCGAGCCCAGTTCGTCTTAGCCTTCGCGCCTTTTAGATGGCCCCATCCATGTCGTCCTATCATCTACCGCGGCCGTTCACCTAGAGAAGACAAGAATTCAGACTGCGAGGAACGTCGAAAACAACAACAAAGGGTGGCCCAGTCCAGGCACTGGTTGACGTGTGAGCCGGGCCTCCCCGCCCGCTCAATCGCTCAATCGCTCGCAGGTACGCAGACCATGAAACACCGGGCCTCCTTGCACTGTCCAAGAGCCGTGTCCATCCGGCTTGTCTGATTCCCACCATCCTGGTGCGGTAAGGGGGAAGCGATCTACGGAGATGTGGTCGTCTGAAGGAGATAGGTTTTGTTTACGTCCGTCGCGAGCGTAAAAGTGTAAACATTCTCACGCCCACCCAGTCTTGTCGTCAGGGATACTCTGCCTTGGCTGCTCGCATCCTGATTCCTCAGCGAGACAGATTTGCTGCGCGCAGAGCTGTGCAAGAAATGGCGCACTCGGCGCAACTCCGGAAGAGACATATGAGCACGAGATAAGGGACACAGACATGGTCGAGACACACGAGCACTGGACCAATTCACAAACTCAAAAAATCAGCCGCGTCACGATACCAAAGGCGCGTTCACATTCCGCACCTTCGACGCGTCTTGCGCTAGACCTGGAGATACCCAGAGGTAACAAGGAGGTACATGGTGGGTCCTGTGGCCTGCAACACGTTCTCCTTACACTCACGTTGTGTAACGCTTTGATTAACGAGCGTTGTCGTGGGCAAGCACTCGCGAGTGTGCATGTGGGAGAGTACGCACGCCCAGCCCAGAACGAGGTTCTCGTCATGCCTTTGAGCTTGTTTGGTTCGCCAACCAGTCCTGACTGGTCATTGTGTGGTTTACGAGTCTGGCGCCGAACATACAAAACGCCTGTCCCTTCTTTGCACACAAACGCACTGTGCCTTCAAAACAAATGCTCAGTATTGACCAATGGCTCGGTGAGAACATGTGCATGCGGCATGCAAGCACCGATCGCGGGTCACGCCG
Source organism: Trichosporon faecale (assembly GCA_039545375.1). Taxonomy (NCBI): domain Eukaryota; kingdom Fungi; phylum Basidiomycota; class Tremellomycetes; order Trichosporonales; family Trichosporonaceae; genus Trichosporon; species Trichosporon faecale. Next base: position 3,133,352 of record BCLU01000003.1, on the reverse strand, counting down.
TCACTCTCGCTTGCATCAACGAACGCCCCGATTCCCATGTACCACGACTCGTCCATGTTCGTCGCGATCTCTCACAGCTCACAAGGTCCTCGCACAGAGAGTGCGGGGTGCAAGGCGGGGTGGAAACTGCCGGCGGGGAAGCATGAGGGGCCGTGAGGGGCAGAGGAGGGGCCGGTGTCCGTCAATGGAAGTTTGAAACAGCGTCCTGACAGGCCGGACTACCCGTACGCGTTCGCCATTGAACAGTTGGGAGACGTGATAGACATTCATCAGCATCTCCCACGGTCGCTGTTAGATCTGCGGAGAGACAGTGCGGCCTATTGGCTTGTGTTCCCCGTCCAGACGTCCATTGCGTAACGGGTACTGTCGCCGTCGCCTCTTTCGGCTACGTCCAGAGCACCTGCTTCATGGAGTAAGAGACAGTGATCACGCCTCCGCACACGTGCCCAGTCCCATTGCACCGATATCTATACATGGAAGCGGGACAACGAATCTGCTCCTCGGGCTGGATCAAGTGGAGTGGCTCTGCTATATGTGTCTGCGCTAGTCGAAAATAGACGGGATGACGACGACGATGCCTCTTCGCCATCGTCATAGAAATCGATTTTAAACTGCTTCGCTGCAGAGTCAGGAAGTCACTGACCTGGATACCAGATGGTGGCTAGTGCGCTGAGCCATCTGGCCGATGAAGTGGAAGTGGCACTGCCGCGATCACTAACTGTCGAGGAGAGGAGAGACGTCGCGTATTGTGCCACAGAGAGCAGCGTCGCTGTTGGCAGCGTCTAGACTTGGCCTTTGCTGCGGCCTTTGCTGCAAGCGGCAAGCGAGCGATCAGCAAGAGTGGACATCCGGCGAATATGCGCAGTGCTGCGCGCGTTATCGCTCCTGCCTCTTCCGGCGGAACCCGTGCGGAACGTGGACAGCATGTGCTGCTCTCCACTTCCTCGTCGTCCACTCACATCCTCCCGTTCACAGAGGCAATATCGAATCGCCTCGCTGGCGATCAACATGACATCACGTCCTCAGCCCCATGCGCATGGCCAGCGACGGCCCGGTCCCTCGGCCAGCGACGGCGGGTTCCCGCTTTGATCTGGATTCGAAATGCAGCGGCTAGCATGCCCCGCATGCTCAGTGCCAAGATACCCCACAGACAGGAATAGCCTCATCTGCCATACCAGCTGGGACTGGAATCAGTGGGTCTGTTGCGGCATGACCGGCACGCATGTCAGGTTCGCTCGGCAATCGGCGTCCACTTCCCAGTTTCGTCTTTGCCGTGAGCCAAATCGCAGAAAAGTTGGAAACAGTTGGGGAATTTGGGCTTGGATCTAGGAGGTCAGGAAGTGAAGGCAGCACCGAGGTGTGGTGAGAGGAAACGTGCTGACGTGCTGAATGGCTGCGAACAGGCGAGCGAGCTTGAGGCGACGCTGAGGCGAGAGGGGCTGTACCTGTGCACTTGTGCAGTTGTTGCTCCGTCGTGGGTGATGGTCGCCCGTAGCAGTGGCCCGCTGCGCCGCATGCTGCACTCGGAAGACCAGGCACACGACCCAGCTAGCTCGCTGCGAATGTCTGGTGACGTGCAGCACTTCAGGCGGAGGACGAACATGACCCCAGCGGCGCTCGGTCCGAAGGCCGCACCCTCGTGCCGTCTCATGCCGCAGCACCTCGATCAGCCGCAGGCTCCAGGCCCCGGACACGACTCCGAGGTGGCTGCGGTCCGCTCTTCCGTCCATATCGCATCCTCTGCTCGTCTTCCTTCCTCCACACCTCGATGATGACTTCGCAACTTCGCACGCATCCCATTCAGTTACCACTAACGCCTCGGACACCTCGGAGTTCCCAAGTAAGCTCGCAAATACCACGCTACGGCAAGGCGTCATACGGGGGCCCCTGCTCGCCTGCGTGCTCGTCGCATGCTCGTCTGCACGGTCACGCGCATGCCCACCCGACCACGACCACCATGAGCGGCGATCGTCTGCGCGCTCCCCCGCTCGCTCCCCGAAGCCAGACCGCACTGTATTTCGAATCGTCGTCGATGGGAGACAGACTGACATCAGTCAACAGGCTGGCATCGGCATACTCCCCGGCACTGCGGACCGGCGCTCGCCGGCGAGACTGGGAGCAGAGTTGATAAGTGGGGAGGCACAGGCACGGCTGCACAACCCCAACGTTATGCCGTCCTTGTCGTTGCGGGATTTCCGTGATCATCAGTTCTGCAGATTCTCCCAACCACACTCGCTCGACGGGTGGGCGTCGCCAACCTCCCCGTACCCGATGCTCCCCACGCCGGCGACCTCCACAGTGACAGGCGGCGACGTCAGGAGACCTTGCCGTGTCAGGAGGACAACTGCCGGCCCCACATGGGCCCGCAGTTTCTTCCTCTCCCAATGAGGACGCCGCGACATGGCCTGATCGCAGAGAGGCAAGCACGTTTCTTCCTCTCCTCTTGGCAGCTATTTTCGAACCGTTGCCCAGACAAGCTTCTCCGGGATGTAGGATGTGCGGGGCACGGGATCCGGGATTGGCGACCTCGCTTGAGGGATGAGGAGGCATGTGGGGCCTTCGATTGTGGCATGTGGGGTAGCCTGATGGCCCAGAATTGAAACCTCGTCACATGGGCGCCAGTGCTGCCGTTTGGCGCCTGCCGCCTGGCCGCGCCGCTGACCGTACGCTGCTGGATATAGGACACTGTCGCCGCTGGCTCCAGAGCTGAAGCAGCCTGGCGTCGACGTCGAGTGACCTGCTGCGAGCTCGGCCCCTCGCCTGAACAAGTCGCACGCTCAGTCGTTACCCCACACTCGCTCGGCTGACTCGGAGATCCACGCTAGGCCCAGTAAGCTTGTGGCAATTGCGGATGCCGCGGACGGTGCTGGTGCATCTGGGCTACGGCCGTCATATCTCGCGCTAGTGGCGTCTCGCACGACAGCGGTAAAAGCCTAACGGCGACGCCCGAGGGCCCCCGCTCTTCCCTCGAGGCGCTGCGGAGTGGACCGAGTTCGAAATAGCAACAAACCCACACCAGCTTCCCGAATGTTGTTTGAGTGCGTTCGTTGGGATATATAAAGAACGCACTTCTCAGCCATGAAAGCTCTCCCATCCCCTCATCCTTCCCCCTCGACATCTATAGGTAATAATGGCCGGAGGTGTCAAGAAACCCGTCAACGTCTTCCGCCTCGGCAAGCTGGGTGAGCCGAAGGGCGTCTTTAACTGGCGCCTGTGGTTCGCCGTGCTCTCGTTCGGTCTCCTCGGCGCTGCACGCGGTATCGACGAGGGTCTGATCTCGGGTTCGTTCGAGTCGCGCGCGTTTAAGCAGCTCATCAACTTCGACCAGTACTCCAAGGTCGAGCAGGCCAACATCAAGGGCAACGTCTCCTCCATGGTCCTCATCGGTTCGGTTCCCGGCTCCCTCTTGTGAGTTTCTGCCCCGCCACAGTGTCTTCCCTCCAACACATTCCGCGCCGTTGCCTTCCCTCCTCCCCCTGTCTGTACTGTTGATCAAGCGTATACAGTATGCTCACGCCAGTGCCTTCCTCATTTGTGACCGTATCGGTCGTCTGTGGGCCACGCGTCAGCTGTGCATGTGGTGGGCTCTCGGTATCGCGATCTTCATGGGCTGCCGTGGCAGCCTCAGCGCCGTCTACGCTGGCCGTTTCATCGCCGGTTTCGGTATTGGTCAGACGCCCGTCGTCGGTCCGATCTACCTCGCTGAGATCTCCCCGACCAGTGTTCGTGGCCTGTGCACGTGCATCTTCACGGGCATGGTGTACTTCGGCGTGAATCTGGCGTACTGGTCGAACTTCGGCGCCAGCAAGACATGGACGGTCGAGCCGCAGCGCTGGCTAGTCCCCACATCGCTGCACCTGATGTTCGCGGCGCTCATCTTCATCCTGTCCTGGTTCCAGGTCGAGTCGCCCCGATACCTCATCAAGCGCGGCAAGACCGAGAAGGCGACCAAGGTCATGTGTCGCCTCCGCCAGCTCAGTGCCGAGCACCCCTATATCCGCGAGGAGATCGCGCGCATCCAGGCCGCGCACGACTATGAGGTCGAGGCGACACGCGGCATGAGCCTGTGGCAGGCTATCAAGAAATCCCTCAGCGACAAGTCGACGCTCTTCCGCCTGTACCTCGTTACCTCGTGCCAGTTCCTGTCCCAGTGGTCCGGTACCGGCTCAATCACCATCTACGCCCCTGATTTCTTTGACCTCCTCGGCATCAAGGGTCAGGAGCAGGGCCTGCTCGTCTCTGCCGTCTTTGGACTCGTGAAGCTCTTTGCCGCGCTCATCTGCGCACTCTTCCTCGTAGACTTCATCGGACGCAAGCGCTCGCTCCTCGTTGGCATCACGCTGCAAAGTATCGCGATGACCTACATCGCGGCCTTCCTGACCCACGTGCCCAAGATGGGTGTCGACGAGAGCTTCGTTCTTCCCGAGTCCCTCAAGGGCGTCAGCGAGGGCGCAGTGGCCATGATCTACCTTTCCGGCTTCGGCTGGGCTCTCGGCTGGAACAGTATGTGAGTATCAGTACCTTGGTCAGCACAGAATGAAAACTGACCCTCCAGGCAATACCTGCTTTCCGCAGAGCTGTTCCCGCTCCGCATCCGTGCGATCGGCACGTCGTGGGCGATGGCGCTGCACTTCGCGAACCAGTACGGTAACGCGCGCGCCGTGCCCAACCTCCTCCTGCCCACAAGCCACGGCGGTATCACGCCGTGCGGGACGTTCTGGTCCTTCGCCGCCATCACCATCATCGGCGGCATTTGGGTCTGGTTCTTCGTGCCTGAGACGGCTGGCCGGTCGCTCGAGGACATGGACAAGCTTTTCGAGCTCCCCTGGTACAAGATCGGCCGGTTCGGCAACAAGGCTGCCGATGACGCCGACGCCGCCGAGGAGGACGAGGTCGACGACGACAAGCTTGAGAAGGAGAAGGAGGAGGTCGAGTATTACGAGCACCAGCAGCAGAAGCCGACGATCGCGTGATGTTTCCGGTTGTAGAAGTTGTAATGCCAGCAGGACAATGTTAGAGCACACCATTTCGAGACAGCGTTTCCGAATCTCCCTGTCGTCAGTCCACTCTAATGTCTGTTCGCCGAGTTGCGAGTTGCGGGGGCGAGTCGCCAGTCGAAGCAATGTGTGCATGTGCCGGCTATATTTTAAGCTCCCTGCTCGCCGCGGCAGAGTCTCTATGTTCTTCCAATGTGTTTTGATTCCCCGCGTCTAGACTTCTTAGCTGTAGTGGTATTACACGTAGTTCTCGATGGGGAAGTACTGGTGCTTGAAGCGGGGGATGTACTCGCCCTTCTGGGGCTGCCACTTGCCCCTAGGGTTGGCGGGGGGAGGGGTGGGGGGAAGGCCGGAGGTCTTGCCGGTGTTGATACCAGCGGCGGCGAACGCGTTCTGGGGGATGGCGGCGATCGCGACAGTCAGATCCGGCGTGTTCGACTCGGTGAGCTCGGTCGACGTCGTGCCCGAGGGGAGAGCGGCCTGCGCCGGTCCGGCGATCAGGAGGGCGGACAGCTCAGTCTGGGTGACGACGGAGGTCTGGGGGTACGCCCGGCGGGTGTCGCGCTTGTAGTACTGGATGTTAGCTCAAAAAACTCGCGCGTAAGCTTTGGGCAGAGAAGACGATTGGGACACAGGTGGAGTGCGAGAGTGCGAATGACGCCTCTGCAACTGATGGTCAAACACAACTTCCTCGACCTTGAGCAACGTTGGCGCCAGCTGCAGCAGCAGACACAGATATCCACTCCTGACAATCAAGTTGGTGGGCTATCTTCATCGCTGCCAGCTCCACATCCGTCCAGGCTCCATCTCCAACATGTGTCCGGCTGTCTTGCCGCGATCCGCGAAACGTACGGGGTTGAAGGCGACGTCCGAAGCCTTGGTGGCGGGGGTAGCGTAGCGCTCAGGACGCGAGGCGGGGGGAGGGTAGCGGTTCTTGAGGGGGAGGGGAAGACCGGACGAGATCTCGGGGTTGACGACAACGGCGTCGTCTATCGGAGGGTCAGCAACACATCGGAATCTACGCGCGGTCGGCGCGGCGCGATCGACGTACGGAACTTCTTCCAGAAACCCTGCATGTTAGCTATACTCCCCAGTTTCCAAGCTGGTGGGTCCGTCGGCCTCGGCTCCGGCTCGGGTCGGAGGTGCCGGACGGGCCTGAGAACAACATCCAGCGGAGAAACAACTCACCTCAGGCTCGAGGTGGTACAGCGACTGGTCGGCGGACATGGGCGCGGTCGTGCCGGAGGCGGCGGCGGACTGACCGGCCTTGGCGGCGTTGCGGAGGACGACGGCGGCGCGCATGGTGCTGGTGTGCTAGCTGTCGAGAACGGCGAGCTCGCTACGTTGCCTGCGTTGAGCCGTCGAGCGCCGCGAGCAGACTGGCGCTGGGCGAATCGCCAGGCAGGGGTTCCTCAGCGGAGTCACGGCGTTAGAGGCTGTGGCTCCTTTCACGTGCTTCCCACGCTTTTTGCTCGTGTGCCTGCTTCCGTCCATCGACCTCCACTCTCGTCAGCCAAGAACTGCTTGGAATGCATGACGCAGGAGCACTGGAACGATCGACGTGCGAGCGTCCTTCGCTTCGCATCAACAACACTGACAAAAATGGCCTCCCCGCAGTTCCGCAGGAACGCGACGGCCGCAGCGCTGCTCTTCCTCGCCGTCTGGGGCGCGTACTCGACCTACGGCGTCGGCGCCCGGAATGGGCTGTTCGAGACGATCCACGGAAGTCTCGATGTTGAGAACCCGTATGTGCCCGGCGGTGTATCGCCGTTGCGCACGCGGTACGTCGCGTCGCCGGTCATCGACAAGCACATCACGGTTCTCATCTCGTTCTTCAGCTACGTCATTGACCCGCCTCACACGAAGGACGTGGACGTGACCAGTCTGCTTGTCATGGGCCACTTCTGTGCTGGGTGGGCGCTGATCCGCTTCGAAGGATGGCGCCTCAGCAACAAGCAGAAGCTGATTGCATGGTGAGTGCAACTAACGCCTTGACACCGGTGGTGCCATAGCTTCACTTGTTTTTCCGTAGCTAACGACAGGACGACTGCAATCGGCCTGCTCATGCAGATGAGCACGCCGTGGGCGATCACGATCCCGCTCTACCTGCTGGTGCAGCTGTACACGTCCCCGATCTCGAATCCGGAGGTCGGGCCGTCCTTCGTGGCAGTAGCCGCTGACCCGGTTGACCTAGTGCTGCTGCCCTTTTGCAGCATCATCGCCTTCATCGTACCCGCGATCATGATGTGGTACCCCGGCCTGCCGGCGTACTCACACTACGGGTGGGACTTCACGTGGCAGATCTTCCCTGTGCGGGAGTATGCGATCGCGCTTGTGTGCAAGTTCGTGCTGAAGAAGGTGCTCAAGGCGCAGGCGGGCGGACAGCACTACCTGAAGAACTCGCGCAAGGCGTACGACTACTCCCTCTTCGTCGCTACTGCGTCGCAGCTCATCGCCGTCGCCGCGTGCGCCCTGCCCCCCAAGGCCGTGCCGGAGGCAGTCCGGCCGTGGGTCGCGGACAGCACGTTCGCGAACGTGTTCTCGCCCGCGTGGCCGTGGAACTCGCCCTCTGTCGGCTCCTCGGCCCTCATCAATGGGAACGGGCTCGCGGACCTCAGCAGGCTGTTCCTCCAGTGGGACATGCTCACGGGCAACACGGCGCTGTTGATCTGGGCGCTGCACCAGCACCGCCGTGCCGTGCCTAACGCTAGCCTCGCGACCAGGCTCAAGATCCTCGGAATGTGGATCCCTCTCGGCGGCCCTGTAGCTGCTGCGGCGGCGCTGCTGAAGGATCGCGATGACCGGCTCGCCCTGCGCACGGCCGCCAGGCGTGCCGGCGAGATGGTCAAGGAGGCGAAGGCGCAGTAGGCCGAGGGCCATAGAGTGTGAGTTGTGCAGTGATGTATCTCATTCAGAAGTCAACTTAGCTTGACGCCATGTCTATGCACTGGAGGACTTAGACAAAGCAGAGCCTGCAAGCGAGCGACGCTACGTGCGGGCAGCGGGCAGAAGAGGTCACAAGCAAGCGCAGCAGAATTGACATGTACGAGAGAAGGCGCAGCGTGACATCTCAGTGTGCCCAGAGGTTCTCCTACAGCCTGTCATATGACTGTGATCATATCCTAATACCGCCATTACTGCGTATGAACGGACATGCGGACACTTGCATTCATTCATACCGGCTGTTAGTTACCTAATGCAGCCCCTCTGGCCCAGTCAGAAAGCAACGCCGGAGTGACATTACGTTGCCTGGAACCGATGTTGTCTCAGTTTCCTTTCAGTGTTGTCTTGGACTTGCGAAATGCTGCTGCGGCGGCGGGGGCCGCACTCTCCTGCGAGGGGGGGGGAAGAGCGGAGTTGGGAGAGTACTTGGTACGGCTACCTCGCTCGGAGAACAGTAGCGTGCTCGGAGGCTCGGAGGTCAATTGATGATTGAAGACGAAAATGACCCAACACGGTGGTTCCAGGAACAGATGGAGTAAGGCACGCCGGACGAAGGGCACGCCGGGCACGAAGGGCAGCCCGTGAGCGCCGAGGCTGTGCTCGTGTGCCTTGCTTTCATGCTTTCCGGATGCCGGCGCGTCCGTCAGTGTCGGGTGTCTCACCGCTCACTCTATACCTCCGAGCTCACACTGCTCGCTCCACTGTGCTGCTCGTGGCGACCAGACGTGGCAGATTATCGCGGGAAAGGTGCAGAAGTGGGTAGAGGAGGGCAGAGGAGATGAGAAACCCAGGCGTAGAGGACTATCCATTCCGCAAGCCGCAGCGCCGCAGCGCCGCACCCACTCGACCCCACCACGCCGGTACGCCGAGGGCGCGTCGTCATACAGCGATCGATTCCTGTGGCGTCTCCCATATGGACGCGGGCAAGTCCGTTTCCTGTCACAGTCGTCGACGGAGTGGACTCCGCAGCCTCTCTCCGTTCTCTCCGTTTTGCTCCTCCGTCTCGCTCGCGCCGTTGACAGAAGATGGCGGATTCCGGGCCAGGAAGGTTACGCTTCACCCATGTCCGTGTCTGTGCCTCTGTCCCATTGTCTCACTGCCATGACCCACAGTGGGCCGAAGCAAGGCGGAGATCTGTGGAGCGAAGTTACGGAGGAGAGTAGGAGGACGAGGCGTTGGAACGGCGCGAACGACTCGGAACTGGGCTAGTGAACCTAAACCTGCAGGTACTGCAGCTGGAATTGGACCTCGTGCCAACATCGATCTCTGGGTGTGAGATCCGATGAATAGAGAGCAAGCCCGCATCCGCCATGGCATTGGAATCTTATCGTGGTGGCGTCACGGGACTGCCCGACCGACCGTGCTCTCGTGCTATTCGTGGACGAATACCCACCCGAAGCGAGAAGTAAACTCTGACACGCTTGTGAGGCTTACGAGTAAGAGTGGGAAGCATACGCGACGCACTTACGCCGCTGGAATCTTAGTTCATGTGGGTTGTCACTGCTTACGCCAGCGCGAGCCAGCGTGCAGGTGCGGGAAGCTCTAACCGTAGCCGGCAGTGCGGGATGAGTTTCTGGTCCACCAGTGACGAGATCTTCCCGTCGAGCCAGTACCGCGCAAGCCAAAGAGCCAGCCGAAGAATACGAGGCCCGAGGGCCCGGGTCGGGTTTACTCCTCGTGTGGGGAGGAATTGCTCATATCCTTACAGTGAATGCTTGGTCATGAACTGCGCACGCACGCACGTACGCGTACAAATGGGCCAGAGGGAAGGGGACAATGAATGAATGCTCGGCCAAACTCAAACTTTACTTTGTGCGTCTTTGTCCTTTGTCTGTCATCTTCTTCGCGGCCTTCCCATTGTCCCCGCTGTGGGCGTGCACACAGGCGCGGCGTTCCTCGCCGCTCCCCATTATGCGTGGCCGTCAGAAAGGACAAAGGGATCTCGGCAGAGGCGGCAGAGGCACTGGGCTGAACTTACTTCTTTGCCTGCTGTACAGCGGTGCGGGGTGCGGTGCGGCGCACGCTGGCACACATGGCGCAAACCTTGCCAGACCCATCGGTTCCTCGGTGGCCCTCTGTCCCTCGTTCCTCATTGTCCCTCGGTCCTTCGGCGTCACCGTCGACCAGTGACATGGCGAGCCGAAGACGAGCGGTGGGCTCCAGCAACTCTGATCCAACTCTGACCCAACTTTATGAATATTCACGCGCGCAAAGAGGCTCGAGGAACCCTTCGCGTACCCGACTCGTGGGTCGGGTCAGAGTTGCGCAGCCCGCAATCTACACTTCTCATTGGTCATGGATATCACGAGAGTGAGCGACGCGCTCTCTTCACGCGCACTCTTGACGCGTACCGGGACCGATGCAGAGCCGAAGATGGCCCCGGATGATCCCACTGCCTTTGGCGTCGTTTGGGTTTGCGCCGCGCGTCCGGCTGCAGCGCTGCAGCGCTGCAGCGCGCGTACGCGGGGGTGATGCGGGGCTGGGTGCCCCGCAGGTGCGCCGCAATCAGTCTGGTGTCGGCGGTCAAAGAGTTGTGCGTCCGCCTTGCGTACGCCCTGTGCACGCTTTGTATACGGCGTTGGCTGACGGGGTTTGGTGGCACATGGGGAGAAGCGTGGGTCTGCCGCTGACCGAAGCATCATGAGCACTGGAATCCACGCCAGTGTTCTGTGCACCGAACCCAGAGGCGCGGGAAGCATCAGAAGCGCCCATGGCCCACGAAGCACGCCCGCAGCACACAGGACGCAGGACGCAGGTACCCCGCAGGAACGCATGCGGCGGTTCCGTTGCCCGGGAACTGGGACGCGGGATTCCACACGTTCCACAGTACAGCAGAGAGGACGGGACGGACGCTTGGTTCGGGAATAAACAAGCTTCGCAAGCTTCTGCCGCCGCTGCCGCCTGTGCTACCGTTGCAGCACGAGCACACGCACTCCCATGATGCTATGGTGCTGGCGCTGAGGTCAGCCTGACGCCTGTTGCCATGCGCCTGCCTGCATATGCCAGATGCCGGATGTGGTACGGGCCCGTCTGCTGGAAACGGCGCTCGGAGGGGGGTACAATTGCGATGGTTCGGCAGTGACGCAGAGGCTGAATTCTCCCCTGCTTTCTGCGACGAGCAGACGCATACGAGCCGTGCTCGCATGCTCGGGATGCTCGTCGCTCGGGCCGGGGAAGGGAGTAGGGCCCGACAGATCTGTAGAGCTGCAGCTCTGCAGAGACGCTTGATGCAGTGGCTTCGCGCCGCATTGTAGGGCGCCGACAGGAGGGATAGGGTCGCCAGGGCCCAAGGGCGTGCAAGGGTTGTGGGCTGCCGTCCCGCTTTCGTATTTTTCGTCCGTCTGGCTGGCTGGTTCCTGTGGTGAGTGCGCGAGTGCGCGAGTGCGCTTGCTGCTCGGTGGATGAAGGGCTTGCGCGCTACGGTTGGGAGACTGCTCAGACTGAGGCTAGCCCAGAGATGATCCTGAGTTGCCTCGGACCCTACGATCGGGAGCGCGCAGACAGCAGACAGCACGCACGCACGCACAGTCACAGTGGCCGGGCACGTGTCCATTAGTAACAGTGGTGTAATGTGGTTTGTAATGGGCGTGCCTGCTGGAGTAATGTTGGGTGAATACGGTTCACTGGACACTGGGACGCAGTCTGCTGGGTCGTTGGGTCACACCCTGGGTCTCTCCCTGGGCCAGGGTCAATATGCGCGCGATTGCTGCTCACAGCTCACAGCTCGCAGCTCACGCTCATCTGCCTGTCTGCCCGCTGCAGTGCAAGAGAGTGCTCATCCTCGCCTTGCTGTGACCAAAGTGACTCAAGACCCTCCTCCGCTCCCTCCGCCCGCAATCCACCTCGACTCCTCACGAACAACCAACCTATCCGGCCATCACCTTCCCTCTCGCTTGCCCAGACACATCACTCGCCATCACCTTCCATACCAATCTCATCGACTACAGTACCCAGCTATCGCTTTTCATTCCACCAACCCGCGACACTCCTCCACTCCTGACCGACGACCGACCACCTGGACCCGCGCCCCCAGCCACGCCAGGACATCCACCACTCGGTCCCTTCCTTCGACCACAACCCCTTCCCTCATCCGTCATTATCACCATATCGTAACCACAACCCCCCCCACCGCACACTCCCCAAGTGCACAGTCGCACACTCGACTCGACTCCCCTCCCCCGGGTACCGCACCAATGCAGCGCGCCTCCGCCCAGCGCGTGCTCGCGGGCACGGGCAACGGGCACAGTCAGAGTCAACGGACAACGGGGGTACCTTCGGGGCCTCCGGGACAATCGGGCGGCCACACAATGTCGACCTCTACTAGTTCGTCCTCGACCTCGACTTCGATCCCGGGCGCAAGTGCGAACGCGTACTCGTCGTCATATGCCTCGTCATCCTCGACACCGACAGCGGCGTCCACATCGGGCGCGTCCAGTCGACCGATCTCCATGGCGAGCACGAGAGCGGCTTCCTCGGGCAGCGTCCCGACCCACCTGTCCATGTCCATGGCGAGCTCGTCTGCCAGCTCATCCATGGCTTCCTCGTCGACGTCGACCGCGAATCCCGCCTCGGTCTCGGGCTCACACCACCACAGACACGACCGATACGAGAGACACTCGAGACCACGGTCACCAGACTCCCCACCGACACGCACGTCCTCCTTCCTCGGCGAAAGAAGACAGCAGACCAGCCATGTCGCCGCGATCCACGACTTCGACCACCGGATAATGCCCGCAGGTGCCTCCTTGGCACACAACATGTACCTGTCCTTCAAGGCGGGGGAGGTCATCCGCGTTCACGGCCGCGATCCGTCAGGATGGTGGGACGGCGAGGTCGCCTTCGAAGAGGACGGGATTAGGAAATCCCGCAGAGGCTGGTTCCCGAGCAATTACGTGCGAGAACTAGAATGGGACGAGGTGAGTAGCACAACCCTTCAGGTGGCTGATGAACCACAGCTTTTACGACGACCAGAACGACCCGCGGCTGAGCCATCAGGAGTGCTTCGAAGTCGACGAGGCTCTGTCGCGTCACATGGATCGCCGACGACCTCACACCAGTCTCACAGCTCATCCTCCCGGTTAACGACTCCTTTACTCGATGGCTCGCTACCTCCAGCACTGCAGGCGCTCCTGCAGCCCGTCATGCAAACGCTATCGCTACTTCACTCTTCCGTGTCCGCGGACAGACGACGACACATCACACCCTCCGCTGCGCAGGTTATTGCGGCGATCCGACAGACGCTGCTTCGCATGGACTGTCTCAGCAAGGACTCGGCAACGCTGGCGGCACACCCGGCTCTCGCGCAGCAGCGAAGAGACGTTCTCGCCGAGCTTAGCAAGCTTGTGTCTGCCGCGAAGCAGGCGGGCAGTGAGGACCTCCGGCCAGACGACGATGCGTCCCTGGAGGCGACGTCGCGGGCGGCTGACCGCGTGTTCAACTCGATCCGCGGCTTCCTGCAGTGCGCTGGCGAGATGGGCGTGTCGGTGCTGCCACTAGCAGCCGACGGAGACCGACAGGACTCTGATCCTGCTGCCCCAAGCAGCAGCCGACGGTTATCTCGAGTCCGCGCTCCGTCGGGATCCGGCTCACGGGCAAGCAGGATACCTGCGAGTGAATCGATGCGGCTAAAGTCGGCCAGCGTCAGCGACCTGCGCGGCACTGCGCGACGACAGGCGTCAAACTCGAGCCCGCCACCGCCAATGCCGAACGCAAGCATGTCGGCGGGTCCACCGTCGGCTTCGCGGTTCTCTGGAAGGTCACCGTCGACTACATCTGGCCGATCGTCTCCTGGAAGGGCCCGCCGGACGTCGCGCGTGCGGCACCACCGGTCCCAGTCCTTTGACTTTGAGCAGGACAATACTGAGACGGACATCGAGAGCGCGTCGCAGAGCACGCACGGAACTCATAGCACGCACCAAACTCACGTAACGCCGATGGCCAACCCCGCCGCCGCTCGGGCGACGGAGGGCGAGGCACTCTACAAACAATACTCGACAGGACGCGCCGTACACGAGGCGATAACTGCGGCCGAGGACGCCTTATTGTCTATCATTGCGAGTTTCATCGGCCATATACATTCTCACCATTTCGACTCTCACCCGTCAACACACGCCTACCTCATCGAGCTCACCCGGGAGACCGTTGACCGCGTCCGGGACCTGCTCACAATCGTTGAAGTCGCGGGGCAGCAGGCGTCCCTGCTGGGGATGCACCAGCGCGAGATCCCAACCCTTCGCAGTGCACGCGAGAGCCTGTACGAGGCTGCAGAGCAGCTCGTGGAGTCGGCCGAATCCGTGTCTCGGACGTTCAACCAGCATCTCGGCGAGGAGGCATACGAGGCGGAGAAGGCGCAGCTGCTCGTCCGCACGACCAAGACGCTCAAGGCAGGCACTGAATGCTCTGAAGTCGTCAAGCGGATAGTACCTGAAGACAACTCGGAGCCCGACTTTGACTCGCCCGACCTCAACATGTCTGGTGTTGGGTATTCGCCCCGGAAGGGTTACGCCGCCATCGGCCTCGGCATTCGGAGTGGACCGGGCTCGCTGCAGAGCCTCACCCGACGCGCGACGAGCCTCGGCCAGCTGCACCGTCGCTACAACCACGACGGCGCCGGCCGCGTCAGCATGCCTCCTGCCAAGGGCGAAGACGACGAGGAAGGCGAGGAGGAGATCGTCGAGGACGCTAGCAGCTCCGACGAGGAGGCGGACGAGTCGACCGACACTGCGTCCACCGGCCGCCGCGGCATGCGCCCAATCTCTCACCCCTCGCAGCCTGCCGTCGGCCACGTTCAGCGTCGCAGCATGGACTCGGGACACCCGCGCTCGCGGTCCAGCAGCCTACGCTCCTCCCAGGTCGTTGGCGACCGGCGATCCACGGACACGACCTACACCCACGAGCTCAAGACCGAGGAGAGCGAGACGACTGCCATCTCGCACCGAGACTCTGTCCACGCCTCCGTCCGCACTTCCACCACCTCGCACGTTGCCTCCTCGCTCCTGCAGTCCGCCAGCTCGACCGGCCTCAGCGAGATCACCACGACCCCGTCTCTGTCCGAGTCTGGCACGACCCAGGTCGAGTCGCCGAAGGACGCCGACGGCAAGGCGGTCACCCGCCAGACGCCGACCACTCCCCGCACCGCGCAATCCATCGATGGCAACGACCCGACTGGCGGAGACGTCCGCTTCTGGGTCGTCTCGCACGACTACGACCCCGTCGAGGTCGCGTACAATTCGGACGGCATTCTTGTTGGAGGCACCTTGCGTGTCCTTGTTGAGAAGCTCACGCCGCACGACGGCCCGACTGACCACAATTTCATGTCGACGTTCTGGTACACGTTCCGCCTGTTCTCGAACCCGACCGAGTTCCTCAATGCGCTCATCGCGCGCTACGACCTCAAACCGCCTCCCGCGCTGCAGGGAGTTGGCCAGGAGCAGTACCACCTGTGGGTCGAGCGCAAGCTCAAGCCCGTGCGCATCCGTGTCTGCAACGTGCTCAAGGTGTGGCTCGACCAGCACTGGCGCCCGGACTCGGACAACGCTGTGCTCGACACGATGGAGGAGTTCTTCCTGAAGCGGGCGAGCGACCAAGTCACGCCGTCTCTTGCGGCGCCCGGCGGCCGCGTCGCTGAGCTTGTGCGCAAGCGCAAGGAGCCCTCGGCGACGTCGTCGGACTCGACCACGAACGCCCCGGGCACGAAGCAGACGTCGTTCGACCGGATCCGCAACAGCACATTCCCCGGACGCTTCACGACGCCCGCTGTCAGCACGATGCCGAACTCGAACATCTCCAAGGCGCTCATGAACACGCTCATGAGGAATCCTGCGCCGACGGCCGTCGCGCTGACGGACTTTGACACGCTCGAGCTCGCGCGCCAGTTCTGCATCATGGAGAGCAAGCTGTTCCAGGCGATCGCGCCTGAGGACCTGCTCATGTCGGGACGCAAGCAGGTGCCCGCGCTCAAGGCGCTGTCGACTGTCAGTAACCAGATCATCGGCTGGGTTACGGACGGCATCCTGAACGAGCAGGACGCGAAGCACCGCGCGGCGTTACTCAAGTTCTACATCAAGCTCGCGGACAAGTGCTTATCGCTGAACAACTTCTCGACCATGTTCGCAGTGCTCGGCGGGCTGAACAGCGCGACGATCCTGCGCCTGAAGAAGACCTGGGACGCGCTCAACGTCAAGTACCGCAACGTGATGGAGAAGCTCCGCGCGGTCATCGATCACACGAAGAACCACCGCGCATACCGCGAGGCGCTGCGCGCGGCGACAGCGAAGGACGAGCCCGTGCTGCCGTTCCTAGGCCTGATCCTGACCGACATCACGTTCACGCAGGAGGGCAACCCGAACACGCGCCCGAGCACGCTGTCCCCCGAGCTCCAGCTCATCAACACGGACAAGTATGCCAAGCTGGGGCGCATCGCGGCCGAGTTCAAGAACTACCAGCGCTCGTTCGAGTACCGCGAGATCGAGTGCGTGCAGACGTTCCTGCAGCGCGCTCTGACTGAGCGCGGAAGCGGATCCCTCGACGCACTCTACCGCAAGAGTCTGCTGCTCGAGCCGAGGCAGAACTCGGAGCGTCTCAACAACATGGTCGAGAAGCCGGGATGGCTGGGAGCGAGGTTAACGAACCTCTAAGCGGGCGCGAGTCACACGAGCGCAGCGAGTGTGGCAAGCGGCTCGCGGAGGGTCAGCGTCAGCGAGAGCGTGCCGAGCAGCTCGTCGAGGAGCGAGTGTGGGCAGCGCGCGAGTGTCGGGGTTAGATCAAAGAAGGAGTGTATCAAGCCGCCGTGCGCGCGACGCACGGCGCAGTGTATAGTAGACAACACAACATGGGCGAGCAGCCTCGCCCGGGCACAGGGGCCCTGTAGCAATGTATTTTGACGCACTCCTAATCTCTTGAGTGGCATTACATCATGGTCCGTGGTCAGGGAAAAGTCGCCGACGAGCGGCGAGCAGCGAACAGCGAACAGTGAGCGCAGCGAGCAGTCGCAATGTACCGTCGCGGCTCACCGGTACTGGACGAGTGATGCGCGGCGGAGGTTGTCGGCTGGGAAAGGCCGCAGGATCCGGCGCAGAGTGATGAGGTCAGTGGTGAGGTTGGGAAGAGGGCACGCGAGCCGCTCCTGAGGAGTGAAAAGGTGACGATAGGACATCTAGGGTCGACGAGGGATGTGCGCCGTTAAGACGGACGCGGTGAGCCGTAGGGAGCCGGAGTATGCCGGGGATGACGGCAGGCATCGCCACAGCGTCAGTAGAGCTGTAGAGGGAGCAACAGGTTACGATAAGCTGGAAGTACCGCGGCTGCGAAATGACGCAGCAGAGGTTAGTACCCTAGCAGATCCCTTGTCTTCCTCGCAAACTTGTTTGCAGTCATGTTCGCTGTCCACCGGCTGACCACTGCAGTTAGAGGTTAGGGTTGAAGAGCAGATTATGCTTAGCCCGTCGGGGCCCGAAGTCTCACATCACAACCTCCTGTGCGACTGCAGTTCTGGAGAGTGAGTGACGTGAGTGGCTTCATCAAAGCTTGCGAGAAGTCGAAATCAATATGAAGCACGCGCAAGTGCACGCGAGGTTTGGGGTGCCGCCTCAGTGCTGCCGGGTTGTTCGGTTCCACAACGCGTTCGAGTACGCCCAAGCCAAGGACTGCGACAATTATGCGACTTTGTGACTACCCCCGTGGGCCCGTGCCGAGCTGCCGGTTCTCACGCTTGCAGTGGACTTGACCCTCGAATCGTGTGCATTCCACTATGAGCCGTAGGTCTATTCATGTCGTCGCGTTGCTCGTGTACGTACGGCAGACGACTCCGGAAGCATCGCGACTGCTTTCTTAACTGTAGGCGGGCGGGCGGTGGTCGTGTCCCATGAGCCGTCATGGGCACTGAGCCAATCAGCCCAGTGCTGGCTGAATTGCAAGCAGTGCGTGCTCTGCACTGCTGGACGCACTGCAGTTGGGTTGAGGCCCCAAACACAAGGGGTGCACATTCGAGGGTCAGAGGCCAGTGCACTCCTGCTGTCCCATCAGTCACATCCCGTGTCCACCCCGTGAACAGCTGTCTCATCGATAGGTCCCTCGCATACTTTGACAGCGCTAAGACCTTCCAGGCTTGTTGCATGTTCCATACTGGAAATCTGGAAATCTGGAACTTGGTGAGACCAGGCAAGAACACCCCCGTTTCCAGACCTTGGACATCGGATAGACCCAGGACCCAATCCGGATTGTTGGGTGCACGACTTGTTCCAAGCGAGACGAGGCGAGGTGAACGCTATGAGCCAGACCTTGCTCCGGAGCATATTGTCAGCCAGTCAGACGCATCCCCACCCAGCGGGGAGTCACCGATATCACCCGCCCTCGAGGCGTTCGCACAGCCCTCCCTGGCTAGGGCGCGCTCATTGCCCAACCAGCACTGGTGTACTGGTGCGTGCACTGGAGCGCCCAAAGGACGTCCGCTCCTCTCCTTGCTCCGTGTCAAACCGGCTCGCTCTCCGCGTCCCCGTTGCCTAGTGATCCTGACGAGATCCAGAACGACGAAGTCCGTCACGCTCAGAACTGAAGATAGCACATCTCGGCGAACTAAACGGCACTAAACGACTGCGGAGCACGCGGCGTCGGCGTATTCCGACACCAGACCAGCTACCCTTCGTCGCTGCGGCGGCGTGCGAGCGGGGGCGGGCACCGGGTACGCCGTATGTCGCGAGGGCACCCGGGGAATGACGATATGGCTTGTGCTGCGCAAGAAGCGTGTACTAATGACTCATAGCTTCTTAGACCTGTTAGACTCGCTGGAACAGACGTTACGTCAAGCAAGGAGTGCTTGTTTGCACGAGCGAAGTGCACAGGGCAACCTAAGGTGCCGAACATGAAGTGCAGGTTAGGGTGCTGCCTTCCCCTGGTTCCCCTTGCTCAGCACTGAGCATGAGTGTGAGCGACTGACTAACCCTCCGGTACTGACAGGACGCTCTGTGCTGCCGCAATGAAGCGCTGGAATCGTTCCCCGGCGTCTGGCTGAGCAGCTAAGCAGCTGACCGTCGAGGTCGCTGTGCGTGCCATGACAGTAGCATGCCGCCAACGCAGGCCCGACACTAACGCAAGCATGCCCAGAGAGTCGAGTGAAATCCTGGCAACATCCTGGCACCAAGCTGACGCACATGGCGTGGGCACGCGCACAGCCGCCAGGGCATAAGGGACGTAGAGATTCCAGGGTCCGTCGGCAGGATAAGCATTTTTGCAAAACTTGGAACATCTGGAACGCCGACCCCATACAGCGCATACAGCAGTACCCTAGTACCCCCGCCGTCGCACCGTCGCCTCCTCACGGCGTCGCTCCACCTCATCTCCGGATCCACTAAGAGCCATCCACACCCAAGCCGTGCAGCCTCGCTCGTGCTCTTGCTCTGTCACACTTGTCCATTCCACTTGGTCTCCATCCTTCACTGTCCCACCTCTTCTTTCGCCTTTTCTCCCTTCGCCCTTTCGATACTCGCGTAACCTTCCCCCTCCCTTTCGTCTGACGACACCGACCCGCATCGCGCGACCACAACACAACCATGGAAGACGGCGGAGGCGGATACGGCGGCGGCTCGAGCCCCGTGAGTTGTGCTCCACGTCTCCCAAACTGACGACCAGGACCCCCAGTACGCCCAGCGCGCCGAGGGCGGCGGACAGGCAGCTCCGTGAGTGTCTTTTGCTTTGGCTCGGTCATGGGCAGAAATCAGCGAGGTGTTCACGACACGCTCCGGGACGTCTCCGGAACACCGGGATGAGAGACGTCGCCAGTCGCTTGGTCTGAAATCTGGCGGTGACGGGTGGAGTGGAGGACGTGCAGCGGACCTTCCTTCGCAGGACCTGGCTTGCCGTTGTACCGTTGCCGTCCCGGCATCCCCCAAGCCTGCCAAGGTTGCCACGTTCTATCTCCATCGGCTGCACTGCTCAAGGGATCAGCATCGCCCAGAAGCGGCTGGAACGGGCACGAGGGGTGCTTTGCATTCTGGCCAAGCTGCGGCAGCCTAGCCAGCCCAGCCCACTCAGGTTAAACCGTCCAGGCCTTGGGATGTAGGGATGTCTGCATACCCTCGGCACTGCTCGGTAACTTTTCAGTGCCTGCAGGCTTCTTACCGCTGAGCTTATGCAATCCCCAGCCCAGCTATAAGACAGCCAAGCTCCCCCATCCGCAAAGTTTTGCTAACAACAAGCGCCGACACCTACGTCCAGCAACAGTCTCAAGCCCAGCAGCAGCAGCAGGCGTACGCCGCGTACGCATCCGCCACCGCCTCTGGATCAGGAGGCAACAGCGAGGCCCAGAGCTCATCCAACAACAACAGCGGCGGAAACCAGGAATCGACCGGTGAGTACACGTCACAAACGAGCGTCCCTAGGGATCGCACATCGAAAGGATCCGGTCGAGGCACTGCGCAGCAAGCCGCCGGTTCTCGCCCAGCTCGCCACCCTCCTGCGCGTTCTGCGCAGAGAATTTTGGGGTGTCGGGTGACTCCAACTGTGCATCGCACAGAAGTCGAGGAACGCGACTGTGTGATCACCATCGCACGCGCAGCGATCGCCCACTTCGCGCGGCGTTCCAAAGTTCTCCAGCCGATCCATCTCTTCTCTGCACATCGCACATCTTTATCATCGCTGCACCTCCAACCAGCAGCTAACGCCTAGGCTTCGTTTTCCCCGTCCACAAGGGCCCGATCCCCACCGCCGCCCCAATCCCCCCAACCGCCGCTCCTCCCCCTCGCCCTGCGCCCGCGGCGTCCGAGCCCGTGGGCCAGCAATCCGCCTTTGGCGGCGCCAACGCGCACGTCCACTACCCTCCGCAGAAGATGAACGTCAACCAGCACCGCGGGTTCCAGAGCGTGCCTCTGAACGACGACCCCGAGCGCGGGTACGCAGAGGAACTTGTCCAGCCTCAGCCTCATACTTACGCTAGGAAATCCAAGCTCGGATTCATCCCCTTGGGCCCGTCGCGGAACAACAGCTTCGGGTCGTTCGGCACCTCGATCAACGAGAAGGAGAGCACGGCCGCGAGTCCGCAGCAGAAGCAGAAGCGCCGCCTGTCGTCCGCCGACTGGGAGACTTTTAACTCGAGCACTTCCAAGCACAAGAATCTCCAGTTCGCCGATGGAGACTTCGGCAAGGGCGCCTTCGCCAAGTTCTGGCTCTGGGCGCTGAACCGCTCCTTCGTCTTCCGATGGGCCATCTTCATCATCCCCATCCTTGCTATCTTCTGGATTCCCGGTATCATCTGGGCTGCCGGCCGGCGCGACGCCGAGGTATGGAACGTCAAGCTCCTCTGGTGGTCGATCTGGCTTACTGTCGCATGGCTCGGCTTCTGGGCCGCCAAGCTCGTGTGCATGGTCATCCCCCACATCTACAAGCAGACCATTGTCGTGATTGCCCCCGCCGCCGGCAAGTACACCGACGTCGTCCGCAACCTCGGCAAGTACTTCAAGTACGTCCTGTGGTCGCTCGCCATCTGGATCGCCTGGAACCCCATCATCATCAACCACTGTCAGCGCTACGTCGACGGCCGCCTCGAGACGTACCAGGACGCCGCCAAGGCGAACGCGTCCCTCGCCAACGCCACCCTCATCGACAACTGGGGCGACACTCCTGAGACTTCCGGATGGAGCAACATCTCGCTCGCCGGCAAGATCATCTTCGGCGTCTGGCTCTGCACCTTGATCCAGCTCGCGGAGAAGCTGATAGTGCAGCTCATCGCGTTCAAGTTCCACGAGGACTCTTACGCTGATCGCATCGACGAGCAGAAGTTCCAGGTCAAGGCCCTGACCCAACTGTACATGAACTCGCACGACATCCCCGGCCGCAGCGACACGCTCAAGGACCACGACACGATCAAGACGGAGCGCACGCAGGCGCCCAAGAAGGCTGTCCGCAAGGCGCTCCGCGAGGTCAAGAAGTTTGCCCAGAACACGTCCAACGCGATCGGCACCGTCGCATCCGAGATGACCGGATCGACGTCCCTCCAGACCAACTCGCCCACGAACAAGGTCAAGGCCGCCCTCCAGTCGGCGAACAAGAGCAAGGCGCTCGCCCGCCGTCTCTTCTACTCGTACCGCCAGCCCGGGTCCGATCATCTCGTTATCGAAGACATTGCTCGGTTTTTCCCGGACCTTGAGACTGCTGAGCGCGCCTTCGGCATCTTTGACCGCGACGGAAACGGCGACGCGACCCGCGACGAGATCGACGCCTCCCTGCTGGAGATCCACACCGAGCGCCTCTCCCTTGAGGCGTCGATGCGTGACCTTGACGGCGCCGTTCGCCGCCTCGACGACATCCTCATGTGCATCGTCACCGTCATCTGGGTCCTCATCTTCGCCACCATGATCACGCAGAAAATCTCGTCGCTCGTTAGCTCCGCCTCCGCCGCCTTGCTCTCCCTCTCGTGGGTCCTCGGTCCCACCTTCCAGGAGGTTCTCGGTGCTTGCATCTTCCTCTTCGTCAAGCACCCCTACGACGTCGGAGACCGCATCGACATTGACACGAACCAGTACACCGTCGTCAAGATGGAGCTTATGTCGTCGAGCTTCCGCCGCCTCGACGGCAAGTTCGTGTGGATCGGCCACGACGTCCTCCGCACCAAGGTCATCGAGAACATCCGCCGCTCGGGCGCCACGTCCGAGACCTTCACGTTCGACGTGGACTTCCAGACGCCCTTCGACAAGCTGCAGGAGCTCCGCGCCGTCATGCTTCGCTTCGTCAAGGACAACCCGCGTGACTACCTGCCCATCTTCGATGTCACGGTGGACGACTACAACGGCCAGTCCAAGATGACGCTCAAGGCCGACATCCGCTACAAGTCGAACTGGCAGCAGGGAGCGCTCAAGGTCCAGCGCCGCAACAAGTGGGTGTGCGAGCTCAAGCAGGCGCTGCACAACCTCGAGATCTGGGGCCCGCTCGGCATGGGCAACCCCGACCGTCTGCTCACCGACCGTGTCACGATGGTGCCGTACGACGAGTACAAGGAGTCGCTGCTCGAGCAGCAGACGCCGAGCTCGCCGCCGCCGTCGTTCCGCGCCGCGACCGCCGGCAAGGGTCTCTCGGGCCGCCACAACGAGGACACCAACCTCTGGGGCGAGGTCACGTACGAGGACGAGAGCCGTAGCCCCTCGCGTGCCCCGTCGCCCGGCCCCAACGCGGCGTTCCACATCGGCACCCCGCCCCGCGTCACCTCCCCGGGCCCCTCGTCGACGTTCCGCATCGGAACGCCTCCCATCCGCGGCTCCATCCACACGATGCCCCAGCCGCCCGGACCTGCGCCGGGCACTCAGCGTCGCCTCTAAAATGTCAACGTTCAATCCGGTTAGACACCTCATCCCCCTCCCCCTACTCGTCTGAACACTTCTTCAGAACACTTTACCGCCTCGCGCGTGCTGCCTCCTGCCGGCGGAAGGCAGCTGGGCAGGCCTCGACACACTGAACCACCACCAAAACTTGTATCATCTTTTTTCAACCTCAAACCAAACCCTCATCAATAACATTTGTAGATAACCGCATCTTTCCCTGCCCTTTCATGCATAGGACTCGTTCAGAATGATCTCGGTCGGCTTGCGGCGTCTTTAGAAGGCCAAGGAGGCCAAGGAAGCGTGAGGCGCGAGGCACCGACCCGCCACTGCCCCGTGTTCGCTGTACCTGGCTCCCGTGAAGCACTACCTGGACTTGACAAACCTTGTGTGATGTGTGTCGATATCGGGGAATGGTAGTGTCACCAGTGGGTGGCTGACTGCACACGAGTAGAGGGAGGGCTGCATACGGCTGACGAACGTGACTCCAGGCTGCCTGGAGCCCGGTGGGCCCGGACCGAGTTCGGTCAGGCGGGGAAAGCCATGTGCAGGCCAGGGTTCCCACGGTGACGTGGGTGGACGAGTGCCAGGGCGCACCATGCAGCCAGGGCGGCCACGGTGGTCACTCCTCCTGTCCACTCCCACCTCCAGCTGGCCAAGGGGCGATGAGGGGGGCTTAGCGGCGGTTTTTTGTGTGCCGTCTTAAATCTCTCATACCGTTTCCCTCTCTCACCTCCTTTCTCTCTCCAACTCTACCCACTCACTTCACCACCGCACCCACCCGCACCTGGTCCCCCCCAGCAGCGAGTCGCTACCCCGACAGCAACAGCCCCAACCAGCAAAGCAAAGCAAGAGCCCAAAGGCTCCACACCCAAGATCGCGTCCTATCCAGTCTCGCGTAAGCTTACGCCCCTCGCCCCCCTTCTCTCCAGCGAGGTTTGTTGTGAGTGTTACCTTTGCCACAGGCTGCAGGCGAGTCAGAAGGAGGAGGAAGTGCACGGCGCAGGCGCACGGGTGCACTGCGAGCGCTTGCCTGCGCTCGTGCTCGCATGCTCGCAGCATCACTAAGTGGTGCCCGCACAGAACGAGTGCGAGGGAAGACTCGTACCTCGCGAAAGGAACCATTGCGAGAGACAATAAAGGCGTCCGTTCTGCGTCCTACGTCCTCTCCTCGTCACTTGTTCTGTCTTTCTCTCTCCGTCTGACTCGCCGTGCCCCTCACCCGAACACACAGCTAACAAGTGTTAGACATCAATCTGCGAGTTCATGCAGCATCGTCGCTCAACAACCCTAACCAATCGAGTCGTCGCCCCCATAGTGCTCCATCGCTAGAAGTGAGTTGACTGGCTTTGCATCACAACTGACAGAGCAGACCTGAATTTAAATCTTGCCCAACATGGCCGCCAAAGTTAACATTCGTCGCGATGTCGAAGACCCCTTCTACGTGAGTCTGCTTCGAGGGGTGATCAAAAATTGCGGACGCTCGAACGCCCCCTCGCAATGAGCGCCGGGCGAGGGGCGTCCGCAATACGGCCTTTGCTGAGGATCTCTGTCTTGCGCCGCAGCGATCCCTGGCTCCACCGCACGCCCCTCGTAAATGTGACACAGGAGCTAACGCCCAGCGCTACAAGATGCCCGTCCTCCAGACCAAGATCGAGGGCCGCGGTAACGGTATCAAGACTGTCGTCCCCAACATGGAGGACGTCGCGCGTGCTCTGAACCGTCCCCCCAGCTACCCGACCAAGTTCTTCGGTACCGAGCTCGGTGCCCAGACCACCATGGCCAACGACCGTTACATTGTGAACGGTGCGCACCAGGCCGACCGCCTCCGCGAGCTGCTCGACTCGTTCATCGACAAGTTCGTTCTGTGCGCCTCGTGCAAGAACCCCGAGACCGAGCTCGTCATCACGGGCAAGGGCCGCAACGAGGACATCCACCGTGACTGCAAGGCGTGCGGTGCCCACACCGGCATCGACATGCGCCACAAGCTCACCACCTTCATCCTGAACAACCGTCCCAAGGACGGCAAGAAGGGAGGCAAGAAGGGCATGACTGCCGAGGCCAACGTCGGCGGTCCTATGGTCTTCGACGAGAAGGAGGGTTCTGACGAGGGCGACGCCGGCATGGGCTCCGGTGCCATCGGCATGGACGCCATCATCGGCCGCGGCGCCGACCCTGTCCTGAGCAACCCCGACGCCATCTGCGGCAAGGTCAAGGACCTGAACCTGGACGACGATGACGACGACGACGCCGACTCGCCCTACGGCCAGCTCGGCCTCTGGCTCGAGGAGAACCGCTCTGCCTCTGACGCCGACATCATCGCCAAGATCAAGGAGCTCGACATTGTCGGCAAGCACAAGGCGCTCGTGCCCATCGGCGCCAAGCTCTTCACCGACAAGGGTGTCGTGACCGAGATCCCCGACCGCGCGGCGCTGCTCCAGGCCCTGGTCACGGGCGAGAAGCACCAGAAGTCGCTCCTCGGCGGCATCGAGCGTCTCGTCGGCCTCTCCGCCGACGTCGACGACCTCATCGCCCAGGGCGCCGTCTCCAAGATCCTCATGGCGCTGTACCAGGATGACGTGCTCGACGAGGACGTCGCGAAGCAGTGGGGCACGCACGTCTCGAAGAAGTTTGTCCCCAAGGACGTCTCGAAGAAGGTCCGCAAGAACGCCGACGCTTTCCTCAAGTGGCTCGACGAGGCCGACGAGTCGGACTCGGAGTAAGCCGTCACCGAAGCGCGCAGCGCTGAGGTGACCGCGCGAGCGTGCTCAGCCGTCAGCCCGCCCAACTCACCTGTCATCCAGCGCAACGCAGACCCATCTGTCTGCCCAATGTTTGTACTGCCCGTAGTGAACTGCGAAAATGCATCTGTCTCTGATCCCGTGTTTGCTGTGTATCTGTTCCGTCATCGTCGCTTATCGCATACGCCTACGTGTGTGTGTGGCATCCTCGGCCCGCGTCTCCCAATCACCTGCCCGTCCGTGATCAGTTAGTCGGTCCGTTCTCGCTCGTGATCTCCGAAGCACCGCATCGGCTTCTCCCCGAGATCTACTCAGCTCCAAGCTCAACAACGCGTGCGCGTTCTCCTCGTCACTGTGCATACGATTCGATGAAAGTTATCCACGGAACCGAGGCTATCCTTGGCGCAGCCTCACATCGGGAATCCCACTCGGCCCACCCGGAGTTTCCGAAATCACACCTTCTGTCCCTGGCATGCCAGACAGGTTAAAGACCGGCGGGCAAAGTGTCCGTTTTCTCCACACTTTCTTGCACTCACTTATTCCAACGCAATGGGCACGACGACGACCCGAATGAGGAATGCAGCCCTCACTGCGGTGGTGCTCGCGGCTGGAGCCAGGGCGAGCCGAGCAGACGACAACCCGTA
This sequence comes from Trichosporon faecale, assembly GCA_039545375.1. Lineage (NCBI taxonomy): Eukaryota > Fungi > Basidiomycota > Tremellomycetes > Trichosporonales > Trichosporonaceae > Trichosporon > Trichosporon faecale. Next base: position 3,106,725 of record BCLU01000003.1, on the reverse strand, counting down.
TTGCGGGATGGACCAGTGGGTGAGTCTTGTGGAGTGGAGGCACACGGATTAGGTTGGACCCAATTGGACTACGGCCGTGATAAGACTGTTCGGGTGCTGCTATCTGATATCTACCGGCCTTGACGACGGCACATTATGCGACCTCCATTGCCTCAGAAAACGGAGAAGGACATGCAGGCAGCAAGTAGAAGGGGTGGAGCGGAGGTGCGCTCGGCCCCTTCTATTCTTGGTTCTCCGGGTGCCGAACCAGGCTGCGAAGTGGAGCACGAGTGGCACTGAGGAGGAGTAGGGCAGCGAGCTAACGAGACAGAAAATCGACCCCGCAACAGACCTCTGCAACCCGCTCCGCTACATTCCACTGCTGAGCGTGAACGCGCTCTTCTGCGCGCTGTACTTTGCGGCAGCCATCGCTTTCACTTACAGTACGTCGTCCTCGCCCCTCCAGCTCAGGTTCCTCTGGTTCGCTGACGCTCACCTCAGACCAAATCCGCTACCCCCGGTCAAAGTACTTCCTCGTGCTCGTGATCGGCACGTACTGCGAGGCGATCGGCCTCGCCCTGCGTATTTCCTTCAGGAACGACGTGCACTCCCTCGGCGGCTACATTGCCATGTACATGTTTGTCATCCTTTCTCCGTGCGCGTTCCTGGCCGCCGATTACATTCTGTTGGGCAGGATCGTCGAGTACCTCGGCGGAGCCGAGTATCTCCTCCTCCCGCCCGGCAAGGTTTCTTGGACCTTCATTATCTCTGACGGTGAGTTCCTAAGGTCGGGAGAAGCGGGGAGGCGGCTCGCTAACACTCGCAGTCGTCACTTTCCTCATCCAGGCCACCGGCGGCGGCATGTCGACGGCCGACTCGCTGCACAAGGTCGGCAGCAACCTGTTCCTTGCCGGTCTGGCACTGCAGCTGGCGTCCTTCACGCTCTTCACCGTCATGGCCATCATCTTCATCTACCGCGTATGGAAGTACGACCGGAACGGCATCTGGGCGCGCTCCGGGTGGAAGTCGCTCTACGCTGCGCTCGGCTGGACTTGCATCATGTTCCTCATCCGCTCCGTGTTCCGCACCATCGAGCTGTCGGAGGGATACACCGGCTTCCTGTCCACGCACGAGATCTACTATATTTGCCTTGACGCGCTGCCGCTCTGGCTCGGTATCGTTGTTTACGTCTACTACTGGCCGCCCCGCTTCCTACACTTTGGCCGCCGCGCGGAGATGGACCGCGACGAGGAGACGCTCCGCGACCTGTCGCACCCGAACGGCTCGACCGCTCTCATGGACAAGTATCCCAACGCGTCGTCCAACATGAGCGACAACCTCCTGTCCAACTCGCACACCTACGGCGACAAGTAACCCTACAATCTTACTCTCCCACCACCCCTTGGATTCTTCACGAGCCGTTAGATAGACCCTCTTAGATGCTTATACCCACTCTCCTTCAGAACACTATATACAACGTCATATACATTGCTCCGCGTACTACGAATTGTAGAATTTTGATACAGCTAGAAACCACACAGCATGAGGACTATACCTAGAACATGGCGCTCGGGATGACGATGCCCCTGTCGATAAGGTTTCTGATGTCAGCTTTGCAAGCGTGGTGTCCCAAGATCACTTAAGGCGGAGGAACTCGGGCATCATCGCGTTGTACAGCTCGTGCTCCCAGGTGTCCTGCGGCTTGGGCACGACGAGTCGCATGCGGGCCGCGCCAGGATCAGAAGGCGCGGGAGACGGGGGGCACTTGGGAGGGCTGATAGCCTCGAAGCGAGGCGGCGTGTTCGTGCCAGTCGTGGAAGGGGTCAGAGGCGGCGTAGTATTAGACGCGTTCTTGTCGCGCGCTTGGTGTTGGGTCTGCAAGCGTGGGGGAAGGTTGTAGATGAGCAGGGCGGCACCGAACGAGATGGCGTCCTGGCGAACCTCGGGCGCGTACACGTCGGCGGCGAAGATCTGACCGAGCAGGTGGCTGATCGCAGGGCTGTGCGTCAGCTCATAAGTGAGCACATAGGAGCCTGGACCACGTACTTGTCGGTGTTATCGACGAGAATAACGCGGCTGGGCCATTCGAGGCCGAGCCGTGTCGCTTCGACTTTGACCCCGAAGGCCTGAGACTCGAGAATGCACCTGCATCGTCAGCTGAGCGAAACTGCCTCAGCTTACCGGGTATTGGCGCGCAAATCCTTGAACTCGTTGACGGGAACGCCGTGCTCGAAGCGAGTGGTGCCGTTGAGCTGCACCCCGGGAAGGCCAGCGTAGGGCCTGGCATCAGCATGCACTGTGAAGAGAGCTGCAACTGACTGAGCAAACGCGAAGAGCTTGTCGTCTGCTCCGAGAGAGCCGCCTGGGGCGAAGCGCGAAGCCAGGTACCCCAGAGTGTTCCACCTGATGTTAGCTTGGGGGTGAGCAGTTCGACAGCACTCACTTGCCATTGGCATACTTATCCCGGACGAGACGACGCGCCGCCAAACCGTTCACGTTGTGCGTGACAGTAACCTGCACGCCCGTGTTACAACCTGGCAACGGGAGCGTAGTCACTCCAGCGTCGTCGCATTCCCTCTGCGCCACGACGTAATCGATGTCGTCTTGGATGACGCAGAGATCATGGGGCCCGGCGGCAGTGGTCATGTACGCTGCGATGGCACGAGGAAGGACTGTTGTTAGTTGTCAGCCTACACCCCCCAACTCACAGGGATGAAGAGTCGCATCAAGACCATAGCGCTTGCTCCAGAACGATCCAGTCACTCCAAGAACAGCAGTCGCTTCCGCAACGAAGAAGTCGTGCGGCGGATCCAGAGTTATCAATGGCTTGTCATCGCCCTCGGACAGCAGGAGGAAATCACGGAAGAGGTTGGCTTCCTGTTGAGAGGCCGCGCCAGGGGACTGGAGCAGGAGGGAAGACAGAAGGTACCCAAGCGGAACCATGCGGCTTACAGAGGAAGGCGCCGGTTTGTTGGGAGTGAGGGAAGCGAAACGGACGGACTGCGGGCTGGCCGCTGTGTGGAACAAGTCCATGATCGAGATGTTCGGAGCTTGAACTTGGAGAGGGGTGCTGTCGTCGAGACCGAGGAAGGCGGGGAACGTTGGGGGAAGCGCTATGGCCGTCGGATGAGGAACAGTTCCACTCATCGTCTTGACGAGGGCGAGGTCGCACCAACGTCCGAGTTGGGTGAGAGCCGAGTCTGGGATCAGCGACGGTGGTGAGGGCGAGCGAACCTAGCGCCACGAAGAGAGGTCTCGTGGATATGGGCTGCGGACGTCAGCAATTAGTAGGACTGCGCGCGACAAACTGTCGGAAGAGGGCGAAAGGGCACCGCGAGGGAGTGGCGAGGGACGAGGTCTTCCCAGAGCGTGGCCGTGAGGGTTGTGGAGGAGAAGGAGAGGGTGAGGTGCATCTCGGCGGACAGAAATGGATGCTGATAGTAAGAGATGGAGGTGAGGAAGAGTGAGGAAGAGAAAGGAGGGCAGCCTAGTCTGGAGGAAGGATAAGCGTGAGGAGTGTTTGCGAGGAAGGTGTTGTGTACACCAGTACGCCCCGTCCTGATCGGCGCCGGTCGTCTGTGTCACCTGGCTCGCAGCTGCGTGGAGGACTGTAATGCTCGTTATAGCTACTTTGTTGGCGGCTCGGCTCTATCTCCGCAACATCACGTCCAGTGGGTACTGCCTTTCGTTGATAATGACTCAGGTGGATCCCAATTACCCCTCATGCCGCGCTACATGCTGCGCTGGGGTTTCAATGCAGATCCGTCATCAGTCTCCTGGCGCTCGGCAACGCGCTAGCTCCATCTCTTTCGTGTGCGAAACTTGCCCTACGTCCGTATGTCCTGCCCTGGTCCAAATGACCAGCTCAAATCCACCAACCCGTCAGCCGTCGGTCCGTGCTCATATGCTCATCGTGCCTGCACTGGTCGCTGTCGTCAGTGGCCCGGCCGACTTCTGGAAGTCAATGTTAGTGCAGGTCGAGTTTCCAACTGGACATCGTGTCTAACGCTAAGTCGGTCCAAGACACCCCGTCGCGTTTGTTCAGAAGACAAACCGTCGGGGTATCGGTGTTGCACGAACCGCATAAACCCGCCCAGCCCGACCCAGCTTGCTAAGATGCGGCCTCCAATGCATGCCCCGTCGCGTGGGACGGCACGTTGATATTGTCCCATCGGGCGTGCCGGACATGATCTGCTTCATTATGGGTGTACCGCTTGCCCTGGGATCGATCATCAACTGAAAGGGGAACCGCGTACGACGCCCTTGTCGTACGTTCCCGATCTGTCGCAGAACGGCACCCAAGGTAACTCGGAGCCGTGGAGAGAGCGCGTCGTGCGTTGTTCCTTCGTTACATCATGAATGTAACCTGGGGTTCTGGGCAGGGCTAGGCGGTGCTCCAAGTGTTCCTTTGCGTTCTCCGCGAGTCCTGCGACCACCGGACTCCCGTAGGCCTCGGTGCATGTTAAGCGTACCTCGAGGTCCCCCGTTGCTTATTAGGCATGTCACGTTCCTCTAGTTCCTGTCTCGGTCACCCGCGGGGGCTCCTCATCACCCTTACAGGAGAGATCTGGGATCAAGGCGTTGAGCGGGCTGAGCATGCGCTCGCTCGTCAACGACGCCTGCTAGCCTGCTCCCTTTGAAACGCTGTCGTCTTCCAAACAGTGATCATCCGAGATCAGAGCACCGTAGCCTGACGCCTTTCGTAAGCCCAAGCTCGGCTCAGCCCACGTTGATCCAGAAGCGCCCATCATCGACCAAACGTCTTGCAGATCGATCCGCGCTTGTCTTTCGTGACGTGATGTCAAGAGAAGAGTGAAGGATTGAATTGACACATGTGGAGGTGGTGGTCCAGGTGGGGAAGTGCGTATGGCGTGCGGCCATAGCGACGCACCCGTGGGAGACTGACCGAATTTACTGATCGATGATTGCTGTCCACACAAACACCTTCACTCCGTATCTAACGACAAGCAACAATCATGTCCGGTCGTCAAGGTGAGTAATGACAGGGCGTAGCAGAGCGTGCGTTAGGTTGCGCTGACAGTCACAGGTGGAAAGGGTAGGTTTGATCGACCAGGAGGCAGCAATGACTGACCCCTCCAGCTAAGCCTCTTAAGGTGAGTCCGACCGCTTTCGAGACGTTGCGTGAGCTGACATGGTCTTCCTTGCTCGATTCTTCGGTTGTTTCACGAACTTATCATGGCTTTATGTCGTCTGCGCCTTGAACTCCCCGCGGTCTGACCTCGCCTGTGACGTATTGCGTGAACTCCCTCCACCTCCTACGTATCGTTGTTGGTGACCAATAGGCCCCCAAGAAGGCCGTCAAGGAGCTTGACGAGGACGACATTGCCTACCAGCGTGAGTGTCAGGAAGAGACGAAGAGGGTCACGAGGGAAACTACCAGGATGCGGAGTACGAGGACCATGTCCTGCTTCAGCTCGAGCTGGTTCCGCTATATGTCCTCGACCCGTACGCCGTCGGGTTACCGGTCTGCTCAACGACGTGTGGGTCGCATGAACAGCGATGTGTGTTAGATGGCCAAAGGAGGGCTAGAAATAGATGGCACCACAGCTTAACGACCGTTCACCGCCGAGAAGGGCTTCGTCCGCTCCACCGGAACTACCCCTTCTCAACACGGTGTATTCAGGATGGTCTGGGCATATGCTAGCTCTGACCCTCCCTTAGCCGACAGACGTTGAAGGTCTTGTGGATCCGCCGATCGAGGGACGGTGTCCAGCTGAAAAATTCGGGATGAAGAGCTGACTTATCGCAGAGAAGCTCAAGAAGGAGCAGGCTGAGCTGAAGGCTCTTGCCCAGAAGGGTGAGTACTCTCGACGCCACGCGCACTTTCCAGAGTACCGCGAAGTCGGCCTCGTGCGGCTTTCGGCCGGAGCACCCACGCTGCGGTCCGCTGCGCCGTCGTACATTGCGCAGTGTGAACAGGCCCAACGAGTTCACCGTATCGAACACAGTGCCTGGCACAGGACAGACGGACCTGGCTATGTCACGAGGGCTCTTGCGTCTAGGAGATCTGGTCCGCCGACATGTGGAGTGGCCTACCCGAGATCCCCTTATTCATGACCTGTCGTGAGAGTTTGGCGCTGACGTGTACAGCTGCCGGCAAGGGTCCCATGAGCGGCGGTGGCATCAAGAAGTAAGTTCGCGGGATGACAGAAGCACACCCAGAAATGTGGAAGATTCAATGTCACAGTCGGCGACGGGCTCCGAGCTCGATGCCCGCTCGCCTTTCATTCTGAACCTCGGCAGTAATCTTCTCACGATAGGTGGGGGAGGGTCCACCTATTCAGTCCGAGACACCTCGCTTCTGGAGTGCTATCTGTGGAGCTCGGTCATCCGGTCGCCGGAGAAACAGCTGACAGCTCCAGGTCTAAGAAGTAAGCGAGAGTGTGGTGCTTGTCATTGTTACTCTCGCCTCCTTCCTTCCATAGTACAGACGCGTCTCGAGCGCTCATGTATGGATACCTGCCTCCCAGATCTGCTCATGTCGTATCTCCCTCTCGCTTCGCCTTTCTCGGTGGACATGGCGACAGGCACGGAATGGGTACCGGGTGGGCTCTGTGCTAAAGCTGTTTCCGCTCGCTGGCTCAGGAAGCGAGCTGCAGCACGTTCACTCAATTGTTCGGGGTCCGGCCAGGCCCCGCTGATAGGTGCAAACTTAAAGGCTACTTTGTCCTCTGCCTGACCCGAAATCTCCTGAATTCATGAGGCGTTAGCACTCGTTCTGTCTCTGTTAGCGTGTTCTTGCGACGCATGGCCCACCTTTGCTCCTGGTCGTGTCAGCGATGCGGAGTTGCGGTTATGCTGATCTGCTGAATGATTCTGGATGGCAACACCGAGCTGCCGAGCATAGGTATGTTTGGCTTGAAGTCGGAAGACTCGTGTCGAGGCGCGCTGCTTGAGTCTTGAGCAATGGGCTAAGACTGTCTAGCCGCTCTGTCCGAATTGTGTCATGATGAGTTGAACACATTGTACGGAAGGGGCAGATCAGCGGGAACGGCAACAACGTCAGCACACGGCAGAGATAAAAGAAGGATACGTTATACCGCGCCTCGTGTACCTATACCGCGTCCTCGTGCCGGCGGAGAGAGCGCCAGCCCACTCCGCCCACTACTCCTCGCTACGAGCATGCACCGCAGAGTACCCATCGGACCCATCGCAGATACGTCGGAGTGCACGAGCGGCGGAGCGTGATCCGTGTCCTCCATTCCGCCCTGATCTCGAGGCCGGTCTGCGCCCTTAGCTCCAGGGCAAACTATTCCAGGTGCGACGCGAGCGGCGAACCGTTTGCATGTCTTCCTCACTGCGGCCGTCAACGGAGGATCCCGCTGCCTGTGCCAGTGACCGACATGCTCCTCGACATGCCATGCGGAGTGTCTTCTAAAGTTCGGTGAACACGGCGATGCGGCTGTGACTGCCACCGGCTGACGGTCCGCCAATGGAGTGTCGAGGTCATTTGTGTCTGCCGACTGACTGAGCGGCGATGAATGGCGGCGACGGCGACGCGATGGCGAGCGCGACTGAGATGAGACCTGGAGGCGCGTCTTGCAGCCAGCGCGCAAGGCCGGGAGGCATAGGAGGACTGAGGGGTTGATCCGAAACTCAGGACTGCGCGCACGGTGGTGCCTGGGTGGCGGTCTTCCCTGGCTAGGCTGGCCGTCCCTCTCCTGCGACCCTTTGCTCCCTGGGTTACCCTGTGCAGACATCGCGCATGGCTCTGTCGGGGCATGCTGCTGACTGCTTACGGGGGCTGCGAAGAGGGCAGCAGTTGTGCCCAGGTGGATAAGCCCAACTCTGTCCGGACACCATTGAACCTTATCCGCTCACTACCTTTTCGATGCGACCTTGCAGCGCAGGTAACACAGGCAGCACACCGCGCACACCGCGCGGACCGCGCAGACCGCCCGCAGCAGCGAGGGCGCGATTCGAGCACGTCGTCTTCCTTCCTCCGTACCCCCGGCCCTTCCCTTCGGCCCTAAGCTCTAAGCTCTATCTCATCGTCAGAGTCACAGCACGTTGACCAATGCCATGCCGTTTCCCAGCTCTCTCCTCCATTCCCCGCCGCCATCCTTCGCCAGCTCCAGGTCCCATTTCACCTCGCCGAGCTTACTCGATCTCCTTCGCGAGCTTGTTCCTCCTGTACCATTCTCCCACCTCCTCACTGACGAGTCGTTGTCGCTCTTCACCTAACTTTTTTTCGAAACACACTTCATCATCATCCATCCGGCACCACGAGTACCACACGACCAGTCCTGACCCGACCTCGACGACCTGATACGACGTACGACACCCCTGCACACAGACGCATCTCCTCCCACACAGATCGACTGTGTCCCAACGCCACCTCCTCTCCCACCCCTCCGGTCCCACCGCCCTGCTCATTGACCAGTCGGCCCGACAGCATCCGGTGACTGTTCAATTACGCCCTCATCACTGTGTGCGCGCGATTTCTGACTCTCGCACGGCTTCTCGAGGTAGCGTTTATACCTCGACACCCGGCTCGAACGTTGAGCCTGAGTCGGCAACGGGCGCCTTGGCTGCTCCTCGACCCTCTTGTAATCCACACTCCCCTGGCGTCGCCCGCGCCGCTCGATTCCCCTAAGCGGCTGGCCTGTTGGGATAGGCCCCTTGGACGCTTTGTCTCTGGCCCGTACCTAGCATCCCAGGACCTAGGACCCGCATAGCTTGCATAGCCTGCATTGGCGCCGCATCGTCCGCTGTCCGACGCATCTGGTGCACCCAGCAGTCCTGGCACGACAAAGCGTTAGGCAGACAAGCTATACTCGCACTAGCAGTTCACCAGGCCCGACACCGACTCGCTATTCGCTTCATTCCCCAACCACCGTGACATTGCGGACATCGAGACTTCGACGCAAGAGTCTTTGACACCGCACTTCCTCGCACTTCATCACATCCATCGACCGCGAGCACCCCGACACTCCCGCCTGGCACCGCACGACCTCCATCCAGCGCTCTCGGTCCGCCAGCCCCACTCCCCCTCTCCGCCCTCTGCACGCACTGTCTGTCGAAGCGTGCTTCTTCCATCTGCACGAGCCTCACGACTTCGGGGCACGCGGAGCAAGACTGCAGCGCCAGCGCACACCTGGTTTCAAACACACACAGATTAGCGACAGTCTCCGACTGAACCAGCTGCATACACAAACGCCGCTGCGCCCGCTGCTCTGGTCGCTCGAACTCGACCCGTCGCAAAACTCCATCACGCACTCGCGCGCTGGGCACTTTGAAACTCGCCTCACCACGTTCCACGACCCACTTGACACGGCCGTACACCTGCAACACAGCCGGACGACACAACGCGCTACGTTTCAAGAGGCGTCGCTGCATTCCTGTTCTGCTCGTTGACCTTAATCATCGAAAGCCTCTTTCCTTCACTGTCGACACTCTCGCGCTCTCTTCACTGGCTCGCGACACGAGTTTCCCTTTTTCTCTCACTTATCCCTCAAACAAACCCCTACGCCTTCCATCTTGACGCCACATTCTTTCACGGCTCGGAGCGCTTCCTCTAGCGCTCGCACCCAGCTCCGTCTTTGACCGACATCTCATCCTCACGTTTGGCCGAGACAGAACCTTCACGCCGCACAGTCAACGACCGGCGACCCACCCACGCTGTACGATCGCGACCCCTCCAGCGACCCCGGGACCCTTTCCTCGACTCTTCTTCTTCTAGTTAGTTGATCAACCGAGTCCTTTGGAAAATTGGAAGCTAGGCCAACGATTAGTCTTTATCTTCGCCGGCAAGCTTCCTTGGTACCCTTTCTTTGCCCCCCTTTCAATTGACATGTCTACCCTTACCATGTCACCACCAACTCCAGGGCCTTCTGGGGACGCTCTTGCAGCGATTCTTGCGTCTACAGTGAGTGGTTCGGGCAACGCAGCCGCAAACGGTTCTACATCTTCACCAAGTCGACGAAACACCGACCGCATGACGAACCGGTACTCCGTGAACGCCATCTACTCGCTCGCCGCCGAGCAGGACATCGAGGTTCAAGACGCGCTCGGCAGGGCCCAGATTGCCCTGAGGAATCTCAAGAACCGCATCTCGGCGCAAAGCAAAAGAAATTTCGTCCTCGAACGCGACGTCCGTTATCTTGACTCTCGCATTGCACTTCTTATTCAAAATCGCATAGCAGCCGATGAGAAACGCCAGGTGCAAGAGACTCTCGATGACACGGAGGAGAAGACAGGCAACTACCCGGCGCGCCGGAAGCTCGCCCAGTACAGCAACCTGTTCTTCCTCCTGCAGTCCGAGCCGCGACACATGGCTGCGCTGTGCCGACAAGTGTCGTATGCCGACTTCGACACGTTGATGCAGACGGTCATGTTCACGCTGTACGGTAACCAGTACGACCAGCGCGAGGAGCACCTGCTCTTGACCATGTTTCAGGTGAGTCCGGTTCCACACGTCGGGGGCGCTTACACCCCCGTGTGTTCCCGCGTCGCAGCGTCTGGGACGCAGGACGACAGCGGTGTGCGATGGGGTCTGTGCTGACATCATTCCAGAGTGTCCTTTCCGCCGAGTTCGAAAACAATACCGAGATGGGCGAGCTCCTGCGTGCAAACACCGCTGCATCCCGAATGATGACGACGTACACTCGACGAGGACCGGGACAGAGCTATCTCAAGAATGTGCTCGCGGAGCGCATCAACTCGCTCGTCGAGCACGAGGACCTCAACCTTGAGATCAACCCCCTCAAGGTGTACGAGGAGATGGTCACGCAGATTGAGGCCGACACTGGTGGCCTTCCTCCGTCTCTCCCGCGAGGTGTGTCGCAGGAGGTCGCCGCGAACAACCCCGACGTCCAGGCTATCATTCGGCCCCGTATCACGATGCTGATGGAGATCGCGGACACCTTTCTCACGACCATCTTCGACTCGATCGACACCGTCCCATACGGTATCCGATGGATTTGCAAGCAGATCCGATCATTGACGCGCCGGAAGTACCCCGAAGTCACGGAGGCCCAGATCTGCTCGCTCATCGGTGGATTCTTCTTCCTGCGGTTTTTGAACCCGGCGATAGTGACGCCGCAAGCGTACATGCTCATCGAGTCGAAGGGCGGTCAGCTGGGACAACCCGACCAGCCGCCGAAGAACCCGCGACGAACGCTCACTCTTATCGCCAAGATCCTGCAGAACCTCGCCAACAAGCCGAGCTACTCGAAGGAGCAGTTTATGATCCCGCTCAACTCGTTTGTCGACAACCACCAGGCGATGATGAACCAGTTCCTCAACCAGCTCTGCGAGGTCGGCGACTTCTACGAATCGCTCGAGATGGACCAGTACATGGCCCTGTCGAAGAGGGATCTTTCCATCGACATCACGCTGAACGAGTTGTATGGTACCCATGCGCTCTTCATGCAGCACCTTGACACTGTGGTGAGTTTCCTAGGGCGAGCATAACTGACAAGCAGTCCCCTAACGAGAGACAACATCTTCGCGTGCTCCTCGACGACCTCGGCCCCGCCCCCGACCAGGTCCCGCGTAGCGAGAACGGTACCGTCCATCTGCCCCTTTACTCGCGATGGGAGACGCCGATCCAGGACCTGTCAACGACGTTGATGTCCGAGAGCATCACGCAGAACGACATCAACTTCATGGAGACCAAGTCGATCTTTGTTCAGCTGCTCCGTGCCATGCCCGACGCCGCCGACCGACGGCCGATCGACCTCCCCGCGCTGGCTGAGCGAGCAGCGACGTCGCGCGACCCTGTCCTTGTCCGCCGTGGAATCAAGGTGCAGAACCTGCTCTCCGAGCTCGAGGCTGCCGGCGTTCTCGACCGGGCCGACAACTACAAGCTGCTGCAGGACGAGGTCCGCACAGAGCTTGTGCACCTCGGCAACGCGCACGAGAAGGTCCTGTTGGAGACGCGGTCGCTGGAGGAGGTCTTCCACGCCATCTGCGACCACAACCAGTACCTCCGCAACCAGATCGACTCGTACAAGGCGTACCTGTTCAACTCGCGCATGATGATGTCGAAGGACAAGGGCGCCGGAGGCGTCGGCGTTGTCTCCTTCAACGGCAAGGATAAGAAGGCTCGCTCGCAGAGCCTCGGCCCGTACCGCTTCACGCACCAGCAGTTAGAGAAGGAGGGCGTCGTGAAGTCGAGCGCCGTCCCGCCCGGACGCCACCAGGACGTCTACCTGAACTTCTGGTCGCCGACGCCCGGCACCTTCCTCATCACCCTGCACTTCAAGGGTCGCGAGCAGGCCATCGTGGAGATGGACCTGAAGATCGACGACCTGCTCGAGCGCCAGGACGACAAGAACGCGTCCCTCGACCTCGAGTACATCTCGCTGTACGTCGTCGGCGTGCTCGAGCTGTTCAACAAGCTGTTCACGAAGCGCCGCTAAGCTAAGCTGTCTCCTAAAACCTCCCCCTATCTTGACCTCGACCCAGCCAGATCGCCAGAGCGACCTGGCTAACTGTATATTAGCTCCCTTGCCGAGTTGTTCAACGTCCGCTGTACAGTGTCCCGTCGCTACAGCTCGATAACCATACCAATCCTACCAGTTTACCCGCCAGACTCTCATGTAGCAAAGTCGAGAATCGCCACCCTTCTTCGATAGATACCCGGTCTACCATCGCCTATAGCAACTGCTAGCTCTCCGAATAATTCCACATTCTCGTCTTCCTCTTTCTCTCTCCCTCTCTCTCCTATTATGCTTGATCGTACGCGATCGACTCCTATACTACTCTATTTTGTCTATTTGTCCCAGCTTCGACTTTTCTCATCTTATACTTGCACGCCTACCAGGCGCGAAAAATGTGGCATGTATGAGAATAGCGACGAACCCGAAGAAGCAGCTGATTATCAGAGCAACACCAGCGGAGCAGAGTTTGGAATGTGCAGATGAGCCGGCCACTTTAAGCCTTTGGCCTCGGTCAGATCTCGGTGGACCTGTCTCACACCCAGAAGCTTCAGCTGCGACAATTGTAGGTTCCCTGCGCCGCAGCGGTGGGTCCAGATGAGCGCGACATTACAAGCAATGTCGGTGCCGACTCGGCACGGTGACACTTGGCATGTGATCGAAGCCGTGCGCGCTTCCCTTCTCGCTTCCCATACAGAACTAACCGGAAGATAACAACGAAAGCTTCAAGTCCAACGCTCGTCTTAAGGAACGCAGAGAAAAACCGCCGGAAACCAAAAAGGTTGTCTCTCCACTGTGAGTCGAACACAGGACCTGCGGATTACTCGGTCTATTGACCAGGAGGAATGGATAACCAATTACAGTCCGACGCTCTACCAACTGAGCTATAGAGAGGAACTGATGATTTCTGACAGCCCAACTTCCGGAACGCTTATATCCGCTTAGGGTTGTATCACGTGACTGACGCGTCACTTCTCCGGGACGCGGCCACAACGCAACAACAACTGAGCTCAGGTCCGGGTTCACAACATTAGAATCTAGACATCTACGAACGGCGCGAAGAACACGATATCGGCATAGCGACGGTTAACTTGAAGGCAGAACAGAATTTATTACGAAGCATCGACGCACGCAACTACCTCGACACGCAACGCAGACCCGGGCAGACAGCGTGAGCCATGGGTCGCGAGATCATCTCGATTCAGGCGGGCCAGGCGGGCAACCAGAGTGAGTCTGGCACCTGCACCAGGGATAAACTGACATACAGTCGGACAGCAGGTGAGACTCGATCTCGGAAGAACCAGTCTACGAGTGTCAGCGCAGCTGCGGTCGCCTCAAGTCGACGAAGGACCTTCCTCGAGCTGTGGCGGATCCAACGTAGCTAACGTCAGTTCTGGCAGAAGCTCTGCGCCGAGCACGGCATCTCGCCAACAGGCAACCTGGAGGACTGGGCGCACGACCAGGGCGACCGGAAGGACGTGTTCTTCTACCAAGCCGACGACGAGCACTACATCCCGCGCGCGATCCTGGTCGATCTCGAGCCGCGCGTCATCAACCAGATCGTGACGTCGCCGTTCAAGGACCTGTACAACCCCGAGAACATCTATGTGTCCGAGCAGGGCGGCGGCGCGGGCAATAATTGGGCCCAGGGATATTGCACGGTCAAGGAGGGCATCTACGAGGACATCCTGGAGATGATCGATCGCGAGGCGGACGGGAGCGACAGTCTTGAGGTGAGCTTATGCGTACGCAAACACAGCTGACGGCAGGGCTTTATGCTCCTCCACTCGATTGCGGGAGGAACGGGGTCCGGTCTTGGCTCCTTCCTCCTCGAGCGCCTCAACGACCGGTTCCCGAAGAAGCTGATCCAGACGTACTCTGTCTTCCCCGAGGCGTCCGACGTCGTGGTCCAGCCGTACAACAGCGTGCTCTCGATGAAGCGGCTGGTGAACAACGCAGACTCGGTCGTGGTGCTGGACAACGCGGCGCTGACGCGCATTGCCGCGGACAGGTTGCACATCCAGGACCCGTCGTTCGTGCAGACGAACCAGCTCGTGTCCACCGTCATGGCTGCGTCGACGACCACCCTCCGGTACCCGGGGTACATGAACAACGACCTGGTCGGGATCATCGCGAGCCTGATCCCGACGCCGCGGTGCCACTTCCTGATGACGTCGTACACGCCGTTCACGGGGGACGAGATCGACAAGGCGAAGAGCGTGCGCAAGACGACGACGCTGGACGTGATGCGCCGCCTGCTGCAGCCCAAGAACCGGCTTGTGAGCACGACATCCACGCGCGACTCGTGCTACATCAGCTGTTTGAACATTATCTCGGGCGACGTCGACCCGACAGACGTGCACAAGTCGCTGCTGCGCATCCGCGAGCGCCAGCTCGCAAACTTCATTCCCTGGGGACCCGCGTCCATTCAGGTCGCACTGACGAAGCGCAAGACGACGCAGAACCGCGTCAGCGGCATCATGATGGCGAACCACACCAGTATGGCCTCGGTGAGTCGGACGCTGCAGCTGTCGACATGACCTCGGCTGACACAACAGCTGTTCAAGCGCATGCTCGACCAGTACGATCGGCTCAGGAAACGTAACGCGTTCCTCGACCAGTACAAGAAGACGGAGATGTTTGCGGACAACCTTGACGAGTTTGATGATTCACGGTGGGTCGCGACAGCTGGGGGGACACGAGTGGAAAGCTGACAACACAGACAAGTCGTCCAGGAACTCACGGACGAGTACAAGGCGTGCGAGAGCGAGGGGTACATCAACTTCAGCTAGATTACATGTATAAGTTATGCCAGCGTGGGGCAGCGGACTTGGCTAGTGCTGACGGTTACTGATAAGGGCACCGACCGCTACGGGGATGAGGCGCCAGCGAAGCCGTGCCATGCAACGAGATGTGGTGTCATGCAACGAGTTGTGGTGTCAATGAGTGTCATGTCTAGGTGTTTAAGATGTCTATATCTGTCTATTCACAGTTTATCAGCTCTGCGTTCTAGAGGCCCTGGATAACCGGCGCCTTGAGGTCGGGCACATCGAGTCCCTCGGCAACGACGCGCCATCCAATGCGCGTCGGCTTGGCTCCAGTCTGGGGAATCATAAGGGGGCCCTTACACCACTGCCAGCCGCCCTGGCCATACTCGGCGTCCGTGTCCTTGACGCCCTCCTTGGCGTCCAACTCGGCGCTCTCCTCCGTCTCGACCTCCGCCCTCGGGGGGAGATCACGGGCGCCAGCGGAAAGGAACTCGGCAATGGGAATGCGCACCCAGCGCGTCTTGGACCAAAACGGCCCGTCGAACCAGCCGAGGTGTCCGCCGCCGCCCGTGACTGCCAACTGCACATGCGAGCCCTTCTGGACCTGCGTGAATGGCAGTGCGGAGCCGTGAACAACCGGGTCGTCGAACGCGTTGATGCCCAAAGTCGGCACGGCGACGTTCTCGATCAGCTTGTGCGACCCGGCGTACTGGTAATAGTCGTCGGCGGAGGGGAAGGGGAACGGCGGCTGCGGGCCGCCGACCTTGCGCGTGAGCACCTCGTCGACGGTCTTGAGCCTGACTGGGCCACGCTCCTGGAGCTTCTTCAAATCCTTCGCTGCCTGGCGCTGCTCGTCCGTCCAGAGGATTTCGGGGTGCGCGTCGTAGTTCCTGAAGAACATGCGGATTAGGTTCTCCCCGAGAGCTTTGGAGTACACGCGGGACGAGAACCAGCCGTCCTCGAGCGCGTGGGAGAGCGCCACGACGTCCCAGGGCGCAGCGAGCACGCACGCCGAAGACAGCAGCGAGGACTCGCCCCGCTCGCCCACGTAGCGCGCCATGACCGACGCGCCGAGCGAGAACCCGACGCCGAGCAGAGACGACTCGGGGAACCGGTTGCGCAGGTAGTGCACGGCCGTGTTCAGATCGCACGTCGTCGCGGCGCTGTACAGCTGCGCAGACGTCAGGGGCGTGCCGCCGCATCCGCGGAACTGGGGTCAGCCCTCGTACTTGTTCAAGTAGCTCGCCCTCGTAGGGAGACTCACGTTAACGACGACGCCGCGGGCGCCGAGACCGCCATGCGACGCAGGCAGAGCGGCCCAGTGCAGCACGTTGCGGACGTAGGCCTCGCGCGCGTTGCCGGTCAGGCCGTGGCAGACTACGATTGTCGGTGCGTCGGCGGGAAGAGAGGCGTGCGAGGGCGGCGTGATATCGAGCGCGATTGTGCCGCCGTCCGGGACGCGGAGGAGAGTGCGCGCATAGTCGACGTGGTCGGTGTCGCTGAAGTCGCCCGTAACTGTGAACGCGGTCTGCATGTGGCCACTGGGGGTCAGCTCGTATTCTTGACAACGGCAGCTTGCTCCTCGTTCCCTATCCGTCTTGGCTTCTACGCCATCCGGACGGTGAGGCCGAGTGAAAGCTCTGACAATGGGAGAGGATACTTACTTCGGGGCCCACCACGCCGGCTTGAACGTGCCGCTCAGACTCGGCGTGTTGCGGTTAATCCACGATGCGACCTCCTCCTTCTTCTTGTTCTTGAGGACGATCTCGGCGGGCTTGGCCGCGTTCACGCGCACGATCTGGCGCGCGTAAGACGCGAGCCCAAGCATGCCGAGAAGCACGAAGAGGAGCTGCTGCGGGAGGGTTATGAGCTGCTCGAACAGGGTTTGGGGGAGGAGCCACGGCTTGACGCGCGGCGACGAGGTGGACGGCCGCTGGGAAGCTTTGTGCGGGTGCGCGTGGTGTTCGCGGACGGGCATACTGTCGACGGCGAGTCGGCAGAACAGGACAGGTATGCGACTCGGAAGCCTTGGCTGGGCGAGGGCGTACGGAGGAAGGCGAAGAGGGCGCTGGAGCTGAGTTGGAGCGAGCGCCGAGTGAAGTCAAGGAAGGTGTCTGTCGAACGTGCGACGTAGATGTGTGATGTCACAAGAAAAGGGAAAGCTGATGTCAACGCGGAGAGTGTGAAGGAGGGTGTGATGGTCTAGGTCTGGAGGAGATGAGTGCTCGTACGAGAGATGGGAAGAGACGAGATATGACGAGGAGGAAAATCAATACGGCGCTGCTTGACCAGCGCATGTTATCTCTTGCGCTCTCGCTCTCGCACTTTGTCGTCGCAGTATCGTCACCGGGCCAAGTATCCGAAACCTTGAGTGTAGTGATCGCCGTCACTCAACTTTTCGCCCCACCCTGCCTTCCCCTGCCCGCCCTGGCCCACTGGACGGCCGCCGGATAAGCGACACGTGGCTTGTACGCACTCCCTGCCAGCCCTGTCCGATCGGCCGCCGTATGTCATCAGCCATGTCCACAACGGCCGAGATATGCACCCACGCTCAGACCACTCTGCATCGCTCTGAGGATACCGAGACAGACGCTCTCGTCATCGCTGGGTGGGTTGCTCGCACTCTATCGCACCGTCGCACGCGCATGGGGCTCTTCACAGACCTCGTCGGCGATACCCGCCCGCCGGCTGATGAGTGAGTTGTAGAATGTTCCGGGCGTCTTGGCGCTGTCTTCTGTGACAAGAGGGGATGGGCTTGACACTGTGCACGGTGATGAGAAGTGCTAGCCAGCGTTTTGGGGAAGGACAGCGTGTCGGTCGAGCCGTTGGATGAGATAAGCGTCTCCTCAGTGGTGGCAGGCAGGCGCTGATCTCGGGCAATTTCTGCGACACTTTCAGCGTTGCTGAGCTGCATCTGCCTTTGAGGCGCCCTTCACTAGCTGTGTTTACGTATCTGAATTGAGACGCGGGGACCGTCTACAGATGCTGAGCCGCCCAGCTGCTGTTCGGAGCCTCGCAGACTCGACATGTGAAGTGCCGAGCAATCCTAAGAGGCAGACCTCAATTGCAGCAGAAGCGCCACTCCTCACAGCCCCCGATCTACAGGGCCGACTACGTGCTGTCGTTGTTCTTCTGCGGGCTCTCTTCTCTACAGCCAAGGCTGCCTGAAGTTCAAACGAAGCCCAAGCCCGAGATATCCGCATGGCTGGCCCGTCGGCTATCACGTGATCGTATCCTGCCGGACAACTCCGGGGCACGCCCACCGATATGACGCGATTACGTGCGGGCATTTCGAAATCTACTCGATCCACTTGAACACCGAGTGCGACGACGGCTTAGTCAACCAACTTTTGCTCTAGATAACAACAAAACGTCGGCCTGAAATCGACCTAAACATCACTTTTGACTGAAACCTGACCAACGGACAACATCACCATGGTCGTGAACGACAAGGCAGCGAACGGACACGCGAACGGGAACGCGAACGAGCTCTCGGAGAACCTGGCGCGCACGACGCTGCAGGAGATCGAGACCGAGGCGCCGGGCAAGGCGGCCGCGCCGTCTGCGTCTGCCGCCCTCCCGATCCGGAATGCGGCCGTGAAGGGGCTATTCGAGGACGAGCAGGCGGCGTACAAGGGCTGCCGGCTCAGCAAGCGGGCGCAGGGCAATCCCGTGCAGGAGTTCGGGGAGAAGCTCGACCTGATCATTCGGAACTGTGAGTAGACTCGGCCTCGAAGATCTACCATGTCAATAAGTGCTAATGTCAGCCTACGACAAGGACGCCAACCCGGACGGCCTGATCAACCTCGGCATCGCGGAGAACACGCTCATGACGCAGGAGTACCTGGACTACTTCAAGGGCGCCATCAAGCACCTGCAGCCCTACGACCTGACGTACGGCACGCAGTCGTCTGGCAGCAGGCGCCTGAACGAGGCGATCGCGAAGATGTGGAACGAGAACTTTGCGCCGATCGAGCCAGTCCAGCCGGGCCAGATCGTGACGGGCCCGGGAGCGAGCAGTGTGCTGGACCAGCTGATCGCCGCCCTCTTGGACCCTGGGCAGGGCGTGTTGCTGGCGGGCCCGCACTACAACGGCTTCGATGTGAACATGGTCGCGCGGTCTGGGGCCAAGATCCGCCCCGCGCCCATTCCGCTCGAGGACGTGTTTACGCCGCGCGAGCTCAACCATCTTGAGGAGGAGCTGCAGACGGCCAAGGAGGACGGCGTGGAGGTTAGGGCAGTCATGCTCTGCTCCCCCCACAACCCCTATGGGCGGACTTATGACAAGGAGACGCTCCTCGCCTACGCCCAGTTCTGCGAGAAGCACGACCTGCACCTGATCTCGGACGAGATCTACGCGCTCAGCGTGTTTGACAACCCTAGTGAGTACCGATGTCGCGTAGCAGCGCCCGCCTTTCTCCCGTGCCCGAAGGAGCGAATGATGCTGACGGCCAGACATCCCCGACGCGCCGCCGTTCATCAGCATGCTCTCCCTCGACATCGCGAAGGAGACGGGCAAGCCCTTCGACAAGTCCAGGCTGCACATCGTGTACTCGTTCAGCAAGGACTTCGGGATCAACGGGTTCCGCCTCGGCGCCGTCATCTCGCAGCACAACCGCTTCCTGCTGCGGTGCATGATGTCGTCCGTGTTCCTGATGAAGGGTAAGTCCAGTCCTCCCCAGCCTTCTTCCGCATCGACTACGGTGTAGCTGACCCCAGTCTCTTCGCCGGCCGACTGCCTCGTCTCCGCCCTCCTGAACGACGACGCGGCCTTCAAGCGCCTGATCGGCGAGAACCAGCGCCGTCTCGCCGACTCGGCCGCGTTCATGCGGGACTGGTTCGAGAAGCGCGGCATGAAGCCGATGCAGAGCAACGCGGGACACTTCATGATGGTCGACGTGCGCGAGCGGCTCGGCATCAGGACGTTCGAGGACGAGAAGGACATCGCGATCAAGAGCGTGCCGCACGGCGTGCTTGTGGTGAGTGCAAAGGTTATCGGATGTGGTGGAGAAGTGGAATGGGTCTCAGGAAGCGGATGAGGCGATGGAGGAGTGGTGTGCAGATCTGGACCGGCCCCGATCACCCCAAACTGCAGCTTGTTCCGGGGCGAGCCTGATGGTCAGATGCATTCCAGAGCTGCTGGAATGGCGAACGGATCGCATTCAAGCCATCGTCTGATGTCTCATGTG
This sequence comes from Trichosporon faecale, assembly GCA_039545375.1. Classification (NCBI taxonomy): domain Eukaryota; kingdom Fungi; phylum Basidiomycota; class Tremellomycetes; order Trichosporonales; family Trichosporonaceae; genus Trichosporon; species Trichosporon faecale. The sequence goes on along the minus strand of BCLU01000003.1, from coordinate 3,086,385 downwards.
TCTTCCTTCAATCGTGCCTCCAGTCTGTCTCACCATGGTCTCGCACCACCTTCCCCATTACTTCCAGTGCACTTCCAACCCCTCTATTACTTCTCCTTGCATGGTCTCGCCCTCCTCATTCCATCACCTCCATTCCTCGAGATCGTCGCACGATCTCCTCACGGCCATAACAACGAGAACAAGCTGACACCCAGGGCATGGGCGGCAGCTACCACCACCCCGAACCTGGCTGGCTGCGCGTGACGTTCTCGCTCGACCGCCCCACGTTGGAGTTGGCGTTACAGCGCCTCGCGAGGGCCCTGGACTTGTAATCTTCCCTGCGTTCCCTGGGTCTTGGCGCCGCCATCAGAGCCCGCAGCCAACCAGTGAAAAGTCTGGAGAGACCCCTGGGGTTTCCGCTCATGAAGAACTGTCTTTTCGGCTAAGCGAATTTCCCAAATTGCACCATCACAGCGGAGAGTCGCACGACTTTTGCACGGCTCTGCACGACTAATCAACGTGCAACCCGAAAGACTGCACGGCGTGGACGACAGGAGAGCGTGTAGAAGACAAGTTTTATCCATAGAGCACTGATGCAACGATGACGAACACTGAGATGGGAACAAGCGATGAGATACGATAGATGAGATATGATGGTTACAACTGGCGTCATGGCCTCTTGGGCCGTCATGACCGTGAGCTGCTCGACAGCCCCTCGCTGGCCAGCAGCTAGCAGCTCAGGTGCACCTGAGCTTGGCGAGGAAGCCCTTCTTGGCCGGCACTTCGCTGGCCGCCGACCGCGCAGAGGCGGGGTGCGAGCCCAGTCTCGATCCGGTCTCCTTAAGATCGGGCGTCTCGGGGGGCGTGGGGGGCTTGGGAGCCTTGTCCTGGCTATTAGCTCATAAGTGTTTTCTTTCCCCCTTCTCTCCGCGCATCATGGCCGGGAACAACTTACAGGATGCCATCGGATGAGCAGCCTCTCGAGGTCTTCGCTCAGATGTTTGAGGGACTCGTACTCGAGGCTCTGGAGGACGGCCGTGTATTCCGGGTCGAGGACGGCGAAGGGCTCAACGACGCTGAAGGCCTTATGGATCTTCAAGCGCAGTTCGCGGTCGTTCGCCTCCCCGAACGCGATCTCCGAGATCAGGCCCTTCGTCTTCGCCAGCTGCTGCCGATACGAGATGATGGACGGGTGGAGCGTCGGCGCGACGCCGGGCGGAGCGGTGCGGAGCTTGCTCATGACTTTGTCGGCTAGGGAGGGTTTGGAGCGCACCGAGATGGGCTTGAGCCAGGAAACTCTCGAGGATTTCGAACGCGGCGTAGCAAGGAGATCGAGGGAGGAGGAGGAGGAGCTGAGCAGCGCCTGCGCGATGCGGCCGTGCGGGTCGACCGGGTTGTAGAAGACGTCGACCTCGAGAGAGCGAGTCGAGGGCTCTGGCGAGAGAGGTAGAGACGGCGGACGTCCGGGGCGGCCGGTACGCAGCGAGTAGCCGGTTCGTTGGGCTTGGGGCGAGACGGTCGCTTTGGGCGAGTACGAGGGGTCGCGGAGCGACGAACGGGGATTTGCGTTTTGAGTCTGGTTGCGAGTTGCACGAGAAGACTCGGCGTGCGCGGGCTGTGCTGCCGCCTGTGCGTGGTGCGATGTGCGTGAGGTGTCGTACTTGGATCCCGATGGGCCCGATGCAGCGCCAGTGGAAACGTAATCCTTAGTGCGCTTCGGGGTGCGGGGTTCGTCGTTCCGGGTGGCGGGTGATCGGTCCGCTTGATCGGGCTGTCGATCTCGGTCTCGGCGCGGTGTCGAACTGGGTGGATGTGTCTCTTCGCTTGCGCGGACGTCGATTTCTACGTCGGGAGAAGTGCGAGGACTGCGACGAGAGGAGTGGGAAGTGTGCATTTCCAAGATGTAGGCTGGGACTCTGGAGCCCTCTGCCCAGGCGCGGATGACACGAGGCCGGGGCGTGACATCGATGATCATGCGGCCCTGCGTACCTGGGCAGTCACACCCGCACCATTTCTTGCCGAGGCGCACGTACGGGCGGGTGTACGAGCCCTTGGTCCCCTTGGTCCCCTTGGACCCCTTGGACCGCCCTTGTGCAGGAGCATTGGCGTTGTGAGAATTACTTTGCGGTGGCTGGTCGTCGCCTCGTCCGTGACTGCTTTCTCCACCGTACGCTGATCGCATCCGCCGCATCCGCCTGTGCCTGCGCCCGGAGCCCCTGGGCTCACTCCGCTCATACGCCAGCACACACGCCGTACGTAAGCACTTGTCGAGTCTCCCACGGTCGAAGCACTCGGTGCATACTTCCGACCCGAGAAATACCCGAAACCGGATCATGTCTCCGCCCCCACCTGCGAGCTGTTGGCCGAGCCTCGTCGGTTATTGCCGCTCACTCCACCGCTAGCGCGACCGATCAACCGATCAGGCGATTGCGGGCTGCTCAACTTTCTTTGCTTTTTCCTGTTCCTGTCAGTCACCGCATCCTACTCAACTAGGCATCCCCCGACAGCGCACGATGAGCGCACTCGCCGAGCCAACACACTCACTCGGCCTCGCTCCAGGCTCCAGCGCCAACGGTAGCTCCAGCGGGGTGGCGCAGCGGCCCCACACCTCAAGTTCAGACGACGACCAGCCCGACGATTTCGACGGCGGCAACGAGTCGTCCGACAGTGACGATGGCCCAACGCAGGACGGGCCGAGCAATGTCGCGAGCGATGCGGGCGGCGGATCAAGGGCGGCGAAAAGGAAGAGGAAGAACGTGTCGCGCGCCTGTGACCGATGTCGCGAACGCAAGATTAAATGTTCCGGTGAGTGTGATGGCTTCGCAGTTTGCGATGTGCGCGAAGGTGACGCATTGGGACGCATTGGGCCTTCGAATTGACATGCTCTGAGGGCTCTGAGGCTCTGAGGCACGACCCCGGGCCCGGGCGGGCTTGCCGGCTTCAGTTCGGGCGGCGAATGTCTCAAGTGGATCGCTGACAATAACGCAGGCGATGAGCCGACGTGCAAGGGCTGCGACAAGTCGAAGAAGCAGTGCGTGTACCGTGCACACGTCGACGGACGCATGACGTGAGTCCAATCATCGCCGCTCTGTTTGCCACCGATGCTGACCGGGTAGAGACAAGAGCGCGAAGCGCAAGTTCCAGACGCTGCACATGCGCATACGACAGTTGGAGGCCGAGCTCGCCGATGCGCTTAAGGTCGCAAACGCCGTGCCGGGACAAGCCACCGATGGCGGGGACGGAACGCAGTCTGGCGCCGCGGCGGCGGTGGCCGTGTCTCGAGCAGCTCACGCAGCAACTGTCGGCAGCCCGCTGGTTGACACGAATCTGGCGCACCCGCCGACAACAGCCCCACCGCGCGACTACGGCGGATCGGATCCGTCACTGGCCGACCGGCCAGACTGCCAGCCGTTTGGAACTGGGCGGCTCGTTCTGTCCCAGACAGGCAACCTGCATCTCTACCCCGCGGCCACGTTCTACTCGCCGGCCTACCTCGCGCCGGACTGGCAGAAAGCGCTGGAGGCTCTCGTCCCGCGCCCACCATCACGACCAGGCTATCTGTCGCCATACCTTCCCTTCCCGCTCGATCCAGTGCACCACCGGCGGCTGATCGATCTCTGCTTCGACCGCATGTGGAGCTTCGGCATGAACGTTGTGGCGGACAAGTTCATGGATGAGATGGGGAAGGATCCCATGGGCAGGGGGCTGTACTTTTCCCCCATGGCGCACCTTGCCGTGCTCGCGGTCGGGTGGCGATACTTCATCAAAGACCCCGCTGTTGGAATGTACTACGCCCAGGAGAACGTGGGCTCACGCGGCAACGCGTTCGCGCAGAAGGCCCTCGAGCGGCTGTGGGACGAGGTCGCGGACCCCCGCCTCAGTACTATTTTCGCCCTTGTCACGCTCAGCATCTACTACACCGGCATGCAGGGCGAGAGCGCTGCTGAGAACGTGTCGGGATGGACGGCGCACTCGAGCTCACCCGTTGCGTCGAGCCTGTATTGTGAGCTTTCTTGACTGCTTCGACAAGCTAACGACAGCCATGGCTATGAACCTCGCGCAGGACTGGAGGCTGCACCGCCGCTGCGATCAGCAGCTAGCCGAGCTGGGGCTGGGTGTCGACTCGGAGCTCGACATCGCACGGAGAGACGTGTACGGCGCGGCTACGAATCTGTGTAAGTGCTCACGGCACGGTGTGCCAGCGTCGCGGTAGCTAGAGCGTGTGCGAGAGCTGACAACCAGCGTGCTGGTACGCAACGTACGTGGGGCAGGATCCCCTGCCGCTCCGCGACCAGGCGGACCAGCGCCTGCCCTTCATCCGCAAGGATCTCTTCGACCCCGTCGAGCGCGACATCTCCGAGATGTTCCACTACCACGTTGCGCTCAGTGATCTGGGTTTACAGGCTCTGCACTGCAATCACACTTTGCGAGCGCCGCTGGAGCAGCGTGTCGAGCGAGTGCGGCGAGTATGGAAAGGCCTTGATGCCTGGTAAGTCGCTCCCTCTCCTTCCCTCCCCTTCCCTCCTCCTCCCTCCCCCTCCTTTCCCTTCTACCTTCCCAAAAGTCGTGAGGCAGCAAGCTAACCACAGGCGCAAGAACCTGCCCGAAAACCAGCGCTGGCCCCCGCGTGAGGGCCACAAGCTGCACCCCGCACTCGTGACCAACCACGGCATGTTCGCGACGTATGTCATCATTCTGTTCCGGCCGTACATCATCGAGATCGCGCACTCGACGTCGATCCACGCACAGGCACTTAAGGAGTGCTTGAGCTGCGCGGCCGACGTCGTCGAGCAAAGCAAGTACATTGAGCGCACTTATGGGAGCATCACGTGCGCCCCGATGAGCTGGCAGCAGTGAGTACACCGAGCACAGTGAGGCCCGGCGAGTGAAGCGGCTCGGAGCCCAGGGGGTCAAGCCCAGCGAGACCGTGACCCAGTCCCCTCTGTGCTATTCTGGACCGGCGAGGCGGGCAAGACGCCACCTCCTCCTTCGCCCAGCCGCCAGAACCTAGCGCAGTCCGAGCTCACAGAGCCGGGATGGAGAAGAGAACTAAGCTGACATCAGCATCCTCTACGTGTGCGGCACGATGCTGGTGCTTCAAGCCAGCGGCCTGCCCACAGTCAGCGACGAGGACAAAGCCAAGGCGTTCGTCGACCTTGCCTATCTTCAGCAAGTCATGGAGGAGATTGCGTACGTTTGGCCGTGGGCGAATCATACCCGGAGCTCGCTCAGGCAGCTGCTGCAGGCTGCGCATCGCTAGCCTGCGGCCGAGGCCCTTGGGTCACTGCCTGGATGATGACCGGGTTTTGGGCGCTGTCTCGGAGAGTGTGGTGGCGTAGACGGGGTTAGAGGTATAGAGTCACTTGCAGGGTAGACAGGAGAGAGCAGCTCCGGTGCGGTAGCTTGTGCCAGTGCCAGTGGGGCTTGAGAGACGTTGTATCATCATGGTTGTTATGGATAGTTGTAGCGCTACAGGCAGTTAGGCACGGGGACTCTGACCTGCAGACGGGACCGCGCTAGACAGCGGCGCGAACCACCAGCTCACAGCAGGACATCATCGAGCAGGCGAAAGGGCGATGGGACGGATTGTACTCACGTCCGCTGCGGCTTTGGCATCGCGGCCCCAGATCAGCCAGACACCGGCTGTCGTTGGGCCAGGACACAAGGGCGTAGCCACGTACGACGCCGGGGCGCTTGCCCCACTCAGGCTTACCGTAGCGGGCCACATGCCTCGCCCGGCTACCTACCGCAGCACTCCGTGATGCTTGAACATCAACAAAGCCTGGTCTATCAGTTATCTGGGTGCGACGCTAGCGGGCAAGGCCACGCCAAAGCATCGTGTGCGATGGACACGCTTGAGCAGCAACGATTGGGCGAAGGATTTGCGAGAGTTTAGCGACGACGCCTCGTTCCCCATCTAATCTCTCGCCCCCACCCGCTCCACCCGAACATGCCCCAACCTGGGTCCAACCCAAACCTGAGAGAACAATAGGACGTCCGGCATGTCATCTTCCCCTGTGTTCGGCGCCGCCAGCGACCTGAATCGTCTCAGACAACGGCTGGCGCCACAAGGCGTTCGGCGCATGTCTCTCGCGTGTTTCTCGGCCACTTGCCCTGGCCACATCACTGTCCCACGGCCTGTCTACTGCAACGGTTCGTCGGAAAGGCGTGGCGCCGGCTCAGCCTTTGATGCCCATCTCGCACATCTTTCGCATCCCGTAGAACTCAGCCATCCCTCGGCGATCTGCTGATCTGCCCTCGGTTTGTCCCACGTAAGCACACAAACTAGAGGCCAGCGACGAGCACATTTGGACGCACTTGTCCTCCCAGATGTAGAGGTTACGGAAGCGCGGTCCGAGCGCGCGGCATGTCCTGGGCGGTATGCATATGGCCCTTGGCTCTTAGCATGCAGAGGTGAGAGGTGAGGATGAGAGAGCTGCGCTTCGCTGGGAACCAAGCTAGCCAAGTAGGCGACAAGGCTCAGGGCCAATGGACGCACACGACGGAGCACCCACAGGACACCCCACCCCGAGCCCCGCGGTCCGTGCGGCGCCCCTCGTTCCTGACTCCTAACTTTCCTGGCATCCTTCCAACTTTTCCTCTGCTTTCCTCTCGCATATCCCCTCCTTTCCTCTGTCCTCCCTTGTGCATGACTGACCCTGCCGTTGCAGACAGACCGTCGCCATGTCCGAGCAGGCGAGCAGCTGTCATTGGACGACGGACAACGCTTGCTCGGCCGGTGACAACGCGGGACAATTGTATAGCGCCTGCCCGATCGCAGACCGCTTCTTATCATCGAGGCGCCGGGCACTGTCGTCTTGGCACTTGCGAGATCTCTTCCTCGCCTCGTTGCTGGGCTGCAGGCCTGCTGGCCCGGCTTATTGGGGCCATGACAGATGAGGCTGAGAGAGACTTGGGTACGTTGCGTGCTCGTTTCATGAAACTTGCTGCACTAAGGTCATGAACTGTCGGACGGGCATGTCTCCGCTCCACTAGTGCTACTCTCGGCCAATTCGCCGCCACACGTTTCGCCATACTGGTTCGCTGCGCTTACGAGTTCTTGGAACGCTTGTTGCAACTGTAGCAACATGCGGCCATTCAGCCAGTCCGCCGCGCCGGTGGCCGGTGCCTTGTTTTCACCTGATGCCCTTACCTGATGGTACCCTTGGTACCTTGGTACCTTGGACCTTGGTGTCCTCATGCCTTTCGTGCCCCTCGTACCTCCGCGGTACCTTCGCGCAGAACTTATGGAAGATACTCGCTGCCGCGCTGCCCGTCCCGCCCATCGATCACCGTCTGGACAGAGAAGCACGGGAGAGACAGTTCCTTTTAATGGACGCCGGCCTGCTGCCAAACGCCAACGCCACACTCTGATAACGTCTGTGCTGAGCCCCGCTCAGGGCGAGCCGTTTCCCTGGCTTGTTCGGGGCACTGGCAGCGCTGGCGCCAGCGTGTGCGCTGCCGGCTAGTCAAGGCGTCTACCTGCCAAGGGAGGAGAGCGACGGCCCACTATCGTCCTGCTATGCTCTTGGCTACGGCCTACCGGTCTACGACCTACGGCGGCCTGATTAATGGCACTACCCCTTGCGCAATATTGCATGCCTGATGTGACACGACCAGAAAGTCCTGATCGCGCCTGATGCGCTTTCGGGCACTAATTGGCCGACCACTACGTAAAGGAGGCACGAGCCTCCCATTGCTCTGGGCCCTGCTTTCCGCCAGCTGTCTGCCGCCTCCATGCCCGCATGCCTTCATGCCTGCGAGCGCCTGGCTTTTGCCTTGCTTTGGGTACCGCCTGCTCAGTGCCTGAGAGGAAGAAGAGGCTGCCGCTGACGCGCGCTGACTGGCCGGAGCTTGAGGAATCACGCATCAGCACATCGGCTACCTGACTCTGGGCACACATTTACCGTAAAAGTGCAAGATAGCAGGCCGGGCCGGAGTCGCCGTCGACCTTGAAGGCCTGAGCGATGGGTTCATCGCCCGCTGACCTTACGCTGACCTGTCTGGCCGCTCGCTGGACGCCCGCCGGCCGTTCCCTGCAGCCAAACGCCAGTGTCGGGCCAAGAATAGGACTGCACGTTTGCAGAGGTACAGCAGGCTTGCAGAGCACGGCGAGCAGGATCGCATTCCGCATTTCCTTTCGAGCCCGAGCTGAGATCGCTGGACGCCGCAGAGGGAGGACCAACGCACGAACACCTCTATAAAGACCAACGCACGCGTATAGCTCGCTTCTTCTCCCCTCTCCATTCTTCGATAACCATATTCACCTCACCAGCTCGACGGGCTGGACCTTAGACGGACCCTACCACACCGCCGACCGACCTCGCAATCGCCGACCGCCGACCTCGCCAGACCAGCCGACGAACGACGGTCTCCACAACGTAGCCTGCACTGCACCAGCTCGTGCACACTCAGCACCCGGCACCTGTGAATCCGACCGCCGAATCGGCACCGCCAGTCCCGCCCCTTTTTCCTTCCCCATCTCTCGACAGCGGATTCAACCCGCTCTAATCCTACACCATGTCGCGCTTCTCGCATTACTCGGGCGGGCAGTCCATCGGCATGGAGCCCATACAGCACCCCGGATCGCCGCCGCCAATGGGCGAGAAGCCGATCGACTTCTCGGCAGGCGACTTCCGCGGCGTCGTCGTCAAGTCCGGCTCGGAGGACTACAACGACCACGACTACTACCAGGAGGACTACGTCGAGGAGAACGAGGAGGAGGGCAACGGTCTCCGGAGACAGCTGAAGGGAAGACACATCTCGGTACGTATGCAGTGCATGCACGCTGGAGAGGTTGCTGACAGACCAGCTCCTGTCTATCGGTGGTATCATCGGTACAGGTCTTTTCCTTGGTACGTATCGTCTCCTCGCTATCTCTGTCGAATACGCTGGCCGAACTTTGCAGTTCGCTTGCAATTCAGGCGACATTCCGTGGACCCTAGTCGCGCGTCCGATGTTGCCGCCTGACGCGCCACTGCATCAGCCATGGATCTTGGGTCCTGGGTGTCTTGGATGCAAGCTTTGGGTGCTGGCCCGGCACTTGTCAAAGACATGGCCAGAACGCCGGGTCCTCCCCCCTTGCAGCCGCCCCCTCATGTCGCAGCGCCAACATTACCCTGGTTCTGGTTCGTGGTTCGACGCGCCACGCTTCTGGGAACGGAGCCTGGGTTGGAATGGCCGAGGGACAGGTGGCGGCGGCGGGTGGCGCCTGATCTGTGCGGGTGGGATGGCGCGCCTCCACTTGGCGTTTCGGTGCTGACAACAGGTTCTGGCGAGTCGCTGCGAACCGGTGGCCCGCTCGGTCTGCTGATGGGTTTCGCCATCTTCGGAGGTGTGCTGATCTGGTAAGTGTCAGGGCGCGCATACATGGGGAGCGGCTATGCATAAGGAGCGGATGTGCTGCCCGCTGCCCCTCGCCGGAGCGCTAAGCGCCGAAGATCCAATTCAGAGCATTCACTGACCCCAGCGTCATGCAAGGTCTCGGTGAGATGGCCGCGTACATGCCCCTGACGGGTGGACACCTGATGTACGCTGGACGCTTCGTCGACCCCTCGCTCGCCTTCGCCGTCAACTGGGCGTATGCCATTCAGTGGATTCTCGTCTTCGCGTCTGAGCTCTCGGCCGTCGCCGTCCTGTTCAACTACTGGGTGCCGGCGGAGCAAGTCAGCAACGCCGTGTGGATCACGATCGCGTGGGTCACTGTCGTCGCGCTCAACCTTTTCCCGGCCAAAGTGTACGGTGAATCCGAGTTCATCTTCTCGTCCATCAAGGTCTTGACCATCATCGGCCTGATCATCTGTGGTATCTGCATCAACTGCGGTGCCGGTCCCCAGGGAGAGTACATCGGCTTCCGGTACTGGAAGGACCCCGGAGCGTTCGCCCCCGAGTACCTCGGCCTGAAGGGCGCTCTCAAGAACTTCCTCGGCTTCTGGTCCGTCCTGACCACGGCCTCGTTCTCCTACTTCGGTTCCGAGATTGTCGCCGTCGCCGCCGCCGAGTCGCGCAACCCGACCCGTGCCATCCCTCGTGCCATCAAGCAGGTCTACGTCCGTATCGTCCTCTTCTACGTGCTCGGCACCTTCGTCATCGGCCTCAACATCCCCAGCACGCACCCGCACCTCGGCTCCTCGCACGATGCGCACGCGTCGCCCTTCGTCATCGCCATCGAGAGCGCCGGCATCAAGGTCCTCCCCCACATCATCAACGCGTGTATCATCTCGGCGGCGTGGTCCGCCGCCAACGCCGACGTCTACATCGGCTCGCGCTCCTTCTTCTCCCTCGCCCACCAGGGCTACCTCCCCAAGATCTTCCTGTACACTTCCGCGCAGGGAGCGCCGATAGTGTCAACGCTCTTCACCGGAATCTTTGGCGCGCTCGCGTACATGGTGTGCTCGACTGATGCCTATAACGTGTTCCGCTGGTTCCTCTCGCTCACTTCCGTGTGGGGTCTGATGATCTACGTCGTCATCTGCGTCACGTACCTCCGCTTCCGCCAGGCGGTCGACTACCAGGGCATCGACCGCGAGGTGTTCCCCTTCCGCTCGTCGTTTGCCCGCGGCGGTGCCTGGGTCGCGCTCATCTTCATCTCGTGCATCGCCTTCTTCTCCGGCTGGACCGTCTTCATGGACGTCAAGCACTTCGACGTCGCAAAGTTCATCACCAACTACCTCCCCCTCCCGCTCCTGCCGAGCTTCTACATCGGCCGCAAACTCTGGACGCGCTCCAAGATCCTGCCCCTCGACGAGGTTGACCTCCACACCGGCGCCCGTCACAGGGCAGAGTGCGTCGACGACGACGAGGTGCCCAAGGGCTTCCTCGGCCGGCTGTACGTCATGTTCTGCTAAGCCGGGACTGTGTCACCTACAAGCTTCTTGTCTCTTTCCCTGGTTCTCTTGTTATTCTCCATTCACAACCCCTTCGTAACGAACCCATCGCGCCGTCACAGCCAGCAAAATGACGCGCACGCCTTCTCACGACCAAGTCCGATAAGTTTTTAGTTTTCCAATCATAGAACATAAACCCCCAAACCCAACCTCATCTGTCATTCTTTACACCCCACCCCAACTCCACTCCGCAAGTTCTCGCGCTTCAACCAACTGCAAGTTCCTGAAGCACGGAAGCACCGCTCGCTGCATGCGTGCAGCAATCAATAGCAACATTAGCCCAATCCAATAACAAATCTCCAGTCAATAATGATGAGGATATACCATTCTGCAGCCAAGCCAAACAAGCATGTCCACGCAGCAACACCTTACGTCTCCCTAAGTAATAAGTTCCCGATAAGCAGCCAAAAACGAAGCCCTGCGAAAACACTCGTCTGACGCCGCCACCCATGCCCGTATGGCAAGCATGGGCACGCACCGACGACCGTATGTACATGCGACCCCTCTGCAGACTATCATATCCCCGCCCTGTGCATCTGTGCATGACTCTGCATCACTGTGCGCCCATGGAGATCTGGTGCATCCCGGCGTATCTCGTCCGGGCCCGACGAGGCCGAACAGTAGTGGTCCGTGAGCACTGTGGTGCGTTATCTGACAACCCCAGAGATCCAGTTACAGGACAGTCACAGAACAAAGCTCGAGCTCGTCCTCAATCGTGAACCTCGAGCTAGGGCGAGGGCCTGGCGGTCTGTGAGCTTGCTGTAGTCGCCTTTCAGCTCACCTCATTCATGAACACTGCGGGTGCAGCCACTGGTCGAGGCCGTCGTTGTTGCAAGGCCGAATGCAGGGGGGGCTGGGCCTGAGCTTCAGGTTGAGCTGATCTGTAGCTCACCTAATCGCCGTTCCTTGCAGTCGTATCAGGCTGGGTACATTCTGTGGCCCTCGTTGCGAGCACTGCCGTAACAGGACAGGGGTGAGTTAAGCCTTTCGTCGCGGAAGCTAAGCTTACCACGGATGTTGAGAAAGCGTCTTGGTCGCGGCACCCTGGGATGCGAGTGAGCTTGCAGTCAAAGTCCTGGCAGCACACCTCGAGCCGTGGGCGGCGGACGGGGACGCTGGCCGTCAGCTCAGAGCGCCAATCGCAAAGCTGACAGAGACGTGGCGACTGGGCGTCAGCTTGCTCGTGTCCTTCTGTATCGAGTCAGCTGGCTCACCCTCCTTCCTCGACCCCTGGGTGACGCGTAGAGTGAGAACGCGGACTGGCTCTGAGCTGATCGACTTTTGGCCTAGCTTGGGGTCTGAATGTCAGCTATCAACAAGGCATACGAAGCTGACTTGCCTAGCCCCAACCTTGAAGTCCAGCTCGATGGGTTTATGGTCATGAGCATCGCGCTGGTCGTGAGCTACTCAGTTTTCGCAACCCCAGCTCACATGTCCATTTGGTGGTCAAGTCTAGAGCGGGGCGTGTGACTGGGAGTGATGTCAACCCTAGTGGGCCAAACTGGGATGAGCTAAGAACCACAAAAAAGCAGCTCACCCCAAACCACGGTCAAGTCACTTGACCGTTGCACGTCCTGAGCTGATGGCCGGCTTTTTCGTCCGCATTCCGCATCTAACCGGCAATGTCGAATCGGGTCCAGCAGCCAATGCCCTGGGCAGTTCGCCGCCGTCGATCCCCCCGGCTGCAAGTGCCACCTTCTGTACGAGGCTCCCAGCTTACGCCTTCGTGACTGGTTCAAGGCTGGCGGAACCCCTTCCGAGGAGGATCCGGCTCATGGCTCCGTCCGTGCATTACCTTTCACAAGCGGAAGAGAATTGAGATCCGGCTCCAGTCAAGCAACTGTTGGTTGGCTAGAGCCTATCGACATCGTAGCTCACTTTTCTATGCCAATGTTGCTTGGCAGCCTGGGACTCGACACGATCCTGCCTTGTCACCACTTCGGCTGCACTGCAGTCAGCTTTCGGAAGCCTCTTCATCGCTCCAGCTCACTGAAGCATGCCCGCAAGGAATTGGGGATTTTTCAATACAGCTGAAGATATCTGAGGGTTAGCTTGGCAAACGACTGCGAGGAAGCTACCTGTACAGTGCTCAGCAACCCCCGCCGTGTGTTGCTCGGGGCGAGTGGAGGCCAGAGGCTGGAGGTGCCCAGGCCACCATTGTCGCGACGCGTCACTTTCACCACCACTGGACAGCGGCACCGCCTGTCCGTTAGCTTCTGGAAAGAGTTCATCAGCTCACTCGTCGTCTACATCGGTCGCCGGTGAGTGAGACATGCAGTTGAAAGTCGTGAACTGCCTTAACCCATAGGAAACGATGATGGACTGGGGGAGCACTGGAGTCAGCTGCGCGACATCAATGTAGCTTCTCGTCCTGGACGAACCATGCATGTAGCGAGGGGCTCTGGGTATCGGCTACCATGCACCTGAAGCGTAGCTCACAGTGCGACAGTAATTCTAATTGAAGTAGATTGCCGGGAGAAGTTAGGATCGCTGTGTGGTCGCCACCGGATGTCGAGCTGGGGTTGAGGGTAATGGGTGATTGACTAAATGAAGAGAGGGCCAACGAACTTAGGGCAGCGTATATAGCCGCTCCACGCCCCGCAGACCGCACACTATCTGGTCTAGATTGTTCCAAGGGCTGCGGAGCCCGGGATGAGGGTGCTCCGATGAGAGCAAACCTTGCACCTTCGCCGCTGTCCGCACCGCCAAAAGTTGAAGGGGGGCGTCCGGCGCGCTACGTGCTGCGTAGCCAAACTCCTAAGGTACGCACCTCTGTGCAGCTGCAAGACGGAAGGCGCAGGAGCTGAGAAGTCTCGAACGAGTTGAGGTTGTGTTGGATCTGGTGTGTCGCTCCCTCGTCCGCCTCGAGCGATTCCCGTCGCCCATTGCCTTCACCCCCTCATCAAAGTGAGACAACTGTCGCTCCTCAGGGAGGGCCCGTGCGTGGTCAGTCGAGGCATGGAGAGACGCGAACGGCGTGAGAGCCAAGGATGTCCTCATTGACAGCTCAGAATGAAGCTATTAGGTTCGCACTCCCGTAATGTCAGCTTGGTCACGCGCCGCTGGACAATAGAAGATGTGCGAGGGTGCGGTGGACGGGGCGACGGAAAGTTCACGAGAGGACGGATCCGAGATGATGGACTGTTGTTCCATCAATTACGCTCCGCACCGCACCGGCATTCCAGAACAATGGCGCTGATAAGCAGCGTTACCATGCACGTGTTGCCACTATGACGTTCGTGCATCAGTTGCAAGGTCCTGAAGGTGATGAACAGCTCAGAGGTGCTTGCCAAGGATGCAATGAGCGGTTGCGTGGCCTGTCCGCGTACTCACCTAACCAGTTCTTGATGGACACACACTGATTCAGTCGCCATCCCAAGGGGCGCAAGAGTGCGGAGCAGCTCAGAGCTGTCACGGGAGAGGCTGAGAAGGCCCGCGGGCTGCGCACAGGTGTGTGCCAAACTTGTCCATAGTCCATGGGCCCTTGTCTCGTGGGGGCGAGTGCGACGGTGCGGGGAACGAGGCGGAGACGACGGACTCTGATGGACAGGTGCATCGTGGCCAGTGTGTCCTCCTCTCTCTGCCACTCCCCAGACACTGCATCCCTCTCGTTCGTCTCTTCACTTCTTCTCATCTCCATCATCCGCAACAATCTCGCCAGCTGCCTTCTCATCACCCTAACTGCCTTCTCTTGCGCCTATTCCTCGGTCTTCCAGTGACTGCTGTACTGCTCAGAGGCTTCAAGGGTGAGTCAAGTCTCGCCACCCTTCCCGGTGCAGCACTGACAACAGCTCCTGATGACACCACCCCCGCCTTCAGCGGGCAGTGGCAACTGCAATGGGGTCGATCATCAGTCTGAAGTGGACCGCATCCTCGGCTTCATGGCCGAGCTGCAGGGCATGGCTGAAGCTCGCAACGTCTCCATTGAGGATCTTGTGGCCCAGGTCGACCGACACGTTCATCAGGCTCAGCGCCCTCAGCACGAACCGCACCGCAATCCGCCAACTCTGCAGCACATCCCTGCATCCACCACCACTGAACCTCGCCGAGCCGCGGAGAACTACATCAGTCAAGCCAACGCCTTGCAGGAGCGCATCCAGAACCTCACCACGCGCCACCTAGCAAACGAACTGGGCACCCTCCCAGCCCCTTTCGACTCAGTCCACCCCAGGTGGCTCTCTGATCCTCGTGGGTTTGAATACCATGCCACTCGTATCGGTGGGATCGCGTTCGGCAGAATGGTCGGCAACGCTGAGCGACTTCTGACCGCCACCGTCCAGGAGATTGCGGAGAGGGAGCGCACTGGAGCTTCTGCTCCATGCACTGCATCAGACCCAGAGTCGTCCGACCCCGGGAACGATGACACGGAGGACGACACAACCCTTGCTGATGTCGACCCTGATTCCCCGCTCACTCATGCACCAGAATCGTCCGAATCTGAAGGCCCAGCTACAACGACTAATCCGTCCCAGTCTCAGACGCCGTCATTCCCCGACCCGAGCTCTGTTCTACCTGATGACCTGTTTGATCCTTCGTTTGATGCCTTTTTCGACAGACTCTTCGCTCAAAATGGGCCTGCGACTACCGGATCCTCCAGCTCGGCAGCGGGGCCGTCCACCGACAGGCTCCGCCCCAACGCCCAAACCCAAACGTCGTCGGCCACGTCAACGGGGACGGGTCTTCCAAAGCCCACTCAGGATCCATTCACAGCCGACGGGCTCGCCAACTCTGAAGCCGCCCTCAGAAGCAACAACGCCCGCGGTCAGTCGGTGCAGCGGTCCGCGGACGGGATTGCGGTCGCTCTGCCTCCCTCTGCTAACCGGGCTTCAACCGGACTGCAGTCGACAGGACAAGGCGTGCCGAGTAGGGCGCTGGCACCGGCAACCCCTCACTCTCAGAATCAGGTTCAACTCGAAGCTCTTTCTCAACCTGCTCAAACACAGTCGCAGACGATGGGTTTGCCACTGGGACAGCTTCAGCATCAATCTCTTCAGGATGCACGCGGATCCCAGGCCCCTGCCGCTTCCCCACCACCTGACATGCCAGTCCAGGCTGCCAATGCGGCTCAATTGAATGGAGCTGCACCCGGACACCTGCCTGGTTTCAGCAACCCAAGAGGACCGCCCTTGCATGAAGATCAAAAGTGGAATCACCAGATGCAGGAGCATCCGAATATGGTGTTCCTGGAGAGCTTTAACAATCAATGGATGTCCATCGACGAGCGCAGCCAATACCTATACGTACTCGGCCAGGTTGGCCCGCAAACCTTCACAATCCGGGTGGATTTCCGGAACGTCGCCACTCTCCGCGTGAGTCCACGTGCAGCTAGAAGCATGCACCAAGCTTAGCTAACATCAGAACACGGGCACCGCCGTTTTCCATCGCTGCGAAGTCGTCACGCGCACGGGCTACTGCGAGGCCCAACTCTCCCGCACCAATGACCAGTCCGACATTTGGCAAACCGCTGATTTCCGCGGCCCCGTGAATCTATCGGAGGACGTGCGCGTAAGTCTACCCAGGCCCGAGTGAACTAACGTACAGTCGCCACACGCCGAGGACTTCCGCCAGTTCACGCGGGCACTCGCGGAAGGCGTGAACAGCATCTGGCAGGCGGATCGCTCAGCAATGCTGGCTGGCCAGCCTGTCCACCAATACTACCCCATGCAGTGAGGGCTAGGGCCGAGTTTGTGTAGTACGACAACGGAGTTTCCGAATTTCTGCGAAAACAGATCAAAATACAAAAATTCACAACACGAGTCCTTCACAAGTGGCTGGTCTGCTTGAGCGACATTCCGACAGCTCTCAGTTTCCTGTTTCGACTTCTTCACACCTAATGCGGGTTTCAATCTGGCTCTATGTACTTTCTCATTCACCGTTCGGTGCTGCTGCTGCTGCCCTCGCCGGTCCACCCGCCTGTTATTCATCAGCCATCCCTGCGGTAAGCGAGAGATTGATAACCGTACAGGCTGACGCACAGATGCTTTTCAGTTTCTCAGCCGTCTTCTTTCTGAGGCACAAACCTGAACAGGCTGGCATCCTGCCTTTCACTAGCCTTTGTCGCGCTTCTGGCCTTTCGCTGTGCAGATCTCGTGGCGGCCGAACTTCTACACGCGCATGGCTTTGGATCACACCTTCACCCGCCGCAATGGGGCAGGTTTTTGTGCTGATTTGAACTGTGGCCCTGGTACTCCGGGGGCCTGTACACATTTACGGGCCCGCGTTAGGTGAGTTAGGATTGAACCCGATGGCAGCTGACTCTGGAGCCGAGCACAGGGCGTTTTCGTCAGGCGGTGTTCGAAGGTGCGGGGTCTGGCAGGCAGGCTGGGCAACTGGGCTGTCGGGCTCCCGCCGTGGGCGGCGTGGGCGGTGTCGTCGGGGGGCCTGGGTTCCTCGGATGCAGGGGCGGCGTGGGCGGCGTGGGCGGCGTGGGCGGTGTCGGCGGTGTCGGCGGGGGCGGCATGACTAAACGGCCTCAGCCGCGGCGGGCGTTGCGGCGGCGCTTCCAGGGCTGGGAGAGGCGAGGGGCCGGCAAGATACGCGCGGGTGGAGGGGCGGTCTTGGTCGTGGGCGGTCGGCGGGTTGAAGCAGGCCGGGTGGTGGTAGCGCTTTACCGATGGGCGTGTGGGCAGAGTGGTGGCCTAGACTTATACGGGCGGTGTCCCACCGGCCTACTCTCCCACACCCCAAAGCCCATCATGCCACCACCCAGCCGGGCCCGCCGACGAACCCAACCCCGACACCGAGGACCACCCGCCCCCGCAACTCTCTCAACCGCCCCTCGCCGAGGCCCCCGCTTTCCTCCCGGAACGCACCGCCGTAGCAAGCCCACCCCACCGACCCAGTCTGGCCGCCGGCCGCCACCCAGCACCCGCCGACTGAACGGTCCGCCGCCCCGCACCACCCCGCCAGGGGCAACCCAGCCCGTCTGTCCGACCACACCGAGCTCGCCCCAGCTGGCGTCAGCCGCCCCGCAACCCGTCCCTTCTACCACCGCCCTGCGCCGTGTTTAGTGCATGCTTCAGGGTGAGCTATTTACTCTTCGAATACGAGCTGACAACAGGTGTATTCGACCAGTAAATCCAGTCATCAATCAGCAGAAGAACAGCCCTCCCGACTCCCGCCTCCCGTCCTTCCACTCGGCCCTTCAAACGGCACCCCGGCATTCTCTGCCTTTGCGTCTGTGAGCTTTCTGCTGTTCGAAGACAACCTGACCGCAGTTGCCCTCGATTAGCAGGACCCAGAAGCGGGTGAGCGCTGCCTCGGTAGCCTGGGGGCTGGTTTATTGGCGGACTGCCACGTAGTCACTCGAATGATGGATTTGGACTTTGCGGTTCCCTTGGGTGGCCGAGTTCCTGCATTACTGAGTCGTTACATTCGATTGATGTACTTATGCTTATACTATACAGACAGATCAGCATCCCTATTTCTCGTGCTCAGTGCTCATCGGCATAACTCCGTCTGCATAATCATCTCGATTACGTATTTTACGTATTTCAGTAATTTTCTGCTTATTTACTTTCCATGGCCAACGGTCTTCAGTGACGGTCTCTTCGGACTTCTCCACGCTTTCATTCCAGGAGGAATATACTAGGCGTAAAGGGATTAGAGACCCTTCATGCACTCGTCCCAGGTGTTGACGGTCACGCACTGTGGCGGCTGGACGGCGATTCCGTGCGAGTCCTTGAGGGGGTAGCGCGCCTGATAGTTTGTCCATGGCTGGCACGACTCGTTGATGCAGCTGCTACGACACAGCCTGCTCCTGACATCGGCGACGCCAATCCTGGGCTGTACGAGAATACGGTCTCCCTTCCCAGCAGGTACGTCGCATGTGAAGGAAGTGGTGCCGTCCCAGCCCTTGGTCCAGGTGAAGCCCATGCTGAAGCCTGCGTTGGCGGTGATGTCCTCTGCAAACTTGGCCGCGAGCCCAAAGTCCATGCCAATCGAAACGGTCTGCGATATCGACCATCCCGCCGATTGCGTATAGTGACACGGTGCCTCGTTCTTGAAGCAGTCCATACAACCGCCCGGAAGGGGCGTGGGATCACCCCACTCTAACCACGTCTTGAGGACTTCGCGCTTCTCGTACTGGGCGTTCGGGCAAGATCCGGTGCCCTGTCGCTTGGCGAGAGCGGCATCATGAGCCTGGATAACCTCGTAGACTGTGTTGCCCCGGTGCATCACGTCCCCCTTTTGAGCCGTCTCCAGCCACGAGTGCAGCTCGGGGCGCTGCAGCTCAGTGTCGCGCTTGACCACCATGCCGAGGGTAGCCGGTAGGAATGCGATGAAAGTATGGAGTAGGATCATGGTGGCTGAAGGTAGCGGAGGGTCTCAGGTGGTGAGAGGAAGCTGTGAGACTCTGAAGAGCAACCTTGTTTTCCCATTCCTTTATATATTGTCCTAGTGACCTCAACCCACGCTTCGCAGCGCGGCGCATCACAAGCCGAGATCATTAGGCGCTTACTTCTGAGATCACTCAGCACATGACCTGTTGGGGAGACGGTCATCGCCTAGTTGCCGTGTTCCCCATGGCTTGCGGAAGATGGTCTTAACCGGTGCGCTTCGGCTTCATCCGCTTTGGAGATGGACTGCTATTTTGTGCGTTTAGTTGTGAATGCACGAGATGATCGTGGTGCCACATGAAGTCTCGGACGGAACCCTAGTACCAACTGAACAGCCTAAGCAGCGGGCTCGCAGTACCCGCCCCGCTCTTGCTGGCCACATGCTCCAGCTGTAGCTGCAAGACAAGTTGGTCTGCTAGCCGCCCGCGGCGCCATGCGAGGGCTTGGTGTCATTCTAGAACTGTTGGGGGATTGTCTACCCCTGTGCCCGACGCTATAATTGCACTATGCGCAGCATGTGACATGCACGGGGTCAACCACGAGCCGCGGCACCGCCACAAATCAGCAAACATACTTCTTCTGCAGCTGATATTGATAATACAGCACCTGCGAAGGGGGAACGGGCGGGTAAAGCGCGATCTGCCAGAGAGAGATTGCCAAGCATCTTGCATCTTGTTCTCTTGTCAACTGCTGCCAACAGGCTTTGGACATGCGTGCATGCACTCGAGAACTTGGCAGCAGTCTGCAGTTCTATTCCAGGAAATTGCTCAGGCTAGACTCAAGCCTTGGTCTTAGTACCATCTTGGGATTACTCCAAAGTGCAGTCTTGACAGGGTCCCCGCAACAGTAGGGCAATAATGAGAAGCGGGGTTGCTGACATGGCCGCAGTGGGCTCCGGAGTGTTCTTTAGTGCCGCCTTTGGTGCCGCCCCACCCGAGGCAGAGCGCTGTTGGTCTGCCATCTTCCATTCACACGTGATAACCCGTCAGGACATGACGAAAAATGTGGTACCGCACTTCTCACAAGCTACCTGGCTTCAATGAGGTTGAAGACGATGGGGTTGACGAAGCCTGTTCCAGGACTGACGTCTGAGAAGTCTGTGGCTCCACCAGAGCCTCCAGGAGGCACATGCCCAGCAGGTAGCGGCCAGTTACTCCATCGCAAGCTACCGGGTCATCGCTCATGCACTTGTTTCTGCGCCGATCAGCGGATATGATCGCGGCCTCTTCTCCAGCAGATCGCCGAGTAAGTGGAGACGCTACTCCCCCTCGCATGGTGCGCTCCAAGCCTCGCACAACCACCAGAGGTTCGTGGCTATGCATCATCCTCCAGCATGCATCGGGTGACGTTGCCGACAACCAAACGCAACACAGCATTGCAGGAACAGAGGAACGACGTTTGGGAGGTTATCTCTGGTGCCGAGTTACCGATCAAGTTACTGATTCGCTCTGGGGCGGGATCGCGAATGTCGGTGCTCCAAATTCCGAGTGCCGTTCCAGGTGCCTTGCACTCCACCCACCGTCTTCAGGGGTGGCACCAACATCCCAAGGTCCCCTGCGGACGGTCGACGTCGCTGAGGCCGAGGCCGATGTCTCCGCAGCGGACTGCATCCGGCGATGTGGAGACCGCTGATGCCGTCTGGACCCGTTCCATCCCAGGTCGGGTCCCGAGGAAGCATCGTTGAGCTCGAGGGAGTTTGAGGCCCACCATAAGGGTTGGTCCCAGAGCGGGGATGTCTGCTGCCACTGCTCTGTGCCTCACAGACAGTCACAAGTTCTATCACGAGACACATGATTCGAGGCATTCACCCACAGACTCGCCAGATGACATCAGAGTACAGAGGTGGCAGGTGGCGGTTCATGAAGGTACAGGTCGGCACTCTCGACCGGGCTGAGCGTAATGTGGCTAGTAAGGGGCTCTGAAAGGACTTGCGAGGGTGGCGCACGTAGCCGCAACAGCTCCTGGAAGCCAAGGCAGCACAGGATGACATCAACTGTGGCCGACAACAGCACGGGACCTGGCCCCTCAACTCGTCTCACCAGCTGATGAGATCAATGGATGCCATATAGTGATCGGTCGTCAACACAAGACTCTCGCAGCCACATATCTCCCGCCTGCATGACGAGTATAGGTACGAGCTTAGCTCCACCAAGATACACTCTCGGTCTCCGGACGCCGCCGAGGTATGCTGCGCAATGGCGAACTTAGCGTTCTGCGTCTAGGCTTTCGGATGGCATCAGAGTCAATCTCAGTGTGTCTTCGTAAGAGTAAATACGGGATATTGCATCTGACCGGTTTTAAGCCAACGCTCTGCAGCATCACTTCTGGACAACGGACATCACAGACGCACCAAGGACCCGAAGAAAAGGTATAAAAGCGCCGTGCGAAGTGACACTTTCAAACATCCTTCCGACAGGACGCATATCTCAACTGGCCCCGTCTCCATCGAGTCTCCTCAACATCTTGCACAAAACACTCAACCAATCCCTGTCCATTATGCTGCTTCTTCCCATCCTGGTCTCTCTCCTTCCCTTCTCCGCCGGCGCTGTCATCGAGCCACACTCTGAACGCTCCACAATCCAGCGCCGCGAGCTGCAGTCGTGGCTGATGACGGCCAAAAGGGGCGAGACGATCAAGCGCGACAACACCGTCTACGAGATTGTGCGTGCGTACGACCCCGACCTCGCCAAGCGCCAGTATACTGGATCTTGCCCGAACCCCGAATGGCGCGAGCGCGAGGTGGTGAGCACGGAGCACTACTGGTCCGAGCAGGAACCGCTGCCCGGTGCGTGTGTCGAATGTTACGACAGCGAGACCGAGTGTCCCCGCACCGATACGTCGGGGTGGTCTGTCTCGCAGTCCATCTCATTTGGTATGGACGGCTCTCTCGCCGGCGAGTTCGCGAAGGACATCTCGGGCAACGCTGGTCTCAACTTCGGATACTCGTGGACTAAGGGCTGGGAGGGGAGCACGTCCTTCCAGTGCACGGCCCCGGCCGGAAAGGGACAGGTCGCAACAGTCCGACACCTGCTTGGAAAGGCCACGACTAGGAGCAGGATGTGCAAGAGCAGCTGCATCAACGACCGCTGTGAGGATTGGCAGGACGGCGAGGTCATCTATGTCCTCCAGGACGAGCATGGTCTTGCCATCGAGCCCAATGGGTGCATCACCGTTGATGACAGGGGCCAATGCCTCGCCATGGTTGAACACACTTAAGCTTCTGCCGCCTTTCCCCTCCGAATCCAAAATCAAGATCAAGATCAAGCAATGAGGTCAGAGACAAGCCAAAGACAGAACAGTACAATATGAATAATCCAAAACGTAAGAAAGTTACACAATGAGAACATTGCAAGAGACAGTCCGATAATAGCGTAAATCCAAACAATTGTATGCAGACCCATGACCGCCGCTCGCTCCTGGGCTGAACGCCCCACAGTGCTGGTGCTGCGCAATGTGCATGTCGCACTCGTCCACGAAGTTGAGGGTCCCTCTGGAAGCCCGCCAGACGTGACTTGTCCAGCCAGCGGTGGCGCAGTGGCAACCCTGGCAAAGCCATTTCGCCCCTTCTCCTACTCGTCCGTCCCTCAAAACGTTCCAAAAAGCCAACGAGCTGCTGTTGCAGTCGCTCGCTGTGCGCCTGAGCGCCTACGCATGCCCCCAAGCGGGATTGAACCACTGACCTTTCCTTGCGAGCTGTTACCGGCCGTTGACGAAGACGTCGGGTCATTGCTACGAGAGGAACGCACTGCCACTGTGCTATGCGGGCTGACGTTATGTCGTCGTCAGACTTGTTGATGGGGACGGCGGGAGTGACAGAGGTGTGTATGCAGTGTGGTGAGACGTGGGTGTGCGAGCAAGTGTGGAAGTTGCTGCGGCACCACCGTGGGATCCGGCTCACTGTGGGAGGCAGCCCATCGTGGGAGACGGCCAACTGTGGGAGACTGCTCACTGTGGAACGCGGCTCACCGTGGGGGCAGCCCACCGTGCGACATGGCCAACTTACCATGGCGAGGTCGGAGACTTCCTTCCGTAGAATCGCACTCTCCCACGCCAGATCCTCAGCGTGGCAAGAGCACCAGCCAATCCCTCTCACCAGACATGGACGGTCGGAGCTCGCCCTCTCTAGATCAGAGGTCTCCCACGACGGCCTCTCATCCTGCATGCCGGAATCCCACTCATCAAACCTGGAGATACCGCAAGGTCGGAGACGGCCTCTGCTAGTTTCGAGGTCTCCCACGCTGCTCTAACGGTGATGACACACCAGACATGGACCGGGTGCCCGGCTTTGGCGGAGCCCTTCGCTAGATCCAAGTTCTCCCACGCTTGCGCTCCAGTCGGGCGAACCACAGAGCACTTTCTACCTTGGTTCGCGGTCGGAGGAAGGCTTCTGTAGATTCGAGGTATCCCACGGCTGCCGTTAAGCCACATCTGGCAGCTGGTCCAACCAAGGTTTCCCACGATCGTTTCTAAAAACGTAAAAGGCGATCGAGCTCGGAGAACGCCTTCGCTAGTTTCGATGTTTCCCACGGTTGCGAGCGTCAGATGTGCGTCACGTGCTGCAACCACTTCAATACTTTGGCCGTTGGGTTACTTGATTTGTCTGCATCGATGGATCCGAGCAACCAAAAGACTCAGCGCGGAACGTAATAGGCACAGAAGACGAACGCCGAGTAAGCGACGACGAAGAAGAGAGTTTTTCTAGACCCAACTCTGTACCTCAGTCTTCCGCACTTTGGGCGAATGGAAGCTCTGCACGCGTTACCCCACCCGCTCATGTACGGGCACGCCTGCTCGAGTAACGCTGATGAGCTGTCCGAGCTGAGCGGCAAAGAGCGGCGAGAACTCAGACGTAAAGTTATGCTCGAGCCAGAAAGTTCAAGCGTTCCGGTGGACAGTCTGGGACGTGACTGCCCATCGAGTGGAGGTGGAAGGCACGGTGAGGAACGCAGGAACGAGAGGAACGGCATCCAAAAGCTTAACCCGGGACAACTGGGCGTACGCAGCCTCGCTCGACATGGGACAATCAGGCTCCTCGTTTCGAGCGCACACTCACCGCGCTCTGCACTCAGGGAAACTTGTCACAGGTGGGTCCACCCTGGGCTCCCTGGGCTGCCTCCACCTTGCAAAGTCACCTTCCCTGTCCTTTGTGCACACAGACAGTGCAGACCGGCATCGCGCAGCACATTGGCTTTCTCTGGATCAGAACGAGACAGAGGAAATGCAGGTAAATTGCAGAGGTGCACGTCGCACTCCAAAGTCACCGTGACTCATTCATGCAGATCCAGACGCGTCCCGCCCCGCCGCACATCACTCATCAATAACGACGCGTCGCTCGCGTATCGCTTCCCACTCTGATCCGGAGCGCTGTCTCATTCCTGCAAACTTGCGCCAGCGATCTTGCGACGGGCGCGCTGAAGCAACGTGTTCCGTTCTGACGTGTTGACGTCGACGCAGATATCCAGCGGCATGCAGAGCAAGCTCCCAAGCCACCCCCGTACCCGGATCCAAGGGTCGACGCCACGGCGCCCTCCCGGGATGTCGCCTCAGGTCGCTTCATTTCAGACCCCACTGCCGTCTACTGTCTACTGGCTGCGCAGTGAGCGCGCGAGCTGACTAGAGCTCGTCAACCTTGAGGCTCGGTTTGCACAGAAGGTTACGCTACGGCTGTGTCTGGGACAACGGGTGGGCCCAGTAGCAACATTGCGGCGCTAACGGGTTAGACGCGGGCATGAATGAATTGGACAAACATGTTAGTGATGGCGACTTGGCCGACATGAGCTATGAGGGTGGATCGGGTGGACGCAGCCGATCGCATGCTCCTGAAGGATGCAAAAGTGGATGAAGGTGTCTGCGTCGGGTTTGCTGTTCTCGGCAGGTTTGTCGAGTTCGGGGCCGTAGGATGACGATAGGATGGAAGGAAGGTATGTCGCATGAGTAGGGGAGCTGGATCTGGCTGGTGGGCATGACGAGAGCTACGAGATGGATGGAGCCGTATGACGGAGAGCACCATGGCACGGAGTCAGTCATATCCGCCAACGATGCCGGCAGAATTGGGCACTGATGACAACGGACAGAGCATAGCATGGTAAAGGGCGGTGGGTGTCTGCGCACGGTGCGCTAGCAGGGAACCCTGGCTTGCTGCTGAGGTATCGAGGTCTGTGGGTTGACGCCCGCACGCCTGTACGCCATGCGGAGTGCCCTCGTCGCAAGCGATGGCCCAGTGCTCGCTGGTGCGTCGCCGTCGCATTAAGCTCGTGCCCCACCCCCGGCCCCCGTACCACAGACACGAGGAACGGGTTAGATCTTCTGCCTGTCGCCTGCATCCGCCGCGCGCGACGCACAAGCACTCAGGACCCAAACATGTCGTCACTAAGGCAAGGCAATCAGACGCATCAGCGCACACGCACGACGCACGACGCCCGCGCCCGGCCCCTTGATGGCCATTGACGTCCTTGCGAGCCTTGCTCCAGCAAAGGCCTCATGTCAACGGCCATCTTGGTTCCGGCGCCATCGCAGTAGAACCGCAGACGCAGAGCTTAATCGGATCACAAGTGGATGCTGAGCCAGAGGGCCCAAGGGTCCACAGCCGAAGCCTGAATCGCTCAGTCTCAGTCCTGGAGTCGTGCATCCTGACCTGAGACCCTCACTTGCACCTCCTGAGCCGGCTCCCTCTGCTCTCTGCACCATCTGACCTGGACCCCATCTCGTCTCCACCACAACCAATATCCAACTTTCAACCTTTGTCTCCATCCCATCTCACTCCGTCACTACCACCACCACCGACCCCGCCGGCCCCACAATCACCGCCGACACTCCGACCACGAGGCGCAGGCGCACAGCCTGACCCCTCGCCTGACCCCGCCTCCACCAGCACACACAGCTGCACCCATGTCCGCAGACATCTCTGACCCCGCCCTTGTCAGCGCCGTCCAGGCCGTCCACGCCAAGGACGACCCGACGACATGGTGAGCAACACACACGGAGTGCAAGGGCACACGTCCGTGTTCTCTCTCTGCACACAGCTGCTGACATCCAGGCTTGTCGCCGGCTACGCTGCGCCAGGGACGCCGAAGATCGTGCTGATCGAGTCCGGGACGGACCCCGCGCTCCCGCCGCTGAGAAGACTGCTCGACTCGGACGCCGTAGCAAAGGCCGACGCGACCTTCGCCTACGCCTCGGTGCAAGGCAAGGGCATGGTGATCCTCCGCTTAGGCAACGCAGTCAAGTGAGTCTTCCTTTCGAATTTTCCGGGCCTTCCTTTCGGGCGTCGGTATCGAGTGTCCAGGAACCATCGCAACTGCACGTTGCTCCGCTGTCATCCGAACCCATAGAGGACACGCTCATCTCACACTCCTTCGGCGCCAGGTCATCCGCCGCCGCGCTTTGGGCTTGCGGTCGGGTGCGGCCCCGCGCTCCGTTATGCGCCGCTGGGCTGTGTTGTCTGACCTTGGCGGCGCTAACACCGTTGAATCCATTCCGATCCGTCGTCAAGCAACACAACCTTTCGGTCTGGTCCAACGGGCTTAGAGGTCCCATTCATTCGGCGTCACCATGGCTCCATTTGCTAACCGTTCCCAGTGTCGTGAAGCGAGCTAAGGCGATCGTCCATTCGAGGACATTTGCGGCGCTCTTCCCCGTAAGTTGTCGCTGGCTACCCGCTGCGCCGGACACCGCTGACATCCAGGACTACCTCGCGCTCTCTACGATCAACAAGACGGGCCAGTTCACAGAAGAGCTCATAGCGGAGCAGCTGGGTTTGGACCCGTCGACCGTCTCGACCGCCTCGCCGCCCGGCACCACTAAGGCCGCACTCCCGGACGTCTCAGAAGTCACGAATGGCGACAAGGTCGAGGCAGCCACCCCGGTGCCTGCCGCCGCGCCGAGATCGGAAAGCGTCACGCAGCCCCCGACAGAGCTCAAGCCCGAACAGCCCAAGCCGATCGCGCGCACACCCGAGCCCACCCAGCAGCCGACGCCTGCAGCGACCCCTCCCCCAACAGGTCCTCCGCCAGCACCTCCGAAGTCGGCCGCTCGCGCGCGATCCATCAAGAGGAAGCCGTCGAAGCCTGCACCGCCCGCCCCGTCTGATACCCGCACCCCCCAGCCTACGACACCAGCAGTCCCTCCCCCGTCTGAACGACCTCAGCCCGCGCTTGCACCGGCACCGGCGCCCGTTGAGGTTTCGACCCCAGCTCCCCCAGCTCCGACCTCTTCTGCTCCTGCCGCCAACCCCTTCCCCACACCGCCAGTCGCAGCTGTCCCGGTTGTCCCGACACCTCAGGAGGCGCCAGCTGTCGAGCCACATGTTGAGAAGGGCCGAGGGGCTCTGCCGCAGATCCCGACAGCGGTAAGGACATCTCTCGCCGAGTCTTCATCGACGGCATCCGTCGTCAATCCCGCGACTCCTCCGGCACTGGCGACCCAGCACGAGCGCGATTCGATGTCTGACGAGGCGTTCCAGCGCGAAGGGCTTGGTCGCACTGCTCTTACGGTGGCCCCTCCTCCTTTGCTGTCCGTGTCAACAAAGGACCTCAGCGATGGGGCGCCGGTCACACCTGTGACGACCTCGGCCCTGACCGACACGACCTTCGACTCGCCGCTGCCCTCGTCTCTGGCGAACTCGCCGTACCCGAATCGCGACTGGGCGAACGAGCGGCGGTTCTCCCGACCACCGTCCCGACCGCTGTCGCCTGATGAGTCGCCCGCGCATGAGCGACCAAAGTCGATGCCGCTGTCGCCGCAGCCGCCGAAGGACGGGCCTCTGCCTGTTCAGGAGACTACGGTTCCTGCTTCGGGCAGCGAGACATTTGGCCTGGTGGCGCCCCAGGATCGCCCGCCAGCACAGACGGAGATCGAGGAGTCGGCGCAGGAGCGGACGTCTCAGAAGACGCCCACCCCGCAACCACACGCGACAGACGCACCACATGTGCCGTCACCTGCTAAGCTGCCTGAAACAGCTGCCGAGCCGGCCCCGGTGGCCGCTCGACCACTGCCCTTGACAGACGTCCAGCGACCGCAACCTCCGCCCCCTCCACGACGACTGACTCCCCAGACGGCCGAGGTCCTGCCCGACGGAGCGCTGCCGTCGCGCTCATCATCCCGCAACAGCATCCCACCGCCTCTCGCGTCGGCCGCTCGCATCGACGGCTCTCGTCTCAACGGGTCTCCGCGGATAGGCGGTCCTGACAGCTCTGGAAAGCTGAACGGCACGGTCAAGCAGAGCCCGTTCTCCCGCCTGAACGCCAACAGCAACAGCTTGCCCCAGCCTGGCAACTCGCCGAAGCCACCGTCGACATCGACTTCGCCCCCCATGCCTGACGTCCCGAGGGCGTTGCACCGCAGCGCGTCAATGAGCTCGGCGGGCTCGAGCCAAGGTGCGCGATCAGCAGTCTCGCCCGCGTCGGTCTTCTCGCCTACGATGCCTGCCCCGCCACCTGTCCCCAGCCACGGCCACGAAAGCGCCGAGTTCCTGGCGGAACCCGAGATGCACCCGTCTAAGGAGATCAAGACTACGGGAGCAACCGGCGTCGGAGGGGTTGCCGGCATGGCTGGCGTCGGTGCCGCGTTCGCCGCGAGGCAGGCCCTCGCCGCGCACACGCAGGACAACGTTCCCGTCCTTGAGAGGCCGCAGCTCGCCCATGTCCCTGTCCGCCGCTCTTCGCGTCGCGCTCTGAACGCTGCCTTCGTTGCGCAGAGCAACGAGCCGCCGTCCCTGGAAGCGACAACAGAGCGACCGTCCCTCGAGTCGAGCGGACGGCCATCAGTCGAGAGCACCCGCAGCTCACTCGGCAGATCGAACTCACTCGATTCCGCCAGCCGCAACCGCCCCAACGTCACTGCCGGATGGCGATCGAGGACGCCGTCGATCAACTCGCTTGCCAGTGCCGCCGGCTCGTCGGAGCGCAAGCGCCCACTCGGCTCCCGTCCCATGAGGTCGGGGTCGACCAGCACGACCAACACTCCGCCCATGGTCACCAGCGCCCGCCGCGTCCCGAGCCCGGAGCCCGTTCCCTCTGCGGAGTCGACGACACCGAAACCAGAGGACAAGCAGACGAACGATGAGGTTGCGGAGGACGACAACGCCAAGCCGGCCGCGCCGGTGGAGGCGTTGAGCCATCCGGTGGTCAGGCAGCTGTCATTGTCTCAGTCCCAATCGACGGACACGAGCGGCGTCGCAACCCCAGACTCGGGCAGGAGCATCGGGCACCGCAAGACCCCTTCGGGCAATCGCAAGCCGGCGCCACCGATAGACCAGGCCCTCATCGAGGCTCTGAAGAAGGAGAGCGTGTCGTCCGACCTGGAGCGGCTGCAGCGCTCGACGCCGACTACGCCGTTGGGCCCTCCTGCCGTGTCGCCCTTCGTGCCCATCGAGAAAAAGGAGCCGCCCGCCCGCATCATACCCAAGAAGGTCCCTCCACCACTGCCACTGACTGCGACGATGCTGAACGTCGTCCCGCCCAAATCTGCGGGAAGCTCCGACACCGCCGTCCCGAAGGGCCCCCTCAGCCCCGGCCTGCTCAGCCCGACGACGCCGATCAGTCCCCGCAGCCCCATCAGCCCCGTGAGCGCCGCCAGCCCGCGACACTCGCTTAGCTCCGACTTCATGGCGCGCATGAACATGCCCATCGGCAACCGGGACAGCAACCAGAGCCGGCTGTCGCAGCGCATGTCGAACCGCCTGTCGCAATTCTCGGCCCGCATGTCCCGCCGCATCTCGTCCGACAGCGGCCACAACCACCGCCCGTACATGGAGGACTCGGCCGGCGCGCACGACTTCGAGCAGTCCCAGGCGTCCGTCATCAACGCCGCCGTCGCCCGGCACTCGACCGCCCGCTCCGTTTCCCTGTCTAACGGACGACTGACACCGATCAAAACGTCCGCCCCCAGCAGCTCGCAGGCGTCTCAGGCTTCCCTCCCGCTCCCCTCGCCCGCCATGCTCAACGGCGACTACCGGTCTGCCCGCGACATCACTGGCCCAGTAGAGGGAATGGTCATCATTACCGCCGACACCCCATCGAGGACAACTACGGAAAAGGGCGGGTCGTCGAAGGAAACGTCATCGACCTCTCAGGACAAGGCTGACGCCAAAGAGGACAAGGCTGACGCCAAAGAGGACAAGGCTGACGCCAAAGAGGACAAGGCTGACGCCAAAGAGGACAAGGACAAGGCAAAGGACGAGGAGACGACGATCGCGCTGATCGAGAAGTCGGACAAAAAGGAGAACGGCATCAAGCGTAAGGCGCCTCCTGCCGCGGACGTCGTCGACCTGAACGAATCTCCTCAAGTCCAACAGTCTGCGACCCTCAGCCCGCCCATGAACACGGAGCACTTCTCGGCTGTCTCGCCGCAGTTCGTCAACGCTCCCCGCCAGCTGTCGGCCGGCAACAGCCCCTCGCTCGACACATCTGCGGCCCTCCACCGCGAGCAGCGCTACCCTGAGACCCCGCAGATGACTTCGCCCACGATCACGACGAGCCCGCCGTCGTCGCTCGACCGCCACTCGTCGCTGTCGCAGAAGCTACGCCTCGCGCTCCGGTCCAAGTCTAACGGAGAGCACGGAGCTCAGCGCCCTGACTTCCTCCCCGGTTCGTCGCCGATCGCCTCTCCGCCCTCGCCAACGGTCTCGAACTTCTCCAACTCGCCGAACCCGAACCGCTCGTCGATCCAGGGCTCGCTCGGCCGCGCGTTCCGCCTGCGCGCCGGGTCATCCGGCGGCCACCAGCCGATGAAGGGCACGAGTCCCGGCGGCATCAGCTCGGATGACTTCAAGCACCTGCACGAGAAGGAGGCGCTGCACGGCCTGGGCCTCGGGATGCAGTTCCCGCCCAACTCGTACCGCACCCCTTCGGGCGGGTTAGGCTACACGCCGCCGGCCAAGAAGGGCCGCACGGTCTCGAACATCTCGGCAGAGGACGCGCTCGCGAACATCCGACTGAAGAACATGGTCGAGCAGGAGGAGGCGCAGGAGCGGTGGCGCCGGCTCGAGACCGAGCGCGCACAGAACCGCACCAGCATTCCCCTCAGCCCGACGCAGTACGATTCGCGCGTGCAGAGTCTCGCGTCCTCGACGGGGCTCAGCGACGACGAGGGGCTGACGCTGAGTCCCGGGCGCATCTCTGAGTCATCAGAGCGCACGCGCAGCTTCACTGAACCTGACGTCGGACGTCCGATCCTGCCCCGGAGTTCGCTCGCGGAGCGGCCAAAGCCGCACCAGCGCCTCAGCTCGCGCGACCTCGGCACGCGGGAGAGCATGCAGTCGCTTTCGTCGTGCGGCTCGCCACCCCGCTCGCCCGTCCCCCGCTCGCAGACGCGCGACAGCATCGCAACGGTGTTCTCATCGGAGTCGGTGCGCTCGCATTCGGACGTGAGGGAGAGCAAAGTCTCGCTCGAACCCGACGTGCGCAGCGTCATCTCCCCGCGCTCGTCGTACGAGCGCTCCGCCAAGTCGCCCGAACGCGAACGCGGCCTGCGCACGTCCTTCGGGCAGCTAAGCGAGCGGGAGCGCGGCAGCCTCTACCGGGCATCGACGTTTGAACCGCGCCTCAGCCGCGATACGATGCGCTCTACTCGTTCCAACGGCTCCCGAACAAGTTTCGAGCGGAGTGCGCGCGTTTCTCGCTCGTCGTTCGAACCCCCCTCCAGAATGTCACGGGACAACTCGTTCCTCGCCTCGCCCCGGGGACTCGAGCCGCTCGATGTGAACGAAGAGCCGCTGGACGAGGAGACGGAGTCTGAGCGCGGCGCGCGTCTCGAATCCGAAGCGGCGGAAGAGGCGCGCTTGGAGGCCGAGCGTGCGGAGCGCTTGGCTGCTAAGAAGGCCGAAGCCGAAAAGCGCGAGCAGGAGCGCCTGGCAGCCCAGCAACGCGCCGAGGCCGAGCGCCACCGGCTCGAAAGCGAGAAAGCCGCCCAGCGTGCCGAAGAGCTCGCGCGCAGGGACGAGCAGCAGGCCGAAGTGCGCCGCCAGCTGGTCCGCGGCCACGCAGAGGGCGGCGTCATGCTCCGCGGCTGGGTCACGGTGCAGGGCGTGGGGACGTGGCGCCGGCGCTATTTCTTGTTACTCGCCGACGAGCTGAAACTGTACAAGGGCGAGGGGGACGAGAAGCCGATCAACACTGCCCGTCTGGGCGCGAAGACGACGATAGACCATGATGTCTATGAGGAGTCCCAGGTCAGAGGGGCGTGGAAGATCAGGGGCGAGAGAGGGGAGGAGTTCTTCATGTTTGCGGATAGTGAGGGGGACAGAGACGTGGTGATGGAGGGGTTCAGGATTGCCATTGGGCGTGAGGTTTAGTAGGCCGGCCCTTGGGGGAAGGGGGAGGAGTTATCTTAGTCTTAGTTTTGGTGTCTGCTGTATAGTATCTGGACATGTATACCTTAGATCTTGGTTCATTTCTCGCATCTCCCACAACTTCACAGGCCAGAAAGCGAAGCAGACCGTCACCTCATCCTTTGTAAGAAGGGTGGTTGCACGTGACCCGGGGCCCAAAGTGAGGAGGAAACGAGTGGAGGTCAACCAAAAGTTACCGATCTCTCTGTTGACATCCACCAGCAAGCTGCAAGCAAGATGTACTGGTACCTGTCCTTCCTGCGGCCTCCGCCGGTTGCGACGCCGCTGGGCGAGGCGGTCGTGATCACGCCCCAGATCGCGAACGACCTGCGCACAGAGTGAGCCTCCCCCCTTTCCCCCTTTCCCCCTCTCCCCCTTCCTCCCTCCAACCTTCCTCCCTCCAACCTTCCTCCCCTCTTCTCTCCCAGTCTTCGAGCTGTCTTCGAGCCGTATTCGAGCCGTCTTCGAGCCGTCTTCGAGCCGTCCTCGAGCCGTCTTCGAGCCGTCTTCGAGCTGTCTTTGAGCTGTCTTCGAGCTGACGCCAGACTGCGCGAGACCCCGACCGAAGTGTACTACACCTGGCACAGGCTGCACCCGCCCTCTCAGCCGCTTCCGCCAACGCACTTGACGACCTTCGAACCCCCGATGAGCACTTACAAGCCGATTCCTGTTCCTCTGCCGAAGAATGCGCGAGCGGGGGAACTGTGGAGGATTGGGTTGATGGCTCCGCCGGCTGAGGGTCCGAGCTCGATCCCGCTCGAGAGGCTCCTCGCTGATCCGGGCGTACTGGGGGTTTGGAGCGAGGGTATTGAGCTTCTCCCTGCGTCTCCTTCTGCCTCTGATTCGAAGGCGAAGGGCAATGCCGACGTCAAGTCGAAGAAGGGGGACAAGGGCAAGAACGATAAAGGGAAGGGGAAGGCGAAGGAAGCCGCGAAACAGAGCCGCATCACGCGCTCCTGGCCCACATCATATGGCGCGCTGAAAGTCGTCGAGCAAACCAGCTTTGACCTAGACAAGGTAAGCTAAAGCGCCCATGCCAGCTAACAGAACAGAAAGTGTGGGACTCTGGACTAGCCCTGTCGGCTTGGCTGGGCCGGTATCTCTCCCAAACGCACCCGAACCAACACGCCCGGAGATGCCTGGACAGGATAGACGGCAACAGCGTTCTCGAGCTCGGCAGCGGCACGGGGCTCGTCAGTATCGCCCTCGCACCCCTTGCGCCGACGGCGAGAATAACTGCGACGGATCTTGGTGAGTTGTCAGCATTGGAGAGAACTGACACCAAGACTCGGCGATGGAGATCATGCAGCAGAACATTGACTTGAATGGCGTTGATGTCAGCGCAAAGGTGCTGGACTGGGACGCGCCGATGCCCGACTGGGTTGAGGAGGACTGGCCGTCGCTTGTCTTGTGAGTCCTCTCCTCCACCACCCTTTCCCATCATCTCCTATCCAGATCCCCAACTCTCAACTCCGCATCTCCGCAGCTGTGCGGCTCCGTTTGGCGCAAGCTGACCCCAGCGCCGCCGACGTCACGTACAACACGGCCTCGTTCCCGTGCCTCGTTGCTACGCTCGAGCGCCTGCTGAAGCCGGAAGGACGGCCGGCACCATTGCTGTTACTGGCTTACAAGCAGCGAGACGAGGCCGAGCGCGATCTCTGGGGCATGTTGTCTGATAGGGGTATCAAGACGGTATTGGTCGATCGCGTCCAGGGCGCCGAAAAGACGGGAGAGACCGAAATCTGGGTAGCGGGTGTGGGCCTGTGACCCTGGAGCTTAAGATAGATTTCGGCCATAGATATGTAGACCTCTGCATGCACTGCACTGTGCAACCATCACAGCTATTGACAGCATGAAGCATGCCTGCGACTGCAGGAGCAAGGCGATGTGGACATGCGAAACTCGTTTAAGGAGCTGGGAGCCGTGGGCCGGCGGCCTGAGACTGGCGCGCTTGGTGACGCTGTGGTGGCAAGGGCGTACTAGCGGCGTGGGCCTGCGAGACCCTTTGCCACGCGAGCAACCACCAGCGCGGCCACCACTCAGCCAGCATCTGATTCCTCCAACGTGATAACTCTATCTCCATCTCTTGCTACACCACCACTCAACCCAACTCCGGACACACACGACAGGCAAGCCCCAGCCATGGCTCCCGCACCGCGCGGACTTGCCCCGCCCCCCTCGTCCTGGTCCGACCTCGACGACGATGACGGCTGGCAGGGTATGTTGACATGATCGCGGCCTTCGATCGTCATCGGATCGGAGTCCACATGCAAGCGAGCATGATCGAGCCGCCTTTCATGGTTACTCGTGAATGCTCGTGCTTGCTCGGGCTCGCTTGCGCTCGCTTTCGCTGACATCAGACATGCCGGTCGTGCGGTCGAACGACTTCACGAGCGAGTTCGACGCGATCGACGACAAGCGCTACGGGTACCGGCCCGAGCGGCTCGATGATGGCGAGGACAAGACGCAGTCGAACGCGACGGGGCAGCACCTCGATCTCGGTGTCGACACGCTGGCGTCCGAGAGCTGGCGCGAGAAGGGCAACTCGATCGACGAGAGCGACTACACGCGCCTGCGCCTGGAAGAAGACGAGGAGAGCGAGGAAGTCCACATGCGCACCCGCTACCTCTTCGACGACAACCAGGCCATGACGCCCCTGTCGCAGATGCAGGCGACGAAGGACCTGCTGACCGAGGGACAGCGCATCGCCTACGTCGGTCTGTGCCAGCTCATCATGGGACGCATGATCAAGGACATGTCCCGCGGCTGGGAGGGGTACAAGATGAAGCAGCGCAACTTACTCAAGGGCAAGGCGCGCGAGACCGACGTGCCCGTCGTCGAGAGCGGGAAGATCTGGATGATCAAGATCATGGCTCGGTTGTTCCAGCACATGGACGTCGAGCGAGAGGGTGAGTTGCAGTATGCCACAGCGTCAACTGACATATCAGAGCAGCACATGATCGAGTCGCTCCAGGAGCACGGTGTCGACCCAGCCGACCTCGTTCCGGCACTCATGACGACGCACACGGTCAAGAACCCAGACTACGACCCCGAGGCCAGGAAGCAGCGCGACATCGAGGAGGCCGAGGCCGCCGAGCGCGAGGCCATCGCGCGGAAAGAGGCAGAGGAGGAGGAAGCGCGCAAGGCCGACGAGAACCACGACGACACACGGCCCGAGAGTGACCTCATCGACCACGACCCGGCACCGCCATACGCGGAGGTCGACCCGTCAGTATCGACGCCACCCGCCGTTCCGCCCAAGACAGACGAGGACCGGCGGCTATCCCCGCCGACATCACACAGCTCCAGCGGCGCCGACATCCATGGCCTCTTCTCGTCATCGGGTAACCCGTTCGACGACGGAGACATGGGCGACATGGGCGATATCGGTGGGTCGCACGACGACGCGCCGCCGCCACCACCGTCGAAAGAGGACGCGGGCGACATCGGAGGCGACATCGGCAGCAGCTTCGACGATGGCGGCGACATAGGACGGAGTAGTCTCGACTCCCCAGCACCGCCAGCGAAGGCCCCACCGTCACCCGACATCAACAAGACGCCGAAGCTCAGCAGCGGCGAGATGTTGTCGCCGGATCTGAGCAAGACGCCGAAGAGCGGCGGCGTCAGCGACGAGGGCACCCCGCGGGGTGTCCACACGCAGCTCCCCGGCGACGCCAAGCTGCCGGGAGACGTGCAGGCGGTCGAGCCTTTGAAGCAAGGCACGGAGCACATGCCCTCCCTCCCGGGAGTCTCGACGACGATGTCGACGGCCGACGAGAATATCACGCTCGACATCCGATGGACAGTGGTAGGTAGCTAATACATTTCAGAACGATAGCTGACACCAGCTCTGCGACCTGTTCCTCGTGCTGGTCGCCGACTCGTTGTACGATGCGCGGTCACGGGCGTTCCTGGAGCGCGTCGCGAACGCCCTCGGGTTCGGCTGGATGGACATCGTGCGCTTCGAGAACCGTGTCACCGAGGCGCTCGAGCTCGAGGAGAGCGTCGGACAGCTTGAGCAGGACGACGTCATCGACTCACGAGCAAAGACCGCCAAGCGCAAGCGGTACGCGCTCATGGGTCTCGCTGCTGTCGGTGGCGGTCTCGTGATCGGTCTTTCTGCTGGTCTGCTCGCCCCCGTCATCGGTGCCGGTCTCGGAGCAGCGCTCGGTACGATCGGTATCACGGGCACGACGGGCTTCCTTGCCGGTGCTGGTGGTGCGGCCATCATCACGACAACGGGAGTCGTGACGGGCGCGAACATCGCCGGTCGCGGCATGGCGAGAAGAACGCGCGAGGTGCGCACGTTCGAGTTCAAGCCGCTGCACAACAACAAGCGAGTATCTTGCTACATCACCGTCGGAGGCTTCATGGCGAGTAAGGTGGACGACGTGAGGCTGCCGTTCTCGGTCCTCGACTCTGCGGTCGGGGACGTGTTTTCTGTATTGTGGGAACCCGAGATGATGAGCGAGATGGGAGGCGCGCTGAAGATTATCGGCACGGAAGTGCTGACCCAGGTCTCGCAGCAGGTGCTGCAGGCGACAATCATGACGGCGCTCATGAGCGCGCTGCAGTGGCCCCTGCTCCTGACCAAACTGGGATACCTTATTGACAACCCATGGGCGAACGCGCTCGACCGATCCAGAGCGGCCGGACTGGTCCTCGCCGACGCGCTCATAGCACGACACGCCGGTATCCGACCCACGTCGCTGATTGGATTCTCCCTCGGCTCCCGAGTCATCTTCTACGCCCTCCTCGAGCTCCACCGCCAGAAGGCATACGGTATCGTCCAGGACGTGTACATCTTCGGAAGCACCGTTACGGCCAATCGCCAGACGTGGCTCGAGGCGCGCAGTGTCGTCGCTGGCCGCTTCGTGAACGGCTACGCGACCAACGACTGGGTCCTCGGCTACCTCTTCCGTGCGACGACCGGTGGACTGAACACCGTCGCTGGCCTGCGACCTGTCGAGATGGTGCCGGGACTCGAGAATCTCGATGTCACGGACTGCATCACGGGACACATGAGCTACCGCTCCTCCATGCCGCACCTCCTCATCAAGGCCGGCTTCCCCTGCACGTCGGACGAGTTCGACGAGCCAGAGGTGAGTTTACATTACGTTGTCTGCAACTAACAAACAGGACCCCGAGGTGGACATGTCGGTCAACGAACGTATCACCGAGGAGGAGGAGGAGGCGCGACGGAAGAAGAAGATTCTCGGCATCTTCCCGCGCCGGAAGAAAAAGATGACGCGACGCGGCTCAAACGACAGTGGTAGTACCATGTCGGGCACCGCGTCGGGGCGTGTCAGCAGCACGTACAACGACATCGACGAGGACGACATGCTTCCTCCGCGCGAGGAGCATCCGGCCGGAGCTGCCAGCATAACGGGCGGCAAGGACGGCGCAGTGTCAGCGGAGCCGGAGGAGGCGGACCTGGGCGAGCGTCCGAGCCAGGCAGACGTCGAGGCGGCCGAGGCCGCCGCCGCAGCGGAGAAGGAGGCTATCAGCCGCATTCCCGCCACCGCCGGATTCGACTTCGCCGCTATCTCACGCGAGCTCGGCAAGGAGGTCGACCCCGACAAGCCGGCCGAGGCGACGAGCCCGCGCCCCGTCCCCGCGGTGCGGCTACCTTCCCCGCTGAACCGGACTGGTTCCGCGCCGCCGCCCCTCCCGCCGACGCCGGACGAGGCCCCCTCCCCGCCGGCGCCGCAGCGGAGCAACTCCGCCTTCGATGAGCGAGACAGTTCCTCCCTCGGCCTGCCAGTCGACGACGACGGCGACATCGCGATCACGGCGCAGAAGCTCTCAGTCCAGGACGCGTGGGACCGCCCGGCGTGGCCGGAACCGAACGTCGCCGCGAGCCCGCCGCGCGCGCCGAGTCCCCCGCCAAAGGGCCTTTTCGGCTTCAACGCGTGGGCATCCTCGACGTCGCCGTCTGGCTCGCACTCCCCGCTCCCACCCTCCGGGTCTTATGACATGGACGGCAACCTGATGGCTCCGCCGGCGCGCCCGCACCCCGCAGAGTTCACGAACCCCTTCGCGAGCTCGGGTATGGGTGCCCTAGGGCCGAGTCCGATTGGCGAGCCAGCCCATGCCGCGGGGTGGAACAAGCGAGCCGCCGACGAGGAGAAGATGGCCCTGGAGAACCCGTGGTAGTCGCGTGCTGCGCGACCGCCAGGTCGCCTATGGGTCCTGCGGCACGCGTGGCCCTCTGAACAGGTGACTGTCGTCTGCGTCTGGGCAGACGCGGCTGCCTTTTCGCCATCGATACGACCGGCTTGGTATTCCACTCCACGCCGGAGCACGCACATCTGCATCTTATCCCTAACTTTAGACTAATAGTGACGACTGTTGAGCGACACGCGATCATTTGTGCCCTGCCCAGCTCCATAGACAGCATATACGGGAGGGTGGGGAGACGGGGAGGGAGCATACGAGCGCGCGAGCTGGGAGTCGAGAAGGGGCGGCACGTGACCTGTGAAAGGTGAAGGAGGGGATGTGATGGTGTAGGGCAGGGAGAGAGCCCGCTCGGCCGCGCTCGACC
This sequence comes from Trichosporon faecale, assembly GCA_039545375.1. Classification (NCBI taxonomy): domain Eukaryota; kingdom Fungi; phylum Basidiomycota; class Tremellomycetes; order Trichosporonales; family Trichosporonaceae; genus Trichosporon; species Trichosporon faecale. The sequence goes on along the minus strand of BCLU01000003.1, from coordinate 3,047,310 downwards.
ATGTATAGTAGTAACATTGCACAACCTTATGCATTCAGTGCTGCAGGTGAGCACTGCGAGGTCAGAGGGAGGGTTGAAGGGTTGCTGACCGAGCTACGTCGCTCCGCCGCATGGGGTGGCTGAGCTCTAGGCGCTGGATGACGTCGGCGACGTTGCACGCTACCTTTACCAGCCGCTCTATTCGTTGCTGGTATGCATGCTCCCTCGTAGGCCGACTGATAAACGGTATGTGTTCTTACTCTACACTCTTTCACTGCTGCCCAAATCTGCAAGCAAGATGACTTTGGAGCGAGGTGTTGAAGTGAGGGAGGAGCGGACTCATCGGAGTTTCGTGGAAGTGTCTAGAAAGCGGAGCAGGCGAAAGCTTAAGATTGATATCCATATGGTTGTCTCGTTCCGACCTCTTCTGAGCCCTTATCGCCCCTCGCTCCTGGCTTGGAAGCGAGCGAGAGGCCTCGAAATAGAAGAAGGGCAAGGTACACGAGGAGCAGGCGGGGGCGCGGAAGGCCGGCTGGGCCAGCTGGGTGTAAGGTTTCAGTTGTGCTCAGGAGCTCGCAGAAGCCTCAGGGCCAGCGGCTCCGATGACGAGTCAGAAGTCTCATCTTCGCGATCAAGGCCCGAGTCTGGGCGGCTCGGAGCGGAGTCGTCTCGATCCTCGATCGGTGCGGCGGACCGGTCCGGACTGCTCTCAAGGCCTCAACACACCATGCACCACCAGGGAGCAAATTTCTGAAGTAACAAAAAAAACGAAAATCACGGATGGACTGAGGAGAAAGAAACCCATTACAATGCCCTGCACATGTGACCCCACGTGCTGATAAGACCGGCGACGCACTCTCACCTCGTCACGCTCGTCATTGCGGATTGCTATCAGACTGCTGAATTGTTAAACGAACAACAAAGGAAAGGCAGCGGTGACGACGGCCGCGGAGGTTGCCTGCGTCGCTCTATCGCCACCGTCACAGGGTACGCCCAAGGGCGTGCCTGATTCCGACCAAATCACTCCGCTCCTCCGTCCTTTCACTGGCGGCCTGCAAGCCTTCCGAACCGGACGGGTGCGGCGTACAAGTCTAGAGCACTGAAGCAGGAAGGGAGCACTCGGGGCTTACACCGAAGCACCGAAACTGGCCCTCCTGCCCTGGTACGACCTGGCAGGACCTGGTAGGGACACGGCCCTGGCTTACGGCCTCACCGTCACTGCTCGCCCTGCTCGCGAATGGTCGATTGTTGTTATTCGATTCCTGCGAACAGTGGAGTTACTGGATTTGGACTTAGGCAGATGCAGCTCTAGGCTGGAGCGACGCAGATCTCGGAGGCTCTGCTTGCCCTCGTGATGCCTTCGATGACAAAGCAAGATGCAGTCGAAGCTTCTGTGGTTCTGAATGATTGTCAAGCTGGACTTCTTGTTTCTGTGACAGTGACTGGAGGGCTCGTCAGGCACTGAGCTCAAGCTGATGACGGAATGTACCTCCCCTGCTAGCCCATTGACCAGGCAGACGAAGCGAAGAGGAGGGCCCGCGACGCCAAAACAAACAAAAAATTCCAGCCTGCCATCAACAGGCCGTCGTCGCCCGCTTCGACTTCTGTCCAAGGCTCAGGGTCCGCAGAATGAAGAACTCAGGAAAGCCCGACTCCAGCCTCGTGGTCTGGCAGCTTGAGTCTTTCGTGCGCGGCGGACTCTCTCGTCTGAAGGCAACACTTCGGTCGGGCAGGGGGCCAGGGACGGGTCGTCCCTGAGCCGGGGTAATACCCAATAGGCCGCATAACTCAACACCACCACACAGAAAGAGATACGACCACGGCCGTGGAGGAGGAGCTTGATGGTGATGCACCGTAGGCCCTACCAGCATGAGAGCAACTTTGCAACGGCGTTCAGCGGAGCTGGTCCAAGTCCGGTGAGCAGGAATATAAGTATATACGTCCTCGGTCAGCGACTGCTCCTCCCCATCCTCTCATTCTTCACTGTATCCTCTCTTTATTACTGGGTGACGCCTGAACCCAACTTATAACTACACCTCTACCTTAATCCTCCCACCTACCCCTCCCTCCTAGCCACAACCACAATGGCCAAGTACTCTCCGTAAGTCATCTCCAGCGCTCGAGCGAGTTGTACGGCAGCTGACAGACCCAGCACCGTCTCCCTCAAGGGTCCGATGAACGGCTCGCTCCTCGTGTTCGCGTACACGTCGTTCATCATCTGTGTTGTCATGATCCACCGTGACAAGGAGCTGTTCCACGACTACCCCGCTGCTGTTGTTGCGCAGATGGTCTGCGCAATCGTTCAGATGCTCTACATGTTCGTCTACTTCATCAAGTCGCACTCCAAGATCTACTCGGTCCGCAACATGTTCATCGTCAACGGCCTGCTCATGCTCTACTGCTTCGGTGCCTCCATCGCCATCACTGTCCTCGGCAAGCGCCACGGCGACGGCTACTGCCCCGGCGACACGCCCGAGGCCCACGACTGCCAAGGCGTCCTCCGCGGTACCATGGGTATGGCTTGGGTCCTCTGGATCTGGAACATCTTCTGGATGGCCATTATCGCCATGATCGTCTCGACCACCAACTCGTCCTGGTCTGAGCCTCTTGGCAACATCCCCGTCATCGAGAAGGAGGAGGAGCAGGCCCCCAAGCACTAAGCGTGCGCGAGCGCCTCCTTCCCATCCCCACCTCCGATCTCCTCATCTCCTCCCGCTGCTCTCACAGCACGAGACAGCTTTCCCACCACATCTTATCGCACTCCTTCCACCACCACACACCACATAGCCACCTCCCGCCCCTTATAAGATGTATAATAGCCTCCCATCTTTAATCGACACATCTCGCATTTCACAAACGCATTCCTGCATTTTTCGACTAGGTAACATATGCATATGGCATTGAACTTGGACCACAGCGAGCTAGGCGCAGCCTGGCGGTCGAGCACGCCGAGCCCATCTGTCTTCCCAACACTGTGCACCGAGCATTGTTCTGCACCGAGGCTCAGCATTCCAGCAAGCATCGGCGCCAGTGGTGCTCCCAGTGCTCGGGGCAGAAAAAGCTCGGCCCAAGTGACGCAGCAACGTCTCAGAAGACACTGACAACAGCATGACCGAGGTGGACAGCAGCTGACATTTGTTGCTTATCGAGCCGAAAAAGCCACACCCATGCTCAAAGCCGAGTGACGTATGCCCTCCGAAACAGGCCGCCCGCCGCGGAAGTGCACGGCTGGCGCCGACAAGTCGGGGCCTGGAATCAGGGTCAGGTGAGACTTTGCGCATGGCTGAGGGAAGCGGACCAGAGTTGGACAGAGTTCTTTCTGCACGTGCTGTTCAGGGATCGGAGGATGCTTAACGAGCTTTGCTGAGACGGAGCTGCGTAGGTCTGCACTTGCGCTTGCACCTGTTCATGAGCACTCCACATCAAGTTCACCAACAAGTCGTCGACCGTAGATCTGGCCTTTACTTACTGATTTTGCTCAGAACACAGTGATTGGGCAATGCGGGAAGATGGTCTGCCCGATATCGCAGCTTCCTAGCTATGAGTGGTCCATTGGGTGGGTGGACGATTTGTTTGGTTCCTGCCTGCTCGTGTCCATCTCACCACTTCTCAAGCCCTCGTTTCCGTGTAAAGAGGGCGACGCGGTCCCATGTTCTGTGTTCTCAACGCGGTTAGGTATCCGATTCACTGCACAGGACATTGACACCAGCCTTGCTGCAGCGATAAGTTGAGCCCAGTATCATGATCGCTCAAAGGAGTACACAGGCGATGCCACGCTTCCTTGACACGGGGACGCCAGACCGCGACTGAGCCCCAGCAGCGCCTCTCCTAACAGCACAACGTGTCACAGCAGTGGGTTGCGGCGTGCCTTTGACTCCTGACGCTTCGGCAGTCGGCCTCGGGTTGACAGTAGGTTCAGGTGACAAGTTGGAGGGATGAGATAGGGGCAGGGGTTGTTTGGTTTCGATGTCCGACTTCGTCGACTGTATGATGCGATGTCAGGTGATGCAAGGCGGGAAGGAAGGCACTCGTCAACGATCTTCACCACCCCAGATTTCTATTCGTGACTCTCTTCTCCTCACTCGAATGTCGGTCCGCTCGGACCGCGGACCGGGAAATGCTCCTCGCTGCACGCGTACTGACCAGGGCAGCTCGCAGTAGCAGTTCTCGGTGAGTTGGTGGCCGGCAGAGCCTCTTCGACCAACAGATCCTAATCCATTACAGGCTTGCATTTCTCCCTTACTTGACTTATTTCTTCACTAATTACTGCGTTCTAACTCTGCTTACCGCCTGGAGCTAAGCTTAGAGGCCCGCCTTGCATTCGTCCTCGGAATAGACCGTCTCGCACTTGGTGCTGTCGATGGCGAGCCCATTCCCGTCCTTGAGGGGGTACTCGACGCGACCGAACTCCCACTCGCCGCAGATCTCATTGATGCAGCTGCTCTTGCAAAGCCTGGACGCGGTGTGCGCGATCCCAATCTTGGTCTGGACGAGGAAGCGCCCCCACGTGCCGGGGGGATACTCGCAGTTGGCGTTTGCGGAGCCCGAGAAGCTCTGCGTCCACTCGTACCCGAAGTTGAGGCCGCCGTTGCCCGTGATGTCGCTTGCGACCTGACCCGCGAGGCTCGCATCGAGCCCGAAGGAAATGGTGTATGAGGTCTCCCAGCCCACGGTCTCGCCATAGATGCACGTGCCCTCGTTGGAAGAGCAGTCGTGGCAGTGCCGCGGCTTGTAGCCTGACCAGCCGATCTCGGTGCGGTCCACGTTCGTCTGCCGGTACTCGGCGTTCGGGCACGAGCCCGTGCCCTGCCGCTTCGCGAGGGTCACGTTGTGCGGCGTGATGAGCTCGTAGACGTTGCCGCCGCTGCGGAGGACGTCGCCTTCCTTCGCGACCTCGAGCCAGGCGTGCAGGTCGCGGCGCTCCGGGGAGAGGGAGTCGGAGCCTTCGATAGGCATCGCGAGCGAGAAGGGGAGGAGGGCAGCGATGACGGAGAGAAGCATCATGTTGTGTTGGGATTGAGTTTGTGAAGAAGGGGAGGAATTCTTGTTGAGACTGATGAGCTTAAACGACCGCGTCAATGCTTCTTATATACCTTCCAGAGAACCGTCGAGCTCACTCAACAAGAAGTCACAACTGGACAGCACAGGCGCGCCGCCCGAGGGCTGCATCACGGAGCCTCCTTGTTACCTCTTTGCCTCCTGTCCTCAACTGCTGCGCGGATCCCCGTTGATGCTGTCCTCATCATCCCAAGCGCTGCCCATCCCGGACGACATTCAGACGAACTCGAGCACCGAAGCCACTAACACCTTGGCTGATGTCATGACCACGACCACCAGCACCCCGGATCGAGTAACCGGCATGGGCCATCCTGTCCTCCAGTGCCGAATGCAGTGGGCAGAGACAGCAAGTTGCTCGTAACGACTGCGGAGATAAGACTCTATCGTTATGGCAACGGGCACCCCTGCCCGTCCAGACATTCCTTCGAGCATCCGGTGTCTCGGCGTCTCGGTCCGATACTCTGCCTTCGCCGTCCTGCACTTCTGCGCTCTCGGAGGCGCAATCCCACGCCGAGCCGGACTAGCGCCGCAGCGACACCAATGACATCGGGACGCCGGTCCGCCGTCGACACCGCCTCAGGGAACTCCGACGAGCTAAGGGGCTCCGAAAGCGGCATCCCGCTCTTTGAGGGTCCCCAGGAGCGTCTCTCACGAGGGCTCGCATTGAGGGCCGTCACCTGGTTGAATGCCCCTGCTTCCTGTGATGTGGTACACCTCCCACGGCATGGGGGCAGCGGGTTCGCGATCCGATCACGGCGATCGCTGACGTACTGTTGGGAAGCACCAGCTGCTCTCGGCATGTCCCCACGAGTCCCGTGCCTGTGCATTATGCGCAGCATGTGGTGAGCGGGAAGTAAGCGGTGCTGACTGGAGCCATCTCAGGACCCCATGCGCTACGTGGGCTACCTGCTCTGCCGCCGGCAGTGTGAATAGCCTTGGCAGCGTCAATGGCCTTGGCAGAAGGGGTATAGCTTCTATTCGACAGTTCGGCGTTGCGATCCGATCGCAGTGATCGTTGGCGTACCGACCACAACTCCTCGTTCGGCTCGTTCAAGGGCCGGAACTCACATGGCAATGGTTCTCGGCAGCTCCCCACGACCACTGCGCTTCGGCGCGCTGCGCAGCATGTGGTGACCAGGTCGTATGCGTCACTGAGCCCTTCTAGTTCCCCTTGCGCCGAGAGGGCTGGCTGCCTGCTCTGCCGCGGGCTGTTGAAGGTCAGTTGAAGGGGCCTTGGCGGAGTGGTGCGTCGTCCCGGCGTTGCGATCCGCTAACGGCTCGGCTGACGTACATCCGACCCTTTCCCACATGACGAGTCCTCGGCGGCCGCTCGTCGAAGCACCCGTGCGCAGCACATGTCGAGCGGCTTGGAAGCGGTGCTCACTAGTACTGATCGGATATCCCCTGCCGCGGCTCTTCTGTTGACAGTGAGGGGGGCTGAGCTCGCCAAGCCACATGACATGTGATGCGCACTGGTGCATGGCATGCCTACTCTCATTCTCATTCATCTCGTCATCTTTCGTTACGAGTACGCTACTAGCGTTGCTTGCAATTGAAAAGGAATTGCGGGCAGAACGCGATGCCCGCATGCCACCTGAGCTAGCTGAGCTACGGGACTTGGCACATGTCATCGCCGTCATGGCGTCCTTGCTATCTGCTGCGTACTGTCGCCTCATGCCCTTGTGCACTACTCTTGGGAGGACAGATGACTAAGCCTGCGCCCAGAAAGGACACCGGCGGGGGGTGACTACCACCCCTGAACATGCCGTGCGTTCACATGTAGTACCGCTGAGGTGCGCTCTGTCATGAGCTGACGTGACACAGCTCCTGAGACATGTACATGTGCTTCGTCCATTTCGGGCCCGATACGTGCTCCAGGTTCAGGACAGGAAGCTGGACGGCAGACGGAGAACCCCGAAGAACGCTGCAAGGGGTCAGTCACAGCTTCTACTCGCACCACTGCGGCGGTGGTTCTGTGCACTACCCACTTCACGAGTTCTGACAACACTGCTCAAGTCTGTTACAGAGGCAGATGCAATGCATTCGTTTCGGTAATGTATGCGCAACCGCGCTGCAAGGTGTACACTGTGTGGGTGAATGTGACTAAGGTTCTATGCGACATGTTATTCTCTTGCCCTCATCCCGAGCCTCCTTCCCTCGGACATCAGGCCTCGGACCTTCGCTCTTCGGTCGGGCCTACCGCGCCACGCCGCGGGCGCGTTTCGGCTGGCTCTGGCTCGGCGCCTTCTCTTCCTCGTCCTCCTCCTTCATCTCGACCTCTGGGGTGCCCTTGTCCCCCTCGGCCTCGAACTTGGTCCTGAGCGTCTTGAGGAGACTCTTCTTGACCTCTGCAGCCGTCTTGTCGTCGCTCGCGTCCGTGGCCGGCGTCCCGGCCCCAGTCGCCACGCCATCGCCGCCGACCATGTCGTCGAGCTGGAGCTTGGTTTGGCCAATCGCCGCAATGTCCTCGTCGATACTTCCTTTCGAGAGGAGCTTGATGACCTCCACCGGGCGTTCTTGACCGATACGGTACGCGCGGTCCGCGGCCTGCTTGTCGTTGTGCGGGTTGAAGTCCTGGTCGAATATGACGACGACAGACGCGGCGGTCAGGTTGATGCCGACGCCGCCGGCCTTGGTGCTCAGTAAGAAGACGGGAATGGCTCGATCCTCGTTGAACTCGTCCACTATGCCCTGGCGCTCGTCCGTGCGCGTCTGCCCGTCGAGGCGCACGTACCGCACACCCCTTGACGTGAGCGCGACCTCGAGGATGTTCAGAATCATGGTGAACTGGCTGAAGAGGAGGAGGCGCTTGCCCTCGGCCTCGCAGCGGTCGATGATCCGGAGCAGGGCCGCCATCTTGCCGCCCTCCAGGAACTCCTTCTCGTCGAGCGCGAAGTGCGCCAGCTCCTCGTGCTCCTTCACGAAGTTGTGGATCTCCGCGTCTGTCATCACCTCCAGGTCCTCGACGACGTAGTCGAAATTGGAGTCGCACCACGTCGGCGTGTTCAGGCACGCGCGCGCGATCTGCTTCAGCTTCGGCATCGTGTAGATCCTGCGGAAGAGCAAAGGGTGGGAGGCAGCCTTGCGCAGCTCCATCAGGATGTTGGAGCTGGACTGGTCCTTCGGCGCAGCCTTCTTCTTCCCCTTCGTCGCCTTGGGGTTGCCGTCCTCGTCGACGTCGCCGTCGGCCGCCGCCTCGAGCGCCTCCTCGCTCATGCTCGCGATCGCCTTGCGGCTCCGCAGCAAAGTGTCGCGGTACAGCTTTGCCTGCGTGGGCGTCATCTCGCACTCCTCGGTCGTCTCGATCTTGGGCGGGAGCGTGAGAACGTGCGCCTTCCGCCGCCGCAGGACGAAGGGTGTCAGCATCGTGCGCGCGCGTGACACGCGATTCTGCGACAGCATGCTGGCCTGTGCGCCCGCGCCGCCTGCGCCGCTCTGCACCTTGAAGATGGCGCGGAGGTGGGGCTCGGCCTCGGCGAAGACGGTGCGGTGGATGAACATGAGCAGCGACACGAGCTCCTGCAGATTGTTCTGCACCGGTGTGCCGGTCAGGAGCAGGCGCCACTCGGGCTTGATCGAGAGCAGGTCGGTGTACCGCTTGCTCACAAAGTTCTTGAGCATGTGCGCCTCGTCGTAGACGCACGTCTTGAAGTGGATCTTCTTCTTGAAGAAGGCCAGGTCGTCGTGGCTCTGCACCTGCGTGTAGCTCACCAGCACGACTTCGAGCTCGCCCGCGCGGAACTTGTGCTTGAGCTCTGAGCGCAGCTCGACGCGCTCAGCCTGCGAGCCGTAGTACGTGTCGACGTTGATGTCGGGGGCGAAGCGCTCGAACTCGCGCGTCCAGTTCTCGAGCGTCGATGCAGGGACGAAGATCATGTGCGGGCCGTGGATGCCGCGCTGCTTCAGGTGCGCGAGGAATGCGATGACCTGAATCGTCTTTCCGAGGCCCATCTCGTCGGCGAGGATGCACCCGATCTTGCGCGAGTACAGCAAGTTCAACCAGTTGACGCCCAGCAGCTGGTAGTCCTTGAGCACGGTGCCCTCGGAGAGCAGCGCGGGCTGCTGGCGGATGTACGAAGCCAGGATCTTCTTCTTGTGCGTGTTCGTCTCGCTCAGCAGCAGCTCGGACACCTTGGCGACGTCGACCTTGACATCGTTCAGGTTGGACGGCGTGCCCGTCACGCTGTCGCTGGCGACCGACGCGCCCTTCCACACGCTGAGCGTGTTGGCAATCTCGTCCGCGATGCTCTCGCACCGGTTCAGGCAGCTGTCGATCTGCACGTACCCCTCCATGATGTCGACGTACTGCTCGAAGAGCTTGAACGACACCCCGCGCGCCTTGCGCAGCTTGGCCGCGACCTCGTCCGCGTCGGCGTACGGCCGCAGCGAAATGATCTTGTTCGCCTGCTCCTCGCTGCACGCAATGGTCCCCGTGAGCGTCTCGACGCTGTCCTCGTTGAAGCCGCGCAGCGCCGCGGCCTCGGCGTCGATGTCGTCGTCGTCGTCCTCGATCGTGCGCTTCTTCTTGCGCACCCGCGTGTCCTCCCCGCTCCATGCGTCCGAGCCGTCGCTCTCCGCCCCGCTCTCGGCGGCGCTCTCCTCGTCCGCGTCTGGGCGCTTCTTCTCGACCCCCTTGGCACGCTTAGCGTAGATCGTCGAGTTCTCGTTCCGTCGCTTCTTCTTGGGCGACTCGATCGTGGTCGTCACAGTCGCTCTGGGACGGGACGACGATGCTCCGAACGGCGACGCGGCGAACGGGGATGCGGGGCTGGAGGGAGTGGACGGCGATGGCGTCAGCGCATACGCGAAGGTCTTCAGCTTGCTCGCGACGTGCGCGCCGTGCTGCACCTGCCGCTCGGCGTTGCGTTCGTTGGCGATATTCCGCTCGTGCGCCTCGCGCACCTGCTCCATGACGGCCTCCGTGTTGCTCCCGTTCCGCGCGATGGCCTGGTGCACCTCTGCGCGGCTCGCTTTCGGAAACTGCCCGATCAGTTTCTGGATGCGCGCCTCGACGTCGGCGTTGTGCTGGTCGCGCGCGGCCGCGACGAGTTTCGGCGGCCCCTTGCGGGCAAGAGCGGGTTTCGCTGCCGGTGCCGGAGCCGGCGCCGGCGCCGGCTTGGTCGGGGAGGCGTCTGGGTCGACCCTCCGCTTCAGTCTGGACAGGGGCTGCGGCGAGCTCGGCGAGTACTCGCCCAGACTCTTCTTCGCTGGCGAGGTCACGAGGCGCCCGAGGTTCGAGGACGGGATTTGCGTGCGCCCCAGTGTCGGCGCTGGCGAGCGGACAGGGGAGCTGGAGGCGGGGACGAGCACGCGAGCCGGGTCCGGTGATGGCGTCGCGGAGTCTATGACTATCGGGCGCGCGGGACCGCCGGGGGTCGAGCCCGCTGCCCGCCGCTTGAGCTTTTCGAGCGCGTCCTGATGTCAGTGCGCGTTCACGTGTGGTAGCTCACTCGTCGTTTCTCCTCTGCCGCGGTCATGATAAGTTACAGTGTGGGTGTAATGTTGGGGAGGGCGAGATGAGAGGGGAGGAAGGGACGATAGAGGTGCCCCACAGATGTGTGTGAGTAGAGCCGGGAGAGGGTACGAGATGAGATGGGAGATGGAGTGTGCAGTGCAAGTGTGTGTTGGTGTGTGGTTGTTATCGTCTGAATCGTCTGAACGGTGCAAGCTGCACGCTTGCGGGTGACGCGTCTGGGTCTGCGTCTGGTTCTGGTGGACGTGTGATGCGGGGTCGCGTCCTCACGCGCTCAAAATTTCTAATTTACCCCAGACCGTCATCCTCCTAATCCAGCCATTACGTTCCTGTCTGAGCAGGCCAAGTTGACTCAACTCCCACTCTGTGCCCACTCCATGTCATGCTTCTCCTACGCCTCCGTGCTGCGCGTCATTGCTCGAGCTGTCTAGGCTATTGGTGTGCATTACAGTTTTACAAAATGTCGTGTGGCGAGTCTTCTGCGAAGTAATCCTCCTGATCACCTCGACTCCCACTGCCAGATCCAAGGGTCCAAGATGCGTACGATGTGTTTGATGCCGATGCGTGCCCGTTAGGGGCGTGATACAATGAGCGAGTCTAGTTACTGGGCCGGCTCGTTCGACTCGGTCGACTCCGGAATGTCGATCATGTGGCCCATGCGCTCGATTTTCGTGCGGAGGTACTTGTCGAGCTCCGGCGCGCGCGTCGTTGTGGCGCCAAGAAGGCCGACGCCTGCTCTCCGCGCACGCCACTCGTCGTACTCCTTCTCCTCGGCGACGCTGGGGCAGTCGTGGCGGCACTGCCAGTCGCGCGGGACCATGCCGACACGGTCAGAGATGCGGATGCCCTCACCGCTGAGACCGACAACCTTCTCCGGGTTGTTCGTCAGAAGGCGCACACCGCCCTTGCCGAGCGCCTCGTCGCCGGCCAGCCCGAGGTCGCGCAGGATCTCGGCAGCGACGGCGTATGTTCGCTCGTCGGCACCGTGGCCCAGCATCAGGTTCGCAGTCACCGTGTCGTGACCCAGGTCCTGGAGGTTGTAGGCGCGGATCTTCTCGAGGAGACCGATTCCGCGGCCCTCTTGCCGCATGTAGATGACGACACCACGACCAGGGACAAGCTGTCCCCGCTGGTGCGGTGACGGGGCACGCGAGGCCTCGGGCGTGGGGAGGTACTCCGAGGTAGCGTCAGAGGGTAACCGCTGGGGCTCGGCGATGCGGCGCATGGCCTCGTCCAGCTGCTCACCGCAGTCGCAGCGGAGCGAGCCGATCGTCTCGCCAGTGAAGCACTCGGAGTGGATGCGCACGAGAGGGCGGATGTCAGCCTCGTCGTCCTCGCCCATGGCGTCCTCGGCGTCGTACTCGGCCTGCGATTTCGGCTTGGACGCCTGTCCCTCGCCTCCGGGGTGGAGCCGTCCGACATAGGCACCGCGGACGACACGCTCCATGTCCGTCTCTCCATCGCGCCAGACGGCGTCGAGCGATCGCGAGCGGATCTCCTTGCGGCCCTTGGGGGCGGCCGCGCGAGCCTCGGGGTCGAGCTGGATCGGGTCCATGACGATCGCAAGGTGCTCCTTGTTGTCGTGCGAGTTGTGGTAGAGGTGGAGGAAGACCTCGCCGTGGGGCGTCGGCACGCGGGTGCGGGCCATGCACTTGACCTGCGGCTGGCCCGAGGGCTTGCCGATCGGCATGCCCCGGCCGTGGTAGAAGTTGACGTGAGCCGGCGACGCCTGCTGCAGGAGCTGGCTGACGGGCTGGGGGTCGATCGACATCCGTCGCTTGCGCTCAGCGGTCACAGGTGCCGGCGCAGCGGCAGGCACAGGGGCGGCGGGCGCCGCAGCCGTAGCCAGCTGCTCCACGGCCTCCTCGGCCTGCTGCTTGGCGATGCGCTCGGAGCGGGGCGCCTGCATGCTCTTCCGCGGAGGCATGGGGGACTGCGGTCGGCTCTCATCGCAGGCGGCGTAGGGCATCGTGCCGTGTCCGAAGTGGTGTCTCGTGACTTTGTCGCTGCCGGCAAGCACCGCAGTCAGGAGGAGCGAGTCGAGCGGCTGGTCTCGGCGGGGAAGGCCCTTTCTCTTGTTCGAGTTCGGTCCGTCTGCGGTGAGGAGGGAAAGGATGTCGAGGTCGCCCTGGGAGACGTGGTGCTGAGCCTGCTGCTGGTGGGGGAGAGAAGGAGAGACAGTTGCTGTCGCGGGCATGGTGTGATGTGGTAGCTGGTTGCTGGTTGCTGGTAGGGTCGTCGGATCAAGTGGGGTTCGGTTCGCGGCGAAAATAAGGGAACGCCTCGGAATCCGTCAGCGGGAATTCAGCAAGAAGATGCTGTGTGTTGTTGAGTGTTCAACGTCGAATGTAGCGAGGTCGAGGAAGGAGATGGCACAGGTGAGGAGTCGGGTAGTGAGGGATGAAGAAATGTGGAGAATGCAAGTAGGAGGTGGTCGCAAGAATGAGCCGGGATGAGGGGTATGCTTGCCGAGTGGACGGAGACGCAGTTAAGCGAAGGATCGTCAGCGTGCAGCGTGCAGCGCGCAGCGTGGTGGGATGACCGTAGGCCGTATAGGCCGTAGGCGTGGGCAGGCGTGGGTGTGCTGGGTGGATGGACCAAGGAAAAGTCGAGCGCGTAGAACGACCTGGGTGGGACGGCTTTGTCATTTCCATTGGATTAGGACCGAAGGTTGGCGGTTGGGCTCTTGGGCCCTGGGGGTTGAGCCAATAGGCGCGGGACCAAATCGACCTATAGACCCTTGATTAGCCCATATAGCCCACGGCTACACGGCTGGAGACACGGGCTGAGCAAGCGCGGGCATAGTACGTCCCGAACCCCGCGGTCCTCGGCAGGCCCGGCATGCTTTACCCGGTCACAGCACTGCAAGGCGGACAAGAGCGAGCCCCACACTCAATTGACCAGTCGGGTTCACCGATCGGCCGCGGTCATGTCCACTCGCAACCCCCTCGGAAATCTCTCCGCATCCTAACCGGTACCTCTTCCCTCTCCTCTCCCTCCCCTCCAACAAGGTACTACGGATTGCATTCCATTCCAGTGCCGCACGCCCGCACACCGCATGCCTCTTCTCCACGGGGCCTCGGACTCGGATACGAGCGGGCAAAGGCGGGCGTCGCCGGCCCCTCTCTCCACTTCCGAGTAGTATGTCACAGGGCCGCCCACATGCTGGGCTTGGCCGGCATTCGTTCCTAACAAGAGCTACAAACCAGGGAATGTCAAGTCAACAGTGAAGTAAGGAGGGAAACAGGTCGGGCGCCGCCCGTCATGAGTGATTTGATTAGGCGCTATGTGTCGTTGGTATCGTATGACAGGCGTCAGCGTTGATGTTGCATGGAGGAAGGTTTGGTCGGGCGGGGTTCGGTCCGCTAGCATTGTGGTCGCGTGATTCCAGCTGGTCGCACGCACGTTGACTGCAGCGGATGCAGGCGGAGGTACGCAGCGGAGTGGGGCGGGGGCAGACGACCGATCGACGACGATCGCCGTCAAGTCGTCACGGAATGCTCAAGTGCCATCCCGCAGGTTCCTCGTTGGCTGTCCGAGCCTGATCTCCTCGAAGCGGCACTCGCACCCGCTGCCGGTCGGACACTGAGCAAGGAATCCGGCTCTGATCTCGCCCTCGCCGCCGAGCTCGAAGATACGGAGCAGGTCCCAGTTCCTCCCATCGCAACTGGAGTGGAAGGCAAAGCTGCTAGCTGCAGTGCGCGAGACACGGAGACAAAGCCCCTCACCCGAGGTCGAGCCGTGGCTGGCGTCGTCGGAGACGTTCGAGTGGTTCACGACCGATACGGGGCCGGTGGTGCCTGTATCCCTCGGTCCTGGACTGTCCTCGCCATCGGGCGACGGCGAGGGAGACGGAGAATGGGCCGGCGCCTGCTCGAAACAGAGCTTGGCCCAGTGCCGTTTCGGACTGTTTAGGCGCCACACGATGAGTGCGGGAGCGTCATAAACGGAGCGCTCGCCTTTGATGCTCGCCTTGGCGGAGAGGGCGAATGTGCCCGGAGCACTGAAGCCGAGCGGGCGGGCGTTCAGGCGAGCAGGCCCGGAGGGAGGACAGAACCAATCCGTCGACCCGTTTGCTTCCAGGAAGAGAGAGGACTGCGTCACGTACGCCCGTCCGGGCTTTAGGGCCCAGTCGAGGGGTGGAAGACCGGGGACAACGACTTCGTCGGCGCTCATAGACTTGGGAGTGAGTGTGGGAGAAAACGAGCCGCGGGCTGTGGGTGATGGATGGGAAGGCGGAGGCCGAGTTGGGAGCAAGGGGGCGCAGGGAGCGTCGATGTCGGAGCTGGACCGAGTGATGGCCGCACGAGTCGGCGCGGTATGTGATGAGTGGTGATGCGTTGACAACTGGTTCCCCACGCCCTGTTCTGAGTGCATGCTTGCATGCAGACTGTTGCGGTTGAGAAGAACCGACGTCCAGTGGCGAGCAGTGCGCGCGGTGGGAGCGCTGCACAGAGCTCCTTATCCGCTCAGGCCTACTGCCCTTCAATGATCGATGAGGATGATAGCGCTGGGAATCGCATGCCACAAAATACAGGTACGCCGTGCCTCGTCCACAGACTATGCTCGGTAGCGGACCGGCTGACGATCTGGAGGGGACACAGATCTACGGAACGGCCAAAGAGGAAAAAGATGGGACGAGGGCGGATCGAACGCCCGACCTCAAGAATTGACTTCTGAAGCTTCACTCTCGCGCTCTCCCAACTGAGCTATCATCCCGATCCTGCCAGTGGACATTCAGGCAACTCTTTGACTGCCGCCCGGGCAAAAATTCGCGTTTGGCCGCTTCGGCAGTCTAGCATTGCAGCTTTGAGGGATGCTTCGGCTGGTGGCGAAGTCTTTGAATTGCAGAATAAAACGAGGTCCGGTCTTCTCTGAAGCCTTACGAACAGGTTGAACACACACGCGTACAGGCTAAACACGCACGCGTTCCGCAGCGTCTCTGGGGCTCCGGAGTGGGTATGGTTACGTAACTGATAAATATCCATAGTGAGTCGCTCGATCGGGTTTTATTTCCTGTCACGTCCTCTTCGTCTTCAAGACACACATCGCATCTCTTTCCACGCCTTCGACGCGACGGACGACATCAACTTTTTGCGGGCTTTGATTTGTGATCTGCATTTGCTTCACGGCACTTGAACAACCCTCCACCGACGACTTTAGCCTTCCCTCGACCGATTCAGCAGACCCAGCAGCATGGGTAGCGACGACAATGGAGCCGTCCGTGACCTAGTCTTTGGCAGTGTGAGTAACGCGCAGCTGTTTTTGTTGTTCTTGAAAGCTGACAAGAAGATGGCCGGCATGGCCGCCAAGCTGTTTGAACATCCTTTTGGTACGCTGAGGAGCCCCGAGCAGCTGACTAACACCAGACCTCGTCAAGGTCCGCCTGCAGAGCCAGCCGACCGACCGCCCGCCGTCGTTCACGGGTCCGCTGGACTGCTTCAAGAAGACCGTGAAGAACGAGGGCTTCCGCGGCCTGTATGCTGTGAGTGTCCGCTTTGTCTGGACTCGGCGCCGCCCCACACGTCGGAGACATGCGATACACACGCCGTAGCGGGACTGCGGAATCCTTGTCCCGGAATAGTGCGCGTAAGCCACACCGGCACCGGCCCGGTCGCCGAGCCATCGGAGTGTCTCAATTACAACTGCTGTGCGATGCATGAACGGAGCTGACATGCAGGGACTCTCTGCCCCCGTCGTCGGCGCGGCGATGGAGAACGCGACACTGTTCTTCGTGTACAACCGCTGCCAGGCGGGTATCGTCTCTCTCCGCCCTGAGGCTCAGCGGGCCGATCCGCTGTCGATCCCCGAGCTCGCGCTCGCCGGAGCCGGTGCGGGAGCTGTCACATCCTACGTGCTCACGCCTATCGAGCTGATCAAGTGCCGGATGCAGGTGCAGCAGATCTCGCACCCCGCCGGAGACGTGATCGTGAAGACTGGTCTCGAGGCGCCGGCGTCGCCCGCCTCGCAGGTCGTCCTTCCGGCGTCCATGACGCAGCCCAGCGCCCCGAAGGGCCCTCTAGCGCTTATCGCGGATACGGTGCGCCAGAACGGCATCCGCGGCCTCTGGTTAGGGCAGACGGGCACGCTCTTGCGTGAGACTGGAGGTGGCGCAGCCTGGTTCGGCATGTACGAGCTGCTCGCGAAGTACTTCATCTCGCGGCGACAGAAGCACGCCGCGTCCGACGTGACGATCACGAAGGCGGACCTGTCGCCGTGGGAGCTCATGGCCGCGGGCGCCGGAGGCGGTATCTGCTACAACGTGTCGCTCTTCCCTGCCGACAGCGTGAAGAGCACGATCCAGACCTACGCCGAGCTGAACCCGAACAAGCCCGTCCCGGGCTTCGTCGAGACCGCGCGCAACATCTACAAGTCCCGCGGCATCCGCGGACTGTACGCGGGCTGCGCCCTCACGTGCATGCGTTCCGGGCCCAGCTCGGCCATGATCTTCGCCCTCTTCGAGACGCTCACAACGCACCTGGGCTGGATCTTTGACAAGAACCCCACCACGCCAGCGGAGCCGGCACTCAAGTAGAGTAGACATAGAACACACGCATAGCTTTTTGGATCCATGTACGCTTTGTATACTAGCCTTTTACCCCGCAGCAGATTGCTTTGAGCACAGACAATGAAGAGGAGAATACGGTCACGTGCTCCCACTCGCCACTGTTATCGGTGCCTGGCGTCTAACCATTGTTGACAACTGACACTCCTTCCTCCATGGGGCTCGTCGCGTACGGCTCAAGCTCTGAGAGCGAGGCGGAAGGGCCGGCGAAGAGGTAAGCTTCAGCTTCGACAGCTCGTTCAAGCTAACTCCAGGCGCAAACCCTCTCCGTCTCTTGCCTCCTCCTGTTCAACTCGCACGAGCTCGACGAAACTCAAAAGGAAGCTACCCAGCCTTCCCAGATCGTACAGCGGGATATCGACCGATCGGCCAGAAGCACATGGCGGCCGAGTCCGGGCCAGACCATTCGTGGACGGGGACTACTATGCGCATGTCTACGTTGAGCGTGAGCTTTCTCGTCCGTGGGGAAGCTGACGACAGTCGAAGTAGGGGAGGAACTGAAACGCGCCCTTGGTCGGCTAGGAGCGGTAGTTGGGGATGAGTTGGGTGTAAAGGTACATTCGTTATTATCACCTTCCGAGCCAACTGCTGAGGAGACGGCGGAGGCTGAGGAGGGTCAACTCTCTGCGACAGATCGACCGACGGAGAAGGGGTCGGTCAAGAGCAAGGAGACGCCGACACTCCACGTCTCCCTCAGCCACCCTCTTCCCCTCCGCCGACCACTGAACACGAGCTTTCCCGGCCTGCTTTCGCGCGCCCTCAGAGATTGCTCGGGCTTTAGAGTGGGCCTAGCCTGGCCGCCGAAGGTGTACAACAACGCGCCGAGGCATGGACCGAAACGGGCCTTCCTCGCTCTCCGCACTTCTGCTGGAACGCGGGAACTGGGCTCGCTGCTGGAACGCGTGGACGAGCTGCTGACGAGGGAGCATCTGCCGGCATACCACGAGGAGCCCGAGTTTCACACGAGTTTCGCTTGGTGGCTCGACGATGGCCGGGTGCCGGACATTGAAAAGCTGGAGGAGCACAAGGACGATGTGCTGCGCGAGTTAAGGCGGAGATGGAACGTGGATCATGTCTGCGTCAAGGTCGCCAAGACTGTCACTCGTATCCCACTGTCATAGAATCTGTATCACATATGCACTGTATCATCTAGTACTGCTGCTGCCTCGTCTTCGAGTCGCGGACCACAGGCAGGGGCACGGGCACGAAGCGCCGCAGCACCTCGTTCTCCCACTCCTTCAGCGGTGCTTCCGCATTACGCTTTCGGACGGCGTCGAAGCCATATCGCTCCCTCCACTCCTCCTTCGTCATGTTCTCCCTCGCCTCCTCCCGCTCAGTCTCCTCGGCCTTGCGCGCCGCGTCGCGCTCGGCGATCGCGCGCTCGAACACGTCCCACGGCACACAAGGGACCGACTTCTGGTTCTTGCACACGGGGGCCGGGGCCGAGTTCGCGGCCGCCTCCTCATCCTCAATCAGCTGGGTCGGCTTCACCCCACCCTCGGCCTTCTCGGCCTTCGCCGCGTCCTCGGCCTCCATCTCCGCCGCAAACTCGTCCAGGAGCTGCTCGTCCTTCGGGCCGTTCAGGACGAACTCGCCCTGCCTCGTGCGCGTGAGCTTGACGACGTGCGCGCCGCATCCCAACGCAAGGCCAATGTCATGCACAATACTGCGCACGTACGTGCCCGAGGAGACGGTCATGCGCACCGTGAACGCGGCGGGGCGCTTGCCCGTCTTGACGCTGACTTCGGGGTGGTCGGGCGCGTCGAGGTCGATGGCCGGCTCGGCGGTGGCCGCCTCACCCCCCGCGTCGTGCACCATCTTGTTCAGCTTTGTGAACACGTCCTTCTCGTCGGAGGAGAGGCGTTGGGTGGGCCACTTGTACGTGTGTCCCCCGTCACCCTCCGCCTCCTGCGCCGGCTGGAAGTCGATCAGGTCGATCGACACCTCG
Organism: Trichosporon faecale; assembly: GCA_039545375.1. Classification (NCBI taxonomy): domain Eukaryota; kingdom Fungi; phylum Basidiomycota; class Tremellomycetes; order Trichosporonales; family Trichosporonaceae; genus Trichosporon; species Trichosporon faecale. The sequence continues at coordinate 3,028,287 of BCLU01000003.1, read as the reverse complement.
CATTCCCGCACGGGGATCGCGCGGGGGAGCGGCTTGCTCTCGCGCGCGTACTCGTACAGCGGCTTGCCGTCCATCTTCAAAGCCGAGAAGCTGCCGTCAGCTCAAACCCCAGGCCCACAGCGGTCATACTCACATGGGTGGGGTCTGCCTGATCTTGCCCCTGAACTGGTCCAGGACGCGCTCGACGTCCTCGCGCGTGACGCCGTCAAAGTCCCCGGTGCTCAGGACCGAGCCCTCGGAGTCGTAGCTCGTCGTCGCGGCGCCGAGCAGGCCGATCGACTCATACTCCTTCGTGCACTCCAGGAAGCGGTTCAGGTGCTTCGTGCCCCGGTTCACGCCGATGACGAGCACGCCGTCGGCCAGCGGGTCGAGCGTCCCGCCCTGTCCGATCTTGAGGCCCATGTGCGTCGCGTTCTTCTTCCGCTTGTTGCGCTCCTTCGGCCGCGTCTGGTTCGGGTCCACGAACAGACGCGACTCGAGCAGCAGCGGATTGATGGCGTCGATGATCCGCATCCTGCTGTTAGCTTGGGCAAATAGAGCGTGTAGCTTGCAGGGACTCACGAAGCGGGTCCGCTCGGCTTCGCGACGGGAAACAGCCCGTTCAGAGGTAAGGGAGGCGTCGGGGGGGCTTTGGGCATGGTGGTCGTTGTTGTTGCGAAGGAGGTGTGTCTTCCTCCACTAATCTGCACCTGGTTCAACTTTTAGACGTCACCCGTGCCTGGAATCAATATCGAGCGGCGGCAAAAACCGTGCTCTCCGTTATCACTGCGCCAGTGCGGTCTTCGAGACTTTGGGCAGGATCTGCTCCATGCATGCTGCTGAGCGCAAGAGGAGCAGGAAACGAATAGTAGCAGAATGTGATATGCATATCGTGATATGTTCTAAAGGTGCTCTTCGGGAGGAGGAGCTTTCTAAACGTCGCCCTCGAGGGGGATGCCGGCTTGGAGCATCTTGACGGCGATCTCGAACAGGTAGTCGAGACACTCCGCCTGGGTCTTCGCGGACTCCCACGAGGGACCTTTCTGTCAGCTTTCTGTGCCCGATCTGTGTAGCTCTCTCGGCGACGCTTCGAGGTAGAGCCGCCTGCCTCATGCTCAAGGCAGCTTGAGTGGTCAACTCACCCCAGACGTAGACACCGTGCCTCCGGACGAGAATGGCGGCGGCGTCGGGGTACTCCTCCATGGCCTTGCCCATGGAGTCGGTGAGATCCTCCTCGCGCGCCGTGTTCTCGATGATGGGCACCTCGAGCGTGTTGAAGTACGCGAGCGTCTTGCCGACACCGCCGAGGCGGACGCCCTTGATCATCTCCTGGTGCGAGATGCGGAAGCTCTTCGCGTCCTTGCCGAGCAGGAGCGTGAGCATGACTGTGATGTCAGCTTGCGAATCCCTATCAAACCTTCCACGGAAGCGGAGGGAAGGCGCTAGGGAAGGCAGGAAGGCAAGAGGGAAGAGGGAAGAGGGAAGACGCACCGGCATTCTGAGAGTGGGTGTGGATGCACGACTGGGCGTCGCGCATTGTGAACGCGTTCCAGAACAGGGGCGTGCACTGCGACTCGTTCAGGCCCTTCTTGGAGGGGATGCGGAGGAGGTCCCTCTTCGATCCGGGCTTGGGGACAGCCGACTGCGCGAAGGGAAGGACGAACATGTGCTCGGGCAGGATGCGCTCCTTCTGCACACCGGAGGGGGCGAGGTACACGAGCTCGCTGACGTTAGCTGACAGCGCGATCCCCAGCTAGAAGTTTGCGCTTGCTCACCCCTTGCGCATAGAGATACCACCGCCGGTGCCGGTGACCCAGCCGAGCTTGTAGAACTCGCGGCACAGCTCGGGAATCAGGTTGGCGGGCTTCTGTCAGCTCAGTGGAGGGAAGACACATACGTGCTCGGGGTCCTGGCTTTGGACGAGCGCCTCGGCCTCAGCGCTGAGGGGCGTGATGTCGCCGTATCCTTCGATCTTGACCATACTTGCGGAGTGTCCAGCGGAGGAGTGGATCGGGGGTGGTGGAGAACCGAGAACAATAACAAACGTTCCCCACGGCGAACTTTTGATCTCGGCTCATTCTCAGGCACGTGGGATGTCGCGATCGTCCCTGCACATAAGCCCAGTCCTCGCTGGTGAGTGCCATCAGTGACTGTCCACACTCCACACCTCGCCTTGCTTCTGAACGTGCAGCGATCCTGGTGAATAAACCATCTGTACATCTGTACATTCATGTTACGATTGATATAGAGCTACAAGTTGTTGAAATACTGGCAATAGCTGAACATTGTGAATAAAACGAGTCTCGTTAAGTTGATTAACCGCTCTCTCTTGTATTGCATGACTTCAGACCTTCCTCACCACCTGTTCCTGTCCGCGTCACTTCCCCTCCTCCCGCTCCCGTTTCCCGACCAGTAGCCTCCTGTGCTGCGCGGTGAATCGACGTCCATGCCCTTGCTGCTCATGGGCCGGTTGCCGTCCGCCATCGGGGACCTGCTACTCCCCGGGCGGTGGTCCACCGAGCCCTGGCTGTAGCTCGGACGACGGTCTCCATTCGCGCTCCTGTACCGATCCGTGTCCCGGTACTTCGATTCCATACTGGAGGGCCTAGGAGAGTGACCAGCATCCATGTAGCGGAAGCGGTCACCCTCTGAGGGTTGGCGGTAGCGTGGGTCGGCGTAGTACGAGCGGCCGTCCTCTGCGTAACTCCTCGGTCGTTCGCCGTTGGTTCCAATGTGGTGATCCCGGAAGCCGCGAGTGAGCGGCTTCAGCTCTCCTTCCGATCCGGGGCGCCCATGGTCCTCGCTCTTGGCCCGGCTGGACGGCCGCGACTGGTCCTCCTCACCCGACCATCGTCGCTTGCCGCCGCTGTCCGAGCTCATGCTCGTCTGAGAAGCCTGAGTGGGGCTCCGGTGAACGTCGCGAGGGAAGTCTCGGGACAGCTCAACGGGACTCTTGACGAGGCCGGAGCCGTTCTGGATGGTCGGACTCTCGCTTTCCGGGTTGACGGGGCTGGGCTGCGACGACGAGCTCATCGACTTCATAGGTCGACGCGGGAAGGAAGCGTCGCTCTGCATGCCTCCGACCACGGTGTCGATCATGGTGATGCCCTTCGATTCCTCCCACGTCTTGGGCATGTGCTCGGGGTAAAACACGTCACCGGCGCGAAGGAATGCCATCGGTCCCTCGTAGCCATGGCGGTTCTCAGGCGTGAGGCAGTCCCTCCACTTGCCAACGAAGCCACCATTGACGTGCACGTATCCCCTCAACAGCCACCTGCCCACTGGATATTTGTCGGCTTCGCCCACTGAGAGCAGCACCAAGCCATCCCACGAACGAATTCTGCCGCGAATGGTGGCGTTCCCCCAGCCACATCTGTGGCGTCCAGACAACAAGATCTCCTTCGTCCAGCCAGGCTTCTCAGGTGCGTACAGTTCATCGCCGGTAAGGACTTTGTAGCCGTATCCGGCACGGATGAAATTGAGTTCAGCCTCGGAGTCTTCGTCTCCGAATCCGGCGTTCATCAACTTTCCGCGGCCGCCGACCTCGTTCTCTGGTACGCGAATGACCGTCTCCTCGAGTTCGATCTCCACTGCGTTACGGTGGAAAGTGCCGGTCTGCAGGACATGAACGTTCCCAGTCAAGGATTGCCGGTAGCCCTCAAAGTCGAAGAAGAGCATCTCACCGCGCCAGAACCCGGTCATGCGCTTGTAGAAGGTCAATGGAGGCAGACCTGCACCGTTGTGGGCATCTTGGCACACAGAGTTGCGCTGCCACTCCAGGTCGTGGTACAGCGACGGCAGCAGATGAGTCTCGCTGAACAGGCTTTTCGGGTTGGGTTCGGCCCAGAGTGTGCTTCCCGGCTTGATACCCATGCGTTCGGGGTGGCGCGCGAGGAGTCGGAAGAACATGATGTACGCTGCAGTAGCGATGCTCGGAGGCGCGCGCATGTGCGAATGCCCGAATCGAGAGTAAGGCGCGAGATGCTTTGCGATGGGCTGGTGTTCCTTGCACTGCGGCGGGCAGATGGGAAGCTTGCGGTAACGCCAGTCGGCGTACTCAAAAGTGAAGTGAGTGCTCCCGAACACGAACGGACGGAAGAGGAAGATCTTCTCGTCCACTTCCGCCGGCGTCCTCTCGCCGAACAGATCGCATGTCGAAATTAGGGTGACCCAGCAAGCGAGAGACCGCTCCGGGAGGACTGGAGGGAAGCCGGGTCTTAGGGATGCGGCCAAGACGTTCTGGTTGTACTCGATCAAGATCCACTTGTGGAACAGGCACTCGTCCGTCAAGAAGGCGAGATTCCGATAGTCTGCGAGTGTCAGCCAGATCTCTGTTTGCTGTTTCAACAACTCACCGTTCTCAGTGAAAAGGAACCAGAGGTTCCATCCGTCGGCCGTGAAGTTGGGGTGCGCAGACACACCATTAGGGGACAGTGTTTGGTGCATGACTGCCCAGCGCATACGATTACGCAGGTCCCAGCGAACTCTGTACTCCCGTGCCCAGGCCTTGGGATCTGCCAACGTCGGCGACGAGAGCGTCCGCCAGGCGCGGGCATCGAAGACTTCTCCGGGCTTGCCGGCCTGGCGAATATCGTACATCCACTGCGTACGACGAATAATGCCGTCCGTGTCGAACGTATCGCGGAAGAGCCAGTGGTAAAGCACGGGGTTGTTCTTGATCCTGATTTTGCGGTAGATCGATCGGCAGGTGAGGTACAAGGGAAACAGACGAGCAGGGCGCCCCGCCTTCAGCTTGCCATCTTTGGTGTCGATCACAACGTGGTACGCGATGTTCGCCAACACCTCTGCTGGCATGTCGGCCAGCTCGGGGAGAGGGCGGTGGGACGACGACCCCACGGCCGGAGACGTGTTGAAAGATGACGGCGAGTTGGTGACGCCGCCGACTCTCGTGCTGCCATTGCTACTGACACTGCTGTCCCTCCGAACATGGTGGCTCGCATAGTCGTACGTGTGCGGCGGTGATGACCCAGTCGAAGATGGCGGAGGGCCTGTCGGGGAGAGGATGAACTGCAGGGAGGCCTTGCGGGAGGGGGGAAGGGAGGGGGGTAATGAAGGAGGCATATCCTGTTCCGCTACACTGCCGGGTTGGCGTACCGACGAGAGGTGTGATGTTGAGACCGTAATGGTTACGGGATAACGCTGGGGTCGCTGTTCAAATGGTGAGAGTGTTGTGGTTCCAAGATCCGAGTTGCAGCATCGACGGGCTCAACTGGGATAGCTGGGATGAGATATTGGTCAAGGCCGAAGGACTGGACAAGTGGGCCCGATGATGTGCAAGGGCTTCAGATTTGGTGGCGCACGAGGGTACGAGGTACCTGAGGGTGAAAGAACAGGGATCAGGAAGGGTGATCCAGCGGCGATTATGATTTCGGTGTTGCGGGCTGGCCGGACCGGTCGCTCTGGGCACGTTGAGCACACTGGGCGGCGGACGGGGATCCACAGAACAAGCACGGTGCGCTGTGATGTCGAGAGATAATGTTGGACAGCGACGGCGAGTGAGCTGGAATGGAGTGGTTAGGGGTGAGTGCGGGGCAGGCGAGTCGACAGTACGTCGGGTCGGATGGTCGAAGAGACGACTTGCTGGAGCTGGATAGACAGATAGGAGGCAACGGGACGTGCAGTGTGAGGAGTCAAAGTGTCAGATGTGTCGCTAAGTGTGGTGTTGGGAGTGTGTAGGTGTCAGAGGGGAGCAAGATGCTAAGTAAGCGAGGAACAAAATGATGGATGATGAATCGAGATGATCGACACGAGTGTGCGTAATTGCTTCCTCTGCTCTGATTCTATTCCGGTTCCAGTTACGAAATACAGATGACATTATCCAGCAGTTACCTTGCCGACCCACAACACACCACCCATTGCACTACTTGACGCCGCCATGATCTAATGCAATGGAGGCGGCACATAACACATCCGCTTGTGGTGCTGTGGTGCGCCATTGCGGGTACTCGATGCTCGCGACGCCATGCACCCCACTCTGGGAGAAGCAGTTCTGCAGGTGTTGTGGTGGTGCAGCAGTTCGGCCATGACCTTGTATATCCACCATGCCCAAACAGATCTTGACGTCTGGGCGGAAGTAGGCGGAACCCTGGCATACCTGGGTCGGCCAGCTTTGGCTCTGTCACCTGCAACCTTGTGGCCTCGAGGACGTCAGGATGTCAGGATGTCAGGTCGGCCAGGACCCAGGACGGAAATCCAGGATCCCAGGAAATCGCGACCTGGGATGCCTGTATCCCAGGGAGAGCCATCCCAACCCAGCATGCTCAGCCCCCCGACGGCGACCTTCGTCGTCCTGCACCCGTGTTTGCACGACGCTTCGTTCACTTGGTTCCTGCATGGCGGTGTCGTGCGTACTGCGTCCTGCATCCTGCATCTCTAATCAGATATTCTTTGCCTTCTTTGGTTTGCGTGGGTCCATGGGTCGTACGCCGTCATCTCACCCGCTCCCCTACCGCGGGCGACCGTCAGGTTCAGGCAAGTGCCGCCGGCGCCAGCACGCCCTGATGAGCCAGACTGCAACACCACGACTGCATCTGATCTGGGACTGTGCTTCGTTTCGTTGCATGATGACACGGCTGTGGTGCATGTAGAGTGCAGCGCGCTGCGCCCCCTTCGTCATGCGTTGGGTCCCGATACAAAGATACGTGGAGGAAGAATTGAGCGAACGAGGCTATGCATATTTCGTGCGTCCCGCTGTTTCGCTGTCTCGCTGTTTCGCAGTGTGGGTCCCACTTGGGCGACGGGCGGGTCGCAAGCCACGATCCGCGCAGGCTCTAGCGTGTACGCCAAGTGCAGTAGAGTTGAGTTGAGATCTGGCGGCGGGTTGTTGTTCCGCCGGATGTGGGTCACATCGCTCTCATTCTCCGGGACCTGGTGTAGTGCAGTTTAGGCAGCTAGCGGACGGATGTGTGTCTGTCTTCCTTCTGCCTTGTGATCAGTAGTGAGTGGCATTACAGCCACACCTAAGTGCGGAAGATTCGGTCCGAGGCTCCGGTAATTCAAGGGCCTAATGGGCGAAGACAGCGAGACCACAGGGTCGGACAATGAGACCATCGAGACCATCAGACCATCAGACCATGACCATCCGTTCCATTCACAGCCCCCGGGGGGCGAAGCAGGAGAGGGAGAGAGACAGAGAGAATGAGATACGCTTCTCCCTGTCAAACCCAATGGCCGCGAGATCCTGTGCCTGGATCTCAACAGATCTCGTTCTCGGTTCACTCGGTCCTCGGCTCGCTCGCTTTGGCTCCTTCCCCGCCCTAGCCGCCCTTCTCCGCCCGAGACACTTCCTCGACCTCCATCAACCCATACCCTAATCCTAATGCAAGATTGCGAGATTGCTCCCTTGCATGCACTTTGCTGCAGCACTGCATCTATTAGACAGCAGGACTGTCTTGCATGTCTTGACATCCCCCGTGCCTCGCGTGCCAATTTCTGGCGCCTCCTCAGGCCCAGGTACCCAGGTACCCAGGTCCTCCCAGCCAGCCGCTACGACTCGTGGCGACGTCACTCGCCAGATGGCATTCCTCGATTTCCACCACTGTTTAACCGAAACTCGCGCCCGCGATTGCTTGTGCTTGTGCGATTGTCTTGTCCTTTCCTCTTGGCTCGACGATGCGACCACACTGGATGATCTGTGTTCATCCAGTCCCCACCGATCGGAATGCAACATCGATGTCATGGCACAGGGTGTGCATCACTGCCGTGTCAAGACGTGCCAATGCTTTGCCCATTCGACAGATCAACCCCGCTATCCCCTGCAGCAGGCAATGATCGAATGCCGTTGCGTTAATATCCATCTCATCTGCGCATCTCGTTCGGTCTCACGACAACGGCCTGAGCCGTGCGCCATACGCCTGAGCATTCTGCTTGGCATCTTGGCTGTCGCCCGGTCGTGCAATGAGACGCACATACAGATCCAAGCTTAACCCGAATCCGAATCACACCTGCCTGGGACCGGATGTAGAGGGTTCCGGACATCCAGCCACCCTGGGCAGGTGAGCATTCATGGCCACCGATCCCTCTCGGCCCTCTCGATCCCTTTGCGACCTTTGTATTCCCGGCTCCCCGTGCTCTTTCATCGAAACGCCATCGCCGCGACCGAACATCTGCATGCCTGCACACCGGACCGCATTCCGCAATGACTAAGAGCCGTGTGTCTGATCGGCCCGACTCTGCTCCACCGTAGAGCTTCCACAGTTCCACACAAACGGTCCGGTGACCCGGCACAGAGCAAGTCGTTTCGCTGTCTCCGTTCCCGGCGCCTCAGGTTAAGCGTTCGAGGGCTGGGGCCTGGCGTCGTCAGATCTGTCGGCTTCGAGGCACGGCACAGAGGCACGGCGGCGGCGGCGTCTGGAATGCTACAGTCGTCGCTTGCCCCACCTACCGCACCCCCAGTTCTTCCGGGAGTCCCTATCGTGCACAAAGATTAGCCAGTGCGTCCATATTCCACCAACTGGCACCCAAGGCTACCCAAGGCTTTTCGCCAGGCACGGCTCTGCAGCACGCACTCAATGCACGAAAACGCATGCCCGTTCGTTTGTCACTCGCCTGCTCCGCGCTCAGCTCCGCGAGCGGCGCGGCACGCCTATGCACTGACGACCAACTCCTAGATCTGGCCCGCGCCCGCGCAACTGCGGCCATCGATCGCTTACTCTTTCTCGTTTTCCATGTGCAAACGGGAGATCGAGCGACGTGGCCTGGTCCCGGCGCAGCTTGGTGCATGCTTCAACTCGCCTTGGTGCACGCGGTGCGCAGAGTCTGGCCCACTGCCAAACCTGATGCCGACTCGGCAAGGAGTCAAGCACGCGGTGCACCCGTTCAGTGCGCCCAGAGACGCATGGTACTCCAGATTCGTTTGTTCTGCATGTCCTGGCGACCGATTGCGACGTCTAATGCGCAGCAGAGATATTGATAGCAGTCGAGGGCCTCCGGTCCATGCGCGTTTGCCGTGACTTGTGCCGAGGCGCCGACGCAATTCGCGCGTCCCGAATGTCAAAGGGTGTTCAAAGGAAGACTGAGGCAAAAGCGCAATCCTTCCTTCTGTGCAGTGGTAGTCACCCCGCACTGAGTCCTGACCCTGCCCTACCTGAGTCAGGTCAGGATCAACTTGCCTCCATCCTCAGGTCCGCTGCCGCTCGCATGTGAGCGAATGCACTGTACAGCCTGAGCCTCGCCTGAGCCATGAGCCAGCGCCGCCCACGCCTCCAGAGCAGACACCGGCTGCCTCAGCCTCCGCCAACGCCCCCACCGCCGCGCCGTCGGCGCTGTGAGACCGCCGCCAAAGCCCAGGCGAGGCCAGGCGAGTTCTGCGGGCACGCCGGACAAACGGATTCGAGGACTCCCCGCTGCCTGTCGGCCCCCGCATGCATGGGCAGGTGTACAGGTGCGTGTCATGTGCTGAACCCAGCGAAGCCTGTCTGCGTGCTGGGAGCCTGACGTGGAAGGGAGCCGTGTACGCGGTCCGTTTCGATCGCGGCGCCGTGTCAAACCCAGGACAGGTCTTGTTCGCATGCCGGGCCCCTCGCTCCGTCCCACTGCTCGCTGCAGCTGGCACGTAACGGTCTAAAGGTCGGCGGACTGCATCGATCCGAGGACCAGCAGACCAGTGGCGTCGCAGCGGTCCAGTAGGAGGCATGACCTCATTGCCGCTCTCGAGATAGCCTCGGCTGCTGCGTCTGCGGCGTCGCGGCCGCTCCTCAATGAGGGCCCAGAGGCCCGAAAGAGGGATCGGCGACCGACGCCGAGCCCTCTTAGCCCCCCACGACCGCTTGGTCTATTGGTCCACAGCGCAGCGGAGAGCTATTCGGCTGCGCGGTAACGATTAAAAACGCCCCGTTAGTCCGGCCCCGCAACAGCGGCAGCGGATCAGCGGATGCAGGCATTAGTTGGCGGACCGAAGTTTCCGCCTTTCCGTTCTTGCCCTTCTGCGACTCTGCTCGGAGAGGGGTACGACGGGTCGGAGAGGGGCCTCGGACGCGAAGTCGCGAAAAGCTGTACACTTGCCAACACAATCACGCTTGAAAGAGGAAAAAGCTCAAGACATTTACCTCTCGTTCCTGGAAGCACCCTCCTATAATACCTCCTGGAGTGTGCCTGTACCTTGATAAAGGACTGAGCATGTGACTCGGCGACAGAGGCGGTGTTTCGGATGACGTCAGGACGCTATGCCAACGGGCAGGCTTTAATAGCATGCAACTGCCTGGGACGCAAGGAGACAGGGGGGTGGTGGCGATCGAGCAAGGCACAGCGCAGAGGAGCGTGCGCCGGTGTCTGCTTTGCACTGCACGATGGCTCACGGACCCGCCGCGCGCAGCACACAGCGTGCACAGCGTGTGCGCACCGGCGAGGCTACGGGAGGTCCGCCCTGCAACCCGCCTACACAGTGGTGCGGCTTCCGACGGAATGTCGATACGAAGCTGACACTTGCGCGCCGGCGATGAGAGTTTGTTGTCAGCAAGACGGAAGGTTAGGCCGCGCGACTCGCCCGCACTCCGTACCTGCTGTCGGATTTAGCACGACCCCGAGGCAACCCCCGAATGCATACCCCCGAAATCCACCCCGCACTGCGTACGTCGTCGTGGATGCAAGCGAAGTGGAGCTGGCCTGACACCATAAGCACCTGCTCATGCGACATGTCTCTAAGCGAGTCTAGGAGGCCAGGAGCCGGAACGACGCTACGGGCAAGCATCTGCTCGCTCGGCGCCCGCCAGACAGACCAGACATGCGGGGAACAACGTCGTGCCTCGATACGCTGTTGCGGTGTTCTAATCTCGTTGTCTCACCTTCCCGAGCCGGAGCGAGCTCCAGCTGCAGCGAGCGGCTGGGCGGAGAGCGCAGAGGCCGGATGAGGGGAGAGGCGACGTGGCTGAATGGCAGCTGGGTGAATGCGAGATCTTCAGCCTTGGGCCCGAAGCCCGTGAGCGATCCTGAGGCACCGAGCGAGAGCGAGCTCCTTCTCTCTCGCTTAATGGCTCTTGCACAACGTTGCAGAATAGAGATCTGCGCAGGGTCGTCGCTCTCCCTGCCCAGGGCTGAAGATCAGGCAGAGCCACAACTGAGGCAGAACAAGTTGAACGGGGAGCACGTGGCATCTCCGTCTGCGGCGCTGTCGTGCTCGCTGCATGCTGCGCTCTGCACAATGCATGCACTTGGCCGCATCGACAAGTTCGTGGCACCTCGGCTGCCTAACGATACAGCGATAAGGTTATGCCGAGCACCCGAGAGGTCTTCACACAGTCGATTCGACCGAGGGATTGCGCCGCTTGCTCCGGATCCACGGTCCGCCCAGGTGTCGTTGGGCTTGCGTACGAGCATCGTGGGTGTGCGTAGGATGTCTCGGGGTATCTTCGCATAAACTGGGCGAAGCGCGCAAAGTCAAGGGTGCGTCGCCTGGCGTGCGCGCTTGGCGTTCGTCTGGCGTACTCTCTGTCGTACGTCTGGCGTCGCTCTGGCGTATCCGGCGCAGTCAGAAACGGCACGCACGCCGGGCCCGGGTCAGGCTGCGAGATTCATCAGATCTCAGTCCCAGATTCGGGCGTACCTCTGTGGCAAGTTTTGGGGGTGATCGAGCACGCCAGTTGAGCGCCAGATTCCCATGCGTATGCGTGTATGCGCGTATGTGTGTAGACCGACGGCCGTACGGCGCGTACGGCCGACGACGGTGCATGCACGCACGCGTCTTCTTTGGCATGGGAGCATGTGGCGCCGTGCGGCATGGAGATCTTGAGGGCTTGCTCAGTTATGGTTCTGTGCGGATTCCCGGATTCTGGATCTCGCAGCTGTTTCGCAGCCTCACAGGAGGCGTATCCGGGCCTGCTGTTTGGCTGCTTGTTGCCGTGGCAGTCGATGGTGCTTGTGGTCTGCAGGTGTCCGGCAAGTCTAGCGTTGCCAGCGAGGGTCGTGCGGGTAGTGGCGGCCGTTAGAGCTGCGGCGCTGCTATTTCTGGTCGTGAGCTGGGGCCAACAGTCCGCCAGTACCGCGGTAACTGTCTTCGTGCCCGATGAGACGGACAGCTTGGAAGCAGGCCAATGCACCCTGGGCAGAAGCGAACACCTCCGCAGCAAGAGTGTGGTCGACGGACGCCCTTTGCGGCTGATAGGTGATGCCGGCACATGCAGTCTGTGACGGCGTCCCTCTGTTCCCTTCAGCTCTAAGGCAACCCGGTGTCAGGCCCTTGGAAGCGCGATGACATTACCTGCTCCGTGCACCCGTCAGCGATGCGGCTCTTGACTGTGGCAGTTGCCCGGCTTTGACGTAGTGACATCTAGCCTCCCTGCCCGCCTGTCGAACCGTGTACAGCGCATGGAAGGCGCCCCGCGTTGCTTTCACGGGCATGCTCCCAGCACGTCAAAGGCTCAGTCTGTCGTGCTGCTGCGAGCCAGATGTTATGTGTTCAAGCGAAGAGGCAGTCGTGGCCAAGGGTGCGCGGAGAGACGAGTACAGGGTCGGATGGACTGGGGACTTCTGCCTTTCTTACCTCCGGATATATTGTCTCGCACAAGCAGTGCCGGGGACAGGGTATGCTCAGTAATGCCTCAAAGCAACGTTGCCTGCATAGCCTCGACGAGAGTCTACTACTGCATCTGACTTACTGAACTTCGAGAGTGTCAACGATAGTTCTGTGCCAGATGCCACTCACCTCCCCACCCCCCTCATCGTCACAGACCGACCATCCGTCACCAAACAGCCAGCAACTGTTTCTCCCTCCAACCCGTGACCTGTCACTCGTTCAGGAAGTTGGTGACACGCTGTTGGTGGGGTTTGGTATGACGAACAGCACAACAAGACTCCAGGTGCAATTGCCAAAATCCGCCACCTAGTCGAAATGGCGACGCCGACAAAACGAGCATCTCCGGAAGCATCATAAGCTCATATCAACACGCGTCAGACCATGCATACAGGATTGCAGCATTGTAGCCCCGCGTCAGAGGAAGAACTCGACGTTCGATGGTTGTCGACTCGCCACACTCCCCTCACTGACGACAAGCGGGACCCCGCGCCAGCGGGACCAAAGCACGCGACTACATTACGTCGTCATCGATGTCAGTCACCTCCACCGCTTCTTTGATTTTCGACCATACCTGACCACAGAACTCACACGAAGCAGTCTGCAAACGCGATGGAGGCTTTGCAAGTGGGGCTTTCGCTAGCCCGCTCGAAGCTGTCCGAGCGTCTGCAGCACTGGCACGACAAGCTGAGCGCGAAGCTTCCGCGGCGGCTGACGCGGGACCTGCTCCTGGGCTTGGTGCTCGGCATCGCGCTCTCGCTGACGAGTACGCGGGTCGCGATGCTGATCCAGAATTGGCGGCAAAGGCGCGCAAAGCAGCGCGCGATTCAGCGCATGCCTCCCCGCCCCATCCAGGTGCGCTCGGACGAGATCGTGTCCGGCGTCCCCGGGCTGATCGGGAACACGCCGCTGGTGCGCATCAACTCGCTCTCGACTGCGCTCGGCGTCGAGATTCTCGGCAAGTGCGAGTTCCTCAACCCCGGCGGGAGTGTCAAGGACCGCGTCGCGCTCAAGATGATCGAGGACGCGGAGGCGCGCGGCCTCCTGCGCCCGCACACCGGGAGTATCCTGTTTGAGGGCACCGTCGGATCCACGGGTATCTCGCTGGCTACGGTGGGCAAGGCGAAGGGCTACGGCGCGCACATCTGCATGCCCTCCGACGTCGCGAGCGACAAGGTCGACGTGCTCGAGCGCCTCGGGGCCGAGGTCGAGCGCGTGCCCCCCGTCAGCATCGTGGACCAGAACCAGTTCGTGAACCTCGCCAAACGCCGCGCACACGAGTTCGGCGGCACCGACCTCGACACGCACGGCACGCCGGGCGTGCTCGTCTCCACGCAAGCTAGTGACGAGGACGTGCACGGCTCCGACTCCAGACTGCACAGGCACAACGTGGACTCGAAGCCGCGCGGGTTCTTCGCGGACCAGTTCGAGAACGAGTCCAACTTCCAGGCCCACTACAGGGGCACGGGGCCCGAGATCGCGCGCCAGACAGGAGGGCACGTCGACGCCTTCGTCTCTGGCGCCGGGACGGGCGGCACGCTCGCCGGCACGGGACGGTATCTGAAGAAGGAGTGCCCGAACGTGAAAGTCGTCCTCGCCGACCCCGAGGGGAGCGGCCTCTTCAACAAGGTCAAGTACGGCGTCATGTACGCGCCGCAGGAGAGCGAGGGCACCAAGCGCCGCTACCAGGTCGACACGGTCGTGGAGGGCATCGGGATCAACCGCATCACGCGCAACTTCATGGCCGGCGAGGGTATCGTCGACGATGCGTTCCGGTGAGTCCTTAGCCAACCACTCCATACATACAGACAGCTGACATTCAGCGTCACGGACGAGGAGGCCGTCGCCATGTCGCGCTACCTCGTCGAGCACGACGGACTGTTCCTCGGCTCGTCGAGCGCTTGCAACCTTGTCGCGGCCGTGAGGCTCGCGAAGACGATGCCCAAGGGCAGCCGCATCGTGACCATCCTCTGTGACTCGGGCGCGAGACACCAGACCAAGTTCTGGTCGGACCAGTACCTGAAGGACCACGACATTAAGATCGACCCGACCATCATCGATCGCCTGCTGGCCGAGAAGCCGCGCCGGAGGAGCAGCGCGAGCAAGAAGACGATCACTCTCAACCACTGAGTGGCGAATCGAGGACGTTGCGGAGCGTAGGAGACAAACGGCATCTATGTAGTACACTGTATGTATGGGACCGAGGAGAGCCAACGCGCACACACTCGGCGTGGTCTGGTTAGACCTGGCCGGATAAATCTGCCTGTCTAGACACTGGGAATGCTGACAGTCTGACCTGGCCAAGCACTGCGAATGCTGACGTGAGTGACATCAGTGCCTGAAAGATATCGCTGTGTGGCCGAGTTTATCGTGTGCGCACAGTCTCATGAGTCATATCGTGATAATGATAACGGCGTGCGTTGAGTCATTGTGCATTCCACCGGAGATGGAGCGCTGCAGCGGGATAGGAGAAGCGTTTCCGTTGCCGCCGGGTGGTCGCACGGACCGGAGAGTGTTCGTGCGGTGGACAATGGGCACGGACAGGAACAGCAGAAGCATTGGGCTGCGTGGTTGCTGGTTGCGGCGTGGTAGTGGAGGCCGAGAAGATGGCCCAGAAGCATGGCTCAGCATGGCAGGTCAGCTTCACAAGGTGCTGAGCGCTCACCACCGACATGGGCCGATAAGCCGATGATAGGGTTAACCGGAATACAGATTGGACAGGATTGGATACTGTGCGGAGCAACGCCGACTGGGCCATCGGCAGTTGCTCCAATACGCGCCCACATGCTCGTGTCGCTGTGTCCAAGAGCCGCCCGTGATTACGGTTACGGCGCGTATTGCGTGCATGCACGCCGTACATCGCGCATCGCGCACCGAGGAATTTCCAAGGAATATGAGGGCAGGTTGTATGGGTGGAGGTTGTGTGTGGAACTTGTTGACGCGGTGATTGGCCGATGAGGGCTGACATGACTGCCTGGGTGATCGTTGGAAAAGTGGAAATTTGGATTTTCCAACGATTACAGACCGCCTCTGCAGTTATATCCAAGGAATCTCGCCCAGTGTCCAACAATCTTGAACCCGATCGTCCGGTCATCTCCCGCTGCCACCGGCCACCGGCTGACGGACTTTGGACAGATGCTCGACTCGGCCACGACGAACACTCTTTATGCAGCTGTTGCCCACCGCATCCCCTCTTTCTCTCCTCAATCTCATCTGATCTCTTGTTACTCATCACAGTTAGCCACACGCCACAAAGCTCGAAAACGAGCGACACGGCGACGACGACTGGCTCGAGAGACAACCACAAACCCAGACCTCCACACCCGGCCCCTGTTGTGCCCCGGTTTCCCCGCTTGGATCGCTACCCGCCCATTACAGACACGCGAACCAGCCAGCGCTTGCGCTACCCACGCTTCCGATAGCCACTCCCAGCGTTATCGTGACTATTTTTTCTCAGACTCCCCTCATCCTCCCTCCTCCCCAACCACCACTCTCCCCCCTCCCTCTGACATAGCCATGTCGATCGCGCACCTGTCGCGTCGCGCTATCCGCGCCCCCCTGCGCGTCCAGTCGGCGATCCGCACTCGCCCCTTCACCGCCGGAGCCATCCTGCTCCGCCCCGCCGCGAGCCAGCCCGTCAACCACTCGACGACCGCGACCCAGCCCCACCCCTTCCCCCCCTCCAAGTCCTACACCCCCGAGACGACCAGCATCTTCACCCCCCTCGACACTTTCCTCCCCCGCCATGTCGGACCCCGTGACAGCGACCGCGAGGAGATGCTCAAGGCCCTCGGCTACAAGGACATGGACGAGTTCATCCGCGCCACGATCCCCGACGACGTCCGCATCAAGGAGTTCACCTCGGCCGACATCAAGCCGTACTCGGAGCTCGAGCTGCGCCGCCGCCAGGAGGAGATCGCCAGCATGAACAAGCCCATGAAGAGCTACATCGGTATGGGCTACCACAACGCCATCGTGCCCCCCGTCATCCAGCGCAACGTCTTCGAGAACCCCGGCTGGTACACCTCGTACACGCCCTACTCGGCTGAGCAGTCGCAGGGCCGTCTCGAGTCGCTCGTCAACTTCCAGACCGTCGCCATCCAGCTGACCGGCCTCCCCATCGCCAACGCCTCGCTCCTTGACGAGGCTACCGCCGCCGCCGAGGGCATGGCCATGTGCGCCGCCCAGGTTCCCAAGAACAAGTTCCAGAAGGGCAAGAACGTGTTCCTCGTCTCCCCCACCATTGCTCCCCAGACACTCGCCGTCCTTGAGACCCGTGCCCCCGGCTTCGGCATTGAGCTCAAGATTGCCGAGAGCAACGACGCCGTCGCTGCCGAGGTTGAGAAGCTCGGCGACAAGCTCATCGGAGCCCTCCTCCCCTACCCCGACGTCAACGGTGAGATCACCAACTGGGAGGACGTCACCAAGAAGATCAAGGGCCACGGCGCCAAGGTCGTCGTCGCCTCTGACCTCCTTGCTCTCACCATGCTCAAGCCCCCTGGAGAGTGGGGTGCCGACATTGTTTGCGGCAACACCCAGCGCTTCGGTGTTCCTCTCGGCTACGGTGGTCCCCACGCCGCCTTCTTCGCTTGCGCCGACGACCTGAAGCGCAAGATCCCCGGCCGTATCGTCGGTCTCTCCAAGGACGCTTCGGGCGCCCCCGCCTACCGTCTCGCTCTCCAGACCCGTGAGCAGCACATCCGTCGTGAGAAGGCCACCTCGAACGTCTGTACCGCCCAGGCTCTCCTCGCCAACATGGCCGCCATGTACGCCGTCTACCACGGCCCCGAGGGCCTCCGCCGCATCGCCGGCAAGGTCCACGGCCTCACCCGCGTCCTCGCCGAGACTCTCACTCAGCTTGGCTTCACCATCAAGAACAAGCAGTACTTCGACACCCTCACGATCGACACCAAGTCGGCCGGCGTCACCGCCGACCAGGTCCACAAGGCGTCCGTCGAGGCCGGCATCAACTTCCGCCCCATCGACGAGAACACCATCGGTATCACCCTCGACGAGTCGGTTGGTCCCCTTGACCTGACCGACATCGTCAACGTCTTCTTCCGCGTCAAGGGCGAGAAGACCGTCGACCCCTCGTTCGTTGACCAGCTCTCGCGCAAGCTCGACCTGTCGGCCGACGCTGCCCTCAAGACCCCCGTCCAGTCTGAGCTCGCCCGTACCACCCCCTTCCTGCAGCAGGCTGTCTTCAACAAGCACCACTCCGAGACCGACATGCTCCGCTACATGATGTCGCTCCAGGAGAAGGACTACTCGCTTGTCCACGGCATGATCCCCCTCGGCTCGTGCACCATGAAGCTCAACTCTACCACCTCGATGGTTCCTCTCTCGTGGAAGGAGTTCGGTGGCATCCACCCCTTCGCTCCCGTTGAGCAGGCCGAGGGTTACCAGACCATGCTCAAGGAGATCGAGCACGACCTCTCGCTCGTCACTGGCTACGACGCCACCTCGTTCCAGCCCAACTCTGGTGCTTCGGGCGAGTACGCTGGTCTCAAGGTCATTGAGGCCTACCACAACTCGCGCGGCGAGGGCCACCGTGACGTCTGTCTCATTCCCCTCTCTGCCCACGGCACCAACCCCGCATCTGCTGCCATGGTCGGCTACAAGGTTGTTCCCATCAAGGCCCTCGACGACGGCTCGCTCGACCTCAAGGACCTCAAGGAGAAGGCCGACAAGCACAAGGACAACCTCGCCGCCTTCATGGTCACCTACCCCTCGACCTTCGGTACCTTCGACGAGGGTATCGAGGAGGCGTGCAAGATTGTCCACGACAACGGCGGCCAGGTCTACGTTGACGGTGCCAACTGCAACTCGCTCGTTGGTCTCACCTCGCTCGGCCGTGTCGGTGGTGACGTCTCACACACCAACCTGCACAAGACCTTCTCGATTCCCCACGGTGGTGGTGGCCCCGGTGTCGGCCCCATCTCGGTCAAGAAGCACCTCGCTCCCTTCCTCCCCGGCCACCCCATCGTCCCCACCGGCGGTGACAAGGCCATCTCTGCTGTCTCTGCTGCTCCTTGGGGCTCTGCTTCCATCAACCTCATCTCGTGGTCTTACATCAAGATGCTCGGCGGCGCCGGCCTCACCGAGGTCTCGAAGATGGCTCTCCTGAACGCCAACTACATCGCCGAGCGTCTCAAGCCCTACTACAACATCCGCTTTACGAACAAGAACGGCCGTGTCGCGCACGAGTGTCTCCTCGACCTGCAGGAGTTCGAGTCCAAGGCCGGTCTCCGTGTGCCCGACTTCTCGAAGCGTCTGCAGGACTACTCCTTCCACCCCCCGACGGCTCAGTGGCCGATCAACACGTGCTTCCTCATCGAGCCCACCGAGTCGGAGCCCAAGCACGAACTCGACCGCCTCGTCGACGCCCTCATCTCGATCCGCAAGGAGGTCGACGAGATTGTCGACGGCAAGCAGACCAAGGACAACAACGTCTTCAAGAATGCTCCTCACCCCCTCTCCGTCATCACCGCCGAGGAGTGGGACCGCCCCTACACCCGTACCAAGGCCGCCTACCCCGTCGCCTCGCTTAAGCGCTCCAAGTTCTGGCCGGCCGTTGGCCGTGTCGACGACGCTGCTGGTGACCTCAACCTAATTTGCGAATGCGGATCGGTCCAATCCTACACCGAGGAGGAGTAGGCAGCGCGCTCGAAAAGCATTTTAGACGTGTAGAGGAGGAAGGGAGGAAGAGCGGACGACGAAGTCATCTCGAGAACCATTCATCTGGGACCAACCGCCACATCCACCGCCCTCCACTTCCACCCTCCACCTCCACCTCCACCCAAAACAATCATCTGGTATACCCGCCCGCCTGCTTTGAGCTCTCTCTCTCAAGCATGCGGCGCACCCTCATCTCATTACAATGTGCATGTGCAATTCAACTTTGCAATATATTAGTGTCACCAATAGTTTCTCGTTAGGTTTTCCGGTAGAAAGAAGAAATGAAAATGGTCTTCAAACACAGCGAGCGCAGCGAGCACCTCTCAGGCGGACTGGCACACGTTCGTGGGAAGGTACGAATCTACAGAGCTCGAGCTCCGACGCCGGGCAGGCAATCTCCTGGCTGAGGCAGCTCAGTATCCCAGCATCTCCAGTGCAGATATGCAGATCAAGCGTGCTCGTGAAGTTGTTACATATAATTCTAAGATCTGCTCTACAGCTCCTCGTCCTCGTCGGCGCCCATCTGGGCCAGGAAGTTTGCAAAGTCGCTCTCCTTCCTTGCGTCGTCCATCTCCATCCCCCCGCCCTGCGCAAGCTCCTCCGGGAACTCCGGATCGACCAACCTCTGCTGTCGTTCCTGCTGCTTCTGCGCGAGCTTCTTCTTCTTCTTCCGCTCGAGCTTCTGCTTCTTCGTCGCCGGAACTGGGATGCTGTCCATCTCGGCCCGGAAGCCCTCGTCCACGTCCATGCCCAGCAGGCCGCCGGTGAGCTCGAGCTCGAGCTTCTCTGCCGCCGCGCGCCGCTTCTTCTCCCGCTTCGCGAGCGCCTTGGCCTTCTTCCGGTCCAGCACGTCCGTGTTCGCGCCCAGCGTCGCGAGCTCCTCCGGCGCGAAGAGACGGGACGGGTCCGCCACGCCGCGGTTCGGGATCGGCATGAATGCTCCTCCTGCGGCGGGGTGAATGGAAGGGAGGGTCGAGGTGGAGGCGACCGGCGAGCCGAGGGAGACGTCAGAGTCGCTGTCTGACTCGTCGTCGCTGTCCATCGCCATGCGCATCCGCTTCGGGACGGCTGGTTGTGGCGCAGCCTGAACAGGGACTGGCGCAGGCTCCTCGTCGGGGATGAAAGCGCTGTTTGTCAGTTATTGTGACCTATGCCTAACTCACTCTTCCTCGATCTCCTCCTCAGCGCCGTCGCCGTGCCACTCCGCGTCGTCGCCGACGTTGTCGAACAGTCCCTCGATCGTGAACGCCTCACTGAGCTGGGTGAGCACCTTGGCGGATCCAACAGCCTCGCCCTCGTCCATGGCCACGTCCGCGCCCTCGGCCTTATGCTGCGCCTGCGGCATCGACGACGCATGCACAGCCGGCGGTTTGGTGTAGTACGGGATCTTGCCCGAGTTCCAGTCGCGGAGGACGCTGACGGCGCTCCCGATTAGGTCGGGGATGCCGCCCTTGCCCAGGCGTCCCCTCGTCAGGGCAATCTTGATGAGGAAGTCCCTCACGTCGTCGAAGGCGGGCACGTTGTAGAGCTTCTGGAGCACGGCCGGGTCCGTCCGCTGCAGAATCACCTCGACGGGCGAGACGGGGTCGTCGATGATCTCGGCTTTCACGCAGTTACGCAGCATGAGCTCGGCCTGCTTCTCCCGGCCCATCTCGCCCTCGTACTCCTTCCCGATGTCCTCGAGGACGACTCCGGGGCAGTCCAGAATCTTCACGCCCTTGTCGAGAACCACTTCTTGGACGAGACGCGTCTTGCCCGGCATCGCGGCGACGCCGCACGCCCGCGAGCGCTTCAGCGAGTTGATCAGGGACGACTTGCCCACGTTCGGGTATCCGACCACGCCGACCGTGAGCGCCGAGTGCGGAGTCGTGAGCGCGTACTGCTTCAGCAGGTTCAGGAGGGCGGGCGCGCCGAGCGAGGAGCTAGTCTGGGGGAGTTCGGTGAGCTTGCGCTTCTCGCCGACCTGCTGCGCTGGGGCCGCGAGCGGCACGGCGTTCTGGGACAGGTGCTGGCGCTGTCCCTGCGTCGAGGACTTGAACGGCATAGTCGGGAACGAGTGGCGGAGATGACGGAGCCAAAGCTCGAGATTCTCTCGCGGAACTAGGTCGATCTTGTTCACGACGGCCAGCAGCTTCTTTCCCTGCGCGTCGCGCTTGCGCACCTCGTCCTCGACCCACTTGCTCCTCGTGCCCTCGGGGTCGCGCGCGTCGAGCACCTGGATGATGACATCGGCACGCTCGATTACCTTCCGCAGCTCGCGCATGAAAGCCTTCGCTGAGGAGTCGCGAACGGTGAGCGAAGAGTCGATCGGCGTCGCGTCAACGGACACGGCCTCCGAGAATGAGTCGCCTGCATGCGTCGCGGCACCGGCGAGAGCGGCGATGGATCGAGCACCAACGGGCGCGGGCTGCGGTTAGCTGACGGGGAGACGGAGAGACAAAAGCTCACCTTGCCCTTCGTGTATGGAGCTGCCTGCGCGCGCTTGTCCCGCAGCGCGGTCAGCTTGGGCACGCCGCCGTCCTTCTTCTTCAGCGCTGTCGGGAGCGCGTACACCTTGCCCTTCCCTCCTTTCTTTGCTGCGGTTGTCAGCTCAGGCATACCTACGTCTCGTAGTTTCCTTGAAACTCACCTGCTTTCGGCATCGTGATTGTTGTGCACTTCGCACGGATGATGATGTCAAGCGATCGCGGAAAGATTTTGACCTTCCCTCCACTTCGTCTGTTACGCCTGGTGATGCTCAACTTTTGCCACCGAACATGCGTGAAGCGCGGAGACTGCAGACTCTCCGCACGGTAGGTAAGGTGGAGGTTCATGTTCGGTGCTCCGTTTCTTTCGTCATCCTGCGATTTCCACGCTCCTCACTCACTCTGTTCACCATGTCGCTCCTCCGCTCTACCCGTGTCGCTGGCAGCTCGCTGCGCACCGCCTCGCGCGGCTTCGCCACCTCCGCCATCCGCCGGGACCACTTTCTGAACGCGTCCGACGGCGAGTTCAAGGCGCGCTGCATCGATGACAAGTCGGACAAGCCCGTCCTCGTCGACTTCTACGCTACGTGAGTACGCTAGCGGGAGAGAGCTACGAGGACTGTATGCAGCTGACAATGACAGTTGGTGCCAGCCGTGCCGCGTCCTGACCCCGCTGCTGAAGGAGGTCACCGAGCCGGGAAGCGGGTACGACCTCATGACGATCAATGTCGATGACCACCCCGACCTCGCAGGACAGTTCAAGGTGTGTATTGCTTGAATCCTGCCTCACTCTTCCGAGCAGAAGAGTCGCTCTGGCCTCTGCTAAAGCAGTTGGAAGGTAGAAGCGGAAGGAAACTGACTCCAGATCAACTCGATTCCGACCGTCATCGCGTTCAAGAACGGCCAGGTCAAGAACAAGTTCCGTGAGTGCTTCTCAGCTAACACTCGTTTTGAAGCTAACAAGCAGTCGGCTTCCGCCCCATGGGAGACATCCAGAAGTTCCTTGCTACTCTTGACAAGTAGATAGACATAAGCATAAAGGAGTGTACGAATGTGATGTTTGAAGTTTTGAGAAACCGTCCGTTTTTGTTGTCAGTTGTGCTCAGAGCTACAGTTGCAAGCAATGCAACGTTCCCTGATGCACACATCGATATATATTCATGGGAACGAGCACGAGGTGCTGCGCAGCATATGCAGATCGGCCACACCTCGAAACGTAATTTGCCGCCTAGCCTGAGGCGAGTGCGCTTATCGCTATCTTGATTTCGGCGGTCACCTCCACTTCGCTCGCTCCATCTCCCAGTACCTCATCATGGCGTAAGGCCCAACTGACGGCTACTCACTGACGAGATCCAGGATCAAGGCCCTCCTGATCGACCTGAACGGCACGCTGCATGTCGGCAAGGAGCTGACGCCGCGTGCCGCGCAGGCGGTCGACCGGCTGCGGAAGGCCAACATCCCCTTCGTGTTCTGGTAAGCCTGACCACCGGCCGGTCCGTCTGACACCAGCTCGAACAACACGAAAGAGTCTGAGCCGCGACTCCTCAAAAAGCTGGGCGGTATGGGCCTGCACGCGAGCCAGGACGAGCTCATCACGAGCCTTGGGGCTTGTCGCGCGCTGCGCGAGAAGCGCGGTCTCCGGTGAGTCTCCGGAAGGCGCTAGGATCTCGGCTCCAGCTGATAACAGGCCGTATCTGCTCTTGTCGCCCGAGGCGGCCGAGGAGTTCGCTCACGTCCCAACGACCCCGCCATACGACGCGGTCGTGGTCGGCCTTCACCCGCCGTCCTTCGCCTACGGGCCGCTGAACACGGCCTTCCGCGTCCTGACCCGGGAGCCGCTCTTCGACGCCCAACCCTCAGAGAAGAGGCCAGTGCTCATCGCGCCCCATACGGCTGCGTATCTGCAAGCGCCGGCCGATGAGGAGTTTCCCGCCGGCCTGTCGCTCGGTATTGGCGCGTACGTTGCCGCGCTCGAGACGGCGGCAGACACCAAGGCCGAGGTGGTGGGGAAGCCGACGCGGGCGTTCTTCGAGCTCGCGCTCGACAAATTGCGCAAGCAGGGTGATGTTAAGACAAGCGAAGTAGCGATCGTTGACGACGACGTGAAGAACGACCTGGGCGCTGGTGCTAAGGAGCTGGGGCTCCAAAGGATACTAGGTGCGTTGGAGGGAGGTGGGGCTGACCATCAGTTAAGACGGGCAAGTACCGGGCCGGCGACGAGGGCGGCGCCCGGCCCGACGAGGTGCACGAGACGTTTGCGGATTTCGTCGACGCGCTCCTCAAAGACGGCGCGTAGGGGATGGCAGGGGGTAGAGATGCATGTGACCTGCACAACCTTTAGACCAAAGCATAGAGCATAGCGGGACTGACTTCCCGCACGCACAGGCGCGCTCATGCGCGCGCGAGGTCACGTCGCATCTGGCCGATGGCGGATAGCCCGGCTCCGGGCCCCAATCACGGCTCAACCAAAATGCCAAGACCTGATGCGAGGAGACGCCGCGGCGTCCAAAGTTTCTGAAAATGTTGCCTCCTTTGGCGATCTGTTGACAGCAATACAGAGGTAGTGGTGCGATGGAGAATGCCAAGATGCATGCAAGTGGTATACAGTGATTTGCTTTTGTGGAGAGACGGAATAGAGGAGACTATTGTGGTGCAAGCGTTTATGACGACGTCGAGGCAAGGGCAGGCGTAGGCTCCGGGGAGGGGTTCTTGGTGAACTTGTCCTCGAGGCGGAGCTGCTCGCCGTTGTCTGCGATGAGCTTGTAGCGCACAATCCGCCACGGGGCAGACTGCTGCGGCCGGATGCTCGTGAAGTAGACCGTTCCGTCGCCCTTGTCGCCGTGCATGCGGAACTTGAGGTCGATGCGGCCCTGCATCAGGTTGATCTGCGTTACGTCAGTACTGCGGCCGTTGTCTCGGGGGTCGCTGAACTCACGCCGCCGTCAATCCACGGCTCGCCGAAACCTGAGAAACGTCAGCTAGCTCAGGCAAGCTGAAGCTTCATGATACTCACCCCACCAGTTGTCAGCGAGGCGGATGTGGTCGCCGAGGATCGCCTGGACGTCCGGCGAGTTGCGGAGCTGGAACGTGACCTGGCGCACGACGGAAGAGGAGAGGCGCTCGTTGTTGGTAGCGTAGAGAACGAAGAGACCCCACGCGCCGACGCCGAGGGCAGCGAGAGCGACGTCTGAAGGTTAGTGCCTGTCGCCATAGATCGTCACCGCTTGTCACCATTGCGTGCGGCAACTAACGGCTGTCAAGAAATACGCACAGAGGGGTATCCGGTTCTGCGGGACGTCAGTGGACTGTCAGTCATGGTCTGGCTCACCTTGACTCGCGGGAGCTCGCGCGAGGGGCGCGTGTAGACGGCTCGCGGCCTGCTAGGCCCCGTGAAGCTCTGTCCTTCCTCGACCTTCTTGGGCGCCACGACCCGCGCTTTCGGCTTGCGGTCGGAGGGGGGCATGCCGCGCATGCTGGGGCGGAGGTGGATCTCGCGGGGAGCGGCCTTGCCGTCGAAGACTGTCGGCTCGACGGGCGCGCGGGGCGGCGGACGGCGCGGGGGGTCGCTGGAGCCCGCATTCAGCGATCCAGAGGCGGAGGGGAAGGACACGGTCGCGTAGGCGCGGGCGATGCGGAGCCTGGCCGAGGGGAGCAAGAGGCGGGTGATCATTGTCGAGAGTCGGAGGTCGGTTGGTGACCGCTGTGCTGCACTGAGAGTATGGTGGTGTACGGGTGAACGGTGAACGGCGGTGCGGTGGTTGCCTGGGTGGGGGTTTTATGGATGCCGAATCTTGGGACTGGATACGGAGGCGGAGCGGAGACTGCGAGGCAAGGCCACAGCCAACAGCCAGGGGCAACGGCGGGCTGGGCCTCGACAGCAGCCAGTGGCACGTGCCTATGAGCCTCGCGAGTGGGGCACCACTTTGGCGAGCAACTATGCCGACTGAACCGAGAGTCGGAATCCTTGGCTAGACCCGGCTGAAACGCCTTCCAAAGCTTACACGCTACCCATCCGCCAGGCCGCCGGCAGGTCCATGCATTCTTGACTAACTCTGGTAACTGTCACCACCCCATTGTCCATCTTGCTCATCGCTCGCGGTCCCCAAGACAACGGGCGGTCTCCGGCGGCCCGGCGGGACCGAACCCAACAATCCATGACGGAATGACGAATTTAATGACGTGTGCCCTGGTGGCAATTCCTGATACCAAAAGTTCAAGATCGCGCTTGGCCGCAGGATTGCGTTCACTAGGTGTTTACGAGCGTCGACCACCGCAACCGCCTTCATCGACGTCGCATCACCATGGGCAAGCGCAGAAGAAAAAACCGTACCCATCTCAAGGGCCCTCAGCCGGGAGAGGAAGCCGACAAGGTCCCCAAGTCGTTTGTCATCAAGGTACGTCAAACAGCAGCTTGGAATTGTCATCTCTCCAGCTAACATCAGTCTGGCAATGTAACGAAATCAGTAGGAGCGCTTGTGCGAGACGTGCGAAAGGTCATGGAGCCGAACACTGCGACGAGGCTGAAGGAGCGCCCCGGTGCCCGACTCCGTGACTACCTCACGATCGCCCCGACGCTAGGTGTGACTCACCTGATGGCGTTCACTCTCACCGACGCTGCCAACGTCCACCTCCGTGTCGCCCGTCTTCCCCAGGGCCCGACACTGACGTTCCGTGTGCTGCGCTACAGTCTGATGAAGTGAGTATACGCTCACGGCTCGATGCTTTAGCTGACCTTTCAGGGACATCGTGAACGCTGCTCACGTCATGCGCAACCTCGGCGGCAAGTCCCCCGGTGGCGAGTACCGTAACCCGCCTCTGCTCGTCCTGAACGGCTTCCAGCAGCCCGCCGACGGCCAGTCGATGCCGCAGCTGAAGCTGATGAGCACGATGTTCCAGGGTCTGTTCCCGCCGATCCAGGTCGAGAAGAGTGCGCTCCCGACGTTCCGACGAGTGCTTCTCATCTCGTACAACCACAGCACGGGGCTGATCTCCATGCGCCACTTCACGATCACGGTGCGCCCGCAGGGTGTTTCGCGCCGTGTGCGCAAGCTGCTGAACCCGGGCTCGAAGCGCGCGCCCGACCTCGCGAACCAGGACGACATTGCGGACTACCTCCTGCGCCGGGCTGACCGTGCCGGCTCAGCAAGCACGGACGGGTACGACTCGATGTCGGAGAGCGAGGCGTCCGAGGCCGAGAGTGACACGAACGCGGTTGAGCTACCCGAGGACTACGTCGGCCGGGGCAACAAGAAGGGCGAGCGGAAGGCTGTGCGCCTCGTCGAGACGGGCCCGCGATTGGAGCTTAAGCTGGTCAAGATCGTCGAGGGTCTCGTGGGCTCGAAGCGCGGCGAGGGCCAGACGGTGTACCACGCGATCGAGACGAGGACAAAGGAGCAGGAGTCCAAGCTGCAGCGCGCGCACGACGAGCGCAAGAAGCTCAAGGAGAAGCGCAAGGCGGAGCAAGCGGCCAATGTCGCGCGCAAGAAGGCCGAGAAGGCCGCCAAGAAGGGCGGCAAGGCCGAGGAGGACGACGAGGACGAGAGCGAGCCCGACGTCGATGGTCTGAGCGACTACGGATCTGACGAGGACCCCGAGGAGGCTCTCCAGAGGCGGCGGGCACGCTTCGCCGAGGAGGATGAGGATGAGGACG
The DNA here is from genome assembly GCA_039545375.1 of Trichosporon faecale. NCBI lineage: Eukaryota > Fungi > Basidiomycota > Tremellomycetes > Trichosporonales > Trichosporonaceae > Trichosporon > Trichosporon faecale. The sequence goes on along the minus strand of BCLU01000003.1, from coordinate 3,000,989 downwards.
ACGACGAGTTCGACTACGAGGACCGCGCCGCCGACGAGGATGAGGACCTTGACAACTGGGACGAGGACGTTGCCGCCGGCGACGTGTCGGACGAGGAGGAGAGCGACGACGAGAGCGAGGACGAGGCGCCGCCGTCCAAGAAGCGCGCCGGCAAGCGTTAACGGCTGCCACCGCGTTACGGTAATCTGCAATTTCTGCAATTCTGCAATTTTACACATTATGCATGTCATCTTTAGAGTTCCCAGATAAAGCGAAATCAGATCATTATACGCCGAGGAAGGGCAGCCCAGACCCGACGCGCGCCTTGTAGTCGACGTACTCCCTGCCGAAGAAGCGGGTCAGGTGGCGCTCCTCATCCCGGATGCGCGAGCGGAAGAAGCGGCCGAGCACGACAATGAACCCGATCGTGCTCACGATGTTCGAGAGGAGAAGCTGCGTCGCGACAGCCCAGTAGAAGAATCCGACGTAAGAGGGGTGCCTCACAAGACTGGAGTCAGCTCGAGCATTGGCTGTATGAAGCTTACGAGAAAACTCCGTGCGTGACGAGGGTGTGGTCCTCGAGCTTCACCGTCTTGACAATGTGCGAGAAGCTCTTGTTCGCGTGGATCATGGCAAGTGATCGGAAGGACTGGCCGGCGACCATGAGGCCAACGACTGGGAAGAGTTAACATGGTCATGGGCGAACAACTCACAGATGGCGAGCACCCAGGGGGAGGCAAAGACAGAGTTGAACTTCTCCGGCCAGAAGTACGACGAGAGGAAGTACTCGGTGAGACCGACCAAGTGCGCAATGTGGTACTCGTTCGTATTGTTCAGAAGGAACGCTGAAGGTCAGCTGACGATTACCACTCCGCGCCAGGCAGGGTTACTCACCATCCACGGACAGCTTCTGGAGGTTCCAGCCTGCCGTCGTCCAGAATTCGAGGATGTGGAACGTCGCCCAGGCAGTCAGGTAGATACCCAGTTGCGGACGAGCCCACGTCCAGTTGGCCTCACCGAGCCAGCGCAGGACGGGCTGGAAGGCACAGGTCGCCGCTATTCCGGCAACGGCGCCGAGGGCGACCGAGATGACGGATGCGGCGAAGGGCGTGTTTGGGATGGACTCCTTGGCCTCGTAGTGGCCAGATTTGGGCATGTGAAGCCCCGAGTGCGCAGCCGCCGTCCGCGCAGGCGTTGTCTGGCCTGAGGACACGCCCGAGTCCGAGTTCGAGGCCGTGATACGAGCTCGGATCTCGGCGAGCTGCTCACCGGACAGGGGTCCTGAGACGCGCGGAGTCCCGTTTGACGCCATTTTTCTCGGTTCACCTTGTATTCGTGAACGGTGCGGTTGAGAGATGTTGCAGATGAGGAGAGAGGACAAAGAGCTTTCTTTCTCGTCGCCATCGCGTCGTCTTTTGTTCATCTGAGGGATCAGCAACGCGGGGTCTCCACTTGATAGCTCCACGTGGCTAAACTGCCTCCGTTTTTAAGCGCTGGTGCACACTTGTGTTTGCCATCCACTCAGCCCACTGCCGCAACGCCGTCGTCCACGCCGTATTCCGCGTGCATCCGCCCTTCAGCACACCCAGTTCTGCCAGCATCAACGGACGACGCTCGACTACTACGACCTGCGCGAAAAAACTGCGGTGAAAGAGGCCGCCGATCGCCCGTGATGGACGGAGGCGTCGAGGTGCGTTCTGTCCCTACCATTTCGGGGTTTCAGTCTCATGCGCTTCATAACTTCTGAGATCCTCGAGCGGCGGTGCACACCGACTAACACCTGCAGACCTATCAGCTGTCTGGAGCTGTACACGATGTCTTGTCGTCAAAGGAGAAGTTGGTAGCGTGAGTGACGCTTCGGTTGTTTGGCCGATCTGGTGGCTGACATGAATCAAGGGACACGGTGGACGAGCACGGCAAAGCACTGAGATCGCTCTACGGGATGCTGAAGCGGAAACGGGACGAGGGATCAGACCTCCCAGACATGGACAACATGGAGGAGGTGCTTGAACCAGGGGCTGCAGAGGCGTTCGATGGATGGAAGGATGAGTACCGGCTCGAGGCTGGGCCGTCCCGGATAGCATCACTGTCGCTCCCAGCAGTGCCGCCTCCGTCACCGCCGAAGGGTGTCATCGCATTCCCAGATGAGGCGCCCGTCGAGCCTGCGCCGGTGCCTGAGGTATCTGCAGGCGTAGGCGTATCGACGAGGAGCAGCCGATCGAGCTCACGAGTGGGCACACCAGCGCTCAACGTCTCATCGCCAAGGCAGACTCGTTCATCCCGGCCGTCATCACCGAAACCACCACCGCAAGCGACCGTATCCTTAAACGACATTCTGCCGCGTCGGACACCAGGTGCTCTGGACGGCTCGCTTGATGTTCCGCCGTGGGAGCCAGTAGACAACTACAGTCCCGCGGAGGAGCCTCAGCCGAACCAGACCATGAAAGTGCTGATGCCACTTGAGAACGACTACGCTTCCCAGATCCCTCGCCTTCCCGCCTTCCCTCCCGGTGTCCACCGTCATCGCAAAGGCAACAAGGGCGACTCGGGACGCATCGACTCCTTCAAGCTCAGTCTCATGTACAACCTCAACCCGCTCAGCAATGGAGTGTCGCGATCGCCCAAATGTGTACTCACCTCGGATTGGAGGGTCGCCCAGGCCGAGCTTCGTCTTATTCGTACTATGGAGAGGATAGAGGCGAAGAAGGCCAGTGGTCGCTGGAGTCTGAGACAGCCCAAGAAGCACCGCGGGCCGCCGGTCCCCAAGTCTCACTGGGACTGGTTACTGGACGAAATGGTATGTCTCATACCTCGAACCGTTACTGACGACCCAGGAATGGATGCAGGTCGACTTCTCGGAAGAGATGCGTTGGAAGAGGGTCGTCGCCCGTGAGATCGCCTACCAGATTGTGGAGTGGCACCTCGCTTCTCCCGAAGAGAAGGCAGAGCTCATGGTTGGAGGACGAGGTTGGGGTTCAGCAAAGAATGATCCCGTCCCTGGACGACAAGCACCCTTAGAAGCGGACAAGACCGCAGAGGACGACGTGGAGATGCTCGTCGGACAAGAGGACGCTGAGATGGCCGAAGCCGAGGCTGAGGCTGACCGCATCGACCCATCCGGCGCGGACGTGCTCGACGACATTGAGAACAAGGAGAAGGCGGAAGCGAAGGAGGACGAGCCCCAGGTCAAGATCGAGGCGGACGATGACTCCGGCTCGAAGGACGCTGAAGGCGAGGAGGACGCTGATGGAGAGATCGATGCAGACGGCGAAGCTGATGCCGATGGCGAGGTCGACGCCGACGGAGAAGAAGATGCAGACGGCGAGGCCGACGCCGACGGAGAAGCGGACGCGGAGGGCGAGGACGAGGGTTTCGGTCTCGAAGACATCGCGAACGCGGCCAACGACACCACCGCTAACAAGGCGGAGGAGAAGCCTGATATCGAAGGAACCGTCCTACCGAATGGTCTGGTGCTCAGCAAGCGCTTCTCGACTGTAGAGGAGCTTGCCGAGGTTCGACGACCCCTGCTCTACATGCCCGCCGATGCGCCAACAGCCGATCTTTCGACCCTCCCTTCCCTCACTGCTAAGAAGGAAGGCTCAGCATCACCGCCTGTCGCGGACGACCCGCCATCCCTCCAGGAGCTCTTCCCCGATCTCGCTCTGTATGGTGGACCGCAGCCTCCGTCTGCAGAGGACACAAAGATTCACAAGCGAAGCGACGAGAGCCACACACGCATGGCTCACACCACCCGCCTGCTGGATGTTCGACCTGTGTTCGTTTCGCACCTCCAACCAGCGAAGAACCACTTCGACAAGGACGGAGACTGGGACCTGCGGGAGGGTCCTTGGTACGAGGACGCGAAGGGAGCGGCGGACATTGCGCCGGAAGTGGTCACGTCTATTTCGACCTTCTTCAGTGGCCGAGGTGTCCGCCCTCTCAACCTCCAACCTTACAACCCTCAACCGAAGCCCGAGAACACTCGACCGGAGCCGACATGGGCACCGGAAGAGGACAAGATCCTCTTGCGCCTCGTTACTACGTACCCTTACAACTGGCAGCTGATCGCCGACGCCTTCAACTCTGAGCGCGTCACGATTCCGTCAGACCGGAGAACGGCTTACGACTGCTACGATCGTTGGAACACGACCTGGGGTCCCGCCAAGAACCAGCCGAAGCCCGCAGAGACTCCCGCGGCGACGGCGCCGGTCGGCGCTACCGGAGCAGCCACTGCCCCGGTATCTGGGGCAGCGTCTGGAGCAGCCACCGCGGCCGCGACGCCTGGCGGCACCAAGCCTACGCCAGGTTCTGCTACCCCTGCAGCGGGCACCCCGGCCGCTAACGGTGCCGCACCCCCGCCCGCTCAGCCCATGGAGCCGCCTCCGCCTCCCGGTCTGTCTAAGCGCGAGGCACGGGCTGCGAAGATGCAGCGGTATGAGGGCTCGACCAAGAAGGCTATCCGCCACCAGGCGCTCTACGATGCCATTCGTAGGCTCTCTCGCCGGCGTGACAACAAGGGCAAGGAGAACTTGAAGGACCAGGAGCCCCGAGAGATCACGGTGCATGAGAGCCATTCTACGATCGCCAACCCCAACGGTCAACCTCCGACGCCCTTCGAACTGGTTGAAGCCAAGTACCAGCGTGACCTCCGCATCCACGAGGCGCAGCAGCAGCGTCGTCTCTTGGCCGAACAGCACCGTCAGCAACAGCTGCGACAGCAACAGGCTGCGCTTCTGCAGCAGCAGCAACAAGGCCAGCTCTTACAGCAGCAGCAAGGTCAGGCTCGACCACCTGCGGCCGCTGTTCCTGGAGCTGCTGCTACGCCAAACGTGGCCGCCGCTACGCCTCGAATCGGACCTAACGGCCAGCCGATCAACATGGCGCCGAGCCAGCAGCAGATCCTCAATGCCGTCGCCGCTGCCACCGCTGTTAATGGACGTGCTGGTCAGATCAACGGAGCGACCCCGACTCAGAACGGCACGCGGCCGCCGCAGGTTGCTCTCACCCAGCAGCAACAGATCCAGCTCTTGCAGGCTCAGCAGGCTGCGGCCGCGCAGCGCCAGCAACAGGCTCAGGCTCAAGCTGTTCAGCAAGCTCAGGCTCAAGCACAGGCGCAAGCCCAAGCGCAGGCGCAGGCGCAGGCTCAGGCTCAGGCGCAAGCACATGCTCAGGCTGCTGCTCGCGCAAGCGTCCAGAGCACGCCGCAGCCGCAGCCAGCTACGCTCGCTTCCCCGTATGCCTCTGCGAACTCGGAGGTGGCGAACGGCACAGTCGGCGGTAACGCCTCGCCTGTCGTCCATGCTTCGCCTCAGCAGGTTCAGGCCCAGCAGCAACAGCAGCAGCTAACCCAGGCTCAGGCGCAGCTCCAGGCTGCCCAAGCCGCCCAGCAAGCTGCGCAGGCTCAAGCCCAGGCTCAGGCTGTCCAGCAGGCGCAGGCTGCGCAAGCCGCCGCGATGGGCCGCGTAGCCTCCGGCGTGCCAATGCAGATGCAGCAGATGAGGCCGCCGCAGGCTTCGCCCTCCCTGCCGAACCAGATGAAGCCCGCCCAGCAACAGCAATTCCAGCAGATCATTGCCACCCTCACCGCTCAAGGCCAGCAGCCGACGCCGGAGAATATCCGTGCTGTTCATCTGCAAATGATCCGCAATGCACAGGCTCAGCAGGCGGCGCAGCAAGCCGCTGCGGCACAGGCTGTCCAGCAGCAGCAGGCCGTCCAGGCAGCACAGCAGGCGGCGCAGGCTCAAGCCCAAGCCCAGGCCCAGGCGTTAGCTGCCGCTGCCAGCCAGCAGGGCACGCCGCAGATGGGTGTAGCGCAACTCCAGGTCGGAACAGTAAGTCATCTGCCATGCGCCGAAAAGCAAGCTGACCAGCAGCCGAACGCGTTCGCCAGAAGTCCGAGTGTCTCTAGTCAGATGAGCAGAAGCCCCAAGCCTCCTGGAGCATAAGTTGTTAGATTCTTTTCGGTTGTACTACGATGCACACATAATCATGCACGTCAAGAGAACGATCGCCAAGAATTAGGGCTGGATACGCGGGCTGAGCACGCTAGCTGAGTACGCTGGGTCGGGACAATTGGGAAAAATGAGAGCAGTAATGCAGAGATGGTATAATGCTAGGTGTCTTCCTCTAATCGTCCGTTCCCCCTCCGGACCTCGTCTAGTAGTCCTTGCTCACGGGCGCGCGAGCCTCCTGCTTCCATCGCCGGGTGATCTGCGAGTAGCAGTTGGGACACATGTTGTGCGCGAGCTTCAGGGTGCCGCACGCCTCGCAGTGGGAGAGGTCTGAAAGGTGTCAGCTATCCGATCTGAGATGGTACGCAGTTGTAAGGAGGCAACGGGGTCATGACTTGAACTGTTTGCCTGCAGCGCAATACGAGCCATCGACGCGACGAGTCCGAGAGACAAGACGGTCTCGCAATGTTCCGGGACCTCCGGTACATCATCGGTACACATCCTCACGTCCGCCCAGGGCAGCGACAACACTTACTCGTCTTGTTCTTCGGGTGCTTGTTAGCACTTCGCATGCTTTTCCTGGAGTGCGAGACCTTGCTCTTGGGGACGGCGAGGACGATAGGGGGAAGGAGCTCGAGGAGCGACGAGAGGCCACCCATGACGCCGGCAGCGAGGCGGCCCAGGACGGGGAAGCCGCCGACGGCGACGGCCGCCGGAGCGAAAGCGAGGGCGGAGAAAAGGCGCGGCCGCAGCGAGAAAAGAGGGCGAGCGATGGCGGACATGGTGCGTAGGTTGTTTTTAACGATGAAGGCTGCACTTCGTTCTCGGTGCTGAACGGCGAGGAAGACGATCTCGTTTGGACTTTTCAGGCGGAACCTATTTGATACCCCTACTTTAGGACCAGCGCTTCTAGGATTGTAATGCGCCTACGTCAAATGCCTTCATACCTCACCATCGTTTTCGGGGCATATGCTCAACACAGCTCCACAGCTTCTCGGCTGTCGCACCTACTCGACACATCTGGCAAACTGACAAGTGACCACATGCGACCCGGAAAGGCACTCTCATGTTGACAACCCCACCACCCCTTGTAGCAACTCCTTGGAGTGGGTTTGAAGCTAACAGCTGACTGTACCTTACGCGTGACGATGACGCTTACCTGCTCTCGTTGACAACAGGAAGTCGAGAGCTCTCTCAAAGTTGAGGTTATCTTTATTCACCACCACAATGTCGAACGACGAGGTCACGAAAGTCCTGCTCTGGCGCGCCGACGCCCATCAGCAAACCATCACCTGGAATCTCAGCCGTGACGCTCCTGGTCCGAATCAGTCTGCTCATTTAGCATGGGATAAGCTGGTAGACGGAGTGATAGAGGACCTGGAGAGATTCATCGAAGACGATACAATCGTCGACGTTGTCGCAATGACGACTGACTGGGCAGAGATCGTGATCAACGACCCCAGGGGTCTGGATGGAAGCGGTACATTATCGCACATGGCAATAGAAGAGAAGAGAGGCCACGTCACGTTCACGGGGAGAAACCGTGAAATCCTCGATAAGTGCTACGCGAACCCCGAACTCTTCAACCAGCCGAAGAGTGGGAAATCGTGAGTTTTGCCAGTGGCGCCAATGCTGACGAACAGCTCCACCTCCGCAAGCCCATGCAGTTCGCCCGAGAGATGGACGAAGTACGTCGCCACCTACAACGTGTCTCCGCAGGCACCAGGCCCTCATAGCAGGGGGTCGGAAGTAGAGGACTTGGTGAAAGGCTTTGTGGCAGAACTGAGGAGGGTGAAAGACAAAGGTGTTGTCGTGAGCGCGAACTTGAATCGGCAGACAGCTGTCATCACCGTAGACGCGCCAAGCGGGTTGTAGTATATGCCTCCATGAAAGTGACGCGTGGTGTTCTAAGTGGGCTCTTCTGTGATCCACGTAAGGTTGACGAAGCGTGCCATGTGCTTCACATCAGTGACGTTCCTGACAACTGTCTCGCGAGAGTGCCTGTCTACAACTCCACAGACAGTTGCCTACTCGTTCTTTCACCATCTCTCGCAGGATGTCGCTCAGTGAGCCCACAGAGGTGCTTCTCAAGCGCCGTGACGTCCAGGAGCAAATCATCACCTGGAATCTCGCTCACGATGCCCCTGGGTCGCCGCAGGTCGCTACCTTGGCCCATGAAGGCGAGACTTTGATCGAGGCGCTTATCAGAGAACTGGAAGGATACATCAAGGACGACACAATTGTGGATTCAATCGCCATGTCGGCCGACATTGCCACTGTCACGATCAATGACTTCCGGGGTATCTCCGGCAGCGAAACCCTATCGCAGATGGCTTTTGAGGAGAAACGAGGCGATATCACGTACAAGGGCAAAGATCGAGTGATCCTAGACGAGTGTTACAAGAATCCGGAGCTACTCAATCAGCCCAAGAGTGGAAGAGCGTAGGTATTCCGCGCACCCACCAGAATCAGAATCCTTCGGAGCTGACTGGCAGGCATACACCAACGGAGTCGTCCGAAGATTCTCCTTGCCCAAACCCCTATCAGCTTAAAGGGTATATCGCCACCTACAATGTGTCGCCCGGAGCGCCGGGTCCACAAAATCGAGGATTCGAAGTCGAGCGACTATGGGATCTCCGTGCCTTGGTGGAAGAGCTGAAGAGAGTCAAGGACAAGGGGGTCATCGTTAGTCTCATGTACAACTCCGAAACGGCCATTATCACCGTAGACGCGCCCGGCGGCCTGTAGTGAGATGCAGGATCCTTGTGAAATACATCGATGTGGCCAGGTTAGCGGCGCATACTACAGGTTTCAAGGTCGCCGCAAGGAGAGATGCCAGTTGATGCATGATTGCCTATGATGAAAATACAAATGCCTACGCCTTCTCGACCCTGTCCCACTCGCCCACGTTGCCAGCCATGACGTCCTCGTCTGAGATCTGCGACAGCCTGTGGAGCTCTCTCCTGACGAAGCGAACGACAGTCTCGAGCTGCTCGATGAACTCGAGCTCGTCGACCGCCGGCTCAATAGCCGGGCTGGGCGGCGTCACGCCCCGGCTGGCGAAGAGGTTGCGCCAGACCCAGCTTGCGAGCTCGGAGTCAGCACGCGCCTGGTCGGCCGGGTCCTCCGAGATACCGAGGCCGAGGACGTAGTCCAGACCCGTTCCGGCACCCTTCCACTGCTCTCCCATCTCCTCCATGTACTTGCGGACGACGCGCTCGCGCTCCGTGCGGCCAAGGACCAGGCGCATCTGCGACTCGGCGAGGTCAAAGAAGTGCGAAAGAAGCTCCGTCGGGTAGCTGTCGTGCGCGGGCTTGCGGAGCTGGATAGGAGAGCCCATCGCAGGTCCGTCCTTCTCGGCATCGACGGGCGCGTCCGGGTTGGACCGGATCGCACGCAAGCGAGTCACCAGCAAGAGGACGTAGAGCAGGTGGAGCTGGAAGAACGATTGGTACGTAGGAGGCAGCTTGCAAGCTGACGTTAGTGAGATACTGACGGCCAAGCGCAGATCGTAGAGATTTCGCTACGCCTGTTTTCGTGTCCTCGGCTTGTTGAAAAGCCCGAAGTCATTCCGAAGAGATCACTCACCATTGTACCAGAAATCCCGGTCCTTGTCAACCGCGTCGACAATCTCCTTCATCATGTTCCTCGTCTCACGAATCGCTGTCGTCGCCTGGCTGTTGTAGCCCATCGCGCGGGCGAGGCCCTTCACGACGTTCTTCGTGCCCTCCGAGTACTCCCTCGGCGCCTCGTCCGCCTTTGGCGGGTTGAACGGATCGACGTACACCGGGAACTGGGGCTTGCCTTGCATGACGACAGGAGCAGAGGAAATGGGCTCCTCAGCCTTCTTGTACGCTACCGGCGAAGACGACATGCGGCGAACGGCAGGCGCGGCGGCGGAACGAACCGGAAGGCGGCTCGCTGAGGCGAGGGTACGAGAGGCGAAGCGGAGCGACATGGCGGGCAGTCCAGACGCTGAAGCAGACCGATCGAGACGAAATTACTGCTCTGTAGCAGGTCGTTGACTAGGCTCGTCGGAGGGCCTCTAGTGCAAAGTAGAGTTCGTGATGTCAAAGGTCGTCAAAGATGCCGAGCATGGACAATCCGCGAGAGGTGAAGCCCGCTCGAACTTTTGGCTGCGCACGCCTAAAACATCGACGACTCAATCCCCGCATGGGGAGCCTAACAGGGTATCATCGTCGTGCCTGAGGCCGACGCGCGACGCGTGACCAGAAGCGCGCAATGTCCGCTGCTTCAACAACAACAAATCAACGACCAGCCCCCTGCACCATATCTAGCTCGCTGGTATGGACCTCGCAACTGTCAAGGCCAAAGTCAAGTCATGGGAGAGGGTGTTTCGTGCTGAGCATGCACGGGAACCGACCAAGGAAGATGTAAGGCAGGACGCCAGCGACATCGGTACGTACTAAGCTGTAAAGCAACTCTGACGGAACAGCTGAGCTCTACGCTACGTATCGAAGGCTTTCTAAGGCGTCGTCCAAAGACAACGCTAGGCCTAAACAGAAGCAAAGTGCTGAGGCTGTCGACAAGCCCGCGCCTGCGAGCAAGTATCTGACCCCGAGCAAGCCCCGGACCAACCCTTCGTTCAACATCAGCCCGACGACGCCGACCCCTCGCCGCCTGTTCGGAAATCCTGAAGCCGGGCCGTCAAAGCGGGCAGCGGCTCCTGTGACACCAGGAAGAGACCACAAACGACAGAAGTCTGGGTATACAGGCCCAGTCCATGACCCGAACCCGTTCCGCACTCCGCAGAAGGCGCCGCTACCTGCAGCGTCTCCATTCAGTGCGAAGATCGATGCCGAGTCCAAGTTCATTCATGCCGGATCCCCACGTCGACTCCGTGCGATCTTAGAGGCGAACTCGCTCAAGAAGTCGCGTGAACGGGATGAGACACCCCGGACGAAGGCTCGCAAGCGGCTGGCTGGAGAGATGGACGACTCGCCATTCCGTGTCCGCAAGAGACGCGGGGAAGGGAGGAAGGCTGCAGCTGCAGCTGCAGCAGAGGACAAGGAGAATGGCGTGGATCCGGATGCCGATGACGACGAAGATGAAATCGGGGAGACTCCGATCAAGGGTGCTGCATTTGGCCTGCTGGACGACACGAACTCCAAACCGAGAGACCTGCTCCCGATCTTCCAGAAAGCCAGGACAGTTGCTGCTGTCTCTGCCAAGTCCACACCGCAAAAGCGGTCGCCGTCACCGTCTCCGCCGCCACCTACTAGAAAGTTGAAGGACCCCGCGGCGGCGGCTCCTACTCTCGAGAGCGAGTTCGTCGCAGTATCTCAGCCGGACTCCCCGTCCGAACCCGTCAACGACGCCCAGCCGACGCCACCTAGACCAAGTCGGGCTCGCGATCGCGTCGTCGTCCTGGGGGAGGAAGACGAGTGGGATCCCGAATCCGACAAGCGTGTTGTGAAGATTACTGGCACTCGACGCCCGACTGTTCGTGGACCCTGGAGCGACGACGAGTTTGACGACCACCCCGAATCAACGCACGAGGATGGCGAGGATGAAGAAGCCGGAGACGACGGAGAGTGGGGTGACGAGGACGATGGACTGGCCGAGACGCGATCACTGGCTTCCCTCAGCCTGAGGTCGCCGGCGATGCGCAAGGGCGAGAGGTTGGCCGACCTCCGCGTACGGGCTCTCCTGGACCCGACATCGGCGGCAGCCACCGCCCTGAGAGCTATGAACAGGGGCCAAGATGTCTATGTGTCGGGCGAGGGCATCGTCGGGGACGATGAGGCCGACATAGACGGTATCATCGAGATCGGGGAAGGCGATGACGACTGGGAGAGTGACCCAGAAGGCTGGAAGGCTGTTGTCAGAGAGGAGGAGTGGTAGATGTCTGTACTATATGTTGCATCACTTGTTATTGTGCATGAAGTTGACGGCCACCATTCGAACGCAGCACCCTGCCGCTCTGTTTCTGCTCCGCAAGGTGCAGAAGGAAGGCAACTCTGCTCCTCTTTGCGTCGGTGCCTCGGACCGAGCATCCGCAGTTGAGCGGATCGTGCCCACTCGGATAACAGCACAAGATAAGCATGACAGGTGCACGCTAGCAGCGTTATCTCCAAGATACGTAGGCCACATCCCGTTCCACCTTGACCCCTGGTCTGACGATGCATCTCCAAAATCTTAGAACGCCGCAGCGAGACGCAGCGGGCATCTCGACCTAAATCTGCCGGGCAACCCGGGCCGGGTTTAACAATGAATGTCGGCGTACCCTGTTCACAAGCTCGCACCTGACTGCCAGCACCCAAGACCAGCTGATCTCCCAAGAAGCCGCATCCGCAGACGGGCCAGATTTGGCATTCGGGAACCCTTCCTGGATCCTGGAACTTGCCGGGAGATACCGAGTCGATCGCTTTTTGCGTCTAGCGTATAACTTTATCGGGCGGCAAAGCTTGCCCACTCACTCCACACGATATAAAGCAGCAGACATGCACTCGCGTGACCGCCCTTCCCGCATTCACTCCACAGACTCACTATGCGTTGGGGCAGCAAGCGATTCGACCAGGATGTCGATGTGGACGTCGTGTCCGTCGACCCGCAGGCGCAACTCCAAGCCCAGCTTGACCCCCAGGGCAAGGACCTTGAGGTCAAGAAGAGCGCGGCGGAGCGCAGGTTCCTGCTCAAGCTGGACATCTTCCTGCTCACCTACGGATGTCTGTCGCAGGTGATCAAGTACCTCGACCAGACGAACATCAACACAGCCTATGTCAGTGGAATGAGCGAGGCGCTCAACTTCCACGGCAATGAGCTGAACTATTTCGCCACCTGGTTCAATGTCGGATGTAAGCCTAGGCCCCTATGACCGTTCGTCGCTAACGGCAGACTGCATCTTCCTGATCCCCTCGCAGATCTTCATCACACACTTCCGACCGTCGCTTTGGCTCCCAGGTCTTGAGTTCCTGTGGGGCATCTTTACCGGATGCATCGCCGCGTGTAAGACGGCGTCCCCGATCTACGGCCTGCGTGCCCTGATCGGTGTCGCTGAGTCCTCGTCGTACCCGGGAACCGTGACCCTGCTGAGTGAGTGTGGCTATTGGGCTGAACTGACAACAAGTGGCGTGGTACACTCCGCTGGAAATGGCGAAACGTATCGGTTTCTACCACTCGTGCCAGGCTGTCGGCTCCATGCTGTCCGGCGCGCTTCAGACGGCGATCCACGAGAGCCTTGAGGGCAAACACGGCATCGCGGGATGGCAGTGGACGTTCATCATCAACTGCATCATGACGATCTGTCTGGCGCTGATCGGCCCGCTCTTCATCCCCGACTTCCCCGAGAACCCTAACCCGCTCGCCTTCTGGCTTACGGCCGAGGATAAGCAGATCGCGCAGATGCGCCTCGAGCGCTTCCGCCGCGTCGACATCAACCCGATCAACGCGAAGGCGTTCTGGCGCACCGTTAAGAACCCCGCGCTGTACATGATCATCTACATCTATGTCGGCATGCTCATCGGTGTCTCCGGCATCAACTACTTCCAGCTGTGGCTCAAGAGCCTTAAGAACCCCGACGGATCGCCTGTTTGGGGAATCTCGCAGCTGAATGCGATCCCTATGGGCGGATATGCAATGCAGATGGCGGGTATTTGGGCAATCGCGCTGGCGAGTGACTACTTCAAAACGCGTTGGGTCGTCCTCATCGTTATCTGTCTTATCGGAATTCCCAGCTGCATCATTATGACAGTTTGGAACGTCCCCATCGGTGCGAAGTACTATGCCTGTGAGTAGGTCTGAGCTTCTCAACTAACGTCAGATTTCATCCTGTACATCTGCCAGTCACACGGCCCGCCCCTCTGGTCCTGGGTCTCCGACATGCTTCCCATCGATGCGGAGCAACGAGCCCTCACGATTTCCTTCGCCATCACCATGTACTACGCGATCAACAGTTGGTCGAACGTCCTCATCTTCCCCGCGAGCCAGGCGCCGCACTACAAGCACGGCTGGCCGGTGTGCCTCGCGCTCTGGATCACGAGCATCATGGTCATCTGCGCTCTGCGTCTGTATGACCTCAAAGTCATTCGCCCACGCAACCACAGGCAGGTGCAGCAAGCGATGGAGGACGAGGGCGTGTTTGTCGACTCGACTCGCAAGCTGGACGAGGAGGAAGACGCTGTCCGGAAGTACGGCAGCGGGAGTGGCAGTGGGGCCCAGGTCGTGGAGGAAGCCGGCGTGCCTGTCTTGAAGTAATGTGTCGGTGCTGTGGTAGCAATAGGGATGCAATGCTCGGTCGTCTTTGTTGCATAGTGAGCACTTGGCAGGGTTGCACGACTTGCTGCAACGAAACCAGACATTCCGTGACCTCGCTTGCGTCAGTGGGGACCCCACTGGTGACCGCATATCTCGGTCCGTTCCAGATTACCGACCAGACATCACTCCCGATGCATACCTCGACATTCTTCGTTCTCTTGTGTCATCGCTGCCGCTCAGCCGCCCGTCTTCTGCGATGTGCGGATAAACCTCTTCTTCTTGTGCCTGGTCGTGTGCACTGAATCGACTTCGGCCTCTCGGCCATCCCCGAGCCCGCAACCGCCGATGGCCGAGGGACGGGAACCGCGCTATATCTACTATCTGGCATCATCCGGGGGCCTGTCAACATCGGCATCATGGTCACAGCTCGCACCGCAGCGCTCGGCATCGCCGCCGCCTCGGCCATTCCTCTCATCGACGTCATCCGCCTCAAGACCTCCTATCCCCTGCACGCCGGGCCGCAGGATGCGCCGTGGCCCAAGATCGTCGCCCATCCCAACCACGTATCCACGCACGTCCGCATTGCCCGTGATGTCAACGCACGCGAGGCGTTCGTGAACGCCTTCTACCAGAACTGGACCCTGCGCTTCCTCGGCGACCTCTGCAGGCGCTTCAATCTCGAACCCGCCCCCCTGCCCGGGTACACGAGCCAGGGCACCGCGACTCTCCCCGCCTCCTATGGACATGGCATGTGGCCCGTTCTCACACGCACACCCGACAGCACCATGGTATGGTGGCAGGCTGACAAGCCCGGCAAGGGCGGCGCGCAGCTTCTCACCGCCAAGAGGGGACAGGGTGACGATGTCGAAATTTCCTTCGGAGGCGCGGAGACGCCGGACCTCACCGTCGATGCCGTTGGGCGAGCTATCGAGAGGGTACACTTCGTGTACATGCAGTACCTGATTGATAGGGCGAAGCGAAGGTTGTCCAAGGAGTTTAAGCAGTAGTAGATGCATCTGTATTGTTACGTGGATACTGTCAGGGCTCACACTGCTTTCGAAACTCCAACTCCATGCTCACCCCAGTTTGGTAGCACATGATGACCCGACCAGGTCGACAGTGCGGATTTTAACGCTGGGGAGGAGGGCAGACTCAGCGAGCGGCCACGTTCACAGAAGAGGGCACCCTGACATCTTGCTCGACTGCTCGTGGTGATGGAACGCCTGGTTTTCACTTGGCATGCGGAGTGATCCTTGACTTGGTTTTCTCCATCTTGCAGTCGCAGCGAAGGTCTGTACGTGCAACGCCCCAGGCGAAGATGTGAAGCATCCATACCGCGCCTTGCTGTCTCAGCGACGGTGTCTCTCGTCTCCATGCTAATCTGAATGGAAACCACACATACCCACTCACCTCCTCCCGTCACCACTGATGCTGCCAGTTACCGCGCCCGCTTTTCCTTTCCGTCTTCCCCAGCATCTGCCGCCGAACATCTGCCGAGTTTGTCAGAAAGCACCTCCTTCGTCGCCAAGTCAGACTGCGGACAGGACTCAAAGCAGCGACCCAAAGGTTACAACCGACATGGCAACGAAGAGAATCCACGGGGGAGGAACAAGTGACTTCAGCCTTCGTGCCGCGTTCGGACCAGAAGAACATCCATTCTCTGACCCCTGCGACGAGACCTTTGCACAGCGGCATCGGTGACTAAACGAGAATAGAAGGCGAGCCTGCCTGTCCTGTACGAGCAACGTTGGCCCCGTTGTACGTGAGTTTGGTCGCAAGAGAGCAAGCTACAGTTGGGCTTCGTTTTCACATCTTCAAGCAGGGCACTAGCCACTGGCAGGTTTCAGCTGGACCGACACTGCTGCATATGTTACCAGAGAAAGAGTCTCTTAACTCGTGGCACTGCGTTGTTTTTCCCTAGCCACTTCGTGCCACAGAATCGGGCTTTCACGAAATGCTCACCGCGGACGCTTTGTCACTGCAATGTCTGAGCAGCTCTTCGCCCTGGAAAATGGAGCATTCTTTTATGTCCTTCCTCTCACCCCTCGTGGTTAACCGTCGGTGGCTTAGACAGCACGTCGCACACAGACGAGCGACGAGGATTGCAAATCGCACAGGGCGCAAGGGCGTTTTGCTCTCGCCAGTGTTAAGCCTGCACGGCTGAGAACCAGCACAGGAGGATGTGGCTCAGCGGTAGAAGCGGCGGATTGCAATTTGCAACCATCCGTAGGTCCCCGGTTCGATCCCGGGCATTCTCTCGTTTTGCGTGCGAGGTGCACATGCATAGCGTGCACCCTGTGGTTCCATTTTGCTCGCCGAATGAAGTGGCCGATCTCGAGAGTGGCAGGGTCGGGGTGTAAGGCGCGGTGTGACGTACGCGGCGAGCAGAGTGGATTGTCGCAGATTGTCTGACGTTATTCCGAGTATTACACGATCGGCACATCGTCGGCACAACACCTCGCTTAGATTGCTCCCCGCGTTCATTGAGTTCGATTGAGCGCTTAAACTCAACTCTGGCTGTTATCGGAGCGCCGTTTCAGGCTACCTCCTGCCGTTGCTGCCCGGCTGCCACGGAGTCTCCGGCCCCTCCGTCAACCGACAACAAGACATATCAGGCCTCATGGACTGTCCTCAGGCGTGACGTAGCCGTGATACCCCGCATGCTTGCTCCGTCCCTCCGAGCCCTTCACCTCCACCGCGCACCCTGTGCAGGGCGTAGTAGCCGTACTAACCGCACCAACCAGACGCCCAAGGCAGCATCCAAGTAGGCGAGCGTGGACGACCGGGTCAACCAGCCGAACGCAATGCAATGAGGGAATGAGGCGCTGCGCGCAGCAACCATGCATGGTCATTGTTGTTCGCTGGCTCGGGCTCACCGATTGCGCGGGTACACCGGGTTCTCGCGCACCGGAAGCTCACCGGAGGCGCGCCGGCGCCGGAACCATGGTAGCTCTAGTTCCGGCTGTCTGGTGCTTCTCGTCCATGTTGCATTATCCGTGGCCGCAATGAAGTCCAGGGCCAGCCCGCGTGCGTGCCCGCCATTCTGCCGTACGTGGGTGGCATGGTGGCAGGTACGGTGGCAGTTCTAGTACTTACTAGTTATCATCCAGGCACTTACCCGAGGTCGCGATATTCCGATCATCGCCGATGCGTACCGCTGCCCCGCACTCTGCCATAAAGTGCCATTCGACACCTCCGCACCCCCGGAGCAAGGCCATCCACGGCCCGCGGTGCACCGCTAGCCTGCACGCCGACCCGCACGCTGGCGGCGACCTCCCCCATGCATCCCCCGGCAGCCCCGGGTATCCCCCTCACTCCTAATCAACCCGAGCGCCCGTCGGTGAAGTCATGGGTAGTCGACCCGAACGCCATCGGGACCCCAGACGCCGCCGTCCGGGGGGGGCAGAGTCCGGGCCGTAATGTCGACGTCGAGCTTGAGGTCGTGGACTCACCGGGTCCCGTTGGCAGCGAGCCCGACCGCGGTGCCACCCTCGGTACCTCCTGTGTCGTCGTCTGCATTCCATGCACCGTTAGCCAACCGTTCTGTCCGGCTGCACGCTCGACAAGCTCGCTAAGCCCCTGCACTACACTCCGTAACATCTAAACCTGCTGCATTTTAAGTTTTCGTGGACTAACTACAACCTAGGAGCGGGCGCGTTGGGGTCCGCGATTCAAGCCGACTTGTCGACCTTGGCGACGTAGGCGATAAGGTCGCAGACGCGCCTGGAATAACCGTATTCATTGTCGTCTATTTTACGTAAGCAAGACGTCGCGGGGGCGATGCATGAAGAAGAAAAGAAGAGAAGAGATGAAGAAGTGAAGTCGTGAGGAGGTGGATGGGTGGATGAGTGGAGGTGGTGGTGGTGGAGGGTGGAGGTGGATTGCGGACGTGGCCTAACCCGGATCCGACGGGATCGGCGACGGCGCTGCGTGGATGGGGTACTTACACCAGGAGATGAGCTTAACGAAGTTGGGGTTAAGCGAGATACCGGCCTTGGCGTCGAAGATCGAGGACTCGGTCGAGCCAAGGAAGTCGGTGGAGACGACCTCGTCGTCAGTGTAGCCGAGGATGCCCTTGAGCTCCTTGGACTCGGAGGCAGCCTTGATGGTCTGCTTGAGCTCGTCGTAGGGGGCGCCCTTCTCGAGGCGGACGACGAGGTCGACAACGGAAACGTCCGAGGTGGGGATACGGAAGGACATGCCGGTAAGCTTGCCGTTGAGCGAGGGGATGACCTTGCCGACGGCCTTGGCGGCACCAGTCGACGAGGGGATGATGTTGGCGGCGGCGCCACGGCCTCCACGCCAGTCCTTGTGGGAAGGACCGTCGACGGTCTTCTGGGTGGCAGTGGTAGCGTGGACGGTGGTCATGAGACCCTCAATGATGGTGTACTTGTCGTGGACGACCTTGGCGAGGGGAGCGAGACAGTTGGTGGTGCACGAGGCGTTGGAGATGACCTTGTACTCGGGCTTGTAGGCGTCGAGGTTGACACCGCAGACGAACATGGGGGCGTCGGCAGAGGGGGCCGAGATGATGACCTTCTTGGCACCGCCCTTCAGGTGAGCAGAGGCCTTCTCCTCAGTGGTGAAGACACCGGTGGACTCGACGATGTACTCGGCGCCGTCCTTGCCCCAGGGGATGTTGGCGGGGTCACGCTCGCCGTGAACGGCGATGGGCTTGCCGTTGATGACAAGCTTGCCGTCCTTGGCCTCGACGGTGCCCTTGAAGCGGCCGTGGGTCGAGTCGTACTTGAACATGTAGACCATGTAGTCGAGGTCGATGAAGGGGTCGTTGATCGAGACGACCTCGAGGTCACCGTGCTCGATGGCGTTACGGAGGACGATACGTCCGATACGACCTGGGACGTTGTCAGCGCCATGTTCAGCTCCGAGGCCGAAAAGTCCATGTGAACGTGAAGCGACATATAGCCGAGCCACGTCGACGACGGAACACGATGTTGATGGCCTCCCGGAAAGTGGAAGGGGTACTCACCGAAACCGTTGATACCAACGTTGACCATGTTTGCTAGTTTTGGAGAGGGGATAGGGAAGTGAAGAGAGAGTGAGAGTGATGGAGAAAGAGGAAGAGAGGAAGCGGAATGGGGTGCTTATAAATGATCCGAGGCGGCAGGAGGAGTGGTGTGAACTGGGGTAGGATTAAGCCGGAGGGATCGAGGGAGGCGGAGGAAGTGGCCGGAGTGGATGGGTGCTGGGTACTGGGTACGCTGGGCGCGGGGAGTGCGTGCGGGCGTGCGGGTGTGCAATCCGAGCAGTGTGTGTCCTAGGTCCTAGGTCCTACCGGCACCCGTCGCGTCATAACCACAAGGTGGACGCAGCCAACTTGAGACTGGCCAGGCATGTCAGGCACCTCACCCAGGCGCCCGCCCTGGAGCCTGGACACTGCGACCTTCGCGGCAATGCGGACCCTCTGCGGACCCTCCGCTCTCCCCTCCCCCACAGACCACCGTCCGACCGCCCGATTGGTTTCTGAAAGCGCCCATTTCCTGAGTATTGACGTGGCATTTCTCTCCAAATGCCATTGCCGCCGGCTCCCCACACGCCGCGGCACAGACGACGCCGCGCCCTTGTCTTTGGCCTCTTATCTAACTCCCATATTCCTTTGCTGTCTGTCGAATCACTGCCATCCGTGACACCCACTGGCTCCCCTCAGCCCTCAGGTGTCCTGTCCATGACCGAACAGCATTGATAGTGCGGTCGGATCGATCGATCCGATCCGCTTTCCGAGTCAGTCTGATCTCTGATGTGTCAGTCGAGGGCGGAGATCTGTGTGCTCGTTGTGTCAGTCGTGACGATGCGGCGTTCAGTTCCAGCTGTGTACCGCAGCCAGTAACTCGTCATCATTGCATTCCGTGAAACACGCAGTGACGTCTTCGTTTGCCGTGACCGCTTTTAACGTGGTCGCATCCAACCTGACTAATAATTTCCGAAAACTATTTTGCACTCAAGTCCGCCAACTTCACACCCATGAGCCTACGCATGCGCCTAACGCGGTCGACACGTGCGATGGCGCTCGGCAAGCCTATCCCCAGAGGTGCGCCTGGAAATGCGGCGATGCTAACGGTGGCTTGGCTGGGCAGGCTAGGCGGCTCACCCATGGCTCATCGTCTAAGCCCCTCCCTGCCAGTCAGGGACAACCATTCAAAAACGAGCGCGCCATAGGGGTGGCCATTCAGGTCTATAATGCACAAAGAGTTCTGAAGACCGCGCTCTGTCGCCTGACTTGATGGTGCAAGTTCCTGCAGTTCTAAATGTGTTCCTGCAGACACGACTGACATGTGGGTATGACCGAAGGATCGCTGACGCGCGCACAGATGGTGAAGGTGCCGGTGCTTGTTCCTGGGTTCCGTTGCGGTGCAGTCAGCCTTGCCGGACCCTTCAATGACGCCACCCTCGATAGACCACCCCTACGCCAGCCCTTACGAACAGGAAGCAGACACTAAAATAAAAGCATTGAAATCGCGCAAGGTCAGCCAGCTGCAGAGGTGCAACCAGGAAAGCAAACAGCAGGTCCCAAGACCCCGTAATGCTGATCCCCTAACGCCAGACGCCTCTAGCCCATGGTCTGAATTCAGAAGGCCGGACCCTGCATTCACTGGCTCGCAGACTACTGGCGCTCGTCTCATTGATCAAAACATGGGGCACTAAATGTTGAGGCTGAGGCTTGCGAGGGCTTGGCCAGGCGCCTGCACATCTTGGCCTTGGACGCGAAAGCTTTCGCACACCTGTGCATGGCGAGCGAGATACGAGATTAGACATGGCATACGCGCTGGTTCTTGACATTGCTTCACTACTCACTAACTACGGACGACTCACACACCGCCGAGGAGGACAGCAGGAGGCCGCGATGAAGTTGCTGCGAAGAGCCATCTGTGCGCCGCACTCGTCAGGAGAACATGTGAGTGTTGTTTGTCGATTTCGGATCTGCCCTCGCATGACGTCGCCCTTCCTTCTTCCTCCTGTCGCATGCGATGCCAACAGTCCGTTCTGACAACGCTTGCAGTTCCCCACGACATTCGACGCGGACGGCAATGTATGCCCATCGATGACAGAGAATGACAAGATAACGGTTGGCGTCGGAATGGCGGTCTGTAAGTTTCAAGGATTCAGCAGCAGAGTGGCAGGCTGGCGGTGGCTGACATAAGGCGCGTTGATTCTGATCGTAATCGCCGCAATCTGGGGCATCAATTACACGCGTGAGAAGCTCGCCAAGGAGAAGGACGAGTCCTCGGCCCGTGCGTCGCTGCAGCCTATGGTCCGGCTCGACAACAAGAGCTACCTGTCCCCCCCCGGATCGCAGCCTTCCTCGCAGCCGTCGTCCCAGCCGTCCTCATCCAGCAGTCACTCGGATCATGCGCACTATTCGATCGTGGAGGACTACAGCAGCTCTGAGCGCACCCGGCCCGAGCAGTTCGTGCCTCCCCGGCAGCCTCCGGCAATCACGATGTTCGACGGGCCCAAGCAATTCGTGTCACCCGCGTCAACGGTGATCAGTGCCACGCCGCCGAGGTCGTCATCATATTCGTCACGCCTCGATCAGATGCCCGGCCAGCAGTCCCTGTCGCAGGCCAGCATGCAGGCAATGGGCTCTCCCGGCCGGCAACCGATCAAGAATCCTCCCCTTCGTGTGAACACGGCCACGGCGCAACGATCAATGCCACCGACGTATCAGCACCATCGGCGCTCGACTTCGCCTCTTGGTCCTGGGGTACCGCTGCCTGGGTCTGCGAGCTCATCGTCGCTGCATGCCTTCTCCCCCGTGTCGCCCATGGGCAGCTACCCGCCCATGTCACCCTCCGGCTCCGTGCACGCGGCCCACATGGCCCCTCTCGCCCCGTCCCCGATCGCCACCCCCGTCCGTGCGGTCGCCCCCTCGACGCGAGTGAACCCGATGGTCGGCGCGAGCCCTCCGGCTACTCCCCCTGCCGCGCCGGCGAGGGCGCCCAGCTTCGGTCAGGTCATTTCAGATTCTCCCAGCGCTGCCAGTCCCACCGGCCCTCCCAGCTCGGTAGGACACGGCACGGCTACGCCAGCTGCACCGGCAGTCGGGCTCGCAGTGTCCGGGCCAGCTATTCCCGCCATGCTCGCACAGGCTCCTGCGCGCTCGACGTCGCTCGACCATCGCGCCGGGCCAGCCACACCAATTTCGCCCATGATCCAGACACCGTCCGGTGCGATGCAGTTCCCGTTCTCGGCCCTCAGCCCGACCACCTCGCCCAAGCAGGCGCTGTCGCCCCTGCCGTCTGAGTCCCACGAAATGGAGGAGTACTTTGACGCTCTCTCTGTCGACCAGATCATCCGCGACGCCCCTCAGGTACAGAACGTTGAGCCTCAGTACGCGCCAGACGTGCAAGGCCTGACCGCCAGCGTCCACGGATACATCTCTCCCATTCCTAGCCCGAGTCCAGAGCGTCCTGAACGCCTCCCGTACTTGAGTGGCTTGAGCGGAAGCCCGGAGCGCTTGCCGTACCTCACTCCGGAAGACCAGGAAGGCGGCAGCGGCAGCCCCGCCCGCAACACACAGTAGAGACGAGCGGCGCGGGCTTAGCTGCCCGGTGCTGAGCCCCGAGCGGCGTGAGAGGTGAGCGAGAGATACCCGAATTGTAATATATGGTCGTTTGTAAACGGCCACATTTGGACATTGTTCGAATTTCATGACATGCAAAAATGGTGTAATACACTGTGTCTCTATCTGTCTCGCGCGCTGGCTGCGGCGCTGAAGGGGCTGCCCAAAGATCTGACTATGACTGGGATAAGGCGTTCTGCGACCGGAGCTGGTTGAACAAGTCTGCGGCCGTCGGGTCTCCCGGTCCAAGCTGTGGGAGGCTGTTCTCGCGCAGAACGTAGTTAACGAGCATCGCCATCTGCTCTTTCGTAATCGATGTTGCCTCCGGGGCGATATCTGTTTTGTCAGTCCTAGCAGAAATGACCATGGGGACACACCTCGCTTGATGGGCGACAGGAACTCGTCGCGGAGCAGTTGCGGGATCGTCATTCTCCGCTCCTTGTCGTACTCGAGACAGCTGCGCATCGCCACAATGGCCGACGGCGGGACGGTGACGGGAGGATGGGGCGGGGATGTTGAACTGCTTGGCGGCGAACTCGTGGATGGGAAGTCGATGCGGTGGGACGGGTCGGCAATGGCGTTCATCTTCGCCAACGGGCCGCCGGTGATGCGGTGGAAAGGCGGTACTCCGTAGATCATCTGGTACAGAATGCAGCCGAGAGACCACACGTCAGACGGGTACGAGAGCTTTAGGACCTTCTGGTTGTTCATACGCTGGATTGCCTCTGGCGACATGTAGTTTACGGTGCCGATTTGCTGATCGCGCTGGATATTCACAGTGTCGTTCGCGATAGCTTTCGCGATACCAAAGTCGATAATCTTTAGGCGACCCTTGACGAGTACGAAGTTGGCCGGCTTCAGATCGGTGTGAACCACGTTCTCGGCGTGAACAGCTTGGACGGCCTCAAGCATCTGCTCCCAGTACATGCCGACAAAGTTCATGTTGAGCGGTTTCCCGCGCTGCTCTTCCAGCAGTACCGCGAAATCAATCTCTCCGCACTCCATCACCATCATCAGCATTTTCGGTCGATTGTTCTGAGAAAATGTGATCTGGTGGTCGATCAACTGGATGATACGATCATGCCCTCGCAACCTCCGCAACAGTTCAATCTCATTTGTGTAGCTCTGGTATGCCTCGGGGTCGGCTCGGTCCAGCGCTACCCGCTTGAGGGCATACAAGATTCGTTTTGTTGGACAGAGAACAGAGTACACTTTAGAAGACCCTCCCTTTCCGAGCAACCCGAGGCGTTCATAAGGCACCCCGTTAACCTGGAATCAGCATAACAGTTGCGATGCCCGCTCACGAGAAAGGATTTCTTCGGAACAGCCTGCGGAGGTCCGGGGGCGGGGAGTTTGGCGGCGGCTTCCGGTTGAGATTGGCCCCAGTGTTGCGGTAGTACTTGCGGAGACTGATTGTGTGGATGTTGCGTATGCAGATTATCCTGGACGTGAACCGATGAAACGGCAGGGGCTGGCCGCGATGCTCGAAGTGGCCGCACCTCTCCAGGATGGCCGTTGGTATGAGAGGAAGCGGCCCGGTGAGCTGACGGTTCTGGATCACCTCCTTTTCGCTTCGCGGTGTCGGCCTTGGGATGAGAGACAAGCCAATTGTCCCTGCCGGTGTCTGACAGAGGGGGTGGAGACCTGCGGGATGATTGGGGTGGAGACCGCGGGGCTTGAGCAGGTTTGGCCGCGAAGTTTGGATCATCCAGACGATGCGGCGGCGTCGCTGTTGATTGATCATCAGGAGCTGACCCGTGAGTGCATCGCAAAGACTGATCCTCATGTGCGTCTGATGTAAGCCTACGCAAGATTGTTCCCTCACCTGAGATGGGACTCATCGGCGCATTTGGCGCCTCGTTTTCTCCCTCTCTCGCTGGCTTCTCTTCGTCTGGCATCGAAACAACTCGTCGTGCGGGTCCTCCAAAGCGAGAAAGTCGTGATTCAGACGCTAGAGAAGCACCCATTGTCCGTTGTGCGAGGGCTGGTGTCGTGTAGCTCATGCTCGCCTTCGCCCGGCCCTCGTCACCAGCCCCTTGCAAGAGCACAGGCTGAGGTCAGTTCCGCTCAAGGGCAATCTGGCGTGGACGTACCGAATGCCCTGAGGCACCTCCGGAAAGCAGGGGCTCGGAGACCACTCGAGAGCTCCGCGATCGCGACCCCGACGATGTATGTTCGTCGTCCTCATACGCAGCCCGTCGTCCAAGTGTTGATCGGAAGTCGTCGGGAGGCGTCGGGAGCGAAGTTGCGGCGGAGCGGGCGCTGATCTCTGATCGCGGGAAGGCCTTACTACTTCCGACAGAGGAGGCCAGGCTCGTGTTTGCACTGTGCTGCAAAGACACGACTCTGCCATTGACAGGAGGTGTGGCGAAAGCTTCAAAGGACTTCTCCTTCTCCCGGCTCCTTCCCCCCACTCCCCAATCGAAATGGAAATCGGGAACTTCGTCGACCGAATTGTCATCCTCGTCCCATTGAACGTCAATGGAGTGATTCCGAGTCTTCGGTGGTGTCGTTGGAGCGTCCATCATGGCTCGTCTCCCCACGATTCTTGAGATGATCGGGGGACAGGGGTTATAAGGTACGATGGCGATGGTGTGTTGCAAAGACCGAGGCCGTTGTCTTCCCTTCGGCTGTGTTGACACACGCGCACCCCGTAGGTTGCGGAGTGATAGCTGTTGCCCTCTAACAGCGGGGCGAGTTGTCGATAGGTGCACGGGTTGATGGCGAGATGGATCAACAGTGAACGTAGGTTATTGACGACGCCAGGTGCCGGTCAGCAGAGTCACGTGCGCGGTTGTGCTTTGTTTACACAATTCGAGGTTGGCCTTGAGCGGAAGCAGATGCATCCACCGAAAGGACAGTCTGCTTACTGCCTGACGCAATCGTCCTCGTGGGAACTGCTACCTTCTGATAACGGGCAACTGATAACTGGGTACGGCTGATGAATGCTAGCCTCTGCGCACGCTCCTGCTTCCTACATGTCCGGGCACTCTGGACATGGCCCTAGGCCTCAGGTGATCTACTACACTGCTTTTCATCTCTTCTTTGTCTGCTCTTTTTTCTCTACACGCCAGAGGGGTGGAGGGTTGCAATGTCCTCTGCGGCCGCCCTCTACGCCATGACGCCCAAGGACGCTCTTATATCCTCAGGGACCAATGTCGAAATCTAGTGTAAATAGGAACCAAGCTGGTTTGGATGATAGGCGGGTTGCTTTGATGGTGATTGCGGATGGTGGTGTTGTGAAACGACAAGTGGGGATCGATTATAAATCGACGCAAAGGCATGTCATACTCGCCTTTGGTGGGTGATGTTAAGGATTACCGATCTGTAGTTTCAATGGTAAAAGAAAGGTGGTAGTTGGGGGGTATGGGAATAGGTGTCGGACAAAAAACGGCGAATCGAAGAATTTAGATAGCCAGGCGTTCAGAATGCGGGAAATGCTATGGGAGTCGTCGAAACTGGTCCCATTGTTTGTGACGGGGATGCAGGAAAGGTGGGTATTGGCGGGGTGATGCTGTTTATGAGAGAGTCGAGTACAGGAATCTGCACGTTAGCCGTGCTCTGATCGCAAGTCGCGAGCTGCTCACAGATTGTTGGTCGCTGCGATGGCGATCGTGTTCTCCCGTGGGTGCCAGCTGCCGTGAAGCTGCAATGTCAGTGAAGATCCATTGACTCGGGACTCACGATCTTCTTGGCGAAGTCAATACCCTCCGTCTGCAGACCCTCCTTCTTGCCCGGAACCTTTCCTCGTGCCCCTCCAATCTTCTTAGCCTTAAACGCAGACTTGTCCGCCTGCAGAACAACATCATTGTCGCTGTTGACATCATAGATTCGGAAGTAATTGTGGTATGAGCCCGTCATGACTTGACTGCGAGCTGTCAGATGGCTTGTTTTATGCAGAGACGTACCTTCCGTCACCGCTGAAGGTGCACTCAAACTTGTCGAAGATACAGTCGTTCTCGTACAGGTCGCAAAGCTTCTGACGCAGGTGGTCGTGGATGTTGATGGTCTTCACGGGCTTGTTCTCCATGTTCATATCCCAGATCTTGAGGGTCAAGTAGTCTCGCGATAAGATGTAACGACCATCGCGCGAGAACTTGACATCGGAGATGGACGAAATGATCTCTGAGAAGAAAGACTTCTGAGATGGGTCCTCCTCCTCCTCGAAAACTGCTAGGTCAGCACCCACAGAAATGCCAAGACACTCACGTTTCGCGTGCTGATCACACAGGGCGGATTCTCGCATGTCGGCAAGCTTGATTGTACCCTTGGAACTCGAGTACATGAAGTGATTGCAGTTAATGGGGTGGAACTCAGCCGCCGTGATAACTTCGGTCAACTCCTCCATGTTGACAGGCTTAATGTCCACGATATCTGAGACGGTTAGGCAAAGGGGCTCGATGTAAAGTTGGGGAATGGGGCTGGCTCACTGAAACTCTGGTCGCTGATGTTGAGGTTCCACAGGTTGATGCGCAGGTCATCCGCAGAAATGTACGTTTCGCCGTCCGAGTTCACGGAGATTGAGTTGATGTGGTAGGCGTGAGCATTGGCGTAGACCTTACGCGGAACAGCGGCGGTAATTGAATCATGGGTCGTCATGCGGGGTAGACGAAGGAGGGCCTGTGATCCGGGCGCCCCTCCGCCATACTCAGTATGGTTGTTCTCCGCGACGACCTTGATCTGCTTGTCGAAAACTTTCCAAAGCTTGATGGTCTTGTCTGAAAGCGTCAGTCTCATTGACTTGGAACGGGCGGCCACTAGAAGCCTGCTCACCGTTGGTGCTGAGGAGGAAGTGCGCCGCGTTTTGACGTTTACACCATCGGATGCGATTGATCTTTTCCTCAATCTCAAGAGACTTGAGGTAGTCGAACTCGGGCTCGTGTGACTGGAACTGTAGAGCCGGTCAGCAGACTGCAACTCCAGACAATAAACAGAAACAACGCACTTCGGTGTAAAATTTGTACTCGCATCCTTTTTTCTGAGCAATGTTAGAGACGTTCACAGCGACGTGAGTTGATATGGGAGGAACAGTCAATTACCTGTTCGTTGCGCTCGAAGAGAACGACACGTCCGCCCTTATCACCGGTTGCAAGATAATCTCCGGTGTGATCAAATTCCACCGTGGAGATGATATCAGCTGTTATTGTGCATCAGTATCGACCGTGTATTCAGGTGGATGAGCACGCACCTTCCGTGATGTCTTCCACTTCGCCCTTGTCACCAAAACATTGGGCAAAGCGCCATTGGCTTTGCGGCGTCGCTTCAGTATCCATGCCCGGCAAAACTGGCCAGGTCAGTCGTCGTTCGACTGAGACAACAAATAGCTAACTGATGGAGAAGTGGTCGTTGAGCGACCACCTGCGTCAGGTAGGAGGTTGGGAAGCGATTCGAGAGGTCGCGGAAGAACGCGCGGTGACGGTTAGGAGGAAGAGTATCCAAGCTCGACGAAAGGTGAGGGATGGGACAGTCGGGTCGATGCGGTGAGAGTTGTCGTTGACGACTCGATACAAGGAAGCAGTATCAAGGGAAACAACCGGACCGAGTGAGGACTAAGATGAGATGGGTTCTGTCGACTGGTGGAGTTGGGCGACACGGAGGAGCGATGGAGACGGTGTATGTGGATGGATAGAAGAGGAGAGGGACGATGCTCAGTCCGAATGCAGTGGAGAAGAGAATTGGAGGGAGCGTGTCGTCACACTGCCAGGAGCAGGGGTGTTGCCTCCGCTTGGCTTGGAGGCTGAGTGCTGAGGCTGATTGACTGGTTGGATGAAGGGTATTGGTCGCTATTAGATCCGCGAGGACCTATTAATGAAAGGAGCGACCCGGCAACTAATTCGACCAGGCCATTAGACTAATGCGCACCAGCCAAATATGGCTGCGGCATGTTATCGACTGATTGGCCGCATGCCCAAATCACAATTGTATCGCTGCTTCGCGCCCATCGCGACTCCCCCCCATCTGGACACCAGCGGCATGTCGTGTCGCTGCTGTTGGTCGTCCCATACGCTTACAATGAGTCCGATCATGCGCGTTTACAGATTGCATTGAAAGGTTCAGCGCGCAAGCCCACGACCGCATAGTGCATCAGTGACAGAGCGTCTGGGCCTCTGGGCACCTGAGCGATTCGACGGTCGGTGCAGTTGAAGTGACCCGTACGCCTTGGGGAAGGGCATGGAGGCTGGGGATCACTCAATTCTATATGGGTTGCAACGGAACCAAATCGCGTCTGGGCACAGCCGTAGGCTCGCTGCTGCATTCCGCAGTCCTATCTGCCACGCGGTGTGGCATGCCGCTGGCTCAACGTCACCATCACCCGTCCGTATCGTATTCCGACGTCGTGTTCACCTGCTGCTCCAGACATTCTCGACAATCCTATCTGTCCTACCGCGCTCTCAGACATCTCGGCACTGCATTACGCGTTCTTTCAACCACCAGTCCGACCAGTATCTTCAGCAATGCCCCCTAAGGGGAAGAAGTCGAAGGCCGAGGAGGCTCTTGCCTTCCTCGACGACCTTGACAATCTGGAAGCTCCCCCCGTCGCCTCCGAAACCGACACCTCTACTCAACAATCTGCACGACCCTCGAATGACAGCGCTCGCAAGACTGATTCAGCAGAGGGAGAGCCAGCGGCCGACAAGGAGGCCGAGGATGCTCTTGCGTTCCTGGAATCGCAGATTAAGCAAAAGCGCGCTCCGTTGAGCGGGACCGGCGCGTCTCGAACTGGAAGTCCGCAGCTCTCTGGTCCGTCGTCGTCTTCTGCTTCGAAGCCTACTGCTCCCGAAGCACCTGTCTCCGCCCCGGCTTCTACCCCGGCCGCCTCCGGCTCGTTCTGGGGCAATGCCTCGAGCTTGTGGTCAAGCGCTTCCTCCGCTCTGCAGTCTGCTCAGCGCGTCGCTGAGGAGCAGTACAGCAAGGTGAAGACTGAGGGTGTCTCCGGTCTTCGCGACCAGCTCGATCA
Organism: Trichosporon faecale; assembly: GCA_039545375.1. NCBI lineage: Eukaryota > Fungi > Basidiomycota > Tremellomycetes > Trichosporonales > Trichosporonaceae > Trichosporon > Trichosporon faecale. The sequence continues at coordinate 2,971,303 of BCLU01000003.1, read as the reverse complement.
CCTTCAGGTAGGTGGTGTGGACCTGGCGAGACTTCGGAAGGACGCGGAAGAGCGCATTGGAGCAGCCGTCAAGGGTGTCGGCAACGTTGACCTTGAGAAGCTCCGTAGCGATCTTCTCAACCAGGCCGGCTCTACATTCACGACCCTGATCAACACGGTCGCACCTCCCATCTCGGCTCACGAGACTATCGAGCTTTGGTTCTCGCACACTATGGTTGGTTATGATGGTGTCGAAGGGGTCGTGTACCGCGCTTGGACCTCGATTCTTGAGCAAACCGAATCAGGAGAACTTGTGATCGTATGGTCACCACCGGAGAGCTCTTTGCCGGAAGAGCGTACACTTAGCCCTATCGACGGCTGGGAAGCCGGCTGGAAGTCGGCTCAGTCTGAGACCGTGGCTCTCCGCAGTCGCGAAGAGAAGAATCCAAAGCACAAGCAGGCTCAGGCTACCAAAGGTGAGGACCATCCAGGCGGCGACATTTCTTACCTTCAGATGACCCGGTAACGACGATTCCGGTCTTCCTTCAGCTTCAACCCGTGCTCGCACCGTTACCTATTCCCCAACCTCCCCTCCATCTCTCGAAAGCCGCCTCTACGTCTGAACCACAGAAGCAGCTGTATTTCATCGTGTCCCTCCAGGACCCCGTGAATGACATTCAGTTCGCGTCTGTGTCTCAGCCGGCTCCTGGTGACTGGCTCGAAGTCCCGTACGAGCGCAGCGACTGGGTCGAGGAGCGGCTCGTTGATGTCATCCGTACAAGTGTTGAGGTTGTGGCTCAAGACTACGTCTCAACTCGCATGGGTCTCAAGCCGTCGTCAACTGTTCCGGCGACTCCTGCCGAGTCCGAGAGTGCTGCGAAGGAGGCGTGAGGGGGTTAGAGGGGTCGTCTGCAGTTGTCTTTGTCCGGATACGATCACAATTAGGTTCACCATGCAAAGTGTTCATAGAGGATCAGAAATCACCAAGGTCAAGGGTGATTGTGCGAGCTACATATTGCTGGGGAGTTTCTCCCTTCCTCAAACCGGACACTGGAGGTGCCTCGGCAGCCACATGATCAGCCAGGGCGATAGCGGCCGCCTTGGCCTTCAGAACCGCACCCTCTGCCTTCTTCTTCGCCAGCGCAGCCTCGTGCGCCCTGGCCATTGACTCCTTAGTCTTCCTCCTGTTGTTCTCATTGATCCTCTGGATGCGAAGGTCGGCTTCATTGAGTTCCTCGCCTCCCTCCTCGAGTTCACCGGTGTTAGGGTCAGCTCCGAGGTCCCTGATCTGCTGAGCGAGGGACTCGACGGCCGCAAAATCGTTGCGGCGAAGTGCAAGCTCCTTGGACCTCATGAGAGATGTGACCTGCAGCACAATCTTCGTGCGGTGCGCCGTAGGCTTATTCTGTTGCCTGGCCTGAATCTGGCGGTTGATCTCGTCCTCGGTCATGGGGCGGTCGCGGAGTTTGCGGATCTGATCATGCTTGTGCTTCAACTCTGAGCGTCGTGGAGGCGGAACACCATCTCCCTGACAAGTGAGCATGAAACGCGAGAACTCAGACTAGTGGTCAGCTCCCTACTCTCTCCTCACAAGCTGTCTCCTGCTCACCTCGTCGAACTCGCTGTTGGAAACGTCGGCGATACGGTAGAGCCGCTGAACCTTGCCGTACGAACAGAGAAGCGCGCGGGTGTCGGTGACCTGCTTGCCCTTATACTCAATCGAGTACCGTCCGTGACCTCCAGAGGAATCGACAGACACAATCTTGTGGGCACGGTATTTCGGTCGCCCATTGTCGTCGGTTTCGCCCGCCATAAGTCGAACGTAGGCGCCTGAGGGTTAGTTTGGTTTGTGCGTAAACCTCAACATACCAGTGATGACTTTCTCGAACTCGTCCTTGTACATGAGATCCACAAGTTCGTACCTGCTCAAGCGAGCGGAGTCGAGTTCCTTGTAATTCGCAGGTGTGGCGTCAAGGTCGACCTCACCCTTGTCACGCCTCTCTGGGCGACTGACAGGGGACGTAGCACGCCAGTCATCGCGGATCGAAATCTCGCCCTCCTCTGACGACGCATCGTCTTGTCTGAGGGGCGAGGCCGAGCCAGGATGTCTTAGACGACGCTCCGCTCGGCGCTGCGCTCTCTCGTCCTTCTGCTTTCGCCTGTTCTTCAGTTCTGCCATTGCCCTTGATGCTTCCGTAGTCACCGAGGTGTGCTTCCGGCGCTTCTTGGCGTGTCCATCGTCCGAATCATCTCCTTCCATCTGGGCCATCTTCCACATAGCGTCAAGCTGCATGGAATCCTTGTACTTCTGGATCTCCTCTTGTCGTTGAGCAAGAATTTGTTCCTTCTCGATCTCTGGAAGGCTCTCCAGGCTGCAAGGTCAGTCTCATGCGCTTCCCGGCGACTCACTAGTCACGATCCGCCTCATTCCGGTACTTGCCCTCGAGAGGGTAAGGGTCGCCGGTCGCCCTCGCAGATCCTCGACGGGACTCGTCGTCGTCCGAGTCCAAATCCATGTCCATGTCCTCTTCATTGTCGTCAGAGTCCTCCATGAACGCCTGGCTCTTCTGCTTCCCGCGCTTCTTGCTGTGGTGAGGATCGTTCTCGGCAAGGCCGAGAAGTTCATCCTCGATGTCAGACATGGTGGATGGTCGTCAAACGAGTCGGCTTCTCAGAGAAAGGTGAAGAACGAATGCCGACCTCAGCGTTGTGCCGGAGGGATATGATGTATTTTGGATGCTGGGATTGCGGGAAGTTGGCGTATTGTTGGTGAATGCACTGAAACAACAAACTCCATCCATCATTGACTTATCAGTGCTGGTCGCTCTTTAGGGCGGAGGTATTTCACCACGTCGCGTGTGGGGTCCAAGGTACCGTCATCAATCGGTGAATTACAGCTTGGTAACAGACACTTCGACAGCTGGCATCGAGATTGCTCAGCGACATCTTTGCCAGCATGCGCCTACGAACGTTTGTTGGTCTGCTTCTCGTACTAGCAGCGTGTTTCTGCTATGCCGACGGTGGCGATCGACATACGAATAACTGGGCCGTAATCGTTTGTGCGTCGCGATACTGGTTCAACTACCGAGTGCGTAGTGTATTGGAGTCTTTCGCTGACTTTACAAGCACATGGCCAACGCTCTAGCAATGTACAGAACTATCAAGAGGCTCGGTATTCCCGACTCGAACATCATTCTTATGCTGGCCGACGATGTTGCGTGCGACGCTCGGAACGTGTTCCCGGCAAGCGTTTTTGGCAACCGAGATCGACAGCTGGATTTGTACGGCGACAGCGTGGAAGTGGATTATCGGGGCTACGAAGTCACTGTTGAGAACTTCTTGCGTGTTCTCACTGGCAGGTTTGACAAGCATGTTCCGCCGAATAAGCGTCTGCTCACAGACTCCTCGTCGAATGTGTTCCTTTATCTCACCGGTCATGGTGGCGACGAGTTCCTGAAGTTCCAGGACAACGAGGAGCTGTCCGCATTCGATATCGCGGACGCCGTCGAGCAGATGCACGAGAAGAGGCGGTACAACAAGCTTCTGTTCATGATCGATACCTGTCAAGCCAACACAATGTTCTCGCAGTTCTATTCACCTGACATCATCGCCACCGGCTCATCCTCGAAGGGCGAAAACTCGCTGTCTCATCATGCCGATGACCAAATTGGCGTCTCGGTCATTGACTCCTACACGCACTTCACCTTGAACTACTTGGAAGGATTCAACAAGTCCTCCAAGGCCACTATCAAAGATTTCGTACGTCGCCCCACAACACCGCCGTGCTGACCCTGCAGTTCGACAGCTATGACCCGGTCCAGATCTTGTCCAACGCCGGCGTGTCCACAAGTCTGAGCAAAACCCCGCCGGCAGAGATCCTGTTGACCGACTTTTTGGGCGGGGTTTCGCGAGTAGAGGTATCAGATACGAAGATCAGCGTCGACGGAGATGGCTGGGTTGCATCCGGATCTGCCAAAGGAGAGATGGCACCGCCGCCTTTGAATGAGTTCCGCCCCGTTAGCGGTGTCACGGTGTAGGTTTTGGACAACAGCTGTATCAGGGGATAGTCCTCATTGCACTCAACAGCTTAATGCATTCATGTGTACCATATGGCGTGGCAATCAGAGGCTCTTCTTGTGTTCCACCACGGCCTGGACGTCATTGACGATCTTGCAAAGCCGCAAGCCCATGTCCACAGCCATTCCCAAGGGAATAACCAAAAAGGGGACGTAGCTGCTCAGAAGCATACCCAGCTCTGCAACGCTGAGAGGCGGTTTCGAGTACGGGTCCGAGAGGACAGCATTGAGCACGGGAAGAAGGGTGGTTGCAGTCGAAGCGCCGTATGCAAGGAGGAGGGCTAAGCACTCAATCAGTTTCTAGCAGCACCGGGGAATAAACGAACGGTAGACACGCTTGTCATCTGTGCAAAGTCAGTTAGGACCATGGTATCCACTCTTACTCTTCCAAAGACCAATGCTTCCGACCACAAAGGAGAACAATTGGAACGTCGCTTCCAGACAGAAAAACGTTCTGAGCCAATCCCACTCCTGTCCGCCGTGGATCGCGCCGGTCAGGATCGGGTCGCGGGTCAGTGAGATATACCATTCCAGAACAAGAGGAAAAGGGGTGCCTTTCAGCAATTCCGGAGGATACAGGGGCTGCAAGTCGACGAACAGCGTTACCCACTGTCGCTGTCAGTTCAGTTGCGGTTGCACCAACCCACGATGTGGGTCTGTCGTCAGTTACGGCTCCTCACTTCATGAGATGAGCTCACGAAGAGAAAGATAAACCAAACAAGATCCAGCGGTCGCCCCTCGAACCGTCCCATGTTGCCGCCTGCTTGAGAAAAATCGCAGTGTAGTGATGCAATGCTGACATCGTCCTGACACTGGCATAAACGATCCGGTTGCTCGGATGTCAACAATCGCATTTGCCTCCGTCATCTTTTCATCGTCTCATACCCTCGTGGCAGTTATCAGCCTCGGCGTCAATGCCCAAGCGCACTGCGCCCATGGATGCTATGGTAATATGCACTCATGCTATGCTCTACAATGACTATCTGCATTCAGCAAGCAGGGCCTCCAAGTCAGCAACAACATCGGACATCGTTGGGCGCTCCGCTGGATCCTGGTGCCACATCCGTTCGATGAGGTTAACTGGCTCAGAGCCCCAATGCTTCCGTAGACCCGCCAAGCTGGGTCGCTTATGCTTCTGCCCGACTGCCTCGTAGATGTAATGCTCGTTGTGACCTTCCCACGGGTATTTCTGACGTTAGTCAACAGTGTTGAAGGACCAACTTGCCTTGTCGCCCGCCCAGCCGGACAGCATTTCCCAGTAAACTAGCGCAGCCGAGAACACGTCCACTTTGTAGTCGTACCGGGGGTTCGGGTGCCAGAGCTCCGGAGCTTGCCAGTTTACCGTACCAACGAGACTGCGAATCATCGATCTAGTCGTGTGCTTTACACGCGCAAGACCGAAATCGCCAACCTTAGCCACACCGCTGCGACTGATAAGAATGTTCGTGGACTTGCAGTCGCGGTGAATGATGGCTGGTTTACGCAGATGGAGATACTCCAGTCCGCGAGCTATGTCGAGCATGAGCCGCAAGACTCTCTTCAAAGGCGGAGGGGGCACGTTCCGGATATAGTCGAACAAGTCGCCGTTCTCGCACAATTCGCTGATGAGCATGCACGGTACTTGTGACGAGTCTTCGGGTATGCAAATGCCCCGGAACCTCACGATATTTGGATGACTGAACTCTGCCAGAAGCTTTAGCTCTCGGATATCCATTTCGCTGAGTTGATCACGAAATTCGGAGATAGCGACCTTGCGCCCCTTGAGTTTGCCCACGTAGACGTCCTTGAAGCCGCCGCTTCCAATCTTCTCAAGCTTCTGCAGATGTTCTGGCTTGATAGTGAAGTCTTCGAGGCCCAGCTCCTGCAAGTCCAAATTGAGATCATTCTCAGGGTTCTTCTCCGAGTCGTCGTCTGATCGTGGAGGGGTCGCAGGATCGGTGGCATGAATGTGTTCGCGCAGAAGCACTGGAGTGGCCTGTCCATCCCGAACAGTATCTGTAGCGACCTTTGGAACCACCTTTGGGTGAGGTGAGTTTCCTCTGATTGTACTCTGGGAGCTAGCAGTTGAGACGCGGCTCAATGTCGCCTGTTCCTCATGCCACTCCAGCAGGGCCTTCGCCAACTGAGGTTTCGTGCCGCCGACTTCGAGGTTCCTGGATTCGCACATCTTGACCAGCTCGTCACGGCGAAGCTTCGTCAAGTAAGACAACGTGGCAGACGACAGATCGACAGGAGGCGTTTCGTTCGGCCCTCCTTCCTCAACGTCTTCATCCATGAAGTCGTCGTCGTTGACAAGACGCATGTCGCCGAAGCTCTTGCCTGAGCGCGTCGTTCGCCCGCTTGTCGTTGTGATTTCCGGTAGCATCTCTACATCCATAGTGCTGTTTGCTTTTGCAGAGTTGCGCCGGGTAGACCTGTGCGACGATTGGCCCGAAACTTTGGTGACCGCCCTCGTTTGCGTACTTGCCGACTGAGGTTTCTCCGCTCCATCTGCAGCGACTTCTCCTTCCTCAGAGAACCAACTGCTGTCGCTGTTGTTCTCTTCCAAAGCCTTCAGCGCGCGGCGCTTAGCAAGACGTTGATGGCGTGCGCGTCGAGTGGCGGTCTTGTTGGCTCGCCGTCGTGATGATGCCGTAGTTCCGTGCTCGGTCAGGTCCCCATTGTCTTCGTCGTCTGCGTCGACTTCCGTAGAGGCACCTGACTTCGTGGGTCGGCGATTGCGGGGCCGGAGGCGACGAATTAATGGAGTAGATCGGACCCCGTCTAGCGTGTCCTTCGGCCCAGACAACATGCTGCGGATAGGGGGACGGCGGAGTGGCGTGCTGGGACCTTCACCTGCTGAATCCGTTGTGGAGGAACGCCGAGTCAGCCTTGTCCCCGACGGACTCAAGACGTTGTCCCCGAACCGCGCATGTCTGCCGTCCGCGCGTTGAACGGTCTTGGCTCGCGGCTTGGTATTGCGTCCCTTCGATTTCCTGGACGACTCGCCTCCCGTTTCACGAACGATGCACTTGGTACTGCGCAATGGACGCGGAGTGTCATCGACGTCCATGCCTTCACCTTTACGACCATGCTCTCCGTCAGAGGAAGTTGTACCCAAAGATGTCAGTGTCGACGTGGACTGGCTCCGCGGTTCCCCACGAGAGGAAAGCTTCCCACCGTTAGGTTGCTTCGCCGGCGCTGGTGTAGACGCAGACTCGGAATATCGTTTGCGCTACCGTCAGCGATCTCATCGCTCGCCTGCGCACCAGTTCCAGTAGCCCTGTTACAAGGTCAACCTTGCTCTTCTCTCGAACTCTTCCCTCGGCCTCTTCATCCTCTTCAGACCACATGCCAGCGACCTTCCACAGTCGAACCAGCTCGTCCTTCTTTAGGCGGTGAAGCGTATGCGCCGAGGCGACATGCAAAAGATTCTGGTCGTCTGAGCTGCGTCAGATCATGAGGTGACTATGATTTCCTCACCCTCGGCAATAAATTGCGGCGCTTCGTCTTCTGTCTCGATCCAGCTGTCCCCGTCAGAGGAAGGGGCGGTCTTATCCGTCCGCTTCCGTTTCCGGGGACTGAGCTCGCTTTGCGCGTTTATCGCGCGAGCCGGTATTTTCAGCGACAGCTCTGCTCTGCGAGACTGTGACCCCGACCTCGGACGGGTTGGCGCGCCATGGCGCGAAGCTACCCGTGAAAGCCGCTCAGAAGGTTGGTCAGAGTCCGAATCTGCAAACAAGCGGTTGCGTAGGCCGGTGCCTAACTTCCTCCGTTTAGGGGGTCGTCGGACAGGTGTGACTGCATGTTTTGGACGCATGGGAGAAGATGCCTTCAAGGGGGACTCGAAGTACGGGTTGGAGCGAGTCCTGGCGGTCGTGAACATGCTGGTTCGGTGTGGAATGTCGCGGTACTGAGACGAAAGGAGGGTGGAGGTGATTCCGTCCAAAGGCAAATCGGGTGATTGAGTGCGACAAAGTATCGCGAGAGCGATCGTCGAGTTAAAGTGTACAGCGACCGTGGGTCGAATCCTCACCACATAATGTGTGAGGTTGAGTAAGTGGGTGTTGTTAATCGCAAGGAGCAGTTGACCCACACCTACCCTCTCGCGGCAGTAACTAGGTACGCAGCTCCCTTGCAGATCACAACAGCCTACCTTAAATCACGTGACGTACTTGAACATGCGAGCCTATCTCATATGTTTATCTGGGTTTGACCCAACCAGTATCTCGATTGCCACCCCGATCTCGGCCGGACGGGCATCGTTGTTTCGTCACTAGTCTCCACAACACCATCCTTTGATGACTCGGCGCAAGCAGAAATTCCTTTCTGACGGCTCTGACTCAGGAAGCGAAGGCGACAATGGATCGGACATCGATTTCGACTCGCAGGAGGATGAAGACTCCCGGGCTGAGCGCCGCCTTTTCGAACGACGACAGCGCAAGCGGCCTCGAACTGGGCGGAGCGGGAAGGAGGCTGACTGGGAGGGAATATTTGGAGCGGATGACAACGAACTAGGCAGGCGAAGTGGAGCGGGAATCGGTAGCAGACAAGGAGCACCAAGAGGTGGGAGTTCCCGAAGCGACTGGACTAAGTGGGTATCTTTTTGTTAGCCGCAATGCTTACAAAACCAGAGCTCCAACCTTTGTCAGTGGCATCAACAAGAGGGCGTCTGCATTGTCCGATGACACCGGCAGTTCTGATTCCAACAAGAAGAAGGACGACAACAAACCGGCCCGCGATCCCGAGAGTGACGATGGAGGCGATGATCTAGACGACACCGATGATTTCGATGATTCCGACAACAACTCCCGCCCTCCTTCTCCACGAGTCAGAGATCCTGAATACGAGAATGATAACGACGATGGAGATACGCCAAGGGGGATGGGGTTCGCAAGGATGAACGCGATCTACTCGGGACTACGAACAGAAACATCGCAGTCAGGCGACACTGAGCGATCAGCGCGCGAGCAGACGGATGGGCCTTCAGCATTCGGGAGACGAGCGGCCGCGTTCCGCGATACGGTCTCTCATTTCGCCAGCTCTGAGAGGTCCAATTTTCAGTCCAGCCGTTCGTCTACACCTACTCCCGCTGCACCCAAGCCGGCGGACTTGTCCAAGGCTGATAAAGCGCACTTGAGCAAAGTGTCTGGGTCTTTCGGAGCCAACATGCTTCGCAAGTTCGGCTGGACTCCGGGAAAGGGCCTCGGTGTCGGAGAAGATGGTCGGGCAGTTCCGATTGCTGTCGGAATGCTCAACCGAGGTGAAGGAATCAAGTCTGGGATCCGCACGGAGGACAGCAAGCGAGAAGCTCGTCGAAAAGGCGGCCTTGAGGAAGATGTCGAGGCTACAGTGCCGAAGAAGTCCAAAGGAAAAGGAAACCAGCGGCCTGCTTCTGACGGTTGGAAGAAGCACAAGCAGGTTAAAGTGAAGGTTGAACACAAGACGTACGAGCAGCTTATCGCCGAGGACGACACAACCCGGGCAGGCGTCGGCCTCGTGCTCGATGCCCGAAGCGGAGAGCTGAAAACAGTGGAGTCTCTCTCAGAGTTGTCTATTTCAGGGTGGACGCCGACAGCGGACACCGGTCAACTACCCGAGCTTCGCCATAACCTCCGTCTCATCCTCGACATCACAAAGGGTGACGTTGGAAATTTAGTAAGGGAGGGCAAGTCTGTCAACGAGCGGCGGCAGTGGACAACCAGAGAGGAGGAGAGGTCCCGCGCCAGACAGAACGATGCCGCCGAAAACTTGCGACATCTTTCTCAAGTGCAGGGCCTAATCTCCGAGATCGATTCCAAGACCTCCGAGGTTGCGAGGTCTGGCACTCCTTCGCTCGAGCAATTGGCGGCGCCATTCAATCGCCTTCTTACCGACTTCAAGGACGAGTACGCCCGCCTTTCGCTGGACGACGTAGTTGTGGCTGCTATCGACGCCGTCTTGAAACCATCATTCGCCACATGGCAGCCATTCGACGTGTCTTCAGACGTTCTCCTGTCGACACTGAAGCCGTGGCGGAAAGCATTCAAGTTGGCAGCGGAAGACACTCCCGGCCCCGCCTCCGCTGATCAGGAAATGACCGCGTGGGAGAGCCTGCTCTGGCATCGATGGCTACCGAAAGTGCGCTCCACAATCAACAACGAGTGGTCACCGATTGATGCTTGGCCGGCAGTGCACCTCGTGGAGTCGTGGGAGCCCTTGCTGCCTGACTTCATCCGCGACAACGTACTTCGCCAACTGGTTTTGCCCAAAGTCACGGCCGCTGTGGAGTCATGGACAGGCCGCGAGAAGAATGGAGTGTCTTTGGCGTCCGTCGTCTTCCCCTGGCTTCCCCTTCTAGGGGATCGCCATGGCGAAGTTCTTGAAGAAAGTAAGCGGCGCATCCGTTCGCTCCTGCGGCGATGGAAGCCGGCAGACGGAATCTCATCAGAGCTGTCGCGATGGAGGAACGACATCTTCTCTGCGCGCGAGTGGGATACACTGATTGGGGAGCATATTCTCGGCAAGCTGGGATCTGTTCTTCGAGACCTTGTCATCAATCCTCGCGACCAAGACATGTCGGCTGTTGTCAACGTTGTTATGCCCTGGCACGCGCTCATTCGACCTTCAAACTTCACCCGCCTGTTCGAGTTGGAATTCTTCCCTAAGTGGCTCAACGTTCTTTACCTATGGCTAGTGCACCCAGGGTATAACGGGGAGGAAGTGGCCCAATGGTTTGAGTTGTGGAAGAGCCTCTTCCCTGCTGAGGTGCTTAGTCATAAGGCTATAGCGCATGGCTTCGAGACTGGCGTTAAGCTCATGGGAGAGGCTCTGGCCCTTGGGCCGTCGGCGCCGCGGGAGTTGCAGCGTCCCTCCTACATCCCTTTGTCACGCTCTTCAAAGTCGCCGGCGGGTGTATCCAAGGCTTCCTCTGTGCCAACGTCTCTCCCAGGTACTCGACACGACGAGATCACCTTCCGCAACGTCGCAGAGGACTTCATATCAAGCAATGACTTGCTGATGGTACCTCTTGGTAAATCACATTCCACCACCGGGAAACCCTTTTTCCGAGTCGGCAAGAGCATCGACGGCAAGGGTGGTGTTACCATCTACGTTAGCGAGGACGCTGTGTTCGCCCAGGGCGATGATGGTGGCTTCCATGCGGTCACGCTGGACGATGTCGTTCGAAGGGCTGGTGGAGGTCAATAGAGATCCGCCCATGACGTGTATTATGCAGCGGTATCAGATGTTCACCGTTTCAGCTCCATTTCGCGGCCCCCTTAACATAGATGATGACATCGATTGAGCACTCACTCAGAAATAGAAATCACTGTTGGCAGGCCGGCAGACCTTACTGAACACTAGCCTCGGGCAGTCACACACTCACAAAAGCGACACGGCCATGGGAATTCTACAGAAGATCGAGGACATCGAGAGTGCGTAGCTGGACGTGGCCGCGATCCCCTCCCCACCCAACGAGTGACTACTGACTTTTGCACAGAGGAGATGTCGAGGAGTGAGTACTTTTCGCTTCGTCTAGGCCACTGAGCTTTCGTTAACCAAACCAGCGCAGAAGAAGTGCGTGCTGTCGGGATAGACTGGGGAGTCAATGCTTACCTGCAACCTTCACCTCATACAGCAAGGGTGCGTACAATAGCTAGCGCCAGAGACCCAGTGGCTGACCTATAAGCGACGGAATATCACCTGGGACTGCTTAAGGTGTGTTGCACTTCATGAGGTTAGCTGTGTTGTCAACTGACCCGAAACATGACTGCAGGCTAAGCGTGAGTATAGTCTGCGGGCTGAAGCTGATCGTCAGTCGCTAAATACCGTGCTCAACTACTCGAACCTGAACGCAAGTCTGGGAAGCCTGGAGAAGGTTTCGATGTGATGAAGTCTGGAGGTAAGATAAGGGATCCCAGAGGCTGCTGACTTTCAGATGCTCGAGTGTGCTTGATTGGATTCCCGTCAGTCGGAAAGTCGACACTTCTTTCCAAAGCTACAAAAACGGAGTCAGCGGTTGGAGCGTACGAATTCACCACCCTCACGGTTCGTGTTACTGCCCCTTGCGCGCATAGTTCGCTGATGGCAGGCTATTCCTGGTGTGTTGGAGTACGAAGGAGCCAGGATCCAGCTTCTCGACTTGCCTGGAATCGTACAAGATGCGGCCAAGGGAAGAGGACGCGGTCGACAGGTAGTCTCTGTGGCCAGAACAGCCGACCTCATTCTCATCATGAGTAAGTGGGATTGGCGCCTAAGAAACAAAAGTCGAGGGGGACTGATCATGATTCCAGTCGACGCAACAAAATCGGATGAGCAGAAGGCGCAACTGGAGTTGGAGCTCGAGGCAGTCGGAATTCGCCTTAATGGCCACGCTCCCGACATCGTCTTCAAGCAGAAGGCTGCGGGAGGCATTACCATCACCTGCACGGTCAAGCTCACGAAGACTGATGAGCGCACCATCCGGTCAGTCCTTCAGTCGTACCGCATCCACAACTGCGATGTCATGGTTCGAGAGGACGTCACGATCGATGAGTTCATCGATGTTCTGCTTGGTACTCGCAAGTACATTCCCGCCCTCACAGTGATCAACAAAGTGGACGCTGTCTCCATGGAGACGGTTGATCGCATGGCCCGGTCTGGAGACGGCAAGACTGTTATGATCAGCTGTGAAATGGATCTGGGTCTTGATTGGCTCCAGGAGGCTATCTGGAAAGAGCTCGGTCTTGTAAAGTGCGTGCCCTGTCACAACCAAAACTGACGTGATAGAGTGTATACCAAGAGACGCGGAGAGCAACCTGATCTGTCGGACCCGATCTGCCTGCGTCAAGGTGCGACGATTGAGACGGTCTGTCACGGCATTCACCGTAGCCTCGCGTCTCACTTCAAGTACGCCCTGGTCTGGGGCAAGTCATCAAAGTTTAATCCTCAACCGCAGAAAGTTGGGCTCACCCACTTGGTCCAGGACGAGGACGTCGTGAGCATTTTCACCAAATAGAGTGACACATATCATACCTCATGTATTTATATGACGAGTGGAGACGACAGAGCAGAGCAGAAATTGATTACATGCAGATACGTAACAACAGGGTGTGGAGGGGGTGGAACTATTCAGGGTGTTGCGGAAGATAGGACAGGTTGAGGTAGAGGACAACTTCAGAATTTGAGGCCCAGCTGGCTGCGGATACCCTCAACTCGGGAGTCAACTTGACCAAACCACTCAATGGCGCCAGACGCTCTGCGGGCGGCCTCCTCATTTTCGCGGACAATCTCCGTCCTGGACTCCAGGGCGCCACGGAAGCGTTCCCGGAGGTCCCAGGCTGCGAGGCGCATAACCTTCCGAACCTCACGGCCGATGCGCTGAGCCTCCGCTTGGTGGAACGGTGTCTCCTCCCCCTCGTCGGCGGCTCCAGCAAGCAGGCTTGCACGAATGTGTCGTCCGACGTTACGGGGGATCGAACGAGGAAGCTCGTAGACAACATAAGCGACCGCTCCCACAACGAGAACACCGAGAGCAGGACCAGCCCACTTGCGTACGACGGGGCTTGAGGCGAGCTCTGAGAGGTGGACCGCGCTCTCAAAGATCGTACGAATAGCCATGGTCTTCCCTCCGGCCATGGAGAACGCGCCAATGGCCACTGAGGCAGCGCCGAGTCCCGACATTTCCGCAGGCACCGACGCTGGGATGAGACTCTTCAGAGAAGACGTCTTCTCCTTGTCGGCAGGCACGTCATCACCGAGGAACAGGTGGAACTGCAGGTCGAAAATGTCGGAAATCGATACTTCTCTGAGCACGACATTATCGGTGAGGCTGAGACCGACATTGGTCAGTCCGGAAGATCGGCGACCCTTTCCATGGTTGAAGAACATCGCGTTGGCGTTGAAGACGCGCTTTGAGCGCTCAACGTCGATAGGAAGGTGTTTGTCGCCAAGGACGTTAACCTCCTTCACGGCGTTGGTCGTTAATGTGCGAGAGGCGTTCTCAGCGTCGCGAACTGCTTGGTCCAAAGAAGAGAGCAGAGCTCGACGAACCTCGAACGCATAGTCCCAGGCGCCAAGAAGGCCCGGATAGAGAGGCATCTCGACACTCTCGGAGGCCTCTCCACGGCCCACACGGTCGAGGGCCTGACGGAGTGAAGACTCGGCGGCAGCGACAGCCCGAGTGGTAGCCGATTCTTCCTCGCGAACGAGGCTGTCTTCGAGGTCGTCCTTCCCCTGCTGCATTTGGTCGAGCTCAGGCTTAACGCGCTCCACGACTTGGAGGGCGGCGTCACGTTCCTTGGTGGCGACAAGGGTGTTAGCGGAGCCCAGAAGCTCTACATCAGCGAGCAGATGCGTGATGTAGTTCTGGGCGGGGCCCAGTTTCGACTTTGCGCGGTTGACGAGGACGAAAGAGCGGAGTGACTGCTCCAACTGGGAGAAAGTCTCGTCCAACTCATCAGCCCCCTCGTCTCCCTCGCTGAACCCGAACGCAGCCGAAGCAGAGTCAACGAAGTGGACAAGGTCATCGGCGTCGGCGTAGGTCTCCGGGCTTAATTGCCTGAGCTGATCCATCACCGCCTTGCGGCAGCGCTCCTTGTCCTTGATCTGGTCGAAGCGGTTCACGACGATGAACAGATGGGCCTTCTCTTGGCCCGCTTGCCAAATGAACTCCTTGGCAGACAGGGTGAAGTGGTTGGCAGCTGATACAACGAAGACGACCACATCAATTTCCTCCTGACGAGCAAAGTTCGCCGTCGTTTTGATAGAGTCACGGTTCAAACCCGGAGCATCGATGAGGGAGATGTCGACTGTACCGTTGTGAAGAATCGAGGGAATATCTGTCTCCTTGTTCTTCAGGTACACGCGAAGAGGTGGCGCAGAGGCGTCGATGTCTGGATCGGTGGCAAGGTTCTCCAGTTCGGCGATAGCAGCGACAGAGTAGGTCGAGGGGTCGTTGACATCATAAGTTTCTTTGTCGAGGATGTGAACTTCCTCCTTTCCGCCATTCTCATCAGCGCTAGCGATCTCGACGAAGCGAGTTGTCAGAGGCTGCTGGTCTGTAGGCATGACCTCTGCGCGACGAAGAAGAGCATTGACGAGAGTAGACTTGCCGGCGTTCAGGTCACCTGTAACGAGGACACGCGAATGCGCATCATTCACGCGAGCGTGGAGCAGGCTGAGGTGTCTCAGAGCAGCAGAGAGGCGGTTGTCCAGCAGCGCCGAAATGGACGATCGTTCCAGCCGCGTAATGAGCGATTGGGCGTGTCGAGTGGCACCGAGGTTCAAATCGAGACTGAGGATCGAGAAGTCATCGTTGGGTTCACCGACACTGCTCTCAGGCTCCTCTGAGAGTTCGGTGAGGGGAGTTGCGACAGACTCGCCGTCGGTAGAGCTACTGGCAGAGCTGATGTACGAAACAGACCGAGTGAGCTGCTGGCGCATATTCGGGCGCGCAGTCACAATGACTTCGGAAGGAGCTTGGGGCTCATCGACAAACGTCATGGTCCGACGTCCGATGCCAGGTCGGGCTGAAATTAGCGCTCGCTCATTTCACTCATCACACGGCAGAACCAGAACATACCTCGAGGACCCGAAGACGCAGCAGCTGAGGAGAAGTGAGGGTACCGGATCTGCCAGGAGTCGCCGTTGAAGTTTTTGAGATCGGCAACAAGATGAGTGGTGGAGTCGATAGCTGTCGATAGCCTGGAAATGATAAGCCAACAGAACAGGATGACCGACGGTCACAAGCACACTCACTGGTTCTGCTTCGCCTCGTAGTCACGGAGGGCAGCATTACCGGCAATAATGGACTGGCTCAAAACAGAATGGTGACCAATGTGGGATTCCTTCTCCACGAGTGGAGAGTCGGGCGCCTGGGCGCGGTACGGTTGCATGGTGGGTTACGGTTCTCCCAATGGTGGCAAAGCGGGATGGATGCCACGCTGTGACTCTGGCGAACTGGGGTTCAAGCGCTGAGAATTCGAATGTTGGCGGATACGAGAAAGAGTTAACGAATGAGGTGGTGCTGAGTCAATCGAGGTGAAGATGAGGACACAGCGATGGTCGACGAAGGTGGAGTGTGATGCGGCAAAAGGTGGTGCAGACTGGTCAGCGAGATGCAGTCAAACGGGACTAGTCGGATGAGGTCTGCTGCGTGGGGAAAGGGATGCGCGGAACTGCTTCGGCTAGGCTCATGGGATCATACCACAGCCAGACAAGGCTCCGAATGCCTCCGTCCGCAATTCACATGTCATTTTACACGTGGATGGAAAACTGGTACAACGCCGCAGTGGCGTTTTCCACGTGGCGTGACGCGTTTGTTTTGTTTGTTGTTCGGCCCTTCCCTGATCCCCTCATGCCCTCAGCACAGGGCCGTTCACCTTGGCTGATCGGGAACCGATGGTACATGGCTAGAGTCCAACTTGCTATTTCACACACGACATCAACCATACAGAGGCACGCCCGCGGCATCGTCAACGATTACTACGCTCAATCTCACAGCGGACGCCGCCAACTGTGACCTGTTAACATGGCCGACCTCCTGGAAACGCCATCCAGGCTGCTGAAGCGTGTCCAGCAATATGAAGACATGGACTTGCCGTCACTACCAAGCATTAGCCATGACGTTGACTGCGATCAAACCACCGAGTATCCGGATCCTGATGGTGACAGTGTGACATCTGGAAATGAGGTACGTTTGGCATGGTAGTCACGAAGATGTTGACGATAAGGAATGGTCTACACCGCAGGTGGGGCGCCCCTTTCCTTCGCCACCTGCTGGTCACAATGCCGCCATCTCCGAACGTAGCTCTCTCACGTATAACCGAAGCCCCCTGGCATCGAATGACTCATTTTCCGACTTTCACTCGTCTCCTCAGAAGCAGCTCAGTGACGAAGAGCCCTCTTTCCTGGCCGATCTGTCAAAATCGCGAAACATCCCGAACAAGTCCTCCATGCCCGCCGCAAACGACTCAGATTTCTGGGAGGACAGCTTGGCGTCCCGCAGACTTCCCGCCACCGTCGTCGACGACGAACCTGACACATCTTTGTCGCTCCATGAGACGACAGCTGAAACTTCTTCCACTTCAGACATGGACACTCCGTTGCCTCGTCATTACCAACGCAAACCGGCCGGCTTCAGTCAACCAACAGTGCCAGGACCTGGGCCTGAAGTTCGCATTCCGAGTCTCACTCGGAGCGAAGTGTCGGGTACAGACCATGAGGCAACGACACCAGAAAGCTGCGATCGAATCCTGAACTCCGCGACCTTGCCCGCCGATGGCCTGGCTGACACCCATTCTGCAGACATCGATGGCGCTGACCTCGACCAGACGCAGCGAACCGATGGCCAAAGTGACAAGTCTACCAAGGTGCCGAGCAACACCGTTACTCCGGCTGTGATGCGCTTCATGGACACCCCAGATACCGCCATAAGGGCTGCCGCGACGCCCTTTGGGGTTGGGGCTGCCCTCAGGGATGTGACCCGCAGACATGCAAACGTAGCGGATGTTCCCAGCACCCCCTTCACGCCGTCTGTCGACTACCACAAGACACCTCGTGCGGCTCTAGATGACGCTGAGCGTCGAAAGAACCACGTCTTGTCCGTTCTGGCCTCATCGACACTACCGTCTCGGGTCAAGCGGTTCACTCCTCATCCTCGTCGTCACGCCTCCGTGGCTCCCAGTGCTGAGTCAGTCTCAGAAGAAACATCCTTTCTGAGCAAGGCCCAGGATGAAAGCCGCTCTGTGAATGAGTCTTTCATCTCCGTCGCTTCCTCTCAGGATCTTACGCCCGATCGCCGAGGTTCGAGAGCTTTCAATCAACGAGCCAACACGTCTGTTCCCAACATCCTGTACTCTGGTGCGGTTGCTTCCAGTCCCGGGGTATCCCACTTAGACAACCGACCCGACACCGTCAAAATACAGAAGCACCTCAACATGATGAATCAACAGCTGCTGGACAACAATGCCGAACTCGCGAGGGAGGCGGAGGAGTGGAGAAGCGAGTGTACTCGTCTGATCGGCATCATGCGCGAGGTGGGAATACAAATCGACGACGATGGAAACGTCCTGGGAGAGCTGCCTAAGCTGCGCGAAGGCAACACCCTTGATCAACTCTCGGATGTGGATACGAGCCACAGGGTCGGGGGTGAGGCTACAGTTGAGCAAGCCCAAGCGTTCAATGCTTGTTCCGAGGAAGTTGACGGATTGCGAGGCGCAACGCCGGTGCAGGATGACTTGTCGGCCTTGAGAGAGGAGTTGGAAGAATCCCGCAGAGCCCACGACGCTCTGAAGGTGGAGTTCAGCCAGAAGACCAAGGATCACACGTTGCAGTTCACAGAAATCTGCACCGAGTTTGAAGAGCAGGTTCAACAACTAGAAGCCCACGTCCGCCAGCTGCAGAATGAACTGGAAACGACCAAGGCCGCGGCAGTAGTGCCAGCCGATGATCACCTCCACATCGCTGAGGCTTCATCTTTGCGCGACCGGATTCAGCTACTGGAGAAGGAACTCGACCAGTCGACGGAAGAGGCCGCCAGGCTGCGAGCTGAAAATGAAGGTCGGATTCGAGAGCTTGAGGGAGCCAAGAACCGCCTTTCCGAGGTAGAAGAGCGTCTGTCGGAGCTCGACTGTGCCAAGGGGGTAGCTACTCATGCGTTGGAGCAGTCGGAGAAGGCTCGTTCTTCGGCGGAAACGGAACGAGAGGCGGCTGCCAAGGAGGTCGAAGAGTCGCGCCGCCAGTTGGCGGACATGGAACGCGTCTTAGCGACCAATCAGGCAATCATGGAGGAGCAACGGCAGGCGCTGAGCAATCTTGAAGATCTTGCTGGCCGCGAGCACAGAGACCTCGAGGATACGCAAAGGCTGCTTAGGGACGCGCGAAGAGAGCTCGGCGAGGCCCATTCACGACTGCTGGACAAGGATCAGGAGATCGAGACTCTCCGCGGCCAGGCCGACATAGCAATTCTCGAGAAGAGTGCGCGACTTGACGAAGAGAACGGATTGGAGGCTGAGAACAGCATCATCGGGGCTCTGGAGGACAGATTGGAAGCTGCGCACAAGGAGATTGGTCGCCTGAAGCACGAAGCCCGGAGCACACCGATCCATCAATCTACCCTAGAGGCTCGCGACGCTCGCATCTCCGCTCTGGAGACCGAGAAACTGGCGTTGATGGAGCGGCTGAAGGCCCACGAAGTCTCTAGCCCCGCTCGATGGTCGAGCTCCGTGATGACCTCCACGCCGCTCCACAAAACAGTTACCTCTCTGAAGTACCCGAGTACGCCAGGGCCCCTCAAGGATGTGAGATATCGGAAACGAAACGGACTTGACTGACCGATCGCAGATCTCCTGGCTCCAGACTACCATTGGTGACTCCAATGAAAGCATTTTGCGGGCTCAGCTGGAACTTTTGCAGCAAGAGCTCGATATTGCAAACTCTCAGCTGGACCGTAACTTTGGACGTCTCGAAGAAGCCGGATTCAGCGCAGTTGAACTTGCCGAGAAGCTTGCCGCCTCAAACACCCGAATCGCCACGCTCGAGGAGGAGCTTGCCCTCCTCGCTCGCGAGAACAAGATCTCCCTCGCGGGCGCCGAGGCCGACAACGAACGGAATGAGCGTCTGGAAAGCGCGCTCGAGACCGTTCGTGAGCAAATGGCCATCCTGAAAGATGACATGAATCGGGAGAAGGAACGCTGGCAAGACGACAATCGGCGACTTCGCGTCATGCTAGCGGATGTGCAGTCCAAAGCAGACGAGGAGATTGAAGCACTGGGAGTCGAGATCGCCCAAGCTCAGCGGGAATCGGATGATCAATTCACCGAGTACCAGGAGCGCTTGCAGACGATGCGTGCAGAGAGAGACAGCGTAGACGCGGTACGTAACGACGACTCCTCTTTCCCTGCCTTGATTTTGAAGCTGACATAACAAAAAGAAGTTGCGCAACCTGATGGGTACCATCGAAGCATTGCAGCGCGATCTCGATGAAGCTCGGAGGACAGCTAGCGATGCTGAACTTCAAAAGATAATGCTGCAGGAGCAGAATTTCCAGTTGGAGAGGCAGCACACCGTTGCCTCATCCGCGCAGCGATCCTTGATGAACGCTCGCCTAGCGACAGAGGAATTGCAAGGTCAACTGCAAGAACGGACCCAAGCATTGGAGGCAACGCGGAAACAAGTTCAAGCTCTCGAGAGTGAGCGCTCAAAGATGACGCGCGAACTGTTGCATTTCACCAACGACCTCGACATCCAACGCCGAGAGTGTGCCAAGTTTGGGTCTGAGCTCGCAGCCCTGCGCAGTAGTCAACTCGCAAGGGACACTGCATATGATGACGAGATTGCGAGCTTGAACCAGCAGCTCACGCGAACGAAAGAAGAGCTTTTGATAGCGAATGGGCAAGTCAAGGAAGCTCATGACCGACATGCTCAACTGTCCCAAGAACTGGCGACTCTAGAGTCGAAATCCCGGGATTCGGCTCTGGAACAGCGCCAGAAGTACAAAGTGCAAACCCGTCGCCTCTCAGCACAGATAGAGTATCTGAAAGCGAAGTACACGCGGGAGAACACTTTCCGTAATGCGCTGGCTTTACAGAAGAAGTTCCTCCTTCTGATGGTTGGCGGCATGAGCCTAACGTAAGTAGGAGTGTGACTACAATGCTGAGCTGAGCGGCAGTGAACAAGCTACGCTCAAAGTGATTGCTTCGATGGGTTACGAGCGCCCTACCCCATCACGACCGAAGCGGAGCCTGAAAACTGTCGCTATCGCAGTGCTATCGGTGATCAGAGCAGCGTAAGTGACGCTGTTCAGGCTACTGTTGACATCTTTCAGGCGCGCTGCGAAAGGATGGCGAACCACTCGGGAAATCAGAAATGTCGGAACTGCGCGTGGATGATGTATTCGTGTGATATAGGTTATGGTTGTGTCTTATGTATCGACTTGTATGCTTAGTCTTCGCGAGCTCTGGGTAATTTGTGCACCGAGAACAGCAGCTAAAACGACAAGGGAAGGACTCTGACACACTAGAGCGTAAGTTCGTATGGTACATCCAGATCGAAAATCCAAAGGCGTTCAAGCCATACGCGTAATAACAATACATGCCCGCGCGTGCCAAGTGCGTCACACGTCATAATAGCCCCTGTAACAGACATCATTCGTAACATTGCGTTTCTCTCCATCCACACTCGCTTCACATCCCGTCATCCCGTCATGGCCAGCCATGGTCCGGCGCTTTCACGCAGACGCCCAGCGCCAGGTGCCTATGACCTTTTTCCTCAAGCATCCGTAAACACTTGGCTAGATGGGCTGCAGGCAAAGATTCAGGCTGGACTGAGTGGCGAGGAACCTGTCAAGCCCGTCCGTTCCTTATCTCCTCTGCGCGCCCCTTCTCCCCGGGCTATCGACCGCGACGAAACAGCCCAGTCAACCAGTGAAGCTCCTGCGAGGGACGGCCAGAGGAGCGGAGCTGAATCTCAGCCTGCTGTATCTCTCCCTTCGATCAACGCGGACGCTGCCATTTTCAAATTCGGGCATCTGTCGCATGCTGGTGAGTCATTTACAGAGGCGGTTAGCTGACAAGGAGCTGAGGCAGGCCGCGAAAGCTGTTCTGAAGGACAAAGTGATGGTATGGCAACGGATGACGAGGGCGCGGCAACCCACCATTCCCGGAGCGCAACACCTTCCCAATCGGACGTCATCGAGCTCGGGGATTCCGATGAGGATGCGGACGATAGTCAGTCGATGTCTAGCGACGACCAAGAACCGGACAACATCAGACGACACTCTTATGAGAGTGAGGTCGCTACTCCCTTGCAGCCTCCGCATCACTCCTCGCGAAGCGGCTACGTCTTGGAGGCGCCCGACGACGGCTATGACGATCTCAACGGAGATGACGGAGCTGGATCGCTGCAGGAAGGATCGGAAATCGAGGCGGGGAGCGTCGAGGAATGGTCTGAAAGTAATGAGTCAGGGGAGGAGGAGGAGGACGAGGAGGCAGAAGCGGAGGACGAAGAAATGGACTGTGGCGCGTTTGAGACGGCAGGTGCAGCCCTAGCTCATGGGTCTGAAACGCAACCTATCGACCTTTTGGACAGTGACGAAGATGACAATGAGGAGGACGAACTCGGCGACAGCGACTCGGCAATCCACTCGCATTCCGACGTCGATGTCGACGAAGAGAACCCTTATCCTACTCCGCCGTTCAATGACCTTGCGCAAAATCACGTACTGAATCCGGCCACCGTCGATTTCTTGTCGTCAGCTGGAACGATTCCGGCGGCGCCTGACCCCGCCTATTATGCCCAGGAAACTGCCCAACATCAATGGGGCCTCCCAGATGCCTTCGCAGAGCCACCATCAGCTGCGATGCTGGGAGCAGTGCTGCACGATTTGTCTCAAAACGTGCTGCAGGAACCTCTGGAAGAGACTTTTGTCCAGGGGTTCCCCAACGATCTCCATGTCCCGCCCATCGATCCTGAGCTGTTGGGTGTACAGCAACAACAGGCCGAGCCAATCTCGGGAATGTTCAGGGGAATGTCGACTGTGCGCCGCTATCAGGCTTACGTGGAGGATGAGGTTGACGAGGAAGCTCCTAGCGGGCACCACCATTTTGAAGCGAGCTTCCAGACTTCCTCACAAGAACTCTGGGCACAGGCACCCACAGACACAGAGGCTATCTGCGTTCACCCCGACCAGCCTGGCGAAAACCACGTCCACCCGGCTCCTGGCGAGCTCGAGGTGGAGGTGGTGAAGGACTTGCAGAGCACATCGTCTCATCAGCCTCCCGAGATCGAAGTGGAGGAAATCGATGACGCCCCTGATGATGTGGTTACCGACTTGAATATGGAGGGGTCTACGGACATTGAATCACCGATGCCGGCTGGTTCACCCTCCATCGACGTTCAGGACAATACATCATCGCCCGCGACCGCGGCCCCAAGGGAACAAGACGAGGAGCAAGGACCCGGAGAACCACGGCTCGAGATCGTTGAGATTGAAGATCACGAGGCTTTTGCTCCCCCTGATGATGTGACTCTGCAGAATAATCCGCAGGGCCCAGCTGGCGAACAAGATCTCCCTGAAGTGCAGCAGCGCAGGGAGACAAAGTCGGGAATGTCCTCGGCGCCCGTCGACAACCCTGGCACTGTGCAGAGAGAAGAGGAGATGGGTGCGATGAACGACGCCGAGTGTCAAACTTCCAAAATGGAGGAGGCTGCGATGGTGCCAGACGGGAGTCATTCCGAAGTCATCGCCATGCAAAGGGGCGACGATAATCGAAGTAGCCAGGGCGACGACTCCGCTTCCACACCTGAGCTTGCAGTCTACCTCGGAGAAGGTAAGGGCTGACTTGATGGCTTCGCTGACTTGTAGCAACACCTTGTGCGGGGTCACCAGTACAAGACGAGGGGATGACCGGTGAATCTTCGAACTTTCCGGAAACGGGAGAGGGCGTTGAGCCTCGACAGAGTCTTTTGTCGGAATCTGAAGAAGAGGATGCTGCCGATGCTGGTTCCATGCCCCTATCCACGGAAGTGTCTGCTCCGGTGCTAGTCACCTCCGCAGATGCTGCGTCCGAGCAAGACGCGCCTGAAGCGATCGCCCCCTCAGAACTCGTTCCAGCTGCCCAGACTACTGGTGAAGGTTTCGCAGATGCAGGATTTGGCAGCGACGCCACACTGCGAGCTCCTGAGACCCTGCCGCCTTCTCAAAATGGGAACGATCAATCGACAGACGAAGATCGTGTCGATGTCCAGCCTTGCCGTGATCAGGCTGGCGTGGACCCGTCCTCATCCGAACGTGCCCCACCACTTCTGGACGATTGCATCCCAGGGGAGGTTGACAACGTTGAGACACAGCAGGGCGGAGAAGCTGTGTGGGTAACCGCTCCAACTGGCAACGCGAAGCGGGAAGTTCAGCCCCCCGGTGAACAGGCGTCGACCGAGCCAGATGAGATCGATGGAGCCCGCCAAAGTCCCGCTCAGCACGCAGAAGTACCCACACGTGCATCGTCTGAAGATCCGATGACAGTCTCTGGGAGGGAATCGGAGGAGCATGATGTGAAAACGACATCTCAATCGGAAACCACTTCAGCCCTTGGAGGAGACATCACGACTTCTCACATTTCTGCGTCTGCGCCACCAGGGCCCGCGAACTCCCTCAATGATTACGACTTGCGTGAGCAACGAATGTCAGACAGAAGGGACAGTCAATCGAGCAGTGCGGGATCTGGGCAAGTCGACTATCACAGCTCGGAGCGGCAACCTGTGCAAGAAGCCGCATCAACGGAACGTGTTCACTCTGCGAGCCCGGGCAACTCTGAAGGGGTCGTCGCTCCTTCCATTAGGCAACCCCGAGAGGGTACTCCCGAGTATCGGCCACTCCGTCATCATCATGGAAGAGGACGACATGAGCGCACCCCTCCACTAGACGTGCGAGATACGCAAGACACTACGCGTCCGTCTGGTACCGCATCACCTCCGCCAATCGAGCCGCCAATCACACGTTCGAACTGCGGTTATCGCAAACTTCAGCTGGTGGACGGCGAATACAGCGCCACTGTCCTGGTGCCGCAATGTACATTGGGAGACACGGAGAAACTAGAGGAGGAGTGTGCCGTTCAACTTGGACCTCCTACGCCCGCCGAGGAACGTTTGGCTCAGAACAACATGCCTCCGGTGCGACAGCTTCACCCGGTTTTGCACAGCAAGCTTTCTCGCATCACTGGATCGACGATGCTGCAATCTTACTCGACAGACATGTCTCCCGCTCGAGACCGTACGAATTCTGCGGATTCTGAACGATGGCACGTTTTCATCCTTGAGGCTTCAGAAGGCTCGATCGAATATGAGCGATCCACGAGACGCTTGTCCACACGCTCCTCGCTTTTCCGGACGCCGGAGCCGAACCGCGATCGAGGTGGTGGCCTCGTTATGACACCTGGCAGTAGACGGAAACGGTCACTTTCAGCGGTGACTGAGGATGGCGTGCATTTATCGGCAAGCAAGAGATCTGCTCACGCAGCAGCCGCCGTCGCCACAGCGACTTCTCCTCTACGCCGCTCATCACGGTTACGGGGTGCTAGTCAAGGCCCATCTGATACATCTGAGGCTCTGGAAAAATCTCACGACCAGCCTGGGACCAGCTCAAGGCGTGTCACTCGGGCCATGAAGGCGATGGAGACTGCTGACAGCTCACAAATGGGCACGAGTGACACTAGTGACGCAGTCGCACCAGTGGAGGCAGCAGCCCTTGCCCAAGACTCAATCCGTAGCAATCCCGGCATGTTCGAAGACCCGCCGCCTCCGGCTGTGAGTACTCGGCAGCGCAAGCGGAAACTGGATGTCACCAACGATGGCGACGAGAATGATAATGCCGAAGACGGCAGGGAGCCGCCGAAGCGGGGCTTTGGTTGGTCACTTCGCCGATTGTTCGGTCGATGAACTGTGAGCCCTCTAGGCCAGTCGTTTTGTAGGTTGTAGGTAATACTGGTTGCGGTTTGGCTATACATACTTTGACCTCATCATACTTTGACCTCATCGCGTGCATCATTATTGGCACCTGTCAGGTCTCATTCGTTAGTCTACTGGCTGCAAACGACTGATCATTCATTATGACTGTAGGGATCGGTCTCTTGACCACGTGGTAATCTGCACTGACCTCGGCCGGTGGGCAACGGTTACGGCACTAACCGATGCGACGACTGCTAAGACCGAGTTACTGAGCGCTTCTCATCTTCTCACCTCGGACCATCGCGCTTCCGTTAACGAACTCTTTAGTACACTGGGCAACTCGTACGAAGATCTATCCACTATGAGCCGCCCGATCATACACTATTTCATTATGCCCAACACCCGTTCGGACAGGCTCTTCTGGGTCTTGGAGGTGGGCACTTCCCCGTCCGTTGCTAATAGGCGCAGGAGCTTGGAAAGCCCTACGATGTCTCCGCTTACGCTGCAGCAAAGGGGAGACTCCCTCAGAAGATTACTCCCCTGGGCAAGGTATGTGTGCTGGCGCCTTGACATTGTCTCACGGCAGTCTCCTGTACTGGAAATGGACGGCAAGGTCCAGAGCGAAAGCGGGTCGATTGTCCTCGGGCTCCTTGCTTCGAAATATGTCACCGGGCTGGAACAGCAGCCGTCCCCCCAGTCCATCTACTGGTCGCACTTCGCTGAAGGTACTATGATGCTGCACCTCCAACCAGCTCGTGTGCTTGGCATCTACACGGACGTCATGAGCAAGCGACTTTCGCCGGAGGCAGCCAAAGGCGCCAGGGCTCTGAACGATATGTTCCGCAGCAAGTGGGCGGATCACAACGTACAGCTGCAACTAGATGCAGTCGAAGCCTACCTGAAGGAAAACAAGCACTTTACTGGCACTCAAGATATTGGTTTAGGCGACGTATGTGCTCCACCTGTCGCCACGCTAATGACAGATAATGATGCTCTTCCCTATCACGGCGGCGTTGGACGGGTTCCGCAGAGGCGAGTTCGGCATTGGGCCTAATACTCGTCGATGGGTAGACGAAATGCGTCAACGACCGGCCTACACACGTGCTATCGAACGTCAGAAGGAAGAAGAGGCGAAAGTTAATGAGAAGGCCGCAAAGCTATGAGGTCAATACAAACGAACCCTCAGCAACTCGATAGTACGTCCCATCATTCCGCTCCAGGCCTACAACATCTGTCTGAGAAAGTCTGGGCGTTATCTCATAGCGTGAATAAAGCCATTATGAAACCACCTCTTATGCTACAGCGAGATGCGCTGCCCGACTAATATATGTGATTAAGAATTCCTTGGCCCGACTGGTGTTGGGAATCTACGTTTTCCCACGGTCAGCCTCACCACTCTTCCGAGCGGACTTTCCCACGGTCGCGACGGTCTCCCTGCAGCACTGCAGCACGTCGCTCGACCCTGCTTTCCCACGGTCAACTTCTTAGTCGGCCTCGAACCCAACATCAACCTCTGGCCAACATCAACCTCTGGTTTCCCACGGCCACCCAAACAGTCTCCAGCACACCATGTGGGGTAGCGCAGCCTCTTTTGGGGTGGCAACTTCAGACGGCCATATCTCACTCAATTCTGTTTCGATCTGGCTGATTGTCTCCGCAGATTGATACTGAGACGCTGCTCTTTCCATTTCTGACAATGACACTCCTTCATATTGCGTGTTTCTCGGTCTATGAGCTCTTGGACTTTGCAGTTTTGGTGGCTTTGGTCTAAGGCTCCTAGCAACTAAGAGTGGCAAGTAGTTCTCCCATTACACTGCGGCTCCTGCAAGCTCCCGCCGTAACCAGAGGGCGACCTTGCGATGGCCCGATCGGCGCCCAGCTGCACTGACACCATTGCGGCGCGAAACGCACATTGGCCTGCAACTCCATTTGGCGTTTGGCAAGTGACAGGCAGCACCCCCGACTTTGCCACCTCATCTCCGAGTCGGCCAAACCAGCTGCTGGCAAAACCTGCATAGAGTTGAACCCCTATGACATGCACTCATTGGATCCTACCGCGGTATCGTCTAAGCGGGTCAGCCGTTACTACGGTTAGTAGGCCAGCTTGAGCGGCAACCACCCCCTTGGTCTGCGGGCACAGAGGAGAGTAGAGCAACCCGTCGCCACTCGCGTGACGAAACTCACGTGCTTCTGGGCTGCTCGTATCCTGGATTGCTGTCATGCAGCATTAACAAGAGAGGGCCAGGCCGCCTGCGTCCTTGTGCTTTAACCCCTTGAGCTCGTGCAGCTCACTCACTCACGAGTTGGAGCGTGATTCCTAAACAGCCCGGCTCCCAAAAGGCGGGCTTTCATGCTGGATGATTCTTTGCGCATTCGTGAATCCCAACTACCCTCTTCAATAACGCGGCAAAAGACATACATGCGACTCGCGCTGCCGCTACCTCTGCTGTTGGAGGGTGGTGTGGCTCAGCCAACACCTTTAAGCGGTGCTTTGACCATAGAGACGAAGACTAACTTGCCGCTGGCATCGTAACCCCACCAAGGCCTGCTTTGAGCGTGGGCCCCCTGTGCGCATGACGGCGCCGAATCGTAGGGTCACCTACCTCCTGGTCAGTCGTTCCAACGCGCATCCGTGGCAGGCAGGGGGGACAAGTGCCCCATGCCATTTGTCGTAGCAAGGGGTTGAGAAGACAAGCGAGGTGTAGATTCGCCATGTCTGACTAGAAGTATGCTGCCACGCCCTCGGTGACGGAGGAAGAGGTCGCGAAGCTTGGCTTCGAAACCTGTGACGGCTCGTAGTGGGTGGGGGAGCAGTTTCAAAAGTTGATGCCCGGTGTGGTGCCGGTAATAACTTCCGAACAGCGATGTGGACGCGTTTTGGAGCGCGGTAGGCAGGTTTGCATTTTGAAAGTTTTCAATTCATACCAATGCACCGTACAAGTCTACGAGCTACCTCGATGGCTGGCAAGCCCAAATACAAACTTCCAGCGTCCGAGGCCAACCGCTTCTGTGCCCATGCACTTGGATGGAGAGACTGTGAACTGCCATTGCGCTCGACATGCAGTCATTGTCTCATCCAGACCCCAAAGGCATTTGTCAACGCGATTCGCTGCTTTGCACGAGGACAGTCTCAACGAAGCGACCGCAGATGTGCTCTGGTCGGTCCGTCGGTCAGTCGGTCGGAACTGATGCTGCTGCGAGCGCAAGCTGCGCTGTGCACACAGAGCTCATAGCGCCGAGTTGAGAAGGGGGGAGCACAGATCACAGGCGCGGCGTGGAGATGCAGTCGGCCACCAATACGATCTCGAGGAGAAAGGGGAACTTGCACGACACGATCGTACGGAGGAGGGACATGGCAGCTATCGAACGGGAAACAGGGAGAGCTCGCAGTACGACCCCGAGGTAAACCGACCCTCAGAGCGTGGCGTCACACCTACCAAGGGAGAGCGCTATTTAAACCCCTGTTCTGAAAGTCGCCACGCAGTGCTCCCTTCGTGGGGGAATCCGCTGTGCATGCAGGAAGCAGCGGCCGGTATGTGGGCCTCCCACCACATGGGGTGATGGGTAACTTCTGGCTTTACAAAGAAGTCTCGATATCTCGTAAGTGGTTGCTCAAATTACCAAGCGGTTGCCTTCAGTGAACAGCTCAGCAGTTACTGACCCTACAGTCCAAGTTTTCTGGCCTTCGGGCCACAAATGAGCTCGTGACAGCAGCTTGTAGTAGAGTGCTCGATACCGCTTGCTGGAAGTCGCGATTTCATTTTTTCGACAGCTTACACAAATGGCATACGGTCGAAAGAAACGATGTGACTCACAAGCAGGTTTATGCAGAGTTGGGCTGCAGAAGAGAACGAGGTTGGAGGAAAGCGTTGCTAGATTCGAGCTCTCCCACGGTGTCCCGACCATCATGCGGCTGAGACGCAACCGCGTGTGCTCTGCATGTTTTTCACGTGTACACGCTGTCCACCGTGCGTGGGAGCGCAAACCTCCACGTGATCTCCACCAGTCGCCGTTCCCCCACATTGTCCCCACGTGTCTAGGCCTCCCACGGTGACAAGCCGCTGTCTCAGGTTTCCCACGGTTCGGGTCTCCAAGCGAAGTATGTTGAGAATCAGTGGAGCACTTGGCCGTTCCCGACGCGGGCGTGCAGCCTTGTTTGTGGTCGTGATGAGGTTTCCCACGGCGGGCACCAACCTTCGTCATCACTTCGCTCAGACTCCAGCGACTATGATCTGCTTGGAGGAGCGCCATGCAACCGCATGGAACCGAGATTTCCGAGGTGAATCACATGCATTATTGTATTGACACTGACTGCTACTGAGTCGCTGTTCTTCACCATCCCATGCTCCATGAGCCGTCGGAAGGGGGATTGAAGAGTTTAGAGAGGGCGCGACGCCTAGACTTCCAATCATCGGCACCTACATATGCTCCACACATGCGACGTTCACCCGTGAACGCTGCGCGGCCATGCATGACTCTCCAGTTATCAATGACTGCAGTCCGTCAGTAATGAGGAGTCGAAATGTGCGGCCTGCAAACTTACCGACAAGAGTCCCAGGGGTCAACTTCGACCAGTACTCTGTAGAGGCGCTGGTGACAATGTCCTCGAACGCTTTGGCGGCTCGGTACCATTCGCGGACCTCACTAGGGCTCCACCCCTCACCCAGTACACATCGGTCCTCATTGTTCCAGCGAGCCTGCAGCAAGTTACCCAGATGGTCATGCCGAAGCACTGGCTGGCTGATGGGGGGGCGCAGAAGCGTTCCTTCGTTCCCAGAGGCGTGGAACGGCACTGCCAGACGCGACAAAGTGTCGTAAGCCTTGGGATCCTTTGCTTGGAGCGCCTTGGCGGCGTAGAACGAGTCAACAAGCAGTGTTTCACCACCTTCACCATCCTTCAAGCAGTGGAAGATCTGCAAGCCGGCGGGGTCCGTGAAGTAGGCAGTGTCGGTGTGCGCAGGCAGGGCCTGATTGCTGTAGGCCAGGTCGCCCTTCGACATGTCGGCAGTAAAGTCCCAGAAACCCCCGTCTTTGTTGATCAGCAAACAAAGTCTCGCCTACACCTACAGTGAGTCTCTCGGATGAAAGACATTCGCCTGATCAGTTCCTCCGTGGCCTCAGGAGTGACTGGCACACCGGTGACAAAACAGAAGCCGTACTCGTTCTTGTGGTCAGAACAGAATGAATGCACGGAGGAGTGCTCACGACTTTGTTAAGCCAGTTCAGCACGCCTCGCTCAGCGTCCGCTCCGGCAGTTTCGGGCATCACGGACGCATAGGTAACAGTCGGAGGGTCAGAGGCAATTGAAGCGCCCCAGAGATTGTGCCTGCATAGGTCAGTTCGGCAATCCGCTCTGAAGCGCACTCGACAAGGTCTGAGACCTTCTTCCGGCTACCCAAGGGCGGGTCGTACGAAGCCCGATGCAAGAATGACAGTGGCAGCTCCGTAGAGTGCCCAGGCGGGTTTGCCCACTTCAAGTGAACGTTACCGTTCACGATTGTACCCGAGTTCAAAGCGAGGTCCGCCGGAATCTGCCATTAAAACAGGCGAGTTCTCGCAAACTCACTTGGCCGAGGGTCTTCAGACGCTGCTTTGTCTGGGGATGAAAGCATGAGGGGCAACGGCAATGATCCAGTAGAAAGTAGTTGTCACTGAACGGGTCAGCAAGAGATCTAATGCGTGCCTCACTAAGTGGATGTCTGGCCGTCACCCCACTCGATTACGACTTGCTGGCCATCACTTGACTTCGTAACAGAGCACTTCTGTTCGCATGCAGAGCCCGTTTCCTGCTGAGCATGAGCCGCGCCCCTGGTTGAGAAAGAGCGGACAGGCTTTTGCCTTGTGACGGTTGAGGACAGTGTAGCGCGGACTCTGAAGGCAGTTGACAGCCGGAGCGACTGAATCGGCGAGCAGAACGCGAGTTTGGCCGTAGTCACAGTCACACGAGCGCGCAACATATCGGTTCACTGTGACAGTGGCTGGGACTAACGTCTGCGAGAAACAAGGATTGAACGATGTCAATGACACATGCCAAGGGAAGTCAGTTAGCTTCTCCTGACTCGCACAGACCATCCGCTACCTTGAGGCACTGAGACAGATCGGCTAGCCCGGAGGTTGCCGGACCGCACCTCAGCCTCGGTAGTCCGAGCCTTCGGATGTCCTCGAGATAATAGCCTTGGCGCTCGCGCTGTTTCAACCGTGACTGGCTTCTATTCCGGGCAATGGTTACGTAAAGCCCCATAACCTCTCTCTGTCCTCACGTGTCTATCGGTTTCCGTCGCCAATCCGCGATAGTATTTGTCCAACGCACTAACGGTTACATATCTCATGCCGTTGCGTATCAACACTAGTCCTCCTCGCCCGATGGCAGTCCGTCGATCAGCATAGCAATCTTTGACGCTTAGCCCACATGACTGCTGTTGTTGCACTTCCTTTGGCTCTTGATGGGCTAATATAGCCTGCAAAGTTCCGCCCATGAGTAACGCTGGCGACGATGTACGGTACAACAATCTGCATCTAACATGCTACGTTTCTGAACATGAGTATGGAATGAATGGGGTCATGCACTTCAACATGGAAATGTCCGTCTCGTGATCGCTTTAAAGGCGGGAGTGGATCGAGGAAGAGGTAGAAGAATCGGCCATGTACATGACCATCTGGGCCTCTTTGTTCTTGAAACTAAAGTGTCAGCTCTGAGTAGTATTACGATGAGGCACTTACCCGCACTTCTCATAGAAAGCTGAGACTGTTAGCGCCGCACGCGTTTGATACTCACGAATGTTGGCAGTGCTGCAGTCAAGAATGACCTTGTAACAGCCTTGAGTGCGGGCGACCTCCTCCAGAGTCTTGATGAGGTAAAGGCCAAGTTTGCGACCCTGCATAGTCTTGGAAACCGCGATGTCCTCGATGTGTCCGACAACGCCAAGACCACGGGTAAACTTGCGTTCCACAAAGACAGTGCCGACAGCAACGAGCTAGAACGCATCAGCCAACGCATACGCAGGGTTGGTTCACCTTGTCCGACTTCTTCTCAACAAAGGCCGTCGTAAAGTAAGAGCCAGCGCAGGCCTTCATGGCATCGAAACGGGCTATCGTCAGTGGAGAACTTGCCAGGATGGCTCACCTTTGTACTCTTCGGACGACACAGCAGGAGCATCGGTAAGAACTGTGAGCAGCTCAAAGTGACCACGCGCGTTGTCGGTCGCAGCAAGAGGGCGGATCTATGAGCATTGTCAACACATGCTGGGCGAAAAGGCATAGCAACTGCACCCACCTCAATGTCATTTCCCACACTCTCTTGGACGGAGACTGGGATGAGCCCGGGGTCGAAAAGCAGCTCGTCAATTTGCACGGTCATAGTGATGCAGGCTGGTGGTGAAAGTGTAGATGTAAAGAGTGAGGATGAGCAAAGGAAGAGTGTCCTGTGAGAGATGTGAGAAGGAGGAGTACGTTGAGCTCTGTCGCACGGGCTGGTTTGTTGTGACCAATGCACCGCAGTGCGACAGCTCGACAGGGTGGGTCGCGCCCTGCCTCGCTTCCACACAATCGGATCTCCGGCTACCGGCAGATCCCTTCCCTCGATCACTCAGGGCTATTCGCTGTGACTGTCAAACGTGTCGCACAGCTTCCCGTGGTTTTAAGTTCCGCACACTCACTTTCCGACTGATACTGAAATTGCAAAAACCACGTATTTCTAATGTGTTGTGTTATTGTCCCAGACTTCGACGTCACTGATTCTTTGATGGCAGAAACATCACCCCACCTACCTTACCGCCGTCTTTAGCCATGCCTGCCAACGCGCCGACACCGGAAACCTTTGACAGGGATCCTCGCGTTCACATTGACAAGATCACTGGTAAATACCAGTACGAAGATACGGATACTGGTACCGAGTTTGAATGGACAGGTAGCACCTGGATCCCTTTGGTACGGTTGCGCTGCGATTCACCACTGACTGTTTCAAGGTCGACGACAGCTTGATCAGGGCTCAGCAGCAAGCCTATTCCGTTGAGGGCGTTGACGAAAATGTGAACTTGAACAAATGGTCTGACATGTAATGCAGCTGACAGGTGTAGACGCCAGCGGCACCTGTTCTCGCAAGAGAGGATCGTATCAAGAAGCGTAAAGCCGGTGAGAAGGAGCAGGCACCCAAAGCCTCCAAGGCTACCAACCAACCCGGTCCGAAGAATACAGCGGTTTGGGTTTCTAACCTTCCCCTGGATACGACACTGGAGCAACTGGCAGGCGTCTTCTCTAAGGCGGGCGTCTTGCTTATCGGCGACGATGGTGAGCCGCGCATCAAGCTCTACTATGACGAGAACGGGAAATTCAAGGGAGAGGCCCTCATCATGTACTTCAAAGAGGGAAGTGTCGATCTAGCAGTCACCCTGCTGGATGACACAGAACTCGAGTTCGGTGCCGGCTGTGGCAACATGCGTGTTCGTGAGGCGGAATACCAGCACTCAAAATCAAATCACTCCAAGAAATCTGATGGCCGACCCGATCAACCTGTGCAACCAACGGAGAGGAAAAAACTGAGCGCCGAGGAGAAGCAGAGGATGTCTAAACGGATGAGGACCCTGGAAGAGTGCGTCGACCGTTGGAATCCGAATGCTGACTTGCGCAGCAAACTTGCTTGGCACTCTGACGAGGACTCGGACGCCGTTGAAACCTCTGCAAAATCACAGGGGAAGTCGTCGCCGTTCAATCGCGTTGTCGTGCTCAAGGGGATGTTCCGTCCGGAAGACATAGAGAAGGAACCTGAACTGCTCCTGGAGCTGAAAGACGACGTAAGGGAAGAGGCAGAGTCTCTAGGCTCAGTTACTTCTGTGGTCCTTTATGATGTAAGCACACTCCCAGTCAAACTCTGACACGCCCGCAGAAAGAGCCTGAGGGTGTTATCACGATCAAGTTCAAGGACCCCACCGCAGCTCGCGCCTGTCTGCTGAAGATGGATGGTCGCTACTTCGATGGTCGAAAGGTATGTCCATGTTGTACAAGTGCTGACTATCAGATCACGGCTGCCTTGTTCACGGGCAAGGAACGCTATCGGAGATCAGGTGGTCGAGCAGGGGAAGACGATGACTTGGAGGAAAACCAGAGGCTGGACAACTTTGCAGACTGGCTGCTCAAGGACGGCGATGGAGCCTGATCGTTGACATGCGCGCAAGGTTCGACTCGATACATCTACCTATCTATATGGGATGTGGCACCCAAGGCTACAGAATGTGAGGACTACGGCTTGACCTGCGCTTTGTCCAGGCCGCCCTCAGTTTCCGCCAGCGTTGGTGCAGAGAATGTCTCACTGAGCAAGAAAGCAGCGAAGTTTGGATCACTCCAGTAATTACCATGGGCAGTGATCATGTCCAAGTAGTCATTCACGCTTATGGTCGGCAGATAGAAGTCAATGGATCCACGCGGATTAAGCGCTGCGAATCTGCGCTCAGCTACCGATCCGAGAGGCTGCGCGGTTTCTTGCATCTGATGTTAGACTTCTGATAAATGATCACGACTCACTTCAATGTGCTCCGTTGCGTGGTGCTCGTCACCCTCGTTCTTCTCTACCGATGGGCTCGAGGGAGACGGTCTCGCGCTTTTACCCTCACTGCCTCCTAGGTATGAAGGGAGGTATTCCCTGACCGTCGTAATGGACGGCATCGATGGCATAGACGGCATAGACGGCATAGACGGTATCGACGGAAGAGGAAGTGACCAGGAGGTGACGGCTGGAATGGGTAAAGGTGGACGCTCTCTTGCGACCTTGACGTCGACGGTAGCGTTGAGGGCGTACGCAATGGGGTCGGTTTGGTAAAATACGTTGTACAGGGTATCAGCAGACATGCAACCAAACTGGCCTGTGAGTTGCATCGCATCCTCGGGGTCCGCATCTGTGGTCAGCTGTGATTGCATGTTCCAGACTTACTCATCGTTCGTTCGCGGCCATAGCGCGGAATGATGTGCGCCTGCTGCAGCTGCAAGAATACGCCCAGCGGACTACCTGCCAGGTAGAGATTGTGGGTATTGAAGATGAAGCGATCTTTAGCGTCATTCAGCGCAGCTTTGGGCATGTCCGATAGCTTGGGAACGTGGGTAGGCTGGTTTGACAGAATGTGCGCTGCCAGGGCCGAACCAAGCTGATGACTGTCAACAATCGAAAGTCGAGTTTCAAGCGGCGGCGACTTACAGAGTGTCCGACAATGTGAACCCGACCGTTCTCCTCGAACTCGGGGTGGCGAGCCACCCAGAGTCGGTACAGTCGATTAGCCTGCTGGCAAACTGCCTCGATCATGCGTTGGCGGTGATCAGACATGAACAGTGGAATGTCAAGCAAGACAGAGTTCGTCACCTCACGAACGTATGGGATAGACTTGCCGATTGTGATGTCAGCGACGGTGAAGACGTTGTCGCGTTCGTTCTTTTCGCTCTCCACATAGTCGTCACTCTCCAACTTGAGATTCGCCCGCCACTGGACAGGAAGCACCTGACAGCGACGGTTATCGAGGATGGATGCGAAACGTGGATCCTGTGCCTGTTTTCGGAGGCCGTGGCGAAGCTGATTGCTGGCGTATATGAAATTGAAGGACTCGTACTGAGCCGCCAGGTGCTGGCCGATGCCATGGATCACCAGGATCAAATCGGTGCATGGTTCGTCGTCGTGCTGCGCGTTGACAACAGGACCACTTTCCTCTTGCAACGATTTCTTCTTGGTGTCAAGCTCCTCTTGAACCCTCCTGAAAGCGTTTTGCACAAAGTTTGCCGCTTCCCCGCCGTCACTGTCAGACCGTGCCCTTATCTGCATATCAGCCAGATCAGAGACGGAAGTTGGCGCCTTCCGTTGAGCCTCTGAGGGCTCCTGCCCCAACCCCTTCTCCTCGCAAACTTGCTGAGAGTCGGCGCCATCCGACTTTGAGCCCTCAGACTGTGAAATGGCTGAAGCATTATCGTAGCCCCGATAAAAGAATGTTCCTCCCGGAGTCGTGCCGAGCGACGACCACAAAGCTCGAGCCAAGCTGTCAAAAGTGCCGGATCTTGGGTCAGCGATCAGCTTGGGAACGCCACTCACTTGATGACGCGGCACTTGGTCTCATCGTGAAAGATGATACTGAGCCCTTCACCAAACTGGTCGGGAAGACCGTACTTCAACTTTTCCTCCCCCGCTGAGCCTTGACTGAGGGCTTCCTGGTATTCAAGCTTATAGGATTGTGTCCAGGGCTTGATGACCCTACGAGTCAGCACTTGTGATGGTGACGTGATGCGCACTGATATGCCTTTTCCAGCTCGCGAGCTAACTCCCAGGTGCAGGGCTGGGTGTTGCCGCCCATGAACCATGTCCCACGAAGCACGGGAATACGAGTGCCGGATTGAGGCCAGAACACTGGATGAAGCGATAGAGTGTTCAAGTCGACTTCGAAGAGGGCATCCTGAAGTGTCAGCTTGATCATGACCGTCAAAGATTCCTCACTTGGCTAACTGCCACCCCCTCGACCACATCGAGCTTATCCGGATCCTGGTAGTTGCGTTCAATGATAGCTCTGTATTGCTCGCTCTTCTTCGGTCGCACGTCTTCGGTATCGCCCTCGGTGACCTCGGGATCAGAAGGCACGTCGCCGACGTCGTCCGGACCGGGTGACGGAGCAGTCGATCGACGGGGACTCTTTGTTCTCAAAGTCTGACCCGGCTTCTCACCTCCTTCCCCATCTTCGCGGCCCCAGTTGGAGATAATCTCCTCGCGCCTGTCCTGGGGTAGCGCCTCCCAAGCAGCTTCAATTCGCTGATTCTCAAGGTCGGAGAAGGCCTTGTATTCGGTCTCAGCAACGGTGATGGGCGTTGGAAGGAGCTGCAAATATTTGGCTCCCGTGTGTACCCAACGTGAGTCCAAAGCAGGCATCTCAGCCTCGACGGAAGTTACAGCGCCGGAATCGGTTCGTGAGCCAGGTGTGACGGCCTCAGCCGCCGATTCGCTTGGCATTGTCGAACCGAAAACCTTGATGATGAGTGGAAGATTGGAAAGCAGATGTACCCCTTCTCGGCCCGGAAGTTCGCTGGGCCGTCCTGATCGAGCGAGTTTGGGTCGGACCGGATATTGGGATGACGCAGCGTTCCTGTGGATTTTTCTCTGACGAAAGGCGCGGACCACGAACAACCGTTGCTCCAGGACAGCCAGACGCCTCGAGAGAGGCAGCATGCCTGTATCAATTGGCCCAGCTGGTGCGATGCCGATAGATGCGTTGTCGTTAGTGACGAAGTCGTCGGTGCATAGACTGCTGTGAAGGCAGGTTGGGCATGTCGGCCCATGTTACCGAAAGTTGAGACATGGACGCCAATCACCCTGGACCGGGAGAGCCCTGGACGCGATAGGCCCAGACTGGTGCCATGCCCTGGCGACGATACATCAAGTCAGGCTTCCTCATCTTAAACTACACACATGTTGCATGGTATTGATAAATTCGTACACACAGGAAACTGAGCCCATGGCTCGCCAACATCAACTCTTGCATTGCTGGCAGGACACCGCAACAACTGCTCAGCGGCGACCTGCGCCGCGGCGTCTACCGCCTCCAAACAGCTGCCCGCTCATCTTCGGGTTTAAGCCGTGCTTCATCCCTATGTCCTCAGACTGAGGTGGGTGCAAAGCCCAGTGTTTGTCTGTGACGGAGGAGAGGGTATTGAGCTGGCCTAGGAGTGAGGTGAGGTAAGAAGCAAGCTGAGTATCGTTATACTCGGTGAGCAACTCTTGGTTGAAGTCACTACCATCGATGACCGGCAGAGTGGCCGCCAGCGCTGCACACTGGCGCAGAACCTCGTGATCAATCGCAGCGGTGCCTTCTGCGTCAGTCTGCTGTAGGAGGTCACAACATGCCACTTACCAGCCACAGCTGCCGACACATACTGTTGGATGACACGGACGCGGTCATACAACATAGCAATAGCGTTCCTTTGACGGCTCAAGCTAGCGATTTCTGAGCAAGAGTCAGTCGCAGTAGACGTTCAGAACTCACGGCCTGTTGGGTCACTATCACCCGCGTTCTCATTCGCGACATCATCGACGGCAATGCGCTCGGCCTCACCGGCTTCCACTCCGAGCTCAAGCTGCACAAACTTGCCAGTCTTTTCAGTATCGGCGCCTTCGGTCAATGCTGACTCAAACACAGCAAACGGCAGCTGCTTGGTATCCTTCGGAATGTTGGGGTTGAACAAAAGGAAGATCGAGGGCGACGCGTCTGCCAGCTCGGATATCTGTGCGTGCAAAGCCGAGTCCGCCGCAGTAGGGCTTTCGCCGACCGTGTACCAGCCGATGACAGACTGCGCGGGGAACACCTGAGCAACTGTATGTAAGAAAAGCTTCCCACAAAGCACCCACACTGGTCTCGACGTGTGCGGAAGAAGTCCTCGTCGATGGCTCCTTCACTTGGCGGAAGTTCGAAGGAGTTGACGATCGACATGTCCCGCCCGGTCTGTGTACCCAGAAGCACTCCCACGACTGCATCGCTCAGTATTATCAGTGTTAGACGTACTTACGCTTGGAAGTCTCCGCACCCGCATACCTGGCACGCGAGAAGTGATCGGATATGTTCAAAATGGCGAGCGGATGACTGAGGAATCAGTTACCCGAGTTAAGGATGACTCACAGGTTGATGTTCAGCCCCGAGGTGGCCCCCGAAGCGACTACTTCACTCGAAGAACCACACTCCATGTTGCGGGCGGCGAAGTGGTCAAGTCTGAATGAAGGTCTGATGTTATGCTGAGGGAAACGGCTACCTGAGCTGTCGTCATGGCTGAGGTGGAGGCAAGATATGCTCCCGTTGATAACGGCTGAGGCTCGACAACAACCCACGCAGTAGTCTGTGCAATTGTAGTAGTTCGGTCCATACTCAAAGATACATACGACTATGACGGACGAAGACTTTTCTAGTGCTTGCTCATGGATGTCCACCTCTTCCGGTGCTGGGACTCTGTCGAACGAAATCAAGCTAGAGGTGGGTCGCCAACGGGACATAGTTGACGCAATGAGTTGTACGGGATCTTCAAGTTTATCAATAGCGGCTCTGGGCCGACTGGAGCACGACCAGGCATCTTCAGCTTCGAGGGGAGAGCCAAGTACGATGCGTGGACTCGTGCTGCACAGATCTACCCGTCTGAAGGCGCTGCAAAGTCGCGCTATGTGGAAATCGCGCAGAGCGCAGGCTGGAGGAAGGGTGCGGTACTGGAGGAGACTGCTGAACCGAGAGACTCGAAAGAAAGGGGAACAGGTCTGGGTGTAAGCGTCAGTGTGATGGCCCAGGAAGACTCAAGCGACGCGTGAGCCCCAAACCAATATCTTGAAGGGGCTGACCACAGTGTGCAGAGCCCCGTTCATGACGCGGCTGCCCGTGGCGATGTGGATGCATTGCGCATTCTGCTCATCGATCCTACGCTACTGAACGCTAAGGATGAGTTTGGGTACACTCCGCTTCACGTGGCAACAGACAGGCAGAGGAAAGAGGCCGTGGAGTACTTGTTGTCTCAAGGCGCGGACAAAACAACCCTTGTGAGCGATCGAGGAACTCTAGATGCTTACTGCCCAGGACCAGGACGGGCAGACAGCGCTCGATATCGCGGAGCTGCTCTCAAATGAAGATATCGCTGCTGCATTGCTTCGATAGGTATCGACAGGGTCGCGTGCGAGATGCGATCAACTTCATTGTCGTCCAATGTGGATGATGGTTGCATGCGTACAAGGGCAATTGCGCAAGCCATGTGCGCGCCCGCGCGTAGATCATGGTTTTCACTACGACGTGGCCCAGACCTCAAGCCCCAAGCAGTCGAAGGACTGGGCTTTTTCGGTTAGATGCGAGTCTCCGCATAACACTTCATTCTGGAAAGCAGGCGAAGTTGCAGAGGAATTCCGGCTGAAGGTTGAATCAAGAAGCAGCCCGTAGGACGTCCCCCTGGAACGTCAGCTGTGTCTATTCCAGTAATGACAACTCACCCTCCCCCGAATGAGATAAAGTTACTCTCGCACAAGGCAATGTACTGGTTCCGCCCAGTCCAACGGAAAACGCGAGGTCTAGCCTCCCCATGTACGAACTTGAACATGAATCTGTATCGTCAGTAACACAAGGG
Organism: Trichosporon faecale; assembly: GCA_039545375.1. NCBI lineage: Eukaryota > Fungi > Basidiomycota > Tremellomycetes > Trichosporonales > Trichosporonaceae > Trichosporon > Trichosporon faecale. The sequence goes on along the minus strand of BCLU01000003.1, from coordinate 2,930,765 downwards.
GCCAGGGCTCACGATTCCCCACTGCCGTAGTACGTTCCCTCGCGTTTGATGATGGGTTCATTGAGGAAAACCCCGAAGACATGACCCTCAGTATCCTTCACAGCCAGCAGATTTCCGGCTGTGCGATGAGTCCGGGCATAAACCTCAACAAGTCGGTACAGTGTAGACAGGGAGGCACCATGCTGATCTAAGGAGACTGTTTGTCAGTAACCGGAAGTTTGACAAACTCACATAGTAGTCGCCATGAGTCTGACAGCCTTTGACGAGCAGGCAAGAGAGGTCGGAGCTGAGTGGGTCAGAATTGTCGTTGGAGCTAGTTGCTACTCACCAACTGAGCCTGTTGATTTGTGAGTACTGGCTCCGTGGTGTCACGCCTCCCCTCTAGCTTCGTGTTGGCCCATTCATCTCCTTCACTTGCGTCGTGCGGGGCATCAGACACCGGTCGGAACCCTGGCGCGCCAGAGGGCGCAACATAGCTTCTTCCTGCGATCTGGTCGGCCGAGGCGAACGGTGAGCTGTGATTCACATCGATTGGCACGGCGGTCTTGCTCGGAGGTTCAGGCTCTGACCGTAAAGGGTTCAGAACTGATCGCTTCCATCGCGACGCCACTTTGGTTGTAGCTAACGCATCTAGCAGAGAGTGCTGCGTGTGTGGGAGGCCGTTGCCCGCATGGGTGGCCGACTTTGTCCGGTTGAAGTCATCATTGGAAAGGCGACGAAGGCGACGGAATTGGGTCGCTGCTTCGTCCATGGAGGATGGCGCATGGAATAGAATCTCAGAGCCGCTTTCCGAGACTCGAGGTGGCGATGATGGGCCCGGAAACGGCGAGGAAAGGAGGAATCTCGATCTCGAAGGGGACGACTCCAGCGATGACTTGGACGTGCGGTGCGACAGATTCCTAGACTTCGAAGGAGACGCCATGTTGGCGGTGGTGGATTCAGGCTCCTCAGTCAACAAATCTTGGCCAAACGCGAGTGACGAAGGGGCCCTAGTCGTGGACGGTGCCGGTTGTCCGGTTGGGGCGGGGTCCACGTCTTCGAACGATCCTAGGAGATCATGGTCGGAAAGGTGCAGGCCTTGAGATGGGCTGTTAACCGGCGGGTCAAAGAAGATATCACCTGGCCTTGAGACCGGTGCAGAGTGAAAGTCGCCAAAATCTGAAGAGGAGGAGTGGTGGTGCCCCTCTGAGCTCTTGGCCGTCGGGCTGTGTGAGGGATCGAATTGTTCTAGGCCGGACATTATTGCTGTGGTGGAAGCATGTTACCGCTGTACGGCCAAGAAGTTCACGCTTACTGGTTAGCAATGTGTCAGACTCGGCCCAATGGACGGTAGGAGTCGCGTCGTTTTGCGAGAGATATGTGACTTGAGATGTGTGATCGGGGACTTGGTTGAGGCCACGATGAACGCCGTAGACGTCATGTTCTGTCGGCAGTGCCTGGCACTTCTGATCCCGCCAATTCTGCCTATCGCAGTATCTCCTATGCACAGCCGATTGATATTTGGATAACATTGTACATGCTTTCACGACGCTTATCAACTGTCATACTCTAGGCTAGGCGCTGTCCGTCCGGCAGAAGCGGGCCAGACCTCCAAGAACAGCAAACACGGCTAAGAAGAGCGCGCTGGACGTCGTAGGCAGCAGGAACGGCCGGCGAGGGCCGAGGATGAATGCAATCGCGGCCAACAGTAGTGACCCGATCTGAGCGACTCTACTTATCCTGGGATCCTTGCTGAGAAAGACGGACTCGCGAGTTGACTGCTCCACGAACAGGAGCAGGGGAATGAGGGGAAGGACGGCGTGGTCCTCGTCGAACGGATGTCCGATCTCTGCCCATACATTCCTACCCCACACTGCTAAACTCAAACCGTGAAATGGCAGGAGGAGTGTCATCAACAGCAGGGTGGAAAAGAGTATACGGTGTCTTGAAGCCTGATATCTGTCAGGTCGATTCTGAACCGACTGCACTCACCTGGTCCCATGACGCTGAGCGACATGTCGAAATGAACAGGATCATGTATAGTGCAATAAAGGCGATTCCGAAAGGAATGACAAGTTTCACCAACAACAGCAAGATTGCCCCGAACACTACACGGGTTCTTAAGGCGATGGAGCTCTCGGCAAATGACCTGGGGAGTAAGCACTAGTCTTGCGAGGACTCACGATGGCGGAGTGGAGGTTCCGATGACTTTGGATCCGAGCAAAACGGCGACCCACAGCCAAACAGCGACAACAGTCGTCACCCCAAGCGAGAAGATCGCCAGACCCATGGCGACGGGTACAAGGTACCAGTGAGCGTCACCTATCAGCAAATAGGATGCCGTAGATGGCACCACGCCCTGCACGACCATTGCAAGAATTGAGACGGCTGAGACGGCCAACAAGCCGCGCGGGATGTCGGAGGCGAGAACGCTGGACAGACTTGGCACAGTATCTGATGACGGGTCAGCGGAGACTATGGGCACAGCTCACCCGCAGCGCGCAGCGCCGAGAGCTGACGGTAGAGAATGGCTGCAGACCATCCAATCGCCCAGACGATAGCAGCTACCCGAAGTCTGAGTGTGATTTTCGCGATCGAGGCCATCACGTCAAACTTGAGACGCAGCTGGTCGGCCACACAGTCTGGCTGCTGGTACAAATCCACATGCAGGCCATAGGAGTGTTGCTGTCCACCTTGGAACGGGGCTCCTGAAATGTGTGAATGTAAAACCATCGAGTTGTTCGTTCCAAGATAGAAGCGAGACTCTTCAGAAACAGACCCCGTCTGAAGAGAACGGCTCTGGAAGTGGATGATTGGCGGGCGACCTGATTGTCAAGATGCGCACGTGTTTTCAGCTTACCTGTGCATGACTCAGTGATTAATTGCAAACGCCAAGCAAACAATGAGGACATCAAAGCCGATGGGAAATCGAGGCTGATGTGGGTAGCGTCGGTGGCCTTGGCCATGTCTGCCAACGGTAAGCTGCCAAGTTGGAGATCGATCCAAACGTACCCGTCCATCTTCCAGAAACTGCTTGGATCTGGAGATGGGCACCAGTAGCCAAGACCTCGAACTCGTCGTCGCCCCCGATCTCAACGGTCGTTTTCCGATCCACGTTGTTGATGCTAATCGCGAAGGCCGACTCCTCATTCCGAATTCCTTCCCCAGGCAAAGGAAAGGGAAGGCGAGTGTCGCTAGGGTAAGGTATCACCTGGGCCGTACCTGCCACTCGCTCGCAACTTGCAGAAAGATCGCAAGAGAACAGTGAGAATGGCGGCTCAGCCACTTGCGTTGGTGTTGGGCTGCGGAGGCGAACGATGTAGGTCATGTTGGCATGGGTGGCGGGGGACAGTTTCTTGACGACTGCCGGTGGTGGTCCGGTACCGTTGAGAATCGAAGTCCCTTGGAGCCACCTTTTGGCTGCTGATAGCTTCCCCTGCTTGGTAGGCTCAGAGTTCATGTCCAGGAGAATCCTGGCAACCCTCCATCTGACCTGATCGCACCAAACAATCGCTTGATGCTCGACATTCGTCCAGGTTGCTGGCACTCCGCTGGAAAAAACGGTGAAACCGTCGTGAGGCCCGATGAAATCAGGCAAAGTACACGAGTCTGAGACGATTTGCGTGTCAGCAACCCCTCCACAGATGGAGATCATGACGGGGTCGACACCTCCATCGCTTAAAGGGGTGTTGACCTTCCTATACAACCGCTCCATGCCGAACTCCAAGTTTGCTGGCGGTAACTGGTGAGGGGTTGCGATGGTGACGATGGCATCGACTGGCAACTCGGGTGCCAGGCGAACAGCCAAGCGCGCGACGACTCCACCCATCGAGTGCCCCAAGAGGGTAACGGCCTTCGGTCGTTGATGCTCGGGGAGATACTTGTAAGCTGCCAAGATCCTCGGAATGACGGACACCAAGTACGTTGCCTGGTCGAGGAGCGTCGGTGCGTGGATAGCAGTAAAGTCTTCGTTGTAATGTACTGTTTTTGTCATGAGCGACAGCGCTGTTGCCAATGTACGTACCAGCCCAGACATCTGTGGGTCGAGACCAATGGGGCACTTCATAGTTTGTGCTGTGCTGGTCGCCGTAAAACTGTCTTGCCAACGAGGAAGCGACCGACCTTGCCTGCTTATAATCACCAGCATGACCAGGAAGAAAGATGACTGGGGATCCTGATGGCTGCGGTCAGCGCTGGCAGATGCGCTCTTCATGTACTATGTCCGCATCCCAGTTTCCTTCACGATACAGAAACGTGTCGTATCTTGAGCCCGAAATTGGAGGTTCCAGACGCCGGTACACAGGGAACATGCGAGGGAGTTGACAGCCCCATGTTCCAGACCGGGCTTGGTCTGCTGTGAAAGCAAGATACACTGTACAGCACAGCATGGTCCAGCCGACGATGAACAGCAGGGTGGTTGAGTAACTGCGCAACAGATTCAGCCCACGACGGGTGGACGTTGGTCGAGCCTGATGACTCCATTTTTCCGGATCGCGACGCCCATTTCCTGCCGAAACCGTTGGAAGTGGTCGTCGCTCAGTGGTGGTCATGATGACCGCGTCGAAGGATGAGGTGTGGCTATATTGTAGATTGTTTTTGTGATCGAGCCGTATGCCAAGGTTGAACCACCTCCACTCCTGTGACAACGCCGATGTCGACAGGAAACCCTGAGTCCGGTCCTCGAAACGTTACGGCTTTCTGCGACTACTGGCAGGACGACCTCCTACGTTCGATTACGGCTAGAGAACAGCGGTACGCGGTTCGAATGCAACAGCACGAGTCCGACACTCGGCATTATTACGTAATCACTTATCACCCACGTCATACGCGCGTGCTGGTCACCATGACTGTTCTTTGCTTCCTCAACGCATTAGTCGGAGCGCTCATCCTTTCCTCGAACCATGTCCAGGGATCCGTACACGGATGCCAAGACGTAAGTCATTCGGTCAGTGAGGTCCGTTGACATGGAAGCGAAGTAGAGGCGAACATCGGCAACCTGAACGCCCTGCTGGACTCGTATGAGCGAATACACTCGACGGCGCCTGGTTCGACAAGTTTGTCGGAAACAGCTGAGGAGCTTCAGACAACCCTCGGCCTACTCGAGACTGATTTAGAGGATTTGGATGAGTGTGTCAGGGTTGTGGAGAACCATGGAGATCGGTGGGGACTGGACTCGTCCGAGGTTCGCGAACGTCGGGCTTTTGTGGATCGCGTATCAAGAAAGGTCCAGGTGGGTGACAGCTGTTATCCGTCACTGACCAACTCAGCAACTTCGATCTCAAGTTCAAGCCGCAACTTCAAAAAGGGGCCGTTCGGGCAACCTGGACAGGTACCAAGATATCGACCTTGAGGCCCAGAACGGCGAACACCCCAACGAGGTGGAGAGGTGGGAACGAGAAGAGCAACAGGTAGGATGGCACAAATCTATCCAGGAGCTAACCATAGATGCTCATGCGACAACAGGATAGTACGCTTGGTGTCATATCGGGAACTCTCAGCACCCTGGCCTCACAGGCTGGTCTCATCGGACAAGAGGTGAACGAACACAACGTGTAAGCACTTTCATGTGCTGGAACCAGCTTACGATTGCAGAATGATTGAAGACCTGTCATCACATGTGGACAATACGCAGTCTCGACTGTCCAAAGTTACGCGAACGTTGAATGATTTCATTCGAAAGAATGAAGGTGAGCTTGCGGCGAGCCAAACTGATTGCTGACTCCAGACACCCGCAGCTCTTGGTGCATCGCCATCCTCATTGTAATTCTCATCATCCTTCTTGTCTTGGTAGTCCTGGTCTGAGCGATACCACATACATGTATTACTGTACAACAAAGTTACGACTCCTGGGGAACCACAATGCTAAAGTTGTTGCGACCTGGACCATCATTCACCAACCTCTTCGAGGACCAACGCTGCAGCGCTTCCCGTTGCCCCGTGGGAGCCCACTGGAACAGCCAATACGCAACCTTGCCTCCGTCTTTCCACTGTTGCTTCACCAGGTGAAAGCCAACAGCGGTCACAAGCTCACTGAAACTCGTCGCTGTCATGTAACGAGAGTTTGTCACGCATGGGAGCGGTAGAACGACAAACAGGAGCGATGATGAATTCGGCTTGAGATGCTCTCGGCACAGCTGAAGCATTCGACCTGCATCCATCAGTAGGAGCAAACGGGAGAAACCTCACCTCTGTCTCGAACATCTGGAACAAAGTTGATGACGAGGCTGCAGCTGATGACGTCGAACCTGTCCTCTTCACTCTTTGGTAAGGGACGCAGCAGGAAGTCTTGCTCGGCGATATCTGGATGGTTTGATCGTAAGTCGATGGGTGTGTTCAGAATCCACTTGGAACACCCAGCGTAATTGTCGGGCTTCAAGGCCCCGATCTCGAGCATCCTGGCTCGTCAGTTTAAGCACTCCAGCTACTCTTACTTTACCGGGGTGGGCAGAGACGATCGTAGCTCTTTCAGCCATTTGATAAGAACTTTCGAGGAATCACCTCCGCGCTGAGATGACTGTCCAAGAGTGCTTGCGTGCTGATATGCCTCTAGTCCACCCAGAGCCTCGATGTCAGAGTCAACCTTGTGAAGCTCTCTGCGCAGGCCGTCATCGAAAGGTTCATCGCTGCCCAGTTTCCTCTCGAGTGCACTCTTGCGCTTCAGCAGAGTGTGAAACCGTGAGATGGTAGCTTGCGTAGCTTTGTGCGATACAATCGGGGCTGCAGTGGATACCAGCGGCTGCTTGCGTGTCCGCTTTGCTCGCGGCATATCGAGGGGGGAAGAGTGATGGAGGATTGTTCTGAAATCTTGCATTTGCCCTGGAGAACCAAACAAAGTAGCCGACCGATCGTCGGCGCCAAATGTGATCGTCCACGATAGCTGAAATATGCCTCAGAGCGCACAGAATGCTTTCGGACCACTTTCGCGAGTGCAGTGGCCTTTGCGTCGAAGCACATTTGCAGAGTGCATGATGATTGCCGCTGCGTAGACTGAAAGAACTCCTGGGCCACCATACGAGACACAGTGGTGGAGGTTGCGCCGGAAGTGCCACGCGCCGGCGTTATCCCTCCTCGCGAGCACCCGGAAGCTCTCGGAGGGACTGTGGATCCTCCGCCTGAGCGGCTCGGCAGCCAATGCCAGCCCAGGTGATGCACCTTTGAAAGTGCTTCAGCGAGACCACTTGCATCTCCAACTCGTCCACCTACACCACGCCGAAACGACTCACGATGGCCGCCAACGAGGAGCAGTCAACATCCCTTTTCTCGACCCTGTCGTCATTCTTCCTTCCGACGTAAGTCGACATTTCGGCTATCTGGCACCACGGAAACTCGAGGGACTGACCCCGCAGCGCCTACGCCGAGGAGGAGCAGAAGGAGGAGGCCACTGAGGACGCCCCCGCCGAGGAGCCCGAGGAGGAGTCCGCCGAGGAGGAGGAGGAAGAGGAGGAGGAGGACGAGGAGGACCCCGAGGACGTGAGTAGCTTTGCTTTCGGTTGCAGCAGGCATCAAGCAGTCCGGACTGACGCTCCTACAGCAGGCCCCCCCTATCCGCGAGAAGTGCGAGCAGACCGAGTGCCAGGCCGCCGCCAAGCACTTCCAGGCTTGCCAGCAGAAGGTGCGTTCACTTGAAGTCTATTACTGACATTCGCAGGTCGAGGCTGGCCAGGGCTGGGAGGGTGAGGACTGCGTCGAGGAGGTAAGTAACGCGTTCTGGCTGCAATGAGATCGACTAACATGAAACAGATGTTCCACATGATGCACTGCGTCGACGTGAGTATGGGATCCGCACAGGCAACAAGCTGCGATGGCGACGCGCTCACATTTCGGGATGTACTGACCAGCACAGGCCTGCGCTGCCCCCAAGCTCTTTGCCGAGCTCCGCTAAGCGTATCATTAGAATAACCAGAGTAAAACGGCACTCTCCGTATACCGCCTGGATAGATACAGGGCGGGTAAAAGCAGATGCAGCAATCATTTAAATGTCATGACGGGGCTTGTTGTGCGCAGATCGCGGAAACCGTGCATGTCGTGCAGGTCGTGCAGGTAGCGCAGGTCGCATCTATTCTTCAGAACCTACGAGTTCGGCAGGCGCTGTCAGAGTTTCCATCAGCTCACTGACGTGCAGCCATGCAGCCTTGGTAGATAAGACAGCGAGTTGCCGAAGCCGACGAGTCGACCTGGTCTCGCCTCTGCGACGAGAACGGCCAGGCACGCCGAGAGTCACGTGACTCTGGAAATGTTGACGACTTTGACTTTTGGTGATCATCGTGACATTAACTATACCGCCATGAGATCACAGGAGCTGATCCTGTCGTCCTGTTCGGCTGCGGGTTCATCGATTTCGACGACCCGAACACAATCGACCCCTGCGATCCAACTTCACGACCTAGCTACGTCGAGCCATGTGCAGGCGTTCAAGACCATCACCTGTGCCGCCCACACTCTGACCTGGTGCAGGAGCCGAGATGGTGTCGGCGGTACAGTTTGGGCCGTGCAAGAAGGGAAAGCGATCATCAGCATCTGGGCTTGGCAAAAGGTTTGGGTCCCATCCGTCCTTTAGCTTACATCAGGACCAACAACACCTCAAGCTTCACCTCCCGGAGAGGTTGACTTGCGTTGCGCTCTCCCCGAATGGTCGTTGGTTAGCTGCCGGGTCGCCGAATGGTCAGATTTATCTCTGGGAGGTATGTACTAAGGAGTTAAAGACCTGACTGGTAGGTTGCGTCGGGCTTGATGCTTTCGTCTTGGAACGCGCACTATCGCTCGGTCACGACGCTCTCGTTCACGGATGACTCGGCCCTTCTGCTTTCCTCATCCGCAGACGCCGCTGTTCACATCTTTTTGGTTTCGCGGTTGGTCAACTGCGATGCTACGTCCCCGGTTGGGAAACCTTACGGCTCGCTGAGTGACCATACTCTCGGGATCACAGCGGTCGCAATCGGCAAGAGCACCGCCGATGGCAACGGTCGGTGTTGGACGGGATCTGAGGACGGAACAGTCAAGGTGAGAACAGACGAGGCAAGTGAATACTAACCTTTCAGATGTGGTCTCTCCAGGCGCCCTTCGACTTGCTGGCGACCTTTACGCTGCCTCCCTCAGTCTCAATAAGCTCTCTCGTTGTCGATCCCGCGGAGCGTTTCGTTTATGTCGCCTCCAAGCAAGGCGACGTCTACCTCATTCCTCTCTACAATAGAGTATCGCAATCTGGTCTGATTGAAGCAGTCAACGGGCATGGACCGGCCGCTCCACCAGTCAAGATTGAGAATACCTGCATCAGTGTCGGTACTCCGATCACATGCCTCGCGCTGTCGTTCTCTGCCACCCAGTTGCTCATCGGAACGTCTGTAGGCGACGTCCACATCCACGCCTTGCCCTCACATCAGCAGGTTCGGAGCATCCCCGCGCACGCTGGGCCGATTTCCTACCTCACCACCATGAGCGCTCCGCCTGATCTCGTTGGCTGCGCTGGCCGGGCTGAGAACTGGCCGGTCATGGAGGTCAAGAATCTGGAGCGTATGAGGGTTGCAAAGTCCGCTCGAGAGACGCAGGAAGTATCCGTGTTGGTCAAACCGGACGCCCGAGACAGGTTGTCCTTGTTCCGCCGCGGAGCAGGAACAGAGGAGCTGCGGGCGACGAATGGCGATGTTGGCACTGAGGAGGACACCGCAGCGCTGCGGGAGGAGATCCGTCGCCTGCAGGGTGCCCTCGACAAGGCCGCCAGGATCAACGAGAAGATGTGGAATGGCGTCGTGGATATGAAATTGGGAACTACATCATAGAGTGTGATATGTATTTTTACATGCTTCGCTGACTTCTACACTTCTTCTGCCGGCTCGCCGTCAATGCCATCCATGGCCTCCCCATCCACATCGCCCAAGGGCTCGCCGTCGACGTCCTCCATAGCCTCTCCGTCCACATCTTCCTCAAAAGCTTCTCCGTCCACGTCGTCCTCCATGGCCTCGCCGTCCACGTCGTCTCCACCCATTGCTGGTGCACCTTGACATTGGTTGATAGCTGGCTCTTCAGAGGCGCCTATGCGCTTGAAAGACGACTTGAAGCCCGCGCTCTTCGGTTGGGACTGTGGCGCCTCGTCTAGGACTGGAGCCAGTGTCGGTCGTTCGAGCTCTTCCAAAGTGATTTCGGCATGCAAGAGTTTATCCAATCGTTCAAGAACATCTGACGTGAACACGAACCTGCGAGTCAGAATTATTAAACCATGGCACTCACCATCGCTCCCAGATCGTTAGGACCAACTCGACCTGTTGACGGAAGACGTTGGCCGAGATGGTCCCAGCGTGCTGTAAGAGATTCTCATGAACAGTCGCCAAGTGGGCAAAAACGCGATTCAAGCGCTTCTCGAATGCCTGCCGGTAGCGCCAGACGTTGGGTAATGGTGAGGCCTGAATAGTCAGCGCTGGCAACTCCCTGGCCTGACAGAGTTATGGAGAATGTCCGAAATGAGATGTAGCCGGGCGATTTTTCGTGGAACGGGTGTCTGGTCGATGCAAAGACTTTGGCAGATCGTTTCCACAATCTGATGTCAGTAAGAGCCCTCCAGCCGATCTCCTCACCTCGTCGGCAGCCTCGGCGTGCTTCAAAGCAAACTCCATCGCTCGAGCAATCTCCACGCGCTTGCCGGTCATACCTCGCAGCATACCCTCAAAACGGTGGCGGGCCAGTTTGCCCAGATAAGCTTTGCCGTACTCCTTCTGATCCTTCTCCTCTGCAGAATCGGTTGAGCAGAAGGACGCATAGCCCTCATCCTCGAAAGCGTCAATCCGAGCTGGAGGGAAAGTATAGCCGCTGTCCATAAAGTAGTTGAAGACGTGATAGTCGGCGCACTGTTGGTCAGCATGGCGCCTGATCCCTTTGTCTCACCTCCGTATCAAACAAAAAGTTGAATTTCGGGTTACTGCGTTCGTTGCTTCGTAGTGTGTTGAGCAGCCCTTTCCCGTGATTGTGCACACGCTTAGCAACGGTCTCCAGGAACTCTAGCTGCGCCTTCTCGAGCGAGCCCAACCAGTACCGCTTACGCTCCAGGTTTTCCGCCATACCAAACGAAGTGCTCGGGGAGTTTGGTTTGTCTCGCGGTGCTTCTGTCCCCTGAAAGACAAACAGCGAGTCTACGGTCAGCTCGCGCCAGGGGTCGTCAAGCTCACCGTATGCAGCTCGTTTTGGGATAGGAACGAGCTTACTCCATGTGACGCGGAGCGTGTTGCCGTTCCAGTCGAAGCCATCAAACTCTTGCACAGCTCTCTCGGCGTCTGGACGATTCATAAAGCACACAAAGCCCGTCAGTCCGGCTCGTGATCGGTGATTGTCGTAGTCTCGAGCTGGAACGTCAGCACGGTTTGTAGTCTGCAACGTACGCCACATAATCTTAACGGTGCCCACCGATCCCGCCTTGGCAAAGAGTTTCCCGAGACTGTCCTCTGATACCGTCTGCGGAAGGTTGCCCTGTGTCGTTAGTTAGGTAAGCAAGCGAAACTCACGATGAACAAGTTGGTGCTCTGTTGTGTCAGCCGAGTGGTTGGAACCATCACGTACCTCTGCCTCGATTTGACGAGTGCCGCCTGGGCCATCGAACGCGGCGAGGGATGTGACGGAGCGGCCTTCACCTGAAGATCAGAACACTATCTCGGCTGACACTTACGCTGAGCTGTTCTACCCAGCCTGGCCTCACGGTTTTCCTGGTTGCTGGATGTCAGTTGCCCCTCCAGATACACGCGCACCTCTTAATCTCCTCCAAGAAAGTATCCATCGCTCTCCGGCCTCTGGGACGCAATGAACTAGGTGGAGGTGAATTACGATTCGGGCCGCTCTTCACATTCTGATCGTAAGCCGATGCGAGGACAGCCGGGCATTACAGTCTGTTGGGCGGGCATCGATGTCGGTTGGGCTAATCGTCAGCTACGTTTCGCCTGCAGCCTCACCTGAGTATCCAGCCTTGACAAAGCCCTTCCCGTGTCGCCCCATAGATCCCCCTCGGTCTCTGTCGCCTTCGAACGATTGGGCAAACTCCTCGAGTGCAATCTTGGCAAGTCTACGGTGAGCCACAGCGCGGCTGACGAACGAACTTTTCATCCTCGATACGTTTCCTCTCTGCCTCTTCCCTTTCAATGTCCTTCTTGGTCTTCTTCGTGACGCCATATGAGAAAGTCTTGGATTTGAGAGCGTCAAGTTCGAGGGTCCGCTGTTATTAGAGCCGGAGGGTCCCGATGACGCTCGGACGTTGAACGTGACTCACCTTTTTCGGGGGTAGCAGGTCCTCCTCGTCCGAAGAGTCGCCTCTGAACTGCGACAGATCAAGTTTCCTTGACATGACGGCTTGCCGGTCGCCGATATCCGAGATAAGCTGTTTACAAAGCGCAGCGCGTCGAAGGCGATCACGTTGTGATTTGGGTCGTCATTTGCTGCCGCGGAGGTATTTCGCAGTCATAGCCTCAGGAGGCAATGTTGTTGCAAGTCGATTCATTACATTGCCACCATCATCCTTACCCTCCAGCCCCATCGCACAAACAACATGGAGAGCATCGAGACGTCAGGTTCGGCTCTGGCCACCGGAAGCATCAATGCGCGCTTCATCTCGCAGAACAAGCTCGATGAAGCCAACGATCGCCGCGATCAAGAATGGAAGGAAGCGTACGCGAGGTAAGTGTTTCTATCGGGGTCGCGCCCTGACGGCAGAATCGGCCAGGAGCCACCACCCCAGATGAAGGAGGAGAAACACGATGGGCGAACATTGTTTGAGGTAAGCCGAGGGGGATATCGCGAAGCTGACGTATGCAGCGACTAGAAGAGCAGAGAGTTAGTACAAGTCGCGGCGGCGCTGACCGTTCAGTTGCTCAAGCAGGAAGAATGGGACAACAAGATGAAGCTCGGAAACCAGTACAGAGGATTGCACGCAGACGAGTACGACTTTTTGTCTGAGAAAATGAAAGAGCAGCGCGACAAGGAGCGAAGGGTGAAGGATCAGGACAACGCCGAGGTGCTGGAGTACAGAGAGTGAGCTTGGAAACGGGTCCGATGCTGACGCCTTGCAGTGCTCTAGCGAAGAAGTATGCTGCCGAGGTCGCCGCTGCCGAGCTAAAGCTGCCGTCCCCAGCTACAACGGACCCGAAACCTAAGCCTGAGGCTTCCACGTCGAAGCGCGTCCCTCCGAAGTCTGGGAAGAAGGACATGAAGTCACTTTTGAAGGGTGTTGTTGTTAAGAAGAAGCCGATGCCTTCGTCTGCCAAACCAGCTTCTGGCTCCAAGCGCCAGACGGAGGACGATCATATGCCCGATAAGAAACGCAAGTTGTAGGCTAGCTTTTGTATGTACATTCGATTCATAGTCCATTTTTTCAACACAGAGGGTTGTCACTATTACTTCTCGGGAACGGGGTCGGGCTCGAGCGACCAAATCTGTGACTGTTAGCAGGGGCCAGTGCTGTTGGACGTACAGAGTCGGCGTAGTCCTGGATCGAGCGGTCGGACGAAAAGTCGCCCATGGCGAACGTGGTGCGGATCGACTTTTTAGTCCACTCGTCCTGGTCGACCCAGAGCTCGTCGGCAAGCTTTTCGGCAGCGAGGTAGGAGCTGAAGTCGTTAGAGACGAGGTAGTAGTCATTGTCGTAGATCTAGAGTCAGCGTGATCATGGGGCTACTCACAGTCTTGAGAAGCGGCTCATAGACGTGGCCGTCACCAAACTTGCCAGCCTCGATCGCCTTGAAGACTTTGAAGAGCTCGGGCGAGCGCTCCTCGAGCGAGGTTTGATTGTACGAGTTGGCGTAGCGAACGGCCTCGACGTCTTGAGCGAGGTGACCGAACAGGAATGCGTTCTCCTCGCCGACGTCCTCGGCGATCTCAATGTTGGCGCCGTCGACGGTGCCGAGAAGCAGTGCACCGTTCAAGCCGAGCTTCATGTTACTAGTACCCGAGGCCTCGGTACCGGCTGTACTGATCTGAACACTGACGTCCGCAGCGGGGATCAGAACCTCGGCGATCGAGACGCTGTAGTCGGGAATGAAACAGACGCGCAGGAGGTTGCCGACGTCGGGGTCCTCGTTGATGACCTTGGCAACATTGACGATGAGGCGGATGACCAGCTTGGCAATGTAGTAGCCCGGCGCGGCCTTGCCGGCAAAGATGGCTGTGTGCTTGACAAACTTTTTGCGCTCCTCGGGCGACGCCTTCTTGATCTGGAGGTAACGGTGGATGATACCAAAGATGTTGAGGGTCTGGCGCTTGTACTCGTGCAGGCGCTTGATCTGACAGGTGAACATGCTGTCAACGTCCACGTCAATGCCGAGATCAGCCTGCAGGACGTGGGCAAGGCGGAGCTTGTTCTCAATCTTGATGTTGCGGAACTCCTCGCGGAACTCTTTGTTCTCAGCCATGGGCAGAAGCTGCTGAATCTGCTTCAAGTTGACTAGCCAGTGCTCGGAGCCCAGAGTGTCGGTGATCAGTTGAGCGAGGCTGGGGTTACACTGCAGGAGCCAGCGGCGAGGGGTAATGCCGTTGGTCACATTCGTGAAAAAGTCGCGGCCCTTGTACTCGACAAAGTCGCGGAAGATGGTAGCCTGAAGAAGCTGGCTGTGCAGCTCGGCGACACCGTTGACTTTGAACGAGCCAACAATGGCGAGGTGGGCCATGCGGACAAACTTGCCGTTGCCCTCCTCGATGATGGACATGCGCCTGATACGGTCAATGTCGCCAGGGAAGCGCTTGGCGACGTCGTTGAGGAAGTTCAGGTTGATCATGTAGATGATCTGCAGGTGGCGGGGCAGGAGGTTCTCGAAGAGAGGAACCGGCCACTTTTCGAGGGCCTCGGGAAGAACGGTGTGGTTGGTGTACGCGAAAACCTTGGTGGTGATCTTCCAGGCGACATCGTAGGGGACCTCCTCCTCGTCGATAAGGATGCGCATGAGCTCCACAATAGCGATCGTAGGGTGGGTGTCGTTCACTAGCGTCAGAATCAGAAAGTAGGTGGCACTCACTCTGAATGACGACGTATTCGGGAAGCTGCTCCCAAGGAAGGTCGAGCTTCTGGTAACGACGGAGGATGTCCTGCAGCGATGCGCTGCACCAGAGATACTGCTGCTTGAGACGGAGCTCCTTGCCGGCGTACATGTTGTCGTTCGGGTAGAGAACGCGCGTAATGTTCTCCGCCTCGGAGCTGCTCTGGACAGACGCCTCATAGTTGCCCGCATTGAACGAGTTGAGGTCAAAGCCCTGGATGGGCTTGGCCGACCAGAGACGCAGGTTGGCAGTGTTTTTGGTCGCGAATCCAGGAACTGGGACATCGTACGCAACGGCCAGGCATTCCATGCCACCAGACCATACGGCGCGGTCGGTGTTGGGCACGGCCTCGACGTTGCCGTAGAAGCGCACAGGGTAGGAGACGTCCAGGCGAGAGATCTCCCAGGGGTTCTCGCGGTCCAGCCATGGGTCAGGAGCCTCGAGCTGCTCACCAGTGTTTGAGATGAGCTGCTTGAAGATGCCGTACGAGTAACGGAGACCGTAACCCCAGCCAGGGAGGCTGAGAGTCGCCATGCTGTCAATCTGGCGTCAGTGTGTCTTCTTCCCCGGTGGCACCTACGTAGCACGCAGCGAGACGGCCGAGTCCACCGTTGCCCAGAGCGGCGTCGCGCTCCTCGTTCAGGAGATCTTCAAAGTTCTGCTGTCAGATTTGCTTCCCCTGCAACTTACAAAGCCAAGCTTCTGCGTGGCTGTCTCGTACGTGTTCCTGACGTCGAGGTTGAGCACGGCATTGTCGAGGGAACGTCCCATGAGCCACTCGATGGAGAGGTAATAGACACGCTTGGGGGCACGCTTCGTGTGGTACGAAGTAGTCTCATTCCAACGCTTAATGAGCCTGTCCTTGACGGAGAGGGCGGTGGCTTGGTATGCAGCGAGGTCATCGAGATTGATGGCCTGGCGGGCGAGGGTAGTCGTCACATGGCGCACGACGGTGTTGGCGACGCCCTGGACGTCATCCTTGTCGACCTCCTCGGCCTGGAGAGCCGTCTTCCACACCTGGGGGTCGCCAATTGGGGACTCATCAGAATCGATAGCCTGGGAAGGGAAGTAGGACCCTAAGATAGTCAGGTATGCCTTTCACACGTTTGTCCATATCGGGCAACGTACCAGTGAGCGAGCGCTTGTGCTGCTTGGGGCGCTCACGGCGCGGGGTCGTCACGGGGACACCGATCTGGGCGACGTCGACACTGTACGAAGGGCCGATGGCGCTAGGGGCGCTGGACATGGACGAGCGCCTGGAGAGCGTCGGCTTGTGGACGGGCGGGGTACGGGACCCAGGAGATTGAGAGACCGTCGCTGGAGTTAGCGATAGCATACTTGCCCACCTACACATGGGAATCTTGTCGAGGTTCTCCTGGGTGAGAGCTGGCTTGTTGGTCATGGCGGAGTCGGCACGTTGCAACAGTAAGCTGGGCGACGCTGGAGTCGGGAGGATGTCAGACTGCCAAGCTAAGCCGAGGCCGATGTCCGAGGTCGTCCGTGATCTAGGGATGGACCGCGGGAGGATGGTGGATGAGAGTTGCGGAGGGAGGGGAGGAAGGAGATGAGAGGATGAGAGATTGAGAGATTGAGCGATACTGGGGAAGATACGTGATGACTATGAGGGCGGGCTGTCCTCCGATCTGGCAATGTGCGCGCCCATCTTGCTCGTCAGCTTGTCAGCGGCATCGCACGGCCGCCCGCACCAAACGTGCACGCAAATCGTGCCTGATTACCGTCTGGTGGGGTCCCCATACGCGCGTACTTTCACATGCCTCACAGTCCCGTACCGTTCCGGCAGCGAAGGCCAGGCTCACCAGGCGGTCAGGCTCCGGTCCAGCCTCCAGGGATCAAGCGGCTGAAGAGACCGACGCGTCAAGATGGGGGGCCGGGACTCGTTCTTCTCATCAAACCTTGACACAATTTGCGGTACGACCAACTTGAGTTCGCGGCCGCGCGGCAGAACCATTGCACAGATGCACATGCATTGCGGAGATTTGGCTTACGCTGGTACGCGTCACCTTTAGTCGCTCTTTCAGAACCTCGAACAGGAGAACTGTCAGACCTCCACTGTAAGCCGCCAGGCACGGCCTTGTACTGAACCCTGCATTTCAATCTCCCACCTGCCAAAACTTACAACTCTTCATGCATGCATCCTTCGAGCTCAAGACTGCCGGGGATTCGACGCATGCATCCTATAAGCATTTAGGGGACAGTCTCCAGCCTTAGCCTCGGCGGCTTAAGGTCTGCGGCAGAGCACACGAAATCAGGTTCGACTGCTTTTGTAACAGCCTAAATCTCACCCGATCACCACGGCTACTTTGTCACCTGCCTATGGTGCCCCCAGTTCCTAGAGTGCATGCACTTCAGCGAAAGATGCATTTGTATATCATCAGTGCGCTTACCGAAGTTTGATAGCTCCACCTAGTCATGGGGTGGTCAATAGCGGGCAAGAGGGGTTGGTGTGGAGAAGGACGCCACTTGGATTTTGAACGCGAATAGCGCTGCTGTATGTACCTTATCTGACAAGATCAGAAGGGAACGGCAAACGCATCTCATCGACTCGATATTCGTTCGACGCACACCCTTTTGCATGTTTTCTGTTGGACGATGGCTACACGTCGTCGTGCGATGCCTGATGTATGTCGCCAGGAAGTCTGTGCATAGCTTGTCAAGAGGCTACCTCGGCATTATCAACTCTCTAAACGTATCCATACTGTAAATATATATAAGGGAATCTGTGCAACAACATGGTCTGTAAAATCACTTGTCCGAAACACGGACAACGTCCAGAGGAACAGTGGTATGCGAATGGTTGTTTTTCTGGCCCTCGACGCAGACCTCGACGGACTGCAGCCATTTGTCCTTGAGTGCCTCGTCGACGGTCCACCTCGTCTTCGGATCGGGGTCGAGCATGTGCTTGATGACGTGCCTACACTCACGGGGCACCAGGTTGTTCAAAGGAGCGGGGCACGCAGGAGCACCTTCGGGCCTGGCACCGGACGGGTAGTACTGCGACGTGTAGGTGGCATAGGTCGCATCCGTGGGCTTGGCGACACGCCACGGAAGCTCCTGGAACTGCATGCAGTAAAAGACAACCGCTGCAGCCCAGACGTCGACGAGCCGAGCGTCGTATTCCTTCATCTCGAACAATTCCGGAGCGATGTAGGGTTCAGAACCGCAGAGTCCCTTGCTCAGGTGTGTCTTCTTCTCCCAGCACATGCGGAAGACGTCGGACACGCCAAAGTCGGTGATCTTGACGTGACCGCGGCCGTCAAGAAGCAGATTCTCCGGTTTGATGTCGCGGTGCGCCACACCCATGGAGTGGAGGTATTGAATGCCGTGCAGCGTCTGCTTGAAAGTGCACTCGACCTCGGCAGAAGACATGCCGCCCTTCTTGATTGCCGCATAGAGATCGCCACCAGGGCAATACTCCATGACCTCGCACCAGTGCTGCTGTTCGTCCTGTACGAGGTCCACGGTCTCAACAATGTTGATGTGGTGGAGGGTGGAGGAGATACAGAACTCGGACGTGAGCTTCTTGACGTAGTCCTTCTCGGTCTCGTTCTTGCGACGCTTGCGGAACTCCTTGACGGCGTACAGTTTCTCCTCGCGGCGGTCCCACTTGTGCGCGAGGCGGACGACGGCAGTGGCACCCTTGCCGATGGCAGCGCGGTCGCAG
The DNA here is from genome assembly GCA_039545375.1 of Trichosporon faecale. Lineage (NCBI taxonomy): Eukaryota > Fungi > Basidiomycota > Tremellomycetes > Trichosporonales > Trichosporonaceae > Trichosporon > Trichosporon faecale. The sequence goes on along the minus strand of BCLU01000003.1, from coordinate 2,912,104 downwards.
ATGCCGTACTTTTTCAGGAGAGAGGCCGTGCTGGCGTTCTCGCCGCCGGCCTCACTGCCCTTGGTCGAGCCACGGTCGGAACCACGGGCGGAGCCCTTTTCAGAGCCACGACGAGAAAGCTTTCCATCCTTGCCACCACCGATGAGATCCTTGAGGGTGAACTTGGAGGGGGCAGCCTCGGGTGCGGCAGTCTCTGAACCGTGCGAGGTGGTGCGCTCAGACAACCGCCTCTGGATACCAGAAGGACGACGCTCGAGCTTGTCAGGCGCAGGTGGTTCCTCCTTGGTTCTCTTGAAGCTAGGGGCGCGCGAGGGCGGGCGTGACTGATCAGAATCAGTGGCGTTGGGAGTCATAGGTGGCGACCCGTTGGCGGGAGTCATCTTCTCGACCTTGGGTTCGTGGTGGAACATTTTTGCCAGGAAGCCCTTCTTCTGGCTGCTGGTCGACTGGGAGCGGTTCTGACGCGTGCCGTTCTCGCTAACGTTCCGCGACATTGGGGCGGACGAAGGAGGTGGGATGTTCATAGCACCCTGGGCCTCCGCAGGGAGAGGGCGGACTGCAAGGTGTCAGCACAGGAGCCTTCAGAGCATGCTTACATTTAGCGCCAGGAAGGAACGCTGACTCTGGAATCAGCTGCTCCGGGGTGCCAGCAGAGCCAGCCTGCGGGGCGACAGAGTCCTGCGTGGGAGGACGCTGCATGTCGGGGCGCTGCATCTCGCTGAGCGGGGTGGCCAGCTCCTTGACCGAGATGGTGCCGGGCGAGACGGCTTCAGAGTCGGGAGTGCGAGGGGTGGAGAGAGGTGGCGAAAGAAGAGGCAGGGCCGGGGCGGGATGGTCAGCGACAGCACGCCGCGCTTGGAGGGAGGCAGCGGCGTGGGCATCGGCAGATTCAGATGCGCTGGGTCGCCTGGCAGCGACATTAGATGCTGATGCACTGGGACGTCTGCTATCTGCAACGGTCTGGGATGATTAGCTAACATGCGAGATGACGACTCACTTTTGGGTTATCGCCGGCCATTGACTCCTCCTCACTGGGCTCGATAGCTCCAACAGAAGTCATATTGTCACAGATCGAGATGGGCGAAATGCTAAAAGTTTCTAATGACGGTGTTCGCTAGTTGGCAGCCGACATAATCTATGAGAGGCGACGGTCCGGGGAACCATGCGAAGCAAGAACACGGGCGACCATGAGACAGGACACAACACAATGTCAGCACTGACAAAGCGGTGCAGAAGGCTGTATTGAGGTGACTCACAGATTGCTGGGGTGGTAGAAGAAGCGTCGGAGGTGCTTTGCGGGGACGCAAACTCGGTATAACTCCTCTGGGTGCAGGAAACGAGTTGAGACTTGTCTACAAGGCGACTGGGTGACGACACAGGATTGCTGACGCAGAACCCGTGGGCGCAGGAGATTCAATGAGATGGCAGGAAGAAAACCCTAGTTCACAAGTGAACTGAAGGGGGGTGTCTCGAGGACACGGAGCGTGCTGGGTGGGGAGGATCGAGGAGAGCCTTATGGAGTGTGGGAGATGTTGAAGAGGGCAAGATGGAAGCAGCGGCGACAGCAAAGTCAGCTCGAAGGGGTGGTTGGTTGGCGGTGTTCGGTGAGCCTGACTGGCGGATGGCTATATGGTGGCGGAGAGGGGTGAGGGCTGGTGGGCTGAGGGCTGAGGACTGAGGGCTGAGGGCTGAGGGGTGGAAGCTTCTGAGTGAGCTTGAGGCGAGGACAGCAGGCACCCAAGCAGAGGCCCGTAGGTTCAGGCCGTTTGGCGCGTTTGGGACGAAAACGCTCGCTCGCAGCGGACAGGCCGAGAGTGAATATGAATGTGCGTCTTTAAATGTTACCCTTACCTAACTCATCGCATCGCACAGGCAACAGGCACGCAGCCGCCGGAAACACAGCTGCACCGCTCAGCTAATTATAAGCCCGCCAGTAGTCAGGTGGGTGGGCGACTTAAGGCTGTGTCAGCGTGACTCCATGAGCCTGGCACGGAAACTGATCCTCGACAAGGATATCACGAGCCAAGACAGGTCGGCTGAGCCTGTGCCCGCAGCACTGAAGGACTGGTAGACATTAAATGGCGCATGCATGGTCGATCGATGCTGCGTAGAAGCAGCATCATCAATCATCCAGACGCAATCGCACTCTATCACGGTGGCGAGCTGCCAAGCGCACAGCTGTGGGAGTGCCACCGGAGGTACCGCTGGGCGGCGGCGTTTCAGTCGAAGCGCCGTGCCTTCTGCTCCGTGTCACGTTTAACACTGGAAGTTGTTCTCGCCTTTCAAGCTACTCGCATTGCCTACTCCGGCTTGAGCCACCCTTGTCCTGGGAGCACTGTTCCTGAGTTGTTCCTCTACTGACGAGAGCGTATTGACTCAGTCCAGCTACGAGCCTTCGGGCGTCCCCCGCTTCGCGCACAGAGCCCTCTACTCGGCGCTGACAATGATGGGTGCAGTCCGCCCTCAGGCTGCGCACGTTATTGATCGCCGCTAGCAAGCCACCGCGCTAGTCGCCGCTGTCGTGGAGTTGGACGAGGAGTGCTCATCCAAGACGGCCAGGCGCCGAGGACGACAAATGACGAGCTCCAGACGATAAGAAGCAGCCCGTCTGCTCGAGTCGTGTGCATGGCCAGCAGGCTCTTGCTCAGATCCGCGGATATACCAAGTAAAGCGCGCTACAGACTGCGCGTCCCCGTAGGTGACAGCGCGATTAGCGAGGCGATCCTAGCGTTGGGCAGTGGCTCGGATGGCCCAACTTCTCGTTAGCCCGTTATGGTGAGGGATGCAGTTTGGACTGCATGGCGCACAAGGGAGAAGGGGCTCTATCGGTGGATTCTCTTTGTCTGACTACGCAAGCCCTGCTGCATTCCCTCGCCTTGTGCCACCGCAACTGAAATTGTCCTCGTTCTCCACCGTCGTCTTCACCTAACGAATACAGCGATGCCGAACGGCCCAGTGAGCTTGTGAACCGACATGTACTGTGGCTTCCTGGACTTTGGGGCAGCTTTCGATGAATTCTCGATAGCCTACGACGGATCAGCGCAGGTCGGATGTTCCAGAGGTCGGACGGAGCTCGACTGGGGATGCTGGGCGTGGCACACCAGGCGCTACTTGGCGTCTCGTATCACAGCAGGAGAGGGCAGCGGAACATGTATGGAAGTAGATGCCACCTGGTGGGGGAGGCGTGAAGCACCACCGCCACTGGGACACACTGCAGTCGGAATTTCTTCTCACCAATCGTCTTGCGGTAAGACGTTGACAAGCCGTACAGCGTACGCTTCTGCTCGGCCACTCTCTCGGTGCCAACCGGCTGCAAGCGGTGCTCAGCCAGAAATGCCCATCATCTACGTCCTCGGAAAAGGCGGGCACAGGGTCTTGATGTGAGCAGAAGCGAGCTTCGAACGAGGGCTCGGCGAGCAGCAGTGCGGGTCACCACGCCACCGCGGAGAACGAGGTAATGCAAGCATGCTGACAGGCGATACACATCCGTCGCAGGGAAAGTCGATCACCGAAGAGGGTCGTTTTCAGCGAGCAACCCGTTGTGCCCGAGATGCTCGTCAGGCTTGAGACTGTGCTTGGGGAGCATTGTGACCCATATCTAATGTCCACTATCATGCTCAAGGTGAAGGTGGTTAGCGGAGCGGGCGCAATCGATCGACCACAGGGGAATTGCCGCTACGGTGGGAAATCGTGGTCAGGTCGAGCTGAGACCGACGTGCATAACAGACCTCAGGCCACTCTGAGTGCACACGGGCAGGCATTGGAGGGGCATTCCAAGTCACTGTTTTTGTTGCTGTCATCTTCCGAGACGGTAGCCGTCACGCAGGCAGCAGGAAACGCTACAATAGAATCTGTCGCGGTCACCGGGGCGCGCGGTTGAGGGGCAGTTGTGATGGCAGCGCAAGCTGCCTCCCCCACCGGCCCGTCCCGACAATGCACTCATTTCTCTCACACAGGACCTCCTAACAGCGCCCTTGCAGGTCTGGTGGGGTGTTTCGGGGTGTGCCAGGCATGTGCGTCCATGCAACCCTTCTCATTCGGGGACCGTCGCCGAAGTGGCTATCCTCGTCCTCGAAGGTTCCACACATGTGGGATTCAAGATTAGTGACGACGATCTGCGACCTGTGTGCGCCCTTTCCACACTTCCGTCAGCCGCCGCACACTTCGTCTTGTGGCATTATGGAACACGTGACGAGCGCCCTCAAGAACAGCCGTCAATCGCGTGCACGACACCTATCGGGCGCGTTGGGGTGGAGAGCGGCTGTGTCTTTCATGCAATGCCCGGCACAGGGTATTCGAGCACGATCGCATCCCATATCTCTGTGCACGAGATCCGCTGCATTGCCTTGCGCTTCCCACAACTCACGGGCAGGCGTGTCGAGCAGGCTCCGTGCAGATCGCTGCCAGCGAGGACACTTCCCTTTGCGGTCTCCTGAAGCTTGGTGTAACCCACCGACGGGTTGTCAGTCAGTCAGGCAAACTGATATTGCACCGTGACTGGCCCAGTACAGGCTTGTGCGCATCTCTGCAACCGCGACCATTGTCGCTCGATCCTTTGCAAGCAAGAGGCAGTCCGGCTTGGTAAGCCACGCTAGCCGGTCTAGCCGAGAGATTGAGACAATTGAAACACCAGTACACCGGAACGGCGTTAGAGCTACCGGTCAGCTGGTCAGCCCTCGTTGTCTGCTGCGGCCACTAATGCGCAGCGCCTTACGCAGCTGTCGGCACCCCCAAAGCATCCTTACGCTTCCTCGGCGTTCTAGCAGTTTCCCCTCTCGCATGAACGCTCGGACATGTACCGTGCGCGCACACGTGAGCTATCACGATGTGCACGACGTCGTGCATGTTGTGGCATGCCACTCGCACAGATCGCTCGATGGCGCCAACACGGTCTGCGGGGACCACGGGTGGATCGGCGAATCACGTGTGGTGCGCACGGGGAGCGGATCCGAACAACGAAGGGGTGGAGAGACCGCCGCCACCTGATACGAGCTTGGGCCCGTTGTGCCGAGCCGAGGTGGGAGTGAGCCGGCAACCCTGACGTCACCTGGCAGAAAAGCCACCGATGTCAGCATACCGATCTTTTCAAGCGGCGCCGCTGGGCGTTCGTCATCTGCATCTGCAGCGGACTTTGTGGTGCGACCTTTTCGAATTGTGCGACGAGGCGTTCGATTCGAACCTGTAGAGGTGCTCCACATTAGTAAGCGACGGCCGTTGGCCAAGCTGGGGTCAGTGTCAAGGGGGCGCTCAGGGACAAGGGATTGGCTCAGGTACAGCGATAAACAAAGTATTATTCCATCAAATACCCAACACTTCTCCAGCGAAACCTCTGCGAAAGTTGATTACACAATTTGAGCGCTGTAAGCTTGCAATGATAAGTGGTCCTCCCCTTACTTGGGCGAAAGGTCGCCGGTGGGAATAAGGATCCAGGAGGTCTCGCGGGTGACTGGACGAGGTCAGCGATGAAGAAATAGAAGTACTCACGAAGACCAGCGAGGGCAGTGTAGAACGCAGTGAAGGCAGTGACGACACCCATGCCACCACCGGCCTTGGTCACGGTGATGTGGCGAGTGTAGTGACCGGCAGCGAGGAGCCAGAAGGTGATCTCAAGGAAGAAGAAGACGAGGAAGAGAGCGACCGAGGAGCGGAAGGTGCCGAGCAGGAAGATGAACGTGAGGATGGCCCACATCGTCAGGTAGATGGCGAGCGCATCGTCGAGCATGTGACCCTTGCCAGCGTAGGCGGAGAGGACCTCGAACTGAGGAATGTAGAGAACACCGAACGAGAGCCAGAACGAGCCGTAAGAAGTGAAAGCCGTGGCACCGAAAGTGTTACCGCACGCCCACTCCTCGATACCAGCGATGATCTGAGCAAGACCACCGTAGCCAAGAGCAAGACCGAGGATGACGTTGGGAACAGTGATGTGACGGGCCTGGGCGTTGTAGAGTGAAAGAACAAAGGTGGTACCACCGAAACTGGACCATTAGTCGGCTGTAGCTAAAGACGTCACTCACGCAAGAAGACCAAGAGGAGCAGGGTTGGCGAATTTACGGTGGAACACGGGGAACGCCGGCTGGCTCGTGTCCATGGGGTTACCACCGGGCGTAATGAAACGAGAAATGGGAGGGCCCTGGTTGTAGCCAGAGGCCGAGTCCGAGGCCTGGTTGTGGGCCTTGACTTCGGCACCGTGGTTGCCGTTGAGCTCGGTGGCGGACATGATGGTGGGTCAAAGAATTAAGGAAGGAAAGTGTCGATGGGAAGAAGCAAGATGGAATAGACAGCTGTGAGGGTGGAAGAAAGTTGTTTACAGGAGGGAGTTCCCGACCCACTGGCCTTATGTATGAAAGCGGTAATGCTAGCAATGCGTAGCACACGATTTGCCAAAGAGAACTGACCCGTGGGGCTACTGCCGAGCGGAGTCCCCGTTCCTCGCGACAAATTGCGGGGTCGGTTTGATCCTAGTACTGCCGGCCAGTGGCCGTCTGATGATGAATGCAAGTGCCGCGAGGCCGAGTGGGGGATAGGAAACAGCCTGTCGCCTGTACGCCCTCGGCGCCTCGGCAGGGTTTGGAGGATTGGGGAGTAAGCCGACCTGTACGACGAGTTGGGCAAAGTGCGGAGAAAACCAACCTGCGACGCAGGCACGCGACAGCTAAAGCCGACAAGGGAGCAAAACCAGAGGACCACCTGACATGCAGGGGTCAGTGGCCCGCATGACACGGCGGCGAAGGGCGCCGGAGAGGCCAGGGGTTGACGTTCGCTGCCGTACTCGAAGGACAGCACTGCACTGGCGTGATGCCCAGCATGCGTGCCCAGGTGCGCACCTCTTGAGGCACCGAGGCCTGGAGCTGCGGTACTACGACCTTTTCAGCTCGCCTATGGCCTGCGGCCCGATTCGCAGTGCTGCGTCGCTACGATGCTACGTCGTTGCAGACTCTTCCTTGGGCCTGCTGCCTCGGTTGTAGCCGAGGGAAAACTGGCCAACAGGGGCGCACATTGGACGTACCTTGTGCCCAGTTTAGTCCACCCCTCCATCAGCTGACGCCAAGGCAAGGGTCAACGCCTGCACATCAGTGCGCGCGGTGCACTGTCTGCGCTTTCACAAGGTCACAAGGGGCCACAAGGCGGCCAACATCGACGGGCAGGCGGCGGCTACACCCCGCTTAAAATGCACAACCGACGCCCCGATGCCCGATCCTTGCGGGAACTGCCCTTCTGATATCGAATTTGCTTGCGATCCGCTCAGGTTCCACCTTTCAATCACATCAATTCGCTTGCTATCCACAGGAAATATTCACTGCAATCGTTGCTAGCTGCTCGTGGTGTACGTTTGCAGGCCCTGAGTGTCAGCTTAAATTTTATTCTCGTATGGTTCGAATCAAAACCCGAGCCGGGCCGTTTTCCTGACCCCACATGCGCTCGCTACGCCCTACATGCCTGCAAGCTGACAAAGGGCACGGTCAGTGGTCGGCTTAGGCCGGCAGTACTGGATCCGGCATGTTCCCTCCCCAGGACCGCAAAACGTCAGCCAAGACTCTGGAGCACGGCCAGACCTGGGGTTCTGGAGGCGCCGCCGAGTTTTAGCTTCAGGCACGTGTCCCAGTCGCACGTCCCATCGCTCTCGAGATTGTACGTCGCTGCTCGCCATCGGCCTCTTAGTCAACCCCGCATCGCCTCCGCGCGTATCTCAAATAGACGATGCTTCGGACATGGGATGCCGATGGCTCGAACGTGGAGACGACGCCGCAGAATGCGGGGTAGAGCATGCGCAATACCGGATATCTGCTCACCGTGCCTTTGCAACGCTCGTTCGACGAGGTGGGGATGCACGACAGGAAGCTGCACCACTCGCATGCCGCATTCTGAGTGGGTAAGCTGTACGTATGCCAAGGGCCCCTCCCCGGCCGCAACGGCCGACCCTTAGGTGCGGCGTCGGTCGACGGCGAGGAACAGTGTTACTCACTGGATCCTCTGTGTCTGCAAGTCGGTGTTAATAATTGTCCGTAATTCTCCAACCCAACCATCTCTCGTCCATCCAACACTGCTTGCTCGCTGTTGGCTAACCCCACTCCGTCGCTCCCACTCTTACCCCGGACTCCCCAAACCCTCGGCGTTACAAACTCACAGAAGTTCTTGGTGGTCAAGACAAGGGCCACAATCGCCAAGGTGAATGCAACAGCGCGAGAAATCCAGACTATGAGGGCTTCGCGTTTCGTTTCCTTGATTGTGGGAATGAGCAGCACCGCGAGCAGGATACCCATTGCCAATCCCTGCAGGCAGTCTCAGCATGGTCCGCATGATGTGACACCGAGGCGCACGCGGCGCACGACGAATACTCACGCCCAGGTGTGCAAGTCCGTCGACTGCAAAGGGGCTGCGCCGTCAGCAACGTCCGGCTATTATTGAAGACCGCTATGAAGGCCGCAAAGGGCCCCGCCTCCAAACTTACATGTATCCCATGGCGATGACGATCGCAAACTCAAGCAGGAACATCAGAGCCTGCGTATTCATTAGGGTGACCACGTCCGGGGCCCAAAGCATACCTTGGCCATTGGCCGATCGTAAAAGCGCCAGTGCATGATCAAGTCGACCGCCATGCACCCTTCCTGCCCCGCATTAGCTCTGCCGGCGACAGCGACATACCGTGGCCAGGATTGCGCCGCTCGCACCGACTGTCGGAATGCCAACGCGAGCAAAGTTGCCACCTAGCACGAAGCCGTAGTAGCCGCCGGTAATGTATACAATCAGGAAGGGCACAGACCCTGTAGATAAGCGCCGCGCAGCACGAGGAAACTTACCGATCATCCGCTCGACGACGCCGCAAATGACCCACTGCGCAAACATGTTCAGCAGGAAGTGAACTATGCCGACATGGAGGAAGATGGGAGCGATGAATCGCCATGATTCTGCGGTTAGTCCCAACCTAAGCATCGCACCGCACGATCCGGAACTCCGTCTGGGAAGCCGCCATGGCCGCACAGGCTCTCAACGGTGCATGTCTTGGTAGAGGTCCTGAATGTCAGTGGCAACCGACGTTCGTACCAACGCCGATGTGTCATCCATACACCTCAGTGCAAAGTCGGGCGGAACGCTCTTGACGAGCTTCATACACCTGTATGTCAGTTTTCGGCCGCGGTCATAGCATACGGAACAAAACGGGCCCCAATGTTGATCAGAACCTCGAAAGACGGCCCGATCATGTAGTTGAAAGTTGGTTTGGTCGCGATCACACTTCCCGTCTTCTGCTTGTTGACAATGAGCTCCCAGATCATCAAGCATGTCATGATGATGATCAGACAATAAGTCATGATCGGCCACTTCTGAGGCAGCATGTTGGAACGCTTCCGGTTGATGGCTTCCTGCACGGGAATGTCTTGCTTCACGTGCAGCAGTACCAGAAGACGGCCGATACCAGTAGCAAACAGGACGGCGTCGATCTCTCTGCCAGTCGGAGGAGGAGGGGGTTGCCCCTTGCTTTCACTCGGATTCAGCGGTCGCAATTCCATTGCGTCGGGCTGTTCAAAGAGCGGATTGTACTCGGTTGGGTTTGGACGGGCGACGGGCGTAGCGTCAGTGTAAGACCACGGTTCCTCATAACGCCGTCCCTCTGTGCTGTCGCTGTATCCTGGGTAAGGGTAAGGGGTGCTTGAATCGTAAGGCGAGTCAAAGGCGTTGCGTTCGGGGTCATGATCGTGCAGCTGCTTGTCTGCGTACCGATCATTGTATCGGTCATATGTGGGCGGCTGATCCATTGGACTGTCGAGGTGATCGTTGTCATGAGAAGTGTTCATGTGTGTCCCAACTAGAGGGCGCCCGGACATGTTGGAATTCAGGTAATCGCTACAGTCAGGAGAAAGACAGTCGTTGGGTGAGCGGAAAGCGATGGTGAGCGGTGCTTGAGTATAAGTGAGAAGACGAAGACGAAAGATGAACGTGAATGAAGAGCGTAGCAACAAGAAGATCACGATAGCTGTGCAAGGTGCCAGCGTTTGTGAAGAAGGAGGCGAAACAGAGATCTGTGCACTTTCTTGTCCTGCACCGTAGTCGCGCGTCGCGTCTTGGCTTGGCCGCAGCCTAGTCCCTGTTCCGGTGCACCTCCACCTTGCCACTGTACCGCATACAGCGGCGAAGCGGGTAACACCACCGTCATTGTGGGAGGGCGGATACAAATGCGAGATCGTCGGAGAACGCTCATCAAGTCCGTGAATTCTGTGAAGCTGAAAGGACTAGCTCCGCATACCTCTGACCCACCGTCATTTCACCGAGGTCGTCGACCTGGGTTCGATGAATCGGATACGGAATGTGTCGCGTTGCAATCACTAAAGTACACACTACTTAAACTCTCGTTCACACTCTCCCGCACACGTTTCTTCCCGTCGCACTCCCTCGTTGCACGCAATGGTTAGTACAGTGCTCCCCACACGCTGACCCCGAGTAGCAATCGAAACGACAACGGTCTGCATCCCTCGACCATTCGCTCGCCGGACACGCCAGGTCTCAGGACCCCTCCAGCCACCGCGATGGGCCCCACGCTCTCATCGAACTCTCAATCTCCCTCGTCGACTCGGCAATCGATCTTGTCGATGAACACCTCACCGATGACAAGCTCATTCACGACAGCAATCTCATACCGGGCGGCTCCCTAGGTAAACATTTGCGTCATGTCGAGGAGGCGTGGAGCGCGTTTCTCTCACCATTAGGGCCGACGCAGCCGCTGGTCATAAACTACGACGCCGTCCTGCCAGATTCGCGTAAAGAAGTCGCCCGCGCTGTCGATGCCGGCCGAAGCGCGTTCATCAGCGTCCGCGAGGGACTCTGCAGCTTGGCCGACTCGAATGACCTCTCTGGAGAGTTGGAACGGGAAGTGACGGTGCTGTCATTGTCGCCTGTCGAACAGGAGTTCAGGAGCACTCTCGGTCGTGAGGTAAGTCATGTCGTGCGTCGTAAGCTGACGAGAAGCTCTGGTTCTGCGCTCTGCATACGATTCACCACTACACCATGATCCGTACCATCGCCGTACACGAGCTCGTGAGTTGTCGCTCTTACCTCACTGACGCCACAGGACATTCCGCTTCCCGTCGACTTCGGGACTGCCCCAGCCACCATCTTGTTCCGCGGCGAGGAATGGCGGCCTCCCAAGATCCCTGTACAGTCGAAAGCCAAGTTGTAGATGCCCGTGATGACTTTCAACAAGGCGCACGGAAGGTGCGGCGCTACAAGGCCCACGCTTCAGTTGTATCATCCAGTTTGTATTGCATGCATGTATCTCATGTTACACTTCTGTACCTGGGCACAGCGCGCATAGCGACGCGCGGCGAACGCTTTCGGTGGCGAATCAGTCACGTGACACGGACCACCAGTTATCTTGACAACAATGTCGCCGACTTAGTCAGACCGTCATCGTCTTCGCTTTCCCATCATCACTTCAAAATGGTAAGTGGCGATAAGAGAGAATCAGAAGCTAACAGGCGCAGTCGAAGCATCATACCGGTAAGCGACTATTCGTGATGGTGCAGCTAACATTGAGACCTTCTCATGTGCCGGCGTCAGCCTGGCGTCGGTGAGTTCGCAAAAGATGAGGTTCTGCTGACAAACAGCGATCGGCCGAGTCTGCGAGAAGTGTGACGGTAAATGGTGCGTCTGTGTGAATCTGTGCCAGCTGACCCCTAGCCCCGTGTGCGACTCCTACGTTCGCCCAATGACTCTCGTCCACATCTGCGACGAGTGCGCCTGTGAGTGAGATTATCTTGTGCTCTGTCTGACCCCTAGTCGGCAACGGTGCTTCTCGCTGTATCGTTTGCGGCACAAATGGTGGGTCCATGACTGCGCTCAATGCTTATCGAACAGCCATCTCTGACGCTTATTACTGCACCGAGTGCACGCGGCTGGAGAAAGACAGAGACGGTTGTCCGAGGATCGTCAACGTGAGTCATTCTCGGCTTCGGATTAGGCTGACTGGCACAGCTGGGTACTTCTAGGGTGGATGCTTTCTACGAGAGAAAGAAACAGGGGTAGGTCATCATCATCGCTGCGGTCACTGACTCCAGACAACAGGGAGGATTCAAGCGAGGATAGCGGATCGGTTCATCACCAAATGTACATTTGCAAGTTTCAGCAAGGACGACGAAAGCTAAGCTGCACGCCCGCGTCGGAAACGCCAAGTGCTCCACTGATTCTCAACATACTTACCGCTTGTGCCCCACTGACCCCGTCTTACAGAGACAACCGTCGTGCGCACCGTCTGATTCACGGAATCGAGGACTGTGGCGAAGGAACACGACCGCCTCAGCCTGCCATGTTCACTCCTTTGCTGGGCTGCACTGTGTTCAGAGGGAATCGTAATCTACACCCGTTGCAGGAGCTCCCGCGGCTTTACAGCATCTGCCTTCTACGGAGGTTTCGAAGCTCTCGCAGCATCACACGATCTGCCTTCTCGGATATTTCGCTCACGTTTCTAACAGACGGGGCGGTCAACATCCAGGTGAACTGACACAGACGAGAGTCAGCAGTGGGGTCAATCTTTGCGCCAATGCTGTAAGCCCGTGCTCAAGGTCTGGCGGATATTGATATCTCGGTCCTTTTGGCTGAGGGCCTAGTTAGGAAACGACACGGTGCGCGATTTTCGATCCGCCTTTGGGGACGCTACGAGCTCAAGCGAAAACGCAGTTTTGCAAAACCGGCAGCTGACATTGCTATTCGCGGCGCTCAGCTCTCTGCTCGGTGAACAAAGTCAGAACGTATAATCAATCCTTGCCGTGGAACGCTGGCGCGAGTCCTCAAAGGCAACGACTCTGGGGGACTTGCGTCTGCTACCAGATTTCCTATCCTCGACACGGACGGGAGTACCTCACAGACAGCCTAGTGTCCAACTGGATGTCGTTTGTGGGCGGCGAGCAAGGAGAGGAAGGATCGTTGCGCACGGCGTGCGAAAGGGAACGACCGTGATCACAACGTGTGAATGTGAAAACTGTGGGTGGCTTCGCTTGCAGACACTCCGACTTTCATAGGCTTAGGGCATGCAATGCGTTGCCGCAAACTAGTCGCTCATGTAAACGTGCGGTCGCAGGAACAGTCTGTGCTATGTGCTAGTCGTTGAAACTCAAGCGCTACTGAAGCTTGATGAGGGGCTCCACAGTGCACGCCTTGCCCTAATCTGTTGTGATGACGTTGTAGATCCGCCTGGATCCACGATCGAAATGACTCGTCTCCGTTGTCCTAATATTTCTACAACTGTCCAATCTCCCATCCGACCAACCCGCAATGCCTGCTCGGCTGTATCTACGGCCTCAGCCACGGGCGTTCTACTTGCTGACCGACACCCATGCTCTGGTTTTTCGGCAACCCGGAAATGACGAAACGAAAGCCAGCCGGTCGGTGGTCGTCGCTGAATTCCTTCCGCTTGACCAGGTGGACACTGCCGACTTGGTGTCTGTTCCAAACGCGAAGACCGTAGAGGGAGTTTTAGGCGTCACCAGCGTTCCCAGTGGTGAGCACGAAAGCTTACGACTCGGTCATTGACTTCAGATCGTTCATCCGTTCCCGAGATCTTCTTGATTCTTCTTACCGTCTCTTCGCCTATGGCTCCTATCCTCCCTGGGTCTTCGATGCGCCCAGCACGGGTGGTGTCGGTTGATTTCTTGTCTCTTACCTCATCGTTCTGGGATACGCCCTCAGGAGACCCGATGTTAGGGGGCTTCGATTACGACGAGGAGAATGACAACTTTGCGTACCAGCGACAGCCGACGACAACGGCCTTGAGCCAGGCCGCGATGCAGGGCATCGAAGATCCTTGCCTCGGGATGAAGAAATACATTGAGACAGGAGGATTCTACCACGCCAAGCAATGTGGTTGGGACATTTCAGTTCGCCTCGGAACGGATGGAGTACGCACTTGGGCCTCGCAGCCGGGGCAGGGAGCGAGCCCGCTGGAGACTCTCGACGACCACTTTGTTTGGAACGCAAACCTGCTTGCTCCGTTCTTAAAGTTCCGCAAGAATCTACCGCAACAGATGCGAGATGAACTGGACGAGCAGGCACTTCTCTTACCAATCATTCAAGGCTTTGTCGGCACGGCACCGGTGGTTGGGTACACGAGCGCTTCAGAGACCGCCGCGCTGTCTCTAATCTCCAGGCTGAGCTGCAAGCGTGCTGGAGCACGATTCCGAACCAGAGGCATCGATGACGATGGTAACGTCGCAAATTTTGTCGAGACGGAGAGCATCCTCTGCGTGCAGGACATCTGCACGTCCTACGTGCAAGTGCGAGGAAGTGTGCCGTTGTTCTGGCAGCAACCGCAGCAGGGGCTGGGAACGCTTCAGCAAAAGGTCGAAATCACCCGTCCACCGCAGGCGTCGCAGCCCGCTTTCGACAAGCACTTCATGAAGCTGTTGGACCACTATGACTCTGTCCACGTCATAAATCTCCTGGGCCAGAAAGATGCCGAAGCGCTGCTCTCGAGCGTCTACTCCGACCACTTCAACCAGCTCCGCAATTCTTTGCCGCCAAAGGCAACGCCAGAGTCACCGGGCAAGGACAACCTCGAGTACACCCCGTATGACTTCCATTCCGTCGTCAAGTTCGGCGGCCATGAAGCTGTCCGGAACGACTTTTCTACGTCTGGCGAAATCAACCGGTCCATCGACAAGTTCGACTACACCGCTGTCGATGCTGCAACCGGTGTTGTGATTCAGCACCAGCACGGTGTCTTTCGCGAAAACTGCTTGGACTGTCTGGACCGTACCAACTTTGTGCAAGACGTCGTTTCGACACTGGCTCTCCGGCGCTTCCTTGCGTCATACGGATCGCCACTGCTCAACAGCCCCAGTCTTTGGGCAGCCCATCGAGAGCTGTGGGCCGACAACGGTGACCGTTTGAGCAAGACGTATGCCGGTACTGGGGCCCTGAACACCAGCGCAACTCGGACAGGCAGAAAGACGTTTGCGGGTCTGCTCAGCGACGCTACGAAGAGTGTCAGTCGTGCCTACATCAACAACTTCCAGGATAAGGGCAAGCAACGGGCGATTGACATGCTGCTGGGCTTGATGGCAGGTCAGCGACCAGTCATCCTGTTCGATCCCGTCGGCGACTCAGTGCACAATGCGCTGATAGCACAAAAGTCGCGGTACTCGACGCCGCGACACCTCACGCTGTTCTGCGGTACCTGGAATCTCAATGGCCGAGCTCCGGCAGAGCCCCTCGATGCGTGGTTGTTCCCCTCTGGGCAGCCAACGGCCGACATCTACTCCGTAGCATTCCAGGAGATTGTCGAGCTTACACCGCAACAGATCGTTGTGACAGACCCGGCCAAGAAGTGAGCCAGCATTCGTTATCTACGCTGACACACTAGGCGCGTATGGGAGGGTGTCTTGATGGACACGTTCAACAGCCACTTCAAACACGGCGAGTTCCTGCTCATGCGTAGCGAGCAGCTGGTGGGGACTGCCCTGATGGTAGTGGTGAGGTCGTCCCTGCTGCCGGCCATTCGCAATGTCGAGTACGCCGAAAAGAAGACTGGTCTCCAAGGTCTCAGCGGAAATAAGGGCGGTATCGGTGTCCGGTTCGACCTGTACGATGCCTCTGTCTGTCTCATGACCTGCCACCTGGCCGCTGGACAGTCCAACTTTGCGGACCGAAACGCTGATTACCGCACCATTTCGAACGGTCTTGTTTTCCTTCGAGGCAAGACGATCGATAGTCACGAGTACGTTCGCACAATGTACAAAGCTGACGCACAGCATCGTGGTCTGGGGCTCCGATCTAGTACTGTTGTACTGCTGCTGAGCTGACGACAGAACTACCGAATCAACCTTTCCAACGAAGAGGTCCGCCACTATGCGGTCAACGATGAGCTTGACCCTCTGGTCGCCGCGGACCAACTGGCGCTCGCCCGAGACGAAGGACAAGTTTTCGTGGGATACGAAGAGGGAGCAATCACCTTCCGCCCGACCTACAAATAGTATGTCCACGGCTACCTTGCGGCGCTCACTCTCAGCGACAATGGGACAGACGACTATGATTCCTCTGAGAAGCACAGAATTCCAGCTTGGACTGGTAGGTTTCAGTTGGGCGAACTACTGACGTGCCACAGACCGGGTACTTTACAAAGGACAAGGTGTAAGTGCCACTGCTTGTTGGAGACTGACGCCAGCTTTCCTTGCTGGACTACAACTGCGCCGAGTTGCGCACGTCCGATCACCGCCCTGTGTATGCCGTTTTCGACCTGACTGTCGATGACGTAGACGAGGCGAAGAAGACCGCCCTGGCTGACACCTTGGTCAACAACGCACGCAGCAAGACTGGCTCGAAGATAGACGATAGGGTAGAGAGCGCCGCTCAGGGCGGAGTGAGGTCATTGGTGAAGGAGTTCACCTCTGTGTCCCTCGCACCTACGCCGTCTACGTCGCCCAAACCCCCGGCGCCGCCCATCTCAAGGGACAACAAGCCGAAGCCCAAAGCAGCGGCTGCCGGGCCGACAGGAATGACTCGGCCGCCGCCTCTGCCACCCCGATCCAATTCGACCCATTCAGTCAACTCTGCCAGCAGCGGGCACGTTCCTTACGAACCACGGAGGCGACCACCGCCCCCGGTCCCAGCTTCGGACTTCCGCAAGCTGGGTCTCCCCACGTCAAGCGCCGAACTCACCCCTGTGGCGACGGGCGACTTTGTACTTGTACCGTCACCCTCGAAACCGCCTCCACTTCCGCCTCGATCGGCCGCCGCGCCGTCATCCAAAAAGGATGCGCCTGCGCCTCCGCCAAAGAAGGACGTCGGGAAGACAGAAGTTCCTGCTATCCCTCCACGCCCCGTGAAGCCAAAGACCAAGGCGACTCTGGAGATGGACTCGGCACCGCCTGACGGGCTAAGCGGCCCTGTCCTCCTCCCAGACAGGGTCTCGTCGCGGTCGACGAACGAACCCAAGATCGGCTCGCAGCCGACGTCACCAGCACTAAAGAAGAGTCCGCCTGCCGTGGCTGCGAAACCCGCTCAGCTCAAGGCAACGGCCCACCGTGCTGCGCCGACAGCGCCTCCGAAGCCGAGCCAGCTGAAGGGCAAACCTGTTATAGACTAGATGGCCATCTCTTTTCCCATGTTCGCTTATGCAGCTGCGGTTGATATGGAGGTTGCACCCAAAAGTCTGATACATGACGCACTCTGACCGTGGGACGTAAGCCAACAAATATATCTGCGCTCGGCACTCTCCAGGTCCCAGATCAAGCTCGAGCCCCAGGTACACACGCACTCTGTCTGACAGATTCCCACCATCCGCCACTGTTCTCTGGGCCCCAAAGGAAAGACGAGGGACAGCGATCCCGACCCCAGACCCCCGCGGGCTCGAGCGTGTCGCGGTTAAACGCGAAACACTGTAACCAGAAAAGAGCAGCGCAGTCACCTGTTGCACATGTTTCGACTGTCGGGTGTCAAAATGCGATCCGCGCTGCATTGGGGACGACAAGGTTGGGAGCAAGAGCTCAACAGCCGACAGTCGCTGCTGGCGACGAGAACATGGACGCCGGACGACTACCCCTTAAGCTTAGGTTACATTTTCCAGGAACGCATCGGGTGATAAACTCTAAAAGCTGGAACTGACAGGTACTGTGGTGGGCAACAGCTGTACAATGCATTCTGAGAAGTGTGCTGACAAGGAACGAAGGAACGAGGTGTGCGCGGGTCGTTGTTGCATTACGAGAAGGCACCACAGATGGAACCCAGGTGTGCAGGTGCCAGACCGTGCAGCCTGTCGGCAGTGCGGACCGTGGGCGGCGGATGCGAAACGTGCAGGACACCATGTACGACACGCGTTTCAGCCAGGCGTCAACCTGCGTTTCAGCCAGTGACATGACTTTGCTGCCGATTCCCAAAAGCTTATCCAGCGTTAGACCGTGTCGTGCGTTTCGTTTCGGGACGCCCGTCCTGCCCTGTCAAACGTCGCACCTGCATAAAACCTGGCGCATCGTTCGAGTCTGCTAGCAGCCAGCACTCGTGCATCCACGCGGTCAGGTATTACGGCCTGACGACCGAAGGTTCGCCGAACGGGTGGACAGCGCTACAAGGACAGGGTGTTGCAGTGCAGGGCGTTTGAGAATATGAAGCGGCGGCAAGCTGTCGCTCGGGCGCGGGCGGCGCACGGCGCTGGTGCGGGGGCGGCCTGGGGGCGCGAAAGGCGCTCCGATGGCTGCGCGCACGATTTTTTTCTGCGCGTAATGTGCGGGCATGCACATGCGCCGCCTGCGGCGCAAGCGGGAGACTACGGGCTGCGATGCGGCGTCGCTCGTGGAAAACCGCCCCCAGTTCTGCCCATCGCACATGCGCCAATTCCTGCCATGTATATCCTGCGGCGCTGCGGCGGTGCCGGAGCGCCATTCCTGGCGCGCCGGCCACCCGGTCTGGTGGCTTACACCATTGCATGCACGCACACGCGGACACGCACACGGACCGAGAGAACTCGTCGCCAGAAAGTGGGACCGCCATGAGACCCTGTGCGCACGGCGATCCTGACTTCGGTGGCCGGCGCTGCCTGTATGATAGCCTTCGGCGTTCCTGTGTTCCTGGACTTGTCCTGCTGGCAGCCGTCGGTGCACAGGGTGCAAGCACACCCTCGTTCAGCTTAGCACCGCTGCGAGATGTTGACATGATACGCACGATGTGTCAGGTATGTCCTGAATGTAGCATGTCAACTGCGATCAGCTGCGATTCTACGACCTCTTTATCACCTCTGGCACCCCAAGGAGCACCCTTCTTCCGTATCAATTGCTGACCCCCCCTTGTAATGACAGGAGCCCCTGTTGACCCACACATCACTCCGCGGGCCGTGGGTCTGCCGGTCGACTGAAAACAGCAAACCTTGACGCGCATGCATGGCTGCCCGCATGCCTTAGCTTCTCAGTTTGCCCCTGCCTCCGAGCTTCCTTACGGCTTCCATTGCTTAGGCTTGGTTTTGTACCCAAATGGAAATACTGGGTGTGCAACGCGTCGCTCAGGCATGCAATGTGCCGGCGCTTGCTCGGCCCCGGAGGTGGGCACAGCGGTCCGGGGCACGTTCTTGGTTACCAAAGGTAAGCAGTCGATCCATGCCGTAAAGGGTTATGTCAGGCTGTAACGCGCTAAGAAGTATCCGACCAGCGGCTGCTTCCATGCTCGTCAAGATTCAACCAGAAATGGTCTTGTGTTGGACAGAACGGGCAGACTGCGCGGCTGGGGGAGCTACTGCCTGTTCACAAGACAAACCCCACGTACCAAGGCAATCAAGTGACATGGTGGGCGTGTACGTGTTGAATTCAACAACAAACATGTTGTGTCAGAGTGCACAACCAGCGTTCATTTAGCTCAGGGCTGGCCGTAAGCCACAGTCAAAGGCCAACGATGTCAGTAAGATGTTGTGGATTGACTGCCTTCAGTGCTGGCTGAGCCAGCGTAGGTCGGTTGCTGAACGTAGAAAATCAGACGCGAAGTACGCCAGGCGGCCGTATGACGACGGACGTACGGACAGTTGGCAGGGACATGGAGTGAGCGAGCAGCAAGCGCCAGGATGCGCAGGATGTTCAGGCAAGATGCTCAGGAGCCGGCGGTCGCACTGACGCGCAAACGGACTGGTGCACAAGGGCACTGCATTGGCAGCTTAGGCTGTCAGGCTGTCAGGCTGGTGCTAACACGCACCGACAGCCCTGGTGCCCGGCGCAAGCCTTGTCGCCCTGTCCACCTTGCATACCCTGTCCTCCCTGTCCTCCCTGGCATCCCTGACATCCCTGGCATCCCTACGCACCCTGTTCCCTGTTCCCTTGGCCGTGCCCTATGCCCTACGCTTGGAAACACATAGGTTGTGATGCCTCCAAGCTCTGCAACCAGCGCTGCTCGCCGTCTGTGTCTGTCAGTGTCCACTTGGCAGGGGACACAACAACGGCCCACTAGTCAGTTCCGAAAGGGGAGCGAGCGAGGGATGCGTAGTGCTCGTCAACGCCCATCACCCCGTCACCCGGCCGCACGCCCGGGGCGACCCGCAGTCGTCAGTTCGTCGCGCCGTCGCTCTGCCCGTGCGTTATGCCAGTCCGTCGGTCGCATACCGCCCACGACCACGGGGACGGCCGTCCGGGTGCCGGGTGCGGCGTGCAATCATGACTGACGGCCCACAGTGTGCGGCGTGTGTGTGCCAAATAATGATGAATTACGTTTTCGGCAATTTCAATCGAATCAACCCAATCCGATCCTTGATCCTTGATCCTTGCTGTGTGCCGTGTGCCTCAATCCCAGCTGCCTCTCGCCGTAGGCCTCGCATGCCGCAGTCTGTCTGTCACAGCAACGGCCATCGCATCACATCGCATCGTCTCACCACCACCCACCTTCCACGACACGACAAGTCGACTGAGACGACACGAAACCAGGTCTTTTCGGTTCTAAGCACTGTCTCGCGAATTGTCACCTTGCCCCCCCTGTTCGTCCCCTTCCCAAGCCCTTGACGCTTTTGTCTCAGCTCCCACTTTCGTTCCGGTCTCGGGCGCCTGCGGGGTCCATTGTCCCTGTCCAACCATTGAGATCCACTCCCGCCTTTCCCCCTCGTCTCCACAACAATATTCTTCCAGGCATACGACCATTCCACCATTGCTCACCACCTCCGCCCTCAACACCAAGCGCTGCGTTCTCGCCACTTGGTCACTCCGTTCACCACACATCTCTGCGAAGCCCACTCTTCAGCTCGCCCTTCATGCTCGGGTCCACGTGAAAACCTCGTAACTCTGGGTGCAGCTTGAATCGGCTCACCGGCTTTTAGCGCGGCACTTCAATCAGTCACTGTCACACCCCTCCTTCCTAACGCACACCTTTCCGCCCTTGAGCGTTTACAGCATCGCTTCATTACCTCGCGACGTCCGATTAGGAGAGGTCC
Organism: Trichosporon faecale; assembly: GCA_039545375.1. Classification (NCBI taxonomy): domain Eukaryota; kingdom Fungi; phylum Basidiomycota; class Tremellomycetes; order Trichosporonales; family Trichosporonaceae; genus Trichosporon; species Trichosporon faecale. The sequence goes on along the minus strand of BCLU01000003.1, from coordinate 2,891,229 downwards.
ACGGCACCAGAACGGCTCCATCCAGTCTCTCGGCGCAGACATTTCGACAACGCCCCTCCCGTCGCCGCTGTGACCTCTTACGCTCGGCCCTCCTCCTCACCCTCCCATTACTACCTCCCCATTCTCCCACCCCCCGCCACTCACAGAGTGCCCACCATGTCCGAGACGATTCAGCGGCCAGCGAGCCGACCGCTGTCTGAGATCTCGGAGAACGAGGACCGACGACGGGTCAGCGCCCGCATCTCCAGCTACAGCTCCACCCTTAGCCTTAAGGGTGCCGAGCTGGTCTCACGGCCAGCTAGCGAAACGCGAGACGACACCAAGCGGATGAGCGTTCCGGTTCACACCATCACCCTCAACCTTGCCGACTACTCTCCGAGCCCAGCGTCAAAGCCGTCGACACCGTTCACAGCCCCGCCTACCGTTTGCACGAGCCCGGTATCGGCCTCAGGAACGACGACGTCTGGCAAGCGAAAGTCTATGGCGGATGAGCCCCCGCCCGCCCTCGTCACGGCGACCTCGTCGTCTGCACCTTCAGATGAAACGTTAGAGACTCTGAAGTCGGGAGCAGACGACGAGTCAGTGGTCGATTTATCGTGAGTATCAACCGGCGGGTAGTACCTCGCAAGACCTTCCGCTGACCCATGTTTCAGTGAAGCCTCAGAAGGCATTTCTCCGCTCCTCGCGTCTATGCGCGCGAACCTGCGTCCGACCGGGCAGCAGCTGAATGGCGCGACTAACGTTGCCGATCAGGACAAGGAGTCTCCTTCAACATCATCCACTTCTTCGCCTCGCTCATCGGTCGACCTCGGCCGGCCGACCCCAAGAGTCAAGCCAAACTGGCTCAAGCGCGCCTCCATGGCCCCCGTCCTCCGAACCAAGTCCCGGTCCCCAGCTCAGTCCCCCATCGATCTCGCCCCCGAACCATCATCTCCCCGTATGTCGACGCACTTGACGGGTTCAGCCCACAGCGCTGCGACTCCACCAGCACTACCTCCGCGTAAATTTCCCACGGGACCGTTGGACACGGCGTTCGAGGGACAGGCGCCCCCACCGCAGCACCCTGGCCGTCGGGACTCGATCTCGCACCACATCCCCAGCATCAGCGGTAAGAGCCGCTGGGGCTGGGGAGGTGGCCAGGGGGCCACGAACGGCGTGTCTCGCTCCTCCTCGACGAACAGCATTCTCAGCACGGCCTCTGCGGCGCACCAACGACTGCCGGCGTCTGCGCAGCGCGTGCTTGGGACGGCAAGCCATGCGGTCTCTCGTACCTGGATGCGTGCACGCGGCGTTGGCAGCAACATGAGTATCTCGACTGCGGCCGGTTCACCCCATGGGCAGTACGACTCTGCTTTCGCCAGCAGCCCACGGAGCCCGGGTCTCCTCATGCGGCAGTTATCACGCGATTCCGACTTTGCTCCGGCCAGTGAGCCTCTCTCTTGGACTGAGGGAGTCGTCCGTCGGGCTGCTCGGTCCGGTCTGAAGCCAGGCCGAGTCTTTGGCCGTGAGCTGGAGATCGCCGGGAGATTATACGGCGTTATTGAGGCCGACGCCGAGCGAGCAGGAGACAGCGAGTACGAGCGTCGACGAAGACTCTGTCTTCCGGCCATCGTTGTCCGATGTGTCGAATACCGTGAGTGACCGATACCCAGTACTGTGCTGACAGACAGTGGAGCAGTGGGGACCAAAGGAGGAGGGCATCTTCCGAATCAGCGGCAGGAGCAGCCATCTCGCCCGGCTGCGGAGAGAGTTCGACTCTGGCGCCGATCTCGATCTTTCCTTGTCTGAGCCCAGCGACCTGGACCCGCACGCTGTCTCAGGCATCTTCAAGACGTACATTCGAGAACTCCCTTCACCGATGCTCTCCAAGCACGTGGAGGACCTTCTCGACGATTACTTATTGAAGCCGAGCAAGGAGCAGGACACCGACCGACTCGTGCAGGTTCTCAAAGATCTGCCTCCCGCCCACTGGTTCCTACTGGCCGACGTCATCATGCTGATCGACCTGATCCCGAAGCACATGGACGTCAACAGGATGAGCCACAACGCGCTCATGATCTCGCTCGGCCCGACGCTGTCGCTCAGGGGGGAGCACATCGACCTGCTCTTACAGCACCGCAAGACCGTGTTCGCCGAGCCTCCCGAGGTTGCCCCGCGAGACTTGGTCGACTTTGGCGACGAGGAGCAGTTACAATTAACTCCGCAGTTTGACGACGCGCCTCTGCCGACCATGGAGCCTTTAGCCCCTCCGGCGCCCTCGCTCTCAAAGAGGCCTGCGCCTCGAGTATCGAAGAAGCCAAGCTTCTCCAACCTGCTCGGCGCAGCTCGATTCGGTTCGTCGTCGTCCGTGCGCCGGAGCCAGAGCGATCTGGGTGTCTCCCTGTCCTCGTCCTCCGGCTCTCGCAACTCTCTCGCTGTCCCGCGAACGAGCACTTCTACTCTCAAGATCTCCGCCCCCGTCGCCGTCCTGGCTTCGTCACCCGCGACAAGCGACTCGGGTCTGTCGAACATGTCTGCCGTGTCGAGCCTGCCGAAGTCGCCCATGGTCAAGGCGTCCGACACCCTGGAGGAGATGCTCCCGAAGCCTGGCACGGTTAAGGCCCGGTCGCGCGTGTACTCGACGCCCATTGCGGACCGGTTCAAGCGCACGGATCCGTACGAGGACCTCTTAGCGCCCAAGGACGCGAGCGACGGCGCCACGACGCCCATCTCGTCGTCTGCCTCGAGCGTCGCGTCCAGCTTTGGCGAGCTCGCCCCGCCCATCAACCCGCTCTCTGGGCTCAAGCGGTCGCCCCCGATCTTCTTCCAGTCCGCAATCGGAAGCAGCACTAAGAATGCTCCTGTCCGCACGACGGCTGGCAAGAAGCGCAAGGACGAGGACGGCGCGAACAAGGAGGGCGCGCCCGGTGGCGCCAAGCGGCTGAGCTCGGGCCCGAGTCTGTACGACGACTGAGCGCAGAGCGCCATTGCCCCCACCACCCTTTCGAAGCAACACCAACCATCTCACAGCAAGCACCACAGCCCGAAATCAACCATATGTCACACATTATTAGTTCTGAACACACCAGACCGCCCACATGTTCGTCTCCGCCCGTACTATATGTCTTGTGCCAATGTCCTTGTACAATGATTAGATACCACCGCACTCAAACCTTATGCACTAGATTCGAGCTTTGCACCTACTTGCACCGACGCTAGGGATCGGCGGACGCTGCCGGCTCCTGAACTGTCTCCTGGCGTGTCAGATGCCCCAGAAGGGTCAGAACACTTGTGGTCAGCGTGGTTCCCTCCGAACTGCAAAAGGTGCGTAAGCTGCGCAAGTACGCATGCTGCGCGTGTACATTGAACCTATCCATCCGGAAACACAGAACCCAAATATAAAACAAAGAAACTTCTTTTGTACCTTCACAACTGCCGCGCTCTACAACTTTTGCTTCGTCTGCTCTTGTTCTATCTCACCACGGGACACGGCGAATGTTCTTTCTCCACGACACAGGCTGCGCGCTGCCAGCCCCTTTTCTACTCGACAGCAGCCCACTGCGATTCCAGCAGCTTGATCTGGCCCTTCACGTCGTATGCCTGCTCCTGCGGGCGCTTCTTAGGCACCTGGTTCTGGGACAGCATCTTCTTCCAGCTCGGGCGGCGGCGCTTGCCGGCTGCGTCGGCCACGTCGTCCTCGACGACAGCTGAGGGGCGGCGCTGCTGCGGGACGGGGAGGCCGCAGTTGTTGGCAGCAGGGGCGACGATGTACTTGCCCCCGTCGAGCGCCTGCTTCTGCATGTAGTACGAGAGGTACTCTGCCACGAAGATTGTGCGGAAGTACGTCTCGCGCCGGCGCCAGACCGAGGCCTGCAGGTCGTCCCACTTCATCTTGCCCGCGACGACGAGGGACCACAGCTTGCGCACGCGCGGCGAGTACAGCTCGCAGATCAGGTACTCGTCACCCTGCTCGTTGCGCGCCACGCGGGCGGCGCGGTGGGCCGGCAGGTTGAGCGAGGAGAAGGTCGGGCGCGCGAACGACTCGTGGCACTCGAGGCACATGAAGACACCGCTGTACTCGTAGCCGTGGAAGTCCTTCTTGAGCTTGCGGCCGGGGCAGAGCTCGAACGGCGGGATGTGCTCGTAGATCTGCACCGTGTCCAGGAAGAGGTCAAAGCGGCGCGGTGAGCAGGCCGATTCGATCAGCTTTGTCAGGTACTTCTCCTGCTTGGGCGAGACAAAGCACAGGTCGCACTCGATGTCGGTCCGCGTCGCAGGGTCGAACTCGGAAGCGTACTCCATAGGTACCAAGTATCCGAGATAGCACGACTCGCACGCGTGCATGTTGCGACCGGGCAGCTCATACATCTGCCGGCGCGAGTGAGCATACTGGCGGTTCTGGTCGAGGTGAACCGCCTTGACCGTGTTCCACCAAGCGTCGAACGTGTCGATCTTGCTCGTCAAGTAGCGCAGCGAGTTGACCGACAGGCTGCACAGCACCTTCTGGGCCGGGGGGAGGTGCGCCAGGTCCTCGACCGCGAACTGCGCCTCGTGCTCGGTGTGCGCGAAAAAGTCGAGGTAGCACGTCTCGCAGATCTGGAATCCGTCAAGGGTCCGACCGGCACCAGCAGGGGCGTAGAACGTCATGTGGCTGGGCGCGACCGGCTCCGCGACACAGTTCGGCAGCGACTGCCGCTGGTGCACCGCGAGGCGCCATTGCGCCCAACTCACTGCGTCCTCGTACACACGCTTGATGTACGGCTGGTTGAAGGTGCAGACGTTGGGCGCCTGGTTGGAGCTCTCGGTGAAGCGGCGATCGAACCGAGACTCGGCGACTTCGTCCTCGTAGCATGCCTCGCAGGTCTTGAACTCCTCGATACCGCAGTCGTACCACTTGGTCGAGGCTGACGGCGTTGTTCCCGGGCACGGAGCGACCTTGGTGCGGGTGCGGATGAACTCCTCAAGGTCGAGCAGGTCGCCTGCAGCGATGAAGCGGCGTGCGCGCGGGGTCGAGAAACGGCACACCGAGACCATCGCCTTCCTCGTGAAGTGAGGCTCGAGCTCGGTGCCGCGCACGGTCGCCTCAAAGCAGCACTCGCACATCGACCACTTGGGGACGTCAGGGGAGTAAGTGTTGAGGGTGTAGAAGACACCGTGCACTCTGGGGCCCTCGATGCCAAGACAGGTGGACCGTGGGCCCGTGGGGGGAATGTCATGATGACACGGGGCCCTCGATTCCCTCGATTCCGAGTTGTCGCGAGTCATTGGCAGGGAGGAAGGCGGGGAACGATGAAGCGGCGTCGAACTTCCGGAAGCGGGTTGCGAGTAGTCGAAGGAAGAGGAAGAGGAAGACGTCGAGACACGGCGAACAACGTTGGATGACAGGCGGCGCAGGAAACTCGGTCGCGGGCTGGTTGCGCTGGATGGGCTGGTCGCCATCGCGGGCGATGATGTATTGCCACCGAGTCCTTGATTAGATACCGAGCCCGAAATAACCATGTTGGAGCAATAAGGTCCGGGGTCCGATGTGGGCGTGTGGGCTGCGTGGGAGACGGGGGGCGGGAAGTTGGTCTGGTGACCGTGTGCTTAGCGCTCAGCTGCACGGATCGAGCCAAACTTGTGCTGGATGAGTAAGAGATGGGAAGAACAGGGAGATCGCTCGAAAGAAGCCAAAGCTCTGAACTTCAATGTTGCGAGGAAGACATGAGCGCGGTGGGGGAGCTGCGCTGAGGGTGGGGTGGGCGATCATAGCTCTGCGAGCGCGTGTCTGTGCAGTGCGCTCCCACGACCGGGGATCGCGGACGCTCGGGCAGTGTTGGCGCTGTTTCGTCTTCTCCTGCGGCGCCTGCAGCGTGAAGCTTGCGCGACCTCGGCATGATCGGTATTGCAATTCCACACGTCTTCCCTTGAAGTGCACGACTGGCTGGGCCAAGGCGCAGCGCGACTACGCTCACCTCTGACCGCCCACGGCCCGTCCCCGGCCCCTCGTAGCGAGATAGTGGATGACCCGGACCGAGTAACAGAGAGTTGACAATGCCAAGACGAGGCTGCCCCCAGGACTGGCCCAGCGCCCACTTGGCGCTAGCAGACAACCTTGGGCGGCATGCGGAGCAGATATGGACCATACTGTTCGTTACATCCGGGCCTAGTGCTTGCATTGGGTGGGCCAGACCGCGGCAGGCCTCACTGGCGAGATCTCCAGGCGCAGCATCCGGCGAACGCGACGCCAAGCAATCCAGGTAAGTAACATACCGATTGACTGTCCAGATCGCCCACAATTCAGACCGCACACCGAGCGGTACAGAGCGCAAAAGCGCAGCGCTCAGGCCGATTACCTGTTGGTCGGTTACTAGGGCTGCCGGTTCATTGGTTGCAGTCGTTCCTATGACGCTGCGAGTAACCGAACCGCCGGCAAGGAGCGGAAAATCCTGCCCCGGACCGGCCACCCGTCGAATCACGTCTGGCTTTGGATGAATCCCGGATCCCAGCTGCGTTATCGACTTGCCCCACCGCGCCTCTTGGCACTAGTCTAGCGCATCCATCAGCTATCGCTCTTCTGCAAGATAGGAATCGTGAGATAGGGGAATGCGCTTTGCAGGCTGTGAGTCCATGGTGCAGCCTCGGGTGCGCGAAACGCGCACAACACGCGAGGCATCTGCGCACAGGCCATCCAGCCCAAGCGGACGCCACGGCACCGCTGAGCGCTGAAACTCGCGCTCCAAGCCACACGGAACTTCCGCTGCCGTGCACTTGCCGTGTGGCCCCAGCTTTCCCCCATCCGGCCCCAGGTTTGGCACATCAGGTGACCTATTTTGCATGACCTCTTGGAGGCTTGGTATCTTGGCATCCCATCTTTGGGTCGCCTTGCGCATATGCGCGCATCGTAGCGACCCGCGATCGGGTGCGCAATGCATTGTACGAATCTCGGCTCACCAAACCTTAACTCGGCAGATGCGCAGACACGGGTCAGCTTGGGTGTTTGTTGGGGGCAAGTGAGTAACCAAGTCCGGCCCGGACGAGATGTCGATCAACATTGCTTTGAAGGTTCAGCCTGTGCAACTGGGAAATAGACTCGTACTTCCGTCGATGGTGACAGTTGCGTTTCCGGATGTCCGTTGGCGGGATAGGCGGAGCAAGCGTCCGCTGGCGTTGCCGGCGGTAGTCCCACGTAACACGACGTGCGATGCAATCAGTGATAACGTATCGGAACAGATCGCTCCCTCAGAACCGAGGTTGCAGAACGTAAGCCAGGCGAGATTGCTTCCGACGCTAGTCTGCCTTCTGGTGCGATAGTGGCGCCCTAGCTTGGACTCGCATGGCCTTAAGGATATGGAACGCACTGTCGTAGCGCACTGCGCGCGCTATAGACGTTCTGCGCGTGAATGCGAAGGTTCGACGACGTAAGACAGTGTCGAGATAGCGTTCCTCGATAGAGAGGCACCGTATCGAGATTCCACCTGCCCACATATCTATCAGCTGATGTCCAGACATAGACATGCTGGATATCGTCGTCAGTCTCTTGGCGAAAGCATGTGCTAGATATCCCCGCAACGACTATCTGATATCCCTGCAGAGATCTCAATGTTTGGTGTCCGCTGACACAGATGGTCACGAGTCAGTGGCGACCCTGCTCCACAACGCCATCCCGTTGTGGTTTCTCCGTGCCCTGCAAAGCAGCAGACTGAGTGGGCAGGTGTCCATGAGGAAGGTTCCTGCCTACGAAACCCGACTTGACGTACGAGGATATGCATCGACGCGGTTGTGTTTGCCGCAGTGGCGCGACACTGGTTGACTGGACCCGACATTGAGCTGAGCCGTGTCGGGACCAGCAGCATACCGCCCGCTCCCTGATCAAGATTGTTCTCAATACCACTTCCCGGCTCGTGCATGCGTCGAGTGCAGCTCCGAGGTATCGCCGATCCAAGCACAGACTAGAGATGCCACGGAGTTGCGCCCTAGACATTGTGCCCGTTGCCGGTGCGCTAGTCTGAGACAGTGATCGTTCACCCCTTTGTGGTGTGGATGTGTGCAACACCAGTGCTTCGCGCTCATTTCTCAGCAACTGAACAGAGAAGGAAAAGAGACCGCGAGCTCATCACTCGTGCTGATGTTCCTTGACGGCATTGAAGATCCTTCCTCATGGAGCACTCTCAAGGCGCTGGCAGCGACCGAATTTCTGGGGAAGGTCTGGGTCAGGTACCGGTTGCAGCAGTCGATGATGAACTCAAACCCTGCAGGCGCAAATGAGGAAGTGAACACTAGACGTTAGATAGCGACCACGTTCTGCGCGGGAGAGAGGTGCCTTCAGCTCATACACAGGGTACCCGAAGAGTTGGTATTTGGTTCGGATGCATGAGCTCAGACAGAAAATGCACCCCAAAGAGCATGCAGTGCAGATGAGCCAACATTGGCACTAAGTGGACGACAACTGGTCTCGTCAAGCTCTCGTAGCGGCTGTCGTTTTATCACATACAACGAGCCGCTGAGCGGCAACCGGCGATGGACTTTAGAGGCTGCTTTGCAAGGCGCAAGGCGCCGCACCATGCCGACCAACTGTGCGAGGGCAGGAGTCAGAGCATTCAAGGAGCGAGTGAGGGGTCAGATGGTGGACCGCGGAGCCCGGAAGCGATCGACGCCAGTACGCCAGCCTCCTCGCCGAGTCTATTCACACCGGCTCCCCAGCACACGCCGGCGCGCAGCGTCGCCCTACACGTCTCCCTCGGTGGCCAGAACGCCTTTCTTGTCTTTCTTGCTCAGTCTACATCTGCACTTGACACCAGCAACACATACCCGCCGCTCCGAGCCCCACAGGCCGCTGCACGACACTCGGTCTCAACCTCGTGCTCCGCTCAGCCTCCTTGTCTGCCGGCACACAGCGTCGTTCTACACATCTCCATCAGTCGCCAGAACACCGTTCTTGCCATTATTGCTCGGTGTACATTTACACTTAACGACAGCAAACATACACGCCGTCGAGCTCAACAGACCACTAGACGATACTCGGCCTCGACCTACTCTTCGGCCTCCTTGATTTCTCTGTATCCCAGCACGACATCTGCATCTGGACGGACCACTACACTTCACGACCTCGACCTCGTGTACTGCCGCGACACTTGCACCCCGACAAGCTGCACCACACTCAGCCTCGACCTCGTGCTCCTTCCTCTTCGGTAGACTCCGTAACTTCTTCCACCCGGACACGCCCTACACCACACTCGGCATTGATCGCTAATTTCAGTCGAACTTCTCGAAGTGAGTACGGCTCCCTATCCCTCTCCCCAAGGTTCTTGCCACCCTCTATTGCAAGCGAACCCCCGTGCCCAAGGCTCCGGGAACGCCTGTGGCCCAGGCTGGTCATCGTCCATCGTCTTCGTCGGCCGCAGGTCAGGTCTTACCGAGCCCGTCCGACCCGCCGGGAGTGTACTGTGAAGAAGCCACCCCTTTCTCGCCAGAGCGCCAAACAGGATACCACTACCAACCTAGTGGTCATGCCTTCCCTGCTTCGCCAGCCAAACCAACAAGAAACCTTTGTGGTGATTTCACAGCACCAACTGGGACTCTCTGGGAAGACTCACCGTACACACATGCATGGACGGAGGCGTGAACCTTGCGGCCTTGAACACTTCCTGACCGTCGGCGTTGACTTCTAATGGACGTGTTAGCTGACGACAGGATGCCCGCGCCGTTCCCCGACGATGGCGCGATTGTTACCCGAGACAGCGTCGGCCAGCAGCTGACGGAAGAACTCCGTCAGGCTGATCGTGTCCGAGCGACCGCGGCCAAGGAGTTGACCGGCTCTGGCAACCTGCAGGCGTTCGCCAACTCAATCCGCCACCACCGCAGGGAGCGACCGGTCGCCGCGAAGCACATGTACCCGGTAGGTTCTGACATGAACGGCATGCGCTGACATCAGATGAACAGATACGCCCATGACCTGGGACGGCTCGCAGTAGACCCTCTTCACGAACCTCTCCCAAACTGGGCGACGCGGGTAGGAAGCGGCAGTGTGTCGACCAGCGCCGACGGACCGTGTCAGTTCTACATCCGGCAACTGTCCTGGGAGGACGCAACAGCGCTTGAAGCCGACCTGCTCAGCTTCCGGGCGATGTACCCAGGTACGTTGATTAATGTGAAGCCGACCTAACAATCAGCCGAAGCGCCACGGGTCACAGTGCTTCTCGAGGCTGCAGGTCGCCGGCCTGAAGCGCCCGTGCACCTCCGTTACGCTGGAGTTACGGTCGCATCGACGCCGCAAGGCAGAAACGATCAAGACACCGGCAGCACCCAGTCGTTCTAGAAGAACTTCACCGGGCAGCTGGCCAGCAGTCCATCCGTCTTCCTTCTAGAAGGTGGGTCTCACTGGCAGTAGCGATGCTATAGAAACTAACACTGCAGGGCTTACATTTCCCTGCACCACCATCGAGTTCCGCCACCGCCTCGACCTGCAAGACATCGAGCGCCTCCTGATATCCGCTCTCTTTCCCCTGTGTGGAAACTCGTCCCCAGGGGGCTTCCTACACCAGCCCGATCTTTCGGCATACTCGCCAATCCAACCTCCCCTTTTCGACCCCATCACGGAGCACACGAAGCGCTTTCTGGATAAACTGAATGACGATCTTCATCGCCATCTGGAAGACGCGCGCGAGGTCTGGTCGGGCAGGAGTGGAACTCGTAGCTCTGACGCAGCAGCCGACGCCGCGCGACGGAACGCTCAGGTGAAGGGTCTCGTTCAAGGAGGAGTAGGCCTAGTCCACGTCGCACAGGGCATCACGGTCGAAGCGTTCTCTGCGCCACACGCCCATTTCGATTTCTTCGGGAAATTTCGAGGGCCGGGACCAGAACTCACTTGTGAGGTATTGAAGGACCTTCGTTTGAGGGAGGACGGCACCGAAGCCCCAGGCGGCCGCGCGTGTATTCAGCCCGGTGACGACATCGAGCATGAAGCGGTGGGCCCCTTCATTGACCTCTGGAACTTCTCGACTGGCAGCTATGAAAGCGAAAACAAGGACACGGCCCTCGCCCTGACCCTCCTGTGTCGAAGTCTGGTTCTGTACGAGCCGCTGATCATCGTATCCGAATCAGCGCAGGTATCAACACTTCTGGCCCTCCAGGGTCCAAGTACGATCAAGAGGATTCCGCACATCGGAGAACCCCCAGCCCCAGACGAGCTCTCGGCCGTCAGTGTCGGTTGGAAGGCTTGGGCTAAGGCATCATGGTGGGCTGCTCAAGGTCGCGTGGTGATCTCGCAGTATGCTCCAGGACATTACGCACTCCTGGTCATGGTGCGCCACGGAGGTTCCCTCAAATACGAGCCGGCAGTCGAGAAGGAAGCGACGCACCTGCTCGCCCTCTCGTACCGCGCATCACTGGTCGCCTACCGAGTCGCTGCCCATCAAGCCGCTCACCGAGGGCGTCCCGACCCTGGAGATCTCGACTGGTTCCGATCCACCCTGACCGCAATTCAGGCCGAACTCACTGAGACAGGTTTGGACGCCGAGCTCGATACCGCGCGCCGGACGCTCAAAACCAAGCTTGAGTGGATTCAATCTCGTCGCTCTGTCTCGGCAACTAGACGTAAGCCAGAGGAAGGAGAAGAGGACCTAGATCAAGGCGCCGTGTTCGAAGGCCCCCGCGACTCGCCTACCCGGCGAGCCCAGTTTCAACGCCTTCTCAAGGGCGACACTGAGTTCCGGATCCGAGGGCTCGATGGAAGCGTGTCAAACCCCGCACGACCTGCATTCTGCAGGACGCTGGCTGAATGGGAGATATTCCACCTCTACCAGCCGACTGGGGTCAACATCATCCGCTCGGCAGCGAAGGCGCGCGTACCTCGCTCGAACCTGCGCAACACGGTCGTGCCATGGGAGGAACGTTGGTGGCAAATTTCCCGGAAGAGTGTTCAATACCACAAGTCGTGGGTGCAGGTGCACGAGAACCCGACCGCCCGCCTGATCGAACAGGCCACGGAGGGTAGCTACTTCCCGAACGGCATCGAGGTTATCACCTGCGAGTCTTGCGGCGACGTCGTGCTCCCGATTCCCGATGCCAACTCGTGGAGTCAGTCATGGAGACACATCTGCGATAGCGACCTGCAAGCTGCTAAGCAAGAGCACGTCGAGGTCGACGCCACACGAGACGGCTGTACACGCGATCGGCTCTTCTTCGCATCGCAGCTCTACTGGTTCCCCGAGTTGCTGGAGAGCGTCGTCGGCTCGCTCGAAGCATACGACCTTGCGACCGTGCTGAACGACATCGTCGATGGCACCAACGGTTGCGGCGACTTGGCGAAACTCATCCCCGGCGTCTTCGTCTGGGACTCCGATTGCCCGGCCGTCCTCGTCGCACCAGATTCGTCTGCACGCTGGATCGCCATCAACGGAATCGCGTTGGCGCACGCGCTGACCTCGGGCAAGCACCCGGCCCTGGATGCTATCCGTCGGCCTGACACTTCTGGCTTGCAGAGCATCGTCCGCGCCTTCGATGCCTCCACGTATGACATCGAGGTCCTCGAATGCCTGAAGGATGGGTGCCATTACGCGCGCCTCACTGGGAGCCTGGGCAAGAGGGCCACCCACCACTGCGACGTGGATGGTCGCGACGCTCGTGGCCTCGTCAAGTTCCAAGGGAAGCGGATCGCCTCCTTTGATCACCTGCCAACGTTCATCAGGTTGGGCCTCTTGAGTTCGTTTTTCAGCCCGATGAACCCGGTGAAGGTCACGCAGAAGACGCTTGTCTGGGCAGGTGCTGGACCACAGCCGCCTCCCGCACCCAGGAAGCCCTCGGGTACGGCGGGCACCAAATTCCGAGATCGAACGACGAGTGTTACGCCGAGACGACCGACAACCCTCCTTTCTCAGGCTCTCGACAATGAGCAGATCATGAAGAGGCTCATTGCGAAGTCGGCTGCGCCCAGCTCATCTGGCTCGCAGGCCTCGAGCGGAACTCCACCGAGTAGCGCTGCAAAGTCGGCAGCCCCTTCGGTGTCCAACACCTCGAGCTCGTCAGCGGCTCGATCGCATCCGCGCACCTTGACGATGACGCTTCCTACCGGAGGAGGGGCTAACTCCCGGCAGGGTGCGAGGCCCTCCGCACTGCTTGGCGCCGCTCGCGCTTCGGTGACGCGAACCCCGACTGCCAGAGCCCCACCTGCAGGGCCGGCGCGGACGCCGCATGGCAACATCCGCAGCCCACCGACGCAAGCTCGGGCCTCTAGTAACGACAGTCGCGGCTCCGCTCCCGCCACCACTGGCAGCCGCTTTGTCCCGTTCGCCCGATCCGGGCCAAGTACTCGACGCGGTGCGACAAACGTACCGACCAGTGCGGCCCCAACATCGTCCCATGCCACGGCGCATGCTCAGACCTCCCCTCTGGCATTGGCCAGGGCCAGGGCCACTGATCAGAGCTCAGTTTCACGTAGCAGACCACCCAAGCGCTCCTTTGAGCCGGACACGAACCAACAGAGCGCCGCTAAAGCGGCCAGGCACGATTAGCGACCAAAGACCCATGTAGTATACTTTCCGTGTGAGACCAGATATGAGAATAGCATCCGTTCTGTGATTGCTCTGTTCGTTAGGAGAGTTGTTAGCTGGCAGCGCTCCGCATCATGGACAAGCGTCAGATTCTGCAGGGTTCGCTTGTGCAACTGACAGCTCTCACCGCCAACCCCTAGCACATACTAACACGACCCCACTTCGAACGGCAGAAGCCCAACACGTGCATGTTTTGCGTTACGTTACAGGGGGTACTGCTGTGTCGTCCACCTACGCATGGTGGCATGGCCGCAAGTGCCACGATTCGAGGCTGTCCCCCCAGACATCGCGCCCCAGACATCGCGCCCCAGACATCGCGCCCCAGACATCGCGCCCCAGACATCGCGCCCCAGACATTGCGCCCGCGCTAGTCCTGCGCCTCCGAGACAGTGATCGTCCACCCGACAGAAAGTGTGGCACACTCATCTGCGACCGCCACCCAGCACCAGTCTTCATAGAAAAAGAGACACTCGTGCTCTCTGCACGCTCTGCTGCCCACTAACGGGATTGAACCGTTGACCTTTCCTTCCCAAAGTCGCGATACGAGAGGAACGCACTGCCACTGTGCTAAGCGGGCGGACTGTTCAAAGAAAATGCGAGTCTTCATCACTGAGAGGCAAGGTCACGTGACCACTCCGGCGTCCTACAACGAGCCCGGACTTCGCTCCACAGAGGAAAGACAGCAGACGGGGCGTGTACAAGGGAAGCAGAGAGGCAGGCGCAGCATAACCTCTCAGCGGACTATGCAGTCGTATAGGTCCAGCTTGTGTGTCTGCGAGGATGACGCTAAGCTCTGCCACTCTCAGCCATCCTCTCACGACCTTCCCGACGACTCCCGTTCCCAATGTCCACAGCCTTAGATAACGGATGTATCTGCATAGCAGCATGGCGCGATATCGAGCAAGACGCTCCAACGCTGACGATCATGGCTCGTGCGCTGTGATGTCAGCGCGGAAGGTCTGGAATATGGTGTCGGTTTCTTTGAGCCATGGTTACGAGCCACACTCTGGAATGCAGAGTTACCAGCCGCCCGGGACGTGCTCCACAAACGGCCTCAGAGAGCTCGGTGGACGGCTAGGGTTGGGTGTGGACTCATGTCTCGCGAGCACCCAGGGTGGAGGCTGGTGACATGACACTGCGGGGACCCCATGTTTGTCCGTCTGGAATAGTGAGATTGCGTGCTAGCACGGAGATCGAAAAGTCCATGTCTCCCTCCAGGCCGCCAGCCTGCCCCGCCTTACCTGATGCATGCAGCCGAAGCAATAATAGCATGCACTCCAGTCCTCCTCATCCCCACCCCTCACCACAGCAACAATGACGGCCACCAAGGCGACCAACATCACCTTCCACCCCGGCGCGGTGACGCAGGACGAGCGCGCGCAGCTGCTCGGCCAGCAGGGCGCCACGGTCTGGTTCACCGGCCTCTCGGCTTCGGGCAAGAGCACGATCGCGACCGCGCTCGAGCAAGCCCTCCTGAACAAGAAGCTCCACTCGTTCCGCCTCGACGGCGACAACGTCCGCTTCGGCCTCAACAAGGACCTCGGCTTCGACCCGGCTTCGCGCGTTGAGAACGTGAGTATCGAAGCCGAGGGCACCGATAGGTGCCCGAGGCTCAGCGCCGCTTGTCCTGCCCCGTTCCTCGGTTGCGCTCTGTCCGAGCTGCTAGCGCGTACCACAGGCGCGGCCTCAGACCTCCCTTGACACTCGCTGACGCCAGATCCGCCGCATCGGCGAGGTCTCGCTCCTGTTCGCGTCCTCGTGCTCGCTCGCCCTGACTGCCTTCATCTCGCCGTACATTGCGGACCGCGAGCTGGCGCGCGAGCTGCACGCGAAGCACAACCCGCCCCTGCCCTTCATCGAGGTGTTCGTCGACGCGCCGATCTCCGTCGTCGAGCAGCGCGACCCGAAGGGCCTGTACAAGAAGGCGCGCGCCGGCGAGATCAAGGAGTTCACGGGCATCAGCGCGCCGTATGAGGCCCCCGTTGCCCCGGAGATCCACATCAAGACGAACGAGGTCGACGTGACCCAAGCCGTCGAGAAGATCATTGCGTACCTGGAGGAGAAGGGCATTATCCCCGCCCAGTAGACTAGACACTGCTAGACATATGTATCACTGACACTATCCAAGGTGTGATCGAGTTGCATCCCGGCCGTATGCGTATGTGACCGTGCTACGACATACTTGTACAAGAATTAAGGTTGAATCTGTCATCCTGTTTTCTTCTTTTCTAGTGCTGCTTCGTCTTCGTCGCCGTCGTGCCGTCTTCGTCAAGACTTCTACTTTTTTCTTGCTTATGTCAAGTTCGTTTTGGTGGGTGAGAGAAAGAAAGGTTGAATGATAAGAGACCAAAGGGGTTATCCGTCCATGTGGAAGAGGCCCTCGTCGTCGGCGTCGTCGCGGCGCGCTCCCGAGAGCTGCGCGTTGTAGCCTGGCGGGGTAGTCGCGGACGAGTCGGCCTTGGAGCCGGGCGTTGCGAGGCCAGACGTCGCGCGAGGCTGCATGTGCATGCGCGAGAGCGCCGCGGCGAGACCACCGGGGAGCGACTGGCCGGGCGCGTGCTCCTGCAGCGCGCGCGCCGAGGGCGAGTTCGGATCCGTAACCAGATCCCGCACGAGGTACGGCGCGTCGACGGCGGGCGAAATGTTGGCCGACGACCGCTTGTCGGGGCTGCGCTGCTGCGAGAGAAGCGACGCACGCTGAGGAGCGGGACCCTGCTGTCCAGGCGAGAAGCCGAGCTCGTTCTGCGAGGAGGCGCCCGACGACGAAGGCTTCGCTTCTCCGGTCGTGCGCGCGTCCTTGCCGTCCTGCGACCAGAGCGCCTGCAGGAAGCCACCAGAGGTGATAGCCGCGCCAGCCGACTGCGCCAGACGCTCCGCGCCGACGTACTGGTGCGGGTTGGCGAAGGGAGCGCGGCTCGGGGATCCGACAATGGCACCGTCGCGGCTGTCGTGGCGCGACATGCGGCGCGCACGCTCGGTCGGGGTCAAAAGGTCCGATAAGCTCGAGGGCAGGAGATCCTCGCCATGATCGTCGTCCGCGTCAAACACGCCCTCGTCGTCCACAACAGTCGTGGTCGGGGGAAGGACGGGGCGGCGCCTGGGGCTGAGCGGCTCGTCCGGCGTTTCTGACCGCGTCCAGATGCTGCGACCGCCGGCGAACGAGGCGGACAGGGGCGTGCCGGGCTTGTCACCGCCGAGGTTGGAATGGGAGAACGAGCTCGAGAACGCGCCAGAGGGAGGGGGAGGGCGCAGGGGCGAGTGGGCGATGGCGGCGCTGGCCTTGAGCGAGCCAGCGACGAACGTGGTGCCGCGCGCGTTGAACGAGGTCGAAAGCGGGGAGGGACGGCTGGGCGAAGACGCGAATCCGGCCACGCCAGAGATCGAGCGCGCCTGGTTGAAGCCAGCCGAGGGCGAGCCGGCGACAACAGCAGCGGGAGGTCCGTACGGCTCGCGCAGGGGCGACGAAGCGAGGCGGCCAGGCGAATGGGCGGAACCCGACTGAAGCGAAGCTGAAATTGCTGACCTGATCGGAACAGGGTTCGAGTTCGAGGTCGGGACCGCAGTCGAGCGCACCGAGGTGCTTGCGACGGGCGATGTGCCGAGGTCGTCGCCGAGCGAGCGAGCCTCCTTGTACGACGTGCCGCCCTCACCACGGTCGCGGTCCGCCTTCTCGCGGGCCTCACGCTGCTGCTCCTTCTTGTTGCGTCGGTCCATCGACATCGGCTCTCCCGGGCGAATGTGGGCGAGGGCACCTGGATCGTCAGCCACAATTTACGCCACGCTGAGCAATCGACGGAACAGCGGAACACTCACACTTGTGACCGAACTTGCACTCCCCCTTCAAGAACCATTGACAGACCTCCTTCTTGCCGCCAACTGGGAGTCAGCATCGATTCAGCGGCGAATGTACTCACCCTCATGGGAGAAGGGGCAGCTGGAACCGGCGGTACAGGCGCCAGCCTTGAAGAAGCGGCACGGGACGTGGCTGAGGGCGGCGGCTTTGTCTGTCAGCGCGTTTCTTTTACGGCGATCGCGTAGAACTCACACTTGACCTCTCCCTTGCCCTTGGACGTGGAGAGAGCCGAAGCACCGCCACCAGCGGCGCGGACCTCGTGCTTCTCGAAGCCACCGACGGTGCGCTCCGGTCCGCGGCCCTTGGGGAGCGATGTGCCCTCCTTGTTGTCGCGGGAGCGCCAGTTGTTGTCGTCGGCGCCGACGCTGAAGCCGTTGGTAGACGGCCGGCGGTAGGACGCTCCGGCGGGAGACCCGGCGGCGCGGCCCGCAGGGGACCCCGCAATGTTAGCGGCGGTGCGAGCTTGGGCTCCCGGGATGGGTTTGGGGATCGGCGAGGGACCTGGGGCACTCATTGTGTGTCGTGCTGATGAGTTGAGAGGCGAAACACGAGCGTTGACGGGTGGCCAATATAGCTAGGAGCTGGATGGGGGGAGGGGGCGTGACGTGGTTTAGTGTTGGGTTGGGGTGTAACAGGGGACCGACTATGACACCGATGTGTACGCGTCACGCACAGGACGTGATCGTGATGATCGGAGGTGGTGCAGTGATTAAGCGGTGGGTGGGGCCGATGCCCAGTGTGGGCTGGCTGTTGAGCGAGCGAGCTGTGTCGAGCGAGTGGACGACAGGGGATTGCTGTGTTTGGACGGAGGGTGATACGGGACAGAAGGATGGAATGAGATGCGGGGGGGATTAATAGGAACGGGTGGAACGAGGGTCGATGACTGACTGACTGACTGACTGACTGACTGACGCAAGAGCCAGAGTCAGAGTCAGACGGAGGTGGCAGCGGGCTAGCGTGCTATAGGGCTAGAGTGCAGCCTATGAGGGTGCGTTGCTGCGTTGGGAGGGGTCGAGTGGGGTCCTGTGGGAGAAGTCGGGATTGATCTAGTCGAGCAAAGGAAGGAAACCAACGATGGCGCTGTTGGCTGGAGGGAGGAGCGTGGCGTTCCTTGCTCGGCGCCGCGCGACAACTGGGTGGGTGGACGACCGACCGAGCGATTATGCTTGCTCGCGCGCGCGCGCATTGCTCAGCCGGTTACCCGATCCCCGTGCCACCCACCCCCAATGCCAGCCATGCCAGCCATGCCAGCCATGCGGCCGTCCCTGCGGCCCTGCGATCCAACACCGTCTGCTGCCTGCAATTGGCCCACCCGACCACCGCCATGTCATTTCGTCAGCTGCTCCCATTCACTCGCAACCGTCCCTTATCACAACAGAGCCCAATCACCATCCAACCTCCACCTTGCGTAAACCACTGTCTGTACCCCGCCATGAATGCATCACTCCGCTGGTTCTCGGAGCAGCACACTACTTTGCTACAGACAGGATAAAGAAAAAAAAAAGTGCTTCCTCCGCCATCTCTCCCCTCGGCACGCACTCCCCTCGTACTTCTCTTTTACGGTGATCGACCGAGTTGAATCGCTCGTCACTTACGCCCAGGCGCACACAATGAGCATGTCAGAGTGCACACCTCGGCGCGGATCTTCTGATTGTACTTCTGACGGGATCTCTCGCTCTACCTTTCTCCCTTCCAGGTTTAAGCCGAAGGCGTGGGAGCAGCCTGCTGCTGACCACCCTGGCGAGGACCGCGGTTACCGTTGCCGGCTCCTCCGCGACCACCGCCACGGCCGCCACGCTGCTGGGGGCGTCCACGGTTGCTGCTGTTCGGGCGCGAGCCATCGCGAGGCTGGCGCTGCCCATCGGCGTTCTGCTGCTGCTGTTGGGGCTGCTGGGCCTGCTGGGGAAGAGCAGTGCCGTTGTGGCCGAGAGCCTGAGCCTGCTGCGCGGCGAGGACCTCGGGTGGCGGGTGAGCGGCGGGCTGGGCAATGTTGTGGTGAGCCGGGGGCTGGTGCTGGGGAGCCGCGTGCTGCTGCTGCTGCTGCTGTTGCTGGTACTGCTGCTGCTGCTGATGGTATTGCTGCTGCTGGTGGTACTGTTGCTGCTGGTGGTACTGTTGCTGGGCCTGCTGCTGCTGGGCCTGCTGCTGCTGGGCCTGCTGGTGGTTGTTCTGGTTCTGAGGAGGGCGGGATGCAGAGGGAGGAGCGGAACGAGCGGGAGGAGTAGGCTCCTCGATAGCGGGGGCGACATAGAGGACAGGGTCGATGACAGCAGGGATGGGCTGAATCTCGGTGCCCAGCTCGGATTCGATGCGGTAGAGATTCTGACGGTCCTCGTACGTGAGGAGGGAGATGGCAAGACCAAGATGACCGAAACGACCGGAACGACCAATGCGATGGAGATACGACTCGGCAGTGCGGGGGAAATCAAAGTTGATGACAACATTCACGGCTTGGATATCGATACCGCGGGTAAGCAAATCTGTGGTCAGCTATAGCCCGCTACAGTGAGTTAGCTTACCGGAACAGACAAGATTGCGGGTCATTCCCTGACGGAAGTCGTGGAAGACACGGTTACGGTGGGATTGGAGCATTTTGGCATGAGAGTAGAAGCAGGAGTAGCCGAGCTCCGTGATCTTCTTGGCGAGCAGCTCGACACGGTTGGTCGAGTTACAGAAGATGATCGACTGGTTGATCTGGAGCTTGGAGAAGAGGGTGTTAAGGCTGTACGTCAGTTGCGGTCCACGTTCGGCTGACTCACCAGTGCACCTTCTGGCGCTCCTCGACGTAGGCGTAGAACTGGGTGACACCCTTGAGGGTGAGCTCGTCCATGAGGTTGATCTCGTAGGGCTGAACCATGTTACGGTTCCTAAAGTCCTTGACGTGTACGGGGAAAGTCGCGGAGAAGAGCATCACTTGCCTCTCGCGGGGGCACAGGCGGAGCATCTGCTCGACGACCGGGGTGAACTCCTCGGAGAGAAGCTTGTCGGCCTCGTCCATGACGAAGATACCGCACTTGCTCAAATCGGCGATACCCTTTCCTCCGAGATCGAGAATACGGCCAGGGGTACCGACGAGGATGTGGACAGGCTCCTGAAGACGCATAATGTCATCTCGCAATGTCGTTCCTCCGGTGGTGACCATGACCTGAAGGCCAGGGATATGGGCGCCGAGAGTCTTACAGACCTGCGATGTCTGCAGCGCGAGCTCACGGGTGGGGACGAGAAGAACAGCCTGGATGTGGGGGAGCTTGGGGTCGACGCGGTTGAGAGTGGGGATGATGAAGGAGCCAGTCTTGCCGGTTCCGTTCTTGGCACGCGCAAGAATATCGCGTCCCGTAAGTGCTGTGGGGATCGCCTCTTCTTGAATGGGGGAAGGGCGCTCGAATCCGGCCTCCCAGATGCCCATCAACAGTTCACGGCTGAGACCCATGTCGTCAAAGGTCATTCCTTGCGTGTTGGTGACATCCTGGGCAAGGTCAGCAATGCCAGACGGACGTGACTTACCTCAGTCTGAGGACGCATGTCCTTTGGGGGACGCTTGAGACCGGCACGGTAGTCATCCTGCGCTCTGGAACCAAGTCAGCTGCGGTCAAAGCCGCGAGATCCTTACGGTGCGGAGGAAGCCATGGTGAGAGGAAGATGGAGAATAGAAGGTCGGGTGGTAAGGATTGAGAGGGGTGCTCAAAAGTGTCGTCGTTCTGAATAACTGGAGCGCTTGCAGTTTCTCTAAGTGCTTTCGTCGCCTCTGTGAATGTGAATAGAGGGGAAGGGCGTGTCGAAGATAATGGGTTGCGCGCTCGTCGATATCTAGTTGGCGACGTCGAGTGAGTGTAGGATGGGAGAGGATGAGATGGTAGTGGTTGTTGGTGAGGACCAAGGTGTAGGGAGTGGATCATTTGCTCATTGTAGGCGCTCTTGGACTCCTGGCGGTCAGCGTGCACCTGGCTTGGCTGGCCGCGCACCAGGCCTACCAGGTGTGCCTATTGCCGTGCCCTCATGCCTAGGACACGAGCGCTCGTGCCTGG
Source organism: Trichosporon faecale (assembly GCA_039545375.1). Lineage (NCBI taxonomy): Eukaryota > Fungi > Basidiomycota > Tremellomycetes > Trichosporonales > Trichosporonaceae > Trichosporon > Trichosporon faecale. The sequence continues at coordinate 2,869,843 of BCLU01000003.1, read as the reverse complement.
CTCACGATCACCACGGAGCTTTACGGGAATACTGGCAGGTGGCATGTGGTCCTTGTTCGGTCCTCCCCTTAATTCTGGCTAAACGTCACCGCTCCCTTGCCTCGGGTCGTCCACCTGGTTATCTCGGATTTACGATAGCCGCAGTCGCTCGCACTGGCAGCGGCCGTTGATCACCTGGTGACGCGTGGTGACGCGTGGTGACCTCCAACTTCAACGCCGCGACCACCGGGTTGCACATCACAGAGCAGTTCACGGCGGCGCCTACCTGTGGAATAGTACTGTGTTCACTGCTCTCCCCAAGCAGCTGGATTCCATCTTGGCGCTTCGGTAATAGAGGGCGCGTCATGTGACACATAAGCCTTTCTGTGGCCCCGAAAACCGTCCGTACTAGCAGACCTTCCGATGGACGACGCCGCGCAACCAGACCTTCCGCCGGCTCCGACTGAACAGCCAATGCAATGGGTCTCGTGAGCCTCCAGCCTGCTCCATATCCTTAAGCACGTTTGTAGCATGACATGGAAACAGAAGGTAGAAACAAAAAATTATACACACTCTACATAATGACACAAGCACAACCCTTGACATCGTCGTCAGCTCTCTTCTTCTTATTCTTCTTGTTCGTGTTGCCGACTGGCTTTTCTCCAGGGTCAGTCATCATCATCGGCTGCTGCGGAGGAACAGGAGCGGGGCGAGGACGCTCCATCTCGCCAGGAGTGAAGTGATGGTGGACCTGGTTGGCGGGAGGCTGCTGCAACGGAGCATGGGGCGATCGACCGTAACCATGGTCGTAGGGTTGCTGGGGGTAGCCAGTAGGCGAGGGAGAAGGCATCTCCGCCGATACTGGTGGTTTCGGAGACGGAGCAGGCATCGCGCCGAATTCGCTCGTAGCCGCCATGCTCGTCCGCATTGGCGACATCTCGATAGCTTCTCGTTTCGGTTTCGCCGGCTGCTTCTCCCATCGAATCGGCTTTCCGTTCCGATCCCACTCGACAGCCAAGTCGTCTTCTCCTGCCTCTCCACTCGTGCTGCTCTGACTGACTTCCAGAGCACTGGCGATGGACTGGTTGCGGCCGTGTCCGTGTCCAGAGTTGGAGAGTGTCGAAATGCCCAGCTTCTTCGCAACAGTCGGGAGAACGACGTCGTCCCAGTCTGCGTCTTTTGGTGGAGTGAAAGTGGGCTCAGGTGGTACCCAGTGCGCTGCGAGGCCAGGCCGCGAGACTGTGGAAGGTGGTGTCGCGATGGCGGCACTGCTCGGGGAGTTGACCATCGGCGAGGGGATGACGGCTGAGGCAGAGGACGTACGAGCCTTGGTTCGGGGTCGTGGAATCTTGCCGCCGTTCTTGACACTGTTCGGCGTCGCATCCGATCCGAAGCGCTTGCGTCCGTTGAGCGTGCCTCCGTTGGCAGAGATCCGTCGGTCCCTCGGTGTGTGCTCGCCAGGCGAGGGACCAACGGATGACGCTCGGCTGACTCCAGCGGGAGGGCGCTGCTGATTCGGCGTTCTCGGCGTGCGCGGTGTGACGGTACCGTTGGCTTTCGAGATACTACCCGAGCTGCCGCCGTTGGCTTGCCGTCTCGTTGAGGTCGTGCGAGTTCGCGTTGACATGCTACCCTTCGTACCGGCGCCTTGCGGTGTGCGTGCGCCCGGATTCGGTGACGTCGACAGCGTCGGTGATGGTGTAGAAGGAGCCGGCTGCGCCTTTCTGAACCGCTCGTTCGCACGGGCCTCCAGTTCATCCTCAATTTCAGCTAGCGCTGCATCGAGGTCCACACGAAAGGGAGGGCTCACATCCGCCAATCTGTCCGTAAGTTCCGGAAGGTCTGGGCTGGGAACACGGGCAAGACTCGTGGTGCGAATGCGAGATTTGAGAACGGGGATATGACTTGGCGAACCGGCGGCACCATTGGCCAATGGGCCGAGACGATAAGATTCAGTCATCGACATGTTCGGCAGAGGTGGAGCGTTATCGTCGGTTAGTACCTCTGAGTCGAGAGCCGGCGCGGAGTAAGCTCTGGGACGAGTGGGGATCCGAGACTTTGGCTGGGTGCCCCCGTCCGCCGTAGAGGGGTTGTTACTGGGGTGGACCAGGCGACTTCGGGAACCAGGACGAGAACCCCTACTTCCGGGGCGGGGGACAGACACAGAGGGTGTGCTCGCGGCTTCAGCAGATCGACTGGGAGATGTTGGTCGGCTGCCAGGGCGCGAGCCTGGGCGAGAAGAAGGCGGAGTTTTCTGAGGGAACCGCTGACGCCGTTGATAGCTCGAAGAAGATTGGTTTGAGGGCGAATGCTTGTGTTTACGTGGGCTGGCGTTCCGGTGACCGCTTGTGACTTGCTGATGCCCTTGAAGCGAAAAGGTGTGGGAGCTTGAGCTCGAAGTCGGGGAGTGGGAAAGATAAGCGACAGCTCCAGCCTTGCTGAAAGAGTCCGCGAAAAGTTCGAGCTGGTCGAGTTTGTCTAGCTGGTGTTGTCGACGAGCAGCGGCGGACTGGGCGAGGCCTCGGGCGTGTGGAAGGACTGGGTCTGGGAGGGGGCGGTGCTCAAACGACGACGCAGAGCGTGATCGGGCCCTCGACAGTGGAGGATAGTAATGGACTGGGTAGCGTGAGCAAGAAAGGTTGACAAAGCCGGGACGCGGGTGAGTGCGATGAGGGGAAGGCGATCACTCAGGAAGCAGTGGAGGGTGTGGGCGAGCGCGACTGAGAGGGACCGAGGATGAGTCGCGCAAGTGTTGGGACGGGGTCGTTGAACGGGGTCGTTAAGGTACGTCAAAAGGAATGAAGTCAAAATCTGGGCTGTGTGGACAGGTGATGATGACGGGTAGATGCGAGAAGATGGACAACGGAGTGAGGATGAGAACGATAACACGAGGGGACCGGGAAGGCGAGCGGGCGGCAATAATGAACAGCAAGACCTCAGGTCAGGACAGAGCGGCTTGGAAGGGCTGGGCAGTGTTGACTGTTGAAATCAATTCACCACAATCCTAATGCCATTATGAAACACGTCCGCTTGGTCCAAGGGCAGGTCCGACTGTCGTCCCCGCTGTTTTCGCGACTGACGACCACAACACGGCCATCGGACGTCGACAGGGTGACGTTCCTCCCCCTTGGCCCCTTCTCGACCCCTATGAGCGTCTCGACTTCGCCGCGCCGTGCATTGGTAGCGTCCAGCAACTCCCCCACCGAAGACGCGACCAGTCATGACATTGCGACCACACAGTGAACGTGGTCACCACCTGCACGCGGACAGAAGGCGCGGGAGCGGGAGCCCAAGCCACCATGCATTCAGTCTGCGCTTTTCGCCCACTGGCTGGCTCACTACTGAACCGGTCATTCAGGTCCTCAGGTCCTCGCCGAGATCCTCAAAACAGCCGCGGGCAAGACACGGCGGACCCACCGGAGCCCTGCTCTCCAAGCGTGATCCCTCTCGGCCACGGAGCTTGAACTCCCCTGCCCTCGACCCTGTGACTGTCTCCTTTCAGTCCACCTCATCCGGCGCTCTCAGCCCTCGTTTACTTCTGAACACAGAATCAGACGCCCCCGATCGGTTCAGAACGCGAGGCAGGTGACGCCAGACGCCGAATATTGGTAGTCACTCTGGGCCAGCTGACAACATCACCTCGGCATGTGTGTTACACTCGGGGGGCAACATCTGCGCAGACCGAACTTCCGCCTCTGGCGAGACGAAAAAAGTTGTGTTGGGTCAAGCGACGCGTATGAGACGAGTGGGGAACATAGGGTACCGTTGAGCCAGAACAAGGGAAGGGTGGCCGATGAAGGCCCAGCATTTAGAGTTCGGCACCTAGTCCGGAGAAACTGGACCACGCCGTACCTTGAACTCAACTGTCCGATCACTGGAATACTACCACAACCGGTGGACCCAGGCAGACGACGCGTCTGCGGGAGGATCATTCCTGACGTCTCTTCACGAAGCTTACTCTGAACTATCCACAGCCCGCTGCCCGCTCCTCACTGACCTTCGTCGCCGTTCCACTGCCTTTGCCTGAGACAAGAGTTCGGAGGAGGTTGACAATCTTCACTCACCGTCATTAGCTACCAGCACGCCGACTTCCATTCTGGATCACGCGTGAATTGTGACAGGGTGAAACGGGATCTGCCGTGCAGGAGGGAGATCGAGATGCGATGGGGCGGTTGTGACGACTGTGACGAACAAGAAGGTAAACGAGCGACAAGCGACGAAGAGCCTGTATGATTGGCAAAGCCCTGCTGCCAGAGCTGGGCTGCGTAGCGCGGCGCACCAGTCCCAGCGGTGAAGCGTTAAAGTCGACGCGGAGCAAGGGCTCGTACGTGATCGATCGGTCTCGGAGTAGTAGTCGGAGTGCTCGGCCTCTCAGTGCCCGGAGCAGTAACTGGGACCTTGAACTCCAGGATGTTGTCGTGGTTGCTGAGACCGTCCGAGGGGCTCGCCTGCGAATGGGAGAGGCGGACTGTGGAGGGTACGGGGAGGGTCGGAAGGCTGTCGGTAAAAGGAGGGACGTCAAGAGTTGGACTATGCGAAGACAGCCGGAGAACAGTCGAGGAGAGGTGAAGGGGCAGTGTTGGGGGTTGTTGTTTTGACAAGGCGGTGGAGAACATTCGATAAGACTGAGATTGTGGTGGGGACTTCCGTTACAGCGACAGAGCTCGGAGCAGCCTGGAGCGAAAGGTCTCCTAGCTGCAGGAGCATGAATGGTGGCACAGAAAGAGCATTGATCAGGTGCCTGCGCACATTGTGTGCATCAGGCGTCCAGCGCCAGCGTTCCGGTGCAAGGAACATGCCTGGTAGGCGTTGCACGTCGGCGGCATGGCAGGCGTCAGGCCATCAGCCCCTTGCCAGCATTGACAGTCTGCAGGGTTGATGGCGCGCCTGGCTTGCAATAATGGCCGAAGAGGCCCGAGCTCGCCAGGACGACCTCGAGATCGTTAACCACATGTAGGAAGGTTGGGCCAGTCTTACGTGCAACGGTAGACACTAGCAGTGCGACCACGCAGGGCGTGCTGCTTAGCCCGCATTGTACCCCGCGCGTTCCCTGGTAACGCTCGTACGCGCGTACGCTCCGACTTGATTCCTGCTGTCAGACAATCCGACGACTGTGCGTTACTCCTTCCATTCCACACGCAGCGGCACCAGCACAATGGGCACGACTTGTCACTTGGGCTGGGCCTGTAGGTGGCGCAACCCTGACTCCTAGTCTCCTCCAGCAACTCGACCCGTTCAATGCAAAAAAAGACGTGCTCGCACGCTGAGTCGAACAGCGGTCAGCCCGGAACGGGGTGCTAAACCTAAACCACAACGGACGGTGATAACCACCTACACTATACGAGCGCTACGGAATTCTTATTCGAAGGCGCAGGCACAACCAGAACCCGTTTCGCAGCATTCTCTGGCGCGGCTGAGCACTGTACGCATGAACGCACCTCACGCGCAATGCCTATGCTTTGTAAAGGCAGATTCACCACGATTCAGTGCCGTAGTGTGGCTGGAAGTCTGATCTTGGTGCACTCTATCCTCGTCCCGAGATATGCGCCAGTTGAAACAACGACGAGTGGAGGTCGATGACAGCGGGTGTATTGGGATTGTTGACACGTTACGGCAGCCGCCGCCGGTGCTGATGGTTGTTTTTTGTTTTTGTTTTAGACTACACCTTCTCCAACAGCACAGCAAGCAGTCATGCCAGCCGACGTAACGATCCCCAACGGCTCCGTCTCCTCCGCGACCGTCCCCAGCACTCCCATCACTGCTACGGGAGCGCCTGTTGCTCCAAGCGCGCCCCCGCCGGAGATCGAAGCCACCCTCTCCCGACTGTCGGCGTACCGCAATGTCCGCGGCGTCATGATTCTCGCTCGCGCTGGTGGAACAGGATCAGGGATTATACAGAGCACAGGATCTGTGTTCGAGGGCGAGAGTGGACGGAAGTACGCCGGCAGCCTTGAGGCCGTTGTTGCCGCAACGGCGGGTGCGGTCAGTGCGGTAGACGAAGGCGTAAGTGTCTGCTGGTGGCGTAGAGCTGACTTCGAAGGACGAGCTGAAGCTGATGAGGATACGGACAAAGCGTCACGAGCTCATTATCACCCCTGGTACGTGACGTGAAGCCCAGTCGTCGAAACTGACCAGCAGATGAGAAGTACACCCTCGTCGTTCTCCAAGACCCCGGCCAATAGAGCCTTCTGCCAACACCGCGCAGACTGACTGTTGCCTCACCCACGTGTAACATAGATATCCATCACTGCATTTGCAGGGAACGACGCACACGAATCCCAAGACCTCAGTAACGACCCTCTGTCCCCGCTCTGGAAGCCTTCCGTCGCCAACGGCTTGTTCATGCCTACGTCGTCAGCGAGGCTCCGCCCAACAATCCTCTCGCAGAGGCTGTCGATTCATAGAGCAGATGGCCATGCAGCGTATCAGAAGACCACTGAGAAGGAAGGCTCATCTCATTGCAGTCCGGACCTCGCTGAGCTCGCTGGTCAAGGGGGCTAGAAGAGCCAGCAGCTGCGCAGCGGAGTGATCAGCGCGATTAGCGGGTCCGGTCCAATTAGTCGGCGTCCATTAGCGGACCTAAGTGGACCTGACGATGCGCCATTACCCCGTGCCTCAATAACCCTTACCTGATCTCGCTGTCCACGCTGATGCACCCACCACGAGTGTTTCCCGCGTTCCTTCATATCTCTTCTCCATCTTCACTTTCGTCTGTCCAGCTATCTCGACGTTCGCCGACCATTCCTCTTGCCTTGTGTATGCTTTATACCTTGCCCTAATCGTTACGTTCTATATGACCGGTCCGAACCCGACTGCCGACGCCCGCCAATAACAGACCACCACCTAATTCAGCTCGATGGCTCCGCCAGTCCCCGGAAGTTCGACACACTATGCCCTTGTTGTTGACGCGGGAAGCTCTGGATCACGGCTCCAGATATACTCGTGGCGGGATCCAGGTCTAGAAAGAGATGAGATCATCCAAGAGGTTAGAGCTGCTCGTGCCGCGGGCCTCGGGAGTGATGGCGCCAAACCGTCAACGAATAAGTGGTGGTGGTGGGATAGCATCCGCGGGAAGGGCAAAGCTTCACAGGCAGACATGGAAGTCAGGGCGCTGCGACGACTTGTGCGAGTAGGGAAGGGCGTGAAGGGAGAGGACTGGGTCAAGCGCGTCGAGCCAGGTGAGTAACGAGATGGGAATCGCGTCTGACATCGATAGGAATATCCAAGATGGAACCTGAAAATGTCTCCGAGTACTTGACGCCGTTGCTCGAGCATGCTCTGCACCACATTCCCCCCTCTCAACAGAGTAAAACTCCGATTTACGTTCTTGCGACGGCAGGAATGCGACTCATTCCAGAGGAAAAGCAGGCCGCCATCCTCCGCCAAACCTGTGAGACCATCAAGGCACAAACGCCATTCCTCCTCGACTCTCCCAGGGGGGATGACCCTTGCGGAGAGAGTGTGCGCATTATCTCGGGTGAAGAAGAGGGCCTTTGGGGTTGGGTCGCCGTCAACTACCTGATGGACGGCTTCGGCCATGCCCCCGAGCGACAGCACCCGAGCGGCGACGAGGAACACGACCACCTGCTACCGCTAGCTCCGCTCGCGCTTCCGCCGCCGGGTGGCAGCGACGACTCGGTAGTCACGCCTGTGGACATCAACCACCACTCGCCGACCTTCGGTTTCCTGGACATGGGCGGCGCCAGTACCCAGTTGGCTTTCTCACCGTCGAAGGAGGAGCTCTCGCAGTCGAAGTTTCCAGGGAATCAGCTCTCAAAGGTGTCGCTTAGGCTCCTCTCCGGCGAGCTCGTTGAGTGGCCAGTATTTGCCGCCTCCTGGCTTGGATTCGGAACCAACAAGGCTCGCGATCGATACGAGGACGCCCTTGTTGACGACTGGAAGTCCAAGATCGAAGGCCAAGGGGGCGATCGAACAAGCCCGGTGGAGGATCCATGTTTGCCATCTGGGCTAGTCGTTGGGAGCGCCGATCCTTCCGAGCGTCCCGACATCAAGGGGTCCGGCTCCTTCACTCAGTGTCTGGCTTCTTTGAAGCCGTTACTCGAGCACGACAAGCCGTGCCCCACCGACCACTGCCTGTTCGGCGGCATGGCGACACCGCGTATCGACTTCAAGCGACAGGACCAGCGTGGCTTCATCGGTATCTCCGAGTACTGGTACACCGCTCAGCAGGTGCTCGGACTCGGCGGAGTTTGGGACTGGGGAGAGTGGGAGCGTGGAATGTCCGACTTCTGCGCTAAGGATTGGGTTCAAATCGAGGATAAGGTCAGCGAGTGGAAGCACCATTCCGACAGCGTCAACCTCGAGCGCCTGAAGCTGCAATGTTTCAAGGGCGCCTGGATCAGCAATGTTCTGCACGATGGAATCGGCATTCCGCGCATGATCGACCAGGCCGGTAACGCGACCCTGGCAGAAGACGGCGGCGACACGAACTCGGCAGCCCTGGAACGTGCGCGCGAGAAGGGCCTAATCGACGAGAAGGACAAGCAACTTTCACATTTCCAGTCGATGGACGAGGTTGGCGCCACTGCCATCTCGTGGACGCTCGGCAAGATTGTTATCGAAGCCAGCAAAGCTGTCGGGAGCAACCCTTACTACAGCGCTGGCGGCACGACGATCCTAGGCTACGAGTTACGCTACGGACTATGGGTTTACGTGTTGATCGCCATTCTCCTCTTGGTAATCGTCTACAACGCCTTCTTCCGCAGGCGGCTCAGAAGGAAACGGCCGTCTATGGTCCGGTCGAAGTCGCTTCCAGTCGTGTTGAGGGGCTTCATGAGGCCTGACACGGACGCCTACGAGATGGTGGAGAGCGGGGACACGGGCAAGGAACGTCCGCACCATGGCATATCCCTCACCAAGTGGGGTCGCAAGGTGTCGAACGCCATCAGAGGCAAGGGCAAGTCGGGAATGGGCTTCTCCAATCTGGGCCATGGACTGCCAAGCAGCCTGTCTCAACCTCCCAGCCCCAACGGACAAGGCTCCTCCTCGGGCGATTACTTCTACAACAACCGATCGGCGTCCATGATGGACATGACTCGCCCGCCACCGTCTCCGCCAAAGGGACCTCCCTCGCGCCCGCCACGCAGCCAGTCATCTGCTCACGTCGCACCGTACTCGAGCGCTGGAGGCTGGAACGACCCGCCCTCCACCATGTTCGCGTCCTCGACCAGTACTGCTAACCGATCACCGAACCTTGGTGTCGCAAGAGCGGGCGATGACGAGAACAGCGAGTTATGGCAGCCGATACCCAGGAACAGGACATTAGGCGACATCAGCCGGAACTCTTCGCGGGTCAACCTGTCCGAGTCGATGACGATGAGCATGAGGAGTACGAGTAGAGCGACGAGCCCACGATTTGATTGAGTGATTTGTATGGCACATCTTTGCACCCCTAGGACACTTTTTGGCAGATCATGCATAATGGTTTTATGAAATGAACCGCGCCGATACGGATCAAGGAACGCGAGATGACGCCACGGTTGCCAGCTGCCACGCCGTTGCGAGGGGAAGTCACCAGCATTCCGACGCGTCAGCACATCTTCCTGCAACGGGCAAGAAGTAGCGCTGCAGAGGTCTGGAACGGTTCCTGCAAAGCTGTACATTCCCAGCTGAACAGCGATGCATGCACGGCAGCCCGATGCGCTTCGGCGTGGTTGTACCGGAGCGACGCGACATGGGGAATGACGTCGAAATTTCCAGAAACGGGCCCCTGATTGATCGGTCTTCTCCTGTGACCACCGCCTGTCAACCCGAGTTGCGTGTCTGATATTTTGATTGCTGCTGTGCTCTTGACACCACACCATCACCATGCCCAACACTGTCGCGTACTTTGACATCTCGATCGGCGGCAAGCCCGCCGGCCGCATCGAGTTCGACCTCTTCGACGATGTGTAAGCTGCCGGAGTTCTGAAGAAGCTGACGTCCAGCGTGCCCAAGACCGCCGACAACTTCAAGCACCTGTGTATCGGAGACAAGACAAACGCGGAGGGCAAGAAGCTGACCTACGTTGGGTCTGGCTTCCACCGCATCATCAAGGACTTCATGTACGTTGTGGCCTCGCTTTCCGCATGTTGCGTTGTCGTGCAAAGCCAGCAATCAAGATCCGATCGTCCAAGCTGACACTCACAGGATCCAGGGCGGAGACTTCACGCGGGGCGACGGCACGGGCGGCGAGTCGATCTACGGCGAGAAGTTCGCGGACGAGAACTTTGACAAGATCCACGACAAGCCGATGCTTCTGTCGATGGCCAACGCTGGGCCGGGAACGAACGGGTCGCAGTTCTTCATCACGACTGTGCCGACGCCGCACCTGAACGGCAAGCACGTCGTGTTCGGCAAGGTGCGCAGTGGCAAGGGTATCGTGCGCGAGATTGAGTCGCTCCCGACGAGTGCGAACGACCGCCCCGAGGAGCCAGTCGTCATCACGGGCGCGGGCGTGCTGAGCCCGGAGGAAGTGGCGGAGGAGGACCGCAAGCGCCAGAACGCGCTCGACGCCATGGGTTCCGAGGACGTGTACGAGGACTACCCGCAGGACGAGGAGAAGATCGACCCCGAGAAGCCCGAGGAGGCGCTCAAGGTCGCGACCACGCTCAAGGACCTCGGCACGCAGGAGTTCAAGAAGGGCGACTACGTCCAGGCCCTCGCCAAGTACAAGAAGGCCCTCCGCTACCTCGACCAGCACCCTGACTTCCCCGCCGACGCCGACCCCGCCCTCGTCAAGTCGTACCGGGATACGCGCTTCCCGCTGCTCACGAACGCGGCCCTCTCCGCGCTCAAGTGCAACCCGGCCCAGGCCAAGCTCGCCGAGAGCCTCGCGACCCGCGCCCTCAACGTCTCCCCCATCTCGGACGCCGAGAAGGGCAAGGCCCTCTACCGCCGTGGTCTTGCGCGCATCCAGCTCAAGGATGAGGAGGGAGCCGAGGCCGACCTGAAGAAGGCTCTCGAGGTCGTGCCCGGCGATGCTGGCGTCACGCGCGCTCTCAAGGACGTCGAGTCCAAGAAGGCCGCCAGGACGGCTGCCCAGAAGAAGGCCTTCTCCAAGATGTTCGGATAGACCAGTCATAGCGTAGTAACTGCATATATGTAATGTATAAAACGAGTGTGGGATATGGAATACAACTTGTTAAATGTGGTCGGAGCGAGCGGCTGGTGGCCGGCTCCGGCGCTCGGGGCGCGTCGGCGGAGGGCCCGACAGCGTGCTGGATAAGCTGAGCGTCGACGCCGAGGCCGACGCGCTGGACATGTTGCTGACGCTGCGCAGGTCGTTGCGCTGGGCATACGGAGACGACGGGATGCGATTCGAGCCGGGGAACTGCGACGATGGACTGGTGCTAAACGCCGAGGAGGGTGTCGGCGCCAAACTGTCGTTCGGGGAGTAGCCGTACCCCGAGCTGGATCCGGAGGGCCTGCGCTCCTTCGGCAGAGCAGACGGGGCGAGCTTCTGTGGGCTACGCTGCGGGCTGCGCTGCGTGCGTGACGGCTCTCCGCGCGACGACTCCTGTGGTGTCAAGGTACTTCCGCTCGGACGCCTGTTCTTGATGCTAAGGGGCGCAGTGCTGCCCTTTGACAAATCGGCGGACGGCGTGGGTGACGGCGTAGCGGTGGCCAGAGGGCTGAGCGCTGGTCGTCGGGGTGTTCCCATTTCCGAACCTGACGTTGGCGTGCGCTGAGCACCGTTGGCAGCCGAACCGCTGTCCGTGCCCCCCGGTCGTTCTGTCGCCGCGTTCAACAGGAAAGTGAAGTCCAGGCCGATCTCGCGCAGCTGCTTCCTGTTCGCGTTCTGCGTGACTCGCAAGCAGTCGTTAATCACACCTTTGCTCGTGGTGGGTGCGTAGACCTGGCGGCGGAAGATGTCACCGAAGTACTCGAGCTGGTCCTTCGCCCATGTCACGAATCCGGACGCGAGTCTGCTGTTGTTAAAAGCGTTGTTGAACCAGTCGAACGTGTGCTTGATCACTGTGAAGCACACGATGGCGAGCTCGTTGATGTACAGGATAATGTCGCCCTCGTGCTTGATGCTGCGGACCAGGCTCTCCAGATGTTCGTGACGGGCGGCGAGGAAGGTGTCGCGGGCCAGCTCTGCACGGTCGAGACGGATCAGGAGACTGATGAGACTCGCTGCTGAGCCCTTCCGCAGTTCAGACGACCGCAGGTCACTGGCAATCTTCTCCACAAGCGGGGGTCGCAATGAGTCGAGACGGAACTTTAGCATCTCCGTAGCCTCTTTGTTACCCTGCACTGTGCGGAGCAGATCTTGTCCCCTCTCGAACAGACGCACAGCCTCCTCCCAGTCCTTCGTCGCAATCGCCATGGTGAGGTCGTCTCCAAAGTCATCGATCCACAGGAGGTCCTTAGAGTTCGTAAGGCTCGTGCCGATGGTTGACAACTGTCGGTCGTTGCCTGTCGATCCCTCGTGGACGAACAGCGACATACGAGTCATGCGAGAGTTGGGACCGGCCTCGGACTGCCACAGCGTCTTGCGGCGTTCCTGTTCAGCCTCATTCTCCTTTCGTCGCTTCTCGGCCAGCTCCTGGGATACTTGCCTGAAGGCTGCGAGAAGCGCCTTCTTATCCTCTGGTCGACTTCCGCGGTACACACAGACTTCCTTGCCTCGCTTGATCTTCAGGGCATTCGTCAGGTCGCCACTGTCCTTGAGGTCGACAACAACCAGATCAGTGAGCACCCAGCAGCGCTCGGCGACCATGCGTCCCCGCTCCTGCGCCTCCCTGTCCATGCCTGGGGCGCCCTTGAATCTCCGCCTTCCGGCGACGAGCAGTAAGTCGTTGAGCAGGAAGAGCGACACATTCTGCTTCGCCTTGTATGTCGCGGGATTGAGTTCAACGAAAGTGTGCGCCTCGTATACAAGATGGCGACCCGGTACGATTGGGAGGTACTTCTGCGAGCCCTCCACTGTGGTCCACAGATGTGTGACTTGCTGCTTGTATAACTGTTGCAGATCACCCGGTGAATGTCTTCGCTGACGATGGCGCTCGACTATTATGTCAGCTGGCTCATATGTCTATTGCTTACCATTGCCATCCTTGTCCAACGTGGGCGCCAGTGTGTCCTCCATTCCCATCAACTGCGGGACGCCCTTCCATTCCGTGAGCAGCTCCTTGAGCTCAAACATGTCGTTCTCCAAAGTCGAAATCTCCTTGGAGATGGATACGAACTCGGCATAGCTGTTTGTCAGTACAGAAGTTCACTCCGCGAGATAGCGATCAACGCACTTCTTGAATACCGTTGTCTCGAGCTGATCGTTAGTTGCTAGTGGAAGCGGGACAACTCACCTCCTTCGCATTGCTCTGCTTTTGCTTCTGCAGGGCCGCAATGAAGCGCGCCTTTTCCTCATCATCCGCACCACTGAGGTTCTTCCTGATGAAAGCCTGAACGTCGACACCGTCCTTGCTGAGCTCGCTGAAGTCCCACTCGTCCTCTTGCGTCGCCCGCCTTGGTCGGATGTCCTCGTGACGCTCCTCGACGTCGGCCTCCAGCTCGCGCTCCTCGAACGTGCGAGGCGACGTCTGGTACGTGCTCTGCCTGTTCATGACGTTGGGCGGTGGTGGAATCTCATCGTCGTAGTCCATCTCTGCTATCGGCGGGGCCACGTCCAGAGTGTACTGGTACTGCTGGTACGGGTCCTGGGCGAGGAAGTTGGGGCTATCGTGGCCGGTCATACCGAAGTCGGGCGGCGCAGCATATCTGTGAGATCAGCAACACGTCCTAACAAACTCCAGAGCAGTTCTGGGACTCACCGCATGCTCATTCTCCTCTGCTTCATCTTCTCGTCGACTCTGCTCTTGCGGTTGTCCTTGCGCAACAGGTTCGGGCCGGGTAAGCGGCGCGCCGACTGACCACCCGCCGGGCCAGAGGGCAGCCCTACGGGCGCCTTGTTGGCGGGGATGTACTGGCTCCTTGTACGGAGCGAGGCCATGGTGGTGGGTGTTGTTGAAGGAGGATGTTCTGCGCGGTTGCAACGTTGTCCTCGCGAGTGACGTTCGACGGCTCGACGCTCCCAATGTGTGCGCCGCCTATCCTGTGACGACGCGTCCTGAGCGCCCTAATGACTTTCAGGGTCGATTAGCATATTTTTGTTGTTGCCGATTACAAGCTGCAGTCTAATGATACCTGACTATCACGTGATGCTGAACTTTCAGTGGACATGTTGCATGATGCAAAGTGAAGCCCGACCTTTACATGTCCGTCAAGCAACTCTTTTGTACATAACTCCCGACATGGCTTCTGCAGACGTCGCGATGCCCGACGCCTCGACGGCGATGACCCGCCGTGAGCATCTCGCCAAGACCTTCGAGTCGTACCGCGCCGAGCTCGACGCGAACGTAGGTGGAAATGTTCAGCGCTGTACCTGATTCCAGAACGAACGCCGAGAGAAGGTCATCATCCTGTCCCGCGCTATCACGCAGCTGTCGAAGAAGCTCATCTTCCACCTGCACCGTGGAGCTACCTCCCCGCCGGCTGCTCGCGAGAAGAACTTGAAGGACGCGCGGACGAAGGAGCGTGAGATCTACAAAAACTTCGTGGCGGTCCGGGACGAGCTGGCGTCTGGAACTGAGGAGGACGGCGAGACGCTGGAAAACTTCTGGAAGTTCAGCCGCCCAGTGTAAGTTGTCATCATGGGACACAGCTGATGAGACAGCTCCGGTGGTCTGGAAGAGTACATTGAGGGCTACAGCTTCCTGTACTACCTCGAGTGCGGAGAGCTCGTCAGCCTGCCGCACCTCCAGCAGGCGCTGACTGACGAGGAGGGCGAGAAGGTGAGTTAGATTGTTTATGTTCATAAGTGACCCCAGCTCGTTGTTATCACCCCGGAGGACTACATCCTCGGCATGTCCGACCTTACCGGAGAGCTCATGCGATATGCCACCAACGCACTGTCGACTGGTGACCACGAGACGCCGCTGCAGGTGTGCGACTTTGTCCGCACTGTCAAGACGAGTAAGTTGCACTCTCCTTATTGAGCTGACGATAGTGTTTGACTCTATCCCCGAGTCGACTCTGTACAAGTTGAAGAAGAAGCAGGAAGAGACGACGCGATCCCTCGAAAAGATCGAGAAGGGTGAGTTGCGAGTGCTTGGCTAGGACGGACCGTGCAGCTGGCCAAGTGAGGCTTTGTACCTGTGCTGACGGCAGTGTGCTACTCGCTTCGACTCAGGCTGGTCGAGTTTGGCGACAAGCCCGAGGTGCTCCGGCACCTGGCCAAGAGGGCCATGGACGCTGCCAACATGAACGGTGGAGGCGAGCAGCGGGAAGGCAACTAGGACGCGGGCCCCTTACTCCTACATAGAATATACTCACTCGTCGGACTACATGTTGTACGTTATAGGGTAAATGCATGGACTTCAACACAACCGGATCAGCATATGCATGCGTCTAGCCGATCCAGGTCGCCGGGGTCACCGGCGCTGTAGTGGCAGCGCAATCGACGTATTCCAGTCCCGTACCACCGGAAAGTCGCACCAACAGACCTAAATTCAGGCACGGCCGGCCCACTGCACCACCTGCGGGTCGAAAGATCGGTTGACGCGTTGGCTTCCCGGCAACAACAATTCTGACATTTCCTCTTACGCTCTTCCCTCCCGTCAGACCACCACCGCTACATACCATGAGCAGCAACGTTCAAGTTCCCAAGGCCGAGGATCTCTGGAAGGGTGACAAGCCCGTCTTCGACCCGAGCAAGGTCACCGTCGTCTTTGTTCTGGGCGGACCTGGAGCTGGTGAGTTTCGTCATGGAATTTTGAGTTGGGAGCGGAGACGCAGTCTGGTTGGCACCTGGCACACCTGCATGTCGCCAGGCTATTCGATATGGCCTTTCTAGCCGGATCGCTTGGTTGTCCCTGTAGAGGGAGTGAGGAGTGTGGACGGGTCGTTGGGGTGCGAAAGAGCGGGGGCACTGACATAATCCAGGCAAGGGAACGCAGTGCGCGCTCATGGTCAAGGATTACGGCTTCGTCCACCTCAGCGCTGGTGACCTTCTCCGTGCCGAGCAGGAGCGCCCCGGATCGCAGTACGGTGACCTGATCAGGCATTACATCAAGGAGGGCCTCATCGTCCCCATGGAGATCACTATCAAGGTGAGTAGGTGATCGAGCGGCAGTGGAGCCTCGAGACGTGAGGGTTCGGCTATGATCAGAAGCGCGCATGTGTGCGGGTCCACAGGTCCGCATCGCCAGGCCCCGTGTACACCAAGTACCCGCGTGTCTCTTGGCCTGGACGCGTTAGGGCGTTTGGTTGCCGAAACAACAGCGATCAGACCGCATACGTTTGAACCCTTGAAGTTTCATCGAGCGTCTGGAGCGTCTCGAGCGTATCGTGCGCGCAAGTGCTGACACCCCCAGCTCCTCGAGAACGCTATGGCCGACGCCATGGCTAACCCTCCCAAGCTCACGGACCCCAAGCTGCAGGCTGGGTGGGAGAACGGCAAGGGCCGTTTCCTTATCGACGGCTTCCCCCGCAAGATGGACCAGGCCCTCATGTTCGATAAGGTTGTGAGTACCTCTTGTGTCTTGTTTGCTTCCTGGTTCATTCCCTCAGAGATCAGCAGTGCCCAGAAGATGATGATGAAGAATGAAGCAAAATTCGCAACCCAGCTGACGTATTCCTAGGTCTGCCCCTCGGCCTTCGTCCTCTTCATCAACACCGACGAGGAGAAGATGACCCAGCGCATCATCGAGCGCTCCAAGACCTCGGGCCGCGACGACGACAACCTCGAGTCCCTCAGGAAGCGCTTCAAGACCTTCCGCGACACCTCGATGCCCGTCGTCGACATGTACCGCAAGGAGGGCAAGGTCGCCGACATCGACTCGAGCGTGTCCATCCCCGAGGTCTACGAGCAGGTCAAGGCGGCGCTTAACAAGCACCTGTCCTTCTAAGCGACCCGCAGAGGTCCCCGTTCCTCGCCTTCCTCTCTGTCCTCCATAGACCTACCCCTATACCTATAAACGTGTCCGCAGACCCGCACCGACTGGCCTCTGAACATGAGGCTAAAACTAGACTGTGTTGATGCATGCGGAGTCCTGTTATAACTATATACACACGCTGCATCGAGATAATGCTTTGGTAATCGAATCCCAAGATGGATGAAATGCTGGATATTGGTTGATATGCTTTTAACTGTTCTTCCCCTCCTTCCTCACATCTTCCTCCTCTCACATGTCCACGTCCATGCTCGTCGCGCGCCTCTCCCGGCCGGCGCGGTACGCCTCCTCGAAGACGAGCGGCTTGCGCTTGGGAAGGAACGGGGGCGGGGTGACGATGGACGCGAGGGACGTTCCGCAGCTGGGCGCGGGGGTGCCCATGATGATGCACTCGGAGACGCCCTGGATGTCGTCGACCTTGGAGTAGAGCGAGGCATCGAAGAGGTGGTCGGTCGTCTTCTCGAAGGACGCCAGCATGAGCACGCTGTCCTTCATCTTCTGGACACCGAAACGCGTGATGCCGAGCACCTCGCCCTTGTACGTCATGACGTCTCCGAGCAGCATGACGTGGCGCGGGTCGATGCTCATACCGTGCGAGCGCATCGTGTGCTGGATCTCGTCGTAGATTGTCTGGCGCGCCGCCTCGATACCGAGCACCTTGGCCGTCTCCATGACGTGGTTCGTACGCGTCTGGTAGCCGTTCACGCCATCCGTGCCCATGACCTCCTGCAGGCCGTAACCGGTCACGAGCAGCTTGTACTCGCCCTTCTTCTTCTCGTCGTGCGTGATGACCGAACGATCGACCTCGGGCAGACCCTTGACCTGGACAGAGGGGATGGCGCGCTTCAGCGACTTGAGACGCTCGTACACGCCGTCGCACTTGTCCTTGTCGAGCGGGTCCGAGACGTAAATCTTCAACCGCGCCTTCTTCGAGTTGATCGTGACATCGCTGTCCTTGATCTTGAGCTTGGGGGCGAGCACAAGCGCAGTCTTAACCGTGTCAAGCGTGATCTCGAGCTGGAGCTTCTGAATCGCGTCCATGTCGATGTGGATCTCGATGAACGCGCCGGCGCCAGTCCAGGCCTCCTCGATGATGGAGGCAATCTCGCCAAGCGTGGTGCGCTCGATACGGCCCTTGACGATACGCGCAACGGGCTCCGACTCGGGCTTCTGCAGCTCGACCGTGATAATCGGCGTAGAGATGACCTTGGCAGCGTTGATGATCTCCTTGATACGCGGCACACCGAGCGTGACGTTCATGGACGCGACACCGGCGAAATGGAAAGTCTTGAGCGTCATCTGCGTTCCGGGCTCACCGATCGACTGCGCGCCGACGGCTCCGACGGTCGATCCGGGCTCGATCTTGGCAAGCAGGTAGCGCGTGCGACAGTTCTCGAGGAACGACTCGATCTGCGCCTCCGTCACCTTGTGCGAGTTGTTCAGCACCGCGCGGACGGCAGGGTCGTGCGAGTCTAAGAAGTCTTCGTACTCTTCGATCTCCTCCTTCGTGAGCGCGGCAGGGACGCCACGCGCCTCACGCTGCGCAGCCATCTTGTTCACGATCTTGTCCACGATGAACTTGTACGTGTTCTCACGGAATTTGACGTGCACCTGGCGCCACTCGACGGGCGCCTCCGGAACCGTCGGAGGCGCCTTGCGCTTCTGTCCACGACGCGGCTTGACGTCCTCCTCGGCGGCGTACTCCTCGGAGACAATTTCGGGGTAGATGCGGCGGGCAATCTGCTGAATCTCGTAGGGGTACAGGGGACGACCGTCACTGGATGCCGTTTTCTGAATGTCAGCTGAGAGTCGAGACTGGCAAAACTCACGCAGGCATGGTTCCAGCTACGAACGTACTCGACGGGCGTAGCGTCACCCTCGAGACACGCCGGGTCCAGGTTGTCGTCACCGTACTGGAACTGGACGATACCACCGACACTGTTGCGCACACTGAGATCGTACTGGGTGGAAAGGTCCTCGAGCGCCTTCATGAGACGACGAGCCATGTAACCAGTCTCGGCAGTCTTGACAGCAGTGTCGACCAGACCTTCACGACCAGAGATAGCGTGGAACAAGAACTCGGTGGGAGTGAGACCGGAGAAGAAACTGTTACGAACGAAACCCTTCGACGGCGGGTTCTTCGACTTCTTGCGGAAGTGCGGCAGGGAACGGTCCTGGAAACCGTTGGGGACACGGTGACCAGCAATAATCTGCTGTCCGACAAGGGCAACCATCTGCGCGACGTTGATACGAGAACCTACATTGTCAGCTCAAGCCAGGGTGAAATAGCTTACCTTTTGAACCACAAGTAGCCATGATAAGCGGGGCGTTATGTCGGCTCAGCTCGTTCATACACACGTCTCCGACCGCCTCACGGACACCGGAAAGAACACCGGAGATCAGCTGCTCAAGCGTCGTCTCCTGGTCACATCCCGGGGCGTTTTGGAGTTTACCGCGCTTGGCGAGCTCGATGTTCGCCTCACACTTCTCGTAAGCCTCCTCGACCATCTGGTCCTTGTTGCTCTGCAGCATTTCTCCGGGAATGACGTCGTTGATACCGAGCGAGAAGCCCTGGTTCGCGAGCCAACGCGCACTGAGCTTGGCGAGCCGAGTCATGGCGATAGCCGCCTCGTTCGGTCCGTAGTCGCGGAGCATGACACCGAACACCGAGTTCTTCTTGCCGTCTCCGACAGTGTTCTTGTCAAACACACCGCACATGATCTCACTGTTCTGGATGACCAAATAGCCGTCGTTCGGGGCCATGTCCATGACAAAGTTATCCTCCTTCCGCGGCTCGACCAGAGTTCGACACTTGGCCTCCAGGTTGATCAGAACCTTCGATTTCTTGTTGGGTCGCATCAGAAGGTTGTACACCTGCTTGCCGGTCCACAGACGGACGGGCTTCCAGATCGTTGGGGGCGGGAGGTCGATCTCGAGGTCACCGTCTCCGAGGTAGGAGCAGATCTGAGTGAACTGCTGGCGGTCCAGGAGTCGGTCTCGTCGTGACAGAAGGTAGGAGGCGGTAATGAAGTCCTGGATAGCTGCAATAATGGGCTCTCCGTTACGCGGCGTAACGAGGTTCTTCTTCACGGACATCAGCTCCAGAGCCTCAGTACGGGCCTCCTCGGTCTGCGGGACGTCTGCGTTGTCAGCTCATGCACGAAATTGAGCCGGATAACTTACGCAAATTCATCTCGTCTCCGTCGAAATCGGCGTTGTAAGGGTTACACACACACTCGTTCAGACGGAACGTACGCCAGGGACGGACGCGGACTCGGTGACACATGATGGAGATCTTGTGGAGCGATGGCTGGCGGTTGAAGAGGACGATGTCTCCGTCACGAACGTGGCGGTGAACAATGTCACCGACTCGGAGGTTGCGAGCCATCTCCTTTCGCCGCTCGATGTCCTTGATGGGCTGAAGCGAACGACGCGGGAAAGGTCCGCGTCCGGTCTCGATGATGTTGGCACCCGGGTGCATCTTCGAACCGTTGACGACAGCTTTGCGCATAGCCTCCATGTTGTAGTCGGTGACACGTTCCGGGTACGAGAGCTTCACAGCGATCTTCTCAGGCACAGCGACCTCGTCGATGCGCAAGTTCGGGTCGGGACCGATGACAGTACGGCCGGAGAAGTCGACACGCTTACCGGACAAGTTTCCACGGAAACGACCCTGCTTGCCCTTCAGACGCTGCACGAAACCACGGATAGGCTTCGATCCTGTGGTGTTGATACCAGGAGTCTGAGAGTTGATGTACAGTGCGACCATCTGTGACAGAGTGTCCCAGTTCAAGATCGTCTGCGTCAATCCCTGTCCCTTCTCCATGACGGACAGCAGCATACGGTTCTGGTTGACGATTTCGACAAGCTTCGCAGTGAGATCGTCCTCGTTGTTTCCAGCCTCCGAGGCCACCGACGGACGAATACAGGGCGGGGGAACCGAGATGTACGTCCAGAGATAGTCTTCAGGACGACCAACGTCGGGGTGCAGAGACAGCAGCTCACAGTCCTCAGCAGTCACGCGACGGAAAAGCTCCAGGACCTTCAGCGGGTTCAGGTCCTCCACTGACTTGCCGAGGTGGCTACCGATGGCCGATTGCTCAGAGACCACAGCCTTGAACCCGTTCAACCACTCGGCCTTGGCGTCGGCGTTCTTGTTCGATCGGAAAGGCTCGTGAGAAATCTTGAGAGTGCCGGATTTCTTGACGATGCCATTCGGGGCGAAACAGTAGGGGCACGTCGTCACCTTCTTGCAAGACGCGAGAACACCCTTAGACGCCGCCTGTCGC
This sequence comes from Trichosporon faecale, assembly GCA_039545375.1. Taxonomy (NCBI): domain Eukaryota; kingdom Fungi; phylum Basidiomycota; class Tremellomycetes; order Trichosporonales; family Trichosporonaceae; genus Trichosporon; species Trichosporon faecale. The sequence goes on along the minus strand of BCLU01000003.1, from coordinate 2,848,620 downwards.
TGGAGCATTTCGATCTTCGGTCGTCGGAAGCGCTTCAGATACGAGCCACGCTCCTCCGGGGGAAGAAGGACTCGCGCGCAGGTCTAGATGTCAGAAACGACTCGAGCTACGCGGGGCTTACCTTACAGATGCACTGAAGCATGTTGATGGTGGGACGGAAGTAACCGATGTGGAAGACGGGGAGGGCAAGCTTGATGTAGCCGTAGTGTCCGACACAGTGCGTGTGGTCCTGGTGACAGGTAGGACATGTGCCACCCTTCTCGTTAGGTCCCTGCTTGTTAGCTTTCGCAAGCCGCGGGTTAGCTCACCATAGCAGCATCCAAAGGACCCTGCGGCGCCGTCGTACGCGTACCATCGTCATGGTTCTTGTACAGTTCCGGGATCGTTACCTCGACCTCGGCCACGCGGACGATATCCTTCGGCGCGAAGGGCTGGAACTGGATCTGCTTGCTGCTCTGTCAGCGCCATCTGGCAAAACTGTGAACGGCCAGTACTCACATGCGCTTCGGAGCATCTTGAGACACGTATTGTTTGGAGTTGTGGTCGATGTACTCTTCGGCGTCCATCTTGACCGCGGGCGGCAACACTCTCTCTTTACCGGATGATCGGTTTACGCCTGATAAACACGAGCGAACGGTCGGAACAGGAAGCTACGCGGATGAAGAGGCCGCAGGAGAGTCCTTTCGAGGGATCGTGTTCGCGCGGGACTTGCTTTGACAACAGGAGAGAGCTGTTGAAGCCGGTAAGCAAGGTTTTGGGTGGATGGATAAGCGTCGTGAGCGTTGTGACCTTGACCTCAGAATTCTTGAAGTTCAGTTTTGGAGTCAGGGCAAAACACGTTTTTATCACGTGACCCGGCCTCGCCACCTTCCACGACGAGCATCACGGCTATGACACCGACATTGGTGCAGGCTCGTCAGTCGTTGCGCACATCGACGACACTCGAGCTCCTATACCCATCGCCACCTTGTGAGCCAGCAAACCAGCATGTCGCACCCGACTTTGCTGCAGTCGCAGACCGATGCGCTGCGCACTCTCCTCAACCTGAACCAGCCGCCGGCAACGAGCTCGACCAGCAACTCGACCGGTCAGACGCCCCGGCCGGGCACCCCGTCGACTGCTTTCGACGACAATGCTCAGTCGCAGCTCGTGTGGAAGGTTCTTATCCTGGATGAGCAGAGCCAGGCTATTTTTGCCCCGTCCTTCCGTATCCCGGACTTCCGAGAGCAGGGAGTAACCCTCCACATGTGAGTGACGACCAAGCCCTGGTGCACACTGACATCCAGGGGTCTGCACCAGAAGCGACCACCGCTCAATGACGTCCCGGCCATTTACTTCGTTGCACCGACGCGCGAGAACATCAAGCGCATTGCGGAGGACCTCAACCCTCCCCTGTACTCCTCTTACCACCTCTCTTTCACATCCGCTCTCCCACGCTCCCTCCTCGAGGAGTTCGCCTCGCTCATCCTCGCGAATGATCCCTCCGGAGCCACCGGACAGCTGATCAGCTCCGTTCACGACCAGTTCCTCGACTTCGTTGTTCCGTCGTCCAACCTGTTCTCCCTCCTTCCCCGGAGGCTGATCACCCAGGGCAATGGCGGCAAGCCGCAGGGCCAGCCTGCAGACGCGCGCCCCAGCTATGTTGTGCTCAGTGACCCGAAGGCTGGAGAGGTTGAGATCGAGGAGGAGGTTGAACGCATCGCTCAGGGCTTGTTCAGCGTGATTGTCACCATGGGTACGTGAAGCTGGTTTGTCTGCAATATGGCTGACGTGCAGGTGTGGTACCTATCATCCGCTCCCCCCGTGGAAACGCGGCTGAGATGGTGGCTCGTAAGCTTCACGACAAGCTCCGCAACCACATCACTTCGACTTCTTCTCAGCGTGGTGGACCCAGCTTCGGTTCAGACAGTCTGCAGCGTCCAGGTTCGTGAGATCTCTTGTGCCATGTTGACATCTAGTGCTCGTCATCCTCGACCGAAACGTCGACCTTGTCCCCATGCTGTCTCACTCTTGGACCTATCAGGCTCTTGTTCACGACGTTCTCAATATGAAGCTGAACAAGGTCACTGTACCCAACCCCGAGGGAGGCAAGATGCAACCCAAAACCTACGACATTGACTCGAAGGACTTCTTCTGGGCCAAGAATGCGGGCAACCCCTTCCCTCAAGTCGCGGAGGACATCGACACTGAGCTGAACCGTTACAAGGCCGACACGGCTGAGATTACGCGTTCGACCGGTCTCACGGACATGAGCGACCTGGAGAAGGCGATGGACGCCTCCCTGGGGGCTGCGCACCTGAAGAAGGCTATCACGGCTCTTCCCGAGCTTTCCGAGAGGAAGCACACTCTTGACACCCACATGAACATCGCCACCGCGCTGCTTCAGGCTATCAAGGAGAGGAGTCTGGACAACCTTTTCCAGGTCGAGGAGAACGCGACCCGCGAGACGAAGGCGCAGATCATCGCCGCCATGAAGGGTCAGACGGACGAGCCCGGTCAGGTCGCTCACCCCACGCCGGAGGACCAGCTGCGTCTGGCTATCATTTACTACCTCTCAGCTCCCCAGCTGTCCAAGGAGGACCTGCAGGAGATCACCAATCTTCTCAAGGAGGCTGGCGCTGACGTCGTTGCGCTGGAGTACGTGAAGAAGGTTCGCGAGGTCACTCGGATGAGCATGATGGTCTCTCAGCCGGCTGTCGCTGCGCAGACCGCCAGCTCTGGAGGCGAGTGGACCAAGGGCTTCAGCGCCTTCGGCAACCGCGTAAGTTCAAGCATTTTGTGACGTTTCGCATTCGCTGACCCTTAGATTACTGACCGTCTCCGCGAGGGAGGTATTGCGGGTGTGGGTCTCGACAACCTCATCTCGGGAGTGAAGAACTTCCTTCCCGTTAAGAAGGAGCTCACGATCACTCGCCTTGTCGAGGCTCTCATGGAGCCTTCGACGGCCAACACGCAGGCCCTGCAGGACACCGATGATTACCTCACGCTCGACCCGCGAGCCACGCGAAGCCGAAACGCCCAGTCCGGACGACAGCGTTCGCAGTACCAGGAGGGTATCGTGTTCGTTGTCGGTGGAGGTGGCTACGTCGAGTACTCGAACCTGCAGGAGTGGGCCAACCGAAGTCAGCGCGAGGGCGGCGGCGGTGGCAAGAGGATCACGTATGGAAGCACGGAGCTCATGAACCCGGAAGCCTTTGTCAAGGCCCTGGGTGAGCTTGGTCACTCCTCCTAGATAGACTAATATTATGAACATATTGTAGAGTACCAGCTGCAGCAGTGCAAGAGAAGGAAATGATGGAAACGCGACAGATGCTTCGTAACTGAAGGGTCCAGGCACGGGAGTCTGACAATCCGTGCCGTTTCATCCGTTGCCACTGTAAGGGTCGTCCACGCGTCACGCGTAACCTGAGCGCCAGGCAGTCCACCCCGTTGAGATTGTTGTTGACCGAACCACCCATCACATAAACCTACCGCTCGTCAAGCAAATCTCACGTAAACGCTACCAGCATGACTTCCCCTTCAGCTGACGAAGGGGAGTCCTTCGCCGCCGCAGCAGGCGGCGGGCTGGGCTTCGACGTGGGCGTGTTCAAGACGTATCTCTCCGCTCTGCTGCCCCCAGGTCCGTGCCGCTTGACCGGTAGAGCTACACACACAGAAACGCTGACAAGCAGTGATGTCAGCAACTCGCCCAGAGATTGAGAACAGCCTGTACGATGACCCCAACTTTGAAGAGAAGAGCTTGCGCTTCGCGACCGACCCGGGCTGCCAGGTCGTCTATGTCACCAAGGAGCGCTACGTCGACATGGACGAAGACGGTGAGCTAGTCCGCTGTCCCAGGAGCTGACAGCAGACCACCCGATCATGCGCGTTGGGTACCGCTTGCACCTTCCCCCGACTCCTCCCCACAGCCCCAACGTGCTTACCACCCTCGCTCTTATCAAGTCTTCCCCGACGTTGGACAGCCTGTCCCCTATTGGCACGCAGTTGCACTTCATGCAGCTGTCGTCAGCTAGCGCTCCGCTGCTTATGGCTGACGATGGTGCTCAGTCGGCTCCTGGCACAGTGATCTCGACTCCGACTGCCCAGGCGTCGCCCTACGACGGCCTTCACTCTCTCGTGCACTGGGGTGTTGCGCCCTGGTTCGACAGCTACGTCGCGTCGAAAGGCACGCTCAATGACGGACCCATGAACAAGAAGGGCAACGAGAGTCAGATGGGCATTCCTGTCACGAAAAAGAAGTTTGCAGAGCTTGAACTTTCGCTTCTCCACCTCAAGCAAAATGTCGAGATCCCGGAAGTGCACCTATCCGTGCACCCCGCCATTCGTAAGGCGGTCGCCCAGGTGAGTTGCACGTAAGGCGATAAGACTGACTTTGCAGTGCCATGCCTCGGGTCAGCGTGTCAGCGTCGATGCAGTGGAGCCCGCTTCTCTCATCTCCGACCAGACGTTCCTCAACAAGCTGCAAGCCGATGTCAACTCCTGGATCAAAGAGATTCAGAAGGTCTCCAAGCTGTCACGCGATGTTGTGTCAGGCACGGCTTCTCAAGAAATCAACTTCTGGTTGTCTATGGAGCATGCCCTCGAGAACATCGAGTCGCAGCTCAAGGGCGAAGAAGTCACGCTTGCTCTCGACGTGCTGAAGCACGCCAAGCGTTTCCACGCCACGGTGTCGTTCATCGCCGATACCGGTATCAAGGAGGCGACCGAGGTCGTGCACAAGTACAACGTGCTCATGAAGGACTTCCCCCTTGACGAGCTGCTTGCTGCCACGGATCTGGAGAAGATCAGAGAGTCGATTCATCTGATCTTCGCCCACATCAACAAGAAGCTCAAGCTCTCGCCGTACCCGATCAGGCGCACTCTGCCGCTCGTGGAGGCGATCTCGTCGGACTTCAACGACCAGCTGCTGCGCGTGCTCTCCGCCCAGCGCCTGATGTACATGGACTATTCCAAGTTCGAGGAGGTCATGAACCTTACGGCCGAAGTCTTCGGCGCCTGGGACGACAACATGAAGGACTTCACGAATGTCGCGCGTGAGGTGTCGCGTAAGCGTGCCGAGAAGTTCATCTCTATCAAGATCAATCCTGCCCACGCAAAGCTGCAGGAACGTATCGTGTACCTGCGTGGCTTCCGTCGCTCGCACGAGCAACTGCGTGTCATGACAAGCTCTACGCGCAGCTTCAGCGGCTTGGGCAACGATGTGCCTTTCGACATCGACATGGAGGAAGAGGTCCGCCTCTCCTACGAGAGTGTCAAGAACGTCGACGTCCTCGATGTCACCCCTGAGGGTTCAGAGATCTGGTACGCCGCCGAGGTCTCGTACAACGACCGTGTTGCGCGCATTGAGAACCAGATCATCTCGCGACTCCGCGACAAGCTCGCGACGACGAAGACGGCCCAAGAGATGTTCCGTGTCTTCTCCAAGTTCAACACCCTCTTTGTCCGCCCCAAGATCCGTGGTGCCATCCAGGAGTACCAGACGCGCCTGATAGACTCAGTGAAGGACGACATCCGCGAGCTGCGCCAGAAGTTTACCGCCAACTACCGCAACTCGCAGGCGTACCATATGTCGCAGCTGCGTGACTTCCCCAGTGTCTCCAGCGCCATTATCTGGGCCCGCCAGATTGAGCGTCAGCTCCTCACGTACATGAAGCGTGTCGAGGACGTCCTTGGCAAGGGTTGGGAGAGCTACGCCGAGGGCCAGAAGCTACAGGTGGAGAGTGCTAGCTTCCGCGCCAAGCTGGAGACCAAGCCTCTCTACGATGCCTGGATCGCTGAAATCACTCGCCGCGGTAACCTCACCGTCACCGGCAGGCTATTCGACATCATCCGCGCACGTGCCACCAGTGCCAACCAACAGGGCAACCTCCAGCTCATTGTCCAGTTCGACCCGCAGGTTGTCGCGCTGTTCAAGGAGGTGAGGGCGCTGATCTGGCTCGGCTTCCCCGTGCCTCTCACCATCACGCACCGCGCCAAGGATGCGAAGAGAGTGTACCCTCATGCCGTCTCTCTCATGGAGTCGGTCAGGACCTACACGCAGACCCTCGACTTGATCGAGCAGAACCCGGACATCTCCATCCTGCTTGCGAGCTACCGCAACACCGCCCAGCAGATGATCGCCCGTGGCATCAACATGCAGTGGGACCACCTCGTGAACGCCTATGAGAGCCACCGCTTCCTCTCCGGCTCCGAGGGCCGCGAATCCCGTCACTTCGTTTACGTGCGCGAGTTTGCCAGTGTTGTGTCCCTGCTGCAGGACAAGACTGCGGCCCTGATTGACATCTCAAATGACATCAGCCGCATCGTTGAGGAGCTCGAGACTTGTGCCTACACGACCGAAGCCTTCTCTGGTCTGCTCGGCCAGGTTCAGAAAACGATCGACCAGCTGAACCTGGAGGGCTACAGCAACCTCGATGCTTGGGTGACTCAACTTAACGAGCGTATCGACGCGGTTCTTAGCCGCCGCCTGGCTCTGGCGATCGACGCATGGTGTGCTGCTTTCACTAAGGCTGACGAGGAGCACGAAGGGGACCGTGACACCGTTGTCGATGACTCGAAGGCTGAGATCAAGATCAAGCCTCTGATCCACGAGGTTCGCATCCGTAACCAGGTCATTTACCTCGACCCTCCCATCGAGCTTGCTCGGGCTGAGTGGCTCGCCCAGTTCCAGAACGCTTTGGGTGTCGTGTGCAACCTGAACAGGATTCGCAGCTCGCGTTACGAGATCAGCCTGCAGGTCGATGAGGCCACCGCCGAGGAGACGACCTACATCGGCCTCCTGACCTCGTCGGATAAGCTCGAGCTGCAGCGCCCGCTCCAGCTCATCGAGAGCAAGGTCCAAAGCGTCGGCGCCTATGTCGACAAGTGGCTGCAGTTCCAGTCGCTCTGGGACCTCGAGGCGGACTACGTCTACAGCCGTCTGGGTGACTCCCTGTCGAACTGGGACCTTCTCCTCTCCGGTATCCGTCAGGCGCGTTCGACTTTCGACACCACCGACACCCGCAAGGACTTTGGTGTCTGTGTCATCGACTACGCCAACGCCCAGTCGAAGGTCAACGCCAAGTACGACTCATGGCAGCGCGACTTACTCGCCAAGTACGGCTCCAAGCTCGGCATGACCATGAAGGAGACGCACGCTGCGATCCTGAAGGCGCGCACCGACCTCGAAGGCTATGCGATCGAGGGCAGCTCTACCGCTCACGTTGTCGCCTTCATCACCTTCGTGCAGGACCTCAAGCGCAAGGTTGAGACCTGGGGTCCGGAGATCGAGCAGTTCGGTACCGGTCAGAAGACCCTCGAGCGTCAGCGCTACACCTTCCCCTCTGACTGGCTCTATGTCGACCAGATCCAGGGCGAGTGGAGTGCGTTCTCTGAGATCCTCAAGCGCAAGGACGACTCGATCAAGGAGCAGGTCGCTGGTCTGCAGCTCAAGATCGTCGCCGAGGACAAGGTTGTCGACGGCCGTATCCGTGACTTCGTCGCTGAGTGGGAGGAGAAGAAGCCGCTGCAGGGCAACATCAAGGCGGATATCGCCATCAATACCCTCAATGCCTTCGACTCTCGCCTTACCGTCCTCCAGGACGACTACGACCTCGTGTGTCGCGCCAAGGAGGCCCTTGACCTCGAGCACACCAAAGATGAGCGTCTCCAGCCCGTCACCGAGGAGCTCCGCGACCTCAAGGCTGTCTGGACTGCTCTCACTGGTATCTGGACTCGCCTCAACCAGCTGCGCGAGGGAGCGTGGTCCGCTGTCCAGCCCCGCAAGCTGCGCCAGGAGCTCGACAGCATCCTCGGTTCGACCCGCGACATGCCCAGCCGCATGCGCCAGTACGCGGCGTTCGAGTTCGTGCAGGAGTCCATTCGTGCGCTTCTGAAGTCCAACATTCTCGTCTCGGAGCTGAAGTCGGAGGCTCTGCGCGAGCGCCACTGGACCAAGCTCTACAAGTCTCTTCGCCTTTCTCACTCCTACCAGCCTCTGTCCATGACGCTCGGACAGGTCTACGACCTCGACCTGCAGAAGAACCATGCTCTCATCAAGGAGGTCGTCGTCCAGGCGCAGGGTGAGATGGCTCTCGAGGAATTCCTGAAGCAGGTTCGCGAGACCTGGACTTCGTACTCTCTCGACCTCGTCAACTACCAGAACAAGTGCCGTCTCATCCGCGGCTGGGACGACCTGTTCTCGAAGTGCAGTGAGCACCTGAACTCGCTCACGGCGATGAAGCTCTCGCCCTATTACCGTGTCTTCGAGGAGGAGGCTGCTTCCTGGGAGGAGAAGCTCAACCGCGTTCACGTCCTGTTCGACGTCTGGATTGATGTTCAGCGCCAGTGGGTGTACCTCGAGGGTATCTTCTCGGGCTCTGCCGACATCAAGCACCTGCTTCCCGTTGAGAGCAGCCGCTTCCAGAACATCAACTCGGAGTTCCTGTCCGTCATGAAGAAAGTGTACAAGTCGCCGTTCGTCCTTGACGTGCTGAACATCCCGGGCATCCAGAAGAGTCTCGAGCGTCTGGCGGACCACCTGAACAAGATTCAGAAGGCGCTCGGAGAGTATCTCGAGAAGGAGCGCTCGTCCTTCCCCCGCTTCTACTTCGTGGGTGACGAGGACCTGCTCGAGATCATCGGAAACAGCAAGGACATCCACCGTGTCATGAAGCACCTCAAGAAGATGTTCGCCGGTATCTCGATCCTGCACCTCGACGAGGAGGCGACGCAGCTGAACGCCTTCGCGTCCCGTGAGGGCGAAGAGGTTGCTTTCCGCCAGCCCATTATCCTCAAGGACTACCCCAAGATTAACGACTGGCTGGCCAAGATCGAGAGCGAGATGCGTCTGTCGCTCGCCGTCCTGCTCTCGCAGGCCGTCAAGGACCTCCGCGAGATCTTCCGCGTCGACGGTGACCTGTCGCCCGAGAGCCTGCTCGAGTGGATCAGCGTCTACCCCGCTCAGCTTGTCGTCCTCGCTGTGCAGATCGCGTGGACTGAGCTGGTCGAGATGACCATGCCTGAGGGCAAGCTTCACAGTGCTCTCGACCTTGTCTCGCGCATGCTTGACCTGCTCGCGGACACCGTCCTCCAGGACATCCCAGTGCTCCAGCGCCGCAAGTGCGAGCACCTCATCACCGAGCTCGTCCATCAGCGTGACGCCATGCGCGCCCTCATTGCCAACGGCACCACGTCTCTGACCTCGTTCGACTGGCTCTACTACATGCGCTTCTACCTCGACGAGACCGTTGACGACCCGCTCTCCCGCCTGCAGGTGCGCATGGCCGATGCAGTCTTCCCCTATGGCTACGAGTACCTCGGTATCCCCGACCGCCTCGTCCAGACGCCCCTCACGGACCGCTGTTACCTCACCCTCACCCAGGCGCTCGACAACCAGCTCGGTGGCTCTCCCTTCGGTCCTGCCGGTACCGGAAAGACGGAGTCCGTCAAGTCGCTCGGTGTTCAGCTTGGCCGTTTCGTCCTCGTCTTCTGTTGCGACGAGACCTTCGACTTCCAGGCCATGGGCCGTATCTTCATCGGTCTCTGTCAGGTCGGCGCTTGGGGATGCTTCGACGAGTTCAACCGTCTCGAGGAGCGTATCCTTTCTGCGGTTTCGCAGCAGGTGCAGAGCATCCAGCAGGGTCTTGCTTCGGCTGTGACGAACCCCGACACCGAGGTCGAGCTCGTTGGCAAGAGGCTCAAGATCAACCCGCGCACCGGTATCTTTATCACCATGAACCCCGGCTACGCTGGTCGTTCCAACCTCCCGGACAACCTGAAGAAGCTCTTCCGTTCGATGGCCATGACCCGCCCCGACCAGGAACTCATCGCACAGGTCCTTCTCTTCTCGAAGGGTTTCCGCACTGCCGAAATCCTCGCGTCGAAGATCGTGCCCTTCTTCAACCTGTGCTCGGAGCAGCTCAGCGCCCAGCCACACTACGACTTTGGTCTTCGTGCGCTCAAGGCCGTGCTTGCCAGTGCCGGTATCCTAAAGCGCAACCGCCACCTGGACGGCGGCGACGACATCTCGGACGAGATCGCCGAGCAGCAGATCATGATCCAGTCCGTCACCGAGACGATCGTGCCCAAGCTCGTCGCCGACGATGTCCCGCTCCTCCGGGCTCTCGTCGAGGATGTCTTCCCAGGCATCGAATACCGCCCCGTTGACCTCGGCGAGCTCAAGGCCAAGATCGCGGAGGTCTGTGCCGAGCGCCGTCTGGTCGTCGGTGAGGCGTGGCTGGATAAGGTCATCCAGCTGTACCAGATCCAGAACATCTCGCACGGTCTCATGATGGTCGGTCCGTCGGGCAGCGGAAAGTCGCAGGCGTGGCAGGTTCTGCTGGCTGCGCTTGAGCGTGTCGACGGCGTCGAGGGTGCCTCGTACGTAATTGACCCCAAGGCCATCGACAAGGAGGCGCTGTACGGTACTCTGGACCCCACCACCCGCGAGTGGAACGACGGTCTGTTCACTCACATCCTCCGCAAGATCGTCGACAACGTCCGTGGCGAGACCGCCAAGCGCCACTGGATCATCTTCGACGGCGATGTCGACCCCGAGTGGGTTGAGAACCTCAACTCGGTCCTTGATGACAATAAACTCCTCACACTGCCGAACGGTGAGCGTCTCAACCTGCCGCCCAACGTTCGCGTCATGTTCGAGGTTGAGCACCTCCGCTATGCCACCCTCGCCACCGTCTCTCGTTGTGGCATGATCTGGTTCTCCGAGGAGGTCATCGACATCGACATGGTCTGCCAGCACAACCTCAACCTGCTCGCCAGCGTGCCCATCGTCAGCAGCGACGAGGACATTCTCGAGTACGGTGCCGAGGCTGCCGCTCACCAGAGCGAGACGCAGAAGCAGATCGCCACCATTCTCGAGCCGCACTTTGGCCCTGGCGGTCTCGTCCGTAACGCCCTGGAGTTCGCTGCCAAGTCGGAGCACATCATGGACTACACCGCCACCCGTGCGATCAACACGCTCTTCTCGCTGCTCAAGGCTACTGTTCGCAACGTCATCGAGTACAACCTCCACCATAGCGACTTCCCTCTCCCTGCGGACAAGGTCGAGGCGTACGTCACCCGCCGCCTCTTGCTCAATGTCGTTTGGTCGTTCGTCGGTGACGCCAAGCTTGACATCCGTGCCGAGCTCGGAGAGCAGCTGCGCCTCACCTCTGGTATCGAGACGCCCCCCATGCAGCCCGGCGGCTCGCTCATCGACTACGATGTTAACGTCGCCAACGCCGAGTGGGTATCGTGGCAGTCGCGCGTGCCGACGATCGAGGTCGAGACGCACTCGATCACCTCGGCTGATGTGGTCATCCCAACCATCGACACAGTCCGTCACGAGGAGGTCCTCTACAACTGGCTCGCCGAGCACAAGCCCCTCATTCTCTGTGGTCCTCCTGGTTCGGGTAAGACGATGACTCTCTTCAGCGCACTGCGCAAGCTCAGCAACCTCGAGGTCGTCGGTCTCAACTTCTCCAGCGCCACCACCCCGGAGCTCATCCTCAAGACGTTCGAGCAGTACTGCGAGTACCGCAAGACGCCCAACGGAGTCGTGCTCGCGCCTACTCAGATCGGCCGCTGGCTCGTCGTGTTCTGCGACGAGATCAATTTGCCCGCCACTGACAAGTATGGCACCCAGCGCGTCATCTCGTTCATCCGCCAGCTCATGGAGCGGAACGGCTTCTGGCGCACCAGCGACCTCTCTTGGGTTACCCTCGAGCGAATCCAGTTCGTCGGCGCTTGTAACCCTCCCACTGACCCCGGTCGTGTTCCGCTGTCGCACCGTTTCATGCGCCACGCCCCCGTGGTCATGGTCGACTACCCCGGAGAGATCTCGCTCAAGCAGATTTACGGCACCTTCAACCGCGCGCTGCTCAAGGTTGTGCCCAATCTCCGCGGAAGTGCCGAGGCGCTCACCGACGCCATGGTCGCGTTTTACCTCGCCTCTCAGAAGAGGTTCACGGCCGATGTGCAGGCGCACTACATCTACTCGCCCCGTGAGCTTACTCGCTGGGCTCGCGGTATCTACGAGGCGATCAAGCCTCTCGAAACGCTGTCGCTGGAGGGACTGGTCCGTGTCTGGGCACACGAGGCGCTGCGTCTCTTCCAGGACCGCCTCGTGTCCGAGTCGGAGAAGAAGTGGACGGACGACGTGCTCGACGAGACGGCAGCTAAGTACTTCCCGAACGCGAACATGTCCGAGGCTCTTGCGCGTCCGATCCTGTTCTCCACCTGGACCTCGAAGAACTACATCCCGGTCGACCGCGAGGCGCTCCGCGAGTACACCAAGGCTCGTCTCCGCGTGTTCCACGAGGAGGAGCTCGACGTGCCGCTCGTCCTGTTCAACGATGTGCTCGACCACGTCCTCCGCATCGACCGTGTGTTCCGCCAGGTTCAGGGCCACCTGCTGCTCATCGGTGTCAGTGGCAGTGGAAAGACGACTCTGTCCCGCTTTGTCGCCTGGATGAACGGTCTCAGCATCTTCCAGATCAAGGTCTCGAACAAGTACAGCGGCGCCGACTTCGACGACGACCTACGCACTGTCCTCCGCCGTGCCGGCTGCAAGGGTGAGAAGATCTGTTTCATCATGGACGAGTCCAACGTTCTCGACCCCGGATTCCTCGAGCGCATGAACACGCTTCTTGCGAACGCCGAGGTGCCCGGTCTCTTCGAGGGCGACGAGCACGCCGCCCTCATGACCGCATGTAAGGAGGGAAGTCAGCGTGATGGCCTCATGCTCGACTCTCACGAGGAGCTCTACCGCTGGTTCACCCAGCAGGTCGCCCGCAACCTGCACGTCGTGTTCACGATGAACCCGCCCGCCAACGGTCTTGCTTCGCGTGCTGCCACCTCGCCCGCGCTGTTCAACCGTTGTGTGCTGGACTGGTTCGGAGACTGGTCCGACCAGGCGCTGTACCAGGTCGGCCTCGAGTTCACGCAGACGCTCGACCTCGAGTCGCCAACGTACACGCCGCCTGCCGAGTTCCCCGTCGCGTACCGCGACCTCGCCATGCCGCCCAGCCACCGCCAGGCTGTTGTCAACGCCATGGTCTTCGTGCACCAGTCGATGCAGAACATCACTGCTCGCCTCGCGAAGCGCCAGGGCAAGTACAACCACGTTACGCCTCGCCACTTCCTTGACTTCATCAACCACTACGTCCGCCTGTTCACTGAGAAGAAGGAGGACCTCGAGGAGCAGCAGCGCCACCTCAACGTCGGTCTTGACAAGCTGCAGGCCACTGTCACCCAGGTCGAGGAGCTCCGCCAGAGCCTTGACGCCAAGCGCTCCCAGCTCAACGTCAAGGACGAGGAGGCCAACCTCAAGCTGAAGCAGATGGTCGCCGACCAGCAGGAAGCTGAGGCGAAGAAGGCCGCCAGTGTTGAGATTCAGGCCGCGCTTGAGGAGCAGGACGCGTACATCCAGCAGCGTTCGCAGATCGTCAAGGAGGATCTTGCCCAAGCCGAGCCCGCGGTTATTGAGGCCCTCGCCGCCGTCGGCAACATCAAGAAGCAGCACCTGTCCGAGGTCCGTTCGATGGCCAACCCGCCCGAGACCGTCAAGCTTGCCATGGAGTCGGCCTGTACGGTGCTCGGCTTCCACGTCGACAGCTGGAAGTCGGTGCAGAGCATCATCCGTCGCGATGACTTCATCTCCAGTATCCAGAACTTCGACACGCACAAGATGACCAAGGGTCTGCGCGACAAGATGATGCGCGAGTACATCTCCAAGCCTGCGTTCAACTTTGAGACGGTCAACCGCGCCTCGCGCGCGTGCGGTCCTCTCGTGCAGTGGGTCATTGCCCAGGTCCGCTTCAGCGAGATCCTCGACAAGGTTGCCCCTCTGCGTGAGGAGGTTGCCTCGCTCGAGGAGCAGGCTGAAACCACGAAGCAGCAGGCCAAGGTAGTGGAGGAGACCGTCGCCGAGCTCGAGGACAGTATCGCTCGCTACAAGGAGGAGTACGCGCTGCTCATCGCCGAGACGCAGTCGATCCGTGCCGAGATGGAGCGTGTGCAGTCCAAGGTCGACCGCAGCATGTCTCTCCTCCAGAGTCTGTCCTCGGAGCAGAGCCGTTGGGATGCCGGCAGCAAAACGTTCGAGACTGAGATGGGCACCATCGTCGGTGACGTCCTCATCTCGGCTGCCTTCCTCGCCTACAGCGGTTTCTTCGACCAACACTACCGCGACACCATGCGCCGCGCCTGGATGGACCACCTCTCCGACGCCGGCATCCGTTACAAGAGCGAGCTTGCCATCGCCGAGTTCCTGTCCACGGCTGACGAGCGCCTGGAGTGGCAGTCGAACGCTCTTCCCGCCGACAGCCTCTGTGTCGAGAACGCGGTCATGCTCAAGCGCTACAACCGCTACCCGCTCATCATCGACCCGACCGGCCAGGCCACGACCTTCCTGCAGAACGAGTTCCGCGATCGCAAGATCACCGTCACCAGTTTCCTCGACGAGGCGTTCCTCAAGAACCTCGAGAGTGCTCTTCGTTTCGGCAACCCGCTCCTCATCCAGGACGTCGAGAACCTGGACCCGATCCTCAACTCGGTCCTCAACCGCGAGCTGCGCCGCACTGGTGGCCGTGTGCTCATCCGCATCGGCAACCAGGACATTGACTTCTCGCCGTCGTTCACCATGTTCCTGTCGACGCGCGACCCGAGTGTCGAGTTCTCGCCCGACATCTGCAGTCGTGTCACGTTCGTCAACTTCACCATGACCCGCGGCTCGCTCCAGACCCAGGCACTTGATAAGGTGCTCAAGGTCGAGCGGCCCGAGATCGACCAGAAGCGCAGCGACCTCATGAAGATGCAGGGCGAGTTCAGGCTCCGCCTGCGCCACCTCGAGCGCGCGCTCCTGCAGGCGCTCAACGAGAGCACCGGCTCGATCCTCGACGACGACAAGGTCATCGAGACGCTCGAGGTGCTCAAGCGCGAGGCCGCCGAGGTCACCAGCAAGGTCGAGGACACGGACATCATCATGAAGGAGGTCGAGGCTGTCACGGCAGAGTACCTGCCGCTGGCGTCAGCCTGTTCCAGCATCTACTTCACCTTGGAGCAGCTCGCCAACATCCACCGCTTCTACCAGTTCAGTCTCGATTACTTCTTGGAGATCTTCGACTACGTCCTGCACCACAACCCGAACCTCAAGGGCATCACGGACCTCGAGGCGCGCAAGACGACGCTGTTTAACGATCTCTTCCTTGTCACCTACCGCCGTACCTCGCGTTCGCTGCTGCACACGGACTACATGGTCCTTGCGGCTACTCTCGCCAAGCTCCGTCTCTCGCGTAGCGACTTTAGTGCTGCCGTTCAGGAGGAGATGGACGCCCTCCTCGAGGTTCCTGCTGGTACTGAGGCGACCGAGGCTGCCCTCACCGTTGAGCAGAAGCGCATCCTCGACAGCCACCTCGGCCAGGAGACCACCAAGGCTCTCGTGGCCCACATCGAGGAGAACCCCAAGGAGTGGGGTGCATTCATGGCTGACGACGAGGCGGAGCGCAACATCCCCTGGCCTTGGGCCGAGGCCGACAACATTGTCACATCTGCTCGCCGCCTCGTCCTCGTCAAGTTGTTCCGCCCCGACCGCATGGTGCAGGCGCTGGCCACGTTCGCCAACCAGGCGTTCGGCTGCGACCTTGCCCAGATCTCGGACTACGACTTTGCTGCGGTCGTCAAGGAGCAGGTCAAGCCCACCAACCCTCTCGCCCTCGCTTCCGTGCCCGGCTACGACGCGAGCTACCGTGTGGACAACCTCTGCCGCTCGCTCGGCGTCACCTGCACCTCAGTTGCAATGGGTTCCGTCGAGGGCTTCACGCTCGCCGACCAGGCCATCGCCAACGCCGCTCGCACTGGTGGCTGGGTCCTGCTCAAGAACGTCCACCTCGCGCCGTCGTGGCTCGCGCAGCTGGAGAAGCGCCTGCACTCGCTGTCGCCGGCGCAGGGCTTCCGTCTCTTCCTCACAATGGAGACGAACCCCGTGGTGCCCGTCAACATTCTCCGCCAGTCGCGCATCATCATGAACGAGCCTCCCCCCGGTGTTCGTGCCAACCTGCTCGACACGCTCCGCGGCCTTCCCACTCTCAGCCTCAAGAGCGGTCCTGCCGAGAAGCCTCGTCTTCTCTTCCTGCTTGCCTGGCTCCACGCCGTCGTCCAGGAACGTCTCCGCTACCTTCCTCTCGGATGGAGCAAGTCGTACGAGTTCAACGACTCGGACTTTGTCGCCGCCTACAAGACGATCGACTCGTGGATCACAGCCCTCGCGAAGGGCAAGGCGAACGTCGACCCCGCCGCTATCCCGTGGGTCGCGCTGCGCACCATCATCAAGCAGGCCGTCTACGGTGGACGTATCGACAGCGACTACGACCAGCGTGTCCTCGACGCCTTCGTCGATGCCGTCTTCACGCCCAAGGCTTACGACCCTGACTTTGCCCTCGTCAACCTCGACAAGCCGCTGCTCGTTCCCGAGGGTACGAGCATGCAGCAGTTCATTGACTGGGCCCAGGCGCTCCCCGAGCATGAGCCGCCCAGCTGGCTCAGCCTGCCCGGTACTGCCGAGCGTGTTGTTGCCGCTGCTGAAGGTAAGCCAGGATACCCTGTCCCCAGAGCTAACAAGCAGGAAACACGACGGTCGTCAAGCTTCGCAAGATGCGCACGACGGAGGACGACGAGGATGACTCGCCGGTTGTCGTTGACGGCGACGGGCGCCCGGCGTGGATGGCAACGCTGAAGGCGAACGCCCAGGAGTGGCTCGAGGCACTGCCAAAGGTGAGCTACTATCACGAGCGGCCTATAGCTAACTCCAGAACCTTTCAACTCCTGCTTCGGTCTCGGATCCTCTCTCGCGCTTCTTTGGCCGTGAGGCATGGACTGGGCGCCGCCTCCTGCAGCGCGTCCGCAAGGACCTGTCGGACCTCATTGCTGTGTGCGACGGTCAAATGAAGCAGACCAACGAGCTGCGCGCGCTCCTGACCGAGCTCAACCGCGGCAACGTCCCGCCTCACTGGGCGCGCTACAAGATGCCCAAGGGTACAAGCGTCGGCCAGTACTTCAACGACCTCGTCAAGCGTCTCGAGCAGCTCGAGACCGTGTCGACAAGCCAGAACTACAGCGGCGGCATCTGGCTCGGCGGCCTGTTCCAGCCCGAAGCCTACATCACGGCGACCCGCCAGGCGGCGGCGCACGCCCAGGGCTGGAGTCTGGAGCAGGTGTCGCTCAGCCTGCGCCTCGAGTCGAGTGGCAGCCAGGAGGCCTTCGCCATCAAGGGTGGGTTGACAGCTCTTTCACACCGGTGCATAGCTGACATTACAGGCCTCAAACTGCACGGCGCCAGGTGGGAGGACAAGCTTGTTCTCAATGACGGCCAGGTCGTGTCGCTCGGCACGTGCGAGCTGGCATGGACCAAGGACAGCGTCGACAAGGACACGGTCAACGTGCCAGTGTACCTGAACGGCGACCGTGGCGATGTGCTGTTCAGCGCCAACCTCGCCGCCGACGTCAGCGCGGCAGTCGTCGCCGAGCGCGGTCTGTGTGTCACTGCAGTGTAGAGGAGTAGGAACAGCAGAAGTTATAATTGTCACGGTGATTAGAAGAGTATGAATACCGGTTGTGATCGCTTGTCTGCTGCCAAAACATGTATTCGATGCATCCCTTTAGTTCATGCTGTCTCGTTGATTTATGCTTCTTACAAGTTCTGTTACAGCGTCCGTGTCTTACTCGAGTCCGATCATCCCTGTATCAAAGCTGACATCACCTAGTTCCGCCTGACGTACGCGAGAGTGGCGAGGACTCCGATCGCCGCGCCGACGAGGATACCGCCGGTGCCCGCGAGCGCCGTCGAGCTCGGTGCGCGCGACTTGCTCTTCCGCTTGACGCCGACGTCCTTGGGGCCGAGGACGACGCCCTTCTCCCATCCGTCGTTCAGGAGCTTCTGGCGGATCCTCTCGTCCTCGAGGCGGTCCATGACCTCCATGTCCCACTGGTTGCAGGTGTTGATCATCCACCGCATGCGCTTCTTGGAGAGCTCTCCGCCGACGCCCGGCGCGCGCTCCCTCAGCTCGCGCCTCAGGGCTCCGACACCGTTGATGACACCCTCGATGTTGTCCGGGATCACGCCGCGGATCAGGTCGCGGACCATGACGGAGACCTTGGGCCCGGCACCCGAGGTCGAGATCATGACCTGGAGCGGGCCGCGGCGCACTTGCGCGCCAAAGTAGAAGTCGCACTCGGGCGGGACGTCTGCGACATTGACGGGTGTGCGTGCCTTGCGGCTCTTCTCGCAGATGAGGCGGGAGAGGACCGCATCGTCGATGGCCGTGAAGACCATGTCGTAGGCGCCTACCTTGCACGCGTCCTTGTCGGGGTTCTGGTTGTACTGCCTGTCGTGCCAAGTGATCTGGTCCCCGTTGCTCTCGAGCCGGTGCTGGATCAGGGGATGCAGCGGCGCAGGCGCGACGATGGTGACATGCGCCCCGGCCTCGAGGAGGAAGCCCAGGCGCTGGGACGCGATCTCGCCCCCGCCCACGAGCAGGACCTTCTTGCCACCCAGCTGCCACGCCAGCATGAGCGAGGCGCCCGGCTCGATGGGGGGATACTCTGGTTTCTGGCGTTAGCTCTGGCGGAGAGCAAAGCTCACGTCGACGATGACAACGTCGGAGTCGGACATGCTGGTGGCCATGGTTGAGTGAGTGTGCGGTGGGGAAGCGTTCGTGGGGATGCAGGCAGCAGATGACGTCGAGCTTGGAGGACGGGGGCTGACGTCCCGGTCACGACGGGCTTGTTTGTGGGAGAGAGGCCGGAAAATTGTCGGTGGAAACCGATATCAGCGCGATCACACCATACACTTGTCGCCACCCACCCTGCACCCTGGGTGAACCACAGAACATTCGGAACCCAGGCCGTGGTCCTATCATCTGACCGGTGGCCTGCTGACATGAATCTCCCCACTCTGGAGGACAGTGGGGCAAGCGGCAAGCGGTGACAGAATGCCAGAGCGCTGGAAGCAGATGCCAATTCACGTCGCACGAGTAATGTCGGCGTCGTTTGTTGCTGCATCGGCTACCATGCCTGCATGTAGACTGCACGGAATCGGAACGCGCCTGAGCGTTATCCGACAGGGTGTCGAGTCGGATGTTTTCAGACCGAAAATTAGGCGCCTCGCAACGCCCTGGCGGGTTATCTGATCGGCCCCAGCTATCATCTTGACTCCCTTCCCTCCTCACTCCTTCTTGTCCCTATCTAGACTATCGAAATGGGCTACACTCTCGGCGTTCTTGGTGAGTGCGAATGCGACCTGGTGGGAGGAACTCGCGAGCCACGGCGTCATCTCGAGCAGCCAGTGTTGTTGCCAACCTTCTTCCAAATCCCGGTCACAACAACAACAGCCTGTTTCACACTACGGCTACTGCGGACACGTCTTCCCTCCCTCGAGACGTCTCCCAAAGGAATGCAACCCCTCTCAGCTGCTGCCGGCCGCATATCGAGCTAACAGCAGGCTGCGGAACGATGGGCATCGCCATCATGTCGGGCGTCCTGACGAATCTCGAGCAGCGTCAGGCGGCTTACCCGAACGGCCGCAGCACCCCGCGCGAGCCCGTCAGCGGCATCTCGACCCCGACGAAGGCGATGGCTCTCGAGGCCTCTGACGACTCGCTCCCTGACGCGTTCATCGCGACCGTCGGCCGCGAGGAGACTGCGCGCAAGCTGCGCAAGACGTTCCAGACCTCGACTTCGCTGAACGACATGATCGACATCCGTTCCGGCGCGGGCGCCAACGTCTCGGCGGCGCAGGAGAGCGACATCATCCTGATCTGCTCCAAGCCTAACATCGCGAAGAGCATCCTCGCCGAGAAGGGTATGGCGGACGCCGTGCGCGGCAAGATCGTCGTCTCCATCTGCGCGGGTGTCACGATGGAGCAGCTCGAGGCCATCGTCCCCGAGGGCACCACCGTCGTCCGCGCCATGCCCAACACCCCCTGCAAGGTGAGTTTTGCGCAGCTTGTCTAAACTGACAACAGATCGGAGAGGGCATGACCGTTATCACCCCGGTCGACTCGGCCGAAACCCGCGCCAAGCTCCTCAACATCTTCACGTCGTGCGGACGCTGCCGCTTCCTCGACGAGAAGTACTTTGACGCCGCGACCGCGCTCGCCGGCTCCGGCCCGGCGTTCGTTGCGCTTGTCCTCGAGGCCATGGCCGACGGAGGTGTCATGATGGGTCTTCCCCGAAGCGAGTCCTTAGAGCTTGCTGCTCAGAGTGAGTTGAGTCGCACAGGTTGCACGTGTCCGCACGTGGTTTCCATTTCCACCGTTCCGTCCGGTCGGCTGTGGCGGGTCTACGACGGCCCGCAGCATGACATTGGGCCGAGGTCTGCGGATATGGCGACGTCAAGATGGCCGATGGGCTTTATCAGCGGGCCCTTGGTCCAGGCGTCGTCGCCGTGCCATGTGAGAGTGACTTCATGCCTCCCTGTCGGCTAGCCGGTGGACCCCGCCTGGCTCCGCGAAGGAAGCCCGCCAAGCCGATCATGCCATCTTCACGTTGCTCAGCAGCTCCGACGTCAGCCTGGCACGCAGGTATGCAGTGCCAGGCCGGCTCCGTCGCAGTGCATCATCAGTGCCCCATCTCGCAGCACGAATGTGCCCCGGCCCCGGCGCATCATGACCCCCCATCCTGACCGATCGTTATCGCTCCGCCACCTTGCTGCGAGACATCGCTGACAGCAGCTATCCAGGGGACCGGCCGCATGGCGCTCTACGGTGGTCTCCACCCCGCCCAGCTGAAGGACAGCGTCACGAGTAAGTTATGAAGCCATGCGCGCAACTGACAACAGCCCCGGGAGGATGCACCATCGCTGGCCTGCTGACGCTCGAGGACGGCAAGGTGCGCTCGACGATGGCGCGCGCGATCCAGGTCGCGTCGAACCAGTGAGTGAAACGATGTGTGTGGGTGTAGTGCGGGAGCTGACGGCAGCGCGGCGGGGTTGGGCCAGGACAAGAAGTAGACACGGGAGTGGGGGCAGGGGAAGGATCGTTCGATGGATCGGGTCAAAAATACTGCGATCGCAGTTCTGTATGCACAGTATCAAGCACAAGGCTGCCAAGCAGCTGGAGGCACAGAGGAAGCGTAAAGTTTGAAGTGATGTGATGAGGCATGACGATTGATGTGGAGTACGGACAGCCGTTAGTCACGGCGTCGTCGTACGCATGAATAGGCGACAGGCTGACGGAGGCTATGCAGCTACGCAGGCTTTATAATGGCGGCGTCGATCCCTGTGAGATCTGACGGGAATGACAAGGAGGCCGACTAGGAAGGAAGACTAGTGGTCCTGGCGGGGTGGCTTGACGGCATATGCATGGCTGGTGCATTGCAGTGATAGTAGAGTTTGATATAATAGGTGAATCCGGGTCCGACCATCAGGTACAAGGGGAAGCGACTCCGGGGTGGGTTATCGAGGCTGGCTGCGGTGTGGGCGCTGAGTGAGCTTTGGGGTACGGAGTTGCGGGAGGCAGCGCGTCCGCGGTGGAGGACAGGACATGGGGTGCTCGGCTGCCCACCAAGGGGTTGAAGCAGGTGGCCGCCGTTGTCCGTGGAGGTGGGGGCCGAAGGGGCCGGAGGAAGGATCAGCTCATCACAAGTTCAGGGTCGGACATGACCCTCGTCATCCAGCGTGAAATAACCCCGACCTGACCACGGCCACCTCTTGGCTGCACCCAAAAGATGCTATGCTCGTCAGTCCTCGGCCCTCGGCCCAGTCGATGCATGCAACTGCTACGTCGCTCCTCGTGTCCGCTGCCCTTGCTCCTGCCTCACCTTCCCCGCTTCGCCCGCACTCAGCACCCGCACGCAGGCGCAGGCAGTAGGCAGTCACTGCGCGACTCACTGCGTGTCCGTCGCACCCCGCGACCTTCGATCCGAACCACACACGGCCGACTCCTCCAGGGCCACTCTGCACACGCTGAGTTGCCGTCCACGACCTCGTCTTACTCACTCTTCACTTTTTATCTCTTGTCTCATCTCTTGTGTCTGTGTCATACTCTTTCTGTCTACACACACACACAGCCATCGACATCGCCTGACATCAACTGCCGCCCCATTCATCGCATCTGCCTAGCGCAGCACCTGACCAGCCCATCCCTCGTCCTATTTTCATTGCCGGTGCTCGCCAATCACACCCTTCTCGCCTCGGCATATTCTCCATCTTCCCAGCGTCCCGCCCATCACCCCGTTCGTGAATCACACACAGATCCATTCCCCTCTCGTTTGTGTTCGCGCGACAACACTCATAACCCCTCTGTCGCCTTTCTTGGTCTTCTTGATCTCTCTCCCCACTCATCATGGGACTGAACACCCCTTTGCCAGGTGAGTCGTCCAGCTAGTCGAGTTGCGACTCTAGCTAACAAGCAGTCCCGCTGCAGCAGGAATGCAAGAAGGCGGCCAAGACGATTCGGTCCTTCGTCGACGGCACGAACCAGGGCCTTGACGGCGTAATCCCGCGCAGCGTGCTTGAGCGCGCTGCCGGATTCGCCATCTTCACCGTCGTCAAGGTCGGCTTCCTCGCGTCTGCGCGCGTCGGCAGCGGCCTCGTCATTGCCCGTCTCGAGGACGGAAGTGAGTCTACAGCTCCCCACTCTGTGATCACCAGCTGACCTACAGGCTGGTCGCCACCCAGCGCCATCGGCGTCGGCGGCTTCGGATTCGGCGGACAGGCCGGTGCCGAGTGAGTTACATGCCCGTTCTGGCCAGAAGCAGCACACTGACGATCGCCAGAATGACCGACTTCCTCATCGTTCTCAACGTGCGTAGGCCCATTCATGTGGAGACGCTAGTGGTTCCTACGGTTCCAGTGGTTCCAGCGGGTCCGCTGCTTCCGCGGGAGTCACTATCGTGCCATCGCGGTCATGACGGCACGGCCAGATGACCGAGGACTCACCACGTAATCGCCGTGAATGCAGCTAACATACAGTCCCGATCGGCCCTCGCTTCGTTCATGAGCGCCGGCTCGCTCACTCTCGGCGGTAACCTCTCTGTGAGTACGATTGCATGGGGTGTGCATGTCATGTCGTGATCTCTGGGCCGTTTCAGATCGCAATCTGAGACGTGGCAGAACGCAAAGATAACCCCACATGAAATAGAGTTATTGCCGAGTTACATGTAACTGACCCCTCGCAGGTCGCCGTCGGACCGCTTGGCCGCAACGCCGAGGGCTCCGGCTCTGTCAACACGAAGGGCAACCTCGCCGCGATGTACTCGTACTCGAAGACGAAGGGGCTCTTCGGGGGCGTGTCCGTCGAGGGCACAGTGCTCGGAGAGCGCAAGGACGCGAACAAGGCGGCCTACGGCGGCGAGCCGAGTGCGAAGCAGATCCTGACTGGCTCGTTTGACCCGCCGAGTTGGGCGTACGTGCTCATCGACGAGCTGAACCGCTGCACGGGTCTGCCGGGCGGTCAGACGTGGATCGACGACTCGCGGTACGCGCAGAACTTTGACGGCCGCCGCAACAGCTACGAGTACGACGACTCGGACTTCAAGGGCGCGGACGAGCAGGACGAGAACCCCTATCGCTCGGGCTACTCTACCCCTCCGTCTGGCTACGCATTCGGCGAGGGCGTCGGTGCCGGCGGCAACACGAGCCGCAAGCGCGCCAGCTCCCTCTTCTCGATCGGCGGCAAGGACAAGGGATCCGCCGCGGCCATGTTCTCCTCGCGCAGCACGCATGAGCCCCCAGAGCGCTCGGGCAACTCGACACCGACGGAGCGCAACGCCCCCTCCCGCCCGTGGGAGCGCCGCTCCAGTGCTTACCTCCCATCCCTCCCTCATCTACCGGGAACGCGCAAGGGCGACTATGACCGTCGCCCGGGCCCCAGCAGCGAGACGTACAACGCTGAGGTGTCACGGAGCTCGAGCATCAAGCGACCTTACGAGAAGAAGGCGACGCCGTCCCCATTCAGCGATGCGTTTGCCACGAACGGCACTTCGCGGAGCAGCACGCCTCCGTCCGACTCCTGGGACGCGGCGGGAGCTGGCCCGAAGGGACCGAACGCTTCCTGGTCCACTGGGTCCAAGGACCTGCTGGGCAGCTGGGACGCGGACGAGCAGGGCCTCACATCCAACTTTGGCCGCATGGGCATCCGGCGCAACACCGGTACGCCGCCGCGCTCCCGCGCCGGCTCCCAGGCGCGTCCCTTCGACGACATCGCCGAGGACCCTTATGCCATCAACAGGCCTTCGCCGCCGCGCACACCATCGCGCAGCGGTCCGTCGCCCTCTCGGTCCGGCAGCGGCCTCGCAGCGACGCTGACGCGCAAGCTGACTGGTCGGGAGCGCGCGTCGACCCTCCAGACGCCATGGGAGCGCACCCGTGCTCCGAAGGACTGGGACTCGCCGCTCGACGAGTTCCCGGAGCCCTCATGGAAAGGCGACCACCACCCGCTCTCGCGTGAGCGATCCGCTTCTCTCGGCAACCCCCTCGGGCACGCCGGCAGCAGCGCCTACAACCGGAACTCGATCTACGGCGCTCCCCCACGTGCGACGATCAACTCGCTCGCGCACGAGCGCGACTCGGAGGCGGGGTATCCCCGTGCGGTAGCGCTGTTCGACTACGCATCCAACGAGGCCGAGGACCTGCCCCTGCGCAAGGGGCAGATCATCACGCTGCTCGAGGGCGTGGACGCGCAGTGGTGGAAGGGAAGGATTGACGGGAAGGAGGGCATCTTTCCGAACAACCATGTCGAGGTTCTCGACATTCCGAAGGTGCTCAAGTGCAAGGATCTGACGAGGAGTCAGCTGCGGAGCCGTGTGCTGGGTCTGAACGACTTTGACTAGGCGGCGGGCGGCGAGCGAAGCGAGCCGTGTCACCAGCTGCACCAGAAGCCAGCAAGCTTAGGGAGAGCTGTCAACGCGACTGTCAAAGATATGTCAGATTAGAGTATAGTGCAGGGAGTGAGTGCCTGGAGCCGTGTCGTAGTATCTGTCCGTACCATCTGTAGATTAGACCTGTCTTTTGCATCGATTTTGCTTTTTTGCCTCTTGTTTTGTCGCACGACCGCATCACGCATCGGACGAGAGGAAGACGCACTGATCTCGCCTTGTACCCCGCGCGCGGGGCTGAGCCGGCGGCACCGGCGCGCACCGGCGGCAATGGCTGAAGGATCAGGTGACATTTTTAATTCAGGTTGAAACTACTGAGCTCAAAGACCTCGCTTGTGGATCGGGCGGGTCCCCAAAGAATGCGATGATGCTTTCCTGGGCTTGAACCTTTGTGGAATGGCCCGACGCGCTTGCACCCACCCGATGACGGACGTTGGACCCCCCACTTGTGCCATTGCCGCCGGAACGGTGTTATGCCCTCGTCTTGGAACAGTCGGTTCTACAACCTGTATGCAGAGCAGCCAGTACCAGTGTCGGATCGGGTGAGCATTCGGGTGAGCATCCTGCAACGCACAGCGGTGCCTGGAAAGCCGGATACCCGAGTCGCACCAGAGTTGCAAGCTTGTAAGCACGCTCACTCACTTGATGTGCGGGACCAAATTGTGTCATTTGGCTCGGTGGGCCCGGCAGAGTCATGGAATGGAATGGGGAAGGCAAGGGCACGCAACCACCACCTGAGTCAGTCTCGGTAAGCGACCCGCGGACCCGCACAGTGCGGTTGACAGACTTACGAGTTAGTCGTCTGCTTCATCCGGTGTCGGCTGACTGACTTTGCCCTACAGTCTACTCTATCCATAACACACTCTTCTTCTTGATTACTCTCGCCCTCCACGTCCGCTCCATCTTCCTCGACGCTTCATCGCTCGTCGCTCCGCTCCACTCGACATTCGTCGCTACGCTCCGACACACAACGGCTTCGCCGTAGACCACAATGCCAATGGCCAAAGGCCCAGCGCCCGTGTTACCCGCGACGGGGCTGCACTCGTTCCATAATGATTCGTGAGTACGCCAGCGCCGGCAGACCCCGCGCCAGCAGCGGGGGATGGGGTCTGGCGCCCCGTCCTTCCTCCCTTTCCTGTCAACCGTGCCATCATCAAAACTCGGGCGTAATATGTGGAGGCTGGTCAGTGGAGCCAAACCCGGGATGTCGGACCTGTTCCGCTCCGCTAGTGCCGTTCGTCACTGCCATCGTGTGCACTACGAAAGAAGTGGAGAGGTAGCGAGGAGCAGGCATTGCATGATGCACGCGAGCAAGCGGATCGAGGTCGCGCGCCGAGTCAACTTTTCCACTCGCAGCCGGATCACCCGGCCGATGTCCACAGCCGCGCAGCCGCCCTAATGGTAGTAGTGGCTTGCGCACTGGCGGGCCAGGCCGCAGAGCCGCAAACTATGGCGCAATCCTCCCCCACTGTCGTTATTTCAGAGTTCGAGCCTGGCTCGTTCGCGTCGCTTCCTCCGCTCGCTCAACGCTCCTAACTCTGAGCTCGTTACTCCTGACTCTGGGCTCGCACGCACTTCGTGCTCGCCCTCTTACCCCTGCAGCCCGCTTCCCTTCACGCACTCGCAGCTCGCAGCTCGCTTCGCTCGCCGCTCGCCGCTCGTGCTAACTCCAGACCACCATTCGCCGGCACCGCCAACGCCGAGCACCCGCACCCGCCCGCCCTCTCGCTCGAGGAGGCCGCGTACGCGCAGACCTCCGCGCTTGACGACGACGCCGAGCTCTCCTCGCGCCGGTCCCGCCGCCTCGTCACGGGCTACCGGATGGGCAACCCGCCGGATTCGCCGCGCAACACGCGCACCGCCGGCGGAATCGACGACGACGCCGTCTCGCGCGATTCCGACAGCCCTCCTTTGACAGTTAACTCTGAGCTCGAGGACGACCTCATCACGCCCGGCGTTCCCTCCGCCATCCCGCCCGGCGCTGTCCCGACGTCAGGCCGGAGACGGAGCGAGCGCGCGAGCGGGTTCGACCTCGCCGGGCTCAATGACGGCGAGGCGGACGCGGACCACCGCGCCCCGCGCGCGCCAGTCGAGAGCGCAGCGTACCTCCGCGGCGAGGCGGGGTACTCCTTCCCGCGCCACCGCCTTCGGCGGACAATGAAGGACGAGCACAAGATCCCGCTCGTGATCGTCGCGTGCGGCTCCTTCTCGCCCCCGACGTACCTGCACCTGCGCATGTTCGAGATGGCGAAGGACGAGATCGTCGAGAGCCAGACCTACGAGATCATGGCGGGGTACTACTCGCCCGTGTCGTCTTACTACAAGAAGAGCGGGCTCGCGCCCGCCCTGGACCGCGTGCGGATGTGCGAGCTCGCGGTCGAGCACACTTCTACGTGGCTCATGGTCGACCCCTGGGAGGCAGGCCAGGGGGAGTACCAGCGCACAGCCGTGGTGCTGGACCACTTTGACGAGATGCTGAACGGGCCGAACGGCGAGGGCGGCGTCGAGATGGCAGACGGCACGAGGCGGAAGTACAAGATCATGCTTCTTGCGGGAGGCGATTTGATCGAGTCCTTTGGCGAGCCCGGCGTCTGGGCCGAGCCAGACCTGCACCACATCCTCGGCGGGTACGGGTGCCTCATCGTCGAGCGCACGGGCAGCGACGTCTGGAGCTTCCTCCTCTCCCACGA
Organism: Trichosporon faecale; assembly: GCA_039545375.1. Lineage (NCBI taxonomy): Eukaryota > Fungi > Basidiomycota > Tremellomycetes > Trichosporonales > Trichosporonaceae > Trichosporon > Trichosporon faecale. The sequence goes on along the minus strand of BCLU01000003.1, from coordinate 2,821,081 downwards.
TATCCTGTACCACCACCGCCGGAACGTCATCGTCGTGAAACAGCTCATCTACAATGACATCAGCAGCTCTAAAGTGAGGCTGTTCGTGCGCCGCGGCATGAGCATCAAGTACCTCCTCCCGAACAGCGTGATTCAGTACATCCACGACAAGAAGCTGTATCGCGAGAGCGACGCGAGGGCCACGCTGGTGAACAAGTAGGCGAGCCGCGGGCGCAGCGAGCTCGGCGAGCTGCAAGGATTGGGGAGGAAGCACGGAGGCTAGAGATAGACGACATGATTGTAGACCGCACTGGTTAGACTCGGGACTTGCATGTATCAGTGAGACGCATGTTTGTGTTGCAGTGCAATTGGAGCAGTTGGAGCAATTGGGGTTGAGCGAAATGGGGCCAAGTTTGGAGGAGGGGTGGGGTGTGGCACATCTGGTGGTTTGGGAGAGGAGCACTTCTGCCGCTTCACGTCGACTTGTGCCTTCCGTACGCCCTGGGTCTGGGCCTTTCTGGACTTGATTTGTTTCTGCATAAGTGTCCTCACCTCGCTGGGCATCTTTCGTGCATCCTCGCCATCCACGTTCTCGATATACCTCAACACGGTCTCGGTCTTGTTGCCACCACGTTTGCTCGTTCGCTGGTCAATCCACCGACCTCGTCAGTCCGCCGTCTTCGTCCATCCCCCGCCGGGCCAGGGGATACGCATAGTCTGGGCTGGCGTTCGTGTGATCGGTGCGTCTTCACTCGCAACTGCCTTCCTCCAACGCATTCCCGCGTCAGCTTGAACGTGTTGCGTTCTCGACGTCCCTGGCTCTCCCCTATTGTTGCCACAACCTTCACGAAGGACAGTCGCCACCAGCATCGTCCCCCTGCGCCTGTTATGTCTGCCCACTTGCAACTCTGCTTCACACTGTCTTCTTTGTGTGTCTCCTCTCCTAACTGTCGCACCGACACACATTTCCCGCATTACAGTAGCAATAAAACCTCTCCTCAAACCCTACGACTGCTCGTCTCTGCCTCCCAACCGGGCTTGTCAACGCGTCGGCGCCTGGTTCCCGCAAGGTACCTTGAAGTCAGTGGTGGCGTACGAGGAGAGCGCTTGCGTTGTACCCTCGAGCTGTGTGGAATCCAACCCCGTCTTCTTTGCCGGTGTTGAACTGCTGTCGGTCTGCTCTCTGATCCCTCGCCTCATACTCGTTGCACTCGAAACCCTTCCCTCTGCACACCCTGATTGCCGGGCCACTTTGACAACCTCGTCCTACCTCATCTCACGAGACGCGACATACGTGAGCGTCTCTCAAGGTCCTGCTGCGCGCCGGATGGACACCTGCTTCATTGCACGCTAGATGGCACACGGAAACTTCTGCCCGCTTGGGGGTCACTACCACCACTTCAGCCCACGGACTATCTGTTGGTGAGTGGTCTTACTCGTTCGTTCCGATGTCATGACCGTAAACTGTAAGGAGCTGTGCGTCTTACTTTTGGCCAGGGCCCCGCTTCGTTCGACGTCACTCATCTGTTGAAGTTATCTCACGGCTGATGACCGCTAACTGGCCATGTAGAGACCTGCTACACTAGTCGCGTGGTTGCCACTGCGCAGTACCCTCCTCGACCATTGCTGCGATCTAATGCTGATGCCTACGTGCTGCCGCTTCTATACACTCTTGCCCTCTACTCGCGCATCCCTGTGCTGCTCTTCAATCTGCTCCTTCCCGTCTGTCTAGATTATACCTAGCTTATACCGCCTCGACTTACCCTGCCGTTCCTGTCCGTGACGGCCTCATCCGTCAGCTCCAGACTCAGCGACCTACTGCATACACACGTTGTACAAACAAGCTACATTACACCTTCCGGAACACGTTCCTCTTCGCTTGGCTTCCCTGGCTCGGCTCCAGTCTTCGTTTCTCGCCAAGCACCGGGGCCAGCTTCTTGACACCCTGCGAGTTCACCTCAGCCCGTCCTTTAGCTTTGAACGGGTTGAACTTGCCGCTTTGCGACGACTGAGACGCCTGTGATGATGACGTCTTGGCGAACGGGTTGCTACCCCTTTTGGTCTGCGACGACGGCGGGGCCGGCGACGAGCTTGCCGGCGGCGGTTTGAAAAACGGGTGCGTCTTGGCAGCGCGCGGTGTCGGTGCCGGAGATGAGCTGGCCGGCGGCTGAGAACTGAGCGGCGGTAGCGAGAACTCAGAGCTCGGTGGCTCATCTTCGTCCAGTACGATGCCGGCACTAGCGAGCAGGTCGTACACTGCCTCTCCCGCGTCTGCACGCCTCTTGATGCCGACATCCTGCGACGCGGGCGCCGCCTCCTTCTGCGCCGGGATCCAGCGTAACTCCCGCCAATCCTCCGGCAACATGCGCACGAGCATCAGGCTCTTGTCGCCCTGCATGCTCTTCTCCTGCTGCTTCTGGCTGAGGGCATTGGAACGGCGGGCCTTCTTCTCCGCCGCGTCTGCCGCCGCAACAGCAGCGAAGCGGCGGGATCGCTCGTCAGCACTCGCAGCCTCCATCTCCAGCTCGCGCTGTGTCTCCACCTCCCGTTCAGAAACGGGCACGACGGCGCCAATGTTGCCCCTGTTGCGCCAGCCGCCCGCGCCCATGGTGGACTGGGACATCTTCGCGCTGCCCGCGACACGCCCCGCCATCCAGCGTTTCTCGTACGCTCTTTCTGCCTTGCGCTCCTTCACGACGGCGTCGTACGCCTTCTCCTGCCGTGATTTCGGGATTGGCAAGCCGTTATCGGCGCAGTACTGCGCGTACTCGTCCTCGGCCTGCATCTCGAGCGCGGTTTTCACGCGCCGCCGCCGGTCAGCCGCCTCGTCCTCGATCCGCGCCACGCCCGTGCCCCACAGCTGCCCGTGGGCCGCGTTGAAGGCCTTGTTCCCGTTCCAGGCTGCGCGCGCTTGCGACACCTTATGCCGCGGCGGGAGGTGGAGCCATGCCGCCTCGAGCTGGTGCGCGGCCGGCTCGACGTGCAGAGACAGGTAACTCCGCTCGCCGTCTGGCAGCTCGGAAGCGGGCGCAACGTCCGGAGCCAGCAATGTCATGCACAGCTTCTCGAGCACGCCGTCAAGCTCGTCGATAGCGAAGAGGCCCCGCAGCCCAGGTGTCACGGGGAGGAAGTCTGTCGCTCCGTCCCAGGCCGCGTTGGCCCGGTTAAAGCTCCCGATCGCGGCGGGGGAGCACCCCGTCCCTCTGAGATCGAGGAGGGACAGGCCGCCAAAGCGCACCAAAGCGCGCATGCTGCGGTCCGTCACACGCGCGCAGTCCGTCATAAACCACGCCCTGAGGCCCCACGCCCCTCTTCGTTCCGGCACGCTCGTAGCTGCAGCAAGGAGGCGCACGCCGTCGTCTGCAAACTTGCCCGCGGGAGTGTCGAGCACAGCCAGCGCGGGCAGGTGCTTCACGCTCTGAAGGCCTACGTCGTCGAGGTCCTTCAGCCTCAGTGTCGTGAGGAATCGGGTGTCCGGCCGCAGTCGTGCAAAGTGTTGCGGCAGAGCCACGAGCGGGTGCACCTTCTCGTCGACGCGGTCGAAGCCGCCGAGCTGTTGCAGCAGCGCCGCCTGCGGCAGTTGCAGTGTCCAGGTCGGCATGCTCCTCGCTTTCGCCGGATCTGCTAGCGCCGAGAACGCCCACAGCGTCGCGGCGTCTGGTCGCGGGTCACGGTTGTCCCGCAAGTCGTAGCCGCGATCACTCGCTAGGCGCGTGAAGAGCTTGGTCGCCAGATGCGGGGGCAGCACGGTCATGTCGGCAGCGGAGAGGAGGTGGAACGAGTGCGACAGCGAGGCGAGGCAGAGCGATACTAGTGAGGACATTCCTACCGGCTCCTCGGCGTCGGGGCTCACTTGCGAGAGCGGCAGCGGCTTCAGCAGCCATTGCGGGTGCGTGTGCCCGGAGCTGCTGTCAGCTAGAGTCCAGTTGCGGGAGGATCGAAGGCATGGAGTAGCCGGTAGAACGTACGCAATAACCTGGTCCGTGACCTCGCCGCCGAGGCCGGTCGCCAGCTGGTCCATGGTCGTTGTTGTTGTTGGACTGTAGACGCGTCTGACTTCCAATCGCGCGAAACATGACGCTGGCCGTGCCTGGGCCACGCGAGAAGTGGAGGTTCGTGTTGTCGTATCCCTGCCCTTGCGCCCTTCTGGTTGTGCCTTCCTGTATCGGATCGGTATATGAACACCTTACATAGTCTGGGAGAAGCAGTCGATATTAAATATCAGCTACGCAGTATGCATGTGCGTATGAGGCCGTGCAGCAGTCAACGTAGAAGGCCGCAGAGGCACAACCGACTCAGAAGCTAATCAGGCGTGTCTGATTGATCGCCCTTTGCTCCCGTTCGGAACAGCAATTGGCCGCGCAAGGCCCAAGGGCGCAGGCCCCGCCAATCCATCGGGAAAAGTGCGCCCAGCCGAGCTCCACCGTACGTCCCCATCTTCGAGACCACTCGAACTACTTCTTCGAAACCTCTCGAACTACTTCTTCGAGACCTCTCGAACTACTTCTTCGAGACCTCTCGAACAACTTCCTCGAGGCCACTCTGCACAAGTCAACCCTCGCTGCTCCAAAGCCACTAGCGCCTCCAAAGCCACTAGCGCCGCGCTAGCGTGCGCCACCTGCCCCAGCGTGGCAGTGGCAGTGTCCTGAACGTTTTGCATCTCCCCGAGGGGATTTTTCTATCATAACTACCCACAAAATGGCTACTTCTTGGGGGGGTTGTAGAAGATCTTACGCGACTTCAGGCTGGCCCACTTCTGCCTCTTCACAACCAAAGAGAGCAGAACCAACGAGCTCAAGATGATTGTGGCCTGAAGACCCATCTTTTTACGCTCGTCGTGCTCAGGCTCGGCGGCCCAGTTGAGGAACTGAGTAACGTCCTTAGCCATCTGGGAGGTGGTGGCAGGGGTGCCGTCGTCGTACTCGACAAGGCCGTCGAAGAGGGTACGGGCCATGGCGATCATGCCTCCGGGGAAGTAGGGGTTGTAGTTCATGCCCTCGGCGACGGTAACACCAGCAGGGGGCTCGACGTAACCGGTGAGGAGGGAGTAGATGTAGTCCTGTGATGGTTAGTCGAAGTGCCACATGGGGTATGATTTAGTGCGGTGCCTGATACTCACAGCACCACCGTGGCGGGCCTTGACGATGAGCGAAAGGTCAGGGGGGAGACCACCGTTGTTGGCGGCACGGGCAGCCTCCTCGTTGGGGTAGGGGGCGGGCATGTAGTCGGCGAGCTTTCCGCTGGAGAACGTCAGCCACGGTTCGGTCGATCACGGGGTTTGTCGATCGGTTGTTTCGTCATGGGAACACTCACGGGCGGTCGAAGTACTCTCCCTCGTCGTTGGGTCCGTCCTTGTACTCGAACTCGGCGGCCATGGCCTTGGCCTCGTCGGCGGTGTAGGAGGTGCCGACAAGGTTGCGCCAGGCGATACGGTCAAGCGAGTGACAGGCGGCACAGACCTCACGGTAGACTGGGAAAAAGTCAGCTCCGAGTCCTTTCCTTCGCTATCCTCCAGTTCCTCTCCTCGCCAATGCTCACCCTGGTAACCACGACGGATCGAGGCGTGGTCGAAGGTGTCGAGCCATCCCTTGTTGGGCCAGGGGTACTCGGCGGGGTGGAGACCGACCTCGGCAGCGGTGTTGGCGGAAGCCTCGGTCAGGAAGGGGTTGCCGTAGAGGTGCATGTACCAGGCGGTCGTACCAACGGTGGCGGCGGTCGCACCGGCGAGGGCAGCCTTCGAGGCCCAGAAGGGGGTCTGGCCCTGGGGCATCGACGAGGCGAAACGGGCCTGTTCCGAGTCAGCTACAATCCAGTTGCGATTCCTCCATCTAGCCGAGTTCCCGACTCCGACACTCCGGCTACACAGACACAAGCGAGCACGATAACAACGTCTGCACACCTTTCCCCCGCGCACATCGCCCTCGCTGCAACAACACGAGCCCGCCGCGGCGTTGTTGCACGGGCTCCTTCGACCCAGGCATCGGAGTTGCTCCTGAGCCAATGAGGCCCGACGGATTTCGATGTGCCGGCGCTCTTCCGTTGCTCGATCATAGTTCCATGTTTCGCGCTCGCTGGTCGTCGTTGATGCGTACCTTGCCGAACTGCGCCCGCGAGGCCCTGGTAGCGATCCGAGGGAAGGCCGAGGAGAGCATGGTGGTGGGTATGAGTGGGGTGGAGTGGTCTGGTCGAGATGGACCTTGAACTCTTGCTTGCTTGCAGGCGTCCACTGTGAGTGAGCCTCCGAGGACACCCGCCTGGGGGACGCTCCGGTTTCTCCGCCTATGTGGCACGTAGGTCAGCCGGACGTTTTCATTTGCCAGCCCGCCTGGTGCTGGGCTCTCCTACGGCCAATCGTCGCCTTCCAATTTCAATGCACGTGACCTCTGCTGGTGCTCACCGTGCAGTCCTTCCGACCTCACTGCAGACAACCATCCACACACCGTGCATTCACATCCGACATTCATCACCACCACCCCTCTGTACTACCCGTACCTCCCGCTTGCATGAAAAAGTGAAGACCTTGACGAAGAAGAGAGAGTGCGACATGTGATCTCGGCAAACTCTGCACATTGAAACGAGAAGATGGCGGCTTGGCTATGCCGTTGTTGCACCGTTGAACGGACGTTAGTCACGACAATGCCAAGGTGCAGACTGGTGACAGCGAGTACGCGCTGGTGACGCCGGAACGATTGATCACAGAATCCCTACAGGACAAGCCCCAGGGTTCCGTTCTGCTCCGGAGCCCCCATGCCCCGCCTTCTCCTGCTGGCTGAGGATCCGCAGTTGCTTCAGCAACTTTAGTCCGCGTCTTGGACACGATCACCCAACCGCTTGCGCAGTGCAGCCATTGTCATCTGTCAACCGCGTCTACTAGGCAGGTGCACGATACCCAACTTGCGGCTGATGAGGCTGTAGAGAGCCGTGACGGATTGTGCAAACACGTGGTTATCATCCAATTGTCTAGACTCAACCGAGAGTGTGTCGTGTGTCAGCACTATCAGATCGGTTTGCGCCGCAAGTTCTGATTCTTCTGTTGTAAGACTCTGTGGAGTGCGAGTCCCGTCGCATCCACTTCGGACAGACGTCGCATCCAAATGCCAAACGAGAGTTGATGGCCGCTGCAGATCTGATGAGCGGTTTCCGATTATCCATATCAGATTCTCATGAGCAAAGCCATAGATCTTCCCGCGCACTACGGAGCTCTATCTTGCCCATCCTCAACCTCAGACTCTTCCTTAGAGCACGGCGTCACCATCTTCAGGCGAATGCAGAAGAACGAGGCGGACAACGATAACTCTGCACACAGGCTCGTTATCTACGGTGTGTGCCTGATAGTGCCTGACGCACTCCTTGTTCGCTCCCCTCACATTCCGAACTTGTCAACAACCTTCCGCGCAGCTGCAGCAACCCTCAACCACCACCTCCGCCATGTCGAGCCACCACTCAACCAAGGCGCGGCATTACGCCGCCCTCGCGTCGGGAATCAAGAACCTGAACGCCAACCTCGGCGAGACAGAGGAGCTCTTCGGCATGATGAGCCAGCAGCTGCTGTACATGCGCCAGCTTGCCATCACGAACGGATCCCAGTGCGTCTTTCCTCCATTCTCCTCCCACCATGCTTCGTACATTGTGTGAAGCTGACAGCCAGATTCATGGCCGTGTCACGACTTCTGGATAACGAGCTGAACGAGGTCACGGCCCAGGCTCAGACTCAGCAGCAGAACACGCAAGAGCAGTCCCCGTGAGCTGCCCAGCTCCACAACCAACCGTTACGAACCAACGACCACCTGTTGTATCATATTCGCATGGACTGCACCACGATTTTGGGACCACTACTAGACGACCTTTGCATTGTATACGACTTTTATGGGTTTTATAACGGGCGTGGGGTGGTATGACTATCGACACCGCTTGTACGCGGTTCACAGGGGGGATAAGGACAGGAGTGTCTACTACTAACTAGATTCTAACGGGCTAACAGACGAACAAGACTAACGTTGTAACGTGTGGTTTTATACTAAAATGAATGACTCGGTACTACTCTCGGCATCTCGGTGGTGGCGCTCAAGCAAGGTTTGCGCGCGTAAACTCCTCGCAGCATTGAGCAAGCGAGTCCATAGTCGCCTGGTCCTTGGCCAGCCCGCGGGCGGTGCAGAGGACGCACTGAAAGAGCTCCATTCGCTTCGCTTGAGGACTCCCGGGCGGAAAGGAGGGGAACTCGAACTCGGGAAACGTAGGCTCCTTCGTCTCGACCGCGGCAGGCGTGGCAACAGCGGGAGAGGCGGGGGTGGCAGTCTCAGCAGGCGTGGGCGCCTGAACGGGCGACTCGGCGCGGGACTCGACAACAGGGACGGACTCGATCTTCTCGGGCTCGGCGGCAGGAGCAGGGGTGGGCTCGACGGCGGCGACAACCTTCTCGATCTTCGCGGGCTCGGAGGCGACAACGGGCTCAGCAACAACCTCGACAGCCTTTTCGGCGGCGACGGGGGCGGCCTCAACAACAGCCTTGACCACCTCGACTGGGGCGGAGGCGGACTCGGGCTTCTCGGAAGGGACGGCCTCAGGGGCGGGCTCGGCCTTCTTCTCTTCGGGGGCGGGGACGGGAGCAGCTTCGACAACAGGCTCAACCTTCTCAACTTCGGCGACAATAACAGGAGCAACCTCGGCGGGCTCGTCCTTCTTGATCTCGACGGCGTCGAGCTCGACCTTCTTAACTGGAGCGGGAGCAGACTCGACAGCGACAAGAGGCTCAGGCTTCTTCTCTTCAACGGCGACCACGGCTGCAGGCTCGTCCTTCTTGACTTCGAGGACGGGCTCGGACTTGGCGGCCTCAACAGGGGCAGGGGCGGGGGCAGCCTTCTCAATGGGGGCATCCGGAGCGGCCTCTTCAACCGCCGGGACAATAGTCTCGGCAGGAGCGGCACGCTCGGCGGATTCGGCAGCGGGGGCAGCCTCTGTAACGGTCTCGACCTGGACCTTCTCCTCCTCGACCTGGACCTCAACCTTGGTCTCCTCCTTCTCAACGGCGAGGTCCTCCTTCGCCTCAACGACCTCCTCCTTCGTCTCGACGATCTCCTCCTCCTTCTCCTCGATGATCTCCTTCACCTCCTCCACCTTCTCAGGGAGAACCTCGTCATTCTTCTCAGCGGCGGACTTCTCAGTAGCGGGCTCCTCGGTCTTGACCTCCTCAACTGCGGGCTCGATGGCGGCGGCCACGACCGCAGGGGCCTCAACAGTGACGGCCTCAGTGGCGGGGATGGCGACCTCCTCCTTCTCGACAACGACCTCCTCCTTGGCGACCGGGACGGTCTCGACGGCGGCAGGCTTCTCCTCAGGGGCAGGCTTGGCCTCCTCAACAGGGACGGAGACAGGCTCCTCAGCCTTGACCTCCTCGACGACTGCGGGGGTCTCTACGGCCGCGACAGCAGGCTCCTCAGCAGCGATCTTGGGCTCGGCTTCGGAAACTTTGGGCTGCTCCGGCTCGGCGGGCTTCTCGGCGGCGATGACAGCCTCGGTAATGACAGGCTCGGCAGCGGCAGCTTTAGCGGGGACGGCCTCGGCGACAGGCTTCTCGGAAGCAGGCTCGGCGACCTCGACAGGTGCGGCGGGGACCTCGATAGGGGCGGCCTCAATCTTGGGCTCTTCAGGAGCAGGAGAGACCTCGACCTTGGCCTCCGGAATAGGCTCGGCCTCCTTCTCGGCGATCTTCTCGGCCTTGACCTCCTCAGTCTTCACCTGCTCAATCTTGACCTCCTCAATCTTGGGCTCCTCGACGACCTTAGGGGCCTCGGCGATAGGGGCAGCGACAACTTCAGGAGCAGCCTCGGTCTTGGGCTCCTCGATGGCGGCAGCGACCTCTGCGACGACAGGCTCGGAAGCCTTCTCAATGACCGGCTCAGTAGCAGCCTCGACCTTGGGCTCCTCGGTCTTGGCCGGCTCGGCGACCTTCTCGGAGACGGGTTCCGGAACAGACTCAACCTTGGGCTCCTCAGCCTTTGCCGGTTCGGCGGTCTTCTCCTCGACAACGCGCTCAGGAGCAGCCTCATCGACGGGCTCCGGAGCGGTCTCGATGACAGGGGCGGTCTCCATGGCGGTTTCCACGGCAGGCTCAGGCTTGACCTCCTCGACCTTAACCTCCTCAGCCTCAATCTTGGGCTCCGCGGAAACGGGCTCGGCAGCCTTCTCGGCGATGACGGGGGCGGCGACAATCTCGGGAGTGGCCTCCACCTTAACCTCAGCCTTAGCCTCCTCGGTCTTCGCGGCGGGCTGAGAAGCGGGCTCGGAGACCGGTTCGGCGGCCGTCTCGATGACGGACTCCACGGCCTTCTCGGTGATAGCCGACTCAGCAGCCTTCTCGGCGACGACCTCAGTGACGGCCGGAGCAACGGCAACGATCTTAGCAGAGGGCTCGGGGGTAGCCTCAGGGGGGGCTTCGACCTTGGGCGCCTCGACCTCAGGGGCGATCTCAGCGGGAGTAGCGGCAGCCTCGACAACTTCGGCCTCAACCTTGACGGGGGCCTCCTCCTTCACGGACTCGGTAAGAGCCTCGACCTTGGGCTCCTCAGCTTGAGCGGCAGGCTCGGGAGTGGCCTCAACCTTGGAGGACTCAGAAGCGGCCTCCTCCTTGATAGGCTGCGCGACAGCTTCCTTGGCGGGCTCGGGGACCGCCTCAACCTTGGCGGAAACCTCCTCCTGAGTAGGCTTGGGGGCAGACTTGACCTCGGAAGCGGACTCGGGGACGGGCACGGCGGTCGTCTCGACCTTGGGCTCCTCGGTCTTGACGGGCTCCTCAGCAGAAACGGGAGTGACCTCTGGAGCGGCCGTCTCAACAGGCTTAGCCTCGGAAGCAGGCTCCTCAGCCTTGACGGGCTTGACTGCAGGAATGGCGACCTCAGGAGTGGAGTGGGCAGCAACCTCGGGAGCGGGGGCCTCGACGACAGCCTCAGCGGCCTTGAGCTCCTGGATCAGAGCGATGGGCTCCGGAACAGCCTCAGGAGCAGACTGCTCCTCGACCTTCACGGGCTCGGCAGCCGGCTCGGGAGCGTTCTCGACGGGCTCAGGGGCGGCGACGACCTCCTCAATCTTGCTCTCGGCGGACTTCTCAGTAACAACCTCAGCGACCGGAACAGTCTCGGTAGCGGGAGCGGCAGGAGCAGGGGCAGTCTCGACGCTCTTCTCCTCGATAACGGCGGCGGGGGTCTCGATGGTGGCAGAGGCCTCGACCTTAGGAGCCTCAGCGGGAGCTTCCTTAGGGGTCTCAGCCGCAATCTCAGCCTTGGGCGCCTCGATCGCCTCCTCCTTCTTGACCTCAGCAGTAGTAGCCTCGACAGCGACAGCGGCAGCGACGGCGACAGCAGCAGCGACGACGGGGACAGCCTCAATAACAGGCTCGGTAGGGGCGATCTCGGAAACCTTCTCCTCGACCTTCTCGGGGGCGGGCTCGGAGACCGGCTCAGCAGCCTTCGTCTCGACTGCAAGCTCGGGAGCAGGCGCGGTCTCGGCGGGGGCCTCGGTCTTGGGGGCCTCAAGGGCGGGGGAAGGGGTCTCAGCGGGTTTTTCCTCGGCCTTGACCGGCTCCGGGGCAGCCTCGGCCGGCTTCTCGGTCTCGACAGGGACAACCTTGGCGACCTTCTCCTCAGCAGGGACGGCCTTCTCCTCAGAGGCAGGGGCCTCGAAGACAGGGACGGCAACTTCAGCGGCAAGGGCAATCTCGGCAGCCTCGACCTTCACGGGCTCCTCCACCTTAGTGGCGATAGACTCCTCAGCCTTAGTGGCGACAGACTCCTCAGCCTTAGTGGCGACAGACTCCTCAGCCTTAGTGGCAGACACCTCAGCCGTGGCAGGCTCCGCAGACTTAGTGGCAACCTCCTCGACCTTGACGGACTCTTCGGCCTTGACAACCTCCTCAGTCTTGACGGGCTCAGGGGCGGGGGCTGCAGCCTCGGTGATAGGCTCCTCAGCCTTGACGGGCTCGGTCTCCTTCTCGACAGCCTTCGGGGCCTCCTCGACGAGCTTAGTCTCGATGAGAGGCTCCTCAGGCTTGACTTCGGCAACCGGCTCAGCGGTCTTAACCTCCTCGATCGGCTTGGCCTCAGCAACCTGCTTGGCAGCCTTGGGAGCCTCGACAACTGCAGCGGGGGCAGCTTCGACAACGGGCTCTGGCGCCTTGACTTCGGCAACGACTGCCTCGACCTTGATAGGGACCTCGACCTCGAGAGCCTTGACCTCGAGCTTCTCAGCGGGAGTCTCGATGGGAGCGGCAACCTCAGGCTCGGCTTCCTTGGCAGACTCGACTGCCTTGGGCTCCTCGGTCTTGACGGGCTCCTCGGGCTTGACGGGCTCCTCGATCTTGACGGGCTCCTCGATCTTGACGGGCTCCTCGATCTTGACGGGCTCCTCGATCTTGACCTCCTCAACCTTGACCTGCTCCGCGGGCTTGACCTCGGTCGGGACAGCCAGCTCGGGAGTGGCCTCACAGACAGCAGAAGCCTCAGCGGCTGCAGGAGCCTCAGTGACAGCAGGAGCCTCCGCGACAACCTTAGGCTCCTCCGCGGAAACCTCCTCCTTCTTGGGTTCAACTGCGGCGACCTCAGCGATGGGCACGGGGACCGCCGCGGCGATGGGGATAGCAGCCTCAGCCTTGGGCTCCTCGGCGACAACCTCCTTCTTGACCTCAGAGGGGGAAGGCTCGACCTGGGTAGTCTCGACGGGGACGGTCTCGAGCGGGGCAGTCTCGATGGGGGCAGCCGGAACAGGGGCGGTCTCAACGATGGGCTCCGCGGCCTTCACCTCGGCGACTACCTCGATAGCCTTGGGCTCCTCCTTGGCCTGCTCGACAGCCTTAGCCTCGATGGCAGGGACAGCCTCAGTAGCGATCTCAACCTTCTCCTTGGCGATCTCAGCGACCTGCTCAACAGGCTTGGCAACGACTGGAGCGGACTCGACAGGAGTGGACTCAGCAGGAGCGGTTTCGGCAGGGGGGATCTCCACGGTAGCAGCAGCGGGGGTGGGGGCCTCAACCGCCTTCTCCTCAGCAGCCTGAGGCTGCTCAGCCTTGGCCTCGATAACGGGCTCCGGGGCGGCGGCAGCCTCCTCCTTCTTGATCTCCGCGGGAGCGGCGACCTCAGCCTTCTCCTCCTTCGCGAGCTCGACAGGCTTGGGCTCTTCGACCGGCTTGGACTCGGCAACAGCGTCCTGCTTGACCTCAATCGGGGCAACCTCGGCAGCCTTCTCCTGAGAGGGGTCGGCGACCTTGACCTCCTCCTCGACCTCAACCGGCTTAGCCTCTTCGACAGAGACAGTGGCCTCCTCCTGGTTGACATCGTCGGAGGCGGCTTCGACCGGCTTGGTCTCCTCAGCGGACTTGGCCTTCTCAGCAGGCTTGGACTCGGTAACAGCCTCCTCCTTGATCTCCGCGGGAACAGCAACCTCGGCGATCTTCTCCTGAACCAGCTCAGAGACCTTGATCTCCTCCTCGATCTCGGTGGGGGCCGCCTCCACGGACTTGGTCTCCTCGACAGGGAGGGCGGGCTTCTCCTTGGTCTCAGCAGGGCTAGCCTCGGCGACAATAGCAGCGGAGACGGCAGCAACGGCAGCAGCGGCGACAACGGGGACGGCCTCGATAACCGGCTCCTCCTTCTTGACTTCGGCAGGAGCGACGGCCTCGACGGCAGGGGCGGACGCAGTGACCTGAGCTGTCTTCTCGGCGACGACCTCGACGAGCGTGGTCTCGGCGACGGGCTCCTCCTTCTTGATCTCAGCAGGGGCAGCCTCGACGGGAACGGGCTCAGCGGTGGGGACGGCCTCGATAGGAGCCGCCTCAGGAGCGGGGGCGGGAGCAGGAGCCTCGACCGGCTTGACCTCCTCAGCGGACTTAGTCTCGGTCTTGGCCTCAGCAACAGGCTCCTCCGTCTTGATTTCAACCGGAGCGGTCTCAATCACGGGGGCGGACTGGACAGGATCAGTCTCAGCGGCGGGGGCGGGAACAGGAGCCTCGACCGCCTTGACCTCCTCGGAGACCTTGACCTCAGCCTCGACCTCCGCGACAACCTCCTCCTTCTTGACTTCAGCGGGAGCGACAACCTCGATAGGGGCAGCGGGAGTGATCTCAACCGGCTTCTCCTCGGCGGACTTGACCTCCTCCTTGACCTCAGTAGGGGCAGGGACCTCCTCCTTGAGCTCGATGGGGACAGAGACCTCCTCCTTGACCTCGGCGGAAGCGGCAACCTCCTCCTTCTTGACCTCCGGAGCAGGCTCAGAGATAGGAGCGACCTCGACAGGCTTCTCCTCCTTTACCTCCGCAGGGGCGGAGACGGTGGGCTCAGCAGCAGGGGAGGGCTCGGTGGCGGCAGGCTTCTCCTCGGTGGCGGCAGGCTTCTCCTCGGGAGCGGAAGCGGGCTCAGCAGCGGAGGCAGGCTTCTCCTCGGCGGAAACGGCAGGCTTGACTTCCTCGATAGGAACGGCGGGCTTAGGCTCCTCGGCAACCTCCTTGATCTCGACAGGAGCAGGCTTCTCCTCAGCGACGAGCTTAGGCTCCTCAGCAGACTTGACCTCATCGGGGGCGGCCTTCTCCTCGACAACCCCTTGAACGGGTTCGACGTCTTCGCCTGCGGCGACCATAGGCTGGACCTCCTCGATGGCCTCGACGGGCTTGGTCTCCTCGGCGGGCTGGGGCTCCTCGACAACCCTGGGCGGTTCGACAGGCTTCTCCTCGACAGCCTTGGGCGTCTCGACGGGCTTCTCCTCGGCAACCTTGGGCGCCGCGACGGGCTCCTCCTTCTTGACCCCGGAAGGAGCGGCCGCGACGGCAACAGCGGCCGCAACGACGGCAGCAGCTGCGACAACAGGGACCGCCTCAACGGTAGGCTTGGCCTCCTCGGCCTGGTTCTCGGTGGAGGGGGCGGGAGCCTCGACGACCTTGGACTCGGCAGCCTTGACTTCCTCAGCGGGCTTCTCGGCCTTGACTTCGGCAGCGGGCTCGACAGCCTTGGTCTCAATGACAGGCTCAGCGGCCTTGACCTCAGGCTTGGGCTCCTCAGCGGGCTTAGGAGTCTCGACCGGCTTAGCCTCCTCGACAGGCTTCGACTCCTCAGCGGGCTTCGGCTCCTCGATCGGCTTGGCCTCCTCGGCCTTGACCTCAGCGGGCTTCTCCGCCTCAGGCTCGGTAGAAAGGCCGAGACCCTGGGGCTCGCCGCCCTTCATCTCGATCTGCATGGAGGAGCGGCGCGAGCTGCGGCGGGACAGCGAGCGGCGGGCAGAGACAGGCGAGCCGCAGCGAGAGCAGTAGTACTCGCAGACGCTGTCGTTGTCCGCGAACGAGACAGGCGTGCCAGGGCGCTTCGGGGAGACGCTGATCGGCGCAGGCACCTTCTTCGGGCTCGCCTCAGCGGGAAGCTCAGCCTTCGGGGTGGCGGGAGTGGCGGCAGCCAGAGGAGCAGGCTGGGCCTTGGGCGTGGCCTCGACCGCGGCCTGGATCGGCGCAGGAGTTGCCTCCTTGGGCGACGCCTCGGTCACGCTGGCAGCCTCGACAGGCTTCGCCACCTCAGCGGCGACCTCGACGGGCTTCACGGCCTCAGTAGCGGGGGCCGCATCGGGGGTGGGGGCAGCATCCTGGACAGGAGCTGCGGGGGTATCGGCGGGGGTATCGGCAGACTCGGAAACGGGAACAGGAGAAGTGGCAGGGGCGGGGGTAACGGGCGCCTCGGCCGTCGCGGCAGGAGCAAGCTCCTTGATGGGCTGCGCGACGGCCTCGGCGATGGCGTCGACGGTGTCGACCGGGTCGAGGTGCTCTTGGGCGAGTTCGTAGACTTCAGTCTCCGAGTCAGCGACGGACTCGGCCTTGTTGATGCGGACTGGAGTCTCCTGGACGCTCTCCTTCTGGGCGGGAGCGTCCGGGGCGGGAGTGGCGGCGGCGGTGTCTTCCTTCTCGGCGGTGACGGCGGAGACGACGGGGGCAGCAGTGGCCGGGGCAGGGGTGGCGGGAGCGGGAGCGGGGGCGGTCTTGGGAGTCTCCTCGGTTACGGTCTTGGGGGAGGAAGACTCGGCGCTGGCGCTAGGCGCGGGCTGGGGGGCCTCGGTGGCCTTGGGGGGCTGGGTCGCGGGGACGGCGGGGACGGCGGTCTCGGTGGGCTCGGCGTTGACGACAGCAGTCTTGGGGTCTTCAGGCATAGTAGATTTGCTGGGGGGGTGGGGTTGTTTCGACGGACCTCGGAAAAAGGACTTTAGGTGGTCGAACATGGGTGTGTGGTGCTGGTGGTTTTGTACGTGAAGAGAAAAGAGAGGAGCGTGCTAAGATGCACTGTACTTTTGGTGCAAGGTGCTCTCCGAGGTACTGGCGCGGGTACGAGCGAGTGCGGGATGTCGGTGCAGTAGCGTGCAAGGTCGTGCAGGTTGAGCAACGCCCGGCGGCGGGAGGCATGAGCGACGTGGTGGGCGAGTGAGCAACGAGAAACGCAGACGAAATCGCAAAGACTGATGATGATCAAAGCTCACGAGGGTAAGAGGGCCATCAGGCAAGCCTTGCCGTGCGATGGGTGCGACTTGGGTGCGCCGCTCAGCACATGCCAACTGTGCCTGCTATACCTGGCTGGGTCCTGCATGAAACTCCGGCCAGCGCTGCATCAGATCCTGCAACGCTCCTGCCAGATCCTGCAACTCCTGCCTGGCGATTCTCTGATGAGCCAGCCAGGAGAGCCTTGGAGCGTTTGTGCTATGAACCTCCCTCCCCTGCTCAAAGTTACTCGGTGACGAGGTGACCTAGGTGACACGCCCGTTTCACGCATAGACTCCCTCTTGTTCCCTGGAAGACTGGAGCGAAGAAGCACTGACCTGTCCAGAATTTCCGGCCGGGCCTGCTGGGGCTCAGCTGGGCCAAGATGGGCCATGGGCGAGTCCCCACAGCTCTTGCTTTGATGCTTCTGAAGCTTCGGGGGGCGGTAGCGTGACAGAAGAGAAGTGCGGTTCACGCCGAACGGGGCGCACCATCGCACCCAAAACGGAGTCATCGGGCCTTCCGGACAGCATTCCTCAATTCATTCCGTCCCGATAAGATAAACTCTCGACTTTTTTTGAGCTGGCGAACAACGGCCGATGTGACGTCACGCTTCTGCAACGGCACAATAGAGGACTGCTTCTTGCTTCATCGTCACGCCCTGATCACAACCTGGCAACCTGGGACGAGCGTAGCAAGCGCCATTCGTAGGGGACAGAAAACGCATGCGATCGATCTCGCAAGCCATGCCCGGCGAGGCCAGCCGTCAGTCGAAACAACGCTCCTCAATTCGCCCTATTCTGGCAACATCTCGTGTACGCTACGGCACGCAACACGGCTCGATCCGGAACGATAGCGGGCCTGAGCGAGTCGAACGAGTCTGAGCACATCCCAACTTTCCCAGCTTGCACCAGCGTGATGTGCGCTCGGCCATTCATCTCCGGTCATGCCGGAGAGGCGGGGTGCCTGCCTCGACGCCTGCCCAACGCCATACGCCTCCTTCAGCCTTGGCGTTGCCATTCTCCCTGGCGGTTGCTGGCTCGTGCGCCGCTTGGCCGATCTTTGGCAACTGCTCCCTGGTACTCCCTTAGCAGCAGCTCCGTGCGCGTTTCGAATGCATCACATGTGGGCCGCGTTCCCGACTTCTCTGGCCCCACTCGCCCCATTGCTGGTGGAGGAGGTCCGACCACCCGTGCCGGGGTGGATGTGGGCAGACGTGGGCAGTACGCTGATGGTGCTGCGTTTGTGATGACGAGCGATGAGCTCGCCTACAAGTCTGCCGACCCAATCAAGACGAGATCTCAAGCTGAACACTCCCTTATAAAGGTCAGACCGCCGTGCCTGCTGGCATTTCCCGCTAATTTTGTAGGATTCAAGGAATTTGGTCACCGCCAGTATGCCGTGCGCTACCTGGTCTTCGTCATGGGCTGCGACCCTGCCTGACCGCCGCAGTCAGCGTCCGCACCGGATAGCATGTGGGGCTACTGGTGCCCACGCGTCATCGTCTCGCCATCGTCGTGATCGGCTGCCGGCAGTTTCATAACATTGCGTTCAGTTGACATCTTGTCAACTCTCTTTCAGATGCTGCTCACTCAGGTATCCAATCGTACGGCCCGGAGGAATATAATACATTGAAGCGGCAGGAAATGCTTGGTATACTGATCTCGTTGATCTAACGTCTAATCTACATAGTGACAACAAGAAACGCGAGCGCGGCGGCTGCGAGCGCAGTGCCTGCGCGTCTCGTGCGAGAGCCAGCGCTGGCGGGGACGGCTCCGGGCGAGGCGGCCTTGGCCTCGTTGGCGACCGCAATGGGCTCTCCGGAGACGGGGTCAAAGTCGATTCCCGGAATCGGGTCAGGCTTGCCGGGGAGTGCGGTCATGGTCGCTTGCGAGAGCTGGCCGGGTGGTCCGCCCTTGATGATCGGGGACGTGAAGCCGTGCTTGGCCCAGGACTCAGAGAAGCGACTCTGGCCCTCGCGGATACCTGCCCAGCCCTCTGACACGATGCGGGCCTGCTCCGGGTCCAGGTCCGGAACGATCTCGGGTGTCGAGGTGCACACCGAGCTCGTGTAGTCGATGCCCTCCTTGTCGTGCTTGTTCAAGCACGACGCGAAAGGAGAGGCAGAGGCAGAGGAGTCAATGAGGCAGTTCGCCTGGTCGTCCACGAATCGCAGCTCGCCAGACACCTCAGGACAGCAGTCGATCACGAGCTGGTGCACTGGCGTGCGCACAGCGCACACCATCGACCCCGACGGGATCGTCGTGTTCCAGATCTGGTCGATGCGGCCGTACACAATGCCGGGGACGGGGGTCGGGTACGACATGGCGGGGTTCGTTAAGGAGCGTGGATGATGTAGTGGCGTTCGGTCGCGGGTTGCAACAGCAAGAAGGTGGCGGTCAAGATAGGTGGTACACACAGAGGTAGAACTGAAGTAGGTGAGCTGACGGAGGGGGCGTGTTGACCCCCGTCTGCTGCTTATATTGTGCGTCCTTGTCGTCCGTTCAGTGCTGGTGTCACAGAAGGCCGCCAAGAAGGGATACCGTACGCTGGCCGCGATCGCGTTGTACTTGGTGCGCTTGGCGCGAGGCGGGGCGACGGGCTTTCAAGTGCACGCTGGGTGGGCCGGCTGGCTGAATAGAGCGAGGTGATTCAGGCCTGATCCTGGTGACGGTCCCTTGGCGTTCTTTGCATGCTATGGACTGTGCAGCCAAGCAGACGCGCCGGTGCGCAGGTGCTGACTCCGGTGCATGCATCGCCGCGAGCCAAGACGCCCCGCTACACAACTCCTGGCTGCTCAGTGGATGCCGAGACGGACCTGAGCGAGGTGGCGGAGCCATGACCTTCCAGGGTGGCTCGTCCGCCGTGCGGCTTGGCATGGCTTGGGAGAATCAATCGGAGCGTCTCGTCGTATAGGGCCCGGCACTGTCGGCCTTGGCCAAGGACACGCGTGCCCGGATCAATTCAGCCATGCCAGGTGTTACCACTGTGTGCTTCTCGTCGCCAATCGTCTGCAAGAGAGAGCGGTATGCGAGGCCGCTTGACGCGTGTGCTTTTCGAAAGTCGAGTGCGCCGAGCCTGATCGGTTTTGGGACATGACGTAAAGACCATCATGGCGTGATACGCCCAGCCAGATCTGCATAAGAACGAGGAGCCTAGCCTACTTTCGACCTCAGTCAAGCACACAGAGAGTGTGTGTATGTGGAGCCTGTGGGAACTCTCACGAGGGCTTGCACAGGACATGTGGGTTCCCGAGCTTGAAGCGAGTTCGAAGATCCACCGCCGCAGTCATGTACCGCCAAGAAGCTGTCTTGGCACCAAGTTCCAAGTTCTCCGAACATCTCACGCATGCCGCTGGGCGTTGGCACTGCCTTCGAACCGACACATCAAACAGAGGTCGTAGACTGCAAGCCCCACCAAGCCTGACAATGGTCTGCCAACAACTCGTGTGAGGTCAGTCACCTCGACGCCACGCGGTGACTTGACCGGGATGTCTCGGCTTGTTACCCTTTTGTGCGGTGTTCTTCTGTTGAAAGACCGCGATTCCTCGGCCCATCCGCTCACCGGAAGCCTGTCCAAAACCATGCGGAGGGCCTGTGCTTTGCTCGGCGAGTTTGGGGAGCGCTTCGTTGAGGATACATAAAAGCTCGTTGGCCAAGTCGGGAGGGTCGGTGAGGCACGACTTCCTGAGTTGGTGGTTAGCCTGCTGCACCTTCAACATCGGAACCGCGGAAGGGTGATCGCTTCCGGACATGGTTCGGTCGCAGACCAACTCTGTCGAATGTCTGCTCGCCATCCACTTGCATACATTGTGTGCACTGTCGCACGCCAATAGCCGACACTCCCAACTGACTATCCGACGTTTGACACTCACACATTCTAGCGGTCTGCAAGACTGTATCGGCTGTACAGTACTTGCCCTTGGCCCTTTCACGAAACAGGCTCACGCTGGCATGAACGGCAGGCCAGGCTTCCGCACCAAGTCGATGCTGATAACCCTTGTCCAATCGAAGGACGAGTGCGACTTTGCGGGTTTGACGGGTTCGAACACGAGCTAAAGCCGTGCTAGGTTTCAAGACGCTCTTCCGGGACAGCCGATGCCGGCATCACTGCTAGTGGCCGGAGTGCGCCGCCTGTTCTTCCAACCTTCAGGACGTTCTGTCTCGGTCCGGTGTTCGTCGCCGCTGAGAGCTGGCTGTGAGTCTGTCGACTTATGAACACACCCAGCTCGGTGACGGTGAGTGGTGAGTGGTGTTGGGCTTGCTCAAACATTTGGGGGTCTGAGCACACTGAACATGACGAGGATAAGGATTGAGGAAGGCACGAACGTAAGAATTAATCGTAAACTTACGTTGAGGAATCTGGAGCAAGTGGAGATTTTAGAGAATGGAAGCTGTACTCGAGCTGCGCACGACAGGAGACTTGCTGCCCGATCATCGCGTTTCGAAACGTCCGCATCCCCGTGATCCCTCCTGAGCTCCGGCGGCATGCCAGGGGCCGACAAGGACCCACGACAGGTTGAAGCAGCAGGAACGGACTCGGAAAGAGTATGCAGCGCCGGTCAGCTGCACAGCCCAACAAACCGCCCATGCATGCCGAGCGCTTCGAGAAGGTGTATCAGCTGTCGACGCACATTCCTCTTCCCACATTCTCTCATCTCTCACTCACTCGTAAGAACCATGACGCTCCAACAACGGCAAGCGACAATCACCCAACAGGAGGTGGTGACCGAGACTGTGAACGAGACGGTCTCGACCGTGACTCTGGCCCCGGTCGGGGCCAACACCGGGGGCCAGAGCTCGGCTCGGAGGTCACGAGCATCTCTGTTTGGGCTCGTCCTCGTCCTTACCTCCTCAGTTCTGGCATTGTAGGCGGGGCGCTAGAAAACGCCATCCTTCATCTCGCGATCTCGTCGATGACTCACGCTTCTCGACCGCAATCGGACCTTCCTCGACCTCGATCAGCCTCAACTCTTGTGGCTTATCGCCGCAGCGCTACTCTTGGCACGCTTATGCTTGCCAACGTGTCAGCACGTCTCCTCCCGACCTAACGTGTAGGCGGCTCACTTCCCGACCCCTGTACACTGCCTTACAGCTCGACCACGCTGTCTGCAACCGAGCAGAGCACCTAGCCCCGATCCATCACGCCATCTCAACATGTCCTTGAAGCCACCCAGGCCTAGCAGCTCCAGTCCACCGGTCCGCCCGCTGGCCAGCTCTCTGCTTCGACCTCGATACCACCCGGTCTCGTCGTTGTATCAATGCTAATGTATTTTTGAACCAAACAGGGCAGACATGACGGGAAGTTGGCCAGGAACGAGAGTCGTACAAACCACGCATCGACGAGCAAACTTTCTTTCGATCCTTCGAGTGAGGGACCGATCCGTTCTCAAATTGGCAGCTGGAACGCGCATGCGAGCACTTGCGTTCGGGGAACTCGGCTTGACAGTCAGTTCGTCCGGCGTGCCGCTGGATCGAGGCTAGCTGCAGAGTGTTGATGCGGTGTCTCAGATCTCCTCGGCTGTTCCTCGTTTAGCAATGGAGCTGCCGGTTAACCTCACGTGGCGCTGTCGGCAAGTGACAACTCAAGGCGTGCCGATTACCTGAGCTAGCACGCTGCTGCGCAAGGCTATGACGAGCCGGTGGACTGACGGATGACGGAGGAGCCCGGGTCGTTCTAACGCAAGCTCTACCGCGAGCTGTGCTCTATTCTGGGTCGCCTGGTGGTCTGCCGGCTTGGCAAGCGGCTCGGACCAACGTACCTCCAGAGCGCTAACCTGCGCAGCACCTTTCGTCGTGGCTCACGTCGCTGTGCGCTGGGTGCCTCCAATTCATCCTCTGACACTCGGCAACAACGCCATGCCCAGAGGGACCAACGAGCTGACGGACTAACGTCGTGCACCGCCTGGGTACTGCGCCTTCCCCATAGTCCATAGCCTCCTGATATGGTGCTGACTCAGGCTCGAGCGGCTCGACCAAGCGAGGAAGACCAGCGCTCACTGTAGAGAACGATAAAAGGTGCAACGAGCTCGAGAACGTCTTCCTTCCTCATCCTCCTCAACTCTTCTCTCTCTCTCAACAACCGCCTCACACTACACCTCCAGTCTTCTTGCCTTAATCACCGCAACCAAAACACACAACATGCTCTACCGTGTTCTTCTGTCCCTCGCCATCGCCGTGGCCGGCGTCGTCGCCGACTCCCCCTTGGAGTCTTCCTCGGACGCCCTCCTTGCGTCTGTCACCCCTTCCGGACCTATCATTGAGCCCACCGAGACCGACGTGGGTCCCGTCAACCCCTCCGACGCAGGCTCCGCCGCCCCATCGCAAGTCACTGAGGTTGGTGTTGGCAAGAACGGTGAGGGCACGCAGGACGATGCCGCCCCCTCCCAGGTCACTCAAGTTGGCGTTGGCAAGAATGGCGCCTCCGAGGCCGCTGCGCCCTCCCAGGTCACCCAGGTTGGCGTCGGCAAGAACGCTGGCTCCGAGTCCGCTGCGCCCTCCCAGAACACCGAAGTCGGCGTTGGCAAGAACGGTGCCTCCGCCACTCCTACCGGCAACTCCGCTTCTCCGGCTTCCTCGGCCGACGCCTCGGGTGGCAATGTCAAGCCTGCTTCCAGCGCCTCCAAGGCTGCCAGCGCGATCGACTCTAGCACCCTCGGTCAGAAGGCTTCGGCGGCCAAGTCCTCGACCCACCCTTCGGCTTCGCCCTCACACAAGAGCGGCGCCAACGCCCTGGAGTACAGCTTCGCCCTCGGCGTCGGTGCCGCTATCGCTGCCATTGCTCTCTAAGCGCCTCCTTCTCAGCCTCAACTCGGAAACCCACCTCAAGCAACTCAAGCGCTGGGACTGTGAATGATATCACCATCTGTCGGACTTTTTTCTGTAGCTTCACTCGTTCAATGTCATACTATGTCGTCTGATTCAGTGTTGCAACGGTGACGAACTGACCTGATGCATCCTCAGTACGGAACCGACGTGCTCCCTTCCTTATCGCACCAGGTTCAAAGGCGAAGGGAAGAGCATTCCAAGACTGCGGTGTGCATGAGTGGCGAGGTTTGTTGTTGTTGTCGTTGTCACGTGACAAGATCAGCGCGTTTGATTTCGCGTCTGAGAACATGACATGACGACAGCGCGGTCGCGTTGGTCAGCTTTCGCCAAAACATACTCCATCTCTAATCTCTTCTTCCCATTCTCGACTATCCTCGACTATCATTCTTGACGGTTATTCATTCCTTGCACTCGACTAGCCGACTATCCCCCTCCAATCAAAACTAAAAGACGCTTACTCCTATTGCACCTCTCTTGACCTTCCCCCGACATGGGTGACCGCGTCGCGAAGCGGCCCAGGGTCGGGCCGTCTGAGGCTGAGGAAGAGGCGATGATGAAAGCCCTGTTAGAGGGCCTGACACCGAGTGACTTCGACATCACGCCCGACTGCTCGCAGGCCACGCCACCGAAAGCCGCATCACAACGATCTGCCAGCGCGAAGGTACCTCTCCGAACATCGCACACGACGGCTCCGTCCCCCGCGTCGACTGCCCGCAGAAGTCTTCCAAAGACTTCGAAACCGATGGGAACACGCCATATTAGCGTCAAGATCTCACCCAAGCGACCTCCATCACCCCGGAAGTCCACGTCAGCCGGCACGGACCACTTGGGTCTGCTCGGGCTCAACCAGAAGGCGAAGGTCACCGCCAGTGGACAGGCGCGCGTGAAGAGCGACAAGGTGCTGTCGCCGAGACGGAAAACGGCACCGCTACCCAGCCTGCCAGTGAAGAAGGAACCGAAGCCCCTCTCCTCCAGTTTGACTCACATCTTCAACGAGTCCGCTTCTATCGCTGGCCCAACCAACAACCTCCAGCCGCCGAAGACGCCGACACGAGATGGATCGGTCACCCCACCGCCGAAACCGATACCGTCCACGCCTATTATTGAGGACGCTTGCCTTCCTCCCGCCAGCCAAGAGTCGATGTATGATGACGACTGGGACTTGGACGCACTCGCCAACATGGACGAGGCAGAGCTCATCAAACCCGTAGTCAAGGTAAGCTGGAGTGCGGTAGCATGCAGCTGACGTTGGCAGATCAAGTACCCACTGTCTCATCCTCCTGTCCCCAGTCCACCACCAGGTTACGCGCCGACGCTATGGGTGAGATGTACTGTCGCGAGCGTTCACCAGGGCGTCCTTGCGACTGTTGGTGGAGATGTCATCCCGAGCCCCTTCCATGTCCAGTCACTCGTCGTGAACACTGCTGGAGGAGAACAACGCGTCGTGCAGCTCAAGGATCAGTGGTCTCACCTCAATGTACGGGAAGGTGAGTTACAATGTACTCAGGTTTCGACTGACAGTTGCAGGTGACGTGGTGAACATCATTTCTCCCCAGCTAGAGGCCGACGGTCCGATAGTCCTGAACTTGAAAGCGAAATCAACCTATCTGATTCACCACCCCGACGTGCTCGTAACGATGACGGCTATGGCAGGCTCTCAGCCCTGCCCTAGACGACCATTGCTGCAGTCGTTGATGAGGCTCCCAGAGCCCCCTTCTAAGGCTATGACATACGGCAACATCCTGCACTCACTGCTTCAGGGGTCCCTCATGGAACAGAACTTCGACCCCGAGTTCACCCAGCAGAAGATAGCGTCTGAGCTGGGTGACGAGGGCCGGCGCCTGGAGATTTGGGGCTCCGGACTGAGTGACAAGGACATCGAGGATGACCTCGGGCCGATGGCGGTTGACGCCTTCTCATCCTTCGGCCGAAAATGGGTTGGTCCTGACGTGTCGGACGACGGCGCGCTCATCACATCCCGCGAAGAGGTCTGTGGTGCGGCGACTATAACCGGGCTGCACGACATAGAGGAGGACATCTGGTCACCCAAATGGGGCCTGAAAGGGAAAATCGACGCCAGCGTACAGATCCGACTTCGTCGCGAGGGTTCCTCCGAGATTCAGGATCTTATCGCCCCGCTGGAAATCAAGACGGGCAGGTCCATCAGCGGCCTCTCCCATCGCGCCCAGACTCTTCTGTACACTCTGTTGATGGAGGACCGCTACGGCCTCCCCATTCCGTCTGGTCTGCTGTACTACTCCCAGCTCAACTCTGTCGTTCTCATCGACGCCAAGGACGTGGAAGTCCGATCCCTCATCATGGCCAGGAACGAATTGGCCGAGTGGATGGTCCGCGAGAGACAGAGCCCCAAAGCCGAGGGCGACGCCGCGCTCGCAGCTGAGATCGAGGACGTCTTCCTCCCGGAACCCATCGACAACCCGAGGGAGTGCATGAAGTGCTTCGCCTCGAATGCGTGCCTGCTGTACCGCAAAGTGAGTTGCCGCCGCTGCATCGGCTAACGTCATGCAGTCTGGCAATCTGCCACCCCCGAAGGACAGCGACCTGGCCGACAAGTTTGTTGAGAACGTCGGCCATCTTACGCCCACCCACGTCGAGTTCTTCAGGCACTGGGAGCGCCTCGTCACCCTCGAGGAGCAGGACACAGTGCGCCTGCGTGCCCAGCTGTGGACGATGACAGCCGGCAGGCGCGAGAAAGCTGGTCGCTGCTTCGCCGACATGGTCATCGTCAAGGAAGAGGAGTCCGGACAGTCTGGCAACGCCACCACTGGCAAGCGCAAGATTGACGGCTTCACGTACACTTTCGCGCGGCAAAATGAAGGGCCGGCTCCGTCGCTCCTGTCTGGACACATTGCTGTCGGGGACCCAGTATCCCTGTCCATCGAGCCTGATCTTCTCTGCCTCGCCCGAGGCTACGTCACTGCACTGTCGCCGTCTTCGGTCGAAGTCTCAATGGGTACTAAGCTCGACATGACGGTTCTGCTTGCGCGCACGAAGCATGAAGGAACGCCAGTCTTCCGTATTGACAAGGATGAACTGGCATCAGGCATGGCTAACATGCGCGGTAATCTGGCCCAGCTGTTCCTGAAGGGCGGCGACGCGATCCGACGTCGTCTCATCGTAGACCTGGACAAGCCGAAGTTTGACGCGAGTGGCGCGCCTGAAGCGGACGAGATCCCTCCCCACCTGAACGAGGACCAGCGCAAGGCAATGACACAAGTGCTCTCAACGCTCGACTACAGCCTTGTCCTCGGCATGCCCGGAACGGGCAAGACGACCACGATCGCGGAGATCATCAAGGCGATTGTGGCGCGCGGGAAGACCGTGCTACTCACGAGCTACACACACAGCGCCGTCGACACAATCGTCACGAAGCTGCTCGGAAGTGACTTCCAAATCCTCCGCATCGGCAACCCCCAGAAGGTGCACCGCGACGTGCAGCATCTGACACTCGACGCGCAAGGGCCGAGCACCAGCGTCGACAACCTCGAGGCACGCCTCATGAGCCCGCAGGTGGTCGCCACTACTTGTCTCAGTATCAATCAGTGAGTTTAGCTGGTCTGTACTGCCGAGCGAGCTAACACTCAGTGCCCTGTTCCACCGCCGGCGGTTCGACTACTGCATCGTTGATGAGGCGAGTCAGATCACGCTGCCGACATGCATCGGGCCCTTGCGCTATGCGGACAAGTTTGTGCTCGTCGGCGACCACTTCCAGCTGCCGCCAATCGTGCGTAAGGCCGAGGCAAGGGCAGGCGGCCTCGACGTGTCCCTCTTCAAGCGTCTCAGCGATGCGCACCCGTCCGCCGTCGTGCCGCTCTCGTCACAATACCGCATGAACGAGGACATCATGCTCCTGTCCAACAAGCTGATCTACGAGGATCGCCTGCGCTGCGGTAACGAGGCGATCGCGAAGCAGGCGCTGCAGCTTCCGCATCGTGCGACCTGCGCCGACATCGGAAAGAGCGCATGCGGCGGCGACTGCTGGGTGCAGGGCCTGCTCGATGAGGAGTCCAAGGCAATGTTCGTGGACACGGATGCCGTGCCCGCAGAGGAGACCCGCGCGGGTGACCTCGTGCAGAACCCGACTGAGGCGGCGCTCGCAACGCAACTGGCACAGGCGCTGGTGGCCTCTGGCGTGCGCCAGCACGACATCGCTCTGATCACGCCATATCGGCAGCAGATCAAGCTGATCTCGCGGCTGATGGCGGCCGCGGGGCTGAGCGACGTCGAGGTCCTGACAGCGGACAAGGCGCAGGGCCGGGACAAGGATGTCATCCTCGTGAGTCTGGTCCGCAGCAACGACACCGGCAGTGTCGGCGAGCTGCTGCGCGACTGGCGCCGCATCAACGTCTCCTTCACACGCGCCAAGAAGAAGCTTGTCATCTTCGGCTCGCAGAGTACGCTGAAGCAGGACGCTCTGCTGCGCAAGTTCTTCAACCTCATGGCCGAGCGGCAGTGGATCCGGACGCTGCCCTCGGGCGCTGATTCTCTGCACACCTGGTCCACTGTCGAAGCCAACGAGCCCCACTCCGACGATGCCAGTGACGCCGACGCCAAGGGGAAGAAGAAGGCGGCTGTTGTGAGCGCCAAGCTGCTCGCGAAGCACCCTTTCACAAGCGAGATCATCGAGTCGTTGTGAAATTGAAAATAGAAACCTGTAGTCATACATGATAATTGTACAATGCACTGTAACTCTCCTTGTCTAGTTGAAGCTGGCACCTCCATCGGGCAGGCGCTCGATCTGATACTTGTGCTTGACGACGTACATGAGCGGCACGCCCGGCACCTTGCGGATACGCCTTCGGAGGTCGCGATCGCAAGTAGCGACGATGTAGCACTTGTGCGCCATGACACGCTGAACAATGCAGTCGTCCGCGTAGGTGCCAGAGTGGTCGCAGTGCACGCGCTCGAAGCGCGGGTCCTTCGCAATCTTGAGCGCGAGGCGGTACTTCGGTCCCAGCTTCTCGAGCTCTGCAAGCACGCAGTCCGAGATGGTCGGGATGCACTTGGCCATGAGACAGTCCATCATGCCCTGCACGAGCTCGATCTTGTTCTGGATGCTGAAGTTGATGAAGTTGGTATCAACGAGGACGCGGTACGGCGGGCCAAGATCCGTGTTGTGCGACAGGAAGAGCGAGGACGAGACCTGCGACTGCGCCTCGCGCCGCTTCTCCTCGGCCTGCTTCTCCTTCAGCGCCTTCTTGGCTGCCTTCTCGATATTCTCCTTCCTGCGCGAGCGTTAGCGAGCCCTTGAGTTGACAAGACGTTCACAGCAACTCACAACCGCGGATCACTCGGCTTGATCATGCGCTTCACCGCCGCGAACTTTCGTGTCTGCTTGGCTTTTCCCTGCGGGTTAGCTGGAGTGCATGACAACCAAAGCTGATTGACTCACCATCTTGCCTGTGCTTGTGTCGTGATAATGAAGACGTTCAGACGAGCACGATGCACCCAGCTGCGAACTGACGTCTCGATCGCGTTCCGCCTGTCTGCCAACTTTCAAGATTTCCAGTGGCAAAATTGCTTCCGTTGTGCCTTCCTCCACCGTACGCACCCAGTCCACCATACCAGGCGTCATACAACGGTATCACTTATGCGACCCTCCCGGTACGCCTCCACTTTCGTCCTCCGCCTGTCGAGTCCACTTTCGGCTGGCTGGGGCGTCTTCCTCGACTCCGCAACATCGAGCACCACCATCAGCCACCATGCCCGCAGACGCCCCATCACCAACACCAAGCACTATGCCGCCCCCGAAACGGCGCGCGAACGGCGGCGGCAGCCGGAACACGAAGCGGAGAAAGGCAGACGACTCCAACGACTCTGGGACGGAGAAGGGAGGGGCGCGACCCGCATTCGGCGTCGGCATGGTCAAGGGACGAGAGGACGAGTGGAGCGAACCGGCAGACGTGAAGACGAAGGTGAGCTTGCATGGCTGTGAAGTGGAGCTAATTCGGCAGGTTGATTTCCTGGAACTCCCCGTTGATGCGCTGTACCGTTATCTCGAGGTCAACGACCTTCTTCCCCGGTGGGACGTGTCGCCCTGGAGCGAGGCGCCGTGTACACCGCGTAAGTTGCCGCTAGCTTCTTCGGAGCTGATCCCAGCAACGGAGCTCTACACGATGCCTCCTGCTGCGCCTGTAATTCCCGCCGAGGACAGCCAACGCGGCACGCCCATGGCTGTCGACGAGCCGGCCCCAGAGGAGAAGCCGACCACGACTGAGGGAGGCGAGGGAGAAGATGGCGAGAAGAAGGAAGGCGACGAGGAGGGCGACGATGTCGCGCCGCCGACAACACGTTCGAAGACAGCGCCGCAGCGCAAGGCGCCCGAGCACCCGCCCATCAAGCGGGGCATCATGACGCTGTCGGACGTGCACGCTGCGCGCGCCGTGCTCGCCGACAAGGCGAACCAGCACTGGATGAAGGGGCTTGGAGGAGGGCAGAACCGTGAGGGCGAGACCATCGTCAACTTCCTGTACAAGAACAAGGTCGGACACGGGCGCCTCCTGCGTGTCTACAACCCGACACCGGCGCCTTTCTCGTAGCCTCCTCTTCTTCTCGGTTGTCCTCGTGTTCTACTAGTGTCATGTCATATCCTACTGTTTAGAGCAAACTGACAGTTGTTCGCATCAGCATCACTGTTGCAGCGCTGCTCGCCGTTGTCATCCGGCCAAGCTCTTCCCCTTCCTCCTCATGGCGCGTGCCTTCATTACTCGGTGAGGGCTCATGTTTTGACGACCCTCAGATGTGGGTCGATTTTAATTCCGGTCGCCAGCCAGCAACCAGCCAGCAGACAGTGGCGGGACCAAAACAGGGTAGCGTGGCATGCCCTAAGTCACCCTCCCCTTTTCCAGTGCTGCTACATGGTGTGTTAGTCGTTGACCCGTCTCGTCCTTCCTTGTATTTGGATCAGAGCTTGACACCAACCCAACCCAACGCGTCGGAGGAGACATCCACCCCACCACCGCCGCACATCGACATCAACACAATGTCGACTCCCAAAATCTCCTTCAAGGTCCCCAAGGAAGGGGGCGAGGGCTCTGCCGATCCCGAAGTCCAGGGAGACGTTACCGCCCACGACCTCTCGTCCGCACCCGGCAAAGAACGCGAGCGCGAGCCCGTCTTCGGAGGCGACATCGCAAACATTAGCAAC
Source organism: Trichosporon faecale (assembly GCA_039545375.1). Taxonomy (NCBI): domain Eukaryota; kingdom Fungi; phylum Basidiomycota; class Tremellomycetes; order Trichosporonales; family Trichosporonaceae; genus Trichosporon; species Trichosporon faecale. Next base: position 2,790,618 of record BCLU01000003.1, on the reverse strand, counting down.
GAGGGTCAGCAGGCCATGGACGTCGACGACCACAACGGAGGTACGTCGCGTGATCCCGCGTGGATGCTGCGATGCGGAGGTGTTTGCATGCACTGCACACACGAAACGCACCGAAACACACATGTGACTGACCATCAACAGAGAACGCGCCGAGTGCCACCGTGCTGCCGGCGGCATCGCCGAGCCTCGACCAGCCCTCCGGCGAGACGCCTGCTGCCGATGCGACGCGCTTAGACCCGAACGACCTGCACGACCTCGCGACGACGTACCTCGCCAGCCAGACGCACCCGCTTGTTGTTCCGTCGTACTCGTCGTGGTTCTCCATGTCGACAATCCACCCGATCGAGCGCAAGTCGCTCCCCGAGTTCTTCTCCAAGCGCAACCGCTCCAAGACTCCGGCTATCTACAAGGACTACCGCGACTTCATGATCAACACGTACCGCCTGAACCCGGGAGAGTATCTGACCGTTACTGCGTGCCGACGAAACCTCGCGGGCGACGTCGGCGCCATCATGCGCGTCCACGGCTTCCTCGAGCAGTGGGGACTCATCAACTACCAGGTCGACCCCGACACGCGCCCCGCGCCCCTCGGCCCGCCCTTCACTGGCCACTTCCGCGTCACCCTCGACACGCCCAAGGGCCTCAGCAACCTGCACCCCGGCACGAAGCCTGGCGCTGGTGCCGTCGGTGCTGCGTCCGGAATCACGCCGCATGGTTCCAACCTCGACCTGAAGAAGATTATCTACCAGTCGACGTCGCGTACGAGCAAGGTCGGAACGGAGGGAGACGCCGAGCGTGCGGCGCAGGCGGCCGCCAACGGTGCCGCACCGCGGCCGCAGGCGTACGCGTGCGAGACCTGTGGAACGGACTGCACGCGCACACGCTACCACTCGCTTAAGGACGGCGAGTACACGGTGTGCCCGGCATGCTACGTCTCGGGCCGGTTCCCGAGCAGCATGTTCTCTGGCGACTTTGTGCGCCTCGACGACGAGGTGTTCAAGCACGGCGCGCAGGGTGCGGGACCGGACTGGAGTGACCAGGAGACGCTACTCCTGCTCGAGGGTGTGGAGATGTACGACGACGACTGGAAGGCTGTCGCGGACCACGTCGCGACCCGTTCCAAGGAGCAGTGTATCGCCAAGTTCCTCCAGCTCCCGATCGAGGACCAGTACCTCTCTTCCGACCCCGCGGCGCAGCTCGGTCCCCTCCGGTACCAGGCCGGTGTCAACGGCGTGCCCTTCGACAGCGCCGAGAACCCCGTCATGAGCGTCGTCACCTTCCTCGCCTCAGCGGTCGGACCGGCGGTCGCGGCTGCCGCAGCGCAGAGCGCGCTCGGCGAGCTCGCGCAGGGCCTGAAGCGCAAGCGCACGGAGAAGGAGGGCGAGAAGGAGGGAGACAAGGAAGGCGAGAAGGAGGGTGAGGACGCCGACAAGCGCCAGAAGACGGACGAGATCAAGGTGGAGTCTGCGACGCCGGCGCCGGCAGGCGAGAAGGAGTCTTCCTCCACTCCGGCCGGAGACGGAACGCCCGACCCGACGGCGCCGTCAAAGTCGTCTCTGGAGCGTGCCGCCTCAATCGCGCTCGGCAGTGCGGCCGCAAAGGCATCAACGCTCGCCTCGCACGAGGAGTCGCGTCTGCGCACGCTCGTCTCGCGCCTCGTCGCCGCCCAGGCGCGGAAGGTGGAGCTCAAGCTCTCGCTCTTCGAGAAGCTCGAGGACGCGCTGGCGGAGGAGAAGCGCAAGATCGAGCGCGAGCGCCAGCGCCTGTTCCGGGACAAGGCTGCTGCTGCGCGCGAGATTGCGCGCGTTGAGGAACTCGTGCGCAAGGCCAACGAGGCACCGAAGGAGATCAAGCCGGAGGAAGTTGCGCAGATCAAGGCCGGCCTCGCGCCGACGACGGCCGAGAGCATCCAGAAGGTCGATGAGGCTACGGCTAAGCAGCAGCTCGAGCAGATCAGGAGCGAGGCCGCCGCCCCGGCGCCGCCAGCTGCGGGTGCACCTGGAGCACCTGCTCCGGGGGCTGCTCCGGGTGCGCCCGCCACCGCTCCGGGACAGCCTGGAGCTCCCGCTCCCGGCCAGCCGGAACAGCCCCAACAGCCCCAGGCCCCGCAACAGCCCAACATTGCCCAGCTCTGATTCTTAGATTCTCCCCGGTTATAGTCGTAGCAGTAGCAGTATAGGAAGCCAGACGATAGTAGAAGAGCGGCGCCCAACGAGTTCCGCGGCGTCGCTCGCTCTCATGTATTTATGTGCTAGAACCTCTCGCCTCCACCACTGTTGCAGCACCTTTGTTGTTACCTCGCACCGACGAAGACACTGTGGGGCGAGTTGTTGCCCTCTGCTTCAGACTCGCTCCCTCGTCAGATCGCCACTGTCTCTAGCTCGGCGTATCATACTCTGAGAACTCAAGACCATCGCTCAGCCTCGACCACTCACTCACTGCGCTCGCTCGTGGCCGTCATGGTGCGAAAAAATACATTACATCTCACATCTGTATCTCGGCATGACTGGCGTGTCTCTCTCTGTCTATAATTAAGCAGGGGGCCCCGGCTGCGTCGGCACGGCCGGTGTCTGACCGGCGGGAATCGGCGCAGCACTGTGCGTCACGCCGTCGACTGCCGGTGCGCCTGCGTTCTGGGGGACGCCGGCGTTCTGAGGAACGCCCGCCGCTCCGCCGACTGGAATTCCGCTGGCAGCGGGGACCGCTCCACCAGCGGCACCAGCGGGGACAGCTCCACCGACAGGGGCACCGGCGGCAGGGGCACCGCCAGCGGTGGGAGGAGCGGTCGCGGTCGGCGCGGGATGCGCGGCCGATCCCGAGGCCTGGCCGATCGGCTCGGCCTCGATGCAAGGCGCGGGGAGGCCGCGCTGCGGCGTCGCGGAGCCGGCGGTGGAAGGGCCAGGGACGCGGCCGTCGAAGATGAACTGGCGGACGAGGGTCTCGAGCTCGTCGCGGTTCTGGGGGAGGTTGTCGATGTCGAGCTTAAGGAACCACTTGTCGCCGACCTGGGTGAAGAAGCGGGGCTGAGGCGCCGGCTCGCCCTTCGCCTCGCGGTCGGCGCGGAGCTGGCGCTGCGCGTCCTCGACCTCGCTCTTCGCCGCCTGCGCCGCGTTCATGTCCTGCAGCTTGATCGCCTGCGTCAGCTTGCGCCACAGTCGCCGCGATTCCAAAGGCTCCTGCTCGCTCTCCGGAAGGACCGACTTGGCCACGCTGTCCGCCGTGTCGGCGTTGAAGACCGTGGTCTTCTTCCCCGTCGCCTTGTCCGTGAAGTCGATGTTGGCGCTCCACATGCCGCTGATGTCGCCGACCGGGCCCTTCGGTCCGTTCACCTTGCCCCCGATCTGGTTGTAGCCGCCCGAGATCCATCCCTAGGCGTTAGCAGAGAAGCATAATGGCAGTCTGAGACAGTGTCACTCACCTTCGTCTTGAACTCAATGTCGGCGTTATATCCTGTTTGCTCGTTGTCGACGATCGACTCGTCACCGAGCTCGAGCACCATCTTGCCGAACAAGATACCGCGCGCGTAAGTGTTCGGCATCGTAATGATGTAGTCGCCGTCCTCGGGGCGGTCGAGCAGGCGCAGTCGGTCCTCACCCTCCATGATCGTCGCCGCGGAGTTGCCCAGGAACTTGGACTGAAGCTGTCAGCTGGGCACGGGGCGTGGGACACAACGGGACTCACCTTGGGCTTGATCTCTCCAGTCACCAGGATGCCATTCTTGGGCGAGATGTACATGAACGCCGACACTGGCTGCGGCGAGTTAGAAGACGACCACGAAAGCAACTCACAGGGTGGTGGGACACCTGCTCGGCGATGTAGTATCCCTGCGATCCGTCGGGGTAGTAGTACGTGCAGCGGAAGAACTCATTCAGCACCGGGTTGTACGGCTTCTTGACACTGTGGAGTCAGCTGCTGCTCCAAGTTTTGCTCAGCTATAACTCACCCACGGGGCTTGATGTGCCATCCAGAGAGGTAGAACGTGAGGATGTGGAGGAAGCGATCACGAGCGTCCGGCAGCTGGCCTACTCTGTCCTGTCAGCTGGCGTTGTTCGAAGCGAAGCTGCAGCGCCGCTCACCCAAAGATCAGGTCGGGGTGGGAGAAGAAGTCGGTGATGCGCTCGAGGAGCGAACGTGGTTCAAGGACGAATGTCGGGAGCGCAATCTTAGTCAAGTCCATGCCGGGGCGGACTGCATGTCAGCTATGTTACATCGAGGTGGAAGCTGGAGGCGAGCACAGCAGAGGCGAGCGGCGACTGCTAACACCGCCGGCTCCAGCTGAGGCCAGCTCCAACTTGCCGTTTCGAGCCTTGCGCAGAGCTCAGAGCTCGCTGCCCAGTCCGCCTTCCTCGCCACTCGCAGGCGCGCTTTCACTCACGCTGAGAGATTAAGCTCATTAAGATGTTGCCCTCCTCCTTGTCGAGGGTGGAGGTGTCGGCGTCACGGCCGTCAGCGACGTCGCCGCTGGCGGTGCCGCTCTGGCGGCGGTCCTTCTTGGAGCCGAGAGTGAGGCTCTCCATGTGGTTGAGGAGGCCCATGGTTGGTTGTGTCGGAGATGGGGTGGAAGGAGAAGTGTTTTGGGTGCAGAGGCTTGTCTTAGGTCGCTGGCGTGTTGGTGCAAGTGTAGTGCGGGAGTGCAGAAGGACGATCAGAGAAGACTGACTGCCCAAGCAGGTAGATGGAGGGGGGAGGAATGAAAAAGGAAAGTGACGAGGGAAGGGGTCTCTGAAAGTGATGTAGTACCACGCGCTGAGGGCTGAGACGCTGGGGCGGAGTCTGGAGGCCTGGGCTGGGGGTGCAAGTCAGGGCTGCGGGCGACGGACGTCATCGTCATCACTGACCGTCCCTCGTCCCTCGATTGCTCCTCGCAGATCTCCCCTGCACTTGTTCCCTTATCCCGCTTGCTGCCTCGTGCATGTCGCATCCGACAGCCTGCAGCCCACTCCTGTGCTGTGGCCATCTGTCATCCCGATCATCAGAAGGCAGCGATTCCTGACTGGCAAGTGGAGCGATAAGGGGCGTCGTCTCCTTCGCACTGCCGCGCCTCTCGGGCTTCGGCGCCTACACTGAAAAAGGATATGCAGGGATCGGGCAACGGTCCTCCCTGTATCGGCGGCAAGTTGACTGGCAGGCCGTGGTGGTCAGCGCCTCTGCGTCAGTCAGCCTGGCTCCTGCCTCCTGCCTCCTGGCGCAGCCGCCGACAGCCGTTTATTCGCATCTCGCTTGTAACAATTCGAACATTCAGACGCGCGACAGGCGCGAAGGAACATGGAACACCCGTACGGCCGGTGCGGCGTGCGTGCGGCGTTCGGCGCGGCATGCTTGCTTGCCACTCTTGTCAAGAGGGCGGAAATAGACCAGCTGTTGATCTCGGCGGACGGATCACCGATGATACGTCTGCATATCTCGTCAGGTTGAGCGCATGCGTGGCCTCTGGTCCTCTCGGTTCAGCACGCAGCAAGCACGAGGTAGCGGGGGCATGCTTCTATCACCGTCTGCAGCTATCCCTGCCTGGTGTGCATGGCATGATGGCGGTTGCACGGACTGTCATTCCTCGGCGCATTCCATCAGCGGAGCGCACGTCTGCGGTGAAGCAGCGATCGATCGTCGATCCGTATGCACTGCCAAGTGATCCGCACATTTGCACTACGTGCGCACTGTAGCCAATGACCTCTTATCGCGCAGTCATTGAATGACGCGACGCGCACAAGAGGCGGTCACACTGTAACGTGCCCGCTGCCCACATCGTTTCCGACTCCGGCATGAGGCATGCACGTTTGTGCGCTAACTGCCGCTAATCACTTGCAGTTTCCACATATCGGGGTCTGCGGAATTCCCGATTCCAGCACTCCGGAACTGCAAAGCAAGAGACACTCGTGAACATGCTGCTATCTATTCTATGCTATGCTTTTACTCTTCGGCACTCCTTCTACCACCCGGCATCGCTCGCCGCACTGCGGTGGCTGCTCGCCGAGCTCATGACACCGCGGGGGGTGTCCTCTCCTCCGCGCGAGAGCGAGAGCGGCAGGACAGCCTCGTCATGAACCGCCTTCTTGAGGTAGACCTGGTCACCCTCGAGCGGCGTTGTCGAGAACGTGAGGCCCTTGCCGAAGTGCTTGACGAGGCACTTCTCTGCGAGCGCCCAGTCAACGTGGGACGTCAGCTTCCGACGCGGCTGCACCGTCAGACTGTGGCGCGCATCGACGTTGCTGTCGAGCACGGCGGGGGAGTGCGCTCCTTCGCTGATGGACAGGCGGATCGAGAAGTCCTTGTGCGTCTTGCCGTCGCGCTGCGACGACTTCTCCCACAGCTCGATCGTGATATGCGAGCAGTAGTCGAGTTCGGGAATGCGCACGTTCGTCGCGAACGGCAGGCCAGAAGCCAGCAGCAAGTGCACGAACGTCGTGATGTGTGATTCCTTCCTGTACTGTCAGTTGAGGGGCCAGACGCCGCTAAAACTCACGTAAAGTAGAAGCACGCAGACGACTTGCCGGTATTCTTCGCCTCCTCGAGGTCGCCCCACACCTTGCGCAGGAGCGGGAGCGAGGTTAGAATACCGATCTCCTCCTTAGCCTCAGCGTCGAAACCGTATTCCTGCGGTGCGACGAGGTCGAAGAGCGCCTTGGCGCGCGCGTACAGTTCGTGCAGGCGGCGGTCCTGGTGCTCGGCGCCCGCGCGCGAGCTGAGGCCCTTGCCCTCGGGGTCGAACACGGCGAAGAGGAAGTTGCGGTTGTGCAGCGAGTCGTACTTGATGCTGTCGTAGAGCTCAGAGACACGGGAAGGGTCGAACTTCTCCTGCTTGACGCCGACCCAATCCTCGAAGATCTTCTCCCAGCGCTCGCGGAACAGCCACGGGCTGTCGCCAGAGCACCACCGCTGCTTCGGGATGCGCTCGACGTTGCCGTTCTCGTAGTTCGCACGCATGATCGCGCGCAGCTCAGTCAGCTGGGCGATCACCTCGCGCACAACCTCGACGGGCTCCTCCTTCAACGACCATTGCAGGTCGGACCGCTTCTCCGTTTCGCCGGAGCGAAGCAGCATCTTAAGCTTCTTCTTCGCCTCGCCGATCTTCTCCTTGCCTGCGTTGTTGTCGTCGAGGAGGTCACGGCGCTGGATCAGGTGCGAAATCACTGGTCCAGACGGCTCGGCAGGTGTGCCAGACGAGCGGTTGGTGGTCGGCGTTGTCGTTGCCGGCTGCTGGTCGCCGGCGCCAAGGAGCGAGTGCGCGAAGAAGTGCGCAGTGTTGATCACACGGCGCTCAGAAGACGTGTAAATCTTGACGTTCGACAGGACATCCTTATTCATGATCAGGATGTCCTTCTTGAACGCGTCACCGAGGTCGCGAGCCTGGTAGCGCGCAGCGTGCGTGCTCTCGCCACCCCACTTAACGACGAGCTGCATCTTCTCGAGGCCCTCGGGGATGCCGTACGATTCGGCCTCTCCTGTGATGACCGCGCGCATGTCCGGCGTCTGCGGCACAGTGGTGGTGTCGCTCTTCGTGTCTGCCTTCTCGCCAGCAGGCACGTTGCCGACGCTGCCGCGCTTGAGCCAGTCGTCGACGCGCTGTCTGCTCGCCTCGTCGTCCTCATCTCCAGAGCCAACCTCCTCCTTCTTTTTGTCCTTCTTCTTCTCCTTCTTCTCCTTGTCTTTGTCGCCGTTCTTCTTGGCAAAGCTCGGCTTCAGCTGCGCCTTGGTACCCGGCAGCGACATCTTCTTGGTGAGCACCTCCTTGAGCTGATCCAGCTTGGCTACAATCTCAGGGGTGACTCCCTCGATCTTCTTCGCCTCGTCGGCGGCGAGAAGGATGTAGTTGAGCTGGCGCGGGTCGCGGAGAATGATCTCCTCACGGTAGCCACGGAGGAGGGACAGGAACGGCCGAGCCCACGGTTCGTGAGCGGGGAAGGAGAACTGCGGGTCAGCTTGGAGCGGGACTTTTCGTAGCTCACCTTCAGCTTCATCTTCGGCGTACGGTCCGCATGGCGGAGGACAGTGACCGTGGCGCGCAGCGTACTCGTCGACGACTGCTGCGCATCGGGCGGCGGCATGAGGGCCGACTTCTGCGTCTGCTCGACCTTGCGCTCGCGGGCGATGTCACAGACTGCGGAAAGAATCTCGGCAGCCTTGTCGTAGTACGATTGGTTACCCTTGACGAAGGACCAGCCGTTGACGTCAATCACCATACTACGGCCGTGGTCACGCAGGAGGTCAAAGCCACACACACGCTGTCCGAAAGCTTCCACGACGTCCTTAGCGTACGCTTCCTCCTGTGGGGACAGCTTGGTGATGAATCGCGTCTCCTTTCCGTCGGCGTTGCGCTGGACGAGACCGTCGACGACAGGCGACTTGCGGGTCTCGGCATGCGAGAACTCGGGACCGATCGTGTACACCTTGACGTCCTCGGCTGCCATTATTAGCACTTATCAACACGGACCACCGGGCCGCGCCACAGCCACCGGTAATGTCCGACCGCTCGTGACTCACCGTTGTCAACATTAATGAACTCCTCGTAAATAAACGAGCCGACGGTGCGCGGGTGGTACAGGGAAGGGTCGTACTCAGAACTCTTGTTGCCGACCTTGCGGAACAGCCTTCGGCCGCCACCTCCACGGTAGTAGATGTAGACGTTGTGGTCCTCACCGTTGACAGGCTTCTCGACGAACGGCTTCTCGACAACCTTGTCGCCAATGATAATGGCGTCACCATCCGCACGGAGAATCACGTCACGCGAGCGGGGCACCTCCTTGTGCGCCTTGTTCTTCCAGCGGTCCGGGACAACGACAGGGTCCCAGCTGTCCTCATCCTTAGCCTTGTGGCCGGGGAGCACAAGGCCGAGCTCCTTCCTGACGCGCAGACGCAGCGAGCGGGGAACGCGAGGCCCTCCGTCACGGTTCACCTCTGCGCGCTTGGGCGTCGGGACGCCAATGTGGTCGAGGATCGCGAGCACCAGACGACGGTCCCAGAGAAGGCTCTGCATGGCGAGCGAGTTAATGGAGATGGGCGGCAGTCGATTGGGAATTTGGGTGTAGGCGAGCGCCTTGGGGAGCGGGAAGTCTGTGCTGAAGAACGAGATAAGGACGTCGACCTGCGGCCAGTGGTTGATGTCTGACGGTCAGCGAGGAAGACCAAGAGTGGCGTCATGATTGAACCGCGCGCGCGGCGCGTGTGCAGCATAGCGCTGCATGCTATCAGCGGTAACCGCTGTTGGTACCGAGGAGAAGCACCCCGCCCTCCAATCGATGCATGTGACAGCCTTGTGATGACCTGAAGAGGCATCGGGACTTACCTTCCTCGAGAATGACGACGTCTCCGAAGATCTGAACATCGACTCCACCCCTCTCGATCTCGACCAGCCGAGTGAGGATCTCGCGCATGGCCTTGCTTCGAGCCTTGACGTCCATGGCGCACACGCCGAGGGTGACGACGGGTGTCTTGCCGCCGGTCAACGCCTTGGTCGGCGAGTGAGGTCGTGGGGATGCCGGGGTGCCGGGGCGGGAACCGGAGTTGGAACCGCCGGCCATACCGCGCTCGGCGAGCTTGGTGAAGGCAGCGTTGGACACGGAGGCCACGGTCTGGACCTGGATGTTGTTCTGTCCTCCGCTGGTGGAGGCAGCGCTCCCCTTGATGGGGGACGCATTCGATCTCGACATGTCGGGCTCTTGGGTGTCGAGTGGGACAGGGGGAAAAGTCGAGGAAGACGGCGGGGAAACGTGCTTGGGCTAATTGACTTTTCCTATCATTGCTCGGCTACGGCGGTAGCTCCAGCGGCCTCACGGGTGGATCACCGCTGCCATATCGTGCCGGCATGGCGCCAATCCGGGCCCCCGCAAAACACACGAAAGGAAGAATCCTTCGAGCGTCATCGGACCCTCCTCATTTGGCCATTTTTGGCGCGCACCTCGGTCTTCCTTCCTTTTCCTTCACCACGACAATCATGGACGCCAAAGCGCTGCAGGGCGCACTCACCCCCGACTCGCTGAAGAGTACCGACTCGGCCAACGCCGCAACCAAGGTCATCGACGACGTTGCCCGCTATGTCGCGCAGCACTTGTCTGACCGGTGAGTTGTTCGACGAAGTGTAACAACTGACAGGCAGCGAGGACATCGTCGCCGAGATCAATGCGGCGGGAAAGCCTGTCTGGGAGGCGCTCGGCAGCCTGTGGCCGGCAGTCGCGGAGTCGCTTGACCCGAGTCTGAAGGCGCCGTCAGTCGTGGACGAGGAGGCGCGCATTGCCCTCGCGGCCGCAACGGCGAAGCTGGAGCGAAACCTGATCGCCGGCCTGTTCGAGAATCAGCAGGCTGCTTTGTGAGCTTTCTTTGTTCTCTTCTTTAGCTAACGTGTAACAGGCCGCACGAGCCGCTGATCCGCAAGACGATCTTTGATGTGACGACGTTCACGCGCATCGAGGAAGAGAAGTGTGAGCTTACATCGTGCTCCCTCAGCTGACTGTAGACTACCTCCTCCAGGCTATGCTGGCTGAGCTGCTGAGCAACCTGATTTCGCCGACAGGGACCGAGGCGTCGATGCAGAGCGCCGACGCGCTGCTGGCGAAGTACCTGACCGGCGGCCGCGAGGACGATGTCATCATGTGAGCTGCTCGTCATCGGATATAGCTAACAGCAGCCGCCTGCTCGACTCGCGAGACCGGAGAACGAACATCGCAACGCTGCACCTGCTGAACAACTTGACGCGGGACGGGAGCCGCCTGTGAGTAACTGTATAAGCAGTTGAGGGACGGCTTCACCAGCTGACGACAGGGAGAACCTCCTCTGCCCCGCCGGAGTCAAGTGGCTCGCGCAGCTCCTCGGCCGGTTAGACGACTGGGTCGACTGCGAGGATGCGCGCTTTGAGCTCGCTGTCGGCATCGTGAACCGCTTCATCGTGCGCGACCTGCAGGCCCGCCTCTTCACCGCCCTGGGCGCTCCGGACCAGGCTGGGCTGGACCTGCCCGAGGAGGAGATCACGCCGAGCCAGACCACGCTCCTGAAGCAGCTGGATGCGTACCTCGCTCAACGCGCCGACGTCGCCGGCACCGAGAAGGAAGAGGACGGAGACAATGCCTCCCCGTCGCCGAATGCCTTCCTCGTCCCGCTCTTCGGCCGGTTGGCGAAGTACGCCTCCGTCTCAATGAAGTCGGGCAAGGACGACGCGCGCCTGGCGAACATCCTAATGGGTCTGATTCTGTGCACCGAGTGCCTGAGTTCCATTGTTCTCGGTGCTCAGCGGAGAGCGGACACGGCCAAGGAGGCGCGCAAGAAGGGCCAGAACGCCCCCGCTACGACGGGCGGAGACGAGGAGATCGTCGCCGAGCTCAAGAGCGAGAAGTTCATCGGCGAGCTCGTCTCGGTCCTGCAGGCGACGGACGCCTTCCTTCCCCGTGTTAAGCCGACAGCGGAGGAGAACACGACTCTGCCCTTCCAGAACGTGAAGCGCGACTTGGTGCGCCTGCTCGGCCTGCTCGCATACGACGACACGAAGGTCGGTGATATCGTGCGCGAGAAGGGTGGGGTCGAGATGGTGCTCGGCATGTGCGAGACGGACGAGAGGAATCCTTGTGAGTATTCTACTTAGAGTTGAGAGAGAACATCTCCATCACGGGTCAATGATACCATCGTTAGGCGACGGCGGTGCCAACAGCTGGGAGATCCGCGAAACGATAGCTGACTGCAGACCTCCGCGAGCACGCTCTCCTCGCCGTCCGCAACCTGATGACGGGCAACCCGGCCAACCAGGCCATCATCGGCAAGATGGCCCCGATCGGCCTCGTCGGCGAGGACGGCGAGCTCAAGCCGCTCCCGCAGCGCATCAAGGAGAGCCACGAGAAGGCGGCGAGCGCAGCCAACGTGCCCTCGTCCTCGAAGCCTCAGCCTGCTTCGGTGCAGGAGGTCCCGGAGACGAGCGAGGGTGCGGAGAAGAAGGCGCCGGAGACTTCGGCCTAATCATCCTAGTCGCCGCGAGTCAGAATCGGGCTCTGACAGGTCTCAGGCTGGCAGCAGTGGCGTTGATGTGCTCCGCAGGCAGTCTGCGGTTTTGGCTTCGGCACGGCGACTGCCGCTCCGATGCCGCACGCAACAAAGGGATCTCCGCTCGTGCTTAGCTAGTGGCCGGTCGGCCTCTTATCCGACTCGAGATCTGCCAGTTCGGCCGCAACTATACGCTGCTACGTCACAACCCCAAGCCGTAGTGCACAGTCCGTGTGTGCTCGTTCGACTGCGGAGCGCCCCGCTGGGCAACTCGGGCAAAAAGATACACAAAGGCTGCATGTAATACAATACAATTAACTGAAGATGTGCTGAAGGAGGGCATGGGCGTGGAGGGCATGGGCGTCACTGTTCGTTATGTCGTTGCCGGCTCGCGGCAGATGAGGGGTGCCTTGCGGCTGGTGCCGTGCCGTGTGCGCCGTGGCGGTTTGTTGGGCGTCTGCTGGCGGTCTGTTGGCGTGTGTGGATGTGTGCGTATGAGGTGTGTGGCGCTCCCTGCCGTCGGCTGAGAGTACCGGATGTCACGATGCGGCAAGCGTGCGGCGCGGCGTGTCGAGGGATGTCACCGTGCCTTTGTTCAGTGCATGTGTGCAGGAGAGTCACCCGTCATGTGGATCGATCGAGTCATGGCTGCTCCTGCCCGACGACAAGCTGCTGCGAGCACTGTAAGGGGCACACGTCCTGGCACCTCGGTGTCGTGGCTTTCGGCGTCGTCGTGCTTCCGGCACTGAGGCTCGAGATGCTCGGGGGATCGATGTCGATGTGTCGGGGCGGCGTCCCGCGCCTCGGATCGCTGGAGGGGCTGCGTTTCTTCGCGTTGACGTCCTTACTCGTCCGACGCATATGCCCTTTGGGGGTGCCCAGGCTCAGGCGCCCTTCGCCCATTATCCCGGAGCCCATGTCCGACACCTTGTCGCCGAGTCCGAGCCTCGCCCTCAGCTTCTGATTATCCCCCTCGAGCACGCCGACGCGTGTCGCCAGCATCTCGGCTATTGTCTCGTGGTGCGCGCGCTCCTTGAACAGGCGCTGCTGGCTGCTCTCCAGTTGCCCGTGTAAGCGCGCCGAGAGGGTTTCAAGATCCTTCAGCCGCGAGCGAAGGTAGCGCACCTCCTGCTCGAGATCGCCTGGTGGCGGGGAAGGCGAGGAGCGCTGCGGAATGGCGGGCAGGAGGCTCGGCGACATCGAGTGCGTTTGTGCTGGCCCACGCCCGATGCTGGCCAGGAGACTCGGGCTGCCGCTCGACGCCGGCGCGCTCGGCGGACTGGGATGGATGGACATGCTCGTGCTGGGTTGAGCGACGTTGCAGTTTGAACACACATGCACGCCTTGCACACCCTGCACCGTTGACGCCGGCTGTTGTGCCGGAGATGGCACCGATGGCGCCGCAGCAGTTTGAGGGTTCAGGAGAGGCGGCGGAAGGCTCGTCGGCGCAGCCATGGGCACTGGCACCAGTGAGGCAGACACTGGCACGCTCGGCAGCCTTATGACCGTGCCCGCAGAGCCCGCAGGACCACCAGAACCGGCCGAGGCGGCATTCCCAGCCAGCCCCGCGAGCGCCGCCAGGTTACATGTCACGTCGGATTGGTCGCGTTCGGAGCTAGACTGCGGCGAAGCTGTCGGGTTCGAATTTCCTGCGGCCCACGGGGGATCCGCAGTCTCCTCGATGGTGTCGCTCGCCGGCGACGGGGCACGCGTATCGATGTCCATTTGCGCCGACTGAAAGTTGATGGAGCGGAGAGTGAGGAAGAAGATTGTATTGAGGATAAACTGGAGGCAAGAGGCAAGAAGGAGGAAGGAAGGTGCGGTAGAAGTACCGAGGGAAGACCGGCCTGCGGACAGGGCAGATGGCGCAACGGTGGAACAGTTGTGTCGTCACGATCAGGTGCTCAGCGGCGTAAGCGAGAGTCTGCCGGACGTGTAGGAGGGTGGTGAGCAACGCGGTGCAGGAGATCGATCAAGCTGAACTGATGTTGAGAGGAAAGATACGACGGTGTGAGCCGCAGAGCTGGGAACTATGCTCGACTATAAGACGTAGCCGCGTCTGCTGCGTAATCGGTCGGTCGGAAGAGGAAGAGTTGCTTCCACACGTCAGAAGGGCCGAAGGCTGGGTCTGAGTCGTTCTGTTGCTTCTGCGAGGGGCTATGATGCGGCGGCGTCGTCAACTCTAGATATGGAGAGTGAGAGTGACGTGACGATCGCGGCGTCAGAGATGCAGGCGAGGGTCGCGAGGGGGTGAGCGGTCAGCGCTGAGCCAGTCTGATGTGATGAGCACAAAGCTGTATCTGGTGTTCGCTGCAATGTATCCATTCCCAATGTGTCAGTTGTGTCCGTCGCCGGGTCGCCGGGCGGTACTGGGCGGTCGCACGGTGTGTCCGGTGTGCACACCGTCGTCATAGGCGCAATCGTGCGGCCACTTGCGCCGCCCAGCTCACGCAGGCAGCACGGGCGGCGCGCGCGGCGCCGCCAACGCTCGCCTGTTTGACGTGCGCCCCTGTGCGCGGCTGCGCGGCGGCTGTCCGGCACCTCTCGTACCTCTGCCTGACGCACAGTGCACGAGCGCAGCATTGTGCACTGCGCACCGACTCTGGCCCACCCTTTGCTCTGTGGCTGTGATGCTCGTCTGCTCCTGTTCTCTGAGGAGGTCGTGTGCCCAGCTTACAGATCCCAGACAGCTGACAGGGGGTCTGGGATGGTTGCTTCCTCCCCATTGTTACTGAATGCTCGTGACAAGCCTCCAGAGCCCGATGAGCTTATTCGCTGCCAAGTGAGACCACGCACAAGCACGGGCGGCGTGGCTTCGGGGGTTCCGTTGCGGTTCCCCGGCATGCTTCCTCTCCTCTCACTTTCCCATTGTTTGGCCAGTTGGACGTCCGAGCGCACAAGGATCCAGGACAGCAGGAGGGTGGCGAACCTGTGGGCGACGTCCTGTGGCGCTGGGGTAAGCTGCGGGTGTGCTGAGTGCTGCCAATCTGGCGTCCTCTGGGGCTGAGATTTGGGATGAGGAGTGCCTGGCAACCCCCCAACACGGGCATGCAGCACGAGCATTGCCCAGCAAAAGTGTCCTGCTGAGCGCCAACAGAAAAGCGAGGGCGAGTGCTGAGTGTCATCGGAGAGTTGGCGCACGACCCTCCACGCTCAGCCCTGCCAGCCCGCAAGCCGCCGACGTAACAGTCTTCACCCTTCACCTCAACCTGCCAGTCGCAGCGCTTCGTTCACGTCTCATATGCTCGCATGTGGAACGTGCTTCTAACTCGAGAAGAGCACAGCAGCCTCACTTCTGGTGACTCATCTGTGCCTCTCCCCTCCCAATCTCACTTGCAGCGTCGTACCCGGCCGTACTGAGAAGCACGGAGGTAGGCTTCTCATTCCTCCTATGCTTCATCAGCGATTGCATTCCTCTGTGCATCGTATCTGCTTCGTTCATCAGACCGTCAGTCAGCGGTCAGTGGCATCTCAGTGCACTCGAAGCACGGATAACTGTATAGGCAGGTTGGTAACAGCGTGCGCAGTTCTCCGATTGCTTTGAATTGGCAGGACCTGAGGGATAAGCTCGACATCCAGCGACGCAGCGCCACGGGCTGCACCACGGCCCTCATTCATCATCGAGACATAGTGTCCAATGCGTGTGGGTCTATTTTGGGTCAAGAAAGTAACTCCACACACGAGCCACACAGGCTGCCAGGTGGGCACCTTCAGCCACGCACGGCCCGCACGAGCCTGGCGCACCGAACGCCCTCGATAACAGGAGTGACCTCACTTGCCCTCTCTCGTTGCCTCCAATCGCCCTCGCATCGTACCTCCAACTACCCTCTGATCGTGCCTTCGCAAGCTGTCCAGGTGCCCCTTCCGGTGGCTCGAGCTCCAGGGCCGCCTTGCCACAATATGACGTCCATTCCTACTCGCCCAGTGGACCTGCGGCGCACACCGCGTTACACTCGCTGCAGTGAGCTCTTCCCCGCTTCAGTTGTCCAATCGTCCTGTGCCTCAGATCTGCACGTATCTGTGGTAAGGCTATCTGATAGCCTCCACATAGAGCGACATCCGCCCAGTCCGTTGTTAGGTCCGTCTATCCGTCTATCTGTCGAGGTTCTCCGCTCCTCTGAGGGAACGGCGATCGTCATTCGTGCTGATATTATTACATGGATGCTGTCTATGCCGTTTTCTTCTACACTCGTGAGTCTCAGAACTTGATGTTGACTGTTGTCAGCTTTATTCATACCGTAAGCGAAGCTTGGTGGCGCGTAATGTTGCGACACCGTTGGGGGCACTCACAGCTCTCGCCACACCCACAGGTGTCGACGATGTTGGGGTTGTCAAACACGAAGCCAGCGGACAGCTTCGTGTCGCGCCAGTCCATGCGCGAGCCGATAATTGAGAACAGCGCTTTCGAGTCGATCAGGACGCGGACACCGTCCTGCTCGACCACCTCATCGAACTTGCCTCCCGGCGGGTCAACGTAGTCGAGGTGGTACGCCATGCCGGCGCACCCGCGCGTCTTGACACCTATCCGGAGCAGCTTGGGCTCGGTCGGGTTCGCCTGCAGCGCGCGGAGTCGCTCGATCGCCTCGGGTGTCTGAAGTCGGTAACGGTTCAAGATAGCCACGTTGCAGACAGAGCGGTAAATGGAGTGGGGAATTATGTCAGCCTCGGTCTCGTTTGTTTGGCCACGGCACACTCACCATAGTCAGAGCAGCCTTCTTGCTCTTGATTGTTCGTCGTGGGCGAGACGAAGAGGACGAGGAAGACGACGGCTTGGAGTCGAGGTTCTTGCTCGGCTGAACGCTCGAGCCAGAGGAAGCAGACGCAGGCGGCTGGTTGAAGTTGGGCGGCGGCACTGTCGGCGTCGGCGTCGTCGTGCGGACCTCAGCACGAGCCGGCGGGGTGGAGAGCAATCGGACAGTCATGGTCCTCGGCGCTTGAGCGAGGAGCCGAGAGTGGCGAAGGACAGAGAAGGACATGGCGTTTTCGGTTTGAGCGGGTCGTATGCAATGCTAGCGAGTGTCCTTGTGGTGTAGTCTAGGTCGGTGTAGATATAAGCAAGAAGATGTATACCGGAGCAAGGAATGGACGGTGGTGTTGCGAGGAATTAGAGCAGTGACGAAAGGGCCGAGGTGGCGACAAACTGGCTGACTGAGATGGAGCTCTCGTCGGCGAATGTCGGGCGTAGGATTCGACGCTTGCAATAGCCCGCACGCGGTTGGCTGCTCGGCGGCTTTCCCACGGGTGCAGTGATGCGGTGACAACCTACCCCCGGACCTTGGCTTGGGCTTCAGGGCTCGGGCTGGGTGTGGTGAGTGTCGAGCTCGTCGGTGGTGAGGTCGCATATCCCGCGTGCTGGCGTCCAATGTCCGATACCAGGTATCATGCATAACAATCGGGCTGGATGTGTACAACGTGAAACGATACAGTGAGATGTGGACTTGAAGCATGGGCGGTATATCCTACAGCATGGAGTTGATCGTGGCCTAAGGCTGGCCAAGCTGCCGCAGGCACAGCGTGCACTTGTACCACCCGTCGGCGGCGAGGCTGGGCTTACACATGCCTGCGGGGTCAGCGAGTCACTCGTCCTTCTCCGGTTTGGCACACACTCACCTCCGACGTTCTCACCAAAGCGGTTGCCCTGGCACTTGAACCGCTTCGCCTCGCTGTAAGCGTCGTCGAGCGTCATGTTCGTCCTTGTTTGCGTCCGTGTCTCTAGTGATGTCTGCTGAGCCATTGCCGGTTGGCCGTGAGGCAAGTCTGATCGCCGGCTTTGCTGCTTTTGTATCCCAGCGCCCACCTGAGCCCATCAAGCCAAGGCAGACGAAGACTATTGTTCGCGTCACGCATGCTCCGCCGCGTGCACGCTTGCTTGGCTGGCTGCCGCGTGCAGGGCGTGCACAGACGCTGCGCACACTTCGATAGTGGGAAGACGATTCCACACCATCGCTTCTCAGAATGGCACGATGCAGAGTCCCTTCGGTGCCACTTCTTGCCCGTTCGTTCACCTGTAGACGGACGAGGCTAGCTTTTCGGTGTTCGAACTTTCATGCCATGCCTCAGGTAAGGCGTGAAGCTCACTGTTTCGGTGAGACAGCATGCAAGCTGAAACTGGGGACCCCGCCCGGGCGTCCATACTTATGCCGTTCAAAGTCGGCCGTCTTCAATCGCTGAGGCCTTGCTCTCCCCTAGAGACTGACGGTGATACTGGGTAGTGAAGTGAGACATCACGGCACGACCCGTGCAAGTGGCGAATCGAGGACCATGTACCGTAGGGTAAACGGAGAGATGATCCTCGGTCAAGACCTATCCGCGACGAAGGCCGTCACTGAGAGGACTGAGCTCCCCAGCGCCGACAATGATCAACCGATCGACATCGCGGAAGACAACCCGCCTGACAGTGCAGCGATGTGCCAGAGCGGATGGGACAGTACAGTTCCGTCATCAAGCGAACACGACAAGCAGGACGTTGCGGTGGTCTGATCCGAGTTGACGAAGATGAGACGGCCCGCTCGTGACGCTCCAACTCTGGACGCCTAAACCGAGAGACAGTCGCGGAGCACTTATGTCCGAACGAGCGATGCGGCAGCCCCCGGGACATGCCTTGTTCCGCAATATTGGGTGCTCGTTCCCCGGGTCCAGTCCTAGTAGAGAGTCGGGGAAGGCATGGGGTCGCAAGACCTCTCGCCTGACCGGTGAGGGCTCGCCAAGACGACACCGAAACGTCCACCACACCGAAGACGAGCTGCTGATTCCAGTTCCATGCTGCAAGTGGCCGAGAAATGCCCTGCGGTCGCTGCGCCATCGTCAGCTGCTGCAGTCGAGTCAGTAGAGACGCCTCAATCCTCGAGGGCGTCCGCGATATCCAGCGCTGCCATCGGCCTTATCAGGCGAGCAGCCGAGATCCGGAGCACAGCAACGATTCACGGCTTTGCCAAGTGCGGCGTCTTAAACTCTTTGGTATTGAGCATTGAGTGCCGTGGGCGATGAAGGAAGGCCCGTGCAGAAACGGATCTGCGGCAGTGGGCACTCTGATCCGAGCAGGCGTTAGCGGGCGCTACCGGCGCTGTTTCAGCGGGACAGCTGGCGGCGAAAAGCACAAGTGGAGCACCACTTAAGCCATCGAGGTCGTGGGGAGTTTGAGCCGCCGGGAGATGTCGGAGCGAGAAGCAGATTCAACAGGAACTGCGATCCTTGATCCTGCAGCGGAGGGGAGGAAGGGTGAGGACAGACGAACGCACGGATGAATTGCAGACACGACCAGTCAGCAGTCGGCTACTGCATTCCCTTTCCTCTCTCACGCGCTGCACGCGGCGCACAGCTGGGGAAGCGTGAAGGGCTGATGAGGAGCTCGCCTGGAACAGCCAGTCCAGCCTTGTCAGGTCAGCCTAGAGCGCCTGGCGCCGTGGTTTCAGATCCTATCTCAGCATCATCGCTCGCACGCTCAAGACGCGTGCAGGCGTAAGGACCTGTCGAGTCGCTACCTCTTCCGGGTTCGGAGTGGCTGAGGGGAGGAGATGATGGAAGAGAACTGGGGCTGAGTCCGAGTTCGATGGAGAACGCAGAGGACGCACCAAAGCCGAGCCCGGCAGGACAGGGCGATAGGCTCTGCACGCCTGGAACCACGACGCTCGTTGCAGGGAAGGAGAAATCAAAATCAACGTGGGGACCCCGCACGGGCCGCAGTCTATTTGTGCGGGTACCTGCCAACGAGACGGTTTCAGCGCTTGCGACGGGCCGTATTAGCGTATTAGGCCTCCGCTCAGCGCTGCTGGAATCCCCGGCTGTTATTATTGTCGACGTTGATCCAACGCCGCGGCCTGTCTTCCTTCCACTCCTTCACAACCTCGACACCACCACCAACTGGCCGCCCCGCGCGGCAGTGCTCCCAACCGAACAGCCATCATGTCGCGCCAGGAGAAAGATGCGCTGCTGGCGCTCTTCAACTCCTTCAGACCCTCCCGGCGGGTCACCTCGTTCGAGCAGCTCAGCGATGGCAAGGTCCTCATGGAAGTGAGTCTCGTGCACCTTCCCTCCTCGTCCTCCCTCCTGATAGGCAAATCAACGGCTTGCTAACTCGCATCAGGTCCTCCATCAAATGTACGTGGCGACTACACTGCATGCCCAGCTTCGTGACGTGACACTGATAGTACAGCGATGCGACGCACTTCAAGAGCGGCCCGAAACCCCGCCCCGGCTCCATGTCGGGCGCTGTCAATGACAACTGGGTACTCAAAATGAACACTCTGTGAGCTTTCGTATGGTCGAGGGTAGCTGACGGTGCAGCAAGCGACTCTATCGCTTACTCCTTGCATACCCCCTCCACCACCCGAGCGCGCCGACACTCGAGGTCACTTCACTGCATGAGCCGAATTTCAATGCTATCGCCCGTAACCCGCGGAGTTCGGAGGGTTCCGCCGGTCTCCTCCAGATCTCGCGGTTCTGTGTAGCCGTGGGAGCCATGGGCCCGTCCAACGAGCGTGTCATCGCCAAAATCCAGGCACTCGACGAGGGCTCGATGGTCGAGCTCATGAAAACCATCGAGGGCGTGAGTTTTTCGCCGCCGCCAAGCGGCCGTCGGTGGCAACCGGAGCGACTACGTCCAAACAAGCGGTCCGTGCTGACGTTGCTCAGGTCATGGCCACATTGCCGGCACCAGTCGAGGACCCCTCCAAGACTGACGAGATCTCGTACGTCCCCTCTTTAAAACTAGCACCCCGTGGCTTACACCGCAGCCCGCCCTTCACTGCTGTTCGTAACGAGCGCGACAAGCTTATTTCCGAAAATGAAGAGCTTCGCGCTCGCTGCGACCAGCTCACGGAGCAGGTGTCTTCCCTCGCGAAGCAAATGGATGCAGCCAAGCAGGAGCAGGAGGCCGAACACCGTGCCTCCGTCAATTCCGCCACTGCCCGTGCGACTGCGGCCGCACAGAGTGCCGGAGAAGCCGAGTTGCTGCGAGCAGACCTGCAACGAGCAGAGGACGGGTTAGCCCAGACGGAGGCCGAGCTCGAGAAGCAGACGGCTACCATTGCCGAGTTGACCCGAAATGTGAGCTTTGTGGCACTGTTATGGCTAACGTCAGTGCGAGGAGCTGAAGGCGACCGCCTCAGAAGTCAGCCGACTGCGTGAGCAGGTCGAGGAGTCCAAACAGGTCGAGGAGAGGCTGCATCGCAGCGAAAATGTGATTGAGAAGTACAAGAAGAAGCTCGAGGACTCGGCCGGCGTGCGCAAGGAACTGCGGCAACTTGAGCAGGAGAATGCCGCCCTGATTGACAAAAACTCGGCACTTGAGGTGGACCTCCGGAAACTCAGCGCTTCCCGGGCAATGGTCGACAACTACCGCGCCCAGGTCGAGGCCCTCGAGAAAAGGGTCAACGAGCAGGCCGAGGAGTTCGCGCACCTCACCGTTCAATTGGAGGAGGCGCAGACCAGTGTCGCCACCCTTGAGCGAGAGCGTGACCGTCTGCGAGACGAAGTTCACATTCACCAGGAGCGCATCAAGGAATTGGAGTATGCGCCGGCTCGCCGCGAGTCAGCGATCTCCGACGAAGGCGACATGTCCCTTAAGGTGGAACTTGAAGCCGATGATGTGATTGAGGCTCTCAGCAAGCCGCAGCTTCGTCTCCGCATCCGAGAGCTTGAGCGCAAGCTTGCGAACGCTAAGGGATCTGGCGATGACAGCGACCGTGTCACGACACTGGAAGGTCTCCTCGCCGACGCCTCGAAGGCCCGTGAGCGCTACCAAGCCGACTACCTGGAGGCCAACCGCAACATGCTGCTGGCTCAGGCCAAGCTCGAGCACATCCTCTCCGGCAAAGCTGGAGACGCCAAGCAGACCGCTTCCGCCATGCAGCAGAAGCTCGACGACATGGCCGAGGAACGTGAGAAGCTCTACCGGGACACGCAAGCGGCCGAAGACGCGCACGCCGACCTCGTCCGACAACTCACTGCTGCGAAGGCTGATCTCGCTCTGGTTGATAAGGACAAGCGTTCGATCATTAGCAGTGCCCGTGACGAGGCCAAGACCGAGACCGCCAAATTCAGTGAGCAGGTCAACAACCTGCAAGAGGAGATCGCCCTGCTGCGCGAGCGCGACAGGCTGCACCTTGAGGAGATCCGCCGCCTCATGGTCGACAAGATTGAGCTCCAGAGCGCCGGGTTCGAGCGCAGACTTAGCGAGGCGCGCTCTTCGCTTGACGGAACCCTTAGCCCCAAGTCGGCTGAACGAGATGGCCTCCAGAGGCGCAACGATGAGCTGCTCACCGAGGTTGCCAAGCTCACAGACAAGCTGAAGAAGGCGCGCGCCTTCATCAAGAACCAGGACGCCCTCTTCCGTGCCGAGCACGACAAGAGACTCGAGTCTGGCACGCAGGAGACTGCCAAATCGTACGAGACTCATATCCAGCAGCTCCGCAACGAACTCAGTGTTGCCAAGGTGGGTTGGTCAACTGCAGCCGATGCTAACCGCTCCCAGCATAACGCACTTTCCCTTGACAGCCGATACCGCCTTGAACAGCAGCTCATGCTCTCCGCCTGGCACGACCTTGGAGCACGGGTCGTGCGCGACCACGTCGGCGCCGCTGGCTTACGCCGTCCTGTGGTAAGCCGCCCCACCGCAACAAGCTGGCTCGCCAGACAGCGCAGGCATCAGGACGATGCACTCTTTGCTCGTTGACGGCAAGGGCTGACCGCGGGTGCGCGCGTTGTGGCTACCTTCATGCTGCGGCGCCGCGGAGGCTGAGTCAATCCTCACTACCATGTAGAGGTATTCTCGCGCCTTGTGTATAGAGAGATGTCTCTTCCTCGTCTCCCATCCAAAACCCAGTCCCATCACCGTGCCTGTTGAGGGAAAGGTAATTGACTATAACAAGAGAGACCAAGCCAAAAGGCGAGCAAGAGCGAATGAATGATCGGAAGAGCAGCTTAGAAGAGGATGTAGTAGAGACCGTAGAGAGGAGATCGTCCCATCACCATCACCACCAATACCACCACCAGTATAACAACACATTTCCATTCTGTCAACGACCAAGAAACGACCTGCACCCCAATCCACACTGTCTTTACAAGTATATGTTATTCCGCTAGCGCTCGTAGCCACCACATTCTACTTCTTCTACATCAAAGCTCGCGCTTATAGAATTTGGGTATGAATGAACTCTTGAACCACTGCGCAGCAAGGAGCACCCACTCAGTAGACATTTGCCACCCAAAACGTTGAAGCTGCCAGGGACGATCGGTTGAGGAAGATCAGCCACGTGGGTTTGCCTCCGGGCATTTTCCAGTCGACCGCCAGAAATCTCGGAACGCTCACCTCTATGAGATCGAGCACACCGAAGTTGACAGCTTGCACCCCACCTCACTCGCCATGGTCCTCTACGAGCTGTTCTGCATCGCGTCGCACAACCCCCAGACGCCGGTGAGTTTCGACGACCTCCCTCGCCTCCTTCCTTGCCTTCCCGCGCTTCTCCGGCATCGACCTCCGCCGAGCCAGGCCGACTTTTCAGCACACCGGCTCTCGGTCACGCGCACGCATCACCGACATGCGTAGAAGGCGGGAAGGAGGGATAGGGTCGAGGGAACGATGGAGCTCTGCGAAGAGTACAGTGAGCTGACGTCGCAGCAAAACTTGCGCGGTCTCATCCAGAACATCGCCCGCAAGGTGCACCTCCAGGGCGGCGTTGTGCGGGAAGTCAAGGGTCTCGGTATCGGTCTCACGCTGCCGGAGCGCATGCAGCGGAACCAGCAGAATCACGACATTGGAGAGTGAGTCGACATCTGGACAGCGACATGGTGGCCGGAACGGTGGAGGGAAGGAACGGGCAAGAGGACCATCATTCGGCGGCAAGGAGGCGCTGCTTCAGTGCCGTGCCGTCGTCATTGATCATTGTTGAATGATCGGCGACGACCACGGTTAGGAGGGCAGTGGATTGAAGGACGCGGTGAAGTGATCTTGCGCTCCACAGGTGTTAACATCGCCTCTCTCGCTCCGCTGCTGGTGAGGCTGGGCAACAGGTGTCAACATTGCTCCGACTGCCCAGTGTCCGCAGCGACTCAAAGCAGTTGTACGGCCCTCGTGCACTGCTCTTCGCTAGCCTTCACAGATTCCTTACGTCCTGCGTTACGATGTCGCCTCCCCGAGCTTGGAGACTTGTACGCGTAGCTAACATCAGCCACTTCACGATGCTGTTCGACACGTCGCCACTGCTGCTGAAGCGTCTGAACGCTGCGATGCGCCGTGACCCGCAGGTCATCCGATGGACCTTCCTGAAGAAGGGAGACGGACTGTGAGTGCGAGATTGTGCCACGCTCGGAGAGTGGAGGGCCTGCACGACGACCATTTGTCGTCATCATCAGAGTCGCGCCCGGCTCAAGTCTGAACACGATTACTCGTCTCCGAGTCCCGCGCATGGCGCTGCCGTAGTGCAGGCATTTCTGCTCTCTGCGCGACGCCGATAGCTTTCCGTGTGAGGGACGATGAGCTGACCCGAGCAGGAAGAACGTCAACCCCCCCGCTCCGTCGACCATCAGCGAGCTCGGCCCCGAACAGCGGGGCATGCACTAAACCCCTCATTCATTGTATGCATAGTAGTCATGATCATTGCGTTAGCTCCTCTCCCGTTGCATTGCACTTCCTCATGCGAGTCCGCATGCATTCAGCACAACATTGCGTTCGTATGCAGGAATGTCATGAGCTCGGAGGGTGCCACGGGTCATTTCGCCGAAACCCCAGGGTGGTGTCTCCCTCCCAGGCGGGTCCGGCTGCTCGCCGCGGCTCAGCCAGTGGTGCAGCGTTGAATGATCAGCAGTCGTTGAGCAGCTAGCAACACACACCACTCACCATGTCGATGTCTCTTGCTCGCACGATCAAGCACGCCCGTGCCGTCGGTCTCCGCCAATGGGTCCACGAGATGCAGTGAGTAGAACTGCTCGAACGCCGCGGGAGCCGTATCGATTCCGACGCCAACCTGCCGAACGACGGAGTACCGACGCAACGCGATTCCTGTTCCCGCGACGACGTGCAGCGGCCTGGAATGAGCTGAGATGGGGTTGGGTTTAGCTGACAGACAGGACTATCGGTGACGAGAAGCTCGGTACCAAGGGTTAGTGAGGACGGACGACGGCTGGGAACTCGGAGATGGCGGTGGACGGGGAAGAGCTGCAGGGGCGGCGCTTTGAGCGTCTGCTCCTTGTGCACCTCAAGCGCTTCATGTGCGATGTGCGGGAAGTGGGAGATGTGCAGTTGGAGGGAGGGAGTAGCTGAGATCACGCCGAATCCTGCCGTTGTTCCTTGTCAAGCTGTCGCGAACGCTCCAAGCTAACCTCCAGTCGGCGAGGACGAGTTCGGCAACCGGTACTACGAGAACTACAACCCCCGCGAGGAGCAGCCCGGTCGTCAGCGCTGGGTCGACCTCGTCCAGTACGACTTCAACGCTACGCAGATCCCGCGTCCCTGGGCTTCGTGGCTTACCCAGATCCGCCTCGACCCCCCTACCAAGGACGAGGTTGTTATCAAGAGCCAGCAGCCCTGGCAGGTCAAGTGGAACGAGACCCTGTGAGTGCTTCTTGTCTTATTGGAGATGGAGAGGGAAGGACGGAGGAGACAGCTGGAAGCGACAGGAAGTTCAGCTGACGACAACAGCACCGGAACTCGTGGCCGCTTCATCACTTACAACACTGCCCGCCCTAAGGTCTCCGCCTGGGAGCCCCAGGTCAAGGCCCGCGGACAGTAAACGCATAATCTAGCCCAACATGCATAAAATAGACTGACAGATGTGTGGTACATGGCTATTGCTCTACAATCTATAGCTCGACCTTGACGTTGACGGCCGAGTCCTCCGCCGGCTCGCTCGGGACGACCTCTTCGATAACAGCGACAGTTTCCGGCTCCTGGACAACCTCCTTGGCTCTTTTCTTTCCCTTCTTGTTCTTCTTGTCCTTCTTGCTCTTCTTGCCCTTGCTCTTCTCGGCGGCTGCACTGTCCGCTGCCCGCTTCTTGTCGAGCTCCTGCTTCACTGCGCCGGCCGCGGCTCCTGCTGCTCCAGCCACTGCGGCACCCGTGACAGCAGCGCCGCTGGCAACCGCGCTTCCTTGCGTAACGACTTCCTCGACGACCTTCCGCGCCGGCTTGCCGGTGAGACCCATGCGGAGAAGGCGGAAGCTGCCTCCGACCCACCAGGCGGCGAGTCCGCCCACGCGGTCCAGTATGCGACGCTTGATGACGTACGCAACACAGAGGAGGAAGAACGTGAACGCGGCGGCGATGATCGCGCGGTCCCACCAGTCCGCCTTCTCGAGCGCCTTCACGATCTTGCCCGACGCTCCCAGCAGGTCGTTGTACCGCTCGTACAGCGACTGCGTGCTGCGCAGCGTCTCGGTAGACGAGTCTGAGGTCAGCTTGAGCATTCGGGGAGGCACAGCTGGAACGCACCAAGCATCTGAACACTGAGCACACTACGCTCCAGCTCGGCTTGCATCAGCTGCGTCGTCCGGCGCAGCGCGTCCGTGACCTCGTTCGTCTTCGTCTGCAGCGCATCCTCGCCACTGCCGTCAGCTTGTGAACGGTGGGATAGCTCACCCAACAACGCCGCTGCTCTCCTCCATCTCCGGCTGCAGCCGTGACTCGTCCAGCTCGTAGCGCGCGTCCGCCAGCTCCTGGTTCCGCTTGCTCTCGACGAGCGCCGTGCGGTATGCGCGGTGCACGCTGTCGTCAGCTCAGGCGACTCAAATCTACGCAGCTACGCACCTCGTCCACTCGTCTTCGAGAGCTAACACCTGGCTCAGGAGCTCTTCCCTCCGCGCACCTGCCAGCTCAGCCGTCTCCCGTGCGTCCTCTAAGCCGACGCGCACACTCTCGAGATCAGCCCTGGCCTCGCCGGCGAGGTCTCGGGCCAGTGTCGAGGACTGCGCAAGCCGCGGGATCTGGTACTCGCGCACATCGGCGAGGCGGCGCGCGAGTGCCGGTATCGTGTCGAGAATCTCCTGCGCCATCCTCTAGTGTTTAGTCGTTGATGGAAAGTGGAGATGAGATCGAAATGAGTGGCCAGAAGTTGAATGTGGAGGAAGCCAAAGAAGTGACGTTTCGACTGTCGATTCTGACGTTTCAGGGCCAGCAGCCAGGACCGCCCTTCAGCGCCGCTTGGCCGATCACCGGCTCCGCACTTGTTGACACGATTTGTGTCTTCCTCGTCTTCCTTCAACTATACCCCATGTCCACCGCTGTCGTCGTGCACGAGAGAAGACGAGGAAAGCGACAATGCGCCCGCTATCCCGTGCACTCTGTCGGTGAGACGACGAAGGACCTGCTGTCGCAGCTCAAGGGCCTCGACTCAACGACGATCGCCGTGCTCGGGGCTCTTGGAGGAACGGCTCTGACGCTCGGCGCGCTCAAGCTCGGCAGGCGCTGGAAGCGGATACGTAACGCCGATGGTGTACCTCCGCGCCTGCTCGATAACCAGGGCTCTATCGTCGGTGTTGTCACTCGGTAAGCTGGACGTTCGTTCCCGTGAGCTGACATGCAGCGTAGGCGACGGCGATGGCTTCAGGCTGTACCACACGCCGGGGCCGTTCTGGCGTGGACCGCTGAAACTGCGCAAGGTTCCGACAGCGCCGAAGGGTGAGTTGACACGAAGGGTCCCTATAACTGACCATGCAGACTTGAAGAACGAGACGCTCTCGGTCCGCATTGCCGGCGTCGACGCACCGGAACTGGCACACTTCGGAAACCCTGCTCAGCCCCACGGCAAGGAGAGTTTGGAGTGGCTCACGAAGACTGTGCTGGGAAAGAGGCTCCGTGTCCAGGTTCTCCGCAGAGACCAGTACGGTCGCATCGTGAGTGCCTTCACCAAGGCCCAGCTGCGGCGTGTTGAAGGGAGCTGACACACAGGTCGGAATTCCGTACATCACCCGCTGGATCCTTCCCGACAAGCCCCTTCCGCTTATGATGCTGAAGGACGGTCAGGCGGTTGTGTACGAGGCCGGCGGTGCCGAATACGGCAAGTGGGGCTTGGACAAGATGAAGCAGATCGAAGACGAGGCTCGGTGAGTTGGGGTGCTGCTAGCGGGAAACTGACAGTCAGACGTGCCCGGCGGGGTCTCTGGGGAGCGAAGAAGATCGAGCTTCCGGGCGACTACAAGAAGCGCGTGCGCGAGGGCGGCGAGGTGCAGGAGACGAAGCAGTCCGGGAAGGAGAGCTGGTGGCATATGATGGGACGCTGGCTGGGAGGGAAGACCTGAACAACAAACAACATGTAGCACGAACCGCATGCTTCACGAATCACGAAATCCATACCTACGTATCATCTATAATCTTCCAGTCTTCTGCATTCTACATCAGTGCATTTACAGTTTCAGTGGCCCGGAGGAAGGCAAGTCGATGTAGACTCAGCCAAAACGCGGTACGCGCTCGATCCGGAAATTGCCTCCGGCCCGCGCGTCATCTCGATGTTGTTGACATCGCCGCGCCCGCTGCCCGTCATCAGCATCATCCACCATGGCCACCGTGCCGTTCACGCCAAGGCCGACGCGCCAAAGTGGCCGCTACTTCACTCCGAGAGATTTGCAGCGTGTAAGTGTTGAGCAGCGCATGGGTGCCTTGACATCCGAACGCGTCCTGGCCGCTCGACAGAGTCCAAATCCCAGAGGCCAAGCTCACAACAGTATGCAACGACCATCGCGAGTGTGCGCGGCAAGCCGACAGACGAGATTCTGGAGGAGCTCGAGAACTCCGGGGATGCTGCCATCCGCGCCCAGATCGGTACGTCCTTCCAGCTGCTGTTTGTATTCAAGGCAAGCTGACGGCAGACTTCGCCCGTGAACACGAACGACGAACAACGCCCAGCACCGCTGCAAGCACACTGACGCGGGGCGAGCGCGGCGAGTCACGTGCCGAGACTCGGACTGAGAGTCGAACGGAGAGCAGAACAGAAAGCCGGGCGACGGACCGCGACCGTGAGCGCCTTCGCCGAGAACGTGAACGCGAGAGCCGGCCAAGTTCAAGCGGCAGCTACCGCGATCGCGATCGCGAGAGGGAGAGGGAACGCGAACGAGATCGCGGAGAACGACCACGGAGCGATTCGTTGCGACACCGGGAACGCGAGCGCGAACGTGAACCGCAAGCCCGCGTTACCGTCGAGGTTGAGGTCGATGGACATGCCGTTGCCGGCACTTCTGCTACGCCGTCACGACCTTCCCCGCCAGCAAGACTGTTGGATGGAGTGCCTCTTGCTGTCCAGGAGGCGTGGATTTGCGAGGACCTCATGTTCGTCTTACAGGGCGTCGAGGGAGAACTGATCCGCTACGCTGAGGGGTATGACCCGATGGACGTTGAGCAGAGGCTGCAAGGCGCACGATGGCAGGTCGATTCCACCCTCGGTGAGCTACCAGTACACCCACATAATCAGCTGACATCAGACCCTTCGCTACTCTCGCTTGTGAACCGTCTACTGCCGATAGCGACGTTCTTCACGTCTGTCGAGGCGTCGATCGAGCTCCGCAACTCGCCCGAGTACGGCATGGTCGGGCATGCGCTCTCGGCCGGCATCCGCGGCATGCTCAAGGAGTACCGCGTGCTGACGGCGCAGCTCGAGTCGCTGTTCCTGACGAGCTCGACGTTCACGCTGCAGACGCTCTACTTCCACTTACATCCGACGCTGCACACGATGTCGCTGCTCAGCAGCCTGTGCATGGCGCTCGAGACGGACGAGAAGCAGAACGACGACGACGCATCAGATGACGAGGACGATGGGCTCGGCGGCATGGCCGAGGAGCTCGGACTCGGAGGCGCCCTCGGCCTCATGCGCAATCTAAAGGCGCAGGAGGGGCTGATCAACGGAGGAGGTCTGGTCGTCGGCGGCGAGGTGCTTGGCATCATCTGCGAGCGAGAAGCAACCATGAGCGGGTGAGTTGCGATGCGGTCGCTCACCAACTGACACCAGTGACCCGACAGCGACCTCTCTGCACTCACAACTGCTGCTGCACGCCTCACAGCCGTACGCGCGCATGCTACTCCGCTGGATCTCGACAGGCAAGCTGTCCGACCCGTACGACGAGTTCATGGTCAAGGAGTCAGGACACATCACGAAGGGCGTGCTCGAGTCGGACTACACGGACGAGTACTGGGACCGGCGGTACACGCTGCGCGACGGCAGCTCTCTCGCGTCGTCGTCAAAGGTGCAGGGCGCGAAGGCGCCGAGTCTCGGCGCGGCCCCGAACCCGCGACAGGGCACAAACCGGCTGCCAGGCGGGGCGTGCATCCCCGCCTTCCTGCAGCCGTGGAAGCACAAGATCCTGCTCGCGGGCAAGTACCTGAACGTGATGCGGGAGTGCGGCATCGACGTGAAGAAGGACGACGACGAGGCGGGCAGCGACCAGCCGATCGTCATGAACGAGCCGAAGTGAGTCCAGCTATCCATACCGGACGTTTAGCTGACGCCAGGTTCTACAAGCGGATCGAGGACGCGTACATCTACGCGAACCGGACGCTTTTGAAGCTGCTCGTCGAGGAGCAGGAGCTGATCCCGCACCTGCGGTCTCTGAAGCACTTCTTCTTCGCCGACCAGAGTGACTTCCTGACCAACTTCCTGGACCTGGCGCACAGCGACCTGACGAAGAAGAGCGCAAAGCAGGTGTCGATTGTGAAGCTCCAATCCCTGCTGGATCTGGCCGTGCGCAACCCTGCGTCCTCCTCCTCGAACGACCCCTACAAGGACAACCTGAAAGTGACAATGGCAAGCCAGGGACTGTACGACTGGCTGCTGAAGATCGTGACGCACACGAGCTCGCTGGAGGACGGCGAGCTGGACTTCGCGCTCTCCGAGCCAGCAACGAAGGACAAGGAGCTCCTCGGCATCGACGCCGTCACGTTCGACTACACGGTCAAGTTCCCGCTCTCGCTCGTCATCTCCCGTAAGGCTATAACGCGGTACCAGCTCCTCTTCCGGTTCCTGGTGCACCTGCACCATCTGGAGGCGGGACTGGCCGGCATGTGGCTCGAGCACAAGACGCCTTTGTGGGGTCCAACAGGAAACGCGGACATGGACGCGTGGGCGCGGCGCATCTTCGCCTTGCGCGCACGCATGCTCGCGTTCGTGAGGCATATGCTCGCTTACGCGACGGGAGAGGTGCTCGAGAGCAACTGGCGCGCGCTCGAGGCGCAACTCGCAAAGGTCCAGACCGTCGACCAGCTCATGCGCGACCACGTCGACTTCCTCGACACGTGCCTCAAGCAGTGCATGCTGACCAACTCGAAGCTGCTGAGCGTCTACTCCAAGCTGATGCGCACCATCTCGAGCTTCATCGCGTACCACGACCGCAACTTTGTCGCCGAGATGGAGGCGTTCCGCAAGGATCCTGTTAGGGGGAACGACGCGGGCAAGGTCGAGCACCGCTGGAACCAGCTCAAGAAGTTCGAGCTCCACTTCACGCACAACACGAACCTGCACCTGGATGCGGTGACGTACAACGCAGGCAGCGAGAACGTCGCCCTCCTCGCGCTCGTCACGCGGCTGCACCAGACGACTCTCCGCCGATAGCCAGATAGCTAGACATGCAACCATAATGAGAGCAACGAGACGAGCGAGAAACCAAACCCATACATCTTGAAAAATCCCCTACAAGTTTCCTTCCTCCTGTCTGCTATGTTGTCCTACTTATATCAAGCGCCGGCCTGGTTTATATGGTGTTTCGGCGGGGCGGTGTGGAGTGTGGCGCGGTGGTGCGCGGCGCAGTGTCGCGCAGTGATGTGGGGTACTTCGGCACCAGGGCGCGGCATGTGGGAATCGCCTCCGAATGAGGGAGGGGGGTATCGTGATCGTGACAGGATCAGAGAGAACGCAGAAAGACTAAACTAATGAAGAAGAAAATAGAGAGTTCAGAAACTAAGGTGTAGCGAGGCGAGGGCGCGGGAGGGCGCCACTCGAGCCAATTCTGAAGTGAGGGAAACCAAAAACATCCGAGAGATGATGATAGAAACGCAAAGGTGGTAATGAGTGGGAAAAACGAATGCTGTCTGTCGAATTTTGGGTGTCGCATGGGACGATATGCTTAGAAGCACTTGAGCTTCTGGTCTGAGCGCTTCGAGACCTTGGCGTCGACCATGCGGTCGAGCTTGGCCTTGCACTGCGCGAGCTCGGTCTTGGACGCCTCGAGGCGCTGGCGGTCCGCGATGCGCTCGTACTGGCAGTCGGCGAGCTCGTTCTTGATCTCGACGAGGTCGCGGCGCAGGCTGTCGCGCTCGCGCTTGAGCTCGGCCATCTCGCGGTTCACGTCGTCGACGCGCACCTTGAGCTTCGAGTTGTTCTTGCGGAGCTCGATCAGGTCCTTCGTGAACGCCTCGTTGTCCTTCTGCGCGCTGCCGAGCGACGACTCGAGCTCGATCAGCTTGTCCCGCGCCTCGGTTAAGGATGCGAGCGCCTCCTCCCGCTCCGCGAGCGCCTTCTCGACCTCGGCGACAGTGACGAGGCTCTCGGGGCGCAGGCTGACGGCGTGCCCGTCGTGCGAGTCGTACTTGCTCGAACGGGCCGACTCGACGCTGCCCTCGTGCGCGCTCGTCCGTCCGGGCAGAGACGCGTTCGTGAGTGTCGGAGAGAGGATCGCCTCCCGTCCCGCCGGGAGTGGCGGGAGCGGCGCAGTGGGCGGCGGCCCGATAGGCGGCAGCTTGGAGCGCGAGCTGCGGTCGATCATCTGCTTCGAGTCCCGGTTCTTTGACAGCTCCTGGTTCTGCGACTTGAGGTCGGCCGCCTCGGCGGACAGCACAGAGCAGCGCTTCTCGAGCTCGGCGAGCTTGTTCAGGTCCGCAGAACGCTGCACCTCGTGCTCGTCCCGGATCTTGGACAGCTCGAACTTAAACTGGTCCGCCTTCATCTTGAGTTGCCGCTTCTCATCCTCGGCAGCCTGCAGCTCCTTCTCCATCTCCTCCATCGCCTGCACAATCATGTTGTGCTCCTCGGCGGGAACCATGTCCTCGTCGTTCGAGGCAGCGGCCGCTCCACCGGCAGCACCCGCGGCGAGACCGGCAGCAGCAGCAGCGGCAGCGAGGGCAGCGGGAGACGTGCGCTCCGAGAGCTCCTGCTCGGCCTTGAGCTTAGCCTCGTTAGCGGCGGCGAGCTCGTGGCGGAGCGACTCGACAGCAGCAGAGGACGCGGTCAGTTCGTCCTGCAGCTTGGACAGAACATCGGCGTGGCGCTGCTCGACCTCGGCGATATCCTTGTTGTGCGAGGCGACGAGGTTGTCGCGTTCCTGCTGGTGTCGTCGTCCCGTGGCAGCGAGCTCCTCCCAGGCAGCGTCCAGAGCCGACTTCATGTCGCTCGACTCTCCGCGCTCCTCGGTATGCCGTGTCTCGAGGTCGGCGAGGTTGCGGGCGTGCTCCTCGCGCAGCTCCTCCAACTCCGTCTTGTGCTGCGCCAGCGTCTCCTCGAGCTTCTGGCGGATCGCACGAGCAGTGTTGTTGTGCTCGTCCTCGAGCGCCGTGATCGAGCGCGCGTGGTTGACGAAGATCTTGTCGATCTCATCAGCGTGCTCGCGACGCAACCGCTCGATGACGTCCTCCGTGTCGAACGACGCTGGCGTCGTACCCTGCTCGAGCGTCTTCTTCAGGTACTTGATCTCGGCCTCGCGCTGCTTCAGCTGGGCGTCACGGTCGGTAACGGCCTTCTGCAGAAGGTTGATGTCGATCTCGAGGCTCTGCACGGAACGCATCGGCTTGGACTCGAACGGCATCGACTGGCGCTTCGGCGAACGGTCGAACTTGGGCGATCGCTCGTACGCAGTGAGAGTGCCGTTGCCGTTAGCAGGCGGGCTCCAGGAGTAGCGAGGCGAGTTGCTCATGTACGCTAAGCCGTTGATGCTCTGTGAGAGGGAGAGGGGGCGGAGGATACGCTCGGAGTTGATGCGGCGCGCGTCAATGGAGTTAGCACGGAACGCGGCGTAGGGCGAGCGCTGGAGCGACAGCGGGTCGTCGGTGTGGATCTGGGGCGAGACAGCACGGCTGGCGAGCTTGGGCGTCTGCAGTGTCGTCTCGCTCTCGCTCGACTCGTTGCCGGTGGATCCGCGCTTGTTGTTCGTGGTCGAGTCACCGTCGCGCTCCTCGTCCTCGTCCTCGAGCTCCTCGTCATGCTCTGACGGGGGCTCAAGAGCCGGGGTAGCGGGGTGCTGCATCTCGTGGCGCATCTCGATCTCGCGCAGGCGCATGAGGAGGGCCTCGTTCTCCTTGCGGAGAATGTCGACCTCGGACTCAGAGTCCTCCGCGATCGTGCGCAGAGCAGGGGTCTCGGGCGGTGTCGGGCTCGTGGACTTGGGCGCGTCGTGAGACGGTTCAAGAGCGGGAACGGGGACGTCCTTGGCAAATGCAACGGTGGGCGAAGTAGCAGCCTTCTTCGGCGTGATCTCCTCCCCCTCCTCCACCTGCACCTCCTCAGGCAGGTCGTCAGAGAGGTCGATCTCGCGAGGCATCTCGATGTGGCCGTTGGTGGGGGCCGTGTCGGCCTGCGATTCCGCCTCACGCTCCTTCACTGATGGTGTCTCAAGCTTCTCCGGAACCTCCTCGGCGGCCTCCTTCGTGCTCTCCTCGATCTCCTTCTCCTTGACCTCGGACTTGGGCTTGACCTCCCGTTCCTCAGGTCTCGGGATCTCAGGCTCGCCCTGCTTGGCCTCCATGGACGGACGCGAGACGATGGACAGGTCATCATCGTCCTCGTCGACGTCCTCCGGCATGTCGGCAGCGGAGCGGGTCACAGCGGCAGTGGTGGCGGAAGCGGTAGCAGCTCCCGCAGCGCCCGCGAGCAGAGCCTGAGCCTTGCTCTTGGACAGCTTGTCCTCGAGCTCCTGGATACGGCGTTCTCGGGACTCGAGCTCCTCCAAGAGCAGGTTGACATCCTGCTGGTTGTCGACCATGGACATGCGGGCCTCGAGGTCGCGAACGGTGGACTCGCGCTCTTCAGCCTCACGCTCGTAGCGCTCAACGAGGTCCGCGAGTTCCGTCGCCCGATTGTCCGACGTGGCGATGCGCTGCTCGAGTTGCGTGATGTACGTGTTGCTCTTAGCGGACTCGGCCTTGAGATCCTGGATCTCCTTGGTGAGGCCGGCGATGACATCGGTCTGGCGATCGTCGTTGTCGGTGAAGTTGCGGAACTTTTGCTCAAGGTCGCGGATGTACGCCTCGGACGACTCGTTGCGGGCGGTGAGCTTCGTGAGACGACCCTGAAGCTCGGTGACATAACTCTCGTGCTCCGAAAGCCGCTCTTGCGTCTTGATCAAGTCATGTGCCTGCTCCTCGTGCGACTGCTCACGTGCGGCGGCCTCTGCGCGGAGCATCGCAAGCTGATTGTTGAGCGAGGTGACGACCTTCTCGTACCTGGTGGCGATGTTAGCACTGCTTACCCGCGGGACGTATTGGCTGGTGGTCGAGTGGTCGTCAAGCAACCGGCGGCCATGCGGTACTCACTCCAAAACAACCGGCTCGATTGTCTCGTTGAACTGCCTAAGCTTGTCGTCCTCGAGCGCGTCCGGATCGCTGAGCGCGACAATCTCGCGGCACTTCTCAAAGTACTGGTCCTGCAACTGCGAGTAAGTCAGCAAACGTGTGTCTCGGCCGTAAAGGACCTCGTGGAAAGGTTTGTAGCGAAGAAGCACCAGGGACAGGAACAAGGATGAGCCAAGAAACTGCTACGTCGGCCCCCACATCCCTGTCCACCAGCCTCTAACTCTAATACTTACGTGGCTGAAGTCGTCCTCCAGGTCGGCCAGCTTGTCGGTGAGCTCCATGACTTGGCGAGCGAGTGCCTCCTCATCGACTGAAGACTCAAATCTACCCGCACTTCGCACCGCAGCCCCAGGGTTAGCCTCGAGGGTTGAGATCTTTGTGCGGAGCTTGAGCACCGTGTTACGGAGGTAGTCGATGTCGTCCCAGCCCACCTCAGACTGGTTCTTGCTGACGCTGTTCTTGATCCTGCGCGCACGCGACGCGTAGTTGATCGTGTTGATGGTCTCCGAGATGTTGTACTCGAGGGGCGAGATACAGGCGATCATCGTGGTCATCGCATTTCCGCCGATCGAGTCTGCGGATCAGCACATGCCATTCCGTCGTTCTGTTCCATTCCACAGCCCCTGCCCACAGAGATGGCCCCAGAGCATTGCGACTCCACCTC
The DNA here is from genome assembly GCA_039545375.1 of Trichosporon faecale. NCBI lineage: Eukaryota > Fungi > Basidiomycota > Tremellomycetes > Trichosporonales > Trichosporonaceae > Trichosporon > Trichosporon faecale. Next base: position 2,754,523 of record BCLU01000003.1, on the reverse strand, counting down.
TCGACAGGGGCTAGCTCGTTTCAAACTCACCTTGCAACAATCTCGTCAGTTTAGAGTCTCGGTACGGAACGTGTCCGCGGTTCTTCGCGGGTTCGGCGACTGCGATGAGTGTCAGTTACAGTTCTGACGAACATTGCGGAATACGTACGAGCAGAAATGACGTTTCCGAGGGCGAGGAGACCGCTGTTGATCGAGATTCCCTCCTTCATGCGCTCGGCTTGGGCGCCCGTTCGCTTCAGGCGCTCGGAACCAGCAAGATCGACCAGGTTGAACTTGCTGGTCACGACAACGAGCTCATCTTCGTTGTGAGGCGCCGGAGCGCCGGGACCGGTGTACATGCTAGATGGGCGCATGAGCTTGTTGTAGCTCGAGGGAGGCTGGGCACGAGTGAAAACCGGCGTGGTAGACCGGGACCCGTTGCCGCCGGCGACCACAGACATCGGCCGCCTCGACGGTGTCATCCGTCCGCTGGGAGCAGCGTCGCTGTTGCCGCTGTCTGCCCTGCGCGTCTGGATGAGCGTCAGGGCGAAGATGGCGTGCGAACGCGACGAGGTCTGGTTCATGTTGGTCTCACCGGTCCTTCGGCGGAGAGATCCCTCGCTGAGGAGCTGCATGACCTCGGACACGTTGGCGACCTTGATCTCGCGGACTCCAGACCAGACGATGCGGCCGTCCTGGTTCTCGCGGATCGAGACGGGCATGTTGGTGTTGCTCAGCAGGTCGATTAAGTCCTCGTTGTACAGCTCAAGGAAGGAGACACGGCACTCCCAGCTGGCGCCTGGGCCAGACTGCAGGCGGATCTCCTCTGCTCGGCGGAAGACCTGCTCGACGGTGCGGGGAATCAGACCCGCGCGCGAGTGGTCCGACAGGTCGAGGTAGTCCTCCTCATCTCCGGTCGTTCCCATCGAGTACGACTTTCCAGAGCTCGTCTGGCCGTACGCGAGGAAGGTGACGTTGAAGCCGCGGAGGAACTCCTCGATCCTCTCACGCGCCGTCACATTGTACAGGTCGATCTGAGACGACTGCTCGCCGAGAACGCGGTCAAAGGTGAACGTCGGATGCCTCTTGCTGGTGGACGCGACGGACGCAGATCCCGCCAGCGTCGCGGGGTCGACGCTCACTCGGACTTCGGTCGACGACGTCGGGTGGACAAGCACGGACCGATGGCGAGAGGGGATATTAGGGTCCTCGGGCTCAGATGGGCGAATGCGGAGTACTGATTAAAGTTAGTAAAATTGGGCCATGCCTGCACGGAGAGAGATAATGGCGACACCATCCGGTTACGCCTACGCGCCAATGGATAGAACCCCCACTATATGGAGGTGTTGGTCCGTGCTGACGCCGCGAACGCCTTCTTGCCTGGCGACGACGTTGCCGGGGGCGACGCGCCGCGCAGCCGCCAACGAGCACGGTGTCATGTCGTAGCGGGACACGCGCGGATTCTCAGATCAGTACTCACCTACGCGCACCTGCCCCTTGTCCGCGCTGTCCTCGGCTGTCGGTGATGAGCTCCTGTTGCTGCTGGAGGGCACCGAGGGTATCGGGTCGCTCGACGGCGGCCCGTAGCTGCGGTAGCGGCCGGAGGCGGATTGAGGCCTCGGCAGCTGTGAGTGTGGTGATTGGGGGGTGGGTGATCCCACGAGAGACGCGCGTCGGCGCGCCGGCGAGGGAATGGCGGACATGGCTGCCATGAGATCTGGGGCGGTTCACTCAGAACGTCGCGACTACCGACGTGTCGAAAGCGATCCAGCACGGGTGCGAGGTCGGCTGGCTGTAATCAGGCGACGGACCGTGTCGAGCCGGAGACCCTTGCGGTGGGCAAGAGACGTGTACCGTGTCGGCGACGGGTAGCGGCGACGGACTGCAGGGCCGGAAGGGGAGGGAAGGGACGGGGGTCGAGATCTTGGCCGCGGACTTGGGCGTTGCCGAGTGATCGATCAGTCGTGCAGGCCAGTCGTGCCGGTGCCCTCGAGGAAAAGAGAATGCCGGGTGGCGAGGAAGGACCAGTCGGGCAGTGAGTCTGAGTCTGGAAGCAATGTCGTTACGGTGTCAAAGCAAAGACAATGTTCGTGGGTGGACGTGTGAGATGGGTCGGGCAAGCGGTGTTGAATGTGAAAGTGAGAGGAGGGTGTGAGGGTAGTCGTGCGTGATGCGTGATTGCGTGTGGAAATTGAGGGGGATTTGTGTGTGTGTACGTGTATTGTGTGGACGGGTGTGTGTCGATCGGATACTTTGGGTGCTTGGGTTGCGCAGTGTACAACGGGAGGGCGGGGCTGGGCGGGAGAGAAGGGGGGAGAAGTAACTGATGGCGAGCCAAGGGCGATGGACGGCGAGGAGGGTGGTGACTTGACGAGATGAGAAAGAGAGGGATGGGACGGCGGTGGTGTGAGAGGGCCAGCTGGCGAGGAAGACGCGCGCGGGTGGACGGGTCAACGGGTGTGTGTGTGGGTGGACGGGTCGCTTGGTTGCCTGGCTGGCGAGGGGTGAGGGGTGGATTGAGTGATCAGCTCGTAATGGATGGTAATGATCGGGCGGTGGTTGCAAAGCAATGGGTAATCCGCGGTAATGGGCTGGTGAAGCGTGCATAACTAAAGAGGGGGGAAGGAAGGCAGCGGCAGGCATGAGGCGTCAGACCCTGTGTGGGTGGCCGGGGTGAGGGGTCCGGTCAGGATATCAGGATCATCCATTTTCGCCTCCCACTGCCAGCCAGCAGGGAGTGTGCGATGCGAGTGTAGTGAGTGAGTGTGCTAGACCAGGCAGACCAGCGAGGAACAAGGGGTAGAACGGCAGCAAGCGAGCCAAGGAAGCACCTGTTAGCTGAGCGAGGCACGCACAAAGGCACTATGTGCAGCCATGTCATGGACGTAGCTGCGTGCCGGGGCGTAGCTCCCGAGGCATGCCAGCCAGGCCATCCAGAGTCGCCATCCAGCCAGACACGACTTTCAGGACGACCCAGGGCCAACCCACGACAGGGTGCCCAGGGATCCAGGGAGCAACGAGCCCGAAAGCCAAGGGCCGAGAGGCGCAGCCAGCCAGGCCTCCCAGCTCAGTTGTCCCAGACCATGCGCCCCGCCTTGCAGCCAACGAAAGCCAACGAAAGGGGACGTGGTCCGAGCGTCCACTTCAGGATTAAATGTCGCAAGTGTGCTGTCCCCAGGATGGTCCAGGGCAGGGCTGCCTCCTTTACGCGTTTCCTAATCGCTCGCTAATCCCTCTTGTAACGAGCACATGAAGCACAGGCAGAGGCCCTAATCCAGCGTATCAAGGCCATTCAAGGTAGCATGTGCTGCACCTCGAGAGAGCATCGCAGGAAGCAAAGGCGCCAGAGGCAAAGGCCGCAGGGCTCCCTGACACCCCATCGTCGCGGGTTCCTAGCCCGGGGGGTGAAAAAGGGGCTCGAATGGGCGCCAGCCCTCGACGTCCTGCTGGCCCTGCTGGCCCTGGCCCAACTGACACCCGAGACAGCGTCCCCATCGCCTTCCCCTCTGCGCCGTCTGCGCCCTCTCTGCAGTGCAGTGCTCATCGACCAGCTCCAGTCAAGGATTGAGCAAGACGACTGGCCACATGGCCACCACTCCCGGGCAGCCCGGACAGCCCGGGTCCTGCGCCTTCGCCCGTTGACCCGTTCCCTGCCCGGGATCTGTAGATGAGTATTAAGTATTTGCTTCGCATCAATTCACTGTCTTTTGAGAGTTACCACAGATTCCATGCTCCATCATCTTTGCTGCACCGCGGCTGCGCAGTGGCTCCGGTGGCTCCGTAGTGGCTCGTCTTCCCTACGGCTACGCATTAAGTAATGCACGCCTTCATTACCGCAGCCACTGCACACGATAACATTGGACAGAGGACACAGGCCTGAGACAGATCTGGACCGACAGCTGCCCCGCGTATGCGCCATGCAGTGCGCGCAGCACATGGCACACACACTGTCGCTCGCAGTGGCACTCGAGGCACTCGAGCTACTCGAGGCACAGCAGCTCGCACAACGAAAGACCCACTTTTCAAGTGACCTCCAACTTCGCAAAAACGTAAGAATGACAGCATTCAAGCATGCTTTGGCTCGTAACGTTATGACCCCAGGGAAACCGAGCAGGCCCGTAAGCCTGAGTAGGGCCGAGCGCTTGTGTTATCGCCGCCGTCTTGCCAGCTGCAGCCATGGGCATCCGGCTCAACCATGCACCCGGTCCTGACAATGCACGAGAACCCGGGGGTGCCGGAGCACATGCTGAGGTACAGCGATGCTGAGAACCATGAACGCGAGCACGAGCTTGGGATGTTCCCTGCGTTCCTCAACGTACCTGCAGTTCCCTTTCGCTTCCAGCGTTGCGTACGTTCGCGTACATCCTTGCGTAAACAAGAAGCACGAGCTCGCCGTTTTTACGACTGGTTACGACAACGGTAAGACCCGGAGGTACGAGGGTGGACGGGGCTGCTGTAAACAACGGGCTGCAGACTGTCGCCCGCTCACCGTGGGCTCGGCGCAGCCCATCATTGGCCTGACTGTACCCCCAGACTCTGCGATGCTCGAAGCGAAACAGCAATGATACGAGCGTCGTTTCGTCAGAAGCACAGCAGTGCCACTGCACAGAGCGATCGTGCAAGGAAGTGCAAAGTGCAAGGGTAAGCAGAGTCCGGTTGGCCGGTTGGAGGAGCGTGCCGGACGCCCGGGCGTCCGGACTCTCGAAAGCAAAACCTCTAAACTCTAAATCTACGAGTTCCAGAACTTGACCGACAGCCCGGCTTCCTGGCCCTTCTGGCCACAGCTGTGTTGTGCTGCGGCGTGGTACGTGATTCGGCGACACTTGACTCGCCGTGCCGAGTCCGGGCTGGCCGGGCTGGGAGCTGGGTGGCTGGCCCGCTGGCCCCGAGTCGAGTCCGAGAGCAGAGGTCGGAAGCAGGCTTGAGCCAATACACGCCGAAACCCTCTGCTTCATTAGGACTGGCCTGAGGAGTGGATCTATCACGCCGCCGCGTTAAGGTTTCGCACAGTACGCGAGACAGACGCGCCTGGCTTTCTGGCTCCCAGAATCTGCCAGAGCGCGTCTCGTTACAGCGCTTACAGCAGCACCGATGCAGTGCGGACCCCATATCAGTTCTGAATGGGAACTCGAAACAGACCTCACAGGCTGCGGACCAGTCACGTCTCGAGCTGATGCGCTGGTAACGTAAAGACGCAAACACGCTAACCGCCTTGTTTCCTGTCACAGAGCACGCCTACGAGCAAGAACCATGGGACATGATACGCTCGTCAGGTCGCCAGCTGCCGGAGCCAGGATGCCTGATGCGGCCAGACGGACTGACGGACGCGATTCGGAAGCCAGTTTGGGGGCAGGAGGCTCACTGGATGTTCGACCCCACCCTGAACGGCCTGTCGGTTGAGACGACAGGGTGGGAGCCGGCACTTCTGACATGTTTCAAGCGACAGTCCCCTTGCCTAAGCAGTTGCCCTTTTCATCGCCTGCTCCTGCATCGCTGCAAGCCTGGTACTGGCGCTGGTGTTGAAAAGCTGGTGACAAACAGAGGTGTTATTACGGAGGGGTCGTTACGCAACTTTTTTCTCGCTGCAGGTTGATCGAGAGCTTGCTTCGAGGGTTCCGGGTTGAGCTACGGCCCCTCGTTCCCCTCGGAGGTGAACACGGACGGCGCGCGACGCGCAGGGCGACCGAAGCTAGCCCGCCGCAGACAGTGGTAGGTTCACTGGAACCAGCGGGGGAACCAGCTGGCCACCGGTTAGTCGCTGAAACCTCCTGATCCGGCAAGTGCGCAAGTGCCATACGCGCTGGTCTGTGCGCCGACGCGTACCCTTCTCTGTCACCTCTTATGGTGCCCGCCGGGCATGCCGGGCAACATGCATAACGCTCCTCAACACTGCAAGGTCCGTAGAGCAGAACGAAGTGTGGGTGAGGTACAATTGTGCACCTCACTGGACTGTCAGACAGGCAGCGAAAGCGCCAGCGCCTGACGGCGCGCGGATCAGGCATTGAGGCGCCGAAACATACGTCCCGCGATTACTTCGGAACAGACAGGAACGAGCCGGAATGAGTCTGACAAGACTGCTCCTGCACACCGAGAGGCAGCTGAAGGCAACTGATGAGGTAAGGCGTGAGTCAAGTGTTTATGCTTGTTTGTCTCGCGATGCTTCTCGTCAGCGCGTCAGTGCGTCAAGCGGTCTGTCTCACTCAACCCCTACGACGGCTGTCGCGCAATAACTGTCAGCGACGGATTGTGGGTATCGAGCCAGAAACACTCGCTGTGCCTGCGATTCCGGAGCTCGCATCGCGCGCAACTTTGGGTTCGAGTGCCCATTAGTGTATCATGTCTGCACAAGAGGACGCTCCGGTGCATAAGTGTCGCGATTCCGTCGCATAGGTGTTTGGTTACTTCCAGCGCCCCGTCCTGCTGGCAGGGACACCGAGCTTGAGCCGAAGCAGCAGCTCCTGCAGCTCGGCGCTCCCTGGGCTCTTCGCGTTGTCTTCTACCTCGCCCTCGAGCAGGAGCTGGAGGTCCTGCTCCGCGTCCGCCTCGGTCTTCGCCTTGTGCTCTCTGTCGCCGGAGGCACGGTCCGCGTGCCCCGGGGTGCGGAGCGAGAGGCGCTCAAGCGCATGGAACTGGCGTTAGCTTTGCGCAAAGCAAGCTTCTTAAGCTCAACACAATGTGGGACTCTGGTATGGGCTGCTTTACACTTTCCGGCACATCTGGCAAAGTTCAGCCAGCCCAGGGTCACCTGGGCAGAAGCTGAATTGAGCATGAGGGCGCTCGCCAACTTTGCCAACTTTGCTGCTGGCCCGGTGCCGGTCCAACTGATCGCCCTCGAACTTAATGCACTCACGAAGACGGCAAACTTGTCGGTCCACTCGAGCCTGATCGCCAGGACCTGCTGGGCGCCCTTCTCGGTGTTCCCGCTTCGCTCGGTCTCCTTCACAGTCTTGCTCAGTTCCAAGATAAGGGACAGCAGCGACATGAGGATCTTGAAGGTGATTTGGTGGCCGGGCTGCGGCGACAAGAGGCACGCCCTCAGGATCCGGTTCATGATGACATGGTGGTAGAGGACGAGCGAGTGCGCAGACTGCAGCTGGGACAGTGTACCGAGCTGCGTCTTATCTTCCTCGTCGCCCTCGACGTCGAACACCTCGTTGTCGAGGTCCTCGAACTCGTCATCGTCCGCAGGCGTCATGGGCCGGCTCTCAGTGTGCACTGTCAGGTGCGCACGGCGTCGCAGCTTGTCCAGGCGGCGGCGCATAACCTCCCAGTTCTGCCGGATCGCAGTGTCCAGGATGTACCGCGTGATCGCAGTGACGAACCAGCTCATGCAGAATCGGAGGTGGCGGAGCGCGACGTCCGCCTCCCCCTCGTACAGCGACTGGTCCTTGCGTCTAGGCGCAGCCAAGTGCGCATTCCTCTTATGCAGGTCAACTCCTTCCTTAGAGGACTTGCCGTCGCCGAACTTCATGACGTCGTAGAAGAGCGAGCTCAGCACCGTCTCGGCGCGCTGCAGCCGCAGAAGGAGGTTGTGCACACTCTGGTACTTCTCCATAATGCTCGCTGGAAGTAGGGTCGAGATAACCGGCGGCGGAGAGTAAGACAGGTACAGAAAGTCGAGCGCTTCGATCGCTGCTTGTCAGTTTCGGACAGAACTCGTTCAAACTCACATGTGGGGTCTAACCACTTCGCTCTGCGGCCATCGTTCTCCTCGGGCAAGGGACGGATCGCAAAGCTCACGAGGTTCTCGACGTTCCAGCCGTGCTCGTTGGGCTGCTCCTCATCGAGAAGCGTCGTGCGAAGCGCGAAAGCCAGCTCGCCGCCTCCGGGCGGCCAGCGTCGCCGGTCGCTGAGACCCAGGCCCAGACCGATACCCATGTCCTCCTCTGCCTCCAGCCCACGCTTGCCCCGGTTACGTTCGCGGTGACTGAGCAGCCCGCTCGACCCGCCGTTGGGAGTGAACAGGGCTGTCCCAACGCGCTCCACGAAGCCTGCGTTGCCGCCAAGCCAGTACTCCCGCAGCATGTCCAGGTGGCTCAGGAACGAGAGGTCATCGAGGTAGAGCGAGATCAGCGCCTGCGAGATGAGCTGGGCGTGTGTCAGGAGCGGGGCCAGAAGCTGTGAGCTGATGTAGAGCTCGAGCGTGGGCGAGTCCCCGAGCAGCGGCTCGTCGGTGTGGAACTCCACGAAGTTCTCGATGTCGTCGAGCGGAGCAGCCTTCCACACCTGAGGAAGGTGAGAGCCGGGTGGTTGGCTAAGAGTCGACCAGAAATCGACCGACTCCAAAGGCGGCGTCGTTGGGCAAGGTGAGCTAGGTCGAGACCGCCACCTGGAGCCGGCTGAGGACATGGAGATCGTACGCGAGCGCGTCCCGCGCCATTTGTCCACCTCGCGTTGCACACGCCTCGAGTGCTGGCGCACGTCACATTGGCTGAAAGTCAGTTGAGGCCACGCGACAAGCAAACTCACGCATCAGCACCCCAGCCCCAGTTGGCCCGGAGAGACCAGTCGTTGCACAGCGGATGAGCACCATTTGTCGCCTCATACAGCGCTCTCAGGGAGCAACCAGCGTCGAACAGTGTCCTGCGGATCGCGCGCGGAATGAACGTCGGCATACGCCGCGCGGTGAACGAGTATTCCCAGCGGCCCTCAATGCGCTCCCTGGTGATACCGAGGTCGAGCCACGGCTGCGACTCGTCGTCGACCTCAGGACAAGGCGCGAGGCCGAGCCACTGATGTAGCAGGTCCAGGAACGGCTCCGACGACCGCGAGAGAATGTACGCCAGGGAGAGGACGAGGTTGGACTGAGACGACGAGGTCGTCATCCACGCGACGAGGTAGGAGTGCAGGTGGGAAAGGAGCGAGGAAGGCCGCGCGGGCAGACCAACGGGCCGCTTCTGGTCCAACGGCCAGCACATCACCTCGCACCACGCTGTCACTAGCTCTCGCGCGTCGCGCAGACCCATCTCGCGCCGCAGCCACGGCGCCATCTTCGGGTCGTAGTTGACCTCTTGCATCTTGGCCATGACGTTGCGAACTCCTTCAGCCAGTCGCTCCTTCACGTACGTCAGTACGGTCGACAGAGAGTGCAGGAGCGCATGGTGTGTGGGAGTGATTGGCCTGGAGTCAGTTTACCGTTGAAGTTCATCCCAACTCACGTAGCGTTGTGCTCCTCGATGATGATCTCCAACCGCCTCACACCGGTACCGATGTCCAGAAATCCTTTCACGAGGCTGCACTTGTCAGCTCATCGTATAGTCAACCTAGCTTACTTGGCTGATGTAACCCTTTCCACCCCAATGGCCCTTCCCTCCGCGTAGACGAACCGCCCCTCGCGCCGACTCCACCTCAGCGAGTCGTTCATGGCCGTGCCGAGCGTGGCGCGGAGCATGAGCTCGAGCAGCTTGAACGACGTGATGGGCGGGTTCGACGCAGGTGTCTGAAGGCGGGGGAGGCTTAGCGGCGGAGTTGACAGCGTGATCAGTGGGTCGAAGTACTGCGGCTTCTCGGAGAGGTATGGCGTGTCCGAGGAAGACGGCGTCCATGTTAGCGGCTGGGCAAGTCAGCTCTCTGTTCACGTCGTGCAGCTCACCTCGAGTCTTGACGGGCCCGCTAAAGCCGCCTGAGCCCAGAGATCTTGCTCCGTGGCCGGCCTGGCCTGCTCCTTCGCCTCCTGCTTTGAGCCTTCCTCGTCGTCATCTTCTGAGGGGTGGTCGTCAAGGACAGGTGCAGCGTGTACGGCTTCCTCGCCCTTGCTGGTCTCCTTCGGTCGAGAGTCAAACGGCACCTCGTGAGCGGCCGCAATCAGGAGTCCTTCCCTCAGCGAGCCCAGCAGCCGCTCTACACCGGGCGCACGCTCGTCCAGCGGCGGAAGTGTGAACTGCGCCTTGCTCGGGCTCAGCTGGGGCAGGCTCGGCGGCCTCTCCTTGAGCGGCGAGAGGTTGAAGAGCGACATATAACCCTCGCTGTCTTCCTGAAGGTCAGCTCATACGCGTCGCTGTGGCAGCTCACCTATCCTTGCGTCTGAGATACTGTGAATGTGGGTAACACCAACCAAGACGCGTCCACTATGGCGTGAGCACTCTGACGTTGATGGAACAACAACATCACGTGACCCCACGTGGCGACATTTGGCCACCCGAGCATTTTCTGACGTCGATCAAGATTTCAGGCCGACCCCTGTAATCTGGGAGGTTCCTCGATAACTTTCACATCCTTCACACACTCACCATGTCGCGCCCGGAAGAGCTTGCCCCACCCGAGATTTGGTACGGAGACGATGAGGCGCAGAAGTACACTGGAAAGTGAGTTTTGTGGAGCTGCACGCACCTGCAGCCATTGTGCGCCCGTGCTCCAGCTGTTCTGTGGTCACCGCCGACATAGCTAACGGACAGCACGCGTGTGCAGAAGATTCAGGCGGAGATGACGGATCGTGCGCTGGAGCTGCTGCAGCTGCCGCCAGGCGAGAGCGCGTTCATCCTCGACATTGGCTGTGGCTCCGGTCTGAGCGGAGAGCTGCTGGACGAGGACGGACACGTCTGGGTCGGCGTCGACATTGCGCCGAGCATGCTTGGTGAGTCAAGCTGACCAGCTAACCGTCGCCGGGATAGCTGACAGAGCAGAAGTCGCTCTTGAGCGAGAAGTGAATGGCGACCTGTTCCTGCAGGACATCGGGCAGGGCTTCGGCTTCCGCCCGGGAACGTTTGACGGCGCCATCTCGATCTCGGTGCTGCAGTGGCTCCTGAACGCGGACTCCTCGTCGCACTCGCCGCCGCAGCGCCTGACGCGCTTCTTCACGACGCTGCACTCGGCGCTCAAGAACCCGTCCCGCGCCGTCTTCCAGTTCTACCCCTCGAGCGACGACCAGGTCCAGCTCATCACGAACTGCGCCCAGAAGGCCGGTTTCGGCGGTGGCCTCGTCGTCGACTACCCCAACTCCAAGAAGGCGAGGAAGATGTACCTCTGCCTCATGGTTGGACAGCAGGACATCCCGAAGGGGCTTGAGGAGGAGCACGAGGCGAGCGCGCACGACAAGCGCCAGGAGATCAAGATGGAGCGCAGGCGGAGAAGGGAGAAGATCACCAGGAAGAAGCAGTCGAACAAGAACCTCACAGGCAAGGAGTGGATCCTCAAGAAGAAGGAGCTGTACAGGACCCGTGGAAAGGAGGGAGTCCCGCGAGACTCAAAGTACACGGCGCGCAAGCGTCGCGTGCAGTTCTAAGTCTGATGTTCGTCTTATCCACCTTGTACACATAGAACCCTTTGTGACCGTGATGGCATGCATTGTTAACCATTATCAGACTACTGACGCTGTTGTGAGCAGGACCGGCTAGTCAGAGCCAATCTCTCAAGGTGGAGCATTGCTCATACCGCCCTCCACCTCCAAAGCTATGGGTTGGCCTTCACCAACGCTGCGCGTCGCACTCACTCACCTGCCCCTTGCACCTACCTACCTACTGATCAGCAGGGGTCCGAAACCTGTGCAGCCTTGCTGAGGCACCGTCGCACAGATCGGCCGACAATTCGTGTATGAACCAGCCCTTCATATCGGACCCACCTCGCTGCCCGCTGGCGACTGCGAAAGGCAGGGATCACCGGCCCATCCCTTGAGCACAGACCGAGCGACAGGTTCGCAACTTGACAACGTCGGAGCTTGCGTGCCTAATCTTGAGACGACAGCGTCGCGCGCTCTTGAGTCTGGACGAGGGGCTTGTGCTTTCTTCGTGTTGCTTGCTTCAGTGTTTGCTGCTTGCTTCTATCCAACTACTTGATCAAATCACATCGAGATAAGGCTTGAGGGCTTGGCCCAACGTTGCGGTAGATATGGCACACAGAATTCACTCCAGAGGCAGTCATCTTGCAGTTGCGCTTTTGATTGTCGTTGCTTGTATCGAGTTGAGGAGAGGAGGGCTTGCAGGGATTGAGAGAGGTCGAGCGTTGTCATAACTTGAAGGAAGGCCATAGCGAAGGCGCGGCCGTGCGGTTGGTGCTCATGCAGAAGCACAGCGGTCCGCACACGTTTAGTAGTCGCGAGACTCCTCCTGGGGAGGAGGGCGACGGTCAGGAGAAGTAGAAGGCCTGAAGCGGCCAGCAGGGGAAGGCGTACGGCGGCGGTCCTCACGGTCGCCGCGGGGTTCACGGCCACTGAAGCCACGCTCACCGTCGTCACGACGAGCGCGACCAGCGTGAGGGGCATCGCGGTCGCCGCCCTCGCGGCCGCCGCGCGGGCCCCAGCCGCCTTCCTCGCGGTCACCTCCACGCTCAGGACGCTCAGGACGCTCAGGACGGTCTCCGTAGCGGTCACCTCCACGAGGGCCCCAGCGGTCGGCTCCACCGAAGCGGTCACCACCACGACGGTCGTCACGGTCGCCGCCCCAGCGTCCTCCGCGGTCTCCACCGAAGCGACGCTCGCGGTCGCGGGGGTCGTAGCGGTCGCCGTAACGGTCACCACCACGGAAGCCGCCACGGGGCGCAAAGCGGTCGTCGAAGGGACGCTTCTCGCCGCGGTACTCTCCAGGCGTGGGAGCGTGGGCCTTGTTAGTAGCCGAGTAGTCGACACGGATGGCACGGCCGTGGAGGACAATGCCGTTGAGCTTCTCGATACAGCGAGTGGCGTCCTCAGTCGAGCGCATAGTAATGAAACCGAATCCACGCGAGCGATCGGTCTACTCTGTCAGCACGGACGGCGAAGGAAGGAAGGCAAGAACTCACACGCTGGTCGTAGACGATCACGACCTTCTCGACGTCACCAAAGCGCGCGAACTCGTCCTCGAGGTCACGCTCGCGGGTGCGGATCGAGAGACCAAAGACACCGAGAACGGGGTTGGCGTCAACACGAGGGGCGTTGGGCGGACGCGACGGGGCCGCGGCGGGGCCTCCCATCTCCCTGCTAGGTAAGTAAGAGCGACGGCGAGGGGAACGAGGAGGGGGAGGGGAAGAGTGACGAGGCGAGTCCCAAGACGAAGTGGGGGAAGGCGAATAGTGGTCGCCACCACGGTCACCAGCACCGCGCAGCTTGCGCTGGGATTGGGAACGGGACAGGCCCGAGCTGCGACGGGGGCTGTAGGGGTGATAGCGGTCGGGCCGCTCCCAAGGCGAGCTCGATGCTATGGGGGACGCCAAGGGTGGCGAAGGTGACGACCACGAGCTACGCATGGCGATGATGGATGATGAGGAAGACACACGAGTGTGCCGTGTGTGGTCGAGTACACAAGGGCCTGATTGACCCACACAGGTTGGGTCGACAGCACGCGCGAGCTAGCTTGGGCGCCATGTGAAACGGCCTTTGGCTTGGGTGATGCACTCACCTGCGGTCCATGCGGTCGTCAGGCCGTCCTCCGCGGGGGTCGCGATCGTCGCGGCGGTCGCGCGACTCGCTACGAGGCTCACGGGAATCACGCATGTCGACGTCCTGGGGAGCGTCGCGCTGCTCATACCGATCGTTGGCAGGAGGGGGCGAGCGAGGGGCCCAGGTCTCACGGGATACGGGGGCGTCGGCGTCCTGCTGCGTAAGCACTTCGGGTGGTTCCTTTGCCTGTCAACATCGCTGAAACTCACCATCGTTAGTTGATAAGGATTATAAGCAGGGGACGCGGATTACACGAGACGAGAGCAAAGTTCGGTAGAGCACCAGAGGTCTCGACAACAATGATGTTATGTGGTATGGAAATCCATCGTTCAGGAACGGAATGGAATATTGCCACTGGAATTTCTCTGCTTTTATCCCGCTTTAGCCCCTCGATATCAGCCCGCTGGACCCGTTATCAGCTGGAATCATCGTGCCTCCGATCGATGCTAAGCTCTTGTCAACATCGAAGCACGATCTGTGCTCCGATTCAGGCTATCGCTCCCTTACACCAAGCCGTCGCGCGCCGTCGCTCTGTGACGCGAGCCATGTGCACCGAGGGTCGAGTGGCAAGCCGCAGAGGAATGTGCCGCTGTGCGCTGTGCTAGCGCGCCGGTATGGCTTGTACAACAGCCCCAGCTACCCCATCAGAAGGGAGGGCCCTGCTCCTGCTGTGCGGTGGCGATGAAGCTGGGTTAATTTCAGTTTGCATGTGCGTCTGCGAGGCGTGGGGTGTGTCACCTAGCCTTTGCTGAGCCCAGTAGGCAATGCTATGGGACTGCATCGTTGCTGGCAGTCGGAAGTCCGGCAGGAGTGATGAGTAGTACCTCGTGCGTGCTCTTGGCGTGCTTGTTGCGAGTTCCTAATGTGGCATCTGCAGGCACGAGGTACGCTGTAGGCCGGCTCGGAGCGGCGAACGAATGGTGCACTCCTGCTCCTTGCGGGCACCGACAGTTCCGAGTAGCGCCCCGAACGCCTCGTGTCCTGACCAGGGGAGGTAGTGCAGAGCGATGTCTGCTTGCGCATTCAAGACGCCGACACCGGCTGTTGTCATTGAAATGCAGGCGCACAACCGACTCCAACCCGTGAGCTGGTTGTAGAGGCCACAGGAACTGCTGTTTGAGACAGACTACGCATCGAAGGAACGGCATATGGCGTGCCGCGGCGTCCCATAGCGTCCAATGCCCAGGCAGCACCGGCACCGATCGAATTGCTCCAAACGCGCCGCCGGAGGTGGGCTTTGGTAACGGCTGTACCCTCACGGTCCCTGTCAATGGTCGCGAACGAGATATTCCAGGACCGGGATGTGAGTTGGTCGACGCGCTATGCTCCGTCTGCGAGGAACGGATTTCGGGACGCAGCCGCTCGCACTCGCGCAACGGACTGCGTAAGCACGCTGCATAGTGATCCACGGCTCAGGACACACATCGCACCAGTCCTGACAAGGTTAATGAACTGAAGATCCTCAGCGGACGGACCACATGGCGCTGCCCATCGCCCTGCAATGTGCAGCCTTGTCAGGTTGGCCAGGTTGGTCAAGCTCCTCCACCGTTGATTTCCTATCAAGGTCGGGGCCAGGCGTTGAAATGAGTCCCACGCTGCCAGTAATCCCCACAAGTAATGTTTTCACGGCTCCACAAATCGCTCTACGGCCGCAGCAGGGTGTGCAGCTGCGATCTTGGCCGGCTCTTGCGGCTGGCGGAGTTCTAATGCAGGTGAATCCCTCGTTGCGCAAAGTCAAAATAAGTTCCGGGCGCGTTGGCGGGAGTGATCGACAACGCGTCGCGAAATCGCGGGTGGGGTCCAATCGCAGCCGGAAGTGCCGGTTCGGTGACGACGAGTTTTAGGGTTTCCAAGGCTCGAAAAAATCGAGGCCAGTGCATGCGCGTTCCCCTCGATTCCTATTGCCCTCACGACGCAGCACGGCAGACAATTGACGGATGGTGTGCAGTAAACAAAAGCGGCTCGCGCCAGGCATGAGCTTGACCGAGTCCGTTTCCGTCGATCCTTGGACGCATGCGATGGTGATTTCGCGGTCAGGAATGGGACGCACCGGAGGGCGGGGCGGCATGGCAGCCTGAGGTCGGGGAGGGGGGCCAATGGGCCTATGGGCTTGCGCAGTGTTGAATCTTGGCAAGGTGAGAAGCAGGCTGGAGTGGATTGTCCATCAGAGCGACGGGTGAACGGGAAGTGGTCGCGCACGTCCCACCAGCATGGCCCATGGGCCATGGGCGGTGGTTGCACTGCAATTCAGGTTTGGTCGAGGCAGGACGAGCCAGGACGAGGCAGAGAGTAGCCAGGGATCAGGGGCGTCTGGCCAATTTCGTGACGGCCACTGGGAGAACCTGGGTGCATCAACCAACCACAGGGTGCGCTCAGTCGTCCGCAGTCGCGCATCGCTGGGCCTGGCGAGCTTGAATTGCTCGGGGCGCGTCGCGTCGCAGGCTAGTGACAGCTTTGCAACCTGGCCTGCGCTACGTGCGCCTCCTTCTTGGTCTCCTTCGTTCACGCCAGTCGGCTCACTCACCCTAGTACTCAGGCTCAGGCCTGCGACTGAACACAGGGCGTCGAGAGCCTTGCGCCTAAGGGCAACCCGTGCCGTAGGGTGGGTGGGTGCACACCGCTGACTGCAAATCGACCACCGTACACCGTACCACCACCACCTGGAGTCCTCCCCTGCCAGGCTTGCCCATGCCTCACACCGTACTGCGCCTTCCTCGCAGGCCCTTCCTCTCCGCTTGCCCCTCACGGCCCCCGTCTGCGTACAAAACCCTCCAGCGTCTCCCTTCCCCTTCTCTCTTCCTCCATCTCACCTAGACTTCTCTCCTCAACCTCTTCTTTTTCAACCTCTCCAAACCACCTCAAGCTCTCGCCTTTGTTCGAGCCCACACTCTCTTTACCCACAATGCTCTACTCCGCTCTCATCTCTCTCCTCGCCGCCGTCGCCGTCGTCGCCCAGGACGGTGGTGCCACCGTCTCCACCCCCTCTGGCCTCACCACTGTGCGTATCGCTTGTTCGCTTGTTGATCTTTCGTCTGACTCTCTCTCAGTGCCAGCCTACTCTCCTCACCTGGACCGGCGGCCAGGCTCCCTACTACGTCTCCGTCATCGAGGGTGGTAACCCCAACGGCAAGGCCTTCAAGACCTGGCCCGCGACCGAGGCCACCTCGCTTACCTGGAAGGTCACTGAGGTTCCTGCTGGCCAGTCCATCACCGTCCAGGTCAAGGACGGCTCTGGTGCTGTGAAGTACTCCGCCGCTGTCACTGTCGGCGACGGTGGCTCTGAGTGCTCCGCCGAGTCTGGTGACTCTGCCGCTGCCGGCGGTGCCGCCTCTGGCTCCTCCGGTGCTTCGGCCGGCGGCTCTGCCCCCTCTGCTGGTGGCGCCGCCGCCTCCCCCTCTTCCGGCTCGGCTGGCTCGTCCAACGCCGGTGCCGCCGGTGCCTCTGCCTCGCCCTCCGCCTCTGGCAAGGCCTCTGCCGAGAAGGCTGACTCGACCGGCTCGACCGCCACCAAGCCCTCCGCTGGTGCCGCCTCCGCCTCCGCCGCGAGCGGTGCTGGTGCCACCGTCGCCTCTGTCGGCCTCGTCGCCGCCGCTGGTGCCCTCGCCGCCCTCTTCTAGATGACTTAGCCCCCACCCCCTCATAGTATCATATACACGTCTATATATCCGCAATTTTAACGCTCATGCACATTGATCCATAGATGGATTCTCACATTCTTCCCCTCATCTCTACCCCCTCACATGTATTCTTCACCCTCCTTCATCTGTTGACGTTACGCACTGCTGGATGCAAACTCGTTTCGTGCTAGCTGCAGAAGTCAAGTCCAGTTTTCGTTTCCGCAGCGTGACGTGACGGGATAGGCTCCAGGGCCCCTGACGCTTCAAGCAAGTACGGCCCTCGTATGCCCAGCCAAACCGCGCGCAAGCCGACGGCACGCACCGCCATGTGACGGGCATGTGCCCGTGCGAGGGGTCTGCGCGCGGTGAGCAGCGAGCGCAGCGAGCTGTGAGCAAGCGCACAATGAGAACACCGTGAGTGAAGTCCGACATGCATAGGACAAACAAACATGTCTGGAAGCACACGCAGAAGTGTATTAGCGCGTGTGGGGCGCAGTGTCCAAAAGCCTGGAAGCTGCAGGGACGAAAGGCACAGGTGCCGATCAGTGAACTTTTCCGTAGTGCCCGGCTCGCACGGCTAGTGCGCCGGCAAGTCTGGTCTGACCCATGCGTGTTTGCTTTACTTCTTCCATGGGAATTGATGCACACCATGCAGACCGTTCTCAGGAAGGTCTGTGAGCCTGCGAATATGAATGCAGCTTCTTCGCTTTTAAGCGGTGAGCGGTGCAGTGAAAAGCAGGGAAGACACGACAAGCGAGACTCAGACGACGCGGTGGGCCATGGGCGATCCGTAGCGCGTCTAGTGGGTCGACTGCGCAGTGAAGTGAAGCTTCGACTGCGCAGTGAGACTGCGAGCGGGGCCAATTTGGCCCGACTGTCGTTCCCCGACCGAGCTTGAGCCGGGTCCGATATCCATGCGTGGGCAAGCCCTTTCGTGGGAGAACCAAGCGGCGATAAGACTCGGCGAAGGCGGCGACAGCGGAAGCAAACTTGTCTCAGACACGCGACGCGTCGCGTTCTGCCGGAGTGTGGCGTTCGACGTGAGACAAGTCTCCGGCCAGCGGCGAGACAAAGCGGAGAAGCGGTGCGCCGACCGGTTCACCGGTGCACCGGTGCAGATGGAGGGTTCAAGGTCAGATACGAAAGGAGATGATACATTCTTATGAGGAGGGGAATGGGTCACGGGGACACAGCGCAGTGATACGCACAGACACCGGTCGATGGATGGCAGGGCCAAGCATATGCACGGGCGGGGCACGGACCAGCGACACTCGATCGGGCCGTTGTTGTCGTCATGGGTGCATGGATGGTCGATGCGGTGGCTGCTCGGCTGGAAGGAGGTGGTCGCGACGGAGACGGCCTTGGCCTTGCTTGGCGGCTGGCCAAGGCGGGGATCGAGCTTCTGCTTCGCTCGAGCGCTGTGGGTGAGCAGGTCGAGAGCTGTGGTCTGCCTCATTCCACCCAGTCGGCCACAGGGCACGGCGGTGCGACAATGACCCGGTCCGCATCGAAGCTGGCAGGGAAGAGGGGCACGCCTGAGAGCCCCCAGAATCGCCGGACAACCACTGTCAGAGAGTAAACGGCTGGAGCTTTGCAAGTACACAAGTTGCACTGCGCACTCGCTAACTGTCAGGCATCGAGGGGAGAGGTTGCTCTGTCTTGGAGGGTGCTATGCATCTGATAAGGTACCGGACTATCGACAACCCCTATGGCGCTACAAGTCTGTCGTCGCCGAAGGACGGATGATGGAGCCGAAAGACCCTGATTGCTGCGCTAGCCTCGGTGGCTCGGCACACTGCCTGGTCGGCGATCTGGGACGCTGTCGTCTCGTTTTTAGAAACTATGGACTTGTAGTTTTGGACAAGGGACAGCTTGAGCATCACCAGAAATGCCACTGTGCCGTGATTGACCAGCACTCAGCAGATATGGCACGGCCGGCAATGCTGACGACCGACATCGTCGTCGCCGTAGCGGGTCGTCTTTCTCCTGGCGAAGCTTCTTGCGCGACGACTTCTCGGTGCGGTTCCATCTCCAGCCACCCTGCATCGACTTGGGGAAGCTTGCCCAGGTGTTCGTTGTAGACATGCAAGAGGAGCTGCTGGCGGCGGCTGCTCATTGATCAGTGCCCTGGCGTGGGATTGCCGCTACTCACAAGTGCATGTTGCAGACCGGAGCGGCACCACCCTCGGGAACGGCTTCCTGCACATCCGAAGCTTCCTTGGTGAACGCACAAGGCACTGTTTCATCCAACCACACCGGTCATGGACATACCTTTTAACACTGCCTGACTTCGGGTCCACGCCCATACTCGCAATACAGCGCAGCAGGCATCGGCGTGTGTTATGAAAGGTAGAGTCGGCGATGGTGTCCTTGTGACGTTTGACGTGGATCGCGTGGGCCGAACGCGGGCGAAGCTTCGCCTTGTCGGCCGTGCTCACCGTGTCATCGTCCTCGCAGAGCGTACAGCGTCCCTTGGAGTTGGAAGGAGGCTGGGGGATGCATGTATCACTCGTCGTCGCTGTCGGCTCAGCTGGAGCTGGCTCCGTGTCCCCGTCACCCTCTTCGGCCGCTGGACCGTCGGTGCCTTCCACGCCTGCGCTGCTGTCATCCTGCCCGGAGGAGAGCTTGTAGGCGTTAACGAGAGAAGGCTTCAACAGAACACTGGTCGTCAGCAGACAGCACCTCATTGCCAGCACCTCCCTTTCCATGAAAGCGATTCTGAGCAAGAAGGCCTCGCGTTTCGAGGTCAAAGGAGGCTGCCCGGTGGCTGCCGGAACGGGGAAAGTGGCTATCGAGCGGTGGGGAACGAGAGGTGGCTCGATCCGAGAGGCATCGGTGTTCAGCTTCTGGCCAGTGGACTCAGCATCCTTCTGCGCGGTCGTAAGAATCTCCGCCTCCAACATCACTTGCTCCAAGTCTACGACGGTGGTGAGACTGAGTTCATCGTCGAGGGGCGCAGCTGCGTCTGGGCCGGCGCCATTGTCGGTCCTCTCCTCAAGAGTCGGTCGAGATGGGGTCAAGTTCGGCCAGCAAGCTGGCGATGTCGAGCGAGCTGGTGAGCTCAAACTCCTTGGCAGATTCACGTGCGCGTTGGGCGCGGTCGATGCTAGTTGGCATCTGAACAGCGCTAGCGTTGTCCAGGGAGCCTCTCCCCTCCCTCCTGCGAAGCTTCTGATACAGTGGTGGCAAAAAGTTTCCGGACGCCCCCTCCCGTGCGCGAAGCATCATAACTCCTCAACCACAGCGGCCTTCCATGCATAAAGCCGTTCTTAAGAAAGTCGAGACGCAAGGCTACCTATGCATCAAGGTTTTATGTGCATAGCATCTCAGATGTGCTGTTACTAGCGCGCTCAGCAGCAAGGACAAATAATTGAACATCGCCAAGGTGCAAGTTTTGACCCCCCTTCGTGGTACCTTTTTCAAGAGCCGTTGTGTCCGTTCAAGTGACTTTGGGACGGTGCTTTTTCAGGAGAAAAAGCCTCAGACGCTAAGCTTTCACATACTGCAAGCTTGTTCAATGAGGTTGAGATCCGGGAGGTTAGCAGGATGAGGGAAAGAGATCTTGTTGTGGCAATTTTTGGCTTCCTGGCAGAGAATTAGGTGCTGAGATAATTCGCCAGCATCTCCCTTCGCTGTAGTTGCGAGTTTCTGCATCAAACTCGGTGTAGAGACTTTTACGTGTCTCCTACATCGATGCCAACAGCAAGTAGAGCCTGTTCTCTCGAGGTTGCAACGATAGCACTCATTGAAATTCCAGGATCCAGAAGTGGCGATTTTTTGCTCCCTCATCATGGAGCTAAGCATAAGTGACCGGTTTACTACGCTTCCATGGCAGTTAGGGCGTCCAAAGTGTGCTAGTATAATGGGATGTGCATGATGAATTGTGCATGCAAAGGTTGAGAGCGCCGGTGCAGCAGGGCGGTAGTTATGCGGCACCGCGCAGCAGGGTCATCGGAGTGTCCGGAAACTTTCTGCCACCACTGTAACGGTTGCGGACTATTTTCTGAAGCTTCTTCAGGAGCTCTCGACGGCTGACATGGAGCCAACTCCAGGGGCCTCACGGAAGCTCGGCGTCCAATTCTAGAACTCAGAGCCGGATCCCAGGCAGATCCATAATGTGCTCGCTATCTCTTCGAACACTTTCAGCTCTGGGTCCCACACCCCGAGCTCCTTGGTCGTCAGGGGTGCGACCGGGGACACCAGCTTTCGCGATGTAAGCGTGAGCTAGCGCGGGTGAAAGCACTTACCGGGAAGCAGCTGCAGGCTGAGGAACAACAGGAGCGTGCTCGTCCATGGCCCCGCTGGTGAGGCCGATGCGGTTGCCGATCTGAGCGTCGTTGGTCTTCAGCGTGTGCGATCGCTGTGAGTGACCGGCGAGCATCTTGGTAGCCGTCTTCCCGAACTGCTGGTATTGCGAGTCCAGGACGTTCTTGCGGATCGAATACAGAGACAGCGCTCCTCAGCCGGTATCTGCCCTGTCAGTCGAACGGCAAGCCACAGGGAAAGAACTGTGGGAGATCATGTGGTGCGATGGTTTGCGCGTGGAGATGCTATCTAGACGTTCTGACTCCCGCTTCACGTCCGGCCACAGTGAATAATGTAGACTCACGCAGGAGACCAGTGTTGCGCAAAATGCTCTTCGTCCTGGTCCGCGCCCCCTTCGACGCAAAGGGGCCCGAAAGGTCGCGAGTGTTTGGATACATGGCTCCCAGCGAAAAGGCTCTCTCCTGACAGCGGGCTCAACAGGAGACCCTGTTGGGTGCACTCACGAACAGAGGGTGGAAGGGAAATGGCAGGTGCAAGAATGGCTGGTAGATCGCTTTCTTCTCCGCGACGAAGTTTCCTTTGGACGATGAGGCTAAAAGCAGCGTAGATTGCTTCCAGGACAAGAATGCCTGGAGCACGCGGCGTTACGGCTTCGCGGTGATCTCGGGGCGCCTCTCCCAGGAGCTAAAACGACGATCAACGCGACAGTTCCGATGAGGCCCTAGTCCCCCTCCCCGCCCTCCTTTCGAACCAGCGATCTGTGTTGCTGACTGAGGCGCGGGAATGCGAGGAGCGGGGCGCAGCGCAATATCGCCGAGAGTCGACGGACGGCAATGTGCCACACTCTGTTCGGCGGCCGATACGTCGTCTGCATTGCTTCGGAGAGCACCATTCATTCGAACACGAATGGAGCTTTCAGCGCCGGGCATCCGAAGCGTATGGCGTCATCTCTCCCAAAGTTGTGCGCCGGTTCCATCTGGGCCTTCACGCGGCAACGCCGCGCTGCCTAGAGCTCGATTAGCCATTCAGCGGGTAGGTGGGAGCATCGGGGATACCTGTGGCTGCTCTCACGGCAGCCCTGGCCACCTGAATGCAGCCAGCACGCCTATGTTGGTGGATAACCCCTCTAAAGCCACCGACACTCGACAATTTCGTCAACAGATCATCGGCGTTGTGGCGGAGTGGTTAACGCGATTGACTCGAATCATCTCTCTTCGGAGAGTATTCAAGTATCAATTTCCTTTGGGAGCGCATGTTCGAATCATGTCAACGTCGTTTTTGACGTCTTATTGCTCCCCAGGGCTCCAGAATGCTCGGGAGAATCGATTGGAGGCGTTTACAGTGTCGGACGAGTGAGAAAAGAGTGTGGATGGTCGGTGGGGCGAGTGTGGCGGTGGCTTTGTATTTTCCGGAATTTTTCAAAATCACGTGACCTACTTCTGACTGGAGGTGGTGGTTACTTGGTAGCTCCGACAGTCATTGCTGCGCGCCCAGTACGACGATTAAAGCCTATGCAGGTCAGGCAGCGAGTGTCAGAGAGCTCACGTTACCGCTGCTGTTCACCGGGATGGCAGCATGTATCCCGGGAAACATGAACCGGCACTCGTCAGTGGTCCCTGCGCCACCCCGTCCCGCGACGCCTCCCCGCCCCCCTCGCCTCCGCCTGTCGCCACCGCCTCCACGCCCTCCACAGCGCACACTCCCCTGTCTTCATAATCATCTCCAGAGCCCACCATTGCCTCAATCAAAGGGGCGAAGATGGAGGCGCACTCGGCGCCACCGCCGCCGTCCCGACAACGCGCAACAGGCGACGTCGCCTCGTTATATCAGTCGGTAGATAGTGTGACTCTTACGCTCAGAGCCGATTGATCACACAGTCATGGGTTCGAGCCCCATACGAGGCTTGTTTTTGGGCTTCGAGGGGGAAGAAGCGGCTTGGGGAGCGGCGGAGGAGACAGGCAAGTGCAGCTGGGCTGGGCTGCGAACTCTGGAATCTGCCGCTGTGACCGTATCGATGTCAACGCAGGGGGTCAGTCCTGTCTCGTTGTTCCAGTCAGTTGCCGGTCCTTGGAGAGAACAAGATTACCTATCGTTAACAGGTTATTCAGGCTGATGCCCATAGTGGATGTGGACAAAGGGCCACTCAGTCTGTCGAGCGGGAAGGCTGGCACCTGCGTGCCGTCAGGAGCAGCGGGTTGCACGATACCATGCGCCGCCAGCTTTACCAACCAGCCGACAGCTGCGGAACAGTCACCTATGCGAGGGTCGGTGCACGATCGGGGCTGCTGCACTGCAACCCCCAACGCTCAGACAGCAAATGTCTGAATTCTCAGCAGCAGGGTGAGCAGGGTCAACTTCTCGTGAGGGTGGTTTGTGGCCGGCAGCACTGTTCTCCGCCGGGTCGGCTGGGTTCCTCAGCGCACAGTCCGAAGTGAGCTGGAGGTCGGCATCTGCCCGAGCCTCCGGGTTCATCATGAGCGCTGAGGGCAGGAATCGGACTTGCTCGCTGGATGTTTGCTTCTCTTACCACGGGGAGGCGCAAAGATACCCACGCTGGTCTATTGGGCGACACTACTGTCCACCGCTAAGATCATGGCCAGTGCTGGAAGTATCTCGGGTGAAAGTGTTACGGCAATGCGCCTCGTGCATCCCCGTGTTCCCGGTCGGAGCATTCTTCGTGCCGGACTTCCGACACTCGAGCCAGCCAACGTACGGGGGAAGCCGAACAGCGACCCGAGCCGAGGAGACAAGTCTCCGAACTGTGGGAAAGGCACGGCCTACGCTACAGCGGTCATTGCACACACCGGCGGAGACAAGTCCCTGTCGAACCTGGTGCACTGGTCTCTGGGCCTCTGTACTGCTCGAGGACAGCAGCAGCCGGTGACTGTCCTCAACAGGCACACTGTATTGTCCATGTCTGGGTCGTGTGAGCCCGTCTCTATAAGGTCGGAAGGGCGGACAGCCGCATCGTGGGAACGAGCTAGCCACATCGCGATCGGTACCTCTGCAGTCGATAGCGCCGAGACGGTTTCCATTCGGCACGCAGAGTGTCCGAGTCTGCTGAGTCGGGCGGGCGTTCAGCTGAACAAGGATTCTGTGCCGCCGGAGCGAAGGCTGGCCGCGATGGTCCGGCAGCGAGGAGGAGTGTCAGTTGTCAGCATGCATATCGGTGACACCATTACACCAAGGCAGTGCTAGCAGTGTTCGGAGTACAGCCACTCCGGCGGTGAGCGGTCTCACGCTGGCCGTGAGCGGTACGGCGGTGCAGCACCGCTTCTGCACATCCATGCCGCTCACTCAACCTTTCACGTGCCAGTTTGTCACCGCCCATCTTCTGGGGCACAGCAACGAAAGCCTCCATCCAGCAAGCCGGAAGCTGGGTGCATTTCAAGTCCCCAGGCCATTCCCAGGCCCAGGCAGTGCGAATGTGCGAATCGGACACGGCGCCGATGACTCATGGCCCATTTGTACCTGTCTTGTCTCCGCCATTACGTCTTCCGCGCTGCTGTTGCTGTATCGCGGTACTGCCTTGCCGTACCCGTGTCGGCGTTGGTGCTGGATAGCCGCCGACTGTGCCGTTGCATGTGCCGTATAGTCCCAGAGAGGCGCAGCCTAATGCGTGTGACTCACTGCGTGCCCCGCGCAGCGGTGCTCTCAGTGCAGAGGGGTGTCGTTCCGCGGGCCGTCTGGACCCGTCTCGGCGAACTGTCGTGAGCGAGGCATGCTATGAGCATGCCCGCTCATTGGAGTCAGGCGACCTCGGTGGAGTGGAGCGCAGAGCGTAACGTCCTCGCGCATGCTTGCACCATCAGAGCATGCAGAGAGAGGGGCCGGTGACCAGGCGACGAGGCGATATGGGCACGTACAAACACAAGGGGCAAGCCAGGGGGTAAATTACCAGGTGCCAAGTCTCACTCAGGCGCCAAGGACGTGACTCTGGCGGTCTGGCGATCTGGACCTGTGTCGCTGGGCCGACTTCTGGAACGGCGCTCTGGATCGCCGTGCAGCGCGGGCAGGCTATGCTTCGGATCTCCGGATCTACACTGGACGACTCGGGTCGCAGTGCGTGTGTTAACAAAGTCGTGGCACATGCGGTGCACTTATTCAGGCGAGGCATGAGGCGTATCATATCAAGATCTCGAGTACGTACAGCCATCGCGGTGACACACGCCTACTCACGGTGTTCGTCGCATGGCCTCGTGTCGGTCTCTGCATCGGTGTTCTGTGTTGGACCAGCCTCGCTGCAGATCTGGGCGTATCCGGGCCTTATAGCTGCCATGCTGACACGCTGACACATGGTGTCTCAGCGAGACGTGCGCCTCCTGTTCTGACACAGTCTGAGTCATCTTACACAGCGACGAGACATGTCTCTGGGCGAGGGCGATCAGACGATCAGACGTCCCCTCTCTACCCCTGCACACGGCGAACCTTGTCAAGGCCTCCCAGTCCCAGCAATTCCCACTCGCTCCCAGAAACGAGGTCAGATACGCAAAACGTCGCGTCGGTGGAGGTCTATGAGCACCCCGAACCATGCTGACCATGCATCAATGCTCCCCGTCAGCGATCTGCAGAGGGAAAGCAATTCACGCGCATTAGATGGCCGGCACATGCTTCAATTCTGTGTGAGAAGGGCCTCACGAACCAGTTCTATTCTGTCGCTTCTGTGGTTGAATTGCAGCTTGGCTCCAGCTTAACAGCTTGGCTCGTCAATTAGGGGATGGCAATGACGCTGCACCGGCCGGTGTAAGCGGTCGACGTTTGCCTGCCCGCAAGGTCCAGTATCATTTCTGGCCCGCTGATCGAAGAGCAAGCGGTGTCAGTCGAAACGAGCGAAACGCGTGACGCGTATTGGCCCATCCTACCAGGTACGGCGAACCCTGCAATTGAGACAGAGGGCGGAGTTCAATTGTGTACTAGAGCAGCAGTCATGTCGCTCCTCGAGCTCTAGCTGAAAACCGCGTCATGTGTCCTTACAGCGTTACATTCTTGTCGGGCAGGTATGGAGTTGGGCCTCGTCTCGGCTGCCTTTGTTTGTTTACATGGTTTGCATGCCCATTGATGACGATGATATGTAAACAAACAAACAAGACAAACACACGGACGCCTCTGCTCGTCATTGATGGTCACGTCTGCATGGTCTGATGGTTTGATGTGAGTGGACCCACTCGACGTAGTGCAAGCCGGAATCCGGCATCGACGACGCGTCGCACTCGCTGGTCTAGCTATTCACGCGTCGTGGATCCGTGGACTCATGAGCTGAGGCTTTTAGCTCCACCTTGCATGGGCCATTTCCGAGGTTACGACACGACGCGAAGAGCGCGATACGCGAAGAGGGAGCGTAATGTTCCTCGCGGCCAGCGGTACCAGCGGTGATGCGTGGGCGAGCCAGTGAGGAGCGTCTAACGAAAGCGAGGCCATGAACAGAGGGCAAGTGAGCCAAAACCCAAAGCCGCCTGGCCTGCCCAGCTTGCTTCAGCGGCCCAGCTCAGGCCAGCATGGCACAGAGCCGCGACCGGGATCCCTTACACAAAGTTCAATGAGTTGCCGAAATTGACGTAAGAACGTGTTCCGGCGTGCCTTGCAGGCCTCAGGCCCTGGATGCCGGAGGCAGCAACCCTACCTCACCCTCTGCCAGCGAACCACAGTGAGCCTTTAAGCGTTGCCTTAAGCCTTCACATCTGGGTGTGCGCACGCTGACCTCTATGGCGTTCACTCGCTCAGCCATGCGGGTTCGCGGGCCGGCGTGCTGGTATCGAACACCTCGAACACGGATTCGTCATTCGTCAGTCATGCAGTCGATGCAGGATGCGTCGGTCAGATCTGGTGGAAGCCACGAGGCCGCCTTCGTCATGTGAACACGCCTGATCGTCGGATGGACCACCGACTCCGGCGCAGCCGGCGAAGGAGTGTCTGGACTCTTTACGCATTCCGGTGACATGACTCTGTCTCGTCCATCGCGTAGTGCAGAGCTTGCTGGATCTTGGTCGAGTATACCGGGGCCATGGGCGTGGATGCCCTCCCCGTTCCCCTCGGCCCCTGCCCAGAGTGAAGATGGGCCTGGGGACGCAATGTCGGTGAGCTGGCACTGCCGCTGGCACCGGATGGCCGGATGGCCCGGCGAGCCAATCCTGGACCCGGTGCTGGACCCGGAGCCGTGTGCTGAGACAAAGCTGAGCCAAAAACAAGCAAAAAGCAAAACGGGTGCCCTCGCGAGCATAACTAGTGCCTGGGCTTTGAAGCTTGTCGCGCGTCATGCTCGAGCGTGATCCGTGAGCCCGGCCGGTGACTCCCGACCACCTCGTAGCTCCACCGGCTCCACTCGCCCATCCATAGATTTGCGGAGGATATAGAACACGAGAGGACCGTGGACGACGTGACGGGCCCGAGTTGTGACGGTGACTAAGGAAGGGAATGCTCGAGCCGTCGCTGGCGCTGGCGGGCAGCGCACAGACCGGCGGGTCTCCCCGTAGAGCGGGCTCTGGCGCACCCGCAGGCCGCAACTGAGTGAGCGTCACTGAAAGCCAGGAGTTAGGAGAAGCGTCGTATCGCCGTTGCAGCATCAATGCACCTATGCCGCTCCAGTGTAGCGTGCCGCTGCATCGCAGCGTTGGGGGTTGGCCGCTGCAGTGGGCGCCGAAGCAATGCGCTGCACGCGCTGCACGAGCTGCAGCGTTTCATGCACTGGTAGCTCCCGTAGAGCGGCGAGCGGGCGTACCTTTCTCTTGCTGTGGAGCGGGCGATCGGCTCCGTCACCTGGGTGGTGACCTGGCGGACGCAAACACAGCAAAATGTCGCGGAGGGCCCAGACTGGCCGGAGTCCAGGACAGCGTCTACGGCTCGCCTCTGTCCACACTCGGACTCAGGCTGTCAGCATCTCGATATCTCGGAAGCCTCAGAGGGGTCATGTCCGACGTTCCGTCGCACGGCGACCCTACTGTATGCTTCTCTTCTCGCTGTCTCTGGTCGGAATGGACGGCGCTCAGTAGTCGCTGTCGCTGTTGAGCTCTGTTCCTGGGACACACTCTGCGTCAGGGGCGTGGGTCTTGGTCATGTATTTGCACCGGGATGGCCCTGCAGCCCTTGGGAGCCCTTGGGCAGCCCTGCAGAGCCCTGTAGCCCCCGGCCGCTGAAACTTCAGGGTTCAAGTTGTACCAAAGTAGAAAGTCGCGCAAGGTCGCGTACAGCGTCGAGAACGCGTCAGGACATGCAGGAGAGTCAGGACTGCAGGACCACTGCAGGACTCAGGACTCGCGACCTGAGCTAAAGAGGCCCAGGTCGGCCAGGTCCAGATTTATCATCCACACCTCGGAGCACACACGGCGCACCATCAGAGGGTGCCCAAGTGTCCATCCTACAGCACTCTGGACGTGCCTGCCTCGCTCTCAGGATCTCTCTCTCTCCAAGACTCACCAGTAGTCAGTCCTGCTCTTCCTGCTCTCTCTTCCATCTCCACTGACTACTCTCTTCCTGTCACGCTCCTTCGCTCCCTCATCACTCTCATTCATATCCTATCCTTCTCTTTGTTGTGTCTCGCTCCCAACACACACTCCACAACAACAAACATCTGACCATCAACCATCGACATCACACCGACAACCTAGCTTCTTATCACCAGCTTCCGCCTCTTCACACATCCCCCTCTTTCCCCCAACGCTTCTCTCACCCACCTTTTCGTCCGACTCAGCCTCTGACCCACTTCTTCCCATCGACACCCAGACAGCACCGTCCGTGTTCGCCCCGGAACAATGGGCTTCCTCCGCAAAATCGGATCGTCAAAGTCTCTGCGGGAGAAGGCGTCCAAGGACGCATTCCGAGCGCCGACGCCGCCTCCCCAGCTCCCGCCTCTCCCGGACCACATCCGGAGATCAGAAAGCAAGTCGAACCAGAAGTCGAACGACACCCAGCAGAGGGCACAGCGCCGTAGGAGTCGCTCCCTCTGGGGCACCTCGGATGAGGCAAAAGTTGCTCGCACGGGCCTGCAGCGTCGCGACTCGTTCTGTGGGTCGACGTTCACGACGGACAGCAGCACCGCGTCGCAGCCGTGGAGGACTCGCGACGCCTGGCTGGCACTGCACACGCCGTCGACGCCGACAATTGTGAATGAGTTGACGTTCCCTTGCTCTCTGGATCCTCCGACGCCAGGGTGGCGTGGTCGCGGAGGGGGTGGCTTTTTCGCAGGCACCGAGGCCATGACGGATGCCGACAAGATCAAGTCGGGGCGCGGTGATGACGCCGACTCGCTCTACTCGTTACCGCCGCCTCGGTCACGATCCCGCGCCGCGACCTTGCACTCGAGGGACTCGCCGACCCCGTCGCGATCGAAACTCGCATACCCGACGCCGCCGCTTGACTCTGGCGCTGACGAGTCACCAATGTCACCGACCTTGCTGCCCAAGACAGGGTCGCGCCGTCCAAGCCACTCTGGCAGCCAGGCGATTGAGCCTCTACCGCCTGTCTCGGCTGTTCCTCTTCACCGTGCGGTTTCACCCGTCTCGACTCTCCCGCCGACGCCCACGACACCGCGCGCGCCGGCCCGCTCCAACTCTGTCACCACGACCGCCCGCGACTCGACGTCGTCCGGCGACCACGGCAGCCAGTCTCCCGTGACTCCCCAGCAGTCGACCCAGCTTCTGCAGGCTCCTCCGTCCAACTTCCTCCCGTCAGAGGCTAAGGTGCCCTGGGGGCAGGCGAGCCGCTCCGCCTCGCCCATTCTGTTCCGCAACGACTCGACGTCGACGACGCACTCGTCAAGCCTCTCTGCGCGATCATCGACGCACAGCAGCCGCGCCCGCGTCGTGCACTCCCCGAAGCCGCCGTCCCGTGCTCTTCCTGCGACCCCGCCTGATAGCGACTCGGGACACAGCAACGAAGAGCACGGTCTGCCCTACGACCGGCCGCAGAGCAGCACGGTCGACCTGACGGACGAGGCCGGAGGGGAGGTCATCGACTTCACTCGCCCGAGATCTCCCGCCGAGCACGCGCAGGGGCCTGACCTGCGGCGGTCCCTGTCCTCGGGTCGAGGACGTAGGAGTAGCATTCAATCGTCCTACGAGACCCACGAGAGCTTCAACAGTGTCGGCTCGGGGGCGTTCTACACTCCTCCAGCTGCTGACTCGCCCTCGATCGCCAACGCCGTCGCGCAGGGCTTCTTCGCCCCGCCGCTACCTGTGCCGGTCGGTGCTGCACCAGCACAGACTCTGCCGCCACCATCGCTGTCGCGCTGTGTGCCGAGCAGCGGCCTCGTGATCCCCCCGCCGCGATCAAGTTCCTCGCGCCCTCCGTCGCGATCAGCGTCACGCGCGTCGCGCAGCTCGCACGGCCACTCGTCGCACGGGCACGATATGCCGTACACGCCCGCGACGGCGCAGTACCCGACGTACCCTGCGATCGCGCAGTGGCGCTCTGGCGCCGGGGTCGACAGCCCTTGCCCAGCGCCCCAGTCTTCTCCCCCGTTAGTCCAGCTCCAGCCCCAGAAGACGGGCGGCAGTCTGCGCTCCATGCGCCGCAGCTCGCGCACGTCGCTGCACCGCTCGATGAAGTCGGCCGGTAAGGATGTCGCGGAGTGGGCCGCGCCCGTTCCCGTCCCCGACCCCTTCGCGGGCCCGTGGGAGCAGCCGGCGCCGTACGAGATCGGGTTCAACCCGGAGCACCAGCAGGTGCGGCTGCCGCACCTGCCCCAGCTGCCGCAGAAGAACCGCCTGCCGAGCCTGAGGGGCAGTGGGCGCCTCGCGAAGGCCGGATGGATCTAGGACTGAGGAGTTAGAGCTGATAGACAGAGAGCAGAGGAAGTGTAATCGCAGTGTAAGACGCAAAACGGCCTCAAGGAGCCCACCCCCCAATAGCAATGTTGTAATCGACAGACAGCCCGGACGCCTCGCGGAAGAACGTTATGCCCCCTTCAGAAGATAATTCGTTAGCTTTGTGTATTAGTCTAGGCAATGCAAGGACATGCCCGCAGCTTGCCCGCGAGCGTGCAACGAGCAACAGGCTCATGATTAACTGTGCATTGTGTTCTTTCCCTCTCCCTCCTCCGTCCTCTCTCCGTTCTCATTCCTTCCTCTCTCCTCCGCCCTCACGGTTCAGCTGGGATAAGGGAGGAGCCCGGGACTACTTTTTCTTGCCCTTCTTCTTATTCTTCCCACCCCCGCCACCCCCACCCCCTCCTCCGCCGCCACCACCCTGCTTCTGAGCGCTAGAGGGCTTCTCGAACCCGCCCTGCGTGCCGAGTCCAGTCGCCTCCTTCTTGCCCTTCTTGGGCACGTAGGACGAGCGCTGGCGGAGGGGCGTCCAGCGCTCCGGGTCCTCCTTCTTCGTGTCCCCGAGCTGGACACCGCGGGGGAGGGCGTGGCGCGGTTTCGTGCGCGCCTTGGCGGCGCTGCGGCCTGCGTCTCCCGAGGCGCCAGCCGAGGGCCTCGCTTCGGGCTTCGGCTGCTCGGCGGCAGCAGAGCCCTTCGCCCACCCAGAAGGAAGAGCGGGAACATCCCTCTCCACGTCCTGCGGCCTGTTCACCACGCTGGGGTCATTCACCACAGCCGGCGTAGAGAGCTTGCCCCTGTACTCCGACTGGATGAAACGAGTCTGGGTCTGCGTCGCGGCCACATTGGTCCGGATATCCTCCGCCTCGCTCTGGGACGCCTCCTTCAGTAACTCGTCATAGAGACGCTCGGCCTCCTCATACTCGCCGAGGCGGTACGCGAGCTGAGCGCGCAGATGCGAAACGCGGGGCTCGGCGGGCAGGTCGGCTAGGAGAGGGAGGGCCTCACGCTCTCGCTGAAGACGGTAGAGACAGTACGCGTGTTCGAAGCGCAGATCGTCCGAGGAGGAAGAAGAGGGGGAGGAGCGAGAGAGGACGAGGTCAAGGGCCGAAGCATAGTCGTCCGTGTGCAGGAGGAGGAAGAGGAGGGTCTGGAAGGCGGGGAGGCTCGAGTCGTCGAGCGCGAGGACTGCTGTCAGCTATCACTCAGCTCGTCCTTCACGTCGCCTCGCCTGACAGCTCACCGGCACAGCTGCAGCTGACACCGACCAGTCATGCGAAAACAGGGAGCACTTGTCTCGCTTCGCTTCGCCAGCTTCGCCCGCTCCGCTCGCTGCGCGACTCACTCTTGCGACAAGTCTTCTTCGCGTTGTCAAAGTACCCGTCGTTGACCTGGTCCGCGAGCGCGCGGTAGAGTTTCGGCAGGCGCTCGCTAGCGGGACGCGCAGGGCGCGGCACCCACTTGCGCTTCTCGGCTGGCTTCGGGGCCTGCTGCTGATGCTGCTTCGACTTGGGCGGCATGGTCGTTGGCCCTGAGGTCAATGGAGAGGGAGTTCGAGCCGGAGGATGACAGTTCAAGGTGGACAGTGGTCTCGTGGCCCGATTGATAGGTCAACGATAGGCACGTGAGTGTGGTGAGGTGCCTAAGGGAAGGGGGAAGACCTATCGGGGGTCGGGTGACCGTGGGAAAGTCCCCGTCCAATGGCATGCGGCATTTTCGGTCACCACATCCCACACCAAACGGCTCGTCTGCCGGATCGTACTGTCCGTCCTGCGTGACAGCACAAGCACAAACAAACGACCCTGTCATCCTTGTTATGGAGCCGTGTCATGCACGTCAGCCGCCCAGCCGCTCAGCCGCTCAGCGCAGCTTTGGCGGACGCACGGCCTCGGCGCAGCTAGCCCCGCTGAAACAAGCTTCTGCGATAAGCTCTCACCCGTTGGCTGGATCAAGTGACTCGCACAGACGAGTGGCGACAACAGCGTCAGCCAAGCCCAGATAGAACAGCGACAGCCAAGCCTACATAGAACCACGACGATCAGGCCAAGCCTGCGTAGGCGGCATAGCTTGCTGCAGACGAAGCACTGCTGCTGGGGAAAAGAACACCCACTCCTAGTCCTTATCCCCGATCGCGCCGTGATCGTGCCATTGTCGACGGCCCTGACGGTGACAGCATTCAGAACGCGGTGCGCGTGCGGTCGTTCGACCCAGGAGGCCGGAAACGTGTGGGGCAAGCTGCCATTCAGCACATTCAGCTGGGCTTCGTTCGCTCGGTTACAGCACAGGAGCGTGTCATGCGTGCCATGCGGTGCCTTGTGACTGAACTGGTGACTGGTGACTGAATCTTGAATCCCAGGTTTAGGTGGCAAATCCGACGCACACGCTCGTCAACGCCCCCATGCATTCTGCCTTCTGTTCTGCTCAGCGCCTGCTCGGCCCAAGAGCTCAAATCTTCGAACGTGCACCGCTATCCGCTGTTCTGGGTTGGGGTTCATGCATCACTTGATGGAGGAAACGCGCGTCGCATGTGGCCGGCAGCCTGGCGGAGCACCACATCCGGCGAACCGAGCTCCGAGCCACGAGACCGGACTAGCCACTGGCCTCTGGAGCACCAGCACCATCGTACCGTCATCGGTCGGCGGGGCTCTGCGCATACCGTCTGACGCTACTCGTCCACCCGTCCCACTTCGTCACCACACATCCCTTCACACCTTTCCACTTTTCTTCGTCACCTTCGTCACCGTCACCGTCACCGCCAGTGCACGCACGCACGCACGGTCC
The DNA here is from genome assembly GCA_039545375.1 of Trichosporon faecale. Classification (NCBI taxonomy): domain Eukaryota; kingdom Fungi; phylum Basidiomycota; class Tremellomycetes; order Trichosporonales; family Trichosporonaceae; genus Trichosporon; species Trichosporon faecale. The sequence continues at coordinate 2,720,777 of BCLU01000003.1, read as the reverse complement.
GACACCGTTTCACCGCCGACGCACCGCGCACTGACGGCACGCACCGCACGCACCGCCCGGCAAGCACCGCCAGCGCTCCAGCACACGACACGAACGGCAAACCTGGCGCCGTGCCCTGGCTCACTTACGCCCCCTCTCCCTCACCTCACACACTCCCTTGCTGTCTTCCTTTGGTTACTCACATTCTGGCGTAGAACCACCGACAGGGCACGCAGCACGCCATGGCCTCGGAGCGTGAGCGTCCGGATCACCAACAGCGCGGCGGCGGCAAGTCGGGGTCGTCGTATTCTTCGTCGTCGCGGATCGGACGCCCACCGTCGGTGCTGTCTGTCCGCCGCAGTGGAGGGTCGCATTCAAGGGGTCAGTCGCGGTCAAGCGACGAGCCCAGGTACGTCCATCGAGACACAGGGGGAGGCCAGCAAGCCATGCAGGGTTGCATCCCTCCCGGCCGTGTCTGCCGTGTCCACCCAGGTCACACGAGCTTACCGCTGACACCGCCAGCTACCACAGCCAACCTTCCTCCCCTATGACTTACTTCCCCAACCCGTCCACATTTACTCAAGAACCCAGCCATACCAACACCTTCCAACATCGTTCTTCGAGCGTGCAGACCTCCCCCTCCTTGTCCTCTGCACGCTTCGTCGGCTCCGTCTCCCAGTCTTCCTTATCTTCCGAGCCCGAGGATTTAGACGTCTCGTCCAATACGCCCCGGCTCCTGGCGACCAACCCGACCGTTACTGAATCCGCAAGCGGACACACGCAACAGTTCTACATGCCCACCCCGTCAGCTCTCCACCTTCCCCCGCCGTCGGAGCAGCCCGTCGCCTCCTCGTCCGCGCCCTCGCCTCGCATCACTCCTTCCCGGCGTAGTGCCAGCGTCGCGGCGCCCGGCCGCTCCAGGCAATCTACCACCAACTACGGCGCGACCGAACCGGTGACACCCGGTTTATTGACTTCCTCGTCCGGCAGCACCACCGACAAGGGACGATCCTCTGACAATTCTTTACCGTCTGGCTTACCGGGGGGCCTTAACATTGACCCTCGTCGTATCGCCAGCACCTCAGGTGCAATCATGGTCGGCGGAGGCCCGAGCTCGCGCCACGGGGACGGCCCTGCGCCGCCGCCGCCGAGCTCCTACTCAGGCATAACTAGAACTCAGCCCCAAACGACCGCCGGCACGCCAAGACTCCGGACGATTGAGAACGGTACAGGCTCTGTTATTCGTTCCGGCTCCAAGACGCCAGGACCCGTCCCTTCCTCCTCCCGAACCCACCGGCGCGGGGCGAGCACTGCTAGCAACCACCTCGTTCCGACGACGCCCTCTTTAGTCCTCCCAACACCCAATTCTCCGTCTGGCTCGACCATGCTCAACCGCTTCAAGAAGACGGCGAGCTCGATCGGCTTCGGTCGCGATCGTGCTGGCGAGTACGACGCCGACTCGGACTACGACTCGTACGACGACGGGGAAGACGACGGCAGGCGCGCGAACGGCACGCGAGTGTGGTACGCTTCGTACGTCACCATCGACTGGCTGCACGATGCCATCAAGGAGTCTACGCGAGTGCGCCGCCTGCGAACACGGGCTCGCCGATCGATGCGGGGCGCTATTGCCAACGCCTGGGACCGGTTCCAGGGATGGCTCCTCGCCACCTTAATCGGTATTCTGACTGCCATGGTCGCCTTCCTCATCATCCGATCGGAGATGGTCTTCTTCGACCTGAAGAATGGATTCTGCTCGAGCAAGTGGGGATCGCCGAAACGCTTCTGCTGCGCCCCGAAGGGTCACTCGGACAACGGCAACGAGACTTGCGAGGACTGGGTGTCGTGGGGCCAGTACTTTGACAGCAGCGAGACGGACCGCGACGCTTCGTTCTTTAGCAAGCCCGAGTTCATTGTGTACTTCTGGGTCGCTATCGCTCTCGCGTGTACCGCCAGTGCATTGACCTATTACCTCACGTCATCCGCGACGCATGTGACGTCGAAGGACTCGGCCTTCCTCGGCCCCGCCTTCAACACCAACAGCCCTCTGGCGTCGCCGATGAAGCTCCCGGACGAGCGCATGCCTCTTCTCTACCGCCAGAGTGAGGAGGAGCGCCCTCCTGAGCCCGCTCGCCCTGTTATTTGTGAGTGCTAGCTGGGGAGTCCGGGTTCGTAAGCTGACAGCCAGACTTTGCCGGTGGTAGCGGTATTCCTGAGATCAAGACTATCCTGTCCGGCTTCGTCATCCACGGCTACCTCGGCCTGTCTACTCTGCTTGTCAAGTCTATCGGCCTTGCCATGTCTGTCGGATCGGGTCTGTCGCTCGGCAAGGAGGGCCCCTTCGTTCACATCGCCTCGTGCATTGCCAACATCTGTTCTCGCTTCTTCTCCAAGTACGAGACAAACGAGGGCAAGCGCCGTGAGATCCTGTCGGCCGCGTGTGCTGCCGGAGTGGCCGTGTCCTTCGGTGCGCCGATCGGTGGCGTGCTCTTCTCGCTCGAGGAGGTCTCGTACTACTTTCCTCCGAAGGTCATGTGGCGCTCGTTCTGGTGCGCTGCCTGCGCCGCGCTCGTCCTCAAGGCGCTCAACCCGTACGGCAACGGCTCGATCGTCCTGTTCGCCGTGACCTACACCTCCGAGTACCACTACTGGGAGTTCGGCATTTTCATCATCCTCGGGATCTTCGGCGGTCTCTACGGCGCTCTGTTCTCGCGTCTCAACATCATCTGGAGCCGCGACGTCCGCAAGGGTACTTGGGTTGGACGCCACCCGATCTTCGAGGTCGCGCTTGTGACTGCCCTCACCTGCGTCGTGTCGTTTATGAACCCGTACACGCGCCTCGGAGGCAACGAGTTGGTCGGCAAGATGTTCGCCGAGTGCAGCGTCGACACTACGTCCTCGCTCTGCATCGGTCCGAACAATCCGGCCGGCAAGGTCATCTGGACGGTCTTCATCGCTCTCGTCATCAAGGCCTCGCTCACGATTATCACCTTTGGCCTCGCCCTGCCCGCTGGTATCTTCATCCCGTCTCTCGTCATCGGCGCGTGCTTCGGTCGCATCGTCGGCATCGTCATGGAGCTCGTCCAGTACAAGTACCCGACTCTGGGCATGTTCGACGGTTGCACCAAGTGTGTCATTCCCGGTGTCTACGCCATGATTGGTGCTGCTGCCACGCTTGCTGGTGTGACTCGCACGACCGTCTCGCTCGCCGTTATCATGTTCGAGCTCACCGGCACCCTCAACTACACCGTCCCCGTCATGCTCGCTGTCCTCGTCGCGAAGACTGTGGCGGACGCGCTCGAGAAGCGCGGTATCTACGAGCTTGTCATCGAGCTCAAGAAGCTCCCGTACCTGAGCGACAAGGAGGAGGTACTTTTCGGCGGCCGCTTAGTGTCCGAGGTGGTGAGTAGGCAGTAGCTAACTGTCGTTCCTAGGGCTTTAGCTGACATCAGATGGACCGCGAGGCCCCTACTCTCCGTGCTGACAAGCCTCACACCGTCCGTGAGCTCACGGGGCGCCTTCTCGAACTCGTTCGCCTGGGTTACGAAGACGCCGGCTTCCCGGTGCTCGTCAAGGAAGCGGCCGTGGACCGGGAAGGCCGCACGTACCCCGTGCTGCGTGTCCTTGGCTTCCTCGGTATCAACGAGATGGAGCACGCCCTGAATGCGCTTGCCGACGAGCCGGACGCGGTTGTCAACCTCACGCCCGATGAGATGATGCGCTCGTCCCGCCTGTCCATCTTCAGTTTCTCCGAGAGCGTCGACGGTCGCCACAACCCGTACGACCTCAGCCAGTACATTGACAGAGTGAGTGCATCTTCTGGGTCTCAGCAGCATACATAGCGAAGCTGGCCTGGCGTACAGAGGCGCCGCCCATGGTCAGTCATTGGAAGCCGCTAACCAAACACAGGCGCCCATCACCGTCCAAATGCACTCGCCCCTGGAGCTCGTCCAGGAGCTGTTCATCAAGCTTGGATCACGCCAGATTCTCGTCACCGACTCGCGCGGCACATACCGCGGCGCCCTGTACAAGAAGCAGTGGATCGCATACCTCGACGACCTAGAGCACGAGCATTCTTGAACACTTCCAGCACCTTTCCTCACCCGCCATCCGCCACATACCACCCAGCACCCATATCACATATCAGCATTCTTGTAATCGACCTGGTGTCCCTAGGTGCCAGTCAGATGTCACGACCTTATGAGCATAGCTGAATTGAGCAAATGTCGCGTGTGGAGTACGTGCTCCGCCTTCCATCATGAACAAGCCGATTCCGAACAAGTATTAATCTCATGACGGCAGGTAGGGGGACAACCGAGGAGAAGGAATGTCACCAGAAGCGGTTGCCTTGCATGCCTTGCAAAGCTGTAATTCTGGAATCGGAACAGAGCAGGGATTCCACGCGTCCCATGTGCGAGGTAGGCATGACGTTGGCGCGTATTCCGCATGTTCGCGGATATCGGTATCCTTATCGATCTGTCGTCCAGGACGTCTAGGGTCCAGGCTGGGATGACGTTGCGCACCATTGTTGATCCCTACCTAACTGGTTACCGCAGTCTGTGCCGGCCATGACCAACCGGCCCCCTTCTGAATTCGTTCGTGGGCGATTGTGGGACGCTTGGACGCCGCAACAGCCCACGTTCGGTCCACTGCGCGCTGCCTCGATCCGCATGCGGAGCTATATTCAGCAAGGGAGGCGATGAGCGGGCAATACCGACCGGCACGGCACGGCACGGCAGCCACGCACAGAGCATGCAGAGATGGTGCGGACCCTCTTTCTCACCGCGTAAACTGCGGGCATGGGGGACGCGGTCAGCGCGAGGTAAACGAGGCGGACCAAACCGGCAGATCTTCCCGCACCCGGCTCTCTAGTGAGGTGTGCGAGGGGTGTGCGGAGGAGCGTTGGCTACATGGCGAATGCTCCGAGGTAGCTCGAAGGTTGCTCGAAGGAGCAAACAGGTGCAGTTTGAGGACTGGCCGAACTGGGGTCGATGAAGGTGGCGAATGCATCAAGGGCGCAATGGGTAGAGGGGGTATAGCGAGGCCTGACTGCTCCCGGTGATGACACGCTGATCGGGAAGCACGCAGTAGTGAGCGGCTCGGTGGTTGTACTGCGCTTGCTTGCTGTGTACGTCTTCCTCGCGAAACATTAGTCAGTGACGCCCGCTCTCTAGATCTGAGGCCTTCCTCCCCTCGTTGCAACGTTCTACACGCACCACACGCATACACCCAACCCAGTCCAGTTGCCCATAGCACACACCTGGTACACACCTGGCACACACCTGGCACACACAGCAGCAAGCGCTCTTCGGATCGGGAAGTGGCCCAAAACAACCTCCCGAAGACACAACTTGATACGCACCCGTCGCTCCGTGAACTCGCCGGTGAACATATCTGCCGTACCTCACCGTCTCACCGTTACAACCCCAGCGCACCGACTCGAGCGCCCCTGCACCCCATCGTGCTTGCGACAGACACGCCAGCGTCGCCGTCAGCAGTAGTCGGCTGATTCGAGCTGTCGCGGTCATATAACGATTCGTCGGCGTCGATACAAGCTTGTTGACACCACTCTACGCGAGTCACGAGGAAGACGGACAACAGACACGGCAGACACGGCACGGACAAACAAAGCCTAGCCCGCTGCAGAACGCAGGACAGAGTTAAGCTTGCCCACTCCCCTTGGCCCTCGGTCTCTCGCCGCTTCAGCCTCAACTTCCAGTGGCACACGTTCACCGTGTCACCACCGCAGCTGCCCATCTCCGCCCTCCACTCGGCATCACCGACGCACCGTCAGCTTGCCTCGGCGCCCTGACTAGCTGCGCCCTAGAACATTGAAAGCGCAGTCGGCCCAGTTGACCGGCGGCAAGTCTGCGCGTCTGCGTACCTGCGTGCCAGCATCCCAGCGGTCGTTTCAGAGCCGAAGATCCGAGGTATCTATCTGCCGGTCGCCCTGTGGACAGGGGTATCTGCCCGCCCGCGTACCGGTGTAAGTTGAACTGGTGTCACGTTGGAACGATCGGGCTTTGGCTTTGTCGCTGTTACGTTTTTGCCACCCAACTCTGAAATCGACATCAACACATCGCGTCCATCCTCGATCCTTAATTCGGGAAGCGCGCCGCTGCTTCCCTACCCAACCCATTCCTTGCGTCCACTATCTTTCTCTTCTTCGTACTTCACTTCTTCACTTTCTTCTTAGCCGACACGCACCACTCTCCGACTCTCCGCATACACATACATACGGCGTCGGCCACGACCATCCAACGACCAATTAACGACCTACAGCTCCGTACGCCCCGCACCACCGAATCCTTACCCCACTTTCGGCACTCGCTTCTGAGCTTAAGCCGCCGCCGCCAGCCAGCCAACAAGCCAGCCAGCTTCCTCCTCCACCCTTGAAAGCGATTCACCTGACTCTCCACACCCCACCCCGCCCCTTGCTACCCCTGCAGCTCCTGGCCTGGAGTAAGCCTTTACCCGAGTCAGGTCACACGGACCCGCATCCCAAACGTGCAAGCGTGCAAGCGTGCAGGAGAAGAAATCTCCATCCGTGACGTAGTGTGATCTCAGGCTCTGCAGCTCTGAGCAACGCCGGATCGCTTGAGTCAAGCCTTAGGGCTCGAGAAATCGCAGACGAGCAGCTTCTGCACCCTCCTTAACTGTTACCTCTTTCTGTCCAAGTCAAGACGGCCGCTCAGACATCTCGGTCGATCCGTGTGTGGGACGACAGAACGAGGACGAGCGCGAGCACGACGAGCACGACGGCAGTCAAGCCCCGGAAGCCCTGCTGGACAGCATGACGAGCTCGACACTCCAGCCGCCAGTCGCCGCTCCTGGGCCCAGCTCAGGCGAGACAGCGACACAGCCCCGCGATGAGGGCGGAGAGACCCGTCCGGGCTTCGACGGCGGCGGCGCCGTCACGTCGACGGCGAGCATGACGGCCGAGATGGCGGGCCAGGTAGTGCTGCACGCTTCGAGCGCGGCGGTCGCACTCGCGCCCACCATTTTCCCGACACCCATCGCAAACCTCGTCACGGCGATTGCGACCAGTGCGCGGCTCAGCCTGCGCGTGACGGCGTTCTTCATCGAGGCCATTCTCGAGACGTCGCAGAACAGCACCCGCCTCGGACTCGGGCTCACGAGACGACTCTTGATCGGCGCTATCTCAAGCGCAAGGAGAGTATACCTGACCGCTAGTGGAGATGGTGAGTAGTCCGGGCTTAGGTGGATAGAGAGGCGGCGCTGCGCGCGCCGTGACAGCCGCCGAGGAGCTGTGTCGGATCCTTGCCCGCGTGCCTCCATGCCCGCATGCCCCGGGGGCCGTTCGGCCCCAGAGCTATGTCAGCTTGGCAAACACGGACAAGACCGTCCGCTGTGGGGTCACCACAGCCCCGACGGTCAGCGGCAAAGGGCGTGTGTTGTCGACCGTGTTGTGTGTAACAGACAAGGCTGACGCCATCCTCAGATCCCGAGAAGCTCGATGTCCAGGCCGATGCGTTCCTCAATGTCTTGGACCGGTGGACGAACGTCGGCATCTACGTGATCCATCACACGTTCACGCTCGCCGAGCTGTTTGCCATGTCCGGCTTCTACTTGACTGCGAACACGGTGCAGTCGGCCAGTTTCGCCGCCCACGAGAGCGTAACGCTGTTCGACTCGCTGTTCGGATCGAACGAGTCGAGCCGCGCACTGTCCTCGATCATCGCGCTCGTCCGCCAGGAGCTCCTCGAGGACGAGCGCTTCCAGGCCGCCGACCGAGGCAAGGTCGCGAGCTTGACCGCGCTGACCAAGGCCCTCACGGCCTTCGCGTGCCTCCAGAACGCAACCTGGTCGCGGAGCGCGAAACGGCTAAAGATGAGAGTGTAAGCTACCGTAAGGTCTGCCACAGCTGACACCAGATTGTACGACTGCACGGTTGTCATCAGCGACGATGAAACCTTCAAGTACGAAGCGAGTGAGCCCACCCATTCGGCATTGCCGGAAGCGGGGCCAGGGCCACGGACGATCGCCGGTCGGCGCGAGCGTGAGCGCGAGATCCCCAGCCTGCTGTACGAGACGGACGAGCAGGGCGACGTGACGATGGAGGACGTGTCGAATCGGCCTTCGCGCCGCTCGTCCCTGCGCTCGCGGCAGCAGGAGGACGACGAGCTGTTCCGCCAACTCGAGGAGTTCGTCGGGGACGCGGACCGGTCCGTGTCGGCCCCCGTGTCGCCGATAGCCAAGACGCGAGACCGGTCCAACTCGCAGCCTCACCGCCACCTGAAGCGCGTCCGCGGCGACGTGTTCGAAATCATGGACGAGCTGCAGGAGTCGACGGTCGTGACGCGGACATTGGAGCGCGTCGACACGCGCCCGAGCCTGAAGCGGGCACAGAGCGAGACGGCAGCAGACATACTCGTCGAGGAGGTAGAGGACGAGGCCATGGGCCGACCTCCCGTCACGCCGCTCACGACGCCGACGGGAGCCATGGACGAGGACCCCGCGGAGTGGATCGAGGTCGACCAGTTATTAGACGGACAGGACGAGGCGCTCGTGCCCTCGGCCCCGAACGGGCGCGTCGCTGCCGTCGCCGCTGAGCCGCCCAACGCGGAGCGGATCCAGCTCGTCCTCCGAACCATGACGAACAAACTGCTGCAACGCAAGCGCACGGTCCGCCGCGTGCAGAACGTCGGCATCTCGCCGCGCCTGTCGCCGTCGCCTAGCCCGCCGCCCTCGCACCGGAAGGAGAAGGAGCGCGAGCGCGAGAGCTCCCCAGCTACGCTGCGGGAGCACGACCGGCCCGACGTCCGCCAGATCGACTGGCGGCAGGCCGTCGCTGCCTCCCGGGCACGGACCAGCGGTACCCCGCCCCCGCGCAGCGGCACCCCGCCCCGAAGCAGCAGCCACAACGACATCGGGCCGTCTAGTAGGCGCTCGTCGTCGGACTCGGTCGCGGCCGGCCACCGCTCCTCGCTCAAGCCGAAGCGGCGCTTCTTCTCCGGTTACAGCACGCGGGGGCACGACGAGCCGCGGCGGAACAACTCGGAGGGCGGGCTTGCGAACGCGTTCAAGTCCACGCTGCGGAGGAAGCCGACCGCGTTCCCGGGCGTCGAGGACGAGGAGCCGCCCTCTGCTCCGCCGCCGCGAGTGAACACGCCGCGCGCCAACCCGCCCCGCTCGGCGCCTGCCCCCGCGCCCGCGCCGCTGACGCCGATGCACGGCGAGCGCGAGCACAGCGTGCACCAAAGCGTGCGGACTCGCTCGAATGCGATCCACACGTCGTCGTCTCAGATCTTCGGGCCGGACATCGAGTCCTCGGCCAGCCTGTTCCCGCACGAGGGCCTGATCCGGAACATCCACCGGTTCATGCGGTACTCGTCTGCGGCGTACGGGCAGAACTTCCTCCGCATCCTGGGACTGGGCAACACCGACTTCCACTACACGAGTGCGGGGGGGCACCACGCGAACTCGTGGGCGTTCGCGCGCCACACCAACATCCCCATCAACAACCTGATCCTCTCGAGCTACACCGAGACCTCGCCGCTGAGCGGGCACAAGGCCCCGCCGCTCGTGCACTACATCGCAGTCGAGCACCACCTGCGCGCGATCGTGCTCACGTGCCGCGGCACGCTGGGGCTCAACGACGTCCTCGTAGACCTCACGTGCCAGTACCGCCCCATCAGCATCGACGGGGTCGAAGGCGACTTCCAGGTGCACGCGGGCATGCACGAGAGCGCGCTGCAGTTAACGAGCCGCGCGTCGACCGTGCACCAGTGCCTCGTCGAGGCACTCGAGCAGTACCCGGGTTACGGCCTCGTGCTCTGCGGACACAGCCTGGGCGGCGGCGTGGCCGCCCTGCTCGGGATAGAGTGGGCACAGCGCGCGACGCTGTTCATGGCGCAGAACGGCAAGCGCACGCGCAAGGTCAAGCATCCGCCCATCAGCACGAAATTCGTGACGAGCTTCAGCTCCGGCCTGCCCCCCGGCCGCCCCATCCACGTGTACGCGTACGGCGTGCCCGCCGTCGCGTCCTGCGACTTGGGCAAGTACTGCGACGGCCTGGTCACGTCCGTCATCCAGAACTCGGACGTCGTGCCCTCGCTTTCGCTCGGCGTGCTGCGGGACCTGAAGAACGTGGCCGTGACGCTGTACGAAGAAGGCGGGATCGCGGAGGAGATTGTGGGCCGCATCCTCGGCCTGAACAAGCGCAAGTTCGCCTTTGAGGGCTCGCCCTCCGATCCCTCCGACCCCTCCAACCCCTCCAACCCCTCTTCCTCCGCGCCATCAGCCGCGGACGAAGAACAGGTGCTGCACGACTGGATGGAGAGCCTGATCAAGACGATGCGCGCAGACATGGACAACGACAAGCTGTACCCGCCCGGCTCGGTTTACATCATGGAGTACAGCGATGTCTTCTTGACTGCGTCGGCGGGGAGGGGCGCAGAGGAGGGCAAGTCGAGCCAGCGCGCGAGACGCGTCATCCTCCGCCTGTGCGAGAGTGTGCGCGAACGCTTTGGAGAATTGAGCTTCACCAAGAGCATGCTCAAGGACCACATGCCGCTGCACTATGAGCGCGCGACCGAGCTGCTCATCCAGGGCGTGCAGGAGTGAATTCATCGAGGGTTCGGCAGTCGCCCATGAGAGCTCGACGCTGCCTGCCCTCTCCCTCTCGCATTCGCACTTGTACCACATTCATTACCACCTGCCTGCTACCCAGTACGATAGAACACCTTGATAATTTACACGCGCCGAGCTCCGAGTCCGAGCTCAGGCGCCACACCACGTCTTGGCTTAGTCTTGGGTTGTAAAACTGTAATGCACACGAATGCCTTATGCTTACTATGCTGCGATGCATCGCGGCTTCTGGCTATGAGAGCGCTCTATCTAGTCTCTGGTGTATCATCTATACTACAACAGTCGAATGGCTGCTGGCGCGCGGGCGGGTTGGATCACACCGGTGCGGCACCAGCAACATGCACATGGAATTAAAAGTGTCTTCTCCGAGTCACCGAACGGAACGACATGAAGGTTTGGCACCCGACAGGTGTTGGTGCTTTTGTGAATCTTGCGTGGAATATGTGGGTTGGTATGCAGTGGGCGGGGACTTCTGACTTCTGACTTCTTCTCTACTTCTCACCTGGACAGTCAATCAACTCGGTGCTCCGAGCTCTAGTCCATGTCGACGTCCATCGACAACGCACGCTTCCGCCCCGGCGCCTGGCGCTCCGAGACCTCGCCCTCGCCGTCCCAGACACGCTTGTGTACTCCCATCGAGGCGGGGATGCCCGTGACGCTCTTCTGCGCGGCGGCGATCGCGGCGTACTCGCGCAGCTGGATCTCGAACTGCCATGTCAGTTGCAGGAATTATTGAGGCAACTCACGCTCGCCGGAGCAACACAATACCGCTTGCTTTGCACGTAACCGAGTGCTGTCGTGTACTCCCAGCCGAACTTGTCCATCAGGTAGCCGATGGCGATGGCCGGAGCGGTTGCGATTCCGCCTGAGAGTTAATCCCGTGTCAGCACTGCAAACTCACTCATGCAGTGGATCAGGACAGCCCCTCCTATGGAGAGTGCCTCATCAATGAAGACGCGTGATCGGGGGAAGATGGAGATGAGGTTTTGGTCCTGGTCGGTCAGCTAGGCACACTCCGATGGGAGAAAGCTCACGTCAGAGTCGGAGACGTCCATCGTCAGGTACTGGAACTCTGTCGGGAAACGGGGGAAGACGAGACGGGCCTCGACAGAGTCGCGAAGGCACAGACTGCATGGGCGTCAGCATTGTCCGAACAACGTTCTGGGCCGAAGCAAAGAGATGAGCAGATAACAGGTGATCGCTGATCGCCTTATCGAAAGCAGTCATCCGCATTTAGGGCCGTTGCCACCCTGTAACGAAGACCCGTGGCGGGTGTCCGCGATCAAGGGCCCGTCACTAGCGCCCGCCAGCGAGTAATATGTGGAGCACCTGCATTCCGAGCCGCTGGCGGGTGTTGAGTTGTGTGTGTGTTGACTCACATGTGGGTGATACCCATGGACTTTAGGCGATTCAAGTTGGTGCTCGCCTGAATAGGCCCGAGGAAGACGCCTGGGATGATCTCCTGCGCCTCTCTGCGCATTTCGTACCTATCGTCAGCTTCGTGGGCGTGGGTAGCGGGCCCTCCGTGGATATGGCCGGGCCGCCAACCCTTCGGGGTGACGACGGCCATTGGGGAAGCGGTCGTCATGAGAGAGGTAGAGTGTGAAGAGGCAAGAACCGGCGAGCAAGGAAGATCGACTGCCTCCAAGATCCCGAGGAGCGTGATGGTGGGAAACCAACGTATCTCCCTTAGGAATTCTTGGGCTGTGGTATGTGCTTTTGAGCTAAGCCACGGGGGCCATGGAGCGAGCGACACAGGACTGCCGGGCTGCCGAACGGTTGCCGCTGCTCTCGAGAGATGCTCAAAGCGTAGTGACAGAAGCAAACATGCGCTTCGTCGTGCTCGCGGTCAAAGCTCTCGAAGGTACAGGAGCACCCGACCCGCTCTCTCGTGAAATCGACGTCTGCCGAATTGTTTACGTTCCTGCTCCACTCCTGGACCGTCACTCACTTCCATTCTTTCAGCAGCATGTGCGCCGGGGGCTGCGCGGGCTCCCAGGGCGGTTGGGGGCTAGGCGTGGGGAGCATCGAAACGGCGACCATCGTGATGTGAGCGGCGAAGGAGGCGGTTATGCTGACCCAGCCTACGGCGGACAGGTGGACAGGGTGTCGTTGGCTGTGGGGAAGGCGGATATAACCGGGCAGGGCTGGGTGTGTCGGGTCGATGCGGTTGAACTCGTGCGGGGGATGGAAGGGTGAGAGTGTGTTGGGAAGATGAGTGTCGAGTGAAGAGTTTGAAGAGTGGAAATGCGTGGAAAGGGGTGCGTCGATCGTTGGTAGGGTTGTTGTTGTGAGCGGTGGTGGTGGTGCGGGGTTGGGAGTCGGGTGAACGGGATGTGCGGTGGTGGACTGGACTGGTGGACTTTCCTGGCGGTGTGACTGGAACCGCAGGGGGTAGGCCTCGGCCCAGCTAGAGTCAGCTGGTACGCGCTGGTCGCTTGGCCACCGTGAGCAGCATACGTAAGGGCCGTTGCCAACGGGGGGGTGCCCCAATAATTTCATCCACCTTAAATGAGCGGTGACATCAGGCCACGTGGGGATCCGCGCTCCCTTGAATGAACCTGAATTCCGCTAATCTCTTCGCGAGCCTGCTAAGGTTGACTCAGTTGGCGTTGGTCTCGCCGCATGCACACGGCGACGACGGACAACTCCGGTCATCCGGTGCGAGAGGAGCACTGCATGATGCACTGCGCGTCATCCAACGTTCCGTCCCTTCTGTCCCTTCTTCGCTCTCCGTACTCTACGCTCGATCACTCATTCGCCTGTCGTCTGTGATTACATTGCAGCTACGTCAGGCGGCGAGCACCGCCGACACCGAAGACTGCGCAGTCCTCCTCCCGCCGACCTCCTGACGAAACGAGTGAACAGACGACCGACCACCCTGTGTCGTCATCGCTGCCATGAGCGAAGCAATCGTCGAGCTCACGGCGCGCGCGTACGAGATTGCGCGCGCCATCCCGCCAGGTCGCGTGACGAGTTATGGTAAGCTACTCTGCTGTGGTCTAGCTGACGGTAGGCCACATAGCCAAGTTGGCCGGCTATCCGGCGTACTCGAGGTGAGGCATCTTCCTTCCCTCTACGTCTGCCTTCTCTCGGCGTCTTCCTTCGCCCTGCGCCTTCCTTCGCTCTGCGTCCTCCTTCGCTCTGCGTCCTTCTTCGCTCTGCATCATCCTTCGCTTTACGTCTGTCTTCCTATGCTTGACGTCGGGCTTCCTTCGCTCTGCGTCTGCCCCCCATACCGAACCAGACAGGACCAGCCCCAGCTGAACAACTCGTTCCCGAAGCTGACAGCAGACACGTCGGCAACGCGATGAAGATGCTCCCGTCCAACTCCTCCGTGCCGTGGCAGGTAAGCTCACCCTCACCTACCAGATCCCACGACTCGAGCTGACCTTAGCGCGTGATCTCAGCGAAGGGCGTTCTCTCGCCACGCGGTGACAGCGGACTCGGCGTCGCGCGCCAGCGCGAGCGGCTAGAGGCCGAGGGCGTCACTGTCGAAAGTGTTGCGGGCGAGGAGCGCGTGAACCTGAGGGAGTTTGGGTGGTTTCCGGAGCGCGGGAACCGGACGCTGGACGAGTGGCTCGAGGACGTGCGTGGGCCGCAGGCCGAGTCTGACGACGATTGACGATCACTCATCGCTCCTCAACAATACAGTCAACAATTCAACAATAGAAGTCAACGTTCAGCACACATTTGGGAACTCGAGGATATACCATGAAGGTGAATGAGGACACGGCGGCATGAGGACGTAAAGGTCGTTGCATAATGTACACTACATGGATGAGGATGCGGATGCGTATGAGATGCGTATGATGATGGGTACAGCTGTCAGTCCCAGATGTCGAGGCCGTCCTTCTACTCGACCCAGATGTCTACCGCGCCGCGCTCGACTGCGTCCCACCCATGCGAGCGGGGGTTGAGGGCTTCGGCATCGGCGGCGTGGGCGGGCTTGGGTGCGGGTTCGGGGGCGCGGGGATGAGTGGCGGCAACGACGTCCTGCTCCAGCGTAGCGCGCGTCGACTGGACGGCAGCACGCGCAACGAAGCCGCGCTCACGCTCGAGACCGGCTCGGCGGACAAAGGCTATCTCGCCCTGGGGTCAGCTACAGTCACGCTCCAACAGCTTTCTAGGCGAAGGAAGACTCACGTTGCGGACAGGGATAGCGGCGCCGGAAACGAGGCCAGCGAAGAGGAAGACGGAGAGGCGCATTGTGGCTTGCTGCTTTGATGAGGAGGCGAGAAAGTCGGAGAGGAGCTCGGACAGAGGAGGTTATGTACTCGAGCGAAGGAGTTGCCCCAGCTGTTGTTTTGTCCAAAGTGAGCCGTCAGGTCTCGTGAGGGTCTGAGGTCTGAGCCGGCGACTGTAGCTTTGTCCCGTGCGGCCGAGCCGTGCGTAATGCGATGGGCGCGATGGGCAGTGGAGCCAAGACAACGACCAAAGGTCAATGAGCTTGTGCGCCTTGTGGCTGGATACTCTGTCCGGGCGTCGATAATCCAGAAACAGCCTTTGGGTCGCTGCACACTTGTGTTGGGCGTGTGTCGGTGTGTCGGTGTCGTTCAGGGCCGTACCAGATGCCTGAACAGTGGCTGAGTGTATCTGGGTGCGAGGCAGCTGTCGGCGTGTGATGTGTGCCTTTGTCTCGGAGTCGTGGGTGCGAGAAGCTTAGCAGTGATCGAGTGTCGGCGTCGATGTCTGTAGGAGCTGGGCGTGGTGAAAGCGTCTGCAGCAAAGTTGTGATATCAGACTGGATAGAGCAAGAGTGTCAAGAGAAGTCTTCCTTCTTCACAGCTCTTGATATATGTACCGGGTACCGGTCACGGCGCGCCGGCCTCTCTGTCGACACTATGCATGAGCATGACAAGGACCGAGACAGGGTTCCGCAGGTCCGCAGGCCCACAGGTGAGATGCAAGATCGCATCGACTCCGGACTAGCTGCGCACGAGCCATCACGCTGAGGCACGCTGAGGCCCCATGGGTCATCCGCCGGGCGTTCCTGAGCCACTGCGACGCCAGTGCGCCACTGGCGCCTCGACGCGCTCCTGCGTGCGCTCTTACACTTCCTTCCGAACAAAGGCCCATCGAACGCCCGATGGGCGCCCAAGATCCAACCCTGCGCCTTCCCTAAACCCAGAGACCAGAGATGGCCCAGGAAGTACGCATGCACGACGCCTCTGCGCCTCCCGGGATCCGGCACGGCGCCTCTCCGTACAATGGTACAATGGGTTCTGGTTCGTGGGTAGCGTTACGCGGGAGCTCTAGCGACCTGCAGAACACTGGAATTCCGAACCTTCGCATTTAGCCAGGGACGCAGTCAGTGCACTAGTCATCTTCCTTCCATTGCAGTGGACATGGATCTTCTCATCTCCTCACAGCTGTGTCTTTGCCTCCGAATCGTCTGCGGCCCGCAGGTACGCAGCTCCGGGTGGCCGGGTGAGACTGGGGCGCGCAGAAGGCGCAGGGAATAACTGGGTCCGCGTGGCGCCGCTTTCCATTCAGCACCCGCAACCACTTCCCTGCACATCTGCAAGCCCCGTATTCATATCTCGGCATGAGTGTACTCATCCGTGATGGCACAGATAGCGCGTCTCGCCATTGGGCTTCACGGTGATAACGACGGCCCCAGATCTGTGATGAGCCCCACGCTCTGAGCTGAATCAGATCCGGGGGATTCATTATGCTAATGTGCATGTGTCAACAAGTGGAGACGCGTGCTGCCAGACGAATGAAGTGAATGACACTAGCGCGCAGAACGCGTCTGACGTCTGACATGACAATCTAGGCGAACATGAGGAGTGACGGTAGTCGCCATCACGATCGAGCGATCGCAAGATCGTTACTCGTGACGCCCGACGCCCGTCACTGTTCACTGGACCAAGTCTCTGGATCTGGGCAGATGCTTACGCAATCAACTTCGTAGCCCGCGGATGCACAAGGCACTCTTCATATGACAGAAGTCGTACCCCGTGCGTGCATCGCCCACATCTGCATTTCAGGAAGGTTCCCAACGAGCGGAACCGCCATTCATCGTTCCTCGATGGCGGCCTGGCGGAGGCACTGCTCGGACCGACCGAACTCACTTTGGGCTTGGCATCGGGTATCCTCTTTCTGCATAGTGGCCGGTCTGCTCGGTGGTAAGGCAGGCGCGACCTGGGGGCAGGTAAGGTGGTGACGTACGTCTACACAGCGCGAATACGGCGAATGTGGTGAGGCAGTGTCGCTACAACGGAAGCATCGCCCTCGATTCGGAGGAGACAGATGTTGATGAGATAGCCTTACCGACACTGCCCGAGGCTGTGCTGATGCCACTTCATTGTCAAACAACAAGCCATACATGCGCTGACCAAGGGATGACAATGCGTAGCTACTCGCTGTAGGGTGTAAGCTGGCCACATGATGTCTGCGTAGTGCGAAGTATAGATGAAAGAGTTGGTGACAGGAGCAAGTGTGCGATGGCCATGCCAGCGACCACTGGCCCGAGACGCGGCGCCTTGCAGCCTGCATCACCGTAGTTCATGGGTGTCAGCTTGTGAGGATCAAGCTCCGTGGGCATCCAGTCAGATCTCCCTCCGGCTGCAGCGCTAGAAGCCACCACCTGGCTGGCAGCTCGGTTCCCCCCACCACCGCCGTCGCCATCGTCCGTGTCCTCCGAGAGACCCGCCCCCGACCCCAAGTCTCCCGGGCGATCGCCACTGGACCCGCGCGAGCCACTTGAGCCCCCAGAAGAAGAACCCTTCAATCCCGATCCCGAGCTGGA
This sequence comes from Trichosporon faecale, assembly GCA_039545375.1. NCBI lineage: Eukaryota > Fungi > Basidiomycota > Tremellomycetes > Trichosporonales > Trichosporonaceae > Trichosporon > Trichosporon faecale. The sequence continues at coordinate 2,703,433 of BCLU01000003.1, read as the reverse complement.
ACCGGAGGTGCTCTTTCCCGACCCAGAGCAGCCTGCGCCCAAGCCAGTGGAGCCGGAGCCGGAGCCGGAGCTGGAGCTGGAGGAGCCACTGATTACGGGTTTGATGACGGCGCTGTCCTCGACCTCCAGCGAGAGGGGGGTATACACAACGGTGGTCGCGAGGCGGAGGGTGGCGGAGATCCAGACGAGATGATAGATGCGCATGCTAGTTGTTGGAGCTTGCTGACGAGACGGAGTCGCAGCGGTGCATTGTATGCCTTGCGCCTTTCGGTCCGGAGCGTACGAGCGAAGGACGCTCATGCGACGAGCTCGCGCACGGACGCGGACAGGCGCAGGATTCAGAGATTCTCCGCAGCGTCTTTGCTAGCTCGCCGCCAGCACCTGTCGCCACCAAGACCGACTACAGAGCGGAGAGGGCACGGGCCGTCCTCGTGACTCACCAAGTCGGCGTCAGTGTCCACAGCATTCACTGTTAGTGCGCGACGGGGTAAGCCGTGCTTCTGGCTCGAACATTACTAAGCGATGCATGGCTCAGATTGTTATGGAGAGCGTCTGCGCAGGGCGCGATTACAGGGTGTTGGATACAGGACAGTACAGTAGAATGGTGGCGAGTTACAGGAAAGCGATGATGTCACAGAAGCGCCACCACCATGCCCACGAGCAAGGCTCCAGTCGATGCCGTAGGTATATTCGAGTCTGCGCCGTTACGCTTGGGCCCGCTGCTCCCCCGCCTGCTCCTCCAGCCACTGCGCCGGCAACTGAGCCGCCCGAGCCTGAGGAGCCGCCGCTCGAACCAGCAGCTCCGCCTCCCGAAGATCCACCGGAGCCAGCAGAGCCTCTGACGCTGCCACCACTCGCGGCGCCGCCGCTACTAAAGCGATTGGCGACCGAGTCGTCTTCGATCTGCAAGCCGTTGGGCTTGGCTTCGTCAATGCTCGAGCTCGGATTGTCGACAGTGTCGGGGATAGGGTCGGGAATGGCAGTCGCGAGTGCGGTGGCAAGTAGAGTGAGGTGAATGAGACGCATGTTGTTCGTTGTTGACGAAATGACCTCAGAGGCGCTCGCTATATGTCTTCCTCTGGAGTTGGAGTTCTTCCTGACTTCTAGCGGCGGAGGTGCTAGTGTTGCGCTAGAGCACTGGTCCTCGGCTGTGTTGGGTCGACGTTGTCGCGGCTGTGGGTTTGACCGCCTCCGCCGCGGCCGCAGCCCGCAGCAGATGGGAAGAGCGTGGCCGCGGTTCTCGGACTAGAGTGGGGCCGAGGCAAACGAGCCAGAGGTAGGGACGTCGCCGCATGGGTTGCCGCCGCTTGGATCACTGTCGGCGTGCGCTTGACATGTCGCCACCGTGCGGCGGGGCGGCGCAGCGCAGATCCGCAGCACACCCAAGACGTGGGACGGCTCGCACCGCCCTAACTTGCGTACTGATAAGATACTAGCCCTGGATCGTCAGTCGCCCGGCTAGTGCTGTTTATGCTTCTGGCGCCTCTGTCTCTAAGACTAAGTAATACATGTGAACAATCTTAAACAAGCAGGGAAGGCAACTGGGGACAGTTACAGAAGAGCGAGGAAGGCAGCGGCAAGAAGAGCAGCCGAGGTGTATGCAACGCCGCGGCCGGGTATGTTGGAGCCTAGGGCGTTGTTCGTAGGCGCTTGCGTGCAGTTCATGACGAACGAGCCGTTCGTGATGTTGAGCGCGTTCGGATCCACCGTATTGTTGTTCGCGACACAGACGAGGCCGGCACCGGCTGCCGCGCCCGCGGCGCCGCCGACCGCTTTCGGCTTAGTGCCGCTGGACTTCCACCCAGAGCTGGAGGAGCCCTTAGAGCTTGAGCCGGAGCTCTTCGAACCAGAGCTGGAGCCGCTGTTCTTGGACCCGGAACTGGAGGAGCTGGAGCCGCTGCTCTTGGACCCGCTCGAGACGCTGCCACCCTTCGCGCTGCCGCCGCTGCTGAGGGCATTGACCATGGCGTTGTCGTCCTGGCGCGGCTCGAGGGGAATGGCAGCCGCAAAGGCAGTGGCGACGCAGGCGATAGTGAGGAAGCGCATGATGGTCGTTGGTCGTTGGTCGTTGATCGTAGTTTGATGAGGTGAGAAGGAGAGGTTGAGTTACAGGTTGTGGACAATATAAAAGCTTCTAGAGATCTAGAGGATCTGGAGTGGAGTCGGTGGCGTCCTGCACAGCAAGTAGCGAGCGTGAGCGCACAGGCGCAGATCTCATTCGGTTGCGTCGGGTCGCCTGTTTGCTTGGCATGTCTGGCATGCTTAAACCGACGCGTAGATCGCGGCAGCAACGACGGCTAAGGCTGACGCGGGGAGGGCGCGATCGGCGGCGCTCCTCTGCGACTGGGCGGCGGGGGCGGAGGCGGAGGCGGACGAACCTGAGGCCGCGGCCGTGGGCTCTTCGGACTGCGTGCTGTTACGGTTGCCGTAGTGGCCGCCGTGCGCCGCGCCGTAGCCCAGACCAGCTCCGAGACCTGCACCAGCTCCAGCGCCGGCAATTCCAGCACCGCGGTTGCCGCTCGAGCCCCTATTGCCGCTCGAAGAGCCAGAGCTTCCACGAGAACCACCAGAGCTTCCCTTCGACCCGCCACCGACGCTGCCGCCACGGGCGCCACCACCGCCGCCGATCTTGTTGATGACCTCATCGTCGTCGATGTCGATCTCGGTTGGAGAATCCTCGGCACGGGCAAGGATGGCATCAACAGGTTCCGCATCACGTGCCTCGAGAACGACGTTGTCGACAGGAAGGGGGTTGGCGGCCACGAGGGTGGCGAGGGCACCAGCGAGAAGGAACAATTTGGGAGCGATCATGGCGTAAAAGTCGAAATGAATGTTTGGTGCGGTGAAGTGTGATGATAAGATATGCTGTGCCGCTCCGGGTATATATGCTGGGCAGTGTGCTTGTGGAGTGGTGAAAATAGCCCAATCCGCTTGGTTAAGGGCTTGAGCCAAGAGCTCAGATGCTGTGCCGAGTTTTGGGAGGCACGCCGAATTCCGCCTCCGTCGCCGGGCTTCTGCAGGTCAGCCTCAGGCCGCTCATGCACCGCATCATCACACCCGATGGAATGGCAGGCCACCAGCACAGAGCATGATGCGGGTATCACCGGTGTCGTCATCATGTTCGCCACTGTATACAACTCAATCTCAATTGCGGATCAACATCGTCAACACAGCCTCCGCGACATTATCCGCACCGCCGCCAGCACAGAATACGGCGATTGGCGTCGAAGCTGCCGAGGTTGAGTCAACAGGCTCGTCTGCTTGCAAGACGTTACTTTCCGATGACCCAGAATATACATCAGAAGAGCATTTGCTGTGCTGTCAATGGCCCTGGTTGTGGTAGGAGATTGCTGTTCCATTATTCCGTGTAGGAGCCGCGAGTTAGCCCAGCACCAAGCCGAGTGAATGTGGTCGGCGGAAGCCGTACACTGGGGATGTCCCTTCAACACGCTACTCTGCCAGCGTACGTTGCTTTGTGGTGGACAACTGAAACCCTGGGAGGGACGACATGTAGACGCGCCAGGTCTATCAAAGCCATCTGGTCCATGCGCAGAAGATGATGCTGCTGTCAAGGGGACGCCATCAAGGCGAATGACTCTGCGCATCGGTCCCGCGACCTCGCCGGCATGAGGCTGACCATAGCCGGTTGGTCCTACTCAGCAAGTCCGAGCGTGTCCGTTAACTCCGTCAAGGCCGTCGAGTGTGAACCGTAGACTTCTACCCGTCCGTGCAGGGTTCAGCACGGTCACTTGGACCGACGCCAAGAAAACGTCGGCTCGCTCGTCAACCTCTACCTCGGACGCAATCTTATCTCTGACTCCACAGACCCACATAGCTGTGCCTCGGTCCGCTGATCGCATGCATCTATCCTTGGATCTCGGAGCCGTGGCACACTGGATCAAGCATGATGTAGTAGATCCGAGTCAGTTGTTCGCGGTCTCTTCGATACTGTAACTTGGCAGGGGCAGTGCGCAGATCACTCATGATTAACATGCCTCGGCGGCATTTCATTACCTCACCCAGCGCTGTGGGACCTGGGATCCTTAGTTTGCACCGCGTACCGGGTCGGAAAGTCAAGTCGCACTGCCCGGACCGGGTCAGCCACCCGTCACCGCGGTCTCGCTGTTTTGGACGGTTCAGAGTGCGTCATGAAGTGAACCAAATCGCTATCTGCACCGCCCGCCGTTAGCCTTCCGTTACACTTTGTGTCCGACTCGTTCCCATTCGCTTTGGATAAACTTGGGAGACTTCTGGCAGAACCCCACCTCTGTTCACCTGACAGCATCACCTCTGCGTCTGCGATTCGGCCAATGTATCACTGCTTGCTGTGAACTGAGCAGCGGTGAGCAACCACCGAGGTGGGTCCACGACCGTGCAGATCCCGTGCCTTGTCCGCATCGCTCGGCAACGTCTATACCTCTCTCGGCCCCTCCATCGGTGCCAGGCACAACCTCCGACCTCCGCGTATCACCAAGCGGTGCATCAACGCTCGCGTTGACTCACCTTGATGCGACACGTCCACGATGATGGCGATGCAGGCGATGGTCAACTGTTTGAGATATATAACTGCAATACGTGGCGAGATGAAATCAGCACACAACATACCCAACACTGACTCTCGCGAGCTCATCACATCAGCCACTCCCATCAGCCAACACTGCACACAACACGACAATCATGAAGTTCAACTACTTCGCTCTCCTCAGTCTCATCGCCGTTGCCGGTGCCCGTCCTATCGTAAGTGTAATCTCGCAGGGTGAAGCTGACTTCAGTCTGAGTCGGATAACTCCATCGCTGGCGCTGCGCCTGCCACCCCTTCGATTCCCTCCGTGGCCGCCGACTTGCTGCCCAACGAGGAGCGCAATGCTGCTCCCGCCGAGGTCGACGTGAACACAGAGGTGGACACGAACTCCTCAGATGGCGACAAGAAGGAGGTGGACATCGACGACGAGAATAACATGGCCAACGGCTTCTCCTCCGGCGGCGGTGCGCGGGGCGGTTCAGTCGGCGGCGGGCGCTCGTCAGGCGGCTCGCGCGGCTCCTCCGGTTCCAGCGGGCGTGGCTCCAGCGGCAGCAGCGGAAGCCGTAACAGCGGTACCCGGAACAACGGTGGCGTCTTCAACTCTGCGGCCAGGGGCAAGGAGGTCGCCTTCGGTGCCGCCGTCGGTGGTGCCCTGATCGCTCTGGCGTTCTAAGCTGTCCTGAACGTAAACGTATAGACATCGAAGATCTTGAAGTTGTATCACACTAGAGACTGTATCACTAGCATCATTCAATGCATCTATAAGCTCCAACGGAATGACCCACTGTTATCAGCTGTCAAACTCCGCCACTAACTTGCTTCGGCCGTATCTTGCTAGCGTCGGACTCAATGTTGACCGGTGAGAACTTCTCGGGCACCCGAACCATTTGCTCCGTGGGCCGTCCGTCGATAGTGCAGCCATCAGCCTCCGAAATTGACGGCGGTGGCCGACCCCGAACTTCGGTCTTATCTGTGTTCCCGCACTAGCGTTCTACGTGCGACTTATCGGATGCGGTAGCAGCGAGGGTTGTTGCCCCGCGGGAGACCAGCGGGGCGACGATGGGGCTACGCGAACACGAATGAGGTACGAGTTGCCATGATTGAGGTACGAGGGTCATTGATCAGCAAAAATCTGCGAACAGCCAAGCTCAAGCTGCGATGTACATTCCTCCCACGCACGCGGGATGACGCAAGGTTGGCTGAACTAGTGGCGACCGCGCAGAGAGGCAAACAGGGGCCCTCGCACGACTGCCTCGGTACTCGCGATAGCGCCATGGGCTCCCCAGATCGCACAAGACAATCCCGACGGCATCTCTAGCAGCCCAGCTTCGGGCGCCGGATCGCGTGCGTCTCGTGATCTCAGCGGTGCCGCAACTTATTAACTCATACACCACGGGACGAGCTCGCACCGGGCCGTCTGACGAGTAGCTTATCGTTGTCGCACTTGTTCGGCTCGGGTGACACGGGCGTGTCACCCGCGAAATTCCCACAGATCGCCTCAAACATGCAACTCGGACCAGGCACCCTCCTGCCGCCTATCGCTAGCTCTCGCAAGTAGAGCGATGGCTAGCTGGCTTCGGACATCGTCGAGGTTTGGAATGCAAAGCCGGAACGCTGGTGAAGCACAACTGTGGTTAGTAGCGCCGGGAGGAATGGATACGACCTGGGCGAGGCCATGGATCCGCCACGGTGAACCGCCTGAACCGCTTACGGCGCTTAGGCTAGCGCCGCCGTTAGCGTGTGAGCGACTGAAAACTTGCTGCTGCTCTTTGCCCAGCTTCCCATCTGCACATTCGCTCACATGAGCATATCGTAGCTCGCTGGTCATACATAAACTCGAGAGGACGGTCGTGGCCAGCTGCTTGCTGGCTCTTGCGGACGACGGCGTCGCAACGACGAACAACGATCGACGGACAAGAACGACGATCACAGCTTGAAGACCGAGAGCTGCCCCACGAAATTCGACATGCCCATCTCAATGAGCCCCAACACTTCCGCCTTCCTTGTCCTGGCTCTTGCGGTTCTGGTCGCCGCTGCACAGCAGGTGAGTGGAGCAGCACAACATCGGACTCGGACTGACGTCAGGTCAACCCCCTCCATGTCCGCGGCCAGTCCTCGCCGGGGACGGTCAGCACTGCCCCGCTGCAGCTGCCGTTCGGACTCACCCCGACCACCGTCGGCATAGCCGTCAGGGCCATTGGCGTCATCATCATGAGCGCCTTCATCGCCCTGCTAGAGCCGTTTGCCTTCCCCCTTGTCGCCATGGTCAACGCATATGCGTATCTCTGAGCACCCTCATGCTCGCCCAACAAGCGTAAGCAGCATCTCTGCTTGCTCCGCAGGTGCTGAAACACCAGACCCTCCACCAGCCTCTCACATAGTGGTGGCGAGGAAAGGTCTCAGAACGCCGCGGTGATCGAGCACTAGCACAGCCGCGGCCCTCAATCTCTCGCCACCCATCTCCAAAGACCGTATCCGCCTTCGCATTTTGGATTTCTCGATAGACTTTTTCCGCTGTAGCCTCTAGACCTGTTTGTGAATGTAGCCTTGTGTCCTTGTGCTCATACCGAAGGCGGTAAGCGGTCGTGCGTGCGATCGACGAGAGAAGGCACTAAGCCGACGGTTATCGGGCGGAGCCTGTTTTCCGGTTGTCAGTTCTGTCAGTGCTCCCAGCGTTTCGCAGTGCCAAGACTGGATGTTCTGAGGTGGTATCAGTGGTCGCGCGTGGTCGTGAGCAATGATGCAGAGCCGAGAAGCGAATACGGGGTCAGAAACGACGGCATCGTGGGCTCGGAATTCCCGACTCGGCGACCAACCAACCAACGGACGTCCTGCGGTCGGTGAATTTGGACGCCGCATGACTGCGGAACTGCGTGCGGCTGTTCTTCGTTCCTGCAGTCCACGAAGCTCTTCTTTCATGAACTCGTGGCATGCAGCGTGCACGTGTAGTGCAGTGGAGAACTTCGTATCGTCGGACATTCAAGACAGCGGTGAAGCCAACGCGAGACAGAGTAGATAGAGAGGATATAAGGCCAGCGCTGGACGGTAAGCTCGGTACGCACGTCTAAAGAACAGCGGAGACGCGAGTGATTTCGTCGATCACCGCGCACTTCTGCGCCTCCGGGGTTCGGACGCGAGGACGTATTCTATTTCTGGCCCGACATCCACTGACCGACTCAGCCCTTGACGAAAGGACCTGCCGCCATGCACAGGCAGCTGCGCCAGTGTTCTAATCTGGTACGCAACCGCGCACTATTGACATTGACTGGCGTACGCGAAATGACCAAGCTGGTGCGTCTGACTGGACAGGTGGGGCCAAATCGGGCATACCGCAGATGCAGACGCCGCGCAACCTGCTCAATCTGCACTGCTGTGCGCGCCTCGCACACGCTGTGCGTCACCATAAGCCAGGAGCCAGGAGCCAAGAGCCAGGATTAGCCTGCCGCCGATCACTGTCGCCAGCTCATCAGCTCGTGAGGAGGGACTGCGGAGGGCGCGGCGAGCACGATCGTGTGTTAGTCAGCCCTACCGCGCCTCCCGGGTTCCGAAGTCAGGAGCGAGGCTAACCAGAATAGAGCAGAACAACGCCTCGCAGCGTGGCGATGACACTGGCGAGCGAACGTGGACGTGGCCAGGACGGCGTCTGTATATAAGAGCGCTGGAGGGGTGCCCCGCCCTTCTCACTTCTCCCCAATAACGACAATGGGCTTCTTCAACCACGACGACGAGAACGACCGCCAGGCATACGAGCAGGTCCAGCAGGGCAACGAGGCTCACTTTAGTAAGTTTCTCAGGCTCTCTGTCCGGACCCCTTCCACCTGGCCGAGAGCTGGCTTGCAGAGGACAGTGGGACGGCTGAGGCTCGACGCCCACGAAGGAGACGCTGACCACCAGGCCACGAGCTCCTTGCCGGCGCTGCCTCCTTCTATGCCATGAAGAAGTACCAGGACCACCAGGAGGAGAACGGCAAGCCCCAATCGTGGGAGGTCGCTAAGGACCTTATCGCCGGTTTCGCTGGCATGGAGGCCACCAAGCTTGCGTGAGTCTCTCTCTATTGGCGCCCTCCTCCACACCCTCCGCAGAGACGCCTCGCAGCCTCAGCGTCAGCGAGACGTCATGCGAAGGCCTTGGTGGCCTCGGCGATGGTGGAGGTGGAGGCGATCGCTGTCCGGATGTGCTTGAGATATGATAAGAAGTGCTGACGTCAGCGAGACGAAGGGCGCCGACGAGGTCGACAAGTGGCGCGCGAAGCACGAGGCCGAGGAGCGGGCGAAGCACGCCCTGTCCCAGTCGGGCGAGTTCGGCAACCCCGGCTACCAGAGGCAGGAGTACAACCACGAGCGCCACGGCCCCGACGCGCAGAACGGCGGCTTCGGCGGCCCGGGCTTCGGCAATGGCAACGGCTACGGCGGCCAGGGCTACGGTGGCCAGGGCTTCGGCCAGGACCAGGGCTACAACGGCGGCGGCGGTCGCTGGTAAGAAGGTTGACGGTTGGTGCGTCGCAGATGTGTAGGCAGAGTCGACAGCACGTGTCACGATACTAGTCACGATAGGCGTAGTGTAGATCTGAAGCTTCCCGAGAACCCCAATGCAACGGTGAAACTCGTTATCGCACTTCCACTACTGCCGCCGCACTTCTCAAACTTGTCACACTGAGCCGAACTTGCATCATGCTCGGCCGTCTGCCGTTGGCCTGCCGGCATGGGCGACCGTGGGTGAAAACGTGGTGCGGGTTTCAGCTGCGCTGTCCTCATGAGGACACGGACAGACGAAACACCCCGCAGGTCCGCTCTCCAACACCCGGCACTGGCGGGCTCGTGATAAGGTTAAGGAGCGTCGAACCCAGTGCAGTGGGCAGAGCAACCTAACGACCGGACCAGCGCGGTAGGCCTAGCCCTGTGCATGCAGTGCAGCGGACCGTTTCGGGGCCCTTGTGGTCGTCGCTGACAGCTCAACGGGTCGCTGCCGGCACCGGCTGCTCTACCATTTCACAACACGTCTCAACAGCCGTCTTAGCGACGCTGGAACCCGGGAAACTCTCTGCGAGGTGCACTCCACGCGGTCTGGACTCTCGTCAAGCCCTCGTCATGCGTTCCGTGATGCCGTCCGGACCAGACTTCGGTATGCTTGTTGCGCATTGAGTTTTGGGCCCAGCGATCCCATGATACGGGGTGCGTGGGATGGGCGCCGGCTGGACAAGGGCACTGGTGTGACTGGAAAGACTGTGACACGCAGCTACGGGTTGTCGTGTCGGATTTCGTCAGCAAGCTTCGTCGCAAAAGTTCGGTTGTTAGTCTGCTTCGGAAGCTCGGACATGTTACCACGGCGTCGCACGCTTCGTCGAGGTCAGAGCGGTAGTCGAAGACACATGAGGCTCACGACGCCGGAGCACGAAGCTCGCCCAAGCTCGGAGACAGAAGGATTAATTGCTGTAGCCGGGCCCGGCAAGTGGGTCATGAGCAATGACTGCCTGCCTGATGCGATGCTGTGGCGGCGGGAGATTCGATCTGCTCTGCATCCTGCGAAGCTTGCGAACACCTGCCCCCCGTCTACTGGCGCATGGGTTGGGTGACTGTTCCGAGGTGGGTGGGACCGGTTCAGTTGTGGTGGTGCACGGCCTGTGAGGATCAAACACGGGATGACGAGAAATACGTTTCATGTGTCAGGACCAGCACGAGGTCCCTGCGCGTACCTGCGACGGGCTGAGGCCTTGTGCTCCCTCCCAGCGCCCTAGAATCACCCCGACCCTGCAGCTCCCTGCTCCCACTCACCGTCTCTGGTTATGAACAATTCAGTCTCCGACGTCCTCACTCGCTACCACTACGACTTCCTGCGACGACGACGACGACGCAAACATCGGACCATCGGAATGCTTGCTTCAGCGTCACCGTAGCCCTCGATAAGCTCTCGGACAAGATGGCAGGCAGAGCTCGGCCGCACCAACACCGTTCCTCAAGGACGGTTGAAACGGGCAACTGCGTGCGGCCGCGCTCGCTGATTCGACCCTTCGCTGCCAGCCCGCAGGATCAAGCATGCGCTGCCATGCTGACGATCGCCGCAACTTACGGCGCAGTCGCTGACCGGGTACCCGCCAGGACAAAGAATGGGTCTGCAGCGGTGGACCTCGTAATGAGGTCGCAAACCTTGTCTTTATGTCTTGGGCGAACTGGCCCCGGGCCAGAGTCGGTGATGGACGACATGCCGGCAAAGGCACGCGACTCCCTTATTTTAGTCTCTGACCACCGTACTCGCTCGTGCTTCACGCGCTCCCGCATCTTCGTTTCCTCCTTCCCAACACATGTCTTCCGTCCCCCCTCCCACACCTGGGCCTGACCCTCATCCCCGCGACCCCGCGCACCCCTGCCCCTTCCGCCAGCCTCGTGCTCGCAAGATCGTGACCAGATGCACCTCGAGGTCGTCCATGACCAACATGTCGTGAACATTGTCTTCCACGACTTGTCTTCCTCCCACCACTTGACTCTACACCATTGACTCGTTTCGGACTGACCCGCCACTCTGCCGAACCCTGGCGCTCGACACCCACCCCCCACCGCCGTCACCGCCATGTCCGAGCAGCCAGCCGACGACGACAGCAGCCGCCGCAATTCGATAGCTGCGTCTTCCTCCGAAGCGACAGTCGTCCCGTGGAAGCCTTGGTCGTTGAACGCCGAGCACGATGAGGACGACGACGACGACGACGACGACGACGACGACGACGAGGATGATGAGGACATTGAAGACGACCAGGATCCGGCCTTGCTCATGGTCGCCGATAAAGCGACCCGCCTGGTTTCGGTTCGACTCTCCGACGGCTCATCATTAGGGCCTCCGCATGCTGACCAGGAGCGAACACGGACCATCTCGGGCAAGAGCATGGCCACGACTGCGACGTCGCGGACAAGTTGGCAGACGCAGGGCTCGAACTGGCAGCCGGAAGAGCGGACACAGCTCGATGACGTCCTGCATTTCGCCCCTGTCGAGTTCGACACCCACCTGAAAATCCCTTCAAGCTTCAACTACAAGAGGAGCAGCCGAGCTAGCAGAGCCAGCCGAACAAGCAAGATTAGCAAAGCTAGCAAGGTCAGCAAGCTTAGCGGAGTCAGCGGATCGACCCACAACTCTAGGTCGGCTTCCCCCGCGTACCTGACAGCTGAGGATTTTGGGAACGGCTCAAGCATCAACGACCGCCACCTCTCCCGAAGCTCGTTCTATACCTCCGATGCAGCGACCTCGACGAACACGCACGACTTCACGGACGCCCGACCACACAGCCCGGACTCGTCGTACCACGACGACCTCGACTCGTATCAGACGGAGTCGGAATCAGAATCAGAAACAACACACGAGCGCGGGCCGCTTGAGCCAAAGGAAGACGGTGTTACCGGGGAGGGGGCCGTTCCTAGCCCCGACGGACCAGTTGTTCCGGATAGTGGGGATGAGGTGCCTAGCCCACCGCCACCACCGGATGAACCGCAACCACCAGCCGAGAGGAAGGAGGCCGAGACAGAGAAGAGTGTGACGCTGCGGAGAGAGTCGACAACACGGAGCCTGCTGGAGCGCATAGCACTGCAGCATGTCATGAACAACAAGGCCCTGCCACCACGGCCGACGAGTATGCCAGGCCGACCAAAGAGTACCCAGCCAAGGCCAAAGTCCATGGCGCTGTCTCGGCCATCGACAAAGTCGGAGAAGTCGGAGAAGGCGCTCTCCAATGCATACCAGCCTAGCATTGCATCGGTGACCCAGACGTACAGCAGGTATCGACGGCAGTCTGGACATCGGGTCGACGACTCGTTCATCTGGGTCGCTAGCGAGGTCGAGCCCGACTATGCCAACATGGGGCCGGTCCGCTTCTGGATCGTCTTCATCGCCATGAAGTAGGTAACCGCCTGTCTCCGAGCTGACCTGCCAGTCTCAACGTCGCCATGTTCACCCTGGACCAGTTTCTGGTCACCATTGCTGCACCGCGGATAGCAGCCTATTTCAATGCACTCGATCGAAGTAAGTCATGAGCTTGCGGGTCGAAGAACGAAGCTGACATAGCAGTTGCATGGTAAGTGCGAATGTCAAGGGGGTCGCTGCACGTACTGACTGCTGTCCTTCAGGCTGAATATCGCGTAAGTGTCAGCTGGTTCAGACGGGTCAGAGCTGACCCCAGTTTCTTTATTCCTTGTGCTGCGGCGCTGCTGCTCTACACCCAGATTATGAGCATCTTTCCGCCACGGTATGTCTACCTGGCGGCTCTGATCATCTTCATGGTCGGAAACGCTGTTTCGGGATCAGCGCACTCCATGACTGCCCTCCTTGTTGGTCGCTCAGTTTCAGCCCTTGGCGGAGCGGGCATGTGGAAGTAAGTTCTGGCGGTCAACTCGGTCCTGACATCAGCACCACCTTCCTCGTCGCTACGGACATTATCCCGTCAGCCAGGCGGTCACGTCTCTTCGATCTCTTCGGCTTAAGCTACATCCTGGCCTCTGTCTTCGGACCGCTCATCGGAGGCGGACTGACGGATCTCGGCGCCTCTTGGGGATGGCGCTGGTGCTTTTACATCTACCTGCCCATCTGCGGAGCTACGCTCCTGGCTCTGGCAATCTTCCTGCCCAGCACTCCGCTCGTTTCGCCGTTCGACGGACAAGAGGACACTCGACCGCGGTGGAAGCGGGCGCTGTCGATCGACTACCTGTCCTTCGCGCTCACGCTGTCGTTCCTGGTGTGCTTCTGTTTCGCTCTGCAGTGGGGAGGTGTCACTCGATCATGGAAAGACCCGAACGTCATCGTCGCTCTGGTCTTCTCTGGCGTGCTTTTCGCCGCCCTGGTCGCATGGAGCTACTACCTTGGACCGAAAGCCATGATCCCGATGTCGCTCTTCCGCAGCGTCCACTTCAACGGTGCCATTTGGGTTGCCTTCTTCGGCTACTCCCTGGTCGTCGTCATCCTGTTCTACCTCAGCGTCTACTTCCAGAGTTCGCTCGGAACATCGGCGACCAAGGCCGGTGTCCTGCTGCTCGGTATCCAGTGCGCTGTGAGCCCTGTCCTCATCCTGGCCGGCAAGTTTGGCGAGCGCACAGGTTACGCCAAGGTGCCCATCGTCATCGGCTGCATCCTGGTCGCCATCACGACGGGCATCATGTCGACATACAAGGCGACGACGTCGATTGCGACAGTCGTCGGCCTCGAAATCCTCGCCGGTGTCGGTCTCGGACTTATCCTCAACCTCATCGTCGTCCTCATGCAGGCGAAGTACTACAAGAACCCGCACCTGACCCCGCACGCGACCAATGTGTTCAACGTGAGTAGCTGCCAGGGCGTAAGAGGCTAACATCAGTTCTGGGGATTCGTCGGGCGAGTCGTCGGTCTCGCCATCGCGACCTCGATCTTCGAGACCAGGCTGCACACCACCGTCACCTACACCGGACTGCGACCCGAGACGAAGACGGCCCTCCTGGCGTCTCCGCTCATCATGTGGGACAACAGCGGGCTCCTGAGCGAGCGCAACCTGAGGTTCATGCAGGAGACGTACGCCGACGCCATCCACAACGTGTGGTGGCTGTGCTTGGCCATGGCTCTCTGCTGCGGCTACGCCGCCATGGCCATGCGCAACCTGAACCTGGACGACACGCAGGAGGACGGACACGGCGTCGCGGCTTCGTGTGCAGCCTCTGTCTACACGACTGAAGTCAGGTCGCCCTTTGAGAAGGAGGACGCCCGCAGCTTGATCCGTTACTCCGCCCCGCCTGGAAGCTTCAAGCCGGGCAAGCCAGCGTCGCAGCGCTCATCAGTCCAGCGCTCCTCCGTTCAGCGATCTTCGATTCAGCCGTCCGTTCAGCGCTCGTCTCTGCAACCGTCTGTCGCGCGCTCATCGGTGCAGCGATCTTCTCTGCGCTCCGGGTCTCGCCGCGCCTCGCCTCCTCCGCCTGTCCCGCCTCTCCCAGACATGTTGAGCCTGTCGTCAGCGGCAGCGAAGACACCCAGCTCCGTCAACTCTGCTCTTCCCTGGGGTCAGCAGGCGTCGAACACCCCTCGTGCCTCGCCCGTTCCGCCATCACCGATCCCGCCGTCACCAGTCCCTCCGTCACCCTCACCTGCGGCTCCGTCGCCCGTCCCCCCGTCACCGGCTCCTAGCACACCCAAGTCGCTCCCGCTCCCGTTCCCCGAGATGCCCGAGCCAGCGTACATGACGCCGAAGACGATGTCGTCGCAGGAGGCTGAGGAGCTGCCGTCCGCGGACGACTCGTCAATGGCTCTCCCCGACGTGCGCAGCTTCACGCCATTGGACACGAACCGGATCATTTCGCTGCACGAGTCTTTGCACTCGGAGAACGGGTCGACCGAGCGCCTCCGCATGTCCGACCGATACCCGGACGTGAGCCCGCGGACGTCCTTCGAGCGGGCGAGTTTCGAGCGACCGAGCCTCGAAACGCTGGAGCGGCCCAGTCTCGAGGGCCGCGCGCTGCCCGTCGTGCCCACGCCGTCGAGCTCGACGACCAGCCTGTCGTCCGCGACCGTGAAGGGTCCCCGACCCCAGCCGACGCCGCAACCGACTCCGCCTGATACGCCTACACACGGCAGCTCGACGAGCCTCGTTTCCGCCGCCGCTCCGAAGCCGTCACCGAACCGCGGCATCGGCGGCCCCAGGGCGCTGGGCGGACCAAGGCCCCTGCCCAAGTCGCCTTTGCCGCCTGTGCCCCGGCCGTCGGTGGACCAGACCAAGGCCGAGTCCAGAGCGGGCAACATGGTTTAAACGTACTTGCTCGAGATGGCGAAGTGAGCTCTATCTCGACGGTCACGACAGCAACAGCGACATCAACAACCGAGACGTGGAGCAGGGAGGGGTTTGAGTTATGGCTTGAAGGAGCGTCAACAGCAGCAGGAGCGCCGGGCGAGCAGGGCCGAGGGTCGGGGGTTTCACTCCCCTTTTGGATCCTTCAGGACGCTGTGTTCCGACATCTCGACCCGATCAGATCATTTCATTAATCATTTCAGCACTATCATCATTTGCGCGGCCGCAGCATTGAACATTTGATTTTGTATACTACACGAGGGGCGCACGGTTGCGGCCATCTTGAAAAGAGACATGCAAGACATTGCATAGCCAGTTGCGGAGGAGTGATGAGGACATGGTGCTGTGTGCGCTGTGTGTGTGTGCGAGTGTTCGGATGAAACGGCAGGGGCTGGAAGCCTCGATCGAGACCAAGGGCAGGCGAAGGGCACCGAAGGCGAAAGCAGGCTGCAGGAGACGAAAGGAAGGAACGCAGGAACAGAGCCTACGGAACCCACTGAGTTGTCTCAGCCTTGCTGGGTGGTTCCTGTATAGCGCCAGTGAGCCTGCGAGCCTGGCGCCATATGGTCATGAACGCCAGCCAGCCAGCCAGCCAGCCAGGGTTGAGTCACCCACCGTAGGCAGCAGGCAACAGGCGAGTGACGCCTCACACACGCGCGCATCAGACGAGACAACAGGCGACCCATGCTCTTGTCAACACATTATCTCTTGCCTCTTGCCTCTTGTCCGCGACCCATCCATCTGTGCATATTGCCCGTACCCTACTCCGTCACGCCTGGTCACCAGTCAATCGACCCGCAGTGCCAAGACACAACAGGAGCCGGCCATGAGCGAGAAGGAGCCAACAACAAAGCCGAGCGACTTGGGACTCGCAGACGAGCCAGAGCCGCCTGCCGTTTCTCACTCTGACGCTCCTTCTCAACCTCCATCCTCCGTCTCTGATCCCTCCGACCCCTACGACCCCTCCGACCCCTCCAACTCCTCTCAACCTACCTCTACCTCTGCTCCTTCTCAACCCCCCTCCTCTGCTCCCATCGACGTCGACGAGGCCGAAGAGGAGACAACGCCGACAGCAACCAACCCGACCCCGCCCACGGCGGCCTCCGCGGCCTCCGATCTCCCCGTGCCCTCAGTCGACATCTCCGAGCCCGAAGACCCCGAGGCCAAGCGAGGGGAGGTGAAAGCAAGCTTCAGGAGCGCGAGCTGGAAGAGCGTCACGCCCGAATTCACCGCCCCGCTGCCGTATCAGAGCATGATCATCGTGGAGGAGTTCGAGGTCGAGGGGGCCGCTTGGAGCGGAAAGGCGTGGCAGATGGTTACTACGTGAGTACCTCCCTCCCGAGCTGGCTCGCGATGGCGAGACAGCGAGGGCGAGGAGATGGTTAGGGCCAAAGAGGAGGGCAGCAAGAGCGAAGGGATGGGATGGGAATCAGAAGAGCGGAGGGTCGCGTGAGCAGCGGCAAACGGGACGCGAGACGCGCTAAACGTCCACTGTCGCTATGGCCATGGTGGCTGTCACCCTCCCTCTCACCCTCTGCCTCAGCTAGCATCTCTGCCTTGCCCGCTGATCACTGAACTCGTCCCCTCCAGACCAGAGGTCGCGAGGTCGCGATGAGCTATGTTGCTCACATCGCTCGCAACTCGGCTGACATCAGAACGGCAACCGACCCCACGTCGTGGTTCTACTCGGGCGAGCTCGTGTTCCAGGGCACGATCCGGGGCCGCAAGGGCAAGGCCATCTTCCGCTCTACGGGGAGCGTGTCGACCGCTGACGGGCTCGATGGCTCGCTGCAGCTTATTCCGGAGACTGCTTCGTGAGTATCTCTTTCACTCCCCCAGTCCCCAAGGGCTCGCACCGGGTCAAGCCGGCGCACTCGCACCCGGCGATCACCGCACGTCCTTGGATTGCTCGCATCGCGTTCAAGGCTTCTCTCGCACCAGGCCCGAACCTCGAGCCAGGTCTTGGGGACATAGCTTAAGAAGAATGAGGGAGATGAAGCTAACGTTACAGCGACGAGCTCGCCGGCCTCCAGGCGACGGGCAAGTGCAAGGAGAAGGAGGTCGCGCCGCACCTTCCGATCCGGTACACTCTGACTCTGTCTTGATCCTGCTTCTTAGGGTTTCGTTATAATAATACTGTGCCGTTCGTCCTAATAATGCGATCCATCTCTTGATCTACTGTGCAGCGCCTACTGCGTAGCGCCTATTGCTTCCCGCCGAGAATGTCCTCGACGCGCTTCTGCTTGTTCGCGTTGCCGCCGCCCGTGATCGCGCGGTCGGTGCGCGTGCCGATGCGGATGTCCGTCTGGGGTTAGCTGAACGAACCTCGCTTCCAGCTGACGCCATGGGGAAGGGGAGGGGGTGGAAGAAGGAGTGACAGAGGGGGACGGGGCATGGAGGAAGGCGGACTCTACTCACGGCAATTCGCGGCGTACCCAGTGCGTGCACGGCCTTGTGACAGTCGCCGATCGCCTGATGTCAGCTCTCCGAAGTTCCCCTAGCTCACCTGCATGACCTTGTCCCACGGTCCCTCGAGGTTGGTGCCGTAGCCGCTGTGTGTCAGCTCTCATCCACTGGTTAGCGAAGCTGCAATTCCTCCCTCGTCCTCTGCTTCCTCCTGTTCTGTGCTAAGTGAGAGCCGTCTGGGGGCATGACGAGAGACGGGATGGGAAGTTACTCGAGGAGAGCAACGTAGGAAGACACGTACTGGAGCTGTGTGTCAGTTAGATGAAACATAGGAGAGCTCACCTTGTACTCCAGACCCGATTTCTCGAGCACGCGCTGGCACTCCGCAATCTGCGGGCCGACAGAGGGCGACTCGGTGCCCATGGGGATGAGACAGACTGCGCGTCAGCTGATGGCTCCATCGAATGAAGCTGGGCTCATCTTCTCAGACCTGGCGTCATCACCCGACCTCATCTCAGACAAGCTCGATATCGAGTCACGAGTCGAAGTGAAGAGAAAGGCGGAAGAGAGAGGCGGGAGGGGTGCAGGGCGCAAGGGGCAGTGTGGGGACTCACAGTCAGCGACGGCGTACAGTTCCTCGGACATTGCGCTTTTGGTTGGTTTTGGGAGATGAGGTGAAAGGAGGAAGGAATGGAGAGAAGGCAGCACGAGCGGAGAAGGTGCGGAATGTGAGTCGACGTCATGGTCCGGTCATCCGGTCAGTCGCTGAACGCCGATCCGATGTTTCCAGCGGAGATCCGGAGTCCGCCTCCACCTCATCCTTTCTCCCATTGCATCGTCGTCCTTTCCTTTCGCTCCTCCCCTTTCCTCACTGCACTCAGACTCAGATGCGTGACAGAAATACATCGCACGGAATACATGATTTCTTCACTAATACAACCCTCACTTCTGACGACAGGCAACGCGAGATCAGGCCCACGAGTGCTTCCCCTCGTACCCGTCATGGGTCCTGTACGGCGAGTAAAGCCGGCAAAACGCACACCGCCACCTGCGCTTCGTCATGTAGAACTGGCACGGCTCTGGCGTCAGCTGGATCATACAGCCACTTACGGTCACGGTTCTCGCCCGTGCTGTCGTGCCCGTCGCAGAAGAGGGTCGGCTTCGCGCCTGGCGTTGGGACCGGGTCTGTCTTCATTGGCACGGGCTGGAGGCGGATGGCGGGGCGGGCGGGGCGGGTTGGTTGGGTGACTGGGACTGGCTGAGCATGCGGAGTAGGGAGGAGAGCAGGCGGGGGGTGGTAGTGAGCAGGCGGGGAAGGCAGCAACGGTACAGGCTGCGGCAGCACAGGTTGCACTGGTTGCGCGGAGCGCAGACGGAAGGCAGCTGGGGTAGTCATGTTCGGGACATTGGAGTGGAACAGGCCGCTCGCGAGCCAGCTATATATGTGTTGGAGCTGTCTCATGTCCAGCTTGACCGACTACAGACGATGCTCAAGGCGAGCTGGCACTCGAGTGATGCACAGCGCACACACGGGGACACTTGTGTCACACCGGCGCCGCACACTTAGATACTGACGCCCACAGACGCCCCGTGTTCACGTTCACACGGCGTGCTCGACCCAAGATCGTCTTTACTCGACCTAGGGTCAGCCTTGGGTCTCGTAGCTTGCTCACCTTGAGGAAGGGCGAGCCGTAGTCGCCCGCAGGCGTGCGTAGTGCCGCAGATTGATGGTGACACCCAGAGTGAGCCCGCGTGCGATCTGCCTCGCATTCCACAATTCCACACAGCACACGAGTCAGATCTGCGTTATGCTGCCTGCCAAGATAAGGCCGGCGGCCGGTGGTACTTGAACATTTACATTCTCCAGACATGCGGTCACGACAAATTCTACAACATCTCTCACTTGAGACTTCTATGTACTCTCGGCCGGGTGGACGCCGTTTCCGTTTCCATTTCCGTTGCCATTGGCGTGGTGCAGCCCATCGCGCCAGGTGCGGTTGCGCTGCTCCTGCTCCTCCTCGTCCTCGTCTGTCATCGGGAGCGCGATCTTGCCGCCCTTGTTGTGCTTCCACCACCAGCCTGCCGCGCCGAGCAGCGTGATCACGACGAGCCCGATGCCCACCGTTAGCAGCAGCGGTTGGTGCCGCACATACCACGAGGGGTGGTACGGCTCCAGCACTGCGTCGATCATGAGCACGCCGCCGCCGAGCGTCATGCCGTTGCGCAGGAGGGGGTTGTCGCTCGCGTCATTCTTGCGCCAGAAGCGAAACACGCGGTCCGGCTCGCTCGGCTCGCTCTTGGGGTCGTCTGGGTCCTCGTCGTCGTCGTCGTCGTCCCAGTTTCGGCGCCAGCGCACCGTCGCCCGCCCCACGAGGCCGATCTCGGCGCCCTTCGAGTTCACGCCGCGCGCGTTGTGCACGCCGACGAGGAAGCCCTCGGACGGCGGCTCGTCGTCATCCCCGTCCTTGTTGTGGCTCGTGATGCTGCGGAAGGCGAGGCGACCGTAGTCGCCCTTGTTCAGCGTCGGGTACAGGATGTCGTCATTCAGGCTCAGCGGGCAGCCAGGCTTCGGCATCGAGTGGCCGAGCTTGGTGGCGAACTGCGAGTCGTACGTCGAGGACGACGAGGGGATGATGTGCAGCTTGACGAGGTCCGACAGCGCCTCCTTGTCGCTTAAGTAGTAGGTGAGGTTAATGCGTGCGAAAGCGCGGTCCGTGGGGACGAGGACAGTGTAAGCCGGGAGAGCGAGGTTCTCGCGATCCTCGTCGTCGTCGTCCCCGCCGTCATCACCTTTGCCCCCCTTACCGCCCTTGTCCTTGAGGCCAGCGTGAATTGCCTCCTCCTTCGTGGGCTGGCGACCCTCGAGGATCCAGCTGAAACCAGACTTCATCAAGAGCTCAACCATCGTTCGTTGCTTCGATCCACGGATCAGCTGCGCAATAGTGATGTTGAGGTCGGAAGGAATGACGATGCCGTCGATGACATGGATCACGCCCGTCTCGGTCAGGTGGTCCGCGAACGTGACGTTGCTGGCGGCGAGCTCGGCGTTACTGGGGAGCGACGTTCCGCTGTCGTGCCCGGGCCACTTTGACGGAGAGCGGACGGTGAACTGCGTCTTCCTCTTCGAGATGGTCTTGGTCTGGTTCTCGTTCTTCGTCAGAACAAAGTCACCGCCCTCCATAGTCTTGAACACCGTATTCCCGATCTCGAGGTCTTGGGTGTATACGAGCTTCTCGACGGCGTGGTAGTAGAGCACCCGCCTGATCTCGTCGCGCGCTTCGGGCAGCAGGAGATACTGGGTGACGAGACCAAGATTGCTGAAAGCCTTGTTTGACGGGATGAAGAAGGTGGTAGCGGGATTCTTGTTGAACGACTTCTCCAGCCCGGCCGCGTACACAGCTGCAATGTAGGTTGAGAGCTGTAAGTCGCCGACGGCCGTCTGCAGCATGTCCAGCGGCGGCGTCAAGATCGCAGAGACGAAGTAGATGATGCTCTTGCCTGACTTCACAGGCTCGCCCAGAACTAACGCGCCGCCGAAGCGGAGCTCCTCATCCGCCTCGTCCTTCGGCGATCGGCGATTGTCAGTAACGGATACTGGCAGGCGTTGTGCTTTCCCCTTAAGCGCCTTCGTGTGTAGTTCCGTCTCCAGAAGCATGCCATCGAAGATGTCACGCGGCTTGATGCGGCTCTCGATAACGTGATATTGCAGTAAGGCTGCAAGGGGCGATACGTCCGGCGGTAAGTCGGGCTTGTCTCCGTCGTCTACCTCGCCGCCCGGAATCGTGACCAGACCGGGGTGCGCCTGAGAAAACAGGGCCTCGGCGCCGGTCGGCATCGTGAAACGATTGCTGTACCACTCCAAGTAGTCGATGGCATCGTCCGTCGGCGCTAGGACGGTGTACTCCTTGTCCTTGCCGACGCCCATGTACTTCTCGCTGAGGTTCGCGGTCCTCATGAGAGACACGAAACGGGTGGCGTTCCTCGACAGCAGCACCTTCTCCACGCTGTTCAGGAGCTCGAAGCCTTCGGGGAGGATCAGCTTCGGCAGGATGTGGATGACACCGTTCGCGGTGTAGATGTCGACGACCTCAGCGGTGGTGCCGTTGACGATCAAATGTCCCTCCTTGGCGTCCTTAACGACCTCGAGCGAATCGGTCACAGTCGTCACGTTCTTGGGCTTGGCCTTGAACATGGTGCTCCAGCCGATCTCCTTGGTCATCATGAGCGTGGGGCCAATGGCTCGCGTGACGCCCTCTGCGCCGAACGGGCCCTCGAGATACGTCCGCTCCTGCTCATCGAACGCCGTCTTGAAGGCGTCGTCGCTGGCTGCGAACAGCGTCACATGAGGCGCCGAGTTGAGGAACGGAGGGAAGGGGTCGGGCAGGGCGTTTGCGAGGAGTCGAGCAAGATACTGCAGTTTCGGGTGCGCCTTGATAGCGTCGGACATGCTGGGCGGCGGGGTTAGAACACCAGTGATACCGACGACGCCGCCGTTCCTGCCCCAGCGGCCGCCGCTTTTGTATTTGTCCTTCTTCTTGTCCTTGTCCTTATCTTTGTCCTTGTCCTTGTCTCCATCCTTGTCCTTGTCGCCGCCGCCTTCCTCCTTTCCTCCGTCGAGGTGGTGGTCAGGGGGGTCGGTCGACCAGCCGCTGCCATCCCAAACGCCCGTGCCCTCCTCGCCACGCTCGTTCAGGCCGATGAGACCGCGCTCGCCTCCGATCTGAGACCCTGGCCGGGCGACGCGAAGCCGCTGACCTTTGTGCCCCAGTAAGCCGTTACCGTCGCCAGGAACCCAAGGTCCTCCGGGAACGGGCGCTCTTGGTGCCTTTTCCTGAGGGAACAGAAGGGTTTCTTCGACTGTGATGTTCTGCGGAATCGGGATCGGGTCGTCGCCAGACTGAATCAGAAGGCTTTTGTTCTTGGGAGGCGGCTTCCCGAGCCACTCCTCTTCCGTAATCGTGTAGTTCAGAACGTGGTAGAGAAGGTGCTGGCGGAGTGCGAAGTGCTGGTTGTCAAGGATCGCAGGGTCGGATGCGATGGGAAGCGGCTCGGTGTCCTCCAGCCACTCGTCCAATCCAGAGCTACCGAGCCAACCGAGATATCGATCGTCCCCGGCCGAGTCGAACTGGTTGCCTTCGTCGGGCTTGTGCTGCTTCTCCCAGTCCCGCCATGCCTGATCTGTCGGGGCGAAGACGGTGCCATTCATGTGGCTCAGGACGGGGATGAGCCGCGTGCGCTGCAGGAGTCGGACGAAGATGCCATGCTGCTTAGAGTTGGAAAGGATCGTCGTGAGAGTCTCGCTCTGAACTGCACGGTGTCAGCTATCTCCCACGCGAGAGTGAGAACAGCAGTTGCTGGAACGAGAAGTGGTTGGGGCGGGCACAAACACGCGTCGTCCGATACTCACTTCCGATGTCTGGCGGTTGAGCCTGCGGCACCACAAGCTGGGCAGCTTGCGCCAAGCCTAGCAAGGCCAACCACAGGAGCATAGTGGCTGAAGTGGCCGGCTGTTTTCGCGAAGTGTTATATAGGAGCTATGTTGCCTGCCGAAGCTCAGTACGAATCGAAAGGTGATGGATGGTCTGTTGGAGAAACGGAAGTGGAGGCGCACGCCATATTGACGTAACTGAGCGACAGGGCGCGGGGCCAGAGGAAGGACGGTGGCAACAAGTTCGGTTGGGTGGCAAATCGGAGCGCAGCTATGTTGCTCATACATCCTTTCACAGGGTTTACATTAGCGAGTTCCAACTTTGATAATGCAAGGCCAATCAACGCTGATATCGACGAGGGCGAGAAGGATGTCGTTGACGAAGACCGGAAGGGTCGT
Source organism: Trichosporon faecale (assembly GCA_039545375.1). Lineage (NCBI taxonomy): Eukaryota > Fungi > Basidiomycota > Tremellomycetes > Trichosporonales > Trichosporonaceae > Trichosporon > Trichosporon faecale. The sequence continues at coordinate 2,679,898 of BCLU01000003.1, read as the reverse complement.
CTGGAATAGATGCTTTTCGATTTGGAAGATAATTGTCGGAATTAGACAGGAATGGACGCCGTCCATATCCGTCACTGGCAGTATCCGCTGATCTGGAATCCACGACATGCATAACCTCAGATCTACTGCCTGTGTCTATCTTTTATCTTAGAGGAAGGTCCTGAACCTCTCGATACCCAGGCGGATGGCCTCGATCTCGCTCTCGAGCTTCTCGAGCTTCTCGGCGTTCTGTTGCCTAACCTCCTCGCGGATGGCAGTCTCGTAGTTGGACTGCTGCGTCAGCTTGACGAGCTTGTCCTTTCCGGTCTGGGCAATGCCCTGCTTCTTCTCGAGCTTGGCAATCTCCGACGCGGCGTCGACCTTGCCGGCAACGGGGATGTGGACGTTGAGGTCAGCGGTGACAACCTCCGAAGCACATCCGTTGGGGACCTCGCTGTCCTCCGAGATGAACTTGGCCTGGCCAGCACCCTTGGTGAGGGCGACGATGATGGAAGCCTGCGACTCAAGCATAGCCTTCTGCTCGGGGGTCTTGGCCTGGACAATGACGGTGATCTTGTCCTCGGGGGTCTTGCCGTTGGTAGGCAGGTTGTAGAGACCGACGATGGAACGGGCGGCACCGATAACGTCGTTGGTGAGCTCGAAGTCGGCGGCAGCCTGGGGGAAGTCGAAGTCGGAGGTCTCCTCGGGGAACGAGGCGATCATGATCGACTTGGTCTCGTCGCCGGCGCGGCGCGGGAGACGCTGCCAGAGGTCCTCAGTGACGTAGGGCATGAAGGGGTGGAGGAGACGGAGACCGCCGTCGAGGGCAGTGTAGAGGGTGTTCTGGCACGAGATCTTCTCGGGCGAGTCCTCGTTGGCCTCGAAGACGGGCTTCGTGGCCTCAATGAAGACGTCACAGAAGTCGTTGAGGAAGAAGCGGTAGGCGTGGTTGGTGGCGTCAGAGAAGTCGCGGTTCTCCATGGCCTCGTTGACAAGAACGGAGGCAGCGTTGAGACGGTGGAGGATCCACTTCTCGGCGATGCTCTCCTTGCCGGTGGGCTTGGCAGAAGCGTTGGGCTTGAAGTTGCCAGACTTGCGCTTGCCCTCAAGGTCGAAGAGGTCGAGACGGAAGAGGACGAACTTGGTGGCGTTCCAGAGCTTGTTGCAGAACTTGCGGTAGCCCTCAACACGGCCGATGTCGAGGTTGATGTCACGACCACCGGAGGTGTAGTTACAGAGGGTGAAACGAAGAGCGTCGGTTCCACACTGGGGAATACCCTTGGGGAAGAGCTTCTTCTGGCCCTCCTCGGCCTTCTTGATCTCCTTCTCCGGGAGGTTACCCTTGCGGAGATCGGCGTGGAGCTTCTCAAGGTTCTGGCCGGTAATGACATCGAGAGGGTCGATGACGTTTCCGGTCGACTTGGACATCTTGCGTCCCCAGGCGTCACGGACCATGGGGTGGCAGTAGACCTCCTTGAAGGGCATCTGGCCCGTGAGCTGGTTGCCCATGAAGGCCATGCGCGCGACCCAGAAGAACAGAATGTCCCATCCGGTCTCGAGGATGGAGTTGGGGTAGAAGTGCTTGAGGTCGTCGGTCTGCTTCGGCCAGCCGAGAGTGGAGAAGGGCCAGAGACCAGACGAGAACCAGGTGTCGAGGACGTCCTCGTCCTGCTCGAGGGTGAACTTGCGGCCGTTGGCGCGCTTCTCGGCCTCCTTCTGGGCATCCTCGAGCGAGCGGGCGACGATCCAGTTGTTCTCGTCGGCAGTGTTGGGGGTCTCGCCGTCGAACTTGAGGAGGTAGGCGGGGCAGCGGTGTCCCCACCAGAGCTGACGGGAGATACACCAGTCCTGCATGTTCTCCATCCAGCGGACCCAGTCGTTGGAGATCTGCTTGGGCTTGATCTCAAGCTCGCCAGCGTCGGTGCGCTGGAGGACCTCCTCAGCCATCGGCTTGCAGCTGACCCACCACTGGGGCTTCATGATCGACTCGACGATGTCGCCAGAGCGAGAGCAGATGGGGAGCTGCATCTCGTTGTCCTCCTGGCCGACGTAGAGACCCTTCTCCTTGAGCGCCTCGATGATCTTGTTACGGACGTGGAAGCGCTTCATGCCCTGGAAGGGAGCAGCGTTGTCGTTGTAGGTTCCGTCGTCGTTCATCAGGCTGATGAACTCGAGGTTGTTACGCTGGGCGCACTCGAAGTCGTTGGGGTCGTGGGCAGGGGTAATCTTGACGGCACCGGTTCCGAACTCCATGTCGACGGTGATGGGGTCGGTGACGATGGGGATGCGGCGGCCGTTGAAGGGGTGGATAACGAACTTGCCGTGGAGGTGCTTGTAGCGCTCGTCATCGGGGTGGACGGCGACAGCAGTGTCTCCAAGCATGGTCTCGGGACGGGTGGTAGCGACGACGATGAACTCGTCCGAGTTCTCGATAGGGTACTTGAACGAGGTGATGACACCGAACTCGAAGCGCTCCTTGGGGTCGTAACCCTTGACGTTGAGGAGAGTGCGGCCAGTGACGTGCTTCTGGTCGACCTCGAGGTTGGAGAGCGAGGTGTTGAGGTAGCAGCACCAGTTGACGAGACGGTTGGCACGGTAGATGAGGCCCTTCTCGTGGAGAGCGACGAAGGCCTCGCGGACGGCCTCAGACAGCGACTATATGTCAGTTACGCCCATCGAACGCGTGGCAACTCACGTCCGACATGGTGAAGGCCACACGACCCCACTCGAAGGAGCCACCGAGGCGACGCATCTGGTTGGTGATGTTCGCCTGGTACTCCTCCTTCCACTCCCAGACCTTCTCGAGGAACTTCTCGCGGCCGTAGTAGTGCCTTGAGTGGCCCTCGTTCTTGAGGAGACGAGCCTCGACGACGGCCTGGGTGGCGATACCGGCGTGGTCGTAGCCGGGGACGAAGAGGGTGGTGTAGCCCTGCATACGCTTCCAACGGATCAGCGAGTCCTGCAGAGCAGTGGTAAGGGCATGGCCGATGTGAAGGTTTCCGGTGACGTTCGGGGGAGGGAAGACCATGGAGAAGGTTCCCTTGGGCAGTGGGGTGCCGTCCTCCTGGAACTTGGGGAGGAAGAAGCCCTCCTTCTCCCACCAGTCGTAGTGAGCGGCCTCGACCTTGATCGGGTCGTAACCTCCGGGAGGAATGTCACCAGAGAGATCTGACACATCAGCAAACGCTCGGAAAAACAGCTTGTGTGTACTCACCCTTCTTCTCTCCAGGAGGAGTAGGGTTGACCCACTCCTCGGCGGGCTGCTCCTCCTTCTTCTCCTTGACCTTCTTCTCCTTCTTGGGGCCGGCGTTCTGGGGAGTAGCGACGGACTGCTTAGCGGCAGCCTTGGCGAGCTTCTCGAGACGCTTAGCCTCCTTCTTAGCTAAAAGTCTGTCAGCTCTGCAACGTTTGCAGACCCTGCAAAGGGCATCAAAGCTCACCTCCCTTCTTCGAGGGCTTCTCTCCCTCGGCGGGGGCAGCACCGGCAGCAGCACCCTCAGCAGGGGCAGCGGCGGCCGGAGCGGGGGCGGCGGGGGCGGCCTCGGCGGGCTTGGTGGCCTGCTCGGCGGACATGATGGGCGAGGTGTGGATAAGTCTAAGTGGCGATGTGATCGGGTTCGAGCGATCCGATGGCCAGAGCTGCACCGACGATTTTGAGGAGGACAGGGGGTTGGCGAGTGGCGCGAGCTTTTTCGGAGGCGAAAAGATCAGGCGGCGGAGCATATACACCACCAGCTAGTCGACCGAGATATCAAGCTTCCGCTAAAGCTTGACGAGAGGTATGCAGGAGGGGTTTGTCAGTCGATCAGCAACTTTCGATCGCGATGGCCGAGCGGCCGACTCGAAACAAACGAAATGTCTGGTCGGCCTGATACGGATAGCCACGTGGGCGGAGAAATGAAGTGGCAATGTCGCACTCGGCCGATCACTGGGCCTCAGCCACGACGCGCCTCGAGCGGTGACGCCCTGGCTGGGATGACCTCGGCGCAACAGACGGTCACTAACGACGTCGTCGACAGCATCTCTCTCCTTTGGAACGTCGGGAACACAACGCTCAGAGATCTTGAAGCACCATGATTTCGGTATGCCTCCTGCTGTGGGACACATCGCTGACTGTCAGGCGTTCTTCATCTTCAACCAGAAGGGCGAGGTACGGCCACACCTACCCGCCAAGTCCATGCTGACCTCAGGTGCTCATCTCGCGTCTATTCCGGGCAGACCTGAAGTGAGTACAGTGTGTTTGGCCATTGGGATCGAAGGCTATGTGCCCACACAGCTTCCTTTCTTGCTTCCGAAGCTGACTCAACAGGCGTTCCATCTCGGACGTGTTCCGAATCCAGGTCGTGTCGAACCCGGACGTTCGATCGCCCATCATCACGCTAGGATCAACGTCGTTCTTCCATGTGCGCATCAACAACATCTTCATCGTGGCTGTGACAAAGTGAGCTTTGTTGACGATGCGAACTGACATGACAGATGCAACGCGTCGGCAGCGCTGGTGTTCGAGTTTCTGTATCGCTTCATCTCCATCTCCCGGAGCTATTTCGGGAAGTTGGACGAGGAGAGCGTCAAGAACAACTTCATCCTGATCTATGAGCTTCTGGACGGTGAGCTCACTTCTTCTGCTGTGTAGCTGACGGGACAGAGATTCTCGACTTCGGATACCCGCAGAACTCTGAGATTGACACGCTCAAGATGTACATCACGACCGAGGGTGTCAAGTCGGAGATGGCGGTGGTGCGTTCCCTGGACAGCTGCATACTGGACGTTCAGCTGACCTTCAGCGCGAGGACTCGTCCCGCATCACGATCCAGGCGACTGGCGCGACGTCGTGGCGCCGCGCGGACGTGAAATACCGGAAGAACGAGGCGTTCGTGGACGTGATCGAGACGGTGAACCTGCTCATGTCGAAGGACGGGTCGACTTTGCGCGCAGACGTGGACGGGCAGATCCTGATGCGGGCGTATCTGAGCGGCATGCCCGAGTGCAAGTTCGGGCTGAACGACAAGCTGGTGCTGGACAAGAAGGGGGCCGAGAACGTCGCCAAGGGCGACAGCGCCGTCGAGCTCGACGACTGCCAGTTCCACCAGTGCGTGCGACTCGGCAAGTTCGACTCGGACCGCAGCATCTCCTTCATCCCGCCCGACGGCGAGTTCGAGCTCATGAAGTACCGCTGCACGTCGAACATTTCGCTGCCGTTCAAGCTCCAGACGCACGTCATCGAGCCCACCAAGACGCGCGTGGAGTACACTATCCACCTCAAGGCGAGCTTCGACTCGAAGCTCCAGGCCAACAATGTGGTGCTCAAGATCCCCACGCCGCTGAGCACGACAAAGGTCGACGCAAAGGTCGGCATCGGAAAGGCCAAGTACGCCCCGGGAGAGAACGTCATCATCTGGAAGTAAGTTAACACTCCCGCTCACCGTTAACTGAGTGCAGGATTCCCAAGATCCAGGGCCAGCAGGAGTGCACGCTCACGGCCGAGGCGGAACTTGCGCACACGACGACGCGGCAGGCGTGGTCCCGGCCCCCCATCGAGATCGACTTTTCCGGTACGCTATGGCTGTCTTGCACCCAGCTAACGTCCAGTCGTCATGTACACGGCCTCGGGCCTGCTCGTCCGCTACCTCAAGGTGTTCGAGAAGTCGGGCGCTGGTGAGTGCTAGACCATTGCTGTGTAGCTGACATCAGGCGCGACAAAGTGGGTGCGATACCTGACCAAGGCGAACGGGTCGTACTTTGTTAGGGTGAGCTTCTCACCTGGTTTCAAGCTGACAGGCAGTTCTGATGATATCACATATGACGATAGACGACAGTGGATTCCGTGTATTTATGTATTAGTTTGCTGCCCATGGCTTTATCTGAGATTGGTGCATCGTGCTGAGAAGTCGTTACTGTAGGAGATCTAACTACTCTACGTTCTTTTCTGTGGTTGGTCATGTACAACAACAAGATTATAGATTGTCCACTACCAAGGGCCTTCTACGCGGCGGTCGAGGGGCCAGCCTGGGGCTCCTCGTCCTCCGAAGCCCTGGTGCCCGAGGGACCAGCCAGGTTCTCGTCAGGCTGGAGGAGTCCCTCCTCCTCGCCTTCGAGGCGGATAGCGCGCTTCCTCCTCTTGTCGAGCTCCCTTCCACGCGCGCTCTTGTGACCGCAGATCTCAGCCCGTCCCTCCTTGTACTTCATCCTGACGAGCGTCAGGATGATAAACCACCAGTAGGCCATGTAGGTGCCACACGTCCAGACTGTGCCGATGTTGTTCCAGCCGACGAGCGACTGCGCCAGCTGCCAGAACCCGCTGTATCCCTCGTGCCCTGGCTCAGGGGAGCAGCCCTTCAGTTTCCAGATATTGCCTGCGACGCGGTACGACCCCGGCCCGTCGCCGCTCTCGGCGGCAGCGGCACCGACCCCGTTGATGAAGTACTGCCTCTCGAGGCCGTAGGCGGACCTACTGGCCAGGCCGGCACCCATGATGAACAGCAGCATGGTGCTCGCCGTCGTGAACGTCTTCAGGGACATACGCTCAGCGCGGCTGAAGAGGTACCAGGCCGCGAGGCCGCCGACGGCGAATCCGGTGAGGGCGCCGAAAATGATCGCGCGGGGGGAGTCGGTGATGCCAATGCCGCCGAGGAAGACGACGCCCTCCAGCCCTTCGCGCAAAACGGTAATGAAGGGCAGGCCGAAGAGGATGAAGCCGCGCGCGGCACGGGCACGGACTTTGCGTTTCTTCCACGCGCTCGCGACATCGGAGACGCCCGCGTGCCCCTCGACCGCGCTTATGAGCTTCAGGCGCCACTTCGTCTGCGCCATCGGGAGACGGAGGAAGGCGAGACCCATCACGAGGATGATCAAGGCGGCGACACCGCAGAAAATACCCTCCCACAGGTTCTCGGCATCTTGCCACAGGTCGTGGGCGAAGTGGTAGAACTGGGGTCAGCTTGGAGTATCGCATGTACAGCGTGTGGTTCGGCGTGATTGATAGGCGACAAACATGCTTCCTCGCAGCCTCCTCCTTGCACCTCGGAAGGAACAGGAACTTTTGGAGGAAGACGCCGGTGAAGATCGCCGCAGTAGTTGAGGCATTAATCGGCCATCACAAGACCAGTCCCTGGCGTGACCGCTTCGCGCCGTAACGCGGGTACTCACAATGTAGAGCACAATAGCGCCGACGACAGACGCAGCAGCGAGGCCGATGAGCGCACCAGACCAGACCTGAGTCTTCAGCGCACGGACGACCTGTGCGCGGTCGTAAGTTGGCCGCTCCTCGCCATCAAGCGAAGAAACGTCAGAGACAGCGTCGTCGTCGAGATCGCGCGGGCGCACGTTCGGGCTCAGCAGCTGCGGAGAGATATTCGGCGCACTGCGGCCAAAGGTCGAGTACCGCCGCTCGCCCTGGCCCTGTCCATCCTGCTGCAGGAGCTCGGAGCGCGACCCACTGCCATGAGAGGGCGAGTAGGGGATGATCTGGTCGACGAAGCCGAGGAGGACCGCGACTGAGGTCAGCTACTTTACCGCGGGCGATACAGAGCCTGAGGGAAGACTCACTGATGATGCCCGCCTCGAGTGTCTCGCGCAGACTGATGAAGGCCGCGACGGGCTACGCATTAGCTACGCAAGAGGAAAAGGCAGCTTACCGAGAAGTAATCTGTTGCACCCATGGTCGACTGCCAATGGCGCGCGGCGTGGTGGAGTGGGCGACGGGAGGAACGTTTGCCGCGGTGTATTTATCAGATAAAGCTTGCGCGTGTGCCTCGAGTGCTCGGGTGTGCTCGTGGGGCTTGCGTGCGGCGTCTGCGGCGAACGCGGAGTGCCAAGTGAGTCGACTGATGCTGGTGACGGTTATCGGGCCCGATGGGTTGCGCTCTTCGGCTTCGTCGGAGACGTCCTACGCAGAGGTTTTGCAGTCTCCCACGGTCGTGGCCTGCTTCGTCCGAAGTGGCCAGCCTCCACTGTCGGAGCACCACTCCGGGCAATCCTAATCCGATTACCGGTGCCGTGATTAGGAATAAGACCTGGCTTACTGACCTAGTACCGACGCCGACACCCGTGGGAAAGTTAAGAACTACCCAGGCCGTCCTTAAACCTCGATTCGAATTTTCTAATCTGTCGATATTAGAGCGTGCTTCTGCTATGGATAGAACACCGCGGGAATAATCGAAGAATCGATGCTCAACCACCGTCAGAGCTCCGGCATCTCTCCTTGTGTTGTCCTAAACGGATTAGGATACGGGCGGTGCAGCGTCAAATAAATGATCTGCGTTTCTAATCGACTCGCCTAATGGGCCGCCAGCCCTCGTGCGTCCGATGCCTCGAGCCCCTGCAGGTGCAGCGTCGATGCGGGACATGCACGGTCCCGCCCTTCAGGATGCAGACTGCGGCCCAATCTTGACTTCCACCTTGCACGGCACTACAGCAGTAGCCAGACCCATAGTCCGCGCAGCCTGGTCCCCAGTCTGGAGATCAGCCACAGCCACCTTCATGTACGGCGACTATCTCACAGCCATGAGTGTTGTCATGAATGTGCCCTCTCCGAGCCGCAGTCTTCTCGCGTCTCGATTATGGGCACCCGCTTGCTATGCTGAGTCACAGAGTTATGCTTGAGCCATGAGCGAGGAGCAGCTGTGCAGGTTAAGCTTCTCGGTTCAAGGGCAAGGGCAGTGAGGACCACTTGGATTCATGGATTTGAATGGGATGAGAAGGCGACGGTCTTTCGGAGGCAAGTTGAGCGTCGAACCCTTAGGGTTACGTTAGAAGGAGCACGCCGGGACTGACCCTGGGCAATGTCGAGGTGAAACGTGAATTCGACGTCCGAATCAGACTCCCGTTCCACCTCCCAGCACACCTCGCACACTCTGCACTGCACACACACACGCTAGCTAGTCCGCATGTCTGAACTTTGCTTCACTCCTCTCCCATCTCCGTCCCTTCCGTCGCTCTTTCTGTCTTGAGCATCACACTCGCCGCTCGCTCCTTCCGTGTCGCTGTCTGTCCGACAACCCCGCCTCCACCGCCGGGCCCACTCAGCCTCCGCCCCATAACAAACGGCAGACGTCCACTTTCGATCGCTCCCACACACGCCCCCGCAGCCCGCTACCATGCCGCTGCTCCCGACACACTCCAAGGCCGACAGCGAGGACGCGCCCAACATGCCGTCCATGCTGTCGGCGCGCAGCGACAGCGGACTCAGCTTCCATGACGAGAAGAGCCTGGAGTCGGTGAGTCGGCTAGCTGGCACGTGCCAACAAACGGAATGCTGACACCTTCCTCCAGACCGCGAACGAGAAGGACGCTCCGATCACGACAACCAGGCCAGCGCAGCGCGTCAACCTGAAGGCTGCTGCGATCAGTGAGCTGTTCGTACGAGGATTAGCTGACCCCAGTCCCCATCTGGATCGCGCTCTCGTCGGCTGTCATTATTTACAACAGTGCGTGCTCGGAAATTCCGCTGGCCTGACATTCCAGAGTATCTCTACACCAACTTGAACTTCCCCTACGTGAGTCTCGCTGCTTCGCGTTCAGTGTATTGCCAGCTGACCCTCCAGCCGATCTTCCTGTTAGTCTTGCTTTGAACGCCCCCGGAAATTAAGCTGACCTGTAGGACGTCATTCCACCTCGGAGGAGCTGTGAGTTACCCACAACGGCGCTGCAACTGACAACAGGCCCTTGGAACGCGTATTCTGCGGCTAACAACGAATCTCATGGACGGCCTTGACCGGATCCCGATGACGGTGAGCTAGCGTTTCCATGCCGTAGCTAACGTGCAGCGTGAAATCTACATCAAGTCGATTCTGCCGATTGGCGTTCTGTTCTCGGGCTCGCTCATTCTCAGCAACTCGGCTTACCTGACGTGGGTGCTAGTCTTTGGAGCTGTGCTGACCCCAGGTTGACCGTGTCATTCATCCAGATGCTGAAGGCGTTCACGCCGGTCGCTATCGTCCTGACATCTGCCCTCTTCGGTATCCAGCCTCTGAACCACAAGCTGCTCGCCATCGTGCTGCTCATCTCGACTGGATGCGCGCTTGGTCAGTTTTGGCGGATTGGTCTTGGTAACTGACGTCCAGCTGCTTACGGAGAGATGCACTTCAACCTGATGGGCTTCGTGTTCCAGACCAGCGCCGTTGTCGTGAGTTAAGTATCTCGTTAATAATTGACACGCAGTTCGAGTCGTCGCGCCTCGTTATGATCCAGGTGCTCCTCCAGGGCCTGAAGATGGACCCCCTGTGCTCGCTGCACTACTATGCTCCCGTAAGTTATCCCGTTGACCTCCTCAACTAATTCTCAGGTGTGCGCCTTCATCAACGCCTGCTTCCTGCCCTTCACAGAAGGCCTGGCGCCGTTCCAGGCGATCCCCCGGATTGGCTTCTTCATCATGTCGACGAACGCTCTCGTCGCGTTCCTCCTGAACGTCGCCGCCGTTTTCCTGATCGGGGCGGCCGGCGGTCTCGTTCTCACGCTCGCCGGCGTGTTCAAGGACATCCTCCTCATCTCGTCCAGCGTCATCTTTTTCGGCTCGTCCGTCACCGCTGTCCAGGTGTTCGGGTACTCGCTCGCGCTCGCTGGTCTCATGATCTACAAGAACACGGCGTCGAGTGGTAAGAAGTGAGCCGCCGCCGGGACGAAGTCGAGGCGGAGTCGAGGCGGCTCTCGAGGCGGAGCCGAGACGAAGTTGAGGCGCAGCTGGGACGAGGCCGTGGCGAAGTCAAGGCGCGGTCGAGGCGCGGTCGAGGCGCAGACGAGGCACAGTCGAGGCGAAGTCGATGTGATCCTTCGTCGCGACGAGCGGCCCGCACCAAGAGTGTACGCGGCACCAGGGAAATGAGACTGGACATTTTTAGAACCGGATTAGACAAATCACACACATAGCATTCGGTGCTACCTAGAACACTCTACAGATGTACATTCGTGTAAGCAGCAGGCTGTTGCAGACTGATTCCCTAACCGACCGTCCTCTCCCCAAATGTAGAGCGCGATCAGCCAGTGCTCGGTCCAACGTCGAGTCTCCTAGTACAAGCGCCTCTTACGCGACAGACGAGTACTCCTTAGATGCAGCAGCGTTACAGCGGCGCAAGGCAGCAGCGATGCGGAGAAACGAGGGGATGGAGAGAGGCTCGCTGAAATTTGGGAGGAATTTCGTCGGCGCTGCTTATGTAACAGCCAGGAGCATGGGAAATAAGAAATGCCCTATGGCTCAGTTGGCTAGCGCGTGGAGCTGTTACCGTCAGTTAACACACTCCGAGGTCCACGGTTCGAGCCCGTGTGGGGCAGTTTCTTTTTGCACACTCTTTAATGCGCGTTCTTTTTTGGCGCCTGACGTTGCGGGCTCGCTGGAAGCAGTTGCCGGGCATGGCGAGCTTCAGAGGCGTAGAGGCAGTCGTTGGCGAGGGGTTGAGGGTGGGCTGTGAGGAAAGGTCCTCTGCGGCGCCACTGCGCGTGGGTCATACAGTTATATGCCGTTTGCAGTGAAGCACCTCAACACATCCCAACAATGCTTTACCGTCGCACCCCTTCCGTCTCTGGCAGACCGAATGACGTAGGTAATGCATACAACGAGGTTACGGGAGGGGTTATAGTGTACAACGAAATCTTGCGGGTTACGATACATCAGGCAGGGCTCTTGACCAAAGCAGGTGAGGGCGGGACGGAGGGGCGGCACAGATTAACGAAGGTGGTCGAGGGCGTACCATAGCACAGCTCGTTTCTCCGGAAACTCCACACCGTCAGGAATGAAAACACCGTAGTGCTGTGCCCACAGATCAACGTCCGCCTCGGCGAGCTGAGCGACGTCATCTCGCGACGTGGGCGGCTCCTAGTTTGTCAGAGGGATTGAACTGCACGATGTCGCACTACTTACCGACTGCGGCCGAGCGCGGCCAGGGATCATAATGCCAACCACCGCCTTATTCCTGGAGTTGAGCTCCTTATTGATGATGCTGCAGATTAGCTTAAGTCGCGCTGGTCATGGGGATCACGGTCAGCGGGCAGAGTTACTCACCGGGCGGCTTCGACCTGCCTCGTCACCGTCAAGTTCTCGAGCGCATCGAGTTGCAGTAGACGTCTCGTCTGCGGGTCCCCCAGCGCTTGAGGCAAGGCGATCCTCAGCGCTCCGGGGAGCTGCTCCTCCAGCGCTTGAGGCAAGGCGGTCCTGAGCGCTTCGGGGAGCTGCTCCTTGAGCGTAGTGGAGAATGATTCAACAGTATGGCTGTTGTGGTTGAGGTTCATCAGGTGACCTGTATGGTCAGCACCGTATGGTGTGGTGACGTCATCCAGTGTGACTAACCCTCGGCGCCGAATGCCTGAGCCTGGAACAACCAGAGGGCGGCGGTCTTCTGGTTCGTCGCCGAGAGATACGGCGATATCGAGGAGAGGTGGGCGAGGGTGAGGAGCTCCGCCGCAATGGCGCCGCTGGGAGGGAATCGGATCACGCCGTCGACGCCGGCGCTCGCCACCTTGTACAGCTCCGGGAAGGCCGCTTTGTTGTTTGATACGTGAATACGTATCGGGTGATCGTTGGCGGAAGCGAACGGGTCGCGCCACTCGACTGTTCGCGTGACGGGCATGTTGGTGTTGGATAACTGGTGAGCAGCAACACGACAGCAACACAACCGCACACCTACCATCGAGGCGGAGATAGACGGAATCAGATTGTAGCCCCCGTCCTCGACAGCATCCGGTGCCTCTCGGCTAGCTCGGCTAGCGCTGTTAACCTCGTCGACTCGAAAGACAACCAAGGAAGCGCAAAACCAGCTCATTAAATGACGCCGAAGGTCACAGTGGCATGCATTCCGTTCGCCGAGGAGCAGCTGGGCATGTTCGGCCTGCCGATTGAAGCCAGGATCCATCTATGCGTACATTCGTGTAGTCCGCGTACGACGATCTCTGCGAACCCTAAGCCCCTCTGCCTGTGGTCGATCCGCAAAATCTATACACCCTCTATCATGCATTTCCGCCATGTCCTGCCCGTGGCATGGAGCACTCCGGCACCCAGTCCTGAAGCCGTCGACCGCCACGACGGGCAGCTTCGGGCTGTCTGGCGGGCTCATTCCATGACCACGGTTTTGGATCGACTCGCCACACCTTGTCACTCCCTCACCACGCCTCACACTCGGGGTCCGTCGTTCTCCGACACAAGTCCTAGCACAGGGGCCAGTATCAGGAAGCAAGGGCCAGGAGGACCAGGAATACATCGGCGTGATCTGATTGTCACGCAACGTGAGCCTGGCAAGATACGAAGTGTGAGACAAGGCGTATCCCAGAAGCGTGCCCCAGAAGCAGAGCACAATGGAAAGAAGCTTCATAAGCCTATCGCAGGAGCTGGATCTCATTGTTGTGGTGTTCTTCGGGTCACGGGGACATTTACTGGCTTTCCGCTGGCTTGGACTAGCTTCTGTGGGCTTATGGGCTGAGGCACAGGTGTGTTGAGGCACGCTGACAGGGAAGAAGACGCTCGTAGGGATGAAGAGACGCTCGGTTTGACATCGTTCCTCAAACACACCCTCGAATCCTGGAAGCCGCATGGCGCGCTTGGAACTCGTCGAAGAACACCTGACACCTTCCAAACGGGGCAGCTGACTCGACCATGGACATTCCAGATACCCTTTCGTGACAGGAAGCGAGACACCTGGCTCGCTCTCGACATTCCTAGGACCTGGTGGCCCTTGTGGCGTTTCCGTGCTCGCTTCCTACTCCTTCCTGACCACTCCTGGCCACTCCTGACCACTCACACAAGACCGAGCGTCCCTTTCTTGCCTTCCTGAGAATTGCAGCCGGTACCGCCCGGCTCGTCTCCGAGGTCTCCGTTCCGTATGTCTCCATGTGTTGCACTTGGCAAGCCATGACTGGGGCAAGTGCCGCCGGATCTTGCTCCGTCGGGCAAACACAACGTCTTGGCCAAGCAGTAGTGCATGGAGTGCAGCAAGAGATTAGATGGGGGTGCGCGTGGCAATACATTACACTCGACCTGGGGCCGAGATGACCGAGAGAGATACCAAATATAACTGTGATGATCTACTTCTACAACATTATGTCTTCTAACTTCTGATTCTGCGATAATAGGTGATGCGATACTGTCGATTGCGTTTTGATATGGTGGTTTGTGGCTATGCACAGTGTGTGTGTTGCTGCGTTGCTTTGGGTGAAGGAGGGCGAGAGGACGGCGCGCTCCCTTCGGTCGCGCGTTGCGCTTAGATACGCTCCAGGAAGCCCATCTCCCACTCGCCCATACGCCGGCGCTGCTCCGGGTACAGCGCCGTGCTGGCCTTGAGGGCCGCGATGAGCGCATCGCACACGTCGGCGGGGTACGTGAGGCGCTCGCACTGGCCCGCGTTCTCCGTGTTGTCGCCAACCTTGTACATGATCTTGGCTGCACGGAGGGTGCGTCCCTGCGGCGCGGCGAGCGTGCTGCCGAGCTTGTGGCTCTTGCCGCTCTGGCCCTTCTCGACGGCGGCGGGGCGGCGGAAGCTGATCCGGACAGACGGGTTGAACACCCACGCGATGAGGCGGGCCTTATGCGATGAGTCCTCGATGACGAAGCGGTGGCTGCCGTGCGCCTGCACGAGCTCGAGCATGTCGCTGACGAGGAAGTTGGAGACAGGGTAGCGCACGCTTCCCGCGTCGCGGCCGTGAACGGCGACAGCCCACTTCGCGAAGCGCACCGTGCCCCCGCCGGGCGTGCCGGACTTGCGCACCTTGCCGATCTCCTCGCCGCACTGGCACGAGGCGACGTGCCACTGGTCGTCCTGCCTGTTAGCTGTGTGGCTGGTTGTAGACCGCGCGCCGGCTCGCGGCACGCGGGATGTTGTCCGGCCCGCTGCGGGACTGCAGCGTCTCATTGTGGGGCCATTGTATCGACCGGTGGAGCGCGGGACTTGCAAGAGTTCCGCGCCGCCAGTGGGGGGCATGGCGCCGGCCTTCTTATCGGCCCGTGGGCGGCCGGACAACATATGGGTAACTCACCTCGGAGACCTTCTTGATGCCGTTGACGTGGTCGCCGGAAACCAGGAGGTACGATCCGCCAACGAGGACCGTGTTGTCGTCGGGCCAGAATCCGTCGCGCGCCTTCTGCGAGATCTGCGCCGTGAAGGCCGGGTCCGAGTGGCACATCCAGACCTCGAGCATCTCCGCCCAGTGCTCGGAAGGGAGGTCCTTGAACTGGATGTCGAGGGGGAAGGTGGCGAGCTCGCGCTCGCAGTTGTTGCACGCCAGGGACTGAGGGTGCAGGCTCCTGAGCGACGGGGCAGAGAGCGCGTGCGTGATCGCCGAGTTGTAGGCGAGCGTCGGCGTCGGCCCAGGGAGCGCGGCGATGCGCGCCTCCATGTGGTTGTTTGTAACAGCTAGCGGGATCTTCTGGCCGAGCGGGACGGGCGAGGGAAGACCAATCGCGAGCTTGAAGTCCGCGTCCGTGTCGCACACGAGCGTGGCGTCGGAGGCATTGTCAACGTCGAGCTCGAAGCCGACGTCGCTCGCGCCGTACACGATGCAGAGCGTCGTGCAAAGGTTCTCCTGGTGCTCGCAGATGTAGCCGATGTTCGCCGCGTTGGGCTTGCCGCTCGACATAGTGCGGAGTAGGCGTCCAGGGCGCGAGGCAATACGGCGGAGCGCGCTCTCCTTCTTCTCCTTGCGCTTGAAGCCAAAGCTCGCGAATGAGGGCGAGGCGGGGGGTGAGGTAGTGACGGGGGAGACGACGATGGAAGGCGAAGAGATCTCCTGGTTGCGCAGGCGCGAGGTGGACTGCGAGTCGAGGATGAGGTCGACAAAGTCGTCCTTGCCCGTCTTGAGCTTGGGCGGGCTTCGAGGCGCGAACGAAGCGACACGGGGAGCACGAGGTGTCCGAGGGACTTCCTGGTTCTGGAAACGCGTCGAGGACGTCGCCGCGAAAAGAGTGTCGAAGAGGTCGTCGTCGTCGCCGCAAACAGGCGCTGGTCGTCTCCGGGGAGCGACGCTCTGGACCGACTTGCGGTTGTCCCGGCTTGAGGGCAGGGAGCGAGAAGTCAGGCGAGGGGTGAAGGGCGGGACCGGCGAGGACTGGCAAGAGCTGCTCGAGATAACCTGGTCGATGGACGCCTGGGGCGAGTGACGGCTCTTCCTGGGGGGTTGGGACGAGGTGCGGGGTGGTCGGCGCTGCTCCTCGGAAACGAGGGAGACGGAGGATGCAGCGGGCGAGTTGGTGGTTGTCGAATTTGTGCGGACCTTGGCGAGTTCGATCAATCCTCGGAGGAAGGCGTCGCGCTGCGTCATAATTAGCCTCCGCTCGACCTTCTTTCGACTTCTGCACTAACCTCACGCAGCTCATTCGCCCGCGCAATGTTGTCGTTCGGGCAGTCGGACAGGCCACGCTCGAGCTGCGCGCTCGTCTGCTGCAGCGCATCCTTGAGGACCTGGCGGCGCTGTTTGTCAGCGTCGAAACTTTTCGCTGACGCTCGCTCAGAACTCACCTTCTCCTGACGCCTGATGGTCCAGTCTGCCTTCTGGCCAATGTCGAGGCGGTCGACCCTGTTGATGATGTCGTCGAGCTCCTGCATGTCCATCGTGCGCTGCCACTGCCCCTCGAGGTGGGGTGCGATACGGTGCAGGCGCTCGATGACGGACGCCACCGTGTCGGAGTCGGCGTTGCGCACGAGCCCCCCAGCCTCGGTGGCGCCCAGGGACTGTTGCGACTGGAGAGACTGAACCGAGGCCAGGGAGGATTTCGACGCGGCAGCCTCCCTGACGAGGGTCGAGACGCTCGACGAGTACGATGACTTGCTCGTGTCGCGCTGCATGCCGTGCTGGTACGGCGAGGGGAACTGGGGTCGCGAGGCGGACGAGGAAGCGGCGGATGCGGCGGAGGCAGCCGAAGCCTGGGAAGCCCCAGAAACGACACGCCGACAGGGAGGAGTTCCTGGCGAAGGCGGGGCAGGGAGGGGCGACTGTGGTGGCGGGGACCGTGCGGGCAGGGCTCTCGTGTCGGCGGCGCGCGACGCCCTCGGCGATTCCCGGCGGCGCTGGACGAGCTGCACGACCGCGTGGCTGAGCGACTCGACCCGGGCCCAGGCGAGATCTTCGCGCACGGCGTGCACCGCGGGGTGGAGGAGGTCGACCTCTGACGCCGTCGGGTCCGCTCTCGGCGGACGCTGGGCGGCGGCACGCTGGACGGCCTCCAGAATGTGGATCAGGCGGAGGTACGGAGAGGTGACCTGGGTAGGGTCGTCCGGGGGCGTGATCGGGGAGGAGATCGCCGACGAGGGATGGAACGTCTCGAGCTCGTATGAGGCCTCGAGTAGGTCGTGAATCGCGCTCGCCAGCTGCTGTTCCTCCGCCGCGCGCTGAAGTCCGCGAGGCGACTTCTTTAGTCGCTCGAGGACCTCGACGCACGCACACTGGATCCCCGGGAGGTTGATCTCGGTCATGTCGTCATACTAATGTCAGCTCGTGTGACCGGCCAAACTTACGTCGTAGACAATGTCCGAGGCCGCGAACTCGTCTGTTGACATGTCCTCGGTGCTGGAGGGCATCTCGGGCGAGCGCGTGCTCGCCAGCCGGACGAGGTCGAGGAAGAGCGGCTCGCGGGGGAGGGTTATCGAGTCGAGGCTCATGTCGCTGAGGCGTGGTTCGTGCACCGGGCTGGCGGGAAGAGGGGGGAGGGGACGACTCTGGATCACGTCCATGGTGAGCGTATTGGGGTGGCGCCGAGGCGGGTGATGTTTTGCTTCGAAGCGCTCAAGTGCAGGATGATATGTCTGGGGTGTTTCTGATGGTGTCTGGAGCGAAGTTTCGGGTGGCCACAACAAACACTTCGAACCTATATACCGCGCTCGGTCCGGCCGGGCTCTTGCGTGCCCAAACATGCGCTCTGCGACTTCCAGCCATTCATGAAACGATGCGAAATGAATGTCCGAAAGAGAAAACCTGGCGCGGGTTGAACCGGCATCGATAGGGTGGTGCACAGGGATCAAGACACAGTGGTTAGTCACCATCGCGCCGGCGTTGCGCCTTGGTCCTCTCCCTGCTCCTGGTACCTCCTGCCACCTCCTTGACGCTCCTGGTCGGACGGGGAATAGCGGAGTTTGAGGCTGCCCAGACGAGCCTGGGCGAACCATGGCATTCCTTCCCCTCTTGCTTCCCCCGAACCTCCCTACGGCTCCCTACGAGGCACAGCGAGCCACACCAAGCCCCGACGCAGCCTCACCCCCGCCCCAAGACATGCCAGACAAAAGAACAGGCAGGAACGGAACATCAAACTCGCGGGGTTGCGCAGGAATCATGGAGCCTGTAGGAACGACTAGGAACCCAGCGCGTCGCATCAGCTCACATCACCGGTGTTCGTCATGGATCACGGCGCCAGAAAGTGCGGGGCAGGTGTCCGTGGACAATAGACCACGGACGCCACAAACTGTCCTCTATCATGTGCATACGGAACAACCCGTCTCTCTTGTCTTGGGTCGTGATAGCCGGTCGAGGTACAAGGAATATCGGGTGCGCGATGACTTGATATCGTCGTAGCCGCCTTAGTTGGGTCTGGCCGCGGGCAGCCGCCTTAGTTCTCGGGCATGTGGGTCTCCCGGAACACTCGGTATCGGAGCAGCGGGCACCAAGACACTCGCTGGTGACAATGCGGCCAGAGACCTTCCTCATCCTTCCATGCGGAACACCTCCTCGCAGTCGGCCCACCATGGCCCGTCCTTGCTCCCCGTCGCGCCCTCGACGAAGCTCTCCTGCATGCCGTCGGTCAGCTCCCACCACCGCCGCGTAACGGGGCAGTCCTTGATCGTCTCCATGTCAGCGTCAAAGTCGTCCCCAATATAGCGCATATGAGCAATCAACAGATTCAAAGGCGCAAAATAGTTGATCGAGTAGTCTGATGTCAGCTGCCACTTTGGGTAGAAGCTTCTAAATAGGCGGGTACGAGCTTCTGAATAGCTGGCGTCTCCAGCCGCCCGCCCAGCGACGCCCAGCAACGCCCAGATCAAGCCGTAAACGCCGGGGACGCCGGAGAAGCCGGGCAAGCCGACAGTCAGCAGGTAGCGTCAGCCGGACGCGACTTACCGACAATGTGCGCGCGGCGCAGGGCGCCAAGAACCTCCGGCCATGCCGTGGCATGTACCTTGAGCGTCAGCCGCTTACTCGCTCGCGAGGTAGCTTGCTCCCCGTGATGCCGTTTGGTGAGACCGCGCGGTATGCGTTTCGCAGGAAGCAGTGAGTAAGCCAGGACCCATCACCCGGCCAGACTCGGAGTAAGCCACCCCTTGGCCCTCCCATGTCATGTTTCCCCCCCTTGGGACTTGCGAGAGCCACCGCGTTCCACCCTTGTTCTCTTCCCGATACCCCTCGCTGCTCCTCCTGCCATCCCTCGCTGGCCCTCGATATAAGAGTCCGAGCTCAAGGCCCATCGCTTGTGCGCTCGTAACTGTCCAATGCCCTGCGTCCCATATCACCGTCTGAGCATTCCTGACTCGACAACTTGTCCTTCCGGGGCCTAGATCGCAGGCCTTGCGCATGGGTCGCCTGTTCCGGACGTCGGACAGTCTGGGACTCGGGTGGTCTCTCAATTGAAACATGACGGATATCACGCGTCCGGATG
Source organism: Trichosporon faecale (assembly GCA_039545375.1). Lineage (NCBI taxonomy): Eukaryota > Fungi > Basidiomycota > Tremellomycetes > Trichosporonales > Trichosporonaceae > Trichosporon > Trichosporon faecale. Next base: position 2,660,364 of record BCLU01000003.1, on the reverse strand, counting down.
GATCACGGTCACAGGATCACAGCGCTGCGAGCTACTCACCCTCTTGTAGTCGTCGAGGCGGTCGGGGCGAACCTTGATGACTTGACAGATACGGCGGCCCTGGTCAGTCGTCGGAAGCTGCGGTGGGGGGAGGTACCCGGCGCTCATGATGAGTGATGTTGTTGATCTGATCTGATCTTTCGCACTCGTCTCGGCATATTCCCGCCCACAACCCAATTCATCCCGGCCCGACATCGCGGCATCTTCCTCCATCGCTATCCTCGCATATCTTCATGTACACCCCACTCTGAATCAAACATTTCACTGACACGCGGTGCTAGTGCATGAAGAGGTGGCTTGTCACAGCATCTGTCACTCCGGCAGCTCGAAACATCAGGTGTCCATGGTGTTACATCAGCACGCACCTCTTCACCAACCGGGGAGACTGACTCAGGATTTCACGTCACCCGTGGAAGCAATGACCGCTATCAACACAGCTTTTCTTGTCTCGGTTTGTCAGGTCCAAGAAGGCATCGCGTCGCGTGCGCAAAGTCAGTCTCGTGACGAGATGACGGGTGACGCTTCTGTTGCTCGTTCCTCGACGATCCTGAAGCCGAGTTTACGATGCATTCGGCGCTCCCTACTCCCCTGCTTGTTCTCCTCGCGCTATCTCCAGCACGCCGCCGTTTCATGCATAGAGTCGAGCGCTACCGAGGTTGTAGCCTTAGATCCATGTGGATTTAGCCTCCGTTGACGTTGCCACCGGCCACCGGCTCAGCCAAGAAGATGTGGAGGTCAGTCCACCTCGTCACCGTCTCCCAACTTTCCACACGCACGACCCCAGCGACTGCTATCCCAACTTCATGGCGCCCGCCGCCTATTCAAACGGTGCGGCGCCATCCCGCAGCAGCCTCGACGATCAGCTGAATCGAAATGGGCGCCTGAGCGAAGCAACAGAGGAACTACGATCCGCGCTCGACGCCGTGCTCGAATCCGAAGATGGCTTCACCGTGTCCCCGGTCGCGTCCGTCGACCATCATGGCGATCAAGGCGTATCCGGCAGCGGCGCTCCGATCTCGTTCCAACCGCTGAAACCGCCGGGAGCTTTGGCACCCACGACCAAGGCACAGCCCGATGCTTCTCTCACCAGGGGAGCGCGCGCCAACGGCGAGGCCCGCAGCACGAGCAGCACAGATGCCGACCTCTTGGACCACGTCGATGCCGCGTTGAACGGGCTGAACGGCAACGGATCGGCACGCCTCACGAACCATGGGAATCCGTCCCAGTCATCCTTGAACTCGTTTCGTGCCATGGGCGAGGTGCTCCCGCCCAGCACTGGCGTGCCGCTGAACACGCTACTGGAGGACGGCTCGGCCAACGGTTCACCGGCGCCAGTCTACTACAGCCTGCAAGGATCGGAGCTGTCATTAGGCAAATACGACTCTGATGGCGCCAGCTTCGCAACGGCGCCGAGCACAGTGAAGCTGGGCATGTTTGCGGACTCGGTCGAGACGCTGTCTCAGACACCACGCACTGCGACCCCGGCGTCCATGCGGCCCTCAGCCTCCACCTCAGCGTCCGACTTGACGGTCAACGTGAACAACTACTCGACCGAGGAACTGTACACCGCCCCGGGTACGGCCATGACGTCCAAAGCCTCGATCGACACGTTTGGCAAGGAGAAGACGTCTGAGAAGCCGCAGCTCCCTCGATTATCGGTGATCACCAACCTCGTCAACGCCCCATCTGTACAACATGAAGTCTCACCGGGTAAGGCCCACTGGGAACAAGTCAAACAGCACGTCCTCGCCGCGCCGACACCGCTGAACGAGCGTATGGCACAGCAACAGCAACCAAAATCTCAGCCGAAGGGCAAGCTCGCCTTCGTCACCAAGGCCGCGGGAAAGGCGGCCGGCATGGCCGCGAGCCGACTTGGCCTGCGCTCTGCCGTCGAGTCCGTCATGGGCCTGAACCACACGCCGGCAGAGCAGATGTCGTGGGACACGCTCGGCGTCGCGCTGAACGACCAGGAGCGCGAGGAGGCGTCGCGCCAGCGAAGGCGCTTCGCCCGCGACATCCGTATCTGCCTCGACCAGTGTGCGTACGAGGAGAGCTGCCGACGCCTTCGTCGTATGGCGGGTAAGCACCAGACGCCCGGTCCAACGCCGAACGGCACGATGCGCGCGCACTCGACACACCACTTCCGCACCGGCTACAGCGCGCAATCGACACACAGAACGGACATCGACGACGGCGTCTCCGCCTTTGCCCCCTTCCTGATGGAGCTGCACCGGCACCTACCCGATGCGCGCGCGAAGCGCGTCTGGTCGCGGACATGCCCGCATCACTCCGCCATCCTCGCCGAGCTCGGCGTCACGTTCATCCCGGACGCGAGCTCGACGGACGGCGAGCGCGCCCAGGCCCTCGAGGTGTTCGGCACCGTGGTCCGCAACTGGGCCACGGACAGTACGGACGAGGAGCTGGCGCGGTGGCTGTGGCTCTGCCGCGCGCTCGTCATCGACGACCGCGTCCTGCGCGGGCGTGGTCTGCCACTGCTCGTCGACCTGCTGCACGCCAACCCCGCCCTGCCTAAGGCGTCGTACGCGCCCTCGACCGCTTTCGACTTTGAGAGTATCACGATCGCGCTCCTCGCGCTCCTGCACGCGCTGGAGAGCACGCCCGCCCGCGCTGAGGATCAGGTGCTTATGGTGGCCGGGCTGCTGACTGACCTCGCGGCCGGCGAGGTCATCCACATCTCGGTCGAGAGTCTAATGGACCTGCTCCCGGGACTCGAGATCGAGAAGGTCAACACTGGTATTGAACATGAAATGCTGTGGCTCGCTGTCGGCCGTGCTATCAACACGGAACTCGAGCTCGGCGACTGGCTCCTCCGCGACCGAGGAGCTGTTTTGGAGGTGAGTTGGTTGATGTCCGCCAAACTGACACGCAGCGCTACCTCCCCCCGCCTCTCAGTGAGAAGGCCCCCATCGCGATGCAGAGCATGCGCGCTCTCGCCGCCGTCGAGTTCTTCAACTCGTTCTCGGTCGTCGTTAAGGGACACGAGGACGAGGACCTCGTCCCGAGCGTCGCATACTGGGGCGACCTGCTTTATGAACAGACTCGCGCAGTCGAGTACAAGAAGGACACAGTGGCGGCGTGCTACCTCTCCCTCCTGATCGACATTGAGATCAAGAGCCAGCAGCGGCAGACGGACGACCCCTTCTCGCCCGCGAGCCAGGCGTTCAACGACAACCATGCGCGCCTCGTGCACCTCCTCGAGAGCGCGAGCAAGGGCGTCCTTGATGAAGCCGCAGCCCGTGTGGTCGCCACGACGCCGCTGGCGGTGGTCACCTTTGCACTGCGCAAGTTCCTCGACGGCGATCTCGTCAAGGCCGGCCGCGCCGCGGTCCCGCACGTCATGAAGCGCCTGAAGGCGACGGACGCCGAGGACCCCGCGCTCGTGACGTTCCTGAACTGGCTTGCTTCTCGCCACCCGCAGCTCTTCTACAAGCCGCTCTTCTCCACTGCCGCCGCGACACAAAAGGCGTCACTCACCGCCCCCCTTCAGGTCGTGATCAACTTGCAGCGCATCGTCGGCCCCGACCGGTTCTGGACACACGCGGACCCCCAGATGGTCATGGTCGTGCTCGTCGGCAACGTGTCCCTCCAGCCCGCGAAGGGAAAGGGCAAGGCCGAGTCCGAGGACCTGCCGACCGTCAATGTCAAGCTGGGCCGGTATGCGGTGCTCGTCGAGCTCATCCTGGCGCTCATGGCGAGGAAATTGCCCTCCAGCTCGGGCATGAAGGACTTCCTGACGCAGCTTGAGACGAAGCTCGCAGCCGTGCTCGAGATGGAGGAGGTGGGAGGGCCGCACCCGCAGGGTTACCTCGCGTTGCTGTGCCAGCTGTTCGAGCGATTGCGCCTGGCGAGCTCGTGGGTCAAGCGGAGCATAGCGACGCGCTTGCTCGTCAAGTGGTTCACGGGCGGCAAGGACGTGCTTCACCCCACCATCGGCTCTGCGGCAGAGGGCACGCAGCTCCGCATCCTGCACTCGCTGTACACGACCGAATTCGCCACGTTCGGGCCGGAACGCCAGGACGTGCTGAACCGGACGGTCGAGCGGGCCATGTCGTCCGCGCTCGTTACAGTGCAAGCGAGCATGAGCAAGGATGACTGGCTCGCGCTCCTCCCCGTGCTCTGGGCGCGGTACGGTGTCACGGGCCAGCCGACGGAGCAGCTGACGTTCCTCCTGATGAAGTGCGCGGAACAGCTGCCGGAGGCAGTACGCTCGATCGTGACGCGCGACCTGGAGAACCCCTCTTCGGCGAAACACCTCGAGGCGCTCCTCAAGCTCGCGACGCTCTACGGGTACCGGTACCAGGTGTTCACGCAGCAGACAGTGACGGACAGCAAGCGCGGCCCTCTGTTCCGCTTCAACGCGCGTATCCTCGACTTCGTCATGGCTGAGATGGGTTCGAGTGTCTGGGTCACGCCGCGTGAGGCGCAGGACGCCCAGCTGCAGAAGTACGGCCGCTCACTGCCTCTTGAGCTGAGGCAGCGGCTGTGGGACTTGGGCTGGAACGAGGACAGCCAGCTCACTATCCACGACTACGAGCGCGTGCCCGTCACCCTCCTCCCGGCGGAGAGTTATGCCGAGTCGACGAAACTCGAGCCGTCGGGTTCTGGAGGCCAAGAGGCACCGAAGCGCTCCAAGTCGCTGCGCGCCGTCAAGTCGCGCGGAGGCACCGTGCACCGCGCAGTCCTGCCGCCCATCATCGGCCGACTGGTGAACGACCAGGCGCGCATGTTCATCAACTTTGACGACTCGCTCGTAGTAGTCTCGAGCGAGGAGCTGGTGCGGATGTTCGAGCGCGAGGATCCAGGGCACTTCGCGCGCGCCTTCACCGAGAACCTGCAGAGCGAGTTCGACAAGGCGCTCCGCCGCGTCAACTCCGTCATCCAGGCCCCGACGCCGAGCTACGCGTACACGGCCCTGAACGCTATTGCAGGCTACTTGAAGCTGAATGTGCGCGACAATCCCGAGTTCGCGCACTGGCCCGTGCTGCTCGGCACGCTGTCGCGTATCGTACCTCATGTGTCTGAGCTGTCGCTCCGCGACGTGCGCAAGACGAAGAGCGAGGCGGCCCTCCTCCCCGCCTCGATCTATGACGACGACGCAGGCGCGTTCCGCATCCACCAGCCGTGGCGCAACGCGTACCTCGACGTGCAGACGGGACAGCTGGTGCTGCTCGAGTCGATCCTGCGCTCGAACCCGCGCGACGTCTACCTCGTCAAGAAGATGCTGTTCAACCTGCAGGTGCAGGCTTCGTTCCGCCACTTCCCGTTTGCGCGGGCGTGGCTCCTGCTCGTCGTGCAGATGTTCCGCTGCCTGAACTCGAACTACAACGACCGCGCAGAGCTCCGCCACTTTGTCCGCAACATCACCCAGGTCGTCGCCCTCCACGGAGCGAGCGACATAATCATGATGGGCCAGGCTATGGTGGCCTTGTCGCTGTGCAGCGCGCGCTTCCGCCGCGCCTTCGGAAGCATAGGCTTCGTCGACCTCATGCGCCAGCTGTACATCCTCTACGTCTACGGCACGCCCGGTATCCGCGACTGCATAGAGTACGCGTGCCGCTCATTCCACCGCATCCACCAGGACACGTTTATTTATCAGACCTTCCTGGCGATCTGCGAGAGCCCCTTCGACCCCGAGGCCGCGTACCAGCTGCTGTCCTGTCTGTCGGTACCCAACGGGCCGGCGTCAGGCGTCGCCTCAGGCATCCGCGGCCTGAACGACGCCTACGAGCTCGAGGCGCTAGTGCAGATGATCAGCGCCGGGCCCGAGATTACGCTCGCCGAGATTCGCACGAGCGTCGCGGAGCGGCAAGCGCAAAAGGCAGCCAACATCGACCTGGAGCCGATCCTCTTCCCGCAGGCAAACATTGTGCGCTTCCTGGTGACAGTGATCGCATTCAATGCCGCCAGCCCGCGCGCAATCAAGTTCTTGCGGCTGTTCACCCTGCTCGTGCCCAGCATGATGAAGGATGACGACGACCGCACGCGCGAGCTCCTGCGCGAGGGCATAGATGCGCTGGGCAGGTTCATCAACACGAAGTGCGCGACGACGGACGAGAGCATCCTTCTCCGCTTCGAGCCGGGCGAAGACGCAGGCGAAGCAGACTGGACGGCCGCTTATCAGGAGTACGTCGCGCTCGTTGACGCTTATGCCACCGCCGGCGGCGTGCTCCCGGGAACAGCGACGCGGCGCCTCTTGGCGATCATCAACAGCTTGTTGAGCGCCAGTCCCAGGGGTACGCCGGCCGTGTCGAGCATTCTGGGAAGCCTGGCGAGAGCAAGTCTGAAGAGCAAGGACCCCTACGCGTTCATGAAGCACATCGCGCCGCTGTACCGGCAGCACATCGGCACGGTCGACTTCAGCAGTGTGCTCGACGCCCTCGCTAGTCACATTAGGACTGTGGCTGAGGGCGGCGGCGCCGAGCTCAGCGCTGAGATGACAGCGCTGGTCGCGTACGAGTACGTCGAGCCGGCTCTGCGGATGCTGGCGTTAGCCTCGGAAGCGTCGCTCGCGTTCATCGTGCCGATGCGCCACAGCGCCATCGAACTACTCTCCGCAGCCGTGTTCCTGCGCGGCTGCGACGCGCTCAGCGTCCTCGAGCGCGTGTCCATGTCGCCTGGCTTACTGGCCGGCGTCGTACTTCCGTTCGCGCTTGCTCTCGAACCGCCCTCGATAGCCAGCGACGAGGGTAAGCGCCGCTATGAGGCGATCTGGCTCCGTCTCCTGCGTCTCGTGATCCATCCCGTCCTTGGGCGGCGCAAAGCCCGGACCCGTAACCAGCCGCAGCTGCACGTCGCGGCCCTTCACGTGCTCGCGCTGCAGGTGATCAAGGCCATCGTGATCCGCGCGCCTGACGCCATCAGCTCCGTAACGGGGCTCTGGGCGCACGTCTCGGCAAGCGTGGCCGAGTGCATCGCCGAGGGCAGTGGCGCGTTCCACGGCAAGATCGGGCGGAAACCAAGGGTAGTCGACTGGATGATGTGGAGCACGTTCGAGCTGCTGTGTCTCTTCCGCACGCCCTTGAACGTTCCGCTCAGGCAGAAGGTGCAGGCGACGCTGGCGGGGATGCATGGCGACGGCAGCCGGCCGGGCTCAGCGAGCTCCCACGGGAGCGACAATTGGAGCCCGCGCTCGCCGAGGCTGAGGTACGCCTCTCCGGCCAGATCGTTGAGTGGATTGGCACGCAGGCCGAGTGCGAGAGTTCCGTCTATGTCGCTCGCGTCTTCGCGATCGCCGAGTTCGGCGGGCACGCCGACCCCGACTCCAGGCCTGCTCCGGCCCCGCCTCAGTCGCATCCAGTCCATCTCCTCGCCTTCCCAGCTCTCCCCGTTCTCGCCGATTACACCCTCCTCCCCAACCGGGCACTCGCCCCCGGGCTCGCCGACCCGTCCCAGCTTCGCGACCATCTCGGAGCAGAGATCCGCGGCAGCAGGCCCCGGCCGACCGCTGTTCGACGCCTTCGCCAGCGCTCCAACGCCAGGTATCGGCCTCCCGACCCCCCAGCAGGGGAAGGGGTACAAGCGCTTCACGTCCGACCAGCCGCTGCGCGGGAGCGAGAAGGGTGCCATTGTGCACTTACTCGGGCCGGCGAGCCAAGTCGCCGGCGCGGCGGGTACGGGCTGGGCTCTGTCTCGGCCGACGAGGGGGAACCAGAACGAAGCCCTGCTCATGCCCCTCTCGAGCCAGGAGATCGTGGACGCCGTGAACCGCGCCGTGGCCACTTGTCAGGCCGTGTATGGGTACGCGGAGGGCGAAGTTAGGCCTTGGTCCGTCTCTGACGCATTGGTAAGTCTCGTGGATCAGGACTCGCTGACCAGCAGCTCGTCATCTCGGAGCAAACTAGAGTCCTCGTCGAGAACGAGTTCGGCCGCGTGTTCCGACCCACCACGCAGCAGGCCGCTGCCGACGGAGAGTTGGGCCGCATCGCAAGCGCCATGGACGCAGACAGGGAGAAGGAGAAGGAGCTCGAGGACGAGGACGACAAGGGTTTCTTCGTGCCTTCGCCGAGGCACTCTTATGAGAGTTCTCGCGGTCTCAACGGGGGCGGAGTCGGAGTCAATGGCGGTGAAGGTGCTGGAGGAGGAAGGGGGCACAGACAGCACCCCAGCGTCACGCTCAGCGTCGGGGATGAGGCGCACTCTGTCCCCTCGCTCCTGCTTACGCCCAAGCCGAACCCGAGTCCGAGGAGCACGCAGACGCAGTTCACGATCCCGTCGCCTGGGGACAGTCCCGTGGGGCCATCATACTTCCCGCCGTCGCCGACGCACGCCTCGCACCCATACCAAGAGTTAGGCCATTAGTTACAGTTGTATCATATGTAGATTTTCACAGTCACGAGTTACGTTACATCACATGTCATGAGTTGCTAGGCATAGTACAGGGCTTGCTGCCGCCGCGTGCGGCTGGCTACAGGGGACAGAGACGCTACAGGAATCGAGGCGAGCGGCGCGGTTGCGCGCCAGGGCCGGGCGTCGCGGGGCGGAGTGTCAGGTCTTGCTTCAGCGACGGCCAGCGTGGCGTTCTCACCTTTGAACTTCTTGATGGGCGGCGAGAGCGGCTTGACGCGGGTCCTGGGGTCAGCTAACGAGTGGTCCGTAGTAGCTTACGTCTTGGCCACGAACGCGCGGCGAATGGGCACGTTCTCCTTGTCACTCTGCGGGCTGTCACGCGGAGGCGTCTTCATCGGCGTGCGGGGGATCTGCCGTCAGCTGAGAAGCCGGATGCTTGAAGCTCACCTTGACGGGCTGCCCGAGCTTGCGGCGACCGCCGCTGCCCTGCTTCGCCTCGATCGGCGACTTCTTGCTGGCGGCGACGGTGGCAGCAATGCCAGTGGTCGCGGCTGTCTTGCGCGCGGGCGTGTCGGGGACTCCCTTGCCCTTCATGCCCTTCAGGCGGCCCTTCTCAAGCAGAGGCACAGCCTCATATGGGGGCGGAGGTGTTTCGGGGGTTGTGACCGGGGTCATGGGCGTGTTCAAGTCCTTGCGCGACAGCGGAGTCATCGCCTGCCTCGGCGTGGAGGGCTTGGGCGCCTTCGTTGGCGTCGCGTACTTGCCGGGCGTTCCGTTATTCTTCGGCGCCTGATCGGTCAGCTGTCAGTCTCCAGCTCTTAGCTTACCGGAGACAGGTGGATCTCCTTCAGAGTTGGAATAGTCTTGTGCGCGCGAGATGGGACTGGTGTCAGTTGTCTGCCAGCGGCGCCCAACTCACAGCTACGCTTGCTCTCCGCGGGCAGCTTGGCCGTCTGGATATCCTCCCACTCGAGCTCCATGCCGCGCTCCCACTCGTACAGCATGTTCGCCCACCGCTGCTCCTAGCAAGGGGTCGGGCCGTAGAGCTTCCTCTCGATTCGGTGGGTGGTCTCGCAAAGGAAGAACTGGTGCTGCACGTAAGCCATGAAGCACACGCCGTGCAGCACGCCGGGCGACACGGGACGTGGCACCTTGGCCTTGAGGCGCAGAGGGGGCAGCTTCAGCGGCGCCAGGTCGGGCCTTGTGTCGGCAAAGTAGGGGTGTTCAAGGATGCGGGGGATCTGTCGTCAGCTAAGTGGCTCGACCCATTAGCTCACCGTCCAGCGCTTGCTCGGGTTATGCTCGAGCATGCCCATGATGACTTCGCCGCGGCCACCAGGAATCTTGTCTTCCCTGGTCCACCTCCACCGAGGAGTGCCTGCGGCGATGCGCATCCTGCCGAGGTCCGAATCGCCATCGGTGCCGTCGAGGTACGGGTGGCCGAGTCCGAGCGCCTTCATCATGAGGATACCGGTCGACCACACGTCGTTCGCCTTGGGGTCGTAGGGCTTGTCCTGGATGTCAGTTCAACTCGAGCTCAGCCGAACTCACGGCAATCTTCTCGGGGCACGAGTAGTCGAAGGTGCCCCCGAGGCTCATGAGGTGTCCGCCATGGGGGAAGAACTGGCTGAAGCCAAAGTCGACGAGGACGGGCTCGATGCGCGTGCCGCACTTCTCGACCATGATGTTGGCGCGCTTCAGGTCGTCGTGGCTGATGCCGATCTGGTGCATGGTGTGGAGCGTGTGCAGGAGTTTCGCGAAGAACGGGCGCAGGTACTCCTCGTTCGGCATGCCGATGCTCGTCAGAGACAGCGTGTACAGGCGCATGAACATGTACCTGTGGTCAGCTCTTGACACTGTGCTGTGAGCTCACGTCCAGCCGCCTTCCTCGAGCACGCCGACGAGCTCGACGACGCCGGGCACCTTGGCGCCAGCGAAGGCCTTGAGAATGACGACCTCCTTGTGCGCCTCGACTGCGTCGAGCGTCGCGTTCCAGTCGGCGGCGATGTTCGGGTCCCAGTGCAGTGCGGGCAGGATCTTGCACGCGACCTGTTCCCGGGTCTGGACATGAGTAGCGATTCGGACGTGCGCTGTGGTTAGCTGCGAGAGCGGTTCAGATAAGCGTACCGTATGCTCCCCTGCCCAGGGTATGCCCCAGCTCCCAGGCTCCGATACGCGTAAGACGACCGCGCGGCGTGTCATAGGCGTCCTTGAACGGCATCGCGCCGGTCAGAGGGAAGGAGGGAAGGTGGCGAGTATGGGTAGGGAAGGGCTACCGGAGCCAGGAAAGGGAGAGTGAGCTGTGGAAACGGTGGGGTATCGAGCCGTGAGGGCGGGTATGGGTCGTTTCGAGTCGTGAAGGTCGTATGTGTATGTCTTGAAGAGACTGTGCTGAGGTGAGTGGAGTGAGTGTTGTAGAAAGAGAGATGAGGAGGAAGGTGACCCTATAGCACCAGACGCCTCGCATGGTCTAGCGCCGTTGTGACCTGAGCCTCGCCACCTCACCGCAGCCCGCAGCCTGCTCGATCGCAGGCACCAAGTGGCCAAGAATGCTTGCATTATACTGTTGACAACATTTGATGCGTTTGATGCGTTCTAGATCTCTATCAGCTCATACTTTGCTCTTCTCATCAGTGACTTCTTGCTCTTGCTCTGTTGCGGGAGTGGCGGCTTCCCGCACCTGCGCGAGCTCCTCTTCCTTCCTCTTCGTCTTCTCTGCCCGCTCTCTCCTCAGCCTCGGTCCTATCCGCGCAACCATGATCGGGAGCGGCGTGACGAGCACGCAGATACCAGCAAGGAGGACGAACATCCACCCCGCGCCCATCGCCTTGAACATGGGCTGGACGGTGCCGACCTCAACGGCGCCGAGGAGGCAACGTGTAAAGTTGAACTGCCATCAGCTCCACCGTCAAGTTAGCTACTCACGGATGCAGTGACGGCGCCGCCCTTCCCTGGTGCGAGGTCGATGGCGTAGATCGTCGTCGTCGTGAGCAGACTTGTGCCCAGCCCGCAGATGAAGGTGAAAATGAGCGGAACGGATACGTGCACGTGCGCCTGCATCGTCCACCCCATCGCGATGGCGGAGACGACGAGCATCCCAGCGTGCCAGGGGAGGAAGCAGAGGCGGACCTTCTCGAGCCGGAACTCGGGGTGCGTCCTGTGGTCCCCGCCAACGCGCTTCTTCTCCTTCTGGTACACCTTGTCCATCAACAGACCCGTTAGAATGCCGCCGATAGCGACGCCGGAGCCGTTAGAACTGTCGTCAGCTGGGCCAAAAAACGTATAGCTTACATGTATGCGACGCCGATCATGATCTCGTTGAAGTGGTAGATGTCGTCGAGGAGCGTCGAAAAGATGGTCAGGATCGCGTACGTCAGGGCGTAATACACTGAGGACCAGAGGAGGAACATGACCAGGTCCGGCTGCAGCAGTAGCAGAAACGAGGACAGAGGTTGGAACTGCCTGTCAGCTATCGACGGGACCATAAGAGCTCACCTTGGTAGCCTTGACATCGGGGTGAGTCTTGACCTCCGGCGTCAGGTCGTGCCGCGCCTTTCGTCTCTTGATGCACCCGGCGGGCGTGTCGTTCCACTTCGGCGGCGGGACACTGCCATCCCCAACAAGCGAGCGGAGTGTCTCGGGCATAAACCTGGACAGAGTTAGTTCTCGTAAGCGCGGGCGCAACTCACAGCACCATGGGCACAAGAATGGCCCCGCCCATGCAAACGAGGAACCAGAAGATGGACCGCCATCCGAGACTGCCCGCGAACACGCCTCCGAGAAGGGGGCCAATCGTCGGACCAAAGCAACTCAATGTGTTGAAGATACCGAGGTACTTCCCCCTCTCCTGGGGTCTGGCGACGTCTGAGATGACGCCGGCGCCGATGGCTATCGTCGCACTCGCGCCTGAACTCTGCACGATGCGCATGAGCAGGAGGAGCCAGTACGCATTGGTCGGACAAAGCGCCTGACCAACACTAGCGAGCGTGAAGATCAGAATCGTGCCGATGAAGATAGGTCTGAGTGCGTCAGTTACAAGCGGAGCTCGCCAACTCACCTGCGGCCGTAGACGTCGGCCGCCGCGCCCCAGAACGCTGGCGTCAGGCCCTGGAAGATCCTGCCGTCAGCTTGTTCGTAACCTCTGCAAAGCTCACAAGTAGATGGAAATGGTGAGGTTGATCTTTGCCTCGGACACGCCAAAGACCTCGCTCATTGTCGGAATCGCGGGGACAAATATGTTGGAGCCGATCGGCCTTGCGTCAGCATTTCCCCTGTTTGATTAACGTACGAGGTCGTCGCGCCCACAGCAGCGAGCGTCACGATGAACCACTTCTTCCCCTCCCCGAATGCGCTGTAATTCCTCTCAACCGTTGTGGACGTCTCTGTCCGCTCTGGCGTCGGTGCCTCTGTGTCGACCGGCGTCGTCACACGACTCAAGTCGTTCTCGTCCAAATCCAGGTTCTCTTCAACGGCAGCGAGCGGCGTTATCGGTACGCGGGGCAATGTGCCTTCCTCATCATCGTGAGCACCGTCGTGCGCGCCGTCGCCGGCGCTGTCTCTTGTCATCTTTGCCTGTGTCTGTGGAGCTTGGGAGTCATGTGGGGGCATGCGGTGAATGCAGAATAGATATGGAGTTGCCGGTGTCGGCCTTCGCCGATCCTGTCACCTTGATTTCTCAGGAACCAAATATCACACCCCGCCGCCGGAAAGTCACCCGGAGCGCCGTTGCCGACCCAACCGACCGGCATGAGGGCCGACGGAACAGTGGAATGAGTCAAGCACGCGCGCGACGTCATGTGCTGCAGCACATGATACCTCGCTCACGGAACTCACGGAACTCGGATCAAGAGATCGCGGATCCGACATGACAAGCATTGCTGATGATACCCGGCCGTGAGGGCGCCTTGACAGCAGTTGCTGAGGTGATGGATGACATGACTCTAGGATTGTTACAACTATATGGCCCAGTCGCCTGCGTCCTCGTCCTCCTTGACGAAGGGCTTGTCGATGCTTGCAATCGCGCCCTCGCACAGCGGGCACGTGGCGGCGACGAGCTCGTCAAGCTCCCTCCGCGCCTGCTCGACCTGGCTGCTGTCCAGGTCGCGCTTCTTCTTCTTGCCTTGGCCTGAGACGGCCTGCGCCAGCGCGTCGGGTACGATGAGGTCGCGCAGCCGGTCGCCGGCGGCCACGAGCGTCTGCCGCCCCGGGACGGGGAGCCAGTCGGCCGCGCCCTTCGAGTCTTGCCGCTTCGGCCCGTTCGCGTGCGGGCCGAACTGCGACGAGAGGAGCGCACGGGACCCCGCGCCGTCGCCGGCCGAGCGCACGAGCTCGTTCTGCAGGTGCAGAATTCGCCGGAGTGAGTGCGACGGGAGGTACTCGGTCGCCTGCCGTTAGTTTCGACGCGGTATACAGTAAACTCACCATGGAAATAAGGCAGTCAGTGTGGAACGAGTGCTGGCACGGGAAGACGTAAAACTGGCGCGCAGTGAGCGCGCCGTCGCAACGCCAGCACTTGTCGCTCGTCTCGATAGCGACGAAGCGGGACGACAGCGCCTCTATGTCGCGCTTGATCGACTCGGCCGAGCGCGTCGCGGCCGTCATCTCCTTCTTGAGCTCCTCGATGCGTGCGCTGTAGTCCTCGAGCGCGGTGCAGATCTCCGTCTTGAAGTCATCGATGACGACAAAGTCAGGGAAGAACGGTAGGATGTCCTCGATCTTGACCAGGTCCGTCGCCTCGAGGAAGCGCATCGCGCTCTTAATGTCGCTCTTCTCCTGCACGACGTACTTGGCGATCTTGAGCCAGAGCTTCTTCCGCAGGTCCAGGTCGTCCTCGGGCTTGTCGGCGTTCTCCTTGGCCAGCTCCAGATCGCCCTTCTCCAGCGCCAGGTCGACACTGTTCTCGTACAACCCCATGCGGCTGTAGATGAGCACGCACGCCTGGATCCGACCGTGTTTCTTGCACAGTCGCAGGGCGTAGTCGAGGTCATAGTACGGCTTGTCCGAGAGCGGGTCATCGGGGCACGTCGACAGGAAGCGGATTAACGGCGCGTCGTCCTCGTTCGAGTCGCAAGCGTACAGCGTCAGAAGGAGGTTGTAGATCGTCGAGTCGGTCGAGCCCTGGCGGTGGATGACATGCTCGAGGTATCGCACAGCCTGGTTCGACTCTAACGGCTCCGACTTCTGGAGCAGCAGCGCCGGGATGAGTCTTCGCGGCGACAGCGACGACTGCCTGATCCAAGCATCGACCGTTGCCCGCGGCGCGTTGCGCATGAGCAGAGACGAGAAGCGGTAGTACAGGTCAACGTCGTCCTGGCGGCTGAGGATCTCGATCGCCTTGTCCCATTGCTCCTCGGCGATCCAGTGCTCGACGATCTTGCCCCAGTCCTTGTTCAGCTCGGCGAAGAACAGGTATAAGTCTGTCCGCCCGTGGCCCTGGATCAGCTCGTACACGACGGCCGGGTCGAGATTCGCCTTGTAGTCCTTCATGAACGACTGCAGGTCGTCCTCGACCATCTCGCGCTCGAGCTGCAGTGTCTCAACGTCCGATGTCGCCGACTCGGACGCGATCAGGTCCTCGAGCGTGTTACACTTATTGAGGTAGATCTCAAGCAGCCATGTAGCCAGCATCATGCGTTGCGTCAAGTCCTGTCTGTCGGCTCAAACAACGTGGGAAAGCTCACCTTCTTGTCAAGCTTGTCCAATCTTCCAGTCAAGTACGCCCTGAGCGCGTCGCGCTCATCCGCGTCGATGAACTTGAGCGTAACGTACTCGAAGCTCCTGGTCGACTCGGCCCACGCCCTGGCCGCTAAGATGAACTTGCCCTCGTCGTACAGCGCGTCTCCCTGGCGGGAGAGGACGATGTCGCGCTGCGCCGGGGTCGATGCGAACTCGAGGGCTTCGGCGAACTTGTTGCGCTCCAGCTTGGCGCGCCACACATCGCGCTCCTCCTTGTTCACGACCACCTCGATGATCTTCCGCTCAGTGTAGATCCAGTACGTCTTGGAGATCGGGTCGGACGACAGGCCGAGCGCGACCTCGCCCTGGTCGAGCGGGATCGGCTCCTCCCACACGACCTTGTCGGT
Source organism: Trichosporon faecale (assembly GCA_039545375.1). Lineage (NCBI taxonomy): Eukaryota > Fungi > Basidiomycota > Tremellomycetes > Trichosporonales > Trichosporonaceae > Trichosporon > Trichosporon faecale. Next base: position 2,644,936 of record BCLU01000003.1, on the reverse strand, counting down.
CTCGCGGGACACTCCAACGATTCTATCGCTGTAGAGGAAGAGCCAGTGCCACTGCGTCACGACGAAGGAGATCGGTACCGGCGCAGGCCCCGTCGGTTTCGGGGGCGTTCGCGAGAAGGCCGGTCCGGTGCTCGCCGGTTCCGGCGCAGGCGGGTAGGGGTACAGCGACGCCTTGTGGAACACCTCTGGCGTCGGCGTCGGCGAAATCGCGGCGTTGTAGAGCCCCGGCTCGGTAAGCCAGGCGATCGCAGTTGGCGGCTTTAGCCTCGAGTCCTGTCCCGGGAGCGTGGGGGTGTACGTTCGCAGCTCCGAGTTCTTTGGGTTGCCAGATAACTCCTGGAAGTTCATCGGTCCGTCGCGGGCAGGCTTGAAGACCTCCTCGGCCCAGCCGCCGCCCTTCCCTCCGCCATGGATGGTGGTCACGGGGCCTTGCACCTCGTACACCCGGTCCTTGGTCGTGATCACGGCCCACGCCCGCGTCTCGTTGCGCTTCTTGTCGCTGTGCCAGAAGCCGAACGCGATGCCCTCGACGGTCTGGTTTCTCGGCAGGGAGTAGACGTGCTGCAGGTCGCGCTCGGTCGCCTTCGGGTTCACGCTCTTGAAGATGTCGTCGGTTGGAGGAAGGGGGAGGGAGAGGACAGTGCCGTTCGCAGTGCCGAGGAGCACGTCCGTCGGCGGCGGAGCGTGCGGGTCATTGTGGTCCCCGCTCCGCGGTACTGGCGACCAGGCGACGGCTGTGACGTTGGCGCGCAACCGCAACGGTCGCGGCTTCTTCTGCTGTGCGGAAGCATTGCCAGGCGTGATGGGGAGGTAGAAGGCGTCGCCGGTCGTCGTCGTGATGATCAGATGCCGCGCCTGCGGGTCGGCGTACAGGGCGCGGATGGCGACGGTGGCCTGCTTGTCCGCCTGCGGCTTCGGCAGGTCGATAGTGACGAGCTCGTCGGGATGGTTCAGGTCGATGATGACGACAGATAACGGGCTAGTCGCCAGGAACAGGATGTTGTTGGCTGCCGTGAGATCGAGAATGCCGCTCGGCGGCGTGTACTGGACCTGCGACTGGGTGAAGAGGGGAGGGAGCGCGGTCGATCGTGAGTGCGGAATGAATCCCGTCTCCATCTGTATGTCAGCTGGCGGAAGAGTCTGAGCTAGCTCACGATGAGGGCCGAGTCGTCGGCGACCTCGGGCTCGTCATCGAAGCCCTGGTATTCGACATGGTCGAGCGCCGAGGGCCGGTTAGCGTTGGCGTACCGGGACGGCCCCGAGGATGCGGCAGCGGCATGCTCGACGACTGGTGTGGTCAGCTATGTCCAGCAAGAAGTAGCTCACAGTCGTCCAGCGCGGACATGGTGGTTTGGGCGATGGTATGACCTCCCGGCGTCGGTCGGCCAAGAACGTCCATAGCGTCAAGCGTCCGATTCCACAACGTCACTGCTCGCCAGGCCCTGGGCATTTGGGACGCCTATTATCAACGGTTGCGTTAGGCGCCCCACGAATTCCAGGCGATAACCCGGATCCGGCCCCACGTGGCCTGTCTCGGCACGCTCGGTTCGGCCCTCGGAGCGTCCTGTGCGGCCCGGACAAGGCCGACATCCGTGCTCGACAACTCCACAACGGCCCTCCTGCTCGGACGACTTATCCGTTGCCGACGGATATGTTCACGACGCACCATTCCCATTCTGATCGACTCACAGGAAGGTTGGACTGAGCACGAGCTATACCTCTGGTGACTCTTGCTCGCGCTACCTCTTCTCGACCTCTTCACCCCTCATGCCCTCCGATCGCCATGCCCACCGACATTGAGAAAGGCGCGATAAGCGCCACTGCCGACGGTAACCGTGCGGACGGCAACGACCCAAAATTTGGCTCGCCCGACCTCGAATCACCGGACGCTTCGACGGCTGCATCGTACCACGAGCCGCTGAAGCTGACGCAGACCGTGCTCTCGACGCGCTCGCAGCGCGAGGCGGCGAAGCAGCTGCAGAACTTCGACACGTCGCCCGAGAACGGGCGCAACTGGCCGCTGGCGAAGAAGTGGCGGCTCTGCCTCACGATAACGGTCACGGGCTTCATCTCGACGAGCGCGTCCTCGATCGCCGTGCCCGGGATACACCAGGTCATGGCCGAATTCGGGATCCACAACCTCAAGATCGGCACACTGATTACGTGCTTCTACGTCCTAGGGCTGGGGACGGGGCCCTTTATCTTCGCCCCAATATCGGAGCTCTGGGGGAGGCAGGTCGCGTACCTTTCCTCGCAGTTTTTGTTTGTGCTCTTCGCGATCGGAGCGGCGCTAGCCCCAAAGTGAGCACAGTGGAGGTGGAGCTGACAGGCAGTATGGCGGCGCTTATCGTGCTCCGCTTCTTCTGCGGGATGATGGGCTCCGTCGGCCCGACACTAGGCGTAGCCACTTGTGCTGATGTAAGCCCGCCTCCCCTTTTAAGCTGACAGCAGTTATTCGCGCCGAACGAGCGCGGCCTCCCGGTCAGCATCTACGCGATCGGGCCGATGGCCGGCCCCGTCCTGGGCAGTATGCTGGGGTACTGGATCCTGTTCGGCGGCTGGCGCTGGGAACTGTGGTTCATGGTCATCGCGTCTGGGCTCAACTTTGCACTCCTCCTCTGCTTCTCGCAGGAGACGTATGCGCCCGTGATCCAGCGCAAGCTCGGGTACAGGATCAACTACCCACAAGCGGACCCGACGAGCTTCCTCGACCGCTTTTCTCCTAAACGCATAATCCACAATCTGGGCTGGATGAGCGCGACAGTTTCGCGGAGCGAGGCAGGGGACGCATTCTCCAAGGCCATCACGAGGCCCCCGAGACTCTTGTTCGGCAACCCCGTCGCCCTCATTACGTGCATCTACTACGCCTACCTGTACAGCATTATCTACGTCTTCCTGATCAGCACGCCGCTGCTCTTCGGCCCGCCGCCGTTCAAGGTCGACGGCCTCTTTTCCTATCAATGGCCTCGGGGTACGGTCGCCCTGGGCTATGTCGGTAGTGCGATCGGCTTCTTCTCTGCCGCCTTCACGGCCGCGACGCAGCAAGACCGGATTTACAAGTACCTGATGCGCCGGAACGGGGACAACGGCCAGCCCGAGTATCGCTTCGTCCTGACGCAGATCGGCACTATTCTCCTGCCAGTCGGCCTGTTCATCTTCGGCTGGACCGCGCAGGCCGAGACGCACTGGATCGGGCCTGTCATTGGGCAAGTGATATTGAGCTTCGGGTGCATGCTCGCGTTCAACAGTATCCAGAACTTCCTTGTTGATGCTTTCTTCCCATACCACGCTGCGGCGACTGCTGGAGCAAGCGCCATGCGCTCCATTTTCGCGTGCGTCCTGCCTGTTTTCTGCGCGCAGATGTTCGGCACCCTCGGGTGGGGCTGGGGAGGGAGCCTGCTCGCCTTCATCGCCCTCGTCGCCATCCCTGGGCCGCTCATTATGTTCAAGTACGGAAGAAGGCTGAGAGAGAGGTACAGGTTCGAGGGGTAGTTTCAACCCCTTCCTGGCCGATACCTCGGTCGTCAGCGTGACATCTGCGACTTCTGCAACATCTGCGACATTACTGCTTGCGGCAGAGGCGTACGTGCATCTCTATACGACAGGTACAGCGGCCGCCGGCGCCAAGATTTTCAGCTACTTCAATCCGAGGCGCGAGCTCTTCGAGAACCCTGCGCGGGGGATCGTGCCGACCGCCCTCGTGCTCTTCACAGGCGATAAGAACGTGGGGATGACGCCGTCTCCGCTCTGCTGATCAGCATTGGTTTCTTGTATTCCTACTCCATACGCATAGCATAGACACAATCTGTATTCTGTACTCGTACTCACACTTAAAATGGGATCCCAGTTGAATGCGGGCTGCGCGCCGAACAGCTTGCGCTTCTTCTTCTTCTCTGGCTCGGCTGATGAGCGTGCCGACCGTGCCTCGTCGTCCGAGCCGTTCACGTCCGTGTCCGCTAACGGCTTGCGACCCTTGGAGGCTGGCTTGCTTGGTTTCTCCTTGGCCGCAGGAGCCTTCTTCACCTTCTTCTTGGGCGACTCGTCCTCGCTGTCGCTAACGGGCGAGGCTTTGCGCGCCTTCGGCTTCGACTTCGGAGACGCCTTGGCCTTCGGCTTGACGGGCGACTTGGCGGGCTTCTTCTTGCGCGCTGGCGCGACGTCCGAATCGCTGCCGCTGTCGTCCTTCGGCGTGGCCTTGCGACTCTTCGGCTTCGCAGCCTTCAGAGCCTCAAGCTCCTCCTCGATGCCGGCGACACGGACCCGCTCCTCCCGGTACTTCGCCTTCAGAGCCTTGTTGGTCTCCTTGAGCGTCTCGAGCTCCTCGCGGACCTCCTCCACTTCCTCCTCGTGTTTGGCCGCTTGGGCCTTCGCCTCCCGAAGCTGCGCCTTCAGCTTGTCGTCACCTCCGATCGATGCCTGAGCGGTAGCCAGCTCTGTCCGCGCCGCCTTCTCCTTCGCCTTCAGAGACTTGTTCGTCTCCTTCAGCGCTTCGAGCTGCTCTCGCAGCTCCTCGGCCTCCTTCTCGTGCTTGGCAGACTCAGTCTTGGCTTCACGCAGCTGTTTCTTGAGTTTCTCGTCACCACCGGCCGCCGCTTGCGCAGTAGCGAGTTCGGCGCGAGTCGCCTTCTCCTTCTCCTTCAGAGACTTGTGGGCGGACTGGAGCTCGGTGCTTTCGGTCCTCAGTTTCTCGTTTTCGGTACTCAAGTTCATCAGAGAGTCCTGAAGATCCTTGATCTTAGCCTCCAACACAGCGGAGTTGTCTAACGCGGTCTTAGTTTCGGCAGCTCGCTGGTGTGCGGCGCTCGTGTTCGCTGTCTCCAGGGCAGCCTGGCAGTCAGTTGTCAATGCTCAAAATCGAACCTACCTCGAGCTCCGCGATGCGTGCACTGGTGCGGTCCGTGTTGGCCATCATGTCTGCCTCCCTGCTCTTGAAAAGGGCCAACTTGTGGTCGCGGACTACTCGCTCGGCCTCGGCGGACGCCAGGCGCTGCTCCATTTCGATCAGCTGTAGCCTCTCCTCGCTCAGAGCAATGAGCACCTTCTGCTGCTGCATGAGAGAGAACAGGTTTAACTGCTATCAGCTGTGCACCTCAGAATTAATCTCACCTCTTCGCGCATCCCGTTCCCTTCGGCCTCACAGCGCTCCAGCTCCTTCGCTATCCGTGCGTTGCGTCGTTCCTGGACGGCGAGCTTCTCCTGCACGTCGGCGAGCTGGATGTCGCGCTGCTCGAGCTTCACTTCGAAGGCGCTCTCCTGAGCCCGCATCTTGCGCTATATTATCAGCGGTTGATGGATGCCGCGTGCTTACCTCGGCTGCATGATGCTTGCGGACGAGCTCCTGGACTTGACTGTTCAGGTTCGCAATCCTGGCCTTCGTCGGACCGGGAGTCCCCGGCGCGTCCTCCGTAGTGTCCCTGGGCGAGCTGAAATCTGTGCGGTCTATCCTCCGGCGTCTCGGCGGTGTGACAGAAGTCATGGTGGGCTGTAGACGGGGTGTTGCTAGACGCGTGCAGACGATGATCGGGTTTGTTTACAACGTCGAGAAGACAGTCGCGCGCCGAAACATGTTATTTATTCAATACCCCCGCTTAATTCACCCGTTGCCACCCATTAGCATGTTCGTAATCGGCCTCCTTCTACACTAATCTGATTAGAAACGTTTATTAGAATCGCGCTGTCAGGCCCGGAAGTGGAGGTGGAGGACGCAACGTCCATGTCGTGTTGTGACGGCGGTGCGATCCACGAACTATATCATCACCCGCTCGACACCGCCGCCATGTACCACCTGCTCTCGGGTCTGCACTCCTATCTGACCCGTAAGGATGAGTACTCAGTCGTCATCATCGGACTGGACAATGTGAGAGACTCGTCGGCACGTGCTCTTGGAACCCAGCTAACATCGACAGGCAGGAAAGACGGTACGTTTAGCATCGGGCACCGGTTACGCAATTTTGCGTATGAGGCGAGCAAGCTCAGACAACGGGAACAGCGCCGTCTTTGGACTGTATGGGACGGAGGGGCGACGGCGCCGTGGCGCAGGCGTGTGCTCCCCGACCAGCGCAGACTGGCTCCAACAAGCTCCTGGTGCTTGTCCCGATGAGGCCCGTACGATCGGGGACGGTCAGGTGGACACGGGAGACCAGCCTCACGCCAACATGTCTGAGACCTAAGTGGTGCCAAAGGATTGGGAGCATGGGAGTTCTGCCGTGCTCTGAACATGCCATGGTCAAGACAAGCCCTGACAGCAGACAATGTTGGAGAAGATCAAGACGCTCTACAATCCAACGCCGGGCATGGCTCCCGATAAGATTGCGCCAACCGTGGGACAGAACAGTACGTCGGATACCCCTACCTGAATGACAGCTGAATGCGTTCCGATTTCGCTGCATTACAATACGCCATTTGCTCGCAACTGCTCGAACATGCTGGAATGACCCGATCCGACAGTCGGCAAGATCAATCTTCCGTCGACGATCATGCAGTTCTTCGACCTTGGTGGTCAACGGGACATCCGATCTATCTGGCCGAAGTACTATGATGAGTGTCACGCCGTCGTCTTCGTGGTCGATGCCAGCGACCAGGCTCGTCTGTCTGAGACATGGGAGGTATTCGGTAGGTATTTCCAGTTTCTCCGTCTCTCCTCTCCGGCCAGTGTTCAACGCCCTCTTCTGCAGGCGTAAACCTCCTTCGTCTCTCATCTCATTGCGGCGATTGTGAGGAACTTCTGGTCATGCACCGCCAAGCCTTCCGACTCGGAACAGATTTCCGAGTGCGGCACTGGCCACCTGGGCTGTCGAGGGTAAGGTGTGGCGCTCGGACCCTCCTCACTCCAAGCAACCTCTTGTTCCTCAGTTGTTCAGCATTCGGGTTTCTTCGTCGCTCTTGTCCACCCCCTCCTGATTTTATTGGTATCCACACGACCATGCCAATCACGCCTGCTAGGGAGTGAGGTTCTGGATTTCATGTCCCTTGACCCCACGGTTGGTGGCGTCGGCCTGTGACTCCCACTACTCGACGCCATTGTTGTCGTCAGGTGCCGGCAACCGCCGCATCAATACCTTACACCTCCCTGTCTGTGTTATTTTCGGCCTGTTACATATCTTGCAACCACGCATAGCCGGCAAGTGTGATGCGCGCCAGCCTGCGACTCAGCGGAGCGACTTCCGCCAGCATTGGGGATTGCCCAGATCGTCTGTCCCACACCCGCTCTCACCCACGAGCCCCGAACCACATTGTTCTTGCGGCTGCGCCCCTTTAATCTAGATCACCAACAGCCTGCCGAGAGCATGAGAGGCGGCGCTCTCATTATTTTTTCTGAGGCCATAGCACTCCCATTGTGGTCCACCCGGTACTGACTCTCCCAGACGATGTCATCACTTCGCCCCGATTGCTGAACCTGCCCCTACTCCTCTTGGCCAATAAACAGGACAAGGACTCGTCCCTCACCGTTGCCGAGATTCGCGAGTCGTTCGAGGCTTGGCAACGTGCGCGACCTGGAAAAGAAGAAGAGGAGGCCGCGGCCCCAGGGCCAAGCTCGGAGGCAAGGGCGGCAGACGTAGTGGACGCAGACGCCAAGCGCGAGCGCCTCGCCAGCTTGGACGTCATGGGTGTATCTGCTCTGGAGGGGTAAGCTTCATTCAACTGTTCTTTGTAGCTGACGATAGCACCGGAGTGCGAGACGCTGTCAACTGGCTGTACGCTCGAGTACAGAACGCCCGAAAAATGTGAGTAAGAGCTGCGTGGAGGGTCTGCTGTTGGGGTGGCTTGTACACCCTTGATCGCTCTTTTGCCTCCCATTGTCCTGCAACTCGCCCGTCGCTTCTGTCAAGGTCTGGCTTAAGTCAAGTCATGTCTCCTGAGAGTGTCGAGAACCTTCGACCTGGGGGCTGGCGATCGCTGTAAAGCTGTACCGAGGCCCACTTCGGCATGGCGGCCCTCCACGCCAGTTTCTGCTTCTCTTATGGACGTCTTCTTCTGCAGTCTGAGAAATGAGGCTGACTATCGTAGCGACGACCGATTCTGAGGGCCCCGACGGCGCCCGGGACAAGCTCACGTACCAGCTTATAGGATCAAGACTAGCCGCCTTCAACATGTCGCACGTACAGTAGTTGAAGAAGGCACCCACTGTAACGACCTGCGACTCCGACGTTATTGTTTATGCATGCAATTAGGCCTCCCAGCAAGCCGCAACAGGTCCGGAGTACGCAGCGCCGCCTGCCTGCCTTTCGGGTCTCGGTCTCGTGCCTCCTAAGACATTGTCAGGCGGGGCGGCCTCTGTCGTCAACGGGCCAAGCTAACTTGTGCAGCGCCCAGCGACCTCCTCAGTCCTCTTTCAGTCTTCCAAGCCGAGCACAGGCTGATTAAGTCTCGCCCCCGCGATCCGTGCTCAGCGAGACATGAGGAATGCAAGTTCCCCGCTCTGTTTCCAGCAAACGCAAAGGGTCCCCGCAACATAGTCGTCCCGGCTTGGCGGAACTCTCCTTGCAATCTGGTGAACTCTCCTTGCTTCAGCCACCGCTTACTCGTGCCCATTCCGTCCGTTAGCGCTATGTCTGCGTCAGCGTGTGTCACTCAAGGTTATCTGGGCGTTAGCTGTTCCTCGGCAGGTTAGTCATTCCTCTTTCGGTGACTGCCAGAAAAGTGTGAGTTGACTCAAAGTGTCAGTGGTCCCCGTCCGTCACCGACCGTCACCGTGTGCACCGCCATGCGCAAAGAGAGTGGAGTGAAACGCCATCGCGCAAATGTTTGTGCAAATGTGCTCGAATCTGCCACTCGCTTGCCCACTGTCTGTCTCGCGCTGCGTACTGCACACAAGCAAGCTTTAAACTCGGCACCTTGCGGTTCCGTGTCACGTACAGGGCCTTCGCTGTCCCACACGCGAGGGTAGATACTCCGGTGCGTTTCCTTCTCTCTGCCTGCGCCTGCTGTGCGATCCTGAAGTCCAGATGTGCGAGGCGTGCGTAGTGGTGGGCAGCGGTGCGTGGTGTGCGCAGCGTGCGTGGCGGGCCGCCACGCTAGCTGGCGTACGTGCTTGACTCGACGACCCAATGTGCGCAGGCCGCGAATCGCACGGCGACCTCGGCCTGCGCGAGACGGTCAGGGCAGGGCGCCTGCTGGAACCATTCGCCGCGTCTGCAACGGCGCGCACTTGTGCCATCGCACCGCTTGCCACCGTCTTCGCCATCGTCGGCCTGCGCGCCCAGAGTTCCCCGCATCCACAAACAAAGTTTGGCAACCGCCCAGTCACATGCCCTCGACGCGAGAGACGCCAGACAAACGCGAGAGACCGGGAAGCTCTCGGAGGTGCCGGGCGTGGCTGAAGCTGCCGCAGGAGAGCCCAGGGAGCCCTAGGTTTGCAGAACGTGGTAGGTTGCGTTGGTGCAAACTCAATCCGTGGTAGAACGCGCCGTCCCACACCGCCACCGCCTAACACCGTGCTCTGCGGACTGCGCGCTGCGCACGCTGCGCTCGGTGTGCGTTGTGTCAGCGTCTGTGGAGCGCCCGTTCCCGCCCTCACGACTCGTTGACATCCAAGACTGTCTGGCAGGGTGAGTCTCTAAGTCTGACGCTGTACCGCGTGGTCTGCGTCAAGTGTCACCACACAACAGGAAGCAGCCAGTAGTGTTTCGGTCATGAACCCAAGACCGTCCGTTAGTCTCGGGCCTGGCAGCAAGAATCAGGCCCGCTCCGAGCGACGCTACCGGAGACAGCGTTACACCTTCCACCTGACTGGAATGGTTGTCTTGTGCAGCGGAGGCACTGACTCTGACGCGCAGCACCCGCCCCGCTCAGCAATGCTTTGCGACGCTCTGCGACGCCCCGTACCGGGTACCGCGTGCTGCAAAGCCGTTCCAGCCCACCTGGTCTCATCGCCGCCGTACCTCAATCATCGTCGAGAGACAGATCGAGATCGAGAGATCGAGTCATGCCGTGCTTGCCGCGCAGTACGTAGCCAGAGCAGCTGAGTATTCTTAGTTGGAGGGCTGTGCGCAGATGGGGAAGCTGATGAGTGCTGCTACTGCCAGCCGCGCTGTCAGGCTACTGCTGCCGTGAGCGGGAGGAGAGGGAGGGCGGAAACGGGTTCGTCGCTTCCCTCCTCTGTCAACATGCTCTGGCCGCTGGCCGAGCACGGCAGCATCAGTCCCGGTTACGCTTCGTTGGAACGTAAAGCCACACATTGCAGCATTGGAGGCACAGAAAACGGCAGGAACTGGCGCAAGGTGCGAACCCAGACCCCTGCGTCCCAGAAGTGTGCGCGAACCGAACGCGCCCAAGCTCGCGGGAAGAAACATGACTCCAAACACTACTGCAGGGTGGTGACATCACGCACGCGGCTGCAATCTGCGACGCTGCAACTCTGCACCGCCTCGACCGGAATGACGCCGGAAACGCGCGGCAACGCTCCCATCGCTCCCATGCCGACGCATACCCCCGCAGATGACAGTGGCATGCAGGACACGCCTTCGCCCCCACCCCGTCTGCCGCCCTGCTCTGCCTGCCGCAACCCGCGCCCGCAGACGTCGGGTGTCGTCAGGCGCCCTGCAAGCGGGGTCAGGCCCGGAAGCTCAAACGCCCTGCCCGGTGAGGAAGACAAGGTAACAGTGCCCGAGATTACCGTACCACTGATTCGGATATGAAACGCGGGTACCGCACTCTCCCAGAATTTTCAGCTCTCTGCCCTGCTCAAAACCGCCCCGAGTGGACCGAGTCCGAGTACCGGTCAGGACAGGGAAGTCATGCATAGGGTTCTCGGGCGACAAACATTCCAAACACAGGACGTCCAGATGAGCGGCATGGCTTGATTTGGCTGGCAGGCTACCATTGCGGCGTAGGGTTAGGTGCGGCTTCCGCCGGGCTGTGATAAAGTGAGGCGAGAACCCACTCCACGAAACGCCAGACGCCAAACACTACCCGAGGACGAACGCGCCTCTCTCGCAACGGGCAACGGCGCGTCGGACAACAATAGCGAACTCGGTGACGTGCTCCTCGCACCTTTGCTCCGCCTCTTGGGCGATGCAGGCCCGGCCCAGCGCCCAACCCACTCAAGTTTGGTCCTCCCATGCGGTTATCCCACTCGAGGATACCCCGATATCCTTGTCCGTTTCTGCCCGATAGACCTACTATCCAACTCGCATGCACACCGTAGCACAAAGGGAGCAAGGAAGCAAGGACAGACGGAGCGGAGAGTCTGGCTGGGGCTCGGGGACGATGCTCGGCCTGTATCCGTGCTTCCGTCATGACCAGGGCACGCAACAGGTTTCGCGACAGGTCCGACAGGTCCGTCATGCCCTTTTCAGGTCCACCGAGGACGCCAGCAATTCACTTCCCATTCAACTCGGTGCATCGCATGCAAGCCACGCGAAGGGAAGCTGCGAGGCTAGCGCCGAGATAGCGTTATTTCAGACCCTAGATTGGGTGTTTCGCATATAGCAGACTCCAGAAGATGGAGTTCTGGAGAGAACCAAACTAAATCATGACGAGGCAGTGCCATTTCCGCCGGAGCATTCCTGCCTTTGTTCCAGTCGTGATGTGCGAGCGCGTCTAGTCGGCGTTTGGAACATGGCTGGAAACGTTCCGCGCCGTTTGTGCTGCCCTGGTATCGCGGCCGCAGGGCATAGAGCTCGGGCTAGGTGTTCGCGGGAGGTTCTGCACACGATAACTCACCAGAATCACATGGCATCAACGCGGGCATGGTTGGCTTGGCCGGGGTGGCCTGGTGTCCACCTGATGTTTGTTGCTAGGACGCGGCAGAGCTGTTACGTTGCGTTCCAGTCCCGAGCCGCGTTCCTGCTGCACGCGTTTTACACTGCCCTAGGGGAGAAGTGAGCATATCCATACTGCGGCAATCGGCAACTCGTGACTTGACGCGGTTCACTATCCTCTCTTGCCGTCTATTTCCAGAGCCAGAGCAGACCTGTTGTCCCAGTTTGTTGTCTGTGGTCGCAAGCACCAGTCTTGACCTCTGTTTCAACGTGGAGGTCAGGACAACCGAGTGCACTCCGGACACGTCCAGCCCAGGGGCGGATCCAACGTTAGTGCGTGAGGTAATGTTACGAGACATATGCCGTTATCTTGAAATTAGGGTGTGAGAGATGCTGAACACGTAACGGTAGCTTATCAGTTTGCCATATCCCGGAAAAAAGCACTGGGTGTCGCACCATCTCGCTAAGGGACCTGACGTACCACACAGTGACCGAACTGGCGTCAGCTACTCGCTCATATGGTAAGTTGCTCGGTGAGAACGAACAAGGAACAAACGCAGGCAGGAAAGCAACGCAATCTTTGCTGTACTGTTGGGAGTAATGGTATAAAGCTCTCACGTACTGCGCCTTTCTTACCCCGCCCCGACCAGCCTACCTCCTCACCGGCTTTCCTGCCTTGGCGAGCCTCATCAGATGAATCGCAGCTGTGCCGACCGTTGCAGCGAGCTAAGTCACCGACCGTCGCAAAGAGTCCCATGTGATCATGCTTTCTTAGAGGCGCGTCGTTCTTGGTGGGACAGGAACTGAAAAAAAATTGCTGCATAGAAACTCGAGCTCGGAAGAAGTAATTCATTTGGCTGCATGGCGTCCCGGCCAGACGAGAAGGGGACCGGGCGATGCGTGCTGTATGACGAGGCGAAGAGGAGAGTTGTTAATTCGCTTCGGATGCAGAATTGAGCCGCAGGGATCGTAAAAGCGGAATAGTCGCTTCCTCGCCTCTCCTGGCCTGTCAGCGGACGACCCAGACCACGCGAGAAGAACATCGTTCCATTCGAAGAACAAAAGTACGACGCTCGGAAAGCGCACACTCAGTACGCTGCGGGAATGCCGGCATTCGTGAAAACTGAAACCTGACGCTCCCCATTGATGCTGAGTCTTGTGCTGCTGCAATGCGGAAGGAAGGCGCTGATTATCGCTGTCGATTCGCCGCTGATGTTTTCGGCTTCACCAGTTCAGAACGCATCAGATGACAGGTAGCCAGAACAGCCTGCGTCAGAACAAGTGAAACAGTCGCTCCCAGCTTCTGCTATCACTGAGTTCGCTCTCCTTAGGTTTAGCAAGCTCCAACCTTAACGCCCTGGATTTCGATCGCCGGCGCACCTCAGTCCGGGACATCTTCCCACACGCGACATCGCATGGTAATATCATTAGAGTGTTCGAACGGGCTCGTGCCTAGATACAGAGCTCGCGTCGTTGAACAGGGCACCGGACCAACTGAGCGACCACCTCGCCACGAATCCAAGGAAAAATACAGAGAACTGCACCTCGCCCTCGCTCGGGAGCCTGGACATCGTTCCAACAAGCAGCGCGGTCGACACAAGACAAGCTTTCGTTCCTCTCGTCGTTCCTTGGACGCGCAAGGCGTGACGGAGTATGTACGTGTCGTTACCCTCTCGATCACGAGATTCATTGCTGAGTTTCGCTTTTGCGTTTCCTTGTGCAGAGAGGTGGACATGGGATAGGGAGAAGAGTAGAAAGCGTCGACAGCCAATGTTCCAACCTGTGTGCGATCCACTCACCTCTTGGGCAGACGACTCGTTCGATCCATCGTTAATCATTGCGTCAGAAGGAACGAGGGCCGGGCGCGTCGATGAAAGGTCGTCAGGTCCAATTGACTGGTACAAGCCACATTTTATTCTGTGGGCGTAACGTAAACTCGACGGCAGCGGGTCGAGGGTGCAGAGATGCGGCGAGTTTGATGTTTCTAGGTGCGGGCGTTGGCGAGTGGTGTCGAGTGTAGTACGCACTACCTTTCGTACGCCTGTCCTGAAAGACCTGACCCTGGGATCCTGCGATGGTCTGTGACACGGGAAACATAACGTGGAGTAGCTTGTTCCAATTAGCCTATTTGCTCCTGCGGTATGTCATAACCAGGCTGGTGACCGCGCGATCTCGCGTGGTTGCAGAGCGCAGCTGGCGTCGCAACTCATGGCGGACACGTACTCCGTCTGTTGTATGTCTGGGCGCGACAGGCAAGCCAAGCTGGTTGCCCCGGCCTCCTGAACTGCTCATTCGTCGCGGCATGGAGACCGCGCGCCGAGCTCTGAGCGTCTCCGAAGGGATCAACGACCCGAACTTTGGCTTCCAGCTTCGAACTGGAATCAGACCCTCATCTTCGGCATGCAGCCTCATTTTGACCTTGCACCCTCCCCGAACCTTCATCGTCGCTCCTAACCTCAAGCCACTCACACATTCGGTCCAAGCACGGCAGTCCTGTCGAAGTATTCTGTCGGTGGAGAAAGTATTGCTGAGTGTTGCGTGTGTTCTGGTTGAATCTGCTTGTATAGAGGAAGGAAGAGTAAGAGAGATCGGCTTTGTGGAATCAAAATAGAGGAAACAACGACACGTTCCGCCAAGTTGTAATACAACGGTTCCACAAGTCGGCTTAGTCACCAACTCTGCGGCCTCCTGGTCATTGTCGCCCTCGTTCTCGACAGTTTCTTCCTCGATTGCCCCTCAACGCACTGCAGCCACCCAACCCCTCCCCAGGTGTGGTCAGCGACATCGCCCCCGCTCAATACTCAGGCCGGCTTCTGGCCTGGACGACGCCTTGTCACCGGCTCCCGTTGCGGCATCGACACACTGCGCTACCCTTCCGCTTTGGCTCAACTAGACGCTGCTCATTCCCCGGCCATTGCAGTTGCTGCGCCCTGCCCCTGCGGTGCGGCGATACGACACGGTCATCAGGTATCCGACTTTCAGGTCGTGAGACTGCTCGACCTTCACTCGACTGAGATCGACCAGTAGTGTGGAACCTCCACCTCGAGCTACCAGGTCGACCTGCAGGGGGCTTTGCGCCGGTTCGTCTGCCAGCTGCGCCTGCGTCGTGTGTTCCTTTCTCACACTCGCCGTTCTCGCCTACCACCATCTACCACGGTTGACAAGCATCTGGAGCCGAGAACCCTGCCGAGTACCTCCTCCGTTCTCACTCGTCTCGCCTGGTTCTAGCGGATCTCGAACTTGATCAGGATTGTCAGGCCTGACGCAGCGCCCAAGCTGACAGTCGACCTGAAAGTCCCACTCGAACACCCCTGCGCCCATCGAAACTGAACATACCAGGCTCGACCGTGCTCATTTTCAATCACCACCGTGTCCACTGAGCCTGTCCAACGTGAGTACAATCTGCCCTCTGTTCACCGCTCCCCCATCCCCTACCGAGCGCCCCGTGCCCTCATCAAGGCTGCACGGCGTTCATGCAGACCGAGCCGCGCCGATCGAGACAATGACCGTGGTTTTCGTCAGAGTGAGGGTAGTCGCCAGTGGCGGCGGCACTGGCCAGCGACCGACAGGGTCGAATAGCACTCCCTGGCTGGGCTTGGCTTTGTCAGACGTCCGGCCCCCGAACTCCTATCACAAGCTGCCTATCAGCACTCGAAACACGATAATTCCGTGAGGTGGGACCGGGCGTGTCGGGCGAAAGCGTCGGCACTCAGTCTCGGGTGGGATATTCTCCGCCGTTCCAGTGTCCTGTGGGCTGTGGGGCGTCCAGTCGACCATGGGTTATAGGTGTGGCGTCGGAGCAAGCCTCAAGCCATATTTCATCCCTACCCGACGATTGCCTAGGGATGCTCAGCATTCCAGGGCCGCGGCGGTCGCTATCATCCCTTCCTCGTACTGCCGACAAGGGCGAGAGTAGGCATAGTCGATGGTAGGGCGGGGGCGGGCTGGTCACTCGATGGTGCTTTGCCGGCGGTTGCTGGGGCGGAGCGGAATGCTGGCGGTGTGTAGCTGGGGCGATATGGACGCAGCCCCCAAGGGATCTCGGAGACCTGGACGCCACCGCCGTACACCCTGGCCACTACCGCCTTCATATATTGTCTGAGCGCGTCCGCCCTGAATCGTGCAGCGACATGCATGCATGCGCTCTTCAGGTCGGAGTGACAACAAGCCGGGCGAAAGTTATGCATGGCAGGAGCGAGTGTTGCCACCGGCGGTCGCGCCTGTCGGGTTATGTGCTTCCTCGGTGGGTGCTGGGGCGGTCGCTACGGGGAACGGGGGCCGACGCCATGACCTCCTCACTCCTGGCCGAGAAGCCACCGCTGGGTGATACATGACTTGACTTGTAACCATCACACGCTCGCTACCATCCTTGCATCTCCTTTTCACTCTCTTCCACACTCCCGACTGCATAACTGGCTGGCGTCTGACAGTGTCTCTCCCCCTCCCACCCGTGTATCTCGGGCCCACCCGATGCCACTGTATACACAGATTCGTCGGTTTGAGGCAACACCCTAGCGCCCAACCGCTGCCCAGACGGACTGCTACCAAGGAAGACACCTGGGCCATCGAGCACAAGTGTCGTCGCAACTTTTTTTGTCCGTCTCATCCTCACCTCGTTCTTACGTCCAACTCGCCATACTCGCTTCCGACCTCAAGAGGTTCCAGCTGACAACAGGCGGTCAACCTCTCTCACCACGTCCTCCATCATCATCCTGACGCCACCATTGTCAGCAGCTTCGTACCTCCACCACCCACGTCCGCCTTCCCTGTCTCCTCGCTCCAATAGCTGCAGAAGCCTGGACACATTCGCAAAAGGCAGCCGACCTTCACCTGTGACGAGCCTGGTCGTCGAATCTGCTTGCCCCACGCTCCGGGTCGCTCCACTGTCCGTCTCGTGAACCCGGCCGAGCTACTGTTACGCCCTGCGGAACGCCACCTCCTTCGGACGGCACGGCAGCTAGAGGCACCTTGAGTCGTTAGGGAGCGCTGATCGACGCAGCATCCAGTGAGTCACTCATCTCCCCGCGTCAGAAAACCTGCCGGAGTTCATATGAGTTGGCAGGCTGACTTGCTTCGAGGCTAGGTGACAACATCGCGACTGATTGAGGGCCTGACGGGATTGCGCGGTCCGCGGTGCCAACAGCACCTTACTTCTGTGGCTGACCAGGATCAAGCTTCAGCGAGAGCGACAATCCCGTATCAGAGTTTTCCCTGCCGGAGTGACCCAACAACTTAGAGTAAGCAATCACCGTCACGCCGTGTTTCCTGCTCGACAGCTGACCACAAGGTAGACCCGGACCTGTTCCTTCACCACCTCCATCGTCCACAACCTAACACACGCTCCCCGACACATACCTGTTTCAATACAGTGTGCACGGGTAACTCTCCGCAGAGGAGGATTGCAAGACTCTGGGTAGCAGGAACCAGCGTCGACCCGGCTGAAACCAAACAACCGATCACCCGTGACATCATTCCACGTTGGAACGAT
This sequence comes from Trichosporon faecale, assembly GCA_039545375.1. Lineage (NCBI taxonomy): Eukaryota > Fungi > Basidiomycota > Tremellomycetes > Trichosporonales > Trichosporonaceae > Trichosporon > Trichosporon faecale. The sequence goes on along the minus strand of BCLU01000003.1, from coordinate 2,627,746 downwards.
TGGCTTGACTCAGGTGAGTAACATTGTTCCCCTCCGATTCTCGGTTCTTCTTGCCCTCGCGCCCCTGCGGCTCGTGGTGTGTTGATTGGTTTGTTGGAATCTGCGCTATGTCTGTGGGTTATGCGGTCAGGACGGCTAGGCGATACCTGGTTCATTTGGCACGCGGGAAATTTGACGCTTTTCAGCGCTGGACCCACCCGTTTGCCTTTGACCGCTCCCCCTCTTCTGTTTACAGCGCTGGCAGTTTGAGGACCGAGGGGTCATAGTCGAGGGCGTCTGAACACTGTCAAGATTGCCCACGTTCACGGATCAGTTCATGGACCTGTAGCTGCGCCGACAGTCGGCTGGTTTCACCAGTCGCGAGCGCAGCTCAGACGTTGGGTCCATCTGCTTTGGTGCAAGATCACGCGTTTCGCGCGCGAGGCCCTATCAACTCTATCCATGGGTACAGAGGGGCGCGCGAAAGCTCGCGTGCGCATCGGATCCTGAGGCCGTGTCCTGACCTGAGAGTCGGGGATGTCGTAAATGTCTGCGCCCTTTGTGCATTTTAAGCTGTTGGGGACTGGCATCGCCCCTGACAAGGTTCAGAGAGATATCAGCGAAGATTTGGGTGGTGAGGTTGATAAGGTTCGGGGAGTTGCGCCGACGCTGTAGGCGCGCGGCACAGGCAGTCTCCTTCATTCGGCCGCGCAGTGGAGGCGTAAGGTCATCCAGTCCATGCTGGCATTGTCCTTACGTCCTCCAACCGTTCCTGGCTACCCCTATTCAGGATGTCGTAAAGCTTGTTTCTCCTGAGCCTGCCTGAAGGGAGGAAACCTGGGGCCCACGTGTCCTTGGGTTTTCTGCCTGCTGGTGTCTTCACCCACCGCAGGGCTATATCCTGGGTTCTTGCGGCAATCAGGTGTCCAGTGCCCTGCCGAAGCAGCCTAAGAGTTTACACTCGGGAGTTTCTATAGGTGGGAAGACCCAACACTTAGACCAAACTCACCTCCCGGAAGGCAACAAGGTCACCAAGGCACATCCCTCACCCTTCTTCGCCAGCGGAACGAAGCTCCCTCAGCCCTCTCTGCCGGTTGTCCCGGGCGGGCTGGCCGCTTCGGGGCACACAGAGCTGTGCAACCCAGTCACACCAGTGCAATGGACCGCGCGGGTGTATCATGCTTGAGTCGTCATGGCTGGTTGCGGAGAGCAAAGTCCAACGCGGGCTTCCTGCCTGCAAGCCCGCTTGTGTCGCTCGGTACGACGACTTGTCGCACGCTTCCGTCCTTGTTTGTCTCCGCTCGCTGCCAAGGCGGGCATCACCTTTCAGTAGTCACCCTCCATCTTCAACCTCGTGGAACGGGTATCGGTACCACGCGAGTGGAGAAGGCAGGTAGGCTGCGTCAACGGCAGCCGGTCTGAATTGTGACGATTTGGCTGGCAGGCCATGCGCTGTGCGACCGAGGAACGCCTCGCGCCATGTTTGATAAACCTCCGCCTGCGATCCGCGATTACACTTGGGCAATGGTAACTGCGAGGGAGCGGTTTCAGAATCCCAGGAGTAGGAGGTGGTTGTCGAAACGTGGTGAGGAGGGCGTGACGTTATGCGCCATGGGCCGCAACGACAGTGGGAGACCGGGCGGTGTTTGCCCCTGATGCGCCTGGAGCCGTGGTGTCGGTTCCATGTCGTGCTGTCTGTCTGCATACCAGCTGCCGGGTCAGTGGGCGGGTGAGCCGGTGACTGGTGCGTAGTGCAAGGTCTGCACGCTCCAAAGCTCTGGGATGTCGACTGCTGGGACAGGGATTACGTTGGCGGACTCGTTCCGTAAAGGCTAAGAGTGTTTTAGCACTAGCTTAGTGTCCAGGGTTAGGGATGTCGGTCAGGCTCGCGGACATGAGTTGTCGGGATCGACATCCCTGGCCCTGCCCGGTCAAGTTAGGTCCCAGTCGACTCCCTTTGCTGTACCTCAGTCCTCAGTTCCCTCACTGCCCTCACTGCCCTCATTCCCCTGGTGTGCGCTCCCCACCCCCAACAAAGCCTTGAGAGCCAACGGACCGAGACCACCTTGGGACCTGCCTTCCATGGACCAGTGGGCCTCGAGTCTATGACACTGCTTGGTCCGACACCCGGCACGGCACGCACTCGCTGCTGTCAGCTACAATGCAGCAGCAAATCTTTGCTTGAATGTGTGTTTGTATTCGCTTCATTACACCTCACCTCTTTCCTGTCAGCACCTGTCAACACACCCACTTTCACGTATACACCAGACACCACATTCCTGTCCCCATCGCGATTCCCAACTTCTGAATGACAGCTGACCTCGCGCTCGCGCCTTGAACGGCCTCGCCCCCCATACCACCTGTCCCGCCGTTACGATCATCGCACCTCACAAACATCTCCCGCTCGACCTTCCCGCACTCCTCGCTCCCAACCTGGCATCTCATGCGAATACACTGCATCGCTCATCTTCTCGACCGGTCTACTTGAATCTCAATCATTCACCTCCTTGCACACCCGCTTCGATCCGAACAGCCCGAGCTCCGAACACACACGACCTCGCGAGCCACTGGGCACTTCAGCTCGGTAGACTCTGACTCGCTCCTCTTCCACGCCAATGTCACCTCGTATCGGGGGAGGGGAGTCAGAATCAGGTCCCAGCGTCCCCAGCAGTCGGAGCTTGCGAACGCGTGAGATCGGCGCTGGCGGGCCCTCGAGGGGATCGTCGTCTCGCAAGCCGAGCATGACGAAAGCTGCGACCTCGGCGGACCGAACTGGAGCAGGTGGTGACGATGATGACGGTAGCGAAGATTCGAGTGATGACTCAGACGACTCGAGCGAACACGACGAGCTCGACGAGAACGACAGGCATCGTGAACTCTCCAGCAGTGTGGCGGTGGAGAACATCGCACGGGAAGACCTGTAAGTTTATCATTCAATCGCGGGCGTCGGACCCAAAGAACCCAACGCCCACGTACCTGTTCCCCTTTATCGTCATTGTGGTTTCGCGGCGAAGGCGAAGTAAGCTTATACCTTACGCAGTGTCTACCGTCTTGAAGTCATCCAGCAGCCACAGCGCGCGCGTGCATGCGGGTTTGGTGACAAGGTGAGTAACTGTTGCTGCGTTCAGGGGCGCTCCACTGGTGGTCTTGAATTTCGGGTTTCGGACATGGCATGGCTGCTTCGTGCACCATGCCATCCATCGAGCACGGGGCTGACGACGACTGCAGGATCGACGACCGTTGTCGCCACCGCCCATCATCCAGCTCCGCATCTTCGACAAGGCCGGTAACCCTGTCTCACCAAAGTGAGTGCATTTCAGCGGCGTGAGACGCATGCAGAGTGACAATCTGACATCCCCCTCCAGTGCCATCGACTGCCACCGTCTGATCCTCATGGTAGATCTCTGGAACGGCGATCAAACGCAGCAGCGCAGCATCGTCATGCATCCAGGAGCTCGTCAGGATCAGTACGCTCTCTTCACGCACACCTCGTCGCGGCAGCCCAGCGTGTCCCACGGCTACAGTGAGAACCAGACTTCGCCCTTCAGCAGGGGTCCCAACGCACGAGCAGGGAGCACCGCTTCTCAGCCACCCGCAGGTTGGCAAGGAGGACCGCAAGGGGACTGGAACGCGTACTGTGAGTACCTGACAGGGCGATATCGGTGCATGGGATGTGCTGAGGCTGACTGATAGCGACGCGACCCCCCCACTATGGACACGCTTCGTCGTCATCCTATCCTCCATTAGCATACGCGGGACACCCACCACCGCCTTGGCAGCAGTCGCCCGGACACACCCGCCCGCCCTCGGCGTCGCACCCGCCATACGGCCACCCAGACGAATGGCACGACGCCCGATCGGCATCCATGTCGGCCCCACCACCGCCTCCCCCGCCAGCACACCACGACTCTCGAGGCTGGACGCCGGAAGGTACCCCGATTCAGACGCCAGGAGATGTTAACTATCCCCCAGAACGAGCCGGACCAGGCTATCCAGTTGGCTATCCTCCGCCGCCCGGAGCAGAGGGGCCGTGGAGGAAGGATCCGGGTTACGGGCGCGACGAACGAGCGATGGTGCCCGCAGGACCAGGTGCGCCACCGCCCGGTCCCGGCTACCCAGAGTGGGACAGGCACTACGGCGCGTCCGTGCGTCCATGGGGCGCTTCGGGCGACGACCACTGGTCCAGGCAGCACCGCTATTCGCAGTCCTCGCAGGGGCAGTCTACAACGGGCATGCCGTTCGTTACGTCGCCTACGCCAGCACCGGCCACGATGTACCCCGAGACGTACGCCGAGCGCATGCCGAGCTCGGCAGCGCAGTCGGCCTCGTCGCACTACTCTCGTGTGCTCGTCGGCTCGATGGGCGCAGTCTGCCAGCGCCTGAAGGATCTGGAGGGCAACACTGGTCTTTTCTTCTTCGCGCACGACCTCGGTATCCGCACGGAGGGAACCTTCAGCCTGCGCTTCACGCTGGCCGACCTGACAGCTCTCACAGTGGGTAAGGTCGTCAAGGATCAGAGCACGCCGATCCTTGCGCGCGAGTTCTCGAGCTCGTTCACGGTCTACTCGGCGAAGCGCTTTCCCGGCGTACTTCCAACGACGCGCCTGACGCAGTGCTTCGCGGACCAGAGTGTGCGCCTCCCGACGCGCCAGAAGCGCACGACGCCGACGGCCGCGAGCAAGCGTAAAAAGTAAAATCAACCCCCACCCTACCACATCTCAGCATATATTTCCTTACTCTATCTCTCCGCCCGGACCATATTCAACGCACAGTGACTTTGAGGACACTATTCATTTTCGACAGATTACAAATCTGACACTAGCCCCGCCGCCGTCGATGACTGCTTCTCTTTCCGGTTTTTCTCTCCAGTTTCACTTTCACTCTACCCATCTTCATCATAAACTGTAACATTACAGCCTCGCGTATCATCTCGTCCCACTGTCCCCATCACTGCCATCGGCGTTGCTCGCCGGCGCCCGCGCGCCCGCCCGCAGTGCCCCGGGCTGATCCAGCGTACATGCTGCAGCCCGCTGCCACCATCACACAGCACCACTATATAGTACACTAGCAAGTGGGAACCGTATGTATTTATTCTGCCGGAGACGTGGCGAGCGAGCGTGGCGTGCCGGGTATAGGCACAGCGGGCATGCGTGTCATGCTTCTTCGGCGGTGACGACGGGACGGAGCCCGCGCTTGTCGGGCGGAAGGCGGAGCCAGCAGGCTCAACGTTTGTTTACGTTTGCTCCGATGAGCTTGTTGCTCGGCTCGGTGATAACCACTCTGGGAGTGGGCTGGGCGCACGCACTCCAGTTCTGCATCGCTGCGCGGTGCGGTGTATTCATGGGTCCCGTCCATGAGCCCAGCAGTCCGAGCGCAAGCTAGGTTATCGTGCCATGCGCCACACCCTAGTCAAGCCACACTCTCTTGCGTCTAGGCTGCTCACGAGCCTCCGGACCTGTGCATGGACCGGCCGCCTCCGGGCTTTGCATGATGGTCCAGTAAACTTCGTGCTCTTGTCTTCCCTCATGTCTTGTGCCGAGGCCGAGACCAATCAGGCGTGGAGAGGACAGAGGGCAAGGTGTGCTGGTTATGGGTCCGAAGCTGGAACCGTCCCTCGGCGGCTGTAGGCAGGTGGGTGCGGGCTGGCAGGCTCCTCGGCGTTCGGTTCGATGCAGCGTGAGCTTCCTCGGCGCGAAGCTCGCAGGTACGGCGTCGGGGGGCGGGGCTAGCAAGTAGTTCCTGGGGTCCGGGAAACGTAAGGCGGAGAATTGTCACGCAGCGCGACCGTCTATTGCCTCGGCAGGTGCTACTGCTCGGCGCATTCATTCTGCCCAGGCCCGACAGCTGCAGAACAGCTGATTCCCACACAGGCAGACAGACGCACACGGGTCTGTGACTGACAACGTCTAGGGCTGGAAACAGTCGCGCAGCAATCCTACGCCAGAAGCCGTTAGAATAGAAGCGCCCCGCGTGGAACACAGGATGGTTCGCGGACAAATGACGCGCTGCCGAATGTGCCGTCGTGCCGCCGAAGTGGGGCTCGGTCCGAGATCCGCGGTGAATTGTTGAGACACCAGGTGACTCTCCGTTGATATTCTTGTCCTGCATTCCTCGCGCACTGTGCACCCCATGCATCTCTCAGTCTCCCTGGCATCATTGGACCTCGGACTTGGGCCAGGACTGACAGGAGTGAATGGAGATAGGAACTGAGGCGATGCAGACGGCAAGTTATGGCGTGCTCTTCGTTATCTCTGGTTCGGCTGTTCCGAATCGGGAATCATGGCGCTTCACTGGGATGTAGATGAGGGAGACTTACTCCGAGCCTTCGGTGGGTTGGAAGCTTTCGAATGCGCCGTCTTCTCCGAGCGTGCCGAGCTCCGAGAGTAACGCCGCTTCTCGCTTGTGATGTGCTTACTCCAGCGATGTTCGAACCCCTCCTCTTCCCACATCAAATTGCAGCTGGATCTCAGCTGCGTGCTCGCACACCTCTCCGTCTTCCACGTTCACCTCCCTCGACCGGTTTTGTCGCCGAATTGCTCCACTAACGGTGTGGCTCGGGACGCTGAGAGGTGTTGACGGCTGACCTCGAGTGCTCCAACCCTGTCCCAGCCGCTCCGCAACTCCGACGCAAAGCTGGAAGCACGGTGGAGCACAATTTCCGCTCCGTCTGCGTCTCCGCTTTCCGCTCCATGACCGGAACGGGTCTCAGCCTGGGCTCTGTGTCTAACTCACGCCGGTCCGGCCTGATCACCCCCTCGCTTCCGTCTGCCTCCGTGCAGTCCTTGAGCCAGCGCACGCCCCTTCGCAAAGCAGGAACAGCGGTGACGGACACTGGACCAAGGAGCAAGCGACCAAAGGGAGATAGAGCGAGGGAGCCGCACACGCGCACGTCGTATCGGACACAAGATTTCGGGCTTCGGTCCCATTGTACTCTGTGGCTGATGGCTTGAGGGTCGCCTCGCCGAGGCGAGGGTAAGTGAATCAGGCCCGTCGGATCCAACCCACGGCTCTGGTCCCTCTATTCCTCTCTTCAAGTCAATGCGTTCAAGGATCAATGGGACCAGAACGAGTCTTTCGCACTGACCACTCACGGCGGTCTTGCTCTCATCGCCGCCCCTCTATTCTAACCCAGCTCTCCAATTATCGGCCAAGACCAGTCCAGGAAGACAAGGGGCCATCAACCGCGGCGATCCCGACCCCATCGAGATCCATCGGCGCAGGCTGCGTCAGCTCTGTCTAATGGTTCATTAAATGAATGAAAGCAGGTTCGGAAACAAACAAACCGCCGTCTCGGGTCGAGCCTCTAGGACGAGCGTCGCAAGCCAGAGGACCGGAATGGCGGCGCGGCCAAAGCGAAGACCGATGGCCGCGGCATGGCTAGAGGCGGCGCTTAGCTCGACATCTGGGCGTCGGGCAGCGGCAGCGGGCAGCTGGCAAGCGCCGGTCCGCTAATGCCGTGAGCCTGTGCTGCCCACGTTCTCTGCGATGTGGCTATTCTCGTCATTCTTGCTACGCTGTGCAGACTTGTCTCAGCGCGTTATGCTGCGCCGACGCAGGTCTCGTCTGTGCCCGAAGTGTAAGGCGAGAGGGAAGGAGATGGAGTTTGATCTGATTGTACTTCGGTCGAGTCTCTGCTCCGGGCACTGCACTCCCAGCCTGACTTTGACTCCAGAGTGTGAAGTGTAGCTATTGGAGAGCCACTGACAGCAGCGACAGCGAACAGGTAGACCCGACTTTACAACATGGACGACTGGCGTCTTCCCCGTCCCTAACGCCGAAGTGTCGTCGGCGGTGCTGCGTATGTGGCCGAGGAATCCACAAACGCTCTCCTCGGCGGAGTTGGTCGTCCGGCGCGGAGAACGACTCGACTACGTTCTTTCGCATGCCGACACCGACAAGCCGTTAGTCAGCTGAACCTCACAGACCACGTCTTTCTTTTTATGCCAGACTGCGAAGGGCACTGACCTCATCACGTCAGAGCACGAGGAAGACCGGCAGGACGAGGGCGACGATGAGGGCGACGACGAGGGCGCAAGCGGACCCGTCCCTCCGGTGGATTGATCAGCGCCCCCATCCCTTGATCCGTACTGCGCGCTGGGTGCTTCTGGCGCTGTCGCCTGCTTCCAGCGTCGTGCTCGTCCTCTGCGCCAGTTCGGTTCGACAGTGTCTCACCCGCCTCCGCCCAGGGCTCTACGTTTGTCGAGCGAGCAAAGCGTGCACCCCACCGTATCCACCACATCCACCATGAGCTGCCATCAGCTGGGCCACCACTCAGGAGCCATACAGTGGAACGGCCTGCGAAAGAGTCAAGCGCGACTGGCTCGCCAAGAAAGGGAGCGGGGAGAGCGATTAGAACTCCGCCACCGACGATCGGCGGACCGGCCGTGTACTACAGCTGCCGCCAACGGTGCTGGCCGTGCTGGCCGTGCTGGCGATCTGGTGATGGGAGGAAGGCGGCGGGCGCCTTACCTGCCTCGTTAGCCTCGTTCCTCGTTCTGCCCGTAATACCGTCCCTCGTGAGCTTCGTGAGCCCTGCTAGCCCTGGAAAGAAGCAAGAACGCCTCAAGCCTTCTTTCGGACCCGGGATGCTTCTGATCGAGATCGACCGGTTGGGGGATCCCCGCGCGCCCTGCGCGCCCTGCACTTCCGAGCGATGAGCACGCACTGCGTAGCGCGCACCGATCGTCTCGATGTCGGTCGCCGCCGGCGGGTTACGTCTGAGCTGCGGGGACGTGAGTCGGTCTCAACGCCATCGCTGGGCCCATTCGTATACTCCCACAGTCGTCCCTCATCCCTTTCTGTAACCCTCGCGCGCATCATGGCGTTTCTCATCTAAGGCGTCTTCCGAGCTGGGACTGAGCACGAACCATCAACGTCTGACAGGCGTGCATCAGTGAAAGATTGCTGGGTCAGTGGGACGTTCGCACTCTGGCTTTCTCCATGCCCCAACACGGTACCTGTGTCTGTGAGGGTTATTCCCCTGATCGACAGGCTGGTAGCCTTAGTCTGTCGCTGGCGATCGTATCATCTCCCCTCCTCGACATCATGCCGGTTCCATCGGAAGACGTAGCGTTTCTTCCTTCCATAGAGGGATGGTCACTGTTAGAATGAGCGCCGCAGTCGGTCAGAGAAGACGGCCATACGTGTGGCTTCTCCCTCCTCTCCAAGCCGCTCCGCTCGCATCTCCCGTACCCCGTACCGCTCGGCTCGCTTCGCTCGCTGCGCGTGCGCGTCACGGCATTTCCATGCATCTTGTCTTCTTCGAATCTGGGAATACACTTCTGCTACACGGACCCCCGATACAGCCATGGGGTCCAGTTCGCCAGTCAGATACGCTGTGCGTACTCGAACTCGAGCTGCCGTTCCTAACGGCCGACGGCGAACCCGTACCGCTCGCCGGCGGAGCGGGCCATGATCTCCTTGACGGGGCCGAGGAGGCGGGCGAAGGCCTGCTCGCCGAGGGCGGCGACGACGAGCTTCTCGGCGGCGCGGATGGTCGCAGCGCGCGTCTGGCGGTTCAGCAGCGCAAGCTCGCCGAAGTAGTCGCCCTGGCGCAGGTCCTTGACCGCCGTCGGCTTGCCATCAATCGTCTTCAGCGCCGTCGCCGAGCCCGCCTCGATGAGGAAGAACTCGTCGCCGGCCTCGCCCTCCCGGATCACGTCCTCGCCCGCGTTGAACGTCCGCGACTCGAGCACGTCGGCGATCTTCGCGCGCTCCGCGGGCTGCAGAGACGACAGGATCGGAACGGTCGACAGGAACGATTCATACAGGCGACGCTTGCGCGAGGTGTGGTCGAGCAGAATCGTGCGGAATGAGACACGGTCAAGAGCCCACAGCGTGCACGGCGTGATAGACACGATGGACGCAGCACGGGGAGCGCTGCTGTCAGTTCTCGATCTACCCGAGCGAACTCACTTGTGCATGAGCGCGAGCTCTCCGAAAGATCCGCCCTCCTTGTATTGAGCGACCTTCTTGCCGAGGTCCGGGCGAGGACCCTCTCCAGGCTCGCCGTCACGCTTGACGTAGACCTCAAGCTCGCCGTTCTCGACGACGTAAAAGTAGTCTCCAGCGGCACCCTGCTCGATGACGATCTCACCGGGACCGACCTTGACTTCCTTCATGGCCGCGAGCACGTCAGCCTCCTGCTCCTCGTCGAGGTTGCGGAACAGGAAGTTGGGCTTGATTGCAGCCCTGATGCGCGCGAGCTGCTCGGGCGATTTGGGGATGACGGGCATGCTGGCCGGCGACTCGTCCTCCTCCTCGGGGATGAAGGCGTCGACGCCAGGCTGGAACGGGCGAGCGTGTGCCGGCACGAGCGACTCGGCCGACACTGACGTGCGGCGCCCGAGGGCGTACTGCGGAATGACGGGCTCGTCATCACGGTGAATGTCGTCGTCCTCGTCCTCCTCGGGCTGAGGAGGCGGGGGCATGCCGACAGGAGCGGAGGGCGTCTGCGCGCTGGCGCCGAACGGCGAGCCAGATCCGAACGGAGAGTTGGAGCCGAAGGGTCCGCTGGGAGCGTTCTCGCTGAAAGGGGAAGAGTCGTTGGCAGGTGGAGGGACAGAGCGCTCGCCACCGCCGCCAAAGGGAGATGAGAACATGGACGACGATCCGCCAAACGCTCCTGCGGCGATCGTCGCCCGCCTGGGTCCACCGAACGGTCCGTCTGTCGGGCCGTGCTCAGAGAAGGGGGACAACGTCGCGGGGTGCGCGTCGACGTCGGGGCGACCGAAAGGCCCAAGTTTGCCAGGCGGACCCTTGCGACTCGACGGAGAAGTAGCTTGGGTAGATCCGGAACGCTGAATGATGTCAGTTCTCTGTATGCACAGGTTGTCGGCGCACCTCTTCACGCAACTTGTCCTGGAACCAGTCGGCACAGAACTGGATGATGTCTGTGGGCTGTTCCCTCGACACGTCGCGGTTCAGATCGTTGAGGATCGCGGAGTAGGCCGGGTTCTGGCCAGCCATGACGCAAGTTCCGAAAGGGGATGCAAACGGAGGGGAGAGGGTGGGTGGAAGGGGGCTCTCGGCGGATGTGGTCAAACGAAGGTGAGCACGAGCTTTCCCTTGGATGCAGGAGAGAAGATGAGACTTGAGGGCGGCGTGGATGGGAGCGATGGAAGGTGGATGGCAGAGATGGGCTTGGCTGATCGACTCGACTTAGTTGCCGAGGGATGACGGGGCTAGTGTTGCCGAGGAAGGAGGGTGGATGGGTGCGAGACGGTGGGGGTGGGCGTCTGTCAGTGATTAGAGAGAGTGTGTATGGGTTGGGGGCGATGTTGAGGAAGAAGGAGGGGGGAAGTGGATGAGGGCGATGGTGTGAGTTGAGAGAGGGTGGGTGTGGGACAAGGCGGCAGGGTGAGAGCACTAGAGAGCACCTCACTCAGCAGTGGACATTGCAGAGGACCGTGGACTGAGGTCTGGGGCATGCATGTATCACGCCCAGCCAAGCACGAGTATGGTGGCGTCACTGCCCAATTCACCCAGTCAGCCCAGTCAGCCCAGTCAGCCCAGCCAGCAGCCAGACTCACCCAATCAAGCCAGACATCTGCTCCCGCCCACCCTGCACATCTCGAGGCATGCCTCCACCTCTCAACTCGACGCCATCAACCATCGACCCTCCACTCTCCCACGAGCAACTCTTGAGCCCACCCTCCATTGTATAGATGGCTCTACAGTGGGTGTGGGTTCACACGTAATAGAACATCGAACTGTTATCAGAGACCAAGACGCGTCCGGCACAGGGTCCGCTGAATCACAGGGTCACAAAGCTCTGCGTGCCCCAGACCACTACACTCTATTGACGCTGGGCTCTGGGCGGGGACAGCGGACAGCGGCATCGCCGGCCCAGCCAGACCAGCCAGACCAGCCAGACTGCTGATGAACCGTTAGCCAACTTTCTTGCCGTTCAGGTCGTCAGTCGCAGTCGCAGTCGCAGTCGCCGCACCTCGCTCGACCCTGCCTGCACTTCCGTTCCCCGTGTCTTGTACCCTCCCTGTTCTTTCGCCGTCACCGTCGGACCGCGTCGCAGTGGTGGGTGGATTACGTGGTAGCAGAGGCCATGGTTCCTTATCCACATGCCATTCAACCAACGCCTCTGCACTCTACTTGAATGGCACCACCCTTGCGCTTGTCCGGACTAGTTTGTGTTCAAAGATCAGCAGTCAGGTGCTACCCATACACCCATACATCCATACGGCTAGCCTGCGGGGTGGTTCCAAAGCCGTCACTTAAAGGTCGGCGCGGCTGGGGGAGCGAAAGGAGCGAAAGGCCAAGATGAGACTAGACACTACTACTGTGGTACTGTGGTACAAGGATCCCACGAACGTGAGGCTATGTTTCGCGGAAGAAGGGACATGGCCGTTGAATGGGCGCGCATGACCTTGGAAGCTAGGATGTTAGGATGCTTTGCTCCTGATCCTGACCAGACCACGACGCGTGAACACAAATCGGCCGTGCCTGGCGTCTGTATGCCGACACGGTCCAATATCCTATGTCCCACCGGGCTTGCGGGCACACACACCCCCTGCTCGTGACCCCGCCGCGGTCAAGCGCGAACTCCCTTCGCTACCACTAACACTCTTGACGACTCTCACACCGACTCTTGCTCCCCATACCCATATCCATCGCACCAAAACAGCTCTTGTCGAATCGCCGTCACGCGCCGTTCATCGCGTCCACTTCGACCACGTATATCCAGATGAACGGCGGCTCGACTGAACCACTTTGAACCGCCTTCCCCCTTCCCCGCCCCCCAACTGACGGTTCCCCCCTTCCTCCCAACTCACTCGACAACGGCCGCCACGGTTACGCCAACCTGCACGGCCCGACCATGCTTCGCGGCGACGACGGACTCTCCGACCTCGTCAGAAAGGTCGTCAGCCTCACCCTCGACTCCAGCTCTACTAACACTACGACGGAGCCAACGGCCGACAGCATCTCACAGACCCCGAGCGCTTCAATTTCTTCAGTCGGTAACCCGACAACGCAGTCGCTGCACACCCGCGATCAGTCATCTTCCTCGATCTCCTCCCTGTCATATTCGAATGCTTCTGGTTCCGGTGGTCCCCAACGACCCAGACGCTCCCCATTACGCCGCAGCCCAGCAGGAAACGTCCGCTTAGGTGGCGACGTCACGTAGGTGTCACCTTCCAATCTTCCTTCTGCACTTGCTCTTCCCACCCGTCCGCCCGCACTTCCCGCCCCCGTCTCCTGTCACCGAACCTTCTGCTAATCACCTTCACAGGGCGTTAATGGTCGAGATCGACGCGCTGCAGTCTCAGGTCGCGAACTTGCTCGATAAAATCTATGAAATCGAAGAGTTACGGCACTCGACATCAGTGCGTTCAGCACACGCTAAACTCGACGCTCTCATATCCGACCTGCACGAGACGATCGCCCACATTACACCCACGATAGCGGCACTCGAGGCGTCCGCAACGTCCCCAGATGTCCAAGAGATGCTCGCCCCGCTTCTTGCCGACTGGCAGAAGGTAACGAAGCAGCACACCCTGCTGCAACGCGAGCTTCAGGAAGACCCGTGGCTCATAAGGTTCAAAACGTAAGGCGTCGCTATGGACACATTCCAGGGAACTAACCACTACAGGACTGCCGACCAAGCAGATGGAATGATGGACCCGTTGAGCCAGAGTCTGAGCCGAGTAACGGTGAGCTCGCGGGCTCGAACAGAGGCTGACCCATAGGCCTACATCGGACGCATCCTGGGCTCCGTGAACGCGGTGCCGCTGACCGCCCCCGAGGGCAAGCTCAGCATTGGCCACTTCCGCGAGATGACCGAGGCACATTCGCGGCTGAGATCGTGAGTGTCCTCTGCGTGTGCCGCCGATACGACGTGTGTGCGTGTGTGCTGACATACGCCAGAACCTACGTGCCAAGTGTGAACCGGATTCTGAAGATGATGGACAAGAGTGTCTCAGATCGCCCGGTGAAGAACGGAGAAGCACTGCGGCGACTGAACGACATGAACCAGCGGTGGGCGACGATGCAGAAGCAGCTGCACCAGCTCGAGTCCAAGATTACTATGGTCATGCAGCAGTACGACCCGGACCATTCGCCGGACGACTCGATGGAGATGCTGAGCCCCGACGGAGGAGGCTACTTTGGCGGGTCGCCGACGATCTCGTCGAGCCACTCGTCGTCGCACGACACGAGCACGCCGCTACACCGCGTCACGAGTGGGGGATCCATGAACTCGATGAGCTCATACGGAGGGTCATCGTTCTCTGCCCCATACGCCAACTCGCATCACCACCAACCCGCCCACTCCCCGCACACCCAGCACATCCAGTACCCGCAGAACAACCACCACCAGCCGCTGAAGGCGAACAACAACAACACGAACCATGTGTCGCCACCGACGTACAAGCCGACGCCGCGCGGCCTCAGCAAGTCTGTTTCGACGCTGAACGTTCGCGCGCTGGGAACGCCTACAGCGCAGCGAACACCGTCCCGCCAGCAGTTACGGCCGCCGTCGAGGACAGCCCCGCGGACATCCCTCAGCCAGTCGCAGTCAGTCGCGACGTCGCTCAGCGCGTTAGCGGCATCTCCGTCTGAGCGGCTCCGACGGATGGGCGGGTCGGCTATTCCCCAACCATCGTCCTTCGGGTCACCTGCGACGCCCGCGAACGGCGGCAGCGGGTTCCGGCGTCCGAGCCTTGCCGCGAGTAGTGCCTCGGGGAGGATGACGCCTGGTCCGCTGAACCGTCGCGCGATGACACCCGGCCCCGGTGTTGGTGCGTCTCCGCCTTCGTCGTTGACGGGCATGCCGACTCGACGTCCAGGCATGCCTCCGCCTATGCCGACCAGGGCAAGCAGCCGCCCGTCGTTCGCGCCGCAGCACGGCAACCGTTCCATGGTCGGCCCCTCGTCGTTCCGCCCCGCCTCGCCGGCCAGTGTCGGGCGCCCTAGTAGTCGCGCCTCGGTCAAGTCGTCGCTGAGCTCGCGGATGCCGCAGGGTCCCACGTTCGGTATCCAGCCCTTCCGTCCGAGCAAGTACGACGAGCTCGACATCGCAGTGCAGAAGGTTTTGGACGTGGTGCAGCCAACGATCTTCGTTGCCCGCCTCGACCCGCCCCTGCGCCGCGGGCAGCAGAAGGCCGAGGGCGAGTGGACGGGCGAGTTCGTGTTCGGGTACGGCGAGCGGAGCAACGCGGTCAAGCTGCTCGAGATGAAGAGCCGCGGC
The DNA here is from genome assembly GCA_039545375.1 of Trichosporon faecale. NCBI lineage: Eukaryota > Fungi > Basidiomycota > Tremellomycetes > Trichosporonales > Trichosporonaceae > Trichosporon > Trichosporon faecale. The sequence continues at coordinate 2,612,565 of BCLU01000003.1, read as the reverse complement.
CCCGAGTCGCGGTTCAAGGTCATGGTCCGTGACGGCGGCGCGTGGCAGGATTTGGCGCCGTTCCTCGAGAAGCGGAACAGGATGGCTGAGGCGGACGTGTTTTGAGCTGCCCCGGGGCGTTAGGGGCAGCTGGTGTAAGTGAGTTTCTGGCGAAGAAGAGGGAAGAAGTTTCGGTTTCCATGAGCGAGCAGAGGAGAGAGCAAAAGCCTGCGGGCAGCAGTACAGAGTGCGGACGGCGTCTCGAAGTGAAAGTTACGACCTGTGATCCACCAACCTGTATGCATAGCGTGTGTTAAACCTGTACTTCCTCCATCTCCTCGTCCTCGTCCCCTTCGCTATCCCCATCCTTCTCATCGTCGCTCTTAGGACACGGCGGGATATCGTACTCCAGTAGTCCGCCGAGCGGCAATCCTTCATTCGGCCCAACAGGACCCTGCTGCTTCTCGATCTCAGCGAGGGGCTTATCAAACAATCGAAGCACGCATCCCTCCCACCCATCTCTCTCCTCGGTGGTCGTCTCGTGTCCCTCATCCCCCGCGGGACCGAGGACTTCACCGCCGAAATCGCCGTATGGCCGTGCCCAAGCGAGCACCTTCTCCTTCCCGAGCTGCAGGACACTCCGCAACCGGATCTGGGACGTCGGGTCGACCAGGCTCATGGGTTGCGAGTCGTGCGGGTGAGAGTGGGCATGTCCGATCGAGCCCCGGAACATGTCGAGTGTAAGGGGTCCTTCGCCGTCGTAGATCGCCTGCGCGAATCGGCGCGGGACATGCCACCCACTTCCAGTCAGGAGGGCGAGCCACGCCGAGTCAACCTGGTCAAGAAGAGAGAGGTAGTCCTCCATGATCTCGCCCGCTTTGCTCTCCAGCTCCTCGGCTTCGTCCATACTTTCTCCAGGGGCGGGCGTTCCGTCCGGTCCGGGCGTTCCCGTCGCTGAAGACGGTAATGTCATGAGAGGGAGCGAAGTCGTGGAGTCGAGCAGCAGCGAGGTGAAGCTTAAGAAGTAGGCTGCACGAGCACCTGAGAGGGAGTCGGGGAGCGAGAGGATCGCGCCGAGCAGGGAGCGCAGTCGGGGCACGAGGGGCGCCAGCTCGAGGTCACTGATGTCAGCTCGACAGAGGGGAATCTAAGCGACAGAACGTACTGCTTCTTCGTATCTCTTTCCAGGTGGCCGATCTGCTCGTCGAGGAAGAGACGGAGCCGAGCCTCGTGGGCTGGGGAGAGGTTGGGCGCCATCGTTGTCTCGGTATCTCCTGTCGTGTCCACTGTACCTCTACGTCTCCAGTCGTTCGCTCGTCGTCTGGTACAAGTGCGCCCGCTCTCTGTCGGCTTTCCAAACGTCGAGACAGACGTGATATGCTATGTTTCCGCGTGAAGTGCAAGCAGTGGTATGGAGTGAGCAACGGGTTCGAACCAAATAGCGGTCACCCAAATGGTGCCGCGCGTATGACGCAGCCACGAGCAGCCAGGTGCTGCAGGTGACTGGACTGTTGCCGCCGAAATGTTCGAAGCCACTCTCTCGCCATCACTCAACACACACTTCCTCACCTTCTACGCATATCCACACTCCCGGCCCGTCTGCTATCGCCAACGTGCACTGGGAGAGTACTCCACAGGGTGTTCGACTGCGACCGACTCTCGGGACTCAACCGCGAGCCAGCTGGGACTGGACAAAACCTCCACCGACCTGCGCCTTCCTCGACTCTCCTTTGTACTCGCCGCCTGACGTGCTGTCTTCCTCGTCTACTACCTTCACCAAGGAAGGGGATTCGCCATATTAGTGTTCACCTCGGGCCTTCTCAACTAGCCGAAAGGCTCTCGTCAGCATGAAGTTCATGATTGACGACCTCCCGGTCCTCTTCCCTTATGAGAGGTAAGCTATCAAGTCTGGGGTGAGCTGACGACAGGTTGTATCCGGGTAAGTCAGATTTGTACTCGATTGCCTCCTTGTTGTGCTCGTCTATCAGCTGGTCGCAGCTTGAAGTGGCCTACGACGTGCAAAAGCAGCACGACTTAGATCAAGGAGGGCACAGCTGCGGTGTTGCTGCTAGGCCAAGCTGACATGACAGAACAGTACAGTTACATGTGTGACCTGAAGAAGACGCTTGATGCGGGGGTGAGCTTGGAGAGGTCTTGTACGAGCTGACGACAGGGTCACTGTGTACTGGAGATGCCGTCCGGAACAGGGAAGACAGTATCCCTCCTCTCGCTGATCGTCTCATACATGCAGGTAAGCAGACCTACGCTTGAAGCTGTAGCCATCGTCCAGGTTAGCTGACCCCAGTTCTACGGAGGCGAGAAGAAGCGCAAGCTCATCTACTGCTCGCGAACAGTGCCCGAGATCGAGAAGGCGCTCGCGGAGCTGAAGCGGCTGATGGAGTACCGCGAGGACATGGGTGCGAATGACACTGGGTTCCGCGGTCTCGGTCTCACGTCGCGCAAGAACCTGTGTCTGAACCCGGAGGTGAGCTATTCGTGCCGCGAGCCTAGCTGACCCCAGGTCAACAAGGAGAAGAAGGGCAAGGTCGTGGACTCGCGGTGTCGCGACATGACGAGCTCCTTCGCGTGCGAGAAGGGCCGCGCCGAGCCGGGAAGCGTGCAGCTGTGCTCGTGGCACGAGGAGCTGAACAACTACGAGCCGGGGCATCTCATTCCCGAGGGCGTGTGGACGCTCGACGACGTGAAGAAGTACGGTCAGGAGAAGGGCGTGTGCCCGTACTTCACGATTCGAAGAATGGTGAGCTGGCAGACCAGGTCCGGGAAGCTGACTCTCAGATGCCGTACGTCGACGTCATCATCTACTCGTTCCACTACCTGCTCGACCCGAAGGTTGCGGAGCAGGTCTCGGCTGAGCTCAGCAAGGAGGCGATCGTCGTGTTTGACGAGGCACACAACATTGGTGAGCTCTTCGGTGGCGCCTGCAGCTGACATCAGACAATGTGTGCATTGAGTCACTGTCGATTGACCTGACACGGCCAATGTTGGACTCTGCCGCAAGGAGTGTCGCCAAGATTGGGGACAAGATTGACGAGTGAGCTGGGCATTTCGCTTTGTAGCTAACGCCAGGATCAAGAAGAATGACGCCGAGAAGCTGAACGCCGAGTATCAGAAGCTCGTGGACGGGCTAGCGGCGGCGAACGACCGAAGAGAAGAGGACGACATGCTGTCAAACCCGGTGCTGTCGGAAGATATGCTCCAGGAAGCGATCCCAGGCAACATCCGCAAGGCGGAGCACTTCATTGCGTTCCTGAAGCGCTTCATCGAGTACCTCAAGACGCGAATGCGGGTGCTGCACGTCGTCGCCGAGACGCCGCAGTCGTTCATGGCGCACCTGAAGGAGATCACGTTTATCGAGAAGCGGCCGCTGCAGTTCTGCGCCGAGCGGCTGACGTCGCTGATCCGCACGCTCGAGCTGACGAATCTCGACGAGCACTTCGCCCTGCAGAAGATTGCGAGCTTCGGAACGCTCGTCGCGACATACGAGAAGGGCTTCCTCCTCATCCTCGAGCCGTACGAAACGGAGCATGCGACAGTGCCGAATCCAATCTTCCACTTCACGTGAGCTGCTCAGGCCTCGATCTTAGCTAACGAACAGTTGTCTCGACCCGTCACTTGCGATGGCGCCCGTGTTCGAGCGCTTCAGCAGCGTCATCATCACATCGGGAACCATCTCCCCGCTCGACATGTACCCGAAGATGCTGCAGTTCCAGCCCGTCATCCAGGAGTCGTACCCGATGACCCTTACGCGAAACGCCTTCTTGCCCATGGTCATCACGCGCGGCAGCGACCAAGTACCGATCAGCTCGCGCTTCGAGGTACGAAACGACCCGGCCGTCGTGCGCAACTTCGGCTCGATCCTGATCGACATGGCGAAGACGGTGCCCGACGGCGTCGTCGCGTTCTTCCCGTCGTACCTGTACATGGAGTCTATCGTGAGCGCGTGGTACGACATGGGCATCCTGTCCGAGGTCTGGAAGCACAAGCTGCTCTTCGTCGAGACGCCGGACGCGATGGAGACGTCGATCGCGCTGAAGAACTACAGAGAGGTGGGTAGCTGGCATAGATTTTCCGTACAGCTAACGACAGGCTTGCAACAATGGTCGTGGTGCCGTCCTGCTCTCTGTCGCCCGAGGAAAGGTCTCGGAGGGTATCGATTTCGACCACAACTATGGACGAGCAGTCATCATGTTCGGGTGAGGCAACAAGCTGCTGTGGCATCAGCCGTTTGCTGACAGTGCAGAATTCCGTACCAGTACACCGAGAGTCGTATTCTGAAGGCGCGCCTCGAGTTCCTGCGCGACAACCATAGGATTCGCGAGAACGACTACCTCACCTTCGACGCGATGCGACATGCGGCGCAGTGCGTCGGACGTGTACTCCGAGGAAAGACGGACTGGGGTCTCATGGTGTTCGCTGACAAGGTGGGTTATTCGAAGCTGGACTACGCATCCCATGAGCTGACAATCAGCGCTTCGCTCGCCAGGACAAGCGTGCCAAGCTTCCCCGCTGGATCAACCAGTACATCACGGACGCGCACAGCAACCTGTCGACGGACATGGCGGTGGTGCTCGCGAAGAAGTTCATCCGCAACATCTCGCAGCCGTTCGACCACACGCAGACGGGCATCTCGCTCTGGACGCTCGAGGACATCGAGGAGCGCCAGCGCAAGGACCGGGAGGAGGCCGAGCGCGCGGGCGCGATGGTCGACGACGCCTTCGGCCCCAGCGTCAGCAACGGCGACAAGGGGCCCGAAGACGTCGACATGGACGGGCACTTTGACATTGACGACGCGGCACTCGCCGCCGTCGACATGCCCGACTAGACGAGACGTCGTGGGGATCTATCATGATGCATTTGTTATGGTTTTTAGTTGTTTGCTTAGAACGAGTTGACCTGCTTCGGGTCGTCGCGTCCGGCGTAGAACTTGTCGAGGAACGCGACGGGCTTGGCGGGCTCCTCGTACTTGCGGAACCAGTGCATGAGGTGGGGCTGGGTGTCAGCTCGTGATCAGGAAAGCAGAAGCAGCTGGGGCTGGGGAGCGGAGAGACGACAGCGCAGAATGCAGCCGTCGTTACTGAACAGGCATCGCGAGGGAGACGGATCCGGGAGGTAAGGGCGTCGAAGCAGGCGCGAGCACAAGCTGTCGGAGCAAAAGCAAACACTCAAAGAGGAGAGTCAGGCGCCGCGATGTCATGACAGGGCACGCGAGGACGACGAATGTTACCGCGCCCTCCATTAGACCTTTCAAGAGTCGCGGCTCCTACCCTTCAGCTTCTGCAGTAGCATTGCGTTCTGTCGCCAGTCCTGTCCGTCCATGCTGAACCTTGCTGAACCTTCGATGTGTGCAGACGTCGAGCTCGTCACAGCCGTCTGCCGATTTTCCTGCACGCAACCAGTCGATGTGAAGATCGCCTTGTCGTTCGGTAGTTTGGTTCTTGAAGGTCCCATCGTCCCTACGTCGACTGTTCCAGCATTCTTGATGTCTGCCCTTTCCAAGCCGTTCCCTGCGTCGATGCCTCTCCAGCTCTCGCCCAGCTCTCCGCTCTCGTCTCCTGCGGAGACCCGACCCCCGGAGTTCACTTACCTCCTGCTTCCAGCAGTTCATGGTCTCCTGGTACTCCTGCTGGTTCTTGTGGAGGAGGACGTTGATGATGTTGAGGTCGTCGATCTTGCGGTTGCGCTCGAAGTCCTGGCGGATCTTGAGGCGGACAGCCGACGGGGAGACGTTGAGGGCGTAGAGCGCGCAGATCTCGGGGGCGGACCGGTACCAGGCGCGGTAGGCGCGGATGACGCGCGTGCGGGCCTCGGCGTGCGAGGTGGACGCCTGCACGGTGCGCGCAAGGCGGGCGGGGATCGTGGGCGTGATGGCCATGGTGCTGGTGAGTGGTGGAGTGACGCCGAGCGAGATGTTGAGCCATTCTCGCGAGCGTGCAGGCCGAGCTGGGCAGGCGACGGAGCCAGCCTGGGACACAGCGACCAGCCAGTGAGCGTCGGAGAATTGGTCCTTCGCGCAAGTGTGGCAGATGCTCCCGTAGCATTAGACTTCAGTCTAATAACTACACGTGGTAATACAATCCACTAGTGGCAATTAGAATTCGACTCAAGGCTGGCGGGATCAACTGGCAGCACTCACTTGCCACCAGACGTCAGTCGAGCTCGACAACATTTCGAGCCCCTCGATCTCGATCGCATCACCACCACCTCGCAACAACATGCCGCCCCGCCGCGCGACCGGGCCGCCCGAGGGCCAGCCTCCCGCGAAGAAGCCCGCCATGGATCTGGAGGCGATCAAGGCCAAGGTCGCGGCCCAGAAGCAGGCGCTGCAGGCACGCCTCGCGAGCGCCAAGTCGACGTCAAGCAGTCCGAAGCTCGAACTCGGCCCCGCTGCGCCGCCGCCGTCCGCCGCTCCCGCTGCTGCGAACAAGGACGACATTGCCGCGCGCATGGCCGAAGTGCGCGCCAGGATCAACGCGAAGAAGGGCCTGCTTGCTGGCGCTGGTGCCGCGGGGCCATCGCGGCCCGACTCGGGCGACTCGAGGGACTCGAGGGGATCTGGATCGGGGTCGCCCGCCCCTGCGCCGCCGACATCGGTCTCGGGCATCGGCGGTGTGGCGCTGCACCCGCTGCTGGCCGGCGACATCGGCCCAAGCGAGGCCAAGGAGAAGAACGAGAAGCGCGCCATGGCGAACCGGTACAAGACTATGGCGCCGAAGTTCTCCTCCGTGCGCGCGAACGCTGCTGCGGTGGAAGCGGCGGCCCAGCAGGCTGAGAAGAGCGGGGACAAGACGGCTGCGGTCATCACGAATCCGTACGCGGCCCCCGCCGTCGATGAGGAGGGCCAGGAGCTGGCCGCGGGGCCGAGCAAGCGTTCCGGACGCAAGATGCAGTTCTCCGCCCCGGGCAAGTACGTGAGGCAGGGCGACCAGCTACGCAACGAGGCGAAGCTGGAGGCGCTGAAGGCGCGCATCGCGGAGCAGTCGCGCAAGGCCGGTCTCGACTCGGAGTTTGACGTGCTCGAGCGCTCGCTCCGGCGTCAGGCCCCGCCAGCTGTCGAGTGGTGGGACGAGGCGATCCTCCCCGACCCGACGTACGACAGCATCCCGTCTGCGCTCGAGTACATCGAGACCAACCCCGACTCGCTCGTGACGCACCTCGTGCAGCATCCGATTCCCATCGTCGCCCAGTCGGACAGGAAACAGGCCGAGCGCGGCCTGATGCTGACGAAGAAGGAGGCGCGAAAGATGCGCCGCCAGCGCCGCCTCGCCGAGCTCGAGGACAAGCGCGACAAGCAGAAGATGGGCCTGATCCCGCCCGACCCGCCCAAGGTCCGCCTGGCGAACATTGTCAAGGTGCTTGCGAACGAGTCCTCAGCCGACCCGACCAAGATCGAGAACCAGGTGCGGAAACAGGTCGCGCTCCGCGCGCTCCGGCACGAGAAGGACAATGAGGCGCGCGCCCTCACGAAGGAGCAGAAGCGGGACAAGCTCTACGCCAAGCTCGAGGAGAAGGAGAGAAGGCAGGGCCTCGTCGCCTCCGCCTATATCGTGAAACACCTCACGAACCAGAGGCACAAGTTCAAGGTCCGCCAGACCGCCAAGCAGGACCACCTCACTGGCTGCGTGCTCTTCACGCCGACGTTCAGCATCGTGCTCGTCGAGGGCGTCGCCAAGATGACGCGGCACTACCACCAGCTCATGACGCACCGTATCGACTGGACGGAGCAGCTGCGGCGGCGGGACGAGGACGAGTCTGGGTCCGAGGACGACGAGGACAAGGAGAAGAAGGAGGAAGAGGAGGACATCGACCTCAGCGATAACAAGTGCGAGCAGATCTGGCACGCCGAGGTCCCCGAGCGGAGCTTCGGAGGGTTCATCGCCCGGCACGCTGAGAGCGATGCGAGAGGGAAGGAGATTCTCGGACCCAAGTACGAGCTGCTATGGGGCCTCGCCAAGCGGTGGACGTATGGCGGTGAGGACTTCTAGAACCCCGGTCTCCCACGGGGTTAGCGGGCGCAGTGAGGTAGTGAACGGGCTGGAAGCCGATCTAGACGTCACGGCGTCAATCCGAACAATCGGGTCTCGACGCAATTGCCAGTATGCGTGACGGGCAGTGTAGTCGTGATCATTATGCATGTAATACAACGAGAGTGATAGTATGGTGATACAACAGCTGCGTCTCAAGCCGCGGCTTCATGCTTCGCGCTCAGCGCTCAGCTATACAGAAGGGAGCTCAGCACTCAAGGCTGACGCCGTGGACGACGTGGTGGTCCCCGAGCCGTCCCTTGGCCATGCGGAACGCCTCCTTCGCGTCCTTCATGAGCCGCCTGCTGCCGCCGGGGAGGAAGCGCGTGACGGGGTCGAGGCCGTTGGCCCAGTGCTCGTGCCGCCCCTCCTCGGACAGGATGGCCGGCATGCCGAACGTCGTCACTGTCGTGCGGTGTGGGACGTGGTCGGAGATGAGCACGGCCAGCGCGCCGCCGAGCCCGTGCCCCGTCACTTCGACCTGGCCGCAGCGGTTGAAGAACCGCGACCAGCGCGAGCACGAGGGAAGGTGGTTCAGGAGAGCGGCGTACGCGGACTCAGCGGAGGAGGCGAAGTCGTGGAACGAGGGGTGCAGGCGCGAGACGTCCAGCCGTGGTGACTCCTCGGCGTCCTCCTCCTCTGACTCGGAGTCATCGTCCGACTCGGGCTCGTAGTCGTCCTCGACGTAGTCGTCCTCGACGTAGTCGAACGCGACCTGCTCGCTGTCCTCCGTCATGCGCTCGAGGAGCTCGTCGACATGGATCGAGCCGAGAGACAGCCGAACGCGGTCGTTGTGTTCCGTCAGGATCCCTGATGGTCAGCTATTGGGCCTCGCAGCAGAGCATGTGGTGGCGGTTGGATGCTCAATTGCAGCGCCGCCGATCCGATCTCGACTCTGAAATGCCAGGCCAGCCCAGGCATTCAGAAGACGAAGGCTGACTAGATCCCAGGCTGTGTCTGGAATCCATTCGACGCCAGACTAGGCTGGCCCCGCCCGTCCGGGCTTCAGCCAGAATAAACCCCGCCGATGCCGAAGAGGCGCCGAAACGAACTGAATCGCGGCTGTGGGCGGCAGATCATAGGCAGTGCCGGGCGTGCTTGTCTCCGGATCGGCCGAGCCCTGCATCGCCTCCCCATGCTCCGCGTCTCCCCATGCACCGCGTCTCCTCCGTGCACTGTGCAGACAGGCATGGAGCGGGGACCCGAACGGAGACGGCGAGTGGTAGCAACCCATGTCCCAACAGCGTCCCAGATTAGACATGAGGCGTTTTGTGGGGTGAATGGGCGAGTGAGGGTAGAACGAGGGTCGGCAGATCAAGTAGGACCATACCCGGCGTCTAATTGCCGCCGAAAGGGGCCTGTCGGACTCGAATGGAGAACCACTCACACTTGACGTCGTCGTCGGCGTGCGCGCGGGCGAGGATGCGGCCCTCGACCTGCTCGGAGGGACAGTACGAGGATCTGCCATTAGCTTATGAAAAGAAGGGAGAAGCTCAGTGAAGGCTCACTTGATGGATCGCGCGAGGTCCTCGAGGCGCTGGGGGACGGGAGCCGCGGCGGCGGCAACGGCGGCGAGGAGGAGGGCAGGGAGCATTGTCCGGTTCGTCGTCGGTGCTGTAGTTCGAAAGAGTGTAAGTGTGCAGGTGTGAGTGTGTGTGCGGAGTCAAGAAGAATGAGAAAGTCTTATACGGGTGTGTGCATTGCAGTACGCACAGCAAGCGAGACGGAGAAGTGGATCGGTGGGTGGATCTGGGCGGCCCAGCCTCGCCCTGCCCAGGCTGCCCGGGCTGCCCGGGCTGTCAGCCTGGGCCTGGGGGCAAGACAGCGGACATGAAACGGGATGTGAGTGACCCTTAGATCATCGCTCTACCCGCGCCCGTGCAGGCAGGCCCGTGTAGGTGGTATTCAGGCGTTGCTCCAGGAACACAATTCAGACCTGGCGTGGGCCACCACTGAGGTGTGTACCGTCTGCAAAGCGTTTACGTACCGACGCTCAATGTCGGTCCACACGGGGAGCGCTCGAGCCATGTACGACGCACAGATGTCTAGTCTGGCTAGTCTGGCTAGCCTGGGCCAGCGGAGCTCGTGCCCAAGCGCTTTTGGGCGACTGAATCACTCTGACGAGAACGGCAAGTCGGAATACCGGAGGCCAATAGCAGCAGACGCCATTACGAGACCCCTCACGTCACAGTACCGCGCTAAGCTGCACTATGAACTTGTCTTGCGTCGTTCGTCCCGTAGTGCTCAGTGGTGGTCGCCGGCCTCATGCTTTCGCTGTGTTCTTTGTGCTACTCTGTGACACAGGAGGGGCGAAAGGGGATGTCCCATTGATTCGGCCACTTTCACTTGCGTCAAGAAGCAACAGACGGAAAGCTGATGAGCAGCACGGATTCCCGTGAATGCTTCTGCGCAGGCGTGTACCACATGTCAACGGACTCCGCTGAGACTCTGCGAACTCGTTACTTCCCGCCATTGAATCTGACGTATTGCTCCAGAGTTGTCTGACGTTACCGCTAGCAAGAGTGGATGTTCCTGACGCACTCTCAACACCAACACAGGTTCGAAATAAAGATACATGCTTACAGTGCTCACATGGCCCCTGTCCCTCCCGTCGCATGTCGCAGCGGTACTAAGCGATGCGCCGCCTGATATACACCTGTCCAGTGCGGTCAGGGGAAACGCAGATCACAGCCGCGCCATATTATGCTCGTTCCAGCGCCGTGTCTGTCGCTGGGACCTTATCGCGGACAGAGTTTTGCTCCTGCGCTTCCAGTTTCTGTGTGCGCTGCGGCAGGTCTGGTGACTCACTGCCGAGGCACGATCGCTCGGCACGATCGCTCGTGGGATCTTGGAGGCTCCACAGTAACCAAGTTACCAACTCTCTACTCAACTACCTCTCTAGTCGCAGCGGAGGCTCACTACGCCTGCGGCTGGCCCGGTTGCGGCTGCTGTGTTGATTGCATCAGCTCGGCGGCGAGGCCGGCGCCGCTTCCGAGTCCGGCTGCAGCAGCCGCACCAGCGTCGATATCGCGGACGTCGCGCTTCAGCGGCGGCAGACCTCGCGTTGCGCGCCATCGGTTTGTGATCGCGTACACTTCGTCGTCGACAAGAATCCTGCATGTCAGTTTGGAGTAAAAGTAGCGCAACTGAGGTGCGGTGACTCACTTGAACTGCGTCAGCCACTTCTCGGACGCCTCCCAGTTCCGGTGGTCGAGCGCGTCGTCACCGTGCAAAGTGAACTGGCGTTAGCTAGAGGCACATAACTTGAGCTGAGAGCCTTCGAGCACTCTCACTCACCTCCGTGACATAGCCATGGAATGCCTCGAGCAGGTCGTACCGCCCGCGGAGCAAGATCATGCGGTCGCGGACAGAGGGGAACAGGATGCCGTCGATCGCGTGCTCGTGCGGTATCGTCTGCTGCACCGGGGTAGGGCGGAGTGACGGCGGAAGCATGTACTCGTGGTTGATACGGAAGCTGTAGCTGGTTAGTACGACCGATCATGACAACCACGTCGTTCTCAATTGACTCACTTGTTCAAGTGGTAGGTGATCAGCTGCAGCGCCTCCGTCTTGCGCTCAGCGGCTTCCTCGCCCTCCATGCTCTGGCGGAGCTCCTCCTGCATGCGGCGGCGCTCCTCAACCTGACCGCGCGTCATGTTGTTCGGCTCCGTGACAATGACGCTGCCTTGCCGGTCGAGGGGCTTGTCTGAGCTCGTGAGCTGCGCGACGGCGCTGCGCAGGTTATTGCGCTCGCTCTCGGGCGACAGACCAGCGACGCCGGTGACCTGTCCCTGCGCCTGGGGTGGCGGGGCGGGCATCGTCGCCTGCTGCGTGGTCGCGCCTGGTGGGCCGGTGTACAGCCCGGGGAAGGCAGATGGTCCGGGACCACCGACGGCTGTGGCCTCTGTCGTGAACAGAAAGTTCCACATCTCGCCGTGGTTGACGGGCTGCGAGGCGCCAGCGCCAGACGACCCTGGCGTACTGGCTGGAGTCGCACCCCGCACACGCTTGTCGCTGTCGCCGCCCTCGCTCTCACGCTTGCGCTTAGCCTGGGCTGCCGCACTCAGCGGTGTGCCAATCAGACTTCCCGCGCCTGCCGACGATCCCGGTTCCGCGGTCGAGTCACCGCGTTTCCGGACCTGGCCCAGCGGGATGCCGGGGTTTGCCTCGCCCAGCTCCTTGCTTGCCTTGAACGAGACGAACGCCTCATACGCGGTGTCGCTATCGGCGCGGTTGAGAATCGACTCGAGCTGCTCATTACTGAGACCGAGGCGGGGAAGACACGAGCCGAGACCTTCCCCGACGAACGATGCCATGTTCTTCAGCATACCGCGCAGCTCCTTGTTCTCCTTGAGCAGGTTGCGGATCAGAAGCAACATGAGCTCAACACGCTCCTCCTTGTCGCCCGAGAGCACCTCGACGCGCGCCTCAAGGTCGCGAATCTGTCGTGAGTTGGTGGCCGAAGATGCAGTTCGGTGCTCGACTTACGTATTGCTGTGCGTCAGTTACAGACAGATGCCTTGTTCAACTCACTTGTTTCCTCAGACGAAACTCTCGCTGCGCGATACGGTTCTGTGCTTTCCGAATCTGGGACGAACTGGCTCTATCATTGTGTCAACATGCTGCACGTGTCTTCCTCGATCGCCTGAAATGGCCTCAAATCGCAGATCACTTGAACGCAGCGCGCGGAGGCTTGCGGGCAAGTACATCCAGCGGCAGGGAAGGTCCGATGCCGCTCCAGTCAAAGAAGGTATGAGCAGCCTGGGAATAGCCGAGCGTGACGTGCGATAAGAGACGAGGCTACAGCGTCTTGTTTGGCCCTCAGCCTACGTTACACTCACGAATTCTTCTTATCTTTGCCGTCTTCCTCGTCGAGGTGGTCGCCCGCGACGCTTGAACCCTCGCGGGACTCGTCGTCGTCCTGAGTGTGTTGTCGTTTCGGGGGCATCGTGCTGATTCGGGTGGGGGTTGTCCGAGTGGGGGTGGGAAAGGATTGCACTGAGTGCGTAGTGAGGGAAGCGATGGGTAAGATGTGTGGAACGTGTGGTGAGAGGGTTGTGACAATCGAGGAATGTGCGGATCGTGCGGAAGAAAGTTGACGTGGGATGTGGGAGAAGGCTAGCGTGTGCTGTGTGTGGGAGTTCCGAGCCCGACAGCCGTGTTCGCCGAGTGAGGTCACAGTCGGAGTTCGGGGTGTGTTGTTCTCGACGTCGAGTGTTGTTACAAGAATGAAAGACACGCCGGGGATGTCTTTCAAGACGGAGCGGGACACTGCACCAATTCTGGCAGAAATCGTAGTCTGCGGAGTACGTGCGACGCGGGTGCGCGGACGAGACGGATCAAAGAAAGACTTTGGTAATTGAAAATTCGGTGATGACCGATTAAAGAGTTGCCGAGTGCAGGTCAGGTAGTGGGATGTGGGTATGGGTACATGCGGTGAGTCCTGGAGTGCTCAGCGGTGAGTATTCATGACGTTGCCCTTTCTCGCTTAGCGCCTAGCGCTTGCTGCCACGATCCTCCTGCATGTTTATCATCACCCCCACGCTTCGAGTAAGCACGAGTCGCTCTCTGTCCGCCCGATTCCGCACCTCCCCGCTGCCCCGCTGCCTTGCCGAGCGCAGAGGAGGCTCCTGCACGACGCCGAGAGGAAAGAGCGCACGCATGAGCTCATTGCCCCCATCGTTGTGGCCGTCGGGAGCGGTCAGCGTAGCCCGCCACAGCCGCCGTGATCGAGACAAAGCACCCCGGCCTCGGAGCCCGGGGTCGGGGACGCAGGCCGCTTTGAGTGCCAGACTTTTTTCTTTTTCGTTCGTGCGGATCTGTAATCATTCTCGTCCCTTGTCGTCCCCCTCGTGTGCCTGTTTCTTCAGTTACCCTAGATGATCTCGTTCCGAGCTCCTAAGTCCTAAGCTCGCACTCATCGTCACCATGAGGGTGACAGTGGAAGGGTCCGAGGCACGCGGCGCTCGAGGCGCAGCGGGCTGTCGTCTGGCTGGCTGAGACGAGGTATGGGCGTCGCCAGTCCCTCGGCGCGTGTGGGCGCATGCAGATCGGTTGAGAGATATAGATAGCACCCCCGGCAGCTCCGGCAGCTGCGCACACAGTAGTGGGCCCAGACCTGGACAATGTCGTTGGTCGAACGAGAGGCACGCCGTCATGACTGCCGGCTGCTGCCGGCTCACTCCAACCGGTGCGGCCGGCGAGGCCCTGGCGGGCGCCGGCCAGGTCGGTCATGGCACGCCGATCGCCTGATCGGCCCAGGCGTCTTCTGTGCATCATGGTGTCTCTGCCTGACCTAAAGACCGCACACAATCAGAGCAAAGAAGAGGTCGTGAAGAGGACAAGGAGCACGCAGCAGCGGAGCACCGCATCGCCCGAGGCCTGCAATGCGCTAGGGAAAGGGCAGAGTGGGGGCGCGCAAGCCACCACAGAGTCTCATGCCCCACCCTTCTCCGTTCTCCTCAAAGTTGACGAGGAGCCCGGGGTGTTGCGGAGGATCTTACTAAGACACCGGGGATGTCTCAGACTCATTGAAAAGAGACCAGGAGCCGAGATGCAGGGAGCAACGTGATTCCTCGGCGGCGTTCTTGTTGCGGCCAGCGGTGTTCACAAACGTCGGAAATCGCGCAGTCGGCGGATCGTAGTCACTGCGCTGTGCGCTCATGGGAGCGAGGAGGTTGCGGTCAACACTGGGATTTGGCACATGGGTCCACATGTTGCTTCCATGAGATCTGAGCGGCAATAGGGAGGGACGAGTTGCGGGAAGGAACCGGTTATGGCTGACAGTTCGCCTGTGGAGTGAGATCGACTCCAGCGAGCTTCACACTCTTCCCATCGAGCCTATTTCGAACCTCATGAGTCATATGCATGTCAAAAGTTTCTTCAGTCCTCCTGCATTTCATTTCTGCCATTTGCAAGAGCATATTTTGCCTTGTGGGTGCGATTTCTTCGAGCGACACTCACAGTAGGGTCTGGCTGGGCTTGGTCACCCTGTTGAGCGGCGCTCGCTCTCGGTCGTCGGTGGAGGTAGCGTCACACATGGCCAAGTCGACCTCCACCGCGCCTCCATCCCAGTCGCAGCCTCCTTAGCCCTCCGTCATCCTCGTCCTTCCTCGCCCCCTTTCCCAACATCCAGGTCGACATGTCCGCGCGCTTGCTCGTCATTACGGCATGCGTCGTTCTCGCGCATGGTAAGCTATTGACCATGGTTTGGAAGCTGACAACAGCCGCCTTCTCCGCTTATGAGCGTGAGTCTTCTCTCCTTCAGTTCCCGATCGCATCATGTGGCTTCCTCATCTCTCCCGCGACCGGAGACTGGTTGAGTTTCACACCAGTAGGAGTCGTATTCACTAGGTCTTGACCAGGAAGCTGAGGCTGGAGGAGTGCCTTTGCTGGTCTTGCTGTATGCTGCATGTCCAATGACTAGTTTCTCGTTACACACGATCAGCTGCGCAACTGGCGTTGGAAGCTAACCTCAGACCTGAGCACGATGAAGGCCCTCGGCCGCCCGGGCTCCCTCCCGACGAGTGTAAGTATCCTAAGCCCTGACCGTTCTCTCCCGACTGCTCTAACCTTCCTCTTGAGCCGCTGCCAGTTAACAGCGGGAAGGCAGTCTGTGGGATCAGAGTTGGGCAGCTTTCTTTGTGTTGCTGTTTAGCTGACTCCAGATCACGGTCGAGGCGCTCCTTGCGCTCGCGCTTTTCATCCCCGGCGTCGCCGTCGCGAGCAAGCCGCTCCAGGACGTGACGTACCGTGGTGAGCTTGCGAATCGGTGAGTTCAGGCGACCGAGCGCAGCGAGATCGGTTACCCCCATCTCTATGTCTATCTCTCAGTGTGCTGAGCTGTAGTTTCAGTCGCGTCCAGGCAGACTGTGACCTCGGAACCTGCTCCGCTGGATGGAGACGGCTTACAAGCTGCAACTTCGGGGACCTCGAGCTGACATCAGATCCGTCGACGACGCCGACGCACGCATCGCGTACATGCGGCCGTCGAAGCGTGCGGCGGCGCTGTGGGGCGACCAGCAGTAGCCTTATGCGATATATACCCTTGTGCATTGCTGACTAGCTGTTCACTCACTTACGCAGCATTGCTCTCCACTGTCTTCTGTTGACTGACTCGCCTCTGCTCACACCAACGGGAGCTGTCCACTGACTAGAACCGACCGCGGAGATCGCAGAACTGATGAAGAACTTTCTACTCACGGGACTTTGCAAGCTTGGAGCAAGGTCTCGCTCGATACACGGTCTCCCACGATTGCCCTTCACCCACGACAAGTACTTTCTACTCACCCCATGCACCCCAGCCTCGGAGGACGCCCTTGCTAGATTTGCAGTCTCCCACGCCTGTCCTGCGACCGGACATGGGCGACAAGGACTTTCCACTCACCCCAAGGTCGGAGGAAGCCTTCGCTAGATCCACACTCTCCCACGACTGTCCTCTCACCAGACGTGGTTGAGAAGTACTTTCTACTCACCCCAAGGTCGGAGGACGCCTTCGCTAGTTTCGTGTTCTCCCACGCCTGTCCTCGCTGTCCCCATCCGCCTTCACTGTACCCCAGCCCCAACTGACCGCGGATCATTGCACAGAAGAAGCAGAGAGTACGGAGTTGGTGCATTTCCGTGCATAAAAACGTAAACTACTAAGCCCCGCCTTACCCCGGCGTCTGGGCGTTTTACATATTCTAAGTACTGCTGAGACGGCCGCTGCGTCCGGCGGCCGCATACCCAAAAAGTGATGAGTGATTTCTTTTGCCTCCTCCGCCTTTCTTCTCTCTTACAGTCTACTGCTCCGCTTCGCACGGGACTGTGTGCTACACTGCGTTGCGCTCTATACTCCACGGCGGGATACAACATGTGTCTCTTGTCTTCTCTTGAGTGGTTTCGCTTCGATTACTGTCGGTGTCGCTGCGCTGCGCTCTACGCGCAGGCCACGGGTCAGGAAACGCTGCCGTTGACCGTGACGGAGGGCGGAGGAGCGGCAGTCGGCTGCTGCTGCACGACGGGCTGCGCCGCGGCCTGCGGGAGCGGGCGACCAGTGGTGACATCAATGGGGACGCCGATGTGGTGGCCCTCTTTGCCGGGACCGAGACCCTTGATGGTCGGGTCGTACATGAGTTTGAGGATGCCGTTGGCGACAAGGAAGTCGAAGATGCGTCCCGACTTGTTCACGTCGATCTTCATCATCTTGCGTGCGTCGCGACGCTTCAGCAGACCCTTGCGACGCTCGTTCTCGCGCAGGTACGTCTCTTTGATCATGAGGTAGGGCTTGGGGAGGACACGCAGCGTCGAGCACAGGTTCTGCTCCTCGCTCGAGAGCAGGTCGAGCGACGCCGCGTTCGCCAGGTTGAGCGGTGCTGGCGGCTTGCGTCCCGTGTGACCGGGGGCGCGCGGCGTCGGGTCTCGGCTGCCGCGGTCGCCATGTCCAGCTGCCCCTGGCGGCGGAGTGCCGTGCAGGAAGCGGTGCTGGCCGGCGTTGACACGCGCGCCAGTGCGCATGATCTCCGTCGGCTCGCGAGACAGCACCGGGCGGTAGCCCGCACGAGCAGCCTTCGCAGCCTCGTACGTCTCCGCCTCGGCCGCTGTCGTGATGCCAAATCGCCGGTACTCCTGCAGCTCGCCGATGCGCTTGCGCAGCTGCGTCTCGTAGATCAGGCCCTCGATAAGCGTCTCAAAGTCCTGCGCCGTCTGCAGCTTGGCGAACACCTTGTAGCGCTGCACAAGCTCACGCTCGTCCTTTGGCCGCTTGCGCTCGTTCGCCTGGATCTTCTTGTGCTCAGTGAGCGCGCGGTCGAAGATGAAGTCCTTGACCATCTCGCGCTTGTCGAGTTTGGAGAAGTAGATGTCGAGCATGGCGAGCTTGATCTCCAGCTCGTCCTCGTCCTCGACGTCCTGTGCCGGCTCCTCACCCTCGCGCTTGCGCTTCTTGCCGCTGGCGCTGCCATCGTCGGACGGCTCCGACTTGACGTCCACATCCTCCTCGACCTTGGGCTTGACGTCCTCGCCCTCCTCGCTGCCCTCCTCCTCTTCTTCCTCCTCCTCAACTGGCCGAGTAACTTTCGCGGCGGGCTGCTCATCGCCGCCGTACTTGAACACAAGACCGAAGTCCATGTCCTTAACAGCCAGCTCAGCGTCGTTGTCGATTTCGGACTCGAACTCGAGACGGCCAGGCATGAAACCGCCGACCTCGTGATTCGTAGGCGCCGAGACCAACGGGGCAATGGCAGATGCGGATGGCAGCGCGGCCGGTTTCCGCATCTCCTCTATCCGCGCCTTCTTCTGCTTCTGGAACACATCGGGGTCGATGTTGAATGTCCGGTCCATCGGCGGCATGTACACCTCGTACTTGTCCGCGGCCTCCTCGACGCTGACTTTCGGGTCGGCGCACTTCTTCGCCTCTGATCCGTCGCCTACGCCGAGGAAGACCTCGAGGTAGTGCTTCTCGCACTCCTCCTTCGTGCGCGTGCCGACGTGGTCCGCGATCTCGATCCAGTTGCCGAGTCCATAGGTCGAGCATCCCGAGATCAGCAGCAGCTCCTCGTCAGCGCCCCAGTCGGACGTGAAGATCGGATAGGAATGCTGCTCGATAACCTTGTACGGGTGCCACGCTTTGTGCTGCTGAACCTCCTTTCCTTCTGAGAAACAGTTCGGGCACAGGTCGACCTCCTCGCACTCCTTCGCGGCACAATGGATGTGGACTGTGTGTGTGACGTCGACACCGCACACGTCGCACGTGTACTTGATACCGGTCTCGGCCGTGACTGAGAGGCTGTCAGTGCAAAGTCAACGCAGATGAAACTCACTGGGCGCAGCGGCGCCGGACGGGGCGGTGTCGGCCGCACGGGCACGGCGTTGAATCTTGGTCATGGTGTGGTTGGAAGGTGGTGGTGGGTGGTGGAGGCTAGTCGGATGATAGCGAGCGGACGCGTCGCGGTGACTAGCGGGAAGTAAAGGTTGAGTTCAACTGACGTGGTTGACGGCGGGTGGAGGGATGGTGGTGGTGCCGTGCAACCTTGTCGGGTCGAGTGAATAGATGAGTTGTCGCCGGTCGCGCGACGACCAGGGCCTGGGTGATGGCTAGTGATGGAGGTGGAGTAGTGTTCAAGGACGGGCGGGACTCGGCTCTACGGCGGCGTGGGCGCAAGACGGTGCGCTCGTTGCCGCCGAGAGGGGGGAACGGTGGTGAAGGGGGTGGGTCGATGAACACCGACTGAGAGGCCGTGATAGTGGACGATGACGAGTGGTTGTTGTTGATACGGGTTTAGATATGAGCCACGGGTGCGGAGTTGGGTGCGGGTGCGGGGGCAGACGCGTTCACGTCGATGATCGGAATGCGACCAATGTTGCAATATCCCGTCCTGACGACGCGTGACTGGTGGCGAGTGTGACCCGACGCGCTTTTCGGGGGGTGCGCGAGGGCTCGAGGGGGTGCGCGCGACGGCGGGGCGGGCAGGTGTGCGTGTGTGGGGGTCGTGCACACCGTTGCCGGTGCCGTATGTGACGGGGTCTGTGGTGATGTGGAGAGGAGGAATGAGTAGATGAGTTGGTGTTGAGTGGTGTTTGGTGTGAGGAACCCAATGACGAAGGGTGAAGGTGGTGGTGTTGGGTGATCGCGGCGAGCGTGTGCGGGAGGGGAAGGGGGGGAAGGGGGAGTAAGGGAATGTGGGTTGAGCTGGGCGTTCCTTGCGTCCCAGTGCCGGATCCAGCTGAGCCAGCGCAGCCAGCCCTCACAGCCTTTCCTGTGTTTTCAGGGTCCCACTAACCAAGAGCGGTAATTGGCAATTGCACACTAGAGCTAGTTCCATCAACCTCCTCATGAACCAGCGTGCTCCCCGTGCCTGGTGGCTTGCGGCGTTATACCATCCATATCGCCGTTCATCTGTGGCATCCCGTGTCTGCACTGTACGCAGTCTCGTTTCATGTGCCTGGCCCGGCGCGCGGCGTGTCCATCTGCCCACCGTGCACTCATGAAGCGGCCCTGGACGTCCGGTCCACGGCCCGGCTCCGGCAAGATAGGCAGGTAACGGCTCTCGCGATTCATGCGATAGATGCCGCCAGTCGGTCGGTCCAACCCGTGTGGGGAACGTTAGTCGTTTAGGTCTCAAGCTGCGACTTGATTCTGCACTTTACTCACTCATACACGATGCCGCAAGTCTTCGACACCATCATCATCGGAGCTGGCTGGGCTGGCGCTGTCGCTGCCCGTGACCTTGCCCAAGCTGGTCGCAGCGTGCTCGTTCTTGAGGCCCGCGACCGCATCGGTGGGCGTGCCCGCACCTGGTCCAACGGTGATGCCCGCATCGACCTTGGCTGCTCGTGGATCCACGGCTACAACGAGGGCAACCCCGCGCGCCGCATCGCGAAGGACATGGGTGTCGTAAGTGTCAAGTGGTCTTTCCACTGAGCTGTTGCTCGCTACAATGAACGCAGAGCTCAAAGCCGAGCGAGGACGGGCAAGGAAGACACGGATGTGACATGGTTTACCCGCAGTGACCTACAATGCTGACAACAGACCGCGCACCTCCCCAAGCCCACTCCGTCTGCGATCTACGGCCCCAACGGCCCTCTCGAGACGCCGGTCGCGTCCCAGCTGGGTTCGGCGCTGGGTGCTGCGCAGGCTGCGTTCCGCACGCCTCACCCTGCCCCTGGACCTCGCGAGTCTCTCGCCGACGCTCTGTTCAGCTCTGCCTCGCCCCTCTCGAAAGTCGAGGACAAGTCGCTCGCCCAGGGCTTCGCGCGCACCCTTGAGGTCCCCCTTGGCCTGAAGCTCGAGCGCGCCTCGCTCCGTTGGGCCGGTTGGGAGGGTGCCACCAACTTCGCTGGCTCTGACGCTGCTCCTGAGGGTGGCTACGAGGCCCTCGTCGGCAAGGTCTTCCAGGACGCTGAGAAGCACGGTGCCGTCATCAAGACCGGCGAGCCTGTCACCGGCGTGCGCGACATGGAGTCCGGCGTCGCCGTCCAGACCGACAAGGGCAGCTACCAGGCCCGCACCGTTCTGTGCACGATCCCCGTTGCCGTCCTCCGCCAGCAGCTCGGCATCTTCCACCCGCCCCTTCCCGAGCGGTACCAGGACATTGTGCGCGGCGTCAACGTCGGCGTGTTGGAGAAGATGCTTCTGAACTACGAGCAGCCGTGGTGGCCGCGCGCGAACGAGGTCGCGTCCTACGTCTTCCTCCCGACCAAGGCGCCCGGCGGTCAGTCGCTCATGGACGTGCTCGAGTCGTCTACGATCATCACGGCGAACCTCGCCGGCCCCGCTCTGCCGGGCGCCACTCCCACGCTTCTCTCCTACCTGTCCGACACGCCTGCTCGCGCAGCGCTCTCCGTCTCGCCCGAGGAGGTCGCGCAGACCTTCCATGCCTTCCTCAAGAAGCGCCTCGACGTCCCCGACGCTCCGGAGCCCCGCGCGAGCGAGATCACGAACTGGCTGACCGACCCGCTCTCGCTCGGCGCCACCACGACCCCGACGCCAGTCAGCGACGGCGAGCGTAGCCCGATGGACTTCAAGGAGCTCTCGCGCCCGACCTGGGACGGCAAGCTCGGCTTCGCCGGCGAGCACACCGAGATGGAGAACCGCGGCAGCGTCACTGGTGCCGTCGTCTCGGGCCAGCGCGAGGCGGACCGCATCGAGCGCTACCTCGCCAAGCACGACGCGAAGAAGCAGTAGAACTGTAGAACCTAGACTATGCACTGTGAATCCTGCACTCTCGTTCTCCCATGTTCGCGCCTCCACCCAACTCATCTTATCCCCCGTCAGTGGTCAGTAACGAATGTGCAACTCGAGTAACAAGGAAGACCAAATCGCATCTAAACAACACGCTTAGGCAGCGATGGTGACCTCAACCTCAACTCCGGGCTCGAGCGAGATCGAGGTGATCTTCTTGACGACCTCGGCGGTGGAGGTGAGGTCGATGAGGCGCTTGTGGATGCGCATCTCGTAGCGGTCCCAGGTCTTGGAACCCTCACCACAGGGCGACTTGCGGGTGGTGTGCTTGAGGTGCTTGGTGGGGAGGCGGACGGGACCCTTGACGCGGAGGTTGTTGTCCTTGGCGCGGTTGATGAGGTCGCCAGAGACTGTGGGTTAGCTCGCATCACACAACCGAAGCTTGCACGCGAGACTGCCGGTGTTCGGCGGCGTGTACAGATTGAACGAGCACCTGTCACGACCATTGCGCCGCAGGTCCTCGCCGGTCGTCCACTCCTACTCGCCGAACACGTTCCGTCCTCGCTATGCCATCGCGCCTCGCGCCCGCGGCACTCGGCTCGTGATCCTACTCACACTTCTCAAGGTTCTTGACGTTGCGCGAAGTAAGGGTGATGCGGATCTTGTGGACCTTGGCAGCGGGGGCGCCGGTCTTGTCGAAGTCCTCCTTGGAAGCCATTTTGATTTTTTTGTTTTGTCGAGAGTGGGAACGAACCGACTTAGCAAAAGGTGTTTGCAGGCAAAGTGAGTCCGTGAAGAAAAGAGCAGAGGCGGCACGACTCTCGACAAGTTCGAGCGGCACCGGCCAGTGGGAGTGTCGCGAATTTGGCGGTGTTATCAAACTTTCTGGCGCTGACGTGTAAAATGAAGCTCATTGATTTGGTTCCGTCGCTGGGTGAGTGCCCTTGAACAACCATGTAATCGCGTTTCATGCTCTTGAATAGGATGCGATTACAACCAAAAGCCTAATGCAACGGCTAATGCACAAATTTCTGAAGCCGTCGAGTTGTTGGATGCCGAACGCGCTGTGACGCAAGTTAGCTTCAGCTCAGCTATCTTTGTTGACATCTAACGACTCAGCCAAGATGGTCCGCCTCATCACGCACAACATGCTGGCGTGCCATGTCCGTGAGCATTGACTCCTTTCCTCTTCCGCTTCCCTTAGCTGGGTCGGCGTGTATCCGTGATAGCTAACCCCAGGCAACTGCAACACGAACAACTTCCCGTTGGCGTTCTCGGACGTCGAGCTCGTCGTCCGCCCCGCCGAGGCCAACTACGACTTCCTGCGCCGCTTCCTGCCGAAACTCGACTGGCCCGCTCTTGTGGACACGGCGCGCTCGCTCGGCGACGAGTCGCTTCCGGACGAGATGCCCGAGATGTGGGACGACGAGATGCTCCAGAAGCTGCACCATGTGCTCCTTGAGGTGAGTAGATGGCGCCGCAGGCGCCGGAGACTGGTGTAGTGCTGCGAAGCTTTGCCGCTTTCGAGGAATAGCTAACGCCCAGCTTCACGTCGAGGAGGGCAAGATGACGTGCCGCAACTGCGGTCACATCTACCCGATCCAGAACGGCATTCCTAATATGGTGCGTTGTCATACGCGCTCTGAACTGACGCCCAGCTCCTCGCCGAGCACGAGATTTCCCGCTGAGCCTCCCTGTCTGTACACTAGTATGCATTGTTCCCTCTAGACTGCTTCTACCGCCGGCCGTACCGGTTGCCGCCACCTCCCTGGCCATACCCTCCGCCTCCTTGCTGATATCCGCCCTGCCCTCCTTGGCCGTAACCTCCCTGTCCGCCCTGCTGGTAGCCTCCGTGTCCTCCTTGGCCTCCTTGTCCCCCCTGCTGCGCGTAGCCGCCAGGAGGACCTTGGCCACCGCCAGGAGGCGCGCCGTAGCCGCCCTGCTGTCGTCCGTAACCGTTCTGCGCGTTCGGGCCACTGCCGTATCCAGCCGGAGCGGGCGGGTAGGCGCCGTATCCTCCTGGTCCTCCGGCACCGGCGTTGGCTCCAGTACCGGGTCCGCCGAAGCCGCCTCCGCCACCGCCGCCGCGGTCGAGGTCACGGCGGCTGCGTCCGCCGTACGGGTCGGCGTCACGATCACGGTTCCGGCTAAAGTCGCGGCCGCCCTGGTCGCCTCCGCGACCACCAAAGTCTCGGCCTCCGTCGTTACCGCGGCCGAAGTTGTTGCGCCCGCCTCCACGGCCTCCGTAGCCCTCGTCCCGGTCGCGACCGAAGTTGCCCCGATCGGGGCCGGGGCCACCGCCGCCGCCACCAGCGTTCGGACCCCATTGTCTCCGGCCCGGTTCGGAGGAGGTCGGCGCACGTCCGAGGCCGGGCAGCTCGCCGAGACCTGGCGGTCCGCCGAGACCCGGAGGTCCAGACGGCGTAACCGTTCGCGATGGCGTGGGGCTGTTCTTCGCTGGTGGCGCGCCAAGGCCCGGCAGTCCGGGAAGGGACTCGCCGGGCGGAGGCAGACCGGGCCACTTGCTCGTCGCCTGCGCCTGCTCGGCACGCATCGCGCCCTCCTCTCCCAAATGATACTTGTCCGTCTCGTGACCTCCAGCCGGACGGGCACGGCACCAGAAGCGCGCCGTGAAGTCCTTGCTGCCCGAGCAGAGGATATGGCCCAGCGGGTGGAACGAGACGGAGAAGACGGCGTCGTCGTGCGCGTTCTCCATCATCGTGACTGGCTTCGAAGGGTCCGGCGCCTGCAGCGACCAGTATGCTATGCTGCCCGCTGCGTCGCCGGAGCACAAGAGCGAGTGGTGGATCGGGTGCCACTCGAGGCAGTTGACCTCCTTCGTGTGTCCCTTCATGCTCTCCAGCTCGCGGAAGGTGCGGATGTCGAACAGGCGGATGACGTTGTCTCCACCAGCGGTCGCGACAATGTTCCCGTCCGGGTTCCACGTGCACGCGTTGATGACCGCCTTGTGCGAGTGCAGCGTCGAGAGGTCCTTGCCCGTCCGCGGGTCCCAGAACTTGACGAGCATGTCCTTCGATCCAGACACGACCAGACCTTTCGTGGGATGCCAGTCCACGCAGCGCACATCCCAACCGTGCCCCGACAGCTCGCGTTCCGTCTCCGCCGCGCGGTAGTTCCAGACCTTGACGAGACCGTCGTCACCTCCTGTTACAAACCACTCGTTGTTCGGGGACCACGCAACGCCGTGACAGGCCTCCCGGTGTCCCTGGAAACCGTGGATGTTCGTCAGGTGCGGAGTGAAGTACTTGATCCAGCCAGACTTGTCTGTCGAGACGAGCGCTTGACCGTTGTGCGAGTACGACATCGCCCGGATCGAGTCGTCGTGCACCTGCGTGATCGACTCGTAGTTGAACGAAGCTCCGTTCCACAGCGTGAACTGTCCCTTGTCATTGCCAGTGAGGAGACGACGTGCATCTGGTGTCCACTGAGGACAGTTAGTGGAGGCAATGCTGTAAACTTACCTTCACTACTCGTGTGGGCGAGCGCTCCTTGTTGATCGAAGTGTGCACGAAGTAGTCACAGATGGACGTAGACGTATCTCTGATATGGGCTGCTGGCGGTAGGAGCTGTAACAGGTCAGCTAGTTCCCGGGGTTGATCGTCAAGCTCACGTTGATGATGTCGCTTGGATTGGGATGTATCGGCGGCATGTAATCTCTCATTCCTTTGATCTTGCCGAGCTGTTGTTGTCAGTAAGAGTCGCTCCGCCCGCAGCATTGTCACGAGAGCAGCAAGCACACAATACATACCATACGCCACTTCTGGACACCCCCCATGTAGTCCACTGTCCTTCGCGGCTTGTACTTTCGGTTGGCGCGTGCATCGCCCGGCGGCCTAGTCACCGCAGCCTGGTACGCAGCCTGCTCCAGCACCTCCTCATTGTCCGGGTGATTGGGCTCCAAATACTTCTCGGGGCGCCAGGAGTCCGGGGCCCGCGTCCGAGACGGACCGGCCTCCTCCGGGTTTGCAGACGCCGCTACCATTGTTGGTGGGGTGTGCGACGAGAGGCGAGACGGGGAGAGTGTGGATTGAGAGAGTGGATGTGATGAGCGGTTGGCGTGAGTGACCGGCCAACTACGTCAAATACATGTCCCATATGGTCGCGGGGCTCGGACGGAAGCAAATTCAATCATATTTGGCGGTTTTACTTGAGTCGTTCGTTAGCTGATCGCGCGTGTGTAGCGGTCCACATCGATCAATCCTTCATTCTCTCCACGACATCCTTACACCCCTCATCCCAACCACTACCGAAGACACGCACGCACGACCCGAGAAGCCATGGTCCTCGTCTGGCATGTTTTTTGCATGATTTGAGCGACTATTGAACTGGATCCCTTTGTCCCCTCGCCAACCTTTTCCTGAGTCTCGTGGCGACGCGTCAACGTAAAATCAACTTTTCTATTATCTTTCCCGACTTTCTGCCGACTCGGCATCCGCGACTACAATGGTCTACGATCCGGTCAGAGACTGCGACGTGCCCTCGCCGGCCGTTCAGCGCCGTCCATCGCTGTGGGAGTCGCCACAGGCGTCGACCCAACAGCCAGCTTATTCGCCGGAACCATCTCCGGGAGTTCGACCGTTAAGCGGACCTGGGATGCGTTCATTACTCAATGACGATGCTCCCGGACCATCAAGACGGGGTGGTGACCTGACAGCGGCCTCGTCAGACTACGAAGAGCACGGGCAAGCGGCTCGCCCACACCTGTCCAAGCTCCTCAACGACACTCCCACGATCAACAGACGAACATCCTCCTCTTCTTCTGTCCATCATTACGAACCGACCGCTTCCAGCCCACGTCTGTCCTCCCCCACCGTTGGTCTGCATCCAGGTTCGCTGTCGCGTGTAAGCACGCAGCGCTCGCCCCTGATGCCCGAGGCCCGGCTAAGCTCGCCGTCTTCAGCAGTGTCCACGGGCCACTACGACCTCCCTCCAGCCTTTGGGGACCGCCCCTCGTCGCGGCGATCATCCTTTGATGTTTCCTCGCGTTCCATGCCGCCTCCCTCTGAGCCGATCCGACACGAGCTTACCACTCCTACGAGTCACAGTGCGCCCCTTCGCTCTCCTAGCATGTCTGCGTCGCCGGGATCGCACAACATTGGACTTCCCAGCGAGCGCCCGCAACCACGCGGTAGCAGGAGTAACTCCGGAACATCGTCCTCTCGCCCGCCACCGCCCTCAACCTGGTCACCGGAGCCGAATCACTCCCGCCGCGCGAGCGAAGAGGTGCCCCCGTCACCCTCCAACGCATCGACGAATGGCCGGAGGTCACCGCCGCCGGCCGCGCGCACGCCATACGAGCCAAGGCACCCCTCAGGTTCCAGGACGATACGTCTGCCGATCACGCAAGACGAGCTCCAACGACTGCGGACAGAGGCTGCGAGTAACAACCCCTTGCGTCGCAAGCGCCGATCAGCGCCGTCGTGGTCTGCGCCAAGCCCGCAGCGTGGCAACTCGTTCGATGCGTCCGCCGAGGCGGGGCCGTCACACCCACACTCTCGCGGCCCGTCTCGCCGTGGCTCCACAGCAAGCGCTACGAGTCGCCCAGAGACAGTTCCGCAGAAGCGGACGTCGAAGGACATGGAGGCGGTGGACGACCGCGCCGTGCAGCGAAGAAGACAGGACTACACGGGCAATGCTGCCGAGGTCGCTTCGCACTACAACGCGCGACCGGAAGTCGGAGTGGAGCATCGCGAATTTTCTCCGATCATTGGCTTGAAGAAGTTCAACAACTGGATCAAGTCCGTGCTCATTGGCAAGTTCGCGTATCGCGAGCGCGGTCGCCCCGGCGCCAAGGTCTTAGATCTGGGCGCTGGCAAGGGTGGCGACCTGAACAAGTGGAAGCAGGCGCGCATCGATCTGTACGTCGCAATGGATATCGCCGAGACGTCTATGGACCAGGCGCGCGACCGCTACAACACGATGCGAGGAAATAAGTTTGAGGCGCACTTCTTCCCGTTCGACTGCTTTTCCGTGAGTCGAGCGTTTGAGCTAACTTCGTCAGTGTCGACTAGCTAACCCACAGAACCCGATTTCTGATATCCTCCCGAGCGGCCTAAAGCGCGCGAACCTGTACGACAACGTGTCGATGCAGTTCTGCATGCACTACGCGTTCGAGACGGCGTCGAAGGCGCGGATGATGATCGAGAACGTGTCGCGATACCTGCGGCGCGGCGGCGTATTCATTGGCACTATCCCTAACGCGGAGCAGCTGCTGAGCCGCCTCGACGAGATCCCGGACGGCCACGAGCTGCGGTTCGGAAACAACTGCTACGAGATTGCGTTCGACGAGAAGGAGCACAAGGGCGTGTACGGCCACCGGTACCGCTTCTTCCTGCAGGACGCGGTCGAGGACGTGCCCGAGTACGTCGTCGACTGGGATAACTTTGTCAACCTTGCGCGGGAGTACGGGCTCGAGCTCATCTACCGCAAGACGTTCAACGACGTGCTCCAGGAGGAACAGGACGATAGGGAGTTCTCCCAGCTCCTCACGCGCATGGGCGTTGTGAACCAGGATGGCGAGAGTGCTATGGATGACGACCAGTGGGAGGCAGCGAGTGAGTAGACAGCTCACCTTAACGGAACTGTTCAGCTGACAATTCAGACATCTACATGGCGTTTGCCTTCGAGAAGGTGCGATGATGGACGAGGACGAGGTAACGAGGGCGAGGAGGGAGATGTCAGGTGTTAGGTGTCAGGGATCAGCATGAGGACGAGCGCTGCCAGTTCTTCCGTTATTCTCTATGTGTAGTACTTTATAGCTTTCAAAGCTGGGTAATATGGACATTCGTCATTTGTATGAGCTCAAGTATGATGCATGCTCTATATAATCTCTAGTCGTACAGATGTGCCTGCTCTCCCCACTAGACTGCTATCCAATCACCCCTCTACGCCTTCTTCGGCGGCGTGGAGAGGTCGCGCCGCTCCCAGACTTGGATCACGGTCTCGCCGAGGGGCACCATCTCCCTCCGTACGTCCTCGACGCGGAGGTCCTGCATCTTGTACCACCTCTCCGACTCGCCGCCTCCCCGTCCAGCGCGCTGGAAGATCTTCCAAGCCACCGTGGAATCGTCGCTGGGGTCGGGCTTGCCGCTCGCCTTGGTGCTCGCCATCGTGCTCTCGAGCACGACGTTGCTGAGTAGGTCGTAGCACGCCATGATCGGGTCACTCGGCTTCGGGTCGACGTACGGCTGCATGTCGACGCCGCGCATGGGGAAGTTTACAATGGTCGGGTTCTTCTCCTCGACAAAGTTGTTCTTCGTGAAGCGCTTGATGTGGAGGATCAGATACGGCGGGAGCGCCTGCAGGTGGTGCCGCTTCAGCGTCGGGCCGAACTCCTGCGTCGTCTTGCCGTCGAACTTGGCCAGAATCGACGCAAACGACACCTGCGGGATGATCTTCTTCTCGTTCGCGTCCTGGAACAGCGGCGTCGCGGGCAGGTCCAGCGCGAGGAACAGGAACGGCGAGGACATCCGCTCGATGTCTGATGGTCAGCTACTTTCCAGCGAGTTGTCATCACGCAAGCTTACCTCTTGACTCCTCGAACACGGGACGCGCATAGTCCTTGTGCGTAATGATCTTCTGCGTCTCGATCTGCACCTTGCCCTGGAACGTCGTGTAGATGACGGACGAGTTGCGCTTCCTCGTCCCGCCGAGGTCGCGGTGGAGCGTGTTGATGAGCCAGCCGAGGAACTCAACCGGGTCGCCCTGCTCAATCGTCGTGAACTTGCCGTTACTGCGCTTCGTGACCTCGTGGAAGAATTCGTGCGGCGACACCTGCGCCTTAAACAGGCGCGGGTTCCAGAGACGCCGTGTCAGCGCCGCCAGCCGCGACACGAGCTCCGTCGGCCTCGCACTCTCCTGCAGCTGCGGCGTGTTCGGGTTCAGGAAGAAGTTGCGAACCGGCGGCACGTGCAGCAGCATCTGCGTGATCACGTTCAGGTAGTCGTTCGCCTTGATGTTGTTCAGGCCGACGTACCCCGGCAGATACTCCCTCTTCTCCAGCGTCAAGCTCGGAGGCCGCAGGTCCGAGAGTCCGGCCAGAGACGCCGCCTCAAACCGCGGGTTCAGGACGTGCAGGATGTCGTTCAGACTCGGGTCGCTGACGAGGTAGCCTTCCGGCAGCACGTAGAACTTCTCGGTCGCCAGATTCAGCCAAACACGATGGTTCTCGCCGACAGCGTGTCGGTACGCCCACGAGCCTCGTCCGCGTCCCTGGAAGTACTTGCCGCACACAAGACAGCAGTACACGTTGATGTTCGACAAAGACTTGGAGCATAGCCGCTCGAAATCGAAGTCCAGCTTAGCTCGTGACACCTGCTGTCAGCTGATAGGCGACAGTGGACCTCAGCCAAAGGTCGACTCACGGTGTCGAGGTACATGTCGCGATGCCTCAAGTCCTCCTCCTCATCCTGCACAACCTCTTCTGGTTCATCTTCGCTCTCGCTGTCGGATGGAACCTCCTTATCCGTCTTCGGCAGGCCGTTAGCCTGAGCAGGGGAGCTGAGTGATGCCGGAGGTTCCGCGTCGAGCTTCGCTCGCTTAGCAGCTGGCGGTGATGTCGGAGGCGAGGGCGGCATGTTGAGAGTCGAAAGCCGTCACCGATGTCCTTGTCTCGATGGTCTGAAGCGAGAGTCTGAGGCTCGGTTGTTGGTGATGCCTTTGGACAAGATTTCAGACTTAAGGACGTTTTGTTGTTCGGACCTGACCTGGTCACTTGCATCACAGTGAAGTCAGCCATGAACAGCGGCAACGGAGGCAAACCCACGCGACGCCTGCCTGCCAGGAGTGGAATGTGGCGGGATGCCTCCGGCCTCCGCTCATGAAGTTGGAACGCGTCGCGACCACAACATTGCGATTGCATCATTCCAGCCCTATCCATCCATCCACCATGGCTGATAACGACGAGGCCTGGGTCACCAACTCCAACGAAGCTCTGAACCTCCAGCTCGGTACGCTCGATCTACCACAACTCTAAGCTAACGTCAGTTCGTGCCGAGGAGGACGCGGAGCAGCTGCAGGGCGAGGACCGCGTTGTGATCGAGCCCTTCCACCCGGACTTCACGTATCCCATCTTCGGCGACCAGGAGAAGATCTTTGGCTACAAGGGCCTCGACATCAAGCTCCACTTTGCTTCCGGCTCGCTCAAGCAGTTCCTGCAGATCACGTACGACGAGAAGATCCAGGACGAAGCGACGCCTGCCGATGACGTCGAGGGCGAGCTGTTCAAGTTCCTCCCGGCCGACTACACTAAGAGCGCCGTCGCCTTCGAGCAGACTGTCGAGGAGGACGCGAAGAGCTTCAAGCCGATGGGCGAGCTGATCGGCAGCTACACGCTACGTGCCGCCAGCAGCAAGGGGAAGGGCAAGGCGAACGGAGATGGGCCGCCGGCCGACGCGGACGACGCTGTCACCTACGAGATGTTCAAGGTGAGCTCGATCGTTGCCAGGCCGCTAACATCAGACCACCTGGGACACGCCAGGATTCCGCGAGTACCACCGCCGAATGCAGATCTTCATTCTGCTGTTCATTGAGGGAGGAAGCTACATCCAGGAGGACGAGGAAGCTTGGGAGTTTGTCACACTGTAAGCTGTCGTCTTCTTCGATAGCTGACGTGCAGGTTTGAGAAGCGCCGGCGGCCCGACTCTGACATCGAGACGTACCACTTTGTCGGCTACACATCACTGTACCCCTTCTGGTGCTTCCCGGATCAGGTCCGTCTGCGCTTGAGTCAGTTCGTCATTCTCCCGCCGTATCAGCACCTTGGCCACGGCTCGCGTCTTTACTCGGCTTTATACAAGCACATGCTTGGACGCGACGGTGTCGCGGAGCTCACGGTCGAGGACCCCGCCGAGGCGTTCGAGGACCTGCGCGACCGCAACGACCTCCGCTTCCTCGTCGAGCAGGGCGTGCCCGAGGACCCGAAGTTCCTTGAAGGCGTCGGAGACAACAGCAGAGCCGAGCGCGCCAAGTGGGAGGCGGGACTGCGCAAGAAGTACAAGATTGCTCAGGTGAGTGGATGAGCTTGCAGCTGGGTAGTTAGTCCTGCACTTGACAGCTAACTCCCGCAGCGTCAGTTCGACCGATTGCTCGAGATGCTCCTCCTTCGCCAGCTTGACCGGAAGGATGCGGCAAAGGTCAGAGCCTACCGCCTGCAGGTCAAGGCGCGGTTGTACCGGTTCAACTACGTGGGTTTCATGCTTGTCTTCGTCAAACTAACGATCAGGAAATGCTGTGCCAGATGACGCCAGAGGAGCGCAAGGAGGCCCTCGCGAAGACGTACGACACGGTCGTCGACGACTACGACCGCATCCTCGGCATGACCTTCCACTAGCTTCTCTCAGGACAATCATCAAAACAGGTGCACGAGGCGCAGCAGTAGATGTTAATAACAGGTAGATCCTCTCTCTTCACAGATGTATAGCAGATGTACGCAGATATGCAGATACTCAGGCAAAAGATGCTTACATGGAGATGTCACAAGCTCCCTCCCAGTTGCACCGGACTGTCTGTTTCTAATTTACTTTTCTGCGTAGCAAGCAGCCACTCAGCCGCTCGCACACGAGGTCAGCTGGCACGGCGCTAGT
Source organism: Trichosporon faecale (assembly GCA_039545375.1). NCBI lineage: Eukaryota > Fungi > Basidiomycota > Tremellomycetes > Trichosporonales > Trichosporonaceae > Trichosporon > Trichosporon faecale. The sequence goes on along the minus strand of BCLU01000003.1, from coordinate 2,580,280 downwards.
GTGAAGTGATGGTGTGTGATATGCAGATAACGTCATCCGCGCGACGGGGCTCTGGCACCCGTCCACGCTTGCTCTCGGCTCGGCGCTCTGCTTATCCCTCGACCTTCCAGAGCTGACGGGCGCGTTTCGGCTTGCGCGTGACGTGCACGCCCATTCCGTCTCCATCGTCCTTGACGGCGAGAACGACGCTCTCCTCCATGCCGCTCGCGGCGGCGCCCTTCTTGCGCGCGGCGACGACCTTCTTCGCGAACTGGAAGCGCTCCTGCATCGCCTCGATCGGGAGGTCGGGGCTCTCGACGCACGACTTGAACAGCTCGTACGGCAGCGCGGCGTAAGCGTCGACGAGCGCCTGGCGGTTCGACCCGACGCTGTTGGGCAGCGTGCGGATGAGGAAGTTGATGATGTCACTGCGAAGGCGCTGCGAGTACTCGCCGTAGTCGGCCGAGAAGCCGTTCGCCGAGTTCGGTATCCGTTGATCAAGCCAGTTGACATACTGCGCCACGTTGTCCGCCGAGAGCGACGAGGAGCACACGGCATACGCCCTCTGAACCAGAGCGGGAGAGCCGAACAGATAGGCGGTAGCGAGAACGGCGCGGGCGTTCGACGCGGTCACGAGATCATTCGCGGGGCCTGTTATCAGCTCGGTGCGATCAAGGACGCCAATCCGTTTCAAAGGTACCCACTGTAGAGATCCTGGATCGCAATGAAGACGGCCTGTGCGGTCAGCTCCACTAGAGGGTGCAGCTTAGCTCACCTCCTGGGTAATGTTCTCGTCCATGAACTGAAGCTGCAGCGTCGAGCCGGGGGAGGAGTTCATGAGCAGATGGGCCAGGTACGGAGAGCGAGCGAGGATGACTGATATCAGCTTGGGCTTGATGCAGTCACCTAGCTTTGCGAAGGGAACTCACGCCTGTGCAGCTTGACCGAGGTGTTGAAGAACAGAAGCTGAACGTCGGCCCACTGCTGGCCGCAGAATCCGGTGTTGAAGACATAGTTGGCGAGGCCGCTCGCAAAGTCCTCACTTGTTGTCAGCCGATGGGCCCAGGGAAGCTCCGAAGGTCCGTGTGACCGCAATCATCCACTTACCCAGCCTGCTCGCTCGGCAGGGTGCTCTCAGGGGGAACGGAGGTCGCGCTGTAGGACGTGGTAGGCGTCGCAGCGCCGTGGGAGCGCGGCGTCGCCATTTTATGCTGGTGGGTCGGTAGAGTGGAGGTCGAGAGAGTGTGGGGAAAGGCGGCTGTCGGCGGAGTGTTGAGCTAACGGCCGGACAACTGGAAAGGAGGAAAGGTCGACCAGCCGGAGTTATCGAATGGAAGGGTATCTGGCAGAGATTGATGTATGGATGTGGGACACCGAGAGACACAGAATGTGGGTTGAGGAGAAGATGAAGTGAATGACGACAGGAGTGGCTGTCGGCGAGTTACTGGGTACCGTGGGGTAAAAGTTAGGTAACGGCAACAATTGAACTTGGCGTGTGGTTGCCTTGAGGCGTCGAAATATCCTCTGACATCAGATCCGACCTTGCTTCCTGTCACCACCCATTCCCGCACACCATGTCGCACCATCGTCGGAGACGGCAAGCGCCAGCACCCGTGCAGGTCATCGCCGACCCCGAAGGCGATGCGCCGTCCCTTAGCGTCACCATGCTCGGCGCCGGACAGGAGGTCGGCCGGTCCTGCTGCGTGATTCAACATCGAGGCAAGACCATTGTTTGCGACGCCGGTCTCCATCCGGCCTACCCGGGCCTCGGAGGCTTGCCCTTCATCGACGAGCTTGACTGGAGTACCGTGGACGCCATCCTTATCACACAGTGAGTAACTGCCTGCTGTCTGTCCCGCGCAACGAGGAGCCGTCGAAACCTCAACTCCTCAGCTGACATGCAGTTTCCATGTCGACCACGCAGCAGCCCTGCCGTACATCATGGAGAAGGTGAGGCCATCAGCTTAACGCTTGCAAGAGAAGCTGACATCAGACGAACTTCCGTGACGGGAATGGCAAGGTGTACATGACGCACGCGACGCGAGCGATCTATGGTCTGACGATGATGGACACCGTCCGCATCAAGTGAGCTCAGTTATCGCACTCCTAGCTGACATTCAGTGATCAGAACGCCGAGGCTGCTGGACGGCTGTACAACGAGGCGGATGTTCAGGCGAGCTGGGAGAACACAATTGCGGTCGACTACCACCAGGACATCAACATCTCCGGAGGACTCCGGTTTACGCCGTATCACGCGGGCCACGTGTTGGGAGCGTCGATGTTCCTCATCGAGATCGCGGGACTGAAGGTGCTCTACACAGGAGACTACTCGCGAGAAGAGGACCGACATCTCGTCATCGCCGAGGTGCCGCCCGTGAAGCCGGACGTCATGATTTGCGAGAGCACCTTCGGCGTGCACACGCTACCGGACAGGAAGGACAAGGAGGAGCAGTTCACAAGTGAGTTATGAAGCTGTTCGGAGAACTGACTTCAGCACTTGTCTCGAACATTGTGCGAAGAGGTGGAAAGGTACTGATGCCGATCCCCTCGTTCGGTAACGGACAGGAGCTTGCGCTGCTGCTGGACGACTACTGGAACGACCATCCGGAACTGCAGGGAGTGCCGATCTACTTCGCCTCTGGACTGTTCCAGCGCGGTATGCGAGTGTACAAGAAGTACGTGCACACGATGAACGCGAACATTCGCTCGCGGTTCGCACGACGAGACAACCCCTTCGACTTCAAGTACGTCAAGTGGCTGAAGGATCCGAAGCGGCTGGATCACAAGCAGCCGTGTGTCGTGATGGCGTCCGCGCAGTTCATGTCGTTCGGTCTGTCTCGTGAGCTGCTGGAAGAGTGGGCTCCGGACCCGAAGAATGGTGTGATCGTGACCGGATACTCGATCGAGGGCACGATGGCGCGCACGCTGCTCGGCGAGCCTGACCACATCGAGTCGCTCCGCGGCGGACGCAGCATTCCGCGCCGGTGCACGGTCAAGGAGATCTCGTTCGGTGCGCACGTCGACTACGCGCAGAACTCCAAGTTCATCCAGGAGATTGGAGCGCAGCACGTCGTTCTCGTCCACGGCGAGGCGTCGCAGATGGGCCGTCTCCGCGCAGCGCTCCGCGACCAGTACGCCACCAGGGGACAGGAGATCAACATCCACACGCCGAAGAACCTCGAGCCTCTCGTCCTCAACTTCCGGACCGAGCGCGTCGCGAAGGCGATTGGAACGCTAGCCGAAGAGCGCCCGACACACGGCGCTGAGGTCCGAGGACTCCTCGTCAGCAAGGATTTCTCGTACACCCTCCTCGACCCGAAGGACTTGAAGGACTTCACGGGTCTGTCGACGAGCACGATCGTGCAGAGGCAGAGCCTCCCCATTGGTGTCGACTTCATGGTTGTCCGGTGGCACCTTGAGGGCATGTATGGCGAGGTTGAGGAGAGCCAGGACGAGGAAGGACGGGACCAGTTGACGGTAAGTTAACCACCTCTCCCATGGAGCTGACATCAGATCATGAACGCTGTCCGCGTTGTGCGCATGAGCGATACCGAGATTCAGATGCAGTGGGTCTCGAACACGTCCAACGACATGATCGCCGACAGTGCGCTCGTCGTGCTGCTCGGCATCGACGCCAGCCCCGCCACTGTCAAGAGTGAGCTTCCTCGATGTGTGGATCAAAACTGACATCCCAGTGACGACGAATCCCCATCCGCACGCGCACCACGACCACGCGCCCGGCAAGTCGTCGCATGACTTCGAGACGCTGCGCATGTTCCTCGAGGCGCACTTCGGGCACGTGACCGAGCCGTCGATGGACCCGGACAACGACGAGTACCTGCAGATGAAGGTGAATGTGGACGGCGTCGACGCCGTCGTCGACCTGATCAGCATGAAGGTGGACTGCGACAACGAGGAGCTCAAGGGCAGGATAGAGAAGGTCGTCGAGATGGCTCTCACGACCATGACGCCTCTCAGCCGGCTGTTCGCAGGCCAGGCGCTCGAGGGCAGCCTGCTCGAGATCGAGGCGAAGTAGACTGGAAGGAAGACGTGGACGCAGCAGTACATACTTAGATTCATACTCTCTGTAGCACCCACATACCTGATAGCTGTCACATAGCGGATGACACTTTATCATTTTTCCTACTCTGCTGGCGAAGGGGCTAGCTTCGCGGGCTTCCTCCTCTGCTGTCCAGTTTGCTGACTTCACAATGCTCACAGCGTTATGGGAACTAATTCATTCTGTACTCGTGACAATTACTACCTAACATGCATCGATCGATCCATAAAATCTATAGACACGCAAGCTCCAAAATATGTGTGTATGTACTGCGGGGCTCAGTACGCGGTGAGCTGCAACGCATCTTAAACAGTGGCGACAATCTCCTCGGCCCGCTGGAGAGCCTTGGTGAGCTTGACGAGCTCGCGTCTCCTGCTGACAATGTCGGGGCTCTCCTTGAGAATCTCCTCGATGACATTCGGCTGGTAGAGGTTCATGAGCAGGTGCTGCTGGAGCGTCTCCTTGCAGTGGTTGACGAGATTGAGCGAGATCGCCTTGGGCACCATGTCGATCATTTCACGCTGGATGACGTTGAAGTACGACTTGATAAGGCTGCCATGGTCAGCTGGACACACGCCAAAGTCAGCTACACTCACAGCTTGATAACCTCCGTCTCCATAAGCTCGCGGTCCGAGAGCTGGTTGACAGGCTTGATGATAGGGGGAGGAGCCTCCATCGCCGCCGCACCCTTGCGCTTAGCCTTGTCCTTGTTGAAGAAGGAGCCGAAGAACGAGTCGTCCCTCTTCGTCTCAAGGTCGCCGAGGTCCTTGGGCTTCTTAGGGTCGACCTTTTCAGGAGGCTTGTTGGCGTTGAGGCGCTCCTGGACGATGGCCATAGCCTTGTGGCCGTTCAGGAAGTCGGGGTGGGTGGTGTTAATGTAGCAGGCCTGCATAGCAACCATGTCGGTAACGAGCTTGTTCGTAGGGCCCATACAGGTTTTGAAGTAGTTGATGACAACCGAGTTGAAGCGGTCCTTGAGCTCAGGGTACCGCTTGAAGGCGGCAGTCTTGGCTAAGAGCTGGCCAAGGATTCGGATGAGCTCGTCGTAGACGAGGGCAACACATCGCAATGAGGGGTCCTCGAGACGACGGATCTGCTGCTTCACGATAACCTCGAAGGCAGCGGTTCCGACGAAGAGGGAAGGAGTGGAACCGCTCGAGTTGTAGAGGATCGTTCGGATGTCGCCATCCTTAACCTGGTCGAAGGGGTCGATGCTCTTGACACCGTGGTTGTAGAGCTCGTGGTAGACGTAAGAGATACGGGCACCTCCGGAGAGCTCGTTCAGCGAGAGGTCGTTGGTGTCACCGTCGATGGAGCGCTGGAACTCAGTGCAGAAGTCGGTGATGGTCGAGAGCACAACAGAGCCAGGGTTGGTCTCGCCCATCGGGCCACCCAAAGCGTCAAGCTCGGCCGAGTACTTGCTGAGTTGAGACGAGATGCGCGCCTTGATGTCGGGCAGCGTGTTGCGGATGTGATGCATGAGAATGATGTTGAGCTTGCGAGCGAGCCAAGGGGTACCGCAGTATTGGGCCTTGGAGGCGTAGCTCGGGTGGTTCTCGAAGAACTTCTTCTCATTCTCAAGCGCGGAAGCGATCGACTTGGAAGTGTCGATGTCACGCTGACCACGGTTCACGACGGGGACGTAACCGAGACGGAGCGGAATAACGCGACCAGCAAGAATGTCGACAACGTCGGTGCCCTGGTCCATCAGGTCGACCTTGGTGAGCACACCAATGGTACGAGTTCCCTCGGGGTCGACCTCACGAGCGAGCTTGAGACCGTCCGAGTTGGCCAAATCGGTGTTGGCAGCCGTAACAGCAAGAATGATGGCGTTCGGCTTGGAGATGTAACGCATAAGCATGTCGCGGATCTGCTTCTCGATGTCACGAGGCTGGTCACCGACGGGGACCTTCGTGAGACCGGGCAGGTCCACGAGCGTGAGCGTCAGGACGTTGGGGGAGAAGATACGCAGGTTGATCGGGTTCGGCGAGATACCAGCGTTCTTTCCCGTAATCTTCTCCGTGTCCTTCACAATCTCGTCACGAATCGCGCCGAAGTCGTGGAACTTCTGGCCAGGCAGGTGAAGGAACTCTCCCCACTCGTCAGGGTTCGTCTCGTTGACGCGCGTCTTGGCCATAGCGTCGACTAAGGGGTGTTAGCGCAAAGCAAGGTCGAACACAACTCACCGACGCCCTCCTCACCGTCCTTCTGCTCGCCGTCCTTCTTCTCATCCTTGGCACCGTTGGCTTTGTGAGTAGCGGGCCGGTTGATGAGCTGAAGCACGAGAGGTCGACGGGTGACGATACCCGATCCTCGGGGCAGGAAGTCACGTCCAACAATGTTCTCCAGAACCGAAGACTTTCCACTCGACTGCGAACCGATGACCGTAATCTGAGGCAGATCCTGGACGTCAGTTGGAGGCCATGCAACACGTAAGCAATAGCGGTGCAACTCACAATCGTGTTCGGGACGCCGATGGACGCAAAGACGTCCTGGAGCTATACGGGTTAGCGGTGGCGGCAGTGTCTGAGACGCACCTTGTTGACGAGAGAAATAAGTTGCTGATCCATGATGGCCCGCCTCTATTTCACGTATCTTCAGAACTAAGGCAGGTCAGCATTTCGGATCGGCGACGGTGAGTTGGTGGTGTGGAGCCTCGGACGACATGAGAATAGGCCGCCGACAGCTCCACTGACCATTCTGGCCACTCACAGGGGTATTGAAGCGTTCCCGATTACCAGAAGCTGGTTTCTGTTGTCTATTCGATGGACTCGGAACGCTGGTCGGAACAAAGATGAGAAAGATGGATCAAAGTTGGAAACTGACAATGACGATAGCGAGCTGGGACGAGCCAGTGCCGAGTGACGAGGGACGACACGCACGCAACGCCACTCAAGCGGGGAAATTACCCGATTTGGCAATTCCGTCATCTTCGGCGTGGAGGTTGTCCTCACCTCCATCTTGCCCGCGATAACCAGGCGATCATCATCAATTCTGCTCTCCGCACGACCTCGCACCATGCCCTACATATCAACAGAGGCTCTCGTAGGGGCCGCTCTTCTCGTCGCTCTTGCATTCGGATACCAGCACATCACTGCCAGCGGAAACGAAGCCACCTCGTCCGCTAAGAAGAAGAAGAAGAACAACAAGAAGAAGGGCAGATCAGCAGCAACAGAGGATGCGGCGCCAGTCGCCGTCGCAAGTGGATCAGAGGCGGAGACGAAGAGCACCAAGAACAAGAAGAAGAACAAGGGGAAGCAGCAGTCAACCGTGAAGGAATCGCAGTCTACCCCTCCACCTGCAGCCGCTCCTCAGCTGCCAGTATCCGAGACTGTCGCGGAAGAGCCCAAGTCTTTCGCTGAAGCCGCGCAAGAAGATGGATCTCAGGAGCCGAGAAAGCCCAAACTCCTGGCAGAAAAGCTTCTGCCTAAGCCTCGAAAGACGAAGGTCGACGAGTGAGTAGCAGCTCCTGATGCCCAGCGTTGCTCGCTAACTTGAAGCATGCTCGAGCCCGAGGACCGCGCCCCGCACATCGCTCGCGTGATGAAGATTGTGCACGACACGCCTGCATCTCAGAAGGTTTCCTCTTATGCGGACGACTACGAGGATGACTCTGAGGGATCTTCTCCCAAGCCTCAGAACGATGGCTGGAACGTTGTTGCAGCGAAGAAGAGTGAGTGTGCATGTGTGGGGAAGAGCTAACCTTTTTCAGAGCCTGTATCTCTCAGCATTGGTGGAACCCCGGCTCCTTACAAGCACAGCAGCGACAAAAGTGACGGCCTCACCAAGCTGCAGCGCAAGAACCAAAAGAAGGCGGAGGCTAAGAAGGCTGCCAAGGCTGCTGAGGAGGCGGACCGTCTGCGCCGCTTGGCTATGCACAAGAAGGACTTGGAGAGGTGAGCGGACCTTTCTGTAACATTCTAACGGGACAGGGAGAAGATCAACCAGATTTATTCAACCTCGCAGAAGAAGGTCGTCCGGAGTAACGGCAAGGTGCTGAGCGGAGGGCAGCAGGCGTCTGTCAACAACGGCCAGCTCGTATGGGATTGAGGACCTGAGAATCGCTCGAGGGAGCAAGTAGAACTTTAGACACAACACTCATTTGCATTTGCTTCACACTGTCAGCAACGACCAACAACGTTTCTGCTTGCTGTCGATAGCTGTACAGGCCGCGTGTAGAGGTCGTGTGTCCGTTCGATTTCCGGGATTAGAATTCTCATCAAACATGACGTCACACGCGCCCCGCCGGTCAATAGAGTGATTAGAAAATAGCCCTAATAGTGGCGGTCGGGTCATGGACGTGACTACGGTTTCGGTCGTGTCCGATGTCAGGTCCAGCGTCTCCAACCGGAACTAGGAATCCGAGGGACAACAGCAACACCCACTTGCTCACTCCAGCATCTCCAAGCATGTGTCGCGTCTTCCCCGGCTTCCCCGCACCCCACATCCCCACCGCGTCTCCTGGCAGGGCCCCGTTATATACCTCGCAGCGCACCTGATCCTTCCCTCCTCATTGTCTGTCATCAGCTTCAGAATCTTGCTCCCCCGCGACAGCAAGCTTCCATCTTAACATGCTCCGGCTTCCTCGTGCGACCGTTCCTCGCGCGCTGTGCCGCGCGAGGCGCTACCACGACGACGCGAGCTTTGGCTATCGTGTACCCCGCAAGTACGAGCTCCCTGACTGTGAGTGTCGACGCCACCACCCTGTTTGCCGTTCCAAGGAAGGCCAGGACTGACCACAGATACGCCGGAGGAGTTCTCCAACCGCAATGAGAATGCCCCTTTGATGCGTTATGTTGAGATGGTGCGCCGTCATGGTCACCGTGCTGCTAAGGTACGCTAGAGCTGCCTAAAGCTACCTGAGGAAGCTGACGGCAGGTTGACCCCTTGGACTTGATGGAGCGAGAGTACGTAGCAGGTGGTCGCGGACGCTGTCGTTGGTGCTAACAGCAGCCCCGTTTCTGCTCTTGATCCGTACCGCTACGGCCTCGACGACAAGACGACCTACCCTCTGAACGGTATCATGCACCTTCCTCAGTCTCCATCTCCGCGCAGTGCCGCCGGTGAAGGCGAGGACACTGCCCTCCCTCTCAGTGAGATCCAGAAGCACCTGATGGCCGCCTACGTCGATAAGATTGGGTATGAGTTCCAGCACTGCCCCAACAAGTCTGAGCGGCTGTGGTTCTCTCACCTGATTGAGACTAAGGGCGAGACTGTCCCCATGGACGACGAGCGAAGGAAGCGCGTCTGGAAGCTCCTCAGCAACTCAGAGGAGTTTGACAGGTTTATGGGCAAGAAGTTCCCCAACTTGAAGCGATACGGTAAGCCGTCAATTGGTCAAAAGTAGCTTACGCCAGGTTGTGAGGGCGCCGAGAGTATGCTGCCAGCACTTGACACGCTCTTCGAGCTTGGAGCCAAGGGTGAGCTTTCTGGCTGTACCGCATCCCTGACAGGCAGCCGGTCTTGGTGACATCGTGGTCTGCCTTCCTCACAGAGGACGTTTGTCTCTTTTGACCGAGCCTTCCATGCTGAAGTACCCGCATGAGGCTCTCTTCTCCAAAGTTAAGGGCAGTCCCGAGTTTGACCCGGCTACTGCTCCTGGAGCGACGGGTGATGTGATCTCGCACTTAGCCGCGATTTCCGACCTGGAGTACGATGGGAAGCCTGTGAAGGTGGAAGTCCTTCAAAACCCCTCGCACCTCGAAGCTGTCAACCCGGTGGCGCTGGGCATCACTCGCGCTAAGCAGATGAACCTGCTGAAGTCTAGCCCTGCCGAGTGCCAGCTTGGTGACCGCGTTCTGTGTGTCCAGTTGCACGGTGACGCCGCCTTCTCCGGTCAAGGCGTCGTTACAGAGAGCCTTGGTCTGAGCGGTCTGCCCCATTACGGCTCTGGTGGTACGGTGCACATCATTGTTAAGTAAGCTGCTATCGCGCAAACGCAGCTAACTTCAGCAATAACATCGGCTACACAACCCCGGCGTCGTTTTCGCGCTCGTCGCTGTACGCCTCGGACATTGGAAAGGCTATCGGATGCCCGATTCTTCATGTCAACGGTGACCACCCGGAGGACGTTGTGCGTGCAATGGACATCGCGTTCCAATACCGCAACATGTTCAGGAAGGATATCATCATTGACCTCATCTGCTACCGCCGTTGGGGTCACAATGAGCTGGACGAGCCCGGTTACACACAGCGTAAGCTCTAACAGGGGCCAGAAGTTAACAGCAGCCTTGATGTACGAGAAGATCCGCTCGCGCAAAACTGTTCCTGAACTTTACGAGGAGAAGCTGATCGTGAGTGCACTGTATGCGCATCGGCCTGACGCCAGGCCAACAATGTCCTGACTGAGGAGGAAGTCAAGTCGGGCCGCGGTGACTACCAGAACATCATGAACGATGCACTTGGCAAAGTGGCGTCCTTCAAGCCCAAGTCTGAGATGCTCGGCGGCAAGTGGAAGGACATGGTGTGGCCCGCTTCCAAGGAGGCCAAACCTGATCCCGAGACCGGCCTCGCCGAGGACCGCCTGAAGGAGGTTGGTCGCGCTAGCGTTGAGCTGCCTGACTCGTTCAACTTGCACTCCCGCCTGAAGCGCCATATCTCTTCCAGGCTGAAGGGTCTTGACAGCAAAGTCGACTTTGCGACTGCCGAGGCCATGGCTTTCGGCACACTCATGCAGGATGGCTACGACGTCCGCATTTCCGGCGAGGACGTTGGTCGCGGAACCTTCTCTCAGCGGTGAGTGCGCCACTTGACCTTGTGTGAACCCCGTCTGACCGCCGCAGCCATGCCATGTACGTCGACCAGAAGGACGAGTCATGCTACGTTCCCCTCAACGACTCTCTGAAGGCGCAGGGCAAGCTGGAGCTTGCGAACAGTAGGTCACCAGCATAGGCCCTCTTGCTGACCAGCAGGTTCCTTGAGCGAGTTCGCTGTTCTCGGGTTCGAGGTCGGCATGTCGTGGGCGAACCCGCGGTTGCTGCCTATCTGGGAAGCCCAGTTCGGTGACTTCTTCAACGGCGCGCAGATCATGATCGATACCTTCGTTGCCGGAGCCCAGGGTGAGGAGCAAACAAAGAGACATACCTGACATTCTAGCGAAGTGGCTCAAGCAGAGCGGACTCGTCATGATGCTCCCTCACGGCTTCGATGGAGCTGGTCCTGAACATTCTTCGTGCAAGATTGAGAGATTCTTGCAAGCCTCGGACGACGGCACGGCGACTCCGACCCACGATGTGAATCTTATCGTGGCCAACCCCTCCACCCCAGCTCAGCTATACCACCTGCTGCGACGACAGATGATGCGAAACTTCCGCAAGCCGTTGGTCATCGCTTCGCCGAAGGGTCTTCTCCGCTCTCCTGTGAGTACAGTCCAGTGCATGCGGTTAAGCACCGCGGCCGCGTCTTTTTGCGCGTCGGCCCCGGTTCGCCCGTTACTGGGACGCTGGCGTGATTGGTTCCACTGTCGATCTCGGATTCGCTGACGCCACAGGCTGCGGCGTCCCCTGTGCAGGACATGGGCCCAGGTACGAAGTTCCAACCCGTGCTTATCGACGCCACCGACAACGCCCAGCGCGTCATTGTGTGCAGCGGCAAGCACTACTATACGCTGAAGGAAGCTGCGAACGCCAGCAACAAACCCGTGACATTCATCCGTATCGAGGAGTTGTCGCCCTTCCCTGCTGCCGAACTGAAGGAGGCCCTGCAGTCCGTCAAGGACGAGAATACCCCGGTGATTTTCGCGCAGGAGGAGCCCGAAAACGCCGGCGCCTGGTCGTTCGTGAGACCGCGCTTGGACGCGGTGCTGGCGGAGCTGGGCAAGTCCCCCTCCACATACGCCGGACGAAAGGCTGGCGCTACCACGGCCGTCGGAGTGGGCGCGTGGCACAAGGCTGAGGCGGAGGCGATCGTGAAGGCTGCTCTGGGGTCTTAGCCTTCGGAGTTGCGTCAGCTCGCCACCGCTCATGTTGAGTGTGCGATCTGTGGGCGAGCACTATGGCAATCGCGGGCAGAGCCTTCGTAACGACGCGGAGTGGTCGTGAGTGCGACTCCCGCTGTGATACTTTCATTCAGCTGAATATCGGGACGTTCGAGTGGCGTTCTTGGCATTCGAAGGCATAGGTTATCTTTAGATGAACATGAATTACATGAAGATACGGCTACCGTCCCACTATTCCACCATGCTTAAGTGAGCTGTGGGCTGCAGGTAGCGGGACACACGCACAGCACATGGGATATACCGGATTGCCAGTTCCACTCGCCTGGCTCTAGCGCTGTCCCCCACCGCTCGCTTGGTAAGATTGGTGGGGGGGGCTGACTGATGATGACTAAAGCTCCGCGTTTCGAAACCGCCGTGGCGTCAGTCTTGTCTAACGCTGTGCGCCCTGGCGCAAGCGCAGATCCAAGCTGGCGTCAGAGAACGTGCGAATGCGCACGCGATGTTCGGGAGCAGTGGCTGCCGCAGACAACCGCCGCCGCCGAATACTCACAATGTTGGCGAGATAAGCCGCAGATCACATGGGGCATAGATCGGTCTGATTAAGTCAAGTGCATGACGAGATCTGTCCGCGTGTCGCTGCTGGCGCTTGTGGCGCATGCTTGAGGCATGCGACGAGCTGACATGCTTCCATGCTACAGCGGGCACTAGAGGGATGATGATGACTGGCAGATGACTCACTAGACCGTTTCCAAACTGACCAGTTCATCCAGTACCGCGGGGGAGTTGCGGAATGGACGCTTTGAACGTCTCCTCTCCGCATAGCTTATGCGATCTAACGGTTTTTGAGACGATGAACGGCTTCCGCTAGAGGTTAGCCTGAGGGGTAAACAATGAAGCAGCAGACTTAGCACAAGCGTGCACCAGGCTCTAGGCTCTAGGCTCGGCAGTGACCGCCGCTAGGCTGTTCGCCGTTTTCTGGGGCACGTCACAGAAACCTCTTCAGCGGCTCGTTTCGACTCGAACAGCCACTCGAACGGCTCTCATTTCCGCTAGCAGAGGCATGCAGATACTCGTTAGTGCCGAACGTCGGACTGGGCCAAGATGAGATCGAACCCAGACAGAACAACGTGCCGCAGCTTGCCCGCCGCATTCCTTTGAGGTGCCCATTAATCCTTGCGGGGCGACGGCGTAACGAGCCGAGGCAGGGCCTGGGATAGTGGGATACGGAACGGACCAGAGGCGCGGAGATGTGTTGTAACACTGTACTTGGAAGAACTCCTGCTGGACCAGCATGGCCCATGTGTCCACTAACGAGCACGACCATTCCCACTTTTGAGTGCATGAAACGACATCGTAGTGAAGCCATAACGCAACACGGCTCTGTCACGGCAACTCGCAGAAAGAATGTGCCAGAGCATCCGCGGACCTCGGTAGCTCGATATCCCACAGCCGTCACCGCATTGGCGCGGTATCCCCCGCAAGCTTGTGGAGGTCCCCGCGAGGACCCCAGCACCTGCCCCGCAACTACCACGGAACCCCGGAACAGATAGGACGAGTCTGGTGCGCACATATCCGCGCTCGAGTTGCGGTATGGCGTAACCCCGCGTACGAACGCAGCGCAGCATCGCTGATCCCCGTCGCACAACTCCGGGCACGGCTCGCTTATCCCCGACGCTATCCCTACTGAAATAGAACAGCCGCCAGCAGGAGCACAAAGCCAAGCTGGGCCAGACCCGAAACATCCCCGACTTCCGGCGGCCCATTCAGCCTCATCTTCTGTCTGCTAACAGCCGTTAGCTGAATCCAGGTCAGCAGGTCAGCGATTGGGTCAGCAGGAGTGTCAGTGGCGGCCCCAGCGGCCGAAAGGAAGGGTGGCGACAGGTTGCTAAGAATACTCGAATATGTCGAGACAGACCAATGTCGCTCCGAGGATGAAGGGCGCGCCGCAGACCGGCTGTCAGTACACGAGTGGGCAGCGCTCGCCGCATTCCGGTGTTGCCATCGGAGCGGTGCCCACATGTGCACCCGAGGGGAGCGAGTACTGCGCCGCATGCCGCGGGTGCGAAACGCGGCCTGCACCAGGGGCACCTAGGTTTCGTGCTGGCTAGCTGCGATGGCTGCGGTGGTTTCTGTGGGGGCTCTCGTGTGTCGGCGGCAACTGCAGATGAGTAAAGCGCAACATGTCAGCAGAGAGTTGTGGATGGAGCGCCGGCTACGACCGCGGTCGCCACACTGGTCCGCGCGCCACTCCTTTGACCCTTGGCCGTTGGGTCCTTTGGCCCCTGCCTTCGTCCGTCCTCTGGATGGCGGCGCCACTACGTCGGGCAGCTGCGGCCATGCCGAGCATGCCGAAACCTGCCCTCGCATCGGCGACCGCGGGCGTGCGCCGCTCACCGCGCTCGTACTCTCTGCGCCGGGAGCCATGAAGTCATGGCTCGCTAGCGCCGTGTCTTATGTGCCAACCTTGTGTGGGTGTCAGTCAGCCTGAGCTGCAGTTTGCGATCTGAGCTGCTGCGGCCCTGGGTGTCTGTGGAGCTTAACACGGTGCAGCAACATAACATAACACCTGCAGCACGAGTGCTGGGCAGAGGAGAGTAAAGCGGCATGTCAGGAACGAATATGTCGTTCCGGGAACGCCAAAAGCATGCTTCCCACCAGCCTGGGTGCCGACACTGACCTTCTGCTTTAGGGTAGAGGTTATGATCTCATAGCGTGAGGCAGGCACGTGGTTGTGGAGTTGCGTTTTTCGCCTACCTTCGCCGTGAATCTCGCCAGACAAACCCATCACCGTCACTCCGCGGCGAGGAAATAAGCCTGATCTGCGTAGCGTGGGAGTTGCATGTACGAAAGAGATGGACCAGGGAGAAAAAATGCCCAGAAATGACCGAAAATTATTACACTGTGTTGGCACCTCCAGCGGCACAGGGTCATGGAAAACATGCGGAGAAAACTCCAGACACGGGTCAACCCAAAACGCTTGGGTCCAGTGCCCAACGCAGTCCAACCGAGGCAGGGAGGTATCCAGGAACGTCGATCACGGTATGTGGCATGCTCCACCCCAAGCACGTCTTTGCTGATATTAATGGGGTTTCCTATGGAGCGGGCTATGCGGGCAGCGCTGAAGCGAGAGGATAGTGCAAGAGAATACACGACCCCACCTGGCAGTTCGACATGCCGAGTCCATGCCACGGTCCCGAGGGAGTGGGGAGGACCGATCCCCCCAGCTAGTTCGATCTGCGCCCGGCGCGACGCGCCTTGCCCGTTCTGGAGTTGGAGCTTGGCTCGTCTGGGTGTGACTCACCTCCGCAGTCAAGCGAACTCTCCAAGATCCACTGGGTAAACTACAAGCCGGACCGGCAAGACTGCCAAGTATGCCTGGGCTTGGCTGGCTCTCCGAGCTTATCGCAGAGTAGTGACTAGCACAAGTGCACCAACGCCGAGGGGCTCGGCCGTTTCCTAACTCTTGCATTACCCATCTCCGCAGCGCCCAATACTCCCAGCCTGTGCGTAAAGCGGTCATACTGAGCCCGTTCTTGCCTCTTGTCGAGGCAGGTCCGAGGAACCGCTTGCCGCCTCCTGTCGACGGGTCAGATTGAATCCAGCACCACCGAGGCTCACTCGGCAAGCTCATCGCAACGGCGAGATCCACCTCTTCTCCACCAGCTAACACTAGTGTGGCTATCACGGCTCCTCTTTAGCCGTCCATGACGCCAGGAAATACAGCAGACCCGTGTGCGTGGCGGATACCCGGCTGCACCTGCCGTCATCGGTAGCATGTTGGAGCATTGCATTTGGAGCTCGCTGCCACCCATCGAAGGACAGGGACCTGTGCGGCTCCAAGGAATCCATAATGTCTCACAGGGCGTACCGTAAGCCAAAGTTGAAATATGAGCGCATCACTCAGGGTCCGTCTCCTCCACCGTTGTTGACCTCCGCAATGTCGCCTGTGCCGAGCTTCCTCCTTCAAGGGTTGCATGCATGCAACGAATCTCGTGCCACACTCCGATTCCTGTCGATGTGTGAGGCTCATTTGGCGAGGCTGGCGATGGCGAGCCAGAAGAAGCTCGAGAAACGTCCGCACACAAACAGGGACATGGAAGCATTCCGATTGACCTCCGCCATACGAGGTATCCGCCACGGACCGTGCTGTAATAATGAACAGCGCTCCGCTCGATGCAAGAGGCTAACACTGGCGACCACGGGGCATTCCCCGCCACGCATCACATGCAACGCCGGGGTCTGGAGAGGCCGGTGTCGGGGCCATGTTCCCCATATCTCGCAACGGTCAGCTCAGTAAGCGCACATATCACGCATTGCCACGAGCGCGCGTGACTTGATGCAGCACCTGGCGCCGATCGATGGATCTCTCGGCGGCTGCAACCCCGCTTGGTTCCGCTGCATGCATTGCGAGCTCTGCGCGGCGCCGAGACGCAAAGATGCCGCACTGAGACCGCTGACCGAGCCCACATTCAAGCTTCATCGAACCGAAGCCGTCGAGGCGAGCGAGACGTGGTCACGAGTCACGGGTTCCATACTGTTCGGCAGCAGTGCACCGCCGGATGCTCCAGTGGAGAGTCCCGGCTCCCGCAGAAGCTCTGCCGTTCTGCAGCCAGAAGGTCGCTCTGGTTCCAGCGCAATCAAGCCGTTCATGGTAGAGCGTCGTGCTATTTCTGACATCATACGCCGCAACGCCGCAACACATCACGCTGACGGTCCGCCTTTCGCTGGGTCGGGTGGTTCGGATATGGGGGGAAATTCCCGACGGCCCACTGAAAGGGGACCCTGGATACACCCTTCTGTGAACATCTTTCTGGTACTTCAGCGAGTTGAGCGCATGGTGCAGCTGGTTGAGAGGACAGCATGGAAAGGGGTACAGGGGAGGATTCATGCATCATGCATGTTTCCTGCTGCGCTGGGCCAGAACAACCAGCGTGTCATACCGTGGGAACCAGGCACATGAGGCACGACAGGCACGATTTCGGAACCCGGCACAAGCGCTGAGGGGTTGATCGTACTGGCACCGTTTGTCTTAGCGCAGTGATATGTTGGTACGCAGGGCACGTCGTGCCTGTGTCAGGCGTGCCTTCTGGGGCCTGGAGCTTCGGTGTTCTGAAGCTTCACGGCGCGTCAGTCAGCGCGTTTTGTCAGCGAGCATAAACCATCCTCCCATCCGTCCACGGCACAGCGCTACTGGCAGCCGCATCGGTGTCGGCAATCTTATCATTCTCCTTGGGGATGATGTACGCCTGCCATGATATCACGATTCCCAGCTCGCTTGGCCAGAGCCGCTGTCTCCTGCAGGTACGAGATTTCGACTCTTGCACGACAGCATGGGCAGCAACGGGACACTCGGCCCGCAGAGTAGAATTGAGTCCTCAAAATCAGCTCGGTGATCATCTCTGTCACCCATGCCGCCGCTCGTGTGCTGATCTTCCAGCTCTTCAATGACATCACAGCTTGGGGCCTCGATGCTTATTCCGAAGCGTAACGATGCTTGTCCGCTGCCGAACGCTGGTGCGCACTGTCTCCGCAGCAAGGCCGCGCCGCATCATAGCTATCACAGCTGGAGCCCACCGAGAAGACCGAGCTCACCACAGTGCTCTGATTCCAGCCGCCGAGCTTGCTAAATTACATTGCATCGGCCTTCGGGACGAGTGGACGGTCTGGTGCCCGATCGCCGCTGCGGAGCGTTTCCAGTGAACTCTTCGGCCCCGCACCGGCGCAATGCGCCTGCATGCCCCAGGCGTGCAGTAGAGGGGAGCAGCAGCGTTCGCGAGTCGCGAGCCGCTCGGCGGCTCGCCGAGCATCCCTACCTCCCTGCCTCCCACATGGCACTCAGCTAAGCGAAAGGGGGTTCCCCATCCTTCGAAGTAATCAGAGCCCAATCGATGAGAAGCGATTACAGCAGGGGTTAAGGCCCGCCGATGGCATTTGATGATCAGCGGGTGAAGAATCGCTTATCGCTTGTGCCTGATGTGGCTACTGTGAGAGTGAGCGTTCGGTCGTCGGCGGGGCAGGCATGCGGAGCAACGACGAGGCCCTCCCGATACCCCGACGCCGACGGAGTGGAGCACGGAGCACGTGTTTGTGACGCGCGTCGCGTCGAGACCAGGCGATGGCGTTAGCTTATCGCTTCGTGGAGATTGGCCCAGATATGCATGTGCGCAAGCTTTTCTGGACTCTTGGTCCTCGGTGCCCTCCTTTCTATTGCTGCGCCGTGCCCCGTGCCCCCCGTGCCGTGGGTCATGGCCGTTCCTCGTCCTCCGAGGGTGGTCCGCTGACCGGAAGCTGCAAGGCTCAGGAGGCCCGAGGGTCGCTTAGTGGTGCGCAGCAACAGAATGGCCAGACACTTGCCAGACCGAGCGTGTCAATCATTAACAGCCATTGGTGGCAAATGAGGGCGCAGCGCTCAGCGCCAAGTGCATGGTAGCGCACGATCACAGACAGGCACTAGTGCGGACGTCACGGAACGCGTGGAACCAGTGGAAGTTCGCGGGGAGTCTGGCTAGTGTCTCAACGATGCGCAGCATCGAGGCGGTCGCGACCATGCAAAGTCGGGGACGATCAGTTCCGAGATCCCATAGATCCCTCTCATGCCCATGCACTCATGCATGGTGCCACGATGCCACGCGTGGAGCGCGTTGTCACGCGCCGCCATGCATCATGCTTGTCGTCAGTCCGTATCGGGGACTGGGTCACGGGCCTTGCGGAGCAAGGTATGCGTCCATTTCGAGGATCTGGCTCGACCATTGAGTGATTCAGATTTTCGACAAATGCGATTCAGCGTCATGGCAGCCATTGTGGATGCGATTAGCGTCCTTGGCATGAAATATGAACGCATTGCACCGCGTGAGGCACTGTATTATCTCAAATAGGTAATCTCAAATGAGTATGCAGCATCTCAAATGCATGAATGGACGTCTGGACAACATGGTTGGCCTGGGTGAGGGTGATATTCTCGGAGTGCTGACGGACTCGACGGCCGTAGGTTTGCGCGGCGAAGTGCGGCGGCCGTTGGCATGCAGATCGGCCTACTGCGTTCGTTGGTGCGGCTCTCTGCGGGACTCTGCGGAGCTGTGGTCTAGCCAACCGCCAGTGTCAGCTGCAGATTCGTGCAAAGGCTATATTTATCATGGAAAGCACCGCACCCATCACAACGCAGAGACAGCTGGACCAGCTGACTGACAGCCGCCCGCGAGCGCGTCCGCCGACCGCGCGCCGGTGCGTGCGGCTAGGCCGAGGGCAAAGGCAGGGAGAGTATGGCGCCTGCAGATCTTGGGGCTGGACGTTCTGAGACAGGGCTGGTCGCAATGCATTGCTCATGGCCTCATGTTGTGCACAAGCGACAGCCTGCTGACGAGCTGACGCTTTCATTACGCACTCTGCTGTTGATTCGAAGAACTCCGATGCGTGTCATGGACTGGAGTGCTCTACCGGTTATGTTGTTCATGTTCGATGCGATGCGCTCATTCCAGTCAAGAGTTGTGCAAAAAGTGCCCGATGGCCGCTGCCGTCAAAGGTGCTGGGTCAGGCTGTCAGGCTCTCTGGGGCAACGGCGCAGGGTCTGCGCCAAATCTTATTGCATAATGATTCATACAGGGCGATAGGCCCGAGGCTGCCGTGCTGACCAGATCGTGGAATGCCTTGCTCAGCACTCCCAGCTGCAGCGCACGAGCCAAGACCTTCGGAGCCGCTGACTTGGCTACCCCGTCAGCGTTCCAGCGGCCGCCATCCGTTGGCATGCTGGTCGCCCGGCTGGCCCAGCTGGTCCAGCACGCCTCTCGTCTGACCCACCGCCGACCGCATCATAGTTGCGCCAACTGATATCATCACGCACTGATGCTTACACCACTCTACCGGGTCGCAGTGCTCAGGTCGCGCAGTACCTCGCAGTGCCAGACGTAACTCAGGCCCCAAGATGTCATGTCCTGACTCGAGACATGTTTTCGACATCGCTGGCACTCTGTGACTCCCACCCCTCAGGTCCTGCGACCAGCTCCCTACTCCCCCACCACGCGTGCGGGTCGGACGGGCGATCGTGTGGGTGTGTGAACATGGCATAATCAGAGATCTAGACCCAGAGGCTCGATGTATGATAGCATTGGCTCGTCTTCTGTAATCGAGCGAAAGCTACGGAAGGATGCCGCACGCAGCGGATCAGTGTTCGGGGCTTCAGGCGGAGCTCGCGAGGGGCGGGTAGCGCAAACGAACAGCAGCGCAAACGAGCGCAGGGAAGCGCAGACTGGCTGCACTCTCTTGCACGTTGGACAGCACTCTTGCATCAGGCCCGCAGGAACGACTATCAAGTATGTCATGAACGGAAGGCCCGATTAGCCACGGTGATACGGTCGGTCATGTCGGTCATGACAGTGATCTGGTGATCCAGAGCGGGCCTGGAGGGGGAGAAGGCACATGCACAGTCCGCCCGAACCCGAAGACGTCTGTAGGATTGGGACGTGGTGCGGCAATGGCGAGAGCGACGAATAGACGAAGGGGCTCGCGATGAACCTCGGGTTACTGCCTGGGGAAGCCAGACGATGTCCGAGAGAGAGAGGAACAAAATTCGAGCGTAAGCCTGGTGTGTCAAGAAAGTAGCGAGGACAGGGGCGACCCTGGGCAAGCCGAGTCCCTGAGCTTCCTGACCGCACGACCCTGGACCGCCCCTGAGATGGCTATGATCCCTATCACATGCATCAAGACCCCTTTTGAGCCCTCACAGCTCTCCGCCGGGGGCTCGCTGCGTCCGCTGCGTCCTCTGCTCTCGTGCCCTACGCCCTACGCCCGCTCGCCCGCCGCCCGCCGCCGTCCGCCGTCGCCCGTATGCTCTCTCGCTCGCTGCGCCCGTACGCCCGTGGCCCGTGGCCCGTCTCGTGCTTAGGTGTTTTTCCTGGAGTCCTACCTTCGGTCCTAGTTCCTGATCACTCCTGCGACCGCTGGTTATCTCATCCACACCACTCAATCTCGTCCCAACATCCCAATCAGCAATATAAAGTCTGACCCCCACAGACTCAACCCCCCTCCCCAGCCATACCAGCACCACCACCACCGCACCGCAGTATCTGCTACCCCTATCTTGGTCTAGACTCGTTGCTCCTGCCACCCAGCTCAACGTTCCAGTACCTAGCCCCTTCAGCGACAACAACAAACCACCTGCTCCACCGCTACCACTACAGTCACTGCCACCACAGCCACCACAGCCACCACACCACCGCCGGTACCCACTCCACATTCACCAGCGACAACCCAACCCCACCACTCACCGGACGACAACTACCGTCTCGGTCTCCCCCGCTCGTGTCTACCGAGATTGCATTGACTGCAATCGTCACCAGCCTCTGCTCCCCTGTCCCAGACTTTAGGGCAGTGCACCCACGCCAGCGGCACTTGCATATCAGCTCGACACAGTACCGTCGTCCGGTTTACCGTACGAAAACACGGCTAGTGCCCAACTAGCAACAGCAACAGCCAGAGGCGCCAGAACCGCCGGCTCGGGCGAGCATCACGGATTACAAACGGACGCCGCCATTTGCGCCAGGAGTTCCCAGCACCCGATCCACATACCTCTGACTCAGAGAGGCTCGAGGCACCTGAACGTCAAACACCCTCGGCCGTCGGCATCGGGCTATCCAGCTATCCCTTGTCCATTCCTCTGCCCTCGTGCATCGATCTGATCCCCGCGATCCATATATATCTTCGTACATCTGTACTCCCCCTCCTACACCCACCACCACTGCAACACATCCCTCACCATGGAAGCTCTCTCCGCTACCGCTCCCCCGAACCTCTTCGACCAGGGTTCCGTCGACAAGGCCAACCTTTTCGTGAGTATCCCCAACCACCCTCACCCCTCTCTCCTCTGTGGCACTCAAGCCCCCCGGGCCTCGGCCACCTCGGCCGCCGGGTGTACCCCGGCACCGCCGGTCGCCACCACTGGGCAGTCGCCGGCGCCCATCGGCCACCACCATGCATTACACAACAACAACACAAGGACCTTCGCTAATGCATAGCAAACCATTGCTCCCTCATGGGGTAACTACCTGTACCAGAACGTGCTGCCAAGTCTGCCCGCCGACTGGCTCGCGAACGTTGGCCAGGCCGCCCAGGCTGCCCAGCAGCAGAATTCCGATGCCCCCAACAACGAGCTGTTCCAGCAGTGGAACGCGCAGCTCCAGAACATGAACAACCAGGCTGGTCCTTCGAACTACAACTACTACTACAACCAGCAGTCCGGCTCGATTGCGCCGTCCCTGCTCGCCCCGACTGTTGGCGGATCGCCCTCTGCCGCGCCCGCCCAGCCCTCTGCCCAGCCGCAACCGCAGGCCAAGCTTTCGATCGATCTTGTCGACTCGCTCGTCTCTCCCCCGAAGACTGAGGACGGCGAGGCCGAGGATGCCGACGCGCGGAGCCATCACTCTGCCGAGTCCTCGAACCACGAGCACGAGCACGACGAGGGCGTCGAGCGCGACGGCATGATCTGGGGCATGAAGGTCGAGGACTACCGCGCTCTCTCGGCGCGCGAGCGCAAGCGCGTCCGCAACCGCATCTCGGCTCGTACCTTCCGCGCCAAGCGCAAGGAGCACCTGAACTCGCTCGAGTCGACCCTCAACTCGAAGGACCTCGAGATCAAGCTCGCGCACGAGGAGAACCTCAAGCTCAAGCGCGAACTCATCGAGCTCAAGCGCCGCCTTGCGCAGTACGAGGGCAAGCCGTATTAAGCTTCCTTTCATTCGAGTGCAAGCAGCGAGTTCAGAAGTCTTTCCATAGCCAGTATAATTCGACAGCGTCGAGAAACCCAACCAGTGTATTAAAAGTGTAGCTATAGTAATCCATCACCACACACCATCATCCTCATCATCACTATTTCGACTTCACTCCGCCGAGCCCCCAAGAACACGAGCGCGGCGACATTAGAAAACAATATCCATGCATTTGAACTTTGCCTAACACTTTCCTTGTTGCATTGTTGCATCGTCAGATCTCGGGACCGAATGCTAATGTCTTGACCCTTGGCGCGGGCACTGCTCCGTGCCGAGCGTTGCGAGCCAAGAATACACGAGAGTTGACCAAGCCATTGCGCGGAATCGACACCTCAGCGTAAGCAAGCATCGGACCCGGGCACTTCATCGGAATGGGGCGTGGGGGGCGCACAGATGTCTCATCGTGTCAACACTGGGGCGCAGAACAGAACAGCGAACAGGCGGACCGCCAACAGGGGCCCGGCCAGCTGCGGCCAGGCCCGTGGGTCACTCAGTTACTCATCTTTTTGCATGCCTTGCAGGCCTTGCATGTCGCGGCTCGTGAGTCAGCCATGTCAGTGCTTCTGGGCGCCGCACCCATTCACCGCAAAGCCGCAAAGATCTCTCGCAACGCCAGCTTTGTCATGTCGCTGCGTCCAGCCGCTGCGCGCTCAACTGCGCTCGCTCGAATCCGAACGCAGCTCGAATGCCTCGAATGCCCGCATGCACAGCACCCCAGCAACTCGTCCCGATCCCGGCCGGCCGGATGCCCGCAGGGTACAGATCATGAGGGCATGGAGGCATGAGGGTATGAGGGCATGAGGGGTATCCATGCATGCACCCAAGGTGACAGGGCAGGACGGGGCGAAGGGTGCTCGGCTGGGTCGGCTCGCTGTGTCATGGGCGATTACTCAATCCCGTTGATCAGCAGCTAGCGGCCAGCAGCGCTGCGGGCGCTCCGCGTCGGGGAACGGGCGGATGCGGCAAATGCGGCAGTCTCTCCACTTGCGCGAAAATAGCGCCTGCCTGCCCTCCTTGGCTCACCCCCATGCATGGCGCACTGGCTGTTCTAAACATTGCGCTCATAGCGTTAATCGCGCTTTTTCCAGGCGAACAGCGCTTACAGCGCGTTAGAACACGGCTAGCTCTGTGCTAAATGCACGGAATGTCGGCCAACCGCTAGCGAACCCTAGTGCTTGCTATAGTGCAGCGAACAGAACCCCCTCTCCGTCCAAGCTGCGACTTCCCCAATGCCAAGCATCGGAGCGGCGGCCATCCCAGCCGGCGGCCAGTCTGTGCACCGCTGCGGACTCCTTCAGACACCTTCAGACCCCAGGACGAGACCCTCGGCGTCGGCCAAGGCTAGCAGAAGCGCAGCGGCATCCTGGCGGCAAGGCAAGGGGACGACGGGCACGATCGCACGACTGGCGGACAGCCGTGGTATGCCGAGGCACATTACGGGCAGGTGACATGTGGGTTGTCCTTCTGCTCTATCCTGCTCTATCCCTGCTCTACCTCAATTCTTCATGGCGCCCGGTCCTAACCTCACTTTGGGGTTGCACGGGATGCATGGGGGGCCTGCGCGGAGAGAGCGCTCCTCTCCGAAGCCTCTGTCCGAACGTGCCCCGACGCCCTCCCCAAGCAACGGCCGGGCGTCTTCCCCGTCAGCTGACATTCGCCGCGCCACAGCAACAGTGCTCGGGCAAAGCCCGTTGTTTTGCGCGCGCAGATTCGGAGTTGCACCTTGCAACTCCGTTAGTGCTACACCCCTTTCTGCACTAGTAGCTCGACGTTCGGAACTGTGTGTTGCATTTCCGCCTTCATTTCTCCCCGTGCCCATGCTCGTCCCCGTGCATGCCAGGGCAACCTGCAACGGATAGGCCAAAGAATGCACGTGAACATGCGGGGCTCAGTGCTCGCTTGGACAAACGGCCGTCTCGTACGCGGACCTGTCCGCTGGCCCAAATTTCGGAGTGAGGGAGACGGAGAGCGGAGACACTCCGTTCTTTTTGCCCGCGGATCAACTTTATCAGATCTCTTTGCTCTCGTGACGGCCAAACGCGGAGGCTTTTCTCCTATCGCCCCCTGTTCCCAGCCCTGCTCCAGGCCAGATCTGCGATCTGCAAGTGTAATCTCCGCGCAGCGAAACGCTTCGCAAGCGCACAACATTCTTGTTCCCTTCTGCACCGGGTGGCGGACAGCGGGAAGACGATCAAGAAACACATGCGGTGCTCGCTTGCTCGCGGTGCCCGAATCACGTTCGAGACAGCAACGCTCGAAACCAATCACACGACACTCCGTCAAGACCGAGACCGAGGCCGCTCGTGGGGCCTTCCTCTGGTACGCTGGGCGAGCCGGCGGGAATGGCCTGATATTTCCGCACTACACCCTCGCCTTATCAGACTTTCCGCCCTCAGGTCTTCACTCAAACTAGAACTGAATTCTTGATCGAACATGAAAGCATGTGGTCGAACAAGGCGCCACCCCAGCACAGCTGCATTCAGCCAGATCTCTGCATTCACCTACAGCTCCTGAAGAACCCATGACCCACTGACTACCCAGGACGTGACTCGAAGCTCAATCAAGAGTGCGGCGTCGGGATCGACCCCTCGCCTCTCACTGGCCCGTGCTGGCCATGACGTGAGGTCGTCGGGTGGCGGTGTCCAGGAAGTGGGAAGCACGCTAGTGCTATTCCGAGAGGTGTGCTCTTCTGTTTCTCTCCTACAGCAGGCATCGCAGGCACGACAGGCACGAGGACAAGAGCAGTTTAGCGAGCGCCTCGCCATCACTTCATCCCTGTCAAACCCTCCGTAATAATTAATCCCTTAGGCTCAGCGTCAAGGCTGGCCAGGTCGACCCCAGCAACGCTGCACCGCGATACGACGAGGCTGATACGAGGCTGATACGACGAGCTAATATTGTGCGCGCATTGCGCTGCTTATTCTCACCAGTACCGCGGCCGCACGCACGATGTTCGCGGCGCGCAGCCTCGTCGGACGAAGTACCGAGACCGAAGCCGGCGTGCTGCACGTTCGACAATACCAGAAGGGCTGCCCTTCATTATCCCCTCGTGGACGTGAAGCTGACACTGCCTGCCACCCCATGGACCACTCTGATCCGTGACCCAAGAACTCGGTCGACTTGATTCGGAACAGACGACCCGCCGATCCGAGATTGCTGCTTGATGACCATTCAATCGTCATCTGGATAAAGCAGGAATCGGCGCCCACTGCTGCCCACTGCTGCTGCCCACTGCTACTAGTCACTGCTGGCACGCCGCTGCCCACGGGCTGCACGGGCTGTGTTCCGCCAGACGACCAGGTCCCAACCAGGTCGCCAGGTCCAAAAAGTCAATGGTCGCTTAGCCTGTTTCCCAGTTTGGATTTCAGGGTTGTGTCACCTCCTCGCGGTGCGGTTCGCTGGTGCTGGCATCGTGTTCGGACTCAACCTTGTTTTGCCCTGCGAGTGAGTTCGGGCATCCAGCGGGTCCGAAAGCGCAGCAGGTCTCCCGACCAACCACCGCGCCGTCTTGGACGATCACCCCTCGATCACGACTTGCCGCAGAGGTACCTCATCTCCCCTGTTCTGGCTCTCCTGGCTCCTCTGGTTCGTCCCGTCGTCTGCTGCGCTGCCGCCCTCACTGTCCATTGGGGAGCCGAAACTGGGGGACAAACTCCGGAGCGCAGCGTGCCTCTCGTTCGGACCACTCGGACCGCTCGCCGTGACCAGTTCAGTCATAGGGCGGAGCGTCCTGTTGACCGAGGCCATCACCGAACTCTTTTCGTTACACCCTCAACACCCGTTCTGGCGCCGTGAGCTATCTCCATTGCACCGCTGCCGGCATGGGCAGCTTGAACGTGCTCAACACAGGTTAAGGCCGAAACCGCCCTTCGGTTCCTTCGTTCGTTCCTTCGATTGAGATACCAGTTCGCTACCCTTGCTGGGCGGCGGTCAGTGCCGATGCCCGTGCTCACCGACGGCCCCTTGCACTAACCGCCTTTGTATGTGGGAGCGTTACTCGTGAAGAGGCGGCCTGACACCCTGTTTCGACGTTGTCCACATGTGGTACGCTTCACGGTAGAGTTCGGATCGACCCCTCTCGTCATGGATTCTGGGAGTTCCGATATCATCGTCCCGACCCGATCTTCCTGGTGTGCGTGCGTTAGCTGACCGAGCTGGTCACCGAATCCTGTGCCTTCGCCAATCTTGCCTGGGGCTGAATCACACTGACCACATGACCTTGGGCAGCCGTTTCGCATGGGGTGCATGACTCACATGATTCCTGCACCTTGTTCCCTAACATCGCAATTGATATCTCTCCTCTGTACGGTCACCTTCCCAACAACCGTCTCAGAATTAGCCGATGACTGCTAACCCTAGAGGTCGACCGAGCCTCCCCATGACGTGCAGACACGCAGCTGTTGCAGGGCTTCGATCTAGGTCGAAACCAGATTCGCGATAAGAATCGGGGTACTCCCATGTCGCGCACGACTGCTCGACTGGCGCCATCCGAGTCACCGAAGGCCGTCACGAATGATGCAACACACATTCAACCTTCATGACGATATGAGGGGCCTGCGGCGTCAGCTCGAGTTCGGTCCTCGACAAGGTAAGGGATTCGGCGGACGATGAGCCGCCTTGTGAATAGTGAGTCAAAGCGCAACCCGCTCACGACGTTCTCGTGATCAAAGGGAGCGGCTAACAGCTTCGGTCTTGAAAACTGACGGGCTCGACCCAAGATCCTAAGAAGGCCAGTACGAATGCACTCCAGACTGACACGGCTGCGACTCCGTTGCCTCATTCCGAGGGTTGCGATGAGTAGCACCCTCGCTCTGTCATGTCCGAGCTCACCAGTGCCTTGGTCACACAGCCGTGCTCAGACAACAGATTCGCATACCACCGAGGACCCTGCAGTCCTTTGCCGGGTCATGGAGCTCCGCAGCCTTATACACGCCGAGGTATGCTGGAAACGTCATCGCCGAGCCTCTGTCATCGTGGTGGCACCTGAGGGTCGCCTTGCGACAATGTGTGGCACCCCTTTGGCCCGTCGGGTGGTACGCACACGAGTGGGTCCTTGAACGCTGTGTTGTTCATTGCGCGGCAGGCAATGGATAGCCGAGGCGATTCGCAAGACTGAAATTGCGTTTGGAGGAGCATGTTTGTGACTTACGACGCAGCTGCAGTGTATGTATCTCACGACAGGAGACTTCTCATCGGGAGCATTCGACTTTAAGCCCCCTGCCGAATTGTTCGACGAAAGTCGATATTGGCTGCGTGGTCTGAGAGAACACTCCAGTCGCTACGAGGGAGGAAGGGGGGAGGGGGCCTTTCGAAGCCCCTTGAAGCTACTGACGGTCATCCTGTCTCAACATTCGCAAATGCTTGGTGACACGGCTGTGAAAGGGGCGAGGCCGACGGATACCACAAGCGTCCACACGGCATGGTGGATAGCGACAGTCATGTGCGAGACATGGCGGGATCTTCCAGGACAGGATCGAGCGCAGTGTAAGGTGTGTTTGGACGGAGCTTGGTGAGACCGTGGGGACTAGCGGCCCGATCTTCCGAAGCGGTCACCATGAGTGTAGGTGGCGTGATTGGTTAAGAGCGGTGCTGGGCATCTGGGCGTATCAAGGTAGGAGCCGCAGGTGGAGAGACAGGGTGAGCGATTGCCCTCACCCGGTAACTTGCGCAGCTTGTGCACTCGGTCTGGATCGAAAAGTCGTGATGGAGCCTCCACGCGGTGAGGGTCGTTCTCCGCGAAGCATGGGGGGTTGGTCGGAATAGCGGGGTGCTGGCGGTGTGCGTTCGGTGCAGCGTTCGGGCGATAAGGATCAGTGGAGTGTCAAAGCGAGCGCGAAGAAGGCACTGAAGCTGACAGATGGACAGACGCTTGCACGAAATAGGACCAGCGCGAGTTTGTCTTGCTCACGTCCTCACTGCTCACCACGATCTGAAACGCCATGGCACTATTCGCCCGCTACCTCGCAGGTGGTTCCCTCGAGGGCGGTTGACGTCAACTGTAACTCCAGACCATGCAGACCAGCGTGTACATGTGTCTGCTCCCTGGACTCATGGACTCATCAGTGTTTTTCAGTGCCAGTTCAGGAAGTGAGCGGCAAGGATTGAGGAAGCAAATCTCACTCATCATGGGTGTGGTTCACGGAAGCACCTGCGATATGTACCAGTTGCCTATGCCCCGCCCTCGCTGTACTTACACAGCTTCTAATCCCGCAAACTGCTGCAGCTGTCATAAGCTTATCTGCGCGAGTCCTGATCGACACGACTGCGTGCTCGGCACTGACGTATATATCCTGCCCGCGACGTTGTATCCCGAAGTGGCAAGCGGACTTGGCTCCGTCGTGCCTCCGTCCGCAGGGCCGCAATGTGGAGCGCCGATCAACTCCCCGAACCCCGATACTCCGAGCTCCGCACCGCAGCGGGGAGAAGCTCCTAGGCACGTTCGGTGGTCGTGCGCGCTTGTTGATCGTCGATTGCTAATCGTCGTAAGGGTAGGCTTGGCGTGACGTCGCAGAGGAGAAGAACGCTCAGCCGCTCTTCCGCTCATCCACTTCTCTCTGCGGCTGCGCTGTTTGTCCGTCGATGTTCAAGCTTGCGTTTCTCAGACTTGCACTCGGCGAAATAGATTTCAAGGACCACGAATCTACCTGGTGCTGGGAGACGCCTCGACGTTTGTCTGCCCCGTCCAGCTCCGACCGCCTGTCTATTCACAGTGACAGAGTCTGGAAGTCCACGATGTCAGTCTCCTGTGAGTGACGCCTGCCTTCACAATCAGCCCAATCGTCAGTCCGTGCAGTCGTCCGGCCCTATCTATCTAGCCCCTAACTCCGCAGCATGCGGAACCACGACCGCAGCCACCAACAGAGGGATCAATACGTCTGGAGTGCAGCTGGTGACTTGCTTTGCGCAAGAAATCAGGCGCGCCACCCGGCTGTCGTCTGCCGGCTATCGTCAGTCGCCACCCCCTCGCCAACGTGTAAGCGTAACCACTCAACGCGTACACGTCGACACGTCACGACTACGCGCGGGCTGCCCTGCCCGCTGACCTGCCGTGTACCGTGTGCCTCCCATTCAGTCACGTACGAGGAACGTTGGACGTGTCCACATTCCAGTGGTCGCCGTTATGCCTTGCATGCTACAGTCAGTTCATCCTATGCTACATCGGCCCGGTTCGACATCGGAGACTGATACAAGGAAATGCCGCTCGGCGTATTGGGATCCATGTCCATGTTCTCCGGGTGTTCATCGCCGGTCAGGCCCTCGTATCCTTGAGGCCAGTTGGCTCCGCCAAACGTGGAAACCGCCTAGGACTCCAGCGCCCTGTCGATGTGCTGCACGATCCGGACGAGCTCTGCGCGCAGGTCACGCAGTTCCTTCCTCCGCCCTGTGTCACCTGGGAAGTGGACTTCCTTCCGCGGCGTCGCAGGGGTGCGCAGGCTGCCCTCGGTGCAGAGGATGCCGTGGCCGCAGCACGGCGCCGCTTCCACGATCTGCTGGGTCAGCTCAATTCGGACAACCGGAGCCCCCGAGAGTGAAGAAGGACATCTGTGGAGGGGGCGTCGTGGGTAGGGGGAGATCAGAGAAGCCAAGGCCACGTACCGAAGACGATGGGCGGAGGTACCGCCGAAGCCTGATTGTCATCAGGATCCCGATCCCGGCGACGAAAAGCACGCTCGTTATCGTCTCGAGTGTTGGGTACGGGTATGTCGGGTGTTTGCTGAGAATGTTCTGTGTTGTCATGCTGAGAGGGTAGTTCGTATGTTATGCGTGTCAAGACGGGACTGTGAAGACCGGAAACACTTATCGTTAGCGCATCGTTAGCCGGACCCGGGCATGTCAGCGCTGATGACACTACGCTATGACTAGGTAACTGAGATTGTACACCAAATGCATTCTTGCAGGACATGCCCGCATGACCCGACGCACGCCCACGTCGAGCCTTTTGGCTCTTCCGTCAGTCGCCACATGACGGGAAGAAAAGAGGAAAGAGAGAAAAGGAAAGATAAGAGAGGAGGCGGAACGAGTAGGAGTTTCGCTGTCGAAGACCAAGATAGCATCGTCACTTCATGACTTCTCAAACTTTCTTCTGATCAAACAGTTCTTCTTGCTGGAGCGCATCGCTCGTCTGTTGTCTAGTAATATATAAGAAAAAGCACTTGTACACCCTTGAACATCATACCCAAAGAGGAGAAAAGAAACAGCCACAGCTTCCCTCATACAGAGGCAGAGGGTGTGTCGTGGTGGGTGGCAGAGGTAGGAGGAAATGTGATAGAGGGTGACCTGCGCCTTAGGCTCCGAAGCCGTTCGGACCGGGAGGAGGGTAGAGGTGACCGGGGATCTGGCCACCGAACATCATGTTCTGATGCATATCGTTGATGTCGATCGATCCCTCGGCTCCGGGTGGCAACCACTGAGTGGCAGGGTGCATTCCGGGAACAGGGGCCGCAGTGAAGGGCATCGGCTCCGGATTACCAGGCATGGCTGCAACCTGGATGACAAACTGCGTCTCGAGTGTCGCAGGGTTCCCAGCACCATCGATGAACTCCGCACGGGCGAGCACCTGGACTGGAGGCTGCAGCGAATCGGGAACACCAGCGAGCTTGGTCCCGTCCTCCCAGCGGAGCCAAGGTGGAAGCGAGCCCGGCGGAGACGAGAACGTCGGTTTGATGCTGGCAGACGGGGCCATAGGGTCCCAGATCTTGGGCTCCCACTCGTACCGGTGGTTGATAATGGCGACCGGTTGGGGGAGGATGATGATGCGCCTCTTGAAGGGGCGGAAAACCCAGCCGCCTCCCGGCAGCTTCTTCGCGTCAACGTGCCAAATGTGATTGCCCTTGGACTTGGCTTTCTTGCCGTCGGCGTTGAAACGCGAGATGAGCTCCTGGTGCCAAAGGTAGACTTTGACCTTCTTGATCGACATGGTCTCTTCGGTTATGCCGCGCGATTGGAGCTCCTCATGGAAAGCGTTGGTGAACGCCTGGATGCGGAACTTGAAGGGACGGTAATCCGGAGACTCGTCCAGACGCTGCATCTTCTTGGGCATGAGCACCTGGTGGATCTTCTCGCCCTTGCTGTCGCACATCTCAAGATCCGAGCAGACCTTGTTGAGGAACTCATTGAAGATCTTGTCCAGCTGCGCGCGGATGTCGTCCGAGATGACTACACCAGACGTATTTCCGACGTCGGCCATCTCTGGGCCCGCTGACGAGCGTCGTCGCTTGGGGCGGCGGGGCTGGGTGTCGTCATCGTCGCCTCCGTCATCATCGTCATCATCGTCGTCGTCGACCGGCGAACCCTGGCGCGACTGCCAAGCCGATGGGGGCATAGACGTTGACATGGACAAAGCGTGACCAGGCTTCACAACAGACGAGGAGCGAGCCCGAGCGATAGGGCGCCCATCCGCTCGGTGCTCGACCACAGAGGAGCGGCGTGACTTCTGGCCGTCACCTTGACCCTGTTGATGCTGCTGCTGCTGCTGAGAGACGACGGCGGCCGCTGCCGCAGCAGCCTGGACTTGAGCCTGTGCCTGCGCATGGGCGGCGGCTGCCTGCTGTTGGGCGACGGCTTGCGCCTGAGCAGCTTGAGCGGCTTGCGCGATTTGATGAGCGGCCTGTGCTTGTGCCTGAGCTTGGGCCTGCGCTTGGGCTTGGGCCTGCGCTTGCGCCTGGGCCTGCACCATTTGCTCCATGCCTGCCATAACAGCCGCGCTGTTATCAGGCATCCACTGGCCATTCTGAGGCGACTGACCCCGGGACGGAGGAACGGCCGCCAAAGGGGACGAGATCGCCGGGGGATGGTGCATTCCGACAGCTCCTGCGAAGCTGTTGGCACCTCCGTTGATCGGAGTGGTCGGAACCGTAGCATTCTGAACCGGCGGGTGAACCTGGCTTTGAAGCTGGTGGGCGTTCGGAAACGAGTGCGAGTGAACAAGCGGCGGGGCAGAGACAGGCGTCGGGTGCATCATGGTCGACGCAGCCGCAGACATCGAAACTGGCGAGGTAACGGTGGGGGTCGTTACCACGCTTAGCGGCTGCTGCTGTTGTTGCTGCTGCTGCTGCTGCTGCTGTTGCTGCTGCTGCTGCTGCTGTTGTTGTTGCTGCTGCTGCTGAGCTACTGGCAGAATACTTGCCAAAGCGGGCACGGCCGCAGCTAAATTAGGGGGGGCCATCGTCTGCTGCTGAGCAGTGGGCGAGTAGTTCATTGGCGAGATCGTCTGTCCGTTTGATCCAGGGGTGGTCTCACGAGGTGTCGGCATAGGAGCCATACCCAGGTCACTGGCGATCTCGAGTTGAGTGCTAATCTGTCCAAGAGCTTCGGGAATTCGTTCACCTTCACCGCGAAGGAGAGCTTCCTTGGCGTTTTGAGCTTGACTGACAATGCTGAAGAATGTCAGCAAACATTAAACAGAGAGAGAGCGAGGTGGTGCACTGGCAAGCGGCAGTCAAAAGAAAACTCACGTGTCAAGCATCGTCAACCTCTCCATTGTCAAGCGCTCCGCAATGTCATTCCCGGTGGGCACCGCCGAACTCATCTGTTGGGCCACATTCGGGTTAGAAAGGATATTCGCGGAAGGGTGGCGGCTATGGCTGGGTCGAGAGGGTGTCGTCTGAGAAGGGTCTTCCATAGAGACATCGCCCAGAGCCACAGCCACCTGGGACGCTGCATGGTCTCCACCTCCAGGGGTTGTGGTAACAACGGGTGAGGCTGTACCTGAGCCGCCGTGGATGGCGGTGAACGACAGATGCGTCGGGACAGCCGAGACGCCATTCGCGGAAACGCCATTTGAGAACTGAGGCGCTCCGTTATCTCCGGCTATTGAGGTCGTCGCTGATCGCTGGCGGAGCTGTTGGGCGGAAGGCATCATGCGCACAGGTGATGTCGGCTGGGACGCTGGAACTCTATATGACCCAGGGAAGGTGCCTGTTGTTGATGGCGCTGTCAATGGTGCGGGCGGAGCCTGGTTCATGCTGGCGCCGGTGTTTATCCGGGGCTGAGTAGCAGATTGCGGCTGCTGTTGCTGGGCCTGGCCATTCATATGGGGAGCGAAGGCAATTCCAACACCCGAGGTCTGATCACCACTGTTCGCAGTAGAGGCCATAGAAGCCTCAGCAAATCGGAAGTAGTCATCGGAGGGGTCACCAACCAGGGACAAGCTGGTCGCATCGGTGAAGGGCGCGCTTGTGCTGACCAAGGAAGCGGGAGACATGCCGGCAGAGAAAGACAGGGCTGGGGGAAGGGCAGAAATGTTGAGGCTCAAGTTGGCAGGACGAGCTTGCTGCTGTTGCTGTTGCTGTTGTTGTTGTCGTTGCTGTTGTTCTTGCTGTTGCCTCTGGGCAGCAGGGGATTCGCCGCTGGACCCCTCGGACGGGGGGAAGTAGTCACCCCCCGTCTGAGAATCGCTCTGCGAGTCTATTCTGCTCATGTCAGTGACTGATTGGCAAGGGATGGGAGACTCACGTGGCGGGGGAAGGTGGTGTGTCAAGCTGAGCACCAATCCAAACGTCTGCTTTCACGGCACAGGACGCTCCTGGGTCATCAAGTTGATAAGGGCCGTCCGGATAGATAGTGTTGTCGTGATGGACTGACCCGAACGGGGGGTTATGCCCCAAGGGGTGGGTGAAAGCAGAAATGGTGGGTGGGTTCGCAGTAGAAGAAACCGAAGCTACAAGCGAGTCGAGGCTGGGGAGCGGAGTCAGCAAATGTCGCGATACCTGCCGTCTATGTGTGCGTGCGGTGCTGGGTCGACGCTGGATCGGAGGCATCGGAGGGAGATGGAGGAGACGAGTGAGGGACGAACATCAAAGTCAAGCGAGAACAGATGAATGCCAATGCGTGCAATGTTCACGTCAGTCTGCTTCGCATGCAGGACCGACAGTGACGGGGGCCGCGCACGAGACAGACAAACGCTTCCACAAAGCTCGGGAAAAGATCCCCAACGGTCGAAACCGAAGAGGTGGGTGCGCCGGGCTTTCACTAGATCTGTAACCCTCACTAGCGTCACCTGTGTGACCTTTGGGTGGTGTGTATGCGATCTCCCTAATCGACTGGGTGAGATTACAAGACCAAGAGCTGGATGGATTTCCTTTTGAGAGCTAGGTCCACCAACTCAACACTCGGTCCACACTCCGGCACCTGCGCCTCTGCAGGCGGCAGGTGCGACCCACTTCGCGTGCCACCAACCGATTAACCGGGAGGATGTGGTATGTGCCGCGAGCCCTAGATGCCAGGCCAGCAAGTGGGCCTCACTCCTCGTGCTACGCAGTAGGATGCTTGCCTGCCACCACCCTTGCGCACCTACCAGCACTCGAACCGTGCACAGACACCCAGACCGTGAGCTCTGTACAGGTGTACTCACCGAAAAGCCCCGATACACAGCGACTCTGTCGTAGCAGCCGCTGCAGAGAGGTGGAACTTGACTCAAAAAGCAGCAAGGCTGCCGTTCGGTCAGGCTACGGGTGGCGTAAACCCCAGGGAAGGCGGACGTGGACCGAGACGAAGGGCGTCGCGTGTAGAGAGCGAGCAGTCAAGGTTATTAACTGCTTCCGAACGTCGTGTCGGGCGTGTAGGTTGCAGTCTGGCCTCGCCTTGTCCACGCTTGTTGGATTGCGACACACACAGCACACGTATCACGCAGTTGAGGCGGGAATCGCGAGGAAATGTGTACGTTGGATGGCCCGTACGGTAGTGACCACTACACAAACGGCAGCGCGTCTGGATAGACCGGTGAGTTCGAGCGTGCTGGCGGAAGGGGAAGGTCGAGCAGTCAGTCGTCGAAGGGGGCGACGGTCGATACAACGAACAATGTCCAAGCGAGAGCGCGCTTGAGACTAGGGCTGTGTCGGTAGACAGTCGACAGTCGAATGGGACAGGGAAGGCGGTACAAGCCGTGCACCAGGTACCGCGTTGAATCCTTAGCGGGAGCGTGGATTTCCGTGCTATTGGGTATGAATCTCAGAGTGATCTGTCGAGCACAGCGGAACGTCCTGTCGGTCAGACCGAATGATGGATTTCGGTTCACCGATTGTCGCTTGATGCCGACCAAGAGGATTGGACGGGTGTCGCGGCACTAGGATGCGAGCTTCCACTGTCAATCGAAAACTTGAATCGAGGAAGCGATCAAAGAACGAGCGTGTGACAGTGTTGGCGCAGGGAAAGACGGACGATGGAGGGGGAAGGGTCGAGCAGTCGAGGGTGTGCGTCTGGCGTCTAGATGGATGAGCGCGGGGACGACACAGAAGGTCGATTTTTTGGGCTTTCGAATCTGAATTGATACCGAGACGACGGTCGAGGGATCGGAGGGGTAGATGTGTCGTGAGTCGAGGACGGTGCGGTAGGGAGTGTGGATGCACTACAGTCCGTGCAGACGATTTCGACAAAGATGGGCGAGGGAGGTGGATGGGGGATCTGGATGGGGATGAAAGGGAAAAGGATTAAGGAGTAGGGTGGACCAAAAACCGACGGGCGGTAGTGGTCGCTGAGAGGTAATGTAGAAGGGCAATGGGTGGTGAGCGAGTGATGGACGCTGGGCGAGCCAGGCATGAGGACGACTAGAGAGCGGAGGACGCCAGTGCCAGCACCTGGTAGGAGTAAGTGCAGGCGCACAGGCGCACAGGCGCTCAGGCGCACAGGCACGTAGGCTCAGGCCGCGAGGCTGGCCATGCTGGGCCTGCTGGGCTGGGCACGAGTGGCCGAGTGGGAGGAGAGGGAGAGTGCAGTGCAGCCAAGGGCACGAGGCAAGCCAGGCAAGGGAAGGGCCAGTCAGGACAGTCAGGACACTTAGGACGGCCAGGGCCGCAGATGCAGGACCACAGGGCTCACAGGACCAGTCAGGTCGGCCAGGTCGAGGAGGTCGGTCGGCCATGCGGGCGAGCTAAAGCTAGAACCACCGTCGGGCGAGACCTTGACAGCAACCTCACCCCGTCTGGCGCTCTGGAACGCAGACTTGCCAGCATCAGCATGCATGCCCTCGGGTCTGGTCAATGGCCAGCAGCAAGCGCCAGAAGTAAGTGGGCACCCTGATTGGTCAGTGGGTCAGCTGTGCTATCAGGCCTGAGGCACCTGGCGTGTGGGTGTAGTGCCCATAAGGGTCTCAGGGCTTCGATGGATTAGGTACTAGCTTCCATGTCAGAGGCGTAGACCTCGCCCGCGCCCCCCTCAGTCGACGAACCGGAGTACGAGGTTAACCTATCAGCCTGCTCGTGGTCTTGAGTAGCCGCTGGGCAACTGAACCGGGCGATACGGCGTTGATGGTTTGGCAGAGCATCAAGACAGACGAGTCTGACCAGCTGCGCCGAGTCAGGTCCAATCAGGTCAAAAAAAGAGACGCCAACGCTCGGCGGTAGTGCGTCCGACCCTGAATTTTCTTTGTGGACGACTTCCGCCCTCGAGCCAGCCCTTACAGGCCCTGCACCTTTCCCTGGATTATGGATGCATCCCTGAGTGCCTCCCCCTCTCTTGGCTTTGACACAACTCTTTGCGCCAGACACAGAGTTAACCATCAACGTAGGAACACGAGTCGAGACGATCTCGTACCTGTTACACTCAGAGTCTATCAGCCCAGCCCACAATCTTCTGCCCTGGCCCCCTTTGCGTCGCTCGCTCTGTGCTCCCCAGGCCGAGCAGACCGGCTTTGTTGTTGTTATCGTGCACTCGATCTGCATGTTCAAGCGAGCTCAAGGCTATATCGGCATCTAGTCCGTACTGCCCCCCCTCCCTCGTTTCGATCGGGCCTTGGGCTGACACACGGCGCTCCAATCGCGAGACAGCTCTGATAACTCAAGACGAAGGCTGGCGGCTGGAGCCATCGACATCAAAGGAAGATCCCGACATCCAGCCGAGAGTACCGAAACATGCTGACATCATGATGACATTTGCAAATGCTGACGGAAATCAGGTTCTTTTCTGCTGGCCACAGCATCCAACAGCGCAGCCCCAAGAAGGGCGTAATCTTGGTACCTTGACCTAGTTGCCGACCAGGCTCCAAATCTGAAGCACAGCTACTGTGAAGCCCGTTTGTTGCAACCCTTGGCTTGGTCCAAGCGGCCGTGTGCTTGGATGCCATCGACTCTCGACTCTGTACAGGGACTGTTACCCCCACTTCGCTATCTGCAGATCTTGAGTTCGAGTTCAAGATTCTAGAACCTAAGGATTTTAGAGTCTTAGGGGCTGCTGCGCTTTAGGCCAGGATGATCAAGGACGAGCCAGGATTTCGTGTGAGGGACGAGGCCCAATCGTGTCTTGTGAGCAGCTGCTGGATACTGAGCTGTCAGGCATGTCAGGAGCCAACCAAGGTGCCATAACGGACAAGGAGCCTGACAAGACGGTATTGCTGGTGCTCTGAGGCTGGTACGGCCATTCGAAGACCCCTCAGAGAGCGGGGAACAAGCCGATTTGAGCGCTTGTAGGATCTCGAAAGGTCGAAACCAGGAGGTCCAGGACTCGTTAACACCTCAGCCTTCCGTTGTAATGGTAAGAGATGGGTATTATGAATATTCTTAATGCTAAAAGCCAAAGTTGCTCGTTTGGGAAAGCACCAGACGACACAGGTCTGTGTCCAGAACTCTCCTTAGATGATGCAGAAGCTTGGTACGTGATGGCGACGTGATAATTGCCTTTTGCAGCAACCGCTCAGAAACAAAGTTTCCACCCAGTCAGGTATCGCCAGGTACGGCCTCTCTGTCCGTCTGTCGTGAGAGAGCGGCTTGGGCGGTATGCTCATCGTGGGAGCCCAGGTAAGTTTGGACGGCGGTTCAAAGCTGAACCGTCTTGATGCTGCATGATCACGGTCGTTCCCAACATGCCGCTCCAGCCGTCGGCTTCGCGCCCACATTGAAGCTCAAGGCCTTGTGCCTGCCGGTGGGCCTCGGTTTGCACACTGTCCGTCCAGACCGAGGGGACAAAGCACGAAACAATGTGCTGCAGCTCTTGTACGGCTCCTGGCGTAGCACCTGTGGGCTTGCAGCGATGACGACACACAAACACTATCCTGGTCACATGGACTGAACATCGGCCGTGGGCCGAGGTCGGAAGAGCGACCGGAGCCGCATCGGCCTTGTTCGTGACTAACTTCATACAGCTATTCCAGTATTCAACAGCCGTGGAACGCCTCCTCGGCAGCGCGGCAGCTGCGGACTGTGGCGTCAAGGTCCTCGCACTGTCTGAGAACGCTAACAGCGAAGAGCCGGCCGGTTGCTGGTTCAGTGATGAGTTCTGACGAACGAGGTCGGACCGGTTGGTTCGGATGGTCGTGGAATAAGCTCGGGCCGATGCCTGCTCCCTCTGGGCTGGTGCGGGATTTACACACTGCAGTGCATCGGTAGCCTTGCTGTTGTAGTGCCGTACTGCAGTCCCCGGGCCGATTCCCTTTTCGGGGGCACCTGTCTGAGACGCTGGGAGACAGTCGACCCTCATGCCTGAAGGCTGGCCGGTGTTCCCACAAAGGAAGAGTACGAGCTCGAGACTACGAGGTGGGGCTGAAGCACGTGTGCACCGCACTCCTCGCTTCCGCTTCAAACATGCATGCAGTTCTCGTCATCTGGCGCCAGCGGGGGCATTCATTCCAGATACAATGAGCAGATGGGCGGCTGCGGTGTTCACACTGGGCTTTGGGGTTCGGACGGATCCGATTCACAAGGAGTGGATGGCGAAACGAACGCTCGTTGTCGCCATAGCAGCAGATGCTGTGCGACGTGCCTATCAGCTTTCTGGACTTTATGGATGGCCAGCGGCCAGACTCTATCAACAATACAAGAGGCGCAGGAAGCAGCTTACGACGCTTCGCGAGCTTCGTGTCAGAGTCTCCAGACATGGACTATGACGACGTTCTGGGCCAATGCCATCACAAGCGGGTCCCCGTTCAGGATGAAACTTGGCCTTGTTGTGAAGGTCTATTTCATCGCCCGCACGAAGTGTCCTGGGGATGATGGGTCCTGGTCCTGGCTTTCCTGTTCTGACGCGTGCTT
This sequence comes from Trichosporon faecale, assembly GCA_039545375.1. NCBI lineage: Eukaryota > Fungi > Basidiomycota > Tremellomycetes > Trichosporonales > Trichosporonaceae > Trichosporon > Trichosporon faecale. The sequence continues at coordinate 2,540,590 of BCLU01000003.1, read as the reverse complement.
TCGTCTCTTGACTTTGAATATCCTGGACATACTGTGAGCTTCCATCTTTCGCGTACCTGTCTGGCCCCTTCACAGGCCGCGGTTCCTCTCGCTCATAGGGCACCCATAGCTTGCTCATAGGAACTCGCACTGTATGCCAACTCATGACGGATTGCTTATTGAGGTCCGCCGAGGTCCTAACTATCAGCGAAGCTCGAGACATCACTCGGGTGAATCGTTAAATGCATTTTAGGAAGTACGCTTGTTAGGCAGTGCTTGCTCTCTGAGAGCTTGAGTGCCTGTGAGCATATGGGAATACTAAAGGAGCATGTGCACCGTCGTGCCGGCTCGTGCCAGGCGTGCCAGGCGCCTCTATTCATGATATTGCGCATCGAAAGCAAAACGCTTAATCCAAATTGCATGGAAGCCACACATGACTGGCCCTCCTATCTTCGCTTGATCGGGGGTGGACCTGGCACGACTTGAAACTGATGTGCCGCACTTGCAATGCCGTGATAACGTACACTGCTTTTATCGGGGCCTTGTGTTCAGCCGTTGTCTCTCACGCTATCGCTGCTGCTCCGGCATGCAACAGACGTGCGTACGTGCATGGCTTTCAGCAGCATGGTGGCACATTGTGGCCGTGGGCTTCGTAGTCAGCAGCTCCAGGTACGAGAGGCGGACTCCTCGTCCCCGCGAATGCAGTGTAGCCAACGAGATCACGCCGTGCTAGAGTTCGCACTCGTTGATCTCGTGCATAATCTCACGCAGCAAACGCAATCGGACTCACAATACTTTAGGGGCGGAGAACCGGTTGATCTGGACCGCTCGGAAGTCCAAGTTGACCCGAGAGATTGAGCTTCTTGTTGGCCAGCGGGTAATGAAGGAGGCGGAGAACGGCGATCTCCCAGTGCCTCACCATGTCTGGCCACCCCAATCCCCTCCGACATGCCGAGCCCTCCCTTTCCCCACGTCCAGCATTTGTACATCACCGGCGCTCACTGGACGATGAGTCATACTGTGTGGCATCGGACGCTGTAGCTTAGGCGGATAGTTGGTCCGATGGCACCCATAGCTTTAAGATGTGGCACGTTCCCACGGGCGATCTGTGTCCTTACGCTTAAGATGATAATTGTACATGCATATGCGAGTGATTGACTGTTCATATCCGATTGACTCATGTCCAACCTTGCAATTGAGCGCTTCATCTTGCCATAGAGGTTGACACGGGAATGTCTCCGACGTCTTGTGCGATGTTGAAGTGAGGCGAGACCGGCAGTTGCCAACTTCCTGCCAATCGATCGTCGATCGGCCGACGATCAGGTCGACCCTACTAGTACTTAATCTCCGGTAGCGGGTCAGCCATGATTTCCGAGTAGTCGAGAGATCCGTCCTTATCCTCATCGACCTCGGCGATCAGAGCACTGCGGTAGGCGTCAGCTGTGGTCCAGGACAAAGGTGAGTCGGCCGACAGACACAGCCAACCGCTGCCTCAGGACATTCCGTGGACGACGGTGGGGTCGCCGCCATCGATCTTGGCGACAAGCCCATCGCATTTAAGGTGTCCGAACGCCATCGGCGTTGCTGGTGTCGTCCGCCACATGCCCAAACAGGCATGCGCCGCTCACATATCCAAGACTTACACGTTGTCGCCCTTTATCATGTACAGTCCCAGCGAGATCATTTCCACCCCTTTGTCCGCTGAGTATTCTCGCTCGACGCTGTCTGACAGAATCAAGTTGCAGTAGTTGTCGTTGCCCTTTAGCCGGCCCTGAATCCATCAGCCTCACCGCTCCTGGACCTTGCATCAGTCGTTGAGCTCACCACAATAATTCTTCCGTCGTAGAGAATAACCTGTACCAACTCTGTTCGTTAGCCGCCCACTCCGTTTCTCGGCCCAAGTCCCTGCCTGCCTAGCTGTCCCAAACTTTAGAAGAGCTCAGAAAGTGATCGCTTCAGCCGCCCGTTCGCTACCCCGGCATCGACTTTGACGCAAGCAATGATGCGACGTCAGAGGAACTCACGATCACGAAATCCTTCGAGCGCAGACATGAGGGGCGACAACCGCTGCGGCGACCGAGACGAGAGCTATACTTGCTCTGCTGATAATCGGCCCAAGCGGGGTGAGCTTCTAAACTGACGGGCGTTCGGGCTCGCGTCGGTTGTTGAGCGGGGTCGACGCGGTTGTTGTTGTTTTCGTGACGTCGTAGTGATCTGCTTGTGAGCTGACTTGAGGCGGTGACCACGGGTGACAGGCCGCCGCCTGTTGGTTTCTGGTCTGTTAGCCGTAATTAATCCCAGATTCCGTGTCATATCACGTGATACACGGAATCAATATCGCATGGCCAATCCTTCTTAGGGACCTGTTTCGTAGGCCGGTCTGGCCCCGCCTCAGGCCAGGACCAGGCAACGGCCCTTGATTCTTGAATCGTGCTAGACGTAGGGGTTCCGGCAAACCGGCTGTGTTCGCTGGCCTCGCTGGCCTCTCAGGCATGGCAAGCCACGATTTGGCTGGCGGGAATTGCTTCCGTTCCGTACCTCGGTGCAGAAGATCCCACCCGACAGGACTCAGGTAATGATTTTCGACCCAACCGAAACGAATCAGGCGGCAAAGCGGATCGCAGCATGCCAAGATGAGCAAGGGCGATTCATGCGCCATTCATAGCCCAGCCTGCAACCTCACGGATACCACCATGAGCAACGCATGGGTTCGCAGATTGATCGCGCCATGTTTGCATTACAGCCAGAGATCTGTTAGCAGCGGAAGGGCGCGCTGGACACACCGGGTGCGGGCGGGGCAAGCGCCGGTCAGCGGCGTCCGTGGGAGATCCAACCAAACGAGGTCGTGAGACGAACAGCACTACAACGCGGCCCCTTGCATTTAGTCGTTCGGAAGGTCGTATGGACGGGCGAGCGTGAGCGGAAGGCGAAGGCCTGCGAGCACTGGCAACCCGTCCATGCCGTCCAAGTAAGGTTGCGGTCGAACTCGGTGAAGCACAGACGAGACACGGTCAGCCATGGCGACGATGCTTTGCCACTTGAAGCCAGCCCATTGTGGTGCTGCAGTACAGACCGCCTACGCCCAGACACAGGCAGGCGCCCAGGCGCTGGGCGTTCGTTTGGTGGAGCACAGCCACTGGGCTGCTCTACATGTATGGGTGTTGCCCAGAGGCGCAGAGGCACAGAGTGTGCTCAGCAGAGGGCGCGACAGCGGCAAAGTGTGTGAAGGCACACAGGTCTGACGTGCATTCGAGTATCGAATCGGTGCGAGTCAGCCTCAGCGATACGCAGACATCGCAGTCATCGTCGCTTGTCAGCTCGTACGCACCACCGTCATTGTCTTGCAGCTTGCAGCCGTCGACTGCACGCGTCACCTCAAGCCCGCGCGACTCCGATTCCGTGTGCGCCGCACTTGGCCTCCAAATTCCGGAGACTTCTCAAGATCCCACAGCACCCCACACTACCCACGGTCACAAAGTTTTTCGTAAACTGCACCCGGGCGCATTACAACGACAGCAAGGTTGAATACCAACTCGGTGAACTTCGCACGCCCGTTGTACAGCCTGCACCAACATTGCATGAGATCAAGAATCAAGTTGTTCTTGCACTCTTGCGCCTCCAAAGCCCTGCACGCTACAGAGCGTCGACCCACCGTGACAGCTTGACAGCTCGACAGGCCGATTCCACCACCCAACAGACCAATTACCTACCGCCTTCCCGCTCAAGCCCTCTTCCTTCCCCTTATTCCTATCCCTAACTATCCTCCCTCCCTGCCCCCGTACCCAACGACCCGTACCCACAACTCAGCCGTCCATCCATCCAAACTCTCCTCATCCAACCTTGCTTGCTTCTCGACAATCGACCTCTTTCCTCTTTCCTCCCTTGTTCTCATCTCCACCCTCCTTTCCTTTCCTCGACCTCAGTAATCCTTCAGTCGTCGTCTCCGCCGTCGCAGTCTCGATTATCCTTTTCCCCTCAACCCCTCTCGACCTCCCTTCCGCCCACTCGTCCGACACCCCCGGCCATCTGTACCCGCCATGGCCACGACCCATGTGATTGCGTCCAACCCGGGCGCTCACCTCTCCAGCAGCGGCCATTCGTCGAGCTCCAGCAACATCGTCGGCGTACACTACAAGGTCGGCAAGAAGATTGGCGAGGGCTCCTTCGGTGTCATCTTCGAAGGTATGTAGATGCGCAGCCTGTACCGTTGCGGGCCTGGCAGGGATCTCAGGACACTCTTCCGCCTTGCCCAGCAAACATCACGCGTCGTTCCGACACGCATCGTTGCCTTTCCGAACTATGGGGCATCCACTCACACGCCGCAGGTACCAACCTCCTCAACTCGCAGACGGTCGCTATCAAGTTTGTGCGTATCTAAGACGAGTCAGGACAACACGTCCCGGTCCGTGCGAGTGACCATAGCTGACATTCCAACAGGAGCCTCGCAAGTCGGATGCGCCACAGCTCCGCGATGAGTACCGCAGCTACAAGATTCTGAGTGGATGCCGTGAGTACACGAGTGGGCGGAGGGGCAGTACGTTTGGCTGACAAGCTCCAGCGGGTATCCCTCAGGTGTACTACTTTGGACAGGAGGGCCTGCACAACATCCTCGTTATCGACCTTCTCGGTCCCTCGCTGGAGGACCTCTTTGACATGTGTGGCCGCAAGTTCTCTGTCAAGACATGTTGCATGACAGCTCGTCAGATGGTAGGTGTCCCGTATCGTAACCTTCGGGTGCAGAACGACCGTTGAACTGATGTGCCAGTTGACCCGTGTTCAAACGATTCACGAGAAGAATCTCATTTACCGAGACATCAAGCCCGACAATTTCCTCATCGGACGTCCCGGAACCAAGGGTGCCGGTGTCATTCACGTCGTCGACTTCGGTATGGCCAAGCAGTACCGTGACCCCAAGACGAAGCAGCATATCCCGTACCGCGAACGCAAGAGTCTGAGCGGAACTGCTCGTTACATGTCCATCAACACCCACCTTGGTCGTGAGCAGTCTCGCCGTGACGACCTCGAGGCTCTGGGACACGTCTTCTTCTACTTCCTTCGCGGTGGCCTCCCGTGGCAGGGCCTTAAGGCTGCCACCAACAAGCAGAAGTACGAGAAGATCGGAGAAAAGAAGCAGTCGACGCCCATTGCGGAGCTTGGCGAGGGCTACCCGCCCGAGTTCGCCATCTACCTCAGCTATGTCCGGAAGTTGACCTTCGACGAGACGCCCGACTACGACTTCCTCCGCGATCTCTTCCTGACGGCCCTTCAGAACGCCGGTGAGGTCGACGATCAGGTCTACGACTGGAACCTGCTGAACAACGGCAAGGGATGGGAGGCTTCAACTTCGCACTCAAGCGCGGACGTTCAGCGTCAGCCCACCAGGGACCGTAACCGTGGTGACCGTGTCGACCGCCTCCGCAACGGATCGGGAGGTGGGAACAACGCGTCACGGGGGACTCGCAAGTCTGGCTCGGCCCTGCCCAACGCCAGCAACCAGGCCATTGTCGGGGTCAGTGCCCCGTCAGGAACCCGCCAGCACTCCTCGAGCCACCCGTTCGCTTCTACCAACCAGAACAACCCCGGCTTCGACGGATACGACGCGCAGAACGCGACTGGCAACAAGGCGGCTCAACCTATCTCGCCAATGAACGTTAACAACTCTAGGCCCGGAGCTCCTGGGCAGCAGCACGACGGAGATTACGTCCCGGAGCGTCGGGGTGGTTTCATGAACTTCCTCATGTGCCGTGGCTGCCGATAGACGGTGCATCTCCAGCGATGACGAGTCTGAAAACGACGTCCACGATCTTATTTCGCTCTCCTTTCCACTGTCCTTTTCACCGCCTCACCCGCCGCTCCCGTTGTTTCCGGATATGACGACGCGATCCCTCATCACCCCACCAGCACATCACAACACACAGCACATCGCATTCCATCCCCGTCGCGTCTCTTTCCACAAAATTCCTGGCCTATTGTTGCTGTCGCTTATTGCATCTGCACCCCTAATCGTTGTGTTCCGACTGGTTACCCCTTGGCTTCACCCTATCACCCACAGGCGGTCCGCGCCTCGATACCCTTCTCATAGTCAACCATTCACCGCCTCCGCCTATTCCTCATTTACGACGATTTGTTTTGTGCATAGACCTGCGTCATGAATGTGTGTCAACACACTCCAGTTCCCATGATCATGACTTGATTGCTATGGCGAGGGTTCGTAAGAGGTAGTTGGACGGGGAGGTGCAGGCTAAAAACGCGGATGTGACTTGTGATGGTGGGATGGCAGGGGTAAAGGACAAGGTTGGAACCCTGTGCTCCCACCACTTCATTGTGGAAGCCGTGGTGGGACTCAGTGGTTTGTCTATAGCCGGTTTATAAATGCTCTCTTAGATACCAAACGATATTTCTAGATGCGACTTCCTCGCGTGCACCCACTACCTTGATCATTATTGGCGATCGAGGTTCACAGTTGGGACCCTCCCCGATGTCTGGGGCCGTCATGCCATTAACATCACCCGTCGCAATTACGATGGGAACGCCTTATATCACCATGAGAACTGCAAGAGGAAGACCGATGCAGTGCGACTGTGCATACTGAGCGGACATTCCGTGCATATGGTTGCTCGTAGGCTAACTGGGTTAGACGGGTCGTTAGTCTGGCTAGGTCGAAATGAGGCAGGCGTAACCATTGTAATCCGCGAAGCTCTGCTGTAGTGCTCGATTGGGTGTGCGAGAGGAGCTTCTACTAAGCTAGGCAGGCCAGCACGTGCCGACCTTGCGCTACGCGGTAGATGCTAGTAGCGATGAGCATGTTAGAAGCGAGGAGAAGCATGATTCGAAGGAGAAAATCGCTCATGTCGATTGCACGCGGATCATGGATCTGGCACTACTAGCACAGCAAGCATCCAAAGGCCAAAGGGTGCATGAAATGGGTGATGTGATTGTAAAGCGGCGCTCAACAAGCGGGGCGCGGTTGCAGATGATAGGGCAAGGACCCACAGGACGGGTACGCTATCACGCGACTACGCCGTGCGATTGGTCAAACTGATCAGTTCATTGGATCGGTGACGTTCAGCGTACACCACTTCCTCCTACCCAAGAACGGTCAATTCGCCCACCCGTGTCACTGATAACACCCCACAAGCTCTGCACGGAAGTCAACTTGTTTCCTTCACTACTCCTTCGCTGTCTTTCTCACCGCCATGTTCACCCCTACGACCATTGTTGAGCCCGAAAACCCCACCAGCAAGGCTGTCATCCACCGCGGCGCTGTCGCCGTCATCACCGGAGCAGCGTGAGTCCTATCCCTGTCCTGGCACTACTTCGGCTGCCAAGAGCGGACGCAACGTCGACGTCCTGCCATCTCTCACAGCGTGCCGAGCGACCTAGAGCTGCAGAAGCTTGAACGGGAATGGCATGCTTGTCCCTCGCCGTTTGACGAGCATGCCTTCACTGATCTGCATGTTGACAGTGACCGGGCTCGGTCTCGTGACCACGTGGCCTTCCCCACAGCAATAGTTGCTAATGACAGATCTGGTATCGGACTCGCGGCCGCTAAGCACCTTGCCCGGCATGGCCTGAACATCTTCATGGTCGACGTTGCACAGTCCTTGGACGCCTCTGCCAAGGAAGTGAAGGAGGTGGAGGGTTCCGGTGACGTCGTGCCGGTCCACTGCGATGTCTCGAACATCGAAGATGTCGTCAAGCTTCGCGAGCAGGTTTTAGACACGTATGGCGAGTGTCAGGTGCTCATGAACAATGCGGGAATCTCGCGCCCGACACCAGCCTTCAGCCTGGACCGCGATCTCAAGGATCTGCAGGCAGACTGGGCCGCGGTTCTCGGCGTCAACATGAACGGCATCATCAACGTTGCCCAGGCCTTCGCGCCGTTCATGTCTCGGCAAGAGAACGAGAGCGTCATCATCAACACGGGTTCCAAGCAGGGAATCACCTGTCCCCCTGGAAAAGCGGGGTACAACGTCTCCAAGGCGGCCGTCAAAGTGTTTACTGAGCAGCGTGAGTTACAGCAGCAAGGCTAGTACCTGACACAACAGTCGCCCACGAGCTGCGCAATACCGGGCAGGAGTGCCTCTGCACTGCGCACCTGTTCATGTGAGTGAGACCGAGCCTTCCAGGACTGTTTCTTATTCCCGTGGCCTACTGCCTCGCAGCTCTCCGCACGCGAAGTCCCCAGCAGAGTTGTCGCATAGATCGGGACCCTCGTTTCTGAGAAGCGATGTGTCAAGCCACACGCTGTTGTCGATGCTGTGCGGTTACGGTGAACGCTAACATTCAGTCCCGGATGGGTCTTCACCGGTCTATCGGGTGCGAACGACGGCAAGCCCAAGCCTCCCGGAGCTTGGACTCCCGAGCAGACCGTCGAGTACATGTTCGAGAAGGTCTTGGAGGAAGGCGACTTCTACGTGATCTGTCCCGATAACGAGACCACCCCTGTGAGTGCAACCAGGCGCTCAATAGTACGGAGCGCCTCTACCACACGGAGCCACGAACTAACCTATAGGCCCTCGACAAGGCTCGCATCCAGTGGGCTCTCGGAGATGTCATCGAGAACCGTCCAGCACTCTCGCGCTGGCACCCGTCGTACGCTGCCCGCTACGAGGACTTCATCGAGAGCAGGCAGGGACTCGCTGCTCGTAGTCGCAGCCGTGGCCGCGCTCCTCTGGACCGCATGCCCGATGTCCCTGGCGAGCGCGAGCAGTACCGTTTCCAGTAGTAGAGCCGTAACCCGGCGCCTAGCATTATCGTGTGCAGTTGATAGTCCATAAATATGTAGATAGACAAATAGTAGGCCCTTTGAAGATGGATGGATGAACTGAGTGTCATGCGAGTTCTATGCTGAAATGCTGAGTCTATGATACCTAACGATCTACGCCTGCTGAGCTTGCTGCTTCTCCTGCGCCTTCTTCGCTCGGGCCTGTTGCTCCCGCTCGAACATCTCATACTGCTCGAGCTCGATGTTGGTGATCTTTGAGTTGACGACATCACGCTTCTTGAGAAGCTGCTCCATGTACTCCTCGTCCGAGATCTTCTTAATCGGGATGATGTACGCCATGTACTCGAGGATCCGGGACGAGAGCGCCGAGTCACCCATGCGCTTCGTCTTCTCTTCCTCCGTCTTGGTCGGCTGCTGCATGCTCTGCGTCAGGTCAAGAGGACGGTCCCAGACATCCTGCGTCGATCCAGCAGGCGTGAGCTTCTCTTCCTGACCTTGCGACTGGATCTCAACCCCCTCCTTGTGCGCGAGGTACTTCAACCGCGCGACGCGCACCTCGTTCACGGCAAACTGCCCTCCGGTCGCAAGCAGCGCGCACGTCATAGCGGCGGGAACTATCGTTCGCGGTCCACCTGTTGTTAGTTCCCTGCATTCGACGAAGTTCTTACGGAACAGAAGACTGAGGATTCCACCAGAGAGGCCGGCGCTGATGGCCGAATCGAGCACTCGCTGCGTCCGCACGTCCCAAAGCGTCCCCGTCGGCTCGTACCCCTCCTGCTGCCTGAGGCCCTTAATGATGGGTGAGACGAGATACTCGCGCGTGCCGAAGAAGGCAAGTCCACCAATGAAGAAGTTTGTGCCCATCGACACCGCGGGCGGGAACGGGTCAATTCGCTTCACGAGTCCATACGTCGCTCCGCTCGCGACTCCGAGCGCGCCAGATGCGATCACAGCCTTCGCGACGAAGAGCGGCGCACCAGGGTCGACCTTGAACTCGGGCTGGGAGTTGGTCTCCTGCACAGCAGCCCCGGATTTCCGCGGAGAGGGCGTACTGGGGCCGGCGGTATCGGACGACGACATGGGTAGCGTTTTGGTGATTTTGTTGTTAACTTTGAGCTGTCGATCGGCCTGAAACTCAGGCGACATTACAGGCCACCTCCGCCAGAAAGTCGAAGGAGGCAAATTGCCATATCGGGAAAGAATACGCAACCTCCACCACAGGTGCGTACCTTGCATGCCTGCCGCCTGGAAATCAGGATGAGCTCATCTCCGCAGACACTCCGCAACATCACTCACCATGGGAGCCGGAGCATCGAAGACCGCACGCCGCCTGCCGACCAAGGTGCCGACGAGCGCTCACGCGAATCCGACCGCGGCGGTGCGACCATCGGCTGAGGCGCTCGCCGCTGCTGAGAAGCCGGCGGGCGAGGCCCTCGACTACGGCAAGAAGGGCAAGCAGAGCAAGGAGGCTGAGCCGTTCAGCGGAGAGAAGGACGATGGTGAGCTGGTATTTGCTTGAGCCTTAACTGACAGCAGACATTCTCAAGGACGGAATGGACCCGGACTTCATGGCGAAGCTGCAGCGCCTCGGGCCTGTCGCGATCGACGACCCGAGCCGAATTGTCCGCACTGTGAGTGAAGCTGCAGCTCCTTCGTTTCGGATATGGGCTGACTTCAGCCCGTTGGCGCTCAGCGTACGCTCAACGCACGCAGGCCAGAGTACACGAACCGCACGAACGTCCCGCCTCCGGGCACGCTGACGGTGTCGATGTTGACGGGCCTGCTGGATCAGCTCAAGACCCTGCCACCTGGCGCGGACCCGACCCACCTGTACCGACAGTACGGGATGACGCCGGAGCTGCTCGCGCCGGTCCGGCAGTGGGTGAACTCCCCCTCAGTCGGAGACGAGGAGTACAAGATGATGGACCGCTCTGAGAACCAGACGGTCGAGACCGAGATCGAGATGCCCGCCGTGTGGGTCGAGAGCAAGGACAAGCTTGCTCCGCCGAAGATCTAAGCTCTAACACCACAAACACCGCACAACGCAACGTCAAGGCTCAGAAATGTACACTGTATGCATAGACCCTCACTCCCGAAAAGAAATAAGGAACCTGGAGGCGGAGTGGTAAACCCGTACACTGACCCGACTAATATACAAAGTGGTGGCTACGGACGGCCGGTTGCCGACGATTGTGGAGCCGGCGATGCTCATGCTCATGGTGATGCTCGTGGAAAGAGGTGCACGACCCGATCGAGTCAGCCGCGGCGCGACCCCGACGACGCGCTGCCCGGCACAGACGACTCTTTACGCTCACTGACGCGCTCAAGGAAGGCCTGCTTCTCCAGGTAACCGCCTGACCGCCGGTTCGCCTGAAGCTCATCTGCCAGATGCTTGTCCGAGGACGTGAGTGACTTCCAATCCATCTGTGACTGCGGGTTAGCAAGACCAGAGAGCCAAACTCACCTTCTCCAGTGTCGTCATCTTCTTCCCCTTGTCGATCGCGGCAGCCATCGCCTCGAGCGACTGGCGCGGACGCTTCCGCATCGGCTTGCGCAGGGGCGGCTTCGACGGAGACTCGTTCGTGGCAATGGCGGCGGCAGCCTCGGTGTGGCCGTTGCCATTATGCGTCGGCGTGACGGAACCAGAGCCGGACGGCGACAACTCGCTCGCGAGGCGTTTCTGCTCCTGCTGCTGCAGATAACGGATGACCTCGGGGTCGTCACTTGGGAGACAGACCGTTTCACTGTTTGTCAGTTCTAGGCCCCCGGGAAGCCGGTGGCGCGCACACGAGGAAGGCTGGAGGCGATCCTGATCAAGGGCTACTCACTAGATCGTCTCACCGGCGAAACGACGTGGTCGCTGGATCTCAACCATTTCGACCTGTACACGGGGTGCGCCACCGAGGGGACCACCCAGCTTCTCCTCCTCGAGCATAGCACGGAAAGCATCGGCAGCTCGCTGCTTCCTCTCGATTGCCTCCTGCTCTTCGCGCTCCTGGCGCAACTTCTTGAGCTCGTCGCTGACCTCCTCCGCGCCACCCTCGTCGTCCGAGTCGTCGCCAGAGTCGTCGTCCGAACCAGCTGCCTGGCCCGCCACACGAGGGGCTTTCTTCTTGGGGCCCTCGGGAACGAAGTCAGTGTCGGCCTCATCATCGGAGGGCCCAAGGTCGGCGGTGGCGAGAGTCGACATGGCTGCTGGGGGTGGAGGAGTGGTTGGTGCGACGTCGAGATTATTTCCGATCATCATCAGCGTCCAGACCATTTCAGGACTAAGCTCAGGAAACAGGACAACAACATGGTAGCCGGGGGGAGCGGATAGAGTTACGTCACGGGCAACGCGGAGGGTGGGCTTACGCGCAAGCGCGCTCAAAGCATTGCCACGCGAGCAGTCCCTTAGAATCGTTGGCCCGCAGTGCCTTCAGCGTCCCTGCCAACGAGTCGCCCTGGACTGCAGCCCGGTCCGTCACGTCGAAAAGCACAACACAAACAACAGCGTCTCATCACGTCTGAACATCACCGGCTGCTCAACGACGCCACGAACGACCACAGACAGCGACTGCTAAGGGATCTCCTCTTCACAGACCTCATTCTTCCTACGCCATGTCCACTCTCTTCACAACCTTGTGAGTCCTACCGAGGAAGGAATTGTGTAAACAAACTCTGACCATCGCAGAAAGAGCAACCAGTCCCGAAGTAGGTCCAGCCAACGGAACCGCGTGCATGTCTAACACCTCAGCTTTCAAGCCGAAGAAGGTTCAGGAGGGCACGAAGCAGTGGCAGCTGAAACAGTATGCTCAGCAGACCCTTGTGAGTGCGGCATATCTCTCCAACGAGATCTACAGGCTGACGGCGTGTAGGGCTCAGGTAACCTGCGCACCGCGGTCCAGCTTCCAGATGGCGAGGACTTGCAGGAGTGGATTGCAGTTCACGGTTAGTGTAGAGGTGCAAAAGTGAGCAGCCGTGCCTTTGAGCTGACTTCTCAGTCGTGGACTTCTTCAATCACGTCAACATGCTGTACGGCACGATCAGCGAGTTCTGCACGCCGTCTGAGTGTCACATCATGAACGCCGGACCCAAGTACGAGTTCTACTGGGAAGACGGAGATGTCTACCGCAAGCCTACACCGCTCTCCGCGCCCGCCTACGTCGAGGCTCTCATGACCTGGACGCAGTCGCTCCTCGACGACGAGAAGATCTTCCCGCAGCGTATCGGTGTGAAGTTCCCGTCCAACTTCATGACAACCGCCAAGACCATTCTCCGTCGTCTCTTCCGCGTCTACGCTCACATCTACCACTCACATTTCGACCAGATCTGTGGCCTCGGCATCGAGGGTGAGTTCTCACAAAGTGACTTCCAGTATCCAGATAGCTAACCGGCACAGCTCACCTGAACACCAACTACCGCCACTTCTTCCTCTTCGTGGACGAGTTCTCTCTTCTCAGCGAGCGTGACCTCATGCCCATGGAGGAGCTGAACAAGATGATCCTGGCTGACACGCTCCCGAAGTAACGTGTCATTGGAGGGCAAGCTTGAGCATCGAGCTCAGAGGCAACCTGGTTTCGTTCTTGCCCGTACTAGAGCTTTGTATACCTAGTAAATGTAACGCACGTCATGACTATCTACCCACCCATGCATGCTGCATGCTGCATGCTGCATGCTGCATGCTGCAGTCAGCAGACCCATCGAATGCAACACGGGCAGACAGATTATTGCATTCCCTAGGAGGTGTATAGCGGAACCAAACAAACCATTAGCCTGTCTTGCCACATGGTCGAATCAGTCCTAACGCCGTCACTCATTGGCTGGCGTCGGCGCCTGCTTTCTTTCCAAAACAACAGGCAAGCGTACTGACGTCCACCACTTGAGCGTCACCTATCCTTCCACAACCACCCACATTCGACCATCCGGCGACCATGTCCTCCCACACCGGGCCTAGGAGGCGGTCTGGGGGACCAGCTCCGCTTATAGACGACACCACACTGCGTTTGCAGCAGTTTGACGATTGTGCGTATTGAGCGGCTCCGATCAGATTGTCAGGGCGCAAAAGCAGCCACTGCACAAACACAACATTTGTACTGACCCTTCACAGTCCGACGACGACACAGCCGGCAGAACCGAGAGATCATCACGGACAACATCAACAGGAAAACAGCAATGCGCAATCTGCAAGACCAAATCGAAGAGCTTCAAGCCGAGGTCCTGCAGGTCCGGGCTGAGAACTCTCGATTGCACGACCAGGTGAAGCGAATGCAGAAGGAATCAGCCCGGCTGAGGAACGACGCCGCGCGCGAGGCGCTGGCGGGAATTCTGGCCGCAGTTCCAGCTCTCGCACAGCTGAAGCAGTCGCTCGACACGCTTTCGCCACCGCCGAAACCGATATCCCGACCAAACGGACAACTCCCAGACCGGACATTCTTTAACCCAATGGCGACCCGACCAGCGGCAAATGCCGCCGAGAACGTTGGGCTGGGAATTCTGGATGAGGTCTCAGAACCTAGTGACAGTCCGATGCGGCGACGGAAGAGCTCGCCTTTGAAGCAATTCCCAGTCCTCAAGAAGACCGCGTACGGGTCACCGAAGCGGTCGCCTAAGCGGACACCGCCGCGAAAGCGCCGACGGGAATCAGGCCTGCTCCCCCGACCGGCATCACCTGACAGCGACTCATCCCTGTCATCGCCCGAGCCCGAGCCCACAATCGAACTTGAGCCAATGCCGGAGGCTGAGGAATCAGCGTGGGACGAGGGCTCGTCTGTGCCGGAGTTCCGCCCCGAGGGCATCGTCGACGATGCGGGAGCGATCACACCCACGCCGGGGAACCGTCTCGGCGTGAAGGTGAAGGACATTGCGGCACATCTTGCCTCGATTGATATCGACAGGGAGGCTGAGCGGGCGACGCCTGAGGTTGAGATCGAGTTGAACGCGGGTGCGGACCTGGGTGCTTCTGCGTCGTCGCGCGACTCTGAGCCCATCGAGGAGGAGGGCGGGCGAAGCCGCCGCACGCGCACGAGCGTGAGCTACAAGGAGCCGAGTTTGCGGAAGAAGATGCGGAAGCCAGATGGCGTCGGCGTCGAGGACGTCTTAGGCGGGAAGCGCATCCTCGACACTGGCGTGCGCCGCAAGAGCGCACTGCCCCGTTCCGCAGCTAAGATTGGCTTAAACGACGAGCAGCTCGACCTCCTCTCTACAAGTACGAGCACGACGCGCGCAAGGTCTCGCTCGACGACGCCTCGCGCCACGACACCGACAATGACCCCGCCAGCGTCCAGTCCCAGGTCCAGTCCGAGCTCCAAGACGAAGCGGGATGCGCTCGGGGAGCTGTCGTCCAACAGCATCCCGTCTGCTCCGCCGAAGACGAAGCGGGTGTCGCCGACGTCAGAGAAGACGGCTGACGCAGCGCCGAGACGAGCGGGGCGTAGGAGCGCCGCCGTCGCATAAGCACCGCTCGCCGTGACCACAGTTTCACGCAGTCATCACCGGTTGTATTAGTAGTTGTTATTTCGTCCGCATTTCTCAACCCTGCAACGCCAAGCCCCGCATCAGTGTCTCGGTTCGCTCTTCTCAAGCTCATCTTCATGTTCATTCCCTTCCCTCCACTGTCCAGAACGCTCTCCATGGGCGGCCTAATTCACACTTCCAAGCGCTCATGAGCATGTGCCAAGCGTACAAACTAAAAGCCATAGACTTCTGCACCTCACAACTTGCCTCTGCTTACAGTATGATGCATCATCGGTGCTGATCTATTCGGGGCATAGCTTGCTTGCCATGCAATGGGTGACATGGATGGTCTTGAAATGCTGGGTGAGTGAAGTTTATGTGTACAAACAGAGAGTCGAGTACTGTTGCGGTATGAGCTATGCGGTCTGTCTATTTACGAGCGAGATGGTTGTTAATTGCGGCACGAACGTTGCCGACGGGCGGCCCGGTGGCAGGACGGTTCGGTTTCTTCTTCTTCTTCATGAACAAAACGTCTTCCGCTGCCCGGGCGGCAGGCTTGGGAGGAAGCGGTCTAGATGGTCCTGCTCCGGTGTTGGGAGGAGGCGGGCCAGGTCTAGAGTTGGTTGGGAGCGGCCTGGGCACGCCCGGGGGACCCCCGGGAGGGGGCAGAGGAGGTGGGGTAGACGTCGGCGGAGGTGGAGCACCGGACATGGGCGACGACGACCGCATAGCTGACGACGAAGACATTGGTGAGGACTCTCGCTTGATCGCTTTGGGCGGACGATCGCTGGGCTCGCTTGTCGGCTTGCGCTTGACTCCTTGAGCTGGTTGAGTGGGAAGAGACTTGTTTACCCCGTTCGCACTCGTACCGTTAGCGGGGCCAGAGTCCCTGCGTGGTGCAGGAGGGGGGGCTTTGATCGGCTTCGGATGAGGGATGTTGCCAGAGAACGTGTTCCGCGAATACTACGGGTTAGCCGAAAAAGTCAGCAAGAGCTTACCTCGATGAGCAGGCCGCGATCACGAGCGTCGCCAACGATGGTCTTCCACTTCGCATCACTGCGCTCCAGAGTCGCCGCGTTTCCGATCACGAAAAGTGAGCTCTTCGCACGAGTGAGAGCGACGTTCATTCGACGGAAGTCCCGCAAGAAACCAATGCTGGACAGGTTGGGACCTGAACGCACACACGACAGAATGATAATGTCTTTCTCCTGACCTTGGAATCCGTCGACAGTGTTGAAGCTGAAGTCAGTTTACGAACAGCCCTTAATAACCCACTCGATGGTGTCCAAGATCTGACGGCCGAAGGCGTCCTGGAACTTGCGCTTCAGCTCGTTCAGCTGCTCTCGGTACATAGTAATGACACCGACGCGCATCTCCAAGTTGACTTTGTTGCCGAACTGTTGCTTCAAGTTTTTGAAGAGGTCAACGGCAACTTGAGCTTCTTCGCTGTTCTTTGTCGACATTCCGGCCTTGGATTCCACGCCGTTCACATTGATAAAGTGGTAAGGACCGAAGATAGGCTTCTTGTGCCAGACAGCCACCGTCTTCTTCTCCATGTCAGGGCCGTCCTTGAGCCGGCTGTCGTAGAAGACTTTCGACGGGAGAACTGAGATCTCGGGGTGCATACGATATTGAATGCTGAAAAGTTAGCAGTGTGCCTGCAGAAAAACATACCTCAGGAGGTGCATGAACGAGCCCTTTTGCTGGGCGATGCGAACGAACAAGCTCTGGTTAAACTTATTCTGCTCGGCCTCCTGACTAAACGTTGTAGGCGGAAGCTGGTTCGGGTCTAACGTCAGTGTATACCATGGAGACATGCGACTCACCTCCTACCATAATGCAGCGTTGGCAGCCATACTTCAAAGGGATCAGACAGCTCATCTCGATGGCTTGCGCAGCCTCGTCAATGATGACTGTTTCAAAGGTGTAGGGAGCCAAGACCTCCTGGCCAGCGCCGGAGAGTGTGGCACAGATGATATCGGCATCCTTCAGCACAGCATCCTTGGCCGCACGCCGAGCGCCGTCGAGGTGTCGGGTGGCGTCACGCGCCGCGTCCTTCGCCTTGGAGCTCGCTTGACCGAGCTTTGTACGCTTAGAGTTGAGGGTGTGAAGCTCCTGCTCCAGAGCTCGTCGTCTCTCATCGTTGCCCTGCACGCGCTGCAGTTGCTCCTGACGGTCCTTGATGACGTCTTTGACTTCGTCGAGCTCCTTCTGAATCTTTGCAAGGTCACTACCGTCACCGCCGCGGGGCGCAGCCTCAGATGTGACCTTGCGCTCGACGATGTTGTCAAGACAGACGTCCTTGACCGCGACGTTAACAGAGCTTTCGATACCGATACGGACGATGTTGATGTCCTTAAATCGACCACCAGTGGAGCTCGGCACTCCGTCCATGAGACGCTTGCACACTTCGTCGATGGCGGCGTTACTGGGGGCACAGACAAGGAGTTTGGCCTTTGGTGGAGCCTCTCCTTGCGCAGGCTGCACGAAAGCCTTCCTCTCTGACAAGAACTTGCCGACGAGACCGCTGATAGTTTTCGTTTTACCGGTACCGGGTGGTCTGTCGTGTTAGCCAAGATTTACGACCCGCGTAGCTCACCCTTGAATTAACGAGAAGCCCTTTACAGACATTGATCCCACGATTGCTCGCGCTTGGGGCTCGTTCACTTGGAAGTTCTTCATCGTATCCTCGATTTGATGAGGCAGAATGTCGGGCATTCGAGCGCTCCTGGCCGCCAGCACCTCGTTCTGAACCTTGTCCTCGTAATACGGGAAACCTTTGAGCGCGGTGAACTCACGAAGCGCAGTGCTCAGGGAGATGTGCTTCCGCAACTGCAGCTTGGCCTTTACACCCATACCGCGCTGATCCATCTTGGCGAGGATGCGGAGTTTGATCGCCGAGCCCTTGTGCTGGCGACGGAATCCTCGAACCTTGGCGAACAGAGGCTTGCCTGGGACGCCATCGATGTTGATGGTGACGATGTCAGACTCGTTGACGCTGAAGTCCTGACGGAGGACACCGAGAGCGTTCACATCGATGTCGAGAAAGTCGTCTTCGTAGGCTCGAGCGGCGACTTCTACCATAACAGGAGGCTGAGGCGCATCACCCTTGATGAACTGAGCCCAAAGCTCTTGGAGGAACAGAGGCAGCATGATCTGCGAATACTCCTCCACCGACCTGAACGTTGTAGGCACGGGCTGGAGTTTACTGTAGAGCTCCGCATCCTTCGGGTTGTACGGAGGGCGCGGTCCTTGGTGGTTAGGATCCCACGACAGCACAATCTGGAAGAGCTGGGTAATGTCCGGCCGAAGCCTCTGGTTTCGGCGACGTCTCTCTTCCCTTTCGCGGAAGATGTCTGGCATAGGGGCCCGGACAGGCCGAACGTGCTGCTTGGGCTGGATGCGGAATCGCTCGGGGGCAGCAGGCTTAGCAGGAATCTTCGGTTTTATGAGAGCTCCGATACCCTTGTTTTCATCGTCCTCGTCTGAGGAAGACTCTGATGCACTCGACCCCGAGTCCTCGACCTTGGGTTTAGGCGCCTCCTTCTTGGGACCCGTGTAGGCACCGAGGCCCGTACCGCCGATAGGGGCAACGATACGAGGAGGACCAGAGAACATGGACGTGGCTCCGCCGCGCTTCTTCTCCATCAACTGCATCCGGTGCTCGGCCTCGATCTCCCGCATGAACTTGCCCTTGAATGATGAGCTTGCCGATGGTCTAGTCGGCGGGTCGTACTTCGGCACCACATTGATGACTAACTTCTCCTTCGGCCTGCCAGTGACAACGTTGGCCCGGGCCTGCTTGTGTTCGGTGGTCGACATGGCTCGACGCTCCAAAACGTCCAGGTCATGAGCAGAAAGGTTGTCCAGGGTGTCGTCGTTCTCAAACTCGTCCAGGGTCCTCTGGCGAGGCTTTGCTGGCTTCGCGATCTTCGGCGTGGCCGATTGCGAAGGAGTATAGGTTCCTCCTGCCTTCTTCATCATCATGGCGAACGCATTCTTAGCGGGCTCGGCCGCTTTCGAGGTTGACGGAGGGGCTGGAGTAGATGCGGGCGAAGAGGACGTCGACCTAACCACAGCGGCGCGTTTCAACTTGTCCGCCACGGTCTGAACGTCCTCGTTCTTGACCTCCTTGACGAACTGGATCTCGTCATCCGCCGCGATAGGCAGGTCGAACTGGTCGAGCAGCTCGGTCAGCTCCGATAACAAGTCATCCGAAAGGCGGCAGTTATAAGCCTTGTTGGCCCGGCGCGAGAACTTCTCCAGCTCGAGCAGAGTCTTCTCAAGCTGGGGCTCCTGTGAGAGATCGGGTTTGGACTTGCTGATGCGGCCGAGGATGGTCTTGATGAGCTCGAAGGCCTGGTGCAAAGTTTCGAGACTTCGGTCAGCACTTAACGTCAACAAGAACTCACTCCGTCAAGCGTAGCCATCCCACGAGGTCCGCAAGAACGACTTTCAGCTTGTCCACCAGACGCTTGCCGACCATCGTCATCTTGAGCGGAGACTCGGCGGTTTCTTCCGGCGCAGCGCGTGTGCGATTGAGGACCGCAGACTCGAAGGTACGAATCTGGTCCGTCATCGTGCGACCGAAGATGAGGGCATCACGCATCCAGTCCACCATCACGTCGTTGTCGTAGAACGGCGCCCAGGACACGGTCCGCTTAAAGATGAGCGCGAGCGTGTCCGTCATGAGCTGCCACAGTGTTCCTACGCGGCGAGTCATCCACTGGTTGTCGGCGTAGGTGGACAAGAAAGCGTCAGACTGCAGGAGCGGTGGTGACTCTCCAGCAGGTTGGCACAAGGCATCCAGGACGTCCGTAAAACACCTCACGATCCATTTGGCAAGGGAGCAAGCTTCCGGAACGACGTTGGCAGTCTGAATAGCAGAGGAGAGGAATGCCAAGAGACCGTCCATGGCGGGGATGGGATACTTTTCGAGGAGTGCTCGGAAACAGTCCCCACGATCGTCGACGTCAGGGAAGGTTTGTTGCACGAGGTTAATCACTGGGTCGTGGATCATCTGCACTGGCGACAGGAGTAAAATGATAGCCGACTTTACCGCGCCAGACTGGTCCCAGAGCTTGTTCTTAACAGCCGGGTCAGGTTGAGCGGCAAAGGTTTCAAGAGCTTGTGGAAAGCCTTCTCGTGAAGCCTTCAGGTTGGCGTTGATCAAGCGAATGTTCATGATCCAGTCGTCCTCGTTCACGACTTCTGTCAATTCTCGCGCGTTCCAACCAGTGTGGCGATCCAGCTGTTCAATGTGGGAGAACTGGGCGGTTACCTGCATAAGCAGAGTCAACCCCGTGGCATCCTTGCCCGAGAGACTGTTGAAGGCGGATGTCCACAGATCGCTGTGGAACGTAACCCTGGCTAGCTTGTCGACGCGGATCGCATCCGGGACCTTCATCTTTCGTCTCCTCTGTACTCGTCGACGCTCGTTAACCGCGATCTTTCCCATGAAAAGCACGCGCTCGATGACGTCTTTTCCGTCTGTGCGCAAGATCAGAGACACAGCCTCCTGGGCGACCTGCTGAGCAGGCTTCCAGGTCTCGTCTGTCCTTTCAGCAAGAGCAGTGTTCGCGAGGAAGGAGGCATGGACTTCGATGGTGGAGACTAGCGCCGCAGAGCCAGGCTTGCTGGGGTCGATGACATTCTGAAGAGCGACAAGAGTCTGTTGTCAGCCTACACCTAAGTGATCAAACTCACGCTGCAGCCCGCTTGAGCTGTTGCAGCCCGGGCAGATGTTTCGAAAGGCTCATTCTGAGCTTCCGAAAAGCAGAAACTCATAACGCGGGCAAGCGCTTCTGAGAAACCGGAGCTCCCGTCCTTACTCTGAACGTCATTGACAGACAACAAGTAGTTGGTGATCCATGACAATGCAGACGGTGTGTCGAAGGCGGCCTCCTTCATCTTTCCCTTCGAGTCATCAGCGACAGGGACAGGCTGCGCAGCCAGCACCATGTCGCGGAACGCCGAATTCTTCTTGACATCGCTGAACAGAGTGTGAGGAAGCTCCGGTGTGCTGTCAAACGTCCACACGTGCTTGGTGGGGGAGATTCGAAGCACAGTCGTGAAAGCTTCGAAGATCAAAGGGAACGCTATGAGTCAGTCCCGAGGCCGAAGGTTGCCACTCACTATCGGAAGACGATCCGAGCAGACGCGCTACAGGCGCCATGATCGACTTGTCCGGTCGCGCTGGAGAGAGGTCGTACTTCCCTTCAAGAAGACCTTGCTGAACGGTGTCGGTTGCCAGGCGATTGTGGCCTAGTAGCAGGTTGATCGCCGACCATCGTTCTCGAACGAGTAGGTCACCGAAGAGTATACCCTGCACTTCCGTACCCACTCCGCCAGCGATCCACTCATCGAATGAGAGCGGACGGCGAACGTATTCCAACTGAGAGCGCGCCCATGTCCGCCTCTGCACGACGTTGGACCCTAGCAGTTGGACGAGAAGCGGCGTCAACCCAAGACTGGATGCGGTCGTTGAGCCGCCTTCCTTCGCCTGAGAAATGACCTCGTCCATTGCCGTCGCTATCTTTGCGTTGTTCAGGAGTGCTGGTTCGTTAAATAGCAGCTGAAGATACTGGGGTGGGAGGTCGAGAATGGTCGCTTTAGCCGCTCCATACGAAGGCTGACAGCACTCCAGCTCCTGTAACAGCAAGTTGGCCTGCCAGCTGTCGATTTTGAGACCAAACGCTGCACGCGTCTTGGTGGCAAAGCGGGAGAGATATCTGCAGGTGTCAGCTTTCATTCACAAACGCTTCTGCCCACAAGTGTGTGAATTGTCGTCGAGCGGCACCGAACGCGCGGGCGCAGGAGGCGCAATCACCAACGACTCGTTCGAGAGCCTTGATCCACTCCACCCCTTTAAAGGCAAACATGAAGATCAGGTACGTTGACGCGTCTCGATAGAGGTCACTAGGGACTTTCGCACAGTACCAGTGAGCCTCCGGACCGAAAGGCAAGCTTGCCGCTGTTGTTGAGCTCGACGCAGCACCATCGGTGGTTGAAGTGGAGGGGCGCATGACATAGTTGAAGACTGGTACGAGGTCCTTATCTGTAGGTTGGCCGGCATTGTCGCGCATACGAGTTAGGATGGCCTGGACCTCTCGCGCCTCGGGCCCAGAGGGGCCGCTGGAGCTCGAGGACGCCATGTTGCCAGTCCTAGATCATGCCAAGGAGAAGAGGTGATGGCGACGGAGATGTCAATAATTAAAAACAAATGCTCGCACCATGAGTGACGTGTGGTAAAAGGATAATTGCTTCCGCTAATGGTGTCGCTCAACCGACCTAAGCCTTTCTGTAATCCAGCCGCGTTGCTCATGTTACAGACGACAGACGCGTGAACGCGTCACCCAGTGGACGGAGGGTTTAGAGCATTTCGATGATCTAAGAGGACGGGGTCAGTCGACCAGCCTTTGAGTCATTTACAGAATGATGGTACATCTAGCATACAACATTACGATCACCTCATATGATCTCCTTCCAGTCAGAAAGGGAAAAGGCGAGCATTCCCCATGCGAAGCGGCTGTCGGCGGCCTCTACGCCGCCCTCACTGGCCAGCTTATCTACACTCCGAGCGAAGTGTTTGACTTGGTAATTCAATTCTTCCCTCATCTTCTCGAGAGTTGCGATCCCCGCATCTGGGTGCGGAGGGACTGAGGTTTCTTTAAGCTCCTCGACATAGTCCTCGGAGTCATCCGATTCAGGAGTCTGGCGTCGACGACGGCGCGGAGGTCGAACTGGAGGGGCCACTTGTGCCACCCCAAATGTTGAGCCGGCCACATGGCGTAGATTCCTGGCCAAGTCGAGAAGCGCTTCAACGGTCTCCAGAGCGGTCGATGTCTAAGGTTAGAAGTATTCGCGATTTACGAGACTCACGTCGACGTGCATAAAGCAGAAGTACCGCATCTGGCGCGAGCTGGTCGTCAGCAAATGAGCCAGTCGAAGCCGAAACCCACTGTTCAATCTCGAGGTTGATGAGTCGCTGGAAAGACGTGTTGGCGTTCAGAGCCTGCCGGTGTCTCTCTGAGCGTACATCGAGAACACCATTGATCCAGCTCCAGATCGTACTAAGATGTCAGCGGCTGGGCAAAGTGCAGTACTCACTCAAGAACCCAGGACAGCGCGTGGCGCAGCCGCCTGATCATGCGCAACTCTTCCCTTCGTCCGCCGGCTTGTGTTTCGGCTAGCTGTCGTGCTTCCAGCAGTTGCTTCTTCCCTCGCAGTAACCGGAGCAAGAACGTGAACACCTCAGATCGCATGTCCATCGATGTCGGGGTGAAAAGCTGTGACAAGGGGAAAGGGACCAGATAGTCGACTCGTATGTCGCCAAGAGTGGCACGCCCTTGGCCGCGGAGAGCACGCGCGCGCACCGCAGGTGCATTCATCCAGGTCGCAGCTTGCTGTTCAATGGCGTCGCGCAGCGAGTAGGTCAGGAGTTGGAAGTCCGCCCACGGTTTCCCGTTTCGCATGGTGTCGAACAGCCAATCCGCCCACTGCTCAATGACGACGGGAGCCTGCATAAAGGTCAGGCCGTCGATAGCCCGGAGATGTCCTTGCAAAGAGCAATCGCGAATGAGGATTTGCGAGAGTATCATCTGTGACTGGTTGCAGAACGGCTCCACATGGGCCACCAGACTGTGTCTAATGTCCTCCGTGTCCGGGCTAATGATTGAGTCAAGATCAGCCCAGTCATCCATCCTCTTGACATCTCGGGTTAGGCTTAGTAGAAGGCCTCTTGCTTTGCCTCCTTCCATCACCGCTTCCTGTGCACCTTCAAGCCACTTGGGCCAGCCGTGGTCCGGAACAACGAACCCGACCTCCCAGAAGTCCTCATCAGACCAGGCTGAATCAATGTCGCGCTGGATGAAGAACTCCGGACTGAGTGGGCGTTCGTCGTCTGCTTCTTGCAGGGCCAAATCGACGTCGCACGTAAGGAGGCTTGCTGGTACTGGCATCCCAAGCATGATCCAATCCCCGAGCAGACGCCACATTGGTATCGCCGTTTGGATGAACAGCTTGACCAATGCAGGGCGCACGGATCCAGTTGTCGGCGACAGAATAGCACTGTAGATAGCGTCCAACAAGCTATTGGCTGAAGAAGCAAAGTGAATGAAGTCTCTCAAATGCTCCATCAACTCTCCGAACTTCTTGCTGAAATCATGCGACAGTTGGAGTGGAGTCGATGTGCGAGAAACCGGTCTCGCGCCTAGGAACGTGGCTTCCTGCTCGGCCACCCAAGTGCTGATATCATGAAGCACTGCACGGCACGCCTCTGCAAAGGCCTCGCGAGTTTCAGACGTTCGAGACGGCTGATGCGGATTTGCCGGGTGCGTGATCGAAAGGGTTTCCGAGATGAACGCCCGCAGTCTAGCGGTTTTGGTCGCATGGACCGCGAACTCGCGGAGCACCGCATCAAGCGCAACTGGGGAGAAAGTCTCAACGCCTGAATGCTCAGGCTTGATCTTCCGTCAGCGTCGAATCCGAGCGCGATGCCTACCAGGCATGCTCCTTCCGCCGAGAATGAGAACATGACCCCCGGACGGCCTGTCAACGCGAACAGTAGCTCACGCTGGAACTGGGTGGCAGATATGGCTCTTCTGGAGGCCTGAGACAGAGCAGGTGATGCCAGAGTTGGGACTGACCGTCAGCCGTGCCCTCTCACGTCCACTTACGCAAGGACAGAGCTGCCCAGCCCTGCAAATCCAACCTCGGCTCTACTTTAGTGCCCCCCGACTTCCAGTAAGCCTCTTGCTCCAACTCCCGAAGAGCCAGCTTAGACAGCAGCAGCCGCTGCTGCTCTTCCTCCCTCCTTCTCGCCTCCGCTTCTCTAGCGATCTCGCCTGCGCTTTTGAAGCGGGTCTGAACTGAGAGCGGTGTCACAACCTCGTCCTCACTCGGGGTCACGCTGGCATCAGAGTCTTCACTGTCCGTCCACCCTTCGTGTACTTCTTCGTCCCAGCCTGCGCCCCAGTGTTCCCCGGTAAAGGGCTCAGACATGATGGCTCGATACAACCGGAGTTCCGACTTTGGTTGCCTGGCAGGACGAGTGAGGTAAGTTGTGGCAATCTCGCGCGTCTTTTCCGATGTAGGACGAGACATTCCGATCTTAAAGCTTCAGCGGACACTCCACGTCGTTACTTACGAGGAACTGAACATGTTGAGGGAGGTTACAGGCATTAACCGGTAAACGCTCATCCCAAGCTGTGCCTCCGATCCTCCTATGCTCTTCAAGGTTGGAGAGGGCTTTTTCGTATGCATCGGCGATGTCGTCTTCCACCTTTATGCGCGCTGTCTTAATCAAACTGCAGTGTCAGAGGGCAACGAAGAGACCATGTTCACCCTTTCAACTTCGACCGGGCTTCAGGCCATTCCCGTCGAGATGTAGTTCCGGTGTCGTTCTTGATACGGGCGAGGACACGGCGGGCAGTACTGGTAGTGTTCTGCTCGCCTCTCACGGCGACGACCAGTTGCTGTGCTAGCTCTTCCAGACCGTGCGCTTCCGCGCCCATTGTGAGAAGCGATGTCTTTGTCGAAGCTCGATGGTCGTTGTTGTTGCGGGGACGCGTGACTTCATCTATCGAGCGCGTCTGACCTCCACATCATGTGGTTGAGCACGTGGGTTAGCTTCCGCTTCCATCCGTCGATCGACCGCGACACCATGCACACCACCATTGCCCTATGAGGCAATCGGTGACTCAACCAGCCACCTCATACTCTTCCCTGTGTCTGTCATGTCCACAACGCATCGATTCTTTAGAACATCTTGACCTGATCTCCATCTCATCTATCTGAACCTATCAAGACATCTGTGGCGATCAAGACATCCACCTCCCCCAGCTTTCTACGTTCAATTCCCAAGAATCTGACATCGAGATGCCCCCCAGGCGTTCCGCCAAGCAGTCGTTGGGGCTGACCCAGGTTTGTCTGCTACCAGACATCAGAACTGACTAGCTTCAGCCGACCTTGTCGTTCCAGACGAGAAGACCGACCCGCGGAAGTGCCAAGGCTGCGGCACAGAAGGCCGCATCTCCCCCTGTCGCTCGGCGGACTTCCTCATCTGTGTCTTCAGCGGAGCCGGTCACGCCAGCCGAAGCCATTGTCGACCTCACTTCCGCAAAGGAGGAGGAACGCCCGGAACTTCAACCGAACAGCAAGCGTTGGGATGAATTGTACAAAGTTGCCAAGAGGGAGATGGGAGGCCTACCACCCAGTATGTCACTCCACCGTTGCATCCCCATGGGATCTGCTGTTGACGAGATACAGTCCACGCCGGCCCCGAAGTCACGAAAGTGCACCGTAAGTGTGGCCCGCCCCACGACGGTATGCGCTAACCAGTAGACATCCTCCGAGTTTTCGACTTGACGTCAAAGTATGGACCGTGCGCGGGCATGACGAGACTCGAGCGTTGGAACAGGGCTAAGAAATGGGGTCTGAACCCGCCTGAAGGTGTGAGTTACTACGGCCGCGCATCCGGTCCAGTTGGGTTCGAAGCTAATGTTATCATCAGATCAAGGACATCCTCGAGACTAAGCAGGGCGAAGATGATGTTTCAATCAGGGATCCGGTTTCCCGAGACTGGGTGTAAGTGGAGTGTGAGTGTGTGAGTGAGCTAGAAGTGGCTCCCACATTAGGACATAGGACGTGACGCCACCGTGATCCTGCGGGAGCTGGTGAATAAGCGGAGGCCGTTAAAGTCACAGGACAGTCTGCGCGATGCTTAGGTAGTATTTCCTGTTTGTAGTTTATATAGTTATGCAGTGTATGTAGTATTGACATGCGGGCAGTTCGCACTGGTGTACCATTCCTGAGCTCCCCGCAAGGGTTCCTGACAAGCGTTGCCCACCGCAGAGTCGCAGAGTCGCAGAGTCGCCGACAGACTTGGCAGGCTATGCGAGGCTTGCTGCAACGCAGTTAATCCGAATGTTTTTGCGGGGAGGTGCGGTGTCATTCAGCGGTTAGTCGAACCCCGCCTCCACACTGGAATGCGTTGCGCTGATCGTTGACGAAGGTTGGGGAAACTAGGCGTCTTGGGTGACTGACCTCGCTCATTCATCCCCAATATCGACCTTAATGACCCTTACGACGTCCTTGGCTGCGCGGCTGCGCGCTGCAGCGCTCGTGCTGCAGCGCTACTACCGAGGAAACTTCGTATCGCACCATTGGCGTCGAGAGTATAATAATACCTGGACTTGACAGGGACCCTATGTACAGCTTCTGGGTCTTAGGCAGCGAGCGCGCGTGCTTGAGAGCAAGTCCATCGGAAGAAATCGGAGCTGATGAGGGCTCGACATCGGTAATGTTCGGAGTAAATAGTAAGGCCGGCACGACACTAATGGGGATTAAAAGCAATACGATTAGCGGGAGCAGAAGCGGGCTAATGAAGGGGAATCTGGTGCGTTTCCATTGGCCACCTGTGATTTTGGCGAGCGGCTTGATCTCTGCGGTGTCGAAGCGGTTCCTGAACGGTTGAGGGATCCCGAGGCGAGGGCTCGTGAGGGACGAGGGACGGCGCACGAGGGTGACGAGGGTACGACCGGGCTATTGGCCCGTATCTTCTTCTGCTCCTGTGCACTCCTGTGCGCCGTCGAGCTCGCGCCTGTGCGTCCCTGCTCCCTTGCGCCTGCTTTCGATGATCCTGGCAGTCTGGCGAGCTGGGGGCGCTTGGGAGCAGCGAAGAGAGCCAGGAGAGCCAAGTGAGGGTGGACAGGATCTTTCAGCCGGCAAGGCTGCCGCCCTGGGCCGGCGCAGACAACCCAGGCTCATGGCCCGGGGACACGGTTAATGCCAGGCCCAAGCAAATAGTCGACGCACTTGTAACAGGATTACTCGATTACTGGCTTACTGGGCTTTATGGGCCTGGCCTGGGCACCTGGGCACCTGACCCGCCCAGGCCGTCCACCTTCGCTCGCTCGCGCTGCCTCTCTCCGTCTCGCATGCTTGCAACTGCTTTTGCGGTTCTTCTCGGCGTTAGTCACACCTAAGCATCTCACCATCATACCACTCCTGTTCACTGCTCATACCTACGCCCCCGACGTTCGTCAGCGAGTCCTCGCACTCACCGCCCTTCTCCCTCCTCCCCTGTCCTGACCGGCTTAAACAATGGATCCGGCTTTATTGCAACCGTCACTCCACCAGGCCAAGGCCGAGGACGTTAAGCCGCCCACAACCCCCGGCACGACCCCTCAGACGACCAAACCGCCAGCCGCGAATGGTTCGTCGGCCACCGAGGGTCGTACCGCCGCTGACTCTTCTGCTCCTACAGGCCAAGAAGACGACGCCGATGCTTCTGACACTGGTGGGGACGGAGTGAAAAGGCCGCGTCTTCGGTTGGCCCACGCCTGCGACCGGTGTAGGAAACGCAAGATTCGCTGCGATACTCAGCAGCCATGCGGCCCCTGTTCCGCAACGAAGAACGAATGTACTTTCAACACCCCGAGCCGACGAGTCGCGAAGCCCAAGGGCGAGGCGCGGTCATCCTCGACGTCCGGCGTCAAGCGCCCGCACTCGCCCACCCGATCAGGCGGCAACTCGCAGTACCAGGCTTCCCTTGAAGCACGATTGGCTACGCTAGAGGCTCTGCTTCGAGACGTTCCCCCTAATGTCCATAACGCATACCTCTCTACCCTTGACGCACGTCTTGGAGCTGGACAGGGGGTCGGTATGGCTCAAGGCAAGGGCGACGGCGTAGGCCTCTCAGCGGAAGCTCTGGCCGCGAGTGGGCCCATGCTCGGGGGATCTGCTTTCTCATCGGCATTTGCCGGTCTCAAGGGTGATACGACACTGGCACCCGCCTGGACGGCCCCGACGAGCTTGACCGGCGCATGGGCAGGCGGCCGCAGTCTGCGTCGACGCGAAGGTAACATCGAGGAGGTCACCCGCCGCATGGAGACTTTATCATTCTTCTATGAGGACGAAATCGGTCAGGCGAAATGGCAGGGTGAGTGTTGCGCAATGACCGTTGCGCACGGATAATGATTGTATCGGCGTTTTGCTTACGTTGTCCAGGCGCCACCTCTGGCTTCCCCCTGCTCGAGATCCTCACCGCGGCTAAGACTCAGAGTGAGGAAGAGATGTCACCTGACACCTCGTCGCCTTCGTCCACTGAAGCTGCGGCCACCCAGCCGGCCGCTGCGCCGTCGCCACAGGACCGCGTGGGACGCCGTGGGACGCCTCACTCCGTCAACGGCGGCGGGGGCCGCAGCGCGTCTGTCGGCGCCAGCAAACGATTTTCTAGCACCCCGCCTATGAAAGATCGCTTCTTCCCCGACCGTACGCCTCGCCCTCACCAGACGTTGAACCCGGAGGCCAGCTGGAAGGTCATCACTGGAGTTATTCCGCCTGACCTTATGGACACGCTCGTGCGCTGTTACCTCAGCACGAGTCACCTCCTGTGGCCGTTCCTTCACGTCCCCTCTTTCCTTGCCGATTACGCCAACCCGCAGCAGTGGGGCGAGCCCGGCTTTGCGTGCTTCATCGTTGCCGTGTGCACGCTCTCCTCCCGTCACGTCGACGACCCTCGCGTCCGAGCGAACCCATCGGACCCTTCCACTGCCGGAAAGCAGTACTTCGAGCTCTTTAAGCGACTTCGCGACCTTCCTTCTGCAGACCGTCCCACGCTTTACTCGATCCAAGCTGCCTTCTTGGCGGCCATCTACGCCTTTGGTCTCGGCAACTTGAGCAAGGCGTTCGCGCTTCAGGCGGAGAGTGTTACCCTCTGTCTCGATGGCGGCCTTCACCGCAGCGTCGACAGCTACGACCACTTCAACCCGATCGAGTGTGAGACACGAAAACGAACTTTCTGGTCGATCTACTCATGGGACAAGCAGTCCGCTGCCCTGTTCGGACGACCGCCCATCATCCACCTCCGCGACTGCGATGTGACCGAGCCGATGATCATTGACGACGAGAACCTCTCCGCCGACGGCGCCAAAGAGCAGAAGAACCCGGAACAGAGCCGCATGTGTGCTTTCGTTGCTGCCATCCGATTGCACGTTGTGCTTGAGGGTGTCATTGACTCTTGCGTGCATCCCTCCTCGTTCCCCTCTTCGCCCTTCCTCGCCCAGGCGAGCGCCACTATCTGTCGCCGGACGCCTCAGAACGAGTCTCTCGGCGACGAGGAGCGATTACTGGAGGAGTGGTCTCGCATCCTGCCGAAGTATTGGGCGTACGATGCTGAGACTGCGGCGTCGCGGGACCCGATCCGCATCACGCAGGCTGAGCGCCTGCACTGTCTGGAGCACCTCGTCAAGATGATCATCTACCGCCACCGCTTCTCTGGCTTTGTCACTCAGCCCGCCTCGACCGTTGAGGAGATCGCGCGCCACGTTGAATGCTGCCGCCGTGCCATGCAATGCGCCCTGACCATCATTGCGGACCACGTCCACATCAGCCAGCGTGGCATGATGACCTATTGTGAGTACATCGAAGGTCCGGTTTGTCAACGGTTACTGACTAGGAACAGACGGTGTGCACGTCATCCACCAGCTGGCTCAGGCGGGCCGTACCCTCGTGGCCGTCATTCTGAACTGCAAGAACCCCGAGTTCAAGGCGCTTATCGCCCCCTCTGTGGAGGGCCTGCGCTCGTGTGTCGGCCTGCTCCGACGCTTCAGTGGTCGCTACCTCTGTGGTCTACGCAGTGCGGACATCATCGACGAATTCTGCCGAGGTGAGACACACCAAACTTTGGTTCTTTTCGGACCTAGCTAACATCACGCAGTGTGCAACATTCCTGTCGACTCCCCTCGTGTTCCAGACTCAGCTGGCCGCCCTTCGCCCGCTTGGCTCCGACCCGTTCGCAGGCGAGCTTCAGTCTCACCCGCTCCGTCTGGCCTGCGCAACAGGCTGCCCAGCGACTTCGGCCAGGACATCATGTCTGCCCAGCCCGATCTCACCGCGGCACAAATGCCGGGAGACCTCGAGTCGGTGTTCAACACGTCTGAGTACTTCGACTCGGGCCCGATGGATATCTCTGCCTCGCCAGTCAAGAACGGCACTGCACTGCCGTCAACCACCGCCAGCAACAATGTCTCTGCAACTACGGCGAACGCACCCACAAATGTCAACGGCATGAACGGGGCAGGTGGCGTAAATGGCGTAAATGGCTCGAACACCAACACTGGCGGCTTCGGTGCTGGTCCTACGCTCGGTGAGCCGACTGCAGCATTTGATCGGTTGGAGACTCTCTCGCCCAATGAGAACCTTGGATCGATAGGAAACGCCACGCTGCAGCAGTACATTAATTCCCACGCGAACTCGAATGGTTCGATAGCTATGGAGGGTGTCCAGTTCACCAACGGTGACGGCAACGATGTGCCCTCGGCTGGTATGGACAGCGTTGGCGACGGGCTGCAAGGCAATGCTAGCGGCGGATTGTAAGTTTACTACCACTTCTAAGCACAGGACTAATACTCCCTATCAGGTCTGCAGCGACGATTCTGAGTCTTCTCGAAGAGGGCACCTTCGACTACGGCTCGATCTTCACCGACCAAGCGCCGCTTCCCGACTTCGATTTCACCAACGGAATGATCTCTGAGAATGGAACATCGACTTGAGAGCGACTTGTACGAACGAACAACTTCCGAGCAACATCTGTGTGCCATTATCTTAACTGAAACAATCTACCGAATCATCTTACATACCCCGACCTTCCTCTTTCCGATCCCGAACGAACAAAGTGTCAACTACGTGCATGTACAGTGTATCTGTAAGCTCTGAAGAGCGATATAATCGTTTTCCTCGTTAAGACCCTGGGTGTTCGTCGGTCGACGCCCCACCGAGTTTTCCAAAGGCAGCCGCAGTCCCGCTACGGCGAAAAGTCGTGCTGGCTGTCCCCTTGGCTCGCTACACGTTGCGGACTGACTTTTCGGATGACACGGGGAGCCCAGAGTGGGGTAGGAGTTGCTTCAGGATCTCCGCAGCAATCAGGATGGACCCCCGCAAATACGCGACACCAAACGGCTTGGCTGGGTAAGGGTGCCTGAGAAAATGAGGTCACATGACCAGCCTCCCCCACGTCCCCCGCTTTGCGACTGATCAATGACGTCTCGAGCTGACTGAGCTGCTCACCTCCTCCTCCTCTCCACCAACCTTACGTCCTGCGACCTTTCACTAAGAGGGTACTCACCTGTTTGCCGAGGTTCAAGCGAAGCCAAGAGCACCTAATGGTCGCATGTGACACGTCCGGCGGTCTCAGCCGATGCGATCGCTGGGGAGCCGCCGGCTTGCAGATCAGGACCTGTAACAAAGAGCCATGCAACAGCGAGCGGGGCCATCTCCAGGCCCATTGCTGGGGCAAGGATTGTCAGCCGGGCTATCAGCAGTTCACCAGCTCCCAACAGGCACTGCTTGTCGCAGTGTTTGCACAGTGCGCATTCGCCCCATGCATCATGGGCCTGTAGGTGACGATGAAAACAAAGAGCGGTCCGGTGGCACCCCGGTGCCTCTGACGCAGTGTTTCCGGGAACCGAGCAGTGACGGCAGTGACGGCAGTGACGTCGATCCCTCATCAATTCGAACAGTGGTGGAGTCCGGTGGCCCGTAGCAGTCTGGCATATGATCTAATGACAACAAACAACGACGGCGCGGTGGTAAGCAGGCCTAACCTTATTCAAGCTCCAGCACTGAACGGCCAGCACCTGAAACGCACGCACGCTGCCCGATGGTAACAAGCCGCCGAATCCAGGGCAGCTGACGGAGATCTGGTCTTTATGAGTCGCCACTCGGCGTGCTCTCCTTACTTGCATCATAGGCTATCAGACGTAAATTAACAGATGCCCAGACTGGGCGAATGTTCGCAGTTGCGCAGGCTGTTGCCGGTCGGGACAGGCGCCAACCGTGTGACCTATGACTCATGAACCCGGACAGGGCCGAATGCCCCAACAAACCCGAAGGCGTAGCAAATCTGACACTCCAGCAACCTTGTCGACACCAGCTGCCGCGCTCTGGCCACCGCATCATGCTTGCAGGGCTGCAAACTTGCACTCCGAGATCGGCTGGCAGGCAACTAGACGGACAGGGTCGCACAGGGCAGAGCAGGGCTTAGCCCATCACTGCGCCGCTGCCCACCGTGTCCTCCCGCCCCCGACCTTCCTCCCTTTCGGTCGGAGATCGATCGTCATGGCGCCCTCTCTCTCGCGTCATAGGAACGCGGCCGGAATGACAGGAGTAGAGATCTTTTCCATGTCCGCCAGTTACAGAACGCTGCCCACTGCCTGATATAAGCCGGACGCTTTCGAGCTGGCTTCGCCATCAATTGTCTTGGAACTCCTCGGTAGACCGCCTCCATTCCTTACGGTCACTTCATTGTTGTGAATCCGCAACACCCCTCGACCCGAACAGCCACAGGACGACGAGCGCTATAGGCAAGGAATTCCTGTATCATTCCGAATGACCGCTCGCCTTTACAATATGGAGAACAGCCGCCCGGCAATCGTTCAGGAGCACTCCTCCGTGACTCTGCAACACACCCCCGGCAGTCGACGTGAGTGTGGTCTGCCCGATGAAGCTGACAAGTAGCATGCCCGTCTGAGCCCACACCCTCGTTCCGCGCACGCAAGGCGAGCTACTCGGCCGCTCTGTATGGATACACTCTGAATCAGGTCGTGAACGATGCCCCGAAGGACGGTTTGGAGAGGAGCGACAGCGGTGGCGACTCGGCGCCCTTCGCACACCACACCTCGTGAATGCTGCGCCGCAGGCTTGTGTTGAGATTCTCGAGACCCGCCAAGCTCTAACCTAGCCACTCGCGTGCCGGTCACCGTCACGATCACCAAGCCAGCGGAGCCCACCGCCTCACCTATTCGCTCCACGATCAAGGTCAACCGGCACCCTGTGACCGAGGCCACACCGACTTCACGTGCCCCATGTGCTCGTCGTTTCCCTTCTTCTGGGCTGCTGCACCTGTATATTAGAACTTTCCCTCAAGTCTTAATGCTCCTAGACTGAACATCTTCGTAGCCATAGTATCCGTCCACCAGCATAGACACTGTTTCCATCACTCCCGGTTTTCTCTTAACATTGTTGAATGCATAGATTGGTTTTCCTGCGGTGCATGTGGTGCAAAGGAGGGCCCCTGATGGTCATGCATATGCTATGGGTGTAAAGGCCATAGCGGGCAGAGCACGGAGCGGCATTCAAGGGATCAGGAGAGAGCGACAGAGGAAAGTTCGGCACGCTCCAACAGGCCAGGTGTCTAACGTCATAGCCACCAACGCCTTCAACCCGCAAACGCGCACTACTTTGCCAACAACGGCTACAGTCGGCCGACAGTTTTGTGCTCGCTGCTTGCAGGGCATGGGGAACGTCATCATAGTACTCTTGAGCATGCCAAGGAAATGCAAGGCGGGGTCGGTAGGCGTGACACGCACCGACCATCTGTCTCTGCTCGGCCCCTCATCCCTTATCTATGTGTGCGTTCTGCATTCTTCGCAGTTTCAGTTCCGTTCGAGCTGCACATCTGTCACACCCTGAGCATGGTCCTTGGCCTGGTCCAGAACACGGCTCTCCATTCTCAGCAAAACGGTGGCGCTGCCGAAACGCCCAGGCACTCTGTCGCGGCATGCTGTGTCGAGACCATGCTGTGCGCGAGGTACCACGGAAAGCGAGAGTCCTGCACCCCAATCTTTTCAGCGTTCGTTCGCTTCCTTGCTTCTCGGCTGGTGCTTGGATCACAGCGGTGGGGCCCGGACCCAGCTGCGCTTCTGAGCACGCCCGGACCGCGACTAGCCTGGGTCCTTGCAGCGCGCCTAGCGCGCTTCAGCGGGGGCAGCCACAGTGACCGGCCCAGAGCTGCTGTTTGCAGTATCAACGAGTATCGACGGTGCAGGCTGTCCTGCAGAGCTTTCCCGGGCTACGCTTTCAGTCGATGCATACACTTCAGCACTGAGTGAGTGACGTTTGTAAGCGGAATCATTTTTCTGAAACCGTGGTTATCTCTGTGTCGGGGTTCACATTTTCACCGAGATTCGTCAATTCGGCAATTAAGCCAAATCATCAGTTAGCGTGAGTACGTAGGCCATCCAAGCCTGCAGGTAAGTAGTACTTCACAGGGGCAGAGATACGAGAACGGTACTGGAACAAAGCGGTTTCGCCAAGCAGCGCTGGCCTTGGCAGAATTGTAGACTGCCTGTACACGAATGACACCAATGGAGTGCTCTTCCAGATCGGTAGTACGACGTCGTGCCCAGGCCTCGTTGTAGATGGGCAGTAGCAAGGCTGACCCTCCCGCAAGCCGAAGACATGAACCGAACGACGCCCAGCAGAGCCTGCATCCTTCATGTCTTCAGCATGCTGGGTGGGAATGTCATTGGGAGTTGTCCTTGGGATCCACCCTTCGACAGAGCAGACGTGGACCCGGCGCCACAGCTGACAGATCGGGCTTCAGTCAAGCCCACCGCGGGTCCGGCGCTAGGCTGGTCATCAACCCCTCAGCACCTTTCTCGTTCAGCGCTTCGGTTCCAGGTTAAAGCAGTGGTTCAAGAGTATGTTGACAAATCGATGTTCACCGGAATCTTCGGAAGTTAAGATGCCGGTGTGGTATTCCCGCCGTCGCGGACGAATGAAAAGAGGTCTGCATCGCAACGTAGAGCGAGTTGGGCCGCAGTTCCTTCGACCACCCCGGCCATCCTACCGCATGCGACTTGTTTGATGCCTTGACGAAGACTCTTTCGACTCTTTCGAGTCTGGGGAATCGGAAAGCGCGCTCCGCTCTGTTGAGTTTCTGGTTACACACCAGCGGAGGGAACTCGCTGTTAGTTCCGACACTTAGAATCAAATTGCGACGGTAAGCTCTCTGCACATTTGACGTCGCCGGTCAGTATACGTGTCGATATTGTAGGTCGGATTCATATCCCCTCCCCACGAACTGAGGGAGTGCGACAGAAGCGAGAAGAATTGGAGCTCCGTTCAGCCGGCATGAATGAGTTTCAGAGGCACGCACCACCGCGCGAGGTTTATATCCGCACAACTTTGTCGCCAGGGCGCGGGAGGAGCTTGCGGTCAGTCCAGTCTCTAAACGCCTGACACGTACATAGTATGAGGCACTGTACGAATTCGAGCGTGTCAAAAGAGGTCACATTTCGTTACTTCCGATGCGGATGCAGAGGATGCATAGTCTAATTGCATCCGTTGAGCCTTCCCACGGGCACGCATAACGTACTGCCGACAATGTGCCCTCGATACTGCCAACAGGTCGCACGTCATCCATCCTTCAACGCTATATTCCTATTTTTATCGGATACTACAAGTATTGAGGGTGATTTCGGAGCTGCTGTGTAGCCCACAACAATCAGAAACTAATGCACAGATCAACTACTTCGGTGGGAGCGGGAGCGCGCCTTTCGAAGTCAACGTAGAAGTCGACGTCGTTACTGGTGAATGGTCGCCCTTTGATGGGGAAACCGGCGAGTGGCCCGCAGAGGACACAAGTGGAGCGCCGGACTTCAACTCGGACACGATGGAGGGGGCACCTTTCGATGTGGAGATAGGCGAAAGGCCGTCTCTCGCCCGGGGCATGCTACCTCCAGGTCCCTCCTGACGAACGACGCCCACCGCCGCATCCTCGGCATCCGTGGCGACGCGCCTTTGGCCCCATGACTCCCTGTACATCGGAGGCAGCATGGTGACCTCGTCGGCGTCCTCCATGTCTTCCGCGTGCACAGGGCGACGTGCTGCGACGGGGCTCGCTCCGTCCAGGGATGATTCCAGGCCGGCGGAGGTCGCAGCCTCACCGAAAAACGTGTCGTCGTACGAGGAGCGCGGCTCCTGCTGCTTTTCGGTCGACGGCGTGTAGCCGTCTGCCGAGTCGGTCGTGCTGGTGTAGTGTCTATGGTGCCCGGGCCGCTCCGGAGTTGAGGTACCGCCGGACTTGTTAGCTCCGACGAAAGGCATAATGAATTGAACGTCCTCGGTCGGTTCGTACCTCCCACGGTTGCGGGTGGGCTTTTCGGACGTGGGCGGCGCGTGCTGGCGCCGTCGACGGCGAAGGCAGAGGAAAGCAGCCAGGCCGATGAGAGCCAGTCCGACAACACCGCCGACCACACCGCCCGCGATGGCGCCCGCGTTCGACTTCTTCGAGGCAGGCTTCTCCTCCGACCCGGCAGCTCCAGCACCGGCGCCAGTTGTCGCGCTTGTCCCTGGGCCAGACGACATCGCACTACCGCTGGACTTCGGATTCGCCGCTACCGCTCTGGTCTGTTAGTTTGATGGTATCAACCGGGAATCTCGGAAGGTTCACTCACGGATCGTACGCGTATGTGGTAATGCCACTGACAGAGCAGATCGTGTCGTTGCCCCTGGCACCAATGACGAGCTGATATGTCACCGACGGATCTATTGGTAGCATGAAGAGCGTTTGGTCGGCTCGGTATTCCGGTTTCGC
Organism: Trichosporon faecale; assembly: GCA_039545375.1. Classification (NCBI taxonomy): domain Eukaryota; kingdom Fungi; phylum Basidiomycota; class Tremellomycetes; order Trichosporonales; family Trichosporonaceae; genus Trichosporon; species Trichosporon faecale. The sequence goes on along the minus strand of BCLU01000003.1, from coordinate 2,503,067 downwards.
AGGGTTGGCTCTCGGAACCATCTCAGAGTTCCACCACCAGGGCTCCGGGTGCAAAACCGCATAGCAGCCAGCATCGGAACCGTTGAAGACAGGGCCGGTGATGTTGATCAACGACGTGTGAGATGGGACGTTGTACACGAGCTCTGTGTAGAACGAGAGGGCAAGGCTATCGTTCACAATGTCGTGGTGCTGGGGAGGAATGGCTGAGAATTTGTCGATTTGCATGTCTGAGATGCTGAGCAGATAATCCTGTGAGGCGAAGTCCCGGAGCTCATAAGAATTGAGGTCCGCCTTCCCCTCTTTGACTGTGGACAAAGTCCGTGCCTGGGATCTCAGAGCCTCTTCGTTCGGCCTGCCAACGTCAGTGGGGTGCTACTCTTGTGTTGCACTTACGCTTTCGTCTTCACAGGGATCTGCAGATTGATATAGTCGACGGTCACCGAGCTCGAAGATTCAGACACGTTGGCGAGGGTGACTCTCCATGAGCGGGAACCATCATTCTCGAAGAACGCCAGTACACCGCTTGGCGGAACGGGGTTGTTCAGCCACTTCCACCTCTTGCTATTGGCATCGGTTGCCCCCCACCAGGACCTGAACCACGTCATGTTGGGAGAGATGTTCTGGATGGAGCCAAACGGAGCAAACTCATTACCCACTGCACGCAGCAACTCCACCTCGTCACGAAGGGTGGATGTGTTGATGTAGGTGATAGCCCCCGTTTCCAGATTCATGTCCCACTCGGACTGTATGACTTGAGGAGACCATCCGGTGAGGTTCATCGAGATGGAAAACGCGACGTCTGCCTCTGGGGCTCCCATGACGCCGTTCAGTAGGCCAGCAAGGGCGGCGATGGCGACCAACATCTTGTAGCCTGACAGTTGGACTGCGAGGTCTTGAGAAGTGAAGAGTGTAATGGAGAGGAAGGCGAAGGCAAGAATGCAATACGGATAGGTGGGCTATCAGCAAGAGCAAGATCTCAGCCGACTGCGCAGCATAAAGTTACGGTCGCTAAGGCCAGCCCGTGGTGATTGGCCTGGACTGCAGAATGACGGGCCTGCAAGACCCGTGGTGCACCTTAGTGCGAACTTCATGGGGTATCGGGCCTCGAAGCAGAGTAGCGCCTAAGGGGAGAGGAAGGCCTCGTGTCGGCAAGTTGCCCGTTGGGCGTCAACCCCGTGAGAGTTGCTCGGCACGGCTCTGGAAACAGCACAGCGTATGCATGAGCTTGAGCGTATAGCTTCCACTGCTTTCATGCGCACTGCGTATCGCCCTGGGGAGCGCTATCGGATTTACGGCAGCAGAGGGTGTTGAAGCAGGTCGCCACGATTCTGTTGTCAGGAAACAGTGCGGCGGCGGGCGTGCCTGCCTCATCCGCGGGCGATACAGTCAGAGCCTGGGATGCGAAATGGTCGAATTGATTCAGACCGCAAGTCGACAAGGGAGAGTCTACACCGGAAATTGTTAGCCTGAATCGTTCCCGGATGACACGCCTGATCCATGCGTCGCACGCGCAATGTGCCATGAACTAGTTCAGAAGCGCAAGAATGAAACGAATTCTGTTTGGCCAGGCCCTTGCGTCCTTCCCTGTACCAGCTAGCGCAGTTCGCACTTGCTGCATGCTGAGGCATCTCGTCCGCTCACAAACGATGCAACACCGATGCAGTGCCCTCGACCCGTAAGCCCTTCAACACGTCGTTACCTTTACGGCGTTGTACTTAATCGCGAGTAAGCTATCAATGCAGTCCCTGCACCCCCTTATCCAACAGCCTGTTACCCCTTCTCTTAAGTTGGCCCAATCAGGCTTATCGTCACCCACATGATCTGTATGGCACGACCTCCAGCGACCGGGGGTTCAAGACGACTCGCGACTGTCTCCTGAGTTGCTCGTGAGCCCGTCGCGACGTGCAGAATAAGAGTAACGTTTGCTGCCGAGAGGTACCGATCACTGCCAACGACGGGCACCCAGCCCCGTCATTCCTTCCTCTTGTCTGCAACGTGGTCGCATGTCTGAATTGTTCGAACTCTGTCTGGTGGTAGGGCAGGCTCTAGAACTGACACGTTGTGGACCGGTGCAGGTGACCACGATCATGACGCACGGTGGTGAAATCGTGGCCTCGCTGACACAGCCTGATGCTGCGCCGCCAAGATCGACGAGCATGACGACTCACGCAATTGCGGCTGACGGCGAATGAGTTCGCGGCCATAGTTAGGAACGCCGTTAACGTTCGATTGGCTGAAGTCAACGGCGCCTGCGACCACGGCGCTAGCGTGCGGTGGCGACATACGGGGCTCGTAGAAGGCCGAGATCGGCCACCTGACCCCGTCGCCTTCGCCCCCAGGGGGGGGGGGGACGCTATCCGCTGATCGCCGATTGTTTCACCCAGGGGCACCCGCTGGCACCCAGGTTTGATCCGTGTACCCGAAAGACCAAGCCTGGTGTCAGGTTGAACAGCCTGTCATCAGGTACGGCATGCTTTGCTTTCCCTGCGCATGTCAGGACTGCCACGCATTCAACGGGGAGGCTTTGAAGTAGCCAGGACTTGGACAATTGGACAAGCGTTAAGCTCCTTTCATTGCTACAGAAATAGAGACATTGCCGCCCGCAGTTCTGGAGCTGCCGTCCGCACTGCGTCCTCTCCACCAGCCGCGTTCAACATGTACCGCTGTGCCCAGGCCGGCTTACACTTGGGGGGCAACAGGTCATCTTGTTCAACGTCCCCATGTCCTCAGCATGCTGGATTCGGAGGGGATACTACAACCGCGGCTGTTGCAGACGAGGAAGCTACCTTGAATTGATGACTCCTGCCGCTTCCCCAACACACTTGAGTACTCCGTCTGAGACTTGAGCACTCGTCTTTGCTCCTCTTTTCTGGTCGCATTTTCGGAGTCGGCAGGACGCCGCTACGGTACCACGTACGGAACGATGACCTGAACGTCCTCGGTGGGCTCGAACGTTTCATTCTCGACACCGTGGTCCATAGGGTGGAGAGCATGGGCTTGCTGTTGCTGGCCCCGGCGACGCGTGTGTAAGGCAGCCGCCAACGGAATGAGAAGCAAGCCAACGATGACCCCAACATTCCCCCTTTCCCCGCGGGCGCGATCGATTTTGAGTCGTCGGAGCCTGACCACTCCGAGCGCCCCCCAGTAATGGTATCGAAGGAGTTCCCTTCCTCAGTGGTCCGCTCTGAGGTGACCCACGACGCCGATATAGCGGCTCCCGACCTGCGGTTATCAGCGACTCTTTCCACAGCCTAGCTTACTTCAGATATGAGTACGTCGTCATCCCGCTGATAGAGCAGGATGCAGTGCCACCTTAGGCTCCGATGATCAGGCAACACTCGATAGCGGGATCCATTGGAAGCATCAGGAGGGTTTGGTCTGTCTGGTATCCTGGCTTTAGATAGTCAGACTTCGGCAGAGCCTTTGCATTCCACCACCACGGATCAGGGCTTAGGATGGCATAGCAATAAGACCGCGACGGGAAGTAGTCGTAGGAGACTGGGCCAGTGATGTTGACGAGAGACGTGTTCCGTGGCACGCTGCAAGTGATCTCGGTCAGACGCCCAGCAGCACGTTTCCGTTCACGAGGCCATGCTGAGCGAGAGGAATAGGGGTTAACTCAGATGCCCTCTGTTCCCCAGCGTTCAAGAGATATTGGGCAAACTCGAAGGGCCGAACGGAGAGCGCTGCGTTGACGTTGCCGCCGTCGACCGCTGCCACCGTCGTTGCCTTGTACCTGAGAGTTTCTTCAGAAGGACTGCGCGTCAGTTCTGCGCCTGTACGTGACTCACGCTTCAGTGATGGCGGGCAGTTCAATGCTAACGTAATCGATGTTGATCGAGCCTGATTCCGTCGGGTCGAAACTCATCGTGTGATGACCCAGCCTCCCAAATCCACCAGGACGCTGAGAAGACACTTGCCGTGACAGACTCCCTCTCCTCCGGTGTGAAGTTGGCGAAACTCGTGTCAGTGGTCCTGGTCCTGGGGCCGGCACTTCCCCGCAGCACGGCGCTGGTTCCAACGAAGTATATCCAAAATCTGTCACTTAATTGTCGGGAGGCGGACTTGTCAGACGGACGTCTTCGGAATCGAGGGTCCAACCCCACTGATAGGCAACCATGGGAGACCAGCCGGTGATGTCCGTGACAATGGAGAAGGCGGGGCCTGCGACTTCACTGACCTCCAAAGCCATCCAGACGGTGACAATCAGGCCGAGGCACATTGTGCTGAGAAGCTAGCAAAGAGTTTGCGCCGTGTCAGTGATAGGTGAGGGAGACAAAGAGGAAGGTGGTGATGCAAAGTCATCGGTATAACCGCGAGCTTGTGGAGCGGCATTGTGGTGCTGCCAAAGGCCAGTCGGTGATCACTGAAGGGTGCGTTTCGTGGAAGCGCTCTGCCGATCGGCAGTCCTGCAGAGCTGATCAAATTGGAGAGAAGGCGGGTGGTCAGAACGCCTTGGCGCTGTCGCATAGTGTATTGTGAACGCTGAGTTGCCATTCAGAAACCTTGCCCTTGCCTTCTCAGCAAGTCGTGAGTCCATATCGCGACGGTGGCGTTTGATAACCGCGTGGCAAGTCTGTCCTCTGACCCTTTCCAATCGTAAGTCAGGCGACTGAATTTCTCCATAGGTAAAGCGAGCTAGCGATCAGCCCTGTCATGCATTGAGTACCAATGGATTGCTGGTCGCGTCCGCCTCGCCAAGTGTCCATGCACTCCTCTTCCTTTGTCCATTGTGATTTGCGCACTGTATGCTTCTCCAATTTGGGCCCCCTGAGAGGACTTTCCCCTTCATACCGTACTCATTCCGCCCTTAGCATCAACAACAGAGATCAGGTCTCGCTTCAGTTGCGTCGCCCGTTGTTCTGCCTCCCGGAGGACACGGGATTCGTCGGGATCACTCTCGGGGCCAACCTCTGCGGCGTCTCTTCCCCCCCAAGCCTCCCTGTATCGAGGGGGGAGAACGAGGCGCTCGGTAGGGTTACTGACATCTTCGTAGTCTTGGGCATACTCCACCTCAGGAGGCCTGCCTGGCTGGTGGTGCTGCTGAGTCTGAGGGGCAGGTCTATCAGAAGGGGCAAGGCTGTCGGGCCAAGGAGGTGAGTCTGACGAGCTGAAAGGCGATCCCTTGACGAAGGAGTTCTGGGCGGAAAGGGTTGTCGGAGGGGTGTATGCGGTGACTGTTGGGTGTCCGTTCCGAGTTTCGTTCAACGAATCTTCGTTCTTACGCCTCCGACGGATGAGGAGCCACATTGCCAGCAGCAGCAGCAGCAGGCCGCTGACGCCTCCAATTACTCCGCCAACGATCGCACCCACGTTCGTTCTCTTCGATCCACCAGCGTTCTGCGACGAGGGATTCAAGTTGGTAGAGTTCGTCTCCATTGCCGGTCCTGCGGTGGCATTCGTCGGCAAAGTCTTCTGGGGAGGAGGGTCGCTGACCATCAGCATTGTATCGCACTGCGGACCCACTAGAAGAAAGAGTAAGAGGTGACGCCCCCGATGTGGCATTTGGTCGTGTTGCCGAAGGGACCAATGGTCAAGTTATACCGGATGGTAGGATCCATGGGCAGCATGAACAGGGTCTGTTCATGGGGAGGGATGTGGGGCTTGGACTGCGAAGCCATCGGAACACTCTTCAAGTTCCACCACACTGGCATCGGCTCCAATACGGCGTAGCACTCGCTGCCTACTCCCACGGCAGAGGTTACATTCACGAGCGTGGTGTTGGCGGGAACCTCGTAAGTGAGCTCCGTGGCTTTCTCCAACATCACACCGTTGTTCGCGTTGGTCCAGGTGGCGTTGGGTGGGATGTCCCAGGGCGACATCGTGCGGGCTTGCTCAAGATATTTCTGTGACCTTCTCGGATGAGCACTAAATCCCTCCCCGAGCTTGTTGCTTCCATCGGCGGCGCCGATTGCCCTGTGCGTCTGGCGTTGCATGTCCGCGAAGGCTGGGCTGTGGAGTCAGCCTCTGTCCACAGCAGTTAACTCACGCTTGGGTTAGAACTGGGATGCTGTAGCTTAGAGACTCGAACGTAACGTTTGCGTCGCCCTCCGGTCGGAACGCGATGGTGTATGCTCCGAGAGGCAAGCCGGAGATGCTACCGAGACCTGTCGAGTTCCCCACTGATTGTCCAAGGATGATGGTTCGAGGCGGCAGAATTCCCAGTTGGGTGTTGGTTGCGAGTGCCGACCCGGTGGTGTTGGGACCAGGCTGCAGTGTGCCACTGGTCCGGTAGTCGGTGCCAACGAAGTACCAGTTGAAGAAGACATCACCTTCCCCGTTGTCTTTCCTCTGTGCGGTGCCGTCCGCCAGTATGCTGTAGGCGTCCCCGAGGTTTATCATCGGAGACCACGCGTTCACCGTCACCTCAACGGAGGAATTGAACTCCGCAGCCCGTACCAGAATCGGCCAGACAAGAAGATGTATCGGCAGCATGGTCGGGAGCGAATGTTGGACGAAGAGGTCAACGACCCCAGCAGCTCATCGGCCGACGTTATAAGCCTGGAGAACGCGAGAGTCATCGTGCCCACATGTACCCATGAACGTGATCCGTATACATGATTCGCTTCTACCCGCTGTTAGTGGGCTACCCAAGGCAAGCTAGTCTGGGAAGAGATGCTGCAACTGACAGGTCCCAGAGGGGGGTCACCAGCCTACGAGTTCGCGTTTCAACGTCATGACACAGCTAACCGACGCATAGCGCGAGTCAGGCTTAGTACAGCCCCTTAATATTAGCTCTCGAATCGACCTACATCGTCGTACGCAAAGGGCGAGAACGATGCAGCTGGGAAGTGACGAGACTGCTGTCCGAAGGTCAAGATACGACTTGACAGATGTGCCACCGCCCTCGGCACTGGGTGGCACACTGGACGTGATAAGCATGCAGCGGGCTTCTGTATACCGCGATGATTAGCTTCCAGGCCCAACTTGAATCGCCTCAGAACTCTAAGCCTTCATTTAACCACGCGGCCAGTATGCATGACACAGGAGACATATGTACGTATGTACTTGCACAGCATGAATGAATCGCGTCCCGAACGTGCCGCCTGCGAAGGTTAAGTGCAATTTGGGTGCGGCACAGCTCTGAACAAGGCGATGAGAAGTTGCATTTCATCGTAATGCGATGCGGGTGGCAGCTTTTCATATAAGGCGCCCGGAGCTTCTCGACCGTTATTCAGGATAGCACTCTACAGAAACATGAGCGACCTGGCGCTTAGAGAACCGGCTAAACAACCCGGTGAAAGTCATACAATGCGACCATCAAGCAGTGCAGACGGAACTCCGTGCAGACAGTGCTAGCGGCGTTCTCTCGGCTGCGGTTTGACAGCCCATAACTGTCCGTGGAGATCTGCCGATTGCCGCGGTTACAGAGCGCAGCGCGTCTCCCGCACAGCCTCTCGGAGGTTGTGAGCCGCCAAGTCGACATCTGCCGACAGCACCTGACTCCGTTGACATGATTGTTGACTCCGAGATGGCTTACGTAAATTTACCCTGTCAACTCCGTCACTCTTGGCAGCTTGAATGACTCGCCGGCGCCCACCGATGACTCGCGAAAGCCGAACTTGAGTCAGTGCGTCACCGTCGACTCCCTCGTACCTTTTGTTGTCCTTTGTAATCTTCCGACTTTTCTTGTCTGCTGCTCGCCTTAACGGACAATCACCAGATCAGGTACATCTATCTCTGACTGAAACACCAGACTCGATCCGTCGACACAACTGCACATAGCAGGCAAGCACAAATGGTCACGATCACCCGCCTCCAGCCCAAGGGCACCCTCGAGGAGACATATAACTCGCCTGAGGTCAAGAATGCGGCGAAGACGCTTGAAGTGTCCTTCTCTACCGACGATGTTACCAAGGCTCTTAACGGGGATGACCCCAACATCGGCGGCCTCCGGATGCTCGCCAGCACAACCACCTCCGTCATCGACCTTGAGGCTTACGTTGCCAACCCCGACGGTGTCGACCCGGCCGAGGTCGCGGGCGCCGTCATGCTCATGAAGCAGCCCGGCATCGAGCACGGCAAGTCGTGAGTTCACTCTTCCGGCTACCGGCTCCGCACGGGCCTTGTGATAGGCTTGGATAGGCGTGGAAAGCGATGCGATCAGGAGCTGACGCCTCTACCAGTCCGAATGCGAAGGGCCCGCACTCGGCCAAGTGCGATGCGATCATGGACCAGCGACCGGACCTGCAGAAGGCATTTAAGGACATCATCGCCTTCTTCGGACACCTCGAGGAGAAGGCGCTCGGCCCCGAGGCCGTCACACCGACGTACTACATCTCGCACCTGGGCACGCTGCCCGAGTTCCAGCGCAAGGGCCTCGCTGGTGCGCTTCTGAACATGGCCAAGCAGAAGGCGAAGGCTGAGGGCAAGACGCTCACTCTGCTCACCATGACTGAGCCGAACGTGGGTGTTTGTAAGCTAAGAGGCAGTAACTGACAGATCTCAGGTCAAATACTACGAGAAGTTCGGATTCAAGAATCTCTACTACGAGGAGCTCACCCTCAACGGCGTGCCGACGCAGTGGTGGGTCATGTCCGTCGAGCCCGAGGACAGCTAGAAGCGATAAATCCGACCTTCCCTAGATTTCTTAGATTTTTGTCGTCTTTTAACCCCTTGACGTTTTCTGATCTTTGGCATGATAGTCGTGCCGTGTTCAGTCGGCGGGAACAGTACCTGACAATCGCATAGTCGAGTGCCGTGTTCTGTTCCGGAACAGACGCGATCAGACCTGCTCTGCAGCCATCTGCCGGAGCCATGAAAAATGCATGAAGGGTGGTTAGTCTACGAGGATGGAGGATGCAGGAAGACGTTTACTTGCGGAGACGCTTACGCTCGGCCCTGTTCGCCTGAAGGAGGTCAGCTCGTAACTGAGATGGGACTGTCTTACCTTTCTCCTCTTCTTGTGCTTGTGCTTCGACATCTTCTTCTGCCTCTTTCGCCTGACCGAGTCCATCGAGACCTCGAAGTTCTCCTCGGTCTCAACCGACATGCGGGCAAGAAGTCCGTCAAGACCAGCAAGAGCGTCCTTCATGGCGACCTCGTCGACCTTCTCGACCTCAGCGACACGGCGCGAGCTGGCGCCGAGATTGGTCATAACCAGCTCCCACTCAAAGTCAGCCTTGGCCTTGACAGCCTCGGCGGCCTTCTCAATGTCGGAGGCGACGTGAGCGTCGGCGTTCACGTCAACAAGGAATGAACGGGGGGCGAACGAGCCGAGGCTCGAGCTAAGGGCCGGGTGAGCGAGCGCGCTCGTGACAGCGAGGTGGTCTCCAACCATGGAGCTCGTCTTCGGGAGCTCAGCGAGAGGGTTTCCAGGCTTGGGAGCCTCGAAGAGCGGCGTCTCGGGTAGCCTCTTCGCGTAGTGCGAGACGCCGAGAGGAACCGGAAGAGGCATGTGGCCGTTGAGACCCATGTGGAGGCCGGCCTGGAAGGGGTACAGCGGCGCAGGGTTCCAAGCAGGCCTGGCCATGTAAGGCGTCTCGGAGGAGATCTCCATCGGGCGGATAGCGCCGCGACGAAGGCGACGGCCATGAGTCGGCTCGGAAGAGGCGGGGGCGAGGTTGGCCTTGACGCGGCGGGGGACGCAGCGGACGGGGCGCGAGCGTCCGCGCGTCGCGGGCTTGACGCTAGCCTCGGCGACGTGGTTGAGGCGTCGCAGAAGCATCGTGGTGGTCGTGGTTAGGTGGCAAAGATGGCGAACTCGCTGCTGAAACGCAAAGAGAAGGCGAGGTCCTTGCAAAGCGAGTGCAAAGGGTCCAGCGGGATCAATCGGGCAGTTGCTCACCGTTTCGGACCCACGTGGTGTGCCTGGCACGTGACTCCAAATGTCGAGATTTCGAGTTTACGATTGTTGGGTTCGACCTGCCTCAAGTTTCCTTGTCCCAAACGTCACCCTCGACATGAGCAAGCGCGACCACGAGACCATGGCTGATACGACGCCGACTGAGAGCACCGAGGGTGGGCTCCTCCGTGAGCCTCAGGTGAGTTCGTTAGTCTCGGAGTGCAAACTAACCCTCACAGAAGCGCTTCTACCGCCAGCGAGCGCACGCCAATGTCTTCGTCGACCATGAGCTTGATTAGTGAGTTATGAACTTTTGCGGATGGGCGGAGTATATGCTATATGCTTCATTCCATTCTGTGGTACCGCTGTGGTAGCAGATGCTCCCGTTGCATATCCCCTTGAGCAGCTGCCCTATCGGAACGAAGGTGCTAACAGCAGCCCGGCTTCCCCGGACCAGATGGACTGGTCTGTCCACTACCCTAAGTACTTCCCTCCCGGGGAGAAGAAGGTTGAGTGGGCCGACGTCGGTTGTGGCTTCGGAGGACTCCTTATGGCTCTCGCCCCTCAGTTCCCGGACACGCTCATGCTCGGTGAGTCACCCGCGGGCTGCTGTGCCTCTCCCCGATGGTTGCTTGTGCAACCCAACTGACCTTCAGGAATGGAGATCCGTGTTGCGGTTACGCAGTATGTTTCTGACCGCATTGCGCACGCGCGCCAGGAGAACGCCGGGCCGGATGGCAAGCCGGGCGGTTTCCAGAACGTGTCCGTCATCCGCGCGAACTCGATGAAGCACATGCCCAACTTCTTCGAGAAGGGACAGCTGTCCAAGATCTTCTTCCTGTTCCCGGACCCGCACTTCAAGCTCCGCAAGCAGAAGGCGCGCATTGTTACCACGACGCTTCTCGCTGAGTATGCCTACGTGCTGAAGGAGGGCGGTATTCTCTACACGGTGACGGACGTTAAGGGTAAGCTTCGTTGTAATCGATTGAGCTAACGAGGCAGACCTGCACGAGTGGATGGCGCACCACCTCCACAAGCACCCTCTGTTCGAGTACATCCCGACCGAGGAGCTGAAGGACGACCCGATCCTCGAGGCCGCTCGCACGGCTACGGAGGAAGGCAAGAAGGTTGAGCGCAACGGTGGCGACAAGTGGGTCGCGTGCTTCAGGAGGCTGCCGAACCCGGCGGAGTAATGTAATATGCATAGATGTACCATAGTCGGCTTAGCGGGAGGATACATTTTGGACGCGTCGAGCGTTGTGCTGTTACAGCCGCACAGCGGTGGAGGACGAGGGTTGAGGTGGGGAGAGGGTGAGGGGGGTCCGTGTTGAGGCATTTGTGGCGGACTGTGGGGTTGTGGAGGTGGGGAGGTGGGGAAGGGGTCTATGGGGTCCGTGGCGGCATTGCGGCGCGCGGCGTCAGTTCGGACTCGCGTTTCGGGGCGCACGAGCCCGCGGGACGACCGCGTCGCCTTGTGCGAGCACTCGGCGTCCCTGTCGGTCGCACCCGCAGAGGGTGCGAACTTAGCACGGGCTTGTGCTCACGGCAATGCTGCTTGGTTAACGCACTTCAGATGTAACAGGAAGGCATTTGATTCAACCGCCAACGCCCCTGCACTGCACGCAGTGCCTGCATGGTATGCCGCGCGTGGGCTGTTCCTCGGCACTCCGAGATTCTCCATCTTCACGTTGCCCAACCCACTGCAGGGCAGGAAGGGTACCCGCGGACTCGTGCTGGTCCGCCTACTCCCACGTATTCGTATCACTCACCCGACGTCGCCAGCAATCTGGCCGATAATGGTGCACACGTCGTCCTCGTACCGGCCGACCCAGTCCTTGCCAGTGTACAGGTGCAGGCGGGTTGTTTCGCCGTCCGACTCGCGGCTGACGGAGGAGGGCCACACTGGTGTTAGCTCGAACCGTAAACCTCAGCCTGCAGAGGGTAAATCCATCAGACATATCTAGTGGGCGTTCATGGTCGGTGGCTCAGATATGCCTTGCATGGTCATCACTGAATTGTGTTGGAAGGAGACAGCACTTACAGCCTTCCTGGAGCATGTAGTCGAGGATGTACTTCTCGAGCGTGACCCACTCTGCTCCGTGAAGGAGGTACTCGAAGGAGAACGTCGTACACTGACATCAGCATTTTCAAAAGGAAGGAGGCCAACTTACCGCCTGCGGCGAGACCCAGTAAGACATGGTGAGGCGAGAAGCTTAAAGAGTGAGGGGTCCAGAACCAGCTGGGCGACGGTGAAAGTGAACACTAAAACAACTGTCAGAGCAGGAATGTCGAATACAGTCTGGGGTTGAATGTTAGTAGTCAGAAATGTTGCAGTGCTCGAAAGGCATCAGCTTATATGCAGGCGGTGTAACTGTGCTGCGATTGAGTTACCATGACCGGCAGGCAGTCAGAAAGGGCACCAAGGGCGAAGGGGCGGACGGTGCACAGAAACTACCAAAGAGTGACAAGACCTCTCGCGCCACTGACGCATGACGCGCTGATGCGGGCGCATGTGTTGCCTGTGCTGTCAGAGATCATTGAGCATGCGCTCTTCTGTGCGCTCATGCACGAAGGCGCCGTCGTTGTATCATGTCACGAGAACACTTCTGAGACGCTCCGTGCCCCCGTCTGTGCGCCCCAGGTGTCTGAAGTGCGGTCGCCTGTCTCAGTCCAGCTCGTCCTCATTGTCAGATTTGCGATTCTTCTCGGTCCGTAGCTTACCAGCTCTTTAGCCCGCGTTCTGTATGCGATGGCGTTTGTCATGTCCTGCATTACGTCACGAGCGCTCCCGAGTCTCGGGCCGTGGCGTTGTGGAGAACGCGTGCCACCGCGCCACACTCATATATGGCGGTCACCTTTTGTGCAAAGGCTACTCAGGCTGGGCGCTGCATTCCTTCCTTTAATCCAGGACCATATGCATGGCTCTACGGATGTCGGACGGCCTCCATTGTTCCTCAGCGGTAGGATCCGAAACCGGCAACGTCAAACTGTCGAGGGTAGTCATGCAGCGCGAATTGAGGTTCCGCCCCTTAATAATATGTACTGTGCGCAACTCTGAATTTTTGCTCTTGGCGGCGAACTAGCCCAGAGAACGAACAAGACATGAACAAACAATGAAGCCCATAAATGCATACAAAAACAATGCGTCTAAGATTGGAGATGGAGGGGAACACTGGGTCTGAGACTCGGAATTAGAAGAGCTTGCGGATCGGCTCGACGATGGCGCCAGGCTTCTTCGTGACACGCGGCAGCGTGCCGCGCTGGAAGGCAGCGCGCGAGTTGAACTCGCTTCCGATATTGGCCGCCATGGCGGCCTCGTACTGAGCCACGCTCGTGTAGGGGTACGGCAGGTCCGTGGGGAGGAAGCGGGCCGCCTTCTTGTCCTTCTTCTCCGTGATGATTACGTTGGCGCGCCCAGCGTCCTTGCGCTCCTCGGCGGCTACTCCAGCCGTCTTCTTGAGGAACTTCGGGTTCGTCTTCCGCTTCTTGGTGCCCTTGCCGCCCCATGAGCCCCAGCCCGGCAGCGTGGTGTCAACCGTCTGCGGCGCATCGGCCTCAATCAGAGCTGCCTTCTCACGCGCAAAGTCCTCGATGACGTTGTCGCCCGCGAATGCCTCAGCAACAAGTTCACGCTGCGTGAAGGCCTTCGGGCCATTGCCGGTGACAGGGAGAAGTTCGGCGTCGGAGTCCGAGTCGGAATCAGAATCGGCCGCTCGTCGCTTGTTGGACGTCGCGGCCTTAGCCTGCTCAGTCGAAACGTCGGACTTCACCTTGAGGATTGACTTTGGCGCCTTGGTCTCAGCAGCCTTCGGTGCCGGGGCAGCCTTCTCAACCTTCTTAGAAGCCTTGGACGCCTTGGGAGCCGCAAGAGAGATCTCGACCTCGTCATCGTCCTTAACCTGGGCAGCCTTTTTGAGCTTACCCACAGCCTTAGACTCAGCGGAGGTGGTGAGTTTGTTGCGTTTCCGCGAAGGACCGGAGTTCGTACCGTCGAGCCACGGGTTGACGTCGCCGAATACTCCGATAGCGGGAGACGGAGAGCGAGAGCGAGCCTTGATGGCAGCGCTTCCGTTGGTGGCCGGCGCGGCCGGCTTAGCCTTCGTAGGCTTGTCATCACCTCCAGCACGACCGAAAACCATGCGGCCCTCTCCGAGCTTCAGGACCTCAGCATCATCCGAATCACTGCCGCTGTCGCTGTCGTCACCGAACATCTCAAGGTCGCGGCGCAGGTTAGCCTCCTCCTCCGCGACCTTCTTCATCTCGCGCTCCTCGGCCTTCTTCATGAAGGCCATCTGCATGAGGCCCTTCTTCTGGGGAACCTCGGGCAGCTTGCTGTCGAGTTTGGATAGCTGGTCGAACGCGCGAGTCTTGATAGCCTCCTCGTCGCTGTCGTCCTCAGACTCGGACGACTCGCTCTCAGAACCGTCCTTAGCATGCACCTTGGCACGGAGCCTGTCGCGCATGTCGAACATGTCCTGGCGGGCCTCCATGGCCTCGTCGGTGGGAGCGGCATTGGAAGCCCAACGGTTCCGAGCCGAGTGACGCTGAGTGGCACGCTCCAGGGCACGCTCACGGTCCAGCCTCTCGCGCTCCTCAGCAGCTGCCTCGGGGTCCAGTCGCTCCAGGTCCTCGAGGCTCGGCCCGTCGCCGGCAGCCTTCGCCTCACGCTTGCGCTTCAGCTTTCGGAAAGTCTTTGACTTGATCTTGGCGACACGCTTCGCCTTGGCCTCGGCACGGAACATGAGCTCACGCTGATGGCGAAGCTCAGCACGGCGGGCGGCGATCTCGTCTGGGCTCAGGTCCTGGCCTCGCAAAGCAGCGTCTTCAGCAGCAGTGACACCAGAGTCCGTGAGGTTCGCCTTAGCGAGAAGAGCCTGGACGGCGGATTCATGCTCGTTCTCGGGCTTGAAAGTGGCGACGACCTCACCCGACGACTTGACGCCGCCACGCTCGGTGGCCTGTAGAGGGAAGGACAGATGCTCTGCCTCCTTAACCCGCTTCATGAGGGTCGACCACTTCTGTCCCTCCTGCTTGGTCTGCTCGTAGGCCGCCTCACGGTCCAATCGCTCTTGGACACGGGTGGGAAGAGGAGCAGCGAGCACTCCGTGCTTCAGGACCGAGGAGGACTTGTTCTCCTTCTTCGACGGCAAGAGGCTGGATGCGCCAGCGAGACCAGGGGCAGAGGCGATAAGAGATGACAGGTCAACCTTGTTCTCTGGTGACGTTAGCTCAAGTGATACAGATCCACCTACGGTTCTTCAGGGCAAGATCGCCACCGTCAGCGAGACCCGGGCCCTTGGCCACCGGTAGCACTCGCCGCTTCTTATCGGCGTCCGGCTGAGACTTGCCCTTCTTGTCCGCAGCGGCGAGGTTGTCCACGAACGCGTCCAGCCCGTCAAGATCCTCATCTGAATCATCAGAGAGGTCAGACGGAAGCTCCGGGTCTTCGAACATCTCCTCGTCTTCCTCGTCCTCGTCTTCCTCGTCCTCGTCTTCCTCGTCCTCGTCTTCGTCATCATCGTCGTCGTCCTCTTCCTCCTCGTCCTCCTCATCTCCGTCTTCCTCGTCGCTGCCGCCCTCGTCTTCGTCTTCCTCCTCCTCTGGGAAGGCAGACTTGAAGGCGGCCTTTGGTGACCTCTCAGCCTCGGGGTCGCTCTCCTCATCGTCGGTCTCGTCGAGGTTGATCTTCAGCGGCTTCGCGGGCTATGATCAGCTTCAGGATGAACACAGGGGCACATACCTTGAGAACCTCCTCTTTTCCCTTCCCCTTCTTTCCCTTGCCCTTCTCCAGTTTCCGGAACGCGTCTCCCCACCGCTCCTCATCGCTTCCCTCGCTGTCCCAAGCGTCGTCAGACTCAACGTCTTCGTCGTCGCTGTCGAGCACATCGGCCTTGTCGTCTCCAGCGATCATCATGGCGACCTTGCGGATTCGGGCGTTCATGTCGTCCTCGTCCTCATCGTCAATCCGCCTGGCTCCGCCGACCTTCTCCTCGCGGGTGAGGGCGAACTTGGACTCGGCGGTGCGGTGTCGTTTCGGAAGCTCCTGCTCGAAGGTGTACGCGTCGTCGACATTGTCGCGGACCTTGCCCTTGCCCTTGGGCTTGGACTT
The DNA here is from genome assembly GCA_039545375.1 of Trichosporon faecale. Classification (NCBI taxonomy): domain Eukaryota; kingdom Fungi; phylum Basidiomycota; class Tremellomycetes; order Trichosporonales; family Trichosporonaceae; genus Trichosporon; species Trichosporon faecale. Next base: position 2,487,174 of record BCLU01000003.1, on the reverse strand, counting down.
CTTCTTACCCTCGGTCGAGGCGCTGAATACGGCACTCGCTCTGGAGTTCTTGCGCGCCATCGTCGATGTTCGGGAGGTAGTAGTCTAGGTGCAGCTGCTGCAATCTGCAGGTGGACGTCATGAACTTCAAAATATTGAGCGGCGCCAGCCATGCGGAACGCACGTGGTAACACGTAATTGTGAACTTGTCTGATAAAGGCGAGCTCGGGTGTCTTCGGGCAGGATGCCACAGAGGGAGTTTCGGCGTTTCAGCGTGCCGTGTCCGTCCTGCTTGCTCCTGGCTGGCTGTCGATTCTCCACCATAGCAAGCGTAGCCGAGTGACACCTAGCTCAACCACCTCCCTACTCTGTACGTTGTCCTCGACGTCGCGACCTCGATCACTGTCTGACTCGTCTCCCACAGCCCAAAAATGTCCGCCCTCCGCCTCTCTTCGTCGTTCCGCGTCGCCGCTCGCCAGGCCTCGATCGCCCGTGTCGCCCGCCGCGGTTACGCCGACGTTGCCGACGACAAGCTCAAGCTCTCGCTTGTTTCCCCCTCGCAGGTTCGTCTCGACTCGCGCCGGCCAGAGAAACGCAATGCATGACCGAAAGAACTGAAGTGCGGGAGTACTGGAAGGGCAGAATGAGGAGCGGAAACGTCGCGGGAAGTCTGGAAGCGCGATACTCGCTGGAGCCGAGCCGCCGTGATTGCGACGATCGACTGTCGGCAAGCGGCGTCGGAGCAGCGGAATCGACGCCAAAATGGCCGCGAAAGTACGCCGATCACGATGTCGCGTTTCCTAGAGCTCCAGTTGATTGTTATCGTGGAGAAGAGATCATCCGAACGCGGTTGTTGTCGATTTCAATGTCGACTTTCAGGGATGGCTTGCCAGTGCCCCCAGACTTTGCTCCGCTTCGCCCCGCGCTGTCGACTATGAACCTACACTCCGACGACAGTCTGCGCGTGCTGCATTGCGTTCTTCTGGCCGACCCCGACTCCCCGGACTTTGTTGTTGTTTCGAATGCTGACGTCAGGCTATCTTCTCGTCGCAGGCCGTCACCCAGGTGAACATCCCCGCCGCTACCGGTGACATGGGTATCCTCTCGAACCACGTTCCCTCCATCGAGGCTCTCCGCCCCGGTGTTGTTGAGGTTATCGAGGAGGGCGGCAAGACCGACAAGTACTTCGGTGAGTACGAAACGAGCATCGCCGGGACCACGGACCATGGACGAAAGCGAAGAGCGCTTGTCTTTCAGCATGGCATCCTTGCATCATGGGCAACGGAGGGTGTCGCCGGCTGCCGATCAACAACTCTCTGGCGAGCTACGTTGCAACGTCTCCTGTCGTACAATCGGCGTGCTGCTGCAACGCAGATAAGCCCAGGCTGCAGCGAGCTGTCGCGTTGGATGTGTTCTTGGCGGTGCCACACATCATCTGCCCAAGGCCTAAGCGCTAACCCCAGTCTCGACCGGCTTCGCCACTGTCCACCCCAACAACACCCTCACCATCAACGCCGTCGAGGCCTACCCGCTCGACAAGTTCTCCGCCGACGTGAGTTTCTGGCATAAGTGTCAGCTATGTGACTGTTCCCGAGCTAACTCGCCAGGCCGTCCGCAACGGCATCGCCGAGGCCCAGAAGGTCATCGGCTCGTCGGCCTCTGAGCAGGAGAAGGCCGAGGCCCGCATCGAGCTCGAGGTCTTCGAGGCCATCAACGCGGCCCTCGGCAAGTCGGCCTAAGCTGGTCAAAAAGTAGCCCAAGGGAGGAGATCAACGTAGATGCCAAAAAATGAAACGCACAAACTGCATTAGCCACTAGCTGCCAACCGCTTTGCTCACGCCGCTGGTTATTGTTGCTGCCGCTGGGATCAGTAACTGCACCTGGGTCAGTGTTCGGGGTTCGGAGCCTGTGGACGAGCGGTCTCGAGAGCGAGGCGTGCGAAGGCACGAGCGAAGGCACGTTTGGGGTAAATGAAGAAGCCTAGGCGGGCAGAAGGAAAGGCAGTCAGAACGGGCGGAACGTGGACGAAGCAGCTTAACGAGGAATGCAACGGAATCGAGGTCAGCTGGTCATGATGGGATCGAGTCTGGCCCACCCAGGCGGTGCAGGTGGGACGTCATGTGGAGCGGGGGCAGCTTGGCAGCACGCCAGATCGTGTGGATTGTGACGCGTCGGTGTCCTAGTGCGGGGTTCATGGTATCGTTCCTGCGTAACTAGTCCAGCTGCCCCGCAGTCCGACGAAGACCAGGTAGCCCAGCACTGAAGCATGTCTAATGCCCACCCCGCATGCTTCTGCCCCCCTCGAGATCCGCAATCTGAGTACCCAGTGGTGCGATGAGTGGGCCTTCCTAAGCGATTGTGGGGAGGGTGCATCATTTCCCCTTGAACTGGTATCAGAGCAGGGTATGAATGGACAGCGCAGCTGACTCTGCATGTGACAGCGCTTCAGAGTGGGCGAGTGGGAAAGGGATCGACGATCAGGACCCGTTCGACCCGTAGGATCCGTCCCCAGAGAGCTAAAAGCGGCGCGTGGCCTGTCCGACAGGTTTGCCATATTCCACTTGCCATCGTGCAGTGCTCACATTACTGAGTGCATGAGACTGCATAGACTGCTGAGGGGCGATCGATGACCTTTCCCGTGCTTTGCGCAGCACTCCTCCGCTTTCATTGGCCGCCCGGAGCAAGCTTCTTAACGAAGGCGAGCAAGCTTCGGCGTCTAGGCTTGGCCACTGGAAAGCAGCAGCGGAGATCTCTCCGGGACGCCAGTTCCCAAGCATTCAGGCGGCCTCGGTGTGGATTTCCTCTCGGTCTCTGACTGGTCCAACGGGTCCGGGGCGTGCCTTGATTCTCACGAAGAGATGTGGCTCAGCTTTGCCATGGCGAGTCATGGCTAGCCACGGCACCGATTGGCTTGCCAAGTCGAGCGCCCGTGCATGCACGACTTCGCTTGACGATGACAGCGAAGAGAAGAGCAGAGACCGTACCGAAGACCTGGACCGGTCAACAGTGATTGCAGTCGAGTCAATTGGTGATCAGACACAGATGAGCGATGCCGCCTGCTGCCGAGGGCCTACAGAGGGCTGACCGCTCAGGCCGCCAATCTGCCGCTGATACCGCGCGCAGCCTAGCATTCTGTTGTCCTGCAGCTGATCGCTCTTCCGCGGATTACACCGACTCCTTCAATCGTGCCAACAATGCGTATTAATGCATATTGCGAGCACACAGACGGCAAAGACGGCAACGGCGCGGCCCGGAGTGGAGAGGCTCGTGGGGACCTGCTGCCTGTTGCTCGCTGACCTCGCCCGGCGCATGGGCCGGAACAGTGGGTCGACAGTGCGGGGACTCGCGTAAGCCATCGTTATCTCTCCCTGTCTGCAGCGCTATGCACAGGCCAAACGGGTGGACGCCCCACTCTTGCTTCTGGGCAATTCACCGCTCTGGAAGGCTGCACCCCACTCCGTCGTTCCAAGTGCTGGTTACTTGCGTCAGCAATTCTGTCCATGCTTCAGCTGTCGGTTGCGAAGAAGAACGCAATTGCGTAGAAGAACGCCTCGCTATTCTGAGCTGAGCAAGCAGTTGATAGTGGGGCTAAGCGAAAGGACGTGAATGAACGTGAGCCTAGGAAAGCACATGCAAGCGGGTCAGGCCGCCAGACGAGCATGGAAGGGGAGACAGGAGGGGGAAGACACCTGATAATGAATCAATTCAGGAGTTCGATGGCGTTCACGTTGGGATCATCCTCAGGCAAAAACCCGAGCGCGCTCTGCACATTGACAGGCATCAGGCTCGGTCAAGCCAGCCAGGCTTTTGAAGCTTTCAGGTGTCGGGGCTTCGAACACGGCCGTGTGACGCGCGCGGGGTGCCGGTGTGAGCTGCAAAGTGCATGGCGTGCATCCGTTGAGGCCTTTTTCCCGCTTTTACGCCCTCAGGCGAAAGTCGGGCCACCCTACGGAAGCCGGAGCCGTACGCCGGCCCGGACCGTCCTCCGCTGATCCACCCGTTCGTCCGGGTGATCCATCATCTTCCTTTGCATAGCTCGGACAGCGCCCGCAGCGCACTGCCCACTGGAGACTCATCACTTGAGCACTCCTGGTGCGCCCGGGACTCAGCACGCAGCTGCGACTGGGATCAAGAAGCCGCCAAGGTAGGAGGAGGGACGAAGGGAAGGGTAAATGCGCCGATGATTAACTGCAAACTCTATTATCGCCGGCTGTCTTGCCGTTTCGTCTTCTTGCCGTGTTGGGTAGCTGAGCAGGTGCCGGCGTGACGTTATCTTAGCCCGTTTCTTGTTTCTTCCTGCTTCAGCTTGGCAGCTGCAACCGCAGGGAACACAAACATTGCAACAGAGCGATCACAGCGCACGACAAGGCTGCCACATGAAGTGGGGTAATGAGGTATGGTGACAAGTACATGGTACCAGGTCTCCAGAATGCCAGCAATCGTACGCAGGTTGCGGGGCAGACTGAATAAACGGACTAGCACCAAATAGGAATGTACCAGTGCAGTGGTGCGTTCACATGCTTGCACAGTCTCCAGGATGACTGGCGGCTCATTTATGCATGCGAGCTCGTGCACTGCGAGCGGAGACGGCACGCCGCGGAGTCCAGTGTCGGAGCGCTAAAACTCTATGTCGACCCGCTCTCTTCTCGATGCGTACGCTTTCCTTCGATCGGAGCTGTAAATGTCTTTTCGCTTCCTTTTCTTTTCCCCGTTCACCGACCGCAGGCTTCGATCAACGCATGCATCACCGAGCGGCACCGAGGTTGGGCTTGAGGAAGAAGACAGGCTCTCAATGTTAGATTAGCCGCGGAGCCGTCCGCGCTACGGACCTGCGACCTGCGGCACGCGTAAATGACGCGCAGTCCGTGTACATCTGCCAGATCTAAGTCGTTCCCTTACGGGTCGCAGGCTGCGTCTAATATTCTCCGTCCATAGCATCATGCGGCGTGCTGCTGCATGCACCTGGCGTCAGCCGTGTGCCCTTCACTAGTGCGTCCGCCAGCAGTGCGTGACGGACCGGTGCATGCATCGCCGCGCATGCATTGGGACAGCAGGGCAGCGCAGAAGGACAGAGGCAGCACCACGCCTGGGGTACGCGGTAAAATAGAGTTTGGCAGGCCATGCATTACTGGGAGCAGCTGCAGCAGAGGAGAGGACGTGCGATGGGATCTGGGCCACTCTGGGACAGGTGGGACACGGTGGGACGGACGGGACGCTGGGCAGACCGGGGCACGCCTGCGCGCCTCGCTGCCGGGCTGCGGCGCGACCCATGGCCTCGAAGACAGACGCCGAGCGCGCACGCAGGTTCAGTCACAGAGGCACCTGAAGCGGAGACGAGACAGCGCGTAACACGCACCACGGGCTTAGAACAGCGTGCAGCTGCAGGCAACCGACACTGGCAGCGCCTCTACCAGGCTGCGGTGCACACTTAACATAGATGACAGCACCGAGCCGGTTTGCGGTGCGGACAAAGACGGCAGTGACGGCGACGGCGGTGCACCCACCACCATCTATCCGTAGGGATAGGTCGCTGCATGCATATGCGTCGGTGGTGCTTGGTGCGAGGTGGAATTAAAGGGCAGATTTGCGAGCGACACGAGGACTGTGGCGTCGCAATTCCATACCTCAGTCTGCTTGAGGTGCAGTCGATCCGGCTGGCTGACCCGTTGGCTGCAGTCGCAAACTGAGAGGCGGGCTAGGCTGGGCGGTGGGCTGGCCGACTGGGCTGGTGCTGGGCTGGCGATGATCACTGGGTTTCGCAGCAGGCAGGCCGATTGTAATGTGGTGATTAGCATTGTGAGTAGGTTTCACGTTGGAAAGTGAATGTCCGATTAGAAAAAAGGAGTGAATTCTTGAGTGCAGACGGAAGCATTCCGATGTCAGGGTCTGGGTCGTCTTTCTCGGCGCCTCCGCCAAAAGTATGACTGGCTGACAGAGTTTGCTCCTTGCGATCCTGCGGCCAGCCTCGAGCAGCCTCTGCCCTGCCGCCTGCAAACCCACCGCCGCACCCCCCGTACCGCCGACTACCTGCCTTGTCCTATCCTGGTCCCAGGTCCTGGTCCTCCTGGTCCTGGTCTCAGTCCATCTCCTGACTCTAGCTGCCTTTCCCCTGCGCTAGCATCCTGCTCCTCTCAGCACCCAGCGCCAACCGCCTGCTCATCACCGCCGCAACCACGACCACCGCTCCCACCGACATCCACACCAGCCTCCTCCCATCTCTCCACCACAGTTCCCCCCAACAGCTCTCCATTCCCTCCTCGACCTCTTCTCTATCTCCTCCCCCCTCTTCAACTCTCTTCTCCGGTGCCACCCACTATTACCACGCCCAATTCCAATCCGGCACCAGACACACCCAACTCCTCCCTTCCCCCCTCTCCACGCGCGCATCACGTCTTCCCCCCATCCCCTCTTGTCTCGCAAAATCGCTTGAACGCGCAGCGACCGTCCTCCCCCGCACGCACATCAACCGGCATTCAGCACATTCCTGTGGGAACAGATAACACAACCACCGAGGATCAGAATCCGCCGCGAGTCCCGACGAGGTATCCAGAGCAAAGACCCGCTTTCGCCCTTTGCCTCTTCACCTGACCCTTCCTCCGCCGAGCTTGTATCTGATCAGGCGTCCCTGCATCCGTCAACGGCTCGAGTATCCTGTCACCCCCTCACTCCGCCTTCGACCGTTGCATCCCATCGTCGGCAGCTGTGGGTAAAACGCAAGAGAGGAAAGCATCGGCTTGCTTTCACGTCACCACCGCACCTAGGCGCGTCTCCATCTCGCGGTCCCGTCCTTCCCTGCGTTTGCATCGAAGAACCCGTCCCACGCTCCGTCGCATCGCAAGCAAGCATAACACGGGTTTTTACGGAGTACGTGATCTCACAGCAACGTAGAACGCGACCTTCCCCATAGCGCCTCTGCAAGATCGATCCTGTTTGGTCTCGATTGCTCGTGGTCCCTCGCATCGTCGATACCTCGGACGCCAACACGACATCCATCCTCGCCGCTTCGTGTTACATCGGATCAGAGGCCGCTACACGTCTCGCCGACGCGTCCACGGACCCTCCCTTTTCCTAACTGCTGATTGTCCTCGTGATCGGCCATCACGGTCAACGCGATTGCAAGTGCGCCACCTCGCCCTTTAGCATTGGCGTCGTAACGGGTGAGTCTCATGAGATCGATACCGCCGAGTCCTAGAGCGTTTCTCACGTTTAGCTGTTAAACCTTCTGTCAGTGTCTACACGCTGCACAGTGCATATCGACGTGCAAGCTCGCATCCCCGAGACAGGGCAATCGAAGATCGCAAGGTGCCCACCGCGCGACTCACCAACCTCGAGCGCCCACTACCGCCTGCGCCTCCCGCCAGCCAAGTGTCGACCGCGCTCTTCACTTGACCCAACCCGGAACGCATCGCCCATCGCACCGCTCGACACACACATACACACGTACACACCGCCAGGTAAACACTGTGTGACTTTTCACGTCTGGCCATCTCGGCGACAAAACCCCGCCTGCTGTCATCCACCACCCAGGTTCAACAGCTCCATCGCCATCCATCTTCCTCCATCACTTGCCATCCACACCAACAACTGTATCCATTAGCACTGCATTCTCGCTCGCTGGCATCAACCTCGGTCATCACGAAATCCGGACACGCTTTTATTGTTGAGCTTGTCGCCCCGCCCCTTTGTCTCAAACCCGAAGTGCACAGACCTGCATCACAGTTCGGTCCTCGTTCTTCACGTACTCGCGACGACATCGACACACACCTCTCGCACCTGACGACCTCCACTGCGTGTTCCCCGGCTCGCATAACCCCGTGACAGGCGTTATCGATCCACACACTCGTCGTCACCGTTTTCCCCAGTGAAGAGAAGGCATAGTCAAAGCCCACACAGTCCGGACACCCGACCACCACCAGCAGGCGTAAGGGCAGTATTCATAAAGTACGCCCTCAACTGCAAGGTTAGGTTTCTTCCATCTCGTTGCGCATTCTCTCTCCGCGGCGCCTCTGAGGTGACCTTGGGATAGCGACAAGGAAGGTGCATTTGTGTCGAGGCCCTGGCGATAAAACGTAAGTAACACTCCCAACTAAGGCGGTCTGTCTCGCCGAGATTTGAGTTGAGATCTCGCCGACGTCTTCCGACTGATATCGAACGGTCCGATGCTGACGCTTCCTTACAGGCCATGGCCTTGCCCCATCCTCCTGTTATCCATTCAACTCACTCTCAAGTCATGCAGCCCGGTCAACCCGGCCCGTCGGGAATGCCCATCCCAATGGCGCAGTACACCCAGACTCCTTACGCTCAAGTCGTCCGACCCCAGGGAATGGGCGTCGTCGGCCTGAGCCAGACACATGCTCAACAGATTCAGCAACAGCAGGCGGCGCAGGCGCAGGTCCAGCAGCAACACCAGATGCTCCAGCGACATCAACTCCACCAGCAGGCCATGGCCGCGCACCAAGTCCAGCAGGCGCAGACGGCAGCCGCGGCTCAACAGCAGCAGCTGCAGCAACAGCAACAGCAACGGATGGCTCAAGCTGCTGCCGCCGTCCAGGCTCAGAACGCCGCCGCCGCCGCCGCTGGACACCACGTCACCCCTTCTCCCCACCTTCAACACCAGACCTTCCCAGGCGCGACCGCTGCGGGCGGCGTGCAACCCCAACAATATACCGGACATCCCCCACAGGCTGCGGCCATGGCGATGGCCGCTCGTCCAGGAGTGCAGCAGATGCGACCCCCGGGAGCGGCTCCCGTGCGACCAGGACAGCTTCAACATGGCTTCCAGCAGCACCCGGGAATGCAGGCTGCCCAGCAGGCCCAGCAGCACCCTCCGCACGCCCCCGGAACGACACCTGTGATGCGCCCGTCACCACAGCAAACGGCAACTCCGGGGCAGATCATGCAGACAGCGGGTGCCCAGCACCAGCAACAGACGGCGATGGAGCACCAGATGACTGGTCAAGGGTTCGACATGAGCCGAGTCGGATCGGTGCAGTCGCAGATCGGCGGCCAGCCGATCCGCGATGCCGACGCCCTGCTGCGACCCTACATCCACGAGTACCTCATGAAGAACGAGTTGACCTCGACAGCAGCTCAGCTTAGGACCGAAGGTGGACTAGGCGAGCAGCCCCCGCTACCGATCCAGGTGCAGAAGGGCGTCTTGTCAGAGTGAGTTTGATGGCGGCTCGCGGTGCGAGCTTGATTTCACCGATCGGGATCGCTAACGGAGTGCACAGACTTTGGGCCGCGTTCTGGGACATTGTCACCGCTGGCAAGGGACCGCAGGCGCTGAATAACCACCAGGCCTACGTCGAAGGTATTAACCGTCTGCGAAGTCTACGACAGTCAATACCGGGTCCAAGCGGAACGCCTCAGCAGCAGCCCGCGCAGTTCCAAGCCGGAACACCTAGCGCTGCTCCCGGACGCCCCATCTCGAGCCAGCAGTTCATGGAAATGAGGCAAGCCCAGCAGCAGCAACAGCAGCAGCCGAATCAGCAGCAGCAGCAAGCTCAGCAGCAGCAGCAACAGCAACAGCAGCAGCAGGCTCAGCAGCAGCAGCACCAGCAACAGCAGCAGCAGTCGCAGCAAACGCCCCAGCAGCAAGCTCAGCAGGCCCAGCAGCAGCAGCAACAGCAGCAGCACGCTCAGCATGCACAAGCTCAAGCTCAGGCGTTTGCTCATGCTCAGGCTCAAGCTGCGCAGCAGCACGCCTTGCAACAGCAGCGACAGCAGCAGCAGCAGGCCCAACAGGCTCAGCACGCGCAGCAGGTTGCTCAGCAGCAGGCCGCACAGCGTTTCGGACAGGCAGCCGCGGGCGGATCCCCGGCACAGAGGCCAGCAGTTCCGGGACAGCACGTCTTCGGTACTCCTCAACCAGCCCACATGGTCATGCCAGGAGGTGCGCCGAACCACGCGTCGCCGATGGCTCCTTCGCCTCGCATGACACCTCAACACCCAAACGTCATGCCGTCGCCTCATCAGAAGCACGTGCGACCGCCAGTACCGATCAACGGGCCTACGCCGACAGGCACCCCGACGATGGTTCCTGGCATGCCTCAACAGCACCAAGGAATGCAGCCTGGTCAGCCGGGGTTTATGCAGGCGGGAACGCCTCAGCCCGGCGCTAGTCCTGCGACTCCCATGACGCCTGCGACCATGCACAACAACCACAATATGCTGCAGAACCAAGCGCAGGCAATCCAAAATCGGGCGCAGGTGCTGCAGTCCGAGCAGCAGCAAGCTCAGCAGCAGGCGCAGCAGCAGCCGCACGTGGTTGCTCAGCACCAACACGCCCAGGCTCTCGCTGCTCAGCATCAGCAGATGATGCAGCAGCACCAGCAAATGCAGAACAACGCCAACCCCGCTCTGCAGCGCCAGCACCAGATCCTGCAGCAGCAAACTGTCATCCAGAACATGGGGTTCCACAACGCTCAGCCGCATCTGGTGGCGCAGACTTTTCACGCCCTAGGCTTCGGTGACCGCGATCCGTCCAAGCTCTCTGAGGAGGACAAGGTGAGTTGATTAGAAAGGGACACGGCTGACAAGCAGCAAAAGGTCACACTTCACTATCGATCACAGCTCGGAGAGGCCCAGCGGCGACAGATGGCGGCGAGCACCAACGCCAACGGTGCAACTCCTGGAGCGCCGGGCGCTTCCCCGGCAGCCACGACGCCACAGCAGTTTCAGCCGATGATGCAGCAGGCGTCGCACCCCGGCCAGCAGCGACCACCGGATGGACGAGGAAGCACGCCCCCGGACCGCAAGCGCCAGCGTCGTAACTCTGGTAGCGCCGCTGCTAGCCCTTTCATTCAGCCCCAGGTTCTGCAAGCCGGTTTTCAGCCTCAGCAACCTGGGCAGCAGGGGCAGATGATGATGGGCATGCAGATGGGACAACGCCAGGTGTCGCTTGGCGGCACGCCGATGGAGTCGCACAGCCCGGCGCAGCAGGGCCAGCAAATGCCTGGCCAGTCGCCTCGCAACGTGTCGATCAGCGGACTTCCCGGCCAGACGATGCAGCGAAACCAGAGCAAGAGCGGTGGCGGTGAGGGGTCGATGCTGCCGCCTCAGAGTCCCGCTCAGCTCGGTGGACGCACGCCTCAGGCTGGCAAGATGTCGATGACGCCGAAAATGCAGAACAAGGAGGAGCTGATGGTGAGTGAAGTTATACGAAAACTCAACTGACATGCAGGCCGGCACCCCCAAGTCGCATCGCAACTCGCCCCAGCAGAATATGGGCAACGATGGCAACCAGCAGGTCGCGCCGTCGCCGAGTAACAATGGTAACGCACCGACACCAGCGAACACGAACGGCAACATGATGAACGGAGGAGTTGGCGACAACAACGTTGCGAACGGCAACAACAACTCCAATAACAACGCCAATAACAACGCGAACAACAACGGTGGCAACAACAACAACACCACGTCGTTGTTCGGGGGCGACATCATGGGCGACACGAGCCTGTTCGGTGCTGATGGTGACCTCGACTGGGTCAGCAGCCTGGGCGGCGCTGAAGGTATCGACTTTGCGCAGTGCCTTGAGAACATGGGCGAGGACAACGAAGGCGAGGTCGGCGTTGCCGGAGGATGAAACGGGCACCCATGAGTCGGGCGTTGTTGCCATCTGCCGCGCTGTGTCTGTTGGTTCTCGGGTTGTTTGTATCGCTGGTGGAAGCGTCACAGGACACTCTGACTTGGGCTGCTCCTGTCCTGTCCCTCTTACCTCCCTATCTTTCATTTCTCTCTTCTCTCTTTCCTTTCTTTTTCTCTCGATTATATATCTCTCTATCGCTAAGTATCGTGTCTCTCGTATGATTCAAGTGCCTCCCGTCACGCGCACGCAACATCACAACCAAACAGTTTCTCACACACATTTCCTTTTCATACTCTTTCTACATAATGCTTACTACTTGGGGCCCCTATACCCATACAGGCTGGAATAGTATGCAATTGCACTGGCATTGGACTCCGTGGTTCGTCGAGCCGCGCTCGTGGTTGCACGGACTGACGCAACATGTTCTGTGCGATGTTCGATGCAATGTCTGAGCTGAGCCTACGCCGATCACGTGTCAGGCTCTTATCAGCCGTGTTGTCTGAGGTCATTGCCGGAATCTGAGAGTAAGCCACTCTAGAGTCTCCAATTGTCTGTTTCGACATCTCGGCTTCTCGCCCCCTCGAAGATCGCCGCTGAGGCACGACGCACGACGCACGATGTCCGACATCACCGCGCGGAGCATAGTCACCCTCATCGTGTTCTTCGTCGTCAGTGAGTAGCTCCTGCCCTCCCACCCTCTTGCTGCCCACCGCTCGAGCCTCCACCGCACTCGTCCACTTTTCTACGACCGTCCTTGGTCCAACTTTCTCACTAGTGCACCATGCGAAGGCATTGACAGTATACTGATAGCAGATGCGCTCGTTATCTGGCCGATCAAGATCCCGATCCCGCGCGTGCTTGGCGTAGGCTACCGGCGGCTGGTGGATGGTGCCGAGCACTTGCTGGGCTTCGGCCCGCTCGACCACGAGGGACCAGTATGGGGCGGTAACTCGGACGGAACACGGCAGAACGCCGTCAGTGATACGGGCGTGACCGACGCTGCCGACCCCCCTCCGCCTGCCAACGCTCCTGCCGCTCAGCCAGGAGTACCTGCCGCACCGAGCGAAGTCACAACCGCCGTCAACGGAAGCGGGAGCACAGCCGACCCTGCCTTAACGGACAAGGAGAAGAAGAGGGATCGGGATAAGGAAGCAGGTATACCGAGGCACTTCAAGCTCGGCCTTGTCACGGCTCCGCCGGCTGGCGTGCTCCTCCTGCTCGCGAGCACGTGCATCACCGGCCGGACGGTGCGCGAGGGTATCGTCGCTGAGCCGATTCGCCCATTCGACGTCATGATCCTCTTCCTGTCCTTTGCGTACATTGCACTCTCGCTAGACCAGGTGGGGCTGCTGCGGTATCTCGCTTTCCTTGTTGCTAAGAAAGCGACGGATAGGACCGCGAGTATCGACACGCCCGGTCAGACGCCAGGTCCGACCCCGGGACCAAGTGGTAGGGCGACGCCGACAAACAGGATCGACCCGGCTCCCACAGCGGTGGAAGCAGCACCGATTGGAGAAGCGGTGGAGGGCGAAGAGAGAAGACAAGCACAACGGCGGAAGAAGGGCAAGTCCGCGCAGCCCGTCTTCGCAGCGCTGTACGGGATCTTCATCTTCATCTCTGCCCTGGCGGGAAACGACCCGATTGTGCTGAGTGGCACGCCCTTCGTGGCATACTTTTCGCGCACCTCCGGGTCGCCCGCGGAGCCATACGCATTCATGGAGATCTACGCCGCGAACCTGGCCAGCGCCATCCTCGTGTCCTCGAACCCGACGAATCTGGTCCTTTCAGCTGCTTTCGGGCTCAGCTTCCTCAAGTACTCCGCTTGGATGGTGCTGCCCACGCTGGCGGCAGCGGTCGTGCTGTATCCGGTGATCGCGCTGCAGTATCGGTCTCAGCTGAGACAGCCGATCAGACCGCCTGACGTCGATCCGAGGTCGGCGCTCGTCGACCCTGCGGGGGCCGTTTGGGCAAGTGTCGTCTTCATCCTCGCCGTGGTCGTGCTCGTCGTCCTGAGTGCGACTGGACAGCTGCACGGCGCCGCGGGAGTTTGGAGCGTCGCTGCGCCTGCTGCTGTCGTCGTGGCTTTGCGGGATATGTGGCACGACTGGCGGCACCGGGGACATCGGGGAAAGGACATTGAGTTGGACGATCTGCGCAATGCTCACTCCGCAAGTGGGGAGTGCGTGTGCGGTAGTCGGGAGAGTGGGCTCGGGGAGACCGGGGACAGGAGGAGCTACGGGGAAGAGGAGAAGGAAGACACGGAAGACGTCGACGGGGAACTGGAGCTGCACCTCGTGCGCCCGGTCATGAAGCCGGGGATGCGGAGGCGGCTCAGCTCGCGCGTGTGCCGCTCGCGCCCCTCCCCTTCGGCGATCACGCCCCTGTCTGAGTCCTCTGCCGCCTCAACTGGCGTCGCGACCTCCGCCGCCTCCACCCCGACGCTAGCACAAACACCGGGTCCCAGCACGCCGATCCCCACTGCCGGTCCGTCCACCGTCACCACGACGCCTGCAGCCAACATCACCCGCCGAGGACGGCAGCGGAGGTGGCATCCGTTGCACTGGTTCCGCCGCACGTTCCCGACGGTCTCCAGCATCATCCCGCGCCTGCCCTTCGGGCTGGTGCTCTTCGCACTGTCCTTCTTCATCCTCGTCCGCAGCCTCGAAACGTGGATCGGCATCTGGGCGCGCTGGTGGGCGATCTACGTCGACCGCACCGGACTCGCCGGCGCCATCTTCATGCTTGCCCTGTTGTCTGTTGTCGGCAGCAACTTACTGGGCACCAACATCGGCTGCGCAGTCACTCTGCAAGGCGTCCTGACCGAATGGGTGAAAAGAGAGAGCCAAGTGGACCAGAGAGTGCTGTTCGCAAGCATGCTGACGCTCGCGACCGGGTGTAACTACGGAGCGTACTCTTTCACGTTCTCTGCGAGTCTTGCGGGGCTTCTGTGGAAGGACCTCCTCTTCGCCAGGGGCATTCGCGTGCGCATCGGTCAGTTCTGTTTGAACAACCTCGTGCCGCTCTTCGTAACGATGCTCGTTAGCTGTCTCATCATCGCCGCCGAGGTGTGCGTCATGCTTTAGATTTAGATTAGTTCGGGTTTCAGTACACAATGTAACAGTACCACTTGTGCAATCTGCATCACTTGCTAGCAAGGTACTGCTGGTAGGCACTGTCGAGATCCGAGTCGGTGACCTCAACCTTTGGCGGCTTGGTGGTCTTGCGTCGGCGGCGAGGTGGAGGAGCCGCGGACTCGGGGGCGTCCTCCAGACCGTCCGTGCGTGGCTGTGAGTCGAGCCAAAAGCGGGCCGCACGGCTGTGGCTGCTAGCTTGTGCCTCAAGGAAGCGCTGGTGGTCGATGGAGCGAATATCCTTGAAGATGGCGACGGGCGGTCCCTCGTCCTCCAAACGGGGCAGGGGACCGAAGCGACTCTTGCCCAGCGTGACGCCTGTGTCGAGGAGCTGCTTGATGTCCAGGCTCTCACCGGGCGGAATGGCCTCGGCGCTACTGGGAGTGACGCAGGGCATGTCGGTCTCCTTGCGGAGGATGTGGTCGATGTCAACGGCGGAGAAGAAGGCGATGCCTTGCGGCATGTCGTCAAGGCCGAGGTTGTAGCAGAACAACGCGCGCGTCCACGCGTTCGCGATCTGGAGCGCGAGCGCCGTCCGTAGCTTGTCCTCCTCCGTCGCAAGGTAGCGGACCTCGTCGTGCACACTGATAAGATAGCGCGCTTTGATGTCGTACTTCTTCGTAAGGTACTCCATCGACGTGATCAAGAGATGCAGGTAGTCGACGCCTGAGCTCTGGACAACCCAGTTGATGCGGGAGGGGAGGTACGAGTGCCCTGCGTCCAGGAAGGACTTGCGGAGAGCGCGCGTGACGCCGCAGCCTAGAGCTGGCGTCGTCGGGCGGTCCATAAGCGCGATCGCTTCCAGCGTGTTGAACAGATATGACTCGCTGCCGCCGTGCCACAGGTACTGGCTCGCGGCGGGACCGCGCCCCTTGCTCCGGAACGTCTTCGCGCCCTTCGTCTGCTTGTACAGATTAGTCGCGAGCTCATCCGCAGCCTCCTTCGTGAGCTTGCCGTCGCCCTGCAGCAGTAGCTGAATGGCATGAGGCTTGCCCGCGCCGTAGATGCGACTGTAGTTGAAGACCTTAGCGGCGTCGCGCGAAATGTTGAGGATGCTCGCAGTCTTCGAGTGCAGGTCAGTGCCGGCGCTCTTCGTGCCCTCCAGCGTCATCCAACCGATGGCTGTCGCGCCGTGCATGCCGAACTGCGAGTCACCCATGACACTGGAGATCCAGAGCTCCTCAGAATCGACGTCCGCACCGACGATAGCGTATCCCGGAGGCGCCTTCACGAGGGACTTCAACTCTGAGCCAACACGGTTCTTCTTGGCGTTCGAGGCCGTCAGCCAGGTCGCCTCAACCGCGCGACGGGTCACTGTTCCCATGGTGATGACCTGTGGGAGGATCATGCCACGATCGGCGTCCTTGTCGTAGACAACGAACTGGTTCATGATGCGCTCGCGGGACGAGATCCAGTACGAGCACAGGGCGTTCATGTTGGTCGCAGCCTTGGCGGCGCTGGCGAGCTGCTTGTCCTCGTCGTCTGCAAGGGCTGAGGACAGCTCACCAGACTCAACAGCTTTGAGGAATGACTTAGACAGTGGGTTACCCACGTTGTTACCCTCTCCGTCCTTGTGAGGAAGCTGGAAGAACGCATAGTCCTTCTCGGCCATCTCCAGCAGCTGCTCGTCACCCTCGATCGGGAAGAAAGTCACTGCCTTCTTCTCCGACAGCGTCGAGTTCTTGTCCTGCGACACGTCGGACTTGGGAACGCGGTACAACCACTTGAACTCTTTGCTGTACACCAGAGGATACCCGTGCCACTGCATACGGAGCAGCAGCGGGGCCACACTCTTCCTCATGGTGAGGTCCAGTACTCCGCGAACGAACTTCTTGTTGCTCTCCGGCACAGTCAGCTCCCAGTACCACTTGGGCCAAGTGCCGTGGGGATACTTCTCAGCTTCAGTCTTCTTCGTGGAAGACTTGGGCTTGCGCTTGGGGGTCCCCGACGTTGACCAGTCCAATTGCGCCGTCCACTGGTCGACGTCGCCCTTCTCGAGGGTCATCTCGGCGACCTTCTGAAGTCCTGAAAGCATGGACTTCGGAGGCGAAGGCGAAGTCAGGAATGTCAACAGAGCGGGGTATGCGCTGGTGAGAACCTCGTTCTTGACGTCCTTAGCGGCTGGTTTGCCCGTGAGCTTGCTCCGGCGCGACGTGGACTTGCCGTTGGTTGGAACACGGAAGAACGCCGAGTCTTCCAGCATCGGCTCAAGGTGAGCATCGCGGGGGCCGAGCTCGAGAGGCAAGCCGTGCTCATCAACGAGACTGGACACGTCATCGAGCGGAGCCCGGAAGCACCACCAGTGTTCGTTCAAGTAGTACACAGGGTACCCCTTGTATTTTAACTTTAGTAGAAGTGGTAAGATGTTGCGCTCCCACTGGTTGCTCAGTAGGGCATCCGAGGTCTCAGTGACGGAGGTGTACCAAGCAGGCTGGACGTTGGTTGGCTCGGGCGGTGACTCGACAGCAGCTGGCTTTGTCTCACAGGTGCCGTCGGGCCAGCGCGCCTTCTTAGGCGTCCAATCCAACTGCGACGACCACGGGTCTTGGTCGTTAGGACCCTCACGCCTCAACCGGTCGGCCAGCGTCCGCAGAGCCTGTCGAACTTCTGTGCGAAGCTTGATATACATCGACTCGGCGTTCTTGAGGTACTTCTCCCAGTTATGGTCGACGGGGAGGAAGGCACTGCCCATCGCGAGGACACCGGCGAACGTGGCTGGGTGTGGACAGCTGTTCATGAACAGAGGCAGAACCACCTTGTAAACATTGTGCGTGATCTGTACATCCTTCGCACAATATTGCAAGAGGTCGTCCAGCTCTGGGCGCAGCTGCGAAGCATGCAAGATGTTCTCATCTCCAAAACGATCGCGCACCGTCTTGTCGATCTTGACCCCGCAGTGGAGGCGGGCAACCTCTGCGAGCGAATTAACAGCGGTAGTATCCTCCCAAGTTTGGATGTCGACGGCGGGATCGTCGTTCATGTTTGCCGAGAACTCCGCTAAACTCTCCCTAAGAAGATCGTCGTTCTCCGACACCTCTTGTAGGTACTCCAGCGTCTCATCGCGCTGCTGAGCCTTGGTCTCCTTGTTCTTCCGATGTTTCATCCAAGCAGGTCGCTGCACGGACGTGATACCACGGGTGGCAACGTGCAGGCTGAGCGTGTCGAGCCATCGCGTTGGGGTCAGATCGAGCGAGTACTCATCCGCCACACGGCCGCGGTCGTATCCGACGTTGTGACCGACAGCGATTGTGGGTTGCTTGTTGTCCCCAAACAGAGGGATCAGTGTTCTCGGATAACACTCCGGGACGCTTCTGTCCCACGGCTCGTTGGGCAACGGCTTCTCTTGCGGGGGTTTCTCGAAGATGCTTGGGCTGAGCCACGAATACCAAGCATCCGGGGACGCAGCGGTGGCCATGACTGGGTACTGCGAGAGCTTGTACAGCGTCTCAACATCAAAGCAGACCAGCCTTTCCCCCTTCAGGTCTTCTACCTGCTTCACACTGCCATCGCGACCGTACCGCGTCCAGCCGGGGACATGAGCCCATCGGTCTGGCATCGGGGGGAGCTCTGCTCTTGCAAACTCCCGCGCCATAGACATATACGGCTCCGCCGCGTAGTGCCCCAGAGCGTGAAAGTGCGTGCGGATGTTGTCGCCCTCGAGTGGCGGCAAACGCAGGTCAATTTCCGGCACGACTCCGGCGCCTTCTGGAGATAGCCCATTCTGGCTGAGGTGCGACCTGGAGATGTTGAGCAGTGCGGGCGGAGGTCGAGGTAGCGGCTCGCCGGGGAAGATCTGCTTGTGCAGATCCCCAGAAAGTAGCTGCACCCCGACAGCATTCTTCCGCGGTCCGGTCGGACCTGGGAGTTAGCGAAAGCTGAGCGCGTCAATAACTCACGCTTTGATGTAGGCACGGACTCTGCCGAATCCATAACGTCGAGCAACCTCGGCGGCCGACGCGAGCCGGTCTGCAGATTGCTGTTCGAGGCTTGATCGGACTCCGTATCATCAACAGCCTTCTCCTTGCCTTTCCTGCTCCGCGTCCTCGGCCTGTCGGCGGCATTGACGGCCGAAGCCGATGGCTCTCCGAGCTTCTCATGGCCGGGAGCTAGTTCTACTTCAGCTCCTGGCTCAGGCATGAGTTTGAACAATGAGGGGAGCCTTGACTGCTGCATCACCTTGGCTGGGGAGTCAGATTCTTCTCCTTCTCAAGTGGTAACTCACCATGGTTCAGCACTCTCTCGGTGTTATCCTCCGCGATCTGAAGCGCAGCCTCGTAGTCGTCTCGTTCCTTGTGACCGACTTGCCGCCGGAGCACGGCACAACGGGAGAGCGATCGAGTGCATGGTCGGCGCAGACGTGCAGGCCGCGTAAGTCGGGCCACGTCAAATACGCGTGTGAGCATGCGTTGTTGAGTATGTTTTGAAGTCTTCAGGTCGTCAAGTGACCTTCCTCATCTCTAAATATCTCATTTCGGCGAGGCCCAAGCAATCACAGGCGCGGACGCATTTTCGCCACTGGCCAGCCAGTGACCAGACGTCCCGACGTCATCGTCGTCGTGTTTTGGTCGCTGTCGCCTCAAACTTCATCCACTCCATACACTCCTTACATCGCCATGGGCGTCTTCTCCTGGTTCTCCAAAGTGAGTGCAGATGCTTTGCTGATATGCAGCTTCGGTTACTGGCCTCTTCCGGAGCTAACAGCAGTCGGGGTCAAAGGGATACGAAGAGCGCCTCGCCAAACTGGCTTCGGAGATCGAAGCGGCGAAGACGCATTTGTCAGAGGTGCGTCTGCGCGAGCGCAGGTTCAAGCTCGCCATAAATGCATACGGCATTGGTCTGTGGGCTATTTGGGCTGGTCTCTGGTACTTTGATCAGATCCCCTGGGGTCTTGTCGGCTGGTCTTCGAACGGAAACGAAGCGCGCGCTGTTGGTGTTGCCATCGTCGCCGCGGGCCCAATCCTGTGAGTGCTATGGTGTCTCTAACCGAAAGCTGATTCCAGGCTCTGGTTGCTTAACAGGCTCTTGAGCATCATCTTCACGCGCATCCGTATCAGCGACGGTGAGCAAGCTCGAGCAACGGTGCCAGTGGGCAACAATGCTGATGGACAGAGACCCGCCTGCGTCTTCTGCTTAGCAAGCAGCGCACTGCCATCGACGAGATCAAGAAGGCTACGAACTACGACACGACCCGCAAGCTCATTGAGCAGTACGACGAGGCCGGTGGTCCGCAGGTGCGTGAACCGTGACAGGCAACCCGCTAACCAACAGACCCCGAAGCGTGGCCAGCAGCAGCGAGGCCCTGCGCCTGCGCCCAACACGCCCCCGTCAGCGGGATCTGGACCTAGCACTCCCAACAACGCGCAGGGCGGCCAGCCGGGTGCCCCGAACGCTCCTGGCTCTCAAGGCCCTCAAGGTTCTCAAGGCCAGGTCGGGCCTGATGGCACGCCCCGCGCTCCTGGCCACCTCGCCGGTGGAACGCCTCGTCGTGAGTCTGATCGAACAGCGAGAACTGACAGCCAGCCTCGACTCCTGTTCCCATCCCGCCCGGAATGACGCCTGAGCAGGCGCACTTCCTCCAGACGCACATGCAGGCGATTCAGCCGATCCTCCCCACGCCCGAGAAGAAGTGGTATGACCGGCTGGCGGACTCGATCCTGGGCGACGACCCTGGTGCGTTAATATGGCTGAGCTTTACTAACGCTCAGTGCAAGCGGCGGAGAACAAGTACGCGCTCGTGTGCGGCGAGTGCTTCAGGCACAACGGACTGGTGGGAAGCAAGCGGGAGTGGGAGCGTATGCGTGAGTTAATAGAGACCGTTACTTAGCTGACGAACAGAATGGATCTGCCCGCGTAGGTTGGTGAATTTCGAGGGAGACTGACCGCAGGCTGTAACCACCTGAACCCGAGCCCGCTGCAGCGTGCAGCCGAGGCGGGAGACGACGATCTCTTCGCCACGCCGGGTCCGATCGACACGCCGTCCAAGCCCGTCACCCTGCGCAGCGCCCCGAGCCCGACGCCGCTCCGCCGTCGCCTCGCTGGTCAGCGTCCTGGACCAGGATCGTCCCGCTTAAGCACTGAGGTGTTCTCAGCCCAAGACGATAGCGACGAGGAGGGCGACAGCGTTGATGACTCGATGGACGTGGACAAGGACAAGTAGCCGGTGCTCCGCGGGCGAGACTCTGTGTTTGTCAGTGGGGCTGTCGCAGCGTCTATGGGGAAGGACCAGGTTGGCGAGTCACGGATAACACCTGTCAAGCGAGAACCAGGACGACGTCGACCAGAGATCGAGAGAACGAATACCGTGTAGCATACATTGGACATGCACTGGTTCAAATTGCGGGCAGAGACCGGGGAACCCTTGCTGTGGACTCGGCACGAGCTCGCCATTGCCGCGAGCTCACGAGACCGTCTGACATCGACGGGCGTCCCTTATCGTAAGCGTGAGCTTGTGACTTACGGCCGGGCCAACACATGTCCACGGCCCCCGGCAACCCCCGGCACGGCGACGGCTATCTCACGAGACCATTCGAGTGAGAGTGACCCTCGTTGGTCTGCCCGGAGGCGCCGGGTGCTCTGGAAATGAGAAAGGACTCACATGAACTACTAACAGGGGACTTCTGGTTCCCGCTCTCTTCGGCACCTCGGTTGACTGCTCGCCTGAGTTGCGGGCCCGCTCACAAGACCATTATTCCGCAAGCGATCACGATATCTCGAGGTGGAGCTCACAAGACCGACGATCAGCGAATAGCGCGGCTGGAAAAGCAAATCAGCTCGGACGAGCAGTCCCTCCTGAACGAAGCTCGGACGAGCAGATTTCCTCAGTCCCTCCTTTCAGTCCTCTCGTTGATCGCAACATTCATGAGCTCGATCAGATCGGGCAATCGGCCCCCCACAGCGGATTCCAGGACGAGCCCTGTTCCTCGCTGCTGTAAACTCAGGCCAGAAAACGAGGAGGACCGGCTCGGTAACAGCGCGGTCGTAGCACGACGCGTCCAGACTCCTCGTTACGAGGTTCCTGTTAGCATCCCTTGACGATTCCACGACCTGACTCGCTGAAAATAACGACTCCTCGCCGTCTCTCGCAGAAACTTCAAGGCCGGATTTAGGCAGAGTGGAGATAAGGCAGCGGCTGCGCAGTGCACTTCGCTCCTGAGTGTGTAGCCCCCGAGCCCCGCCCAGCACCCCAGGGCAGAGAATCAGGGGGCCCGGAAGATGTTCGGAACATCGCTGAATCGCGACTGAATCGCGCTAAAGTCTGACCCTGAGGTCTGCCTCGAATGCGGAACCGCCAGCCTCAGGTCTGCAAGAAACGAGAGGACCGTAACGGCATGCATGATTGCAGAGGCATCCATGCACTCGGGATACGGCCGTTGCTGACGGTTGGATGGGACGAAGCGCACGGATGGTACGGACATACGGTCCGGTCTGCCTGTCAACATGTCATGCTCAGGCGGCTGGGGATGAAGATTGGCCAGCCGATGCAAGCGAAGGGCTGGACATGACGCGGACCCGGTGTCTGGGCGGAGCGGAGCTGCTCCACGAGTGTCCGTCCCCGCACCAGCATGCTCCAGGTGAATCAACTTCGGGCCCGCGAGAGCAGGTCCTTTGGGACCTGATTTGGAGCAAGTTGCGATATTGCGATCTTGGCAGCAAGGTTGACACAGAACTGACAGAGGAACAATCGAATGCAAGGTACGACGGTGATGCCCAGTGTGACGTGTCGGGATTCGGCGTGCGTGCCGCAATCATATGAGGCCAAGCTGGTCGGCACAGAAGCAACGGTATGTGCTAGTTGTTCGGGCGGCAAGCTCTCGTACTCTCGCACTCTCGTCGTCGGGTTTTTGCTCTGGGGTGTTGCATGGGTCACAGGGGTGACTAGCTGGCTCATAGCTTACGTGCATCCAGTGGCAGAGGGTAGACGTCGGGCGTGTCGGGCAAGTTCCGAATCACTGTTATTCTGAGCACGCCAGCGAGCGAGTCACGGGGGTCATTCATGTTGGAACAATTCCAATCCGTGGGTTCTGGCCTGCCACTTGCCTCGTCCGTCCCAGCTTCCGACTCCTTCTCTGGCTCGTCCACAGGATCTTTGACACAGGGTGCAGGCTCGTGGGTCACTGGCAACAGCGCTGTCCCGTAAGACCATGGTGAAGAGAGACCGCATGCTACGGAAATTCTGCTCCGCTCACGAAGACGCTCTCGGAAATCGGAAGATCGGGCAGAGTTGATCCTGCTGCGCTCGTCCGCTCGAAGTCAGTCTCATGCCGGTCCCGGCGTAATGAGTGCGACTGCTGCAGGTATGCATGACTGCTGGAAGGATTGTGATTGAGCCCTTGCTTGCGATGCCAGGTGCTCGCTCGGCTGCGGTGTTTTCTGCAACGCCAGCAGGCCATGGCTGCCGTTGATTTTTGGACAGGCACAGCAAAAGGTACGAAGAAGATAGTTCAGTCGAATGAGAGTTGTGAGAGAGCAGGCGCAGGCGTGTTAGAAGACCGCAGCAGGGGTTTCGGAGAGACAGCACGGGCAAGCGAGCAGTGGAGGGAAGCAATGTTCGATCGAGGTTGTCAAGGGATGGGTCGGATGCCTCGGATGCATGGGGGTCTGATTGGTGCAGGAGAGGGATGGCTGCGGCAGCGGAGGCAAGTGGGTTCGCAGGTGGACACTCTGAGGCGCTCGCTTTCAGGCAGCGTGCCGCACCGCTCTAGCGTTGGGCAACATGGGCCATGGGTCTCCCTGTCGTCCCCCTCTGGCCCCATACCGGTTGCGGATCCCCTAACCCCCTCCCCCTTCTCCCTGTACCCAGGACTCACCCAGGGACGCGCTCGTCTCGGTCATACCTGGTTGGCGGGTGCAGATTACACCTCAGCCAGAGCGTAGAGCGCCCGGCTAAGATGATCCTGCGCGGCCTCACAGCGTACACCGTCAGCCAGCCAGCCAGCCAGCACGCAAGCAGCCTGGCTCTGCCAGCTGCTCAGCCAGCATTTCAGCCAGCCAGCCAGCCAGCCAGCCAGCCGCCATATCCGCCAAGCGTCCGACCAGCAGCCGCCTGCAGCTGTCTCTCTTCCGACTAGCCCGCCGCTGCACACCCGTCCGCCGCCCACAACATTTTCTTTGTTGTTGCATACATACTTTCGTCTACTTCAGCGCCCGCCACCGTTCTCGACGCTCTCGACTTCGCCGCCCGTGTCTCGACTCGCACGGTCCCAACGCCGAACAGCCCCACAAAGCCATCCAGCTGACCAGGCGAATTTCGGGCCAGAGTGACTGCCTGTCCGCGATTCAGCCTACAAGCTTAGCCTAACTACCAGCTCCGTTCCGGCGCTTCCGACGGCTGTCTACGGTTGCCTTCCTCGACGCACCATCCTCTCCACTCTTCATCTGTGTGATACACAGTGACGACACACCGACGACCCCGACGCACCGGACACTACGGTTGATCCTGTCCCCACTGCTACTGAGCGAATCGGCGTCACCTGAACCAGCCCGACCCTCGATTCCCTTCACCGCTCGCACCCACTCTCGGCAATCTCTCGACGCCTTGACTCGTTCCCAGATCTTCCCGCCGTCTGGACTCTGTGCTGCACGCATCGGCACTACCTTACGTGAAAGCACGTCTCCGTCACAACAAAGAACGAAAGTGCGACCTTGCACCTCGCCCACCCCGTCGACGACTGCGGTAGACTCACCCCGGACACCGGAGTGACGTGAGCCTCTTAAGACCCTTCGGGCAGAACGACGCCGGCATCATCGACCAACGGCGCTTTCCTCTTTTGTTGTTGTCATACCCCCCGGCCCTCTCTACTCCGCTACTTAGCTCCTAAGACGCGGAAATGGACTCGGCCTCTTCGGGCCTCTCTCCTTCGTCTTCGCAGCATTACTTTTCGACTCTCGACTTTCTCTCCCTAGCTGGCATCGACGGGTCCGCAGAGGCCCAGTCCGCCGGACGTCACTTCGTCCACGACGACGAAGCACCGCTGGACGACCCCAGCCCTATCACTCTGGAGTCACGCACGTCTTCGGGACCCGGTCACTCGCGCAATCCCTCCTCGCCTGCTTCTTACAAGGATCGGAAAGGCGCTGCCGCAATGGATGTCGACAATCATTCTCATTCACACACGCCTGGCGCCGGGCAGGCGGCAGCTACAGCCCACTCGTCCGGACATGCTACACCTGCGGATGAGTTGAACAACCCGGTTGAGGCTGGCTCATCCTCTTACGACGCCATGCAGGCCGGAATGCTGCAGCATCAGGTGAGTTAATAGGCTTTGACAGTCAACTGACTCCAGCTCGAGCAAATCCACATGCAGTCACCCATGGTCGGAGCGACGAATCCGAGCTCCCCATACACGAACATGGCTTCTATGTTCCTCACTTCGCCACCCAGTCAGCAGGGTGGGGTGTCCCACTCGGAGGGCTCAAGCTCCCAGCAATCCCAAAGTCAGTCAGAGCTCGCCCGCTCTCATTACCAGCGCAAGTACAATGCCGCAGCGGACGCTTTCGGAGGCATCCTCACGCCTGGTGTGTAAACCTGACCTACCTTCATGCGCAGTCAACTGACACTTCGCAGGACCGAGCGGAGATCTCGTCCCCGACGTCCGAATGGACCTAATGAGCCCCATGCAGCTCGAGATGCTCGCTCGTGGCGAAATTGACATGGAGAACGTAGGTTGAAACTCTGACCAACGAGCTGACCGCCTCCAGTTCCACACCGTTCCCTTACTGTCGCCGGCGCTCTCGGGACACTCAAGCTATGCTTCGCCCATGGTGCAGGCTGCCTACGGCGGTAACGCCAGCCATCACGCCCTGCAGCAGTTGCAGCACCAGCAGCGACACTTCCAGGAGCAGCTGCAGCTGTTACAGGAGCAGCAGAAGCAGCTACAAGCGACTGCGGCTGCTGTTGCGGCCGCGACAGGCTCGCCCTACCTGATGCCCCAGGGATCTTCCTCCGGTCAGCAGGGCCAGAACCAGGGACCGTCGCGAAACCAGAACGGCCACAACTCGCAACACTCGGGCGGAGGCGCCGTCTCGACACCGTCTCCCGGAAGTTATTTCTCGCCGCTGACGTCGCCGGCGCTCGAGCCCGCGGTCAGCCGAAGTGCCGCCCTGCGTGCCGCTGCCGCCCACCTGTCGCCCGCGATCCACAGCTCCAACCAGCAGCGTGCGCCGCATAGCCTGTCGGCTCTCAGCTCACCCGCTCTGAACCCGGTCGGATCCCTCGGCGGTGCGCAGCAGACGTTGTCGCCTGCGCTCGAGCCGCAAGGAAACAGCGACCTCGCTGACCCGGAGTACCTCAACGCCCTGCAGGGCCTGCTGGACAGCAACAACAGCAACACCAGCGCCAGCAGTGACCAACGCGAGTACCACTCGCCGATGCTCGGCCCGAGCAGCGGAGGCAACACGGGCCCGCACCGCAGTCTGCCTGCCAAGTCGCGACCGTCACCTATGATGAAGCCGACGCACCGACACCGACAAGCGAACTCTGGCTCGCTGCCGTCGTCGCCGATGGCCTTCAAGGTTCCGCAAGGCGGTGTCGGCTTCCTCCCGCCAGCTGCGATCGACCAGCGACACCACCAGCCCCAGGGTCCCCCGTCAAATACACCGAGTCCTGTGGACCTTGCGCAGATCATGCCGCCGCCGCCAGTTCCTGCGCCCTCGCGACCCAAGTCGCTCATGCCGATGACGCCTGCGTCGCTCATGAACCTGAAGAACGAGGCGCAAGCCGCCTCCTCGGCGCAGTCCTCGTCTGCGCCCTCCGCTGCCTCGCAGCCGGAACCCGAGGCAGAGGCTGGCTCCTCCAAGCTCCCCGCCCGCGCAGCCAAGAAGGCCGCGCCGAAGCGTGGCAGCCGCCTTGTCCCCACGCCGCCGAAGCGTGCTCTCGCCATTCGGCCACCAGGAGGCGGTGCGCGCAAGGCCGCTGCTACGCCGACGACAGAGCCGGAGAACCGACGGACGTCGCACAAGGCTGCGGAGCAGAAGCGACGAGACTCGCTTAAGGCTGGCTTCGACGAGCTGCGCCTGCTTCTTCCGCCGATCAACACCGAGGCGTTAGACCCCGAGACGGGCGAGCCGATTCCTGGCTCGTCTGCTCCACGATTACTGCCCAAGTCGTCGCTTGTGCCAGACGACAATCCGAACCGTGGTGTCAGCAAGGTCGCACTGCTCAAGTTCTCGAACGAGTACATCATGCGCCTGCACGGCAAGCTCGACAAGCGCGACGCGTACATTGAGAAGCTGCGCGCTGAGGTCGAGCGTCTCCGCGACGGCGGCGCCGAGGAGGTCAAGGGGGACGACGGCGAGGACCTCCTCGAGATGGACATGACGATTGGCGAAGAGGAGGACGAGGACGAGGAGGGCATGGAGGTCGAGGTTGAGATCGAGGAGCGGCCGAAGCGCAGAGGTTCCGCGAGGAAGCTTGCTGCGTGAGCGGCGTGGAGAAGACGGCAGTAATCTAAGTGTGCATAGACTATCAGGCTAGAGACTCAAGGACGATAGATATCAGTTTGTTATATCACTAGGCGAATTGAGATGTATCAGTAGCAGATGAAAGAGCGAGTGCAGCGAGCGGGCGTGCGGGCCAGCTTTCAACCATACTCAGCGGGCGGCGCTGGCTCGTGCGACCAGAGGGTGAGGCGCTACAATGAGTGCCCACTCGTGCGACCAGCGATCCAGCGCGCTGCGATCCAGCGAGCTGCGATCGCAGCACCCGGCAGAGAAGCAAGGGAAGCTGCGAGCCGACTCGCGTGACCTTGCGCCCAAGACAACAACCCCCCACTGAACCCCGGCTATCCCGGTTCTGCGGACGTAACGAAGGAAGGCAAACTTGAAACTGACTGAGGCGCTTCGAGTGTCTTGTGTGCAAGTATCGGAGTGTTGCCAGCTGGCCAGACGCCGCGTACGCCGTGCCGCGATCTCTCGGCATGTACATTCTGTGTACGAGACGGTGGGCATGCTTCGCCCGAGAAATCGCCCGCGCTTTGCCGGCGGTACGCCGCCGGTACGGGGCAGAGGCCGGGGGCCGATAAATCGGCCGCCCCTCAAGCGACAAGCTACATCAACGCCTAGTTGACAACGTACACTCCACAAGCAACGAACATGACGAAGC
Organism: Trichosporon faecale; assembly: GCA_039545375.1. Lineage (NCBI taxonomy): Eukaryota > Fungi > Basidiomycota > Tremellomycetes > Trichosporonales > Trichosporonaceae > Trichosporon > Trichosporon faecale. The sequence continues at coordinate 2,459,375 of BCLU01000003.1, read as the reverse complement.
AGATCAAGGACGTGCCGATCTTCGACGCGGAGCGCGTGCTCGAGTGCGGCAACACGCTTGGCGAGGGTGAGTCTGATTTCTCCTCCAGTGCGAAATGGGGGAAGAGGTGGAAGACGAGAAAGTGGAGGTCCTCCGCTGCCGCGATCTCGGAAGGCGCTGACAGCAGGCATCACCTGGGCCAACGACCGGGTCGTGTGGGTCGACATTGAGAAGGCGGCTGTCCACTCTCTCGCCGACGGGAAGCATACGCGCCGCACCTTCCCCGAGACGCGGTACGTGCCCGCCGTCGCTGGCGTTGAGGGCTCGTCCTCCCTCGCCGTCGCGTTCCACGACCAGCTCGTCCTCGTCCCCTCCGACCTCTCCAAGTCAGAGCCGGAACCCATCGCGGTTCTGATCCCGGAGGAGGAGAAGAAGCTGGTGCGTCTGAACGACGGTGCTTGTGACCCCGCCGGCCGATTCCTGGTCGGCAGCATGAACCTCGACGGTCTGGGTATCTCGCCCCCGCTGGGGAAGCTGTACTCCGTCCAGGCAAGTGAGGGAGGGTACCACGTGAAGGTGCTGCTCGAGGACGTGGGCTGCTCCAACGGCATTGACTGGACGCCGGACGGACGGGCGATGTACTACATCGACTCGGCTCATCCGCGCATCGACGTGTTCGACTACGACGTCGCCTTTGGCTCCCTGTCCAACCGCCGTGTGTTTGTTACGGAGGCGGACCTTCCCCCGTTACCAGCGGAGAGCAAAACCCCGGCACCCATGGTCGCCTTCGACGGCCTGACGGTCGATGGACAGGGAAACGTCTGGGTCGCGCGATGGGGCGAGTCCCGCGTCATCTGTTACAACCCGGAGGGCGTGCCGTTGCTCCAGGTCACCACGCCTGGGGCTAGGACGCCGACGATTCCCGCCTTCGGAGGAGAGGGGCTGGACGAGCTCTGGCTCGCGACCGCGAGCGCCGAGTTGGCCGGTCAGAAGGCGAGCGACTGGCCGAAGGGCGGTGACGTTTTCAAGCTCAAGATCGGGCCAGAGGTCAAGGCCCTGCTGGGCGGGGGATGGAAGGGCCGCGCGAGGCATGGGTTCCGTCCGGCCCAGCCTTCCTCTTAGCCCATTCGCAGGACAGAGACTGAGGAGAAGATTAGTAATGTAGTTAGAAGAACGTAGCCTTGTACGACGATGAAGACTGGATCCATACAAAGAAAAGAAACACACACTAATGCTAAGAGTCATGCTGGGGCCTGGGCTACAGGCTGCTGGTTCGGCCGATGAGGCGGGCAACGGGTCGAGGGGCGTCACCTGGGTTCACAAATGGGAGTCGCTATGCCAGTCGCGGATCCTGCGTCAGGCGTCGCTACGCTCCGCCCGCCCTCGTTTGCCGCGCCGATCGCACTTCGCGCTCGCGTCTAGAGCCATTGACTCTTTTCCCACGCGGGGTCCTGGAGGAACGCGCAGAGCACCTTCGATCCAGTCTGGAGCAGAGGGTGTCCCGCGACAATCTCGAGGAAGCGCTGCAGGCCCTCGCGGCGCTGCTCGATCACGTCGTCCGTGAACCGGTTCGTGAACACCTTGCCCGGCAGAGGCGGGATGTTGACGCGCGTGCTCTCCCGCTCGAGAATGTCCCGGAACGCCTCAAAGTCGCTGTACCGGCGGCGCACGACCGAGTGTCGAATCTTGAACGCGGGAATGTTCGTCTGCATTGTCAGCAGAGCTGGGGAGCCTGCCAAGGGTGGCGAGCGTGACGAGGGGCAGCCAGACCACTGTCCATTGCCCGCTCCCCCTCTCGCATCGCTATTACTCACCATGCACACAATCTCATAGTCGGTGTACATCTTACGCCCAACACCGTGCGTCAGTGGGTTGCGCACCTCGATCTCGAGGAACGACTCGGGAACAGCGTACATCTCCTCGAACTGGAGTCAGCTCGTGTTCAGGAGGTTGAGCTCACAGTCTGTGGCCGCCCGGCGAGACGGGCCATGTCAGTGAAGGTGAGGCGCTGCGACGAGTCGGCGCGCGCGAACGGCGAGTGCGTCGCATCCGGTGACGGGGTAGTCGGGGCGTGCACAGCTGCGGAAGCGTCAGCGGCGAACTCGATCAGTCACGGCTTTTGTTGTGGTCTCGTGGCCGAGTGGCCAGGAGGTGGGAAGCGATACGCACGGCCCGCCTGCTGCTGGTTCATGGTGAGTGTGGGCAAGTCGGAATGGAGTGTGACGTGGGGAGGTGGTGCGGGGGTGATGCTCTAGAGCCTGCTGGTCGGCGTCTATCGGAGTGCGTGTGTTTGGAGGAAGACGGTCGGAAGACAAAAATGAGGCGGGCGGTGGTGAGGACGATAAGAGTAACGGTGGACTCGCCATCCATCGGCCTTGTCCTGACCTACGCCTGCCATGCAGGCCATAGTGTGCGGATGCGGAGGCGAGGGCAGGCGAGCAAGGCGCAGTGGCCAACCACTCTCCCGGCCTGGGTCAAGCCCTCAAGCCTGGCGCCCGCCAGGCCCGCCAAGCGTACCGAGTATGCCCCGGTACTAATGCCGCATTAGGAGAATTGACTCCGCTAATGATTCCAGCTTATGAGGGGTCAGGGCCTGGTCTCCGCGCGATCCCTGGCCTGTACCTCGCCGCTGGGTACAGAACAGCGTGCTCAGCGCAGGGTCACGATCGGTAGCCCTACCAGCCCTGTCTGCCTGGGCCGGTAGCTCTCCGCGTCCAGAGCCATGAGCTCACTTTGGCTCACCTGGTGTGCGTTCGTCCTTCCACCGTTCCTGTCAGCCGACCGACGTTCCTTCTCTTCATCTCACCAACTAACTCAACTTTCTTTACTGCCCCTCCCGTCATCATCTCCTCAATCCTCGGCAAATGGTCGACCAGCAGCTTCCCCACTCGTCCCCGGGGAAGGCAAGGTCCCACCGGTCCCGGGGGTCGAGGACCTCCAATGCCGGTTCAGCATCTTCCTCTCCCCGCGTCTCGTCCTCGACCACCTTCCAGTCCGGCAAGAACGAGAATGCGATCCCCACCAATGTCATCACCTACAAGGGTACGTTGCTTCCTACCGCCACCGCCCCCTTTGCGTGCTGACGTTTCCCCAGGACGCCGCATTCCTGCGCGCATCGATCCAGATGCTGTGAGTGGACGGAGGTGGTTGCGTCGCGTGCTTGCAACTCAGTCCGCGGTCTGTGCGCAGCGCCGTCGAAACAACCAGTCACTGCGGAGACAACTAACGACCAGAGCATCCTCCGCGTCGTCGAAATCATGGCGAAGAGCTTTAACGCTCCGGAACACCACGTCGCGTTGGCCCTGCGTGATGAAAGTGACAATCTGGTCACCCAGGCCAACATTGCGGAGAAGGTGGCGTCGCGCGAGACCCTAAAGTGAGTTTCAGACGAGACAGCACGAATTGACTGTCCAGGCTCGTACCCGCTCCCAACACCGAGGCCGTCACCGTCGTCATGTCCTTGATTGATGCTAGAGGCATCAAGCGGGGATGCTGCGGAGCTCTCCCTAAGAGCGAGAACTCACAGATCCCCGAGGACACTGGCACACTACCCGCCAAGCTCGCGCTCTTCAACCTACAGAAGTACATTAAGGAGGATGACTTTGCCGTAGAATTCATGCTCAAGGGAGGCGTGAAGTTCCTGGTTGACCTAATCACAGATGAGGGCCCCAGGATTCTGACCGGCAACTCCTTGGCGGTGAGCTTAGCTACCGTGGTCCTTGAGCTGACAACAGTACGCGCTACAGGGCATTAGGGGTGTCATGGACTACGACAACGGCTGGGGCAACTTCTCAGATGCGTTCATCGACCGTGTTATCCGCATTCTCGCGTCCTCGAACGTCACCAACGTCGTGCGACCGGCCACCGTGATCATCCGGAAACTCGTTAACGCCTCGCCGAAGGGCCACAACGCCAAGGGCAAGAGCAAGGCGCGAGAAGACGACGCAGTTAACAACTACGGCTTCGAGAGGATTTTCGGGCGCATCTCAGAGGCTGGATTGCAGATCGACGATGGACAGGTCGGTCCTGGTGCTGAGCGTGTGTTCCGACCGATCGTGAAGCGTCTTGAGGTGCAGCGTGATCTCGAACTTGTCTCGCAAAGTCTGGCTCTCATCAATGCGTGCCTGCGATCCGCCCAGCAGGAAGGAAGCAAACGCTATTCGGAGCTCATCAGTGTGATCGAGACGCTGGGAACACGGAGACATGTGGCGGTACGTGCAAATTCAATTCCTGCTTTGTAGTGTAGCTAACCTCAGCGACTCATTCCCGTCAGCTCCAACAACATGGTGGAAGGGCGGATTTTGGACTTCCAGAATCGGTATGCTAATGTTCTGCGTTACCACTCCCTGCGGCCAGTGCGACCAGCGACGAACACAACACACGAGCGATATCTCAGCGACATCTGGAACGCGGGCCGCCTTGACGATGAGGAAGCGACGGCCAGCAGCATCAACATCAGCTCTACGCGGATCAGCAGCCCCGATTACCACCACTCGGGCGGACCGCGATCGTGGGAGGGATGGCGTCGGATGGGTCTTTCTCTGGAGTTCGCTGACGACTCGGAAGAGCTCAATGAGACAGAGCTGTTCCGATCAGTTGGCGAGCTGGGACTGGAGTGCTTGCACTACTACGCCATGCACGAAGAGAACTTCCACAGTGTTGTTCTTGAGCAGCAGGCGCGTCCGGAAGATCGTCGCTGCCCCATCGGACGAGCCAGCGCAGAGTGTGTCAAGGTCTTGTACGACCACTACAAGATTTCGCAGTCCGCTTCGCGTGGCTCTTCGCACTTCCAGCCGTTCATGCTGAACTTCCCTCGCCTGCACTCCCTTGTTCTCAAGTTCTTCCTCCGAATGTGGCAGGACTCAGAGTCGCGGCTGGACGACTTTGAGCGTCTGAGCTACCTCGTGACCTCGCAGGTTCGGCTGACGCTTGCAAACGAACACACCAAGACGTGGTTGAATCTTGAGAACGACTTCTTGGGTACCGACTACAGGAATATCCGCGACGGACAGATGGAGATGATCGACAAGGAGGACGGCCTGCTGGAGCGACCGGCGGTTAACGACTTACGAGAAAAGGTCAGGCGGGAAGCGTACGAGGTGGTCTCAGACCAGAGGCTACTCTGCATGATGCAAGGAAGTTGGTTTAACGCGGCTCACGTCCTTGTTCCCGGGATCGAACAGGCGAGTCGTCCGACACCGTCGAAACCGCTGCGCTTCGTGCGCCTCTCGCAAGACCAGCAGACGCTGCACTGGGGAGAGTTCGTGGAGCGTAGCACCGTACCTCCCAGTTACGAACAGCTGAAATACAAAAGTAGGTGCGATATCTGTGTGCTCTGCTGACCCGCCAGTTGATCTTGACGACGTTACGGAAGTCCATGTTCAGACCGGTTGTGCGATCGGTTCGCGCAGCCCAGATCTCGTGTCCAAGCTCTCAATCTCGCTCATGTCTGGCCCCAACCTCAGTCTGCTCGACATTGACGCCATTCATGCCCAGCAGTTCGCGGAGTGGACCGATGGTCTGCTAGTCCTAAAGGGCCAGTCTGAGATGGGCACCCAGGAGTCGAACAACTACGTCCACGTGAGTTTTGTGCATCGTGGTCCAGGAACTAATGTCAGATCCTCACCGAGCTTGCCCTCAAGATCCGCCTGCTGGATATCACCGGCGATGGAATCGAGATCCCGCAGCGGGTCAACTTCGGGAATGCGCCGAAGAGCACGGACTTCTGGTTCTCGGGCTAGTCAGCGCTCCTCTTTCCTCTCTTGGTTCTTTGGTCCGACGCGTGCCGCGCGCCTTACGCCTTATGCCTGACGATGATGAGCTCTCATTATATAATCTTGTACATATCGACTGTCGGCGGTGATGGATATAATAACAGTATTTGTACACTCTGGGGTTCTCTATTCCTCCTCCATGTCGCTCCCACCCGCACTGCCGACGCTCCGGTCCATGTCTTCCATGAGCTGGATGTCGTCCGAGTCGTACTCGCCGCTCTCCTCGATCTGGCCCGAAACACCCTCGTCGCCCTCATCCGAAGCGTCCATGTCCTCCAGGTCCGCGTCGAGGTCGACTTCGGCAGCCTCCTCCTCCTCGGGGACGGGCGAAGGCGAGATGGCGTGCGCCTCCTCCTGGCGGTGCGACGGGTCCGACGGGGTCGGTGACTGATGTCAGCTACTCGCAACTACGTCAGCTTCCAAGAGTATAAACTCACCGGTGCCGTCTCCATCTCACCAAGCGTCATCCTTCTTCCAAACGGCATCAGGAACCTGTGTCCGAACTGGTTGATACTGGCCTTCTCCTCGTCCAGCGCCGCCTCCTCGTCACTGAGGTCGGCCAGGTCGTGCGCGACCGCGAAGCCTGCCGGCCGCTTGCCCGTCAGGGCTCTCCGCTGTGCCCTTGCAAGGCTCGAGCGTCGGGCCGCCGAAGCCGAGTGCGGCGGGACGGGGACAGAGGTACGTGGTCTCCAGCGGCTGGAGGAAGGCGAGGAAGACGTAGAGGAGGAGGTCGAGCGAGAAGACGAGGCGGAATAGGGGTTCAGAAGCGAGGCGTGCACCCTGTCCCGCGACGAGATCGTGTAGGCGTAGTAGCTGAACAACGGGGAGGGACGCTGAGGCGGCAGCGCGTTGCTCGTCATGGCGACGTCGTGGTTATGGTGACGTCGTGGTTATGGTGATGGAGGGTTGTTTGGTTCAGTGTCCGTGATCGTGTAAGTGGAGGGTACGGCGATGGCGGCGAGCCTATTTGGAGATAAGAGATCTGGTTCCGCACATCGAATTCGATTAGTATCAGTTCTGATGTCACGATGGGGCCGACTGCTGATAACGGCGGGCGGCGAACAGGACCTCGCATGGGGTGAGGTGATGCATTACAATGTAGAAGTACAGGTACATGTGAATCTGATCCATTCTCTAGTCGCCTCGGCACGGCCACTGGCGGCCACAGCGTCTCCTTCCCTCAACGCCTCATCCTGGGGTCAGCTTGGGCAAGGGGTCTCTAGCTCACCTCTTCTTGAACCTCTCGAAGACGACGTCGTCTGTCGCCATCTCGGGCCGCCTGGGCCGTTCCCTTGGCTCTCTCGGAGTGTGCCCAGCGGCCTCTCTCCGCGCCTTCTCCATTTCCTTGTGGACGTCGACTTCTCTTTGCGGGCCACCACGGAAGACTGTTGTTAGCTGGGATGAGTCTCCACCAGCTTACATCTCATAGACGCGAGGTGGTCATCACCGCGCTCCTGGCGCTGTTCCATCTTCCTCTTCTCCGCGAGCTCTCGCTTCGCGCGCTCCGTCTCCTCGATGTTGCGCAGGCGGTTTCTGCCGTTAGCTGGGGACGGAAACTGTGCAGCTTACTCCATGCCGAGGTCGATCTCGGGAATAGCACTGAGCATACCGAGCGAGTTGGTCAGGTTGCCCTCCTGCTCCTCGCGCAGCGCTCCGCCCTTCACGTTGTACCGCTCGCCGAGGCCGAAGAGGGCGTCCGCTTCTGCCTCCGCCTCTCTCGTCGCCTCCTCCCGGGTTAGGCCCTTTCGCTTCGCCATCTCCGTCTCAATGTACTTCATCCTGGATGATCAGCTTGCAGCCCGCTTGGAAAAGCTTACATGTGCTTGTCGACGTCGAGCGCGTTCGTTTGTTGAGTGAAATTGTTGCTGCGCACCTTGCGCGCGAGCGCGTCCTTCTCGTCGCCTTCCTCGGCGGCGGTGGTCTTTTGCAAGCCGAACTTGTCCAACGGTACATGGTCGGGGTCGATTTTCTTCTTCTTCTCGTCGCCGCGATTCAGCTTCTCAAGCTCGATGCCCTGCTGGCTTCGCCGCAGTTTCCGGAGAAGGATCATCTCCTCCACACTCGTCCTATCGTCAGCTCGAACCCCTTAGTGGGCGTTGACTAGCAAAGGAGATGCTCACGATTCCGGCGTATCGTCCCGTTCAGGCGACGATGCCGCTGCCGGCGAGTCCACGGGCGTCACGTCCTCTGACGCCGGGCGGGAGCGCACCGCTGCTGGGCGAGTGCGTTTCTTGAACATTGCTGGGTTAGTGGGAGGTGACGAAATGAATTTCGATCACGGCCTCCACTTTCGGTTGTTTTGTTGCCACCCAGAGAAGGTCATGTAGCATCCTCATCATTCGCCATGGGCCTGCCGAACCTTCGCTGTAAGCAACCTGCAACTCTGGTTGAGCTGACATGCAGCCATTTTCGCCTCGTCGAGGACATCAGAGGAGGAGCGACAACTCTCGCGCTCGACTTTCTACAAGTTGTGAGTGAGGCTGACTCGCGCCCAGTGTCTCGGGCGGAGGGTGCCAGAGTTTCCAGCTTTGTTCATGAGAGGAGCGAGCTGACATCACAGCACTGCGTTTGTTGCCAGCTGTTTGGTCATCTCGCTGCTCGCCGCTAGAAGCGCGCGGGAGGTCGGTCCAAGGACAGCGACTCGGATGATCGGTATGGGCAAGGGAGCCGCTGCCGCTGCGGCCGCCGCGGCGCAAGCAGTTTGACCGCTGCGGCCGTTATCATCTTCTAGCGTGTAGGCACAGGTCTGGCTTCAGGTCAATTCACGGAAAAGAGAGTCAAGCCGCTGTGGAAATCGTGACGACTCGCTCGTCTGGGCGAGCCCTTGTCGCATGATCATGGTAATCTCTGAAGCGGGCCGTTTCCTCCACGTTCTCTCCCTTGGCCTGTGATTCCTTCAGAAGCATTAGTGCTCACAATTTTTCTGGAATTCTAGCTCTCATGTATGCATAGTATCATCTGTAGCAGAGCGCAGGGCGCATGAAGATTCTGGATCGGTTCTAATATCGGAGGGTGCGGATAGGCACGCCGAGCTCATGTCGATCGTCCCTGCGTGCCTAACCCGTTTGCCACCTAACGAAAACACAATCCGTCAACATGCTCCTCGTCGTCTTCCCTCTCCCTTTGTCTCCCTCTCCTTTACCCATACCTCGTAACAAAACGCCAAAATGGTACGCGATTCAGAGATTTGGATATTTTACACATTGAGCTGACGCGCAGTCATCGCTGGCGACAGCCCGTCTCACGGAGGAGCGCAAGCAGTGGCGGAAGGACCACCCTTTCGTAAGCAGCCGGCGCGCAACGCAGACTGACGCGATGCACAGGGCTTCTACGCTCGCCCGCAGAAGAAGGAGGATGGTACCCTCAACATGATGATCTGGGAGGTCGGAATCCCCGGCAAGGCTGGAGTAAGTAACTGGCTTGCCTGCGGCAGCCCGCGTGCTGAAGGAAGGCTGTGACTGACCAGCGCAGACGAACTGGGAGGGAGGCATCTACGTCGTGACCATGACGTTCCCGGACGGTGAGCTGACCCCCTGGGTTCTTGGAGCTGACAGCAGACTACCCTACCAAGCCCCCCAAGTGTGCGTGTGTGGTGCCAGAGCGCACATGATCTCGTGCGATCTGAACTGACGCCCCAGGCCGTTTCACTCCCCCGCTCTTCCACCCCAACGTCTACCCCTCTGGAACCATCTGTCTCAGTATTCTCGATGAGGAGAAGTCTTGGAAGCCGGCCATCTCTATCAAGCAGGTGAGTTAATCACCTCCTCAACTGCCAGACTAATCTCAGATCGTCCTCGGTATCCAGGATCTCCTTGACAATGCCAACATTGGAGACCCGGCCCAGATTGACGCCTACCAGATGTACAAGTGAGTATTGCTGGCACCCTCGAATGCTTCCTAAAGCCCTATTGGAATCTGACCATCAGGAACGACCGCCCTGCGTATGACAAGCGCATCAAGCAGCAGGCGATCGAGCGTCGTCAGAAGTAGTTTAGAACACTGCAATGCCTCGTATATTGTTGTATAATGGTAGCTTTTGCATGTTACGTACGCGTGATAGCATGATGCGGATGCGGAAGCGGTGGTACTGAACGGCGGGGGTATGTGGTGATTTTGAGATGTGTGCAATGTTGCAGATGTTTCAGTTGCTGACAGAGTTGTAGTCTCGCTGGTAGTGGACGAGACTCTCCTTCCCTTGTCCCAGATTTGAGTCGACTACTCGGCAGATGAACAGCTCGCTTCCCAGCAGATGCGCCTTCTCCTTCTCGATCTCGAAGTCCAGGTTTGCCAGCCCGTCGCAGACAGCCTTCAGCGGCATGGAGTGAATGACCTGACATCGCAGATGTCCAACGGCGTCCTTCAGCGCCGGGGGGTCCGAGTCGTCCCACTCGTACCTTCCGAATATTGGCCGCTGGTCAACGCCCGGGCGTGCGAGGGCCTCAGCGATGGCCTGGTTCGAGGAAGAGAGAAGGGAGACCATGAGTTCCGGACAGGTGGCTTTTGGCGGTGGTGTCGGTGTCGGCGTCTGCGCCGCGCCATCCAGCGCCGCTGAAGGAGTTCCGCAATCAGAGCCGGTGCCGGTCGGTGAGGCGCAGTCGTTGTCGCAGCTGTTCAGCGGGATCTGAACCCCTTTGCCCGGCGCTATCGTATGATTCGAGCATGGCCGCAGGTAGTCGGCCATCTTGGAGGGAAGCCGCAGGCTGAACGCAACGAGCGGGTAGGGCTCCAAGGAGAGGGAAGCAAACGAGGTCAGCGTCGCTCCGTGATACGGCGCCGGCGACGAGGCGTTCGTCTTCGTGACAGCTACGACGACGGGCTACGAGTTAGCTCAAACGGTGCGAAACACTAAACTGAGAACATGAACTCACCTGGGCAACGTTCCTCAGCACGTCGCGCATCGTGAGCGCCGGCTGGTGGTGCGGCGATCCTGGTCCGGCTTTTGAAGACGTAGGCCGCGAGCAGCCGGGAAACCGCAGGCTCCGCGCCACGGTTCGGGTGGCTTGTGGCCGGAGGATCATTCTTGTATGTTTTGAGAGTAGAAGGGCTGCGCCTTCTCTCGCTTCGGGCTAGCTCACGGAGTGTTGAAGGTGGAGGACTGCAGACTCGAGGATGTCATGAGATCGGCAAAGTGGCCCGAGAAAGGTACGGGTGGTGACGGACATGTGCCGCTGTCCGGATGTACGGTCAAGATTTCATCATCGCCACCGCCTGCAGCGCCCAGACGGACGCAGGCTATCAAGTGCTGCGATCGGGGTCGGTTCTACAACCGCACACTCAACGACAACACCTGCATACATCATGTCAACGCGTAAGCTTACAAAGTCTTCTTGAAGCTAACGGGAAGACGCAAACCCCGAGCTCCAGGAGCAGATCGACAAGGTTGCAGCCGCGAAGCAGACGCAGCAGATGCACCCCGCCCAGAAGAACGCACTCGTGTCCGCCCAGAAGCTGCAGAAGAATCGCCGTCTCCCGGCCACCATGATCACCCCGTCCGGAGGTATTGAGACGAGTAAGAAGAAGGGCGGAAAGCAGGTCCGAGGAAAGGGAAAGAGGAAGCAGAGCGATCTCGCGAAGGAGAAGGCGCTGGAGCGTATGGAGAAGCTCGAGACCAAGGTCAGGGCCCGCGACGAGAAGCAGGTGAGTGAACGCACGCTTTAAGCAATCGCAGATGGCAGGATGTTTGGTCGTAGCTGACCTCTACAGGCTAAGCGGAAACGCGCCAAGCTCGCTTGGGAGTAGACTTACGACTATCATACTTTCTAGACTGTCCGCCTTCGACCTGTATGTACCATCAATAATCAAGATGCAACTCGCTATCAGCACCAGACATTCGATGGGCATGAAGGATTGTCATTGCCAAGAGGGTCTACTGCTACTACTACTGATGCTACTTTTATCTAGGTCATTCTAATCTGAGCGCTTAGGGACCTGCCTGGGGGGCCTGCTGCTCCACTCGCTCACCCAGGGAGTGGGTCTCAAGCGCCAGCTCGTCGAGCCTCTCCCTTCTCTTGTCGATGAGCTCGGTGAGCCCATCAGCGGCAATGTCCGGCTTAGCGACGACGAGATTGTCCACTGTCCGGTCGTAGTTCGAGGCAAGATCGTCCTTCAGCATGTTGGTGACGCGGTCCCAGTCCTTCCACCACCGCTTCTGCGCCTTGGCCCAGATCTGCTGGCCTAGGGCGATGCCGGATACCAAGGAGAGAAGACCGGTTCCGACGGCCGTCGAGGAGGAGATGAGCTCAAGAGGCTGGACGTAGGCGCACCAACTGGCTGAGATACCGGCGAGCGAGAGCGCGTAAGTGGACAGGAAAGTACGCTGGGCGGAGATCTGGAGCTTGGGAACCATCGTGCTGAGCATTTGAGACCGCCGGGACGTGACAGGCTGAAGCAGCGTGCTGGGCGACACTCTCGGGATGGACAGCGACAGGCTGCTGAGGTGGTTGATAAGAAGGGGAGAGCTGAAGGGGTGTCCGGCCATCTCCCCACCAGCCTTCGTCAGCTGGCGCGCCGTGTTGTCGGCCGCATCGCCCAGGCTCGCCTGCAGTTGCGCCAGCTGGCCAGCCTCGTACGTCAATTGCTGCTCAATGTCACGGCCGAAGTGTCGCGAGATGTACGATCCAACCTCGGCGCCAACGTCGTCCACGCGCAGACGGGTGATCAAACCAAGCCATGAGAGCCGTCCGTCGAAGAGCTGCTCCAGGCCCTGCTTCGTCGTAGCCACACTCTGGTCGACGGACCCCTCCACAATGCCGCTGTCGATACCACGCGCAACCACGCTGAGGCGCTTGGCGCGTGCTGCTCCATTCCTGGCCTCCCTCCTAAGCTCAGAAACGGTGTCCTGAGCATGCTGGAGAACGTGGCGGTCGCTGGCGAGCACCTCGCTGGTGTACGTCAGAGCCTCAGACGCGATACGCGCGGCCGTCTCGAGCTGGGGGTCGACGGGAACCGTGGCGCTGAGCTCCTTCTGCAGTGTGTTGATGTTAGACAACATCATTCCCTCCTGGAAAATATTGAAGGGAGTCTGTCGCCCGGGGATCTCCGGGTGCGGACTGTCCTCGAGGGCCAAAGCGAGCGCCTCATGCGCATTCAGAGCCGCATCCGCGTTGACGAACGTGATCTCGTACTCGCCAGCCCGCGGGTGGAACTTCGAGAGCTGCTCCTCAAGTCGGGCTTGAACCTCCTCCTCGGACAAGTGCGGAGGAATCATGCCGTTGATGACATAGTGAGCGGGAGCGGCAGCGATGAGCTTGATGACCTCGTTGTCGTTCGCGCGGTAGATCGGCGCGTCAAGAAGTCGGATCGGGTCCATCACAGCAACGACCGAGTCGGCGTCGAGAACAGCACTGGCGGCAAGCTTCTCCGAAGTGACCTCAACAATGTCGCTCTTGGATGAGCTCAGCCAAGAGGCTTGTGTCGACAAACGGCCGGGTGTTCGCGCATGGGGTCCGTATGTGATGTGGAGGTAGTCCGTCGCTGTGCCGAAGTAGCGGTTCAGAACGGAGTCGCGCTGAGCGGCCGAGTCCGAGAGAACATCCTGCAGAAGCGCCGAGACCACATCGTGAGACGCGCTGATCTTGTCACCAACGACTGCAGGTCAGCATACTTTAGGCGAAGTAAAACAACATACAAGCAAGCTTTGCCCGGCGAGGCTGCGTCAGATCGTTCTTGGCATTGAGAACGCGATCGTACCAAACTCCGGAGCCACCGATATCGTTCTCAAGAATGGACGCAATGTCGTTGAGGACTCGGGTCATCTGACCGGAGGCATCGACCGAGGTCGCGGCCGGACGGTAATCAGAGCCGGGAGGCGGAATGTCGCCAACGGAGGTCGGCTGAACCTGCGCTGCAGTGGCGAGGAGCCGTGCCCTCAATCTTGTCCGCGCCGGTGCGCGACACCGGGCCGCCAGCGCTCTGGCTCCTGCGCGGTGCATGTCGACGTCGAGCTTCGAGGTAGTGCGGAGAAGGTATAGCTTGCAGTGTGACTTTCTCGGTCTTCGCCAAATGACGGGGGCTGCGTCAACCGACCGTGGGAAACCCAAGTTACGTAAGGTTGAGACGCGCGCTGGTCCCTTACGTCCCTGGTTGTTGCTTGTCAGTGACTTGTTGTCGCGGTTCGATCAACATACAGACCCTCACTGCACACTGTCTCATCGAACGCGATATTCGACCAACCATGGCGGAGCAAGGAGGATATGCCTCATCCGGATCAGGAAGTGGTCGAGTTAGCGGAAGTGAGGGAGGGGATCGCAATGCGTGAGTACCTACCGCCGGCGGCAACAACAACCGCCCGAAAGACAGTCACCGATCGTGAATTGGGGGCGTGACGAAGTGGAGCAGGCAGTGCGTGCGGTAACACCAAACACCTTGGACATGCTCTGGAGCTGCCCCGGAGCGCTGTGGGAGCTGCTGTGGACGGCGTGGGGTTGTGTTGCCGCTTGGTCTGCCGACGGCGCCAGCTCTCGTCGAATCCTGCCGGGCCCTCCCACGCGCCGATCACTTGGCCACCTCACTCTCACCGTGCGAGATGGCGACGTACTGACTTGCAGGATTGTCCTGAAGGTTGGAATGGTTGGAGACGCCCAGATCGGAAAGACGTCTCTGATGGTGAAATACGTCGAGGGGAGTTTCGAGTGAGTAGCTGTCGGTGATCGAACGACACGGCAACGTACGACCCCGTTCCTGCGTCTGACAATTCAGTGAGGACTATATCCAGACCCTCGGCGTGAACTTCATGGAGAAGGCGATTACGATCAGGAATACTGAGATCACATTTTCGGTGAGTCGTCGCGGGGTGTCTGTGCTGTGGGATTGAGCGTCATTGTGCAAGCGCACCAGCCTGAAACCACACGGCCACACGGCCGTAGGCACGTACCCAACGAGTGCCGGAATGTTGACTGACAATCGTAGATTTGGGACCTGGGAGGGCAGCGTGAATTCGTTTCGATGCTCCCCCTCGTCAGCAACGACGCCGTCGCGATCTTATTCATGTTCGACTTAACGAGGAAGAGTACTTTGAACTCGGTGAAGGAGTGGTACAGACAGGCTAGAGGATTCAATAAGGTCAGTGTCCGTGTTGAAGGATGGTGTAGCGAGCTCGTGGCATCTTCGGTCACAGCTAACTCAACAGACTGCAATCCCGGTCCTTATCGGAACAAAGTACGACATTTTCGCCTCATATCCGCGCGAAGAGCAGGAGGAGATCACAAAGCAGGCCAAGCGGTTCGCCAAGGCCATGCACGCTCCTCTGGTAAGCCTCAAAGGCTATTTCAAAGCTGACTCCAGATCTTCTGCTCAACTTCTCATTCGATCAACGTACAGAAGATCTTCAAGATCGTGCTGGCCAAGGCGTTCGATCTGAAGGTGAGTACCGGCATTTCGTGGGCTGCAACTGACAATAGTGCGTTATTCCGGAGATTGACCAGGTCGGAGAACCAATTCTGCTTTACCAGGAGGCTTGAGATTGCCGTTGTATTTTATCCACGCTGTTATGCATATTGATCACATGAGTACTAGGTTACAGGTCGTGACGGGAGAATGACAACCTCGAAGGAGGGGTGGCAGACTCCTTGCTTCGTTTCTCATCTCGTTATCGGGGCACGGTCCGGTCTGAGCATCTGTTAGGAATTGAGGCTTCCGCAAACCTCTTTCGCAAGGGACTGACTTTGATAGTATTATCGGCTAAACCACGATGGCATACAAAGTCTGAAGTCAGCGTCAAGCTCAGGCAGCCCTATGCACGCTTAGTCGGGGAGTCAAGAATTATAGGTTACACGCAACGTCCGAGATCATCTTCAGGCTGCCTGTCAGCTCAGAGTACTACTTCGCAAGCTCACCTTCACCAGTCCATCTGGCCACTGGCCGTCTTCGCCTGATCGTCAGTTACGTTGGCATTACTTCAACTCACCTCGGCGAGCATGGTCTGCAGTCTCAACTCCCTCGCCTCCGCCCTCCTCTCAGCGGCGTCGAGCATCTCCAAGAGAATCTGGTTCCTCCTCTCCAGCTTGGAATCGGACAGCTTCAGCTCTTCTTCCTTCTCCTTCTTAACCACGGCCTCCTTCCGCGACTCGTTCTGCTTCCTCATCGCCTCGTTTAACTCAAGCTGCTCCAGGACGGTTTCGACCAGGTTGTTCGGCATCGACTTGATCAGGCCCGTCAGCGTGTCGACCTGTTCTAACACCCTATCCCGGAACACAGGCGTCGGGGAGTGCGGCGAGGCTTGTCGCGGCGGCGGCCGGTTTGCGGGCTGTAGCTGAGCACCGAGGAGCACGTCCACATCCAGTCGGTCGTTGGACGACGTGGACGTGTCGTAGTCGCGCACGCTGTGGCTGCGCCGGCTTTCGACGCGGGATCGCGACAGCGGCGTGACAGACGTCGAGGACGACATGCTCGTCGACGCCTTCATCGCATTCGGAGGGAGCCCGCGGTCCATGGACATGTTGCGAGAATGGTTTAGAACGCGCTTCTGGGCGCCGGAGTTTCGCATGCCTGGCAGGGGTGCGTTCATCGATGCTGGGAACGGCTGCGGGTTGAGGGACGGCAGGTCGCAGCATTCCTGGCGTCAGCTTGCGTCGTGGATCAGTCGGCTCACTTTCCAGTTGGGACCCAGTACCTCTTCAAGCTTGGCCTCAAGTGCCTGCGATTGTCAGCTGTCATGGATCGGATGGTGTGGAAGCTCACCTTCATGTATTGACGCTGAAGCTCGATTGTCCGGTGCTTGCTCTCATTGTCCCTGTTGTCAGCTACCATGAGACGAAAGGGAGCTCACTTTTGAGACTCCGCGAACAGCTCTTCTGTCGTTTGCCACTCATTCTTCAGCTCGTCGAGATCGTCCTGTGTCGGCCGTCCAGCCAGCTGCTCTTTGAGGAGTGCGACTTCGCTATTGAGCTGTTTAAGTTTATCAGCACACGGTGGCCGTGCCTTGTCAACTTACGCGGATTATCTCCAGATTCTGGGACGACAGCCCACGCTGCAGCTGAGAGGGGGGTGTGGATGAGGTCTGTGTATATCAGTTACCGGTGGGCCCAAGCGAACATACAACACTGGCACCACCCCAGTCATCGAGCGAGTCGTACGCCGACGTGGTCATCACATTGGCGGACGACATGTCAGAGCCGTACATGCTAAGCGGCCGTCGGCGGGACGCTGGTGTCCTGGTGCTGTTGGAGGGGAAGTTGGAGGAGAAAGAGGACATGGTGGTGGAACTCGTGTGCGGGTCGTTCGGGAGTGATGGCGACCTCGGCGTTGGCGTGTTCGGTTGGTTTGAAGTTGCTGCTAACGTTGGCTTTCAGAGGCGTGAACGGACCACCTGCACGCTGCGGGTGGAGGTCCATTGTTGACAGCCCTGGCCTTCCGGCTGCCTAGCGCGGCATGAGCAGGCGCGTCTGGTGGCAAAAACCCCGAGGTGTTGAGCCTCAGTCACGTGCACGATCGACCTCCACCATGACAAGTCCAGACAAAGATTCAAGATTCGGGCGGATCCGAGATCCCGAGTTGAACTTTGACCTCTCACAAACTTTGACCACGCACCGAGAATGGGCGCAGAGCAGTCCAAGAGCAAGGGGAAGGACCAGGAGGAGGGTCCCCTCGACTACTACGAGCTCCTCCAGGTCGACATCGAGGCCACACCGGAGGAGATCAAGGTGGGTCCACCTGCGATACAGGTCCGAGCTGACAGCAGAAATCATACAGGCGACTTGCAGTGCGTCTTCCGAGCTCACGCGAGCTAGTGAACTGACACAACAGCTTATCAACCACCCCGATAAGAATCCCGACCGAGTAGAGGAGGCTACAAAGCTATTCGCGGATCTCCAACAAGCGTACGAGGTGAGTTTCCTGGCGGGACCCCAGCTAACATTCAGATCCTCAGTGACCCGAACGTGAGCACATGGCTCGGCTACGACTAATGACAGGAACGCGCTTTCTACGACAAGCACCGAAACGATCATATCGAGGTCAACGACGATGATCTGTACGACCACGTCCGTGCCGGAGATGCCGGAGTCAACGACCCGCGCTCGAAGTTCAACAGGCGGAGAACGGGCGACCCTGGTGTCAAGCTTGACCAGCTGATGCGGTTTTTCAACCCCAAGCTGGCACGCAAGATGGACGACACGAACGAGGTGCGTAGCTGTTGGTGGCCCAGCTGACCTTCCAGGGCTTCTACTCCGTCTACCGCACGCTGTTCAACGTGCTTGCCAACGACGAGGTACTGCACACCCCTGAGGGCCATGCGCCCGTGCACTACCCGACCTTCGGCGACTCCACGACCCCTTACGCCCCGCCTCCCGGTATGACCAAGGCCGAGCGTGCAAAGACGAACTGGGCTCGCGACTTCTACACGGCATGGGGCGAGTTCACCACTGAGAAGAAGTTCGATTGGATCGAGAAGTGGGACCTGCGCCGCGGCGAGGACAGGAATGTCCGCCGTCTAATGGAGAAAGAGAACAAGAAGATGCGGGAAGAGCACAGGAGAGAGTACATCGACACCGTCAGGGTGAGCTCCGTCGCTGGCATGCCATAGCTAACATTAGACATTGGTCACCTTCATCCAGAACCGCGACCCGCGGTACAAGGAGTACTTGACACAACAGGCCAAGCGGCGCAAGGAGAAGAAGGTTGCGTCCGCTGGTGCATCTGGAACGTCAACACCGCGAGGTGCCCGCCAGGTCGACCCGGAGGCCGCCCGCCTTCGCGAGGAGGAGCGCATGCGACAGGCTGCCCAGTTCGAGGAGCAGGACTGGCAGAAGATCAAAGAGGAGCCGCTCTCCGAGGAGGAGGTCGACGAGTACGCCGAGGAGGGCGATGGCACGGGTCTGCGCATGGACGACGGAGCGGGTGGCGAGATCTTCGAGTGTGTCGCCTGCAACAAGACCTTCCAAAGTGAGGCGAGCTGGGGCAACCACGAACGCAGCAAGAAGCACAAGCAGGCTGTGTACAGGCTCGCCAAGGAGATGAGGGCCGAGGCGGGAGACTTCAGCGAGGTTGACTTTGTCACGCCCGCTGAGGGAACGCCGGAGGAGTCCGAGGATGAGGACCTCGAAGGCCTCGACGATCTCGACGAGGACGACCTCGCGGCGGAGCTCGAGAAGCTGGAGATGAAGGAGGCTGAAGACGAGTCTCTTGCGTGAGTTATAATTTTGCGGTAGATGCTAACCACCCTTAGTCAGATGATTCACGAGGAGACCAAGAAGTCGTCAACCGCCGATGCGAAGCCGGCCGTTGTATCGGATGAGTCGGTGCCTTCCCCGGAGCCGGAGAAGAAGTACGAGATCATTTCCGACAACGAGGACGGTGCGTCGGAGACGGACTCAAAGGCCGCCAAGGCACCCGAGATGTCCAAGAGGGACAAGCGTCGTGCACGCGAGGCGCGGAAGAAGGCTGAGGAGGAGGAGCGTAAGGCTGCCGCGAAAGAGGCGCGGAAGGCGGCAAAGAAGGGCGGAGCTGCGCCGCCTCCGCCGCCGCTGAGCAAGAAGGAGAAAGAAGTCGCCAGCTTTGTGCAACCGAAGCGCAAGGGTGACAAGGGGCGGGGGAAGGGCAAGAAGGTTGAGGAGAAGGCTGTGACGCAGCAGGACGTTGAGAAGGTGGCCGAGGTCAACTCCCTGAGGTCCAAGATGACGGACAAGTGGGCGGAAGACTGGACCGGCATGGTCGGAAGGGTCCGAGATGTTTTCGGTGATGTTGCGGAACTCGTGGTCCTCTGCCTCGGTCTCGGAAAGCCGTTTGGAGACCGCACCGCCAAGATCCAGCTTGCGTTCATCCTGGAATTGGCCGCAGGTCTTGGCGCCGAAGCCTCGGCGATCAGGGCCTTTGACCCTGTTTTCGAGGACGGCGATGTCCAGCTCCTCAAGGCATTAGGTTGCGAGGTCATGGAGGAAAACTTGGTGAGTCGTAAAGGCGCAGCAATACTAACTCGACTCAGCGAGGAGCGCATCCTCTCTCGGACAAACCGCATCTCGTGTACATGCCCCACTGCTCGAAGCCGCTGTATGAGTCGTTCCTGCAGACAAACTTCACTGCTCGACTTGCGGAGGAGCCTCGCTGCCTCCTGTTAGGCAACGACCTCGGTGACTACGTTCCTGGATTTGTTCGGGCGGCCGCCAAGGAAGGCAATGAGGAGGCCGCGGAGGAGTTCGTGAAGCCGAAGAAGAAGAGGAAGAACCGTGGCATGGCCACGCCTCCCCCGGTTGACAGCGTGCTCCGCCGTCTGGTGCCGCACTTTGACGTCTTCATGCTTTCTGAGCTGCCGGAAACCAATCTGCCTGGATTTGCGCGCGCTTTCCTGTCTACCGGCTTCCAATGGGTGCCGCTGGATAAAAAGGACGCTGTCGATTGGACCACCCCGTTGCCAGCAGTTGAATGGCCCGAAGACGGCGAGGTGGCGTAATCTGGTTCCCATAGACTTTTTTTAGAACAGCAATGCGCTATCTGCGCACCGCTCTCACCCTAGTTGTACTCTCTTCTCATGGTGGATCATGCATAGACTTTCCCCTTGCTTGTGTTCGACGGCACATGTATAAACAGACGCCCCAAAGGCAGTTGCGGGAACGGCAGTTAAGGTTCATTCCAGTAAGTTGCCGAGACCAAACCAAACTGTGTGCCTGACGCTGATACGGGTCGGCGTACTCCGCAAGCTGTTTGTACCCCACCCATGTGGTCAGGTGGCCAGGCCAGACCTTCCCTTTCTCAACTCTACTCTTCATTCCTTGACAATCCTAATATCCACACTCACAGACCGTTATCGATAACAGCTCGAACGTCCGGTATCGCTGCCTCTCGGCCCAGTCAAGCGGCAATGGCGACACCACCCTCTTCCACTCCTCCGCTGTCAGGCGACGGCGATCCACCTGTGGGATCGCCGCCAATGTCGTCGAGTCGCCGGTCGCCTGGTCCTTCGACACCAGCTATATTGGTATCAAACATCGACAACCCGGAGCGCGAGCGGTCAAGATCCCGATCAAGAACACGCTTCGCCGTGGACTCTAGCCCTCCGCGATCAAGATCGGCGTCTCGGCATTCCAGGTCACGAAGCTCGCTGCGGTACAGCATCGATGGACCGACCACTCCATCTGCACAGCCAGCCCAATATCCTGTTACAGATCTGCCTTCACCCGAGCCAGTACCACGAACGATGATGTCCCCTGTCGTCGACAAACCAGCTTCGCCACCCCCTCCCTCCCCGACGCAACGGATCAACAGGGAAGAGGGCAGCGTTCTCGAGCCCGTCCCTCTGGCTGGTGATGCGACTCTCGCCGTGACGGACGACGGCGTCCCGTTTATCAAGACGAAGCCCGTGCGGCCAACCCGCAAAGGCTCCACCTTCGAACCTGATCCAGTGGAGAGCGATCAAGAGCATAGAGACGACGATATCATCGAGCTCAAGCCCATCAAGGCGAAAGCAACGCGCGGACGTCGCATGCGATCACCATCGACAGCTACAACCGGGAGCCTTAATCAGAACCAGGGAGATACGCCGCTCGCGGATGCGCTCATCAAGGCGAAAGGTCAAGTGGACGACTACCAGAACTCGACTTTCGATGATAAATCGGAGGGGAGCGACGACACCAAGCTCGGTACGATCAAGTCGAGGCTGAACGGGCTGTCGAAGAACGAGACTGGGTCCAACAAGTCCGACGACAGCAACGCGAAGGTCTCCGATGGGATTCTCGGCGGCGCCGCATGGGGCGAGAAAGGTACCAGACGGCGAGCCCTGCCTGCTAATGGCGCCGAGCGGCATATTGCGTTTGACGTGGAATCGGCCGAGGGAGAAGATGACGAGGACAGAGAAGAGGATGCGTCGGGGAAGAACAAGAAGAAGGGGTCGAAGTGGTCTCAGTCTCCGCTGATGAAGCCTGTCGACAAGCTCTTGCACTTTGTCTGGCTCTTCCTTGGCAAGCCTGAGTTCGGCTGGATCAAGCCCAGGCTCAATTGGAATGACATGGAGCCCGTCTTCAGAGTCGGTCTCAGCGTAAGTCGACGGTGAGAGTAGTAGCTTACAACACAGACATGGCTGGGTTTTATCCTCATTCTCATCATTCCCTCGGGTCAAGCGATCGGCATGGCAGCCTGTACGTTGTCATTTCTGTCGGTTCGAACTGACACACAGTCCTTGTCCTTATCGTCGCGTGTATGGTTCCCCCATGGCCACCGATCGTGCAGTACCTGGAAATTGTCCTGAACCTTTTCTTCTATGTGGCTCTCGGCTGGGCATGGGTGAGTGCATTCAGATCCACGTCGGCTGACGATCAGGTTGCACTGGGAACATGTGTCGCGAACGCCGTCCGCGTTGACATGGATCCGGCGAAGGTACAGGCTGGTTTAGACGCGGCAGGGGGGTCGATGACGAAGGCTGTGAGTGCATGCACGAACACTACATACGTGACGTAAGCTAACTACAGATCTTCAACGGTACATTCATCCAAGCACGCCCTTGCATTGTCTGTGCGGTGTGGCTTTCGGTTGGAACAGGTATTGCGGTGAGTCACCGGCTGTCATTTCTTAGGCTGACGTCAAGCTCTGGTGGAAGCTACGAACGGCGCCCAGTCCCGCAACATTCCCTCTGGTCTTAACTTGCATTATGATTGATGTGGTGAGTATCCCAAGGGTGTACCCGAGCATGCGCTGATGGGGATTTAGTCTCTAACTATTGTGCCGCTGTATCCTGGTCCTTTCTACCAGATGGGATGGACTGTCTTCAAGCCCATCGCCATTCAAGCTGGCATCGGATTCGTGTGCTCCATCTTCGTTTTCCCGCAATCAGTGACGCACCAGTTCCGCCGGAAGTTCGTTGGCGTTCTCAAACCCCTTGCGCAGGGTATGGCAGAGCTGGAAGAGCACTTTTCGCAAGCGGCGTCTCTGGTCGATGGCGGAGATGGACCACCCAAAAACAGGTCTCCGCGTGAGCCGTTCCCGCCTAACGACGACAGAACGTCATTCGACAGCGACCGTAGCTCTGACGAGGAACACAAGATCCATGCCTGGGGTGACTGGTCGGCCAGTATCAGGACGACGTTGCTGGGCTCTCTGGCTGGAATGCAACCTCTTCAGGCTCAGGAGCGTTACCTCGACGTGGACATCAGCTACACTCGTCTTTCAGGGCACGATCTGAAGGATCTGTTCTATCTCCTGACCTCGATGCAGATCCGAGCCAGTGGTTTGTCGTTCTTCTTCAACCAGATCGTGAACAAGATCCGCCGCACGCACCTCGATTCGGGAGCCTTCAACGCACACTCTACTCTGGGGCTGTCGCGAGCGAACTCGGCCCAGCCATACTCTCGTCCGTTATCGCGTGCGACAAGCCATGTCGGAGGCTCTCGACCTCCATCGAGAGGCATCTCCAGACCCGCGTCTGCCCGAGACATTCGTCGCAACTCGTCCTCGAAAGAGATCCGGGAAGTGCAGTCCGCTGGGGCAAAGGAGCTTCGAGATGCGCGGAACCAATCGCTCCGAGACCTGAAGGATTCACAGACTGTATCGGCACGCGACGTGAGGGATCATGCTCTTGTCGACAGTACTCCTGCCACACCCCGCAGCGGGCATGTGACCCCACACAGGGCCTCGACAGAGGACATGCGGGATCACGCCCGAACATTGGCTCACAAGTTACATCTCTTCCGACAGTCCGACAAGCACCTCCACTCCAGTCGCCAGAGCACGTCCGACCTGCACTCGTTGAAGGGCAGCACGACGGCTCTGCAAGCATTGAAGGACCTCACGGGGAAGGGAAGCCATATCTCGCTGCTCGACCGGCTGCGGAAGGCTCAGCAGCCTGTTGGAGTGTACGAGAGCCAACGATATATGGACATGGAGCTCGCCGATGACTCGGACCTGCAACCTCTGGTGCGACAGCTCGAGCTGTTGGCCGCCGGTGCGCTGCCGTTAGTCAAATCTTTGAAGAAGTGTTTGAACGGCGCTGTAGCTTGGTCGCAGGCAAAGGACAAGAAACGCTGGACTGAGGACAAGAACCTGTCAAAGAGTCTTGCGACTATGAAGGTTGTCTTGGCCGAGTTTAGGGAGCACCGTGTCCGCGTGATCGACCCGTACCGCGACATGTTCGACCCGTTGCACCCTACGTGGCAGCGCCTCACCCCGATCCAGCACAAGGGCCTGTACTACTGCTTCGTAGCGCAGTATCATTTAATCGAGTTTTCGGAGGCTGTCCTCGCCTTCATTGAGAAGGCGCTGGAGAAGGATGCCCAGCGGCCGAAGAAGAAGCTGTGGCTTCCCCGACTCTTGGCGCTGTTCAAGCAGTTCCGCGAGTCGGTAAAGTCGGAAGTCGACCATGCCGCAGGCGACAACGGAGAGGATGACGACCAGGAACTCGAGGATGAGGAGCGAGAGATGTACTCGCACGAACTCGACCACCACGAGCTTGGCGCCGCTGGTCGCAGAGATCCTGACTACTCTCCGTATACGAACGTCTTCCTCGTGATCTTGAGCAAAATCACCAAGATTCCCGACCTCATTTTCTCCAAGAGTGGCATGTACGCCGTCAAGGCTGGCATGCTCGGCTGCTTAACATCCCTCCCCGCCTTCTTCTCAAGCAGCGCTGGCTTCTACTACGCCAATCGTGGAATCTGGGTGAGTATTCAAACGCTGGGGCAATGCTGACATTCGCAGTGCACCATCAGTGGGTAGCGACGAACTTTTACAGACATTGTTGGCAGGATGGAATGCTAACGTCCGAAGTGGCCCAACTAACGCTGGCCGTGTACGCTGGTGATACATTCTCCGCATGGTTCGGTCGACTCCAAGCCACGTTCTGGGGATGTTGTATCGGCATTGTCGTCTGGTACATTGGCAGCGGAAGCGGAACAGGCAACCCGTACGGACTCGCTACGATTTGCTTCTTCGTCTTCACGCTTCTGAACGGCTTCTACCGCAACTACAACCCCGGACCGATGCTGACGCGAGTCATGACGAACGCGAGCCTGATGCTCGTTGTTGGTTACGTGAGTAGCTTCGACAACGCTGCGGTACGACCTGAAGCTAACAGACAGTCGTACATGAATGCACATATCGTGCAGACCACGAACGCGACGTGGGGATGGGATGTCGGATGGCGACGATTCGTCTGCGTGGTGATCGGAATCACTTGCGCATGGATCTTCACGTACTTCCCGCCGACATACAGCGCTCGACACGCGATCCGATACTCGTACGCGGGAACGATTAACAAAGCCGGTCGCATTCTGTGTACGATCCTCTCGGCAGCCAACGACCCGCACGAGCAGATCGATCCCGCGTGGAACCCCGCTATCCGGAAGGAACTCGTGAAGACGCGCACGAAGATCGGTTCGCTGGGCATCCGGCACAACAATGCGAAGAAGGAGTTCTCCATCCGTGGCGAATGGCCCGAGGAGCGCTACCGTGGTCTCATGAACACGCTTATTGAGACGATGTCTCTGCTGTCGCAGCTGAACCACCTTCTGCCACAGATGGACTGGAAGTGGCGCAAGGCGTTCCTGGTGCGCACGCGCATGAATGACCCGCTTTTCCTCGGAGATGTCCTTGCGATCATCAGCATGAGCTCAACCGCCCTCCGTGTCGGCAGTCCCCTGCCACAGATCACGCCAGGACCTTTGGTGGCGAAATACGTGAGTTCGAGAAAGTTTTGAGGTGGGTCGAACTGTAGCTGACGAGCAGCACCTCAACAAATACAAGGGCCTGGACGTTCCCCTTGTAGACCCTGCTAAGGCTACGTTTGACGATGACGAAATTCCGAGTGTCGTCACGCTCGAGGTTCTCGAGTCCGAGGAGTACATGCGGTATGCGCTCGGTGTGTCGACGGCGTATGCGCTCATGTCGCGTCTGGACGCCATTATCGTCGCGTGCAAGAGTCTGCTCGGCGAAAACTACCACATCGCCAACATGAAGCTGGACGGCATGATGGTGTAAGATACTTGATGTTTCGAAGATCGATCGTCGTAATCCTAATCGTTATCATAATCATCAGTCGGTGTAAGAGGGCGCCATAGATAGAGTGGAAGAACGTCGTCAGTAGGGTTGGCGTGTAGTTCTATCCTGCAATGCATTTTTGGTTTGACCAGTTTAACCTCTGGGATCAAGTCTAGGGATCTGATCTGATCGGGTGGTTGGGCGTCGTTGGTTATTAAACTCTCTACTCTACTCGTGTCGTCCAAGAAGTTTACTTCTGGACTCGCGTGTAGATCGGGTTCTTCTTCTCGAACACCTGCGGCTCGCCTTCCGGTGATCCGGGAATGTTCTTCTTCCAGCCGAGCTTGGCGAAGACACAGTCGTTGAACTTCTTCTCGTCCTTGCGGCACGCGTGGAGGTACTGTACGTCAGCTACTGATCATCGTGGTGGCAGACACAGACAAACCCGCTGTTGGCCGGGCCACAGCCGTAGTACTGCTCAGCCGCAGCGCTTCCCGGGGCGGCATGAGGCTACTCACCTGGTTGTTGTTCTCCAAACACTTCCAGTGGTTGTCGAACTCCTGGAGACAGTTCTCCCGCAGCTTCGAGATGACAGCCTGCGCGCACCGCGTGACCTTGCGACCCTCAGCGAGACAGTGCTCGGGGTTGCGGTTCTCGTTCTTGCAGAGCATGAAGTCCTCTGTAGGGTCAGCTTTGGTCCACAGGGCCGTAACAGCTGGGAGACAGAGAGACAAGGAAGACGCAAAGAGACAGTGAGGGCACCGACGGCTTCGAGACAAGTCGACATGGGTCGTAAACCGGGAGCCGAACGAGACATTCCGGTCCGCGTCGATCGCAAGGCACCCCGGCACCGACACTCCGCCAACGTCCGGTGTGCAAGCAATGCTGCCCTAGCACACGATCGCAGAGAATTGCGTACACTCTCAAGTGAACTGAGTTCGGCCCGAGTATCTCTCCAACCATGCTCGCAGTCCCGGGCCCAACACCGATGTCCGTGCAGACTCCGATGGCAGACTGTCCGAAACAGCTAAACATGGCGCTGATGGAGATCCAATCGATGCCCACAGGCGTTTCAACGTTGTGACGCTTGCAGCAGGCATGTCGTCCCGTCCCTCTGTCTCATCCCTTCCTTGTCTGTGTTTGTCTGTCCGCAGCGTCGCGCGTTGACACTTGCCGTTGTACTCCTTGCAATAGTCGCCGATGAAGAACGAGGCCGACTTGAGGGGGGCGGAGGTGGTGCCTAGCTCGTCGACATGGGGGACCGACTTGGGCATGGGGTTGGGGTCGGAGTAGGGCTGGTCATTGCGGACAGCCTCGCGGTGGGTCGACATGTTGACTGGCCGGGCTCGGTCTCGGTGGTGGTGTCGGAGTCGAGGTCAGGTCTAGGACTGGTCTCAGCGAGCAGAGCAGCCTGCAATGCCATGATGGTGATAGGTCTCCGCCAGCGGCTCGCTGATCGAGGCGTGCATAATCCCGAATCACCGGCCCTCCACCCTGGTGTCCTCTGGTGATGTGGCGGGCTGCCGGCAGATCGCGTGTCATGGCCCCGCCCTGAAGTGCCAGGTGTTGGCGCGCGCTGAGGCGCCTCGAGTGCCCAGTCATGACGTTGGGTTGCGTCCCAATGTGCATGCGTTCTACTCCTGTCGACGACACACGACTCGCACTCACAGCACACACTCGGCCAGCCGACACCCTCCTCCGCTGAGCCCGCCAGCCACCATGCAGCGCAACAATGCGCTGGGCTCGCGCTTCAACATCTCCAGCCCCCAATCCAACGATGGCCTCAACCTCATGGGCGGCATGAGTGATGGGCCCTACCCCAGTCTGCGTCCCCCGGGGCAGTCCTGGTCCGGCGCAGGTGCTAGCGACCCCCGAAGCTCGCCATCGCCCTCCCACTCCAACACCTCATTACCGCCGACCCGCTCCCCCGCACGCCGATACGGTGACTTACCACCCCCGTCTGCGTCGCCGCCGTCGGTGCGCGCCAACGGAAACGGCTACGGAGGCTCGGGGCACTCGCGGATGCCCTCGGATGCCTCGACGGGGCCGTCGCGTCCGGCGCGGTCGCAGCGTCGCATGGAGGGCAACGCTCCCCCGCCGAGCCAGCCGCATCTTCTCGCCCCTATCCGGACGAACAACCTCGGACGACCGGACTCGCAGGAGATGCCGTCGCCCATTAGCCCAGAAATTCCCCTCGTGAGCACCCCGATGGCGGAGGGCGAGGACCCCTTCGCCATGGATCGCCTTCAACGTACCCAAGCGCGCAAGGCTACGCTGCAGACGCCTAACGCCGCCCTGCATACGCCTTCGCCGGCGAGCGCATCCGTCACTCCCGAGGAGCGAATGCGCAAGGCTGTCGCCGCGTTCGCCTCGAACAGGAAGGAGAGCCACGACTCGGACCAGAAGACGCCCGTGCGCCGTCCGCCGCGTCGTCGAGGAACGACTGTTTCACGTCCCAAGGACGAGAGCTGGGACGATTTTTACATGGGAGGCGGCAAGTTCGCCGAGGTTGACTGTGAGTTGTACCAGATCCCTTATAGCTGACAACTAGCGGTCATGAAGGTCATCAGGAAGGAGTGGCCGTTCATCATGGGAGCCGAATTCTCTCCCTCGACGCTGGCGCTGTCCCTGCTCTCTCAACAACCGAGCCAGACACTAGGACCCCACCCCGACCTCTACCACTTCCAGGACGTGCACAACGGCCTCTCGAATGCGCTGCAGAAAGCTGTCCGAGGACATTTCCAGACGTTCGCCGCATCGCTGCCGACGCACACCAACTTCGTCTCGACGCTTGATCGTGCTCAAGATCAGGTCAAGAGCTCACGTGAGGCTCTCAAGCAGGCCAAGGAGGGACTGGCGGGAAAGAGCAAGGCTGAGCTTGCCAGCGTCAGAGCGCGTGAGAGAATGGTCCGCGAAATGCTGCAGGTCGTCGATCAGATGTGAGTTGTGGTGCCCGTTACCAAACTGACATGCAGTGACGAGCTGAAGCAGGCCCCGGAGCAGCTCGAAACCTGGATCGCGGAGAAGAAGTTCTTGCAGGCCGCGCTGCTCCTCGTGAAGAGCATGAAGGGTATCAACCGCGAGTCGCTGCAAGACATAGGAGCATTGTCGGACCTGAAGCAATACTTCCAGTCACAGCATAACACGCTGTCCGACATCCTGATTGAGGAGCTCCACAACCATCTATACCTCAAGTCCTTCAACAGCGAGTCGCGATGGAAGGCGTACACACCCGGACAGTCGAGTGTCCCGGTGATAGACGCACATGAGGACCAACCGACGGCCCCGGACGCCGACCATTCGCGCTTCTCCCAATTCTTGTCACATCTTGCCGTCAAGCCTAACCATATCCCGAACTTGGACGAGGTCACCGCCAACGGTCTCACGCGAGAACGCGAACGCGTGTCCCTCAACATGTCGAGGGCCCCTTCGATGACGTCCATCGCATCCGTTGGCGCTACGGTCGACACCAGCGGCGGCGAGACCGACTCGTTCACCTACATGGAGACTCTACTGGAGGCGCTGGCCGCTCTGGGTCGTCTCGGCTCAGCACTGGACATCATGGTGCAGAGGGTGCCGTCTGAGATCCACCAGATTGTCGACAGCACCATGGAGGAGGTGGAGGAGCGAATAGAGCAGCGCGCCTCCGACCTCACCAACATGCTGCGCCCGACGACGATGCTGCTGGCCGACAAGAACGACTTGGAGTCGATGCCCTTATTCGACAACGACACGCTGCGCGTTGTCGTGTCCCTCGACGCGACCGGCCCGCCGGAGAACGCGATCGTTCTCCGCGATCTATTCTGGACACTATACTCCAAGCTGGCTGCAGTTATGGAGGGCCACCGTGCGGTTTACGAAGTCGCGCGCTGGATCGCCTCTCGGCGCGACTTCAAAGACACAACGAAGGCCGACCTCAACCTCAACGTGCCTGTCCTAGAGATCTGGCGACCCGTCCAGCAGGAGGTTCGCACGCTCCTTCAGGCGTATCTCTCAGATGACTCGCAAGGCTCGGCTCTTAAGAACAGTGCGCTTCCCAGCATCAACGAAATCCTTCGCGAAGGCCGACTTGTGCGGGATAAGCAGAAGGAGCTGTTCCGATTCGGCGACACCGACGCCCGAGCTGTCAACTCCGAGATCAAGGAGATCGATGACTCGCTCAAGCAAACGCTGCGCGCGTCTGTGCCGGGTCTTGTCAACTTGCAGGCTGGCGACACCGGGAACGTTCTGGGAGCAGTCAGCGGCGCCGATGAGCGGTACTCTACTTCTGGTAAGATCAGAACGCTCATCCCGTCAAACCCGTTCAACGTCACCGTCCTGTTCCAGCCGACGATCTCGTTCATCAAGCGCGCAACCGACATTGTTCCCTCCGGCTTTGAGGACGAAATGTCGCAGTTCGGCACCGTGCTCGAGGAGTTCGTGGAGAACGTGTTCATCCCGCAGCTCGACGAGAAGGTCACCGCGTCGTTCCAGCACGCCGTCACGGGCTACGACGCATACCAGATCGACCGCCGCCCGATTTTTGGTCTCGAGAAGCCGCCCCTGAAGTCGACTGTCCGCGTCCTTGCTCTCATCCAAAGCCTCTGCGCGATGCTCCACGAGTCGCCCTTCCATCGCGAGAACTACAGCCGCTTGGTCGTAGGGGTTATCGGCCAGTACTACCAGCAGGTCAACCAGCACTTCAAGGACGTCGTGACTATCAGCCGACGAGAGGACGGCTCGCCGAAGATCGGCCTGCCTGCCGACTGGGCCCTGAACGGCGAGCTCGACGTCGTGTTAAACCAGATCCGAACCATTGCTCCACAGGACGTCCGGGAGATGGACCGACTGGAGCAGCAAGAGGCTCGGGTTGAAATGAGGTTGTGCGGAGACACGCCGCCGGTCGAGTCTCAATTGCTCAACAGCAGCCGCAAGCTTGAGGCTCTGGCGCACATCGCCCAGAGTGTCCGGTGGTTCATGAACTCGCTCCTGAACCTGCAGGAGCTCGTGGACGACGATGACATCGACAAGCCTTCCCTTCAGCCGCAAGAAGGTGCGCCCAAGCTGCCGCTCACTCGCGCGATGGCCCAGCGGTTCGAGTCGATCGTGCAGTTCTACGAGCAGCTTGTGTCCATGACGCTGAACACTCTGCACCTCGAGGTCCGCTGTCGCGTGCTGTGCAACCTGAGTGCGACACTGCGGAGAAACGATTATCGATTGGAAAGCGAGGCGCTCGAGCCGGACCCGGATGTTGTGGACCTCAACGCGACGCTGTTGGAGATGGACTCAATCGCGTCCAAGACGCTCTCGCTGCAGGACCACAGATTCATGTTTAAGGGACTTGGGAATCTGATCGACAACATCTTCATCCAATCAGCGCGGCAGCTGAAGCACATCAACGGGGCGGGCGCGCGCAAGATCCGGCGCAACATCCTGTCGCTGCAGCAGACGCTGCGGGGGATCAACACGACCGACGTCGTGCTCAAGAGCATCGAGTACTGGGACCTGTACGAGCTCGGTCCGAAGCAGATGCTCGAGTCGATCGGCGGCAAGCCCGATTTCGGCTTCGACGATTATAACGCAATGCTGAGCTTACAGTGCCAAGAGAACGGGCTCGACCTCAACTCCCACCTGATCGACTTACACGCGCTCGCGATGAACATCGAGGACTGGGAGGTTGTTTGAGCGTCTCACCTTGCTTGCCCCGCCTAGGGGGCGGACGAAACGATAATGATAGATAATATATGTAGTCTAGCCATTATGTTTAATGACGAACATGTAATAATACCTTGATTCTTGTCATCCAGTCTCTCCTCAACATCAGCAAACAAGTGCTCGCCATGCAGTCGAACGAATGGACGTGCTCCTGCTGGTGCTGTCGCCAGATGTCGTCATGTCTCGGCAATCTGCATTACGTAACAAAAAAGTTCGGATGAAGCCGTTTTCGACCTCCGAATAGTCTGCCGCGCCGCGACGTCGGTGAGGCCGGTCAGGACGCACTGAGTAAGCAACAACAATCTTGCTTCTTCACACTCTACCTTGTCGCCACCACCGAAAACTCACTCGCCATGCCCAAGATCGACGTCGCCCCCGAGAAGAAGGAGGTCAACCCCCTCAACCCCCAGGGTCTCAAGCCGTGAGTGTCTAGCTTCGGCGGAGCGCGGAGTGAGGCTGCGCCGCTCCTCCTCTCCATCCCCTCATTCTCCAATGACGCACGACGGAGCTGCCTGTGCGGCAACCTTGTTGGCATCACCTTGAGGGCTGGAAGAACATGTTAAGGAGAGACAACGAGCGGGAGCCAGCTACCCGCATCTCCATGCTTCAGCTGACACATCAGGTGCTGCGCGTGCCCCGAGACCAAGTCAAAACGCGACGACTGCTTTATCAAGTTCTCCGCCGAGGAGGCGCCGACCAAGTGCGCCGACCTCATCGAGGCGCACAAGGAGTGCATGCGCGGCTACGGCTTCAAGGTCTAAGCTCGCGCCGAGTGCGACAGACGCTTGACGACGTAACCATCAGCAGTATCCAAAACATCTAGACCTCTTAGCATTGTGCGCATCATGCATCACCCTTCATGGACCGCCTTGCATTGCTTAATTTCGCGCATGGATTTACGGGCTCTGTGAGGGGATGAAAGTCAACTGGCTTGCTGAGCGGGGCGTTGGCAACTTCTCCCTCGCGACTGCCACCATCAACCTTAGTCTATTCATCTAAGTGTGTACTGATACAAATGCTGATTTAGTGTCCCCGTGGCCTGCGACGAAGGCGCACGACAGCGACGTCCCAGTCGCCTCCGAGCTGGCGCTTCCAGCGCCACGCGTACCACAGCATGATTGGGCCGCCCAGATTGACGACAGCGAGGATAGAGAGGAAGGTCGCGATCGTCGCGAAGCTGGGCAGCATCGAGCATCCCAGCCAGACCATAGAAGACGTGAGCGCGATCGAGAATCTCTTTCCCGATTCCTGGCCTGTCAGTCTGGTTCACAACCCACGAAACTCACGCGGACGCCCTTCGCGAGCGTGGGCCAGCCGGCGAACAATCCAGCCGCGAGCATGACGAGGCTGAACACGTGCGCTGTCGAAGGCAGGCGCGACGCGAGCACGACGCTCGCGCTCAGTGCCGATGTCAAACTCAGTGAAGACGCGAGTCTGGTTGTCAGTTCACGTACCGTAGGAGAAACTCACGTGTTCTGCTCCTCGGCAACGGCAACCATGCCGCCAACACCGCTGTTGGCACGCTTCCGCCGCCGCCGTCGGCGTTTCCGCGCGTCAGGGCCGGTGGAGAAGTCTGACAGCAGGAGGTGCACGAAAAACAGCATGCCGGCCAGAGGCCAGATCGTGTCCGATGTCGTGGCAGACGTCAGCGTTCCGAGCACGGGCGAGAGGAGGGAGAGCAGCAGCGGAGGGAGCAGGAGGGGTCGGATCGCGGAGTCCGCTGGGAGAAGGGCTGTGATGGTCAGTTGGAGGTAGCACGGAACAGAAAACTCACGCCCAGAGGGGTGCTCGCCCTTCCCTTTCGTCTCCCAGCCGATCCGCCACAGCGTGTAGGCGACCAGGCCGATCATGGCGCAGGACCACCCGACACCGGTCGGCGACAGTGTGCCCTCCAGCATGCCGTAGTACACGGCAAGGAAGAGCGCAATGACGGCCATGTGCTGAGATACCGGAAGAGCCGCTACGATGAGGCTGAGCAGCTTCGGTCGTGGCCGCGGAGCTGCTGTTAGTTGCGGGCTTCGGAAGGGCTTCCAACTGAGACCGCCTTTGCAGCATTGTGGCCTGGTGCTCCACCTCGGATTACTTACGACGCGCTGTCAACTCAGCGAGGAAGGACAGCGGAACGTAGTTGTCGGGGAACGGCTGTCTTCGCCACAAAACACGCTCCCATTGCGGCGGCTCATCTGGGACTGGAGGTTCAGGTGACGATGCCGTGGAGGCCCAAGAAGGTTGCACATGGTTTGGAACAGGCCCAGCGCCTGGCTCCTCCTTGACGGATGAGCCAAGGTCGTCCATCGATGCGCCCTTTCAGCCTAGCTCGACCTCGATAGTTGAAGGTGTCGAGGTCGTGAACGTTGAGCACTGAATGTCGATTGTACCGGAGGATAGGGCAAAAACACGTCGCAGCTGGACCATCGCCAGACCAGACAGCCGGAATCCAGGCACGGTGTGTGGGGATGCGGAGAAGGCGTGGTGGAGGTCTCAGGTCTTGACTCTGGCGTGCGAGGAAGGCATCAGGCGGCATGGCCGTGTGCGTCGGAACTGTCCGTTATCTCTTCTCCCACTGCACTCGTGCGCTTTGGCTTCCTCCGACGTAGCAACATGGCTGAGGATTGGACCCCGCCCTGGAAGCGGGACGACGGTGTCCAGGACCCTCACGAGGTTGAGGTGAGCTCGCCTTACTTCCATGGTGGCCGCCGGCTCTGTTAACCCCAGGTCTCCGCCCTCGACGAAGCCCTGATCGTAGGACGACCAGAGTCTGCCTCGACACTGACGGCCCAGTCGGCAGGTGACTACGACATGGACCTCGACGAAGAACTGCCGACGACGTACTCATCGTTGCCACCGTCACCCCGAGCCTCCGAGTACTCTCGGCGGCTCGACATCGCAGAGCTGCAGTCGGCGTTCAACCGGACGGATCCGTCCCCGCGCCGGCCATTTGCGTCATTGAGTGACGGCGAGAGCGACACGCAGGAGTTCTGGCCTGCGCGCTCAAGGAGGCAGACGTTAGACTATGCCATTCGACCGTCGCTGGATACCCTGCAAAAGCCTCGGCGACACACCCTATCGAGGACGTCGTCCAACACTACTCGCCAGGAGTTGCCGAAGGAAACCACACGGCTTGAGACTGAGCCGGAGGTGGACGAGCCAATCTCCCCTGTGGAAGATACCACACCTCCGAACCGCGTGAAGGAGACGAAGCCGGGTCTCAGTCTGTGGGACCTCCTTCGCGACGAAGATGCAGCAGAACAATGGGAGGGCTGGATCGCGGATGGGAAGTGGGAACGCATAGCCAACTTCCTCGCAGTGCCCCTCGTTGTAGAGAAGGTGAGCTCGGGACCTGGAGCTGGAAACTGACCCCCAGGTGACTTTGTTCGGGGCATTGCTGTGCTTCGACGGGTTCCTCTACAATTTCACGATTCTGCCGATCCGTGCGACATTTGCCGCATCGCGCATAGTTAGCAGGCTTGCCCGTAGGCAGAGTGTGACTCCGATTCCACCGGCACACGTTCAGTCTCTTATGCGCATGGCGTTGATTGTCATCCCAGCGATCATTCTGCTGTGTGGCACCGACACGTCCAAGATGTACCACTCGGTGCGCGGCCAGGACACGATCAAGCTGTACGTGATCTTCAATGCTCTCGAGATTGGAGATCGTCTTTGTTGTGCTTTCGGCCAAGACGTTATCGACACGCTTTTCGCCAGGGATACCCTCACATACACAGACAAGCGGCGCAAGAGAGACCATGTCCGACCAGTCTTCTTCTTCACTCTGTCACTGGCATATGTCTGTGAGCTGTGACGTGAAACGTCTCACTGACGCAACAGTTGTTCATACCCTCATCTTCTTCTACATGCTTATCTCCCTTAATGTGGCCATCAACTCTTACGATTACACCCTCATCTCGCTCCTGATCAGCAACCAGTTTGTGGAGATCAAAGGATGTGAGTTAAGTGGCGTGAAACCCCTACTGACGGGCAGCCGTCTTCAAGAAGTTCGAGAAGGAAAACCTGTTCCAGATTATGTGTGCTGGTTAGTTACTTCGAGAAAAAACCTGAGCTCACTCTCAGACATTGTGGAGCGATTCCAGCTCGGTTTGATGCTCGTAGTCATCTCGCTCAGAAACATGATCGAAATGGCTGGCTCGGACTTGGCCTTCCTTCCCAGAAGTTTCGTGCGCGGCAAGAGTCTCCTCGAACGCATCCTATCCGTGAGTGAAACAATGAGGACTCCCTAACCGTTCAGCCGGTTCTCTTTGTACTGGCATCCGAGATGATTGTCGACTGGCTGAAGCACGCCTTCATTGCCAAGTTCAACCATGTGCGCGCCACCGTCTACGGTCGCTTCACGGACATCCTCGCCAAGGACGTTCTTCTTGCAGGAACGTACAAGACCGAGGGACGGAACAAGAAGAAGGTGAGTTCAAAACAGCGTCTGCGAGCTGACATCCAGCATCCCATCCTGCTGGACCAGTCTCCACTTGTGTCTCGTCGCCTCGGCATCGCCAACATCCCTCTCGCAGTCCTCGTCGTGCGCATCGGTGCCCAGATATTC
The DNA here is from genome assembly GCA_039545375.1 of Trichosporon faecale. Classification (NCBI taxonomy): domain Eukaryota; kingdom Fungi; phylum Basidiomycota; class Tremellomycetes; order Trichosporonales; family Trichosporonaceae; genus Trichosporon; species Trichosporon faecale. Next base: position 2,423,480 of record BCLU01000003.1, on the reverse strand, counting down.
GGGATGCTCACCAGCTCGGGGCACGCAGTCGACGGCGAGGCACTGAGCTCCGGGCTGTTCTGGACGGCCCTCAAGTGGGCCATTGGCATTCTCGTCACCGCCACGGCCTGGGGCTGCTTGGTGGTCGTGAAGCTCCTGCTAGGTCTCGGCCTTCTCAGTTATTCCGCTCTTCGACAAGCCGGAATGGAGGAGCGTGAAGCCGAGGACGAGGTAAACAACTTCGGTCGTGATCCCGTGGGAGTCAGCAAGGAAGAGATGGCGTACCATAAGGAGGTGTCGCGATATCTGTCACAGCCAGCCGATGACCTCCCTGACCACCCGTCCGCTCCCATCTCCGCTCCCGACCCAGCGACGCCCCGGCCGACACACACCGCGCTTCCGAAACCGCAAGGAAAAAAGAAGAACTGGAAACTCGAAGATGTCGAACGCTGGACGATGGTGAAGCGCATTTGGTGAAGCGAACCGTGTTGTAATCCTAATGTAGTGTTTTTGCATATGGTGTCTACTGCTGCTCGTCCTGCTTCTTGGTGGGCTCCCTGAGCAGGCTCTGTCCCCGGAGCTTACCAGCCCAGTCGTACTTGTTCTGCAACATTAGCTGTGGTGAAGGTGAGAGACTTACGTCGAACTTCCAGGCGCAGACAGCGATCAGGGCAGGAACAGCGATACCCCAGGTGAGGACGTAGCGGGTAGCGGTGCGGGTGAACTTGAAGTGCTGGTACACGTTCTCACGCTGATACGTTAGCTCACTGCGTACACTTGGGAGCTCACCATAGCCGCCCAGCGGTCGATCGCCGGGTCGTGCTGAATGTTAGCGATTCTGTCGGTATATTCTCAACGGAGCTCGGGGGAACATACTCGGAGGTGGCCTACACGTTAGCACTCGTCTGTAATTGCGTGATGAACGTACCTGCCATGTTGCTTGTTGTTGGGACGGGGTTGAGTGGAGAGTCTGGCAACGATAACGAGCTCACCGTGGTGACCTGAGCCAGTCAACGACGTTCCAATGCACCAGGGCTGGTACGGTGAGCGAAGCGGAGTGCCACAGGGGCGGACAAATGGCAACTCCGGGAGTAATGCCACGCGGAATTCGCGTGAGCCCGTTCTGTGGACTCTAAGGCGTGCCTGAATCAGCTGCAGATCAAAGGTTAGTGACGAAAGAGGGCGAGGCCTGGTAGGGTAAACGAGATGAACGGGAGGAGTATGTACGCGATGTGAATTGTTTGCGACTTGCACTTGCAACATCATCATATCATCAGCGCCATGAGTTACAGGCCAAGATCGAGGTCCCCCGACTACCGGGGAGGTCGTGAGCGGAGCTTCTCCCCCTCTCGCGCCCGCGAGTACTCGCCCTCCCGCGGTGTGGATTACGGGAGAGATGACTACCCGCCGCCACCAGTGCCGAGGCGAGACGACCGCCCACCGCCGAGGAGATACGACGACGACGACCGCGTCCCTCCGCCAAGGCGGTACGATGACAGAAGGCGATACGACGATGACGACCGTCGCCCGCCTCCACGCCGGTACGAAGACGAAAGGGGTCCCCCGCGTCGCGACGATCGAGGCCCTCCACCGCGGCGCGATGATCGGCGGTCACACCGCGATCGCGACGATTACGACGACCGTCGCTACCGCGATCGAGACCGCGACTACGACCGTTACGATCGTGGAGACAGGCGCGACGACAGGCGACACGACCACGACGACCGCCGTCCCCCGGCCTCGGACCCGTCCAAGGACATCATCTTCCTCGGCCTCGACTCACAGCTGACGGAGGACGAGCTCCTTTCCTTCTTGCGCATGCAGCACAAGGCGCAGGTTGACTCAGCCAAGATTGTGCGCGACAAGTTCACAGGCGAGTCGAAGCTGTTTGGCTTCGTCCAGTTCTCGACTCTTCCGGAAGCGATCCGTTTCATGGACAACAATGCGCCGACCGTCTCCATGCCGGCACTGTACGGACACAGCGAGCCGAAGCGGGTCAAGATCGACTACGCCGGCAACAAGGAGGAGCGGGACCGCGGCGGTCACCACGGTCATGGCCACGCCCCTGCGCACTCGGGCATGCAGGTGCACGACGGGACCCGCGACATCGGTGCACCCGGCGCTGGTGGGCGAGTTCTACTCGTCCGCGGCCTCGACCCGGGCACATACGTCGGCGAGGTGACGCGGCGGTTTGCGGACGAAATTGCGCGAATGCTCGGCAAGGACGTCCGTCAGGCTGAGACTACAATCACGCGCGTGGTCATGATCAATGACCGGGCCACCGGAAATCCCTGGCGGTTCGCCTTCGTCGAGCTCGCCTCTCCGGAGTTGGCGGCTGCTCTACTGCCCTTCCTGATTACGCCGCAGAGCCAGCCGAACGGCTTCCTCATTTCGCAGGTTCCCGTGGCGGTTTCGTTCGCCAACCTCGACGCCTTCGTGCCGGTGCCTGCCGGCCCGCTCGGGAGCGAGTTCCTGGTCAAAGCGGCACCCAATGGTGGTATCGGGTCCAACACGATCGGTCGCGACGACGGCGAGTGGGTCGGGTACTGGCATGAAGCGGCTGGCGCTGCACAGTCCGCGCCACGAGGTGCCCTCCCCATTCCTGAAAAGGGGAAGGAGCTCGACCTTCCTAAGGAGATGTGCGCGTTCCTGGGACACCTGTCCGGCAAGAAGTGGGTGCCGCCGCAACCGACAACGACTGCTGGTGACGCGCCTGATGTCGCCCCTCAACAGCAAGCCGCCGGCACGACCTCGGGCCCAATCAAGATCAGTTTCGGCAAGAAGGTCAAGAAGGAGAAGCAGCCCGAGGAGGCCATGGTCACGATCATGTCGAAGCGGATCGGGGACGAGGAGGAGATCGATCTTATTGGCAAGGATACGGTCTTGCTTTCCAGGAGTGAGCTTCGGCACCCAGAACCTCAGCTGACAGCGCAGCCAAGGGCGCCAAGATCATTCCCCCGACCTCGACGAGCAGCAAGGTACCCCTCTTCCGCCCCCGTGTCCCGCTCACATCCAGGTAATGAAGAACATCTCCAAGTGGAACACGAAGCAGGGCGAGCTGGCGGCGCCCGACCCGCCAAAGAAGAAGCCCGAGCCCGTCCTGTCCTCAGCGAACAGCATCAGCGTCGCCGGAAGCGGCGGCCCATCCAGCGACGACGCAGAGGAAGCGGCCAACCTGGCGGCGATGCCCGCCGACGAGAAGTTCGACTACACCGACACGTCGCAGTTCAAGGTGACGCTGCGCGTGTCGTGCCTTCTGTGCCAGCGGCAGTTCAAGACGGAGGAGGTCCTGCGGAAACACTGCAGCATGTCGGATCTGCACAAGGCAAGCCCATCCGACCGGACCCCGCAGGATGACGTTACTGACATGGCCTTCCTTACAGACTAACCTGCAAGACGCCCAGACACGAGAGGCAGGCAAGAAGCGCAAACTCGCCATCACCGGCGCGCTCGAAGCAGGCGATTACAGGGACCGCGCGAAGGAGCGCCGCAAGGTCTTCAACCAGCCCGCCAAGGTCAAGTGGCCCCAACAGTACCCGCACCACCAGCCTGCACCCAAGAATGCCCCGCCAGCTGCCGCTCCGGCAGCGGAGAAGCCCGAAGAGCCAGCTGTCGGCAACAAGCTCCTCGCGCAAATGGGCTGGAAGGACGGCGAGGGCCTCGGCAAGTCGGGCGAAGGCCGCTTCGAACCCATCCAGGTCCAGCAGTTCGCAGAGCGCGCCGGCCTCGGCACGGCCAAGGGCCGTGACGTGACGGCCTCGTGGCAAGACCAGAAGAAAGACTTGGTAAGATATCGCACCTTTCCTCCGCCGACATTTCTTGGGCAACTGACAGGCTAATCTTGTGCTATTGCTATTCTATGTACATGGGTCAATCACTAACTGAACAGACTAAGGAACGCTATGAAGAAGCTTCGAAGTCTTGAGTCACAAAGACAACCTGAAACAACCTCAACTCTATCTGAAGCTACAATTCATGGACGGAGTTGGTTTGACATCGAATCGTCATCATGATGATGGGTGAGGGGTATACGAGCATTAGAAGCGTGAATGGAGGCGTAGAGCTGGCTGACTACACACAATCTGTTGTTCTCTCTTGATATGCAATCGCGTTATCTCACAGCTGGATCGGCGTGAGCTGGCGAACGACGGGAAGACCTGCAGGGAGGCTTGTGAGATCTGCAGCGGCTGGGTTTGGTCAGTTACTGCGACACAACAATAGCCTAGCTCACCTTTGCTCCTCAGACATATTGAGCACTCGCACGGCTCGACGCGATCGAGGCTCGACGTCCTCTTCGGGGGAAGAACCAGGCCGTCATCGACAGGTACGACCTCAACGCCAAGGGAGCCAGGCATGATCTCAATGCTGGGGCGTGGCGACGAGTTGGGCGTCGAGTCGCCCAAGATGCTAGCGGCGGTAGCGCTCTCGCAGCTGAGGCTCGGCGTAGGGGAGGGGACGAGGCCGAGCTGGCGTGGAGACTGGAGGCTGACATTACTCCTGCGGCGGACCTTGACAATCTGAGCACGACTTAACCTTTTGTCCCTCTTGGTGTCCTTGTCTGGCGGGGTTGGCGGGCGGTCGTCTCCGTCATGGACCGTGGTCTCCACGACAGCAAGGTCGACGAGGCGGAAGCTCGGCGACGGCTGGCGGGGCACGTTGCGGATATCGAGCGAAGAGGGGCGAGAAGACAGCTGGCGCCCTTCTTCGTCGCGCGCCGGCTCCTCGGGCGCCTGCGTGATGACAGAGAAGCCGGGCCACTTACGGCGCAGAATGCTCAGCGGCGACTTCATCGTCGCGCTGCGTCCGAGACCCTTCTTCGCCGGCGGGTTCTCGTCGGCTGGGCTCGTCGGCGGCGGGAGTCCGTTGGCGCTTTCAACCGAATCCTCCCTGAATGGCCACGGCCTGTCTCCCGGCAGCGTCGGCCGGTTCTTCTTCTCGTCGACGGGGCCGATGGGAGACATGGACGGAATGCGTGGAAGCGCGGGAGCCGCACCCGGCGGCGTGGATGGGGACGTCCGCGAAATGGGCGCTGCTAACGAGTGGCGGTGCGACTTGTCGGCGGCCGCCATTGTGTGAGGTAGCAGGCTGGAAGTTGTGAAGTGAGAGGTGTCGAGAAGCTTTATGCGCCGATGCCGAGGAAAGGGGGGAAGGGCGGGGGAGGAAGACGTCCGTGTGGCTGGTGCGCCAAGTTGATGCTGGAGGAAGGTCGAGGCAGGTGCTGATCAAGCGGCAATCGGGTGATGAGCAGTTGATGATCTCAAGCTTGGCAGGCGCTGTGCGAGGGTCGCGTGTCGCAGCGTCGCGGCGTCGCAGTCGTCGACGCCAGGGAGGCGGGCGCAGTGTGGGTAGGTGGCCAGAAACGTCAGCGACTCGAGTGGCTGGAACGCAGGCGGTCGCTAGGAGGGGGTCTTGTAGTGTCGAGTCAGATGGGACGACGAGTAACACGGGCGACGAGTAACACGGCCTGGCGAAAGTTGTATGCCAAGCTGATCCGGACGGTTGTGGAATCAAGAGTCGAGAGTGAGGATGTGAGACGCGTGATCGGGAGATCCTCGAACGCTCGGTCGCTCACTCGCACGGTCGCACGAGCGAGCCCTTGCTAGCTGGGATAGTGGCGCGGGGTCTGGCCTGACCCAAGATTGATGTAGTGCGCTAACTGATGCGTGCGTAGGCGGGTTCGGGCGAGGTGTGCAAGAGCGCTGGATGGCAACCGGGGCGGATGCAGGGCGAAGGGCTAGAGTGTCGGACTGGGGGGCGAGCGCAAGCCTCGGTGCCTTCTTGATTCTGGAGTTGAAGTGGTGGTGGTCTGATCTGCTGATGAGCGGTGGTGGTGAGGGGACAATAACGATCGGTGGCCATTATCAACCTCGCCAGCACAATGCATGCGGCCGCCGGTCCCGGCAGAACGGCCGACGCCCATGCGCATGATCTCGTACGGAACAGGCCGAAAGCGATACATTACAGCCAAGATGCACAGCTCCGCGTTATCGAGCACCGCACCAGGCCTCCACTACCCTGCACCAACGCCAGCGTCGGTTCAGCCTGGCTGAATTCGGCACCGGATCTGCCTGAAATTTGCCGTGTACACGTCCTTGTCGCACAACTGCGCGGTCGCGCCGCTGACCGCATGCGCAGCACGCAGCATCCTGACGTGCATAGTCTGATCATGATCATGGGTGACAACGTCAGCTAGCTGACTGTACTAGACGGCCTTAATCTTTATGAGCGTGTTCATGAGCTTACGGCACAGCCCAGGAAGAACTGATCGCCTGTGCCCGTCTCGAGTTATTTCGGCGTCTTCCATTCCCGCAGCCAAATGTGACATCACCGCCACTCGAAGCTTACCTCTGATATGGCTGTTATCTCTGCACAGCCATCATGCCAGCACTGAACTTTGACTAATTCAGCTCCGCACCTATCGGCGGTGCTGTCAGTGCTAGAAGACAATATGCAGAGTTGTAAGGAATGCTACAAGAAAAGTGTCTACATGCGTGAGAGGCTCATTCGACCTCGATCGGACTGTCCTTCAGCCCGCCCTGAGACTTTCGCCGTTTGCGTTCCAGAATGTCCTGCCGAAGCCGCTCGAAGTCGCTCTTGTGCTCGGCAGCGTACTTCTTCAGTCCGTCTGTCGTCTGCAGCGCCTCAACCTCGTCGTCCTTCCCCCGCTCCCTGTCCTTCCTCCGTGACGACTCGGCCCGCTCCAGGTCGGCGCGCAGCTTGGAGAGCGATGCCGGGTGCGACGAGTCCATGTTCGCGTTGTACATGACCGTCCACTGCTGGAAACGGGCCTCCAACGCCGGTCGATCTCCCGAGGTCGACAGTTCGTACTTCTGCTTGTCAGCTCGCAGAAGATCTAAAGTAGCTTACCGTGAGCAGGCCCTTCAAGTCAGATAGCGAAATCAAGCTGTAGTTCGGCTTCTTTATCCGCGTGAACTCAGTTCTGTATCGTTAGACTACGCCAGACAACTTCACCTACTCTTTTGCCTTCGCACTCCCTGACCCGGCGAACACGCGTTTCCAGTCGAGCTTCTGGTTGCTCGAGCTCGTCGAGCTCGGTTTAGGCTTCGGGCATCCTCGATCGATATGGCCCGGGATCGCGGCGATCTGAAGGACGGCTCCACAAAGCGGACACTCGCCCTCGTCTGCACGTCAGCTTCACGAAACTAAATCTCGAGCTCACCAGACTCGGCCAGCTCGACAACATCGTCGTCGTCATCGTCTGACGCGCCTCGGCTCTCGTGTGGTGATGATCGAGAGCTGCCTTCCCCGCGCGACTTCTTAGTCGGTGATCGTCGCGGCAAGCTGTTACGACGTTTCCGTGGTGGCGGCGGCTGCACGAGGTCGACGAGCTTTGGTCTGCGGTGTCAGCTACAACGGTAGATTTGTACAGCTCACCGAGCCTCCTCCCACGCATCGCACATCTCCTCCAGCGCTCGGTTCCGTCGAATCGACCCCTCGGTCTGCGGGTCGCTACATGTCGGGCACGCGGTCTTCTTCGTTGTTGACGCGAAGAACCCACGAATGCACTGTAACGGTTAGATGAATCGTGAAGAGCCATCTTACAGGCGCCGCTGGCTCACTTTGGAACAGAAGGAATGTCCGCACCCGATGCTGACGGGATGGTCGAAGAGCTCCTTGCAGATGGGGCACAGGAGGGCCTTATCGAGGCGACGGAGCTGCGGCTCGGACTCGGGGAAGGGCTTCGGTTCGACGTCGGCCTGGAGGAGGGGGTGGTTGAGGTCCATTGTGGACGACAGACACTTGACGCAGGCGACGGCTCGAGGGCAAGATATGGGAGTGCTTGTTTATGCAGCGCAACGAACAGCAAGCCGGACATTGCGATTTCTCGTCGCGTGACGCGTCTGAGACTGGCGGTGGCCAATCTGCCTCCGTTTGATTAGATCTGCATTACTGTTGAACACAAGTCCACAGGTGACGTAACCTAATGTTTATTTGTAATGTGAAGACCACCCATGGAACGCCACGTGCGGCTCGGGGCTGGTACTAATCTCGGCTGAACCCTGAAACGATAGAGCATCCAAAATGTCGGGCACGCACTGCGCTGAGACGCCCGACACAGGACGCGTAGACGTAGTCAGCGGGAAGACACATTGTGGAACTAGCCTTCACTCTGTGTACAGCCAACACACATCGACCATCATCCATTGCGGCCATGGCGGACGGTGAGCTTCGATAAGGATCGCGAGCTGACGACAGGTGGCTCGACATGGAGCTTCTACCTGGCGGTGGTCTTCGCCGTGCTCTTCTGCGTCGTGTGGACCATCACGCTGAACGGATGGCGTGTGGCGTGAGTGACGCAGCTTAAAGGGGGTTTCTCGTAGCTGACGAACAGACGGTCGCGGTACGGTAAGCGTGCGGTGTCGTCGCGGCTGGACCGGATGCCCGCGGCGTCAGTGCCAGGCGTGACGATCGTCCGCCCGCTGTGCGGCCTCGACAACAACATGTTCAACACGCTCGAGTCCATGATGCGCCTCGACTATCCAAACTACGAGGTGATCTTCGCGCTGCAAGATCCGAACGACGAGGCGCTCCCCGTCGTGCGCATGGTCATGGAGAAGAACCCGGACGTTGACGCGCGTGTCATCATCAGTGAGTCCGCCCTGCTCTCCTCATATCGCAGACTTTGTGGCGTGAGGGCTACGGCCGGGACAAGCTGACGCAGTGCACAGACCCCGAGAAAGTCGGCGTCAACCCCAAGGTCAACAATCTGATGGCGCCGTTCCGGGAGGCGAAGCACGACCTGCTGTGGGTCGTCGACGCGACGATTGCGGTCACGCCTGGCGTGCTGGGCCGCATGGTCGAGGCATTCCTCGACTCGCCTCAGAGCACAAATCTCAACGACGTAGAGTCCCACCCCTTAATTGCTGACGAGGAGCGCGCACCCCCGACCGCGGGCCAGGTCGGCCTCGTGCACCAGGTCCCCTACGCTGTCGTCTACGAGAAGACGTGGGGAAGCCTCATCGAGCAGGCGTACCTGAACTCGACGCATGCCAAGATGTACCTCAGCATTGTAAGTACGGCAGAAGAAAGACACAGCTTCTAGGAAACCGTCCAGAGCTGACAGCAGAACGCGGTCGCGATCGAGTCCTGCGTCGTCGGCAAGTCGTGCATGTACTCCCGCAGCAATATCGGGGACATCGTGACGCCCTCCCCGACACTGAGGAAACTTGACCCGCCGCCGAAGGGTCTGGCCGGCTTCGGCCCCTTCATGGCTGAGGACAACATGATCGCGCTCTCTGTCTGGCACGACCTTAAGCTGAAGCACCGGATGGTGCCTGACGTGGCGCTCGACTTCCTCGGCGCACTCGACGTGCGCGGCTACATCGACCGAAGAGCGCGCTGGATCCGCGTTCGGAAGATGATGACGCTGCCCGCTACGCTGCTCGAGCCGTTCACGGAGTCCATCGTGGCGGGTATCTACGGCGCGTGGGCGTTCCGAAGACTCACGGGCGGCGCGCTGCCGGGATGGCTGTTCTTCGTCCTGAACGAGATTCTGTGGTTGATGGTAGACCTCGACGTGCGAAGAAATCTGGCCACGAACGTGAGACATATCGGTCCCCAACCCACGACTGTTGCATTCATCACTGCCTGGGCCGCGAGGGAGCTCCTGGCGCTACCGATCTGGACGTACGCCATGCTCGGGTCGACGGTCATGTGGCGCGGGAACCGTTATCGGATCCTCGCGAGCGGTGAGGCGAAGCGCGTCGATTAGTGCTCGGTGCGCGACGCCCCGCGAGAGAAACGAGCAGCTTAGACTGTACGCCGCCCGTGCCGCTCGTGGCCATAGATCTATCATCATGCAGTATATATTATACAATTGCGCCGTGTCGCAAGATGCTCAACTACATGTGCTGCTCATCCGCGCCCAGCAGCCATCCGACACCCTTCACGAGCGCCCTGCGGCCCATGTCGGCTGCAGCGTTCACGTCAGCCACAAGCCCGCCGCGCACGTCGCCGTGGTCCCTGTCCTCGCCCTGCGCTGGAGAGCCAGTGAAGGAGCGGAGGTTGGAGCCGAAGTCCATCGCGAGCCTGGCCGCGCGCGCCGCGCGGCGGCTGCCGAGCACGCGCTGGCCGTCCTCCTGGTCGTGTCCCTGGCTGCTGCCGAAGGCGGCGCTCATGGCGCTGCCGCCCATCGCCATCGCGCTCCCGCCCATGGCGCCGAGTCCCGATCCAAGACCAGACGCAACGCTGCCAATACCGCTGCTGAGAGTAGAGGCAGTGAACCCGCTTCCCTCCTGGACGGGTGGCTCGAGCAGCTTCGGGTTGTTAACCACGAGCTTCTCCGCGCTGCGCCAGATGGGCAGGATTGCGCTAACTTCTTCGGGCGGGCAGAGCGCGATCGCCTGCGCGAGCAGCGCGATGCGGTCCGGAATGTTCTGGTACTCGCTCTGCCTGCCGAGAGCGAGACAGGAGCGCCAGGTGACCTGGCGGATCATGCTGGCCTCCGTCGCGGGATCCCGGACCGGCGGCTCGAAGCCGCTCACGTCCGAGCGCATGCTCGCGCGGCTCACCTGACGGCTAAGAGAGGCGCGGCTGCCAGGCCGCGGGGGCGCGACGGGCGCCTCATCGAGTTCCGGCTCGGCCATGTCCGTCAGGATGCTGATGTAGTCGCGCGCGACCTCCCACTCCTCGTTGCTGATCGCCGAGTCGCAGAGCATGCCGTACACCTGCGCTTTCGCGACCTTGTCGTTCCGGTAGCCCAGTTTCTCGACGAGCTCGAGGATGATCGGCGTGTGCTTGTAGATGTCGTCTGAGGTCGAGACAATCCGCTCAATGAGCACGAGCTTGTTCGGCGTGAATCTGGTGGTCAGCTACGGAACTGTGTCCAAAAAGCTGAAGAGAAAGACGTACCTGATCTCGGACGGCGTCATGCCGCTCAGCGCCTTGAAGGTGGTCAGGCGCGAGGTCGCCTCGATGAACTCCTTCTCGCGCTTGATCGCAGGCGTCTCGGCGCCGTACACGGACAAACAGTCGTAAGCGAGCTTCATGTCTCCGGTGTGGATGTTGCCGGTCTCGGCGCGCATGAAAAACTCGCGCGACGTCTTGAGCACGGCGTCCTCGAGGTCCTGGCTCGTGAAATAGCCCTCGGGCTTGAGCGTCTTGACGACCTTCTTCGACACCTGGATGTCTGCTTGTCAGTTATGGTGGCGTCTTTGAACTCACTGCCTGCAGCCAAAAGACCAGAGAGGAAGACGGACATCATCTCCTCGCGGCCGAGCTCGCCGAGCGCACCGCCCTTCATGATGTTGCTCTCGTCCCCGCGGCCCTGGAGGCGGACCATGTCCTGCCAAAGGTCGAGCCACATGCGCTCGGTGGCGCTGGCGGAGTTGACCTGCTTGCGGACCAGCTTCTCCGCGAGGCGGTGCTGCTCGTCGTGGTCGTAGGCGAACTGCAGCAGTTCGCGGAGGTAGATGTTAAGGTTCCACTTGTTGAGGATCTCGCCGCTCTCGAGGTCGAGGTCAAGGATGTCGATCGCCTTCGAGAGCGAAGAGAACGGCAGCGGACGGAAGAACATGAACAGGTCCTTCGGGGCGTGCATCGACTGGTGCGACGTCGAGGGCTTCATGAAGCTCGCGATCGACTCGAGCGTCGTCGCCACCGCCTCGCTGTCCAGCTCCTTGTCGCCTGTACTTGAGTCTTCCCACACGGGAAGGCACTCGAAAATGGCCGACATCGTGCCCCACGCATTCAGCGCGTCGCTGCCGTACAGGATCGCGAGGGCCAGGCGCGCGACAGCCTGGTCGTCCTTGATCAGACGCTGGTGCATGGGCATCGTCGCCTTCGACGCCTCGAAGCACGGCAGTGCGAGCGACAGCGGCAGCTCCAGAATCGCGTTGAAGAGCATCCGCTCGACGAGGTCCGGGTCATTCTTCCCCGCGCGCTCGGAGCGGCTCTGCAGCACGTAGAGGTACGGCAAGACGAGTCGCTTGATGTCGCTCACGATCGACGCCTGCGACGAGTTGGACAGGTACGCACGCACAATCGTCTCCTCGCTCGCCTTCCTCCACAGCTCGAGCGACCAGTCCTCCTGCTGTTGCGGGGCAAGGCCGGAGTCGTAGATCAGTCGGCTCAACAGAGACAGGTCCTCGCCGATCATGTCGAGCCCCGATACACCGAGCGCCGCGCCGTGCTGCACCCACGCGAGCTGCGCGTCCAGCAATCCCAGCTCGTCCAGCGTCATCACACGGTGCTGATACCACGACGACAGCGCCTCTTCGGACAGCGGCTCACGCTGCGCCGACGGCAGTAGGTCGTGCGGTAGCGGGTTGCTTGCCTCCATGCCATACTGCGGCCGGAGGATGTCGAAGAAAGTGACCTCTGTGGGGGTAGAGTTCGGCGGCCATTGCGACTTCTCGCCATCCGTGAACGACGCAGGGAGAAGGGCCTGCATGTCGTTCGTCGCTGGCGATACCCAGCCGGGCACGCTCTCGATGACGGAGAGGCGGTACGGCCAGATCTCCTCCGAATGTCGCTGGCAGACGATGCGGAGTGCCTTCATGTGCGCCGCGGTCGCTAGTCCGAGAGCGCTCAGCACGATGTCCTGGAGCACGAACGTCGCGGCGTCTATCGGCGGTTCGACTTGGACCAGGGACTGAGCGCGGGATTGGGGCCGTGGCGGCTCCTCCGCCTCGATGTCGTTCTCCGCCCACGGGTCGTCGAGAATTCCCATATCCTCGTCGTCGGCCTGCGCCCATGGGTCGTCGAGATCGATGTCCGCAGACTGACCCGAGGGCTCTCGCGATTTCGGTTTAGGTGTTCGCGGGGCGTAAAATGTGTCAAAGGTATCGATTCGTCTCCGCGCCTCGCGCAGGACGGCGAGACAGTGCACCGCAGCTATCCTCGCCTGGTCTGTCTCGAGAACAGCTTCGGAGGCAGCACGCACGTCCTCGGGTTTGTACTGTGCCCAGCCCTTCGCCTTCTCGTCCTTGTGCACGTGCTCCGCATCGAGGCGTGAGCGTACATCGTCCTCGAACTGCTTGGCTTCGCTAGCTCCCGCCTCCTCGCCGACCTCGATGATCTGGCGCAGCACAACCTGGTCGTAGAACTTGCCGCTCAGAACCAGGTTCGCGCACGTCACTAGCCGCGTTGCTGGCGGGAGCGCCGCGAGCGAGTTGAGGAGGAGCGGGAGAGGGAGCTGATGAGATGGTGCCTTCAGCAGCTGCTCCGGCGTCATGGATGCTGAGACGGAGGCGGTCGACATGACACTCGCCGGTCGTGACGGCTGGTCACCCGGTGTTGTCATCGTTGTCGGTCGTCGGGTCTCGGTGCTTGCAGTCATGTTCCAGCTCACCTCCGAGGCCACAATCCACTTGTCATCGATGAACGCATCGTCGCCTGAATCCTTATTCAGGCCGCCTGCTTAAGGAATAGCCATAATCCCACGGTTGCTCCGTACGCGACTGACTTCTCCGATCGGTGAGATCTCTTCAACCACTGTCGTATGCAAACATGCGATAAAGTGCATAACAGCCCCTTTGCATTATGTTCACGTGGATTATGTACATACTGGATGATGGTTCCAGAAGTTTGCTGGTGGAATGTGTAGTTGGATCTAGGGGAAAAACACACGACAAGCGACGGGCTGTGCGGGGAGAAGGCATTACATGGAGAACTTGTGGATGGGTGAAGAAAACTTGCTTGCTGTAGTGGTAGTAATGTCTTGGGTATATGGAATCGACCGACTATGAGTCGTGCACAACCTAGCTTTCTCAAAAACAACTGTACTTAGGCAATTAGCTCAGTGAGTCAACGTCTCACAGCGCTCGACAACCGTCTGGTAAATGAACTTGAAGCTCCACACACTTCCCCGTAATCTCTTGATGCTCAGCAGGTAAAGACCGTGGAGATTCTTGATCCTGCACAGCTCAACGGCGAAGCGCACTTCGTCGCCGTTGTCGATGGCGTGCTCTCCGTAGAGAGGCTCGGGCAGCGGGCCGAGGGAGGGCGACTGCACGCCCGAGTTGCTAACCGAGTTGAGGAGGTCTGACTCGCTCCGAGCGAGGACAGACGAGTGTTGAGACGAGTACGAGCTGCCGCGGCGCAGAAGCATCCCCTTCAAACCTCCGAGACCACCGCCACCGCCGCTCGAGGCGGAGGGAACACCGCGTCCCTCTGACCGGTTGGCGGCAGCCGCCGAGACCAGAGAGAACGCGCCCGACGATAAACCGGTAGTAGCGCCCGCCTTGCGCCGACGCACACGCGTGCAGCGCAGGCGGAAGTCGGCCTCCTGCTTGACCTCGATTCCCATTCCGTGAAGAACACGGAGAACCTCCTCCATAATCTCAGCCGGAGTGTGCGAGCTGAGAGCAGACTGGTCGACAAGTCCAGTGTGAACCCGGAGCTTGGTCTCATCGGCAGATAACGGCGCCGAAGAGTCGTGACCGCGCTTCTCGGCTGCTTGTCGCGCCGAAACGAGCGCCGGCGAGCCGTTCGTCGCATCCTTCGAGAGGGAAGACGGGACATGCTGAGACTTGGAGCGCGTCGGGACAACTCTGTTAGGGTTTAACATGACCTTGTCATCGATGTTAGTCATGTTGTTGGCGGGAGCAAGAGGAATGCGCGCCTCGGGCTTGGGCACGTCATCGTTGATGGAGACAACGGGAGCCGGGGCGGGAGCCGGGGAGCTCTCATGGATGACGATGGCAGGGCTGGGGGTGGCAGCCTCAAGCTTCGTGGTCGGCTCAGCACTAGTGAGGCGGTCGGTAGACGCCTTTGACCGTGTCGACACGGTAGGAGTGGCCATTACCCGGTCGGCACTCATCGAAGGACGCGAGGACGACACAACGCGCTCAGTGTTCCGCTCCAGGGTCATAGACTGGCGACCGCTAGAGCTCGGATCCGCAACGCCAGTGTTCTTGATGTTGTGTAAAGTGTCCTTGGCAGTCGACTTGCGGCGGAACCAGTCCATAACTCTCTTGGCCGTACTCGTCGACGTTGGGCGAGCAGTGTCGGCATCGACAGTGACCGCAGATGTCGAGCTACGCTGGTCGTGCGAGGTTGGGTGAATACCGTGCTGGCCAATGATCGGCGACGACGTCGTCGAGCCCGAGAAGTCCGTGGCAGTCGCTGCTTCCTCAGGCGATAAGAGAAGCGTCCTGGGCCGCTGCCTGGGGTTGGGGTCTCTCATGCTCTCAGATACATTGCGCGGACGCGGAGCTTGAGCGACGGAGAAGCTTCTGCCGTGGCCCTGCGACCAAGTTCGCTGGGAAGTTCGAGCAGGGCTGCTGGTGTCCTTGGGCAGCTCGGAGGGCGTTCCTTGTCCAAGCAGCTTGGCCAGGCTGAACTTGTCGAGCGATAAGCCCTTGCGTGAGCGGGCTGGCCGCTTGCGGCCCTGCTGCGACTGGATCCTCTCGGTCTCCGGCGTCTTGTTGACACTTGTCGTTGTCTCAGAGGGAGCAGCGCTCTGCTCGGTGAGAGTCTCCTCAGGCTCCGGCAGGTCGCACGGAGTCTTGTCGGGTGTCGCAGCTCCAGGAGGAAGCTTCGCGTGTGGCCGAGACGTCGAGGGAACACGCTGGGGCACCTCGGTGCGGGGAGTGATGATCTGATCGGGTTCGACGGAGTTTTGACGAGGAGTGGAAGGGGAGAATGCAGGAGTAGGGCTGCTGCGCTCGGCCATGACTGCATCGCCGTTTTCGCTCTCGCGCGAACGCTTCGACGGGGTGGAGGGAGGCAGGGCGGGGGGAGCGCTCTGCGACTGCGGAGGCGCATCCGGGTCCACGACGGGAAGCGTCGTGACAACAGGCGGCACCTCAGCGTTAGGGGCTTCGCTGGAAGCCAACGGCATGTCCACGTCCGACAGCTGGCGCTTGGTCACTCTAGGGGTTTCCGCTGCAGGAGAGGGAGTCGCCGTGGGTACGTCGACCTCAGGCTGCTGCTCTGGTTCCTGCTCGGGTTCAGGTTCGGACATTTTGGTGTCCTCTGCTTCCGTCGCTGATGACTCGACGTCCATGTCGTTAGATCGGGGCTCACCGATCTGCTGCGCATCGATCTGTTTGGGAGGTGTGACAGGGATGCTGGAGGAAGACGGTGATCGGTCCTCAGACATGCCCTCCGCCACAGCTGCGTCGCCGGCGGCGAACTGAGCCTGGACACGGTTCCACATGTCGCTGCCATAGTCGACCTGGATAGTGTGTCGATTGGAAGCCGCAGGCACAGGTCCCCGAGAGGGCTCCGGCGAGGCGCTGGGCATGACAATCTCCTGGGCCATCGCGTTGTCGGAGTAGTTGACTGACTCAGGACGCGGCTTGGGAGGCGTTCGCTGGGTGCGAGCACGAGTGGGCAGCATATCCTGAGGCACTGGAGCAGCCACAGCGGGGTGATCCATGCGCTGCTGCTGTAGCAGCTGTTGCTGCTGCTGGTAGAGAACGTCCGACTCGTAGACAGCGACGCCGGGAGGCACGCTCGTGCGCCCTCCAGCGTTGTACAGGTACTCCGGCATAGTCGAGGTTGAGGGAAGAGCACTGCGGTGTCGAGTGTGATCCTTCGTACGTCGCTGGTCGAACATATTGCCTCCGCTGTTGCCCATGGCGGCCTGGCTGCGAGCCAAAGCCTTCGCTAGCTTGGCCTCCTGCTGGAGTCGACGGCGCTGAGCAAGGTCACGCTTAGCCATGTGACTCTTCCGCAGCATGTTTTCTGAGAAGATCCGCTCGTGGTCCTCGATCGTTCGCTCGAAGAGCGCACGGTGGGCATCCAGCCATGGGTGGTCCTCGACTTGAGGGATGGTGCAGCGTCGTGTCGGATCCGGCTGAAGCATCATCAGGAGGATGTCCTGCGCAATTCTCGACATGTGGTCGGGGAAGTTGAGGGGTGTGCTCATGATGTACTTGTAGAGCAGGTTGATGTTGTCACCGTCGGGGTTCTGCGGGTCGTCGTCATAGGGAAGGTATCCAGAAAGCATCGCGTAGAGGATGACTCCACAGGACCAGACATCGACGGCAGTACCGACGTAAAGCCCTTCTGACACAACCAGCTCTGGAGCTGCGTAGCAGGGGGAGCCACAGCTGGTTGCCATCAGGTCATCCTCGTCACGCTCGAAGTGGTTCGCGAATCCGAAGTCGGTGATGATGATGTTGCGGTGCTTGTCAAGCAGGAGGTTTTCGAGTTTCAAGTCACGGTGCACGATATGCTTCTGGTGCAGGTAGTCGACACCGGAGATCAACTGAGCAAACAAGCGCGACGCGTCCTTCTCCTTCAGGAACCTGTTGGCGAGGATGTAATCGAACAGCTCACCGCCTGTGGCCACGTCAGTCTTACTCTACCGTCATGCTGCGATGCAAACATACCTCCCGCAAACTCCAGGACGATCCCGATGTACTTGGCAGTGTCGATAACATCGAGCATGCGAACGATGTTGGGGTGCTTCAGCTGCCGGAGCACCTCGATCTCGCGCTCAACTTTGTTCGCCCGCTGCGAATCCTCGTCCAGCTGTCCTCGCCGGATGAGCTTGATCGCAACCTCAACGCCGTATTCACTGTGGACACCGAGCTTGACCTTGCCAAACTCGCCCTCACCCAGCGTCTGCAGGAGAATGTACTGTCCCAGGGCGATCATGGGACGGTTTGGGTGCGCTTGCTTGAAGGTGTGGACTGAAGGGTGGAGGACGTATTCGTCCGAGAGGTACTCGGACCGTGGGGGAGAAGCCTGGGAGCTCAGGCCATGGTGGGACTGCCGTTTGCGCTGCTGTCCTGGGACGTGCTGCTGAGAGGCCGAGTGCGAGTGAGAGGACGCGTGCGCACCAGACATGATCGCGGTAGGCTCCTGCGACGGTATGCCAATGGGCATGGTCGTCGACGCGTGGCTTGCGCGTTGCGTGTGACCCCTCGTTCCCGCAGTTGACGAAGGCCCTTCAGAGGGAAGGTAGGCGCCGAACTCGCTGGCGATGTGTTGGGCAGCCGATGGACGGCCCGAAGCTTGCCGAGAGGTCGATGCGGCTGAAGCAGATGCCCTTGTGGACGCAGTTGAAGGTCTTGAGTGGGTCGACGGCACCTGATTCACAGACATCGAGTAGGAGTGACCAGAGGGTGGGGAGAACGGGGGAGCGTAACGCGCCGCCTGGTCGTCCATAGATTGTCGTTGAGGGGGGATCGCAAACGGATCGGACATGTTGGTGGCTCGCTGGACAGCGGATGTCATTAATACCGCCAAGCACTACCAACTCTCCTTGTGGTTGATGCGGCTTGAATCAGATGGTGCAGAGCAAGGAAGCCGACGAGAAAAGGGGAGATCGGAGAGTGAAAGCCCGGTGAGAGCGCGCGGCAGGGTGACGCTTGGGAGGGTGTTACGGGGCCGGCGCACTACAGATCTAAGCGCAGTAAGCACATGCAATTACAGCAAGCGGGCGAGAAGGGGCAGAAACAAGAATTCAAACGAGCGAGTGGTGTTGGTGTTGTATGACCGTGTCGTGTGCCGACGGGCAGGGGGGCTGATCAAGAAGAGGAAGATGGAGGATGGGGTGATGGGCGGTGTGGACACTTTTACTCACGGCGAAGGTGATCAGCAGCGAGGAGGCACTGCGACGAGAACCGGGAGTACGAGGAACAGCGGCTGAACACGCTGACCGCGAGGACACGCCCCGTGCGTTCGTTCAGGAGAGGTAGTGGTGGTGGTGGCGCACCTATGCGGTCGTCGCGAGCCGATTCCAGAGAAGAATGCCAAAGGAACAAGATATGAAATGAGCGAAACAGAGAAGCTGAATTTTGCTGCTGTCGTCGTCGATGTTGATGGGAAGAACCGAGAGAATGCGTGCAGCAGGTTTGTTGGGAGTCAAACGGAGGGAAGGAAGGGAGAGTTGATGAATGAAACAGGAGCAGGCGGCGGGAGGGACCAGTGCTACAGGAGATGGCACGTTACAGCACCAGTGAGCCAGCAAGCCAGGAGGACCGGACCGAGCAGACTACGGTCTCTTTTGAACGATCGAGCGAGTTGGGTGTGGCCGATTCCTGCTTGCGAGGACAAGAGAGTGTGAGTGCCGATGCGCCGGGGTGGTGTGAGGGAAGGAGAAGCAAGGGATCGGGGGGGGGGGGAAGAGTCGGGGAGGATTAGAGGTGTGTAGGTGTGTGTACGGGTATAGGTGGCAAAGCAAGTGAAAGAACGATTGTGATCTGTGTGCGGTGTGCGGTGTGCACGCGGAGAGTGACAGGTGAGCCTGGCGGGCTGGTCTAGCCCACAAACCCTTCCCTCACGTCCGTCCCTCACAGTGGGACGCGCTATGCGGCACGAATTTCGTTGATCGCATTGATGAGTGCAATTCTAATTGCCTGCGGCTTGCCGCATTTGAACGCGCGTCTTGCAACTGTTCCATCCATTAGCATCCGGTGATTACAAGGGTTTCCTAATCTGATCCCACTAGGTCGCGGGTATGCGGGTGTGCGTGGTCGCGCGGCTGGCGGATGTGGCCATAGTGGGAGGGATCAAGCCGCCCAGGAAGGGCCGGAAGACTTCATACGGGCTTTTGTAATCAGGAATTAGACGGTTCTTTGAATTGGTGCCTGGGCACGCAGGGCAGCAGGGCAACAGGGCACTCCCGGTCCTGAAGCACTCCCAACATCGAATTCCAGTGCAGACGCGACCGTCTTCCCCGCCCAGCACACTCAACGCGTCACGCGTCTCGCGGCCAAACCATCAACAAACCGTGGCTGGGATCACGACCACCACCTGCCCCATTCGACTCCAGCCGATCCAGCCTCACATCCACCACCATCAAGCCTTCTACCTCTCATCAACCACATGCAACCTTAACCCTCGACCCCGGACCGGACGCGAACACAATGCACAGAGTCCTCAGCGCCGCCCACCGCCTTCGCACATAAGCCCCTGCGCCTAGCCACGCCTTGCGCGCCGTGGCGCTCTGAACCGACCCGACACACCGTGGCCAGAGGCCAGAGGGTTCCGTGTCCTGGTCCGACAAGTCGTCGACCCCTCCCGTTCCCGGGTCTGCCCAACCTTTCCTCCCCTTTACCATTCATGCTTCTCCCCTACTCCCCTTTGGGTACACCACCATGACCTGAACGGGATCGCAGGTGACAATGCCAGATTTTTCATTGCACCGGCGCCGCACCCGCCACGAAGGCCACCACTACGGCTGCACGTCACTCCGCCGTTCGTGCGACTGTCGAGTGGACACTGGAGAGATAACTTGGGCTAGCGTGGCTCACCGGCTCTCGGGGCTCTCGTTATTTCAGGGCAACGGCCGGGCCATGCCTGGCATGTGCATCGGGCGCATTCGCGTGCATGCACTGAACTGTGAGCCGCATGGCCGCAAATGCAGAAGGTCCCGGATGCACAGGATGCAGAACGGCGGGCGCCTTTTCTGAACTCATGCGAGTAATCGCCTGAGACGACTGCCGCGATCTGCCGTACGCACCCTTTGGTGCACCAGCGCAGAACAGTCAGAACAGTCAAGGGAGATGCGATTCCTTCCATCTCGTGGCACGGCGGCACGGCGCACTCCTGCCCGTGCTTTAGGTTGTTTGAATGCCTGGCTTCCTCTCGTCAAGCTTGTCCGGCCGTCAGACTGCCAATAGAGTGCAGATCAGGCACCCTGCAACCCCCTCCACCCGGTTACCTCCCCAGGCGTGCTTGTTTGGCTTGGTCGCTGGGTCTAGTGGCACTGCATGCATTCGAAAGAACAGGTGTCACATGGCCAAACCGAGAGTGCTGCACGCAGTGGTGCGCTACGCACATCCCTTGCTCTGAGTTTTCGTGCCGTGCGTAGGTTGGACAAACGTCATGTAACGCTGGAGCATTTGTGCATTCGCCGCCAACACCGACACCGGTGACAGCAAGGGGCGTACGCTGCAAGCTGGATCACAGATGAAACTCTGTTAGGCACCTTCTGTCACCAGAGGGTCAAGACACACAAACAGAGTGGCGACCCACCGTGGGAGTTCTGCGCCCTTCCTGGTGTTTTGGCTCACTGGACTGGCACAGATTATGTATGTAACACACCCAAAGCAGGTCACAGAATGATGCTTCTGACTTCGATCTCTCGCAATTTCGCAGCAGGACTCCATGAGCAGGGCTGACGGTGCTCATTCCAGGTGACATGAAGTGTGGGTGGAGCAAACTTTCTTACGCCTCGTACGCGCAAGCGTTCAGCACAGTCCAGGGCTCACCGAGTTCTCGCTTCTGTTAGCTGTGCACTCAAGATCCTGTACCGCCTTTGACCAGCGAGATTGAGGGAACCTTTCCGCTAGAAAGAGAGGCGAAAGACCACAAACGGCATTGACGGTGCCTCATTCCTCACCGAAGGAGTGGTTGACGTGTTCACCGTGGGAAAGCCAGGACACGCGCCAATGTTTTCCACGGTTGAGTCAACCGCTGTGCCTGGCGCTAACGATGTCTTGTCCCTCCCGATCGGTGTCCTACCGTCATACCTCATTCCTGACTGTGCGACTTGCCCGTGAACTTCTGCCCATCTGCACTCCTCTGGCGCGCGTAAGCGTCCCTACACACTCCACACGATAACAATAGAACACCGTTAGCATTGGAGGAACCAGCTCCGCCGACCTGGAGCACTGAAACTGTAAACCCTAAATCTCGCGTCAACCACAAGCCAAAGCCCACGCTAGCAATCAAGGCGTCGCCACCGGACCGTCTTTGTTTTCGACGACTCACACATCCCATCTCTCCTCACCACTGGACAATCCTTGTCTGGCTCACCTCATTCGCGCAGGGAATATAAAGATCCACACGCCCGACTGTGCACCCACATTTGCACGGACCGACGCAACTCTGTGTGTTCGCCACCCTTCCCTCGTGACGCTCTGCGACATCCCGACCCTCGCCTTCCCTTCTTATCCTTATCCTTGTCTTTGGTTACCGAAAATCAAAAAATGCCCTCGCTTCTCGGCGCGGCTGATTCGTGAGTAACCGCTCTGGGCTGAGTAGAGTCCAGTCAGCTCGATCTCCCGCTGATACATATATACAGCTTCAACTCGTCCTCGGCGACCATCCGCCCCGACAACGAGCAGCGTCAGCGGCGCACGCAACTTGGCACCAACCAACTTGGACCGACAGATAGCATCGGGCGTTCCTTTGAGTCTCTGATCGAAGGGCGTGCCGGCGTACTTCAACAAGACACTCGTTTCGAGCAGTACCTCCAGCCGATTGACAGCGACTCGCCCGGCCCATCATCAGCGGGGCAGGGAACCTTCAATCCGCTCGACTTCCTCAACGACAGCGCTGCGGAGTTTCCGCCGCAGCAACCCGGCACAGTGCAGCCCGCCGAGTTCTTCAGGCCGAGCAGCGCCGCAAGCCACCGCTCGGCGGCCAGCGGCGCCAGCCTCAGCACCACCGACATCGACTCGACGGGCTACTACACGACGGACATGAGCGACGACGGCTTCGCGCCGCAGGACCTCGCGAGCCCGTCTCCTTTAAACGAGATCGGCGCTCTGGACTTGAACTCGCGCGGGGGCGCACCAACGTGGGCGGCGTACGAGTCGCCTAGCCCGATCGTCCCCGCGACGATCAGCCCGTCGACAGACGCGCTCGGCAGCTCAGTGCCGCGCGCAGGGCCGAGTAGGAATATCCGCGGAGTGCAGAACAGCAAGGACCTGGAGGAGAAGAAGCGCCTAGACAGGCTGGAGCGTGAGTACATGTCGTAGAGCGCAGTGATGCGCCGCAAGGCAGACGACTGCAGGCTGCCAGGTCCGGTGATTCTAGAGCTGACACCACAGACCGACGCTCGATCAACAGACGCTCGGCGCAGAAGCACCGCTTACGCCGCAAGGAGGAGATGGAGACTCTGCAGGCGCAGATCCGCGAGCGCGACCTCGAGATCCGGCAGCTGAAGGAGGAGCTCGCGGCCGTGCGCGCGCAGGCGCAGACGTACATGGAGATTGTGAAGAGTATGCAGGCGAAAGGAGCGTAAGAGCTGCGAGCGAAGCGAGCGGAGCGGAGCAAGGACAGCGCGGGGAGCGCGAGAGTGTAAGCAGGAAGGCAAGTGAAGGACAGTTCCGTAGCTTCCGGGAATGCAATGTAATAGTCCATACAATCTACAGTAACAGCTCGACCTGCTCCTTGACTGCGGCCCAGACTGGTCCCGGGTCGACCGTGTTCTCGACCAGGAGCTCCTGATACCGCCGTCCGAGCTGGTAGCACAGGTTCTTGAAGTGGTAGTTGCGCTCGTAGATCTCGTCGACTTGCAGCTCGATCATGGCCCCGCGGCCTGGTGGCGTGAACAAAGTAAGCGCGAGGGCACCGCCATGCGCTCCGATCACGACGTCGGTGTGTGCCAGGTAGGATACTTGTGTCTCCAGTGGGACCAACAGGGGGTCCAGCACGGAGAACCTGATCACAGGAGGCTCGGGGTCGGTGTCGGAGGAGGGAGAATGGGCAGGAGCCAGCCACAAGTCCGGCTCATCGTCTATCCGCTCAAAGTCGCAGCGGCCACTGGAACACAGCTCAGCGAACTCAGACGCCAAGTGCTCCAGCATCTCCGGCTCGTTGTAGATATGCCTCGTTCCGCGCCAGTGCGAGTACTGCCTCGTGCGGAAGAACCACTTATCCAGCTTGAGCCGGCTCAGGAATAGCACTCTTATCACCTTTCTCTCCGCCTTCCCCTCCACCCCCTCTCCCGCTGCATCCGAGCTCGGCAGACCCGGCGGGAGATACCCCATCAAGAACCGCATATAGTGCGACCCGGCCCAGGTAATCGCGCTCGCACACCCCGCGAACCGATGCACGGGGATCACGGTCAGAATGCTGGGCGCCGTGTGCGCCGTCCCATGCACGAGGCGGCGGAAACATGTGTCGTCACCATACGGGTCGAGTTCGAGTATGCGTGGCGAGTACGCGCCGATCCCGTCCCAGAGCGTGGCGTAGTGGTTGCCGCTTATTGCGAACTCGTCACTGAATGCGAGCTGTACCCGGTCGGTGGCGAGAGAGGGCTCGGCCGTCCCGACGATGAGTAGGTTGAGGAGGGCTGTGAGGATGTCTTCGGCGACGTGGAATCTGTGGTCAGCTATCGGAGTCTCTCTAGCCACGATGGGAGGAAGCGAGGGGAGTGGAAGAGGGGGAAGGGGAGACTCACGGATTCCACTCGTCCCTTCGATGGACTATGAAGGTAGTCACGTTTACCCAGTCCTTGCACTGCGTATCCGTGTGGTCGTGGAGCAAGTTCGCGAGCGCGTACTTCTCCCTGCTCCTTGGGAGAGTGCAGTCCAGCGGCGTCGCGAAGCGGGATGCGTTGCCACTCGTCTGCAATCCGGCCGAGATGCAGGGATAACTCCCCATCGCCCACCAGGAGGCACCGCGCCCGTCCTTCGGATTGAAGCAGGTGATGCTCCCCGGTTCGAGCTTGTGTGTCTCGGGTACCTCTCTCTTTTCTTCGCTCCTCTCGACCGCCAGCCTCGCGGCGTCTCGTGTTTGTCCGTGTGTACCCGTCACCTCCGCATCAGCTGGAGTGATAGACGAGCGCAACTCCAACCCGTGATGCGACGATTTGCAAGTCGTCTTGCCCGTCTGGGCCCACTCGCGAATGAGGGGCACGCCGAGCCGGTCGCGGCACGTGTCGACGCCTGCACGCTTGATCTCCAGCTCGGCGAGGTCGAGGAATGCGCGCATGGTTCGGATGGGGTAGGTGTCCTTCACGTACGGTCCTCGGGGAAGCTCAGCCAGAACCTTGAGCGTCTCGGCGCTCAGCCCATCTTCCTCTCCCTCGTTCGCTCCTCCTTCCCCTTCTTCTCCCTCGATACCGATGCCACCCTCGGGTTCGATGGAGTCGGTCGGAGCGGGCCTGTCAGACGGCCTCGAGACCAGGTCGGCGAAGATCGCGTCGACGTCTTCCGTCACGACCGGCGCATGCTGCCGAGGCGCCATGTGCTGCGCTCGAAACCCGAGGGCGGCGTAGTGCAGCACGACTACGGCCGCCAGCGCCAACGCAATGCGCACGACCCACCGCCGCAGGCTGCAGGGGCGCACTCCTGGCACGCCCGGCACGCTGGGTATTCGGGTATACTCTGCCGTCATGTCGTCGTTGTCTTGCTTTCCGTCGCCAGCTACCCTCGCTCGCTCCTCCGCCGGTACGGTTTCTATTGTTGCCGAATCTTTGCTCGCAGTATAGGTTCTGCGCCGAGCGGGAATGGGGGCTGGAGTTGCGCAGCTGTGATGCTGTGAGGTAGTGGTCAGGATGCAGGTGAGTGGGATATTGTCAGGTGTCAAAACGAGCGCCATGGCGAGCTCCGAGGGCCCACATGACGATCATGCTCATTCCGGTGCTCCGGACCCCACTGGCCTCGAGCTTACCTGACCGCCGTTCCTTGGGCCCGGACAAGCCTCGCAGCAAGATACGGTCCAGACCTGTAGACCCCGCGCGTTCCCTCAACCCTGTCGGCGTCCTATGGCGTACTCCTCCAAGGGTCCAGTGATCATGTACATCGCGCAGAAGTGCAAAGACCAGACGAAGACACTCAAACACCCCGAAAATGTATGTCCCTCACCGTTCCTTGTTGTCAGGCGGAGCTAGGCGCAGAACCAAATACCACTCGCCTGACGGCAGTTGGCCGCAGCGACCAGCCGTGCCTATCCTCAAGCCAAATTAAGATTTCCCACTCCTGCGACATGCTCAAAAAGTTCAGAGGTGTGGTTGCCTAATGCCTAATGCTGCATTGATTGATGCTAATACTACTGCTGCTACTGCTTGCTGATGAATGGGGTGGGGGTGGAGATGCGTTGTGATGCGTCGTGAGTCGTTTACTTCTGGTGAGCCTCCTTGGCGGCACGGCGTTGCTGGCCCTTCTTCGAAGTGTCGATGAAGCGGAAGACGTGCTTGCCGGGCTTGTTGTAGTTGGACGGGGTCTCGGGCGTCGGCGGCCGGGGAGGGTGCTCCGAAGCGCGGTCCATCGCCTGCTGCGCCGCCGAGGTACCCGAGACGTACTCGGCCTCGCTGACGAGCGCCCACGACTCCTTCTCGAGACCCTGGCTGTCCGACTGCTTGCGCAGGTCGCCGAACGAACCAAGGGCGCCGCGCTCCTCCTCCTGGATCTCAGCCTCCGTGGACTCGTGGGCGACACGAGCGAGCTCCTCGGCACGCAGCGCTTGCGGAGAGGGCGCCGCCGTCTTGTCCGCAGTGTACGGGAGCTCACAGCCGAGCACCCGCTCCATTCCCGCCTGGTACGCCGTGTTGAGAGGAAGGTTCTGTTTGTCAGCGACACCATCTCGAGTAGAAGGAGGGGTGTGGGTAAGGGTCAGAAAGCCATGCATTTGAGGGGTTGTTTAACCACGTTTTGGGTCTTCAAGACTAATCGATCTCGCTCATCATAAAAGGCAGGGTCGGGCATGGAAGGATAACTCACCTGTGGTTCAAACGAAAGAAAGCAACAAAATCGGTGATCGTTCGTCCGTCGTGAAGAAAGAAAGCGTCAGCACGAGGAACGCCTTGCCTGAAGAGGCACGCGAGACCACAGTAGTGGGAAAAGGTATCAGGAAGTGAAGAAATTATGTTTGGGTAACCATTGGGAGGAAACTCCCGTTGTGTGTCTTAAGTAAAGAATGTCATGTCATGTTTCTCATCAGTGAGAGGGGGTAGAGCGATGCCGTGTGTTCACTCTGAAAGTGGAGGGAACGATCACAGCTGAGGACGGGGGGAAATGGAGAATGGGTGGCTGTGGCGGGTCTCGCATGTTAACTCACCTGGCGCCTGAACTCGGCCTCGACCTCCTTCAGCTTAGCGATCGCCTCGATCCTAGCCTTCGAGACGGAGAACTGGGTCGCGATCTGGCCGATCGTCTTCTCTCCTGACCGGAGCTCCTGGTCGATCTGGGTCATGATGACGTCCGAGATGGGCGGAGGCGGCTGGAATGACGGGTTCGTCGGGAACGGCTGTATCGCTGTCAGCATGCTGTTCACACAATGTGTGCTGAGTTACTCACCATGCCCCATCCCAGCCACTTGGCCTTCTCGCCCTTCTTACCCCGCTTGAACAAGGGTCCGACAATCTCGAGCCACGTCCGGTAGTTGTGCTCGAAGACCTCGGGGTCGCGGTTACCTACTCGGACCTGCGCCCTCCACCTCTTCGCAGCCGCGTCCATAGCGGCCTGCGCCTTCTCCTCTGGTGTCAGGGGGTCATTCTCTCGTCCTCCTGTCGGGCGCGGCGAGGAGGTTGACGGGGAGGTTGACGGGGAGGCCGACGAGGTCGACTGGTGCCGGGCAGAGGCCGCGACGTTGAGCGCGGACCGCGCCACGCGCACCCTGCTCGGTCCCGCGACGGCGTTGGCGACGAAGGACATCGTGGGTTGAAGAGGAAGGGGAGAGTAAGGTTTGAAGAAAGACAAGATGAGGAGAAAGGAAGAGGTAAGGCTGCCAACTTTTTTCGCGCAACCAGTCTCGCGCCCGGGTCTGCTTTCTGTGGCTGAGGAAATCCACCGCACCACCCAATCCGCGGCTGTCTTGCGTACAGAGAGAGCCTCGCCCTCTGCTCGGGAAGTTTCGGTAATACGCTTTGCGGGCAGGTGGAGGTCTCAGTGTGGCACTTTTTTCTGAAGCGTCCCTGGTCCCAGGACGTCGATTGCTGCCTGCCTGCTCGTCTGCGCGAAGTCAAAAGTCATCTCGCCAAAAGTCACTCCGACGCCGTTCGACGACACCACCACCTACACCATGCCGACCCCTCCGCACCGCATCCTGACCCACATCCGCAACACGGCCCGCGCCGCCCTCGGGTCCACGTCCCTCCCCTACTCCAACGCCGCCCTCGGTATCTCCGCCGTCCTCCTCCGTCACGGCCTCCTCACCAACGTTTCCCTCGGCGGCCCAACGCACCCCGCCCCCGCCGACTTCCCCAAGCTCCCTGTCCCCGCCCGCCGTCTCTGGATCGGACACAAGTACCGCGCTGGCCAGCCCGTGCTTCGTCACATCGACCTCATCTCCAAGCCTTCCGTCCGACGAGGTGCCAACCACGAGCAGCTTGGCCTCCTTCTCCAGGGAAAGCGCGTCAACAACGTCCCCGGAGTCGGAACCGGAGAAATCCTCATCGTCAAGGTCCCCAAGGACGGCAGCATGGGACGCAAGGGCGTCGACATGTACATGGAGGGATGGGAGGCTTACACTGCCGGTCTCGGTGGTGAGCTGATCGCCCGCGCCTCATAAGTCCTAGTTATCCTCGATTGCGCCTACGGGCCTCGCATCATCCTTCTGGTCCTCTCTCCGCCATCTCACGGCCGCGCTCGGCCCAGCACGCCTGCACAGCGCACCTCTCAACTCCTAAGCATGTATACCGCCATTCATACCATCGTCATGACATGTAATATCATTACATCACTTCGCTAAGTGTATGTTACAACGGGTTCCTCTATGAACAGATAAAATGATACAACAGAGATGCCGGACAGCTACTTGACAGCCGTGCGGGGTAATGCGTGCTTGATGCTAATGATCCGTTGTCAATGCTGGAGTGACTTCCTTGGAAAGCGAGGACGGCGCCCGTTCCTTCCGTCTCCTCGCAGGGAGATTAGCGAAGCGGTTTGCGCCGAACGCCTTCATCTCCTTGATCCTCTTTGCGTGCTTGGCGTAGCTCTCCTTCATCTTCGCCTCCTCCTCGAGCCTTTGCGTGAGGCGGTAAAGTTCTGATAATCAGTTGTGGTACAGCTTCTAGAAACTCACTGATCAACTTGAATGTGTACCAGTACCCAAGAATGGGCTGACCGACCTCGTCCTCGCGCTCTTGGCCACCCAGGAGCTTAGTCATGTCCCTACCCGTCTCGAGCTGGCGCAGCTGGCGCTCCTGATCGCCGTACAGGTGAATACCCGTCGTGAACGCAAATATGAGCGAGTACAGCATGCGGAAGTTGATGCGCTTCGCCTGCTTGTACGCCGTGGTCAGCTTGCGCCTGTCTGTCAGTTGACTTCGTGGCGGGGCCGACTCACTTGGAGGACACGCGCTCCGGGTCCGCAATGCTGGAGAGGAAGTTGCCCATTGCGTGGAAGGCCATGTTGTCGCCTGACCGACACTGGTCCGCGAGTACGTTGACCGTGTGCATCTTCTTCGGGTCTTCAGTGACCTGCTCGAGCTCTCCGATCGCAGCGAGACGATTGACCTCCACGACGAGGCCGAACTCGGAGCCAGCGGCGACCGAGCCCTTCGCCGTTGAGTAGTACCGGTCGGCGACCTCTGCGAGACCTAGCTGGTGCGCAAGCTGCCCGTGAAGCATGCACACCTGCGGGAAGTACGTCTTGAACAGGTTCGTTTCGCGTAGGTGCGCCAGAATCTCTTGCAGCAGCTGTTGATGTCAGATTTACATCAGGGATGTAGAAACTTACGTTGTCTGCCTCTTCGAGCTCGGTGCGGAAGATATGAGCAAGCGCCTGCTCCATCATGATTTCGGCGCGGAGGATCATAACTTCGTGGCGGCTCTGCAAAGCGTCAAGCGGGCCGTGAACGGATGAGACTGCTGTCAGCTACCGAAAGTGCCCCAGAACTTACATCCTAGGTCCCAGAGCTCTCCCTGGCGAGCCTCGCTCTCGAAGCGACGGAAGTGTGCGGCGTGCAGTAAGACCCTGCACGGCCCATTATGGGTCAGGAAGTCCTGCCGGCTCGTGATGGTGACGAGGTGCGCGAGGCCCCAGAGAATGTTGACGGGGGTGGTCTGCACAAACAGCGGGTATGTCTGTGCGGCTGCTGCGTCTCGAAGCAGCATCTGCGGTGAGCTCCAGCACACCTAACCCAGCTTACCTTGACGATTCCACCGTTAGCTCGAAGCTTGCGCAGCGTACCCTTCTCCTCCGCCATGTCCATGACAATGAAGAGCTTGGCAATGCACGCCTTCGCGGTTGAGTCCTCGCCCGAGCGGCCCTCGTACAGCGCACGGAAGGAGAGGTAGTGGATGGTGACGATCGTGCGCCAGAGCCGCTCGTTAGACGAACCCGATCCCGCGACCTCCGGCACCTCCTGTGGGTTGTACGGGAGGCCGAACACGGTCGCACACTCCTTCATCGCCGCCTCGAGGCGGTCCCACTTGCGCAGCACAAAGAGCGCACGCAGGTGCGCGAGGTGGCAGAACTCGACGAGCTGCGTGTGGCCGTTGGAGCGAGCTTCCCTCTGCATGTTAGTTCGACCCAGACTCGATCAACTCACAATCAAGTCCTCCGCTGCACTGAAGAAATCATTCGACTGCGAGTCCTCGAGCGTCTGCAGCAACAGAAGCTGGAGCTGGTATCTGTGAATGAACGCCTCGTACGGTGTCGTCGCGAGGGCGCTCTTAATGACGCGGCGGCCGACCTTCGTCTTGTCCTGATGGTCAGTTATGCGGTGTGTTGTGACAGCTCACGTTCATGAAGGCGAAGCGTGCGCTGGCGAGCTCAAGCGCGTACTTGAAACGGCGTGTATGTGGTGATCGCTGGGCAATGACGAGCTGCTGTCAGTTCAGCTGCAACGAGAGGGAACGCACTGAAGTCTTTATCGTGTCATCAACGTCGGCGTGCAGACGCTTCTCGTCGATAGTGATAACGCTCTCTGAAGAACGGAGACGCTGCACGCTGGCGACAGTCTCGAGGACCTTTATGCCAATATGCGCGAACTCAGCGCCGAAGGCAGCATGCTCAACGTCGCTGAGGGCAGGCGTGCGCAGCGCGGCCTGGAGCATGTCGAGCGCAGCGACGAGCAGCCCGAGTGCGGTCGACAAGGCGTGCGGGTCCGCAACGTACGGGCCAGACTCGAGGGGCATAGGGGCGTCTGACGGCTGAACGTGGGGAGGGACGAACGCCTGCGAGTAGTGACGGTGCGCTGCGGCGTGCGCATTCAACGCCAGGTGATACAGCAGAGCCGGTGTCGGTATCTCGTTCTTCCCGCTGCGGTGAGGAGCGTTCGGACTGTCGGCATCTTGCGGCGGAGTCGGCGCCGTCTTGGACCGCTTCGCCGGCGTCTCGCTGCCTCGGTCACGCTCGCGCGGACGTTTCGGTGACGGCGGTGTCGTCATGGTGTGGCTGGGGGTGGTAGCGGCCGGACTGGGGAGCATGGCCTTCCCCGCGCCGCTTTTGAGTGGGGGTGGGGTTCGCTGGTGTTGTGGCCGCGTGGGTGTCGCTTGTTGTGGAGAGGGCAGGCAAGGAAGACAGAAGTTGGGCGTCGTGTGGGAGCGAATGTGCGCGTGCGCTGTGCTCTTGCTGCGTCCTTGCTCGTTCCGGATAAGTGATGGTCGGGTTTCTCACTGCAGTAGGCAGCTGCCTGTCGGCGTGTAGGGGAGTGGGCTGTCAGGTCGAGCTGTCGATACGGCAGGAATCTTCGTTGCTTTCGTGAGGTGTCCGCAGGGCGTCGGGCGTCGCGGGCGTAATCAAACGCGTCCTGATCCAATCAGCCCTGCCGTCATCTTCCCTGCCTGCACTGACCGTCTGCCTCATGGCAGCGTCAGGGTCTCCTTCGCTCGCGTGGTTACAAGTCACGTGAATACCCGCCACCCAACAGTCGAGCGGGCACTCGAAGCGGACGCTGGGCGGGGAAGCGGCGGCGGCTGAAATCTTGAGCCGCTCGTTGGCCGCTGGCGGGCCAAAGAGAAGACCGACCGAGTCGAGCGTCCGCTCGGCTCAACCGATCGGAAACCAGTTTGTTTTCGACACCTCACACCTCACACTTCATCAACCATGGTCCGCCAAGCTTCTGTCGAGCGCAAGACCGGAGAGACCCAGATCGCCGTCACGCTGAACCTGGACGTTGCGCCGGGAGAGAAGCAGGCGATCAACGTCTCGACCGGCGTCGGCTTCCTTGACCACGTAAGTGTCCTTGTGCGGAAGGACGTTGCGCCGAGGGTACATGGGTGGGCCGGACTGGCACGCAGCGTCGCTCTCCTCTGTACTGATTCCGACTTCCTTCCTCTCCGCTCGCGAACGAAAGCTTCGGCCTTGGTAGACATTAGCTAACGTTCAGATGCTCACCGCGCTCTCGAAGCACGGCGGTCTCCAGCTCGACCTGCAGTGCAAGGGCGATCTCGAGATCGACGACCACCACACCGTCGAGGACTGCGGTATCGCCCTCGGCGAGGCGTTCAAGAAGGCCCTCGGCGAGCGCCGCGGCATCAAGCGTTACGGCTACGCCTACGCCCCCCTTGACGAGGCGCTCTCCCGCGCCGTCATCGACATCTCGTCGCGCCCGTACTTCGTCGGCCACCTGCCGTTCACCCGCGAGAAGATCGGAGATCGTGAGTGCCTTTAGACGGTGCGGTCGCGTAGCGACACACCGGCTGCACAACTGGACCATTCGTCATCGCCGAACTCTCCCACGCCGCTCTAGGCGTCTGTCTGCCCTTGGCCTGCTGTCTGCACAGTCCGACCTGCTCTCTGTCTCTGCGTCAGTTGGCGAGCGAACTTGCGGAGAAGCTGGGCGCGGATAGCGAGATGAGGCGGAGGTCAAGGCAGCCGGAGACCGGTTCCGCCAGCTTCCTCGTGTGTCCACTTTAGCTAACATCAGTCTCGACCGAGATGATCTCGCACTTCCTCGAGTCGTTCGCGTTCGCCTCGGGTGTTACGCTGCACGTCGACTCGATCCGCGGCACGAACAACCACCACATCGCCGAGGCCTCGTTCAAGGCTCTCGCCCTCGCGATCCGTATGGCGATCACGGAGACTGGCTCCAACGACGTTCCCTCGACCAAGGGTGTCCTCGCCATCTAAGTCTCCCTAGGCTCACCACATTCGCTCAATCTAAAACTCTATCAATCCGATCACACCAGTTGTCATACAGTAGAGACCATGCATAGGCATCCGTAGATATAAACGAGAGGGTGGGTATTGGTCAGAGATAAGGGAGGGCAGAGTTAAGCGCCCAGAGGATACACTTGCAAATATAGGCTGTAGGGGGTTGTCTAGTCTAGAGATGGGCGCTGCGTTGAGGCGCTGTGGGTGAGTGAAGAAAGTAGAGTCGTGGGATTTTAGGCTGGGGTTGTGACTTGCGCGGGTGACGAGCCGTTACGGCAGCGCATGCAGCGCAGGCAGCGACGAGCTAGCCGGCGAGCGTGACGATGGGCCCCGGGTGGGGATGCACTAGCGCAGCCAGTCGGCAAGCAGTGGGCCGATCGCAATCGGCCTAACCTAGCCAGCCTGCCTGCAGCTGCCTGCCATCACAACCGGTCTAACGACCAGCCTAGCGCCGCCTAGGCTTGCTCTTAGCCTTTGTCGCCGTGGCCGTGGCCTGTACTGGCGCGGCGTCGTCGCTCTCGATGGCGCGCAGCTCGAACGACTCCTCCTCCGTCAGCTCGCGGTAGGGCGTCGCGTTGCGCTCCGAGACGGGCGAGAGGCGCACAGTGTCGAGCTTGGGCGACGCCTTCGGCGTCGGCGCGGCAGAGGTCGCAGCACTCGTATTCCCGCTTCGCGGGTAGTGCTCGCCCGAGCCGCGAGACGAGTAGTATCGCCCAGCCTGCAGGAACATGATGCCCGTCAGCATCACGGCGGTGATGATGTTGTCGTTCGCGAGGTCACGGACAGCGCCGGCGAGTCCGGGGAAGAGCTCGTGCTCCGTCAGCTCCGCGGGGAGCGGCGTCGGGAAAGACTTGAAAGCTGGAACGTTAGCTACTCCAAAGGAAATGGATAGCTGGATACGCACTAGGGTACACCTCGGTCGCCTGGTTATACATGATGCTCGAGAGGAGGACTGATGTCAGCATACTCGTCGCAAGGGCGCGGTTCGCCCCCAGGTACACAGGCTAGATAACGATTTCCAGAAAGCGTATCAGCTGTGTGCCCCGGGCCGGCGGGCCACGTTCCACACCGATGGCCAGGCGGCACAAACGTTCTCACGTTCGGCCCAGCGTCGGCCAACAGGCTCGGCCCGCCCAGACCACTACTCACAGACGCTTGCGCCATCGAACAGGACCTCGCCGCCCTTGCCCCAGTCCGAGCACAGTTTCCCCGCGGCCGCGATGAAAGCAACGAGCAGCACGCCGAGGTACACCCAGCCGAGGGCGGCCGTGCCGCCGGCCAGCATGCCGTAGTACCGTATGCTCTGCTCGAGCGCGGCGGGGGTTAGCGGCGAGCTCCAGAGCACATTGTGGTCCGCGATCCAGTGGGTGAACGTCGTCCCTGTAGGTTCAAAGCGAACGAGCGGAACGAGTGAGTGAGAGAAGGCGGGCGCAGCAGTCCAGATAGAAGGTCCAGAAGGGCGGGGTGGTGACAGAGACGAGGTTGCGAACGTAGACATGCGAAACCGATAACAAAGGCACTGTGTGAGCTTACGTCCGCGTCGTTCTGCTCGCTGTTCGCAAGGCAAGGTTACTCACCGAGGAGGAAGCAGGTGGTGCAGGTGATGATAGTTGTCCGCCAGACCATGGCGAGAGGGTGTGGATGGGGTGTGTCGGGTGTGACGCAGTGGACGCTTTGTGCACCCGGAATTGTCAAAAGTCGAAGGAGAAAGGTGAGTGGTGACAAGAGGTCGAAAGTCAGTTCAGGTCTAATCGATGTTCTGCACTCGGTCTGGGGCAACAGGGTCCTTGTGTGTGGTTTCGGGCACTGAGGCTTTCGCCTTGCTTCAGCTGCTTAGCGTGTGCTAAGTGCGTAGGGTGCATAGGCACTGGACGATTGGGCCTGATCAGGGTCGCTTTGGGTGCAGAGAGCCTACAGAGCCGGTGAACCGGGCGAC
This sequence comes from Trichosporon faecale, assembly GCA_039545375.1. NCBI lineage: Eukaryota > Fungi > Basidiomycota > Tremellomycetes > Trichosporonales > Trichosporonaceae > Trichosporon > Trichosporon faecale. The sequence goes on along the minus strand of BCLU01000003.1, from coordinate 2,388,925 downwards.
GTCAAGCTACGGTGTCCGTCCGCTACCAGCCTACAGGCTAGCGTCACTCCAGCAGGGCACGCAGTTGCAGTGGAGTACTGGAGTACTGGAGTGCAGATGCAGCCAAAGCGCCCATGCCGAGGCCAGCGCGCCAGCGCCGGAGCTACCGAATTCTACAGCATACCTCACCCCAGCACCCAGTGGCCAGCACCCACTCCTGCATCCTGCAGAATCGTGCCAGACTTGCAGAGACGCTCTGAAATTCTGCTCCCGCCCATATCCTATATTACCTTTGACCCAAATGTCTCAACCTGCTCACCCCACACCATCAACTGGAGCGTGGGTCCTCCTATGACGTCTCCCAGGAACGTAATCGGTCATGAACACGGCCAGGCGGCCATCACTCCTCCAGACATCCATCCTTGTTCGGAGCGGCAACGTCTTCTCACATGACTTCGGTCCACACCGAGCTAACCTTCCTTTACAACTGGGGTCACGCCGGCCCCTCGTGGCAGCTTGGCGGCCTGCCTGTCGTCGTCCGATGCAGGACTCAACCCTTAGATCGGCGTCTTCTCTACGCCGAATCACATGCCTGATCCGGAACACTGCGCACGCGGGCCACACCGCGCCGCTTCCGCCAATCGGTGTGTCTGCGTCTCGTGCAATCGAAGGCGTGGCCACCCCTCACACAACTTCGCTTATGCCTTTCCGGAGCGGGGTGTCGGGCATTCTTAAGACTGGCTTCGCTCCCAAAACAGATCTCGGTGTCGTCTGCCTTCAGTGGCGACCACGTCCTTCGGCTTACCCGAACCTTAGAAGCTTACTTGACAAGATAGATTGCATGCTAAATAAACTATTGCTACGACTGTGGACACAGAAAGAGGGGCACAATGAGGGTCTTGACTGGTTTCGTGTCATTCGTTTTTCGGTTGATTCATTCCTTTTCCAGGTTTCAGTTCCAGAGATGAGAGAGATTACAGACATTCAACGAGATCAGAAAGCGGAAAGGAAGGGAAAGTTAAGGCCCCAACACTTAGTTGAGGTTGAGCTCCTTGTCGCCGAGCCAGCAGTTGGCGGCGGAGACGACGGCCTTGAGACCGGAAGCGGTGATGTCGGCGTCGACGCCGACACCCCAGAAGCCGCCCTTGGTCTTGTTCTTCGGGTCGACGTTGGGGGGAATGACCTCGATGTAGGTCGCGGCCTTGACGTCGGAACCGACACCGATCGAGTGCTCAGAGTACTCGCGGACGGAGAGCTCGATGCCGATGCTCGACAGGGCGTCCAGGAACGACGACAGAGGTCCGTTTCCGTCTCCGGTGACCTTGTGCTGCTTGCCGTCGATGATGAGGGTGGCAGTGATCTTGCGGGGAACAGACGGGAGGTCGTCGTGTCCGTTGCTCGAGCTGTCCTTGTCCAGGGACAGCGAGGAGATCTTCGACAGACCGCCGAGGCGAGACGGCGACTGCTCGGGCGTGTTCATGACCGACGAGTTGGCCGACGCACGCTGGTTCTCCATCGAGAAGCTCTTGAGCTGGATACGGCCCGAGTAGTCCGTGCCGAAGTGGTAGGCCTCGCGGAACGCCGTCGTGATGTCCTTGACGGTGATCTCCTTTCCGGTCTTCTCGGACAGGTCTTGGATGACCGAGTAGAACGAGATCTGCATGCGGCGCGGGACGTCGAGGCCGAGAGCGGTCTTGACGATGTAGGCGATACCGCCCTTGCCGGACTGCGAGTTGACACGGATGACAGCCTCGTACGTGCAGCCGACGTCGGCGGGGTCGATCGGGAGGTAGGGCAGGCTCCAGAACTTGTCGCCAGCAGCCTCGCGCTTCTGCTGGGCCTCGAAGCCCTTCTTGATCGCGTCCTGGTGCGATCCAGAGAAGGCGGTGAAGACGAGCTCTCCGGCGTAGGGATGCCTCGGGTGGACCGGGAGGCCGGTGCAGTCGGTGACAGTGTCGACGATCGAGAACATGTCGGAGAAGTCAAGGTTAGGCGAATATCCCTGCGAGTACAGGTTGAGGGCGAGGGTGACAATGTCGACGTTTCCGGTGCGCTCACCGTTTCCGAGGACAGTTCCCTCAACACGGTCGGCGCCAGCGAGGACACCGAGCTCGGCGGCGGCGACAGCGCAGCCACGGTCGTTGTGCGTGTGCAGCGAGACAATGCACTTCTCGCGCTCGGTGATCGACGTGCAGAACATCTCGACCTGGTCGGCGTAGCAGTTGGGCGTGGCGACCTCGACAGTGGCGGGAAGGTTGAAGATGATACGCTCCTCGTGGCGGCCGTCAGCGAAAACGCTGCCCTTGCCGCTGAGCCACGCCTTCTTGACGGCCTCGCACACCTCGACGGCATACGGCGTCTCGGTCTGCGAGAACGTCTCCGGCGAGTACTCGTAACGGAAGTTCGTGCCGTGCGACTTGGCGTACTGCTCGGCGAGCTCACGGACGAGCTGAGTGTGCTCAACGGCGAGCTGAATCGTCTCCTCGCGGTTGTTGTTGAAGACGACCTCACGGAACAGACACGAAGTAGCGTTGTACATGTGGATGATGACGTTCTTCAGGCCACCGACAGCCTCAAAAGTTCGCTTAATGAGGTCGGCACGGGCGGGGGTCAGGACCTGGATCCAGACATCGTCGGGGACCTCGTTGCCGTTGACGAGCTCGCGGACAAAGTTGAAGTCGGGCTCAGACGCAGCGGGGTAGGCGACCTCGATCTCCTTGAAGCCGATCTGAACGAGGTGACGGAAGAACCTCAGCTTCTGGGGGTTGGACATGGCTGAGGTCAGCTAAGCGCCCAGAAACACTCGGAAAACTCACGGTTGGCGAGCGACTGATTTCCATCGCGCAGGTCGGTCGAGAGCCAGATGGGGGCCTTCTTGCAGACCTTGTCGGGCCACGTCCTCTGGGGGAAGGGGACAGCCTCGAAAGGCTTGTAGCGCTTGGAGGGGTCCTCACTGCGTTGTCAGCACCAAGTCGTGGGGGGTGATTCGGCGGCGTGCGCCACGAAAAGTCATTTTGGCCGACTTACAGCATGGGCATTTTGGGAACGAGTTAACTGGGGAATGGGGAAACAGTGAAAGTGTAGAGCGACACAGATATACGTAGTCCGGCAGCTGAGCTTTCCGGAGCGGGCGTGGCGTCGAAAGGTGCTGGAACGAGTTGGAGGCCGCTCGGCGGATGTGGTAGCGACGAGCAAAGTCGAGTCGAATGCAGAGTCAGAGTGGCCGGACGAATTCGAAAAGGTAATCAAATCATGTGCCCGAGTGACGCTGCGGAGGTGCGGAGATTGGTCCATATGCGCCCCTAAACGCCCACAATGGGGACCCCTTAAGGTGCTTAAGTCGCGGCACGCACAAAGGTACGCGACCTATGCCGAACGCTGAGTGAGACGGAGGCTTGGCACGCCTGCTCCCCGCCTAGGCGCCCGCATCTCACCGCCGGCGGCCGCTGGATACGCCCGCGCCTATTACCCCAGCCAAGGGCTCTGTCGATCCCTGCGATCCCTGCCTCCGTGCGTCCCTGCCTTTTCTCATGAACCAAACATTACGGGTGACCACCCTCAACAGCCGGGCGGAACGGCTGCATGCCCTGTTTACCGCCAAAGCCAAAGCCTCCCTCCATGCATGCATCCCATGACTCCCACCCACAACCCCCTCAACAACACAATGCAGTAGCAACAACAACAACAACAACAACAATACCCTTCATCTCATCTTCATCTAGGCCTCACCATCAGCTGCTCATTCTCTTGCCGTCTATCATACACATAGCCTTTCCTCGGGCGAAAAGCAGCCGACCACACAACTCATTGAGATCCATTTTCCTGGCACGGTTATCTCACGAGTATGTCATCGTCAACCCATCTCGACCAGCCGAAAACACTCCATTCATCCGTCGATAAACGGCCCCAAACTCGCCGTTATCACTCCGCCTCTGTGTTTTACAACTACTCTCCTCTCGCATCCAGCTCTGCTGGTCTGTCCTTTGCCGGTCTTCCCGACAGCCCGTCACCTGTCACCCTCAGAACGTCATACTTTGACAGCCCTGGCGGCTTTTCAGCGTCCCGCGACCCTACCACTCCTACTTCCAGTGCCAAACGAGGGTCCAACCTTTTCTTCCCTCAAAGACATCGATCATTCAAGTGAGTACGACCACTCGCCTTCGTTCTCCACTGCATACCCCTTGTTGTTTACATTTGTTGATCAGATCCAGCGGTGGTTCCGTGTCATCCCCTCTGGTGACCTCCACACCCTTGAAACAACCTAAGGAGACGGCTAAGCCAGTTACGACCTCGACTCCCAAAACACCACCTCCACTTCGCGACTCTACAGCCGAACACTTGAACACCTCTGTGCGGTCCACTCGGTCAACGAGGTCGACGAGGTCTGCACTCTCAACTCGATCTGGGGACTTGTCAGACAGCCCTCTGATGGATCCTCCCCACTCTCCCACGCCCAGCGAACGAAGCAGTGCCGGGCCGACTCCTATTCTTGTGCGCCCCGGGCGGCTCAGTAACGCCACAGCTTTGGACAGAATGACGGGCTCCCAGCCGAGCACTCCCATTACCCAGCAGCGGAGACCGAGCAAAGGGATAATGTTCATGCCCGGGAAGGGTCGGCCGACAGCCTCGCCATACACCGGAGGGACCCCATCAGGGGCGCGGCCAACAGTCGCGATCAGTACGGCCGTAGCGACTGCTTCGCCCTCCACGTCAAAGTCCATCAGTCCCACTGAGGCTCACGAGAAGGCGAACACGAAGCACAGGCGGGCGTCGTCGGGCGCTTCGCTGAACTCGTTCGTGTCTGCATCGTCGAGCCTGCGTGCTTCTGCGGCGCCCAGGAGCAAGGTCACGAAGACGGCCGCCGCTCCTGCTTCGGTCGCTTCTGACTTCCCTGTTGCGCCTCACACAACAGGAGCGCTCGCGGATATTCAGCCGACATCTGCAGTGGGATCCTTCGGTGTGGAAGCCAGGCTGGCGACGGAAGCACTCGAAAACGCCACAGGGGGCACGGGGCGCATTGTGCCATCACCTGGAGAGAAGATTGAAGACGACAGGATGTCGGAACTCTCTTCTGTCATCTCATCGCTGCACGTCATGGACGAGGTAAGCTACCCACTGCGGCTCGGAGCTGACAGTAGCCTATGGAAGTGGCAGACTCGCTCTCGGTCGCGTCCTACTCGACCAAATTCAACACGGCGCCCTCGACGCTGTCCTCTTCGCCGTCCTCGTCGCGACGGAATGTGAAATCGTCGTCGATGGAGGAGCTGCCCTCGGATGTGGAGCCGGAGGTAAGCCGTCCGACACTGCTCGTAGCTGACACGCAGCTGTGCGAAGTCGACGAGACGGTGCACGAGATCATCACGGACGGCTACGGCAACGGGTACATTGAGGTCGTGCCGGACAAGGAGTACACGGCGTACGTGCCCCCGTACCAGCCGCGCAAGGAGCACTTCGCTTCGATGGCGCAGCACGCCCCGCAGATCTGGGCGATCACGCTCTCGGCCTCGATTGGGCCCACGGACCTGCCGCTGAACCGGCGCCGCATCGAGCTCGACATCTACTGGGCGCCGCTGAAGGGCCTGTGGGTCTACGTGCCGTTTGCACGGTACATCCCGAGCTGGAAGCTGCGGCTCGCGAGCGGGACCTCGGGCCAGAGCGCGATGAAGGCGATCGAGGCGCCCGACAAGGGAAAGGGCAAGGCGCAGGACGGGTGTGACGGAGAGCTCGTCGTTCGCGATGAGCGCGCCTCGCTCGGACGAGAGCTCGCGCGCGCACTCATCGCCCGCCTCCCCCTCCTGTCCCGGTTCGCGACCTGGGTGTAGAGCCCCTGTCTCGCATAACACTACACTCGTTGATTACCCTGTGCAGTGCTAAAATCTCCCCTCCCTCTAGTGGTATGGCGCCGGCTAATGCCTCGGACGCCTGTTTGTAGATCCTGTATCCGTGATTCTTTGTAACGACTTCTGCTTTGCATGTACATGATGAGTCTCTACGAGAGCGTCTGGTGGGCCAGCCGGTGGGCTGTTGCGCTGTTTCGCCTGCCCACATGGGCCCAGGTGGTGAGACAGGCTCGTGCATCGCTTAACCTAGCAAGTCACCCGGATATCTGGGTCCCGGACAGCAAGGAGGACTGGGCGAAGACGGCCGTCTGCCCGTCTGCCCGTCAGCTTCGTCAGCGGAGACCTACAGCGGACTCACTCCGCTTCCGTGGCTGCTGTGAAGTTTCGACATACGACTGGGCTGGGCTCAGCTCCGCACGATCACGCAGACTGCTTGTTAGCTGGAGCAAGCCGTTCGGGCCATCAGCTTACAAATGTAATGCAGGTCTGTGGTCAGCTATGGAGAATCACAGAAAGCTGTATCGACAAAGAACCCACTGCTTCGCGCGGCACACAGGAACGCGGACAGGCTGAGAGTCAGCTTGCGAGCGATTCATAGCACACCCTGCCGCTGCTGATGGTGTGGCGTGCTGGAGATTAGCTTCTGTGTTTCAGCGACGCAGCTGGCGCACGGGTCTTCCCTTTCGAGGCATTGGGCATCACACGTCGCAGTATTGCTATTGGCTTGTCTGGTGATGGTCCTGCCGGTCAGCTCCTGGTCGACACCCGTCGAGCTTACCCGTCGTATCTGGGATCTGGTGGTCAGCTGATCTTCTGTCCGACATAGCTGAGAGAGGCGCTCACCATCTGATTGCGCCACCATACGGGAAGATTGCATGCGTGGCGGTTTCGTGCTGAGAGTTAGAAGACGCGACCTTGTTAACTCACAGTGGCTGCCTGAGCTTGGCCTGTCTGAGTCGTTGAGCTGGACGTCAGCTTCAAAGGACGGTCGACAGCTCACTCGCGTTAGCCGAAAGCTGATCACCGCTGTTGGCAAGTTGGCGTTGAGCCATTGAATGCGCACAGCGCAGACGAGCTGCACCATCTGGCTGTCAGCTAAAGAAGCGTCGAAAAACAGCTGACCTCCTGGACTGCGATCGTGGACGAGCGAGTCACCCACTATGGACGCAGGTTGAGAGTGGCGGAAATGCGAATTTGTGGCAAGCGTGGGCTGAGAGTTAGCCAAGGACGGGGTTTAACTCACCCTTTCCCCTGGGTGGAGAGTTTAACCTGGGTGTCAGCTATCAGGCGTTGTACCAACTTCCCGACGTATACCTTCGCCATTGCAAGTATCTGCGGAGCACGACCGGCGAGGCTGGGCGACTGCTCGTGAGCTGAGGCTGAAACACGCGTAGCTCACAATAGGAGAGCACTGGTCTGGAATTAGCAGAAGCCGGATGACTTCTCAGCAAGATGCACGCGCTCACAACAGTCTCGGTCCACCCTTGCAGAAGCACATGTCACACGCAGAGAGGCAGAGCTTTTGTTGTTTCCTGGGAGTTCGCCACGCGGAGGCTCCGGGTTCTGGGAGTTAGAGGTGAGGGGTCGCTTCAACTCACCATTGCATATGTCAACAGTGTCCAGGTCAGTTCATAAGCGTCAGTACCATCACAGATGCACACACTGCATGTTACGACTCGAACCTCATACGCCTGAACCCGATCCCTTTCAGAACCGCCTTCCACCCGAGTCCCGTCTCCATCAGGCGGCGCGTGAACCACTCGTCGAACATCCTCACGTCCCTCCAAGCACCCTCCTCCAGTCCCAGCTTCCTCGCGACGCTGGGCCAGCTCATCTCCTCGCCTGACACGAGCTGACGGAAGTCGCCGGACAGGCGGGTCTCTGCTGTCAGCTATGTTACACAGCCGAGGAGCTACTCACGGACGATCTTGAGGCACACCTGCTGTCCGAGGCGCTTGGCGGACTCGACCCCGTCGGCGAGGGGCACACGCGGCTTGACATCGACTACCTCGTCATCATCACTAAGGAGCGAGACGATTGCCGGCGTGCCCTCGGTACGCGAGCGGGTTCGAGGCTTCGCCGCTCCGTTGGACTGGGAGTTAATCTACAAAGCACCGTAACTCACCGATCTGCCTGGCTTCTCCTGCAGGAAGGTCGGACTCTGAGAGTTAAGTGCGGCAGGACTTGTGAACTCACTCCGCTGCTCTCTCGGCGCTGGCGTTTGCGCGGTTCCTGTTGTCAGCTCAAGAAGGATCGAACAACCCAGCTGCTGCTCCTGGGGCTGAGACTTTTGCCTCTTGCAACCGCTGGTCGTGGCACTGACCTCAGGCGCGGCCTGCTGTTAGCTGATACTACCGCTGACACAGCTCACGGGGCGGGGCCGCTTCACGACACGGAGCTCGCCGTGAACCAAGTTGCGGCCCACACCCTTCGCCTGCTGAGGGGAAGAAGGGAGAGCGGGGTTGTTCCGAGGCACCTGAGTCCGTGTGCTCGAGGTGACCGCCGTCCTGGAGCAGCCCTGCACGTCTGCGTCATCGTGCTGAAGTGAGCTCACGACCGACACCGCAGCTCACAGGCCCTCTGGGGGCATTCTGCCCGACATTGGCGGTCTCAAGTCAGCTCGTCGACAAGCGAAATTAAGCTCACCTGCATTGTAGGAGCCAGCCCCTCCTCAGGAATGTTCTGCCTTGTCAGCTCTGTGGCAGCCGAAAAGAGCTTACGCTGGTGGGTAGGGCATTCTGATCGTCAGCTTGGCTCACAACAATCAGCAGCGTACTTTCCACAGCTCCGGGTTCGGAAGTGCGTCAGCCGTCTGGACATGAGGTCCATCCTGATGTGAGCTCTAGCGAACAGACTGAGGCAGCCCCTCACGGTCGCATTGGGGACTAAAGGATCGGTAACCTGGGGCTTAGCTGACTTCATATTGTCAGCTCACCTCGTTGCGAATGGCGGTGCGAGAAGCAGAGCGAGGACTCCCAGGCGGCTGCTGTGCCGTGCTGTCGGCACAGGGGCGGGCAGACTGCGACGGGTCAGCTGCCACTTCGACGTCCATGCAGCTTACAGTCCCAGACACACGGACACCCTCGTTGCAGCGAGTGGAAGCCTGCTCGTCAGCTGACGGACCACCGACCCACAGCTCACGTTGACAGCAGACCCAGATACCTCTTGAGACTCGGGAGGGCGACTGCTGACGCTGCCGTTGTCGGGCTGCTCCTGCACCCAGTCTTCCAGTGACACGCTCCCCACTTCTCTGGTGAGCGGTTCGACGTCGGCGGCGACAGCACCAGTGGCGAAAGTCGGAAGAGGCGGGGTGGCGGTATCGCTGTGGCGGGCCATGTTGCTTCCCATACTCAGAGTGGAGACGGTAAAGACCGTCTGACACCAACGGAATAGGTATGGGGAGAGAAGAGAAAGAAGAAGGACGTGGAATGCTGAGCTGATGACCACGCGAGGCGTGGAGACGGGGCCAGACACCTTCCCCTGCGCCCCATCACACAGCTCCTCGCCCCTCTGCTCCTCCTGGATCTTGCTCCTCTCTTCCCACGTCGGCCCACGTCGGCAGAGCGACGGCTTGCTGCTGGCCAGCGAACCCTTTGGGATGTATGATCGGCGCCAGTCAAGTTGGTACAAGCAGCCTTTGTCTCGCATCTCGCGCTGCTCACGGGGCTTCCATCCGGAGTGCACCTTTACTCATGAGGTCGATATGTTCAGCTATGTGCATATGACTATGTCTACAGGTAAGCTTACGCCCGAAGCTCCATCCCAGCCACCTCAAACCCCAGTTCGCGGAGCACTCCCTTCCACCCCAGGTCGCCCTCGAGGAGCTGTTCGCCGCACCACTTGTCAATGGTGCGGACGTGATTCCAGTGCTTCTGCTCAGAGCCAACGAGGTAGCACATCTCGATCCACTTCATGTGCTTGAGTCCATCACCACCGACGGCTGTCCTCACGCTCGTGGTCAGCCTCAGCCCTGCAGGTCAGTTTACAGAACGTGTAGGAGACAAACTCACGAACAATCTGCTTGCACACTTCGAGCCCAAGGATGTGGGCTGCCTTGCGGTGATTCTCCTTGAAGAGCTTCGCACGTTCTTCTGCGCCTTCCACGTCGTGGCTGAGGTCGATGACGCGACGGGTGCGAGGCGGCGGAGGAAAGACGTCACTGATCGAGACAATTTCAGACCAGTCGCGGCGCAGACGGGACGAACTCCTCTTGCGGAAAGGTGTGTGCTGAGGACGGGGAGCGGTCGAGGCGCGGGGGGCGGCACGAGAGGGCTCACGGTTGCGAAGGGGCGTATGGTACTCGGTCTGGTCCTCGTCGCTGTCGCTGTCATCGAGGACGATGCACTCTGGGCTCTGAGACGTCAGCTGACACACCAATTTTCAGCTGCAACCCCTCACTTCAGCACCACGACGTCGCTGCGAAGCACGCTGACCGGCGACGACAGCCTCGACAGCAGAGGTCGAGTCGGACTTGATGGAGATCGGGGAAGGCTGCTGCACCTGCGCGACCTGCGGCTCGTTACCGAAGATAGAGCAGTCGGGGATGAAGGTCCTTTGGTCTTCAGACGTCATGTCGACATCGACTTCAATGCCGTTCGACGGCTTGCGAGCACGCTTGATGATGCGCGGGACACCGGCTTTCTCCAGGTCATCAGGCTCCGAGTCACTGTCGAGATCGGAAGTGAGGTCGAAGAGCGGCCAACGGCGAACTTGCAAGGCAGGCTTAGACGGACCTGGAGTGCTTTGCTGGATGTTCGGGGTACCCCAGCGGCGCGCATGCTGAGGCGGCGACCGCGGCGTGCGCGGGTACGGCGACGGCCGCGCACACCTGGGAGGAGGCGGGGTCTTCATCTTGCTTGGCTGGTGAGACGCAGATGTTGAGGAAGGAAGGAGTCCGGAATGAGCTTGTTTCCTTTTGAGAACGCTGTCCGGAGCAAGCAGGTCACGAGACCGCGTGGTACGCGACCGGAATGCGAGCTTGTGCCGGTCTTGAGAGATGAAGCGGATGGGAAAGTAGATGGGGCGAAGCAAGTCTCCTCATCCTTCCCATCGCTGTGCCCCGAAGGGCATACCTGTTGTGAGCAGAGCCTGACGGCGATGTGTGGGTATCCGAGCGTAGGGCGAGGACGGCGCAGCTGTGTGCGCGTCCGAGGGCGCGTTCGGGGTGAGTGTGCATGCCGGGGATCGGGCTAAGGTCGTAATGTGTATGCATACATGATCGTGGATTAAGCGGCAGCCTTGCTCGGTCCCTGCAGCTGCTGGAACTCGCGCTGCAGAGTGATGATCTGAGGTCAGCTAGAGGCAGTCTTGCCAGCTTACCTCGTCCTTCTTCTTGTTCGCCTTCTCCTGGTGCTCCTTGATCTGGTTCTCGACACGCTTGCTGTTACAGTCAGCTAACAGAGAGATCCAGGAGAGCTTACATCTCCGACTTGATGAACTCCAGTCGCTTCTCCACGTTCGCCTTGGCCTCGGTCGGGTCCTGCTCAACGAGGGCGGGACCGACGAGCTTGAAGATCGTGTTGTCCGCCTTTAATGTGCTGAACTCCTGAACCAGTTAGAGAAGCCAAACCTTCAACTGTATACTCTCCAAACTGACCTTGAGGACCGACTCGTTCTCCGCCTGCTGGGCGTCCAAGCGCTGTCGGGCCTCGATGACACCGGCCATCTCTGTGCTGTCAGATCTCAGAGCCATGGGGCGACCTACCAGCCTCGAGCTTCTGGAACTCGCGGGACTCGTCCTGCAGTTTGGCCTGAATGGCCCCAATCTTTGCGGCGGCCATGGCGTGCTAGTCGTGCGGTTGTTGTTGCAGCGTCGATTTCGGCGCTCGATAGAACATGACCGCATCTGCGCCAGCAACCGCGATCGGTTTTGGTCCCGCGCGGCTCGGGCCTCCACCGTCCTCCACTTTCGAGGTCCACTCAACCGCTCATGTCGAAAACATTGCCGCCGACAACACTCTCGACGACGACTCCGGAACAGCGACGAAGCACAGCTCGAACATGCAGCCGCCCGACAAGGGGAAGGGGAAGCGGGTGGCTCCAATTTCTTCGTCAGCTTTCTCCTTCTCCCTCGGTGCTGGTACCTCAAAGAAGCCGAGAAGCGATGACGGCAACAACAACAACAACAAAGTCGCCGCCCAGAAGCTGACCGCGTCGTCTACTCCTCGATCGCCAGCTGTCTCCAAGACCCTCCAACAGCCTTCGAGGACTCCAGTGAAAGCCTCTGTCACGACGCCTCGCCGACCGGAGAGGCCGCTCGATTCGAGCTCTGCGAAGCCTTCGCCGCGGCTACAGGTCATGCCTCCGCCATTGAGCCTGACGCTCACTCCGAAGCCTCACAGGATAGACACCGCGCAGACGACTCCAACATCGGCCCGGAGAGCTCCTCCTACGTTCTCTTTGGCGGACGCTTCCCCGAAAGGCGTCGGCTCGCCTCAAGTCGCCCGGACTCGTCCCCTGAATCCCGTCAGTGGCTCACCTTTCCGACTGCACGACAAGGATGCGGGGAAGGCGCCAAAGGCAGACAGCAAGCCGCTGCAGGGCCTCTCTTCTCTGTCGCAGATGCAGGTTTCGCAGTCGCTAGCGCCTCCGCACCCGGCGCACGCCGCCGAAACCGCCGGGGTGGTGTCTCCGCGCAAGCGGAAGAGCGCACGCAAGTCAGGGTGAGTTCCATGTGCCGCTGGAGTGCGCTGACCTCAGCGAGGGGTTAAGCACCCGGCTGGCACACCTCGTTGCGTCTGCCGACACAGCACTGATCCTGTTCTACACTTCGCTGCTGCGGGGTGCGCGCACTCTGAGCGGTGAGGCTCTGCAGAGGCGCATGCAAGACGCACCAGTCCTTCTGCAAGTGACCCAGACGATGCGCGCACCGTCGCCGTCGGCCGCACTCACGCACTGCAGGGTCATTCGCTGGGCTGCGGGGACTGGAGCGCATGCCGCCGCCGACGACGTCATGGTCGTGTTCAAAAGCTTGCCTCAGGAGTGCCCACGCATCGGACGCGCACTCGAGAGGATCGACGAGAACACCAGGGCAGCCGTGTGGTTCCCTACGTCGGAAATCGGGCTCCAAGCGCAGCATGAGCCTGAGCCTGGCATGCCGGATGCGGATGCGGACGCGACCGACCGGCAACACGCGATGGCTCACGAGTGCTCGGAATCCGAGAAGCGTGACGAGCACAAGCACTCACAGGAACACCAGCAAGGGCACGCACCGGACATTCGACGCGCTGATCGCGCGGATCGCGTAGATCGCCCACTCCCAGTCCTGTTTGCGTCGCGGTACCTCCTTGCTGGCACTTGATACACGGTGACTGGGTTCATGGGTACGCGAGTGCACTCAGCTGGACTCCTGCCAAGCTTCCCGGAGTCCTTAATCGAGAAGCACAGACGCGCTTTTCGGTGGGTTCATCTGTCTCACCCACCTCACCCTCATGTCGCCTCATACCGCCGAGTACCCTCCTGCACTCAAATGCACCCCGGAACCCCCTTCCTGCCCTGCATTCTACCGGCTGGACAGACGGCAGTATTGCATCCGCTTGAGCTGTCGCCTGGGGCTCGAACATGGTTCCGAGGTACCTGGCCCAGCTCTGGTTCTGCTGAGGGCTTGCAAGGAGCTGTAGGCATGCAGTTTTGAGTTGGGCGGCGTATTATGTGGCAAGGGAGCAAGGGACTGGCTCAGTCCAGTCTGCTGGCCGGTCGGGAATCGCGACTACGACTCGCCTTACGAGAGGGCCATGATCTGCTCGTTTCATATTAGGTTTTGTAACTGTTGTGCATGGCGTTCAGTGCTTTCCCTGTGGACCGGGGTCTTTTGGAGCTGAGATTGTTCCGGTCGTGCACCGGCCCACTGGGCGCAGGAAGTGTTCGGACGTGTGATGGCGCCTGATGAAATGACTGAATGCCTGTCTGTCTGCCTCAGTGCACCGACGTGGGATGGGCGCCAAGGGCCGAGGTCGGGGAGGCAGAGCAGAGTCTGACGCGTAGGATGAGTTGGAGCTGATGGCGCACAACTGAATTGCTGCGTAAAGTGTTGCTTGCCACCACAGGAGGATGCAGGAACGGACGACGCGCAAGGTGTGCAGGAAAGTTGAGCGGCAGATCAGCTCATCAGTGGCTAGTGCATCGTTGTCCTGAGCCCGGTGTGCAAGAGGCCATGAGGTTCCGACCAGAAGAGTTGGCTAGGCTCACGAAAGTTCACAGGCGTCGCGACCTTCTCTCTGGTCTCCCACCCTGGGTGGTCATTTCGTGGATGTGAGGGCCAATCACGATCACAGAGTGCCTGCCTGCCCTTAGTCGTTCCTGTATCCCTTTGTCCCTTGATCCCTGCCCTGCGAGGCGAGTCTGGCTCACGACGCGAGAGTGTATCTGTTCCTCCCCTCTACGACCGTCCGTTGAACGGTGAACGGTGAACGGTGTGCGACTTGCCACCAGCACGCGCTTTCAGGAGGTCCGGAGGTCCCTGTGTCCTGGGATCTTGGGCGTCACGCCCAAGTTGGTCGAACCGGGCCCGCGTGCCAGCTCCAGGCGCTGTGCGTGCAGTGTGGTTGAGTCCAATGAACGGGTCCCTGAAGTCGAGCGCTCCTGACTTCCTGACGTACCTGTCCTCGCGCTTTCTCACCGTACCATACGCACCAAGGCTGACTGACTACCTGGCTGCCGGCTGCTGGGTGCAGTCTGGCCTCTATCCTTACACCCCCGGCGACCATCAAATACTGGGCTCCCACCGTAGATGACAGAGCAGTGCTGTTCCTGGTCACCTCCATGTACCGCCTCCTTCTCACTCTAGTCGTGCGTACCATGCCTTCTCAGGCCCTCTAGCTAGCATGCATACTTGGCCCTCGCATCCTCTTCGGTTGCTCTTGGTCGTTTGGCTTCCTCCGACATCGATAACGCAGCGCCGACACCAACTAAAGCGACGACCGCAGCGTGTTTGATCGTTGCAACCAAGTGAGAGAGCCAGTTAGTTGATTAGCCCCGTTCAGACGGGATAAACACCCACTACTGTTCTCACTCCAAAACCCAACAGCCAAAATCGAAACCCTCTTTTCTCAACCCATACCCACCCACCCTTATCCTCTCTGCTCTGGACGACCTCGACCTCGCTCCCCGCCGTGCTTCTTCGACATCCCATCCCATCATTTCTTGCTCTTTCCCCATCCCGTCCCCCGCCACCGTCGACTACCCTCCTCCCTCGTTTACCAGCACCACCCATCGCACACACGGAGGCGACTGCAGAGCGATCGAGCTGACGGCGCATTTGACCCAATAGCATCGAAGTCAAACAAAGCGTGAGTTGATTCCCTTTGCTGTGACCTTGAACCCTCGACCCCCATCACCCTCTGCTGCCCCTCGGCCCTCCTCCCTCAATCCCAAGCCCAAGGCCCTCGCACTACCCTGTCGCTCTTCATCTTCACTTCCACCTGAGCGAGCGAGCCCATCTCCAACTCGCTACCTCCTCGTTGCTCGCTGTCACACTTTTTCAGTACCGACAGCGTTTCGCATCGCATCGCCTCTCCATTCATCCCTCCACCGGCGTCTCACGTACCCCTCCGCTGCTTGTGCCCTCGTAGCCTTGTGCTTCATTACGCCAGCAGCGTGATCCACGCCCCGCCCCCTTCGCTCCAGAAACGTCGTATACGATCTCTCTACCTCATCATCGACATCATCGTCAGCCAGCGGCTCGATACCAATCTCGATTCTCACGACTGGCAGCGCCGACATCTGGTTACGCTTTGACAGCCTCTGACCGCTCCCCTCCCTCCCCCTCCCTCTTTTAACCTTGGAATCGCCCACTGACGTCCGTGTTCAGTCTTCACGCACCGCCGTCATCGTTCGCCTTCCTCCCCGCTACGCTCTCACGATCTCGACACGGACTATGCAACCTTGAGCCGACTCTCAGGTCTGAAATATAACCCTGATCTCATTGTACCAAGAAAGAAACAAGAAAAACGAACCCCGTTGGCCATCGATCCAACATGTCCCGTCCCCCTTTTAACACCAACGTCTCCTTCGAGGAGAAGCCACCTGCTCCCCGACGACAGCAGGGCGGGGGGCAGCCCCCTCCGGTGCCCACGAAGGACAACGGAGGCTCGAAGGACGGCTATGGCCAGCCGATTCCGACGCTCGGATACGAGGAAGCTGGGTACGCTGGCACCAGCTACCAGGGCTTCTCGCAGAGCGCTGGCGCGAACGTCGGAAGGAAGAAGTCGATGGTTCGCCCGGAGCGTGAGCGCATCGAGCCCGGACACCGTCTCTACCACTACCGGGAACACGCTGCTGCGGATGACGTCCGTGTTCAGCCGTCCAGTGAGTGTTTGCATTCCTCGATCGCGAACCTTCCGAAACTGACATCCAGCGACTGGCAACCAGCCGTACGCTCCTCGCCAGGGCGGAGCCACTGGTCTTCGCCGCGGCAAGTCGGTCCTCGGCCGCGACGCAGACCTTGAGCAGGAGTCCGGCCTCAACCTGTTCAAGCGCGGCGGCACTATCCGACGCAAGGCCTCTCGCGCAGCGCCGCGACCACAGGACGGCACTGGAGAGCCGCCCGAGAAGCCTCGCGGCTGCTGCTCCAGCATCGCCCCTGGTCCAGTCGACGGATGGATGATCTACTGCTTCGTCATCACCTGCTGGATCCCCAACTTCATCATTTCCGGTGTCTTCCGCAAGAAGACGCCCGAGGCCCAGCGAGCATGGAGGGAGAAGATGGGCATCGTCGCCATCTGTGCCTCCCTCATGGCCATCGTCGGTTACATTACTTTCGGTTTCACGCAAACGGTCTGTGGTAAGCAAGGTGCCCGTATCAAGGGCGAGAACATCTCGGTTTCGTCTGTCGTTATCAACGGCTACAACTACGATCTCGGAACCTGGAAGCACCCGGCTGTCGAGAACACCGAGTTCAACGGCACTGTCACTCCCCTCTACATGGAGGACTGGATGGTCGCTGGCAAGGATGTCTCCTTCCTGTTCCAGAACGTCGCCGGCAAGTGCCGCGGTGTCATCACCAAGGCCGAGGGCTCCTCGATCCCCAGCCAGGACGACGTTCTCGCCTGGTTCTTCCCTTGCAACCCGTTCCCCTCGAACTCGTCCCTCCCCGTCAACGCCAGTGGTTACGAGGACCCCAAGAACTGCCACACTTCTCCTACTGCTCGCGATGAGTTCGAGAAGCTCGGCAAGACCAAGCACAAGGCCGGTGTCGTCTACTACACCTGGGACCAGGTACGTAACGAGTCCAGTTCCAGGGCCCTCGCAGTGTATCAGGGCAGTGTCATCGACCTCGGTCTCCTCAAGTGGCTCGACAACAGGCAGGTCAACTACCCCGACGTCTTCAATCTCATGATGAACGAGACCGACCGCTTCGCCCGTCGCGACATTACGGCCATGTTGAACCGTGCGGGTTGGAACCGTGAGGGAGACTGTCTTGCGGACACGATTCGTGTTGGTTTCGTCGACTCGAAAACCATTGGATGTGTCGCGTCCGACATTGTGCTCTGGGTCTCGCTCGTGTTCATTCTCGGTGCGGTGCTCATCAAGTTCTTCATGGCGCTGTTCTTCGGATGGTTCCTCAGTTGGAAGATCGGAAACTTCAACAGCGAGTCGTACAAGGATCGCATGCGTCGCGCTGAGGAGATCGAGAACTGGACGGACGACATCTACCGCCCTGCTCCTGGCTACCTGCGCCCGAACGCTCGCGACACCGGCGGTAAGAACGGAGCTGCCGCTGGTGCCAAGAAGGGTCACTTCCTGCCCAAGCAGTCTCGTTTCTCTCGTGCCGACACCATGATGATGCCTACCTCGCGTCCCGGCACTGGCTACGGTGGTCAGCTCGACATGAACCGCCGCCAGCCCTCGAGCGTCTACGGCAACAGCCTCATGCCCACCATGCGCAACACTCCTCCCGGTTCGCCCATGCTCCGCGGCTCGCACTCGTCTGCCTCGCTTCCTCTGGAGTCGTCGATCTACGGCAGCAGCGAGTCGAACTGCCCCTTCCCGCTGAACAATTGCATCCCCCAGCCTCCTCCCGACTTTGAGCCCTTCGGTTACCCGCTCGTTCACACCATCTGTCTCGTCACCGCCTACTCCGAGTCTATCGAGGGTCTCCGCACGACTATGGACTCTATCGCCACCACCGACTACCCTAACAGTCACAAGCTCATCCTCGTCGTGTGTGACGGAATGGTTCGTGGATCTGGATCTAAGCAGTTCACTCCCGACATCGTTCTCGGCATGATGAAGGATCTTGTCGTCCCGGAGCAGGAGGTTGAGGCCCACTCGTACGTGGCTATCGCCGACGGTCACAAGCGTCACAACATGGCCAAGGTCTACGCCGGTTTCTACGCCTACGACAACGACACCGTTGAGCCCTCGAAGCAGCAGCGTGTCCCCGTCGTCATGGTCGCCAAGGTTGGAAACCCCATGGAGCGCAACGACGCCAAACCCGGTAACCGTGGAAAGCGTGACTCGCAGATTGTCCTCATGAACTTCCTGCAGAAGGTCATGTTCGACGAGCGCATGACTACCTTCGAATACGAGTTCTTCAACTCGCTCTGGCGCTGCACCGGTGTTTCGCCCGACAAGTACGAGACCATTCTCTGTGTCGACGCCGACACGAAGGTGTTCCCTGACTCGATCTCTCGTATGAACGCGTGCATGGTCAACGACCCCGAGATCATGGGTCTCTGTGGTGAGACGAAGATCGCCAACAAGCGCGAAACTTGGGTCACCATGATCCAAGTCTTCGAGTACTACATCTCTCACCACCAGACCAAGGCGTTCGAGTCTGTGTTCGGTGGTGTCACCTGTCTTCCCGGATGTTTCTCGATGTACAGGATCAAGTCGCCCAAGGGAGACTCTGGTTACTGGGTGCCCATCCTCGCGAACCCCGACATTGTCGAGCACTACTCGGAGAACGTTGTCGACACCCTCCACAAGAAGAACCTATTGCTTCTTGGTGAGGACCGTTACCTCTCGACCCTCATGCTCAAGACGTTCCCGAAGCGCAAGATGGTGTTCTGTCCCCAGGCCGTGTGCAAGACGATCGTCCCGGACACGTTCAAGGTTCTGCTCTCGCAGCGTCGTCGTTGGATCAACTCGACCATTCACAACCTGTTCGAGCTCATGCTTGTCCGCGATCTCTGTGGAACGTTCTGTTTCTCCATGCAGTTCGTCGTGTTCATGGACCTCGTCGGTACTCTCGTTCTTCCCGCCGCTATCTCGTTCACCATCTACGTCATTGTCATCGCCATCATTCCCAGCCAGCCTACGCCCACGATCTCGCTTATCCTGCTCGCGTGTATTCTTGGTCTGCCCGGTGTGCTCATCGTGATTACCTCGCGCAAGTTCGTCTACGTCGGCTGGATGCTGCTGTACCTCTGTTCGCTTCCCGTCTGGAACTTCATCCTGCCTGCCTACTCTTTCTGGCACATGGACGACTTCTCCTGGGGTGAGACGCGTAAGGTCCAGGGTGAGGAGGGCAAGAAGGACGCTGGCCACGGCGACAAGGAGGGTCACTTCGACTCCAGCAATATCGTCATGAAGCGCTGGATCGAGTTTGAGCGCGAGCGCCGCTGGCGCGAGGGCACCATGTCGCGCGACTCGTACTACGACGTCATCCAGCGCTCAAACTCGCCCCACGGCGGCCGTTCGTCGACGAACCACCGCTACTCGATGGTGTCGACGGCCGAGACGCACCAGTCTGGCTTCAACACGGCCGAGGGAGGCAACAACGGCCTGCTGCGCTCGGACAACATGTCGTCGCTGGCGCTGCCGCCCTCGAACTCTGACCTGTCGATGTACAGGCCGAACCGCAGCCCTGCGGACAACCGCAGCAACAACTACCCCGGCTCGGAGGAGGAGCAGCCGATCCTTGGTGCTCCCGCCCCGGCTCCCGAGCAGGCGCGGTCACCGCCGGGATCGCGCGGCGTCTCGTTAGTCGACCGCGGCTACGTCCCTCCCCCGTCGTCGGCGCAGGACCCCGTGCGCCGCGTCGCGCGCAACCACAACCGCCGCTCGTCTTCGCAGGGCGGTAGGAACGGCAACTCGCTGTCGTCGAGCGGCCACAACAACAACGCTAGTTTACCCCCTGGCGCCGCCGCGCCCAGGTATTAGATAACCCCGAAGCAAGAGGCTTGACCGGAATCACAAAGCTACTGCCTGGACTTTGAGGTGATTCTGGACTGAAGCGCAAGCCGCAAGCCTACCCGACTTCCATAGCAAAGCAACTCTGACACCCATCACCCATTACCGAACATCATACCTCTCGCCTCATGGACTTTACTTCGAGTGAGGAAGCAATCACTCGTGTTTATTGCTGCACAAGTTACATAGGATTTGACCGATATGCTACATATTCACGTACCCAACTCCCCGTGACGGTTGAGCATTGAGTGGCACCGAAGAGCCGAGCACTGACTGACAGTAAGTTGAGGCAGGGTGACTAACAGCATGATTAGGGAGTATATGCATACAGATTACTTTTTAACGTGGCCACCTGTGGCGACGGCTATGGTACAACTTTTTAACGTGGCCGTGGCTGGCGACGCTCATATCTAGGTATCTATGAGATAATTGATGTCTTCAAACGAAGGTAGCGGCCCGGCTAGACTTGGCGCGGAGCCACGGGCCATACTTCCAAAGGACGAAGGGGATGGGAATGAAGGCGACCGAGATGAAGCCCATGAGGGAGTTACCCCAGTCGATGCCGAGGTTGTTGAAGAGCGGGCGAGCGACGATCGGCATAGCCGCGCCCATCATGGAGCGGACGAAGTCGTTGCTGGCCAAAGCGGAGGCGGGGCAGTTCGGGTACGCAATGGCCATGTAGGAGAGGTAGGGAATGAAGGACCAGCAGTCTGCCAATCCAAAAATCGCACTCGCGATCGTGGGCGAAATCCAGTGGGTGCGGTTCGCACTCCACGCGAACCAGAACAGGCAGATGGGGTAGCAGAACGCTCCCGGCAGCGAGAGCGGAAGATAGTCCTCGGGCTGGAGCTGGCGACCTTCGCGGCGCGCGCGCACGAAACGCGGCTCCCACCACACCCGGCTCCATATGACGTACACGACATAGCTCGCCATGCCGCCAATAGTCAGCGCAATGAACGGCAGCCCGCTCAGGCCAATGTTCCACCCGTATCCCTTCCAGTGCTCGTTGCCGACGCCGAACACCATAGGGAACGTCTCGAAGTAGGAGTACAGGATCGCGTACGTGAGCCCTTGGTACAGGTCGATCGCGAGCACGATCGGCTCCGCGACAGTGAGCACCATGGGCCGGACGAGGGCCTCGTACAGCTCGTGGCCGAGCGTCTTCTCCTTGGCGGTAATCTCGCATGCGGCGTGGTAGCTCTCGTCGCCTGTCAGCTTGCGCAGGCGCGCGGCACGGCGGTACAGGATGTTGTCCGCGTTCGTCTCGGGCAGCCCGAAGAAGAGGAGAATCAGAGCAGCGCCAGCAATCATGAGCATGATCCAGAAGGACCAGCGCCAGCCCTTGTTCATAATAGCGAAGCCGGCGATGAAGGGCGCCGTGGCTGGCGCGACGCCGAGGGCGACACCATACAGTCCCATGGCGTAGCCGAGCTTGCGGTCCGAGAAGACGTCGGCGAGCGTGGCTCCTCCAGTCGCGAGGGGCGGGGACCCCATGAATCCGGCGAGGAAGCGGAGCACGCACAGGCCCGCGAAGTTGTCGACCAAGGCGCTCGGGATCTGCAGGATGAAGAAGATGAACAGGCTGATGACGTAGGGCGGGTTGCGGCCGATAGACGCCATCTCACTGAGGGGGCTCAGGAACAGCGGTCCCACAGCGTAACCGACGACGAAGAGGGTGATGCTCAGCGTGGCGACGATCTCAGCAACGTGGAACTCCTCCGCGACCTCGTGGATGCCGAGCGCGACGATACTCGAGCCAGCATAGATGGCAAAAGTGTAGAACATGATGACGGCGACGATCCAGCATTTCAGCCGGAAAGACCAGTTCTGCGGGTTCGCGGGGTCCTCGGAGTCGTACCAGGTCACAATCTTGACGCCGTCGGGGACGACGGGCAGCTTGGTCTGCCGGTCGTCGTGCCACGAGATCTTCTCGTCGTCGTGTCCGACTGCGGTCTCCAACGAACATGCCGACGGAGTCGAGGTCGGCCCAGGCGACCGAGGGAGTGGCGGCTTCGGCTCCTCGTCGCACTGGAAGCCGGGGACGGAGAAGCCGGGCTTCTCCTCCGCATATGGGAGCGCGGAGGGCGCGACGAGGCGCACGAGCTGTCCGAACGTCTGGGGTCAGCTGAGGCCACAAGCAGCCCGGGCAGGCAGGCAGGCAGGGCACCGTGCGGGCGCAGGCACTAGCGCGAATACGTACAGTCTCACGGACGAAGGAGCTCCACCGAGCCATTCTGGTTGTTTGTTGATTTGAGAGTGTGTTGTCACGATATCGCGAGCCAACTCAAATGTTTCTGAGGAGGAGCCGGACATCCGCGGCGCGCAGCATACTTATACACAACTCCAACAGAGCACGCAGAGTTTGCACCGGGACCCGCGCCGAGAGTATGCTTGCGCCGACGACGGGCCGTACCAAAGAGGAACGGTATGCGACCCGAGGCCTGAGAACGATGTTCTGGCAGAACTCGCCCATGCGACCCCTGGTGCAGGGGGGTGCAGGGTGGCGCGGAGATACGACGCTGACCGAGCCAGTGACGACCCCGCAACGGCGGCTTACACTATATGACGACCTGTATGGTGGGGAATTTTCCGGGTCATTTCTGCCAACGCGGGTCCTAAGCTGAGGAAGTTTAGCCAGAATTTTTGCGCCATTAGTAAGTCTACAACGCTAATGGAACCAGCGGTCGTCATTAGGTCATGACTTGCCCGAGATTTGGTCGTCATTTAGGTCGTCACTACCCTCTTTCTGGCTGTCTGTTGGGGAAAGGTCGTCACTTGGTCGTCGCTTCTTATAAAGCAGGAGAACATGTATGGGGGGGCAAGTGCTAGGCTTAGCAATGCATTCACTTAAAAGGCAGAGTCTTAGTAATGCTTGATAAGACTTGAACAATCATGACGACCAAGTGACGACCACACGAGGTTTTCTTATCGGCGCATTAGCGATTCAGAGGTGACTTTCAACCGGCTCAAAGTTCTTCCGGGACGATACAGATACAGCGCGCCAAGCCAACGTCGGACGACCCTTCGACTCACTGTCAGCCTGGGGGCAGCCTGGTGCGAGTCACCGCTGGCAGAGGACGTCGCTTCAAGCGAGGTTGACGCGATTGACGAGACTTTCCCTGACCTCCTTCCGAGCGGAGATGTAGCCTATCTCCTCAAAGCTCCAGACCTTTGTACCCAGGAAGGGCTACCGTGGGAGAACTAAGAGCAAACCTCGGTACGCGGTCGTGGGAATCTCGGACACTCAGGACTCAACACGTGCCCATGACGTCTATGAACACCGAGGTCGCAGTCTCGGTCAGAGGAACGCTGCGAGTTCGGAGCTGCCGCTAGAGGTCTGGACATGCCAGTGTTGACAACGTCGCTAGAAGCATCGCTTCCCGTTATCAGGCCTTGTGTGCGTGTCAGATCGGAATCAGTCGTCCGCCGATCATCTCTCGTTTGCTCATAACCTCATCAGTCCATCGTCGATCTCTCACTCTCTCTTCATCTCACCAACAAAGACGAACAAGCAGCATGAGCGCACCTCCCCCCGCCTCGAACCCGAACAACCGTCCCCAGGAGGGAGGCCTCGTCCAGGACGCCCTCCTCGGCATGAAGTACAAGTATGTCCGCGAGCAGCCGACTACGCTCGTCGTCACGATCACGCCGCAGGGAAAGGGACACCCTGTAAGTAGAGCGAGCAAGCCAGCCGTCTCGCTGGTCTGCGCCGCCAAGCTCTCGAACGTGCCGGGAGGGATGTTGACAGCAGAACAACTACCACGTCGTGGACGACAAGGGCCTCCTCATCGTCCAGACCAAGTCTGACGGCTCGAAGACTAACAGTGAGTAGACTCAGCTAGCAGAAGGGAGGAGGAAGGAAGGAGGAGTGCGTAAAGCAGGATGAGATGCCCGCAGAACAGCATGGAACAACTAGCTAACCTTCCCAGTCATCTTCGACGGGGAGGGCGGCGAGCTCCTGTGCATGTCGCCGAACCTGATCACGATGCACCACTCGATCTCGGGCACGCACGGCGGGCAAGACGTGTACAAGGGTTCGGTGCACTCTGGCTGTAAGTGATCCTCCAGCCTCTGCCTCGGCCCCCGTTCGCCGGGCGCAGAGCGAACCGCTACATGCTTCACTCGCTAACGCTCGTTCAGCTGGAGGCGAGTCCGAGTACCGCGCAACCTACACGAACCACGACACGAACGTGCAGACCGAGGTGGACTACTACGGTCCCTGGGAGGAGCACGACGGCAAGATCATCGACCACTCCCAGCAGGACCGTGTGCTCGCGAACGTGTGCCGCGAGAACATCTTCGACAGGGACATGCCCCGCATCGCCGCCGCGGGCCCGGGCACCGAGTACTTCCTGCAGGTCGTTGCTGGCGTCGACCTCGCCAGCGTTGCATGCATCGCGGTCGGGTTTGACATGATCGTCGAGCGCTCGGAGAAGAAGTAATAAGTACACACATGCAGAAGTCTATGTTCTTGAGGTCTAATTGTTGATTGAGATGGTCGAGGGGGAAGGGAAGGGCGGAGGGGGGGCTACTGCTCGTCAAGCCAGGTGCGCCAGTCCTTGTCAGAAAGGATGTGCCGGACACGAGCCTCGAGCCACTCCGTGTTGCCCCAGAAGCCCCAGGAGGCTTGGAAGCGACACCAGTCGACCAGGGCCGTCTCCCAGTGCCGCTTGAACTCGTCCCAGGGGTACAACTCCTCGGTCATTCCCCACCGCTTGCCGTTCTCGAGCAGTGTCCGTCTGTATTCCTCAAGCAGCTTCGTCTCTCCGTCCGTCATGTTGAGTGTCTGCCCCACATGGCGGTCCGGCACAAGCATGGCGAGCGGAATCGAGCACGTGAACAGCTTCGCCAGGTCGCATGCCCCGAGCCCGAGACCGACGTACTGGAAGTCGAAGAAAGCTGCCCGCATCTGATCTGAGGTCGTGAAGAGGTTCTCGCTCTTGACGTCGCCGTGGATGAGGGTGGTCTCACCCGGCCTTCCCTTCGCTTCGAGCACAGCCGCAACGCGCTCAGCCATGTTGACTCCGTCCACTTCCGTGCAGAAAGCGTCGGCCCACTCGCCCCCTTCGTCCGCCAGGTTCGCGAGCTCCACCCTCCGCGTAGCGAGGTACGTGTACCCGCCGTTCAGCCAGAGCTTCTTTCCCTCTGCCTTCGTCTCCTCGAGCGGCGGACGGACGTACTCGTGCGTCTTGGCGGGGAACAGTTGCCTGCTGTTCCCGTGGAACTCGCCGAGCCAGCGCAGCGCGGCGCCGACCTGTTTCTCGGTTAGGTAGGCGCGCTTCTCGCCCGCCAGCGGGAAGGTCACACTCAGGTCCTCCAGCAGCAGGGCCAGCGTGCCCTCGAGTTCGGGATGCTGCCCATCGATCCCGGCGACGGCGAGACACTCGGCAACCGTAGCCTTCGTGCAGACGACAGGCGCGACGTGCGCGTAGAAGTACTGCTCGACACGGTACGAGAGCATCTTGCGCAGGTGGCCCTCGTCGGCGTCGCTCACGGGCGGGGGCGAGATGAGCTTGAGCACGAGCCGGCGCTGGTCACGCCCCTTCTTTGCGACGACGGAGCACACATGCCCATACCCCGCCCACAGGGTTTGGAGCTCGCGCAGCGAGACGACCTCGTACCCGAGCGGCTGGAGGAGGAGCTCGGCGACGCGGCGCGGTGTCGGCGCCGAGTTGCGGGAGGACTGGCGTGGCATGGTCGGGTCCTCGGTTTTTTTGCGGCAGTGCGATTCGAGCGGAGGTGAAGGGTCGGCACGGAGAGAAAGGGCTGAGATAAGAAGGAAGGAGAGGAACTGATAAGGAAGTTGAAGTCAGGCAGTCGGTGACCTGGCGGCGGTCTGGTCGGCGCATTGATAGCGCGGCGGTCGGAACCAAATAAACGATGTGGCGATTCCGGCGCCGTGCACGCACTCTCTGCTGCTGCTCGTATGAAACGCAGAGCTCACGAGATGTGCGCCGAGGGCGCAACATGCACACAGACGGGGGCATATGCAAGCCAACTCTGGTCCTTTGCCCTCTTCGCCCCTTCCCTCATCCTTTCCCTCCTCGTGACTTCCTCCTCCTCCAAAGTGCACTCGGCATGTCTCCTCTGCACTGTCACTCACAATGGAGGTTGACCCACCGGTACCGGTGCTGGAACATCCACCCGTTCCCGCTTCGATCCAGGATTCGGACAAGGCTATAGAGGACCTCACAGTAAACCCGGAGTGTAAGCTGCACATCGCTTCGTTCCTTGAGCTGACACCAGTCCGGCGACTGTTCGAGCCCCGGGAGGCGCGAGGGTACAGCTTTGTTGCGCCGACGGAGCCCGAGCGCATCCCGGTCCGAAGCTCGCCCGCCCTCCTTCCTCCTCCTCCATCGCCTCTCAGCACGCTGACCAAGCGTCGTCCATCCCCTGAACCAGCCGAGGAAAGCGGAGACGAGATCGAGTTCGTCGGATCCTCCACCCCGAGTCGCTCCCGCAAGCGGCAGCGCGCCAAGTCGCCTCGGAAACTCAAGCTTGATCCAGTCAGCAACGGCACACAATCGAGCCCGTTCTCCGTCCCTGACACGCCGCTGCGCGAGCTCTCGTCCACGTTGTCTCCGCCATCGCCCTCTCACCGACCCCGCATGGTGCATCATGGAGGAAAGCGCGCGCTCTCCGAGGACGTGCGGTATCGCCTTGCCCGTGAGCTGTGCCCGGCAGGAGGTTAGCTAACAACAGACCTCGTGAACGGGGACGTGCAGGGGCGCAGGGCCGAGCCGCTGTCGCACATCACACGAGTCCAACCCCAGCTCGACAGTTGGCTGGATGTGGCCAGATACGTCGGCGCAGAGGACGGGGACTTCGACCGCGTGCGCCAGTGGACGGCCGAGTACATGCGCAGCGGGGCGAGGAAGGCGCGCGACGCTGGCATCCTGTAACCCCACCACACATTCTTAACCATAAGCAACCCAGCCCGAGAGCCCGAGATCCACCACTGTATGTAGTACCTATGCCTCCCAGGGTCTAAAAGTGTAATATGCATGCAATCATTATGAGGTCGAAGCCGTAATCTATCGAACAATCTAGTGAGACGCGAGGAACTTTTCGAGGCTGTGGCGCGCCCCCGCATCCGCCTTCTCCCAGTACGGCCCGAGGCCACGGCCCTGCGCCGCCGTCAGCGCATCCATCACGAACCCGCGCAGCGGGACGGCCCACGCGGGGTCGGCGTCCTCGAACGCGCGCCGGCGCGCGCCCTCGGGCGTGTGCTCGATCTCGCCCCAGTGCGTCGAGTTGTCGTCCTTCCAGTGGTTCACTGTCGTTCTGCTTGTCAGTTGCCGCTTGTATGAAGAACCCACTCAGGACCAGAGCCGTCGCCGGGCTGCAGCTCGCCGAGCACGTCGAGGAAGATGTTGACTGGTTGTTAGCTCGGGCGCAGCATAGGAGCTAGTTGGCAATGGGGAAGGGGGACTCACTGAACTCGCCGTCGAGGCGCTCGAGAGCCTGCGTGTGGCCCGTCGTCAGGAGAGAGCCGGCTGCCATGGCGACGGCCTTGCGCGCGCGCGTCTCCCCGACATAGTCGAAGTTGCGCCACATCGAGTCGAGCGCCTCCTCGAGCAGCTTGTGGCCGTCGCGGCTGCTCTGGCGCGCCTGCTCAGCCACGAGCTGGAGGTAGATCTGCGGGTCGCGCATAGCGATGCGCGACAGGACGCCGAGGAACGCGGCTAAGGTCTGGCCAGACGCCTTGTCGTCCTCGAGCGCGTGGAGCGTGAACGCAAACAGGCCCGACTGCAGGAGCATGCCCGCCAGCTGGTCGAGCGGTCCGATCTTAACGAGCAGCTGGAGCGACTTCAGGATGCGCTGAACGTTCGTCGCGTTCTTGCTCGCTGACGAGGTCTGGAGCGCTTTCATCAGGGACTCGCCCATGGAGCCGCTGAAGTTCTGTACTGTTAGCTCGGAAAGGAACGGACCAGCTTACCTGGACGATGCCCGGCGCATCGAGCATGATGTACGAGTCGAGCAGCGGGAGGAGCTTCGGAATCAGGTCCATGTTCTCGCTGATCGCGCTGAGGAGACCGGGGAAGAGCTTGATCAGGCCGGTTTCGCTCGACGGCTGGTACGGCGAAACCGAGTTGTAGAGTGCCGTCTGCCACCTGCATGTCAGCTCAATTGGGGTATTCAAAGCTCACAGGATGAGACCGTCCTCCTCGAAGTAGTCCTTGGCAGGCTGCTGCAAGCTCTCCTCGATCAGGGGGATGACAAGCGCCATGAGGTCACCAGACGACTCCTTCGCGGCCTGATGTTAGCTTCGCCACACAGATTAGCAGCTACTCACAGTCACAATCTTCGTCGTCAGAACCACAAGAGACGCCTTGAAGAGCCACTCTCCCTCGAGTCCCTCAGCGTTGTGCCCTGATGGTCAGTTTCTGCGCCTCACCCTAAACTCACAAAGACCTGGAATGGACTGCGCCAGAGTCGGGAGGTACGGCATGATCTTGCCCTGGACACGCTCAATGGCAACGCCGATGGCGTCGTTCACGTAGCGCTTTCCGTCGAGCGTCGAGGCCTCACCGATGAGCTTGATCCTGATGGTCAGTTTTGTGGAAACCCATGTAACTCACATCTCCTGCACGGTCTGCTCGAGGTAAGGAAGGAAGTAGCTGACGTCGAGCTCCCAGAGCTGCGGTTAGCAACTTTACAGACACTGCTACTCACGTCAACACACTCCTTGATTGACACGGCCGCGGTCAGGTGAACGGCCATGTCCGTGGACTCGCCGCGCTCGGACAAAAGGTGGAGCAGGATCTGCCACACCAGCGGGAGCTTGACGCACTCCTCGTCCGAGTACACCCACTGGCCGATGAGCCAGGCAACACGGCGCTTCAGGATACGGTGACTGAACGTCAGCTTTGCCGGTCGTGATTTGGGTAGCACTTACAGAGGGATGCCCTGTCCGAGCCAGTTGCCGACTCCCTGGAGGAAGGCGTTGAAGTCGATGGCGCCGTGGGTCGCGAGTGCTCGGCTCAGGCGGCCGACAGCGCAGTACACCGACTCCTTGCGCAGGATGCTCGGGAGGTCGTTCGGCGGAAGGGCTGATGTCAGCTGAATCGATCACTGCGAGCTGTGAACTCACCTTCAGCCTCGGCGAGAATCTTGACCATCTCCGGCTCGATCGGCTTGCGGTCAGCCGGAAGGTGGCGACACGCGTTGTTCAGGGCAATCAGAACACGCTCAGCGCACGGGCGGAACTCGAAGGCCCAGGCCTCCTCGTCGTTGTTCTCGGCAATCAGCCACTCTTCCGGCTCGTCCTCCAGCGCCTCGAGGTCGGTGGAGGTGAGCGGGAGCAGCTTGTCGACAAGGAGATGGAGGGCGGTGAGAATGAATTCGGAAGTGAAGACTGAGGTCAGTTCAGCTCGGATGCGCAACTTACTGCCGGGGTGGTCGACGGCGAGGATGGGAAGGATGTCCTTGAACAGGAGCATGCCGAGGAGCAGGAAGCGCTTTGGGTAAGGGTTGTCGTCCGAGTCTGTTGTCAGCTAAAAAGCGACGTAAAGCTAGCTCACCATCATTGGAGATCGCTCCGTCGCTGCCGGCCATGACGCCTCCGACGGCACTCCACCACCACCCAACCGCCTCAGTGGCACCCTGCAGCTGGCACCACCGCTTCGGGTCTGTCGCGATCATGACACGCCACCACTTTCCAATAGCACGCAAACTCTTGATGAGCGACTTCAGGAGCTTGTTGTAGTCGGCGGTCGTAGGGTTCGGCGGATTCTGGAGGAGGCGCAGGCGGTGTTCCTGGATGATCGGGGCGAAGGTGACGGAGTGCTGGAGCAGGACACGGATCTGGCGTTAGCTACTTACGACATAGAGCTAGCTTACGTGCTCCAGTCCTTGAGCAGACTGCAGGTTCTTGGCCTTGCCCCAGTGCCACTGGGAGAAGCGGGCCATGATCTTGAACGCGTAGCGGCCCGCCTCAGAGATGACCCAGTCGGTCTCACCGGCACGCTCGCTGTTGGACCAGATCTCGAGCACCTTGCCGACGGGGACGACAAAGACCTTCTCGAGGCTCTGCATGACCTGCTGTCCCGCAGCAAGCTTGACGGTGCGCCACTCCTTGACCAAGGCATTGATCGTCCAGAGGGTGTTAAGGAGGACTGTGGCGGTGGAGGTCCCAGGGGCGGCGGCGTGGGGCGATGCCTCGAGCTGGGAGATGCAGGTGAGGAGGGGGTTGAGGAGGAGTTCGGGGAGGTTAGGGAAGACCTTAGGGTATTCGATACGAGCGATGGAGACGAGAAGGCTGAGCTGCGGTTTGGCGATCTGTCGCGTCAGCTTCCTGGGTGACCTCATCTGCACCTCCACTTTCATATCCTGGCTCAACTCACCGCAACGTCGGGCTCCTCGAGGAAGAAGAAGAGGCGCTCGCGGACCTCGGGCTTGCGCGCTTCGGGGATGAGAGCCTTGCTGCGCCACTTGTTCTTCATCTCGCGTCCGGTGATGACGGAGGCGAGCAGGCGCTCCGGCTGGGTGAGGGACCGGTCGGCGGCGAAGGTTTGCAGGGCGACGTAGAACTCGGGCTCCTTGAAGAGGTTTGTGAGGGTCTGCTGATCACGAACATAGTCCTCGTTCGAGCGGGGGTTGACGATCGAGTGGAGGAGACCACGGAGGTCGCTGTTCGGGGCCGCCATGTTGACCCAAGCACTGTCGAGGACGGGGGGACGGGGTGTGATCTGGATAAGATCAAAACACGGGCCACCACACTCACCATAGACCTCGCGCTCGAAGTCTGGACGCCGCCTCAACCCTGATAAGGAAATTTCGGCGACACGTAATTGATTGAAACCACGTGGTGGCGCGTCACAAAGTTCAACGAGACAAGAAATGTTCAGAGCCTTGCCGCCGAGCTCGATCAACCCGATCAATAACACCCCGTCTAACTGCAGCCAACATGACGACGGAAGGCAAGAGCATGTTCCACTCGCGGGTGCACATCGAGGCCGGTGACCTCGTCATCCTCTTCATGGTGAGTCCACCCTCCCCAGCTGCGGTATTTGTTCTCAGCTAACCTTCCCCAGTCCCTCAACAACATGACTGCTATCACCGTCACGCCCGGCGCTTCGTTCCACAACAAGTTCGGCTTCTACAAGCACGACGACATGATTGGAATGAAGTATGGATCGAAGGTGAGCTTGGGGTAGCTTGCCTGTAGCTGACCATCAGATGCACTCCCCGCCGCCTCAGTCCGGCTACCTCCACCTCCTGCGGCCGACACCGGAGCTGTGGACGCTCTCGCTGCCCCACAGGACACAGATCCTGTACATGCCGGACATTGCGTACATCACGATGCGGCTAGGTGTGCGCGTCGGCGGACGCGTGATCGAGGCGGGCACCGGATCGGGCTCCATGACGCACTCGCTGTCGCGCGCCGTCGGACCATCAGGGCACGTCCA
Source organism: Trichosporon faecale (assembly GCA_039545375.1). Lineage (NCBI taxonomy): Eukaryota > Fungi > Basidiomycota > Tremellomycetes > Trichosporonales > Trichosporonaceae > Trichosporon > Trichosporon faecale. The sequence continues at coordinate 2,357,562 of BCLU01000003.1, read as the reverse complement.
CAGCTTCGAGTACCACAAGGCGCGCTTCGAGAAGGCGGGGTGAGTTTACTAAGCGCTTGCTTGACAACTGACGTGCGCAGAGAGGAGTTCACGTCCCACGGGCTGGAGAACGTCGAGCTGCAGCACCGCAACGTGTGCAAGGATGGATTCGGCGACGTCGAGAATGTGGAGGCTAGTGAGTCACCTGTGCACAAGCTCGCATGTCCGACCTGTAGCTGACAGTCAGTCTTCCTCGACCTGCCCGCGCCGTGGGAGGCGATTCCGCACGCGGTCAAGAACCTGAACGTGAGTGCCGGGGCTGATCTTCCGGGACTAAACTAACGAACCGCAGCCGAACCAGGTCACGCGGATCTGCTGCTTCAGCCCCTGTATCGAGCAGGTTCTGAAGACGGCGACGACGCTTCGCGAGGAGGGATTCACCGGTACGTCTTTCTCGGCATTCTATTTTCGCGCACGGCGGCTGACGATCAGATGTCTCGACCGTCGAGGTCCTGACCCGCACGTACGACCTCGCGGCCGCGCCGCCCCCGAACTCCAACGTGCTGTCAGACGTGACATCGATCGCGGAGAAGCTGCGCGACCACGAGCGGAGAAAGGAGGAGCGGCGCGTGATCCAGATGAAGAACGCGCGCGCTAAGGCTCGCGCACTGAAGGAGAAGGCGGAGCGTGAGGCTGCTGGCGCCGAGGGCGCCGAGATTCCGGCGGAGGAGGGCAAGATGGACATCTCGGAGGAGGAGGCCGTGAACGCGGCCAACGCGGCGGAGAAGCGCAAGGGCGAGGGCGACGAAGCGGACGCCGGTCCGTCGAAGAAGCCAAAATACGCCGAGGACGCGCCGGCCGGAGACGCCGGAGATGACGACGGAGCTGAGATTGGACAGTCTGTGCAGGACGCTCAGGGCGGCGCCGATGCCGGGACGAAAGAGGAAGCGACGGGCCCTGCCAAGCCATACGAGGAGCCTGACGTTGCCTGGTCGCGCATGACTCTGACCAAGCCCTCGCCCGAGATGCGCGGGCACACGTCGTATCTGACGTTCGCGACGCTGTACCCGGCGGCTATCCGGAAGGAGATGGCGGCTTAGTTGCTGGAGGGCAGGGCTTAACGTCTTAGACGGTTAAGCTTACGGAAAAATGCTGAAAGCGATCTGCATTCTGCGGCGCGTGCCGATGCCGAGCGGCCCGGCGCCCGCTAGCGTCGGTTAGGTCGCGGGCAGCGCGAGGGCGGCATGAGGGCACTAGAGGACGGGGACTTGTACACTTTTTCACAATGCATAGATGTCAGGCGAGCAAGCCAGCGGCGCACGACCGGCGCACGACCAGCTATGCATTCAGCTCATGAGATCTTGGCTGGGCGCGGATCCTTGATTGGGCTGGCTGCGGAGACGCCCTGAGCTGTAGGCGAGACGATGAGTGGCCAGATGCATAGGGCGTAGGGGAGCTAGCGGCGCCGCACCTATAAGTACTTACCCTCTCCGTCGTACCTCGTAGGATCTCTGTTATGCGCTTGGCCTCTATGTCGACTGGTCGAGTGTTGCGGAAATGAGGGCAGGCGCAAGGACGAAAGGTGGGGTCGGTGTTATCAGATTGGGAGCAGGGGTGGACATGTGGCGCCCGGGACTGTTTGTGACTTGAGCTTGATGCGGAAATGCATCGATACGTGACGAAAGAACCGGTCGCATGCCCTGCCCGGTCTCCCAGTCGTCGCTGCTCTCGCTGCGGGTCTCGGGTAAGCAAGGAGTACAAGGAGCCAGGGGTGATGCATGAGATGAGACGCGTGATCCAAGGCTTGAGGTAGCAGAGCAGAGCAGAGAATGAGCATGGTGAACGGGGATACCTCGGCCGACTTCGGGATTACCTTGGATGAGGTACGGGGAGGTGCAAGGTCTGAGTCACCCAAGGGAAGGGCGGTTTTATCAGATAACGAAAGTGCCCTCCCCTCCCCCCATTTCGACTTCGATCAGCCAGACTCACTCAAGACCCACCGCTGCCACGCCCGTCACCAACCGACTCACCACCTCACCCTCCTTCCAACCACCACGACACCACCACCACGCATCCATCCATCCATCCACCCACCCCCCCTCCCCCCCTCCCCACCACTCGGCGCCCTCGTACTCATAGACGATGGCCGCGCCGAGCAAATCCTCACCCAGGGCAGGCCCATCGCAACGCCCCATCGCACCAAACATCAACACTCAGACCGGCTCCGGCCCGCAAAGAAAAGACACATACCCGCCGCACACCCCGAGCGCACTGTCCAATGTCTCCTCGCCCGTTGCGAGCACGTCGTCCTCGATGCCGCCGAAACGCGCCCTCGAGCCTGCGAGCGATACGCCGAACTGCCGCGGGCCCGGACCCGAGCGAAAGACCGACCGCCTGCAGAGCATCATCGATCCGGCGACCGGGAAAAAGAAGCGGATCAGTCTGAGTTGTACCCAGTGTGAGTCCTTCCCCTCCTTACACCATACATACGTCCCTCCATACTGACATGCAGGCGCGAAGCGAAAGCAGAAGGTGAGCCTGCTTCACGGACATCCCGGGCGCCAAAAGTTTTCAGGAAACAAAGATCCCAAGCAGCAACATCCATACTGACAGCCAGTGCAACAGGGAGTACCCATGTCAACACTGTGAGTGCTAGGCAGCAAGTGTACGGCGAGTATCCCGACTGACGACAGGTCTCGGTGAGTGCATACACTGACGGACCCACGAGGCCGCCCGCGTCGCACTAGTCGGTCACCAGCTAACCGCGACCAGCTCGCAAGGTCCCTGAGCTATGCGTAAGTTCCGTCTCTTTTTTGGGCATAGGTCGCCGGGGTCGCCTTCACCGCCTTCACCTTCCTCACCAAGCGCCGGTCGGCGACCGGGGCGACTGACCTCCGGGGATCGGCGGCATCCACGCCGCCCCCGTCTGACCTCATGCATACCTCTGCAGTGCTGACAAGATAGGTACCGTACACGCCCGTGTCGAGCTCGAACAACACGGCCGGCCTCGACCCCGCGACGCAGGAGCGCCTCGAGCGCATGGAAAACGTCCTCTCGGTCGTCGTGAGGCACAACCCTGGTATTGGCGGGTACGATGCCGTCCGAGATTGGCTCAGCTGTAAGTCGCGGTTCCCTATACCTATACATGGCGAGCAGGGCAGAGCATGGCGGAGCATGGCGCTATGGCGCTCAAGACTCAAAGCTCAACATGGCGAGGTGGCGCCGCCATCATCCACTGTCCTGGGCCGTCGCACCGCAGGAGCACCACGGCCCCCGTGCATCCGCCCTCGTGGCCTGTCAGTTGATCTGCTGCTTCCTGCGGTCCCTGCCTCACAGGCCCTCACTGGCCCTCGTTAGCATGACTGCATTCCTTCCCCGATCCTGCAATTCCTGGCGGAATCTGTGGCACACTGGTGGCTCCTGCTCTTCTTTGTGTGCGCAGTAACGAAGCCTGTGGCAAGTAGCGTTGGAAGCAGAATGCCCGCACTCTGGACCGTGCCGGACAGATGTTTGAGTGTTTGGCCGCCTCGGTTGATTCCCAGCGAGTGGACCGGTGGTCAGCTGGACCCACCTGCGTGCCTGTCGTCGTCCGGTGGAGCGGGCAAGTGGGCGGCTCCAATGTGCCGCAGTGTCTGGCGTCTCAATGGCACATGATGCCGGGCAGGATGCAGGGGCAGAATGCAGGGGCAGAATGCAGTGGCACGCGTTCGGGATGCAGTGGAGAGAAGCTGAGAGAGGCCCGGCTATAATCGCTGCGCAGCGTCGAGATGTAGTCCTTGGAGCTTGCTGACCGCAGCCTCTGCGTTCCAGCGCTTCCTGCAGTCGACGCCGTCGACGCCCGTGTCGCCGTCAGCGCTGATCCCGCACCACCTGCACCACCCCCCATCGTCTAGTGGGACGGGGCGGCCAAAAGTCGCCACGCCGGCGATCAACACGGACGAGATCGAGCACATCGACAAGCCGGGCGAGGAGGAGTCAAGAATCGGCAAGGGATGGTTGGGAGATGTTGACGGGTACGTACAGGCAGCGCGCTGGCGCTGCCACTGAACTTCACAACCCACATGATTCAATATGCTGACGACCGCAGCGGTGTCCCGGAAACTGTGCGTACTAACAAGGGCGGTGCCACCATGACGTGGCATCGCAATTATTTTTACACTCATAGAGCAATTACTGACCCAACGTAGATGCGCACCGACGAGTCCGTCACTATGCGCATGGACATTCACGGCACGCCTGCCGAGAACCTGCAGCGGCTCATCACCGACTGCGGCGTGTCGCCGCACAAGGTGCAGGAGCTTATTCAGGAGCTGCCGCCGAAACCGTTTGCAGACCGGCTCATTGACTGGTTCTTCAGCAACTTGAATCTCGTCCGGTATCCCATTGACGAGCGGTTGTTTCGGATATGTAAGTGTTGTTGAGATTGCGGCCGCTAGGCCGCCATCGAGACCTCGATTGTAACCTCCAAAGTGACAGGGATGGCGATGTGGTTCCTGTCGGGGTGGTGTCGATGGCACCTCCAGCTCTTTAACGAGGTGGCGGTGGCTGTGTGGCCGTCTGAGCATGGCCAGAAAATTATGAGGACTGAGCTAACCTCGAGCGTACGAAGACCTGTACAACAAGACGACGTCGGTTGACCCGGCAAACGTGCGCGCGCTCCCGCTTGTCTTCATTGTGCTCGCGATGGCGGTGCGGCTGGTGCCGGAGGGCTGGGCAGGGGACGAGAACACGCGCAAGATTTCCTCGCTGCGGATGTACTGGAGCTGTAAGTTTACCAATTATTTCCTCTTATCTTAAGAACCACCGGGAACCGTGAAATTGACTTGCAGCCCGGCGCAGCATCCTGATCGCGACAGCGCTGCAGTCCGAATCCATCGAGCTCGTCGTGACCCGCCTCCTCTCAGCCATGTACCTCGTGCAGATCCACGACCGGCGGCTGACAGAGTGCTGGTCCCAGCTCGGCGCCAGTTTGCGCACAGCACAGGCGATTGGCCTGCACCGTGACGGCACGAAGCTGGGTCTCGACCCGTTCCAGACGGAATACAGGCGAAGGCTGTGGAGTTACCTCTACCATGCGGACAGGCTTTATTCGCTGATCCTGGGTCGGCCGCCGAGTATCTCGGACGCGTACACTGATGCCCTGTAAGTCGAGCGAGGAGTGCGCAGCGACGAGCCGCAGCACACGCTGCCCCCTTCTTCTTATATTTCCCATAGCCTCCATACTGACCCCAGCCCACCGTCTAACGTCGATCTGAACGAGTACGACCTGCACAACGCGCATGCCCCGCTGCCGCAGCCGAAACCGCTCTCAGAACCTACCACAGCGACCTTCCTGATCCTGCGCCGGCAGTTGTCCGCCATCATCGGGCGGATCGTGCACCACTTCCAGAAGTTGAACGAGCCGGCGCAGTACGCGGACGTGCAGCGTCTGCAAGAGGAGCTGGACCAGTTCACGCAGAGTCTGCCGCCGCATTTCCGGATGAAGGATGCGGACAAGTCGCTGGACAAGCGTGAGTCGCGCCGGCCCAACTGTAGCTGACAACAGAACACTTCTGGCTCCCCGTGCACCGCTTCACGCTCCTGACCGAGGTCCTCGTAACCACGATCATCCTGCACCGGCCTTGGCTGCTCCGCCGCCTCAGTTCGAACCGCTACTCTTCTAGCCGCGTGGCGTGTTTCGAGTCGGCCAAGCTCGACTTCGAGATCCGGCAGAGCTTCGCGCAGGAAGTGCCCAACTCACACATGTACAGTGCGACAGGGCCGTTCAAGATGTTCAATTCTGCCATGATTGCGGGCATATCCGCCATCATCGACCCGCGCGGCGCCGACAGCGAGCAGATGCGCCGCATCCTGAGTACTTTCTTGCGGCAGCATCCGCTCGAGGAGATCGAGACGCTGGACGAGACGACCAAGAAGGAGGTCTCTATCATCCACACTCTCAGTCGCCGGGCCGCGCAGATCTTCGAGGACACGATGGGTCCCGGAGAGCTGAATGCGCAGGACAAGGACAGCGTCGCGCTGCTGCTTGGCCTCCGGCAGGGTGAGGATCCGACCGCGCCGCCGCCGACGCCGGCTGCTGGGCATGTGCGCCGCCCGACGCAGAGCTGGACAAAGTACATCACAGGATACGGGCAGCCGGCGGCCGTGCAGCCCTCTCCCGCCAGTAGCGAGGGCGAGGACCACAGCCAAAGACTGCTGGACCAGTGGCTAGCCCAGAACAGCATGGACGCCGTCGTCCCCTTCAGTCCTTCCGTCAACTTCGGGTTCCCGAATATTCCGCAGCCGCTCAACCCAGGTCTCACGCCGATGCCCTTTTCGCCGGCCGGCTTTAACCCTCCCCACTCTACTCCTGGACCCTCTCATGGCCCTGGGCACGGGGGAGGGCCAGGAGGGCCAGGAGGACAAGGGCAAGGGCAAGGCGTGGGCACGCCGATGGCGGGCGGAGGCTTCGTGTGGGGCACAGAAGAACATGTGCACCAGGAACTCCCCACTGGACTGGACGGCACCGTCCTCGGCGTCGGTACTGTGAATGCGGAAGGCAGGGAGAACGACGAGTACTGGAACACGCTGATTGATGGGATCTTGGGCGGGCCGGGGATGCCGCCGTCTCACCCTGCGCAATGAGCGAGCGCAGCGAGCACAGCGAGCACAGCGAGCACGAGTTGAGCCAGCCTTGGCTTGACGGGCTGTTGCGCACAGTAGGTGGGCTGGAGAAGAGGGAGTGACGAGAGGGAGTGATGAGAGAGTAAAGGGTAGAGGGGGATTAGAGACCAGATAGAGGGGTCAGCAGACACATATGTACATAACAGCAGCGTACGATGCACACAATGAGCTTCTCGCGATGGCGACTCACCTCCTCACTATCCCGCCGCACTCATGGCCTCAGGCCAAGCCACACCCCACCTCCATCCATGACTCTGACAGTGGGCTCTCCTCACCTGATGGATCGACGCCCCACGTTTTTCAGTGTCTGCGCACGGCTTGCTCACGGCTTGCTCACGGCTTGCTCACGGCTTGCTCACGGCTTGCTCACAGCCGGCGCTCTCGGCGCTCTTTCTGACCCACACCCTAGCTCCGCTCGACTACATGCGCTGAAGCTGCACTGAAGCTACGCTCCGGCGCTGACGCGCCTCCGCTCGAGCGTGTTTGTACAAGCCCTCAGGCCATGCATGCCATGATACAGTTACATTGCTCAACGCTCGTGTATATCGTAAAGTTAATCATTAGAGCGCCCCGGGCGACTCGCATTCCAGGGGCGACTCGCACTCGACGACTCGGTCTGTCTCCACAGGCGACTCAACGACGCCCGCCTCATCCGGCTGAACTGTGCATCCTGCGGATCCTGCGGGCCCTGCGGACCCGGCGGACCCGGCGGACCCGGCAGACCCGGCAGGCTCGACAGCGACTTCGACGACCTCGACAACTTGCGTCGGACCAGCAGTCGAGACCGGCGTCGTGTTGATGCTGAGTCTTTCCTTCTTGCCCCTTACTGGACTCTGCTTCCCCTTGGCGCTGACATCGCTTGGGGTGGAAGTGGAGGGAGGATCGGGGTCGGCGATAGGAGTCCGTGACTCGGCAGCTGGCGACGCGCCGACGTTACTCGCGCCAGCGGTAGACGGGGAGATGTTCACGCGCCGAACATAGTCTGCGAGTCGGTTTCGCTTGGGCGAGGAAACGGCCGGAGCGCCGACGTCGCGCATCTTGGCGGGGGAGAGGGTCAGCCCTGTGGAACTGGCGCGTTTCGAGGGCGAGATCCGCTCCGGCGTTGAAGGGGTGGCGTCGAGCGGCGATGAGGCAATGGGCGATGTGGCTAGTGGGGAGGCGCACTCGACGGGGGACATGCACTCGACGGGCGAGGATACCATCTCGGGCGACGCAGCCATGACTGGTGACGCGACCAGTTCCGGCGAGGCGACCATCTCGGGGGAAGCGGCCATTACTGGTGACTGCACCATGTCCGGGGACGCCATCACTGGCGACGCAACCGGTTCAACAGTCTCACCGGCCTTCTCCATCGGGTCCAGCGCCACGTCCATCGACGATCCGGGGCTCTCAACGAGTTCCGGGCTGTGGCCGTCCCCAACCAGCCTTCCGGACAGGATACGCGGGGGCTCGCGTTCTTCTCCCTCCTCGCTGAGCGCGTACGAGTCCATGGACCCCGTGTTCATCGATGCTGAGCGCGACATGCTCAACCTGTTCAGACCCAAACGACGCATCTTCTGCACGGCGCGGATGACCGTGAACACACGCTTCAGAGACGTGATGGCGCTGTTGATCTCCTCGTCGGTCGGCTCCTCGAACACCTTGCCGTAGAGGAAGAGGTTCTCCTCCTCAGACATCATGGGCTGCTCGCCCCAGGCGGTCACGAAGTTGTTGCGCCGGATGTCTTCCATGGTCGCGCGGCGCTCGGGGTCCTTGCACAGCATGCCTGTTACGAGGCTCTTCAGGGCCGGGTTCCAATCGTCTGGGATGACCGGGTCCGTCTCCCGCACGAGCGTGAAGAGCTCGATCGTGTTGGACGCGTTGAACGGGAGGCGGCCCGTCAGCATGCAGTAGAGCGTCACGCCTGGGAGTCAGCTTGTCAGCCTGAGTGCCACAGCTGTGGTGGTTGAACCACGCACCTAGAGCCCAGATGTCCACCGCCTTGCCGTGGATTTCCATGCTCGACACCGTGAAGCTCTCCGGCGAGAGGTATGCCGGGCTTCCGCCCGTGGTCTTGATACGGTCGTCGTCGGTCGTCGCAAAGATCTCAGAAACGCCAAAGTCAGCGAGCTTGACCATCGTGCGGTCAGAGTTGAACAGCAAGTTATCCGGCTTGATCTGAACGTTAGCCCCAGAACATCAGCATAACGTACATCGCGGTGCGCGACGCCGTTCGCGTGCAAGTACTCGAGACCGAGACAGATCTGGCGGAAGTACTCGCGCGTGCACTCCTGCGAGAAGGGCGGCTTGGCGTCCTTGTCGTCCTGGCCCAGCTTGACATTCATGAGCACGCCTCCGGGCAGATACTCCAGCACGAGGAACAGAGAGTCGGCGTTCTGTACAGATATAGCTTCGAACAGGTGAACCACCTAAACATCAGTATCTCACTCAGGCGCACAACCAGGTGTGACATACGTTCGGGTGACTGGTGTAAGCTTCGCAAGAAGGCATAGACTCACTCGAGCTTCTTCATGACCGCGATCTCCTTCCTAATGAGGAACAGCGGGTCGTCCTTCAGTTTCTTCTCAATGTCGTCGTCGCCGCCGCCGTACACGAAGTCCATGGCCGGTCCGTCTCCCGGCTTCCTCTCCGCGGCACCGGGGCGCGGCCGCCTCCGACGGTCGCGGAACGCCTTGGCCTGGCGTTCCTGCAATGCCTGCTGTTTCAGGCGCGACTTTGAGAATTCCTTTACAGCCTGCGTGTCAGCGAGGGTTCGTTCCGAGAACGTGGGTGGAGGGAAGAAGGGCAGGGAGAAGGAGGACGGGGAAGGAGGGGAGGAAGGCGTGCGAGGCCTTGCTGCCTTGCGGCCTCGGGGCGACTTACATATTCGATTCCGGTCCCCACGTCGATAGCGTGCTCGACCGAAGCGTACGAGCCCTTGCCCAACGTCTTGCCGAGGCGGTACTGGTTGACCATGCGCTGTCCGTCGACCGTGCTCCTCGTTTCGCCATAGATTGTCTCTCGGACGCGGTGCGTCGAGCTCTCTCGCCTGTGTCTTCTCTCCTTGTTCGGGAGCTGCGGCCTGCTCGCGTCTTGCGTGCCGGCGGACGGAGAGGGGATGCGGGGCATGTACACTCTCGGGGAGCTGGGCGTCGGGGCCGGGTTTGCGACGAGGCTGCTCAGACTCTTCCCCGTCGGGAGTGAGTCGTATGGCGCGGCGGTGGTCGAGTTCGCAGAGTTGCCCCGCGACACACTCAGCGGCGCGGGCACGTTCATGCTATGTTGTGCCGGCGTATGCACGAAACTCGAACTTGCCGTCGACGCCGTCTCGACGTCTTCGCCCGGCGACTCGTACTCCTCCGGCTCCTCTAAGATTTGCACTTCACTCGGCACGGCGGATCCACCCAGCAGCGGGTTGTCGACGGGCGTCACGGGCGTAGGGGGCGACACGATGGTAGCGGGCGGCCCGCCGGGGGGGAGCAGGAGGCTGGGCCGGGGCCAGTTCGGCGCAGCCTTGGCCTGCGTGGTCGAGGCTGGGACGGTCTGGGCGGTGGAGTCGGTAGTCAAGGCGGGTCCTTGAGGTGCGGGTGCGGGAGGTGGTGCGGGGTTGTCCATTGTTGTTGTGTTAGGCATGTCGAGTCAAGAGGGGGACATGGTCGAGTGGACAGAGTCGAGAAGGAAGATGGGAGGAAGGAGTGCGAGTGAGTGCGAGTAGTGCTAATACAAGGACAAAGTCAGAATGGGATTGAGTTTGGTGGATATGATTGAATGCGAGGCTAGAGGATGAGTTGCGGTGTGGGTCACGATGGACGGTCTCGAGACAGGCGTTCCTGAGATCAGGTCAGGTCAGGTCAGGTCAGGTCAGGTCAGGTCAGGTTCACCAAAGCATCAAGGGTCAAAAGTCTGGCATGCAACAACACCGAAAGGTCAAGCGGGCATGCGGGCATGCGTACGGCGCCGTGTGCAAGATGCAAGAGCTGCAGCAGGAACACGAGAGCTAGCAGAGCGAGAGCGGTAGCGATGCAGCCGACACGACACGACACAACACGACACGACACGGTGCGATGCGTTGTTCTCTGCTCTACCACGGCTATGATGGGCGCGCCTTTGCTGACGTGCTGACGCCAAAGGCCCCAGCGCGCCCAGCATCCCAGTAGTCCCAGTCGCAGCATTGCAGGACATGCGCATCGTGTGTGCTCCTTGCCTTGCACTAGCTTGCAGCCGGCGGCTGATGCTTCGACCCTGCACACTAATCTCATGCGCGACCCTTGCATCACAGGTCACAGACGCAACTGAATCAATCGAATCGCCTGACAGGCTTCGTCATGCATCCCCCCCTTCATCCCCCCGATCCCCGTATAGTGGACACACCTTCCGAGACGTCGTACTCTCAGCCCCTCGACCCCTGCTCCCCTGCTCCCCTGCTCCCCTCATGTCAGACTCAAGACTCACCCAGATCTCTCACTTGTCTGGACTCTGATCACCCACCCCCTTCTGTAGCAACACACTCCAACACTACTCCGGCACATCGGACCTGGTGTGTCGTGTTTGTTGTTGTGAAACTGCATCACTACTTGCTTTACCTCGTATCGACTTGACTTCCGACTGCATACACCCACCCGACCCGGGATTACGATTGACCCTGCGAATGCTAACGGATGCTAACGAAAGCGTAATTATAGAAACTCCTGGACTAAGTCTTATGTACAGCACAACCAACCCCCAACAACGCGGACAAGACAACTAAAGCTGTGACTCCCCAACTACTCTCAACTCTGATCCGACCAAGGTCGAGACCCTCGGCGACCCCTTTCGACGTTCCATCCGACCATCACTTAATCACCGTTAGTCAGATTCCAGCCCACGTCCGATCATCAAACCCGAATTCCAGTGCCGCCTCCACCCGCCCTTGCCTGCCAGAGCCTGCTCCGTCCTCCGCAGCCATTACAGCATCCAACGACACGCAACCGAGCAACAACGCTCAAATCTCGGTGCCGGTGAATCAGTGTCCAGCGATCCAGCCCCGTAGCGCCGTGCCGTGTGCTTGGCCCACCGTGCCCTCCGAGCCCGGCCAGGCCACCAGGAACTCGGCCGCAGCCTAGGAACAGCACCGCACCAGCGGTCGGGGCTCGGCACGTCGCCCGTGCCTCACTTGTAGACGAGCATGTCCGTCTCCTCGTCATACTGCGGCGGCAGCATGGGCAGGTGCGGGTCCCACTTGCCGAGCATGCACGGCGAGAACGCGGCCATCATGGCGTACGTGTGGTTGTAGGACATGGTGACGGCGGCGTCGACGCCGGGGCGGAAGCTCAGGTCGAGCAGCGTGCGCACAATGCCGAGCACGTCGTGTAACGGGGGGAAGGCGAAGGGGCGCAGCCTGAACGTGGGCAGAGTCGCGATGGCCTGTGCGTCAGTTCGTCAGTTCGTCAGTTCTGCCGGGTGGGATAGGAGAGCAGGTGGTGTGATGTGGGGAAGCGGAGGAGTGGTGGTGCGCACGAGGGTGCTGATCGCGGGGGCGGGGCAGATCGCGGGGGAGGCGCTCCGGGGTGATGCGCGTGAAGATGCGGGTGTCACAGGCCTGTGACAAGGTGAATCATCTTGGCACCCCGATGCTCGCGCCAAGACAAACAAACTCGCCACTCACCTCGTGGTAGACCTCCTCGGCCCAGCCGTTCGTTTCCCGTCGCCACTCGTCCACAGTCGCGTGCAGTGTGTTCTCGCTGCTTCTTCGGCGCATCCGCGCAACGGCGCCGGGGAGGCCGGGCTTGAGGAGCGGGCGGGCCTTGATGTTCCTTGTGGGCGTCAGTGCCTGCCTCCCTTCTGCGCCTTCCTTCCTTCCCGTGTCTTATCGGCAAGCCCATTGCACGGCACTCACATCTCGTAGACGCGGTCAAACACAGCGAGCGTGAGGCAGTCCCCGTCGATGATGTCCCACTGGCCGCACCTCTGCGCATGGAGCCAGCTCCTGCTCGCGAGGCGCGCCGCCTCAAGCGCGCGCGCCAGCCAGTCCTCCCTCTCTCCGGTGTACGGGAAGAAGTTCTTCGTGACCCAGGGCTCGCGTTGGCGGCGGGGGAACGTCTTTGTCGAGCGCCAGGGGAGTTTCCGCCGCTTCTTGTGGCCGGAGGAGGTTGAAGGAGTGGGTGAATGGAGGGAGCGAACGCGATGGAGGTCATTGAAGTCGCTGCTGGGACGAGGCGAGAGGGCCGACGTCGGGGTGGAAATGTCGACGGTCATGTTGGGGATGGACTTTGTTAGGTCGTGATGCGGAGTAACATTGCGAGTGGTGATGAGGAGAGGGGAAGGCGAGGACGGGCGAGAGTAAGGGATGCGGGGATGTGGACAATAACAAGGCTCTGGGCGTGACCAGGCCAACGTCCCGACGCGGACGCCCGACACGCCAGACTTGGGGCCCGCGTTCCTCAGCACAGCCTGCCAAGCCTGGGGGATCAGTGCCGGTGATGAGCGGTCGGACATTGTGAGCACATGGTGTTAGCGGGGTTCAAGGCGGCGAAGGTGAGCTAGCGTGCGACGAAGAGGCATGGAGTGAATGGGAGGACGAGGATTGCTTGTCGATGTGCGTTGCAGAAGTGAGGCGTGGGAGGCAGCCATGGTAGCCATGGTGGTCTTGGCAAAGTGGACGATTCTGGCAGCAGGTCATATGCCGGGCGTTGGTAGAGAGTTGGTGGCGAGGACGGGCCGTGCGCGATCAATGGCAGCGCGCATCACACGACCCGCCGCCATCACCACATTCCTCCCCAATCTCCCCCTGGACAGCAACTCGTGACCTCGTATCCCGATCTTATCCCCGCTCGCCTACTCTGATCACCCGACTCTCCTCCCCGCATCGGAGTATCCCACGTCTGTCCCGTCTCTTGCATCTCATGGCTTGCAACCACTTCGACATTTCTTTCGTTCGCTCGCTCGCTCGCCTAACATGCCCTAACATTTCCACGGGCCTATGAGCAGCCAGAGATAACGATTGCGCCTTCGACCAGATGTCGGATATCGCCGAGCACGCGCAACGTGCCTGGCAAAGCTCGTGACTGTCTTGCTCTCTGGTGACATCGTTCGGCTCATTTTCATCAGCTAGACAGCTGGCATGTTCATTGTCTAGCTGCTCTATCACGCAATTCACGTGGGTCAGCACTAGTCCACTCACCATTGACGGACATGACCGAGACCGAGGGCTCACTCGCGCAGGCATCTTTCGAAATGCGGGCGCAGAGATCGAACGACGAGGTGGTTGGGGGCGTCGAGCTGGAGGATACTTAAGAGCTGGTCTCGGCTGGAAGAAAACCTCATCACCAGCAGGACGCAACGATTCCTACGACATCATGACCACCCAGACCGAGACTCAGATCACGGCCGCCGACGCTCCCTCCAAGGTCGTCGGCTCGATCGCTACCCGCGCCTCCTACGAGCCGCTGTCTCGCAACAACTCGCTCGACGTCCACGAGCACCACAGCGTCACGCCCCACATCGGCGAGGAGTTTCCAAAGGTGCAGCTCTCCGAGCTCCTCGCCTCCCCCGACGCCGACAAGCTGATCGCCGACCTCGCCGTGCTGGTCAGTGAGCGCGGCGTCGCCTTCTTCCGCGCGCAGGACCTCTCCCTGGAGGACCAGAAGAAGCTGGGCCGGAAGCTCGGCGAGCTGTCCGGCAAGCCCGCCGAGTCGGGCCTGCACATCCACCCGACGACGCACGCGGGTGCGAAGAAGGGCGACGAGATCTCGGTAATCAGTTCCGAGACCTTCGACCCGTACTCCGACAACGACCGTTCGCTCTTGGCGTCTGGCGGCTGGCACAGCGACATCACCTTCGAGCCTGTTCCCTCCGACTACGCGATTCTCAAGGTGCACACCTCCCCCGAGACGGGCGGCGACACGCTCTGGGCCTCCGGCTATGAGGCTTATTCGCGCTTGAGCCCGACGTTCCGTGACTTCCTCGAGGGCAAGAAGGCAGTGCACGAGGCAAAGTTCTTCGAGCGCGTCGCCCAGAGCCGCGGCCACACGCTCCGCGACGAAGTGCGCGGCCACGAGGCCAACCGCGGCGCCGAGCTCAGCGCCGTGCACCCCGTCGTGCGCGTGAATCCCGTCACGGGCTGGAAGGGGCTGTACGTGAACCCGGCGTTCACGCGGCGCATCCTCGGCGTCACGAGGGATGAGTCTGACCTCCTGCTGAACCACCTCTACACTCTCGTCAGCCGCAACCACGACCTCCAGGTGCGCTTCAACTGGACGACGTACGACAAGGAGTCGGGGCTGGGCGACATCGCAATCTGGGACAACAGGTCCACGTTCCACACGGCTACGCAGGACTACGGCCGCCAGCTGCGTGTTGGAGACAGGGTTGTGAGCCTGGGTGAAAAGCCGTATTACTCCAAGGACGGGAGGGAGAGGCGCGAGGCCCTCGGTCTCGGCGCGGGGCCGGCGGAGCGCAACCTCGGCCAGATCGCGCTGCAGCTCCACGGCGTCAAGATTGCCGAGTAAGCGGCGACACCACATGGGCCATACTCTCGATCACATGGGGTGACGAACGTAGTTGTACATAACAGTAGTAACGAAGGAATGAATAACAGCTTCACACATACCATCTGTCCAGATCGCATAGCAACGACGCAAAGGAGGACAGGGGCGCAGTGATAACCACGAGGAGCGAACGCACGTGCCTCCTCCGTTACAAGTTGCTGTCGATCGCAATCCTCCTGCTCCGTCGGAGTCCGCTTCTTCTGCTGTATTGGACTAGTCCGAAAGCATGTTTCCGTGCATGCCGCCGTTCACGCGGGAGTCGAACCACCCCTCTCCGACGTATTTATAGCAACGTCCTGTTGCTTCGATGACGTAAGCCGCTCTCCTCCTCTCCTCCCCGCTCATATCGCTTGGTCAGGTACTGTGCGCGCGTCCGAGGCACCCGAAACCGACTCTCCGACTCTGACCCCTCCGCGCTCCGGGACACCCCTCCCCCTTCTGACAAACTTGACACTGGACTTGTTCTTGCAACTCACACCGATGGGTCACTCGCACTCTGCGCCGTCGGTCCCCTCCCTGGTCCCCGCGAACACATCGATCATGACGCTCCACAACGACGTATCGCTCACGCTTCCCCCGCTGCCGACCGAGACGGACGGGGCGACTGTCGAGGGCGCCGTGACACATGTTGAGATTGTCTCGGGAGGGGGGTTCAAGAACCCCGTCGAGGGCGGTGGGAGTATGCTCACTGTGAGTCCGAGGCCGCAGGGCGCCGAAGGCCGTAGCCCGAGTCCAGACTCTCCGGGGTCTTGCGGATCTCTGAGGCGACCTCTGAGGCTTGGAGCTCCGAGGTTCCAGTTTCATCCCTAGTAGCCGTCTCGCATCGACGATCGCCGAGCCGGAAGTCCTCCCGTCTAGCTCGGGAGTGTGGAACTGGCTGGGTCATCTCCGAGGCTCTGGCTGATTCCAAGCTCTGATCTGGACAGCTCGAGGATATCATAGTTGCAGGCGCAGAGAAGCTCGAGGAACGCAGAATACCCTGATAAGCAGTGAAGCTGACATGCAGCGGTGGCTCAACCCCGAATCCCTCGGTGAGCCGCTCAACCTCATCGTCTCGGGGGCTAGCGACAAGGAAGTGCTCGTGGACCAGAAGCTCAAAGGCGGGTTCCGGAATTACATGCTGTAAGTCTCAGCGCGGAGCGCTGCATCAAATCCTCCCTCAACCTCCTCGCCCAACCTCCTCGCCCCTCTGCACCTTCTAGTGGCGCGCTGGACCACTCGTGCACTCGCGCCCGCTTCGCGGTCGCTAACCACAGGTCCGGCTACATGTCCGACGAAGCCTTCGGCCTGCACCTGGGCGACCCGCAGCTCGCGGACCTGGGCGACGGGAAGGGACCGCAGAAGCAAACCCGCGAGCTGCGGCACAACTACGGCGAGGTCATCCTCGGCACGCTGACCGAAACCCTTATCGGCGGCAACCACCTCCGGTACTGGAAGCAGGACGGGACGAACGCGTACTTCCTCGCCGCCAGCGCCGAGAAGAACGTCCAGGAACACCACGACATTGTCCCCGATGGCTATGACCTGGGCCGAGACCAGTTCGTTGGAAAGCTTGTCGGGTATGACCTGAAGGGCAAGCCGAAGGCGGGGGATACTTTCAAGGGCGAAAGCCACGCGCTGGGGTGGACGTACGAGACGAGTGTCGAGTATGTCGACGGACTGCTTGCTGTTGACCAGGGTGAGTGACAGGTCTCGCAGCCACGCCAGGTGGCAGGGGAGAAGCATACTCGCTCCGCTCGTGCTAACAGCAGCCACCATTAACCACCACGACACGGTCAGCATCGACGGGAAGACGACCGACGGCCTGGTCGCCGTATTGACAGTGCGCATCAAGAAGCGTGGCATCCTCTAATTATAACGACGTAATGACAATGTGACGAGTATCTGACCTAGTTCTGCGCGCCGCCTTGCTGAGCCGTGACGGCCCTATAATCGAAGAGGGCGGGGACGAAGCGCTCCTCGTCAATCACGTAGCCGCTAGGCACTCCTATGCCGCCGGTGCCGCCGGTGCCGCCGTTCCCACCGCTGCTTCCGTCGCCGCCGGCGCCGCCGCTGCCCTCGATGCCGCTGCTGTCGCTTTCGGCGCCAGCGCCGGCAGCAACGAAGCAGCGCTGCAGCGCCCAGTGATACTCCTTCGGCACGGCCGCGAATGTCCCCGCGTCCCATGACAGAGGACAATAGGCTCCCGCGTCGCCGCGGGACATAGCTCGGACAGCGGCGTGTGCGAGGTCCGGGCTCCCAAGCTCTGCGGCTGTGACAAACGTCGCGAGTGTGTCCTGCGCCGCTGTCCGGGTACTTCCCAGCGCCTCAGTGATGGCAAGCAGGATCTCCCCCTGAACCGGGAACTCGTACCGGTGCGCCAATCTCAGGACGGGCAATAGGCGGTCAAGACCAGCGCTCGCGAGTGAGAGGTCACGAGATGGACTCGGGGAGGGACTGACGCTGGCGCTGGCGGAGGGGAGGGAGGACAGGGACGAGCCATGGCGCGAGTCAGACCCCGACCCGGAGATGCCGGGCGATATGGAGTGGGAGAGCGACAGGCCCTGCGTCGCGAGCGGCGATGTGACGGGGGGCGAG
Source organism: Trichosporon faecale (assembly GCA_039545375.1). Taxonomy (NCBI): domain Eukaryota; kingdom Fungi; phylum Basidiomycota; class Tremellomycetes; order Trichosporonales; family Trichosporonaceae; genus Trichosporon; species Trichosporon faecale. The sequence goes on along the minus strand of BCLU01000003.1, from coordinate 2,339,839 downwards.
AGGGAGGACGAGGTCGACGCCGAGCGCGACGCGAGCGTCGACTCGGAGCCTAGGCCAGAGTCGAGCCCCGATCCGCTGTCTGGTGACAGGATCGTGGGCCTTGGAACGCCAGCAGCAGCTTCCGTGGCCAGGTTCGCGCTCTGGAAGTCCAGCAGGAGGTGGACCGCCTTCTCGTCCGCGTACGTCTCGGCCAGCTGGATCACGCGTGTGTGCTGGGCTACGGCGTACAACGTACTTATGTGTTAGTACTGATGATGAATGGCAACTTACGATCCGTGCAGATGCTGCCGGGCTATGCGGAACTTGACCCCGTCGGATGAGTGCAGCTCCCACTCGCCTGAAGCGAAGTAGCGGTTGCTGACTACTTCGACGTCCTCTGTCGCTGCGGCTGGGGCATCGCTGCCGTTCAAAAGTGTGCTGTCCGGGATCGTCATGGCCGTGCTCGCTTGTCGATCGTTGCGATCGTCGTGAAGTGTGGCGCTGATCAGTTAAGGAATGAGGCGGAAGGTGTGGTATGAAGCAAGCGACAGCTGGAAGGAATGCAGGGGCACGCGGGAGATAAGGCGTTGGTGAACGGGGGTTGGTTATAAAGAGCACCAGAAAGGAGCTAGGGGTGCTAAAAGCAGCCCGGGACGCCGCCGACGATGATCGCGATAAGCTCGTTGCTCTGGGTCGCGATGACGTCTGGCAGCTCTTGCCCTCTCTCGGATCGAAGGTGTGGTCTGGAGCCGTCGGTCCGTCTGGCGGGGAATGAAGAGTACGTAGAGGAGCATAGAAGGGGAGAGAGAGAGAGAGAGAGAGACAGCGAAAGACGAACCCACAACACGCCTCGCGCAGCAGGCAACAAGGAACACTAACTCGGACCGAGAGTGTGATGGCTCAAGCACTAACGCATAGCAGGAGTTGAGGGCGGTGCTGCGCTTTCAGTCATACGCTTTTATTCGCTGTTCGCGGCGGCGTGCTGTTCGCCTCCCGAGCGCCCGGGACTGAGCGGCGCCGGACTAGTCCCCGTGGCGAACGGTAGTTGGGCGTCACTGGCGTAACGAGCGGTAGAGGCGGCAAGCCTGCGGTAGGCCTGCGGTAGCGGCAGTAGTGAGCGGTAGCGGGGTGAGAGAGATCTGACCAGCGGCGCCAACGTCCCTAGCCCGCAGAGCCGGCGCTGGGCAGGCGCTACGTGCTGCGCATCCTACGCCGCTTGTCTCTGCGCCTATGACATTGCTGCGGGTAGCATCTAGAGGCAACGCGTTGCACTGACACCAGTGCTTCCAGCGGGGATGCCTGGTCAGCAAGATCTACGCCACATCGCGCTCTCCCCCACTCAGCCTTCAACATCTGAGCCACAACAGCTGAAGGTGCTCGCTGTTCGGGACCGAGTCCCTCAACGTCACGACCCTCTTCCTATACCGAGGACCGCGGGAGATCTGGGCGCAGCTCGATACCGGCGGAAGACACTAGGCCAGATTGGCCATTCAGCTACGTTGGGCGGCATGATCCGTTGCCCTGCGAAAACACTAATTGCCGGGTCACTGCCGGTTCTAAGGCTGACCCGCAGCTCTGTGAGTGCTGAGAGATACGAGAGCGGCAGACGGGACAGGGCAAACACGGCTAACGGGCTGCTATTAGTCAGACAGACTGTAACTAGGCGGCGAGGTCCCCGCTGCTCGTTGCTCGTTGCGTCATGCCCTTCCAGTGACAACGAGGTGTGCATGGATCATTGCTCAGCTGGCTGGGTTTCTCGGGTCCGTACCCAGCACCTTGATGCATCAGGAACGACAGATATCGCCCTCGGAGCTCGGAGTGCCTTCGGCTTGACCGAGAAACGGCGACGCAGTCCGCATCCGGTGTGCCGTGCCGAGGTATGCCACAGTGATCGGCGTGCCTCAGCGATCACTTGTGGTATGCTTGGCACTGCCAACAACCCACGTATCCATCGACAGTAGCTCAGTAGGCGTTCCAGAGCTCTTCAGGCTAGTGTGCACGCGGTCGGGCAGTGATTCGGACATTGGCCGGCCTTCGGGCGCTTCATTAGTCTTGTCGGGTCACTGCGTTGACTGTGTCACTGGCTTACTGTCGTCCCTCCGGCTCTGATAGCTCTGTCCCCGACGCGCCCAACGTCCGCGAGTCACAAGCACAGAGCGCAGCTTCGGACCGACGGTCTCGTCAGCCGACACTCCGGACCGAACGCAAGCAGCCTGGCAGCCCGTTGCTCGCTTACTCTCTTGCCTGTCGCACTACTGAGTCCAACGGTGCCGGGACGTCAATGGCGCAGACCACCTCACCTGTCGCGGTGAAGAGCCGGAGGCGCTATGGCTAGTTGCTCCGCGATACCGAGCCAGAACGGGAAACTGTAGTTCCCAACGCAACTGGAACCTCAGTTCAGATTACACTGTTCCACGACGAAGAGGCTGTCGCAGCTCTCGTTGGCAAGCGCTCCGCGCCCTGCTCCGCCTCGTGACGTCCGCTGGACGTCCTCGGTGCTCGACCGCGGAGTGCCTCTATCCCTGCCAACCAACAGCACGCGAGTCTACCGCGCCGGGGACACCTCGGGCATCCCTCGCCCACTGGCTCTGCCAAAGCGGGCTCACCGTCGGAGACGTGTGGCGAGCGCAGAGCCCTACAGCCTCCCCAGGCGGCCATTGTCTCGACCTCTCCGCTGTCCGTTCACTGGTCGTCGTAAAGCAGCGTTTATCCCTATTGTATGCATTGCGAAGTATGTGGCAGTGAAGCTAGACAGTGTAGTCACAAGGTCTATTTTGTACTCTACAGAAGGTGTAGACTGGCAAGATATGGTTTAGACAAGAGCTCGAATCTAAACACAGCGGCGCAGCGGCATAGGCCAGCTGGCCAAAGGTGGGTGGTTGCGAAATGGAAAGCGAAGGACTAGATTTTAAATGTGTGCGTTGATGTGGATATGGATAGAGTGTGGATGTGGATAGTGATGAAACGAAACCCCAAGAATTATATGGCCTGGACTCCTGAGCGCGCCCAGAGTGCTGCGTTGGAGCAGCTGATGTTGAAAGAGTAGAGAGGTGATCGCGGCTCCCTTCAGTCGCTGCTCGCTTAGACGACGACCTTCTCGCTCTCGAGCGTGGGCTCGACGCGCTCCTGCGGGATCGGGCGGAGTCCACTAGGCGACGGGGGCTCGGACGCCTTGTCGCTCTCGTCGGCGGCGAGGTCGCGCTTCTCGGTCTTGTGCTGGGTCGAGCTCTCGGCCGGGGTGGAGGTCTCAGACTCGCCGTCGGAGGCGTACGAGTCCGTGTCGGTGTCGTACTTGTCAGACCAGAAGTGCTTCTGGCCCTTGGCGAGGCGCACGGCCCAGGGGGGGAAGAAGCCGCCCTCGATCTTGTACGTCCACGGCTCCTTCTCGTCCTTGTTGGGGGGGCGAATCTTGCCGCGCGTCACTTTCTCGATGACCCAGACCAGCGTGTTGATCAGGATGTAGCTCATGATGCCCGCGATCAGGCCGTAGGCGATCGAGTACGTGAACGGCATCATGACGATGGTCAGGAAGGCGGGGATGCTGTCGCCGAAGTACTTCCAGTTGATGAAGCGCGCCTCGGCGGCCATCTGCGCGCCGACAATGATGAGCGTGCAGCCCGTCGCCCAGGGCGGGAAGGAGGCGAAGATGGGCGCGAAGAAGACGGCGATGAAGAAACAGAAACCAGTCGTCATCGCCGTGATGCCCGTGCGGCCGCCCTCGGAGATACCGGCTCCAGACTCGACGAAGGCCGTCACGGGGGGAACACCGAGGACGGAGCCGATCGAGATACCAAGCGCGTCGACGGTGTACGCGACGGTCGAGTTCTCAAAGTCCTGCGTGCGCTTGTTCAGGAAGCCTCCGAAACGAGCCATCGCGTAGAGGGTTCCGGTAGCGTCGAGGATGTCGACGTACAGGAAGGAGATGAAGGCGAGGCCGAACTGGCCCGCGTGCTCCGACATGTTGAAGTCGATCACGTTGAGCGTGTGCTTGATCGGGTGGAACGTGACGACCTGCTTGAAGAAGTTGAAGCCGTCGTCACCGAGAGGCGTGTGCGGGAAGTACGTGACGGGCGAGTTACGGGGCCACGAGATGATCGAGACGAGCAGGATGCCCGCAATGATGGCGCCCTTGACGCGGTACATCATGAGCATGACGGTGAAGACACCGCCGCAGAAGATACCAAGCCAAAGCGTCGGGTTGCGCATCTTGTCGCTTGACGGGCAGAGGCCGGTCTCCGGGTCCTTCATCGCGGGGTGGCAGCCGGCGAGCTCGATCGGAGTCGCGTCAGCTCCAGTGATCAGACCGATACCAGCCGAGTAGGTCATTCCGATAAGCGTCAAATAGAGACCGATACCGACGGCCGTCGCGAGCTTGATCGAGGCGGGGATGGCACGAGCGAGCCACTGACGGATACCGAGCCACGTGAGGCCGACGAAGACGAAACCCTCAACGAAGACGGCGGCGAGCGCAATCTTGTAGGGAATCAGGCCGGACCCGTGGTATCCGACGACGGTGTAGGCGAAGTACGCGTTCGTGCCCATGCCGGTCGCGAGGCCGATGGGCATGTTGGCGAAAAGACCCATGCAGAAAGTAACCAGAGCAGAGATGGCGGCGGTGGCGGTGACAATGTCGCGCTTCACCTCCTGCACGCACTGCATGTACTCGACGTTGGTGTCGCAGAGGTCGCCCATCGACTCGGGCGGGCACACACAGGGGCCGCCGGACTGCGAGACGATCGACGCGTTCACACTGATGATGTACGCCATCGCGAAGAAGGTCGCGAGGCCGGCGCGGATCTCGTTCGTGAACGTCGTGTTCTTGCGCTCCTTACGCTGGTTTGTCAGCTTATTTGCTCGGCATCCCGCAATCCAGCTCCTCTCTGCCTGTCGCCACCAATGCATACTGCACCGTACCCGAGATGCACGCCAGCACGACCCGCAACTAGTGCGATGCGAGCTCGCCGCGACTAGCTTGGGAACCGGCAGCCGCTCTCATGACGCGAGCCAGAGACCACGCGGGGCGTTTCAGCCAAAATTCTACTCACATGGCCACTTCCCTCGAGGCGGAAGTACTTGCCGAAGTAGGACTGCGCGACGCGCACGTTGAGCTTGTCGAGGAAGCGCATTTTGCTCTTTGCGTTGGGAGCTCGAGGGTGCCGAGCGGCGGATGGGGGTCGTCGGGGGACGAGGGGGGATGAGAGTTAATAAGATAAGTCTGGGATGGATGCAAAGCTTTTCGTCGCGGGTCGCGGGTTGCGGGTCGTAGGTGGCCGGGGACTCTTGGTGCGGGCCAACTTCCGAGTGGTGGGACTCGAGTGGCCGTGTGGAGATTTCGGGCTGTGACTCTGGTCCACCTGCGTACCTGCAGACTTTTGCCGGGGTCTGGCCTGGATGGCCTGAGGCCTGAGCCGCCATGGCCGGAGAGGCCGGAGGACCCGGAGGACGCTTATCGCTGGCTGACATGCCCTGTGGGCTCCACCGCTGGAGAGGATGCCCCTCGTTTGGCTCATGCTCCAGACTTAGGCACTGGGCGTCTTCCAAGCCCAGCTGCCTGGCTCGCCGGGCTTGGTTCCACGGACCCTCTGGTCATCTGCCTGTGCCACCTCGTGAAAGATTACGGTGCGTAGAGCGTAATCTGTAATTTTCAGCGATGGATCACTTATCGGGGCAGCGCCATTTGGCATTGCCAAGCTCAACAGGGACATCCAAAGGAGGGTGATCAAGGGACTATCAGGGACACCACGTGAGATACCCTCAGCTCCCAATCTCACCTCAGCAATCGCCTCAGCTGTTGTGCCTCCAGGCCGGCGACCCACGCCGGACGCAGGAACGGTGTCTAATCCTGGGCATTATCCTGCCCTCCCATCCTGCAAACAAGGGCAGAAATTTCCAAGCAGCTGTAAGGGATGTAGGGATCGACCCATGCTCACGCGCACGTACTCGAGATCTCAACCTTCGTAAAACCTCGGAGCTCGTGAGCTGGGCTTTCTCCTATCCGCCCAAGGACAGTGATTTACGCCGCTCTACACCGTATACCTCCGCCTGACCTGCAGCGAGGCGCCGTCCTCGCCGAGAAAGCGGCAGCCTGGACCATGCGGGCCCCGCGTGCGGCTCATGACTAACCGGGCATCGATCCTATTGCCTATCACGCGACCAGAAGTACAGCTTGCAACGCCGTGCTATCGCTGCTGCTCTACGTCTTATCCGCAGCGTTATCCGAACTCACTCTTCTTATAGCCGCGTTGGGGCTAGCGCCGCTGCATATAGCACGGACTTAGGCACTGCAGCCTATCAAGAAGCAAGAGGTAGAGCCCACTGAAGGCAGGGTTGCTTCGAGACGTTGAAGATGAAACGGAGGACTCAGGTCGGCACACCCTCTCACACACGCACTGACCATAGGTGCCACAGCCTCTCGGGCCTCAGGCTGATGATTGCCTGGTTTCACGATCACAGGAGGAATGTACAGAACACGGCCTTCTTGGGTCTCGTCCTGGCGATCCAGACGAGTGGAAGATCCGGCCGCCCATTTGAGACATCGTGATAAGCGATTCCAGCCGACGGCTTGTGGAGGCGGCTGGATGAGGCGTCCCCGTGAGGGGGCGCGTGACCGCTTGGCATGGCAGGGAAGAAAGGAATGGGTAGATCGGTTGGGCGACGCTTTGGTATATCACTCAACTCACCGTTGACAGAGGGCCATTGACGCTGGGATAGCCCGCTGACATCCTGGGAGTCACGGACGACTTTGATGCGATGATGAGGAAGGACCCTCAGCTAACAGAGGGTAGGCGTAAATGGTTGAGAATGATGGCTTCGGTCTTGTTGAGAGCGTGCATGCTTGACGAAGGAAGGATAGCCTTGACTTTGACTTGGCATCGAAACGACGACTGAAGGAAAAGGGAGAATGGCGAGTAGAAGAGGGGAGGGAGGTGGGTCTGGCGACAGCAGCGGGAAAGTCAGGCGCGTCAGTGATCTCGTCTCCGAAGCGGTGCCTGCAGTCGAACTGGAGGTGGACGATGCGTAGGCCGAGTTGCGTGCAGATGGACAGCGTTCAAGAGAGTAAGAGGTGTGCAACGCTGAGATCTGAGGTCGAGGAAGACACCTAATCATGCGCAGTGAGCACATATCGGCCGCACTAAGGCTCGAGTCGACTGCCGACTGGCCCGCTTGTCTCAGGCGGCGGTGATCTCTCCACATTAGCCACTCACGTTCTCCACTCACCTCACTCGCTCACTGATGAACACCGCTAGGTCAATTGATCGGCGCGCGACTGTCTCCCCCACAGCCCACAAAGTCCAGCTCAATCAGCGGTGATCTCTGTCCCCAGACCGTCGCTCCTCCAGTCAGCTGTCGTGAGTGCTTAGGACTGCCCTACCTTGTCTGAAGGTGGGCCGTTCTCCACTCTCGAAACCCTTCCGCCAGTGACTTTGGACACAGTTTGGGCTGCAGCCGCAACTCCCCTTTCCTGTTTGCACGCATTGCTGTACCCGCCGCATTCGCTTCGCTAGTGCTCGCTCGCCGCCCACTTTACGTGATAGTCATACATGACCTACGAATAACGCAGCACGCCGTCTCATCACGAGACACCGGGTTCAGCAGCCCGGGCGTGGCGAAGAAAGGAGGGTAGGAGGGTAGGGGGTGGGTGGGCGACGCTGCGACGACAGGGCTGCCGCCGGGTCGTCGCCATGGGGTAGAAAGGAAGGTTTGCAGGGTTTTGGGTCCTACGACGCAGGAAGGGGAGCTTAGATCTCCTCCTCCTGCTCGAAGTGCTCCTCCTCGAGGAGCTCGTCGTCGTAGAGCTCGTCGTCGGCAGAGGCCTCCTGGTACTGCATGTACTCCTGGCAGAGGTCGACGAGGTTCGACTCGGCCTCGGAGAACTCGAGCTCGTCCATGCCCTCTCCAGTGTACCAGTGCACGAACGCCTTGCGACGGTACATGGCCGAGAACTGCTCGCCGATACGCTTGAAGAGCGACTGGATCGAGGTCGAGTTGCAGATGAAGGTCGACGACATCTTGAGGCCGCGGGGAGGGATGTCACACTGCGCAGCAGCGACGTTTCCGGGGATCCACTCGACGAAGTAAGCCGAGTTCTTGGCCTGGCGACTGTCAGCTTTGGTATTGCGTGTGGAAGCTGTCGAAGAGAACAGCTGGGGGTTAGGGTGACTCACCTGGACGGTCTGGAGCTGGTCCTCGACCTCCTTCATGGAGACCTTTCCACGGTAGATGCACATGACGGTGAGGTAGCGGCCGTGGCGGGGGTCCGAGGCAGCCATCATGTTCTTGGCGTCGAACATTTGCTGGGTGAGCTCGGGAACCGAGACGGCGCGGTACGAGGCGGAGCCGCGCGAGGTGAGGGGCGCGAAGCCGACCATGAAGAAGTGCAGACGGGGGAAGGGGACCATGTTGACGGCGAGCTTGCGGAGGTCCGAGTTGAGCTGACCGGGGAAACGGAGACAGGTCGTGACACCCGACATGACGACGGAGACGAGGTGGTTCAGGTCGCCGTAGGTAGGGGTCGCGAGCTTGAGGGTACGGAAACAGATGTCGTACAGGGCCTCGTTGTCGATACAGAAGGTCTCGTCCGAGTTCTCAACGAGCTGGTGGACGGAGAGGGTGGCGTTGTAGGGCTCAACGACAGTGTCGGAGACCTTGGGCGAGGGGACGACGGAGAAGGTGCACATCATGCGGTCGGGGTACTCCTCACGGATCTTGGAGATGAGGAGGGTACCCATACCGGCACCGGTACCACCACCGAGCGAGTGGGTGATCTGGAAGCCCTGGAGGCAGTCGCATCCCTCGGCCTCGCGACGAACGACGTCGAGGACCTGGTCGACGAGCTCAGCGCCCTCAGTGTAGTGGCCCTTGGCCCAGTTGTTACCGGCACCCGACTGTCCGAAGACAAAGTTGTCGGGGCGGAACAGAGTGCCGAGGGGACCGCCACGGATCGAGTCCATCGTTCCCGGCTCCAGGTCAATCAAGACGGCGCGGGGAACGTACTTCCCAGCAGCGGCCTCATTGTAGTAAACGTTGATACGCTCGAGCTGAATGTCGTTGGTTCCCTTGTACGAGCCGTCGGCCTGGATGCCGTGCTCATCGGAAACAACCTCCCAGAACTTGGCACCAATCTGGTTACCACACTGGCCGGTCTGAAGGTGGACAATCTCGCGCACTGAACGGGACATGGTGGCCGAGTCAAGCGTATGCGTTTACACGTTGAAGGACGGAGTGAGGGAAGTAGAGGGGAAGGCGATGGGGAGGAGGGAGGGAGGAAGGTGCGGTCGTGACAAACGTGGACACCACAGTGCCAGCGTGCGGGCGAGTAGTGAATGGGAGGTCCAGGAGCAGGAGTGAGTGAGCGGCGGGAAGCATACCACGAAAGGAAGGAGGCGAGGAAGGGCGCAGCGGTAGAGCATTCAAGCGCAGTTAGGGTGACCAACCGACCAGCATGACGAGCATGAGTAGCAGGGGACGGCGCAGAGGTCGCAAAGGCAGCGCGAGTCGCGATCATCGAGTGTTCCGGGATCGCGTCGTTTTAGTCCAGGTTTCCGGTGGGACGAGGCGCGGGGCATTCGAATCGAGTAGTTGCGTTGGCATGGCGGCGGCGCAGTTGTGACAGGGCGTTGGTTCAGAGCGATGAGAGTGGGAGGGGGTGAGGAAGACACGGCGTCAGTGACTGTGTCGCAGCAGCAAGTGTTGAGCAGATAGATACTCACTCGTTACTACGAATGAAGGTGGGGGTACTGCTGGTTGTTGAAGATGTTGGATAGGACTACGAGGGGAAAGCAACACCAAGTGTACGTTTTTGTTGGGTGCAGCCTGGGACAGGACGTGGCCTGACTCTGACTGTCCGTTCCCGTCGTGGAGAAAGCTTGAGCCGCACCACTCGAGAGGGGCCTGAGCGCGACCCAAACGCGACCCTGGCAGTTCGCGTCCCTCAAGCCCTTCTGTCCCTCGACGGAACCAAATCCCGGTTTGTTTTGGTCAACAAACGCGCCTCAGCCTGTGGACTTGCCGCCTGTGCCTCCCCCGAGTCGCCCGTGTGAAAGCGGCCCAAGCTAGCCCAGGCCAAGCGCAGATTATGCGTTCCTGAAACGCGCGCCTCTCCCACGTCACGTTCCACTTGTCAACAAGCTGCAAGGCACATGTAAACAACTACTGACAGCAGTATGCTTTCCCAGCCTCCAACATTCGTGGCACTTTCCGTGTGTAGGCGTGCGATACTCAAGCCTCACTGAGATGCTTGCCCTCTTTCTAAACCGACCTGTACTCATGTGCGGGCTCGAATTCTCTCCATTCCGAATGAAGCTCTGGGCGGCGCGCACAGCGCTGAGCAACATGGGAGCCCATGTGCACACGCACGCCTCGAGCCCGAGCTCGCCGTCCATGCTTCTCCCGAGCCTTCTGACATGGTCTGTGTCAACTAACGATACATTGGTCTACATGGGCAAAGTACGGACAAGGTATAGAAGTTCAGATTATAACAACAGATGCTTGGTCATACTTCGTTCAATTATATCTAGTTGAGATCGTTCACGCTGTTCTCCTCACGACGCCGACGGCGTCGGAGTCGCAGCCTTCTTGCGTTCGGCCACAGCCCCCCTCATCTTCTCAATAAGCCTGTCGAGTTTGTACGGCTTGAGATGACGTGGTCCATGCCCGCCTTGAGCGCCTCTACGATCTGGCCCTCGCGCGCGTTCCCAGTCAGCGCGATGACCAACTGCGACTGCAGGGCGAGATTCTCAGAGGCCCTAAGGATCTTGATCGCAGTCCACCCGTCCATGATCGGCATCTCGAGGTCCATCAGGACCACATCGTATGCGGACGTCTCGGACGCGGACTCGGGGAGCTGCCGCTTGCGCAGCAACTTCAAGGCCTCTTCGCCATTGCCGGCCACGTCGCAGTTCATTCCCGCCTTCGTCAGCTGCCGCTTCAGCACAGTCTGGTTGATCAGGTTGTCCTCGACGATCAAGACACGGAGCGGCGGTCCCGTCGCCTGAGCCGTGGAAGGCGGCCGGAGTTCGCCGTTCATGCTCGGCGCGAGTTCCATTGCCGGCGTTACCGGACTTATGGTCGACAAGCTCGGCGACATGGGCATGGGCGTCGGCGGGGACTTGTCCTGGTTGTGCAATTTGAAGGAGGGCGACACAGTGCGCGTCTTGATGTAGAAGTAAAACCGGGTTCCCTCCCCGAGTTTGCTCTCGACGCTGATGCCGCCGCCGAGCATCTCGGTGATCTTCTTGCAGATGAAGAGGCCCAGGCCGGAGCCGCCGTACCGCGTGTGGATCATCTTGTTGCCCTGCTGGAAGCGCTGGAAGAGGAGTTCCTGCTCAGAGGCGGACATTCCGGGCCCCGTGTCAGACACAGTGACGTAGAGGTAGATCGGCGTGTCCTCGGGCGGCGGGACGGGGTATTGCTTCTCGAGACCGGCGGAGGGGGGCGGCTTCGTGCTCCCCTCCAACGGAGGTTCGTACGCGACCTGCTCGAGAACTGAGATCTTGCGGACCTGCGAGTTGGACGTGAAGCGGATAGCGTTGCTGATCAAGTTCGTCACGACCTGCCCCAGACGGACCGGGTCCGTCTTGATCCCGTACACGCCCAAACGGTCGAGACTGGAGTCGAACTGGAGGTCGATCTCAATGTTCTTCATGCGCGCCTCGGACGCGAAGACGGACAGCTTCTTCCGCGCCTCGTGCTGCATGTCCATCTCCACGTCGTGCAGGGACAGCATGTCGAGCTGGATTCGGGCCAGGGAGAGGATGTCGTTTGCGATCCGCTCCTGCACCGCGCCGCAGGTGAAGATACTCTCGAGCGCGTCCACGTCCTCCTCCAAGTCGAGCAGCGTTTGCGGTGTCGGCACGAAGCCGACGTCGTTCGCGAGGGACCACTTCATCTGGTCCATTAAGGAGCAGAGGTTCTCCTTGACCAAAGAGGAGCACTGCAGGATCGCAGACACGGGCGTGCGGATCTCGTGTGAGGTCAGGTCGACCAAGAGTTCCTGGTGCCGCTTGCTCTCCTCTGCCTGGATGCGGCGGTTCTCGGCCTCGATGAGCATCTCCTCCTTGTAGCTGATATCCGTCACACACGCCAATATACCGGAGAGGTTCTGGTTCAGCTTCTTCAGGTTTATGAATGTCCCGCTCATCGTCCGGCCGGTCTTCCACTTCCACTCGAGCTTGGTCGTCATCTCGCTCGTGTCCTCGAGCAGCGCGCGCCAGGAGCGCTCAAAGCTCCGCGCCTGGTCGGGACACACATACGAGATCCAGTCGTTCGCGTTTGTCTCGAGCGACATGCCCGCCGGTTCCCTAAACGCTTCGTTCGCGTAGATGATGCTGCCGTACCCGTCGCTCCGCAGAATGCCACTGGGACAGTAGTCGGAGAGCACGGCCATCTCCTGCGTCCGCTGTGCGAAGAGGCTCTCGAGGTTCTCCCGCTTCTTCCCGATCTGCGTGTGCAGGTGCACGCGGAGGAGCAATTCCTTCGGCTTGAACGGCTTGATGATGAAGTCCTCTGCGCCGGCCATGAAGGCTGTGACTCTGAGGTCGTCGTCGTTGACCGGGCTCAGGAAGACGACAGGGACGAACTGCGTCGCAGCAGTCGCTCTCAGCTCAGACAAGAGTTCAAGGCCAGTCAGCTTGCGCATGAGCAGGTCGCAGATGACGATGCTCGGTTTCTGGCCCGCCTGGATGAGCTCCAGCGCCTGGTACCCGTTACTCGCCTCGAGGACGGTGCAGTACGGCTCGAACAGGTCCTTGATGTAGTCCCTTATGTCCTTCATCTCGTCGACGACGAGCACCACGTCGTCCTTCTCGAACATCAGGCCTTCGGGCACCGCGCCCTCCGCCTCCGGCGCCGCGCCCAGGTCCTCGTTCCAGTCGGAAAGCTCCTTCGCAACCTGCTTCCCGTACACGCCGAAAGAGGCTGGTGGCGCACCGTGGTCGAAACTGTCTTCCCCGTCCTCGAGCACGGGCGACTCGGCGGGCGAACCCAATTTGTCCTCGGCCAGATGGTACTTCAGGGGAATTTGCGCCGTGATCGTGTTCCCGTGCTGCGGGTCGCTGGCCGAGCGCGACTCGATACGCAGCTGGCCCTGGTGCAGCCGCACGATCTCCTTCACGAGCGCGAGGGAGATGCCGCTGGACGAGCTGAGGGTCTTCTCGTCATCGTCCTCTGCGGGCTGGAACCAGTCCGTCGGGCTCTCTACGTCGTTGATGTTGCTCACGCCGTCGCCCGTATCGATGACGGAGATGTTGGCGTACTGGTCGTCGAACTGGAGCTTGAGCGTGATGGTCGTCGGGCGCTCCTTCTGGCCGCAGTTCTTGATCGAGTGGCTCAGGAGATTCGACACGACCATCTCGAGCAGGATCGGGTCGAAGTAGATCAACTCTTTTTCTCGGCGGTCGACACCGTCCATCTCGAGCCGGAAGGAGAGCTTGCCGATGCGGCTGATCGTGGGCTTGAACAGGTCGAAGAGCTCGCGCAGCCAGAACTTGAGGTTGTTCACGAAGTAGTGGATCTTGAACTTGCCCAGCTCGATCTTGCTGAAGTCGAGCAGGGACGTGACCAGCTGCTCGAGCTTGAACACGTTCTTCTTCGCCATGATCAGCTTCCGCCGCTGCTTCACGTCCATGCACTTGGCCGCCTCGTGGCTGAGATCCTCCAAGGGCCCGGAGATGAGAGTCAGCGGAGAGCGGAACTCCTGCGCCACGCCGCGGAACCACGCCGTCTTGGCCCGGTCCAGCTTCTCCTGGTCGATACGCCGCTTGAGCTCCTTCTCGTTCGCGATTGCCGAGTTCAGCGCGGCAGAAAGGTGACCACGGATCTGCTGCACCCAGTCCTCATACTCCCCGTCCAGGGGGCGGTAGAGGTTCAGGCCGAGGATCATGACCCCGGGCGGGATGTGGTCGCTGCTCTCCGAAGACATGGGCACAATGATCGCAGTATCGGGAAGGTCGTTCCACTGCCGCACTGGCAGGCCCTCGATCAAACTGCCGATGTTGTGCACAACGACGCACTGCCGACTCGCGAGCGCGCGCGCGATCGGCCACTCCAGCCCGTCGCTGTAGGTCTGCTCGTTGCGTCGCGTTCCAATCGTGGACCAGTGCAGTGAGCTGCGCACCGGTACTGGCGAATTGCGCCGGTGCGTGCCCGGGTGGAAGTGCTCTAGCGCCGGACGGCCGGGGCCGCCCTTCGAGATCGTGACATGCTTGTGCGCAGGCGCGCACTTGTGGCCCTTCGGCACACCGACGCTGCTTTCAAGCACGAGCGTGACCTGCTTGCTCTCAAAGGGCGGGACCGTGCCGCTCATGGTACTGGCGGGAGAGTCGGTCGAGCTCGGCCCCGAGCCATGATGCGAGCTGAGCCTCTTCCGGCCCAGGAGGTCATGCACGGCCTTGTCGCCGACCTCGGCCTCCTTCTCCTTGACGCTGTAGCAGATGACGAAAGGTGCGTCGGCGGGATTATGTTCCAGGACCTCAGCGACAGACTCGAAGAACTGCTTCGTCGTCTTCGCCATTGCGATGTGCTCGACGAGCTCGCGCGTCGTGTCCAACCGCCTCTCGGCCAGGATGCGCTCGCTGTTGTCCGCGGTCGGGTTGTAGATCGCGATCACGTTCTCATTCGAATCCATGATCGGCAGGAACGAGAACGAGTGGTACTTCTCCAAGTATCGTGAGGGGCCACCCAGCTCGTCCTTCAGTTCGAACAGGATCCGGTCGTTCTCGTGCACGATCGGCTCGCCCGCCCACGCCCGGTCGACGAGGGGCTTGAGTTCCGGCCAGAACAGGCGCCACACGTCCTCCATCCGCGACCCGAAGGCGCGGGGGTGGTCCACCATAGACGTGCACCGGTCGTTACTGCTGTCAGCTTGCCCTCTTAGTGCTCCCTCGAGCCTACTCACTAGACCAAACGCATGTCGCTCCCGACCCAGATCGAGTCCTGGTCCGAGGACATGAAGATTAGCCGGATCATCGAGTGCACCTCTGGTGGCCAGTCCTTTATCGGCCCAGCGGGTGTCTCCTCCCACTTCGTGTCCTGCAACAACTGGGTACAGGACAGGCGCTCCTCGTTGTCATTTCTTGGCGGGGGCGGCAGACCGTTTTCCCTCGGTATCGTCGTGGGTGGTGTTCGTCGCCCGCCTCGCCGCCGACCAGACCGGGTGATGAGTGGTCGCAACTCTTCGGTAGTGTCGAGAGGTCGTGGCTTCTGCGGCCGCGGAGAGCCTGCCGGCGACGACACGGCTGCCGACGCCTTGCGAGCCGCCTGCTTCGCCTCATTCACGCGGACAGACGTCACGACGGCGTACGTATTTTGGATCCCCGTCTGGACCGTCTTGACCAGATCGAGCTCAACGCCCGTTCCTAACCCAAGCGTGAACTCGGGCGACGGCAGCCCACTGCCGAGGAGCCAGGTGCGGAAAGCGGCCAGCGGCGTCGCGTCCACGAGATCACTCAGCGGGCTGCGCGCCGTGATGGCTTCGTACGGCTTATTCGTCCACAGTATCCGCGGCGGGGTCAAGGACGGCTCTGCCATGAGCGGCGACAGCGGCGAGAGCTGTGCCGGGTGTGAAAGGGGCGAAACGGCTTCTTGGTCGAAGTAATCGTTCTGCTGGATCGGTCGAGGGGGGTGAGTCGGGTGGGCGGACTTCTTCTCTGACTGAGACGGCGGCTGCGACTGCGCCAGAGACTTCTCGGAATCGCGCCGCGCGCTCGTACTCGTTACGCTCGTGATGGACGCTCGCTGCACTGACGCCGCTGACGGCGACTGGGGAATGCCTTTCCCGTCAATAATCTGCACTGATTGACTGAAGCTGCTCCACCTCCGCGCCCGCGGTTCCCTTGGGAGCTCTGGCACTGCCAGGTCGATCGGGCAGAACGCACTGAGGTACGATCCGCCTGACCAGCACGACATCAGCGAGTCCAGCTGGGGTTTGCCCGCTCCTGGTGTTCCGGTTTCCTCCCCCCCTTTCTCCAGGATAGCAGCCTCATCCGCGTTGATGTCCAGGGGCAGTGTGGGTAGTGCCGGGTGCGACGGGGGCGGCGTGAGCGGGCCCCACCCGCTCACGGAGTCACACGTACCAGTTGAGGGCGAGCTGACCGGCACATGAACTGGCGCGGCGTGCTCGTGCTGCAACTCCTGCGACCGGTCCGGGATCTCGACGACGAACGCAGGAAATGGGTACGCCTGGTCGTTAGCGTTGCCGTCTCACCGAGGGGGCGCTACAGGAACGGCACCTGCAACGCCTTGGCGCCCACTGGTGCGACTGATAAACGATATCTCAACTCACTTTCAGGAACCCCAGCGGGAGACCGTCGGCGAGCAGAGCCGCCTCCATGGCGGCTTTCGTTTGCTTGATTGTTGCTGTGGGCTGGTTCTAGTGTCCGAGACGCAGCATTGAGGGGACCGGTTCGCAG
The DNA here is from genome assembly GCA_039545375.1 of Trichosporon faecale. Classification (NCBI taxonomy): domain Eukaryota; kingdom Fungi; phylum Basidiomycota; class Tremellomycetes; order Trichosporonales; family Trichosporonaceae; genus Trichosporon; species Trichosporon faecale. The sequence goes on along the minus strand of BCLU01000003.1, from coordinate 2,323,454 downwards.
TCGGCGGCAGGCTTGTAAGCGGTTCTGTGGCGCGTGGAGGGATTCTGGTGTGGGGCAGCGGTGTCGATGCAACGGCGACGACAGTTGCGGCGGCGAGATTGAGGGAGCGTCGGTGCCGAGCAGGCTAGAGCAATTGGGGGTGTGCGCAGGTAAGTACGGCGATGGGATGGGTAGAATATTCGGGCTTTGCTTTGTTGTCAGATTGCGAGGGTGGTGTGCTGATGCGATGTGATGGCAAAGTTGACGATGAGAGGAGCGACGATCAGTCTGCAGTTCCCAGTTTCGGGGGAACGGAGTGGTCGCGGGGTCGCAGTCGCGGGGTCGGAAGCAGCTTGTCCGCCAGAAGTCGAAGCCAAAGCCGTCATGAGCGGCGGAGGATTTGCCGCTGACAAGGGACGAGGGACGCTGGGTGTGCGGTGGTACGGTATGCGGGTGTCATCTTGGTCGCGGGTTTGCTTGGTCATGATCAGACGGCTGCAGCTTACAGGAAGTCTGCTTTGGGCACCGTACCTGCGTTCCGCGTAAACGACGGCCAGGTACAAGCAACGCAACAGCGTCCTGCGATCCTGCGGTCTGTACCTCCAGCAACTCCTGCAATGTAGCGGTGTCTGCGTCTGAAGCGGGTCATCGGGGGCCTAGGGCTCGGACCAAGTGCTTGATGCAAGTTTGTGGCCATCACATCAGCATTCCTGTGACGTAATGCCTGGCCCCCCGGTACCCTAAGCCAGCCAAACGGCCACCACCCCGTCACTCAATTCCTCAACCCCCCCCGTACAAACTTTCGCTCCGTGTCACAGTTCTGCCTGTCCGCTGCTCTCGTGCACCAGGTGCTGAAACGGCTGATCTGCAAGCTCTTCGGTTCCTCGCTTCGCCGGCGTTTGTGCCTGCTCCGAGCTCACCTCTGAGCTTGTTCCCCTAGGTCTACAACACTGCGAAGACGTTCAGAGAACCCCCACCGAGTTTTCGTAACACGCCAATGCTACACCCGGCGCTAGAACCGCTGTCGCTCACTCGCTTTTGCGGAATGTACAACCATGTGACAGCCCTGATCCCTTGTAGACCCTCAGCCTCCTTTCGGCCCAACCTTCGGCTACAACCACTCACCGTCAGCGGCGCTCACACGCTCTCGAATCCGGTGCTCGTAAGGGCAGGAGCTCGCCGGCTTCTCAGGTGCCAGACTCCCATGTTCCCTGGGTGAATACCGCGGAGGCCTCGATTCGGCACCTTCAGTCCTCAAGTTGAGGTGCAGAGGTCTTCTCAGCCCGCGGGTCTGCGGTCTATTCTACGATGCGGGACCGCAGCATTGAAATGTCCCGGTGTCAGGTTCTCGCTCGCAACTCTAAGCGACTGAAGTCTGCCGCCGTACGACGTCTCTACTCGATGCAGCTCACAACCCGTAGCGCGTCGCATTCGGGTTCGCGAAGTCTTTTGAGCGGGCCCCTACAAATGACCGTTTTGGAGGCGTTGTTCCGGCCTCTCGTCCCTTTACACGCCGCCCGACGTCCCGATGTCCCAGAATGTCGGAAACCGGGTCGCGAGACTCGTCGTTTGTCCAGACGACAACGACGCGCCCGACGGGTCAACGGTAAGCCCAGCTCGGAGTGGAGCTGTGAATACGACGCGCGGTTGATTACAGGGCGGGTGGGTGTAGCCTGACGTCGTCTGGGTCGTAACGACACGACGTGGGCAAGAGGTTGTGGGCACGTCCGAAACAGAGGCACAGCGGTCACTTCGTGCAAACAAAAGGCGGAGGTCGCCATCATACTTTAGGTTCTGGAACAGACTACGGTGCCCCCCGAAGCAGGTGCGCAGATGGACCAAAGCTGGCGGCACGAGCACGAGCTCAGACACGAGCTCAGCGGCGTTCAGCCACAGAGTCTAGGTTTGCGGCGCCGAGGCTCACAGCGCCTCCCCGCCTTGCCGCGGCGAGCTGTCGGAGAGCCTGAGATTACCATGTCGCCCTCACGACGCTGCTCTAGCGTACCATGATGTCCCCTCAAGTCGCTCACATGTCCAATGCAACGGGATGATCAGAGCAAACCGAGCCGACCCCGTCGGAAGGTTCGGCGATCGGTGGAGCGGCGCGGAGTGGGTCGCCATGTGTCAGTGGGCTCGGTGCTAGCCTCGTCCCCCATCTCCTTGCAGCTGGTTGCAGATGTCAGCAACAAGTTTCCTGGAATGTCGGTAGTGTCAAGCCACGTGGTGATCCACGGGATCAGATTGGTCCGTCGCGCCCCGTGTCTCTTAGGTCATCACACGTCCCATGTTTGTGTTCTTCCTCATATGCATTCTCGTTACACGGTTCGCTCGCCGACAGATTAAGAGCACTTTATCTCAACACGTACAACCAGTACGACATCGCCCCGACGGCTGACCCCCCCCTCAAAACCCCACACGCCCGCTGGCTGACCGTGGGACTCGCCCTACGGCTGAACAACAACCGCCCTCTGGCTGACCACCCTTCCTCGCCCGCTGGCTGACCGACACATCACAACAACAAGAACAATGAGTACCATCTATGAACTCACGAAGCCCGAGGTCATCACCTCAGGCACATACCAAGGCGTCGTCCGCCTTAAGGGTCGCGAGAGTTTCTTCGACTGGAAACACTCACTCGAGATCTTCCTGCGTGGTAAGGGCCGCTCAGCCGCTTGCATGTTGGGCACCTGGCCGGAGCCCTACCGTCGCAATCTCACCTCGCATCCTGCATCACCCCCAAACCCCGTCGACCGCGTCATTCGCCCGACTCACGAGAAGGCGGGTGATGTACCCCCGCGTGGACTCCAGATCGACCCTCTCGTGACCGCCACCGGGGCGGCTGCGATTGCTGCTCAGGGTACCGCGTCTGCGCGCCTGTCTCCTGACCAGGAGAAGCTCTGGAACATCTGGGCGCTGGCTGAGAATGCTGCCCGTGCAGCCATTCTCTCAACGGTGTCCAAGTCCATCGCGGGCACCATCCAAGATGAGTGGTCCTCGGCCGACATGCTCCGCAAGCTGCACATCAACTTCACCGCGTCGGACAGCGAGGCAGACTTCATGCTCATTTCCGCTCGTTTCCGCGGCCTGTACATGACGGAGGACCCTACCATCGAGGACATGCGCAACTACCTCGACGACTTCACGACCATCGTCAACGACGCAAAGGAGGCGGGCATCACGTTCAAGGACCATGAGTTGAAACAGAAGTTCCTCGAGGGCCTTAGCTACTCTTTGCATGGCTCGATGACATTCGAGGAGAAGCACGCCCCGCGCGCTATCCCTGGACGCCACCTCACCTGGTCCGAGTTCATCGCCGCCTACAACGGTGTCATTGACATCATGATCGGCCAACGCACCCACCAGGCCCTCGCCCTCATGCACACCTCGGCCTCGAGGAACGACGCACCTGCCGCCCCGCCTAAGCACGTCAAGAACCCCACCCCACTCGACCGTGCCCGCACCCAACACGCGTCGCGGAACCCGGTCTACAGGGACGGCAAGCTCAGGAACAAACCTGCCAACTCCGCCGACAAGGAGAACAAGGAGAACAAGAAGTACGAGCCCTGCGAGTACTGCGGGCGCCGTCACCCCCCTCCCTGCAAGCAGGAGGAACAGGGGAAGCCTTCGAGGAAGGAGGCGGACGACAAGATGTGGAAGGAGTTCTTCCAATTCCGCCGTCTCAAGCAGAGGGGCCTTGTGGATGTGAACGCCCTCATGACAGAGCTCGAGAACCAGGAGGCCTGTCCGGGTGACCACACCAAGGAGGAAGACGACTACGGCCACCCCCAGCCGGTGGACGACTCCCTCGACGAGGAGCTTGAGACCGCCCTCCACCTCGTCCTCAAACCAGACATTGGTGACGTCCACCATGTCTACCACCTCACCGACGACCCCTACGAGAACATTAGCGACATCGACGAAGCCGATTTCAAGGATGACAGCTATTTTTTCTTGAACCCGGCGGCGGGGCAGTGAACCCCATCCAGGCCGCCATTCCACCCCACTATAGGGGGAGTCGCCAGGAGCACGGCGACCACATTGTGCTCCGCAAACCGGTTCCAGTTACCTTTGTCATCGACTCGGGTGCTGGCGCCCACCTTGTGAATAACACCTCTCTACTCACCAACGTGAGACCTGTACCCAAACAGCTATTCCGAGCTGCCTTCGAAAACACAAGAGTCTTCTGCAGGAAGGTCGGTGACATCCACGTCATCACTCCACACGGCCGTATCCTGATAACCGATGTTTACTTCTGCCCTACCCTCCATTCCAACATCTTGAGCGTGGGACGACTACGCCGCTGCAAGTGGGATGTCGATCTGAAGCGCGACTACATGGCGATACATGACTTCACCGCCCCGGTGTTTTGGTCAAGTGACGTCTCGTACGCCACCCTCGACATCACCGCCACCAACACGAACCTGGTGCTCGCCACCACCACCAGGAAGATTCCCCGGTGGCCCCACCTCCTTTTTGATCCTGTTGTCCCCCCTACCCCACTCCAGCGCCTGCACGAGAAACTGGGCCACACCTCGCGCACAGCTCTACTCCGCCTGGCGAAGGCGAAGGTTATTCCTATCTCGCACAAGGACGCCCTCGCCGACGACTTCCGAGTCCAGGACTGCGGCCCGTGCATGGCCGGAACGATGAAACCCATTCCCAACACACCCGGAGACGCACCCAGGGGGAGATCATTGCAGAAGGAGATGCTGCACTATGACCTCGGGGGCCCCTTCCCTCTGTCGGAGAAGGGTGATGGCAAGATCGTGTTCTTCTGGAAGATGGACTTCTCCAACATCGGGGGTGCGGAACGCATCCCGGGGAAGGACGCCAAGTATGTCGCGAGCATGCTCAAGAAGATAGTCGTTCGAGCAAAGACCCTGGGTATCAATGTCGCTTTCATCCGCTCGGACAACGAACTCTACAACAACCTAACTGCAGCTTTCTGCGACTCGATGGGAATCACCCATCAAACATCACCGCCGTACGAGCATAAGTACAACGGTGTCGCTGAGCGATGGGTCGGTATCCTGAAGGCCCGAGCCCGAACCATCACTCTCGCCACACCCCTGGGGAGCGCGTTCTGGGAGTACGCCTTGAAGTACGCCGCGGCAATCATCAACAAGACCAGCACTTCCGGCATCCCGGGGGTGTCTCCGTGGGAACTGTGGACAGGACGTCGACCTTCCCTCCAGAACGTGTTGCCGTATGGCCACTTCGTATACGTCTACGTCACAGAGGAGTCCGGCCACAGGCTGAAGAACAACCTGGGAGACCCTGTTGGCCAACTAGGCCGCATCATCGGCATGCCCATCACCACCACTGGATTTGAGGTCCGTTTGGAGGCAAATGGAGTCATCGTTACGTCGCCCAGTGTCGCAACGGCAGGCCGCATACCGCTCTCAACCCCTCTCACCATCATAAAGTCGCCAGCTGTATCCAACAAGCTCGGTTTCCCGATCCTCCGAGAACGGGAACACACCGACCCCCTCGGACTCGAGGACAAGGAGTACCTGGAGGCTCACCCCGAGCTCGCCGGCTTCCTCATGTCCCGCTCGAAGCCGAGACCATCCGCCCCTCCTCGACCGGTCGAACCGTACACCTTGACAAGCCCAGACGCGCCAAGGTGGACGCACTCCCAGGCAGGGCGCATGCCAGGGGCCTTCCCGGCCCAGTGGAGGAGTGTAGGTCCCGACACCAACCCGGGTGATGACCGATCCCAGACCGCCGCCCAGTCATCGGGTACGACGAGCGAGCAAACACCAGAAGAGCACCGCTCTACCCCCGAAGCGGCTCCATCCACGACGCAGCACCACAGTGCAGCCACCTCGGCTACTCCGACCACGGGGGAGCCCTCGGCTACTCCGACCACGGGGGAGCCCTCACAGCAGATGGACCCACCTATCCCAACGACGGGGGAGGTCCCTCCCGCTGACACTCAACCTGAGGCGAACCCGGAGCCCAAGCCGCCGAAACGGAAACGCAAACGCAAGGACGTCGCCCAACCGACAAACCTCAAACAGAAGAAGCCCAACACGTCCGTCAACAGCCCCGAACCCCTGGTCATCAACGTTATCCCTCCCGACGACCACTTCCCCATCTATGCCATCGGCCCTCTCGTGGCTGACCACGCTACGGAAAGGAGAACACCTCGCTCCCTCCCCGAAGCTCTGAGATCCCCCGAGGCCGAGGAATGGCGAGCCGCCCTGGACCGGGAACTCGCTCAACTGGAGGAGCGGGGAACATGGACCGAGGCCTCCCCACCACCGGGAACGAAGATAATCGGGAGCAAGGTGGTTTTCGACCACAAAACGGATGAGAAGGGTAACATCACCGCCCACAAGGCGCGCGTCGTCGCTCGCGGGGATTCCCAGGACGCCATACATGACACCTACAATGGAATAGTCAAAATGGCGTCAATCAGAGCGCTCTTGGCCATCGCTGCTGCGCAGGACCTGGAGCTGTACCACGCCGACGTCATCGCTGCGTACCTCAACGGCAAGCTCCCGGAAGACAAACGCATCTACATGCGCTTTCCACCTGGCTACAAGCCGAAGGACCCAAGTGCCAAGTGCCTTCTCCTCATCGGCACCATCTACGGCCTTCGCGAGAGTGGAAAGATCTGGGGGCGGGCCATGGCCGCGGCCCTTATCAGCCAAGGCTTCACTGTGGTAAACAAGGACAAGGGTATCTTCAAGAAAACGCTAGACGACGGCAACATCATCCTCGTGGCCCTCTGGGTAGACGACATGTTGCTGGCTGCAAAATGCCTGGCGAAGATCATCCAGATCCTAGAGGACTTGAACCGCATCTACTCACTGAAGATGTTGGGAGAGCCCCGCCACCTGCTCGGAATGACACTCACCCGAGATCGGGCTGCGAGGACGATCTCCATCTCGCTGGAACCCTACATCAGGGAACTGTAAGACGCCGATGTCACCGACACGGGGTCTGTCGTAGTAGCCCGATCCGAGTCGTCCCTAGTATCGATCCAATAATAGGATATCGAGATAACGAGGTCCGTGACCTCGGTATCAGGTATGTCGCGAACTGTCTGCGACTGTTGTCGACGGATGCCCAAGTGTACTCGCAGCCGTYGYTGATCCGTATCGTGCTCTGTCACGATTGTGTAAGTCCAAGCCGTGTCGGTCTATCGGCACGGCGCAGTGTACCGTCGTAAACGAATGTGATAAGCTAGCTACAACTCCTACGAGATTAGTCTGTTGTCGTCTTCTTCGGCTAACAGACCTATCTTATCTACCTGTGTCCTCTCATGGTCGTACGCGATCGTACGATGCCATTTCCCCAATGATTTGCCTGAGCGGTTCTTACTCCGCTCGGGGGTTGAGCCTGTTCTCCGCGTACGATGTTGCTGGCTCGTCCCACTATATGGGTCACGGGTTCTAGTTGCTTATTCAGCAATGGTCTCGTGACTCCGTTTGGTCGTCGCCGGGGCCGAGGTCGCCCCCTGGGTCGTTGTTGGTGTTGGTCCTGGGTTTACGGGACCCGAGTGGAAAGACGACCACTGTCGACGACAGTTGACGACTGTCGGTGACTGTGCGAGTTACGTTTGGCGGGGCGTTCGTGAGCGAGTCACGTGATTGCACGCGCGTGGTTCTGGTGCCGTATGTGGTTGGTTCGTTACAGGAACTTGCGGACCGTTTCCCCGACGTCGACCTCCGTTTCGGAAAGTACACACCACTCCCGCAAGACCTGGTCCAACCTGAAGACACGGAACCTCTCAACAACATCCGCGCCACGAGGAAATACCAGGCCGTCGTCGGATCCATCATGTGGGCAGCCCTCATCTGCCGACCAGACGTGATGTGGGCAAGCCAATGGCTGGCGGCATGGGCATCCAACCCAGCCGCGTACCACCTGTCGATGGCCTACAGGGTCCTGTCACACCTGATCAACACGAAGGACTTCCAACTCGTGCTGGGGAAATCGGTCACCCCTCTCGCAGGTTACTCCGACTCTGCATTCGCAGATCAGGAGAAATCCCGATCCACCGGTGGTGCACTCATATTCATGGGGTCTTCGCTGGTCGAGTGGCGTTCCAAGAAACAGCGGGTAGTCACGAAATCCACCATGGAAGCCGAATACGTTGCTGCATCGGACGCAACAGCAGACATCCAGTACTGGCGCCAACTGCTCTCGGACATGGAACGACCACCGCCACTTCCCATCAGGCTCTTTGTTGATAACAAGAGCGCGGTCCTCTTCGCCAAGTCCGAGAACTCGCGGCGTGCGTCACGACACATAGACGTGGCGAAGTACTATGTCCAGCAGTACACAGACGACAAGTCCCTCGAGCTTATCCACGTCACCTCGTCCGACCAACTCGCGGACATCATGACGAAGTCGCTTCCGCCACTCAAGCACGAGGAGCTGCGTACACGCATCAACGTCCTCCCTCCAGCATGACAACAGACCTGCCCATCTGGTCCCGTGCGGGGGAGTGTCAAGCCACGTGGTGATCCACGGGATCAGATTGGTCCGTCGCGCCCCGTGTCTCTTAGGTCATCACACGTCCCACGTTTGTGTTCTTCCTCATATGCATTCTCGTTACACGGTTCGCTCGCCGACAGGTAGTCGACTAGCCAACAATAAGCTGTTCTGGGTCGGCTGGTCGGAACCCTCTCCGCTGTAGTTTCGGAATGTGCACCCGTCACCGCGTCACCACTGGTCACGCCCCTCCTTTCGACACGGCGTCATCGCTGCACAAGCGCATTTCCAGCTTCAGCTTTAGCGTCCTTTGTGCACGGGAGACTGCGATGCTAGAAAGGGGAGGCAGTCCAGGCTGGCCTCGCTCCGATCACAATGGGGCATATGCTTATAATTAGTCCAGAGTGCCTACGAACCGATGCGGCGGCGGAGCCACATGACGCGCTCGTGGCGGCGATCACAACTTGCGGCGCCTCTGCTGTCCTGGATGTGGTGACGAACTCCGCTCGCGCCTGCTGCCACTGTCGAGGTCAGTTACAGCGATGCATACTATTAGGGAAGCGGCGTTCTCGAACGGAGCGTCCTGAACGAAGACGCTGGCCCAGGCGGCCAACAGCGCCGCCAACGTCGTACCCGCCGTCAGCTCGGAGTACGTCCGGATGTGGCAACGGCAGGCTGGTCCAAGCGATGCATCCGTTCCGTACGTTCCCCGACACTCCCTGCTCATACCCCTCGACGGCGACAATTACATGCCTTCGTTCGCGTAAGGCGTGGAACGCCGGAACGCCCCAGCCTCTCGTTCTGGCAGAATTAGACTAGCTAAGCCGCGGGTGTCCCAGGATATCCGGCGTGCGCCGCGGCTGATAAAGTCGTCCGTGGAATGCGAAGAGATAGCTGGCATGGCTGAGCCAACAGTCCAATGGCGGATCCGATGAGGACAGTGCAGCGACGGAGCGGGGCTCTCCAAGTACTTTCATAGCGGAACGGGTCGAAGGGCTTGCGACTCGTAGTAGTGCTGCTCCGTCTCGATCTTGAAGTCCGCCGGGCCGATCGTGTCCCGATACTGGTCTCGCGTAACAAACGTCACGTTGCGCTCCACCTCCTCCGCTACCCGGTTCTTTGGCATGCCTGTCGGAGGCTCCGCCTCAACCTGGGCCGCGAACTTGGCCAACTCCTCCTTCAAGATGCGGACAGTGATCGCTCCAGTGATCATGTGCTCCTCGTATTCGCGTCTCTTCCCTTTACCGGTGGCCGTCTTCTTGCGACGCTGAACGATCAGGGAACCGTCGAGCTCGTCAGCGCCTACGACTGTGACCTTCACCCCGTGTCCGGCAGCCCACACCGCGAGCCTGACGAAAAGCTCGAGGCTTTCCGACTCGTTTTCGATAGGACTTGCGTCCCAGTGCTTGAAGATGTAGGAGATCTTCTTCAGCTTGCCCGTCGATCGCGGCAAGGGTGCGCGCTTGCTCTCGAGAAAGTTTACCCCGTGAGCTTGATTGATAACGATCTTAGTCGTATCTGCGCAGCAGAACATGAACTTGCTGACCGGTTTCCTTTTCGCCGGGTACCCCGGGGGCATGAGCCGCGCATGCTCGGCCCAGTTGTCCAAAAAGATGAAGCGTGAGGCGCGCGGGAAGTGCACCGTTTCTGCGCCATGGTTGTCGATCCCCGGAAACCTCACCGTGTGCAGGCTGGGCATGAGGTATTCCACCATGAAAACTTCCGCGCGGTTTAATTCCAGCTGGTCGATGTCAAGCACGCGCGCGCCCCGCAACCTCTCCCTGTCCGCCAAGGGGATCTCGTCAAGGCTTTTCACGCGCCCATCCGGTACGGGGGAAGGGTGCTCCGCCTGCTGAAATCTTCTTCCCACGGCTCTGTAGAACTCTTCCTCTGCAGAGCACCAGTTGAAGTTTCGGGCTTCGGCGAGCACACGCACACCTTCGCCTCTGAGCTCGTACAGGTACCAGTCGTTGTCCTTTCGGCGATCATAGTACGGCGCCGCGACCACCCTCAGGTCGAAGTGCTGCAGCGGCCAGAGCTTACGGCATGCTGCCGCACGGAGTGACCGGTTCACGCGCGAGAGCACCCGGGCCACATCTAGGTCGGCTTGCTCAAGGATCTTTTGGATGATGTGCGGGAAGTCGGCAGCGTCGATCACCCTGAGCGTCAGCAAAGTCAGCCGCGTTCCGTCTATCCTCACGTCGTCATCTAGGGTGCTGTCAGTTGATCAGTAGGCCGATTAACGTCAATGCAAAAGTAGCAGCTGGGACCTGGCATGTCATTCTGCTGTTCGGAGGTGGTCACGTGCGGATGTCGGCGAACACCGGAATCCTGGCTTGGTGGGGAGGGAAGGAAGTTGCCGAGCCAGTAGCAATGCGCCGTGATGAGCATTTCATCGGAGATAAACCCCGACGCTTTTAGCGATTGACTTCTGTCTCAACGTTGAATTCCTCCAGCCGATCGAGTCGTGTACTGGTCCCCCGTGAGGAAGACGAAGTCCTGCTTTCCTTTCTCCTCGCGCATGCATAAGGCTACAGAGCGGCATGGCTCTTGTGGTAGTCGACGTCGGTCTCGATAGCGAAATCCTCTTCCCCAATGGAATCTCGATACGCGTCCCTCGTGAGAAAGGCGACATTTCGTTCTACTCTGTCACTGGAGTCGTCCGGCACGACGTTGTTGCGCGCCTCTTCCTGGAAGCTGGCATCCCTCGTTGCTTTTGCGTACTTTGCGATCTTCTGCCTCAGATACTCGACGATGTCTTCTCCCGTCACTGTCCACTTGTAATTCTCGGACGCGCAGTGCTCGTCAGACTTCTCTCCGTTGACCCTCCCTGTCGACTCCGGAGCTATCCGGAGGCTCTCGTCGCGAAAGATCATGGGGTCGAGATCCTGTGCCCCGACAACCGTGAGCTTCACGTCGTGCAAGACGGCCGCCCATATGGCCAGCCATATGAACCTGTCCAGGCTGCGCGCCCCGTCTTCGTTCTTGTCCACACCCCAGCGCGTGAAGACGTACGTGACCTCCTGCAGCCGCTTCGAAGGCGGCAAGGGCATGGGCGGGCACATTGCGTCCTTATCCCTCCCCTTGCGGCCGTTCATCTGGTGGATGACGAGCTTGGCCGTCGTGTCGGAGCATATCTCGAAGTCTTCGTTGTATGGGACGGGCTTGAACCAGCGTCCGGGGTTGTCAAAGAACACGACCCTCTCGACCGTTGGAGGGTACGACAGCGACTCCTGGATCATGGGGGGCGCGACGGCAGGGAAGCGCGCAGTGTGGAGATACGGCATGAGCCGGGTGTCGAGAAATGCCTCGGGCTGGCCGAGCGGGTATCTCACGTCGAGCACGCGGGCGCGTTTGAGGACGCTCATGCTGGCTGCCGGAATCTCCTCGAAGCAATCAACGCGCCCGTCCTCCTTCGGACACACATAGACCTCCTCCTCGGCATCGTAGTACTCGTACTTCCACTCGTGGCCGCGCTCACTCTCAGGTATCGGAGTGTGGACCCCTTCGAAGTCGTGCCAGTCGCCGCCCGCCTCGCCCCAGTGGAAATGCATCGCGTCCGCCAGAACGCGCACCCCTCGCCCCTTGAGCTCATAGAGATACCACGCAGTCAGATTCTGGTGAATCGACTCTGGCACTTCAGCCGTGCGCAGCTCGAAGTGCTTGTACGGCCGCAGACGCTGGCTCGCCGCCCGATGGAAAGAGCGGCTGACTTGGGACAGAGTGACGAGGGTGTCCAGGTCTGCATAGTCGAAGACCTCCTGTACGATGTGGGGGAAGAAGGCTGCATCGATGACTCTTCAGCGTCAGCGGTGCCCTCGGATGTCACTCACCCTCTGGGTGGCATGTTGCTGGGATAGTGAGAGCTTGAGAGGCACGTTCGCGTCGTACATTGCGATCTTTGGGACACGCTTGTGTCTCTGTCACGTGCGGATCGCCGGCCAGAGCCGGGGCCCTGAACAGACCTGAAAGAAGATGCCGAAGAGCCGCACGACCTCCACCGCAATGGGTCTGGGGGACATTGCAAGCTGGACGTCGTGTGCTGTTGCCCACTCTCCCTCTCTCTCGACATCTGAACACCTAGGTACCATGCCGAACCCGCTGCTCGTCGTCGCTCAGCCCCTCATCCTCCTCGCGGGTGCCATCGTCTTCTTCCCGATCACCGTTGCCAAGCTCGCCCTCGCCCAGGACTGGGGCACGCTGACCTCGGTCCGCGCGTTCCAAGACGCCTGGTTCGGCAACATGTGGAAGGTCTTCGCCCCCCGCGTCCGCCAGGCGCACGAGGGCCGCGTCGTGCCCCTCCTCCAGGGCAAGGTCCGCGCCGGCATCAAGGTGCCCACCGCGAAGCACCCCGCCATCCACGGCACGGTGCTCGAGATCGGCCCCGGCACTGGCAACTGGGCGAGCTGCTTCGCCGACTCGGCAGCCGGCGCAAAGGTCGACCGCGTCTATGGCGTCGAGCCCAACCGCGACCTCCACCCCGGCCTTTTCCGCTCCATCACTGCTGCGGGCCTCCAGGGCAAGTACGAGGTCGTCCCCGTCGGCATTGAGGATCTCCACAAGGCGGGCATCCCCAAGAACAGCGTCGACTGCATCGCCACCCTCCTCTGCCTGTGCTGCATTCCCGAGCCCGAGCGCAACATCCGCGAGCTGTACGAGTACCTCCGCCCCGGCGGGCAGTGGTACGTCTACGAGCACGTCAAGACCCACGGCGTCATGCGTCTTTACCAGTGTGAGTGCGAGCATGCGAGCGCAGCGAGCGGTGCAGGGGTGGGGGCGAGCGTAAGCGAGCCAGATATGGAGAGAATAAGCGAGTGCGAGACGAAAGAGAACACGAGGGCGAGGAGAAGAATGAGCGAGTTCGAGGAAGGGTTGACCGGAGGAGGCTGAGGCATGGGACTAAGGCTGACACCACAGGGCTCCTGAACCTCGTCTGGCCCCACATGATGGGCGGCTGCGACCTGTGCCGCAACACGGAGGCGAAGCTGCTCAAGGCCGGTCCCTGGACGACCGTCGACATTGCCAACCCCGCCGACGAGCCGTGGTACGCCCCCGTTCCCCACATCACGGGCGTCCTGACCAAGTAAGCTTGGGTCAGTTGGGCCGAACGCCTGGACGTCGCGGGCCTGTGACGAGATCAGAAGACTGCAAGGGGTTTGGGAGGTCTGGAACGGAGTACGTACAGCAAGAGTCCAGAAAATGTATACATACGCGTCATCTTTCCCTCTCATGTCTACTCACAACAGCCTCACTCGAGCACAGGTGCATGAACGCGACGGACCTTCATTTTGCAATGGGGGTAGCGAGATGAGATGCGGGAGGGCACGCCGTCGGTGACAGGTGGCGAGTTGCCCATGCTCCCAAGAACAGCCGTCGCTGGCGGAATGAGCAGCGTCACGGGGGGAGAGGGGCTCTACATTACACTGATACACTGATACATCGTACATTGACTACAGGTGTCTACAACTTCATGTTGATGTTGGCGAACATGCCACTGATGACGTTGATGGCAGGGTCGGCATCGTCAGGCGCAGGGGCAATTCCGCGCGGACGAGGGCGCTCTGGACGGACGGGGTGGTCGGAGTCATCGCGGCGGTTGGAGCGGTGGCCGCGGTCGGACCGGTTGGCGCGGTTGACCTGGTGAGACTGGTGGGACTGGCGGGGCTGGACGGCCTGGTCCAACTTCTTGGGCTTCTTGATGGACTTAGTGGGCTCAACGGGTTGCTTTGCAGGCTTGCTGGGCTTCTTCGTGAGCTTGACGAAGTGATCGACAATCTGCTTGGCCGACCGCTTGTCGGTAGCCTGCTGGCCGGCCTTGGAAGACTGCCAAAGAGACTCCTGGACGGTTTGCTCCTTGATGGCCCGCTTGGCAGAATCCATCACCTGCTCCTCGACGGCACGGTTGAGCACCAGCTGCCACGCGGTAGGCTTGGGGGTGATCTTGACGAGCTGCTGGCCGTCGGCATTGCCAGGCTTGGACGGGTTGGTTGGGGCAGTCGTGAAAGATTGCCAAAGAGACTCCTGGATAGCCTGCTGCTCGATGGCCCGCATGGTAGACTGATTAACGCCCCCCTGCGAGACGGACTCCTCCTGGGTCTGCTTGGCGTTCTTCTCGACGGCTCGGCTCGCGGACTGCTGCACAGCTTGCTTCTTGATGGCCCGCTTTGCGGACTGCGTGACGGCCTGCTGCTTGACATCTCGCTTGGCGGGCTGCCTGACGTGCTGCTTGTGGTTCTGTTGAGCAGATCTTTTGGCCGGCTTCTGTGTGGAATGCGGTAAGAGCTGCTGACCTCGGGGCTTGGAAGGAGGGAGCTGCTTCAGAGGCGGAGGCGGCTTGAGAGGGCGGGGCGACTTGGTTTGGTAGGTCATTTGGATACTTTGACTTGGGGGAAGGGGAGGGAGAGCTTTAATGTCCCAAAAAGCAGGCGGGATGTCGCTCAGCCACGTCCTGGGGCGCTTGGTCGTGCGTTGCTGGTCGTCACCTGCGTGCTCCCGCTTTCCAAAATAGCGGTCCACCATGCTTGCGCCGAAGCTTTTGTCTGAACAGTAGATCCGGATCCGCATGTCACTGGAGTGGTCCAAAGCAGTCAGCGCATGGACCCACTCGTCGGGGAGTGCATCCATGGTGTGCTTGATGTGACTGCGAGAGTCGAGAGTGTAGGCGTCCATGCCTCCCCGGGCCAGGGGCGGGCGAAGGGCGGGAGGGAACTCATACCACATCTTGTCGGCGACGAACTCCATAGAGGGCCTCAGGGCGTTCTCGCACTCTGTGGGGCGGCGCAGGATGGCTCCAGCGAAGAAGAGGAGGAAGCGCGGCCACGCGCCGACCTTGACGCGCTCCTCGATACAGGCGAGTGCGATGTCCAGCGCCGCGTCGCACCCGAAACGCGCCATGAAGTGCAGGACTAGCACGATGCGTCCGAACAGATCTTGCTCCGCCCACGTGACGTTGAGGCGCCTCTTCATGGCGATCATCAGGAATCCACGCAGCGCAAGCGAGGTTTCATCCAGCTTGATGACCCTGGGACCACTGCCCGCATCCAGCATGCCGCTGAACGCGTCACTGGTGTCAGCGGGGCGCAGTGGGGGCAACTCACGACCAGTTCTCCAGATACGCGGAAGAGATGCGGAAGCGCACATTGTCGGAGGTAATAATCTCAAAGTCGCCCTCTTGCCAGACGTCGTCGAGCTTGGGTGGCTTGGAACTGGACTTCTCGGAAGTCATGGTCAATCGTGAGTGAGTGGGAGGTTAGTGGAAGGATAGATAGCGTGGCAGTCTTATAAGGGGCTGCGCTGGCGGGGAAAGGACCCCGGATGTGACGCTGGAGGAAGGTAGATGTGTGCATGAGTGCGAGCTCGGTGCGCTCGGGGCAGTAGCCGACGAACACTGGAAGCTGAGTCGAGCCATATGTACGAAACACGCGGTGGACCTCTGACCATCCATGTGCAAGGTCTGCAAGCTCACAGTGGACTTCACAACTTACCGAGAAAGCCGTCCTGTCGCTGAAGCGCACGCGGCGAGCCACTAGCTAGCGGTGTTACGGTGAGAAAGTGGGCAGTCGCGTATCCTGGGGGGTGCCACGATGTCGCACCCAGTCCACGCCTGTGCATTCCTTGCCCGTTCCTCTCCTAAAACCGCAGCCGCTGGTGGACACCTGTTTCATCGTGCCAGGGACACAGTGCATACAGTGATCTACACAGGATGAGACTAACTTGCACTCGCAGAGTCTTCGCCCTCCCCAACCTTCTGATGTGCGATCTTCAGCAGCCCCAGGAAGTACCTCCCATTGCACTGGGAGCCAGCGCTTTTTGGGTTCGAAGGACCGACGGCGAGGGCCCAGGCATATTGGGGTGGAAAGCTCAGATACAGCGTGCAGGGGATAGCGGAGGGCAGCATCATGTCGACGTTCAACTGCTCGATGCCCGAGTTCCTCGCTGTGAACTTAGGATGCTTCCACACGGTCTGAGCAGGAGTGCGTTTGCGAGTGCGCTCCCACGTTGTTGACTCCATACTGAGAGCATGTGCACACAGCTTCGACTGCTGCAAGCGTGCGCCGACGGCGAAAAGGATTAGAGGTGGGACGGGCTCCACAGTTTTGATGATGTTGAGGAAAGTATACAGAGCTGCCTCGCACTTGTACTTGTCTAGGAGGGCTGCAAGCTCGACCACCTGGTCGATGTACTCGAAGTCGTCGATCTCCTCGAACTTGGGTTTGCCGTTCTTCACGATCTGCAGGAAGTGGTGGACAGTCGCGGCCCGATTATCCAAGACAACCTCCTTCGGCGCCTCCTCGCCTGCCAGCAAGTCCCTGAAGATTGACCTGCGTTGTCAGTGGCAAGGCTTCAGCAGGATCACTACTCACGACGCAGATTGAAGATGATAGGAGGCCACTTTGAAAGTCGTTCCGCCCTTGCTGATCAAGCTGAAGTCACCATCGCACCACTGGGGGTGCAAGTTGACCGGCTGAATCGAGCTCAAACGCTCTCTCTTGGTCCGAATGGGCGGCATGATGCAGTAGGTGAGAGATGAGGTGAAGACAGGAGATGCATCGCAGAGTCGCTGCTCTTGTACCGGCAAGGCAGGAAAGCGATGAGAACAATTCGCTGAAGGGCGCGCGCTATATGACGTTGCTGATGTGTGCAAAGATCCAAAATGAGATCAGCGGAAAGGCGTCTCAGACGAAGCGTGGCTGACACCCACAGATGAATATGTCAGAACCGCCCTCAGGCACAGGGTTCTGTACAACGGGCGTAGCCCACCAGGTGTCCGCAGAATGTTAAATTATGATAAATTCGGGACAATGATGCCTCCACTGCCACACCCCATACCTGCATACCCAAAGGCTTTCCAGCTCTCCTTCCCTTCGAGCCTCTCCCACCACACTTTGTCAACCTCCTACGGTCGCGCAGAAGACGAAAAAGAAGCCTCGTATGGGGCTCGAACCCATGACTGTGTGATCAATCGGCTCGTGAGCGTAAGAGTCACACTATCTACCGACTGATATAACGAGGCGAGGATGTTTGCGCTTTCAGACAATGCCCTTAAGATAGGCCAGAGTCATAGCTTTCCAACGAGCAAATTGGCGCGTTGATAGCTGCAGGATTGACAAAGTTGTGGGCTGTCGAAAGTCAGGGGTAAGTTTGATCCCTCATGGGTTTCTGGCCTTCGGTGGGCGATTGGCGGCGCTGAGGGCGAGGGCACGGGCGTTCTGAAAAGTTCGCGTTTACTGAGGCCGCAGATTTGACCCAGAGCTGCTAGAAGGGCATACGCAGGTGCGAGAAGGTGCGAAGAGAAGTGATCTTGGTGCGAGCAGTAGGGATCGAACTCAGGTAACCCAACGCTTATCATCGCGGAACCAGAATAACCAGCGGAAGCAGATAAGATTACGTCCTTCTGCAGATCTGTGCAGAAGACGCACGGAGGCGAAGGAGGAAGAGCTCGGGATCGGAAAGAGCCGGAGGTGGCGCGGGCGGACTTTCAGAACGCTGCACTGCGGTGATGATCCATCTGACGTCCGTCGGAAGATTAGTTACCCAGTCACATGCCCCAGAATTCGAAGGCGCAGTCTGTATCGTCAGAGAGAAGGAAGGTGAATCTGGTGCGCTTTGCAGCCATCGTCTTCCCTTCACGGCTGGCTCAGCGTCACAGTGCGGACTTCTGTCTTGGACACGCGCGATTGCGCAGGTGCTGTCTCCGAGCAACTCGCCTTCGACATTGATGGATCGGCGGGGGCCACAGCGGAGGCTGGTGCTCAATAAGGGCAGGCAATGACAGCCCGGGCATGCGCAAACGCTGTGCGCCCGAGTGAGCACGGTTCGAAGCAAATGCCAACTCACACTCAGCCGCCAGTTGATTGGCACCGGCTGCGGAGTGTCATTGAGCTCGGCAGGGGGTTTGGCGTTCACTGCAACTCAACCACCGACGAGTCAGGGGGCATCAACTGGTGCACTGTTCCGGCCTGGGCTCGGAGACTATGCAGAATGCCGCTACGCCGCAGTCATTACAGTCGGGTCGTCCGGACCACACCTGGTCCATGCACGCCGTCTCACCGTCTAACGGCTCCACCGAGCATCACTCAAGTAGCCTTGCCGTGCTATTCCTGTCTCACATTGTTCTGGCTCTGCTCGTTTGCCTAGTGCCTTTGCAAGCCCTCGGAAGCGTAGCACACTCCTCGAGACATGCTTACAGAGTTTCCCAGTGACGACTCTGCGCACTCTGTGCGTTCGCTTGTCGCGTCAATGACACTCCTCGAGGTCAATGAAGACATAAGGCTTCTGGGTACGCAGAACACGAGATCACAGCTCCCATAGCCCCACTCTCCTTACACCCACGCTCCTTCATTCCATAGATGATGTTCGCCACCCGGCTCCTCGGGCTGCTCGTCACGGGGCTGGCCCTCGCCCAATCCGACGCTCCCCTGACCCAGTCCAACACTGAGGTTACTGCCCCAGTCACGACTGGACCCATCGCCTCCTTCGTCAGTGAGGTCCTGACTGAGCCGACCGCGGTACTGTCGCCTGCTCCAGCGGCCGGAGATGCCGGCAACATCAATGCCACGCGCACCGACATCACCTCACCTGTGAACGGTTCCATCGCGTCGTTCGTCAGCAGTGTGCTCGCCGGTGCTGCGACCAGCGTGACGAGGGGCAACGCCGGCCTCGGGCTCAACACTGGGGTCTCGATCTCCACCACCCGCGCCTCTGCTGCTGACGCCTCTGCCGCCGCCTCACGCTCGCCCGCGACCACCAGCAACCCCACCGTTTCCCTCAACGCCTCCGCCCCCACTCCAACTTCCGGCTCGGCGTCAGCCTCCGACTCGAAGTCTGCCTCCACCTCGCCGACCTTCTCGTACCCTCAACCGCCCCTCCCGAAGGTGACCGTGCGCACGCCCCCTCAGGCGTTCGCCCTGGACTCCTTGATCCAGCGCCCTCGCGTGCGTCGCTACAACTTGCGCCTCTCCTACGCCGCGGGGTCGCCCGACGGCTTCCTGCGCCGCATGTCCGTCATCAACGGGCAGTTCCCCGGCCCGCTGATTCAGGCGAACGTGGGCGACACGCTCGCGATCACAGTCATCAACGACCTGGACACGCCGCAGAGCGTGCACTGGCACGGCATCCGGCAGGAAGGAACGGGATACTACGACGGTCCGCCCGGCATCACGCAGTGTCCGATCGCCCCCGACGGTCGGTTCACGTACCGCTTCAAAGCGAGCACGTTCGGGACGTACTGGTACCACTCGCATTACGGCAACACGCTCGCCGACGGCTTATACGGCGCGCTGATCGTGTACTCGCCAGATGATCCAGTGAAGAGGTGGCGCGACTTTGACGCCGAGAAGGTCCTGTTCGTCTCAGACTGGTACGACGACCAGAGCGACACGATTGTGAATGGCCTCCACAACCTGAGCACCGGATACAGGGGCCAGCCGTTCGCGACCATGCCTGACTCTGTCTTGATCAATGGCGTGGGACAAACGGACTGCGCCAAAGCCCAGGCCGGCGTGAAGTGCACGCGCACGCGGCCCGCTGTCGTGCATGGCCGGCTCGGCTCCAAGCTCAAGCTGCGCCTCATCAACCCGGGCTCTGAATCTGTCATACGTGTGAGCGTAGACCAACACGTCCTCCAACTCGTCGAGGTGGACGACACGCCCGTGCGCCCGTTGTACATGCACGAAGTCTCGCTGGCTGTGGGTCAGCGCGTCAGCGTGATCTTGCACCTGAACCAGGGCGGCGCCCGCGACTCCTTCTGGATCCGCGCGCGCGCTGCGGCCGGCTGCATCTTCCGCGGCTTCGAGATGGAGACGCGCGCCGTGCTCCGATACACGGACCGGTTTGGCCTGACCTGGTCAAGGAGGGCGCCGACCAGCGCCCCGTGGCCCAACCGCGCTGCGACCCTCGCGCCCTGCCTCGATATCGATCACGAGCACACGGTCATCCCCGTCGAGAACGAGGCGTTGGGGCCTGTCGCGGCCAGGGGACGGCTGGACAGCCAAGCCGGCCGGTTCGTCGACCCTGTCACTGGCGCCGACTTCATTGGGTTCGGCATCGGCGCCAACGGCGGCCAGAGGGTGACGTACACCAACTACATCAACGACCCCGTGCTGAAGCAGGTGATGGACAACCGCCCCCTCAACGCCTCGCACTTTGCGCATTTGACTCTGGAGGGCTCCGCGAACCAAACAGCAGACATACTCCTGAACCAGCTCGAC
The DNA here is from genome assembly GCA_039545375.1 of Trichosporon faecale. Lineage (NCBI taxonomy): Eukaryota > Fungi > Basidiomycota > Tremellomycetes > Trichosporonales > Trichosporonaceae > Trichosporon > Trichosporon faecale. Next base: position 2,302,818 of record BCLU01000003.1, on the reverse strand, counting down.
CGCGCGCTGACGCACCCGTTCCACCTGCACGGCCGCCCGTTCACGATCATGGCCCGCGGCGAGGGGAGCGTCACGCTCGAGGACCTGGGGAAAGTCGAGATGAATCCCCCCAATCCCCTCAGGAGGGACACGATCCTCATGCCGAACGGCACGTGGGCGCTGCTCCGCGTGCCGCTCGACGATCCGGGCGTGTGGCCTATCCATTGCCACCTGGGCTGGCACCTTGCGAACGGCAAGCTGGGCGTGGTTGTCGTGCGTCCCGACGTCGTGCGGGCGTTTGAGCAGCCGAAGGAGTGGCTAGGTCTCTGCACGGGCGATCCGGGCGAGATTGGACCAGCGAAGCGGGCGCTGGACGCAGTCAAGACCGCCCCGAACGCCACCGTCAAGCCTGGCTCAGCGTCCAACCACACAGCTCCTCAGAACGCCACCCCAAACCCTACCTCGGCGAATGCTACCGCCGAGACCGACGCCGACGCCAGTGCCGAGCCAGCCGACATCCCCGTCTTCGCCGACTTCGAGACACCCTCGGACATGAGCTACGCCGACTCGGCCGCCGCAGCTTACGACCACATCCCCGCTGATCCGGCCGAGGCGTGGTCCGCTCCCGGACTCGTGGGCAACGTCTCCGTCGGAGGCGGGGCTACGCCGCTCGACTCGGCGAGGGGGCAGGGGCTGCTCAACCATGGCTCGGGGGTGCCTGACACGGCCGATACCAATGCTACCTCCGCGAACGACTCCACGAGCGACTCAGCGAGCGCCTCCGCCTCCACGAGCGCCTCGGCGGCTGTCTCGTCTGCCGACTCGTCTGTCTCGCTTCCCAGCGGGTTGCAAACCGAGGTCCGAAGCAAAGGCAAGGGCGCGGAGAAGGGCAAAGGTGGGCACGTGAAGTCTGGTTCTGCAAAATCTGGCGACGACTACTCACATGTGCGTGGGGACCGTGCCAAGCCCGAGGGGGGCGATCGCGAGCACGGCCAGTCCAAGGAGTCCAGGGGCAGAGGCGGCACCGAGGACTAGATCTCATCAGCCGTCATTACGGTGATCGAGCGCCCTCCCCAACCTATCGACTATTCCTGTAGCCATATGCCTGAACACTGCTCGCTTTCTTGTACAATTTCCGATACGATGTGAACATTGTTTGTCGCGTGAACCGGTGCTGCTGCTGTGCCTGGGACTGGAGGAGTGCCAAGTGAAACGGAGATGCCCGGGCCGGCTGCGTGCTCTCAGAGTTTCGATTCAGTCGACGCCAGACGCGGTGTCTACGTCACAGGCTGAGTCCTACTCCGCGATACTAGTTTAGGCACAGTGCAGTGCTTGGCGAGGACCCAGAGGAACAGAAGAGGTACAGATGAGGAAGGCACTGATTAGTGGGGTCTCCAGGAGCCTGCATGGCCTGCATCCGGAGTCGGGCTTCATGATTCTCACAGTCCACAGCCGGCCTCCACTCGATGTGCCCCATAAACAACACTCTCCTTACGTTCGTCGTCTTCTGGCGCAGTACACAGTGTGCACATGTTTGCTCTAGCTTATACGCATGGACATGCTTGTTTATGACTGGTAGAGTTAATGTTCAATTCAGCAGCCAGCCAGCAAGGATGAAGAGTACCTCGCACGCGGCGAATTCAGCTGTTGGCTGACGAGATGGCGCGTCTTGGCCAAGTGCACGCCAAGGTCGCGCCGAGATATGCCAAGATAAGACACCCCCTTGCTGCTCCCGAAGGATCGGGATGGCGCCTGCACGCGGGCTCGCGGCTCACGAGATTGAGTTGTTTACTGCGCACCAGGTGCATCGAGGCCCATTCCCATGCATTCGATTGGCCCTGTCCCCTTCGTCCCCGCTGCTGTCGAGCCCAGCGCTGCCCAGCTGACCGGCTCAGCCCCTTGCCTGCCTTGCACCCTCCGACCTCGCCTTCCCCGGGCTGTCTCGCTTGTGGGCGTCGAGGCTCTGAGACACCCGCTCGCCCACGCCCACACTGTACCGTGGTATATGAGGCCGTCCCCCCCCCTGCCCTGCGATGTGATTCCCACCACCTCTTCTCGTCTCCATCAATACCCCGCATAATGTTCGGTCTCACGCAGCTCTCCGCGCTCTCCCTGCTCGCCCTCCAGGCGCTGGCTCAGGACGCCGCCGCGTCCGCCTCCTCGATGATGCCCTCGGGCGACGCTGCCCAGAGCGGCGGCAACGTCGCCCCGTCCGCCAGCGCCGCGGGCCCCGCGACCTCGGGCGGCATGGAGGACGGCCCCGACGGTAACGACGTGACCGCCGAGAGCGGCGGCACGAACCCGGGCTGGAACACGACGTACTTCTACGCGCCCAGCAACTCGCGCCAGTACGGCTTCTGGGTCAACGGCATTGAGAACCGCGCGATCTGGAACCCCGTCAACATCACTACCCGCCTTGTGCTGACCAACTCGAGGAAGGACTTCTGGGGCGGCGAGAAGGAGCTCGTTGCGAACCGTGAGTACTCTCCCAGGGGCCCGGAGGGCCGAGTGCTGGCTGGATAAGACCTTCTCCAGCTGAGCTTGACTTTCATCCGCTCCTGGTATCAGCGCTGGTGCCCCGCACCGTCTTCACCGCAGATCGCAGCTGGCTTCTGCATTGACCCGCTCCCCCGCACAACCCAGACCACGCTAACAACAGTCGCCGGCGGCGTCGGCGAGTGGAAGGGCATGATCGGCGAGGACCTCCCGACCGGACACAACTACCTGCTTGCGCTGTACGACATGACCAGCGGTTCTAAGCTGGGCCAGACCAGCGGCTTCACGATGCGCATGAACGGCACAATCGCGCCCCCTCCTCCCCCCGGTGCGCCCGGTGCCTCGTCTTCGGCCTCGGACGGCTCGCAGCCCACCGCCTCCTCCGGCGACGCGGCCCAGAGCGGCGGTAACGCGGCCTCTGGCGCTGGCCAGTCCTCCGCCGCCGCGCCCTCGGCCAGCCAGAGCGGCTCCGGCGCTGCGTCCCGCATCGGTGTCTCCGGCGCGGCTGCTGTTGCCGCTGTCGCTGTTTACGCCCTCGCCTAAGCGAAGGGCATGGGGACAGTAGAATGAAGATCACATGGACAATATGAGTCCGGCAGTTCACAGATTCAATATGCAGATTATAGTCACTCCGCTGTGGTGTGAGAGGAATGGGGCGTGCGAGCTGGTCTCTGGATGAGGTCGTTGGGCGATGCCCGGGTGTGAAGAGGTGATGGTGTCGGTGATCCGTAAGGATGCCCTTCGGGCCGTTGGCACCGGCTGGGCCACTCAAACCGTCGGCTCCGCAGATGCACGCGATCCTCAGCAGTTCTATTCTCGTCAGGAGACCGTCAGTGTGGTCGTCAGTCTCAGTCTCGGCCCGTCCGCGCCGTCCGGACCGCTTCTCGGCTCCGAGAATTAGCTTGAATCAAGCACCCAGGTCCTTCAGAGTTCTCCCCTCGACGCCTACGAGTGTTCAGATCACTCACACATGCCACAATGGAATGCTACACCAAGAAGTCGGGCCCGTAGCCTAGCCTAGCGACGCCTTATATACCACAAGCGCTGTGAACGCACTCAGATAACGCCGGGCCGACCCGGACCGTGGCCCGTGAGGCGTTCATGAGCACTGACATGCCAAGAGATTACTCAGAAACAACGCTCGTGATTTTGACCTTCCCCGTTGTGATGCGAGGCTCAACGAGGGGAGTGACACCATGTCAATCGGCCGGTGACCGGCCGGCTCGCCCGATGCTCGTTCTCGGCCAGCTCCGACCTCCAGCTCCCCCACCCTATTCCCCCGCCGTTCTCCTCCAGTGTGGAGTATTACCACATATCATCTCTAATGTTTTCGCAATTCTCACCACATCCTCCATTAGCACTCGGCCAGGAACGCATTCAAAGCCTTACCATTCCCTCGTCCGCCCTTGCTCGCCGAAGTGCACCGTCGCCTCCCTCGCTCCGCTCAAGGAACCCCGACCCCCAACCGGCCGATGACCGGCCGGTCGCTTTGTCAACTGGCTGGGAAATAACCGACGCTACCGACTGATCAGGACTGATCAGGTGGACGCCGTGCCCGCCGTGCCTTCGGCCTCCGCTCCCCTCCCTGCGCAGAGTGCGGAGCCGCGCAAGGGCCTCGGGGCCTCCGGCTGCCCGGCTTCGGTGGAAAGCAAGGGCGTCGTTAAAATCGGCACGCGCACGGGGTCTCGGGCACGACCTCATGTTGGTCTAGGTAGTCACCGGGCCTCGCTGAGCGCACAAAAACAAGAGAGGGGAAGTACGACTGCGCCGTCTTTTATCTAATCGCAGACCCACTTGACTCCACCGGCATTGACGCAACAGTGAACGGCGAATCCAAGACTACAAAGGCAACCCAGGCAACGAAGGCGAAAGCAACACGCCACCGCCACTCGGCCTCTACCCCACACTCCACTGCCTTGCTCGCGATGAGCTCGACGCCCTCGACCATGGTCCAAGACCCCGAGAAGGGCTACGAGACCCGTTTCTCGTCCTCCTCGCCTCCCTCCACCTCCGGCTACAACGGGGACGCCGAGGCCGTCCCCAAGGACCCTCATCAGCACCCGCACGCGCCTCACGACGGCTCCCTCGCGCTCGCCGAAACCTCCCCCGCCTCGCATCCTCCGCCGGGCGTAGGTCCCGCCCCCGACGGCGGCTTCTGGGCCTGGTGCACCGTGGCCGGGGGCTACCTCGCCGTGTTCGTGCAGTTCGGGCTCATCAACACCTTCGGCGTGTTCCAGTCCTACTATGAGGTGAACCAGCTGAAGGACTACTCCGAGAGCGAGATCGCGTGGATCGGGAGTGTCCAGCAGCTTATCCTGTTCTTCGTGGGACTGTTTGTGGGCCGCGTGTTCGACGCGCATGGCGCGCACGTACTGCTGATTCCGGGGGGGATCATCTTCGTGCTGAGTCTGATGATGACTTCTTGTGAGTATTTCTTCCTCGCGCCTCTGAGTAGTGCTGAGGAAGCACCTCGCCACTCATGACGGGGGTCAGAAATGCGCAATGCTAACTACAGTGTGTAAAGAATACTACCAGTTCTTCCTAGCCCAAGGCCTCCTCTTCGGCCTCGGCAGTGGGCTAATCTTCTACCCCGCCATCTCAATCCCGGGCCAATGGTTCGTCAAGAAGCGCGCGCTGGCTATGGCCATCGTTGGTTCCTCCTCCGGCCTGGGCGGGACATTATGGCCCATAGCCCTCAAACGGCTCTTCGACGAGATCGGCTTCGAGTGGGCGATCCGCACCGTCGCCTTCATCTCGCTCTTCCTCTTTGCGCTGAGCTGGTTCATGGTGCGAACCCGGCTGCCGCGGAAGAAACCGACCCCGTGGCGCGCGTTCTGGCACCCTCTGCGCGAGGCGCCGTTCCTGCTCATGACGGCTTGTGTGAGCCTCGTCTTCTTCGGGATGTACACGCCCTTCTTCTTTGCCTCTAATCGCGCCCTGGAATTGGGAGCCTCCGAGTCTCTCGCCTTCTACACGATCGCGTTCATCAATGCCGGCTCGACTGTGGGCCGCCTGGTCGCGGCAGTCGGGGACCAGTGGGGCGCCTTCAATGTCCTCATCGTGAGCGCTTTGGGGAGTACTTTGTCATTGTTGGCGTTCTGGATCCCTTCCGTTAAGCTGGGAGCCCTGATTGCCTGCACGCCGACGTATGGCTTCTTCGTCGGCATGTTCATCTCCATCATCCCCGCCTGCGTTGCCTTGACTGGTCCGGCGAGCGAGATTGGTCTCCGTGTCGGATTGTTGTGGACCATCGTCGCTGTGTTCGCCTTCACTGGACCGCCTATTGGTGGCGCGATCGTGGGACAACACCCCGGCGAACTGGGGTATCAGCTCGCGGGCGTGTTCAGCGGCGTCGTCACGCTTGCGGGGTTGGTTTGCGGGATTGGGAGCAAGGTCAAGATCGGAGGCAGTCTGTGGGGCATCATGTAGGAGCGAAGCAACGGACAAGGCTGAATGTAGCACCAACAATAGAGTGTCTAGAAATGCATCTGTAAACGCATCGATTACGCCCGAGGGCAGATAGAAGGATAGAAGGATAGGCTACACGGTCTACGGCTAGAATCTAAGGCCTAGGTAATGGTGAGGTATCGAAGTATCGATGGGCATGGGCTTGGGGATGATGGACTTTTCGCTGCGCTCACACGCTTGCTCCCACGTTTAATCGCTCGCGTCGCTGCGCTCCGCTCGCTTACAGCCTGTTCAGATCGCGCTTCGCGCGGGTCATCTTCCCACCCACACGCGAGATATCCGCGTCCAAGCCCTCGAGCATCTCGTTCTGCAGCGCGACCTCGGCCGCAATGTCCTCGCCCATCTTGCGCTGCGTCCTGAGCATGCCGCTGAGGGCGCCGAGCAGCTCATCCTGCCTCGCCATCTGGGAGACTTGGAGCTGGACGAGGCCGCGGTCGTCGAGCGGGCGTGTCTGCGCCGTCTCCTTCGGCGGGCTCGCCTTGCGGCCGAACACGCGTCCGCCGCCGCTGCGGCCAACGAATTCCGTCCGGCCGGGCGGACTCGTGCGCCCCGGACTCGGGCTCGAACGGCCTGAGGGACTGCGCCCCTTCGAGACCAGCGCCGCGCGGTAGCCCGCCTCCGCTTGTCGGAGGAGGTTGCCGTGCTCAGCGCCAAGGGAGGCGACGAGGTCCTCCCGCCGCCGGCGCTCGCCGTCGCCGAGCGTGAGCTCCGTCAGGGAGCTCTCGAGTTCTCGGATGCGCGGGCCCGCGTCGCGCAGCGCCTTTCGCGCGTCCATCCCGCTCTGCCTCGCTGCTGGGTCGCCGACGCGAGCGAGGGCGTCGCGCTTCAGTAGCGCTGCGCGGGCGCCGCGGAGCAGGCCCTCGACGGCCCCGTGTTCTGAGAGCCACGACGCCGGCGTCACCTTGTCCGCCTGCATGGCCTTGGCCTGGACGACGTTCAGGAAGTCGCCCCAGCCAAAGCTCTGTCGCCATCGCGCATCCTTCGTCGTCAGGATCACGCGCAGGTACTGTTCCAGCCGGACGCGGCGTTCGCGAATCTTCTGAAAGTCAGGAAAGGTCACTCATGGCAGGGCGGGGGGCGGCTCACTTCCTCGTCGTGCAGCGTCCGCTTGAACCAGTGTTTCGGCGGGAGAGGTTGCGGCGGCTCCTTGCCCGTCGACGCGCGCAGCTCGGCATCGAGCGCAACGAAGTCATTGTACCTCCGGTTCACGGACCACGTTCGTGTCGGGGTTGTCACTGGCGTTAGCTGTGATCTGACCGTCGCATGGCGCATGGCGTTGCAACCCTATCTGGTCTGAACCCTGCCCCGATTGCCTGATCGAATGATAACAATCGCGGTCGAAAGCGGCAGGAGGCTCGTGCACTGCGCAGTCCCCGGTCCAGCGGCATCAACCGGGCGGCTGCGTCGCTGGCGCTGGCGCTGGATCGTGACGCATAGGGCCAACTCGATGGGGTGTTGCACCGGTGTGCAACCCTCGGAAAGAGCGATGCCGACCGTCCCGAACCGGTGCAACCGGCCAGCTGCAACCTGAAACGCCACTAGATCACTCACCTTGGACAGTGTACTCGATGTGCTTGCTCGGTTTGGACACGGTGAGGGCGTCTGTGATGGAGATGTTGTGGATGTCGTTGGCCATGGTGGGCACTGACACTGAGAGGAGGTAGGGAAGAAATGTAGATGGGAGCTGCCGAGGGTGATAAAAGGGGGGGCAGCGAGTGAAGGGTTTCGGTCGTGTGGAGTGGTCGGGGTAGGTGGCGATAAGTGGTAGTCGTTGTGGAGCGTAGTCGTTAAAAGATCGTGAGTGATGTGTGATGGATACAAGAAAAGACGATGAATGCGAAGTGGTTAATGCAAAGTGTGTGATGTGGGAAAGATGTGAGAAAGAGGGTGGTGGAAGATGTGGTGTGTCGTGAGACCTTTAGGTGCAAGTGAGTGTGGAGATTGTTGACTGGGTGTCTCAGCATGCATGTGGTCATGTTCCAGCGTGCGCGCAGTGGAGGCAGGAGGCAGTAGGTCAGGAGCAGGTGGATATTCATGGACACGGCCGAGGCCCCACGGCATTCCCTCCCATAACGCGTTAGCCAATTCACTCCCTGCGCCGCCTACGCCGGCCCCTCCCGTCATCAAGCCGCTGGACTCGGAATCAAACACACGTGAGAACCCAGTCACGTGAAACGATGCCGATGCAAGTCGCCGCCGCCCGTGCCTGGGAGATATCACTGCCAAAATCAACATGACACTGCTGCTCCTCCAAAACAATCAGCCAGCCCAGCCCCTAATGCACTGCCTCTGAACACCTTCCCTTATCTTTCATCTTCATCGACTAACGAAAACGAACGTCCACCAACACTCACGACATGCCCACATGACACTCACCATCGACATACCAGACGTACCAGACTCCCAAGGCCCAGCGCCCCCGCCGTACACTCCTTATGCGACAGAGGCAGAGTCCACCGTCCTCTCCAACGCCCATCACACAAACACTGCACGGCACCGCTCCGTGCGGAATGCGAACGGGCACGCACACGCACACCCCTCACAAACCTCAACACCGAGACCGAGTCCTCAACGGCAGTTGACCGTTCGCAACCCTTCTTCCCCAACCGTTTCCGAGAATGCAGAGGCTGGGCCTTCGCGGCCACGGCAGTCGTCGATCGAGAAGCCGCGGCCACGGGCCACCTTCCCCGTCGAACAGAATGTAGCGTCTTCCCTGCTTACCCCTGTGCAGGCACCGCATACACCGCCGCGACCAGAAGACTTACGGGATCGCGGGCGAAACAACAACGCCTGGCGGCAGTATCTGCAGGGCCTGCCTGTTAACGGCGGACGGTCGAACGGACCAGACATCGGCAACTTGAGCTTGGAGGACAAGTCGAACAAGCCCCTGCCACCGACTCCACCGCCCCTTCCTTCAAGGTCACCGAGACCACCACCGCCTGTCCCACCACCACCGAGCAGACTTGACCCTCGCTCACGGCAGCCCCCGCCACCTCCGCTGCAGTCGACACCGCCGCGGCCAGCGCCAGCACCAGTGCCCGCCCCGCCGGTCTCTGCACCGGTCAGCTTCCCAGCTCCCCGGCCCGTTCAGCAGCGTCTAGGACCACACGACTATGAGGAGATGCCGAGACCGCAGCGGCACTCGGCGCCGGTTGTACAGCCACCCGTGCACTACGTGCATGAGGTGCCGCAGGCCGTCCAACGGGTGCACCAGGTGCCGGTGCAGCGGGTGTATGAGGTGCCAGTGCAAGGCGTCCAGCAGGTGCCGTATCAACAGGCTCCACCGACTCAGCCGCCTCAGCCCACACCTCTGCGCCAGGTGCACCACTCGGTGTCTGTACCGCAGTTTGCGCACCCGGACTCGCGCCATCTCGTGCGGCCGCTGGACTCCCGGCGCTGAGAACCTGAGCTCCCCCGCCGGCGCCTGAACAGCACGCCGAACGCCGGACCGTCCGGGATGGCGTTCCAGCACATCGGTCTCCCGCCAAGTATCCCAGAGCGGCGAACAAGTCTGCCAGAGCAAGGCCCGCCGACGCCGCCGAAGCCGAGCGCGGTGTCCGAGTTCCCGCCCCCGATCCTGCGCACCGGGCCGAAACCGCCTGCAGTTGACGCAGCGAACTTCCCTCCACCCCCGCGGCACATTGTGGCTCGAGGAGGTACGCCGTCGAGAAGTCCCCAGCGCAATGGCACGAGGACACCTAGGCGGACGCCCAGCGTCATCGACTTGACGCAGGATACGTCGCCGAGCTCGGCCGGCTCTCCGCCGAAAGCAACCCGGGCGCCACGGGCGCAGAGCGATGTCGGGCGGCCGAGTCCGCGCACCGCGGGGAGTGCCGTCAGCGCTCCCTCTGCTGCGTCACGGAGCGCCGTTAGTCCGTCCACGTCCCGCAGCGCCGTCAGCGCCCCCTCTTCGACGCCGAAGCGCAAACCGTCCTCCTCCGTTGTCTCATCCCCAGGGACCCCCGCCAGTCCCTCCAAAGTTCGGTGCAGCGGCTACACCCGCAGTGGGGATCGGTGCAAGCGACTCGTGAAAGCGGGGGCGCCAGGCGCGGCCCTCCTAGACAACGACGAGCGGTACTGCAAGGACCACGCCGGTCTGCTCCTGAAGCCGAACGGGTTCTACTCCCGCCGTTCGCCAGGGAACCAGGGCACCTGGGTCGAGTTCAAGACGTACATCCCGCGGGCTCTGGGTGAGCAAACCCAAGCTCTGCTCCGGACGACTATGGAAGCGTCTCTATCGACGAGCGAGACGCCAGGCTTTCTCTACGTCTACGAGCTGCGAGGCATGGGCGCGCCGAGCACGAGTTTCTTCAAGGTCGGGCGGAGCGACTGTGTCCCCCGGAGGATAGGGCAATGGGCGGCGCAGTGCTCGTCTCACGCGCCAGTGTTGCGGGACGTATTCCCGCTGACCGATGGGGGGAGCACACTGCCCGGCGCGATGCGGACCGCTGGTCAGATGGCGGCGGCCTCGAAGCGGTGGGAGAGGTTGGTGCACCTCGAACTGGCGGACCGCGCTGCCGCCGAAAGACCGCTCGCGTATCGCTCGCTCGAGGTGAAGTGCGCCGACTGCGGAGCCGTGCACAGGGAGATCTTTCCGCTGGCGTCGAGTGAGGGCTACTCGGTCGTCGTGGAAGCGATTACGCGGTGGGAGAAGTTTGTGCGCGCTATTGCGTGAGCAACCTCATACATTCATTGTAGCACTATGCATGATCTAGCACACGCATCAGATGCGTACTAAGCGTCCAGGCCGCCTTCGGGCCACGGTTGTCTTCTCCCACACCGTTTGCCCCACTAACCGCTCGTCACTACATCTCTGAGATCTATGACGCCCCACGGCTGGGCGAAGCTCTGCCAGACTCTGGAGCAGCTTGCGCCGCCCGTCAGATCGTCAGGATGCATCCCCTTCCGACCACCGGGAGGCCACTCGAAGTGTAAAGCACGCGTCTTGACAGTCCAGGACAGCGGCGAGTCGGGCGAGTACCGAGTGAGCACCGGGTGAGGCGCAGCAGAAGAGTGCCGAGGTCGGCCGAGGTCAAGCTTCCGCGGCATCGTGATCCGAACCTCCTCATGCTGTTCTCTTATCCGCCGTGACTCCCGTGAAGCACTCATGAAGAAGCAGACGAAGGGAATGAGGAAGCAGGGAAGACCAACTCCCACTCCTCCGCAACCAGCTCATGCCCCCCGAAGCCCGTATACGGCTCCTCCTTCATCTTCCGGAACCCTCGCTTCGCATACATCCCCCTCGCGGCTGTGAGATTCGCGTGTGTCCACAGTTCCACGCCGCGATAGCCCACCTCGCGCGCGAAGGTGAGGCAGGCGTCGACTAGCTTTGAGGCTAGGCCGAGGCCGCGGAACTTGGAGTCGACAAGCAGGAGGCGGAGCTTGGCCATGCCGCCTCGCTCTCCTTCATCGTCTCCTTCCTGAGTCGGTAAGCCGGCGGTCGTAGAGCTGGCCGTGGAGCTGGCTGTGGAGCTGGCTGTGGTGGTGGCAGTGGAGCTGACTGTGGTGGTGGGGGCAGAGGAGGCGTCGCCTGCATCGTCACCTGCATCGTCGCTGGCCGCGTCGCTGGATTGAACAGGTTCGAGAGCCTTTGACGGCGCCTGCACTAGGAAGATACACCCCGCCCGCTCCCCGTCCACAGTCGCGATCCAGCCCCTCTCCCTTTCTCCAGGTTGAAACTCGCCCAGCACGCGCGCGACGAGCCGCTCGAAGTCCTGGTTCCACCCGTACTCTTGCCAGTATTGCTCTCCGTGCTGGAGGAGGACCCAGCCTAGATCTCCGGGCTGGAGGTCTCGCAGCTCCATTGCTGGTTTGGTGTCGGCCATTGCTGAGTGGTGGAAGGAAGTAGAGGGTGGAGGATGATATGGAATGAATGTCAATCACGGCTGCCCACTTGCCTGACGACAGGACCTGCGATGGCGCACTCCCCACTCCTGGTGCTCAATGTACGATACCCTGCGATACGAATGCTCGTTGACTCTGCACCCGTATGCTATAGTTGCTCCGGTCCTCGGGCATATGCTGACGCTCGCCTCCTTGCAGATCCGTCCTGTGCTATTCTCTCACTGACATGTGCAACTGGTGCAGCTCACGCTCCCTTCGCCCGCCCGCTCCCACGTGCAACTGCTTCGCTCGGCTCGGAACGCTGCGCGCTCCTCGCCTCGCCTGCTAGACGAGAAAGTGCATCCCTACGTCGTACAAACCCTATCCCAAACGTCAAGCCTCGCTTACTTGAGAGGGGTGAAGCGCGAGTTGGCCATGTTGGCACCGCGCGAGTGGCCGACGGGCTTGTAAGTGATCGAGAACTCGCCGAGGTAGTGGCCGGTCATCTCGGGCTTGACCTCGACCGTGGTGAAGGTCTTGCCGTTGTAGACACCGACGACCGAGCCGATCATCTCGGGGACAATGATCATGTCACGGAGGTGGGTCTTAACGATAGCGGGCTTCTCGTTGGGGCCAGCCTCCTTCTTGGCCTTGCGGAGCTTCTTGATCAGGCGCATGGGGCGCGACTTGAGGCCACGCTGGAAACGACGACGGGCACGGGCGTGGACGAGCTGAAAGTTAGCTTCAGCTGGCACTCGAGTAGCTGGGGCACGGGAATGTCGTGCGGAGGAAGGTTGGAATCCGGACATTGGCACGGTCGACGGCAGTGCTCGTAGCGGATCGCAAACAGACTGCAAAAGCCTTCACAGCAGCTGCAGACACCGTTGCGCTCGTTCTCTGCACTTTTCCTCGCGATGCCATTGTCCATTGCCCAAGCCTTCCTCCTTCACACGACTCTTGCTTCCGCGGACAAATCTTGAAAAAATGCTGCCCGAGTGTCCAGTGCCCTGGCTCGCACACTCACGTCGATGAAGGCCTCGTTGGAGAGGTCAAGGAGCTGGTCGAGCTCGACTCCACGGTAGGAGTACTTCTTGAACGAACGCGCGGCCTTCTTGGCGGCAGCCTCCTCGCCGGTAGTGAACTCAGCCTGAGGGAGTTAGCTGCTGCTCAATTGCTCCAGCGCTGTTGGGTTCGTTCTCTGATTCTACGTATTCTTCTCGCTGCCTCCTCTTCCTCCTGTCCTACTTCATGTCGAAACCGGAGCTGGAGTCGCAACTCGCTCCGCTCGCGCGCCTCTGCGTAGCGAAATACCCACCATGATTCTGTTTTGTCGAGTGTGTCGAAGGGGGAAGAACGATCAAGAGCGCAAGTTGGTCGTCGTGTCGGTCGTCGGGCGCGGCAGGCGTCAGCTAAACCGGTTTTTGTGTCGAGTCGGGAGGAGACTGTAGAGATGTACGCACAGATTTTGATGAGGAGACAAGGCGACAATCAGCAGCAACCTTGCCCACGGGTCCCTGCTGCAATTTGGGTGCCAACTTTGGCCATGCCCGGAGGTATCGAAACGCCGAGACTGCAGTTTCGCCTAGCCACGTGGCGAATGTGTTCACGTGACACATGGTAGTGGGCCTAGTTGGGGAGGATAGGTGGAGAAATGGTTTGGGCGCCTAACAACACGTGACCAAGTGGCATCCTCGCACCCTCGCTCGCACCGCCAGGCGCTGGGTACCGGTCCCGCGCTCTCGAAACTTTCATGTTGCTTTCTCTTCTCCTTGTTGCCAGCCCTGTTGCGCTTCGGCGCTCTTCGTTTGCCATCTTGGCTCGCGGAGAAACGGACCAGGGCGAGAGAAACGGGTCGTGCGCTGGCCGGGCACACGCCGGGCTCGCTCAGCTTGCTGGGCTTGCTCGGTAGTCCGAGTCTGTCTCTGTACTGAGACGGCTGTCGGCCTCGACCTACATTCCATGCTGACGAGCGTTCAGATCTTGCTGTGTCCTGGGATTCCCAGGTCACACGCATTCGTGTGGAGTAGGAGCTTCCTGGTGAGTACTCGTCTAAATCCCCACCACTTTCGTGATGATACACAAATCAAGCATAGTTCAATCAGAAGTCCATTATGATTGACACAATTCCATCTAAGTCTTTCGCTCCTATCTGAATCTTCGACGTCTAGGCCTGTCTCTCTGTGCTGGGGAGATAGGGCCTGACGCACAATTACACCTCTCCTTCTGGTGAACTGCAGCTGACACAAACAGGTTCACAGTATTCCGCAATGTAAAGTTAGTCGCGCTCGACCCATCGTGTGCAGCGTTGTCCATAGTCATGCTGTCTCTCTATGCAAACCTTTCCGCAACCCATCGTGTGCAGCAATGTTCATATTCATAGTGTTTCTATATAACAGATGATGGTATCATGCAGGCGAAGGCAGGCTTCGAGCCTGCCATCAGGGGGTAGGACAGGTACAGAGGTGCTGGATGGGATTGTGGGTGGTATGTCAGGATAGCAGAGGATAGGTGGGTTGCTCGCGGATGAGAGATGTTTTTTGTATTAAGGAGGATGATCGTGTAGTGGGGAATGTGTGTGACAGAGGGCCGGGAGTGGAAAGAGCGGCGGGTGGGAGTGTCCATTCGCAATGTTCTTCTTCACGTCATCGTCGACCGGAGATTTAGTAGTGCCTCTGGTACGGCGGCTGGTGGTACGAGCCGCGCAGGTCATTGGTCGCCATCGTGTCGAGCGAGCCGGTCGTGGACACAGGGCGTCCGTCGGCGTCGATGCCTCCAGGGGCCTGGAGCTGGTCGTTGTCGTCAAAAGCTTCGGCGGTGTGGTTGAGCCACCTGGGCTGGGCGGCCTCGTGGGCCTTCTCCTGCTTGCGGCGGCGGGCAAGGAGGGCAGCGATGACACCAAGGAGCAGAGCTCCACCGACACCGGCACCAACTCCGACACCGATCTTGGCGCCAGTCGACATACTACCATCACTGCTCTTGTTAGACTTGGCTCCAGCTGCGTCTGCGGAGGGGTCAGCCGCCTGGGCACTCGACGAGGGGGTCTCCGTACTGCTCGTCTCAGAGGAAGTAGAAGACATGGTCGAGGAGGTGGTCGTGGGCGGGGGAGGGGGCGGGACGTAGACGTGAGCCTGCTTGATGATGTCGGAGCCCTTCTCGGCAACACCGTAAGTCGGGGCCATCAGGTGCGCAGAGAGCTGGAGGGGCATGATCGAAGCGTCGACAACACGCAGGTTCTTGAAGCCGTAGACCTTGAGCTCGGTGTTGACGACACCTCCGTCCTCCTCGGGAAGCATGGCGTTGGTGCCGAGAGGGTGGTACTCGGTGCCGGCCTGGTCGCGGAGGAAGTTGTTCTGGTCGCCGCCGGTGCCGGGGCGAGTCTCGTCGGTCAGGAGGTTGCCGAAGGGTCCAGCCTTGGCGAGGCGACGGACCCAGTCGTAGGCCATGCGGTGCATGTCGAGGTCAGCATCGATACCGTAGTAGTCGGGGTCGATGTTGGGAGGAGTGAAGGGGTCGTTCGAGGCGATCTGAACAGTGCCGCGCGACCAGGGGTGCTGGAGGGCGACCTGGAAACCGATGTTCTTGTCGTTGGCACCCCAAGCGTTCATGATGATCTCGAACTGGCCGATGTCCTGGGTGAACCAGCGGTTCTGGATCTCGAGCTGCTGCTGGAGACCGTTGCGGACCTTGTCGGGGTACTGGTGGCGGTCGTTGATGCGGTTGATGACGTCCGAGGGCTTGGTGTTCTTGACGAAGTCGGCAGCACCAGAGTCACCGCCAGCAATGTCAGAGCCCGAGATGTAACCGATAGCCTCGTTGATGTAAGTCCAGAGACCAGTGTGCTGGCTCTGCCACTCCTGGAGAGCCTGGTCCTGCAGTCCCTTGTCGTTGGCGAGCTTGAGCCAGGTGTCGTAGTCACCGTTGAAGTTGAAGTTCATGGTGCTCGAGACGTGGTCCTGGAGGTTGTAGCCGACGGGAAGGTCCTTGACGACCTCGATGTTCATCTGCTTGAGGAGCGACTCAGGGCCGATACCGGAGAGCTGGAGAAGCTTGGGCGAGTTGATGGAACCAGCAGAGACAATGACCTCCTTGCGGGCGCGGGCAGTCTTGACACTGTCACCGGCGTAGCGCATGAACTCAACACCAGAGACAGTGGTGCCGTTCGCGTCAGTGCCGTTGAACAGAAGCTTGGTAACCTGGTGGCCGGTAAGAACGGTAAGGTTGGGGCGGTCCTCCTGAATGAAGGCGCGGGCGTCCGAACGAGACTGAGTCTTGGCATCGATGGTCGAGGGGGTGATGGTGACACCGTGCGTGTTACCAGCGGCGAGGTCCTTGGCCTGGAAGCCCATGGCCTCCCAGGAACTGATAAGCGTCAGCCGACATGAACATGTCAGAGCGGAGTGGGGTGGGCGGGTGGCCAATCTATTTCGGCCCGCTCCACCGAATTGGTACTCACGGGACCCAGTTCTCAGTGATGGGGTAGATGTACTGAGACCATCTGTGCACAGGTCAGCAAAGAAACGAAGTAACGAGCGACCATGCTCGAAATTGCATGATTACGTACCCAACCTGCAGCGGACCGTCGTGTCCGTGGGCATTGTCATCGATGGGAATGTGGAACTGGTTCACCGTGTCCTGCGGCGGCCTGGTGAGAGACTCAGCCTGGGTGACGTCAGTCTCTTCGCTGATCGATAAGATCGTACCTTGTTGATGTAGTGGTTGAAGCCGTCCCAGCTCCAGTCCTGGGTAGCGTTGGGGTTGAGCTCTGTGAGGTATCAGCATGTGTGGATGAAACCGGGTGGGTTGTGTGTTCGGGAGTGCCCGGGAGGGGGCGCAGCGTAAACACACAATCTCACACTCACCGCTCCAGGCGTTGATCTCGTCCCGGGAAGCACGGCACCAGAACATGCCGTTGATGGCGCCGGAGCCACCGAGACCGCGACCGAGGGGGAACACCTTGCGGTTGTTGTTCGCACCGCTCTGGGCGACGGTCGAGTAGCCGTAGCCGTACTCGGTGTTGGCGACGATACCGTGGTGGTAGGTGTAACCTGTGGGGTTAGCTGCGCTTTCATGCAAACGGGTGCAAGAGTGGGCTCACCAGGAATCTTCTGGTTCAGCTCGACGTCCTTGCCGTCACCACCGGCCTCGATGACGAGGACGGTCTGGTTGGACCACTCGGACAGGCGAGAGCCGACGACGAGACCGGCGAGACCACCGCCGACGACGATGAAGTCAAAGTCCTTGTCGGCGGCCTCGTTGCCGTTACCGGTGGTGGCGCGCTCGAAGATCTGGCGGTGGGGGTTGGCGGCGTTGTAGGCGTCACGCTGCTCAGAGTGGTGGGGCATCGCCATGGCCGAAGCGGCGAGGGCGGCGCCACCCGCGAGCAGGGCAGTCGTCCGCATGATGGTTGCGATGAGACGAAGGGGGGGAGGCGGGGGAAGGGGGAAGTGATCAAGAGCCGCAGTCGATCGTCGACAACAGAACCCGGATGATGGTGCAATGCAAGTGTTGATGGGTCTGGATGGCGCAAAGACGAAAACCGAGACGGGGAGTCGTGAGAGACGGAAGGCGTCTGGGCGTCTGGGCGTCTGTCGGCTGGGGTCGGGGGTTGGAGCTAGGTTGAGTTGGTCGCTAGTCCTGTGCGCCGGTGCAGTGCGCTTGATCCAGTGTAGAGGATGATCGGTGGGGTGGAAGAGAGGGGGAGGGGAGGGTAGGAGGGAGAGTGCAACGGAGCAGGAGCAACTCTAAAAGCGATTGTGGCCGGAGACTTATAAAGAGGGGGTGGATGTTGTGCACAGGAAGAAGAGAAGAGGTGTGTGAACAGGTAACGAGTGTGGGCTTCGTATGATCCTGTGCCCTTGGCCCTGTGCAGTACCCTACCCTGTGAGTGTGAGTGAGGTGAGCCAGTTGCCTCCCTTGCCCCCTGCCCCTGCCTACAGCCCGACCCTTCCCTGCGTGCCTTGAATCGTTGCTGCCTGTGGCTGCGGTGCATGCTTTCTCTGTGCGTCGCTGCTCTCTGTGCGTCTGCACCATGCACCACCGTCGGCTGCATTGGCTGGGCAAAGCTGGGCATTAGGTTGTGTCATATTACCGTTTTCAAACGCAAGCGCCGTCCAACCCGTCCTCACCCTCGGCTCTTACGCCGTCAGTGACACCCCAATAGTCCGGCGCAGCCTTTCTCACAACCACCTCTCCATGTCAGCTGCCGAGAATCCTGATGGCTAGATACTCCGTGAGAGCTTCCTTGTGCAGCATGCAGCATCAGTGCATCCGCATGGCCTTGGTCGCTCTCTGATTCCTGCTTTCTTTGGTAGCATTCCAATGCTGCTAGCCCACGTGCTCTCTGGACGCCGAGCCGTCTGTAGTTCAGTTTGCACCGCAATACGGCCCGGAGCAATGATTCCGAACCCAACGAACCAAACGATGTGCAAGGTTGGCACCATGGCGGCCGAAATCATGCCGGGCCGTGCATGTGGGCGCTATGCACGCTATGCGCACGACGTAGCCTGCGCTAGTGCGTTAGTGCGCCGAGCTGCGTGCATGTGTGCATCTCATTGCACGAGAAATCCGAACGGACCACGGGCACGGAGCGATGCTAGCGATACGTTCCGAGCCAGAGGTACGCAGCTAGCGTTATAGCGTCCTTGCAGACCTGGCAGACTTGCTCCGCGCCGCCGCCGTGCGCCCCAGTTTTGCCATGTCTGCGCCCCCCTTAGCGCTAGGACGCTAGGGTCGCAGCTTAGGGTCGAGGCAACATCACTCGGTGCCAGGGCCCAGCACACTCTGCCAGGAAGATGGTCGTGCCAAGGGTGACAGCGGCCAGGGTGGCAAGCATGGCAAGGGTGACCCCAGGCGTCGCGGCTGTGCAGTCTGCGCCTTCAGGTCGTTAGGACGCCTGTCTTGATCTGCAAGCCTGGCATCGTCGCACTAGCCATATTAGCAAGCTGCCTGCCATGGCTGGGATAAGCGCAAGCCAGGTGAGCCTGCACGCAATTCCGTTCCTGGTGCTGCGTATCGTGCATAGAGTCGTGCTGCTCTTCTGCCTCGAGCCAAGGGCCAGGGGTACGCAGTACCTGCCTGCGCTGAACGTCAAACTGAGGTCTCTGTCTGCTTCTTGGGGCAGCTCAAAACGCACATTGCAGCATGCAGCTGTAGCAGAAGAAGAGCCTGACCCCACGACTCCACGACTCCGATACCAGCGGCGGGCAGTACCTTGCATGTGGACCAGCCATAGCTGGCAATTTACTGGTGGATGGTGGAGCAGGCAGGCTGAAGTGTGGGACGCTGGGAACGCTGCCTGTTCGTCATGGCAGGCATGGCCGCATGCCTGTCTTCTTTTCGTTGCTTGCAGCATGCTTGCATCAGCGGTGGGCCAATTTTTTGATTCTGGCATCCTGCGTTTCAGGTGCTCATGTTGGGTTCAGGGTCGCCCTCAGGTTGCCTCAGGATGCGCAGAGGAAGACAAAAGGGACCCTCGGGCGCTCTCGGCGCCAAGGACGTCATCGTTGTCGTCCCTTGGGTCTCATGCCAGACTCAGTCATAGACCCCGCCGGAGGATCTGAGGTGAGATCTTCTGACACTCCGCAGGGTCGCCCAGGGCCACTTTTCACCGTGATGCTTGGCAAACTACGCTCGTCTTACTCATGAAGCAACTGATGCTTCTTGTGCGTTTCTGGTGACTGTCGCAATGCATGCCAAGCACATCTCTGGGCCAGACCAAGTCACGATCGCGCTGATCGCGAGGTATGCTCTGCTTTAGCTACACTCTCGCTTGTGCAGAACGGGAGCCACGAACGTGCCATCATCAGGCGTGCCTCCGTGTCCCACTCTGGTGACACTTCATTAATGCACAGACTGCGGACGCAGTCTCTCTGCGCCCCGACCATCCAAGCAATATGCATGATACGCATTCGGCTCCCTTTCAATCGCGTTCATTCTGGGCAAGGGGAAGAGAAAGGGGAGGAAAGTGATTCCGAAGCACGAAGAGTGTCACGGCCTTCCCGCCCGCCCGCTGCGGCTCGGCAGGCGGCACGGCTCGCGTTCGGCAGCGAGATGTGCCGCAAGACCTGCGAGAGCGCGACGCGACAAGCGGTGCACCTTCTGCGCGTCTGCAGGATCAGTCGCGACAGTGGAGGCTGCACGAATCCTTAAAGACCGTTTCGAGCAGGCTCTGAATACTCTGTCGGATCCGGATCACCCTGGCGCTCCTCTACTCACTTGAGGATCAATTCTCCTGCGTACCGATGCTGCTCAAGCTGGCGAGTTCGGTGGTGGGCTGATGTTGAGGAAGGTCAGTGCCGAGTACCGACTGCAGAGTGCAGACAGGAGGTACCGCAAGCCACGCATCTCGCATTCGTGCACGTCAGTCGGGGACTCGCCGGCGTACCTGTTCCCTGCCGCCCAGGCCGTGGCTCGGTCATGCATCGCATTCCCCCGCCACCACGCATGCTCAATGTTCTGACATTGCGAGCGCAAGCAGCGCAGGCCGTAGATCCTTCTGCAGATCATAGTGGGCCGGAGACGGCTGGTAGAATGAACTCAAGATGGCACAGAAGGCTTGTTGTGGCGCCTATTGCTGGCAGAGATGGCTGACACGCCGTTGCGGGCCTGGCCTGACTACCACCCCAAGTGTACATTTCCGGCTCTCGTGCACATGCATGTAAGGTCTACTGAGCCCGAGACCGCATCGCAGCCTGCAGCGCTCGCACGAGCCAGCCTCCCGACATGGATTCTGGGAAGTTTTGGGTCGAGCTCCGGCTCTGGGTCGATGTTGTGCTGCGCTGTTCCTGTTCCTTGTCCCCAGCGGTCTTGAGCACCGCACGGTCTGCGCGCACCGCACATGCATTGCCAGCATGGGCAGTTTGAGTCCAGCTCATAGCAGAGCATGGTTGCGTGCCTCTGAACAGCGTTCTCGTCAGAATTTCAGTTCCGGTCACAAGGAAGCGCGCAAGCGAGCAAGCGTGCACCTGAAACGCACTGACATAAGTTTTGCTCGTTCCAGTGCGACTGCGCTGCAGTGTGTGCCAAGCAGGCAACACCGGCGCACCTTCTGCATTCGGTGTCTTGGCCAGGTCTGATGCATGTGCTGCATGTGCTGCATGTGCTTCTGCAGCACACAGAGAGCACGTAACTCGCGAAACGCGAGGGTGAACGAAGGTGCACGAGGGGCAACGAGGTGAGTCGAGGGTGAAGGATTAAGCGTACCAATCAACGCGCACCCGAGGCCAGATCTCCTCCCTTCCGGCCGGCGGCTACTCTGCCTCGGCAGAGCTCGCAGATCTGCCCAGACGCATATGCATTCATTGTGTCTGACAAGGACGCCGCACACCTGAAGCGCCTGAAGCGTAATTCGGGTGGCGCGGAGCATGGCGGGGCAGGGCGGAGGCGACCTGGTCCGCCCTCTCCGCTCTGTCCTTGCCTCTCCGTTCCGGGGATCCGGGGTGCCGGACAGATTGCCGGCATCGAACTGCACTGACAAGCAATTTCGGGGCCGATGACTAACAGCTGCTTGACATTGGACGATTCCTCGATCATGCAATTGTGCAGGGCTGTATGCTGCCAATCGTGTGAGAGTGGCGAATCGAAGTGGTTGCCCGTTCGGTGTGAGCGGGCTCCGCTGCGGCGCAGTACTTGCACCGCATCCGAAAGAGGCAGGAACGGGATTCGGACTCTGCTGCGTTCTGTGGAGTGGCGACGGCGTGTGGCGGCTTCGACTCTGCACGTGTTCCGGTGTATGAATGTGTTGGTCGTGCTTCAGTCAGTGATGGGCATGTGCTGTGCAGGCCAGGTCCGTGGCTTCCTCGCCACGCGCTGCGCGTCTCTACTGGTGTGTCGGACCTGAGCCCGTCAGCAATCGGCGTTTGCTGACTTCGGGTCGATCAGATTCTTGCTTCGCACTCCGGTGACTGCTGTATCTGTGGACCGCAGGGCCTATTCTCCGTCTGGTGGCTTCTTTACGGGCCCGCGAAGGGCCGGAGACAGCCCTCGGACTTCTGGAGGTCGGTTCTCAGGTGTCTCCAGTCATACCCCGAGGCCACACCTTGTTATTCTTCTAGTTTACGAATACCCCTAAGGACGTGTCCACTTGCATATGGGTTGGGTCTGGCGCACCCAGGCCTTGAACAGGTGATGCGCTCGGACATGCGACAACGCGGCCTTCGTGCGCATGCGGCTGTGCTCGGACTCGATGGGGAGTTCCGAATCCCGTGACACTGAGACCACACCTTGTAGACCCTGCTACCGGAGTTCCACCGTGCGGTAGCTTCGCTGAGCTCAGACTTGGGCCTCTGGCCCTCGGGTTCGTGCGCTGCTCCATCTCGGTGGCTTCTGCTTTGGACGTGGGCTCGCGCGCTTCCGCCTGGGGCTGCGGATGTCGATGTAAGTCCACACGCAGCACAGGTTGGGCCAAGACAGATCCCGATGCAACTTCAAGAGGGTTCCTCAGTCGAAGAGATGGCACACGAACCTTCCGGGCTTCGGCGTCACCTCGCGGCCAGCGTCGCTTCACTCTGTAACGCCTTCCAAATGCAGACTCGGGAGTGCGCTCGCACCACTGCACAGCACATGAAGGTGTGCGCTTCTCATAGGTCCGCCCGAGGTGCGAAAAGGCCACCATGCGTCAAGCACGTTGCGCCGACACCGGGCGCACGAAGCACTCCGCGCAAGAAGTCCATGCCGTTTCCCAGTCGCCGGGCACTGAAGTGCCGCTTTGCACTGCCGCACGACGCCGTGCGCCATGCTTTGTCAGCAGCGGGCCCGGCACCGCGCTATCGCATGGGAGCATGGCAGTCAGCGAATGTGAGAAGGAGATCGATAAGAACAGCGCTACGCATGGCGCGCGCAGCACGCTCCCACCACCCCGCGCTAGAACCTCACACACGAAGCCACACTCGTCCATAACAGCCCCCACCCAGCCCCGGTCAGAAGCCAGGTCGAGGTTCCCCGGTTCGGACTTCTGCGTGAGTTGCTTCCATCGGTGCTGCGTTCGAACTTGCTTGATGCAGACCTACCAGGCCATGGGTGCGTGGAGGTCGCGCAGGACACAGCACGTGAGCGGACACGAAAGTCCACTCGTCGTTAACTGGCGTGACGCAGTCGTTGGAGGAGATACACAAGCTGTCGCAGCCTCGTGTCATTTTAACTCCTCCACCGTCTCGTCAGCCGGTCATGAGGGTCTGCTCTACCTACACTCTGGTCGCACCAGGCGGACAGTGGTGACCCCTACCCACACTGCGTGGCGTGGTGGCGGGCGGCTCTTCCAGAGGCGCTCGTACGCTGCACTCATTTGGGGTGCTCACTGGACCCGCAGTCTTATATACGAGTCCGCCTTGTGGACTGTGTGGGCGCTCAGTGCCACGCCCAGTGCCACTCTCGCACTTTAATGATAAACTCCGAAGTGCAGGCCGCCCAACACGCAATAGACAGCAGGCACAGCAAGCGGGCAGTAGAGTGTTGTTCGCTGAAGATCGCGGTCTGAAAGCATAGCCTGGAAGGCCTGTAAACCACGCGCACTGACAAACGCGTACCTGTGGCCGGGCAGCCTCGTGTCCAAGCGGCGCCACATTGCTCACCGAAGGCACATCCTTCCTCCGTCTGCAGCATTAGAACCCAAGGCCGTTAATTTAGCGAAGATCCGAGCGGAGATTAAGCTTTAAGCGCTCCTAGACAGTGATCCGAGAACACACATGCGAACGTTGGCAGAGCGTCGATCGCTTCCTCGACTGCCTGCTGGCGGAGAAAGTGGCTTCGCCGTCTCCCCAAACGACCTGACTGAGCGTTTTCATCGGGCACTTGGCGGTAGGCTGAGGAGCCAAGCTCACCCCCAAAATAGTCAGAGGTGGAGAAGGTGACTGGTGGAGATGGGCAGACGACCGTTAGGTGGACACTGCGTAGACAGAAGCGCGGGTATAGTCTCCGGCGCAGGGTGTGGAGAGCGATAAGACCACAAACGGCCTGGGCATGCACGTTGCGGCATTCCAGTCACCCGGTGACTGTTCGCCCCCACTCGACAGCCGGGCAGCTGCCAGCACGCCAGACCGCCAGCACGCAAGGAGCATGCAGCGCGCGGCTTTGGCTACGCTCGTCCGATTATGACCCAACCGACAGCCGAGCTGGTGACGCGCATTATCGCGTATCGTGCGCTGCAGTCCTTCCGCATCGCACGACCCGCAGCGGATCCTCGCATCAGCCCGTCCCCCACTCCTCTGCCTCTGCCCATTCCCGCCGGCACTTAAAGGCGCACATAAAGGCGCATCACCTGGGTAGACCAACGTCATCGCCACCTCTCGTAGCCACAGGGCACCACGGCAGCGTCACGAACAAAGCCCAGGCTCGAACAGCTAGCATCCCAGACAGACGAAAGGCATAAAAGGCTCAACACTATGCCCCAGCAGAGGTACATCTACTCGGACAACTGGCGCAACTGCGAGGGCAGACACGGCGTGAACCAGGGCGGTGAGTTGAGAACTCCGATCGGCGCCAGCGCGCTGACCACAGGCTGGTGCCACTTCGAGGACGCGAGGACACCAGAGGGCGAAGTCAACTGCATCTTCTGCCTGATCCTGATCCCGTACAGCTGGCTGTGACGAAACGACACCCGACGGCATAGATACCAACGACCACCGGCACCCGACTCCGATCTCCCATGTCCATACCAAAAGCCCCCGCACTGTACCCTGTCACGCTCCTCACGACCCCAAACCTGTCTGTATCCTGTTGCTATAGTCATACATACCGTCCTAGTCTAGACTGAGAGCGCTCCGCTCGCTCCGCCCCGTCGCGGGATAGTACATGCTCCACTCGAACTCTCCTCCCGAGCCTGCGCTCACGAACCGTCCGGGGTTGAACACGTGGCACCCCTCGTATGTCAGTTCGTAGCGCTCGTACTTATCCGCGAGCACAACCGCAGTCGGCATCGGGTACAGGCGCAGCGCGTGGTCGAACTCCCATAGCGTCGGGCGCACGCTCTCGGGCAGCGGCGAGAGATGAGCCTGGTCAAGAATCGTCTGCACGAGCTGTCCGTCAGTTACTCACAGGGACCGACAACTCACGTAGCGCTTCATGTCCGCGCCCTCCTTCGCACTCTTCACCCCGACCAGGTTGCGCAGCATGCGCCCCATGAGGTCCTCACGACAAACGACGATGTCCTGCCCGAAGTACCGCAGACGGCACGGGTTGGAGACAAACTTCGCTTTCGGAATGCGGCTCGCAAGGCGTTGAGTGAAGTTCTTCGGGAGAGCTGGCCGAGGCAACGTCGTCCCAGTCCATGGGTCGAGAGGTCCGGGGACGAACACGAAGTGCGACTGGAGCAGGAGCGGGAACGACAGGATGAGGTCGGTCAGCGCGTTGAAGCCGTCTGTCGGTTAGCTTTTCGCTGGACGAGGGCTGAAGCTACTCACTCGTGTACTGCTTCAACCCTCCTTCTCCCTCCCAGCCTCGATGGACAAAGTTCCCGCATAGCACGAAGACCATCGGTCTGTACTCGGCTGCCTCGGCGTACCCCTCAAACAGTCGTCGCAGGGCAACCAGTGTGCTCGGATGGTCGAGCCATACGTCGGACAGCACGACGAACGAGACCTGCGTGTTCGCAATGACTGTCGGCTGGTACTTCTTCTCTTCCTTCACAGACATGGCACCGCCACCGAGGAAGTCAACGTGACCGTGCAATCCTCGAGCGATGTGTCGTTGCTCGCTTGGTGGGTGACCCATGGCCAGAACCCGCAGTGTGTCATCCACGGTGTACTCGCCCTCGATGAGCACCATGCAGCCCTCTGTGAAGAGACCTTCTCCCGGCACTGCGTCCTCCATGTCGAGCACGACACGGCCGTCACCGTCCTCCAGCGTCAGCCGTCCTTCCGGGTTGCGGCTCAGCATTCCGAACAGGAGAAACAGCTGCCCAGCTCGTCCGAGTAGATTCCGCGTGGACGTCAGCTGCATATTAGCTTGTCTCATCGATGCCGCAGCTATTGACTGACCTTCAGGTAGTTGTCGCGGTCATGTCCTCCCAGCGCCGGGGGTGTGAAGTTCTCGTTGCGCAGGATAATCTCGCGAATGATACCCCATCGTTCTCGCAGGTACGAAGATCGGCTGGCTGCCTGGCCGGCGATCGACGGCTTGCGCTTGGCACTGGAATCAGCTCTAGCAGGGACGCGGCCAACTCACACTGAGAATGCGGCGCGTACGGGGTCGAACCGGACAGGCGGCATGTTAAAGCTATCCACTACTGAGAAGTGCGCCTCTACATTGACCTCTGACGGGTCGGCTTCTTGTGTGTCGTCCACTGTTCCCAGCTGCAGGATCTCGTACGCTCGCTTCAGGCCCTCTAGGGAGACGAGGGAAGACGCCTCTACATGTCAATGGAAGTTCCTCTGAGTATGACGCACCTTCTCCCTTCAAGTACTCAGCAGCCCATAGTTCCAATCCTACGGCCCACTCATCTTCCGGGATCTCAGTCTGCACGTTAGCTCGCCACAGGTAGTCAACTCACGTCAATGAGTACCTGCTGGATATACTCCAGCGCCGGGGCGGGCAATGTGAGAGAGTACTTCGTAGAGAAGACCTATCCGTTAGCGTAGCAGAGGCCCTTCAGCTTACCTTGACTATCGCTGCTCGCATCGAGCGTACCATTGTGACTGGTGTGTTGGGGTGCTGTTCGGTCTCTCGATCGAAATTGTCAACATCAGTCTCGTCGCGTCTTGGACATGAGGGCCTCCACATGACGCGTCTCGCTTTTAGGCACGCCCGAATTCAAAAGGCATGCCACCCACGTTTCGGGGTGCCGACCGACCACGTGTTCGTACCTGGAGACCGGATTAGGCGTGCGGGATGGCGATCGTGATCAACTGACACCACGAGGACCACCATCATCATTGCTGGCTCTTCTCATCGAGACACCACCCACTTCCACCCGCCATGGCGTTAAGAAAGCTGCAAAGTGAGTCGGGATCCGGGCGCGGGAGGACGATAAGCTGACATGCAAAGCCGAGATAGACCGAACGTTGAAGGCCGTCGCCCAGGGCGTCGAGACCTTTGAGGCGACGTTCGATAAGCTCAACCATGCGTCAAATGCGACGCAAAAGGACAAGCTCGAGAACGACCTCAAGACCCAGATCAAGAAGCTGCAGCGCATGCGTGATCAGATCAAGGTCTGGCTCGGAAGTTCTGATATCAAGGACAAGAGCGCACTTCTGGAGAACCGCAAACTGATCGAGACAGTGAGTCGTTGCCGGCGGCAAAGTCTCGGCACGAGCTGACAATGCGTAGCAAATGGAGCGGTTTAAAGCCCTCGAGAAGGAAATGAAAATGAAGGCCTTCTCAAAAGAGGGACTAATCGCCGCTGCTCGACTAGACCCGGCAGAGAAGGCGCGCCGCGACATCATCGACTGGATCGTGTCAACAATCGACGAGCTCTCCCGCCAAATCGAGCAGACGGAAGCTGAGGCCGAGCAGCTGCAGGCTTCCGGAAAAAAGAAGAAGGCCATGGGAGATCGTCTTAGCGAGCTCGACCAGCTGAACGAGCGCAGACAATGGCATATTGGACGGCTCGAGATTGTCCAGCGCATGTTCGAGAACGGCCAGATCAACAATGACCAGGTCGAGATGATCCAGGAGGACGTCAAGTACTTCGTTGAGGCCAACACCGAGGAGGACTTCGACTTTGACCTTGGAATCTACGACGAGCTCAACCTCCAGGAGGGTGAGGACGAGTTCAACGCCGACTACGGAGCACACGGACATGAGGACTCGTCCAACATTGACACGAGTTCCGTCGCGGACACCGCCGAGACGCCATCCAAATCGTCCAAGGCGGACAAGAAGTCGAAAGAGCACTCCGACGACACGCCTCCAAGCCCTGTGCAGACCAAGCGCAGCGAGAAGAAGAGTAAGCCATCGTCCAACGCCAGTACAGCTAACATGTCGCAGAGGCTGAAAAGGAGGCTAGGAAAGAGGCCGAGAGGCAGGAGAAGGCTGAGAAGGCTGCCGCTGAGGCTGCTGCCAAGGCCGAGGCCGCCGCCAAGGCCAAGGCTGCTGCTGAGGCCGCCGCTTCCCCGCCACCGGCACAGCCCAAGGCTCCTCTGCCGCCGATCCGTTATGCCGCCGCGGCTGCCGCTGCCGTCGGAGGATCACATCCCGCGCCGCCGTCTGAGACATCATCGTCGAAGAAAGAGAAGGACACCCCTACCGAGGAGCCCGCGCACCCCGAGCCTGAGCCGTCACCTTTGGCCAGCAGCTCTGCCGCTGAGCCATCAAACGTGAGCTCTTTCCTTGTGGATCGCAAGCTAACAGCCAGGGACAACCCACGACGACATCCGCTACGTCTACCACGCAGTCGCCTGCGCCCGAGACCTCGGTCAACGGCCAGCAGCAGCCTCCGGCCGAGTCGTCTCGCGCGCCCTCTACGTCGTACTCCGCCTCTCCGCGCAAGGAGCAGGGTGTTCTCGAGAACCTGATGGCGTCGTTCGGTGTGGCTAAGGACATGGCCGAGCGCCGGGGTGCTGACCCGAACGAGCTCGTGTCCCAGCTCGACGTGTCGTACCACAACGCTCCCGCGCAGCTCGACGCCGAGCCGCCGCGGTACTACCACCCGCACAGCCCGATCCAGACGCCGAGCTACTACCCGCAGACGCGCCTGCCGCAGCTCGAGGACAAGAGCATCTACCAGCGCCTCGAGCTCGACCAGCTCTTCTACATCTTCTACTACATGACGGGGACGTACGAGCAGTGGCTCGCCGCGCAGGAGCTCAAGCGCCAGTCGTGGCGCTTCCACAAGCAGTACCTCACGTGGTTCCAGCGCGCGCACAACCCCCAGGCCATCACGGAGGACTACGAGCAGGGAGGATACTACTACTTCGACTGGGAGAACTCGTGGTGCCAGCGCAGGAAGAGCGACTTCCGCTTCGAGTACAGGTGGCTCTCTGACCATTAGGTAGAACGTCGGGGGAGCTTGTACAGTTAGCGCAGAGATGCACACAGATAGCAGTATTCCATCAGGTCGGGCTCGTAGCCCCGAGTCGTTCCGCACGACGTACTGACAGATTGCCTTTGCAGGGCTATTTTTGGTCCGCACAACGCCGATCGAGGACTCAGGGAAAAGTGGCGGCTTGAGGTCTTGCCACTCGACTGTCAGTCTGTCGCCGGCAGGCCGTCAGCAATGCTCCATCCTCGTGTGCACGATCTAGATACCCTATGCATATTGCTTGACTCTAATCGCTGTCGTCGCCGTCGCTACCGGCGTCGCTACCGCCGTTGGCCTCTGCCTCATCGTCACTTCCTCCGCCGTTAGCCGGCGGACTGGATGCCTGTGGCGGGCTCGGCGCGGCGGTGGGCTCGTCCATCTCCTCGTCCGAGTCCTCAATGATAGCCTTGGACTTGTACTTCTTCCCTCCCCTGCCTGTGTCTGCATCGTCCTCTTCGTCGGGGTCCTCTCGGCGGGCGCGGCCCTTCCCGCGCTTCTTCTTGATGGCAGCGAGGGCGTTGCGCTTCCGGCGCTCCTGGGCGGCCTCGTCGTCCTCCTCTCCGTCTGACGGGAGCTCCAGCTCGGGCTCGGACTCGGACTGCTCGCGGCGCTTCTTCTTCGACTTGCGCCGCTTGCGCCCTTCGCCGTCGTCCTCCTCCGCCTCGCGCTCCTTCCGCCGCTTCTTCGCCTCCTTCGCCTCGGCCTTGCGCAGCTCCTCGCTCGCCTTCTGCTCCTGCAGCTGCGCGTGCCATTCGGCCGCCTCCTCGCGCGCCTTCCGGCGTTCCTCGGCCAGCTCGGCAGCGCGCGCGTCGATCTCGGCCTGCCTGGCCGCGGCCTGAGCCTCGATCCGCGCCTGCTCCTCGGCACGCGCACGGCGCGCCTCCTCCACGCGAGCGGCGAACTCGGCCTCGTACGCCTCCTGCTTCTTGACCTCGGCTTGGCCGCGCGACACAATGCTGTCCAGGAACTTGGCACGCTGGTCCGCCATGTTACGGTCGTAGGCCAGCGGGCCGGCCTTGTCGTCCGCCAGGGAGCGGAAGATGCTCGCAGCCTCCTCGGCTCGCTTCAAGGCATGCGTCAGCTCGTCTAACGTGCGCTTCGACGGCTCGAGGTCCAGCATGATCGTCGCCGCGTTCTGAAGGATGAGACCGATGTTGTAAAGGATCGCACGGTCCGAGGGCTGGATGTGCAGAGCTTGCGTGGCGTAGGAGAGCGCCTGCGACATGGCAGACACGTTCGACTCCTTCGTCGCGTACGAGAACCACGCACGGCACAGGTAAAGGAGCACAGACACATTATGTCCGCCGTAGCTGTTCAGAGCTGAGCCGTACGCCTCGATCGCGCGCTGCTCCTCACCACGTAAGAAGTAGCAGTGACCGATGTTCACCGATACAGGACCGTCGGGGAGAGAATCCTTGATGCGGCCGAGGACAGAGAGCGCGTTACCTGCAAGTCGTGTCCGCGTCTTGACGTCTTCGGCGCTGCCGGGAGCAGGCTGCAGGTTCTTAGGTACAAGCGTGTTCTCGGCGAGGGCGATAGCCAGGCCCTGCGCGGCGACGGCGTTTGTCGGGTCGAGGGAGAGAGCACGCTCGTAAGCCTCCGCACTACGAAGGTACTGCTTTGGTCGCTCGGCGACGTCCTGCTGCGACTTAGCCTCACGGCCGAGCGTGTAGTGCAGCCATCCGAGCGCAGTGAACGTGTACGGGTCCGTCTTGTCCAGGCGGAGCGTGTGCGAGGTGAAGTTGAGCGCCTCCTTGTACGACCCAATGCCGATGAGGAAGTTCGTGTATACCGATCGCAGCGTCAGGTTCGAGTCGTCGGCACGCAGGCACTCCTTCAGATAGTTGTGCGCCTCAACGTTGCGGCCAGCGATGGTGGCGAGGTGCGCCAGGCGGACCTTCGACTCCATGTGCTCCGGGTGCTGGTGAAGAACGTCGCGGTACCACTTCTGCGCATTGACAATGTCGCCACCCTGCTCGAACGCTCGTCCAAGGTCGTAGGCGAGGACCGTCTTCATGGCGTCCGCTTCCGGTCCAGACTCCTTCGTCAACTTCGAAAGCGCATCCTGGAACATCGCCTCGGCGTTCTCCGAGTGGCCCTGGATGGCGTACAGCGCAGCCAGGTTCGCCTTCAGCTTGATCTCAGAGTAGTCGACCGGCTTCGTCTCCTGCGTCGCGGTGTCCTCCTCCTCGATGTCTGCCTTAATCGAGATCGCCGTCTGGTACGAGTTGATCGCCTTGTCGACACTCTCCTCCTGCCAGAGCTTCGCGAGCTCAACGAAAGTATCGCTATCGGCCGCGATTCCACGCAGCTTGGCCCAGTCCTCGTCCGAGTCCGCGTTGGAAACCAGCTCCTGGATGCCGGACAGCATGTTCCTCGCCGTGATGCGGTTTCGTACCAACTCGTCAGCTGGCATACCCAGATGCGGGTAGGCCAGAAGAGAGGCATGCAAAACAGTGAACTCGAGCGGCGGCTTGCCGTTCAAACGCTTCGCTGTCTGCTCGACGAAGTTGAGCGCTTCTCGGAGGTTGCCGTTCTTGATGGCGATCTGGGCGAGCGTCAACTCGGCCATCATGTTGACATTCTGTTGGTCTTCGCTCTTCGCGGCAGCAATGTAGACACCGGCATCGGCGACATCGCCGGCGACGAAGCCCAGTCGGCCGCGCTCCGAGTTCGACATCACAACGTGGCGTTTGGTGTCGGCGTACTGGACCGCACGCTCCGCAAGCTTGGAGGCGAGCTCGACGTTTCCACCAAGAGCAGCAATGCCAGAGAGCACAAGAGAAGCAGCAGTGTTCTTGTTGTTCAGCTTGAACGCGCTCTGAGCCTGCGCGACACCTTCCATCTCGTACGTCAGCCGCTTGTCCATCGGGTGGTTCGGTTCGCGGGCCATGTTGAGGTTGGCGAGAGCGAGCATAAGTCGAGCAGTCCACGAGGAAGGGTCAAGCTCCAAGGCGCGCTCCCAAGCCAATGTTGCTCGAACGCGGTCGCCGAGCGTCCACGCGCAAAGTCCGATGCCTATCCGCGGATCGGGCTGGGCGTTGGGGTTCAGAGAAAGGATCTTCTGGTAGTTGAGAAGAGCAGCCTGGGTCTCACGACGCGAAAACTGAAGTCGGGCCTGCGCGGCGAGAGCCGGGAGGTTGTCGGGTTGACGCTGCAAGAGCCGCTCCACCAATGGAGCGGCAACCTGCGGCTGTCCGCGGGCCTGGTAGAGGATGATCTTACCCATCGACAGCGAGACGGGCTCCTCGTCCGGGTTCGCTCCGGAGGCACGCATGGCCTCGTCCGCGCGGTTCAGATGAGTAGTCGCCTCCGTGAAGTAATACTCTTTTGTTCGCGTGGCCTTGCCCATGACATCGTATTCTGAACGTTAGCACCACGTCAAGACACGATGGCTCACTGGCGTGGGGAAGCACCACCTTCGGAGCCGTCCTAGCCCATGCAAGATACAGGTGCGCGAGCATGGCATGTAGGTTCGAGAGAGCCACAGAGTCCACATGTCCGCCGCTGCCGAAGACTAAGCTGTCAGAACTATGCAACAACAATAGAGCACGCCGTACTCACACTTAATACCACTAAGCAGGACCTCCTCCGCACGCTCAAACCGGCCAGCACGCCAGTGCTCCCCGGCAAACAGGGTCCATTCCTTGCACTCGGCAGAGTAGTCGGTGAGGAGGTCGGTAAGGGCATCGGCGACGTCGGCTTCACCGAGAGTGTCGAGGTCGATGTCGACCTGGATCGCTCCAGGGCCGGCAACGGCGTGGATGCGGCCTCCGGACGGCTGCTCTTCGGCCATTTTGGTTGAAAGGTGTTCCCCTAGCAGCCCTTGTCTAGTGTGAATGAAGACGGGGTCGGAGCTGCAGGGTGGTCGAGGATGTTGTCCGGGAGGTAATGTTGTCGCGGGTACGGACCGCCAAAGTTAGTCGTTGTGATGACAGACTTAGGAGCACAGTTAGCAGGGCGCGGTCGATCGCGAGATAGGCGGGTGTTTTGGTCCCGCGCCTGTTGCCACGTGTTCGCATGCCTACGCCGGCCGTTGCGCCAGGGTCCTGTTGTTGGCAGACAGGTTCTGACATCGCCGTGGACCGCAGGTACGCGAAGATTAGGACTCGAAAAAGTCGAGTTATCTTCACTAGCCCAGTCCATCGCTTCCGGCACCGACAGTCCGACTCCTCTCCCTCTCGGTGTTCCGACTCCGACTCGCAGTTTATGACGAGCAGCCGCATCCTCACGGCTTCCTTTAGAGTTACCCACGCCGCCGCTCAGCGCTCCCGCTCGATCCCCTTGACCCCTGTCCCCCGTGCTTTTGTTCCCCCTCCATCTTACATCGCCACTCAAATTCGTCTTTGCCAACACCACGCCCACAACCACAACATGTCCGCTCCCGCTCCCGCCGCCGGAGAGGCCAAGGAGGTCAAGCCTCAGGCTCCTGTCGCTGCCCCCGCCGACCAGCTGAAGCAGCAGAACAAGAAAGAGAAGAAAGACAAGAAGGAGAAGAAGGGCGGCATCTCCGAGCTGAGCCCTCCTCCTGAGTACTTCGAGGAGCGCATCAAGATCTTCGACGAGTACATGGCCAAGTACCAGGACTTTGTTGCCAAGCAGCCCCGCGAGCCCATCACCGTCACCCTCCCCGACGGAAAGCAGATCCAGGGCACGGCTTGGGAGACCACCCCCCTGGAGATTGCTAAGGGTATCTCGTCCTCGCTCGCTGACCGCACTGTCATTGCCAAGGTCAACAACCAGCAGCTCTGGGACCTCACCCGCCCTCTCGAGGGATCATGTAACCTCGCCCTCCTCGACTTCGACTCGCCGGAAGGAGACTACGAGGCCCGTCAGGTCTTCTGGCACTCCTCCGCACACGTCATGGGTGAGGCCTGTGAGCGTTCGTTCGAGGGATGCTGCCTTGGTTACGGTCCTCCTCTTCCCGAGGGTGGATTCTTCTACGACATGAGCCTGGGCAACGACAAGACCATCGGCCAGGACGACTACAAGCAGATTGAGGAGATCTCGAAGAAGGCTGTCAAGGAGAAGCAGCCGTTCCAGCGTCTTGAGCTGCCCAAGGAGGTCCTTCTCCAGATGTTCAAGTACAACAAGTACAAGCAGCACTACATCAACGAGAAGGTTCCCGATGGCACCTCGTCGACGGTCTACCGCTGTGGACCTCTCATCGACCTGTGTCTCGGTCCCCACGTTCCCCACACCGGCCGCATCAAGTCGCTCGCCGTCACCAAGAACTCGTCCTCGTACTTCCTCGGTGACGCCAAGAACGACTCGTTCCAGCGTGTCTACGGAATGTCCTTCCCCGACTCGAAGCAGATGACTGAGTGGAAGAAGCTCCAGGAGGAGGCCGCCAAGCGCGACCACCGCAAGATCGCCAAGGACCAGGAGCTCTTCTTCTTCTCTGACCTGTCCCCGGGATCGCCCTTCATGCTACCCCACGGCATGCGCATCTACAACACGCTCATGAAGTTCATCCGTGAGGAGTACCACAAGCGTGGCTTCGTCGAGGTCGGCTCGCCCAACATGTTCAACTCGAAGCTCTGGGAGACCTCCGGACACTGGCAGCACTACGCCAAGGACATGTTCACGCTCAAGGTTGAGGACGACACCTTCGCTCTCAAGCCCATGAACTGCCCGGGACACTGTGTCCTCTTCGACTCTCGTGACCGCTCGTACAAGGAGCTTCCCCTCCGTTTCGCCGAGTTCGGTGTTCTCCACCGTAACGAGGCCTCCGGTGCCCTTTCCGGCATGACCCGTGTCCGCCGTTTCGTCCAGGACGACGGTAAGTCTGAAGCTTGTGATTGTTCGCGGAAGCTAACACCCAGCGCACATCTTCTGTACTGTCGACCAGATCGAGGAGGAGCTGTACTCTGCTATCGAGTTCCTCGACGCCGTCTACAAGCCTTTCGGCTTCGAGTACAAGGTCGGTCTCTCGACCCGCAACCCGGAGAAGTGGATGGGTGACCTCGCCGTCTGGGACAAGGCCGAGGCTTCGCTCAAGGGCGTTCTCGAGGCCAAGGTGCCCGGCAAGTGGCACATCAACGAGGCCGACGCCGCGTTCTACGGTCCCAAGCTCGACTTCGACCTCACGGACGCTCTCGGCCGCAAGTGGCAGTGTGGTACGATCCAGCTCGACTTCCAGCTCCCCGAGCGCTTCAACCTGCAGTACCGCGGTGCCGAGGCCTCGAAGGCTGACCAGGAGGTCGCCCCCGGAGAGCTGCAGCCCGGCTACCACCGCCCTGTCATGATCCACCGTGCGATCCTGGGTTCGCTCGAGCGTTTCCTCGCCATCATCACTGAGAACTGCGCCGGCAAGTGGCCCTTCTGGCTGAACCCGCGCCAGGTCGTCGTCATCCCCGTCGCGGCGCCCTTCAAGCAGTACTCGGAGGAGGTTGCCAAGGCGTTCAAGGACGCCGACATCCACGCCGACGTCGACCTCACGGACAACACGCTCAACAAGAAGATCCGCAACGCCCAGATCGCCCAGGCGTCCATGATCATCGTCGTCGGCGAGGAGGAGCAGAAGGCCCACGCCGTCAACATCCGTAACCGCGACGCGGCTGACCCCGGACGCGGCGAGGTCATCCCCCTCGACGTCGCCGTCAAGAAGCTCGTCGAGCTCCGCGACTCGCGCGAGCGCATCGTTGCCCTCTAATCGCGCTGCGAACAATCAAAAACAATCTCTGACGTTTAATAGGGTTAGCCGTAGAGATCATGCAGTATTTATATTCCAACATGGCATGCGGTCTAATAGTACATTGGCGTCCGTCTACGGTCTAAGCATGAGCTCACTAAGCCTCGCCTGTCTGCGGCTGGGACAGCGGGTCCTCGGCCGTCATCTTGCCGAGCAGCTTCCAGTTCTTAGCGTACGTCGCTGAATGTCAGTTCACGTCGCACAGATTCCAACTCACGCTTGTAGATCCTAATGACGCCCTCGTCGTCCGACGTCGTGAGGGTCGTGCCCGTCGCGTTCCACGCGACCATACTGACGCGCGCGCCCTTGGGGAACTCGGCGATCATCTCCGAGCTCCACTGCTTCCCGCTCTCGTCCTCTGGCGGGGACAGCTGCCAGATACGCACCGTTCCGTCGCGCGCACCAGTCGCGATGAGGTGGTAGCTCCTGCCGCAGGACGGCGCCCACGCGACGCTCGTGAGCGGCGACGTGCTCTGGGGCTTGAGGACGGCGAGCGCGCGCGGCGCCGGGTCGAGCTGCACGATCTTGACCGCCGGGCTCGTCCCGGCGAAAGCAGCGACAACGCTTCCCCACCACCGCTCCTTGCACCAGCTCAAGCCCCAGCCGCCCGTCGAGAGCTCGTTCGCACCGGCGCCGTCAACGGTGACGGGCGGGAAGGCGCCGCCCTCCTCACCCCCACTGAGCGAGGGGACGTGCACGTCGTGCTGCAGCGACCAGTCCGAGAGCTCGGGGTCGAGGCTGGTGTGGATCCGGAGGTGGCCGTCGGTCGCGATCGAGCCGACTCGCATGCCGACTGAAGGATTCGGAGGAGCGAACTCGACAGCCCTGACGGAGCCCTTCGCGCCAGATAGGATGCCGCGCTCAGCCCACCGCGGAGCCGTGGCGGAGGCGTTCGACAGAGGAAGCTCCTCCCATATCCGCACGGTGCGGTCGTGCGAGCACGTAGCCAGTAGAGAGCCGTGGATCGGGTGCGCGAACGAGAGGTGCAGGATCGGCGCATCATGGGCCTGCATGTTAGCTTGGAGCTCCGGTGATAGAGAGCTGGCGTACCTTCCACTCCGTCTCGGCGTCCCATGTTCCGTCGGCGGACTTGCGGAACAGCTTGACCTTCTGGTCCGCCGAACATGTCGCGACTGTCGTCAGCTTGGGGTCACCATGGTAGCTCACGTCGCTCGCCGTAGAAGTCGTAGGTGATGTCTGTCGTCAGCTTCACGAGAACTCTGTATGTAAGCTTACAGGTCACCAGGTCGGCATGGCCGGTCGCGAGCAGTGACGTCTGGATCATGATGCTGCCCGCCTCGGTGTGTTGCAGCTGCTGCAGC
Source organism: Trichosporon faecale (assembly GCA_039545375.1). Lineage (NCBI taxonomy): Eukaryota > Fungi > Basidiomycota > Tremellomycetes > Trichosporonales > Trichosporonaceae > Trichosporon > Trichosporon faecale. The sequence continues at coordinate 2,266,085 of BCLU01000003.1, read as the reverse complement.
TATGCTCTCGATCTCTCGAACTTCACAACAATGACCTCGCCAGTGGTTGCATCATGGCTGGGCCTGGCTGGGTGAAGCTTGCCACGTGGTTGTGCCGAATCGCCGAATGTGGCGGGGCCCGCTGTGCCTGGCGGTTGGGTGACGACTGGTGCGCTGGCATCACCTGGCGCGCTGGCAGTCCACTGCACGTCACCAGCGTCGATCGACACCTCATCGCTACACGTTCTTTGCATCGAACTCTTTCAACGTCAACGACGAACGACAACCCCGTCGCCCGATTCGATACCCAACAAAAGCGACCGTTCAACACCCCGTGCGCCGTGATTCTTGGCGTTTGTGCGCACGATGAACGTTCAACAGATCATGCTCCCTCAGGGCTGGGAAGCCCGATGGTAAGTCGCGCATGTTGCCGGAGTCGTCGATTGTTTGTGCGGTCTTCTTCCAACCAGACCTCTCAGGCATTACGATATCCCATGGACTCCCAAGCTTCTTAGGCCGAACGTGTAAGCTGACACCATGCAGGGACGCTGGATCCGGCCAGTATGTCTACGTCAGTGAGTAAGCCAACATGAAGGACGCGATTAGCTCGCTGGGACATGAACGCTGACATTGCAGACCAGGCGACCGGTCAGAGCCAGTGGGAGGTTCCCACTAACCCTTCGTTCCCGACTGGACAGGCGACCTCGACTTCTCCCGCTCCCGCCGGCGGAGCCGCGTCTCACCATCATTCGAAGAGGAGACAGTACCCCGTCGCCGACATGGAGCAGATGTACGGAGGAGCGGCTCAGCAGCAGCCGGGCTTCCAGGCCGCTACGCCCCAGTTCAACCAGCCCCAGGCGCCGATGCAGCAGCAGCAGGGCGGCTTCCAGCAGCCCGGCCAGTTCTTCACGCCCGGTATGGAGGGACAGCAGGGACAGCAGCAGGCGCAGCCCGGATTCCAGCAGGCCGGCGCTCAGCAGCCCGGCTATGGCCAGTCCGGCGTCGACCAGATGGGTAACCAGTTCCAGCAGATGAACTTGAACCAGGTTGGAGGAGGATACGCTGGCCACAACCAGCCGCCTGGATGGGGCCAGCAGTTCGAGGCCAAGCAGCTCCACCCCATCAACACGGTCAACCTCATCGGCCTCCAGCCCGACGTTCGCCTTCTCGATGCGCCCCCTCCCCCGGCTCTCCTGCCGTCCAACGCGTCGGTTACGAACTCGCCTAACATCCACCCCGACCCCTCGTACCAGCGCTGCACCCTCTCCTCGATGCCCACCACCCAGGGCCTCCTTAACAAGAGCAAGCTTCCCCTTGCTCTCGTTATGGCCCCGTACCGCTCATACCGCGAGTCGGACGGGGACGAGCCCGTGCCGGTTGTCTCTGACTCGGTGATCGCCCGTTGTCGCCGTTGCCGCGTCTACATCAACCCGTTCGTCACCTTCACTGAGGGAGGAAACCGCTGGAAGTGCTGCATGTGCGGTCTTAGCAACGAGGTACCGCAGCTCTTCGACTGGGACTCGCGGGAGAACAAGCCGGCCGACCGCTGGGCCCGCAAGGAGCTCAACAACTCGGTCGTGGAGTTCGTCGCCCCCACGGAATACATGGTTCGCCCTCCCCAGCCCCCCGTCTACTGCTTCGTCATCGACGTCAGCCAGCCCGCGATCCAGTCCGGAATGGTTGCGACCGCCGCGCGCTCTATCCTCGAGTCTCTCGACAACATCCCCAACGAGGACCAGCGCACCAAGGTCGCGTTCATTGCCGTCTCGACCAGCCTCCACTTCTTCTCCCTCCCCGCCGGCAAGGACTCTGAGGCCTCGATGCTCGTCGTTTCCGACCTCACCGACGTTTTCCTTCCCAAGCCTGTCGACCTTCTTGTCAACCTCACCGAGTCCCGACCAGCGATCGAGAACCTCCTCGGCAAGCTCAGCGACATGTTCCAGGAGACCCACGTCGTCGGAAACGCCCTCGGCTCCGCCCTGCAGGCCGCCCACGAGCTTATCGGCAAGATCGGTGGAAAGATCATTGCCCTCAGCGCCTCCCTGCCCACGCTCGGCACTGGTGCCCTCAAGGCTCGTGACGACCCCAAGCTCCTCGGAACGTCGAAGGAGAGCTCGCTTCTCACCGCGCAGTCCAACTTCTACAAGACGTTCGCGATCGAGTGCTCCAAGTCACAGGTCTCTGTCGACATGTGGCTGTTCTCGTCCACCTACACCGATGTCTCGACGCTGTCGTGCCTTCCCCGCTACACCGCTGGCCAGACCTACCTCTACCCCGGCTTCAACGCGTCGCGGTCAGAGGACGCGATCAAGTTCGCCACCGAATTCGGCAAGTCGCTCGCCACCCCGATCGGTCTCGAGGCTGTCATTCGTGTGCGTGCTTCGCGCGGTATCCGCATGTCGGCGTTCCACGGAAACTTCTTCATCCGCTCCACCGACCTGCTCGCGTTGCCCGTTCTCCCCGTCGACCAGAACTACTGTATCGAGCTGCAGCTCGAGGACGACCTCAAGCAGCCGTTCGTCGTCCTGCAGACCGCCATCCTCCACACGACCTGCTACGGTGAGCGCCGTATCCGAGTCATCACCCAGGCCCTGCCGACGACCGACTCCATCGCTCAGCTCTACGCTTCCGCCGACCAGCTCGCGATCGCCAACTACCTCGCGAACAAGGCCATCGAGAAGGTCTGGGGCGGCTCGTCGCTGGATGACGCGCGCAACGTCATCACGAACCGTCTCAGCGACATGCTCTCGGTCTACAAGAACCAGGTCGCTGGTTCGGCTGGCGCATCCGCTCAGCTCGCTGTTCCCGCCAACCTCTCGCTTCTGCCGCTACTGTGCTGCGCTATGATCAAGCACGTCGGTCTGCGCGAGGGTTCGACGATTCCCCCCGACCTCCGAGCATACGCCCAGGACCTGCTCACGACGCTACCTGTCCAGTCCTTCATTCCCTACATCCACTCGCGCTTCTACTCCCTCCACAACATGCCTGCGGAGGCTGGTACGATCGGCGAGCAGGGTGTCATCATGCCGCCGGCGATGAACCTGACCTCCGAGCGCCTGGAGCGCCACGGTCTGTTCCTGATCGAGGACGGGCAGAACATCTTCCTCTGGGTTGGACAGGAGGCCGTCCCCCGACTCATTCAGGACGTGTTCGACCTCAACTCGTACGCCGACTTGCAGGGAGGCAAGTACACGCTGCCGCAGCTGGAGAACCCGTTCAACCAGCGCGTCAACGCGATCATTGCCAAGACGCGCGAGCTCCGCCGCGGCATCTACCGCCCGCACCTCTATGTCGTCAAGAGCGACGCCGAGCCGGCGCTGCGCTCGTGGGCCCTCAGCCTCCTCATCGAGGACCGCATGGACAACATGAGCAGCTACGCGCAGTACCTCACGCGCGTCAAGAACAAGATCAACGGCTCGTAGTTAAAATCGTAGACAGACTGGTTAGGCTCGTATGTAATGGATATCACACTAAGATACATAGCTGCAGGCGCAGTCATCATTCTAGGTTGAGGAAGTTACATGGCCGACGGGTACTGGACGCCCGCCTCGATAGGGTACGTCGCCGCCCACACCCTGCTGTCAGCTTGACCCGTCCATCTACGCAGCTAGCTCACCTGATGGCGCCAGCGTCATGCTCCGCGCTTCCGGCGATAAGGCGTGCGATGCCGTTCTCGTGCCCGTCGAGTGCCTGCGGCAACAGCACAGTGAGGCAAGTGACGAGCTGCGGTCCATAGGGAGTCGTGTGCCACTGCTCTGTGTGTCTGAGCTCGTACTGGCTGACTGCGTGTCAGCTCGTCGCCCACCCTGGATAGCTCACGACCCGTATTGCGCAAGTAGGCGTTGACGCGGTTCACGGCGCGGGTGTACTCTGTCGTGCGGAGGCGGCGCGGGAACATGAACACGGAGCGCTGGCTGTGAGTTCGCAACCTCCAAGTGAACGTCTGGTGGCAAATCTGGCGGAGCCAGCTAGTCCGAAAGGGGGCTCACGACGGCAAAGTGCGGTTTCTCCTCTGCCTCGGCGAACTCATCGATGTGGAACCACGGCTCGCCAGGGCGGTAGCTCGACGGCGGCTTGATGCGGAGGATGGGTCCGGACATGTTTCTTTTTGTCCTGGCACTGGCACTTCCACTTGCACTCAAATTTCAGTAGCTAGTGGCACGGCGTGCACTCGCAGTCGAAACCGAGCAGCCGACTGTGAGTGCGAAGAACTAAGCAGGTATGGAGAAAAGGGTATGGGGGTATGAGTAATTATAGAGATGAGTGAGTGATGGAGAGGTGACCGAATCCGAAATATGTACCCGCTGGCGGTCCTGGTCGGGTGGCGACCCGGTCGCATGCTGGCCAGCCGCCCGGCCAGCCGCAACGATGCGAAGACACTAGGCCGCGCTGGCACAGAAACTCGATACGCCAAGGGACACAGATCGGGGCGTGTGCATGTGCATGTGTGTCGGGGGCGCAGGGACGAGTTGCGTGGAGAGCGTTGAGACGGTGTCGTCCGGAGGCTTGGGCGTTAGGGGTCGGGCGGGGCCCTGCTGCCCCTTGGCGCCCCATGTCCCATGTCCCATCGCCGCAAACGCACCTGCATACCGTCCTTTGCCTGTCCACTCCTTGCGGGCATCACACATGCAGCTCGTGAGGAATACAAGGCTACACACACTCTCACATGAGCGTCAGTGTGGCACATCCGCGAATCCGGGTCGAGTGCCACACCTGACCCCACCCCGCCTCCAGACCCCGCTAAGGGCTTACCCCGACCCCCGAAACGAACCCTACCCCATGACCAGCCTCCTCCGTGCCTCCGCACTGCTCCGAACAGCGAGGGCGCCGCGCGGGGCTCGGCGCCGAGCAGAGGAACTCAGCATAGCAAGTTCCTGTTCGTATAACGGCTAGTATGCTCGCTTGTCATGATGATCGCGGGAGATCGGAGTTCGATTCTCCGACAGGAAGCTTTTTGGGTCTCCTATGAACCCTTTGGGGCTACTGGAAGCCTGGGAAGCCCATGCGAGGGAAGGCAGCGTCCAGTCGAGGGTCAGGAACGGTGGAGGCAGCCAATCGGTGGCCTTCGGTTGCGATTGGCCGGACACACCCCATACCGACTAGCATATGCACACCACAGCATGGCAGAATAGACTGTGATCACTGAAGCTATCTGATGTCCGTGTAGATGCAATGCGGCGCCTGCAACAACGAGAGAGGTTAAATTCAAGAAATTGCCAGAATTGTTATAAATACCTCGCGGCTTCGGGGGTGCGTCAGGAAGGCCACGCGCTATCCTCCCGCCGACGTTCACAAGTCACATCGTGCACAGCGCGCAGAGCGGCGGCCGCTCAGCTGCCACGCCGCGCGGGAGATCACGCGCTCCTCACCATAGCTCAGTTGGTAGAGCGTCGGACTGTAACTGGTACCACTCCAACCTTCTTATGGCCGCTCAATAGGGCGAGATATCCGCAGGTCCTGTGTTCGACTCACAGTGGTGAGACTTTTTGGCTCCTGCGCTGTGCCTCCTTCTCCCCAGAATGTTCAGAATGCCGCTCAGGAAAGAAATGGAGTCAGAGAAGTCCGCCTCGCACCGCCACGGACCCATCGGTTGAATGTGGCACTTGCGAAGGATGTGCACCCGTGGGGCCTTGATTTTTGCTCCGAATTCGACCACGCACGCGCCCCCGGGCGCGCGCAGATCTGCGCCCGACGCCCCGGCGTCACGTGAGCTTCCTCACCATAGCTCAGTTGGTAGAGCGTCGGACTGTAATTGGTAACTCCCAAGCCGCCTGATCAGGCGAGTTCATCCGCAGGTCCTGTGTTCGACTCACAGTGGTGAGACACTTTTTGGAGCTTGCGAGGGGCCAGAGAGAAGAAGGAAAACACCCGGAGGTGTGGTGGAAGACGAGGGTGTAACGAGAGGTGGTTGTGGCCAGATCTGATGGTGCTGGCTTACATCAGCCGCAAAAGGTTCAAGCGCCCTGAGGGTTTGTCATCAGGCGGACGCCTTATTAGGAGTGGATGACAGGAGTGGAGAGACAATCTGCTCGGCAGAGCTGATAGTGCCAGAGTCGGGCCGGTAGAAGACAAGTCTCAAGCACACACGTCGTGCGTGCAGAAGCTCGTGCCACGTGGATATCTCTACGCCCCACTCACGCGCTCACGTGACCTCACCATAGCTCAGTTGGTAGAGCGTCGGACTGTAATATGATACCTACGCTTCGTACGAAGCATTCAATCCGCAGGTCCTGTGTTCGACTCACAGTGGTGAGAGTTTTTGCTGCATGCAAGGCTGCCTGAGGGTTCGGGAGATGTTCTCTTTTGGATGTGGTGACTTGTGGTGATTGGGTGGTGCCTGGTGATTGAACACGTGGATATCTCCCTCAGCGCCGTCCCTGATCTGCAGACCGACGAAAAATTGCAGCGACCACAGGCAAGTCGCCTCGATCGCCTCACCCACTATTCTCGCCCGGAAGACAGGCGATCTCTTCACCCACGTATTGGTGCCAGCGGGCAACTCATCAGACGTAGTTAGCGGTGACCGGTGATTCCAGGCTAGCGGTACATGCCGCTGTCTACTGCTGTCCGCGGCGACCGGTGACACAGATTGCAATCAGATAGGAGAAATGCGACGTGCCAAGATACCCCGGCGACCACAGAAAGGCCAGAAACAGACGATGCCGAGACCGGCACGGCGCAGACGGCGGATTGCTGCGCCGGCGACGGCGCGGTCGGCGCATCTCCGGGCCTCACAATGTGCCGAAACGCACTCAGATGCGTTCAAACGACGCATGCCGTGCACGGCATGGTCGAAAGAGGTGGGCAGACGGCGGTCTCGGCGGATCTCTGATGCCGGCGGCGATCTGGTGGGAGTGCGAGCAGATCGGGGCGAGGATAGCGAGGGGCGAGCGGGTGGGGGCGGTGGGGGGTGGGCACAGCGCGGTGCGAGCGGCGTACGAGCGGCGTACGAGCGGCATACTGAGCGGAGTACCGGAACTCGGAACATGGCCCGGACCGCGCATGCCGCGCAGATCCCGGCGAAGGGGCCGAGAAGCTATGGAAGTTGCCGCAGATCCGGGTCGGATGGCTGCGACAGCGGATGGAGCCTACATCCGTGAAGCGGAGACCCCGTAGACGCCGGGCAGCAGGCAGAACGGGCTGAATCATGGGCAACGTAGTCTTCTGGAACGGCGACTCACCGGCAACCGGCAGATGAACCGGCACAACTCTGCGCAGACCGGTCAGTCCCGTCTGTTGCCTGCTCGGAAACGGCCCGGACAGCGAGATACTCGGTATCTCGCCGACTTCTACGTCGCCGGACGGTGCACGGCATGCACGGCGAGCTGGTGAACTGCTAAGTAGAATGGTGACCGCCGCCGTACCCGCCGTGATAGCGGGCCAGTGCCGTGCGTATCGGTGGGGCGAGAAGTGGCCGGGGTCCCGCCCGGCCGCCCAGATGTGGATCGATACCCAAGTCCGGTTTAAGGGGCTCGACTCAAGTCAGCGACTTGATCCGATCAGGATCTTCGAGTGCGTACGCATCGTGGGTTCGAATCCCACTCGATTCAGTGCCAAGGGCTTTTTGGATCGCTTTAGTTGCCGGTCCGTCCTCCCTCAGCCGCCCAAGACAGCGGCAGAGTCAGCGGATAACTGTGCGGAGACCCAGTTGGCCGGGCCGCGAAATCGGTGTTGTCGCATCGGTTGGGGCTGGATCTCTGTGGAGCCTACGGCGTTCCGGCGACATGCGTACAACCGCTGCGGCTTTCCACGGCATCTTGCAGAACACGCCGTCTCAGAGCAGTAGCACATCGGCATTCCAGTGCATCCGGCGAGTTCCATTAGAGACGCCGGACGCTGGTGGTATCGACGGGGACGACGGACGACGATCTGCAGCGGTTCATACCAACAGCAGCGGAGGTAGTACATCCGAACCTCAGTGAGGCGACACAGATTTGAGTTTCCCACGGTGACGAAAACATAGATTTCAGAATCGAGTTTCGAGGCAACGGTTTGCAGATTCGATGTTTCCCACGGGTGCCAACAGGCCCTCAAAGGTTGCGGTAGTGGCAATACGTAGGCGATGCGTAGATCGTTGCTGTTCGTGATCGCCATGAATGACAGCAGACTGATATCAAACCCGGAACACGGGCACGTGGATATCGGACACATCCCAAGGTTGATTGCCCAAGAAAGCTTCCTCCGTGGTCGGCAGCTGCAGTGCGTGCCCGCAAACTGAGCTGCGCAGATCGGACACATCTGGAGACGAGATTGCCCAGCATATCTACTGCCGCGCTCGGCATGAACATCTGGAGGCTCCAGTCTAGTCTGATAGCACACCGATCGGCAGAATGCACACGAATCGGACACATCCCGCCACGAGATTGCCCAAGAAACCTGCTGCCGTGCTCGGCATGTGCAGTGATTAGTGTTTGATAACACACCGAGGAGGCGAAGTGGCACCTGTCGGACACATCTGGGTGTATGATTGCCTCGCTCTCCGTCTGCTATCACACAGCAGTGCCTAGGCGGGGCACATACACCACCGGAATTGCTCGCACCGAGCACAGTTCGTCATCTACCAGTGCGAGTTACTCGACGAGCGACGCCAACGCAGACGCCGATCGCACATGATCGGACACATGGAGCTTGACATAACTGAAGTGCGGGCGCTGATCGCACACGTTTACTGGAATACGACGGCTGGATGTGTCCGCCCAAGCTTATGCTCCGTATACGCAGTCTCGGCCTGTGCAGTGCCGCTGCGATAATTGAGCTCCTCGGCGGCCATTATCACACCGTGGAGCGTGCCGAACCTCGGCATCGTTGTTTGAGCCCGGAACGTCGCTCGGGATTGCACAACACGGCGCGCATTTGCATCGGCGCGCAAGGCACGTAGTAATGGACAGCGGAGCCAGAACATGCGCCAGGTATAACGATTCGGCGTGATTGCAATTACCTCTGTGCAATGGGCGCAAGGAGCGGACAGGGTGAGCGGGGCAGGTGTGGAGCGTGGTCTTTGAAACAAGACCTGTTGTCGGGCGGTCCGAACCGCCGAATTCGACCGTCGCTCATCGCACATGGCGGACACACATGGGAGATATGACGGAGATTCGCTCCTCGCCGCCGCGTCCGGCTCTCACATCTTGGCTCGTTAACGGCAACAGGCACTGAGAAGGGCGAGATATGATTGCAACTCTTGATCTGGTGCGAGAGCGGACTCTTGATCCGGTCTGTGGCTTGGTGCGAGGTGAGATTTCATTTCATGCCCGGTGACTTTGGCGAGCATCGTCCGGCGGGCGGGCGAGCGGTGGCGCTCATCTCGCACTCACACCCGTGCGGCCGGCCCGAGATATGATGCGGCGGTGGGTGGGTATTGGCTATGACTGAAGGAGATTTCGTTGTTCACGAGGAGGGGCGAGAGGGTTGGGTATGGACTGGGTGCCCGGAACGGACTTCCTCGCCCCGATCCTCTCCAATCCTTTGGAGGTCCAAGCACACAGGCGCGTAAAGATCGGCAATGTCGATCACATGACGTCTCTGAGAGGAAGCAGTGGACGATGTATTGGATTGCGAGGTGCCTGACATCATTGGTAGGGGCTCCCTATAGCATTGCAGTCGCATCTTTCAGAGCGATTGAAATGGTGTGTGCGAAGCGAGCGCCGACTTGGCACGGAGAGCTCCGAGCTTGGCATCATAGTCCGGAGATAGCAACGGGGTATCACATCTCGGCGTCGTAGTTCAGCCAGATCTTGATGGCGAGGACACACCTGGTCACGTTGTGCGACGCGAACATGAAACCAAATGATGCATGTGCGATGGGGAGGCCCAGATGCAAGTTGTCTCAGACGGTGTGATAACTGCAGCATGCTTCGCCTACATTGTGTGATAACACAATAGGCTTTGGCACACGCCCCGTGAGGTGTGATAAGTCTACAGGCTTGTTCGCACATAATCACCAGGGCGGTGTGCGCTCTGTGCAGAGGGGTGTGATAATCGGCTGCCAATGTTGGCGTAGCCGCTGGCTGTGCGGGGTATGCTCGCCTGAAACGGATACGTCGCTGCATGGGCGCATTATGCACTTGAACCATCACCGTACGGTGATCGGTGCGTATGATGGAGATGAGATCCGAGCAGTGCGATGTGATGTCCACCCAGGGTCTATTGGCTTTTCTGGCCGATGACGACTATTCGCGGACGTTTATTGGCTAGATGCATCATATTCAGGACAACTATTAGTGATACGTGCCCCTTGGCTGGCCGCTCATGTGTCAAAGGATCATTTGATTCCGAGTGACACCCAGCTCGCCCACAACGGGCCGTTTGAGCTAAGCTCGGCGTCCCTCGGACTGGAATTGGAGCTCCACTTCTGTGCAATACAGCTCCGAGGTGATAATCATCTCGCCGGGCATTACGCATCGCCGACTACCATGCCATATCATCGAGATCGGCGACGGCGTCGGAGTCTAAAGTTGTCCCACTACCACGGACGCCAGTGGAGCCGTTATGAAATCAGTGGCGCAGAGTGGAAAATCCACAGTGAGCAGGCCGCCTGATGTGTTAACATCGGTCATTTACGGTGCAGTAAAGCGTGGTGTTCGATGACCGAATAACGGCGACACGTGGTATTCCGTAATCATGGTCTGGCCAGTTGGCACGGGAGTCGGCAGTCGATCTCCTCGGTACATGATCTCGCACCTATCGCCCCTGGATTGGCCGGTGACGCCAGCCCATTACGATTCCTGCGCGCTGTGGCTATTAGGAGTAATGCCTGGTCAGACATGAAGTAGATATCGGCACTTCCATAGCGATTCGTTGCACAAGCTTCTCATCTATTGCAATCATTCCAGATAGAGCAAGCGTGCTGCATCCCAATCGCACGCAGCGAACCACTGAGGGCTGATTGTTTGATCAGTTCGGCCTTTTACCCTCGCCAATATGCCGTGCAAGGTGGGGGTAGGAGGTGGGGTGCCGATCGTTGCCACAATCGTCCTGCTGCACGTGACCATCAATACATTGATGGCAGGCTGGTTTCTGCGGCTCTCCTTCACAATACAAGCAGACATGTGGAGCCGCGCCACAGCAACAGGCTGGCTCTGACTGAACTGCAGCATTGTGATTTCCAAGAGGGCATTGACGATTGAATAACAGGCGTTGACCATGTGGCGAAGACGGTGCCACTGACATCAGTGGCACCAACAATGTGTGTTAACGATCGCTCGTTTGAATCTCCTCGGCAGTTGTCAACGCCTCGCATCATGCCAAACGCACAGACTGATAGCACATGTCTGCAGCAATGATTAACGTGTTGCCATCACCGAGATCCGCCTATCGAAGGCGTGGCAATAGACAGATGTCACGCCACCTGGGTTTGCAACCCACAAATCGCCGAATGCAACGCAATGATCACATGTCTGGGCTGCTGTCTGTTATCGATCGGAGAGACTGCCCGCTCACATTCCAGAGATTAGACCTCACAGGATGTAAGCTCGGCCTGAACAGGCAGGGGATGTGATACTCGATCCTTTGTGCGATCAAAGGCGGCGTTTACATAATCACTCCAGAACTCAACATCAGCGCAACTCATTACCGAACAGCTGCGAGATCAGCTGAAACGCATATCTAGATATCGGATGCAGTTGCAAAAGGTGATCTCGGGGATTGGCGCTGGAGATAAGGAGATAACAGTGGAGGATGTTCTCGGTGGTGGATGCGTCGGTATTTGACCAGTGAACACGAATGGCTCTTTGGTTTCTGGCAGGGCTTTTTTCAAACGTGGTGGTGGGCCGGAGCGGCTTCGTGTTTTGTGCGTTGGCTTCCAACTAGAGCACGACATTGCATTAGCACTGCCTCGGCTCGTTGAAATGAGCGCATTTGGAGAGATGGTTAATTGGAATATTGCTCCCGCTAATGTATGAGTAAATACCGGAGCGAAAACGCGAAAGGGCGGGAAATGTGTCGGCGGTGGGTTGGCTTCGCCAAGTTGCAAATGCCGCGTGACGCCGACGGACCCACCGATTTCACACACCCGTCAGTTTTTGCAATAGCACTGGTCAACGAGCACAACCACCGGTCACCACTAACACACCACGATCTAGCGTACAGCTCCAGCGACCATGGCCGACGCGAAGCCGACACAACCTGCGAATGGCGGCACCTCCGCCCCGTCCGCTTCTCCTGCCAACAACGCTGTTACGAACCAAGCCCAGGCGAAGCAAGGCGGAGGCAGCCAGTCCGCATCCACCCCCGAAGGAGGAACTGCCCACAAGGTGAGTAGCACCGGGCACCTCTCGGCCTCACATCTCATCCCATGTACCATCTTGTCTTGGGGACCCGGGTCTTCCTCACGGCCCACCCCTGCTTGCACCTCACCATATCTCATCTTATCTCACCTCATCTCGTGACATTGTCCTAACCAAGATGCCGCGGGCCCTTGAGCCCATTGGTTTTGCCACCCATGCCTCGGATGCTCATTGCTTCTCACGAACACGTTACTGACCCCATCCACAGGATCGTCATGAGCCGAGAGGACGTAAGCCAAACGACCAGCTGCCCCCCTCAAGGGCACGCGAGGTCCAGCGTGCGTTCCGTCTTCGCCGTGCAGAGCATCTTGCTACCCTTGAGGAGCGCATCCTGATCCTCGAGACTGAGAACTCGCAGCTGCGTGCCCTGCTCGCGCTGCCCGAAGCCGACCGGCCAAAGATTGGCTCGGGTCCCACGGGCCGCGGCAAGTCGCTCAAGGACGGAGGAGTGCCCATGAGCGAGCGTGTGCGTGCGCGCAAGGAAGCCCGTGCTCGCGAGCGTATCGCGAGAGGCTTACCGCCCGACGCCCGCCTCGGAGAGTCTGACACGGACGACGAGCGGTCGTCCCACGGCCGCTCGCCCAGCGTCACGACTGCACAGAATGCGCTCCCTGGCGCCAACCAGACTGGCGCCACCAACACTCCTGGCCAGCCTGCGCCTCAGCCCAACGCAACGACAGGAGCGATCCCGCTCTTCTCGTCGGCGGCTGACCTGCCTGCGCCGTACAACTTCAACCTGCCTACCCCGTTCCAGCTCCCGATCTCGCCGGAGCCGCACTTCGACTACAACACGGGTAATCTCGACTTCAAGGCACCGTCGCCGAACCCCTTCCCTATTTTCTCCATGTTTGACAATAACAATAACAACAACAACGGAGACCAGAACCGTCAGAACCAGCAGCAGCAACAGCAGCAGCAGCCGCAGCCTCCGCAGCTGCCCAACCTCAACCAGCAGCCGACGCCGCTCGCGGACTCGTCGAAGCCCTCGCCGATGTCGCCTGCTACCGGTGCCGGCTCCGTGTCGCAGCCCGACCTGCTCACCCGCCTCAAGGCGTGCTGCCACCTGTCCGACTCGCACGTCGTGAACGACCCTGGACTGCTCATCTTCGCAACGCGCCTGTGCCAGTCGTTCCCGTGCCCGTTCGGCGGTTCGCACCCCGACTCGACGCCGAGCGACGACCCGGAACAGATGCTGCTCGAGGACGCGTGGCGAGCGCTTAAGGCGACGCTCGACCCCGGAGGCGAGGCCGATGGAGAGAACAGGATCAACACTGGCCGCATGGCGGCCGAGCTCGTCGTCCGTGCCGGCGCATCGCGCGGCAACGGGCAGTGGATTGTCTGCCGCTTCAAGGAGGGCATGACGATCAAGAAGCAGCTGATCCAGGGCCTCGTCGCCGGCTTCGGCGGCAAGCTTGACTAAGCGCGGCGTATAGAGCACATACATGTAGGAGAGGGACGACGGGACAGTGGATCGAATGGTTCTGTTGTAAAAAGATGTTTGTAATCTTGGGCCTCGATGCATCCTCCTCTGTTGGTACGCAGAACGCAGCAGCAAGCAAGCGCAAGTGTCCGAAGTTCGGAAATCTGATAAGCAGTCGGCCGAAGACAAGGGTCTCCGGCAATATTCAACTCGCTTTTTCCGTGTCCGCGCCTACCGTTGACCCGCACCACCCGAAGCATTACCTCCACTTCGCCACTCGATGGTGCACGAATTTCAACGCCTCGATCGCTCCCAACTTCGCGACTTCTCCATCGACAACAGCTACAGCAGACACCATGACCCAGACCATCATTCCCGACGAGGACGACGTGCGCGACTTTGTCCAGGACTACTCGGACATCAAGCGGCTGACGCCGTCGCGCGCCAACGACCTGCTCGACAAGATCATGGCGGACACACAGCCGGAGGAGCCGGATGCCGACGTAAGTTAGCGAAGCGATGGGCCGCCGGAGGCCGACCCTCGCTAGTTGCGAGTACGGGAGCGCAGTGAGGTTCCAGCGACAGTGTGCAGGGGCTACCTGTGTGGTTTTGACAGCCCCGTTCCCCTTGCCCTGTTGCGGGCGTCCGCCCCTTCCTCCTGCGTTACGAACACCACAGCTGACGCCCAGGCATGCTGCGGCTCCAGCTGCTGCCCCTGTGTCATGGACACCTGGCGCGAGGAGGTCGCGATCTGGAAGGCGTTCCGCGCCGGTGGGGCCGTCGACGCCGAGGCGATGGCCAAGAAGTTCCCGAAGTAGGCCTTCACCTTCCCTCCTCCACCTTCCTTCCGCCTTTGGCCCTCTTATCTATCACACCGCATGGCCTCGCATACACATAGGGATAGAAAAGGACTAGACTAGACGATTAGAGCACGTTGTACACATGTATATCTTGGAAACTCGCGTGGTTGGGGCACCCAGGCCGAGCGAGCCAGGGGCCGCTCGGTCCTTCGCTCAGGATTGCGTCAGGTCTGAGGCTCTGCAGCTGGATCTGGCACAACCGGGTCTCAGTACGGCATTCACCAGGCCCAAACCAGGACCAAACATGTCCGCCGCACTCCAGGAACGCCGCAACGGCGCAACGGACTGCCTTCCATACACACCGGCACGACGCCTTAGACATCCGCATTCGGCGCAGACAGGCACAGCGTAGTCTGCTGAGCAGGCGGGGCAACGAAGGGCCGTTGCAACTCAGGTGCACTGAGTGCCCAGTTTGCCCAGTTGAAGGGCTGACCCAGGGAAGGGGCTCATGGCGTCCATCGCTAGAGACAGAAATTTCGGTCCAAGCGCGATCCGTTTCCCTGTTCCTCCCTGTTGCCCTTTTCAACTGCCATTCAGACGCGACCGCATTCACTGCTCTCCGGCGTCATGCGCCACGGTGCCATGCGATCGCGGGGCCAAGTCGATATCGATGCGCCGCACTGAGCTCTGAGCTTTCCTGCGCCTGGATACGCCCGAGGTCCGAGGACGTGTTCGAGATCTTCACTTCTGCATCACACTGCTAACACAACTGCGCACACAGCGACGCCTGCTACTGCTACCCGCTCAAAACAGTGACTCCTACAATCTCGGCCTGGCTCGCTTTCTCGACATCGACGGCTGGCTTCGTCATTAGGCCCGACATCGCTGGCCCTCCAGCTCGATCTCAACAACTCTCCATCACGCTCGCATCGCACCGTCACCTCCGAACGACTGTCGACGACCTCGCCATCAACAATGGCGCACAGCGTAACTGGCATCCGGGCGCCCTACGCCGAGGGCCTTGTGAGTTGCTGCCGCACTTCTTGAAACTGACCCCAGCACCGCGGCCCCGACACGCTGCCTACGACCTTTACATACATCGCCTACCGCTACCTGAACCGGCCAGTCTGGTTCGCAGCCCGCGTGCTCGAAGACGCCCGCTCGCCCGCCGAAGTAGAGTACGAGGAACGCCGAGTCTCCCTCTCCTCGACGGAATCTGAGGAGCCGCTCCGCCCGCAGCGTATGAGCTACGCTGGCCCGCTGCCGACGATACCCAAGAGCAAGGGGAACGAGTGGAAGCGGCGCACGGCGCCAGTCGGCATGCTAGGCATGGGCGGGATGCACACGCCGCCTCACAGCCCTAAGACGACAGCAAGGCGCTCAGGCTCACCAGCGGCCATGATCGGTGCCACTATGCTCGGTGCCGCAGGTCCCACGCCGCCGTCCAGCAGCGCCGGGTCGCCCACGCCCTTCAACCCCGTCAAGGGCCGGCCGGCGAGTGCCCGGTTCGCGCGCTCGTCTACGCCTCCCGTTTCCTCGCCGGCCAGTTCCCCCGCCCCCTCGCCGAGCAGCGCGCACAAGATGCGGCCCTGGGAGAAACGGTTGTCGGGCCTCAGTGCCGCGCCGGAACGTAGCGACTCGCTCGAGAGCACGGCGAGCGCCGCCTCGACGATAAGCACGTACAGCTACGACGTGCAGGTTGTGCGTGCGGCGGTCGTGTCGACGCACGAGGGCGTGCTCGCCTCTCCTGTGCTCGGCAAGGCGGCGAGTCTGAAGAGCCGGCCCACGTCGCTCTCAGCTTCCACTACCCGTCTGTCCGTTCCTCCGGCCCAGCGCGAAGAGGAGGAAGGGGAGGACAGCTTCCTGGCGTACCTGAACCCCTCTGCGCCCGCTGAGGAACTCGAGCCGATTCTGGAGATCATCAAGCCATCCCAGGAGAAGAAGGAGGAGATGCTCTGGCTCGTAGAGAACATCTCAGGGCACCAGTTCTACGTCCCCGACTCGGACGTGATCGCCGTACCCGAGGCCGAGCATCGGCGCCTGCGCGCGATGGAGAACCGCCACTTCTGGCCCGTGTATGCGTCGCAGCTTGAATTCCTGGCCTTGCGCCGGCGGGACATCCGCCGGAGACATCGCGCGAACATGGCCTACTCAAGCGGGGGCCAGACGCCCAGCGCCCTGCTGGTCGAGTTCACGGACCGCTTCGAGTATGCCGACAGCCACGAGCCGCCGCTGCCCGGGCAGCATGATGCTGCGCTCAACGCTGCGTTCAGGAGCCTCAGGAAGGCGGAGGGACTCCCCGCCGAAGACGTCGTTCTGTCCGAAAGCGGGGAGTTGACGACCCTCAGGTCAGTGGAACAGGTTGCGGGCATGCTGAGGGGAGGGTGGTTTGAGTGCGACGAGGAGTTCTGGGAGGACGCGAGGGTTGCTGTCTGAAGGACTACGGCCGGGAGGCAGAGGACTGTTTCTTGGGAACAGTTGTCTGAGGGCAGCTGTTTGAAGTTGCTGTCGGAGCGACCACTGCCCTCGTCGTCGGATATGACTGTCCGGATCCAATCAGCACCAGCAGAGGAGGAGTGCACGCTAGCAGAGTTACCATCTCAAAGACCTAGCAGAGTTACCATCTCGAGGACAACTGCAGCTCGTTCCAGCTGAAGTTACCACCGCGATGGCGACGGGCTCGACCCAGAGTTGGGAAGGCGTGCAGGAGAGTTTGCGTGGCAGGAGGGAAGAGATCTGCCGCTCGAACTTCCCGGATCTCTCGGAAAGTCTAGTGCGAGAGAGTTCAGAAGAAAGCACGCAAGAGGAAAAGCGAGCGGCAGGCGAATGGAGTCGCCATCAGCACAAAGCCAGGCAGGGGCCGGTGTCATCTTAGGAGTCGTATAATCATTTCTGTTGGGGATCACGTAGACGTAGTAGAGTACGAGGTGTGTATGTTAGCAACGTTGTATTAGGTGTGGCTTAACCGAGCTTGGCGAGCAGTCACCGCATGAACGCTCGCGGAATGGTGACATCACGACGGGTTACGGGCCAGCGGGTTGGGCGATGGGCTCAGTGTTCGGGGCCGCACCTCGTGCTTGCGCGATGTGTCTGGCCTTAGAGCTGCACCTGCCTCTCGCGGCTAACTTTGCGCCCATCAGCCCTGTGCGGCATTTTCCGCAGACGTTCGTGTCACGAGGAACCCGGGAGCACTCTTCTCACGTGTGACCCGGCCGCATGAGGAGCTTGGGCGGTAGTGGAGTGGGCTCTCGATCGGCAGTAAGCTCGGAGTAAGCTCAGAGTAAGCTCGGCGCGGTACCGCAGTATGGAATGCGATTGGAGTTGGGAGGCAGCTGACGCAATGATAATTAAAGCACCGGGATATTGGGTACCGCTAGCGACGAGCTCTGCAGCGCGACCAGCGCTCGAAGGGGTAAGTCGGAGATTCCTGCCTCGGGCCTGGACGGCCCGGGGGTGCGGAGGCACCGGTGTAGCGGGTGGTGTCCTCTATGTTGCTGTGTCTAAGGCCAAGGACACCGTGGGAGTCATCGAATCTAGCAGAGGCTTCCTCCGACCTCGAGGTCGATTGAGGTCTCGAGCTGGCAAAATCTTCACTTGTGTGTGTGTGTGTGTGTGTGTGTGTGTGGACGTTCGCACTCAGCTCAGTGGCGTGTGGCTATGTCGCGCACACAGATCGAGGAGGGCGAAGCCATGCTGGTGGGAGCACGCAGATGCAAGACACACCGACAAGCCCCGGCAAACATCTCCTCGATTAGAACCAGCCAACTGGATGTACGGAAGGAGTGCGCACTCCCATTGTCTGGACAATTGATGCCCAAACGAGACAACGATGACCATTCGATCTCGGTGGGCCGGTGCTGTAAGTGTTTCGGCGGAGTACGGCATGCTCTTCACACACATACGGTATTGTGAACAAGCGGCATGAACGGGTATGCAGGGAGCCAGCGCCGGTGCCAAACTGTATGTTAGCATTCCTTTTGGAGCCGATGTTGTGGAAGCTTCTACTTCAGGGGAGGCTTGCGGCACCGGAACT
Organism: Trichosporon faecale; assembly: GCA_039545375.1. Classification (NCBI taxonomy): domain Eukaryota; kingdom Fungi; phylum Basidiomycota; class Tremellomycetes; order Trichosporonales; family Trichosporonaceae; genus Trichosporon; species Trichosporon faecale. The sequence goes on along the minus strand of BCLU01000003.1, from coordinate 2,247,572 downwards.
CCGGCCGATCATGAAAGGGGGTGCGAGCGGGGAGATTGCGATGGGGCTGGCTAGGGCTGGATCTGAAGCTGAGGTATGCAGTCAGCTGGTATGAGTCGTCAGTTCCAGCAGAGTTCGCGACAGTCTCATCCGGCGCACAGAATCTCGATCAGGAGCTGTTCTCAATACCAGCACAGAGTTACGAACAGGGCAGGCAGGGTGCGTCCGGAACTGCTCAAGATCCAGGCAGGGGTTTGCAGAGTGTAAAGATTGCTTGCGTTTCGCGAGGTGAGCTATGGTGAAGTGTTGTGCTGTATGGGGCCCGATCTAGCTCACGTCATGCCCCACGCTGACACGCAATGAAACAGGGAAATCACACGAAATCCTCGAAAAATCGCCAAATCTCACCGAAATGTGGAGGCAAGATAAGCACGCGCGTCCCCGGGACGGAAAGAGCTTAAACGCTAAGCACGCACAAGCAGCATCAGCAGCGGCCATTGAAGCTGTTAAGGTTGTCATGAAACATGCTTGATGGTGTCGTCATTCGGCGCTTTCTGCTGTTCGCTCGCCGTTGCTGGCTTTCGCCGAGCTCGAAGTTTGGGTCACCCTGTGGTGCTCATGAGTGGCTCTAGCACTGCGACGCTCGTCTCGGAGCCTTTCCACCTGTACCTGCGTGCCTCGAAAACATCTACCCGGTTGCTGGGTGCGCCAGCCGTTACAAGATGCCAGTAACACACGACGCCCGCTGCACGTCACACCGCTTGTCGCTAGGGTGTTCTTGCGATTGAGCAACGGCACATACGAATCTCTTGCACTCCACTCTCTGTTTGCCGATCGGCACCAAGAGCTGCACCGCCATCACGACCATGTCTCTCATGCATGATTGACGGGGCTGGCTACCGACTAAGAATAGCATCCAGTGTGGCATTCTGCCGACAGGCTGTGGAGCGCGCACGTATGTACACAGGTCCTGAGTGGGCATTCTCACGTTGACCCGGCGCCTCAGCTCAAAGCGCGGTAAGCAATATTAATACTGAACTCAACAGCAAATGGCTGATAGAGATCGAACGGGGCGGATCAGCGCCAAGGCCGTCGCTGTGTACTTGCAGGGGCGAGATAACCTGTCTCTCGTGCAAGCGAGTGCGGTATGCGACTTCCTGCGAACCGCACTGTGACGGACGTGAAACCACTTTGCGGCGGACAGTAGTGATGCAATCCGAGCATCATCTCCATTAGCTGAACCTACCCCGAACCTCGAACCGAGGGATGACGGCGATCACGTCTCTTCCCAGTCCTGTGGAGACGCTCTCGGGACGGCTAGTGGGTTCCAACAGTTGCGGGTGCTCGTTTCCAACAGCTTCATCGGCCATCGGTATTGTGCCGACCTCATCAAGCCGTAAGCGCTTGCACCACACCACCGCTCAGCAAGGCGCTGATGCCTGATGAAGAGTGTGGAGAGTTCAACCCCAAACACGCCAGCTTACGTGAAAATGGCCACTTCAAACGTCTGTCCCGCGGGAAGAAGGGACGACGACGCGCATGAAGTCAGTTGCAGAGTCGACTTGACAACCTGAAGTTAATAATGCTCATGACACCACTGCGATGGCGCTGAGACATGTGCCAATTACTGGGTGCCGCTAAGCCATAGCGCCTCTCGTTATCGGGCGAGATGTCAACGTAAGTGAAGCCATAGGTTTGGATGGATGCCGGCACGATCTAGACCAAGGCGCGTGCTTCACTTGATCACCAGGCCGAGCTTCGCATCGCTGGTCATCGCGATATTCCGACCTGGCATACGCTCGACGGTCTCGATTGGCTGAACGCCGAGCCGGGCTTGGTCCTCCAGTCTGCTGGAGTGGCAGAAGGTTCGAAACCGTCGGAGTCCATCGTCACGAGTGCGACCACCGTGGGCCAGATTCGCTTGTTTGGCTCTGTCGCTGTGGCGTCACCTGCCGACGGACCCCGTAAACCAGAGCTCGTACTCTGCGGAGCAATCAGCGCACATGTCGTCGTAAAGTGGGCCTTCGGGGCGACCTTGCGGTCAGCAAACAACAGTAACAGCTCAAGCGCACCCACTGGAAATTGGGGCCAAGACTTGCTGCTCTCGGCCCACCCTGCCGGCCCACGGCGGGCGAGAAAGTGCCCGCACAGCAAGATGGCGAGGCTACAGAGGCACGTACGTGCCCGCATGCCCATACGCGAGCCCGTCAGTTCACCTGTATCCTTGACGCCGAGCTGCGTCAATGCCTCGGCTGCAAACGTAGCTCTAAACGCTCGCCCCCGACGACAGATGACAGGACGACCGAAACTGGAGACCGCACAGACCCACGGCGCAGCCCGTAACCTGCGTACCTCTCTGCCTCCCTCATCTCGTCCCATCTTCGATCGAGGAACATCCGAAGGCTGGAAACACAGGTCAGAGCTGTGTATATAAGCTAGCGCCCTTTGCCAAGAAAGAAGCCTCCTCCATCGAACAATCCGACAACACGTTGACCGTGTCTTGACTTTCTTTCTCCGACAATCTTTCGAGGAACGTAGGACCAATACACACCCACATATTCTTTCTCTTAATCTCATCTTAATCCTTCTGTAACTCGACAAGAAGTACCATGGTCAAGTCCACTGTTGTTCTTCTGGCTCTCGTCGGAGCCGGTGCCGGCGTCGATGCCGCGCCGACCTTCGGCAAGCTCTTCGGCGGTAAGGGCGGCAAGTTCGGCGGCGGCGGCGGCGGCGGCGGTAAGGGTGGAGGCGGCTGGGGAGGAGGCGGTTGGGGAGGAGGCGGCAAGGGCGGAGGCGGCTGCTCGTCCTGCGGCGGCGGCGGCGGCGGCTGGGGCGGTTGGGGCGGCGGCGGCAAGGGCGGCGGCGGCGGTGGATTCGACTACTCGCAGGCGATCAGCGGTCTCGGCTCGCTCATCGGCGCGGGCACCAATATCGGCTCGCTCATCGGCGGCACTGTCGGCGGCCCCGGCCCCATCAGAGGTGGCGGCGGCGGCGGCACGAACCAGAACACGAACGTGAACATCAACCAGGGCCAGTTCGGCGGCCCCCAGCTCGTCCAGGCCCTCGGCGGCCAGCAGGGCATTGCGCGCCTGCTCCAGGGCTCGCAGGGCCAGCAGATCGCTGGCATCTTCGGTGGCTCGCGCAACCCCCAGCAGATCGTGCAAGTCATCCAGGGCATGAACTCGCAGCAGATCGCCAGCGCCATCGGCTCCGGCGAGCAGGGCCGCCAGATCTACAACGTCATCTACGACGGCATCCAGAACGGCCCCTACCGCACCCTCACCGTCACTGCTCCGGGCCAGACCGTCACCGGTGCCGGTGTCACTGTCACCCAGGTCGTTACCCAGAGCGGAAACGAGATCACCCGCACCATCACGGGCCCCGCTGTGACTGTCACCGCCGGAGGAGGCATCACTATCATCAACAACAACAGCAACACCGGAGGAGGCGGCGGTGGCGGCGGTGGTGGTGGTGGCGGCGGCTCCAACGGCGGCGGCTCGGGAGGCGGCAACAACAACGGCGGAGGTGCCGGAGGAGGTGGTGGTGGTGGCGGCGGCGGCGGCGGCGGCTCGACCACGACCGGCGGAGGATCCAACACCGGCGGCTCCAGCGGAGGAGGCGGCGGCGGCGGTGGTGGCGGCGGTGGTGGTGGTTCGACCACTACCGGCGGCAGCAACGGCTCCGGAGGTAACAACGGCGGCGACAACGGCGGAGGTGGCGGCGGCGGCGGTGGTGGTGGTGGCGGCGGTGGTTCGTCCACTACTACTGGCGGCGGTGGCTCCTCTACTACCACCGGCGGAGGAGGTGGTGGCGGCGGCGGCGGCGGCGGCGGTGGTGGTTCCGGCACTACCGGCGGCAACACCGGCGGCAACGGCAACGGCGGCCAGAACGGCGGCGACAACGGCGGCGGTGGTGGTGGCGGCGGCGGTGGCGGTGGTGGTGGTGGTTCTGGTTCGACCACGACCAGCGGCGGCGGCTCGACGACTACCGGCGGAGGAGGCGGCGGTGGTGGTGGCGGCGGCGGCGGAGGTGGCGGCAACACCGGTGGCGGCCACGGCGGCGGTGACGGCAAGGGTGACGGCAAGGGTGACGGCAAGGGTGACGGCAAGGGTGACGGCAAGGGTGACGGCAAGGGTGACGGCCACGGCGACGGCAAGGACAACAACGGCGGCAGCAACAACGGCGGCAACGGTGGCCCCGGCGGCAACGGCGGTCCCGGCAACAACGGGCCCGGCGGCAACGGCGGACCTGGCGGAAACGGCGGCAACGGTGGCCAGTCGCAGAGCCAGACCGGCTCCCAGTCGCAGACCCAGGGCGGCAGCACCACCGGCAGCACCACCGGCTCTACCACCGGCGGATCGCAGGGCGGCCAGAACCAGTCGCAGTCCGGCTCCCAGTCCCAGAACCAGGGTGGCAGCCAGGGCGGACAGTCGCAGTCTCAGTCTGGTGCCCAGAGCCAGAACCAGGGCGGCAACAACGGTGGCCAGTCCCAGTCCCAGTCTGGCGCTCAGTCGCAGAACCAGGGCGGCAACAACGGCGGCCAGTCGCAGTCGCAGTCCGGCGCTCAGTCGCAGAACCAGGGCGGCTCGCAGGGCGGACAGTCCCAGAGCCAGTCTGGCTCGCAGTCGCAGTCCCAGGTCGGCGGCGGCCAGGTGCAGACGACCAACCACCCCTCGACCATCCCCGACTCGGGCGGCATCAAGATCACCGGCGACTGCACCCAGTCCGACATCGACGGCAGCTCTGAGGTCTCGCGTTACTTCGTGAGGGCCTACAACGATTTCCGCCGCCAGTTCGGCGCCGGCGAGATCCGCTGGGACTCTGGGCTCGCCTCCAAGGCCAACGACTGGGCCAGGCAGTGCAACAAGGGCCACCAGGGCGGTGACAACTGGTACTGGGGCATCAACTCTTCGGGCTACTACGACCCCAAGGAGATCTTCACGTACTGGGGCCCTGGCGAAGCGGGCAAGTACGGCGGCCCCCACGACTACTCCTCCAAGCACTTCACCCAGATCGTCTGGAAGAGCACGACCAAGATCGGATGCGGCTGGAGCACTGGCTGCCCCGAGGGCGGCCTCTACATCGTGTGCAACCACGACCCTGCCGGAAACATCGAGACTCCCTCCGACGGCTACGCTCAGAACGTCGGCGAGTTCCAGGGCCACTAAACGCCCTCCCACCCGATCAGAAGACGCTTTCCTGTATGTAAGATAGGAGCCTGTAGCTGTAGCGCAAGTTAGTCAGCCGTGTCGTCAATATCTGCGTACTCTCTTTTCTTTATTCTTTCCTCTTCTTCAGTCTTGTGATCGTTAGTCAATTTATAAGTATATTCCTCGAAGTATGAAACGTTGAACGTTCTAGCCATATGGTACACGTTGCATGTCATGTCAACTGATTGTCCGTCGTTATTTGTTACACACAGATGTAAACAAACTGATAGGTCGCTCTTCGTATCCTTATCTGAGATCCGAGTCGAACCGCATAATGTCCTTGTCCTTGTCGCTGTCGGTGCTGCTTGGCCAGCTGTCGACGAAAGCAGGGTCCGGCTCCTGCAGGCCCTGCTCCAGCAGTGCCGGGTGTTTCGTCCACCTATCGAGTCCAGCGAAGCTGTGGAAGGGGTTGTAGGGTTTTTCGAACAGGTGATCGACCTGTTCGAGAGTGAGATTCTTCGTCTCGGGGAGGAAGAAGAACGTGAATACCAGCGCGGATATCGAGATGCCCCCAAATATCCAGCCGACACGGAAGGAGAGAGCCTTCATCATGTAGGGGATGGAGAAGTTTGTCGCGAACGCGAACACGACGTTGATCGTCGTGCCGATTGTCGAAGTCTTCTCGCGGAGAGAGTGAATCGGCAGCTCAGCGCCGAGGAGATACGGCACAGGTGCTCCTCCGAGCTGGAAGTTAGCTAGAGTACTTGGGCTCGGCGAGTCAACTCACAGAGTACGACACCGCAAACAGCATGAAAAACGCGACACACGCGTTCTGCATCGACACGGGCTTGTTCGACCGTTCGCCGATACCGGCCAGGAGGCAGAGCCACAGGGCCTGGAAGAAGAAGCTACCCATAAGCACTGTGCGCCGCCCCAGCACGTCGGAGAAGTACATGCAGGGCAGCACAGCGAGCACGCTGAGACAGCTCGAGATGACGGGGTAGGTGAAAGCATGTTCCGCGTACCCATTCGCCTTGTAGAACACGGTCTGGTAAGTCGAGACCCAGGCCTGACCCGTGATCTGCTGGTAGATGTAGTAGACAATGACGAGGGCGGTGCGCCGGGCGTTCGTGCCGCGGAAGCAGTCGAGCCAAGATGCCTTGTGCACCCTCTGTTGCAACTGAGCCTGGATCACGGCGAGCTCTTCTTCGCACCCGCCAGAAGCTACCTCGTCTCGAGTTCGCAGGCGGCGCATCGAGTGCAACGCATCGCCAGGCCGATCCTTCGACAGAAGCCAACGGGGACTGTCGGGAATGAAGGGCACGAAGGCCATGATCAGCACGGGGAACACGAATTGTATGCCCGTGACCGTCTTCCAGCCACGGCTCGTGTCATCTTTGGAGAAGGCCTTATTGACGCCCGTCGCTAACAGGCTACCTGCGTTCAGGAACAGCTGCAGCGAGCACACCGTGAAGCCACGCAGGGGCGCCGGAACAATCTCGGCCTGATAGGTGCTCAACGTCAGCCAAATGTCACGTCCAGTTAGACTTACGAGATGCAAATTTCTACCAGTCCGACGGAAATGTAGACGACGATACGCCCAACGATGAACTGTGCCAAGCGGCCAGTTCCAAGTCCAGTGCCTGCAGAGGTGATCTCGACTGTAAGGTCAGCTCATGCATTCCGTTCAACAGTTGCCAATCAAGCGCCGGAAGCACGTGTGGGATTGTCTAGAATCTGGGGCCCTCGTCGCTGATCGCCGACGCGTCCGCATTCCCGGGCAGAGCAGGGTGCGGTGGGTTTCCGGCGAATGCATACTCACTGATGACACCGATGCAGGAGATGATGCACAGGACGACGAAGACCTTGCGATGACCAAGCCACTCGATGAGCGGCCCTGCTGTCAAGCATCCAATGGCCTTTCCGATAAACGCCAAAGAGGACAACAGGGACGTCCGCAAAGGCGTCAGTGCCCACTTCCCGTTCGTCTCAGTGCCAAACTGGTTCAGGAAGCCCTGTGGGTTAGTCATTTTCCTGTGCAGACGGACAAAATGGCTCAAACCCTTCATCCACCGTCAAGACTGAGCAGCAGCTTGCACGGGTAGAGTTCCGGGCCGAACGCAAGTTCACACTCACAGGCATAGCCAGGATACCTCCGAATGAACCAGTGTCCTAACGTCAGTCGGACGAAGTCTCTTACCCATAGCAGATGTACTTACGAAGCCAAAGAGCATGTCGCCGACAACGAGACAGAAGCAGCTGAACACCAGCATGGGTGTCCAGGCCTTCCAAGCAGTTCGAACGCGACCCATGATGTTGTTGCGTCGTCCTACGGGTTTGAAGAAGAGAAAGGTGTGTTTCGCCTGTCGAAGACGGAACTTCTATACTTCACTCTGGACGCGAGTTTGACGCGTAGAAGTTGCACATGCAACTGCAGGAAGGGATAGCGTGATGGAGCAGAGGTATGATGAACAATGAGCCGAACAACTAGCGCCAGAGATAGTCGGTTGTCCTCGGTCAACGACGTCGGGATGATCTTGCAAGCGTTGCGCCCCTTCGGTCTAGACAAGCTTGGAGGCAGTCAGTGCAGTCTCGAAGGGCACGCCGCGTTGTCCGAAGGCATGATATATGTAGGGAGTTAAAGTGTTGAGGACATGTTGGTTATTGTTGGTAGCTCGGTGGATGTGCGTGCTAGGAGAAATTGAGTTGGTCGAGTAATTCAGAGATGGAAGCTAAGGAGTCCAGGGCGACTAGGCTGGGCCAAGACTGAGGTACTAGGGTAAGGGAGGGTGGCCAGGGGAGGCAGGGAGACGGTGGAATGCTGAATCCTTGGAAGTGGAGTGGGGAACAGGCGCGCGAGCAGCCAAGCTATAATCTCCATAATGAAACCCAAAACCTTGGCTCGAACAGCGCGTCATGCATCATGCACAGACGAGGTCTTCAACACCGCGCTTGGTGCTACGTGCAGAGCTGCAGAGCATGCCGGGTCGAAATCCGGCATACAGAGCCTGCTTCGCCGCTTCCAAGACTTCTGTCGTGGGTTTGGCTCCTGCGGGTGTCGCCCAGGAGGCCATCCAGATGTGATGCACCGCCTTGTTATAGTTCCGAACCAGCAAACGTTGAGAGGCGTTCCTACCAACGAACGAGCGTTCTCCCACAACTTTGTTCCGCCTTTACGCAATCCGACTTACCCATCTTATCGCACGAGCTATGTCATTTGTTGGCCCCGCCGTCTCCCACATCCGAGGTACACTAGACCGTCCGCTGGAGTCCCAGCGTCGTAAACTCCTCAGCCGGCTTTGGCGAGGCCAACTCCGAACTCGGCGGTGAACTCAGAGACAGAGATCTGGGACCAAGGGCCTCCCGTGGTCACCTGACTCTGAGCGTCGAATGCCCCTTTCATTGCACCTGTGGTCCTCGGACCGAGTCACCTGTTCCCACAAACGGCGCAAGGTGCAGGTCGTTGAGGGACGGAAAAGCTTACAATTCAGAGGACGATAATCGGTGCTCTTGAACGCCTGGCGTTGGTCGTCGACAGCGTAAGGTCGCCGTCGGACTTCGAACGGGGATGCACGCGGGTGGTGTGCGCAACGGAGCTGCTGATGTCATCCTCGATTGAGTCCAGGCAGCTTTCGTCAAAGTCTCGAGAGTTTGGCACGTTGCGCATCGTTACAATTCATGGTGCTTGAAAGTGGCTTGCACGCTGATTTGGTCCAAATCAAGCGTGGGAGGAACGTGGTTCCTCTCACAATCGAATCGCTCGTCGACGCCGAACCTTCCTCGTCCAAGTTCCCATTGACTTGTTCGCTACGCTGGGGACAGGGGCCGAAAGGACGGTGCCGAGGAAGGTGCCTGCAAAGGACGTTAATGGAGGAAGATCGGGAGAGCGAGAGCGCAGGAGCGACAAAAGGCGATGCCCCGATGCTGTCGTACGTGTCCGGGCCCGCAAGAAAGAGGGGGCCGAGAAGAAAGGAGCTTGCGTCAAGATAACCGCATTGGGTTTCGTGGGTTTGTGACTTAGTCGGGAAAGACGGACACTTTGAGGGAGCAGGGCAGTCGATACCGACCTGAGAGCGGGACGTGCAGGGGGGAAGGGGTACAGGACCGTGGACTGTCGTGTTGAAAGCGAGATATGAAGCAGATTAAGAGTACAACAGGACAACAGAAGATGAGAAGACGGAGAAGTGGTGCGTAGTGGACGTTGGAGCACACTACTGGAGGACTGGAGCCCATGTGGTTGCACGCGGTGCACATTGGATAGTAGGGGTCGCCGAACCAAGGCTCCGGATCGCCGCCTGTGAACTACGGTCGCTCGGCTCGCTTTCACCGGAAGCGGTCTCAAGCCCACCGACAGTTACGTACATTGAGAGCCAGCTGCTGACCTTGGGTCGCTCGGAACGTTATCAGTTGACTGACACCATATGCATCTCAGTACTTAAGTCGCAGTTGCTTGTCTCACAGGGGGGAGATCGACTTGGTGCTTCCGGAAAGATCTAGAGATCCCCCAGTGCCTCCCTGTTGTGGTAGGGTTCGTGCACGCACTTGAGACATCTGCTCCTGTCCAACGCTCACAAGACATCCTTCCTCCGTCCACAAACATGCAGCGTATCCCCTTCCTACGCCTTCCTTCTCACATCCACAGCATTCATCATCAGCCACGCAACGGCCGTTCCCCAGCACCTGACCCCTGCTCGTTCACTCTCACCTCCATTGCTTACCGTCTCCCCAGCCCACGGACGAATGCCCTCAGCTCGACGCCACACAGCAATCGTAGCAAGCCTCACGGTTCCGAACTTTCCCCAGGTATGCTGGCGAGGCTGCAGCATCGGATCCCTCAGACGCATATTCCAGAGAGGGATCCGAGCCGAACTCTTCGCTCCTCGCGCTTCTGTGCTCACGATCCTCCAGGCGGAGCTGTGCGGACGTAGCCAACCACCGTTGCCACCTCCCGTCAAACAGTACTCGAAGGCTCTGAACAACTGACCGCAACTGACTCGTTTCGACGCCAACCCTAATCATGCTTCCTCAGTCCCGCAAAGCACATCCGCATCGTCAGCAAGTCGTATGGCAGCACGGATGGGGTTCCGGAGCAATCTGACTCCAGCCAGTCTGGTCAAGCCAGGTATCAAGTGCATGCACTATTAATACCGACGCGCTCCTGTGAGCATCCGCCTTCCGCACCGCACCTGGCCTCACGCAGGGTCTGTAGAGTTCTGGGCCTCGCTTGGCTTGCGGAGGTGTGGTGCGGCTGACTTGGATGACCTCATGACCTTATTCGCTCGTCCGGGCCATTTCAAGCGTATGCCGATCCGAGGGCTGCAAGGGCTGTTGATCGGCAAACAGGCCAGGACTGGCCAGGACCGAAATAGTAACTCCCTGCGACCGGTGTACAGACATCGGCGACATTGCCGCACCACGCGTACTCCAAAGGCATCTTACGAGTCAAGCTAGTTGTACGAGCCTAAATACGCTCGTCTCTCTTGCATGTTGCAACTACACCAACAGCGCGCAGCCCACGCATTCCTCAATTCAGCGAGGAAGATCGACGCCACCATCGAAATCACACAATCGGACTCGCTCGGCTCGCGCCCGAGATAGGGGCGAGGCTCACTTTTGCTCGCTCGGCACGACGGCGCCGTCTGTACGGCTGAATACTCCCCAGGTCACCAGATCCACTACATAAGGACATGCCGCACTCTGCGACCTCCCCATCCGCTCCCATGACGCGCGACCGCCGCCCAAACATCCTCCTCATCGTCGCAGACGACCTGGTGAGTGACTCCGAGCTGTCGGAGTGGTCCCCGCCGGCGGCGTTCAAGCCGGAATTCGCCATTAGTTATCACCGCGAGAAGGTTTGCGCTGACAACAGGGCTTCAGCGACATCGCGCCATTCGGGGCGGAGATCGCGACCCCAGCGCTCGACGAGCTGGCCGATGAAGGAGTCCGCTTGCTGAACTACCACACGGCGGCGGCGTGTTCGCCGACTAGGGCGATGATCATGTCCGGCACCGACGCACACCTCGGCGGGCTCGGCTGCCTGCTCGAGTACAAGTGCGACGAGCAGGGCCAGAAACGCTGGAACGGAAAGGCAGGTCACGAGGGATTCCTCAACTACGAGGTGGCGGCGCTCCCGGAAGTCATGCAGGACAATGGTTACTACACCTTCATGAGTGGAAAGGTGAGTTGGAGCCCTTCTTTCGGTGATCCCGAGCTGACCCGGTTTTACCCCTTACAACCGTCCCGTTACTGTTCCCTCCATTCCGGCATTCCAGTGGCACCTGGGACTACGACCAGAGCACGGCCCGAGTGCGCGCGGCTTCGACCGCTCGTTCGCGATGCTCCCAGGCTGCTGCAACCACTACGGGTGGGAGCCGGTGCTGGACGCAGGCGAGGCGGGGAACAAGGTCGGCGGCCGGCCGATCCACGCCGAGGACGGGCAACACGTCCGCATCCCGCCGAACACGACGAACGACCCGAAGGGCTTCTACTCCAGTGACTACTACGCCGACAAGTTCATCGAGTACCTCGACGAGCGGCCGGGGAACAAGCCGTGGTTCGGCTTCCTCTCCTTCACCGCGCCGCACTGGCCGCTCCAGGCGCCGAAGGCGGTGCGCGATAAGTGGGTTTCCACAGCTAGGGGTTTGTCTGTCGCTGAGCTAACCGCAGATACAAGGGAAGGTATGACGGCGGACCGGAGGTGCTGAGGGCGGAGAGGCTGGCGAAGCTGAAGGAGCTCGGCATCATCCCGCCAGACGTCAAGGCGCATGACGTGGTCGCGCCAGAGGTCTCACCATGGGCAGAGATGAGCGAGTACGAGCGTGCATGCTCATCGCGGGCAATGGAGACGTACGCCGCGATGGTGGAGTGCATGGACACCGCGATTGGGCGTGTGTTCGAGCGGCTCAAGGCGACCGGCGAGTGGGAGGACACGCTCGTCGTGTTCATGTCGGACAACGGCGCAGAGGGCGCGGCGATCGAGGCGATTCCGGTGCTCGGGGACAACATCCGCGAAGCCGTCGCTAAGTATTACGACAACTCAATCGACAACGTAGGCGAGTGGAACAGCTACACCTGGTGAGCTCCCTAAGTCTCAACCGCACCAGCTAACGTTAGGCTGGGACCACTGTGGGCGCAGGCGTCAACCGCCCCTTCAAGACTGTACAAATGCTACCCCTCCGAAGGGGGCATTCTCGTCCCGGCCCTCGTGAAGCCGCCGCGCGGCGCCATGCCGAACATGAAACCCGGCAGCTTCTCCCGCGCCTTCACGACGTGCATGGACCTGGCGCCTACCGCGCTTGAGCTCGCCGGCATTAACTTGCCGCCAGCACCGGCCGATGCACCCGTGCGATCAGAGGGCGTGGCGGAGGTCGAGTTCGAGAAGCCCGGGCGGTATACGGGCGTCGAGGCCGAGGCCGTAGCCAGAGTCCCAGGCAAGGGGCGGGTGTACCACCGTGGCCGGGCCGTGTACGCGATGACGGGCAAGTCGTGGGTGCGGTGGTTTGGGCGGGGCGAGTCAGCCGGCTCGACAGAGGAGTGGGCCGTGTACCCCGAGACAGAGCCAGTGGGGTGGGAGCTGCAGGCCATGGCTGCTCTGCGGCTGGGAGACTGGAAGATCGTGCACCTCCGCGCCTCGCATGGCGGGAAGGCGCACCCGTGGCGCTCCCCAGCGCCGGCGGGGCAGGACGATCCCCAGGGCTGGGAGCTGTTCAACGTTTCCTCAGACCCGGGGGAGACGCGCGACCTCAGCGCCGAGCATCCGGAGAAGCTCGCCGAGCTGCTGCGACACTGGGAAGCGTACTGTGCCGAGTTTGGGCTGGTGTGGGGCGAGCACGCGATGGATGATGGTCTTAGTCTAGACGAGGCGGCAAAGTGGCACGACTACGACCCCGAGATGCAGAAGGGGTGGATCGTAACGAAGGAGGGCGCGCAGCCCGAGTTCAACAAGTAGACATGCTAGCCAATGCATATGTATCTGAGCACTGGCTGCAAAGGGAGGGCGGTGGGACGGCCCGGCATACCGGTCCGCTACGGAGATGGCATGGTTGGCGGGAGTGGATACCCGGCGACAGCCGAGTGATAACCGCGCAATGCCGGTGGGGAAGCTACATAACTACGAGCGACCTGTTTCGCGCCTTCCTTCTGCATCCAACAGCATGCCCCTCTCTCTCGACTTCAGCGGAAAGCTTGTACTCGTCACCGGCGGCGGGCGCGGCATCGGGTGGGCAATCACGTCTGCTCTGGCGCGGGCCGGCGCCGACGTTGCGATCACGTACACCTCGACCGATCCCAGCGAGAAGGCGGCCGCTTTGTCATCCGAGTGCGGCGCGCAGGTGAAGGCGTTCAAGTGCGAGGTCACGCGGAGCAACGAGGTCGATGCCGCGGTCGAGGCAGTCCAGAAGGCGTACGGGAAGCAGGTCGACATTGGAATCGCGAACGCGGGCGTCACGCTCTGGCGCGGGGCGCACGAGAACACAGACGACGAGTTCAAGCACATCTTCGACGTGAACACTTTCGGGCCTTACTACCTGTCTCGCGCACTCGTGCGCTCCTGGACCGGCCTTCCCGTTGCGCTTGACGCCAGCGATGTTTCGAGCGATATCTCGACCCCGAAGAAACTGGGCAAGCAGATCCTCTTCGTGAGCTCGATCTCGGCGCTGGTCGCTATGACGCCGCAGAAGCAGGCAGCGTACAATGCGTCCAAGGGAGCTGTGACTATGCTCGCCAAGTCTCTGGCTGGCGAGTGGGCGCACCTCGGCATCACTGTGAACTCAGTGAGCCCAGGATACGTCGAGACGGACATGATTGCCAACCCGCCGGAGGACTGCAAGGACTGGGTTCGTGACTGGGAGCGCAGGACGCCGACGGGCACCTTCGCGACGCCGGATCAGATTGGAGAGTTCGTCGCTTGCCTCGTGTCTGGACGCATGGGAGGGATGGGATTCATGACCGGCAGCGACGTTGTGGTCGACGGCGGTTACACCATCTTCTAGTCTCTGACTCGCTGTACATAGAAAAACGTAGAGGTAGAAGACCGAAGAGAAGCCTTGTACCTGATGCACTGTTGCAGAAGCTGGAAGCTGAACACCGTGCCGTGCCGTGGCGCTGGCGGCTGGCTTGGCATGCGGGCGCCTCTACGGCCCGGACCGCGCGGCGAGTGATGAGCAGAGGGTTTCTGTTGGTGAACAACGACGGGCAAGGGTATCGGATTAGACCGGTGTCAGGCTGCTATTCGTGTTGTAATAGGCCAGCGCGGGCAATTATGAGTCGGCCGTGAGCTGAATAACTGGGATTTGAGGAAGGTTCAAGAGGGCTCAGGCGATCGCGCAGGCGTCGCCGCGTCGTTCTCATTTTGCTCCCGCGCTAAGTCCACCTGCTCGCTTGAGCCGGTGCGTCGCAGCACGTACACCAGGTGACATTGCGAACGTCTTTGCATCCATACCTCTCCCAATATCGACCAAGCGACCCACCCTCCCCCCTCCTTTCCACCCTCTGCGACACTCCTTCACCCACCATCAGCTCAGCCCCGACTCCCCACGACAAGATCGGCCCCACAGGGAATGCAGCGGCGATGAGCATCGAGGAAGAGGAGGGTCAGTATTTGTTGCCACTTGGCTTTCCCGTGTCAACTGGGACACTTTCATCACAGCTTGCACGTCTTGGGGCTTAAGCTGACAGAACAGACCTCTGCCGCGTCTGCCGCTCCGACGCCGACGACGGAAACCCCCTCATCTACCCGTGCAAGTGCTCGGGGTCGATGCGATATGTCCACTCAGACTGGTGAGTGTCACATGCCTTAGCTTCGCCTTTAGCCGCCTCCGGCAACGCGGGCCGTGATGGACTCAACATGGGACATGGCGCCGGGTCGCCTGACCGAGCCGCGACAACCCGCAACGAGTGCACCAAACCGCACGGCGAGCTGCGCAGCAGACTGTCCACCCCCAAGGCATACGCTTTGCACACTTTCTGCCCCTCCACCGGATCGCGTGCGCAGCGCCTAGCGCCCGGGCTCACACCGCCCTCGCCCTCCCCACTCACCTTCCCGCGTCCGCTAGCCCAAACGCCCCACACACGACAAGCTAACGTCTAGCCTCCAGGAATGGTTGTCCCACTCGCGCCAGCGGCACTGTGAAATCTGCGGCCATGCCTATACTTTCACGAAAGGTGAGTCGAGCACTGCACACGAACGCTTCGCGATGCGCGCTCCGCCGGCGATGCGCGAACATGAAACGCAATGTCTGGAGGTGTACACGTGAAGCGTTTGGTGTCTCAAGCTGTGTGCCAGGAGAGTTGAGCTGACAATCAGTCTACCCCGCCTCCTTACCCTCCGCGATCCCGTTTATCGTCTATGTACGCCAGACCATCTTCATCGGCGGCCGTTTCTGCTGGCGCATCCTTCGCGCGTGCATCGCCATCATCTCGTGGCTCGTCGTCCTCCCGATCGTGACCATGGTGACGCTTCGTACGATCATGGCGGCTTTCGACTTTGCGTACGTTGACCGGATCTGCATAGAAACTAACACTCAGCACCTCTCCAGCAGTTGCGTACGGGCTGCGAACGGTCATCTCGGACAGCTATCAGGATCTGAACGCGACGCTCCAGTTCAACTCTACGACCGCGAACCTCACGGGACGCCAGACTGTTATCGCCCTCATTGCCGGCAACGGCACGTACGCCGACATTGTTCCTTCTCTCGTCTCGCGGTACAACGGTGACTTCACCAACATTGTCCCGTTCGTCTTCCGCGGACAGATCGTCGCCATCTCGGTCGCCGCCGGTCTCATTGGTCTCATCCTTATTCGCGAGTGGATTGGTCAGCTCGACTGGCAGCCGCGCCCTCCTGTTGAGGACGAGGGCGAGCTGCGCCCCGAGGACTGGGTGTTCCGCAATGGACGTGCGATTCGCAAGACCGACTACGACTTCACGCGCCCCAGGCGGCGGCACCGCCATGCTGGAACGACAGTTAAGGCGGAGCGGGAGGAGGAACAGCCTCGCGGCCGGGACACGCTGCCACCGCCACGGATCGAGATCGGCCAACAGCAGTTCGGTGACGACGCCTACCCGCCACCACGCCCGTCGCCGTCGCATGTCGCGTTCGCCGCTCCCGAGCAGCTGGGAGAGGAGCCGTTCTGGGGATACGTCAGGGACAACGACAAGGGCAAGGAGCCCGAGCGACCGAACGGCACGACCGAGCCCGAGGCCGAGGCTGGGCCATCGCGACCGGCTGCCGACGTTCCGCACGATGTCTCCGGCCACTCGACACCCGGCAACAAGGAGCTCGGATGGCGTCTGCAGGACGCTTTCGAGAACCCCGCCGAGCGCACCCATGGTGGTCTCTCGCCTGGGCGCCCCGGATACGAGAGCCCACATGGTACTGCCTACCCTCAGTCGCCACCGAACGAGGTTGCCGAGTCGTCGACCGCGGCCGCCGCCGACTCCGATCTGCATCCCCCGCCACTGGAAGAGCACGACTCGCTGGAGACTGTTCACTCTGCCGGCAGTGGACCCGACCAGAGCCCCGACTTCAGGCGAGCCTCGGACCCCGGACCGCCTGCGAATTCGCCTCGGCCGCCGCAGAGGCCTTACGGCAGCAGCTCCGGCTTCCCGGTCGAGATCATCTTCGAGTCGCCACCGACATCTCCGTCCGAGAACGCCGAGGCGTTCGGCGAGAACGGAGAGCCGTCCAACAAGGTGCTGATGGACGAGGCTACGGTCGACTCGCCTGCTCCCGCCACGCCGGCCATCATCGCGACCCCAGCGGAAGACCAGTCACCTGATGGATACCCGTTCCACGCGCTTGAGGAGCCGCAGCCGGAGGCTGTTGAGGCGATCGACGGAGAGCTGGACGAGTGGACGGATGCTGGTGACGCTGACGGCGGTGTGGACGGAGACGTTGAGGGACTCGAGGACGAGGTCGACGACGAGATCCACGATCAGCGTATCCGTGACCTGATGGTGGCTCGCGACGCTATTGCGAACCCCCCGGGAGCGCGTGATCGTCTTGCTGAGATCGCCGACCTGCGCGCTGAGATCGACATGATGGCTGCTGGCGACCTCCCGCCCGAGGACGAGGACGACCGACCGCTCGATGCCGATGACTGGGACGGTATCCTCGAGGTCATCGGCTTCATTGGTCCCCTGACGGGTCTTGTCCACAACCACGTCTTTGTGTCGGTCGCCATGTCGTGCACCCTCACATTCCTCGTCGGCCTCCCTGTCGCTATCGGCAAGCTGTTCCTCGCCATCGACCCTGTGCGCGGCTCGCGCGACCTGTCGCTGCTGGTGCTGCGCTCCTTAATGTTCGTCGCCGACGGTCTTCTGTCGCTCGTCCTGACGGTCGCACGCGAGATTCTCAACATCCCTCGCCTCCTCGTGCGTCCGGCGTCGCAGATCTTAGGCTCTATGGGAGTCCAGTTCAACCTCACCGACCCGACGATCAACCTGCCTCTCAGGAAGTGGGACACGAATGCGACGATCGTGCCTGACTTCCCCTCCGGAGCCTCGCCGGCTGGACGTGTTTTTGACGGGCTGGAGTTCCTAGGTAGCTTCTGCTTCGATGCGTACAAGGCTGTGCGCCTGCGCTTCGTGTCTGTCGCGGCTTCGCCCGCCGTCATCGACCAGTTCTGGTGCCTTGTCATCGGCTACGCCATCTTCGCGAGCTTCCTGATCGCTATCGCCGTCCTTGACACTGCCCATCTCCTGAGCATCAACGCTGCGATTATGGAGCGCGCGCGCGACGTTCAGGTCTTCCTCAAGGTTCTGTTCTTCATGACGCTCGAGATGGTCATGTTCCCGCTGTTCGTTGGCATCGTCATCGACCTCTGCACCATGCCTCTCTTCGGCGCGACCGCCGCCTCTCGCCTCGCCCACTACGGCCACCGCACCTTCGGATCGCTGTTCATCGCCTGGCTCATCGGCTCGATCTTCATGTTCTCCTTCGCCGCCTTCCTCACCCACATGAGGACCATCTGTCGCCAAGGTGCACTCTACTTCATCCGCGACCCCAGCGACCCGGCCCACTCGCCCGTCCGCGACATCATGGAGCGCCCAGCGCTCGTTCAGCTCCCCCGCCTCGCTGTCTCGGCAGTCATGTACTGTGTCATCGTCTTCACGATCTTTGGAACGATGCCGTACTTCATGTGGGCACTGGGGGCGACGACGTCGCTGTTCAAGGGCGTGCTCCCGCTGCGCTTAGAGCAGCGCCCGCTCAGCAGCGTGCCCTTCGACCTCCTGTTCCTGCACTTGATCGTACCTCCGTCGTGGGAAGGACTTAAGGTGTACACCCATGTGAAACAGGGCCTTGCGGCGTGGTGGCTGTTTGTCGTGCGCCAGCTTGAACTGAGCTCGCTCGTCTTCGGCGTGGAGACGAACAACCGCCCCATGTCTCGCTTCTCCCAGCTTGCATGGATCGTCGCTGACGCCGTCTGCCAGCGTGTTTTCGGCACGTACGACAACCGCGCGACTCCGGCCCGCGTCCCTAACAGCGACCGCATCGAGCTTCTCTCGCTGTCGGAGCGCCGCAAGGAGGGCATGTTCATCCTGCTCGACAGCAATGGAGCGCCCCGCACGCCCGCCGACGAGATCAGGCTGCTTAAGCAGGACCGCGCTGCCCGCCGTGTCGGTCGCAACCCGAAGAGGGACTACACCGTCGTCAACCTGCCTGAGTTCTGGCGCACCAGGGTGTACGCCCTCTTCGCTTCGGCCATGCTGAGCGCCGCGGCGGTCGTTGCCACCGTGGTCCTCGTGCCGCTGTGCGTTGGCCGGATGGCTACGAACATGGTCTTTCACGAGCAGATCTACGATGGCTACAACTGGATCGTCGGCGGCTACATCTGCTGGGGCTCGTACGCGCTCGGCAAGGACCTGCAACGTCGCATCATCACATATTCGCGCGCGCGCCGTATCCGTAAGTCTGGTACGAGCACTCGCGCGAAGCGGGTCATCCTCGCCCGGCTGTCGAACGCCTACGCCCTGGCGCTGCTTTACTTCGCCTTCCCGCTGCTCGTTGGCGTCAACTTTGAGCTGTTCATCGGCGTGCCCGCGCGGTACGGTCTGGCTCGGGGCGTGACGCCGGTCCTGCACCTCTGGGACGCTTGGGCGATGGGAGTCGCGTTTATCTCGATCTTCGTTGGCGTGGTCGGCTTTGCGAACGAAGGAGGAAACCTGCCCCTCGCCGAGCGTTTCCGGGACGCGTTCAAGCACCCGCTGCATCAGCCCTTCATCCAGCTGAGCGAGTTCGTCCTGCCGATCCTCGCCATCCTGCTCGTGCCGATCGCGGTCCCGTGGGCTGTCTTCCTCGGAGTGCGTGCTGCCCTTGCAACTCTCGGCCTGGCGAGCGTTGTGGACGGCACGGCGGCGTTCCGGCTGACTTACCCGCTGCTCTTCATCCCGAGCGCGGTGTTCCTGCTGCGGTGGCCTTTGCGCCGGCTGCTCAGTCGGGTGCGGCAGTGGATGATTGACGCCGAGTACGTCGTGTACGAGCGTGTGGAGAACTATGAGCCCGAGGCGGACGACGGGGCCAGCGAGTGGGAGGACGTGGACGCCGATGCCGACGGCGCGATGCGGTTAGAGTGGCCTGGCCCGCTCGGCGGGCGTGGCGGAGAGGCCGGCGAGATCGAGCTCGGTGCGCCGGCGCTCGAGGGCGTCGAGTAGCCTTCCCTCGAGCAGCGACGCACGCGAGCTCGAGAGCAATGTTGTTGTGTAACCCTGCATGTTATACCCAGACTTTCCAACTACAGTATGTACACAATTGAGATATAATGCGTGACCTGTGACCTGTGACCTGTGACCTGTGTAACTGAGTCAAGATGAAACCGGGAAGCGACGAGGACAGATGGGACAGATGATCATTAGTTGAGGGGACTGTGCTGTGGGCCTGTGGGATGGCTGCGGTGAGGGCCGAGGATACTCCGGACGTGTGTTTTGTTGATGCAGAACTGTGGAACAGACCTGAGTAGTGGTGCCAGGAACGGGGAGTGTCGTCATGATTCATGATGGGGAAGTGTGTGTCTGGCGGACGAGGCCTGAGTGGGACCTGACACCTGAGCCAGTTGAACCTAAGCGAGTGCGCGCAGGGCAATCGCCGGCGTCGGTCGCCAATGGTGCTGTAGCAGAGTAAGGGGTTGTGGAACCCGACAGTCGTGCGGTATGCATCGTCTGCGTCGGCGCGGTCGCCGAGCGGCCCACGTTGACAGCAGTCAGTCACGACGTCGGACGTGTTTATGATGTCGAGGACGAGCAAGGTCAGTTCATTATGATTACGTTATGTTCAGTCGGAGCTCGGGGAACGCCAGGTGATCGAGGGCCGGAGCCAAGTTTAGGGCCATGTCTTTCAAAGGCAGCTAGGGACGGAAAGGGGAGGCGCCGAGGACCGAAGGGACAGAGGGTCGGCGGGGAAGATCGTCTTTTGATCATCACAGAGCCAGCCCAGTCGACAATTCAGATCACCCACCCCGGGTAGCGCTGCACAGCCTACAACGAGCAGCAAGACAAGGGATAGGAGGAGACGGCGCCGCACCTCCATCTCCATGTCATAGACTCGCGTTCATTTCATTTCCATCCCTCTCTTGCACACTACTCGTACTACTCCCCATTCCGACATCGCACTGCATTGCATTCACCATCCCTCCGTCATCGTCATCGACAAGCCCGACCCATCCCCTGTCCACTATCGGTCCGGCTGCGTCACTCCCTGCTAGAGTTTGAGTCTGCATCCGAACATCCACCGTCGCTTGCCCGCCTGCCCATACCTTCCCTCGACCGCCGACGGTCGCTCATCATCGCCGCCGCTGCCATTGACGATACACAGCGAGCAAACCAAACACACAACCGACAGCCTGACTCCGCGAATGTCGCCGTGAACCGACCGCAACCAGCAAGATGCCTGACCCTCCGCCCCCGCCGTTGCCCCCGCCGCCGCAACATCTGCCGCCGCTGCAACAACAACCTCCACAACAGCCGCTCGCACCCATCTCGACACTGACTGCGCCGCCGCCTGGTCCGCCGCCGCCAACCAGCGCCGCCAGCGGAGCAAGCAACAGCCCAGGAACGAGTAAGCCTCCAGGCCACACGCCCGTCCGGCGGACGAGGCTCGGATGCCTGACATGCAGGCAGAGAAGGGTGAGTCTTCCCTCCGCCTCCCCGTCTTCTTTTTCTCCCAGCTGGTCTTCCTCGTCGCCACTCCGGTTTCCATCCTGCCATCGCATCGAGTCAACCAGTCCCCAAACACACGAAAGGCAGCGAAGAGCTGCCGAACTTTGACCGAGAGCCTGGCACAGCATCCAGCTAGCGCGACGCCGCCGTCGTAACGAGCAGCACTGACGCGCAGGTCAAATGCGACGAGTCAAAGCCAGTGTGCAAGGCGTGTCGCCGTCTCGAGCGCGAGTGTCATTGGCAGGACCTGCGCGCGACAGCCGCGCCGCGGCTGCCCCGGCGGCCGAACGCGACAGCGTGCGAGGCCTGTCGTGCGAGGAAGGTGAGTTACGCTTCCCATTCCCAGATCATCGAACGACAGCGTCACCTCAGCTGGGCCTCGAAGGGTCCTCAGGTGGTCACCAAATGTGCGAGCTCCCCTTCCTTCTCTCCGAACGATGGCTGGACCGTTGCTCTCCTAAGCCGAACGTTGAGGGGTAGGCCTAGACCGCCGGTCTGCTCGCGACAGCGAGTGTGTGGCCCCGGCCGCCGCGAGGAACTACCCGGCGAGGCGGCTGGCACGCCCTATGACTTGCCCGTTTCCCGGTCCGTGCGAGCGGGCAGGGGAGGGGGAGAAGATGGGAGCGGTCGGGCTGGAGGCAACAAGGCAGCGTAAAGGCCTCAATGGTCGAGACACGCATTCCGCGTCGATCTGCCTTCTGAGACTTCGGACTGGAGGCACCTCACACACTCGTGTTATCGCTGCGTCGGTGAAGCTCGTGTCTCACTAGCCCACTGCCCACCTGTCGCACCTGTCGCTTGGCGGAGCCGGGGCCGCGATGCGGACGATCGGCGATTGTGCCTCAGGTTGTAACAGAGAAGTCGGCGATCGCGACTTTTTCGCCAGACGATAAGCTAACGGCAGCTCCGATGCGAGGGAGACCGGAGACAGGGCTCCTGCGTGCGCTGCCAGCAGCAGTCGATCAAGTGCGAGTGGGCAGAGGAGGATCCGCACCCGCCCGCGAAGCGGCCAAGTTCCTCGCACTCGCACACGAGCGGAGCCAGCTCGGTCCCAGCAAAGCTCAGCACCGCGCTCGCCGATACCGAGATGCTGATCGACCGGTACTTCGACACCGTGCACCGTGAGCTTACTTCCCCTTGATCTGAGCTGACAGCAGACTTCGGATTCCTCACGTTCGTACACCCGCTGCGCTTCAAGAAGCTTCTGTCTAAGGGGAAGGCGCCGAAGGAGCTCACGATGGCCATGGTCGCGAACGTGCTCCGCTTCGGGTGCGACCCGACCCCGGCGAACCTCGCCAAGTCGGACAGCCTCATCGACGGCATCGTCGGAAGCCTCGTGCCCCGCGTCATGCAGGGGTTCGGCGTGATTCAGCTCATGGCACTGATCCTGACCGCGCACTGCGAGACGCAGCGGAACAACTTTACGTCGTCGTGGCTCATCATTGCGCTGTCCGTGAGGTAAGTTGGTGTTATGATGGATGACAACTGACGTGAGGATGATGCAGATGATGTCGCTGCAAAAGTTTGACCAGACGCTACAGGCGGGCGTTGAGGAGACGCCATTGTCACCGCTGCTGTCGTGCGAGGCGCTGCGGCGAGTCGCGTGGGCCGTGTTCTACCTTGACGCAGTGATCGACGGCGGCCGCTTCGGCGACCACCTGACGGACATTACGTCGTTCCGGATTCAGCTCCCGTGCCACGAGGATGCCTTCCTTGCCAACGAGAACCTGCGCACCGAGCCGCTGTGGCCGGCTCCGTCGGCGCGCAACCCGCATTCGCTTGGCATTTCGGCGTTCGTGCTGAAGGCGTCAGTACTGCGTCGCCGAGCGCTGCACTGCGCCTATCGCGTGTCGCAGAAGGAGGACTCGGTGCACGTGCTGCAGGCGGACATCGACGCGGCCGGCGACGAGGTCGCGGCCTTCATCGACTCGCTCCCCGAGCGCTACGTCTACTCCGAGGACAACATGTACATGCACCGCAAGCGGCTGCCGGCGTACGTCATCCTGCACCTGCTCCGGCACAACTTGTATGTGATCTTGGGAAGGGCCAAGCTGCTCCTGCACGAGATGGACCCGCTGCGCTACAAGGATCTCGACAAGCAGGCCCGCTACCAGCGCATCCAGCACGCGCTGCCCGTCGCTGCGATCCTGGACGAGGCGCTCAAGTACGACCCGGTGTTCGACACGCATGCGGGTGTGCACGCGTACGTGACCTTGGAGAGTGAGTTGCAGCTACGGTAGCGCCTTCACCCTAGCTAACATCAGTCATTCTATTCGAGCCGCGGCGTCTCGCCTCACATGACGCGGGGATCGACCCCAAATCGCCCGAGTTTGCGCGGTGCATCCCCCCTCTACTACGCGTGATCCGAGACCTCGGCCGCCGCTCCGCAATGATGAAGACGATGCACATCGAGGCCGTGCACCGTCTGCTGCGGTGTGACTGGCTCCCATTGCTGGAGCCGTACGACCTCGAAACCTTCAGTACCGAGTACCAGCCCGTCGGCCAGGACGAGGCCGAGTACGACTTCCGCGACTTCCGCTTTGCGAAGCTGGAGCGCGCGCGTCGGTACAGCCAGCCGAACCAGGCGCTTTCTTCCGAGGCGCTGCTCGAGTTCCGCGAGAGGGAGAGCGACGACGAGATCGTCGGCGGAGACGTTAGGGGCGTTTCTGATGTGAGAAGCAGACCGGAGGAGCGGGTCAGTGACGTCCGCGGCGACCGGGGGGAGAGGTACGACCGCTTCGACCGCGACCGGTTCGAGAGGGGCTATGAGCGTGATCCCCGTCTTGACCGTCCCGATCTTCGCCTCGAGCGTCCTGACCCCCGCGACCCCCGTGACCCGCGTGACAGGATGGAGCGGTACGACCGCCCGAGCGACATGCGCGACTCGCGCGACCCGAGAGACCACCGAGAGATACGAGACATTGACCCGCGCGACCGTCCCCCGTCCAGCTCGCACGGCGGCTTCACGCGCCCGTCGCCCCCGCCTCCGCCACCGCCGGAGCCCATCCCGGGCGGCATGTCCTACCTCCCCCTGCCACCTGCCGTGCCCATATCCCAGCCGGCGGACAGTGACGCGCACCCGTGGCTGGCGCTCTTCGACCCGACAGCAGGCCAGCAAGGCCTCGACGACCTGTCCTGGATGTTCTCCCTGGGCGCGGTGGGCGTGAACGCCGCCGGTCCCGCTGCGCCAGTCGCAGTCGGCGTCGGCGGAGTCGGCAACGGGGGCATGTTTCCCATGAACGGAGGCCCAGTGACTGGCCCGCCTGGCCCGCCGGGGCCGCCGACGACAGAGTTCTGGAAGCAGGTCATGTAGCAAATCCCTGCTGACAGCACTGGACAATGAGATGCGAGACATGTTGTATACTCTGTATTAAAGATGCATCTACGCTCTACAACACCGCCCAAAAGATCTAACACTGACTTGGACTTGCGGTCCTCGCCTAGAACTCCTTCCAGCCCTGCTCGACACCGCCGCCTCCCAGACCCATGGTGACGAGCCCCAGGCCAAACACAGACACGTGAGTAGCAACAGCCATCCCGAGGCCGCGGTACAGCTGCCCGACGCCGGCGAGCACCCCTCCCTCGTCCTTCTCCTCCATGATCCTCTTCCTGGGTCTGGCAGTCTCCTCGGTGACAATGCGGTAGATACACTCGACGATGCCGACGTACGGCCTGTCCCTCGTCGCGACGACGCTCTTGATCGTCCTTCCGTTGCCGCGGGGCTGGATCTGCAGCCTCTTCCTGACCGTCTCGATAGGCAGGAGGATGAGGAGGGAGGCAATGTTGAGACCCAGGTCGAGGGCGGAGTACGCGATGGGCGAGAGATCGGGCGACACGCGCATGTACCGCTCGATGACGAGGGGGATGGCGACCGTCAGCGCGGGACGCAGCGTGACCTCGAGCAGGGCGGGGAGGAAGACGTTTGCGGCTGTCCACAAGCCCAGGAGGCCGCCCTCGTCGCGAATCGCATCTCTCACGAGCGCGATGCTGCTCTTCGTGGTCGGGTGCGAGCCGGGCTGCACGATGACCCTTGTCCTGATCAGCTCTATGGGGGAGAGGATCAGGCCCGTGATGGCGCTGCTGGCGACCTGCAGCGCGAAGGGCAGCCCAGGGCTGGGCAAAGCGGTCAGGGGGAAGTCGAGCGAGAGCGGCGGCGCACCGGGGATCCAGCATAGGATCGCGTGCACGTACGGCTGGAGGACAGTCGTGAGAGCGCCGTGCGCCGTGGTCAGCAGCGTGCCCTTCCATAGTCCGGGGAGGCCCTCGGACGGCGTGGCCCGGATACGCCGGATCATGCCCCACACGCCGTTACTCCGCGAAACGTCGGGGTCGTCCTTCAGCTGCCACGAGGGCTGCGAGTCGCGCAGGTAGCCATCTTTGGACGAGGACTGGGGCGGAGGGGGCGGAATAAAGGTCGACGAGGGGGCCTCGAGCCGGTCGCTGAAGTACAGCTCCGCTTCGTCTGGGTGGGACACAGACTCGTCCTCCACTGGAGGAGGGACTGAGGGCGGGTCCTCGAGGGAGCGGTACTTCCGGCGAGGGCGGTATTCGACCTGCGGTTAGCTCTGCCTCAGCGGTCTAGCTGCGGTGTCCGCTTATCGGTGGCGTGCCTCGGCGCCGGCGCGTACGAAGCGTCTCGGCGTCGGCGTGGCGACGAACAAACTTCGCCACCGCCACCGGCCACGTTGACAACAGCCGTTGTGACCTTCACGCCGTCACGAATGCAGACGGCGGACGCGTCACGTCCCCCGCCGCACGACTAGCGGACCGGAATTGAATCGGGAATGACCGGCGACCGATGACACCGGCCCCCACACTAAGCGGAGCGACCTAGCGTACTCACCTGGAGGAGCGTCTTTCCGACCTCGAACGGCATGCCGAGGGCTGCGACAAAGAACTGCGCGCCGATCAGCTGCACGCCGCCCGGCAGACCCAGGTCATCGTCGTCTGCGTCCTCCGGACCAAACGGCGAGGGAGCAGGGAGGTGCGGCGGCGGCTGCGGCGCCGACGCGTTGGGCGGCTGCACCGTCGGCGGGAGGAAGACCCATTCTTCCGGCGGCGGGGCTGCTGTTAGCTTACGGTGAGGAAGACGCAGCGGGGGGTAGTGAGCGCGACGCGAGTTGGTGGGGTGTGGCGCTAGGGTTGTGGGGACGCTGGACACGCACTGTACAGGCCTCGGACGGAGGCGGGGCGTCCCGAGGAACTCATGGCGGGCGGGGGTTTGTCGGCGGGCTAGACTCGGCGGACTAAGCTGGCAAGGAGCGAGTGCAAGAGCTGGACAAGATAGATAGCGAAGTGGAGTGCGAGATTATGAAAAGCCAAGTTGGAATTGTGGACCGAGGGTGAGATGACGCTGACTGCCGGCCGGCCGGCTGGAGGAGGTGGCCAGGAGGGATGGAGGCATGTTGTTTTTGCCGCCGCGCGTCGGGGCGTGTGTCCAATGAGGACTCGGATTTGCTTCCACCAGCCAGTGGACCGTCCCACCGTAGCCACCGTAGCCACCGTAGCGTCTAGCTCACCGTACTGTAAAATTCCGTATGATCACTACACCCTGTCACGCGTCACACGGGCGCTGTAGTGCTATGTCACGGGTCACGGGCGCCCTGTAGTGTCCACCCAGGACCAAAAATCTGCCATTAGGATTTCATTAGTATATGGAGAGCTAGGCATTAGTAATCGATTAGTAAACTTCCTAATGAAAGTCGTGTATGATTATATTGCATGGGTTTTCTGTTTTCTATCTATCTACGAAGCTGCCTCATCGTGTTTGGAGGCCAATACTGTTTCCGTTCTATCTATTAGACAGCCTCATCGTTAATGGAGGCTTGGAGGGAGCCGTCAGGCTCCATAATGAGGCCATGGCGGTCGACATTGAAGATCGCATCGCCGACTGTGTCGATCGGCATCGAAATGTCGTCTTGCTGTTGTTCGATTTCATCCTCGTGGGTCCCGTCGACGTCTGCAGTCTTGATGCCGTCCACTTCGGTGGTCTTCATGCCACTGGAAGCCGTAGTCGACGGCTTGTGCTTCCCCGAGATAGGGAAGAAAGGCTTTGGAGGTGGAGCCGCACGGCTCAGAGTGTCGCTGAACCGTGGGTTCATTGCCTGATAGGCTTTCGCCGCTGCGATGCCAGCCTGTGACAGGCAGTACTCCGCACCGAGGTCCAGGTCGTCGATCTTGCTCTTCCTCCACGCCAGCTGGACAAGGTTGCGCTTGTTGCAGAAGACGTCGTACGTGTGACTGAGCAAGCTCGGCACCTGATCACGCAAGCTCCCGATCTGGGTGAGTGCCTTGAAGCCTTGAATGTCGTTTGGCTCAAGGTTACTCATTGCACGAGCGAACCAGGTGGAGAACCTGCGACTGATCTCGTGTTTGACCAATCGCTGAAGGCCGACGTCCGCTGGTTGGACATCGCCAGTGCAACCTCCAGGCACGAAGCGGATGATGATTTGAGGATACTTCTCCATCAACCACCCCGTGAACTTGGGATCACGGTGGGAGCCCCAGCAGTCGATGTAGAGAATCGCTGGCTGGTGGGCAGGGAGGTTGTCCCGAGCCTTGACTCGCTCAATGTAGGGGACGATCACCTCCTCGACCCACTGGACTGTGGTGTTGTGATCAGACCAGTGGTTGTTCCCACCGTGGCTGAACAGGATGCCCTTGCTGGTCGCTGGAGTACAGTCTCGAGGAAGGCTGCGAGCCGTAGTGCCAGCGAAGACTGCTTGGAAGGGTAAGAAGGTCCCGTCCATGGCCGAAGAGACCATGAGGGTGTAGTACTTCTTATCGTCCAGCCCAGCGATGTCCACCTGCTTGGCACCGGTCGGGTTCCAAGACCTGTTGCCGGTCGGGAAGAGCTCCACTCCCGCCTGGTCGCCGTTGATGACCAGGGAGGGAGGTATCGAGTTGCCTTCCATCGTCAGAACGATGCGATGGATCACCTCTCGACACTGGATTTCCCAGCCCTCCCGCTTTGTGCGGAAGGGTCGAGTTCCCGCACGATAGGACCACCTCAACACTTTCTTGAGGTAGCGGAAGACAAAGGCGTCCGAGGGGAAGGGGCCTGTCAGCAGCTGCGGAGCCTTCTCGGTCACATGCTTGATGATGACTGCACGAGCCACAGCCGAGCACACTGGGACACCGTCAGCTCGGTAGCCACGCAGTTGAGATGCGATGGCTTCGTCGAGCTCAGGGTAGTCCTTGAAGGTGTGCGACCTGGTGACGACTCCAGTGAGGGCACGGTATCGGTCCACACGCTCGATGAAGTCGTCTGACCAAGACTTTCGGTCTGGAGCCAGCCATGTATTGATTGTACTGTGCGCTAGCTTCTCAAAAACCTCAGGAGAGGCAATCTTGAGCTGTTGCGCAATGGCTCTCGTCGACTTCCACCTGACCTTGCGGGCTGCTTCGTCGATGATGTCGAAGTAGCGAACCCAGTTGGTCTTCTTAGCTGATTGGGTGGAGTCTGTCGAGGTTGCTGACACCATAGAAGACGCAGCAGCCAGCGATCGAGCTGACGAGGTGGCTACCAGAGACTGGGCTGCAGCTGCAGCGGCCTCCGCTTCGGCAGCAGCCGTATCAGGAGATCTGGGGTCGAGGCGCAGCTCACGAGTCGTCTCCGACTCGTCACTGGCATCGCCAGAGTCCGTGTCACTGTCCAGGCTGATGGCCTGGGCTGTGCTGCTGCCAGCGTTGGACACGACACGAGTGGGTACAGGGTTCGCCTTGCGCTCACGCTCTCTGCGCTTGCGCTGACGAGCCAGCTCTCGCTTGTGGTCAGCCTTCCGCTTACGTTCTTCCTCGAAGCGAGCTCCGTGGTCTAGCTCACGAAGCTCTTGGAAGCCCGTAGCAGTGTGCTGCTCGTGGTCCTCCTTGGAGACCGCTCTGAAGTAAGCTCGCAGGTCTTTGGGGGGCATGGTAGAGCGCGCTCTAGGGTTGGTTAATAGTTTGTAATACTGCTATTAAAGCACAATACTAATTACTGTATTACTAGCTTAATTGAAAAGCGTAGTAATTGCTTCTAATGCTTAGAGAAAGTCGCAATTAGAAAAGCGTAGTAATTATTTCTAATGCTTAGAGAAGTCGCAATTAGAAATGCGTATTAATAATGCTAATTAAAGTGTAATACAAACGTATTAATAAGTGCACAATTTAATGTTGACTAGTCAACTAATTGATTTGGGTGGAGTGCAGTATACTGCAGTGCACGGGTGAACCAGCTAGGGGGATCAGCAATAGTACCAGGTGGCCAGTCTGATAGTACGGCTTAGCAGGTTACCCCTCCACCCCTATGCCCGGTGCCCTCCTTATATATCTAACTACCCCAGACACCCCGGACTTATTTTCCAAGGTTTTTCCGCGTTTTCGGAAGAACTATATTAGAGTTTATCCACGGTGATAAACGGAGATAAGACTTATCTCCACGGCTCTAAACGGAGTTAAGAGCGATCTCCTCAGTTTCCCACGAGCGCCGCGGAGGTAAACGGACATCACTACAACTCCATTAGTCACGGGGCCCCGGCAGCCTGTAGTTTCCTGTCACGGGTCACGGCGGCCTTGTAGTGGTACCCCTTAAGGTGGGGGCCAGATAACGTGACCGCCGGGTGTAGTGATCATACTGAATTCTACAGTAGGCTCGTAGGACTGACTGTAGGACGACGCTCGTTCCTGCGTAGCTCGAGTTCAAGCCGCCGGCCGGTCCACAAGTCGTTTACACCATCTGACTGACTTCACTTCCTCCGGCACCGCAATTGTCAACACACCCACACACAACCTACTCCGGCAGCGACCACACTCCACACACGCGCAGGGCCGCACGCCGCACGCCATCCCAGCAACGGGTATCGACCTCACCCAGCTGGGTCCGACAGCTTTTTCGACCAACCCACCCACCACCTCCACCCACTCCCCTTCTGAGAGAACCACACACGCCTCCGAGCCGATAGCGATGCCGCGCCGCGACCTCGTGCGCATCGTCCTCGTCGGTGACGGTACGTACCCTCTTCTTCCGAGTAAGCTGATAGTCCAGACGGTGTCGGCAAGAGTTCGATCATCACTAGTCTCATCAAGGAATCGTTTGTCACCAATGTGCGTACCACTGCTTTAGGTTCGCGAGTCACCTCGTCCCCGGCAGCTCGGCATCGCCCCGCCGATCGTCGCCGGATGCACCGGATCAGACGGAAATGACTCCTCCCCACCGAGGCTACAGCAGCACACGACATGCATGGCGCCGGACGTGCTGCCGCGCGGCTCCCACTCCTCCCTGGCACCCTGGCCCGGTTAGGCCGCCGCGCGGGCCTCTTCGGCTCAACCCTGCGTCCTGCGTCGCTGGCCTTCCTCCGCCTCGACAAGTACTGACGATCCCAGGTCCAGCCCATTGTCCCCGAGGTCACGATCCCGCCGGAAGTCACCCCCGAGAACGTCACAACAAGCATCGTCGACACGAGCTGTGAGTGGAGGTCCAAAGGCGAAGACTGACTTCAGCCGAACCGCGGTCACGGCAGCACCTGCTGAGCCAGCTCGGACGCGCGCACGTCATCTGCCTCGTGTACTCGATCTCGGACCCGTCTTCTTTCGACCGTGTCGCCGAGTACTGGCTCCCATTGTTCAGAAAGGAGGGCATCAATGTGGGTCTATTCTGATTTGCCCATCGGAAAGATGCGCGCACCGCGGCTCGAGGCTTTTCGTGGCTAGCGCCATCGAGCCGCAGCGCGCGTAACGGGGCAAGCAGCACTGGAGAGCATGGCTGACGGCACCATAGGTCCCCGTCATCCTCGTCGGGAACAAGATTGACCTCCGCGGAGGCGAGGTCACGAATCAGGCGCTCGAGGAGGAGGTTGCGCCAATCATGCGCGAGTTCAAGGTGAGCAAACAAACTACTCCGAGGTTATCCGCCGCATTCCGCATTATTGACACAACAAACAGGAGGTCGAGACCGTCGTCGAATGCAGTGCGCGTCTACCGCTCAACGTCTCCGAGGTGTTCTACTTTGCGCAGAAGGCGGTGCTCCACCCGACCGCGCCGCTGTACGACTCGCGGGAGCACATATTGAAGCCCAAGTGCCTCGAAGCGCTGAAGCGCATCTTCAAGATCTCGGACGTCGACAAGGACGGCCTGCTGAACGCGGCCGAGCTGAACCAGTTCCAGCAGAAGTGCTTCTCGACTCCACTACAGACGCAGGAGCTGGAGGGTATCCTGAATCTGGTGCGGTCATATGACCCGGCCTCGGTTCAGCCGTTACCAAACACGCCGATGGGGCGGATGGACGAGAGCGGCGTGCTCGGATGGTCGCAAACAGCGCAGGATGGGTGGCCGCAGATCTCGACGCCGCAGGGTCAGCTGTCTCCGTCGGCCGAGGGATTGACGGAGCTCGGGTTCCTGTACCTGCACACGATCTTCATCCAGCAGGGACGGATGGAGACGACGTGGACGGTTCTGCGGCAATTCGGGTACGGCGAGTCGCTGGACCTGCGGGAGGACTTCCTGTCGCCGCGGTTCGACGTGCCGTACGACTGCAGCGTGGAGCTGAGCCCGCTCGGGAACCAGTTCCTGACGGACATCTTCGAGGCGTACGACAAGGACAACGACGGCGCGCTCTCGCAGTCCGAGCTCGACGACCTCTTCTCCACCTCGCCTGGCAACCCGTGGCTGTCCCAGGGCTTCCCGCACACGACGATCACGGACGACCTCGGCCGCGTCACGCTCCAGGGCTGGCTCGCGCAGTGGTCCATGATGACGCTGCTCGACCCGAAGCTGACTCTGAACTACATGGCGTACCTCGGTTTCTCGTCGTCGCCGGCATCGGACATGCCGCTCGTCGCGAGCGTGAAGGTCACGCGGCCGCGTAAGGCGGACCGGCGCGCGAAGAAGGTCACGCGCAACGTGTTCCTGTGCTACGTTCTCGGCGCCACTGGTTCTGGAAAAACGTCCCTCCTCAGGTCATTCGTGCACAAGCCGATCAGCGGGGACGACCGGTCGTACGAGCCGACGACCAAAGTGCTGAGCGTCGTGAACTCGGTCGAGATCGACGGGCAGGAGAAGTACCTGGTGCTGCAAGAGTTTGGGTCCAAGTACGAGTCCGAGATGCTCATCAACAAGAAGAAGCTCGAGCTCGCCGACATCCTGCTCTACATCCACGACTCGAGCGACACGAACTCCTTCTCCTACATCTCCAACCTGCGACAGCAGTACAGCCTCGACCACATCCCGAGTCTCTTCATTGCGACCAAGTCCGACCTCGACCTCGCACAGCAGAGGCACGAGGTCCAGCCTGACGTGTACTGCCGGCGACTCGGTCTGCCTGCGCCTTTGGCGGTGAGCGCCGTCTCCGGGCCGCTGCCCAACCTCTGGGTCGCGATCACGCGGGTCGGCCTCAACCCGACATCGTACATCCCCCGCGGGCCGAGAAGCGACAGCCCCGCAAAGCGCGTCGCCGTGTACACCCTCACCGCGTCGAGCATCATGGCCATGGCAGCCGTCTGGATGCGCTACCAGGGCTACACGTTTCGTGGCGTCTGGGGCTGGGTCGTGAGGAACACGGGCCTGCTGCTGGGCTGGACGGCACGGGAGAAGTGAGGATGCCGCCAGGCATCCGAGCTTACCTCACCCCTCACCTCTCACCCCCGAACCAGCCGTCAGCTGCCGCCAGGCTGTCGAGCCAGCCGGACCCCCGAGCCGGCCGGCGGGCTGTCACCCGCTAGTCCAACAAAAGCAACAAACCATGGGATATGGAAGCCACCACCAAACCAAACCAACACTAATGAAAACGACGCCACCAACCATCACTGCTATTCTCTTCAGATTCCATGCACTGCATACCATTTCGCTGTTTACACTCCTGTCTACGCTCGTGTCATTACTGATAAATATTAAGGGTTACCGAAGGAGGAGGGAGGCAAGCCCCGAGCCTCGGCTCTCCTCGGCTCAGAGCCCATCCTTACCCGACGCATCCCTCAACCGCCCATCAACCAGCGGACTAACGATGGCGAGGTCGTTGTCCAGCCCCTGAATCTCGAGCTTGCACTTATCGTCGCAGTTGACGCCCCATCCCTGGCTTTCAGTAGTAGACAGACCCGGGGTCGGCGCCGGTGTCGGCGTACGCGCGGGCGTAGGCGCAGTGGAGACACCAGCCTGGATCCTCCGCATCAGGTCGCCCTTGAACCGGTCCACGTCAGACATGTGCTCGTGCTTGGCCAGGTAGATCGCCTCCTTGATGAAGGTCCAGTCGTGCTGGACTACGTGGTGCCGGAGCGTTTCCCAGTTTGTCTCCTGGACTTCTTCTCCTTCCACCACCGCATCCTCCTGCTGGCCCGACGCCTGTCCCTGCGCCTGTCCCTGCGCCGGACCTTGGCTGGAGGCTGCCGCTCCTGACGGAGCGGGCGGGTCGAACAGGTTCTCCGTCCCGCCCGGCATATGACCGGGCTCCTCGGGCTGCGCCCCGTCCAGCAGCGCATCTTTCGTAGGCACCTCGACCTCGTTCACCTGTACGAGCGACGAGGCGGGCTCCGGCTCGCCCGTCTTCACGTTGTAGTCGCCGCCAGGCATGTGTCCCCGAGGCTCGACGGCGACGTCGATGACGCCCGTATTCTGGATTGGGCGGGCATTGACCTCATTCGCCGGCTTCCGCGTCTTCCCCGCGAGACTGGCGCGGGGCGAGGCCGCGGGGGAGCGCGCGGCCCGCTCACGGTGCTTCTTAAGCACGAGCGGGGTCTTGGTGCCGAAGTACCCGTTGGCTGGGCTGACGCCGTCGGGTCCCACGTCTGTCAACTCGCACTTTTCAGCGTGCACTTGGGCTCTGGCTGGCGTGGCTGGCGCCCCGCTGGAGGGGATAGGCTGGGAGTGGTCGTGCGTCGCGTGCTCGGCCTCGGCGACCTCGGCGTCCTCCACCAGCTGCTTCTTGCGCATGATGTAGGCACTGCCGAGCAAGAAAGAGCGAATGATGTTACTGATGCTCGTGCCGGTTTCGTGGTCGACGAGGAACTTGCGCCCCGTCAGCGCCTCGAAACCGTCGAACCCGTCCGCCATGTACTGCCGCGTGATCTGGGGTCAGTTCTGGGTCATCCGACAACCGCTAGCTCGGAACACAGCACGGAGCACAGTTGTGAGCACAGTCTGCGCTCCAGTCCGACTCACAACTCTGTAGATCCGCCCGCCCTTCTCGTTCTTGACCTCGTCGCCGAGGCGGAGGCGCGCACGCCGCACCTCGAGCCGCGCGCCGTCGGCCGTGTCGATGAACTCGACGGGGTCCTCCATGTCCTCCCCGCTTGAGGGGAGGGTGAGGTGGATGCTCTTCACACGGTGCATGGGCGGCGCCTGCGAGTCCCACTCGATCGCCAGGCCCGAGACGATGGGGAAACGTCCCTCCTGCGCTGGCCAGCGAGAGAGGCCGCTCTCGATCGTTTGCCAGATGCCCTCGCCGTCGATCTGATGTTAGCTCAAGATTGTCGTATAAAGAGCTTGCGGACCCAGAGGGAAGGCTGATGGGAGCGGCTAGGTGGCGCAAGTCAACTCACCTCCAGGCACACGACGGCATCGTCGAACGGGAAGATCTCGAGAATGTCGCCGAGCCCAATCTTGCCGGGACCGTACTGGCTGTCTCCGCGCAGCGTGCCACCGCAGATGATGCAAGCGTCGGCACCTGTAGTGTCAGCTGGATAGGCCTTTCCTAGCTTCTTACCAGAAGAAATGGTCAGCTTCGAGTCGTGCTCTGGGTTCTTCGTGATGACGATCTTCTTGTCGACGAGACTCTCGTCGTACGCGTGGAGCAGCACGTCCGCGGTCCAGTTGCCCAGGGACGACTCGCGGGTTCTGACGACCTCGGAGCGCGCATCGAACGGCGTGATGCTGAAGCAGACCGGCTGGGACAGCGTCTTCGTCACGCTGCTCAGGAGCTTGTTCATGAGCTTGTCGACTGCTGGGTTCGTCGGCGAGGAGGGCACGACGTAGTGGTGCTTTCCCGTCAGGGTGTCGATTACCCGCCGCCTGATCGCATTGTCGTCGGGCGGGGACAG
Source organism: Trichosporon faecale (assembly GCA_039545375.1). Taxonomy (NCBI): domain Eukaryota; kingdom Fungi; phylum Basidiomycota; class Tremellomycetes; order Trichosporonales; family Trichosporonaceae; genus Trichosporon; species Trichosporon faecale. Next base: position 2,212,287 of record BCLU01000003.1, on the reverse strand, counting down.
ATTCAGCGTCGCGCTCGACAGGTCTCGGAAGTCGGTGCCGGACTTGATGATCCTGATGTCAGCTGGAATCGGTTTCTGTGAAGCTCACATGCACCCGTCGTCGCCCTCCGTGCCCGGCTTGTCGCGCAGGCCGACGTAGCCGTCCCAAGATGAGGCGCCCTTGCCGATCTGTCGTTAGCTGAGCTGATCACCAAATCAGCTCACGTAGTAGATGTGGTCATGACCACCAATGATGAGGTCGACGCCGTGCGTGTTCCGGATCTCATTCGGGCGGTTCACAGCGCCAAGCTCGTTCGCGAGCTTGATGTCCTGATGTCAGCTGGGTGGAGCTCGACTTAGCTTACGTTGGGCACACGGCTGTGCGTCAAGGCAATAATGATGTCGACGCGGTACGGTCCTTTCGGGTCACGCAGAAGCTCGCTGAGCTCGAGTCCAACCTCGCGCATGGGGCGGTAACGGAAGTGGCTCGGCCAGGAAGGGATGGTGGCGATCCAGTCTCTGTGCGTGTTAGCGAGAGGCGCGCGAGACGGTTCCAGGCTTCTCCTTGTCCAAACCCCGAGCTAGTGCTCTGTTACTCACTCCTCGACAAGTCCGACTAGGCCAATCTTGACACCGCACCGCTCCTCGACGACGAAGCGGTGAAGGGGCGCCGGTGTCTTTCCGGTGCGGTCATCGATGACATTTGACAGCAGCCAGGGGAACTTGGTAGCGCCGACCAGCTTGGTCATGTGCGGGTATCCGAAGTCAAAGTCGTGGTTGCCGACGCACGCTGCATCGATCTTGATCGCGTTCAGGACGGGGACCTGCGGTTAGTCACTCTGTCTGCCTGGGACGAACGTGCGGTCAACGACCTCCACCCTACACGTCGCCTCCACTCCTGGTGACACACGATGGAATGCGGCCAGAACCAGATGTGTGGAAGCACACGACGTCGTGTGAGGGATGTGTACTTTGTGAGGGCACGCGAACCCCACTAGCTCGCTCGCTGTACGGAATGTAGTTGCTCACCATATGACTTCCTCTCGTTACGCTGCTCTCAACTGAAGGGGAGAAGACATCACCAGCGAAGAGGAACAGTCCGTCCCTTCCATCATCGTCGCTTCCGCCCTCCGCGAGTCCGGGTTTGCGTTGCGGCCACTGAGCACGGAGATCGTAGACGAGCTGCGCGAACTGCCCGACCTTGATCTCGGCGTCTGGCGGGAAAGCGTTGGGCGGGTCCGGACACCCGGGCTGCGGGACATAGCGCTGCTGGACTCTGTAGACGTCGTTGAAAGCGAGGATCGGCACTGATGTTGCCATTGTGGAGAATCGAGATGAGAGGGAGAAAGAAGGGGAGATTGAGAAGAGCGGGGCCAAGGACGGCAGTCGAGGCATCCAGAAGACGCCTGCAGGGTATGCGGTGGTGTTGACAGGGTCCCAGTGACGTCTCTCCTCTGGATTGCCGATCATCACGTGTGGGCTCAAGCTCAGTTAGCCGGACAGTCACCGCGCCCTCTCCGCCGCCCATTCACAGAAGCTCAATTGTCAGCAACGACGCCCCTCCCTCAAGCTCAGAGCCAAAGCATGTAGAAGTGCAACAAGGTTGGCGAATACCGCAGAACATATCCATGTAGTATAGACAGGAAAGTAACCAAAACCAAATCGAACGAAACCGAAACATGTATCTTATCTTGACAACCGTAGTGCTAAGTGATATTATTATAGCGAGTATTATGTCTAGTACCTCCTCTCCTGCGGAGTTGGAGAGCTAGCTGCGCGGCTCCTCTGGCTCCTCCTCACGCAGGTAACACAGCGAGCTGTCCGCCTCCTCTAACACACTTGGCGTGAAGAAGCTCACTGCGTCGTTCTCCTTCTCCCTCCAGTGGCTCGCGCGGCGCGACATCAAGCTCCCGCCTGCGATCGAGCGCTTCGACCTGATGCTTGCGGTGTCGCCCACGACACGCGCCACGAAGCTCGCCGCTTCACTGTCCCGCTGCTCCCGGTCGCGATTCCACCAGGGCGCCGCTGGGATCTCGGGCGGCGTCGAGGGACTCTACCCCAGGGCCTCGGTCCAGGCAAAGTTGGGTGAGTAGCGGACGTTAGGGCCACCGCCGAGCGAGTTGGTCAGCGCCTCGAGCTCGTCGTCCAGCACCTTGCGCGCAATCTGGTCGCCGTAGCTGACGAGCGAGACGTAGTGTTTCTGAGAGTTAGCGCCAAACGGGAACAGAAACTCACCTTGAGCCGCGAGTCGACCTTGATCAGGAGGTCGATAATCGTCGAAGTCATCTTCTGTCCCTCACCGACGAGAACGTATCCGGGCGGCATCTCGCCTAAGATCGCCGAGTCGGTGGCGAGGTCCGTCGCCGGCGCCGAGCCGTCGGCGGGGCCCATCATGAGCAGCGTGCCGTTGTGGAGCAGCGTCTGCGCGAGCTCAGCCCTGCTCGTCCCGGCCCTAGTGGGCGGCAGGACCATGGCGAGGAGCTTCTTGTACACATCGCGCATGATCGAGCACGTCGATGCGTGCACCTGGAAGTAGTCGGGCGTGAAGGGCATGACGGCTAACACTAAGAAGGACTCGGACGTCGCATCGACAGGCGCGATGGTGACCTCGGCCGTCGCTGTGTCGCGTGCCGCTGTCGGCTTGGGCTTGGCCCGCTGAGGACGGAAGAAGTTGCGCTGTGGCGTCAGCACAATAGAAGGTGACAGTTAGGTACTCACCACAACGTTCTTGCTGCCTCCCTTCTCAGACCACGCCTCCCACTCATCGAGTAACTTGTTGATTGCGCGTAGGAAGTCGCTGAGCCCCGAGATGTCAAAGATGGCCGCAAGCGAGAGGCCGAGGGCGTACTCCTGGCGGGCGAGTGTGTCGAGCTGCTTGGCTCCAAGCGCCGACTCGACCGTGGACCGCGCGACGTGGATGCTGTTCAGCCAGGGGACATCACTGCCTTGTCAGCTCGGGTGCATCGAAACTAGCTCACCCGTTGTACCACTGCATGAGATACGACCATGCGATGAGGCGATCGCGGACGAGGGCGTACACATCCTCGACACGGCGGACTGCGCGGGGTCCATTGGACCGCTCGCGGATGGGTCCCATGCTGGACGACGACTGGGAGATGCTACGTCCCGACGAGGGGCCGATAGATCCGAGTCCGAGGCCGACAGTGGACCCGCCTCCGACGCCAGACAGCGATCCCGTTCTAGAGGACTCGGCGTATAAGGTGGACGTCTCGTGGCTGTCGTCGCTAGATGTCGTGGACGCGGCGTAGCTCCCGGGCGGGTTGTAGCTTGACGGCGGGTAGCCTGGCTTTCCGGGCTTGCTCAAGGCGGACAGCAACGACTGCCGTTAGTAGGTGTAGATGGAGGATGGAGAGGATGCAAGGCCAGCGATGGCTAGCGAGGTGAGCTAGGTGAGGTGGCCAAGACCCAGAGCCGCGACAGGGACGCGAACGCGGAAGACACGCAGGGAAGGAAGGGACGTGACGGGCCTGAATGGGGGAAGGTTGGGCGTTATCTTAGTGGATGTCCGGCGTGGGTTGCGCATTCAGAGTGTGTCTGCATGGCTCCGTCCATTGTCCATGTCGACAGGACGGCGCCGAGGGTCTGCTTTGTGCGTGGCTTGCGATCTTCAGACGGATGTGTGGATTTGTCTCGGATGAAGGCTCGATACTCACGTTCGACTGCTGCTGCCGTCAGCGATGGTTCCTTTATGGCTAAAGACAGAAGAAGAAAAAAAGCATTACACACCAATGGGAGACCCACCTTTCGCTTCATGTTGGCTTTTGACATTGCGCCCATGATGCGGAGAGGGGGGAAGCGTCGCTGGGTGAAGCGAAGCCGTCAGCGGAGCAGGAGCGCGGTGAGGGGAAGCCGGAGCTGGGCGGTGGAGCGGCTGCTGTCGTCGAGCAGCGAGCTTAGCGAGGACGAGGGGGCAGGGACGGAGAGAGCCAAGCAGTGTAGAGTGGAGCAGTGAAAGGAGCTTGAAGGTGGATGTGTGTGAGTTGGGTTTGGCCTGGACGAAAGCGTCCCGTTACGCGAAGCGGGACGTCTTCTCTGCGCACGTCGGCGAGTGTGCGTGCGTGCGTGCGTGCTTGCGCCGTGCGCCGTGCGCGTATGCGCCGCCAGTGCTCGGGCTCCCTTTGGGCGATCGGGAGGGCCAAAATGGGCACCTCAGGAACGCTCCTCTTTCTTATCACGTGATACATTCCTCCACGTGGAAACAACATCAGGCACGAACGCTTAGCTCACGTCATGAGACCGGCTCGAGGATCCAGGACACTCCGCATATGCCCGGCGTCCTGGCCTCGGCGTCGGAGGGCTGAGGGCTCACTGAAATATCCACACACGCTGAAATCATCGCTCGTTGACTCCCTTCTCACCACGATCACCATGCGTTTCGCTGCCCGATACCTGAATCGCGCACCGAGGCTCCTCCTCGCCGGTGCCGCGGGTGCGACCCTCGGCGCGGGCGTCTACTGCCTTGGTGAGTTCCATGTCGCCGGCCGCGTTCGTGGGCGTCGGGTGGCACAGGCACCAGACACAGACCGAGCTCTTGTCGTGTGGGCGAGTGGCTGTGACAACACGAGCACGCTGAAGGTGTTGCGCCAATACCAGCGACTTCCACCTGCCGCATGGAGGAACGCACCTTCAAAGCTACGATGTGTGCATCAGCTAACCACAGACGCCGAGCGCCGCGCCCAGCTCCGCGAGAGCGCGCAGCTGCTCCGTTCCTCTATGCTCCCCGTGCTGAGGCTGGACACGGCGCCTCCCGTCGTGATCGCCGAGTCGAAGGCCGTCCGTGGTGAGTACTCACCTTTCCCAGCTCCCTCGTCGCAGTCTTCAGCTAATCGCCAGTCGACCCGTCGACGCTGACCCCGCACCCGATCGTCCTCTACCCGGCCTCGTCTCCCGAACTGACCCTCGTCGGCCTGGGCGTGCGCACCGTCTCCTTCCTGAAGATGAAAGTCTACAGCGCCGGTTTCTACGTGGACGACATCTCGCTTCGTAAAGTCGCCGAGGCGCCTGACGCGCCCGTCGAGATCTTAGTCGACCGCCTTCTGACCTCCCCCGCGGGCTTGGCCGTGCGCATCGTCCCCGTGCGCAACACCGACTTCGCCCACCTCCGTGACGGCTTCACGCGGACTCTGTTGGCGCGCCAGAAGGAGGCACGCAAGGCTGGCCTCCTGACCCCCGAGCAGGATGAAGCTGTCTCAGAGGCTATTACCGAGTTCAAGGGATGTTTCCCCTCCGGCTCTGTGCCGAAGGGCAAGGAGCTGCTCCTTGTCCGCTCGCCCGATGGGAGGATCGCGGTCGAGTACGAGGGCCGCGTACTGGGGGGCACGAAGGAGCCCTGGGTCGGACGGAATATGATTGCGAGCTATTTCAGCAAGAATCCTATCTCTGAGAAGCTGCTTGAAGATGTGACGAAGGGGCTCGAGTGCCATGGGAACGTTAAGAATGTCGTGCTGGACCATGAGAAGAGGAGGGCCGGGCAGTAGATCTGAAGACATCAAACATGCAAGCATCACTCTGTTCACTTGCTCACTGAGAACCAGAGCACGTTGCGCCACTCGAACTCATGCTCGCTCGATGGCGCTCGCTCCGCTCGCCTGCCGGCACGCGTGCATTTGTACATGTAGGGAACAGAATTATAACGAGTACTCCTATCTGGTCGTCTATCTCTTCCTCCTCCTCGGCCTTCTGCTTCGTGGCCTCCCCGCATTCGAGCAGCCGAGCAGCTCGCCTCCGGCTCGCAGCTCGGGCTAATCACATTATGGAGCACTCGCTCTCGGCGTCCTTGCGCGTCGGGCGCACACCCTTGCGGTTGACGTTCTGCGAGAGCTCGGCGAGGCGCTGCATCGCGCGCTTGTTGCCTTGACCTGGTTGTCAGCTTACTTTTCGCTACGGACGAAGCTGTACTCACTAGCAGCGCGCTGGTACCACCGCTTGGCGAGCTCGACGTCCTGCTTGACTCCGATGCCCATTTCCGTGTAGTCTGAATGTCAGCTTGCGTCGTGTGTGCCAAAGCTTCAGGTGACTCACAGCCCACGGCGTACTCGGCCTTGGCGAGGTTCTTGTTCGCAGCCTTGCGGCCCCAAAGATACGCCTCCGTGTCGCTCTGCTTGAGCACGCCCTCGCTGCCCGTCAGGTACCAGCCGGACAGCGCGAGTTCCGCCTCCGAGTCGCCCTTCTCCGCCGCGCGCGTGTACCACGCAATGCTCCGGCGCGGGTCTATCGGGAAGCCGAGGTTGCCGAACTCGTGGCACGAGCCCATCTTGAACTGAGCTGGGGCGTAGCCCAGCTGGGCCGCCTGGGTCAGGTACTCGCGGGCGAGGTTGGGCTCGAAGGGGATCACGCCGTTCGTGCCGTTGTTGGGCCGCTCGTGCAGGAGCGCGAGCTCGTGCAGCGCGTGCGGGTTGTCCTCGTCCGCCTGGGCTGCGGCGCGGCGCAGCCACACATGCGCCTCGCGCGGGTTGCGCGGGTGGCCCATAATCCCGTTCAGCAAGATCAGGGCTAACTTGTACATTGCCGCCGTGTCGCCAAGCGCCGCCGCCTTCCTGTAGAAGAGCATTGCGCGCTGGGGGTCCCGCTTCGTGCCGGCGCCGAGCTCGCAGCACACCGCCGCACGGTACGTCGCTGCCGGGTGGTTCAGCTTCGACGCCATCAGGTACAGATAATACGCCTTCTCGTGGTCCACCTGCAGTCCCAGGTGGCCCGTCCCGTACAGGTTCGCGAGGAAGAACTGCGCGTCCGCGTACGGCTCCTTGCCCTCCGCCAGCTTCTTGATGTTGCGCAGACTTTCCGCCAACAACGAGTCCCGATACTTGCGTCCAGCACGAGCATCACGCGCTCCCATCTCGTCGCCGATCTTCTTCGCGGCCTCAATCAGGTACTTGGCGAAAGCGAACTGGGCCTCAGGATCCGGGTCCACCTTCATGCGATTTCGGTAGTCGTCCACGAACTCGCGCGTGTACGGAGGCTTGCTGACGTCGATAGCGGCAGCACCTCCCCGGCGACGTGTGGACGACGCACCGACACTCTCGCTGATCGGCGCGATCGACGGCATCGAGCTCACGGAAGACAGCGACACGGTCGACCGCGTCGTGTTCGTGCGCGCGAGGTTCGTCATGCTCGCTTGTCGCGGCGGAGGCTGGTGGACGGCACCCGGCGGAGCACCCTGTGGCATGCCCGGCTGGTTCGGGTACACCGTGTTCTGCGGCACAGGCGGCGGCATCCCGAGGAAGTCGTTGGCAGCCGAGTAGTACGGGTTGTCTGCAGCAGGAGGCCTAGCTGGCGTCATTGGCGTGAATCCCGAAAGTCCCATCCTCGACGATCCGGAGCTCATGCTCCCGTAAGGGTTCCGTTGCGGAGCCGAGTATGAGCTCATCCCCGAGTCAAGCGAGTACACGCTGGCCGCAGCATTCGAGTTGTACGATGAACCGGTCGTGGATCGTGCTCGCGGAGGGAGAGGTGACGGGCCGCCGCCGTAAGGCGAAGGGAAGGCTGCTGGGGGTGCCGTGTTCTGGCGCTGCACCCCGGGGACCGGTGACGCATTCGTCAGGCGGAGGTTGTTAAACTCTGCGTCGAGGTCCTGGCTCGCGTCCGAGGTGGGGCGCCTGGATCCGCCGTGCATGTTTTCCCCCGAGCCAGACATTCTGCTCATCGTGCGTGGAGGCACCTCGTCGTATGCAAGCTGAGACGGATAATCGACCGGGGCGTAAGGGGGCTGCTCGTTCACTTGGTGACCGTGCTGGCCGTGACTAGGGTCAAAGCTGGGCATCGAGTTGAGGGCTCCATCAGAAATGGCCGCGTCATACGACGGGGGCCCGGTCGAGAAGTCGAGTTCCGGCAGGTTGAGCGGTTCAGCTGGGGGTTCGGCGTCAGCAAGAATGAGGAGAGATTAAAAGTGGGTAGCAGGAATAGTGTTGTGTGTGTGGAGAAGTGAAGGTGAGTGTGTTGCGGAGTGCCAAGACTGTTGCCTAGGAACGGATGGACGGATACGTACCAAAGTCTCCTGGGACGTTGTGCATGGCGGGTGCAGTCTGTCGGTATCCGCCAGGCGGGGCATCTACTGGAGACAAGTAAGAGTCGCTAGTTCTCCTGTGAGGCTGTGGATCGAGGGACATAATGACACTAAAAGCCGTCCTAACGAGAATGCGCGGTCAGGCGGTCAAGTGCTCAGGTCGGGTCGGGTCTCAGGACTGGTGCTGCAACGTGACGGCGCTGGAGGTTCGGGCGAGGGAGCGGGCGTGCGGTCGTGCGGATCGAAGGAGAAAGAACCAAGGGTGGAGTGCAAGGCTGGCTCGAGACGTGAGACGGCGGAACGTTGGTCAGATGTCCTGTCGGGTCGAAGCCAAAGGGGAAGGTGATTAAGGCGAGGGAGTGGGCAAACGTAAGGAGGGCCGAGGGGAAGGAGTGTCGTATGTCGGAATCGGAATCGTTGATCGTTGCGGGTGCGTGCAAGTCTTTGAAGCTTTGTCGATGCAGGTGATGCAGGTGATGTGAATGCTGGAAGAAAGTATGCAAGGGGGAGTGGGATGCAAGATGCAATGGACGGGAAGCAATGTGATGTTCGGTGACGAGTAGTGCGGGTGGATGTTCTTTTCTTTGGGCGGCCCGGCACGTTCGTGTGGTTGAGTGTTGAATCGAGCGAGCGAGCGAGCGTCCGCGGAGAGAGACTTGAGCTAGAGCTGAATGAGAGCTGAGACGGAGAGAACGAGATGACCACTGTGAGATTCGAGGTCCTGTAGTCCTGTAGTCCTGTAGTCCTGGTGCGCGGAGCCAGGTGCAGCAAGTGCTGTGTCCTGGCCGAACTCGTCCGCGAGGTCCGTCAAGGAATTGGAGGAAGATCCCAAGGCGACAGGGAGCAGGGAGACCAACGCGAGGCACAGGGGAACAAGGGAACACAAGAACAGGTTAACAGGGCAGCCCAGTTCCTGCCGCGGAGGAGAGGACGACGACTACTGCAGTGCATCCCAACCTTGACCTGGACACCGCGGGCGCAGGCAAGCAGCATGTCAACAAGCGTGACTCCATCATGCATCGGGGCGTCTCCGCCATAGACTGCGCACTGCGCACTATGCACTATCTTACCGATACGGTAGGTACAGTGAGGCGCTGAGCTAGGGACATTCCACATCGTCAGTCGTCCCAGTGTGCCAGTGAGCGCCTTGCGACACAGCACTCCCCACCGGCCCCACCAGAGGCAAGGGCAAGGGACGGGTCCCAGTGTCAGGGTCCGACCCACCACTGCAACGACACTGCAACGACACACCACAGAACGCATCACGTGATCAACCTGCAGCTCCAAGAGTGAACCGCTAGGTGCATCCGACCACGTGGCGAGAAAGTAGGAAAGTGTCTTCCTCGTCGCTGACCTCCGCCTAATACCTCCGCTCGAAGATCCCGGTCGAGTCGATAACGACATCCTCACTGGCCAGACTACTGTCCACTCACCTGGAATTTCCATCCGGACTCTGTCTTTCTCGTCTTCCCCACCTTCCTCCCCATCACTTTCATCCTCTCGGCACACCTAATGGCCGGCATCGTAAGTTAGGGCGTTCTGCCTCTCAACTGACACCCAGACTCTGAAGCCCTCCCTCGAGGAGGTGACCAACCTCATCCGCAACGGAACCTCGGCGCCGACGACGCTCGCGCCGAAGGGAGCCGGCGGCTTCCCGTCCAACTTCGGCATTGCGTCTTCCTCCGCCGAGGTGCCGGTGCAGAAGCCCAACCTCGTCCCGGTCTACATCGACATCCCGGGCGAGCTGTTGACGCCCGTGGCCGCTTACCTCAAGGTCGCGAACGGATCGAAGGAGTCCTTCCTCCTCGAGTCAATCACGGGTGGCGAGAACCTGGCGCGGTACTCCTTCGTAGGAGCGAGACCGATCAAGAGCGTGCGGACAGGCCCCGGCTTCGACGCCGAGGGCGACCCGCTCAGCGTGCTCGAGTCCGTTCTCGAGCCGTACCGCTACGGCCGGATCGAGGAGGTGCCCACGTTTACGGGCGGAGCCGTCGGATTCATAACGTACGACGCGATCCAGCATTTCGAGCCCGTCACGAAGCCGGCGACGCCGCACCGCGACCCTCTCCCGGGGCTGCCCGAGGCGTTCTTCATGATCGCCGAGACGATTGTCATCTTCGACCACATCTTCCAGTCCATCAAGATCGTGTCCCACGTCTACCTCCCCGACGGCACGCCGGATTCAGAGCTCTCGAGGCTGTACGAGGAGGCGCGCGAGCGGATTGCCGAGGTCAAGGCGCGCCTCGAGTCGCCCGAGGTCCCGCTCCCGCCGCAGGGCCCGATTGAGCTCGGCAACGAGCCCGTCAGCAACGTCGGCAAGGCGGGCTACGAGGCGTTTGTGACCAAGCTCAAGGAGCACATCGTCAAGGGCGACATCATCCAGGCCGTCCCGAGCCAGAGGCAGAAGCGCAAGACGGCCCTCCACCCTTTCAACGTGTACAGGCACCTGCGGCGTGTCAACCCGTCCCCGTACATGTTCTACGTCGACAGCGGGGACGTGCAGCTTGTCGGCGCCTCGCCCGAGACGCTCTGCAAGGTCGAGAACCGCAAGGTGTACAACCACGCGATCGCCGGAACGGTCAAGCGCGGCAAGACTGCGGCCGGTGAGTTCTCAGCTTCCTACGGTTCCGCCGCAAGCTGACAAATCAGAGGACGCGCGCCTGGGCGCCGAGCTCCTCGCGTCCGAGAAGGACCGGGCGGAGCACATCATGCTGGTCGACCTGGCGCGGAACGACGTGAACCGCGTCTGCGCCCCGGAGACAGTGCAGGTGGACGACCTGATGCGGCTCGAGAAGTTCAGCCACGTGATCCACATCACGTCGCAGATTTCGGGCCAGCTGCGTCCCGACCAGAGCCGCTTCGACGCCTTCCGCTCCATCTTCCCTGCCGGCACCGTGTCCGGCGCGCCGAAGGTGAAGGCGATCCAGCTCGTCGGCGGGCTCGAGCAGGAGAAGCGCGGCGTGTACGCTGGTGCCGTCGGACGGTTCGACTTCGACCGCGACAACCTCGACACGTGCATTGCTATCCGCACCATGACGTTTATGGGCGGGAACGTGTATCTCCAGGCTGGTGGCGGTATCGTCTTCGACTCGGTCGAGGAGGACGAGGTGAGCTCGGAATCGGATGTGGAGCTGACAGACAGTGGATCGAGACGGAGAACAAGCTCAAGTCGAACGTATCCACGATCGCGGCGGCCGAGAGTAAGTCAAAGCTCGCCGGTTGAGGTCAGCAGCTGACAGAACAGAATACTACTACGACCTGCAGCAGGCGCAGAAATGAGCGTAGCGCGTAGACCATATATGTATGACAAAAATGCATCTAGAACACCTATATCCCTACTATCAGAACGCCTGCTGCGGCAGTCCCCACCGCCTGAGCTGCTCGCACGCCCCGTTCGTCTCGGCCCTCAGCTTCCTGATCTTGTCATAGTCGGCCCCGAGCCCGAACACGCCCGCCTCCTGCCTGATCTTGCGGTTCTTGAGCGCGTTGAAGTTCTGGCACTCAGCCTGCAAGCGCCGGATATGGTTCTCCTCTACGCCGCGCTCGAACGCGCGCATCTTGCTGCTGAACAGGCCGCTGTTCCGCTCCTGCCGCTTGTGCTCCGGGACAGAGTTGTAGATGTCCGACGCCTCGAACTCGGCCCTGTTCACGTGGTACGGCACGCTCCTCTGCCAGGTGTGGCGGGCCGTGTCGAACTGCGCTGACGGGGAGAACGAGTAGCTGGGATCCGGCTGGTAGGGGCCCGCGAACATGGACGGAATGACTGAGAACAGTATGAACAGCAGCAAAAGTCCGATGGGCAGGAGGGCCAGTAGCGGCGACTGCTCCTCCCCGTTGTGGTTCGGGCGAGCGTACGCGTTCCCAGGCCGGCGGCGATGGTACGTCGGCCCGCCGCCGCCGAAGGTGTACACACGCGCGCCGCCAAAGGGGCTCCCGCCGCCCATACCGCCCCCGAAGAACATGTTGAACAAGTCGTCCGGGTCGATGCCGCCGTCCTGGAACGCGAACTGCGCGCCTTGCGGGAATCCCCTGGCCATGCCGCCCATTCCGCCCATGCCGCCGCCACCTCCGCCGCCGCCGCGCTGCGTCGGGTCGATGGAGGGGTTCTGGTCGTACACGGCTCGCAGGTTCTTGTCGCTGAGGACCTGGAAGGCTTTCGAGACCACTGCTGGTTAGCTGACGAACGTATTGCTGGGAGCTGGGCGAGGGGAGAGAGGAAACGTACTCTTGAACGCCTCGTCGGCCCCGGGGGCGCCGTTCTTGTCCGGGTGCAGCTGCAGCGCGAGCTTCTTGTACGCGCGCTTCACGTCGTTTTCTGAGCACGTCTTCTCCACTGGGTTGTCAGCTTGCACTCCGCGTGTTGAAAGCTGTCTGCCTCTGTGAACAGCCAAAGGTGTCAGAGGCGGTCAACGAAGACCGCCTTCGGCGCCCTAGACTCACCAGCCAGAATCGAGTAGTACGCTGTGTGTCCGCACCGCTTGACGCGGGTGACGACCTCCATCTGTTTCGTTGTGTACTGCCTCTTCTCGTCCTTCTTCTCCTCCTTCTTCTCCGTATGTCTGTGCCGGGCGCTCGTGACGTGCTCCTCGACGCCGGTCGCCTTGGCCGTGCTCCCTCCTGCCGGCTTCTCACTCTCCGCCGGTCCGGATGAGGACGACGTGTACGACGACATCTCCTCCTCGATGATCTGCACCATCTTCTCGCCCTCGGGCGTGCTGTACATCGTGACGGACTTGCGGGCGAACTTGAGCGCGGAACTGTAGTTCTGCGAGTTCCGGTGCCGCTGCGCGATACCGAGGCAGCGCAGCGCCTCCTCCTTGTTCACCTCCATGCTGCTCTAGCGTCGGGTAAGAAAACGAGCGTGAGGGAACGTGGCCGGGCCGCGTGGGTGGGGTGTTGTTTTCGCAGAGGGTGATCGAACACTAAGGAGCGGCGAGCGGCGAAGCGGCGATGATGGGATCACGCAAACAAGAAGGCGATGTAGAGTAGTGGGAAGAGACAAGTGGTGAGACAGACGACGTCGTGTGATGCGGTCGAAGAAGTAAGGTTTCGTCGACGATCGGGCTCGATCACTTCAGGCTTCAGGCGCTTATCGCAGCGTTCGGCGACACGTCGGCGTCGGCGTGTCGTGTGCGTGACTCTTGGAATAGGTGTTCAGAGTGTGTTGCCGGTAAGACAGAAAGCGAGGTGTTGTGCAGTTGCAAGAAGAGGTCGAGAGAAGGAAGTCTAAACGGAGCGACGACGTATCGAGATGTCGGTGTGTCGGCGAGTGACGTTTGTCAGTGCGGCGGACAGCGTCCCAACTGCGCTTGACACACCAGTCGACCGAGCTCACACCACTCAACGCGCTCACAACGGGATTTTTCTGACACGTGGCGCCCGAGTGAGTGTCGGTTGACGGCTCGGTGCGGAACCGGTCACGTGAGTCGCGGCACATCCTCCGGTCCACAGTGGACATTTGGACAACGCCGACCATTTTCGACCGCACAGACACGCAACAAACGCAGACTGAAAGCAGGAGCTGAAGCAGAAAACGCAGAGTACACATGATACATTCGCACTGGGCATTATGCAGGCCCCGGAGGGCGCTGCTGACTATTAAAACCGATATTCCTGATGTTGTCCTCGAACGATTACACTAGCGATTCTTCGGAGGGCACTCGGCCCGGCGGCCCCGTGCCCGCCGCTCAAGCCGAATCGGCCGACTTGACAGTAGCCGTCGTGGCGCCCTTCTCGTTGAAGCGCTCGACGTGCTGCGCCTCGGCCTTCTCGTGCAGCTCGACCTCGAACGGGTTGACCTTGGTCGTGGCGAACTTGCGCGCGGAGACGCCCTTCTCGAAGAGAATGTCGATCTCAGCAAATGAGCGTCCGGCGGGCTCCGGGATGCGGAAGTAGCAGTAGATGACGCAGAGGAAGCACGAGCCGCCCCAGAAGAAGCCGGCGTAGTTGCCCCAGTCCCACTTGTCCGTGTTCAGCATGTAGGGCGTGAGCACGCTGCACACGATGCCGACGACGAGGTAGAGGTTGCGGCCGAGCACGACCGTCTTGATCTGCAGACGGCGGGTCGAGAGCTCCGCCACGAGCGAGTAGGCCACGGTGCCGACCGTGAGCTGGTAGAAAGCCGCCCAGATGATCATCATCGAGCCGGTCGCCATGGCGCCCTGGTTACGGTGCGACTCGGGGACGAGGCCGAGGAAGCCCATGACGAAGAGCGTGGCGCAGAGGCCGCACAGACCGTACAGGAACAGGTTGCGGCGCCCGATACCCCATGCCATGAGGGCCCACGCGCCGAAGACGCCGACACAGTTGATGCCGTACTGGCCCATGGCGAAATCGTACGCCTTGTCGCCCGGAACACCGGCCTTGGTGAGGAAGTACGACGAGTAGCCCGAGAACGAGTTTCCGGCGAGATTCTGGATCGCCCAAACCATGCACACAATCTCGGTGCGGCGGCGGTCGACACCCTTGAAGCAGTCCAGGTAGCTGGCGCCGGAGGTGATCTCGCGCTCGAGCTCGGTCGTGTGGCGCATCATGTCGATGGTCTCGTCGGCGTCAAAGTCAGTCTCGCGGTTCAGGCTTGTGAGGCGGAGGAGGTTCTTCTTCGCCTCGGCGTAGCGGCCGCGGCGGACGAGCCACCAGGGCGACTCGGGGGCGAACGCGACACCGACCAGGAGAGGGACGGGCCACATCCACTGCAGAGCGTAGGGCAGCTTCCAGGCGAGGTTGTCGTCCGGGCCGCGATAGAGCTGAGACTTGATGACGCCGATACCGATGACCTGGCCCAGGCCCCAGCAGAAGTTGACGTAGCACGTGAGGTATCCGCGGAGCGCGACGGGACACACCTCCGACGCGTACGTGATGCACAGCGTCTGGAAGATTCCCCAGGGGATACCGCACAGCACTTCGGCGACCTGGAGCTGCGGGAGAGAGGTCGCGGTCCAGAACATGGCGATGAGCGCGGTGAGCGCAGCGAGCGAGACCATCAGAGTGTAGCGGTAGCCGAAACGCTCAGAGACGTAGCCGTTGATGAAGAGACCGATGATTTCACCGCAGTTGGCTCCGTTCGAGAGTCCAGCCTGCCACGGCGCAGGCACCTCGTATTCGCCCTTGCGGTTCAATGAGCCGAACGTCTTGTTGAACGCGGGGAAGGCGTAGAAGTTCGACAGGAGACACACGTCGTAGCCTGATGTCAGCAATGAGCTCGGTATGCATGTGCGGGGCGGAGTCGCGGACGCGGCGGCGTGGCCGCGCACAGCCGCCACCAGCCGTGGGCAGCCGGGTCAGGTGGCATGCGGCACGGGCTTCGGCTTGGCACAGACCAAGACCCGCATGGGGCCAAGAGCATATTTCCGGACCTCGCCAAGGAGCAATTCGTTCAAACTCTGTGCCCACTTGCGAGTTCAACTGGCGACGCCAGGCGTCGAGTAGCGGAATGCAGGTGTCGCACAAACACAGGACCCCCTTCTGGGCCACCGGTTTGGACGTCGTGCCTGCTCCACCCCTGCCACCCCAACCTCGCGCTCCGCCTCATTCCACTGGGAGAACTGGCACTCACCTTCCATGACGATACACGTCGAGATGAGCATGCTCCAGAGGACGGCCTTGGGGTACAGCCTGATGCCCTGCCAGAGGCTCATCTGGTGCTCCTTCTCGGTCGCGAGCTTGGCGTTGCGGGTCATCTCGTCGCTGGGGCCGAGCGACGGCGACTTGGTCGAGAAGGCGTGGCCCTCCTCGTTCGGCGCGTGCGTGCCGGGCAGCTCGGCGGGTACGCCGGCCTGCGCGACCTCTTCTGAGCGCACGCCGTCGAGCTCGCGCAGCGCCGCCTTGTCGTTCCCGTTGAGAGCGGGGGCGGTCATGTCGAGTCCGTGGTGGGTATTATACAACTAAGAGTAAAAGTGGGAGATGGAGAAGAGGGGAAAGCGGGGACAGCGTGGATTATAATGCAAAGGAGACCGGCGGATGGGACGCAGGGTCAACACTGGGCTGGAGATAATTCTCGGCCCAATCGCACGAGTTGGTCCGGGCCGCGATTGGCTCTGGTGGGTCGCGATCCTGAGTGAGCCGAAGCGAAGCGTGGATGTCAGACGACCTGCTACTTGCGGATCGCAGTGCAGTTGACGCTAGTGCGTAGATGAAGGGGGATGGAGTGAGAGGAGGTACTACCTTGTTGCATAAATACAAGCGCGCAAGCGAAAGGAGAGCCCCACATCAGCACTTCAACCGAGCGACTGAGGCAGCACCTGACCCGCGACCCAAACTATCGATCGCAACTCCTACCGGCCCGCAAATCCGGACCCCCGCGCGCGCCCACATTCACCGCCCTGAATTCCAGCGTAACCTTGCGGCTCCCCACGGCTATGCCCGGTAGCTTGGCATCTGCGACGCTGCTCCTCTGCGTAATTGCTTTTCGCGAGATCTCGTCGAAAACATCGCAGTGGAGCCACCAGCCACACAAGCACAGGTGGGCGCTTCACATGGCCCAGCTGGCCGCCCTCGCTCCACGCACCGGCGGCATGCGCGGCGCAGTAGTGGCCGGTGGCGCTGGAAAATTTCCGGGCATTCGCGGCCTTACGTGTGTCTGTACGTGTGGCAGCTGCTGACTTAACTCAGAAAGCCTCGAATCCACCTCTAATGTGTAGCTAAGAGGTCGCAGATGTATGCGGAGGTGTTACAGACCGCTAGAGGAGTGTGGGGCACAACAATGGTGAGTCAGAGATAAGATCTGACACATCAGCGCGCGCGGCTAGGTTGCCGATGGGATCGGGAAGGCTTCACACAAGTAGTGCGCCGATTCAACGCCGATCGGCTCAGGATCGGCGGAACACATGCCGATTTGAGGCCGGTCACGGATCCGTGCCTCCACTCGCCGACCGACACCGGCCCACCGGTGGCCGGATGGAGACCGATCGGCGCAGTATCGGGTAGCAACAGGGCCCGACATGCCGCCGATCCATACGAAACACGGAGCAATCACGGACGTGGCACAACAGCATT
This sequence comes from Trichosporon faecale, assembly GCA_039545375.1. Classification (NCBI taxonomy): domain Eukaryota; kingdom Fungi; phylum Basidiomycota; class Tremellomycetes; order Trichosporonales; family Trichosporonaceae; genus Trichosporon; species Trichosporon faecale. The sequence continues at coordinate 2,195,291 of BCLU01000003.1, read as the reverse complement.
CTGCGCCAGCCGCCGCTGCCCGCTGCATGCCGAGGCTTTGCCGCAGAGATCACAAATGGGGAACGCGGGAATGGTCATGTCATGCGCAGAAGCTTAGTGGGAATGTAACGAGGGTCCGGGCCGGGTGCCGTTGAATCTGCATGTGTCGGCGCAGAGCGAAGGAAGCGACGCAAAGTTTTGGTGACGGCTGTGTCGTCAGCGACGCCCGCGCCACCCCCACTGTCGCAGTAGTTGTACCATCTTGACGTGTTCAAACTATATAACTCCTGTCTCTACTCACTGTACCATCACCACCGACAGCAACGACAATGAGAGCACCCGTCGTTACAGAACAGGTCCGGATCCACGCCACGAAGTTGGACGCAGTGTCCGACGAAATCGACGCGGTCAACGTCCTCAAGGGCGCTTCGGCCTGGGACGCAGCGAGCGAGTTCGACAAGGACAAGAACAAAGAGGACTTCAGGCAGTACGACGCAGCCTGTGACCGGGTCAAGGCCTTCTACGCCGTAAGTACAGGATCTGCCTGTCCCTCGTGATGTTACGTCCCGGGAGGAGGTCAGGATGCTAAGGGAAAGTCACTGACAGACAGGAACAACACGCAAAGCAAACACTGGCGTACAACGTCTCGATCCGCGAAGCCCACTCCCGCCGCCCAAAAGTGAAGATGACAGTCTGGGCGGCCCTCGAGCTGCTGGACCAGCTCGTCGACGAGTCGGACCCGGACACATCAGTCGGTCAAATCGAACACCTCCTGCAGACTGCCGAAGCATTGCGCCGTGACCGAAAGCCGGACTGGATGCAGCTCGTCGGCCTCGTGCACGACCTGGGCAAGCTGCTCGTCTTCCTCGGCGCCGAGGGACAGTGGGACGTCGTCGGCGACACTTTTGTGGTCGGGTGTGCTTTCCCCTCTGCGATTATTTATCCGGACACATTCAAGGACAACCCGGACACGAAGGACGAGACGCTGTCCACCAAGAGTGGGATTTATGAGGAGGGGTGTGGACTCGACAACGTGCTCCTCAGCTGGGGACATGACGAGTACATCTACGACGTCATGAGGCGGCAGAGCTCTATTCCCAAGGAGGGATTGAGTATGCTGAGGTACCACTCTTTCTATCCCTGGCACCGCGAGGGCGCCTACAGGCATTTGATGGGGCCGGGAGATGAGGAGCAGCTCAAGGCCGTTAGGGCGTTCAATGCCTACGACCTTTACAGCAAGAGCGACGCCCCGCCGGACAAGGTCGCCCTCAGGCCGTATTACCAGGCTCTCATTGACAAGTATTGTCCCGGCGACCTTGAGTGGTAGCCCTCCTCGCAATATAGAAACACCTGTAACATAGTTAGAATAATAATGCAAGCGGACAATGAAGCAAGTACGAGGAGTGTTGCGACCCAAGGGCGGCGTCAGTGTTACCGTCGGTTTCGAACCGCTGAGTGATGCCATATACTGTCAGACGCGAGTCCTCGCCAAGCAGTTCGACAAAGATACATGCCCATATGCGGTACCCCAGCTTCACCCCCGCTCCTAATCGACCAGCTCGAGCGGCCTGTAAACCGGGTTCCACATTTTATCAGCGATCATCTTCTGGAGGTCCTTCTCGCTCTTCTCCTTGGCGGTCGAGATCGCCTCCTCGTCCGTCGCGACGCCTTCCTCCACCGCCTGCCTGGCCACGGCAGCGGCGATGGGCACGCTGACCGTGCGCACGTCGCTGAGGTCCGGGAGCAGGGCGGCGTTCGCGTCTGACAGCGCGGGAGACTGGGACGCCAGTGCGTGCACCGCCGCCATCAGCATGGAGGGCGAGATGACCTTGGCCGCGGAGAGGATCGCGCCAAGGCCGAGCGCCGGATACAAAAGCGCGTTGTTCCTGCGGGTCAGCTAACGAAATGGAAGTCGTAGCTTACGTCTGTGCAATGGGGACTGTGCCAGTCAGCTTTAGTCACGAGAAGGGAAGCTGGACTCACCTTCCTTGCCATCCGGCATTGGTACCGGCGGGAACGGCGATCCCGTCGCTATGAGGGCGTTCCCGTCCGTCCACGTCAGTGCGTCGAGGGGGTCGACCTCGCACAGCTCCGTCGGGTTGCTGAGGGGGAAGATGATTGGGCGGCCCTTGCCTCCGTCCTCCTTCGTACCCTCGTACATGGTCTTGACGACCTCCTCGTTAAACGCGCAGCGGCTCGTGCTCGTGCCAATCAGCACAGTCGGCTTGACGTGGCGCACGACGTCGATGAGCTGCGCCTCGTTTGGCAGCTCGGGGTTCTCGAGGGTCCAGTCCGCAATATCGCTGTCTGGGCGCGCGAAGGGGATCTGGCTGTGTCGCAGCGAGTTGCCCTGCGACTCCAGCAGCAAGCCCTGCCGGTCAACGCACCAGAAGCGCTTCAGCGCCTCCTCCCTGGACAGGCCGCCCAGGATCATCAGCCCGTCCAGAATCTGGTTGGCGATGCCCATTCCCGCGGAGCCAGCGCCGTAGATCACGATGCGCTGATCCTCAAGCGGGGACTTGATCACCTTGAGCGCGCTGGCGTAAGCTTAACCAAAGGGGCAGAGCCAGCTCGCAGACTCACGAAATCAGCGCCGCAAGGGTTACCGCGCCGGTACCCTGAATGTCGTCGTTGAAGAACGGCATCTGCTTCTGATACTTCTCCATGAAGCGGTATGCGTTGGCCATGCCAAAATCCTCGAACTGCCCAGGTTAGCTGACTCTTCTCCGATCCCAGGTAAGCTCACGTGGATGACCGCCTTCGGGAAGATCTCGCGACACGTCTGGACGAACTGGTCGACAAAGTCGTCGTACACCTTGCCGCGGAGGCGCGTCCGCTTCCAGCCCATGTACAACGGGTCGGAGAAAAGGGCGTGGTTGTTCGTGCCGACGTCGAGCATGACGGGCAGGATGCGGTTCGGGTTCACACCGGCTCCGAGCGTGTAGAGCGCCGCCTTGGACGTCGAGATCGTAATTCCGCCAACACCCTGGTCGCCGATACCCAGGATCGCTTCCGCGTCAGTCACCACCACGAGGTCGATCGTCTCCTTAGGATCCTCGGACGCCATGGCTACGTCTGCGACGCGGTTGATATCGTTCAGGTGCGCGAGCAGCTGGGCACGCATGCCGTCTTTGTTCGGGTAGGACTGGGTGTCAGCTTTGGGAAAGGTTTGAAGCTGCGAGCTCCTACTCACCAGGAAGCATCCGATCGGCCGCCGGAACAAGTTCGAGTACTGCGCGACTGCCTGCGCCGCGCCAGGGGTGTAGAGCACGCCGAGCAGCTCCTTCAGATGGTCCTGCATCAAGCGGTAGAACAGGACCTGGTTCTGGTCTCTGGGTAGTTAGCTCAGCTCCCGAGCGCCCGACAGCTTACCGCAAGCTAGCGAGGAAGGCATGTTGCTGGATGACACTCGGCTGCTTCTTGAGCTGGTTGTACGCACGCAGGGCCTGGCGCTCGAGACTGTGCACATCGTACGGCAGGAAGCCCTCAAGACCGAACACGGCGCGCTCCTCGCGGTTGAAGCCGGCGCCCTTGTTGAGCTGGTCGTCAGCGTTGCACGGGGTGTCACCAGGTCCGCTGTGAGGTGAGGTGACCACAATACACCGGGGATGACGTCACTGATGAGAGTGATGGGGAAGACACCTGTTGCGCTGTCGAAGTCGCTGGCAGACATGGCGACTACCATCACCGCTCAAAGGAGAAGGAAGTCAGGGACGGGGGAAGACACTCACGGCCGGCGTGTTGAGCAGCTCTGATCCCTTGAGGTTGGTGCGGATCGGAATGTCATTGGGACTCTTGTAGTTGTAGTAGTGGGCGGGGTACGTCGCTGCTCTCGTGCAAGTGGGAGCGCGGAGCGGGGGGCGCGCACGACTGAGTGAGCGGAGCATGGTGGTCGTGATGGATGGTGCAGAAGCAACTTGGGAGTTGCCAGCTTGGAGATGCGATGCATGACGGTCGCTGAACCCCATGACATGGCGGTAGGTACCGAGGAAGACAACAACGGTATGTGTGCAGGTGATGCGCGTCGCTCTAATCCTAGGGTCTCATTGGCCATTTGTAAGGTCCAGGTGGGGGTACGCGACGATCTATTTTCGAATTCCAGGATAGTGCCCGGGACACTCGGCGATCATGTCGGCACAACCAACGATCTAGACCAGAGATGCCGCTCCTGCGCTCCTGCATTGTTTCGTGCAGTCTTGGGTCACGCCTGAGTTACGTTTGTTCCTACTCTCGTCATGCCCCTGCGTAGCGTTGAAAAGAAGACAACTGTGACTCGGCGACTGTGTATAGTTTGTGACGAGGCGGGGAGCAACGAGGTGATCACTTGGCCCAGACAAAGATAACGGGGGCCGGTGGAGCAGGTGGACCAGGTGGTTCTGGTGGGGACGCCTCCCAGGGTTACTGCGAGCACGTTCGTCACCGTATCACGTCCTTCACAGCTTCGTTACGCAACGCCAAGGCGTTCACCTATGTCTCCACTGACGCACTTCCACAGGGGCGGCGACGCAGGCTGCGTGCCCAAAGTGGACTCCGGTGTGCGATCTCCGCCGCTGCTCGGAGTCCGTAGCCTGATCTCCGCCAGGAAGTCCTCGCCGTCATTCGGAGCCTGCCGTCCACTACTGCCGCCACGAAATCCAATGCCGAAACTATGCATGATAACTCTAGAAATTGTGGACCTAATGAAAGGGTATGAACACTGCTTGCTTTATGACTACACCTATGCGACGCTGACGTTGAGGCGGATGCCCATGCACGCCATCTCGGCACAGAGGTACCGGAAGACGTACGGGACAGCGATGACGTCCATCTTGGAGGAGGAGGCGGTGGCGGTGCTCTCGCGCTTGGCGACGACGCCGACCGTCTTGTCCTGGACGGCGCCGTCGAGGGCGCCGGGCTGCTCGTTCCGCTCACAGATGCGGCAGTACTGCCTCGGCCGTCCGTCGTTGGTCGGGCCGACCGAGTCGTCGAAGCCGAGCGAGATGAGCGAGCCACACCCGCGGCACACCCAGGCCGTCGAGTAGTCGGAGCAGTTCATGAGACGGTCCTGCAGCAGGAAGGACGTGCCGTGCGCAATCAGCGCGTCACGCTCCATCTCTCCGAAACGAATACCACCCGCACGCTTACGACCCTTGACGGGCTGGCGCGTGAGAGGGTCGACGGGTCCGGTCGAACGAGCCTGGTACTTGTCGTTGACCTGGTGACGGAGACGCTGGTACGCACAGGGGGCCAGGAAGATGTCGGCCCGCATCTCCTCACCCGTGACACCAGAGTACATCGGCTCGTTGCCGTGGTAGTTGTACCCGGCCTTGCGGAGCTGCTCGCCGAAGAACTCGACGGGGCCCTCGGCGTCCGAGAACTTGAACGGCGTTGCGTCCTGGCACTGTCCGTGCACGGCACCCGCCTTGGCGGCAAGCATCTCGACGAACATTCCGATCGTCATACGCGAAGGGAACGCGTGCGGGTTGATGATGACGTCGGGGCGCATGCCGGACTCGGAGAACGGCATGTCGATGTCCTTGAACTTGACGGAACAGACACCCTTCTGTCCGTGACGGGACGAGAACTTGTCTCCGATCACGGGCGAACGCGGGATACGCAGCTTGATGTGGATCTTCTGCAGCTCCGAGTCGCCGAGGTCAGAACCGAGTACACGGACCTCGTCAATGTACGCCGTCTCGTCGCCCTTGTACTTGTGCACCTTGGTGCGGCCGGTCGTGTCGTCGATGTACGCGCAGAGCGGGTCGCCGCTCTTGACGCGCGTGCCGAGCTGCGGCAGACCGTCCTGGTCCAGGAACTGGCGCCACGGCGAGTCGGGCTTGACGTCGCGTCCGAGGCCGAAGTGCAGCGTCGGCGCGGCCGTGCGCGACCGCTGCGCGTCCTTCAGGTCGAAGATGTCCGCCTTGTACACCGTACCGTAGCCGAAACCGCGCTCGTGCGAAGACTTGTTCAGAATCATCGCGTCCTCCATGTCGTAACCCGTGTACGAGATGACGGCGAGGATGGCGTTCGTCGCGTTCGGGAAGTCATCGAAGCCGTAGTCGTTGTGCAACGACGGGCGCACAATCGGCGTCTGCGGGTTCTGGATGCGGTAGAACTTGTTGTCCGTGCGGTGCTGCAGGGCAGTGGACGGCGTTCCCATCGTCTGCTTACCCATCTGGCACTGGTACATGTTACGCGGCGACTGGTTGAAGTCGGAGAACGGCGTGAGGTTGGCGAGAACGGAAAGCATCGACGTCGGGTCGAGCTCGACGTGCGTGCTGACACCCTTCTCGACCTCCTCGGGCTTGATCGCGATGTCCATGTAGACCTGCTCGAACGTGCCGACGTGGTCCATCTTGTCGTTCTCGAGGTAGGTGACGGGGCGCATCATGCGCGAGCGCGAGCCGAACAGGTAGAGACCGGGGTACTGTCCTCCCTTGGTGACGGGGACGTAACCGACCTCAAGGTCGAGCGGGACGCGGGCGTCGCCCTCGGTCTTGAGCTTGCGGAGCAGGTCAGCGAGCTCCTTGGCCTTGGCCGGGGAGGCCCAACCGATGACGCGGCCGTCGAGCTGGACGACGACGTTGGTCCTTCCGTCGATGCCAGAGGCGAAGACCTGGGTCATGCCGTGGGCGGACAGGAGCTGGGGAATCTTGCTCGTGTCGAGCGGCTTGACGACGATCTGGCAAGTGTGCGAAAGATGGTTGAGAAGACCACAGGGCGATCCGTCGGGCGTGTGGACGGGGCAGAGGAAACCCCACGACTCGGGAAGCAGCTTACGAACGGCTGTCGTCTTGAGCTCAGCGAAGAACGCTCCACGATGGATACAGCGGAAGTGAGAAAGGTATCGGTAGAAGTTGAGCTTCTCGGCGACGACGGTGAAACCAGACGTCTGCTGCAGGTCGAGACCAGTCGGGGAGACGAGGTTACCCGTGGCGAGGAAGTAGGACAGCTTGGAGCCGACGTCGAAGTTGACCTTGGTCAGGACGGACGGGAAGTACTTGGGGTCGTCGAAGCTCTTGGCGCGGCCCTGGCGCATGTCCATGTTGATCTGGGCCTTGACGGCGTTGAGCGACTCGTCGAAGCGCTCCTTGATGATCATGGCGTAGAGGAAACCGGGGAGAAGGACCTCGTGGTGCTGAGGCGAATCGGGGTTGTCGGGGCACGACGTGCCGGCGACCATCGAGTAGAGCTTTCGGAGCATGAAGAGGAGCATGCGGAACTTCTCGCGCGGCTGCGGCAGGTGAACGAGGACGACCTTCTTAAGGAGGTAGCTTCCGACCTGCACGTTGGTCCAGTCGTCCGGGCAGTTCATAACGACACGGAACTTGTCGCCGAGGTAGTCGAGGCACTGCGTGCCAGTCTGCAGGTTCCAGCTCTTCTGGCCACGGAGCAGAAGCTCGACACGGTCCGTCAGGAAAGTGTTGTCGTACTCGCCCTGAACGAGGCCCTCGAAGATCTCGAGGTCGCTGGCGTCGACGAGCGCCTTGAGGATGAGCACGAGGGGAATCATGTACTCGACCTTGCGCCAGGCGAAACGGAGCGTCGCTCCACCGTTCGACAGGTAGTGGATCGTGTTCGTGCACGCGCTCTGGTCCGGACGGACACAGCGGATCTGGCATCCGTACGCGGTGTACGAAACACCACGCTTCGCGAAGGAGGGGCGGTAAAGGTTGATAGGGTGGTGACGGCGGGGAAGAATGAGGTAACGGACGAGCTTCTCGTTACCGTTGATGATGAAGTAGCCTCCCCAAGACGAAGACTCCTCTCCGTGCTTGACGAGCTCAGCGGCGGGCATTCCACGGATGTTGCAGCGGGCAGACTTGACCATGATGGGCAGCATACCGCACTCGCGAACCTCCTCGGATTCCCTCGTCGTTCCATCGGCAGTCGTGACCTTCCACTTGATGGTAACAGTCAGGCGGGAGCGGTAGGTCGTGAGACGCTCACGCGCTTCGGAGGGGAAGATGCGGCGCTCGACGGCCGTCTTGTCCCTGTCGGACACAAGAGGCTTACCGAGAGCAACCTGGGATATCCGGTCTGAGGAGTGTCAGTCACCAGCCCATCTCCCACTCCACACAAACAACAAACGCACAAGTGATCTTGTTGCCGTACGGCATGCCCTCTTCCGACTTTCCATCGAAGATGACCTTCTCTCCGATATACTGCACACCGAGCTGCAGCAGGCCCGGCTGGCCGTCGTCGCCCTCCGTCAGAGCGTCGAAGCTCTCGATGTGGGGGCGCACCAGCTCCTCGTGCGTCGCATAGTCGGGGCCGTTGGGGTTGGGGTGGCGGAACGCGCGCTCGCGGGTGAGCGTGCGGAACGTCGACTTGTCGGGGTACTTGGAAGACGTCGCCTTGGAGGGCGACAGCGGGTCGAACGTCATGGTTGGATGATGGTCAAGACGACCGTAGCGACGACCACCAGGATGAGGATTTCTTGAGGCTGAGATCCATGACACAAGCGTGAAGATTTCAGTCCACCACGGAAATTTTGGTTCCGCCATGGTTCCTGACCGGCTCAGACCACGTGGCCGATTTTTGGCTGAGCTCATCATTGAGGCGATCTGTGCAACGCTTACGAGGCAGGCATGCATGAGGAGGTCGAGTTTTATAAGCATTGTACACAGCTGGTAGACGTTTGAAGATGCGTGTGTTTCCAGCAGCTTGTCATTGGCGTAGCTTGGTGCGTCCACCGTTTAGAGCCAACGGGCTACAAAGCCTTTTGGCCATGCCACAATGGCTTCCTCATCGCAGGGTGATGCGTTGTTGAGGAGCGCGCAGCATGTGCACACCACCAGGTGCCAGTTATAACAAACACAAGAGCCCCAAGAGCATGTAGCAAGTGTGGGCTATGGGCTGCGGCAAGATCATCTTCTACTCATGGGCGCCATGCCTCGTGCCTGAAGACGAGCGTGGTGGTCGAGGTAAGTTGTAATGGCGAGGCAGCTGACGCGCAGGCCTCTGCGAGATCATGTTCGACCGTCCCCGCCGCAAGTGGCAGTGCCGGTTCTGCAGCAGTGTATACCACCGCGACGATCTGGAGCTCTTCTCGTCCGAGAGGCTGCCGCGGCGCAGCCCAGAGAAGTCTCCGCCAAGTCCTCGCAGTCCGCCCAAGCGCGTCGCTGCGAGTCGTTTTGGCGATTGTTAGCAGTGTCTCAGTCTGCTCAGTACTGCAATGCGAAATCTATTCATGATTGGCAAGTTTTATGGGGACATAAATGTAATAAACTAAGTAAAGGTGATTGTACAACAAAGAAACTCCTACGCAACTACCTGATCGCCATCATCGTCTAGCCCGAGCACATGACACAGGCGTCCTTGTTGTCGATGGAGCACTGGAGAGCGGCAGCGGCACGCTCGTCGGCGCGGCGCTTGGCCTCCTCGTAAGAGACCTCCTCGTTCTCCGAGGGGTTCGGCGACTCGCTGCCGCCACGAGCGCGCGAAGCGGCGGTGACAGCGGGGTGAACCTGCGAGGGAGCGGTCGTCTCGATCTTGATCTTGCGCATGGGCTCGGTGATGTCGTTGACCGAAGGAGCGGGCTTGGAAGCCGTGTTCCTCGACGACGGGCGGCTGCCCTGCGACTCGTTGGCCTTGGCCTGCTTGAGCGTCTTGGCGTCGATCGTGAACTGGATGGCGTTGGCAGCAGGACGGGTGCGGAGGTAGTAGGCACCGGTCTTGAGACCGCGCTTCCAGCCGTAGAAGTGCATCGAGGTGAGCTGCGAGAACGAGGGGTTCGCGAGGTGGATGTTGAGCGACTGCGACTGGTCGATGAACGCTCCACGGTCGGCAGCGAGGTCGATAACCGCCTTCTGCGAGATCTCCCAGACAGTCTTGTAGATGGCCTTGATGTCATCGGGGATGTTGGGGATGTGCTGAATGGAGCCGCCGGAAGCGATGATGAGGTTCTTCATCTCCTCGTCCCAGATGCCGAGGTTGATCAAGTCGCGCAGGAGCCAGGGGCATACGACCGCGAAGTCACCAGACAGGACACGGCGCGAGTAAAGCATCGAGGTGTAGGGCTCGAAGCACTCGTTCCAGCCGAGGATCTGCGAGGTGGAGGCAGTGGGCATGGGAGCAACAAGGAGCGAGTTGCGGACACCGTGCTGGCCAATGTTGGCGCGGAGCTCAGTCCAGTCCCAGAGGTCGGTGGGCTCAACGCCCCAGAGGTCGGGCTGGATCTTGCCCTGCGACATGGGCGAACCCTCATACGAGGGGTACTTGCCGAGCTTCTGGGCCATCTCGCACGAAGCCTCGAGGGCAGCGTGGTAGATGGTCTCGAAGATCTGGAGGTTGAGCTGGCGAGCCTCACGCGAGTCGAAGGGCATGCGGAGGGCCATGAAGGTGTCGGCGAGACCCTGGACACCGAGACCGACGGGGCGGTGGCGCATGTTCGAGTTGCGCGCCTCGGGGACGGGGTAGTAGTTGCGAGTGATGACCTGGTCAAGGTTGCGGGTGACGACCTTGGTGATCTCGTGCAGCTTCTTGAAGTCGTAGGTCTTGGTCTCGAAGTTGACGAAGGCAGGGAGGGCGATCGAGGCAAGGTTGCACACGGCAACCTCATCGGGAGACGAGTACTCAATGATCTCAGTGCAGAGGTTGGACGACTTGATGGTGCCGAGGTGCTGCTGGTTGGACTTGCGGTTCGCAGCGTCCTTGTAGAGCATGAAGGGACCACCGGTCTCGGTCTGAGCCTCAAGGATGGCGAACCAGAGCTTCTGAGCCTTGATAGTCTTGCGACCCTTGCCGGCACGCTCGTAGCTCTCGTACAGCTTCTCGAACTCCTCAGAGTGGACGTCGGCGAGGCCAGGGCACTCGGCCGGGCACATGAGGGTCCAGTCGCCGTCGGACTCGACACGCTTCATGAAGAGGTCGGAGATCCAGAGGGCGTAGAAGAGGTCACGGGCACGAACCTCCTCCTTTCCGTGGTTCTTACGGAGGTCGAGGAAGTCGAAGATGTCGGCGTGCCAGGGCTCAAGATAGATAGCGAAGGCACCCGGGCGCTTGTTGCCACCCTGGTCGACGTAACGAGCAGTAGCGTCGTAGGCACGGAGCATGGGGACGATACCGTTCGAGTAGCCGTTGGTTCCGGCAATGTACGAGCCCTTGGCACGGATGTTGTGGATGTGGAGACCGATACCACCGGCAGTCTTGGAGATCTGGGCACAGGTCTTGAGAGTGTCGTAGATGCCGTCGATCGAGTCCTCCTTCATGGCGACAAGGAAGCAAGACGACATCTGGGCGTGGGGAGTACCCGAGTTGAAGAGAGTGGGCGAGGCGTGGGTGAAGTAGCGCTCGCTCATAAGGTTGTAGGTCTCAATGACCTTCTCAATGTCGTCACCGTGGATACCAACGGAGACACGCATGAGCATGTGCTGGGGGCGCTCAGCGATCTTGCCGTCGATGCGGAGGAGGTAGGAGCGCTCGAGCGTCTTGAAGCCGAAGTAGTTGTAGGCAAAGTCGCGGTCGTAGATGATCGCGGCGTCAAGAGCCTCCTTGTTCTTGGAGACGATGTTGTAGACCTCCTCAGAGACCATGGGGGCGTGCTTGCCAGTCTTGGGGTTGTGCCACTGGTACAGGTCCTCAATCACCTGGGAGAACTGCTTCTTGGTCTCCTTGTGCAGGTTCGAGATAGCGATACGCGCAGCAAGGATGGCCCAGTCAGGGTGCATCGGGGAGAGCGCGGCAGCGGTCTCAGCAGCAAGGTTGTCGAGTTCGACAGTGGTCTGAAAGGGGTCAGCTCTAGGGTCCGGTGGCGGGCCAAGGGGCGTGGCACTCACAATGTAAGGGTGGATACCCTGGACGACTTTTTGCGTGATGATCGCGGGCTCGACAAAGTTAGTGTCGAGACCGTACGACAGCTTGTTGATACGGGCGGTGACCTGGATGTTAGCCGGCTGTTATCTTTAGAGCGTGTTGGTAATGCGTACCTTGTCGAACGCGACTGGAATTGTCAGCATGGGCCCTTCTCATTTGACGCGTCAGACGCGTCGCGGAAAACTCACCAGGCTCCTTGCGGCCGTCACGCTTGTAGATCCACATAACCATGCTGGGCAGAGGCAATGAGGAACACGTCAGATGAAGGTAGAAGTGGTGCTCTTCAGAGCTGGTCGAAAACTGTGCGGCGCGTCAGCCTGGATACGCGCGAATCGTCTAGGCCACCACCGATGGCGACGGCGGAGATTTGGTGACACTTACCTGTTACAGCCCGCTGAACAAGATGATGGGACAAGCAGTGGGTAGAGGACGGAACAGCAATGCTACCAGTGCTTGGGAGTGCTCTGGACTGGCTGGTGACTGTTGTTGATGGGAGATGAGGCAAGATGAAGAAACGGTGCGAGAGGGGCTCATGAACCTTGGACACCAAAGACGCGTCTGAGTCAGCCCTTTAATGACGTGGTTCTGATAAGGCGATGTTTGTGCCGTTGTTTATGCTGCTTTTGTGCCACATATGTGAGTGGCACTTTTAAGGAAGACACTTTGACGCGCCTTCTTTCGACAAAAATCAATGTAATTTGGCCCCGACGCGTCGCGGCGTCAGACTCGGCGGACCGTGTACATGGCAGTACATGATTTGATCTGATCCCTTTCGCGTCGCGCGCCTCTCCTCCACTCTCATTCAGCCAGCCACTCAGGTCTGTCAAAGGCAATTCCGACCAATGCATGTCATCATAGGCCCACCTCTTAGCCTCTAGCCGCGCGGGTTCTGCCCACTCCCCTGAGCATAGCTAACACAGCCTGCACAGCTCAATCGTGGGGCGACTGCGTCCGTCGTCATGTTCCCAGGCGACTCAGGATGATCAAGAGTAACGCGTGATGCTGACTGAGCCACCCATGTCAAGTTTGTCATGTTGGCGGACGCGACGCGTCGAGATCATCAATGTCGGGCGAGGCTAGTTGCTCAGACAATGCTACGGTGCTGCTCAGTGTACGTTACCAGTCGCTCATAGCGTGTTCCACCATGGACGACTGCTGTTGTGAGCCGTCCAGCTGTGTGTCGAGCTGTGTTTCTCCCTCTTGTCAAGACAAACGCAGGGGCTCAGGCCACCAGACCCAGACTGTCGGCGGCTCGGGTCCAGTGTGTCCTCACATCACTTTAGGTTATCTGATAAGACGGTCCAGATCTGGCCCCAATCTCTTCGGCCGAAACGTCTGTCCAGCGTGTGCGTACACATGAACTAACGTATGAGGCGCATGCCTCGTGGCTGTGCTTGCGCCTGCTCAAGAGACAGATCTGGGCCCGCCATCTTATCTGATAGGGTGGTGAGCTATCACTTCGGAGCATATCGACTGACTCTTCCCTGGGCCATCAGTTGTCACTTGTGATGCTTCCACATGCATTTGAGCGACATCAGCACTTTCAGTCTACCGCATCCCTGCCGCTGTGTGCTATTGACCAAAGAGGTCTTATAGGCTCTACCACTTCGCGAGTTCACTCATCATCATCCAACTGTGTCTCACAACCTCTACTCTGCGTGCTGCGGTGGTGTTCAGGCTTGTCGATATTGTGATGCTCTATGCCGTAGACGGAGACTACAGCTGTGGACCACAGCTGATGCTGTTCAGAGGTGGAATCGGGGCATCGTGCCGCACTAGCTCAACTGCCACTGTCGCCGCAAGGTGCCTCCCGCTAAACGCTTCTTACGGTTTGTATTGTGGGCTCAAGTGAGTGACTCTGTACATGCTCATCCTTTAGTACTAACTCTGCACTCATGTGGAAGAGTGCTTATACAGCTCCTAATCGCCATATCTGGCCATGGTGTCGCCACCCAGCATCATCGCTTGGTTTTACCGCCTCATTCCTCGTTGCGTGGTGGAGGTCCATCGGCTTGCGCCGAAGTCGCCGAGGTGACAGACACATACCCACGGCATGGTTCTCCCATCCCACCAGCTGCTTTCGCTATCGTACACTCTCCCATCACCGTCTCGCTGATCAATATGCCTGCCATTCCTCCCGGATCTAAGGTCCTCGTTACCGGCGCCTCTGGCTACATCGCCGCGTGAGTAATGGAGGTGAGGTTGCTGTCATAACTGACGTCAGTCACACGGTCAAGGCCTTCCTCGATGCTGGCTTCCCCGTCCGCGGCACCGTCCGTTCCAAGGAGAAGGGCGAGTACCTCTCCAAGCTCTTCAAGGACTCCAAGACACCCTTCGAATACGCCGTCGTCGAGGACATCGCTACCGTGAGTGGATGAAAGCTGGGAAGAGATGAAGGCGTCTAGTTGTCTTCCTCGTGGCCTTCCCCGCTACCATGCCTGCAGTCGCTGACCTCAGCCTGGCGCCTTCGACGATGCTGTCAAGGGTGTTGTTGGTGTTGCTCACACGGCCTCTCCATTCCACTTCCGTGCCGACGACCCCAACGAGCTCATCACCCCGGCTGTTCAGGGTACTCTCGGCGTCATCGAGAGCCTGAAGAAGAACAAGTGAGTTCCCTGTGTGATGTTGAGGAACTGACGGAAGCCCCGATGCCAAGCGTGTCGTGATTACGAGCTCTGTTGCTGCCGTTGTCGACGACAGCATTCCTAAGCCCCACCGGTAAGTTGTTAGCAGCTACTCGAACTGACAGACCAGCTTTGACGAGAACAGTGAGGATCAAGGCTAACCATTGGAATCCTCGCGTCAGACTGACATCAGACTGGAACCAGTTCTCCCTGGACCAGGTCAAGGAGAAGGGTCGCGACTCTGCCGCCGGTGACAAGTACCGAGGTAAGCTAACCGGAGGGTGGATTTATCTAACACCCAGCGAGTAAGACGCTTGCCGAGAAGGCGTTCTGGCAGTTCATCGAGGAGCACAAGCCTTCCTTTGATGGCGCCACGATCAACCCCCCTCTGGTGAGTTGTTCTCGGCTGTCACAAAGCTCACATCAGGTTCTCGGCCCTCTTATCCAGGACGTCAAGAGCCCCAAGGACGTCAACGAGAGCGCCTGTAAGAGCTGACCGCCCCCCGTAAGCTGACAAGCAGCCAACATCCTGAACTGGTTCACCGGAAACAAGACCGAAGCCGACATTCCTGACAAGGCTGTCTTCAACTGGGTTGATGTTCGTGATGGTGAGCATATTTACCCGAGATAGCGCTGACGGCAGTGGCTCAAGCGCACGTTCGCGCACTGACTGTTCCCGAGGCTGGCGGCAACCGGTTCATCACTGCCAACGGCATCACTTCGCCGAACGACTGGGTCCTCGTAAGTCACCCGTTTATACGACACCAGCACACGACACGCTAACGCACCCCAGACGTTTGCGAAGCACTTCCCTGACCGCAAGTCGTACCCCAAGGGTGACGCCTCGAAGCGCGATGAGATCAACTCGCACGCCAACATCTTCGACGGCTCGAAGGCGAAGAAAGTGCTCGGCCTTGACTACATCGACCTTGACAAGTCGGTGTACGACACGACCCAGAGTCTGATTGACCGCCTGAACGTCTAAGGCTTGTACTCTGTAGCTTGGGAACACCTTCGGCAGGAACGGGCGGAGCAGCGGGCCAGGCCCGGCTCAAGAGCAAGATCCGCTCCCGTGCCACGGACTGCCAAGCGGGTTGGTAATAATGATAAAACTAGTCACGAACAGGCTAGGCCGTGCAGCACTAGGCTGACCAGGCTTTTGTGACTATGTAAAAGTGTAGCCGAACATGCAGAGAATGTCGTATCAGCACGGCTAGCTCAAAGGACGAAAGGCTGTTGAGGCGCCGATGATTGGTGTCGGGGTAATACTACCCGCATTAGTGCTATGAGGTAAATAACATTAGAAGATGGCCTAAGTTGAACTAGGAATCGCCGTATACACCCTTGCGGCGGAGTCTATTTGCGGCCCACGTTCGTTCCGACATTGGACAGTCACTCGGCTTGCAGGAGTCTGAACTTGCTCACCTGACCGATCGCCCAACCCTTCATCACCCACCGCACCCAGCCAGCCAGCCAAACAGCCAGCCCAGCCTACGCCGTTCTCCAAGCGACCTCAACTCAGGTCCCAATCGACAACTATCCACAATTCACCTCTCCACTCTTTTCTCTCTACACAGAGCTCTCGCGTGATCTCGTCCTTTGTCAAGATAAAGGACCGCCAGACTCTCCGGACTGGCGCGCGCGACGTTTCAACCACATTCCCTCCACCTCCCGTAGCCCACCCTGCTGCCCAATCTTTCTCGCTTTCTTGGTAACTGGCACAGGCTCGGCGACAGACCAGTCCGTCTCAACGAAGACCTCAGAGACGGTATCCCTCTTATCCCGCTTGGCGAGCTTCCCTATCTCTCCAACGACGGTGACCAAGCAGCAGCTCATCACGAATCTTGGGTCTGGCACAGCGACAGGCTCGCGCAGACAGGCGACAGAATGAAGTTTGGGTGAGTAGACGTGCTCTAACACTTTGGAAACAACGTGCTGACTCTGACCAGTACTCTCCTCGAGCTCAACTCGAACGTTGAGTGGTGGGACCACTATGTCGAGTGAGTCCACGCGGCGCCAAGCTTTCTGCGGCCCGCAGTTGCGGCAACCATCCTGACCCTCACAGTTACGACCAACTGAAGAAGCTCTTCCCCTCCGTCCCCCTTGACCCCGACTACCTCGCAACCCAGCAGCATGGTGAGCAGGGCTCGCTGCTCCCGACCAGCCGGCCGCCGAAGAAGTTCGCTACGCCGGATGAGTTCCGCGCCGCCCTCGACCGGGAGCGGAACAAGGTCGCGACCTTCTACGAGCAGAAGCTCGAGGAGCTGCGCCAACAGGAAGCCGACCTCGAGGCCGAGGTGCGCCAGATCGAGGACCGCGAGTTCCACGGCGACAACGTGATATACGAGGAGGGCGAGTGGGACGCGAACGAACGCGATCCCTTGACGAGCAGCCAGGTCAGCGGCGGATCGCCGACCAACAGCGTGCACCGCCCCGGCAACCGGAAACGCGGATCAATCTTCGGGCGCCTCCCAGGGATGGGACGAGCGAGCGTTAGCGGCGACCACGCCGACATCTTCCAGAGCACGCTGCCTGCGCCGGTCCGCACGAGGGAGAGCCGCCAGCGAAGCCGGTCGATCGCGTATGACGAGGAGATGTCGCCGGGCACGCGGACCAAGCTGCTGCCGCCCACTCGCGGCCGTGCGCTGTCTGAGGTGTCGAGCGCGGATGATCCGCGCCGGCAATCGTTCAGCACGCTGTCGTCGGCCGGCAACTGGCGCCAGTCGCTGTCTATCCACGGCCACAACCTCGGCCTCGTTCCGATGGACCCAAGCGCGTACCCGGAGTGGCTCAAGGAGGAGGTTGCGCGTGACGAGGAGGCTATCGGCCTCGCGCCCGGCGACTTCTACAACTGGACCGGAAACGCCGACTACGCTACCGTGCTGCGTATCGGGTTCAAGAAGCGCATTTCGGCGCTCTGGCTCGACCTGTACGCACTGAAGCAGTACGTCGACCTGAACTTCACCGCGTTCGAGAAGATCCTGAAGAAGTACGACAAGAACACGAACAACAAGCTGAAGAAGGAGTACATCCAGGAGAAGGTGCTCACGACGTACCCCTGGACGGACGAGGCGAAGCGCGAGCTCGACCTGCTCCTGAACCGGACGCTGTTCCTGTACCGCCGTGTCGTCGTGGCTGGCGACGAGGAGCTCGCGAAGGAGCAGCTGCGTGCCCAGCTGCGTGAGCGCATCGTCGTCGACCGCGAGACGGTGTGGAGCCAGATGGTCTCCGACCGCCGAGGACAGGGCATCTTCCGCTCCGTCGAGCCGGACGAGCAGCTGCCCGCGTTCGAGCAGACGCCGCGCGGGATCAAGACGCCGTGCGGCCGCATCCGGCTGCCGAAGTGGCTCTCGTCGCGCGGCCTCATCTTCTGCATTGCCGTGTTCGCGCTCGTCGCGACCGTGATCCTGCAGCCGATGGACCGTGTCGAGGAGTCGAACTGCCTCGCGCTCCTGCTCTTCTGTACGATCCTGTGGGCGTCCGAGGCGATCCCGCTCTTCGTCACGAGTCTGGCGGTGCCGTTCCTCGTCGTCGTGCTCCGTGTCCTGCGCTCCGATGACGGGGAGGACAAGCGCCTCCCGGCCTCGGACGCAACGAAGTACATCTTCAGCCAGATGTTCAGCCCGACGATCATGCTCCTCATCGGTGGTTTCACGATTGCCGCCGGCCTCTCGCGCACGCGCATCGACCACATGACGGCGTCCCGCGTCCTGACCGCGGCGGGCAGCAACCCGTCCTTCGTGCTGCTCGTGCTCATGTTCGTCGCCTGCTTCGCGTCGATGTGGATCTCGAACGTCGCGGCCCCGACGCTGTGTTACGCGCTCGTGCGCCCGATCCTCGACGAGCTCCCGCCCAAGAGCGTGTTCAGCAAGTGTCTCATCATCGCTATCGCGCTGGCCTCGAACATTGGCGGACAGGCGTCCCCGATCTCGTCTCCGCAGAACCTGATCGCGCTCGGCGCCATGGTCCCGGAGCTCAGCTGGCTGCAGTGGTTCGCCATCTCTCTGCCCGTGGGAACGGCGAGCATCCTCGCAATCTGGGCCTTCCTGCACCTGAACTACAAGTGGGAGCCGGAGCTGCGCATCCCGCGCATGCGCAAGAACACGGACCACATGACGATGAAGCACTACTTCGTGCTGACGGTGACGCTGTTCACGATCGCGCTGTGGTGTGTCGAGAAGAGCGTCGAGAGCTCGGTCGGCGACATAGGCATCATCGCCATCATTCCCCTCATCGCCTTCTTCGGAACCGGCATCCTGAGGAAGGAGGACTTCCACGACTTCCAGTGGCCCATCGTCTTCCTCGCCATGGGCGGCGTCGCGCTCGGCAAGGCTGTGCTCTCCTCGGGCCTCCTCGAGAGCATGGACAAGTACCTCGAGCGCATGGTCGAGGGCATGGGGCTGTATTCCATTCTCGTCGTGTTCTGCGCCATCGCGCTCGTCATCGCCACCTTCATCAGCCACACTATTGCTGCCGTTCTCCTTGTCCCGATCGCGACCCGCATCGGCGAGAACCTCGCCGAACCCCACCCCCGCCTCCTCATCATGGCTACGGCGCTTATCTGCTCGGCGGGCATGGGTCTCCCCGTGTCCGGATTCCCGAACATGACCGCCATCACGCAGGAGAACAAGCTGGGACACCGATTCATCAACGCGAACGACTTCCTCAAGAACGGTGTCCCCGCATCCGTCCTGGCGGCGTTCATGATCGTCACGCTTGGATACGCCATTATGCGTGCTCTTGGCATGTAGTCGCCCCAATTGTCCTGTGGCGGTGAGATCGTTTAGAGAGGAGAGGAGAGCACGGAGGTGTCAGAGAGTGCATTTCGTCAAGTTAGAGACCCCAGCGAGAGCGAGAGGGGGTGAGATTCCGAGATATCATGTCATGCCATCTATGCAAACTCTATGTCAAATCGACGGCCGCGCCGCTCAGCATGACCCACGTCTCGAGCCATGTCTGCCCATTCACAGCCACGAGCTCGCCGACAGCCTCGCCCACATGACAAGGGTGCACGCTCCAGCATCCCTGCCCCGTGACTGGGTGCTCGGCGAACTGGAGTAGGGGGAAGGTCTGGTCTGAGGGGAGGTAAACCGCGTCCTGCGTTATCGTAGGTGCGGGGTCGTTGCTGCTAGCGTCGGTGGGAGAGGGAGTCGGTAAGGAGAGCAGGGGGACGAGCTCGTTAAGCTGTAGTGGTGCTCCGGCTGTGTGTCAGCTGGTGACAGAAAGCTCCTGGCAGCTCACCCTCGTCCCAAGCGCGGATGTAGAGCTGCGGCACGGCGTACGTCGGGCTTCTGACTACGGTGTACTCGGTGTGCACTCGCTTCGTTCTCGGTTGTTGCACTGCCGCTGCGTCTTCCTCCTCCTCGAGGCCTTCTCCTTCACCCTGCGGTCCCGACTCTCCAGGACCAGAAGGAACGGGGAGAACATGGGTCGAGGATTTGACGAGGTATCCGATGGAGGTGTACTTCCGTCAGCTCCGGAGCGATATTGATAGCTCACCTGCTCGTGTCAGTTGCGCCCTAGGAATGACCAGCTGGAAATACCTGTCATCAGCTCGTCCAGTGGGTTGCTAAGCTGACCTGTTCGTGTTAGCTTGCCCTGCGAACGGTAGCTAGATGTGCCTGTTGTCAGCTCTCAGTAAGGGGGCAGCTAGACGTTCTCGGTCACCGCTGAACATACCTGTCATCAGCTCTGCCAGACGAGACGCACTAGCCCACCTGGTCGCGTCAGCTGAGCATCAGGGACCGAGTTGGACGTACCTGTCGTCAGCTATCGCGGATCACCGCATCAGGCAAGCTGGAGGTGAGCTAAAAGCGCCAGGTTGCTAGCTCACAAGGCAGCGAAGCGGTGACTGAATCATCAGCTCAACGGCGATCCTTACAGCTCACCACTTCAGCGTCACCCCTCAACCTCCCACCTCAAAGCAATCAAACTGCCTTGCCAGTTCAGCTTTCATACCTGCGGTCAGCTCATGACCCGAAAAGAGCGGCCAGACCACAGCCACTGCGCTGAGGAGGCATGACGCACCTGACCGTAAGCTACACCAATTTACTATAAGCTCACCTTTGTTCTGTGTTCTCGCCACTCCCATCCGAGATAAGCCCTCTGTCGCGGTAGCTGCGGTTCGAAGTCGGCGTACTTCTTGAGGAAGGCGGCGCAGGCGTCGTTGAACGCCGCCTCGGTTGGAAACGGCTGCTCCATTAGTGGTACAAGCTGAAGAAGAGAACAACTGCTGGCGAAAGAGATGAGAGTAGAGTGAAGAAGGAAGAACAGTAGAAAGGGAAGGACATAGCACAGTGATCGGCGGCATGACGTTTCGCGGATGAATCTCGGAAATACTTGTTTATGCTCAGCACAGTGAGGAAACGCAACCTCACAGCATCTCGCATACCACAGAACTCTCCAGCTGGCCATGGGAGCACACACATCTGCATATCTATGGAACGAGATGGGCTACCTGATCTGCTCTGTATCACTGTATCTACTAGTCTACAACACCTGCGTTCGGTTCAGTCTCCGCTCACACAACTGGCCCTTCATCTAATCCTTCGGCTCAGGCTCCACACCGACCCAACGGCGCTTTCCATCGGGGTCCTCGACGTACGCGCCTCCATCCTCAGCCCAGCTCTTCATTACGTGGGCGATCTCCTTCTCGGCGTCCTGCAGATCCTCGATCTCAGCCGGCGTCAGCTCGTGCTGCGGCACACGGAGCACCATGAAGTCGCGCGCCGGCACCGCCAGCTTCAGGTACTTCTTGTGCTCGCCGTTGGCGCCGTTCTCGACGTCCGAGATGTCCACACCGTTGATGCTTCCGGGGCGGCTAACGCCGTTCTCGGACGCAGCTCCACCGCTGAGCTCGGCTTCGCACTCGGGCCTGTTCCACTCCATGGAGACCTGATTCGCCAGCGACTGCATAATCAAGCGCAGGTGCAGCTCCGAGCTGTTTAGTGGACCGGGAGGGACGTTGCCCGCGTGCGCGTCAGCCGCTGTTGTCGGGTAAGGGAACTGCGATGTCGGACCAAGCAAAGATGGGTACGGGTCGTTCGACAGGTAGTGCGGAGACGGGAACCTGCTTGTCAGCTCACGGTACTGCAGAGGTAGCTGAAGACTTACATTGCCGAGAAGTGGTTGACGGCGACGCGGCGCGCATTGATCCTCGCGGCAAACTTGCCGACATCCTCTGGGGTCGCGTGTCCGCGCGAGTTGGCCTTCTCCTTGACCTGGCGCTTCTTGTCCTCGAACTCGTCCTGGCGCTGCACCTTCTCCTCGTCCGTGCAATTCTTCCCGTGGAAGATCCACGGCTCACGCGTGACGCCGCGGTCCTTGGCCGCACGCTCGAACTGCTTGTCGCGTTTCCGCTCCAGGCTTTGCTCCAGCTGCGATGCGCGCACCTTCCGGCCCTTCTCGCCCTTGCCTACACTCTCCGGGATCGCCGCGTTCGTGCACTCGTGCACTAGCAGCGAGGCGTCGGCGCACATCCGCTCGAACACCTTATTCGGCGTGCCGCCTGAGCAGTCACCGAAGATGACGATTTTCCGCCCAGGCTCACCCGTCGGCTCAGGCGGGTACAGCACCTCGCCGGACGGCAGCTTGTACGGTGGCGGCGTGGGGAGGCTGTTCAGGTGTGACAGGATCGAGAACGGGTGCTTCACCGGCGGGTCGAGCTTCGCCAGCGCCTCCGCATTGGCCTGCAGAATCGGCATGAGCTTTGCTGTGTCCAGAGCATGACGGGGAGCCGGCTCCTGTAACACATATCCGAGTGACGGCACTAGATGTTGTCAGCACTAGTGGTCGCGTGACGTGATAACACCGATAACACTCACCTCGGTGTCGCAGTGGGCCAGCTGAAACGCTCCATCCCTTGACACCCTTGTGGCCACTCTCGTCGATGAAATGAGGCCACACGCCGTCCTGGTTGGGATAGAGGTCACGGCCGACAGCCTCGTTGATGTGGAGCTCGGCTTCCTTGCAGCCAATGCTAGGCTCCTCTCCATGCTGAATGAACTCATGCACAGCGTACACTCCCGCCAGCGTGATCTTGGTCAGGTTCAGCTGGTTTCGGATGAAAGAGCGTAACCCAGCCGGTCCATAGATGTTGAGGTCGGGCTACGATGATGTCAGCTCGTGACGCGTGCCGTACAACCACATACCTTCTTGTGCAGACCCGCCTCTCGTAGCCGCTGCAGACCCTGCTCCGTCTGGCCCACGCCACTCATGATGACCGCCATGATGGCGACGATGCCCAGGACATGGTCAGCATGCATGTGAGTGATGAAGATGCGCGAGATGTTGCCCATGCGCAGGTTGGACTGATGGAGTCGGTTGTTGGTCCCATCGGCTGTATCGAAAACTACGACGGTCAGAAAGGACGGCGGCGATCACTGGGTGACTCACTCCAGATGTTGTTTCCGAAATCGACAGCAAGCGAAGAGCATTGTCGACTCTTGACAGGTCCGCCGCCTGTCGTTAGCCAAGACGCGACTTGCTTGTTATTCGCGTAAGCTTACCTGAACAGGTACCAAGCTGTATTGATCGTCAGCAAGGGCTCCGACGGATGAATCGGCAAACTTACGAACTGGACCGACACGGGTGGCGGAGCCTTGTGTCTGTGAAGGCCAGGCGACTGGCACCTCACAGGTTGCCGTGTCGGAAGTGCTAGGTTGTCCGCAAGAGATAGTCTGTCCATGTTGGCACAAGACAGACGATGGGGAAGGGGATGGGGGAACAGCAAAGTTCGGTCGACTCGGGTCATGCTCATGAGCAAGCATCATGAACCCGATAGCCGGGCATGCCGAGCGGAAGCGGAGCCGCGGAGGAGCGCCAGGCACGGGCAATCCATGTCGCGTGGATGTCGCGCGAGCATCTGAACTTAGGCGCGGAAGCTATTCCATGACGTTGAGAATAGGCGCGGAAATTCACCCACCGCAAATTTCAAGTCCTCGACACTGGAGATTTCGACGGCCTGTCACACCTCCGTCCCAAGTTACCTGTCGAGCACATCCACCTCCCCCATCCCGACAACCAGCGCGGACACATCGCCAGGTTAGCTTTTGTTCGCCCCTCTTCGACTTTGCGGAATCGGCTACCGGCTCTCTCACACCAAAAATGTCGGGCTCCCTCACCCACGTCCTCTTCGAGGGCGCCTCTGGTTACTGCCTCTACGAGGTTAACCTGCAGGAGGAGATCGCTGCGCGCTCGAAGCAGCTCCAGGACTCCATCAACGACTACAACACCTTCAACCGCATGGTGTCCCTCGCCTCGTTCCTCCCGTTCACGTCTGCTGCCCAGGCTCTCGAGAACGCCAACGATGTTTCGGAGGGTGTCCTCAACCCCCACCTCAAGTCGCTCCTGACGATGATCATCCCCAGCGAGGGTGCTAAGGGCAACAAGAAGCAGAGCCCTGTCGTTCTCGGTGTTTCTGAGCGTGGTCTTGGTGGTGCTATCCAGGGCGAGCTCGGCATCCCCTGTGACACCTCTGAGCGTGCTCTTGAGCTCATCCGTGGTGTCCGTCTGCACCAGGACAAGTTCCTCGCTAAGGAGGGCCTCGAGAAGGGAGATGTTACCACCGCCCAGCTCGGTCTTGGTCACTCCTACTCTCGTGGAAAGGTCAAGGTTAGTTGATACTGACCTTTTCTACACTTTTCCCAGCCGCTAACCCGTGTCACAGTTCAACGTCAACCGTTCGGACAACATGATCATCCAGGCCATCTCCCTGTCCGACCAGATGGACAAGGACCTTAACACCTTCTCGATGCGCTGCCGCGAGTGGTACGGATGGCACTTCCCCGAGCTCTACAAGCTCGTCCCCGACGCTCACCAGTACGCCAAGCTCGCCGTCCTCATCGGCGACCGTGCTACCCTCACTGAGGACTCGATCCCCGAGATGCAGGAGATCCTCGACGACGACGAGACCCGCGCCCGCAACGTTCTCGACGCCGCCCGTGCCTCCATGGGATCCGACATCTCCGAGGTCGACCTCATGAACATCTCCACCTTCGCTGAGCGCGTCGTCCAGCTCGCTGAGTACCGCCAGTCGCTTCGTCGCTACCTCGTCGAGAAGATGAGCATCGTCGCCCCCAACCTCTCTGCCCTCATTGGCGAGACGATTGCTGCCCGTCTTATCTCGCACGCCGGTTCGCTCACCAACCTCGCCAAGTACCCCGCGTCGACCGTCCAGATTCTCGGTGCCGAGAAGGCTCTCTTCCGTGCCCTGAAGACCAAGGGCAACACGCCCAAGTACGGACTGATCTACCACTCCAGCTTCATCGGCCGTGCCGGACCCAAGCACAAGGGACGCATCTCGCGTTTCCTCGCCAACAAGTGCTCGATCGCGTGCCGCATCGACTGCTTCTCTGACGTCCCTACCTCTAAGTTCGGAGAGGCCCTCCGCAACCAGGTCGAGGAGCGCCTCAACTTCTTCGAGACTGGTGCCCCCGTCTCCAAGAACTCGGACGCCATCAGCAAGGCTCTGAAGGCCATCGCCGAGGACCTCGACGACGAGGACGACGATGAGGACGAGGAGATCGACGATGTCGAGCTCTCCGAGGCTGTCAAGCAGGTCACCGAGGACCAGGAGGAGGCCGCCAAGAACCGCGGACCGATGGACCCCGAGCTGTCCAAGATTGCCGCCGGCGCCACGTCAACGTCGTCCAAGAAGGACAAGAAGGAGAAGAAGGAGAAGTCCAAGGACAAGGAGTCCAAGAAGGAGAAGCGCAAGCGCGAGGACTCTGACGACGAGGACGAGGAGAAGAGGCGGAAGAAGGAGAAGAAGGAGAAGAAGGAAAAGAAGGAGAAGAAGGAGAAGTCTAAGGACAAGAAGGAGAAGAAGGAGAAGAAGTCTAAGAAGTAAGCGTACTGCTCTTAGCTCTTTCTTGCCCATCTCTTCCTCTTCGTCATGGTTCTCTAGGTTTGTCTTCTCTTTCTGTCTGGATATCATCGCATCCTGCGTGGTGGGAGGCGGGGAAGGATGGTCCTCGGGCAGCAGGAGGACGTTCTCCCCGCTCCGGACTGTTGATATCTTGACACTATCTCCCAATAGATCTGAACGCTACCCGACTGTTATCTACCCAAACACAGCGTTCGTCACCCACTCCCCTTCATCATCCATCCAATCCACTCCATACCTCACTCTACCCTACGTGGCTCGTCCATGGTGTACTACTGGCTTCACTTGCTATGCATTCGCATTCCCGGAACCCCCTGCCTGCACTAACTAACCTGCCCTGATGCTTACAACGCTCACTGCGCTCGCATGAGCTCGATCCAGCAAAGTTTCGACGATCGTAAGGGCCAGGCCCCCTGTTCAGGCACGTTGATGTCAGTCAATCTAGCATTTCGTGACGGAATCAAACCCACGCGGCCACGCGCCTGACTTGGCGGCAACATTAGCGTCAACACGGCCAGAACCTGTCAACAACAACATTTCCAAGCAGCCATGGTGAGTGAGAGGAACATAGCGGAACGGCACTGTCGTCGAAGTGAACACAGATCTGAGGTGTTTCTACGGTGCTGTTGCTCCTTTTGAGTGTATTTTCATGCGGCTTTGATGGGGCGCCCCAACGGAGCCAAACAAACGGCGGTTTGGGGAAGGTGACGCGGCGCACGGAGCACTACACTGGCAGCTACCCACGCTAGGAGACGTCCGCTGACACAACAGTCGAAAGTAGCAGCCCTGGGACGTGGACTGCCATCCACTTTGAACCGCGCGCCGGCGCAGCGCGAGCCGTCTGGTGCCGCGTACACCATGTTCACCCCGCAGCAGGTCAAGCAGTTCAAGGAGGCGTTCAACATGATGGACCAGGACGGCGACGGGCGCGTCGACGAGAAGGACCTGCGGGCGATGTTGACGAATCTTGGTGAGTCTCCTACTGCTTCGTCGTCCCGTGACGCTACAGCGAATGATTAGCCTGTTGCCACCCTGCACAATCGGGTACCCCTGTGACTTGCCGGGCAACGCAGCTGGAAAGACCGTCCCGTAAGCTGACCATCAGGACAGACGCCGACCCCGACGCTGCTCGACGGCCTTCTCTCGTCCCGACCCGGTGGCGCCGCGGCAACCGATGAGGAGAAGGCATCCGGTATTAACTTCACGCAGTTCCTCGCCATGATGGGCGAGCGCCTCCTGTCGCTCGACGAGGAGCACGACATGCTCGAGGCGTTCGCGTGCTTCGACGACGGTGACAAGGGCTACGTTATGGTCGACGAGGTCCGACCGGTGCTCAAGGAGATGGGCGACCGCATGACCGACGAGGAGGTGAGTGTGACTGCTACCTGCACACCGACTTCCAAGCTGACCCCAGATCGACCGCCTGTTCTCTGGCCCCTTCACGGACCGCCAGGGCCGGTTCAACTACGTCGAGTGGGCCAAGGTGCTCCGCGTCAACGACGGCGAGCCGGAACGCGAAGACGCCATCCAGATGTAAATGTCCACTCTATATGTCCTTGTAAGATCTCAATGCAGTTTGTATGATACATGCCTATGAACAATGATATGCAGCTTCTCATAACTCGGCGCTCGTCCATACCCCGAGCGCCTCCCTCATGCTGTCCAGCTTCCACACCTGCGACTCCGGGCAGCTGGCTGCTTCGGCTTGGTCGCCTAACCACGGTGGCGTCGCCTTCAGGAAGGCCTCCACTACCGCACGAGTGCGCAACTCCAGAGTGTCCAAGGTCGTGTTCGCACTCGAGGCACGTTGTCGGAGAGCTTCCAAGAGCGCCAGAGGTGGCACGTTCTGTCGCAGTAGCTGAATCGCCAACGTCTGGGCACTTGCTGGCTGTACAGCCTTGCCCATGAAGTAGTTGCGCACGCTGGCGTCGCGCCCTAGACGGTGATGGTCGCCGACGTCCTCCTCGGCGAACTTGCGCTCCAGCGCCTGGATGAATGGCTGGCGCAATAACGGGTGTCTCCTTTCCGTGGCGTACTTGTCGAACAGAGCCGAGCAGTAGAAGCGAGACAGGAAGCTCAGTTGTGTGAGGTGCTCGACTGAGAGAGGACCAGACTTCGCGAGCACCATGGAAAGATAGGTGTTGACAATCTCCGGCTTGTCTAAGGAGATGCACTCCAGCAAGACTAAGCGCAGGAACGACTCGAACGCGGAGTCGCCCGAGAAGCGTTGCGCCATCGTAATGTAGACAGGGCTGTCCGCGTGCGCCTCGATGACCGAGACGACTTCACTGACCGGCGGCTGAAGAGGCGCAGCAGGTGACAGAAGGTCGTAATGCAGATCGAAGCCCGACATGGTGCCCGCCCGGACGAACATGGATCGGTAGCCGCGCGGGTCGTCGGAGTAATCGAGGAAGCCCGCCTTGCGCTTGACCCAGATCGTTCGAGTCTGCACCAGACTCGCGCGATGGTATTTGTTGTCCATGCTGAGGTGTACCGGCCAGTACCGTGGGGAGTCGACAACAATGCTCTCGATGGTCTCAAACGGAGCGACGAGTGTTGGCGAGATTAAGCTCTGGTCTCCCTCATGATCGCGGGTCTTAACCTTGATCGGGAGGAAGATCGATTCCTGCGTGTCGACGTCGCGTGCAATGAGACAACGCGGTTCAACCGCGAGTGTCCAAAGGTGTCGGAATGCCTGGGGGTACGCTTTGTTATCGCTGGGCCCAGCGAGGAATCGGGGAAAGAACGATATCGCCATAGCCGCAATCGCCAAGTTGGAGTTGCCGAGTGTGTAGTAACCACGGCCGAGGAAGAGCAAGCCGAGCGCCATGTGCATGGCCATGTGAGATCCGTACGTGACTCCGGCGCCTTCCTGACCGTGGCTGACACGCAGGCGGCGAAGCACTCCTAGTTCGCCTGTACCACTCATCAGAACGGCCAACGCTAAGGTGACAATGTTGAGAGCCTGTCGGGCAGCGTTGCGCCGGATGCGTCCTTCGTACGTCATACTCTGTCCGGCGGCAGCCTTGCCTAAGACACCAAAGAACGTTAAGATGACCGAGTGCGCAGCTTCGTTCGCCGTGCTCGCGTATCGCAAACCGATACCTAGACACGCTCCAGCAACAATGTTCAGATAGGCGAGCTCAGTATTGAGCTCCATGCCACTTGTACGCTTGTGCTTGTGGTGCAGGGCTTGAATAAATACCGGCAGCTGTTCGTCGACCCATTCCATTGTTCCGCGGACGTCGTTCCACATGATGAGTGAGCGGGCAAATGTGCGGATGAGCAGCTGCTCGGGCCGCACACTCTCCAGCGCAATAGGAGTTTGCGGGACCTCCAGGACGTCGGCTATGTCCTTTCTTCCTGTACGGAGGTACATGAGACCCAAAGCCAGCGTCGCCCCTGGAGACGTAACTGTAGAATCAATGTAGCGATGCTTGCGCTTCTCGGGTAAGCCGTCGATGCTTGGAGCTTCACCGTGGATGCACGGCATAAGCTTCGCGAGGAGCTGACGTTCCGTTTCGCTGCTGGTTTGGCCACGTTTTCCGAGGTTGATAAGACCGAACGCCATGGCAGCACTGAAGCTGTAAGCCTCCTTGTACTCGCTGAAGCCATCTACGCCGGGCATCTCGTCACGACCGATTTCGTTCAGAGTTACCTCTGCCATTCGATGGTTCTTCTTCCCTGCATACACCAGCCCGAGGGAGACAAGGGCGGCGGACTGCACGAGGGCCGATTGGTTGAGATCCATCGAGCCCAGGGGAAGGAGTGCATGAGTATGCAGCGACAGCACCTTCGTCACCATCGTATCGGTTGATCCAGCGAAGGAAGCACCCAGCCCGAGCAGCAGTCCAATCGACGTGAAATCATGACGGGGCTCGAGGTAGGTCAAAGCATGGACAGATCCAAAGGTGCGCAGGTGTCCCTTCAGGCCCAAACCAAGCAAGAAGCCGCCGTGTTCCGATGTGAGGATCTTGGGTCGGTTAGACATGATCCACGATGCTGTAATACCCTCGCAGTCTGGAGAGAAGGCAAGGGCTGCCGAAACACCGTTGTGGAAACACGGCCAGTCCACGCCGTCATTGGCCAGCTGCGCCTTGATGACTTCCTTCCGAGGAAGGACCTTGACAGTGAGCTCGATCGGCTGGACGCTCCAGGTGTCGGTGATGGCTGTCGACCGTGATCCGTACATGAACATGCCTTGGCCCACGGTGACAGCAAGAGTGCGATGTGCGAGGGTGTTGACAACTTGCTGGTGGTATTGGAGTACCTCTGCTTCGCTGGAAGTCAGCCGAGAACCTGCAACGTTCGCTCACCTGACACCTTTGGGATCATCAAGGGCAATCGTACGCAGCCTTGTAGTTTGCATGATACGCTCCACCTCGTCGAGACGTCGGTCGAGACCAAAGCGGACATGCGGAAGAGAGGTGTACGAAACCGCTTTCCAGTCCCCAGTGTCCTTGACGATGTCACCGACCGTTGGGATGTTGTCGGACGAAGCTTCGGGGCCCACGGGTAGATCAGTCGTGACTCGTTCGTAGTCGTAGATGGCAGCCAGGTCAGGGCGATTGATGAACGCATAATATGCGGGAGGTTGGTCCATGCTTGGATTTGCCTGAACAGCTCGAATCATCTCCATGATCGGCATGGCAATGCCAAACGGCAGGTCTGCGAGCCAAGCCGCGGACAGTTTGCGGTCCATCATCGCCGCAACTGTGCTGCGAGCTCGCTCCTCCACAGTCACCCCCACCTTCGGGGACAGCGCCTGGTAGACCTCGCCCACCAGTTCAGTCTGGCGCCAAGGCTCAGGCTTCCCGAGAGCTTGAGTGTCTGCGAGTATCGGCATCACGAAAGGCTGCGCTGTCCCCTCCGCTAGACGTGCTAGATAATGGAGTATATCGAGTGGCTGACCTAGCAGCTCAAGGGTCGGTGTCGCGATAGGTGAAGCGGCTGAATGTAAGCCTAACGTGCAACGTGCCAACTCACGCGGCGCAAGTGTTGCTCTCTCCAAAGCGGCAGGAACGAGACGCTGCCAGTAGTCGAGCCAGTCGGTGCGTCCCAACGCTGCAGCGAAGCGCATCAACAACGGTGCCAGCGAAAGCAAATCAGACTCAGTAGTCACTGCGAGGCGGCAGTCCTGCGCCACAATGTGAAGGAGCAGGAGAACCTGTTCAGCACTGGGCACAGGTGTCACGGGGCTAGCCGGGTGCTTGCTCTCTGGTGGCAACCGTAAGCGCTCCGCCAAGCGGTTAAGAACCGCGTCTCCGCTGATGCTGGGACTGAACAGAATGTCCTTCTTCTCGGCTGAACCGCCAAGGCCGCATTTCGTGCAAAGAACACTGGCGAATGTGTCCCACTGCACCTCAGATGTGGACTTGCTCCCTTGCAGGTTGAGCAAGAAATCCCGCAAGAACTCAGCGAACTCATCGTGAGGCAGAGCATAGACCAAAGCCTCTAGACACCGCCTCGTAAGGCCATGGGGGAGGGTGAAGTCCAGTGAGAGCCGTGCTCGGTCGCCGTCACTGTAGACGGCTGTTACTCTTGAGTCCACAGCATCGACAAGGTCGATGATTCTTGGGTTGGTATCACCTCCGGCATCTCGGACCATACTAAGGCTGATTGCCAGTTTCCTGGCCACTTCATCCCGCCCATCAGTC
The DNA here is from genome assembly GCA_039545375.1 of Trichosporon faecale. Taxonomy (NCBI): domain Eukaryota; kingdom Fungi; phylum Basidiomycota; class Tremellomycetes; order Trichosporonales; family Trichosporonaceae; genus Trichosporon; species Trichosporon faecale. The sequence continues at coordinate 2,164,350 of BCLU01000003.1, read as the reverse complement.
GGCACCACGTTCGGAACGTCGACTGGTATGTGTGCGCTCAGACCACATGTGTCGATCACCAGACCACCCTCCAAGGTGAGCACCAGAACATCGTAGAGCGCTGGTCGAGTCGACTTGATTGGCGCTGCAGCGAGGCATGGCGTCGCCTGAACCTCTGTGAAGATATAACGCTCCGAACGGAGCTCGACGTGGAAGGTAAACAGAGTAGTGTGGCCCTCGCTAGTCAGAAGAAGGTTCAAAAAGACACTGTCTGGAGCCAGGTTCTCAGAAATGAAAACGCGAGCAGTGGTGTAGTCAATGGGCCTGAGTGTGTTAGTTTTACACTGCCGTCCAGCTCACGAGGTTGGTTTCCAAGACCATATCCGGTCGAACACTATCTCGCTTCTATCGCTCCGCTTAGCATCGTCATCAAGACCCATGAGCATCGTGGTCTCCCGCAAGTCTTCGGCGACGACATGAAGGGCCGTCTTCGGGTATTCGCCAAAGTCCGGTGCCTTGTTGGACATTCGTCGTGATCGCTCTGATGCGTTGCTGTTACGAGGCCGACGGGAGGGTCGCTCTGCATTGGCGAGGTTGAATGACGGGGGTTCAGTCGCCGACACAGCAAACTCGCTCCCAATGGAGAAGCGAGACGACTTTCGGTGTGTGCGATCAAGCGGGTCCGGCGCAGCCTCCGACAGCCGCCTTTCGGCCTGCGGATCTCGAGGGAGAGATATCCGCCCGCTTCGTCGCGGTCTTGAGGACGCCACCTCCGAAAGTCTCCTGGGGGACATTTGATTTTGAGCCAGAAGCTCCTGAGGGTGCAGGTGACGAGCTGTTGTCGCTGGCGCCGGGAGCTCCTCGTCCTCTATCGGAACCTTGACCCGTCTGTAGAAGACAATCGTGTTGTCGGCGGTATCGTACGTTACCACGAAAGGATACGGACTCTCGGAGACGAACAGGACGTTTTGAGTCGGAGGAACAAAAGTAAGCGGGGCCGCAGGAACGAGCTTGGCGTTATCGCCCATTCCGTTTACTCGCCCATCCGCGACATACTGCATCTCGCTCATGACGTCGAGCAGAGTGTACAGTCGCGGAATATCCGGCGAAGACTCCTCAACCTCGGCCAGGGAGTCAAGGATGCTGGTGCCGACTTCCGGGGGAAGAACACGTCGGATAGATTTCCTCACTTCCCTTCGCTCGAGTTCTCGCTGTAAAAGAAGGCCTTGTTCAAGAGGCCAGCACGCCTGGAACCGGAAAGGAAGCTGAGCTACCACATCTTCCCCAGTGGGGAAATAGATGTGGGCGGTCCGCTCCCTGACGATGACAACGCAGCGCATGACCCCTCTTCGTGGCCACTCTCCAGCAGCCTGCTCCTCCCACATTGCCGTCTGGCTGGTGTGGAATGGGCCGAAGGTGTCATCGTTCACTCGTTTGGGTGGGTCGTCATTCGAAGGCTCACCGTCGTCGCCGGGAGCTCGGAAGCGTGCAAACAGCGCGAAGAGGATTTGCTGGTTGTCTTGCGGAAACTTGAACCGTCTGATGAGCTCGACGCCTCGTGACCAGGTCACCTCCGTCGACGTCCATGTCAGCTGCTCATCACAGTCGACGTCGCGAGCCCAAGTGTGACGCGGGAGTCGTGACGGTCCGGGGGAGAGAGGGTCGAACTCGTGTGATCGGGCGGCGAGTAGCTCTCCTGGAAAAAGCCCCAATCCTAGGACAGAGGCCTGGAGCATACGGGCGGGGTGGAGGAAGCTGTAGTTTTGGAGGAAGATCGGAAGTGTTGTTGCGCGTCTGTCGCCAGATCGCCAGGGTCGCTGGCCGTTGTTGTTGTCTCAGGCACCATCACGTGATTCAATCCAGTGGAGGTTGAGATTCTCCTCAAAGTTCAGAATGACAGTACCATCTATGCATGAATGGGAAGAAGCCTGGGATGCAGTGCGTGCGTTGGGACGAAGAATTCGGCGCGGTCGCACTGGATTGGGATCAGGAGCCGACGTGTAGCGTGACCGACGGCTGGCTTCGGAGCCGCTTAACTGATAACGGAGCACTCTCTCACGATGACGTGAATGGTCGGTCGCTCAATCTGGGCCAAGGAACGCTATTCTTGGCACTGCCGTACCCAGCTCTTTCGACGTTGTTCACTCACCCAAGGCCTCCAGCATGGCCCCCTATCTCTTCCCCTACCCCGTTCCGGGTTCATTGACGTTCTCGACATTGCTGCTGGACCGATCGGGCACGTACACCACCCAACTAGCCGAAGCGACCGTTGCTCGGACCAGGCTCCAAGCTGCCCTCAAGGCCGCCGCCGATGGTCAACCGGGTAGCAGCGCCCTCGCAGTTCTCGAGGTAAGCTGAAATTCCCCACAGTGGTAGCTGAACCCCAGGCTGTACAGGTATACCACCCGTACCTCCTGGCCATCATGTCGTGCATCGACGGCGACGACCTGTTGTACAAAGGCGACCCGGGTAAGTGTTGAACGGACGTTCGAGGTACGAGTGACAACCGTCAGCTGACGACCAGTCTTCCCTTGGCGCCCGGCGCTAACGAGCTACCACTTATCCACGCCAACGCTCTCGCTCCCGACTATCCAGGTCGAGCACTACTTCGTCTTGCTGGTGCACACGATAGCACTGGCGAACTATGCTCACTCGATCTTGGATGGTCTACCCCAATTCGAAGCGAAGGGTGGACAGGCACCGATCATCACGAAAGAAGATGAGCAGAAGACTTCGGCAGGCCTGACACGGGCCGTCGACCTGTTATCACAGGCCGCCGGAATAGCAGAGTACACGGCGGAGAACATTACTCCGCAGCTGGACGCGGGACGGACAACGACAGGAGGAAGACTGGGCAAGTACCGCTGGCCAGTTGAGACGGGCGGCGAGGCCATGACAGGACTCAGCATGTAAGATACCTAGCATTCGCTGGCTCAAAGCTAATGCTCAGGATTCTGTTGGCCGACGCGCACGTTACCGCGATCCGGAAACTTCTGCTACCGATCCTGTCCCATACCCTGTTCGCACCTCCAGGGCCCCCGCTGCCGCAATCTCACCCGTCACCATCGCTTCTTGGCAAGCTGTACCTTCATGTGTCGAATCTATACAGCTCGGCGTCGTCGCTGCTGGTAATTCCTACGAACCAGCAGTCGACTTCCTCGGGCTCACTCCTACGGCGGAAGAAGAGCGATGAGATCGACTCGATTGACGAGGACCTCATCGTCGAGCTGAAGCGGTATCTGAAGAAGGAGGCAAAGCTCTCCAGGGGGCTGTCCTACAAGTACCTGGGCATCGATGAGGCGTCCAAGTCGATTGGCCAGTCGCTGGCGTTGCTCCAGGAGGCGGGCCGGTGTCTGGAGGATCTGAAGGACTCGAAGCTTGAGAGCAAGATGAAGGGTCTGAACTTCAACAAGGACAAGAAGAAGGCCGAGGCGGTGCGCAACCTGCGACAGGGCAGGATCGACCGGGAATACTATTCGGTCCAGGCGTGGCTGCAGGCGAACAAGAAGCTAAATGACACGGTCAACTTCGAGCGCGTACCGCCGTTCCAGGAGGTCGTCATTCCGCCTGGCCGGCCGATCTTCTCCGCGAAAAAGTACACCCTGCCCAAGCTCAAGTTCACGCCTAGCCATATCGAGGCAGAGGAGGAGAAGCAGGAGGCCGAGTACGCCGGACGAGGTAATTACTTTTAGATTATGCATGATGCTAAGGAGCTTCTGAGTGCTACGTCATGATATGTTGCTATCTGATGTATGGGGATTGGGGAGTGGAGGTGAGGCTCCAACACCTCCGCTCTGGATGCCAGTGTGGTGCACGCGGCATCCTGCGAGCCGGCACGCTCTTGATTGGGATTGCTGGGTTGCAACGATGGGTCTTGGTGGGCAATTAACGGCCGCCCATTCCCATGCCTCCCATCATCTTCATCATCTGGCTCATGTCGGGCATGCCACCTCCCATGCCACCCATGCCGCCCATTCCGCCCATGGCCTTCATAGCCTCTGCGAACGTCAGCTAACCATCAACACTTCATGAGCTTACCCTGCATCTCGGCCATCGAGAGCATACCACCACCACCCATGCCGGGCATGCCGCCGCCGCCCATCATGCTCTTCATCATGGCGCCCATATCCATACCGCCGGGGGCGCCGCCGCCGCCCATCATCTCGGCCATCATCTTCTGGGCACCGCCGGGGCCTGCAGCACGGAGCTTCTTGAGGAGCTCAGGAGGCATAGCATTGCGCATAGCCTGGATCTGCTGCTGCGACGGCATGCCGTTGGGTCCGAGGGGCTTGCCACCCGCAGCGGCCTGCATCTTCTGCATGGCCGACATCCAGCCGTTCTGGCCACCGGCTTGCCGCGCCATACCGGCCATCATGCGGGCCTGGGCAAGCAGCTCCTCGACTTCCCGGACACTTGTTCCACTTCCCTGGGCTACTCGCTTAGCCCTGGAGTTGAGGCCCGTCGGGTTTCCGCTGGCATCGAGGTTGAACTGACGTTAGTTAAGCTAGCAGTGCCAAAAACTCACGAAGATCAGTCCGTCCGAGTCGAGCTCATCTGTCCGCATGGCGTCCGTGATGAAGATCATGCGCTTCAGCTTGGCGGCAGCCTCCTCCTCGCCTCCCTGCTCCATCATTCCCGACATTCCCGGCACCATCGACGCGATCTTGCTCAGGCTTCCCATGTTCATGATGTTCGAAAGCTGGTCCTTCCAATCCCGAATGGTGAACTTGCCTTCGCTGAGCTTCTTCGCCATGTCCTTCTGACCATCGGGGTTCGCCCGCGCCATGTCCTGCATGTGCTCCATCAGACCCTGGATGTCACCCATGCCGAGGAGCTTGGAGATGAACGGCTGCGGAGCGAATTTCTCGAGGTCGTTCAGGTGCTCTCCCGTTCCAAGGAAGATGATGGGTGTCTTCGTCGCAGCCACGGCGGAGATAGCACCACCACCCTTGGCGTGGCCGTCCAGTTTCGTGACAATGATCGAACCAAAGTCCGAGCTGTCCTTGAACGCCTTCGACTGTCCCTCAGCCGCCTGACCGATACTGGCGTCGAGGACCATCACGGTCATGTCGGGCTTGACCGCCTTCGAGATCGACACCATCTCCTCGAACAGCTCGCTCTCCTGCTTGTGACGACCGGACGTGTCGACGATGATGACGTCGAAGCGCTCCTTCCTGAACTTCTCAACACCCTGGTACGCGATCGTGACGGGGTCCGTCTCGGTGTAAGATCCGAAGAAGGGGATCTTCGCCTTTGTAGCGTTCTGCTTCAATTGGTCGAAAGCTCCGGCACGGAACGTGTCCGCACACACAAGACAGGTTCGGAATCCGCGGCGCTGGTAGTGCACAGCGAGCTTCGTACAGGTCGTGGTTTTACCGGCTCCCTGGATACCAACGGCCATGATAACGTTGACCTTGCCCTTCACCGGCTTGTACGGCTCAGTTCCGGGGTCAACCAGTGCAACGAGCTCATCGAACACAGCCTAGAATCGTCAGCCATTGGCCCAAACGCAAAGCGACTCACCTTCTGGACGGCATTCTTCTTGTTCACCTCACGTCCACCTGCCTTCTCCGCATCCTCAAGATTCCTCTTCACCTTCGCCTTGACCTTTGCCCGAAGCTGCGAAACAAGCTTGACGTTGACGTCTGACTCGAGAAGAGCCGCGCAAAGCTCCTTGACAAGAGCATCGATGGCCTGCCGTTAGCCATCTTCGATCTCGATACCGAACGCCATCGTTCCAGCGATCACACGACGTGGGCGTTCGCGTTGCAACTCACGGCCTCATCGACAGACGATGACTTCGAGAACTGGTTGAGAGCACCGTGAAGGCGCGCTCCGAGATCAGCGAGAACCATGTTGGCCGCTGATTATGGGGTGTAGGTGCAAATGAGCGAGAGCGACATCGAACGCGCTTGGCGGCGACCCAAGTCCACTTGGAATGGAGTCTCCGGCTGGAGGCGATGTGCCTGGGAAAGGCGCCAGCGGGGCACGCGAGCCTAATGTGGCGGGTTATCTGATTACTCGACAAGCAAGGCCCGTCCAAGAGCCGAACGATGAGTAAATCTTCCCAGACAGCATCCAAGCGCTCTATCTCGGCAAAGAAGCCTGTATACGCCAAGCATATCAACTGAGCTTTCTAGAGGGCTGTAGATCCATGCAATTTTGAGCTTTGCTGAGTGGCAAATTCCTTAGGTGCCACTTGCGCGTCGCGTGTCGGTTCAGGCACGGATCAACTCGATACCTCACCCGTCATTGTCATCATCGGCTCGCAGCCAACAGACCGCTGTTGCGTTTCGCTCATTCACCTCACCACCATCCCGCACGTACACGTTCGCGCCCAATGGCGCCATTCGATCTCGATGCTTGCATCGAACGCCTCAAGGACAAGCAGCTGCTTGGAGAGGCGCTGCTGAGAGAAATCTGCGAAAAGACGAAGGAGGTGCTCATGCGCGAATCCAACGTCGTCCACGTCTCGTCGCCAGTGACTGTCGTCGGCGACATTCACGGACAGTTCCACGACCTGATAGAGATCTTTAGAATCGGTGGCCCGGCGCCGAGTACAAATTACCTCTTCCTTGGTGAGTGCGGTCTTACGCGAGCGCGTGACAGGTGGGCAGACCATCCGCCTGCTCCACCGGGCGCTCATACGGAGCACCGTTCAGCCGCTAACCTCTAGGCGATTATGTCGACCGAGGACTGCACTCTGTAGAGACAATATCCCTACTTACGTGCTTGAAGCTGCGATATCCTGAGCGCATCCAGCTGATTCGAGGAAACCACGAGTCGCGAGCCGTGACACAGGTGGGTATCAGTGCTATCGGTCGAAGGAAGCACGCGGGGATGAAAGATTACAAAAGAGGACTCTGAGGGCTCGCAGCCTTATGACACGGCCACAGTAGCAGGTACACTGTCGTTCGCGAGTGCGCGTGCGATCAGGAACCCAGCCGTATTTGAGAACGGATGTCTGAGCGTTGGACCAGCTATCAAGAGCCGTGGCCGCAGGTGTGCTGACAGATCGCAGACATATGGCTTCTACCTGGAGTGCACGCGAAAGTACGGCTCACCGACTGTGTGGCAGTACTTCACCGACATGTTCGACTTCCTGACGCTATCGGTGGTCATCGACGACGCCATCTTCTGCGTTCACGGCGGACTGTCACCGTCTATCCACCACATCGACCAGATCAAGGTCATCGACCGGTTCCGAGAGATTCCGCACGAGGGACCGATGGCCGACTTAGTCTGGAGCGACCCAGATCCAGAAAAGGAGGACTTTGCGATCTCACCAAGAGGAGCCGGATACACGTTTGGAGCCTCGATCGTCAAGAAATTCTTACATCTGAACGACATGAATCACGTCCTGAGAGCGCACCAGCTGTGCATGGAAGGATTCACGAGACTTTACGACGACACGCTGAGCACGGTCTGGAGTGCTCCGAACTATTGTTATCGGTACGTATGACGTATTGGGCGTTCATGAGTGTCGGCTGACGCGGCAGATGTGGCAACATGGCTTCCATCCTGGAGGTCTCACCAGGCGGGCACCGATTCTTCAATGTCTTCGATGCAGCTCCAGAAAACGAACGCGACGGACCAACACAACAGCAAGCAGCAAAGGTGAGTTGGAATTATGAATGCATATACAAAAAATGACCAAGAATGCTAATGTGACAGGCGATAGAGTACTTTTTGTAGACGTTAAAGAGTTCCGGACGAACTCCTAGAAGCCCTATGATATTGTATAGACCTCCAGATGGGTCGCTCTCCCAAGACTTATGTAACTGTTATATCTAGTCTCCCTCCCCGACGGTGCACTCAATCGTCCCACTCCAGGCTGGCGAAGACCTGTTCCGCCAGGCCGAAGTTTCGCGCCGGCACGACGACGCCCTTCGGCGGGCTCATGACGTGCTGCTGATCTGGGAGCGTCCAGTCCTCATTGATCTTCCAGCGCTGGCAGACGAACAGCTTGACGTCTGGATCCCGTCTCGGTCCGAGCACGGGCGTCATGGAGAAGTAACGGGCGAAGGCGTCGAAGAAGCTCTCCTCCAGGTTGAAGCTGCGCGACTTCCACGCCATGATGATCTCGGGCCCGAACGTGTCTCCATCGTTGTCAGGAATCGACTCGGGTTCCGTCACCTTGAGCAGTGTCCGCAGGAGTGGCGGGTAAAGGTGGGGGAAGTAGACCTGCAACGTCAGCTTCACAGTCCTACCATCTCAGCTCACCAGGTCGCAGAGCAGGAGGTGCGTGAAGGGCAGTAGCTTCCCTACCTCAGCGAGCTCGTCGCCCCAGCCTAGCGGAAGGGTGATGACCTTAGCCTTGTTTTCGTTTCCTTCCCGCTCAGCCCACACGTCGATGCTCCGCTGGCAAAGGGGCACCACATTCGCCAGGTCCGTCAGGACGACCGTGTCCTCCGGCTTCAGGTGCGAGGCGAGGTGCAGGCTGGCGAGAGCCTGACCTGATCCGAGCTCAAGAACGTTCACCGGTCCCCGGTCCTTAGCGAAGAAGGAGCATGGCGGGTCGAACTTGTCATAGTTCTCCGGCGTCAGGTACTCAAGAAGCGGGCCCGACGCCTCCCACACACGGCCGGCGATGCCGTACTTGCTGATGGACTCGGCCTGGGCGTGAGCGTCGGCGTCGGCGGACGCGTTCGTGCCCTCGAGGTGCAGCGGGTTGATGTTGAGATTGGAGGGGAAGTTCGGGTCGTTCGTCGGCAGCGGCATCGGGGCTCGTGCGGGGGGTGCAGTGTGGATTGTTGTTGTTGCGAGCGGCGCGATCGGTGAACATTTCCTCGCATGCATCCGACGGGTACGTCATCTGTTTGCATCGTCCATGTCGGTCGTAAAATCTGCATCCAGGCACGGCTGACTTATGTCCGACGCGGTTTCGCAGGACGATTTTGGTCCCGCCGCTGTGAATCCTCCATGCTGCCGTGCGGGTGCGGTTCGAAATCGTCAAGCGTCAACGGCTGCCCGCTCTCAACCATCAAGTCTCCAGGACAATCAAAGTGAGACCGACCGCGGACACGACCAAAACGACGGTTGCTGACGACGACAGAATGGCCCGCTCGACCCCCATCTCGCGTAACGTTGGGCGTCTTTCGCGCTCGCAGGTCGCCGCCAAGCGTGGCCTCCACAAGGGTTAGTGGACACAATTCGACATCGAAGATTTTCGGCACCGAGACACAGCGACGACAGACGACGGAAGAGCACACGAGAGCGTTGGAAACGGATTGGAGAGGACCAGAGACGAGACAGGCAGCGTGGAAGAGGTGCGAGAGACATATGTCGGGAGACTTGTTCGGAGGGGTTGTTTGGGATCTCTGATCAGGAGTGTGTAGCGGAGGATTGGAGAGGAAGCGTCGACGAACGACAAGCGGCAGAAGACTACGACAAAGCTCGGAATGATCAAGGAAGACTCGTGTGCTCTGAAGTCTGGAAGAAGGCGATGTGTCTTGAGGTGTCGGAACCGGTGTTGATCAGCTATTCCTCAAGGACTGTTAGCTAACGTTTAGGCAAGAAGACCGGTGCCCCCGCCCCCAAGCAGGAGGCTCCTGCTCACACCGAGAAGACTGTCGGTGGCAAGGGCAACGGTGGCAAGCGCCTCATCCCTACCCAGAAGGCTTCGAAGTACTACCCCACCGAGGACGTTCGCAAGCCCAAGGTCTCGCGCAAGGTCGCTGGCAAGGCCGCTCTCCGTGCCTCGATCACCCCCGGAACTGTCCTGATCCTCCTCGCCGGTCGCTTCGCCGGTCGCCGTGTCGTCTTCCTTAAGCAGCTCGACTCTGGCCTCCTCCTCGTCACCGGCCCCTTCAAGCTCAACGGTGTCCCCCTCCGTCGTGTCTCGCAGGCTTACGTTATCGCCACCTCGACCAAGGTCGACATTGCCGGCGCTAAGGTCCCCGAGACCGTCAACGACGCCTACTTCGCTAAGTCGAAGTCTGGCAAGAACTCCAAGGAGGGCGAGTTCTTCGGTGAGGGCAAGGAGAAGAAGGAGTTCCCCGCCGAGAAGAAGTCGGAGCAGAAGAACGTCGACGCCCCCGTTCTTGAGGCCGTCAAGAAGGTCGACAACCTCGCCAAGTACCTCAAGGCTTCGTGGGGTCTCTCCAACGGCGACCGCTTCCACGAGCTCAAGTTCTAAGTCTCTCTCTCATTTATAGTGGTTAGACTCGGGACTCGTGACGCATGGTGATGCATGTACTACCTTCTGCATACCACAGGAGATGCATGTCGGGATTGGATCTGGGAACTGAAACACGGAGGAGCGTGATCGGAAGCGCGTTGGGACGAAGGCGGACTGACCAACAGAGCTGGAGGACTTGATGTTTTGGGCACGAAAGAGCTGACACAGTTTAACCGCGACGAACTCGGGACGAGGCTTCGACTTCAAATGCGACACTTGCAAAACGATCAAAATACAACATGTTGACTCTACGAGGGTCTATGATACACTACAGCCACGGCTTCCAGCCGACGTACATCAAGCCGAGGTTTGTGTCGCTGGTCGCCTGCTTGATCAGGCTTTCCACTTGGTTGGGGACGCTCTGCGTCGTGTCCCCGCTGACGCCTCTCAGCTTCTTATGGATAGGCTTCAGGCTCTTGTCCGAGACGGTGCGGACGTCTTGCTGCTTCTTCTTCGTCCACTCGACGAGCGGGTCGTGAATGAACGCCTCCAGCACGCTCATCAGGCTGTCGCCGTTTTGTCGAAGGATACCCATGGTGATCTCGGCAGCCTTTCGGAACGAGCCCTCAACTCCCGTTACGCCCAGCGCATCAACCATATTGTGCGTGAGGCGGAAGGGAACACGCTCTGGGACCTCAAACGTCTTCGCACGGTCGAACAGGCAGTTCAGGTCGACGTGCACTGTGTCGCCCGTCAGGCCGTCGAAGAGGATGTTCTCGCCGTGGCGGTCGCCCAGGCCAAGGACGTAGCCGATCATGGACATAACAGCGAGCGTGCGGGCATAGTTCGTGCGGGCCGTCAGCCAGGCGGTCGGCTCAGGCCAAGCCAGAAGGAACCACTCGTGGAACACTGTCGGTCTAAACATGGGCAAGATCTTGTCCCTGAAGACCACGGGCACGTCGCGGTTAGGATTGCCACCCTTACGCGCCTGTTCGAGCGAGTTGTAGATCTCCGAGGTCTGAAGTCAGTCGCAGTTCACATGACACCAAGCAGTACACTCACGTAGACTTTCTTGCCATAGCGGGCGTAGCCCTTCTCGAGGATGCTATTTAGCGCGTTGGTGTTTGTGACCCATTCCAGAAGGCCACACTCCTCATTGAGTGGCATAACGGCGTACGTGCGGATGTAGAGGTGACGACGTCGGGCCTCAGAACCCGACTTGAGGAACTTGTTGATCATGGCGTCAAAGTCCATGAGGCGGGCGTCCTTTCGGAGATCGTCGTGCGGCTTGCACAAAAACGGGTATCGCTTGCCGTCAGAGCCCTTGAAGACAAGCTTCTTTGGCATCTGCAGAGAAGGCATGATCTCCACTAAATCCGAGATGTCTGCCTGTCAGTGGCCGTCAAGGCCTTTTGAACTCACCCTCGATTGTGACGGTTGTCTGCGGGAAGGGGTTGTGACCCTTGATTGTTGCTCCGGTGGCGGGCAGCACAACCGTGAGCACGTCCTGCATAGGCAGAATCATGCGAGATGGGAACGCCTCGCGGACGTAGGGGTACTGCTTATTGAGGGACACCTCCCGAACCTTGCCCACGGGTTTGTCCTCGGCGAGTCGAAGCAGGATGTCAGAGAGTCTTCGGGCGTCATTGATCCGATCCCTCAGCTCTTCATTACGGTTATTCTGTTGTCAGTCTAGTGACGAGGTGATGAACTCACGATAGCTTTCTTGAGGGCTTGATCCATGATGTCTCTGCGTTGCTTGTTTCGTGACTGGATGGCACCAACTGCAGGCCACAGCGATTGAGCAGGATAGTCTCGGATCACGCGGTAGATGAGCTTGACGAGCACGTCCTGCACTTCCTTATTCCCGTGAGTGATTCGAGAGATCAATTGAGGGAATGCTGTGAGGAACTGGTAGCTCATGATCTTTCCTCTAGAACGGTCCATCAGCTTGGTGATGTCCACCACCATCTTCTCGATAGTTTTGCTGCACGTCAGTTCGAAGCTCTCGACGCGACTCACGATCTGCGGAGATCCTTCGATTCGCCCAAGTCCAGCCACACCGTCAGCAGACGAGGCATTGTCTGGAAGATGTACTTGACGCCACGCTGCAGAGCTTCGTGGTAGTTTAAGCATGTGTGGAAGTTGAAAACGGCCCTGCTTGTCAGTTGACTTCGAGGAAACAGACTTACATTTCCTCGACGTTGGACGTGATGCTTGCCAGGGTGTCGTAGTAACGACCGAGGTGGAAGAAAGGCGCTTCGAGATTCTCTCCCAGCTGGGTCGCTTTCTTGAATCGTCGGATGACGCCGTTCTGTTCGAAGCGATCCGCTTCATTCTGCCATCGCGCCTCGAGCAGAACAGCTTTAGCAAGGTTGCGCTCTCGTCGGAAGTCCTCCTGCGTCTTCTTGCTCTCGCCACTGTCGGATGTGAGGTCGATAACAGCGTCCGCGTTCTCGGATCGCACGACGAGGTCTTGAACGGGATGTTCAATCTCTCGCAAAGCCTTCAGGATCCCTCCCTGCATGCGCGTGACCTTGGCGCGCTGGATGAAGGCGAACGGTGCCTCGGCTCGCTCAGCTTGGAGAGCAGCACTGTAAGCAGTCTGCTCGTACCCAGCCTTGCGTGCGATCTTGGCACTCTGAATCCACGCCTGGCCCAGCTCGCCTTGCAGCCGCTGGGACTTAACCAGGCGGAAGGCAGTGCGGCGCTTGCTGAGGATCTCCTCGCGAGCCCTGAAAGACGGAAGAGACGTTTCGAGCCTCTGCGCCAACGACGACACGAGCGAGGCAGCTTGGCGACGAGCAATGACAGTACCATTTGTCGTCATCTCGCTGTTGGGGTGTGTGATGGCGAAGTCCGTCGAGTGGATCATCTCTGCTTCTCTCAGCATGTGCAGTTGGAGGAGGGTGTCGTAGGCTCGACCGTATTCGCGAGTTGTGATGCCAGAGCCAATCTCCCGCCGAGCGACCTTGAGAGCCTCAGGAACAGCTGCGGCTCCCTCTCCAATGGCCAGGAAAGCCTTAGCGATCGGCGGAGGGTTCGCCATGTCCTTAACAGTTGCCCAGTCACCAATGGCCAGCGCAGCTTCAGCTCTGAAGGGCGCCAGCTCTTCCGCCCAGTCGGGGTGATCGCGAAGCACGCCTTGAATATGGGTGCGAAGAGTATCTGATGTCAGCTGAGACTGCGACTCCAGACAACTTACCATAATGTCCGAGATTCTTGAGACATTTGAGCAAACCAACGTGTAACTTGAGGTCCTCTGGAGATTGCTGCAACCGCACCTCCCAACAACTTTGCGCCGAAGTCCAGCGACCAGTACTCTCGTGCTCGCGGATCTGAAGCTCGAGACTCGGGGCAACAACGAAGGCAGAGACGCCCTCCATGCCGTCTGGCTCGTCCAGTTCGGCGTAAATCTCGTGCAAGCTTTCGAAGTACGTTTGCAGGTCCTTGTTCGCCTTGTGCTCGCGGGTTCTCAGGTGGATGACGCGCTCCTCGAAACTGCGAAGGGAACGGGCGAAGGAACGTGACTTCATAGCCGCATTCGCCATAAGCTCTTTGTCGATAGATGAGATGAGCTGGTCCACAGCGTATGCTGCCGTGCGCCGCTCTTTGTCCGAATTGCGAGACTGGCGGAGCGATCTGGAGAGGTGATCCATCAACTGGAAGATGACCTGGGCAGACAGCATCCGCTTTTCCGGAGTGCTTCCAGGCGCAGGGCTGACCTGGTCGCGGAGTACGTCCCAGATCTCCTCGCGGATCTGTTCCCTCGCAACAGCGTTGCCGGATAAGAGCACATGCAGCACGAGGTGCGGAAGGAGGTGGTGCGCGACCGCCACATCCTGGTTCTTCGGTTCGCTAAGGAACACACCAAAGATCTTTTGCGCGTGGTTGGTCTCACCCTCGTGCTTCACCTCCATGACCCGCCCGATGAGGTCCACCGTCCAAACCTGGATCCACTCGCGATAAGTCTTCTTGGTCGAGTAGATGGGGTATTCGAACGTTCTCGTCTTGATTTGATTCTGCTTGAACTGCGCGTCGAGAAGAGGGTTCACTGTCTTCAAGACGTCTTCCGGGAGCGTCTTCCACCGACGCTGCACCTTCGAGGGCACGTTGCCACCCTTGACAATGCGAGAATCGAAGCCACAGAACTTCATGAGCTCTTGAATAGCGAAAGCGAGGTGGTTCTGATGCTTGGGGTCGTTCGTTGATCTGAACGCGTCCGCCAACAGGTCCTTAATCAGATGGAGGGCGAAGTTGGCAGACTCATCGGGATCAGTGAAGTTCGAGCTAATGAGCATCGACTTCTCCTCTCCTCCAGTAGCGAAACGGTCGGGGTCGAGAGCACCGATGATGCCGAAGCATTCGTACGCAAGGTCACGCAGATCCTCGCAGTCAACAGTGCGCGTCGCGGCCGCCAACAGAGACCGCACGGTCTGACCCAGGACGGGCTCGAAGGCGTCGCCTTGGGCGAGCTGCATGACCTCTGAGTGTTTCTCCTTCAGCAGGTTCCTCAGCTCCCTCATCGACTCTGTCGCGATGGCGATATTCTTGCTGTCCGTTCGCTCGATGAGCTTCTCCAGCTGCTCGGTGATCGTCCAGCCCTTGCGGTAGTCGAGGAGAATACGGTTGAAATTCGCCAGCTCTTCAATGTGACCGAACCGAACAATGTCGTCGCGGAACTCTGCCAGATGTTTGGCGTTGCCAGCGATGTGACCGATGATCAATCGTGCTTGCTCGCGTTCATCAAGGTCGAAGTTGGCCCAGTTCGCGACGATGGCCGCAATAGTGGCTCCGATGTAAGGTCCCACAGCTGTGTATCGGAGTAGCTCCACGTATTTGCACCAGGTCTGCAGAGTCGGAAGGCGAAGCTCGGGAATCTCGAGCGTACTCTGAAGACTTGCGATGATCTGCGGTGAGAAGGAGGCCATGGAGTCCCCAACCAGCTCGATGAGGAATCCGATGCTGCGAATGGTCTTGACTCGATGTTCGACAGGGGTACGGGGGGTCATGAGATGCTCAGTCAAAGACGCAAGCACTCCCAGCATGTGCGGCTTGAGATAAGTTCCGAGGTCCTCGCATTGATCCTTCTCGACGGCTTGAAGTGTGTTCAAGGCTCGGTCCGCGACGTCGCGCCGGGCCTTGTCCTTATCGCCTAGCTCGACGACGATTTTCACGAGCAGGGGTACAATAGACGCTTGGATATACTTGCTCAGGATCGCCTGCGGGGGGCTCTTGTTGTTCGTGGCCTCGCCCAACAGAGTGGTGACGAAGTTGAGACTAGCCTGCGTTCGCTCGGGGGTGAGGAAGATCTTGGCAAGCACATCGGCGCCGTCCTCAATGATGATGAGACCCAGTCTCTGGTTGAGGATAGACTCAAGAGCCTCGAGAGCGGGACGGTTTTGCAGGATGACCAGTGTCGGTATGACAGCCTTCCGGGCCGTATCGAGCGCGAAGAAGGTTGCACGATTGTACCCGATGAACTGCATCATCTCCGCAACCACCATAGGCTGCGGAACGATGCACTCAGCCAATAGCACGCTGATGCGCTCCATGTAGGGCGAGATGAGATTGTAGGGCTGCTTCCTCCGGAACGAAGCGATGCCCACGAGCTGAGTATAAGCGATGCTGCGGATGATAGTGCTGGTCGATCCGAGCTGCCGGATGAGGACCTCGAGGATGTCGCCGAGCTCCTTGTCAGGGGCGCCTCGACCGAGATCACCGAGCAGGTTCAGAGCGGTCTCCTGGACCCGGAGCGATCCCTTGAGAAGCGTCGGAAATCTCCCCATGATCTCGCGTTGGACCAGACTCTTGTACTGCAGCTGATCAGAGCTGACAAGCTCCTTGTAGATTGCTGAGATGAGGTTACTGACGTTAGCCATCCTCCTGGACACTGTGCTTACCCAGCCGCGATTCGTGTGCGTCGGTCCGGTGAAGACATTGCTTTGCCCGACCTCCACAGTATCTGGGCCCAAGACTGCGATAGAGACTGTGCCGCGTTTCGGTGAAGAAACAGGACGCCGAGCGTACGCATGACAACCCGGTCATCCGTGACAGAGTTCCATCCCTTGAGCCAGGCGTTCGCGATCTCAGGACGGAGGGACTCGTGGTGCTCGTCGCATTGAGCCAATGCGCACGCGACGGAGGGCGTGCTTTCGAGCAGCTTGAAAGCAGTTGTCGGTCCAAGACTGTCCGTTAGCTAGGTCCACAACTATCCGCCCACTTTTCCAGAATCCCCGGGAAGGAGTCAAGAAAGTCGCCGTCTATCCTGAGGTCCGGGAGTTTCGCTCTGAGGATGGTCATGACGCTCGCTTCAACGGGGTTTTCGTCGCGCTTGCGCTTCAACGATATCGGTGGAGGCACTTTCATGAACCGCTTCAGGCGCTCTCGAATATCGAGGAGGTTTCTGGATGTGGCCTGTTGACTCCAATGCTCAAAGGTCTCTCGCTCAACGACCGCCTTTATCCCACCCTCATGAACCTGATTCGCGATCGGACCAAGGAGGTAGAGCACCTTCTGCTGGACAACCTTGTTGTCGAGTGGAAGGGTTACCAAGTCTCCTTCTCGAAGTGACCACCAGACGTCGCGCCGTAGCGAAAGGTCATCACTCGCCTCGACGGCCTTCAAGAGGCTGACGATAGCCAAGCACAACTGCTCGCTATCCTCGGGCAGATGAACGATAGCCGTCGCAGCACTGGAGAGGACATGCCGCACTTCGATGCTTCGCAGGCCGGATTCGACAACTGAAGCATAAAGAGCTTGCCGTTGTGGGGAAGTTGAGTGGAGCTTGGAGCGGAGGGAGGACAGAGTGGTAGCGGCGTTGAGACGGGCTGCAGCAGCAAACGGCGCTGATGACTGAAGGACGGCGTTGAGGAGGAAGATGGGGGTCGCAATGTCCGACGGAAGGTCGCTGTATCCGAACAGAGATGGATCGCCGTCAGAATCTACTGTCAGCTGCAGACCTAGAAGATGAAGCTTACCCCGAGCATACGTTACCATCTCGTTCATGACTTTGCTGACTCTGTGCGGGCCGATCATGCTGGAGGCGCTATCTCCAAGGTCGCGCTCAAGAACGAGGAAGACATGGTCGATACACTTCTCTAACTCCTTTACGAGGGGCTCTCCTCCCGGTAGATCCTCGTAGCCCACAGCGGCGATGAGAATCCTCGTGATGAGCCAGGCGTAGAAGGGGCCAGGTGTGTCGATGTCGTCCGTTTCGTAAAGCAAGACGTCGGGGCAGGCGGCAGAATGTCTGGCGACAACGTTGAGCGAGAGTCTTGCCTGCTCGAGCACCTTCTCCTCAAGCGGCTCCAATCTCGCCGTGTCGGATAGAGGTCGCAGGACACAGTAGTCGACGAGGACTCGCAGGAGCTTACGATACCGCTTGATCGCTTCGTCTGTTGCTTCGGGGTCCGTCTCGGCGACATCGACGGAAGCGAGACCGTGAGTGAACAGCTCCGCCAGCAGCTTTTCGTCAGCTTCTGGTGGTGCCGGGTTCGTCATCGTGGAATCATTTGTTGGTTCGGCGGTGGGAATGTGGTGAAGTGATGGGAGGAGCAGACAAATCACAACAACAAAAATCTGAGTCCAGTCATCTACCCAGACGCGAATCAGGCACGGCAGTCGCGAGGGCGGAGTAGCGCGGTACTCCGCCAAGCCTCTCCCACATCCACACCACCCCGCTTCGCATATCGGAGTCGCTATGCATACATTGCAGAAAGAGCCAGTCGGCATCTGAGAGGCATGCATAGATCACATGGATTTGGTAACCTCCTAGGTCAGTGCTATCGCTTGGACTTTGGGTGTCGGAGGCCGGCACGCCTGAACTCGCTGGCTGTCTTCCGCTTGCTACGGTCTCAGGCTGCCACTCGTCAGCGAGGAGAAGGGAGCTCCTCGTCACCGGGAAAGCCAGCTTGGTGATTTTCTATCCCATACATATACTCCTATTAACACGAGTTCTATGTATACCCTATCAGATGATGTGTGCCCGAGGGCGATTATAATTTTAGATGACATTGTGGCGGAGATGACATTGTGGCGGAGATCCGCGGCGCGATCTATCCGTACTCGGAGTGCGGTTCCAACTCGCTCAGGAAGTCGGTGCTTAAGCGCTCTCCTCCGAGGGAGGGCGGGCGGTGTAGTTGGAGTTCTTGACGAAGTTCTCCTGGTGCTCGTTGGAGAGCTCCTCGAGGGTGAGGCCCTTGGTCTCGGGGGTGCAGAAGATGGAGACGATGAACCCGGTAAGCATGAAGAAAGCGAAGATCTCCATGATGTGGGGCAGGAACTTGCCCTTGCCGCCAATGTCGATCATCTTAGAAAAGCCAACCTGGGCGACGATGGCACCGAGCTTACCGGAGGCAGCCGAGATGCCGTGGGCGGTGGAACGGTAACGCGTCGGGAAGGCCTCTCCGGGAACAACAAAGGTCGTACTGTTGGGTCCAAAGTTCTGGAAAAAATTCGCCATGCAGTAAAGAAACACGAAGGCCTTCTGGCCCGAGGAGCTGGCCATCATCTTGTCGTAGGCGAAACCCATGCAAATGAAGATAATGGTGAGAAGACCGAAACCCATGATCTGGATGGGGCGGCGTCCCCACGAGTCGATGAACGCCATAGTGAAATAATAGCCGGGGATAAGGCCGCCGACGGAGAGGATGAGGTTACCGACAGAGGAGTTGTGGACGGAGCGCCAGGCGTTGACCTGCTTGGAGAGGCTCTTGTCAGAAGAGCCGCCGAAGCCGATGACGGAAAGAATACGGGCACTGTTGAGACCGAGACCGTAGAAGGCAATGTCGAGGGCGAACCAGGTGTATGCAGTACCGAAGAGGATCTTGAAGTTCCTCCACTGCGAGAAGTGGTGACAGAAGTCCTTCCAAGAGGCCTTGGGAACCTCAGCACGCTCGTGGTTGGCGATGGGGTCGACGCTGTAGGTGCCGGTGGTGAGGTAGGTGTCAACGTCCTGCGAGGCCTGCTTGATGTTCGCCTCAATGTCCATGGTGTAACGGGGGGTCTCGGGGATGGTGAGACGGAAGTACAGTGCAATGGCAGCGGGGACACAGCCGACACCGATGAGGGTACGCCAGGCCTGGTCCATGGAGTGCCAGTTGTCGAGGGGCTCGCTCTCGATGCCCTTCTTGAAGCCGGCGAGGGCGATAGACGAGACGATAGCGCAGAAGAACTGGCCCCAACCCTGAGCAGAGAACACAGCAACCATCATGCGACCACGGATGCGCTTGGCGGCGAACTCAGAGGTGATGACGGCGGAAAGCGGGTAGTCACCGCCGATGCCCATGCCCATGATGAAACGCCACATGATGATGACACCGTAGATGGAGATTCCCGGGGCCTTGCCAGCGACAGCCTGGCCGAGGGTACCGATGATAATGATCATGAGCTCGACACCGTACATCTTCTTACGGCCGACGTGGTCCGCAAGCTGAGAGTGTCAGCCTCTGCGTTACCCGACTCCGCAGTCCGGCAGGCAGACTTCGATGACTTACGAAACCGAATAGGAGCTGTCCAAAGAAGGTACCGATCGAGTGGGAGACCTTGATACCGAGATCCTGATTTTGTCAGTTTTTTTACGGATGTCGATGTGCCACGAACCTGGTTCGAGGTGTTGGAACCACCGGCGTGGTAGACGTATCCGATCATCGACGCAGCCAACGAGATAGCCTAGTTGTTAGCACAGCTCAGGGGCACCCGCCAGCGACTTTTGATGCATCTCAGGCCGTTTTTGGCCGTTTGAGAAGCGTTTTTTTGTGTTTTTTTTGTGTCAAATTCACTCACAAAGATGTCGAACGCGTCCGTGAAAAACCCAACGCCTGTTTAGAGGTCAAAAACGTCGAAAAGAGCATGAAAAAGTGATGAAAAACGGTGGAGAAACAAGAAAGAAGGTGGACGGGTGGCAAGTGGCGGAAAATTTGGGAAACTGCGAAAATAGACTCACCCGCCACAATACAGGCCTTAGCGTGGAACCACGAAAACTTGGCATCGTCAATCTCCGCCAGGGCAGCCCTACGACGCTCGTCAGCGTTGCCGACGGCGGCAGCCTTGTCGGCGTAGGCGTTCTTCTCGACGGTGTCGATGGGAGGGGAGAGCTCGACGCCGGACATTGCAGAGTCAGTCGATGGAGGAGGGGGGGTTACAGATTCCAGGAAGAGCTGTGGGTGCATCTTATACCTCCTGCAGCAGTGGGCTGTTGGACGGGTACGCTGGGGGCGCAAAGATTCCTGTGTTCGGCGATGCGCGCGAGACAACAGCGAAATGCGGGCTGAGACGACCATCACGCGTGCGGGCCACAGATCTCGCCACGAACGTGCTTGTCGCTGGGCGCTATCAGCCTACTGATACGGCGCGATTGGGAATTTTCCGACGATCTCCCTGGCCGTGCCTGGCATCTGCCCTGGGTCGGTCACTTGCGAGCTGCTATTAATAGCCTCGCTTTCGCGCGACTTGTTCGCTTGTCTGCGTTTGCACGCTTTCGAGGCTCTCGTCTGGCGGGCAGCGGGCTCGCGGAGCATTGCAGTGGGCCCGGTACACCGAGAGCGGCTAGCCAGCTTTCAGGACAACCCGCCCAGCTGCGGATAGCCGTTTGCCCCGAGTGAGATCGCGGGCGAATCACCTCTGCGACATGCGTCCGAGCTGCAACATCGTGCATGCACGTTTGTGAAAGAGGTCACCCGACACGCACCATTCCGCAAAGGCAAAATCAAAATAGCGCTCTCCGACGATTCAACGAGCATGGGCTGTGCCCAGGCCCCAGACACGATCTCCTCGGGCGACCCCGACGGCGACCTCTGGCCATTGGAGTGCAGGCACTCTGCCGGCACTGCTCCGGCCCCGTGCCAGCTCCGTAACGAGTCCCGTGCAAGGCGCCCCGGACGGCGTCTTCAGCGCAGAACGTGCTCACACGATCGCGCGCAACTCGTCCACGGCGTCTCGTACCTGAGATGTATTTTGGGAACAGTGTTTTGGGCTCTGCCTCTTGGCAAGCGAACAGCTCACGCGCATGAAGTGCAATGTCGCCATTGGTTTGCAACCTGCTGAGCAGGAAAGGCATTACGAGTTTTCTTTTACGAGCACATGCTTGACTCCACCCTTCCGTGCATACCTCCGGAAGAGGGTGTTGCTCGGTGTTCACGTTGCGTTCCAATGTGTCAGTCTGCCGTCACTTCAGCCGGGATCCGGCAACAGATGATGCCCGCCCGCTGAGCCAGGGCGGTGTTGCATCTCCAAGCGTCATGAGGTGAGTCATGAACGTGCTCCCCAATCTGCCAGTCTCTAAAAAGTCTCACATGAACGGCGCCCATCGCTTTTTCCCCCACCATAGCCCGATTCTTCCTCACTGCGGGCGCGGAGCTTGGCTCTCTCGGCATCGGCGTGTTATAACTCGTTGCCCGCAGTGTGCAGCCGGTCATCTCCCATTGTGTCGCCACTCCCTCGACCTCAGATGGAAGATCACCCTCGTTGTGCAAGATCGTCTTCTTCCTCGCTTTCATTTGCATCTCGTAATCGAGCACACTGTTCACATTCCTCCCGCCACGTGACACAGCAACTGAAGGAGTAGTAAGGTTGAAAGGCACGCTTTCTCCACAGCGGGGCTAAGTTTGATGCCTGCTGGCACACTTTCTCCGCAGCGGGGCTGGGCGGTCCATCGAGCATGTGATTCTGGCGCGCGACCTGGCAACAGTGCTGCGTGCGGGAGCTTTCCGCCGGTAAGTGCGCTGAAAGTGTTGAGTGAGTCGGGAGCGATGCTCTGCACCTTCATTCAGTAGTCTACGCGCCTGCCGGGAGCCGGGAGACGCTATCTATACAACTGGCAGCGCAAGGGCTACCTCTGGGTTTTCCTAATCTCGAACGGCGAGCTCTCTCCGCCCTTCATCGCGTCCTTGACCTGCGCAGGGCTGGCTCCGCACGTCTCGTCAATGTCGACATTAGCGACGTTTGACATGGGAGGGCCGACCTGGAGGTCTTGCTTCCTATCTGTCAGCTCGGGCCAGCGTGTCAAGGTCACGCACAGTTCGGCAAGCATGGTCGGATCCCCCGCGGCGGCCCCCAGCACGCTCCCGTCAGAGCAGTTGCAGACCCAACCTTGAAGCCCGCGTTTGTACGCTCTGTGCGAGTCAGTTTGATGCCGCTCAATTCCTAATTTGCGCGCGCAGAGGGCATATTCAGGTGAGGCTTAACCGATAGGGCGTGCGCGTGTGCGCTGCCGGCGGCAATGGCACGTCAGGACCCTCAAGCAGTCCATGCGGCCAAGTTCCGCCGGCGGCCCCATGCAAGCGAGATTGCACAACAATGGGCTCCGTACGCGGTATGGCGGCATGGCTTGCGGCAACGAATGTGCGGGCAGTTCCGATATAAACGAGGCGGCGATTGTAACTTACGCTGTCTGCACAAAGTACCTGAATCCCACGCCCTGGTCGTCAGACAAGCGACAGTTGACTCCCACGGCGCATGCATACCTGGACGTCGCCGGTGCTGCAAGGTCAGCTACATATGCAAGAAGAAGAGTAGCTCACACTCTGAACTTGATGAGGTCTGTGAATGGCATGACCAGCTGGGTGCGAGCGAGCGAGTGGTGCAGAGACGGATGGAAGGATCTCGGCAACTCGGATGCCTGAAGCGGGTGTCAGCGGAAGGGCCGTGCACGTGAGTGTCCGGTCTGCGGGTTGTGGAGGGGCCGCGATCGGTGGTGTGCAGGGGAACAGGGGTGCCGGGGGTGAGCGGAGGCAGAGTGGTGATGACGGTGGGGTACTACGGCGGCCCGCGAGGGGCTGATTAGGCCCCGCTGGCGACGCTGCCTCGGGTTGCGGCGGACGTACTCGGTCGCTGGGACCTCAGACCAGGACAATTGACATTAGCATCACCGCGCCGCCTCCTAATACGTCCAGGCACGCATTAGGATCTCTCGGTGGCAACTACCGGCGTCGCTTATTCCGCTAATCAAAAGCTTCATTACGCGGGCCGGACCAACACATGACCGAATCACTGCTCAGTGATACGTTACCAGACGACGCATGACTCTGCCTCGCCGACTCGGAAAAGAAAGGCGAGCGACCAACCCAACTTTGTTTCCTGTTCACTCCCCGCCCTTCTCTCGACCACACACTCTCTCACACGATAGCACCACGACAGACTACAGCACAGCAAAGACAGCGACGAATCGATTCCACTGCACGGATGAAGTCCAGACAGACGCTCCTCCGGAGAGCCCCTCTCAAGAGGCATCAGCTCCAACATCACCGATCGTTCTCCCTCTACTACCCCAAGTCCCCGCCCGACCCACGCGGCGGCCTGCGCGCTGCCTCAACCTCGGCCCAGTCCACCGACTGGCTCGGATGGATCAAGAAAGCCCCGATCCCCGTCCTTGGCGGCGGTGGCAACGATGAGCATGCGCGGAAGGCGCTTATTTTCGCTGGTCTTGTGAGTTCCGGAGCAACGTCCCGCCGCTGACACCGCAGGGAAGCTACCCGCACACACCGCAATCCCCCACACCATCCTCGCTGGACGTCTGGGAGCAGGCCTCAGAGGCTCTCCTCAACCCCGATGCGACGCTAGGCTACTGGGACAACGGCATGGAGGAGTTCTCGTCCTCGATTGCGCAAGGCGGCGGTGGCCGCGGTATCCGCGGCTGGCTGCGAGGCTGGGTCGAGGGCCGCTCTCTGGTAAGCTAGCGGTCGATGGTCGTAGCTAACGTGTAGGACGAGCTCATGAAGCGCGCCGACGTCACCGCCCCGTTCATCCTGACCTCGTCGCTCGCGATCCTCGCCTCGGAGCAGGTGAGTCAAAGCACCCCCCAACATTTTTCTGACTTGTCCGCAGGAGCGCACAGGCCACTCTTCTATTTTGCCGGCGGGCACCAATTATCTCGCTGGCCACGGCTTCATCGGAACGTTGACCGCGCTCGTCGCTTCTGGGCGGCTAGACCTGCCGACGGGCGTGCGGTTGGCGCGTATCTACGCCTCCCTCCCGGCTTATCCCAAGAACGTCGACCCGGTCAAGGGCTCGAAGCGCTTCCTCACGACAGCCTTATCAGCAAGGCACTGGCACTCCCTGTCGAGCCCTGACATGTTCATCCCCTTCGAGTCGCCCCTTGCTGCGGACCCCACGGACGAGCCCGAGCGGCGGCGGCGGGCGATGCAGCTGATTCTGGACGAGGTCCACTCTCTGCAACACGAGTGGGAGGTTGAGGGGCAGGGCGACTGGGCCGAAGCGGGCATCATCAACAGCTCCAAGGTCGTGATTGTGACTGGCACCACTTTGGCCGTGGAGAGCCTGATCTCGCGCCTGCAGGAGCTCGGCGTCGCGAACCCCGTCATGGACGTGAACATGCCGTGCCCGTACCACACGAAGCTGATGGCGCACGCCGTGCCCGAGTTTTCGGCGACGCTGCAGCGCATCATGTTCAACCCCGCGTCGATCGACAGCCCCCACGTCCTGGACCCGATCACGACGCGGCCGATGGTCGGCCCGCCTGCCGCCGCGCTCCAGACCCAGCTCTGCCACCAGCTCCGGTGGCACAAGACGCTGACGCGCATCTACAACCAGCCCTCCCCGCCCGTCGACCAGTTCCTCACCGTCGGCCGCGGCGCGAAGGGCCTCGGCATCATGCTCAAGGGCGAGCTGAAGCGGCGCCCCGAGGGCGCACCCCCCATCACAGTAGGCGAGTACGGAGTCAAGGAGGTGCAGGACCCGCGCGTGCTCAAGATGCTCGCGCGGCGGTCGGCGTCTGGCATGTGAGAGAAAAGCCAGTGTATTCCTTGTGCCATAGTGTTATTAGCGGCGCGTGCGAGAGCACCCCCGCACCCACCCATGTTGTACAGTATGACGGTCAGGCGGTATACAATTATCCAAGTAGAAAATCAACCCCCACACCCACACCAAACAAATGCAACAAACATCATTATCAACCCGGAGGGAGCAGTCCAGTCTAAGTGAATCCATATGCAAAATAACTGAGAGATATAAAAGTACACGTTGTCATGGTCTAGATCGCAGCCAACCGCTCCTTGAGCGCGGCGGCGCCCTTCATCTCGCTCCCCTCCACGGCCTCAGTCACGGCCTCGGACGACAGGATCGTCTTCGCCTCGTCGATCTTGTCCGTCTTGCTGAGCGCCTCGACGAGCTCGAGCATGACGAACGGCGCAGCAGCAGCGACCTTGGCGACGTTGGCGGCGGCGCCGGCGTTGTCGCTCGCAATGGCGTCCCAGGTCGCGACCGCGACGTCCTTGCCGAGCTGCTCGTCGACGACGTCGATCTTCTTCGTGACCATGCTGAAGTGCCCGCCGGCAAAGAGCGTCTTGTACGTCCGCGTCGCGTGCGCGAGCTCGAGCGGGTGGCTGCCGTCCCCGACCAGGGGCGCCTGCAGCGGCGCCGCGAGGGCGGCGATCGCGGCACTCTTGTCGCCAGAAGTGTAGAGCATGATGTCCTGGACCAGAAGGCCGGCTCCGGGGTCGCGCACGAGGTCCTCGCCCTTCTCAGCGACGAGCTGGAGGAGGCCAGGCGACGCGTACCCGACAATCTCCTTGCGACGGACCGCCGGGTCCTTCTTCGACGTGCCGAGCTGGCGCGCCTCGAGCGCCGAAGCGGCGAGCGAGGCAAGCGTCGACGGGAGGAAGTGCCGGCTCGCCTCGGGCGTGAGGAGGTAGTGGAGCGCGCGCTTTCCGGTCTTGTCGAACGCGAGCTCGGGCGCCAGGCCGACGAGGTCAGACACGAACGCCTTGCCCATCATCTTCGTGTCGTCCACGACGTCGAAGGCAGTGAAGAGCACCTGCTGCGCGTCGCCGTCCTTCGCAATCGCCTCCGAGTGCTTGCGCAGGTTCTGCAGGATCGACTTCCTGTCCTTCGCCGCACCGTGGACGAGCATCGAGCGCACGACCGCAGAGCCGTCCTTCGTGTGCACGATCTCAGCGAGCGACTCGAGCGAAGCCTCAAGCAGCTCCTTGTACTTCTTGGCCGCGGCCTCGGGGGACAGGAAGCGGTAGATGCACGTCAGGTACTCATGGACGAAGCGGTGGAAGATGGACTGCGCGAGAGCAGTCTTCTGCGTCGCGTTGAAGACCTCGAGCACCCGCTCCTCGCAGGAGTCAAGCACACGCTCGCGGCCCGCCTCGTTCATCGACTCCAGCGAGCCCTCGAGCCCCGGGACGTCGGCTCCGCCTTTGCCGCCGTCGAAGATGGCGATCTCACGCGGGTAAAAGCCGCGGACGAGCAGGCGGCGCTCCTTCGCCGAGGCCCAGAGGTCGTAGAAGTCGGAAACCGGCTGGACGGCATCGGCGTGGAAGAGGAGAGACGTGAGGTGTCGGCTGATGACCGGGATCAGGAGCGGGCGCATCGACGGGCAGTAACGGATGAGCTTGGCCATCAGGAACTTGGAGTACTTGGACTCCATCATGGCGCGCCACATCGGCTGCAGCTCCATCGCGACGCCGAGACGCTCCTCCTTTCCGCCGTACTTGACAATCTGCCATTAGTTTAGCACCAGAGCAGGAAAAACTCACCGTCTGAAGAATACGCGCTCCTCTGTGTCCACGCGAGATCTCGGCAATGCGTCCCTTGACGGTAGCGTACAGGTCCGCGATCGCCTTCTTGCGCTCCTCCTTCGGCATCTCGGACTGACGAGCCTGCTCCCACACCGGCAGGATCTCCTGCAGCAGCGCGTGAGAGGGGAGGAGCGTCGTGCGATGCGGTTGGGCGGCGTGCAGCGCAGCACGCTCAGCCTTGGACATCTTGCCGCGCTTCTCCGGCTCGCCCTCCTGCTGCCCCTGCTCCTCAACATCCATCTCGTCATACTCATCGTCGGGGAACTCGTCGTCGCCCATCGAGACGTCGCTCTCGTCGCCGCCACCCTGCGTCACGGGCTTCTTGCGCTTCTGAGCCGGCGTGTCGTCGGCGTCCTTCTCCTTCTTCGCGGCAGGCTTGCCCTTGCCCTTGGGCGCGGCGCCCTTGTTGTTGAACTTGCCGGCGGGCTTGCCAGAGGGCTTGCTCTTCTTCCAGCCGTCGGAGAACTTGGCCGACTTGGCGGGCGGCGCGCTCGATGCCGAGTCGGCGCGGCGCTTCTGACCGTGCACTTTTGAGGACATGTTGTCAATGTGTCCGGGTCGTGTGAAGTGTGTATCGCAGCTTGAGCGCCTTCCCCGCCCCTCGATGACTTCAACAAATCTACCAAGACCAGGGCCATCCAGAAATCTGAGCGGAGAGTGCAAGTATGTCCGTACACCTTGACGTGTCATTGATTTCGGTTTTTGCCACCCAAAGGATGAAAGTTGATATTCCACGTGGTCCCACGGTCTGTGCAGTGAGCTCGTGATTCCTCAATTCCTGCGATCCTGTGCAGCCCTGCCCCTGTGCATCTGGCGCTGTACGGGTCCGTAAGTCGAGCGGTCAAGAACCGCAGTCCCCTGTCGCAAGATCCAGGCGTAGACTAAACCTTGACTTTTATAGTTACGGCACAGTGAAAACGCGGGATCAACAGCCCAGCTCCCTCATACCCCAGGCATTCTAGGCATCCAGCGACCCAGGCATCCGCCTCCCACTGTGCATGCGCCTCACCTCGCCCGTGGGAGCACGACCGTGCACACTCAGTCTCCTCCTCTAATCCTCGTTCCGGCACACAGAGCTTAGTCCGACTTAGCCAACTTCTCTTCGCATTCTCCTCTTTTCATCCACTGGACTTTACCACCTCTTTTTGCACCTTCTTCCAAGCACGCACCCTCACGCGATCCCCCGACGCGCACCGCCGACCGGTCTCCTATCCACCCACCCTCTTCCCCCGCCTCTTCCAAACCGCGATCTCGACTGTTCGAGGCTAGCGATGCGCGGTCTGAGCCCGCATCGCCGCCGCCCCACCTTGCTCTAACAACTGTCGATCTATATTTTCTTACCCCTCGACCTCTATCATGATCCCGTCCTACTTGTTCGCCTGCATCGTTGCTCCCTTCCTCTTCTTGCTCGCGGCGTTTGCGACTCCGTCGCCCGTCGCTTCTCCGTTTGGGGTCGGCTTCGTGACTTCGGACGACCGCGACGATGGCCCGAAGAGGGTTACGCCTGCGATCACCGTGCAGGAGGAGCCTGAGATCGAGGTAGACGTCCTCCCCTTCGTCCTAGTTTCCACCGTCGATGGTGCTCTCCATGCTATCGACAGGGATGCGGGACATGTCCGGTGGACTTTAAGGGATGGAGTTGAACCCTTGGTCGGCGGAGGATCCACCAACAAGAGAGGAGACGACGTCGAGTACATCGTCGAGCCTCTCAGCGGGAACCTCTTCGTCCTCGAAGGTGACAAGGGAGAACCTACCGTGCGCAAGCTCCCTCTTACGGTTGAGCAACTGTGAGTCCCGTTCCGCTTTTTTCTTCCTTCGACGTGCTTCCTCAGACCATCCGGCCTTAGCGCGTGAATTTGATGAGCCGCAGCCGCTAACTCCTTGGTAGCATTGAGATTTCCCCCTCCAGTTTCCCCAACAACCCCAGTGTGATCTTCACCGGGGTCAAGCAGACCTCGCTTCTCACGCTCGATCTGCGGACCGGACAGCAACTGGACCATTTCACGGCCACTCCTTTCGACAATGCGTCCTCGCCCGGCGTGTGTGAAAACGACCTGCTTGACGATCTCGAAGGCGCAGGCCGATCGCACCGCGACACCCTTTTCGTTGGACGCACCGACTACACTCTCAAGATCACGACACAGACCACAAACGTCGATCTTTTCTCTCCCACAGCAACAGTGGCTGCTGCCAAGAACCGCCAGGAAACTGTCATTACGTACTCAACCTACACACCAAACGGGTATAATAAGGCTTTGGCCGAACAGTGGGCGAAGAACGCTGCGAAGAATGTCGAAGCACACCCTCGTATTCACGTCGAGCTGGGATTCAATGGAGAAGCTATTGGCATCCGGAACGGCAAGGTCTGGGCGACCAAGCTTGACTCGGTCGGTATCGCGGTCTACGATGTAGTTCAACCTCTGTCCCCGGCTTCTGCGAACCCTGTGATTCTGCCGCAGCCTCCCATTGACTTGAAGTCGTTGGTGCCGCGGTCAGCGACGATCCCCGCGCACTTCCACCGCCCGCCTTCGACATATATCGGAAGTGTGCCGTTCACGCCGCACCACATGCTCTCCGGACCCGCGGACCCGACTGAAACGAACGGTAGAACCGATGATAGCAAGGGTGACAAGACGACGCTGAAGCCGAGGCCTCTGCTGTTCGCGCAGTCTTCGAACGCCTATCCGTTCGTGAACGCGGCGCCGCCGGCCAAACCAGGAAACGTGAACGGTTCCTTCCCACTGTCGGACTACCTGCCAGAGCGGGATTCCTTGCTTCCTCAGGACAACCATTTCCGCCCTCTCATCGACCCGCCCAAGGAAACTGGTGCCGTTATGGAACCGCCTCCGAGCGAGGTCGTTCCTGTGCCCGAGGCGCCCAAATCCGGCAACCGAGGTTGGGCTGTCTTTGTCTTTGAGACAATCGCAGTTCTGCTCGGTGGCGCAGCCGTTTATCAATGGGGCTTTTCGAAAGCCACCCAGGCCGCGTTAGCGACGTCAGGTGCCCCGGCGACAACGGCGTCACCCCTGATCGCGCCGGTCGAGGGACCCTCCGGCACGCCTATCGTTCGCTTTGAGAATCTGCCTGAGACCGGTAGCGGAGTAGCATCCCCAGACGGGACAACGCCGACTCCGACGCCAAAAAAGAAGTCGAACCGCCGGCGAGTGCGGGGACGAGGACGGAAAGGACGCCGTAACTCGGTCGGTCCGCGCGATGAGGGCGAAGGCGAGGGCGAGGAGGACGCCGAGAGCTCTGCCGAGGAGCGCAAGTCGCTTGACGTTCCTGTCATTGCTAGGAACACGTCCAGCCAGTCCCTTCACACGGATCAGGAGCGTCTGGGTATTTCGTCCGATGTCATCGGATTTGGCTCGCATGGCACTGTGGTCCTGAAGGGAACGTGGGGTGGACGACCAGTGGCTGTAAAGCGCCTTTTGTCCGACTTCGTGCGGCTAGCTAGTCAGGAGGTTAAGCTCCTCCAGGCGAGCGACGACCACCCGAACGTCATCAGATGTAAGTTCTCTGATCTGTACTCGAACTGACATCAGACTACTGCCAGGAGCGAAGAGACAACTTCCTGTACATCGCGCTTGATCTCTGCCAGGCGTCGCTGGCTGACCTCATCGAGGCCCCCGACCGACATGGCGAGCTTGCGGCCAACCTCGACCATAAGAAGGCGTTATCACAGATCACGTCTGGCCTGAAGCATCTCCACACGATGAAGATCGTGCACCGTGACATCAAGCCGCAGAACGTGCTCGTATCCAAAGGAAAAGACGGATCGTTAAGGATGCTTGTCTCGGACTTCGGTCTCGCGCGCCGGCTTGAACAGGGGCAGTCATCGTTCGCCCCGACAGCTAACAACCTGGCGGGGTCGCTCGGATGGCGTGCGCCCGAGTGCATCCGTGGACAGGTCAAGCTCAACGAGGGCTTCGACCCGATCCTCACGACGCACTCGACCGGTAGCACGACATCGTCGACTGGCTCGATCGGAGACCTGACGTCCATGTCGGACGAGGGCACCCTGGTCAAGGGAGCTCCTCGGGCGCGCCTTACCAAGGCTGTGGACCTGTTCGCGCTCGGATGTCTCTACTTCTGGGTGCTTATGCATGGCGAGCACCCGTACGGCGAGACGTATAACCGAGAAGCCAATATCGTCAAGGGTGACGCGGTCTACATGGACAAGCTGAGCATCCTGGGCGAGGAGGGGGTCGAGGCGCAGCACCTGATCAACCGGTTATTGTCGTCCGACCCGTCCGAGCGACCCGACACATCAGAGTGCCTCACGCACCCCTTCTTCTGGACGCCAGCAAAGCGTCTTGCGTTCCTGTGCGATGCCTCGGACCGGTTCGAGATCATGGAGAACGACCCGCCAGAATCGACGCTCGTCATGCTCGAAGAAGGCGCGCCCGACGTGATCGGCAAGGACTGGTACTCGCGCATGGACCGTGTGTTCACGTCATCCCTTGGAAAATACAGGAAGTACAAGGGCGCTAGCGTGCGTGACCTGCTCCGAGCGATGCGCAATAAAGTGAGTCGTTGCTTGGCTCACAGCCTCCCAATAGATACTGAGCTGACGACCAGAAAAACCACTACCAGGACCTCGAGCCGAGTGCGAAACGGCATTTCGGCGCGCTCCCGGCTGGATTCCTCAACTATTTCACGACCAAGTTCCCCAAGCTCTTCCTGCATGTGTACCACGTTGTCCGCGACAGCCGTCTCCGCCACGAGACCATGTTCGAGGTCTACTTCCAGGAGAAGGAGAGTTAGGCACGCTTGGTCAGAGCCTCATATCACACCGTGTTGTACTGTAGACGTTATCGTAGCATGCATAATTACGACTAGTATCTGAGCCGAGCGCAAACCGCGAAGCGTGAGCCGTGCACAGTGGCGGACGCGGCTGACTTTGATAACTTGGTTGCAGGTTGAGGTTGACAGATTAGGTCCCGCGACGCGTCGCGAAATGTTGACATGAGCGGCGGCGAGGTGGTTGACTGCGCCCATCGCCATCTGGAGTGTCTCAGCACCACTCATACCACACACGACAATGCCGTCGTCATTCATCCTCGCCCCAGCCGCTCCCTCAGCAGAAGAGGAAGTGCACCTCCTCCCCTTCTCGCTGGGGTACAGCGGCCCTGCCCCCGTCTCGTCCTTCTTCCGACCCCGCCCCGCCCCAGCAAACCACCCGTACCCCGGCTCGACGATCGCCTCGTTCCGTGGCCGTGCGCTCGTTGCGCAGGAGCTCGAGCTGCCGCGGGGATATCGCGGTGTCATCCTCCAAGCCGATGCTACGAACTACTCGGGCGCCGGCGCCTCGGCCGAATCAGAGACGTCAAGGACCCGCGGCGCGCCGCTCACGCCTGCACCGAGTGCTACGTCCGTCGAGGGAGAGGGGAGGGTGACGAGATCGACGCGCGCGAAGGGGGCGGGGCAGGTCGCCCTAGCTCGACCGCGCACGCAGCGCGCAACGAGGACACGGAATAAGCGTATCGCGCTCTCGGACGAGGAGGACGAGGAGGAGGACGTGGTGAAACCCATGCCTAAGAAAGCGAAGGCCCCCGTCCCCACTATCAATGCTCCCGAACCACAGGTGAAGGAGGAGGCGGGAAAGAAAGAAGAGCGAGAGGAGCTTAGAGAGCGACTCAAGACGCCCGAGGTGCCCGCTATCGTCGTGCTCCAGGCCACGCCCGGCGCGAGCCAGAACCCGTCCCAGGCCCCGCCGTCGCCCCGATCAACGGACGCCTCGACGCCGATCGAAACCACTCCCGTCCCCGAGAACTCCGCTGACCCGACGCCTGCGAAGACCGAAGACGTCAAAATGGAGGACGTGAAGGAGGAGAAGCCGGCCGCGCGGCCAACAGTCACCCTCGACGAGAACGAGGAGCCCTCAGACGTGCGCGTGCTCTACCCCACTGCCTCCTTCAAGACCATCACGCTCTGGACGCCGGATGCGCCCATGCCTGGATTTGTGGCTGACGAGCTCTCCAAGCCCTCTGACGAGATCGCGGACGAGAAGCAGGTGGAGAGCAGTGGACTCGGCCAGCTGCGCCGCTCGTGGTGGCGCCAGGGCGGAGCCGGCGAGGGTGGAGACGAGTTCGTGCGTGGACTTGGAGAATGGATTGGCCTCGGCGAGATTGTGAGTTTCGATGTGCCCTGCATTCAAGCTGACGCTAGATCCACAAGCCGGTCTACCTCGAGGAAGACGACGACGTGAAGACGGAGTGAGAAGCACCCTGTACCAGTACCGTATTACTAGCCGACAATGCATGATTAGATATGTACACTGGCCCAAGTGGCTCTGGCATGTATGAAGGAATGAACAAGAATGTGCTGTAGCTGAATCTAGAATGGAAACGTGCAGTGCAAGAGAGCAAGTGAGGGCTTAAAGCTTCTCCTCGTACCCGAACTTCTCGACGAAGGCGAAGAGAGCCTTCTCGAACGCCTCGCCCTTCGCGCGCTTCTTCTTGGACCCGCCGCGCTTCCAGGCGTCTGCCTCGGACTCCTCCTCGATGCCCTCGTCGAAGTCGTACGACTTGCCCTCCCACTGCCGGATGAGCTTGAGCGCCTCCTTGTGCGAGCACCACTGGCGCTTGCGCTCGTGGCGCTCCTTCCTGTATCGTCAGCTCTACTGGACTACCCCGACAGCTGCTGTTGCGTGTCCGCCACCGATGGCTTACGCCGCTTGCCCTGCTCGCCTCCGTAGTGTGCAGGGGAAAGAGTGCGGCTTGCATTACGGTTGTGAGGCGGCCGTAGAGCCAGGGGACGACCGAAGGCACTCGTTTCAAGATTTTGCCACCAGCCCCGCTCCAACAGCGATGCGGAGTACTCACCAGTCCGAGTCGAGGTCCTTCTCCGAGTCGAGCGCGACGGCGTGGACGTGCCAGATCTCCGCGCCGGGCTTGGCGCTCTCGATCGTGCAGAGCTCGGGGGAGATGTCGTCCTCCGGAATGCTGGCGGGGATACCGGCTGCTTGTCAGCTTTCCACAGCGCGAGCTAGCTCACCCTCCTCATGCGCCTCGCGGGCGGCGGCCTCGCCGCTAGTCTCGCCCTTCTCGACACCTCCCTTGGGCACTGTTCGTTGGAAGTGAGAAAAGGTGTGCAGAGAACAGGGGGTGGAATGCGAAAGATGTTGTCAGCTTCAAGCTCGGAATGCTGGAATGGCCCGGAAGCCCGGCAGGGACGTACTGATCCACAGGTTCGGGTGCTTACGCGACGTGATGAGCAGGACGCGGCGCGTCTTCGGGCAGTGCACGACGGCGAGGCCGACGTGGCGGATCTTCATGGTCGTGAAGTACTCGCCGATGGAGGCGAAGCAGGCGGCAACGTCGAGACAGCTCATTGTGCGCTCTTCAGGTGCAGGTGGAGTGGTGGAGTGGAGGCGGCGACGTTTACGCAATTGTTTGTGTGCGGCCGGTTCCGCTGTGTGCAGTGTAGAATGGGCCGAATGGGTGAGTGGAATGTAATACTGGGGCGAGGGGGTTAGAGCCAAGATTAGGATGGTATATTAATAACGGAGACTGCGTTACTGGACGCTTCCATGCTCCATGCACGTTCGTTTTTGGTTAGGTCCAAGGGGCGACGACCTCTGCGGTCGGTTGCGGTCGTCAGGTCAGGCAACGCGCGTCACGATGCTCCCCATTGCAGATTTGCGCATTCATGCTGCGACGATTGCAGATGTGCAGTGGCCAAGTGACAGACAGAGTGACCCGCAGCGTTGTTCGACAACCACGCGGCCGTCTGCGGGACAGACATGTGATCCCGATTGACCCAAAGCGAACTGGGGCAGCGGGCGCGACGCGCTGTGGCACAGTCAGCATAGAGTCACGGTGCATTCCTCATGCAACTTAGACGCTGCGCCGAAGACAGCGTACGCTGCGATAAGCGACCCGTCTGGTGGACTCGATCAGCCGCAGCTGTCACTCGCCAGTCACTCATGATCACTCTTGTCTCGCTGCAACCTCAGTGCGCTCCCGATCATGACTCCGGAGTGACATTGGCTGACCGCCCAGCATGCTGGAGGTGACCTGTACGGCCATGACTTGTAGCATCATGTGATTGCGACGGCGAGTTGGTGGTTGTGCGACAGCAGTTGGGATCGTGTGATCAAGGACTGCGCCTTGCCTTCCTACCACCTCTGGCTCTTTCCGCCGTAGCCATCGAAACATGTTGGCATAACCACCACTCACTCACCAATACTCACAACTGGGCATCTGGACAACTGCCAGCTTCGAACGACTCGGTACCAATGACAGTAACGGGATGGACGCAAGTCATTCGCCAAGACGGCTAAGAGGACGCCGACCGCTGTAGTCTGTCACCGCTCCCGCATGGGTACCATGTAACAGCGCTAGCAGGTATACTAGTACATCGCGATGGCACCGAAGGTTAGTTTATCGATCTGCGGGGGTGTTCACGTGAGCTCAACATACTTCAACACCCGCGGCTGTTCCCTGGCCCATGAGCAGATCGCCAAGCCGAGCGCGGAGACCTTCCATGCGTCCCTCAGCCTTCCCTGCTGACGAGGAGTCGAGTGTCCACCATGATCCATAAGCCACGAGCTGCAAGCTGTTCACGCTGACAAGCTATATCCCGCTAGCTGACCACTTCCAGAAGAAATTGACCGCTCAGGCGAATCAGACGCAAGTTGTTACCGGAACGACTCCGATCGCGGTGCGAGGCAGGTGTTCGCTTGCTCGCAGACACCGCGGCTACACTAGGCTACTGTGTTCCACGCAGCAGATCTTGGAATGCTCATTTGTCACCGGCACGGACGGCAGGGGGTGCCGGCAGACTTCTCAACAGAGTCGTCTGTTCGTCTCATGGGTTCTGGCCCGGCCGTTCGACCGTGACGAGGGCGAGGCTAGCACTGCACACTGCACCTCCCGCCCGCAAGTCCGCTTCCTTCACAGCCGCCCTTCATGCATAACTCTCATACCACGTCACGATGCATGAGGGTCGGCATTGATAGCACGAGTGCGCAGTGGACGGCAGCTTCCAAGATGCCGACCCCGCGCCCCGCCGACTAACCTGGCGCTAAGTCGTTAGCGGACCCACCCCGCAGTCCCCTGCCGCACCCCGCACTAGGTCGTAACCGGTGGCTTTGCGTGCTTGACATGGCCCGTTTGGTTGGATGCGCGCTCGGAGCACCACCCAGCCTGCCTGACTGGCGGGCGCCATGTTCGAATTTAGTCATTGACGAGGGTCCTGGAGCTGGCTCGTTGCACGGGAGTCCGGAAATTTCTTGTTCGATCGGTGGAGCATGCACAAACTGGGTGGTGCATTGCCGGGCACCGGTTACATCGGGTATGGTGGGTGAGGGTTGTCGAACGAGATAAGCTAAGAGGGAGGCGGAGATAGACCCTGAACCGGTTATCGTTCCTCTGCGGGCGGTTTGTAGGTGCCAGGCAGGCGGGGAAGGGTGGGGGTACGGTGCAGAGTGGCTAGAATGGGTAGTGGGTGGTGGTGGGTATGTTGGCCCGGATGGCCGGAGGGAGCAAGGGCTAGCAGGGCTGATCGACATGACGCACGCCGCCGCATCCGGCGCGCCTGGGCGTGCCGGGTGTTGTCTGCGTGTCTTGCTTTCTCCTGGCGCTCCGGGCTGGCCGGGCTGGCTGGGCGGGGCGGGGCGTCGTGGAGAATGGTCCCGCGGCGACTACGTGCCAGATTGATTGGACGGCGGTGCACAACACTGCACCTGCCTGGCCTGCCTGGACAGTGCTTGGGTATGCTCACATGGTGGTGCTACGCCTGACCGCGCGCTCCCGGCACACTCAGGCGTGCTCTCTGACGATGATGACCCGATGGCCTTATTTGCAGACGCGGCTACGTGCCTGCACATACCAGGCCTGCGTGCCCTGCGCCCTGGACTTTGCGACCAACCCTACTCCCTCCTACCCTGCAGTCAACAGCCGACGAGCCGAGCTAAGTACTATCATCCAGCATAACCAGGCCACACCTTCTCCGACCCTCACACCACCGATCAGCTGCCCCTGCGACCGACAAATCGCTCTTCCTTTCCTCGTCATCATCGTCGGTTTCCTTTGTAAATACACACTTCGTTACTCTATCGATCTTCCTCAAGCAGCCAGCACCGGTGCTTCTCGACGCTTCTTGCCCGACCCGCCCCCGCCCGTCGTCGTACCCCGCCGCCGCTCGCCGCTTCCCAGGCCTCTGCTGGCCCCGCCCGCGGTCACGTCCGGTCTAAGGTCGAGAGCCAGACTAAGATAGACCGCCGGGCAGCCTACTGCACTCTGATCTTGTCTCTGACTGTCTGCTCAAAATGATCGGCCAGCTGCTCGGCCGGCCGTCGCCGGCGCTGCGACGTGGACAGGTCTTCCTCATCTTGTTCTTCTGGATCTGGCGCCTCTACAAGGGGGATGGATCCTACATGCGCTCGACGCCGACGGGCTACAACCGCGCGATGCCGAGTCATCGTGTGCGGCCCGTCGCGCACTTGGCCCCGACGCTCACCGTTCCGCCCAAGGTGTGGTGGCGGCGGGTGTGGTCGTTCCTCGTCGCCCGCAAGACCGGAACAAAGTGGATGACCAACATCAATGAGAGGCTGAGTGAGTCCCATGACCCTTGCAAGCCGCGAACAATGGTCCTGACGTCACCCCGCAGAGTACTTCACCCCGTATCAGCTCATCCTCGGCACAATGACGCTCGTGTACGCGCTACGACATGCGGACGACCTACTAGGAATAGGACGTAAGTGCTCGTGTTGACTGTCGAGTCGGGCCGCGCCCGGACAGACGAAAAAGTCGAAACACAGGTCACATGTCTAGGATAACCCGCTGACAGTGCCCTAGCGCCCGAGCCACACGCAAACATGGTATGTGTCAAAACATTCTCGCCGCCTTGACCTTGTCTTGGAGGAAGGCAGACCGGCTTGCACCGATTGCACCGAACGACAGCTGCCAAGAACGAAGACTGACGGACAGTACTCGAGATCCTACTATCGAGCCACCTACATCAACACAGCTCTCGATGCAGGCTTCTCGACGGCTATGTCGATCCGGCCGAAATGGCTCAGGGATATCAGCAGTCTACTGTTCGCTGGATACTACCTCATCTATTCTAACGAGGCCGATGAAGTCGTGAGTAGCCAGTGTCTTACCATGCGAACACGCCTGACACCTCCAGCTTCGCAAATACCGTGCCCTCTGCAGCGTCGAGATGCTCCGAACGACGTGGGAGAAGACGTTCATTAACCCCTACGTAAGTCCGCGATTCGCCGTACCCGCCACTATTCTGCTGGACAGATCCTCTCTTTGGAAGCAGTTCTGACGACAGCTTCGCTTTGCGATGAAGGTGATGCTCCCCAAGTTGCCTATCGTCAAGTATGTCATGATTCCACGCCCTCCCGGAAGCCGCCAGGACCTGCCTGCCGTCAAGGCCATGTTCTTCTTCGACGGAACAGAAGAGGAGCTTGCCAAGGCGACCGAGCTGGTAATTGATTACCCGGGCGGTGGCTTCATTTCCATGGGCCCCGAGTGCCACGAGGAACGTCTTCGTTGCTGGGCCAAGCGCACGGGCAAGCCTGTGGTCAGCATCGACTACGGCAAGGCCCCAGAGTGTAAGTTCCATTTACCGTCGACAAACTGACTTCAGACCCGTATCCCTGGGCCATCGAAGAGGGCATTGACGCGTATGTCACCATCAACCAGACTGGCGGCGAGTGTCTCGGCATCAAGTCCGGCAAGCTGCGCACCGTCCTCACTGGAGACTCTGCTGGTGGAAACATCTGCACGACCATTACGAACCGAATTCTCGAGCATGGCGCTCACGTTCCCCGTCCTGTTGCTATCATCCTCTCATACCCTGCTCTCGACTTCAACTTTACGTCCTTCATGTCCCCCGATAACCTCAAGGTGCTCAAGACGGAGCAGTCGGAGACGCACATCCCCGGTCTCCTCGCTGGCAAGGATCACATGCGCCACGCCGCTCCTCTATCCGTCGTCGACGACGTCAAGCCTCGCCGCCCGACCCACCGCTCCAACAAGAGCTGGGCGAACAAGCTTGGCATGAGCATGGCGATGACCCCGTCGACAGAGTCGCCTTCGCACCGTCGTTCCCGTAGCGCCTCTCGCACCCGCACCACGAGCCCCCACCCGAAGCGCTCGCTTACTACCCGCAACTCTGGCTGGTTCGCGAACCGCGAGGGCCACACAAGCTTCACCAAGGAGGAAGACTCCGAGAACTCGGACAGCGAGTCGTGGGCCTCGGCGGACTCGCGCCGTGACGCCGACAAGTCTCTGCGCGACCGCGTCAAGACCCCAGGCCCTCACATGGACGAGCGCTTCAAGGGTGGCATCCTCGAGGCTGCCGGCGAGGAGCTCGTTGTTGACCCGATACGTCCGAAGAGGGCTCCTCTCGGTACCCGCCTCACGATGACCTCGCGTGTCGGTTACTTCCAGGACCGTGTCATCACTCCTAGCATGATGCGTGCCATGGCTATTCTGTATGTCGGCCCCCAGCAGTGTCCCGACTTTGGATCCGACTACTACATCTCGCCCATTCTCACCCCTTCGCACCTCCTGGCGCACTTCCCTCCCGTCTACATGATCTGCGGTGAGCGTGACCCGTTCGTCGACGACACCGTCCTCTTCGCCGGCAAGCTGCGTGAGGCCAAGCGCGCACGCCGTGCCACGGCCCAGAAGGCCGCCGCCGCCAGCAAGGAAGGCGTGCCGGATCCGATCCTCCGCGAGACGGATGATGACTGGGTCCAGATGCGCATCATCGAGGGCTGGGGCCACGGTTTCATGCAGATGTCTGCGCTCATGAAGGAAGTCGCACCGGTCTTGAACGAGATGGCCGACTGGATCAACGAGTCGTTCCAGCGCGCCGACCTCATCGACAAGGACGAGGCGTCTGCCGCCGAGAACGGCAATGCCCAGGACCTGCCTTCGCCGGTACGCTCGCGTCTCGTCAAGCCGGGAACGCACTACCCGAAGATCCCCGCGAACGAGCGTCTCGGCGACGCCGACCTCGGAGGCTTAGACTTTGCCGAGTCCGGCGAGGATGAGGGCATGATCTCGTTCACGCCGAAGACGAAGGCCAAGAAGCGCACGCCTCCCCCGTCGCAGTTCATCAGCATGCCGCGGCGGTCGAGCAAGGAGACGCTCATCCCGAGGAACAACAGTGCGCCCAAGTTCGACGACGACGTGATGTCTTCCGCTAGCGGTGAGACAGCCGAGGTCGTCCAGACTCCGAAGACGTTCACCTTCGACGCCCCGCAGCCGCGCGGTAGCGGTGCCTTTGCGCTCTTCGGCCGTTCGAGCAACAGCACGCCGCGCGCGGCGCCCACGGGTGCCTCGGCCCTGTACGGCGCCGGCAGCTTCCCGCGGCGCTCGGACAGTGTTGGCTCGAGTGGCTCGCGCGCGAGCGTCTCGCTGAACGGTGGTCCTGCTGCGCTGCAGCGTGCTGCTGCCGCGGCCGCCCGTGCTGCGTCTCCCGCTCTCCAGGCCGCCGGAATCGTGCCGCAGAAGGTCTCGAACCTCTCGGGCGCCGAGCTCATGCGCCGCCGCCGCGCCGAGGCCGTCCTCGGCATGGAGGACGAGAAGGACGAGAAGAAGTGACCTCACGAATATGTTGTTATGTAACCGGCTGCCGAGGCCGCATGTACAAGTGATGAACAATGCCGATCCAGCTAATGCATGCTCTACTGAATATCTGTCGGCAGATGGACTACGCGCTGGCTATGCTGTACGGCTGAGAGCGCCCTTGCTGTCGTACTGAGTGGCGGGCTGGAAGTTGCATGTCACCTGCGCTCAGGCGGAGGTCCGGGGCGATACTCGAGCACGTCCAGGATGATCGACACGGCGACGGTGGGCTTTTGGCGCCAGCGCCATGGTCGCCAATCGGGAACTTCCCACCCGAGGATACGCATGTGGCTGGTAGCTCTGAAGAGCAGTTGTGAGGCGAAGGGATGACAATTAGCTGAGATGAGTGAGGCGGCCGCTGAGCTGCGGAGCGCATGACGCCTGAGAGCCATTGAGCACTTATAGGCACCGTCGCTTGTGTACCCTGGGGGCTGTATGGGGTCCCATAGCTATGCGGTTCTGGATCTGAGGTGCGGTCGTAAGATAGAAAGTGCGCCAGCACGGAGGATGCTTCGGACGCTGCATCGAGTGGAAGCAGTAGACGAGACTGCGGTATTGGTTCGGGGTCGTGCCACCACGAGAACAAGAACCAGTCGCAGCCAATCGCTGGGCAGCAAAGCTCGCCCTCCACATCGGCATCTCTCGCATTCAAAGTAGATGCTCATCATAGAGAAACCGAACCCCACATGCCAGTCCCTGCCCTGGGGTCCCGGCAGCGATGGCCTCGAGTGAGTGAGACACGCGGCACTGCAAACTGTGGATGGGTCGACATGATGCTGGCCATGCACCGCCTCCACTTCCCTCTCCGCTTCCATTCGTCGCATTCCTGTGCTAACCCACATCCTGACACCTATCTCCAAGCCTGAGTTCCTTTCTTCTCGGCGTGCATGTCCCGTGCGCGGCATCAACAGGGCTCGCCCAAATGTCTCGCAGAGTGCCACTTTCCGCAGACATTAGCAGGACCACGTGATACTGCCCCGGCAACAAGCCAACATCGAAGGCCGCTTAGCTCAGCTGGTTAGAGCATCGTACTGATATTCAGTCGAATATCAGTTCATGCGACGCTGAGAACGTGACGGAAGCTTGGAACGCACGACGGGCTGCATGATCCATCGGAAAAACTGAAAGTTGGGTGCTGAAGGGGTGACGACGGGACTGAAGTGCCGAGAATCAGTTCGATCCTGTTAGTGGTCATTCATTTTTGCATTCATTTGGTTTGTTCAGAGCATCGTAGCACTCAGGGGAGTGCAGGGGTTCACTTTTTGTTGTTGAGGGTTCGGAGGAAGGATTATTGGTGCCGGGGGAGGCTGGATGTGGTAAGCAGTAGTTATGGCGAGTGTGGCGTGTGTAAGGTGAAGGGGCTGAATGGGGTGGACGGTGAGCAGTCACAACTGCCAGACTCCCTGCCTGCATCACAGGCGCGCTGCCTCCACCATTTCAGGGGAGTGGTCTCGTGAGCTGTCATGGCTTGAAGTGAGAGCGTCCGGAACAAGACACGGTCGTTTACGGCCCAGGTGTGCTGATGTGCTCGGGGACAGAACTAGTGCCTGTCCATTGCTCGCAGGATTTAATAACCTCGACCCCGCCGTCAGCTTGTCTCCCCAGGACCCCTGCATAGTTACATCTAAGGGATACGAACACCTTACCTCCTTCGCTCATGCTCAGCAGTTAGCTTGTGGACGAGAAGGATGCGCACACCACCTCCTCTCGTCCTCAGAAACAGTGAACGAGCTAAGGCCATGGCACTGTCTCACCATTTCTCTGCGCCTTGAACACTAGTGCCAGAGGGTCCACATGTACAGCATATGCCACTCGTCAGAGCTGTGAGATGGTCCTCACGCCCCATCCCCTCGTCGGCACAGGATTCACAATAAGAAGCGGCCAGTGTTGGATCGGCGGGGGAGATCGGCATCCAAAGGTGCAGATCGGCGAATTCGATTCCGCTGCCTGACCGAAATTGCGACAGACGTGTTTCCAACCGACTGGACGACGAAAGGACTCTGTTGACATCACCCAACTCATCCCCTCCGGCCATGGTCAAACGCGAGCACTCGCCGTCGAGTAGCGGCTACTGGGAGACGTCGTCGCAGAGCAGACTACAGCCATGGACGGCGCAGCGCCGAGAGTCGCTCGCCACCTCTCAACCAACTCCAAAGCGGCCACGACACTCCCTCCCCGATGCGCGGTCTCAACCCCAACCCCGACGACCACGACTGTCTCAGCCGGATCCATACTCGCACAGCCTGACCAGAGCAAGGCCGCATCCCCGAGACCTAGTGCCGTCCGTCATCCGCCGCCCCTCGCCTGTGCTGGAGCCTGAGCCCGAGCCCGAGCCAGAAGTCAACCCCGGCCCGCGGTCGTCAGAGCGCTACGTCGGAGACAGGATCGACGTCTTCAACCTGGCCGGGTACCACATCGCGTCCATCCCACTGAAGGTGCTGGAGTATCATCCCGGTGGCGCTCGATGGGAGCATGTCGTGCAGATCCTGGAGCGGATAACAGGCCGCAAGGCGGGTCGAGACGACCCCCTGCGACCGCGGCGGGGAGCTGGGGCGTGTCCGCCGTTCGCGAACGCCGATCGCGGCGAGTACACCTACGTCACTGGTAGCTTCACGTCTCTTTCTTGAAAGCTCACGACCAGATGAATGCAAGCGTGGCCTCACGGTTTGGCCCATTGCCCCGCACCCGCTGTACTTTGACGAGGGCGACGAGATCGTATGTCCCAGAGAGACGGAGCTGACATCAGGTCGAGACAGAAGTAAAATCAAGGGACAGGGATACGTGCGCAATCTCCGGCCTGCGATCGAACATCTGCCGCGCGGTGCGCATCGCCCCCGCCAATGCCGAGGCCTACGCCGCGGCAAACGTGCACACGACGCACGTCACGTCCTGGCTTACTCTGTCGCCGGACCTCGGCGCGCTCTTCGCGCAGGGCGACATAGCCCTCGAGCCCGTAAGCTGTTGATTGCTTCCCCAGCTGACACAAGATATCCCGAGACATCTTCCTGAACACGGCCGCTGCGCGCGTGCACGTCCTCGCGCCTCCGCTGAAGCCCGGTCTCCAAGATTACGCCAGGCTGCACGGCAGGAAGGTCGAGTGGGACAAGGGCGACGTGGATAACCCCAGCTTTGACCTGCTCGCTTGGAATTACACCCAGGCGCTCAGAGGACGACTGGCTGTCCACTTTGCTCCTCCTTTCGAGCAGGAAGAGAGTGGGGTCGAAGAGGAGACGCCGAGCGAGGATGGGTACGGCCGGGACGAGGTGAGCGGGGCCGAAGGCGAGGATTGACTGTAGGACGGCGCGGACAGTGCATACGACACGAACGACGGAGGCGATGGAGGCGATGGGATGCGCCAGCAGACGCTCCGGGAGGCCATAACGGCAATTGGCATGCGGCGTCGCAGTCAATTCGTTGCAAATAATCGCAGCGAGGTCGTCGATTCTAGCGAGGACGGCGAAGACGGATACACGAACACGGGAGGCGCTGCCAGCTTGACGGCAGAGCCCGCGGACGAGGAAGAGGAGTTCGAGGAGTGGTACGGCATCGATCCCGACTACTCATCGGACTGGACGCCGTGGGCTGGTGTCGCGCACCCCGAGCATTCACCAGAGGACGAGGAAACGGACGCCGGGGGAGATGTAGACCTGGGCCAGGACCAGTACGACGAGGACTACGTCCCGACGGTGTCGCCTTCCCCACCTCGGGCGAGGCGAACGATGGGCCGGCGTTATCGCAAGTAGCTCACCCCATGTAACATCTATCATTTCCCAGTTTGCTCAGAGATATTTTCGAGTTCTACGCAATGTCTCCTATCTGGTCCAACAAACCTCCAAGAGCTCTGGACAGCGCCAGCAGGTTTGCAAACACACGACTCAAACTTCCGAATTTCGCTGCACCCAGACCTATTCCCGCCAGGGTAGCTCGAACAGAGCCGCCTTCTTAGTTCAGTGGCTAGAATTTTCCACTAGTAGTGTCTCTTCGAGTCTTGCTATGGAACGGTCACCCGTTCGATTCGGGTAGA
Source organism: Trichosporon faecale (assembly GCA_039545375.1). Lineage (NCBI taxonomy): Eukaryota > Fungi > Basidiomycota > Tremellomycetes > Trichosporonales > Trichosporonaceae > Trichosporon > Trichosporon faecale. The sequence continues at coordinate 2,120,085 of BCLU01000003.1, read as the reverse complement.
AGGCAGCATCTAGCATTTCTTTTTTGGCCTCGCCATCGCCACTCGCCTCCTTCCTTGTTCGTGTCCTCGTCAGACACCACACACTAACATGTTCCCACGAGCAGGGCGACACGTCCCCCTTCGTCCACACGCGTAGCGCCTGGCACACACACGGACCCGCATGCATGGTGTGCATGGCGGTGGCACATTTGGATGTCACAACATCTTGATCGGGAGTTACGTCACGAGGTCAAATAGGTCCCGGTTATCTGCGGTCCCTATCAGTGGGGAGCTTAAGGAGCGCGCTCTTGCCACCCGACACCCCACCACACGATGTGGATCCCGTTCGCTGCGCAGCTATCACTACTGGTGTCGCGGAGTGTGCTCGAGGACAGCTCTCACGATGAGGGCTCCACGAGCGTCTCGCTCGCGCCGCGGCACGCGCATGTCGTTAGCTACAACCAGAGCCAGCCGCTGCTCTTCCACTCCAACCCCAACACGTTCTCGATCAACTCCGACCCGCTCGTCCTGAAGACGCGCAAGGTCAAGATCCGACGCGCGCGGAACAGGGCGCCGCACATGCTCTCATGGGCGCGCTCCGTCAAGGACGCGCGCGAGGGTCGCGTCAACGCCAGCGGCTGGATCGCCCCGAACATAAACACCGCTGCACTGCCTTTCGGAGCTTACGCGGCTGACGGGGACGGTGGCGACGGCGACTGGGACGACGTCGAGGTTGAAGCGCCGGACGTCACCGACCGCCAGACACTCCTTACGCTCGCGAAGATGAGCAGCAACGCGTACACTACGCCAGACGAGAGCAACTGGTGGCCACTCAGCAAGTGGAACAACGGCACCGGATACGGCTGGGAGCCGGATGCTGACGGTCTTCGAGGCCACATTGTAAGCTGTTATGTTCTGCGCGTAGCTGACCCTGCAGTTCGCTAATGCCGACAACTCGACAGTTGTCATCGCCATCAAGGGTACGTCAGCCGGCGTGCTCGGCTCTGGCGGCCCAACGGCGAAGAACGACAAGTTCAACGACAACCTCATGTTCTCCTGCTGCTGTGCGCGGGTCGACTTCTCGTGGTCGACGGTGTGCGACTGCTACGCTGGCTCGTACAAGTGCGAGCAGCAGTGCGTCGAGAACGCGCTCGTCGAGGAGTCCGTCTACGCCTCGGTCGGAACCAACCTGTACAACAACGTGACGTACATGTACCCGAACGCCAACATCTGGCTAACCGGGCACTCGCTCGGCGGCTCGCTGTCTGCGCTGATCGGCTCGGCGTTTGGCGCCCCGGCCGTGGGGTTCGAGGCCCCCGGCGACCGACTCCCGGCTCGGCGCTTGCATCTCCCCGGCCCTCCTGCGATCCCGCCGGAGCTGTCGGGCGTGACGCATGTGTACCACACCGCAGACCCGATCCCGATGGGCGCCTGCACCGGCGCGTACTCGGGCTGCTACGCTGCTGGCTTCGCGCTCGAGTCCAAGTGCCACACGGGCGAGACCATCCTCTACGACACCGTGACGGTGAAAGGATGGAGCGTCGACGTGCGCACGCACCGCATCAGCGAGGTCATCAACCGCGTGCTCGCCGACCCGTGGCCAGTAGGCGACGACGACGGAGACGGAGACAAGAAGCCGAAGGAGCCTCCCAAGCCCGGTCCGGGCGACGGAGACGACGACGATGATGATGACGACGATGACATCCCCGGCTGGCCGTGGAGCAACTGGTGGGGATGGGGCAACAAGCCTCGCCAGAAGAAGCCCAAGTGGAACCCGCACGGGGGCGTGCCAAAGGCCAAGCCGGAGGAGGACTGTGTCGACTGTTACAAATGGTGAGCTGGCAAGTCTTGCAACGCAGCTGACATGGCAGGGAGTTCGGCGACCACTGGGATGAGAAGTAGAGGCGCCCATCTAGAAGCGCGCCGACGCGCGAGAAATTGCATTGTTGTTTATTGTTGTAGTGACGAAAGAAGTGTATGCACGTAATGAACCCATCCGCCAACGCTGCCGTGAGCACTGGGGCACAATGAGCTGGACCGTAGTAAGGGCAAACCTCGATGCCATCAGCCACAAGGATGTCAGTCCGTAGGTCCTTCGTCAATCCCTCCAGCTCTGTAATCTCAGAAACCTTCCCTCGAGTGCGTACGACACCCAATCTGACCCGGCGACAGTTTTTACGGAATGGTATCGATGCATAATGGTGATATGGATGACTTAAGTGGAGTGGAGGTTGGATCTGCGAAGGGTCAGTTGGATCGGACAAACAGCTTAGTTCAACATACCGGTGAAGAGTGGCAAACTTGTGGACCTCCTCTACACGCTTGAAGGTGTCGCTCTTTCCCTCGAGGGTGAGGAGGATCTCGCGCGCAATGCGGTCGGAGAACTTGGCCTGGGACCCACGGCTCTTCTCAGCGGTCGCGATGATGTTCTGGATGCCGGCTCGTGTCCTCTGGCGCTTGTTGAGGGCACGGGGGGTGTAGACATTCTTGGGACCCTTCTTCATGGTGAGGACGCGGAGGGAGGGGGAGGCGAGCTCGATAGCCTTCTTGACCTGGGGCACGGGGGGCGCGTTCGTCGCGGCCTGGATCGAGGCGAGGACGGCGGCCATCTGCTTCTGCGCGGCCGTCTTCTTGCCGTCGTGCATGAGCAGGTTCGTGAAGAGCTCGAGCGTCGGGTCGACCTCGGGCGGCAGAATGCGCGGGCGGTAGCCACGAATGTTGTCCTGCGTCGCGGTCTCGGCCTGCGCGAACGGCGAGGCGGCCGCAGCCTGCGTGCCGGTGATCTTGGCGAGGTCCGCGAAACCGTTCTGGCGCACGGCGGCCGAGGAGAAGAGTCGCCGGGGCACAGCGGCGGCGGCCCGGAGAGCCGAGGGGCTGGGTCGGAACATGGCTGGGATCGACTGTGGTAGAAGAGTGTGTCGAACGCTTGCTCGGCGTGCTCGACTTGGATGCAGCGAAAAGTCCAACCCCGAGCAGAGGACGAGGGACCGCGGCAGCAACAGGGTGGAAAAGTCGGAGGTTTCCCACGGTCTCCCGTCAAAAGTTGAGCATTGGTACCTGGCCGCCGCCAACAGCCAAGTGTAAGATTTGAGCAGCAGCTGGGGTCAACACGATCTTCACACTTACACATACACAAACACACCACGATGGTTACCAAGAAACGCACTTCAGACGCGGCAGAGCTGCCGAACAAGGCCGCCGACCGCGGACAGGACACGGCCCGACCGATCCAGGAGGACGACGAGATGGGAGAGTTCGAGGACCGGTGGGAGGACGAGATTGAGGAGGAGGTCGTGGACAAGGATGTCATGGAGGAGGACGAGGACGGAGATGGTGAGCTAGCCACTTCTAATGGCAAAGCTGACGAGACGCAGACTTCACACCGGCCCAGGAGGACGAGGACCCGCCCGAGCCGAAGCGCCAGACGTACCTGCCGGGCGTGACGATGGGGGAGGATGAGCAGCTGATCGCGGACAACTCGGTGTACCCGTGCCTGCACTCTTTGTCGTATGCGTGGCCGTGTCTCTCCTTTGACGTGCTGAAGGACAACCTGGGCGACGACAGGACGACGTTCCCGCAGACGGCGTGGATCGTGACGGGCACGCAGGCGGGCGAGGTGCCGGGCCAGGGGCGGGCGAAGGACGAGCTTGTCGTCATGCGTCTGTCCGGGCTCAGCCGGACGCAGTACGACGACGACTCGGAGGGCGAGGAGGACAACGACGAGGTGGACGAGGACGCGCGGCTCGACTTCCTGACCTTCCCGCATGTCGGAAGTGTGAACCGCGTCCGCGCCGCGCCTGCGCCTGCAGGCGGAGCCGTGCCGGACCCCTACCACGTTGCGTCGTGGAGCGAGACGGGCAAGGTGCACATCTGGGACGTGCGGCCGCTGATCGACACGCTGAGCGGGCCCAGCAAGCCGCGCCAGAAGACGCCGATCCACACCATCAACGCGCACGGCAGGAGTGAGGGCTTCGCGCTCGAGTGGGGAAACTCGGGCCTGCTCTCGGGCGACATTGACGGCAAGATCTTCCACACGACCCTCACCCCGACCGGATTCAATACCTCTGGCGCCTTCACTTCGCACACCAGCTCAGTCGAGGACCTCCAGTGGTCCCCCTCTGAGAGCACCGTTTTCGCCTCCGCGAGCGCGGACCAGACCGTCCGTATCTGGGACATCAGGACGAAGGGCCGCAAGGCCGCCGTGTCCGTCAAGGCGCATGACGACGACGTCAACGTCATCTCCTGGAATAAGAACGTCGACTACCTCCTCGTCTCTGGCGGCGACGAGGGCGGCCTCAAGGTCTGGGACCTGCGTATGTTCAAGGGGTAAGTAGAAAGTTCACCTGCGCTTCAGCTGCCAGTCTTGTCCACTCGAGCTAACGACCAGCACGCCCAGCCCCGTCGCGCACTTCACCTGGCACACTGCCCCGATCACGTCGGTCGAGTGGCACCCGACAGACCCTTCTGTTTTCGCGGCGTCCGGCTCCGACGACCAGGTCACGCTGTGGGACCTCTCGGTCGAGCCCGACGAGGAGGAGCGCAACGCCGAGGCCCAGGGCCCCGACGGCAAGCCGCTCGACGTCCCGCCCCAGCTCCTCTTCGTGCACCAGGGCCAGAAGGACGTCAAGGAGCTCCACTGGCACCCCCAAATCCCCGGCATGGTCCTCACGACGGCCGCAGACGGGTTCAACGTGTTCAAGACCATCTCGTGTTAATTAGACAGTACTAGTAGGCAGCTAGGCAAGCTAGGTAGACGCCGACTTTGTAGACACAGTTAATATGGATTCTGGGCAGTCATTAGAGCCTACTTGGCCGCAGGGGCAGAGCAGACTTGGTACACGAAACGCATAGATACATCATGGTGGTAGGCCGAGTCCAAAATCTAGTGTTCTATCTAAAATTCACTGCTTCGTCAGCTATCGTACGCGGATACGCAGCTCACGTGCTGGTGGTCCTTACCAGCTCGTCCCTCTCCTGCGTCCTGACCTCCTTGACCTCCTTCGCGGTCTCCTTGGCGAGGTCGGCGCCGACAGCAGTCGTGATGACCTTCCCATCCTGCTCCTTCAGGGCGACGTCGGGTGCCAGTCCTAAATACCTCGCCGTGAAGACACGCATGATGCTGATCCACCTCCTGCAGACAGCGAGATCGAGCGCGTCCTTGTTGTCCGACATCTTGTGCCAGACGTCCGGGAAGGGGACGGGGATAAGATGCAGAATCGGCACCCCGCGCTGCAGGAAGGGCCGGTGGTCGTCGTCGATGTGTCCGCCCCGGCCGAGGGCGTTGAACCACCTGTCCTCTCCTTCCACCAGCTTATGTTTACGGAGGTACGCGTCGATGTCCTCGAGTTCGCGGAACATCCACTCCGTGTTCTTATAGTGGTTCGTAATCTGCGGCGACTTGGCGCCGAGCAAGTCAAGCAGGACGAGCACGTCAATCGTGTCCAGCACACTGGGGCTGCCTCTTCGCCTGCTCAAGGGATGGTTGTCGGAGAGCGGCGTGACTTCCCATACCTCGGCGAGGTTCCGGGAGCCGTACACCGAGTCAGTCGCCGTCCACTGGTGGAACGCCTCCTCGCCGTCGAAGAAGACGAGCTGCAGGGATACCTCGCTGTCCTCCAATTCATCGACAGTCGCACTCAGCCGGGGATTGCCCGACTTGATGCGCTCAGCCCTTGCCTTCATCAGCGGCGTCAGAGCCTCGGCAATGTCGAGGAGGTATCCGCACGGCGCGGCCGAGTCCGTTGCACCGATGAACTGGGGTCAGCTCGAGATGCTCTGTGAGCTTTGGGGAAAGGGGGACTCACGCCCTGGCCATCAAACCACTTCGAATCGAAGTGCGCCGAGAGCACTAGCCGCCGCGGAGCGTCGGGGTCGAACGTGTAGATCAGGTTCGTGAACTCGCGCTCGCCGAGGGGCGTGTTCTCCTTATGCGCTATCTTCTCCTCGGCCCAGCCCAGGCCCGTCATGACAGAGGACAGGTATTCCTGGACCTTGGTGCTGGTTGTCAGCTTTCGTGTGAACGGTATAACAGCTGCACACGCACTTGTTCTTTGTACCGGCTGAATGTAAGCTAAAGAAGGAATCGTGGAAGCTGTAAAGAATGCTACTCACAGACTCTTGGGACGAGGAGGTGCGCCATGTGTCCTGCGTCGACGGCGGGCCATTCTGGCGGGTCGAGCTTCACAATGGCTTCAGTCTCGGCGTCGGTCAATAGCCGGAAGTCCCGCCGCTCGGCCAGCGCAAAGCCAAGCAGCAGCAGCCAGGCGGCCAGCATGCTCCAGAGTTGCAGTGGCCGTCGCATTTTCGGTGGTGTGTGCAACGCTGACATGGAACTGACGCGTCAATCTGAAAGCTTAGCCCACGCCGGCCATGTGTCAGGCGGCCAGGCGGCGAGCGGAGGTAAATCAGCCCCGAGCGAACCAACTTCACTCCGGCGACGTCCGCTACATAACTGACGACACCGACACTCGCCCCGCTCATAAGTCCGCTTGGATGCGCTCCTATGCTGCCCCGCCCGGTGATCTCTTAGCTCATATGCGTTTGAGGAATGCATTCTACTGCGGCCTGCTGGTGGAACGAACTCCACCGACGACGCGGCCGCCCGACGTCGCCTTCCTTTTATGCTACCATTTACTCGTCGTCCTCGTCGGCCTGGACGTACTTCGCGCGGATGTCCTTCCACTGCTTCTGAGAAGTGTTAGCTTGTCCAGACGAGTTGCAAGCTGAGAGAGGGTCCGCATGGACGGCCGAAAGACGCTCCGCCCTGTGACGTCTTCGGCCGGAACCGCTGCGATCGACCTTCCCCCGGCGACTACTCACGCCCTTGTTGTGCTTGTCCCAGAACTCGGAGGTGATCTGGTCGAAGCCGATGGAGAAGGCGAAGGCACCGATGAAGATGGTGGGGACGAACACCGAGTTGCGCCTGAAGATGAGGTTGTAGATCTGTTGTTGCAATCGAGGTTCCGTTCACAGGTCGCAATCGCAGATTCCAAGCATCATTCCGCACGTATCCAGCAGTCCATCAAGTCCAGATCCATCAGTCGTCGCGATCATTCGAAGAGCAGTCGTTGCACATTGTAGCGAGGTCACGGTAGTAGCCGAGTTGACGTTGGAGGTTCGGGAACAGCAAAAGCGGAGCAATCGGAAGTTATCGGAGCGGTGGGAAGCAGTTTGAAGCGGTTTGAACGAGAGAACAGCGTCAGCATACATGCAAGTCGTCGGCTTGGTTGCGCGCAGGTGCGACTCACGGCGGACATGGCGGAGGTGGTGGGGAGGGGAGGGTCGGAGAGGGAGAGGTGAGGTTGTCGAGGGAGGCTTGAAGCAGAGCCGTCAGTGGATCGCCTGGCGGTAGCGAGTCGCAACGCACGGAAAGCTCAGCTCTGATGGATGCCACACGGTATTCCGCCGAAAGACCGAAGGATAGCCAGGCAAGGCAAGGGGCGGGGGGCTGTAGGCGAGACAGGCACGGGACTGGGTGACTGGGAATGTAATGGACAGGGGTGAAAATGTAAATGAGGATTGGCGGGATTAGAGACGGGGCTAATGGGGAGGTCACTGAATAGAAACGGGGCGCTCACTATTATCATGGTCACGGCGCGCGGGTAAGCTGGTGGGTGGTGGGTGGTGGGTGGTGGGTGCGCGTGCGGTGGACGTAGGCTGTGGCCAACGGACAGCCAGGCAGGCAGGCTCGCGAGCCAGACCAGCCAGGGGTAATCAACAGAGTGCCCTGGCCCAACTACCCTCACTATCCGCGCGCGCCTTGAACCTGAAGCACACCGTCACAGCGCGCTGCGCGCAGGCGCCTGCCTGCACCTGCGCCTGAGCCTGAGCCTGAGCCTGAACCTGCATCTACCGCCGACCGACACTCGACACGTATGGCGTAGGCGCCAGGCCCGCCCCTCCGGCAGCCAGCTTCACCATCCAACCAACCCCATCCACCGCCGCCCTCGCCTGCCCAGCCTGCCCAGCCTGCCTGGCACACCAACTCCCCTCGCTCGCCGCCTCCATCCATCTCCTCATCGTCCCAACCACTTCCTTCCTCATCCTTCAACTCCCCCGACCCATCCTCTCATACCCCCCTCCCCCCGTCTCGACGCCCCCCGTCCGCCGCTCCCGCTGCCTTTTCGCCCCCGCCCAGTTCCATTCCCACAGGGAACCCCGCATCAACCACCCAAACACCTTAAAGGGCCCGCGCGCGACACAACCCAACACACCCCTCGACCTGCACCCCCTTCGACTCTATCCTCACCTCCGACTTTGACCATCAACACCACCCCCATCCTCGTTCAGTCCATCACTCCAACCTTCCCATCCGCATAGATCGCCCCTCGCATCCCTCGTCGCATCCGGCAACCGCATCGGAAAGCGATAAACACGGATTCCACATCGGACCATTCCGTCAAGAGTCAGTGCCAGCGCACGCACACACTTTGAGCGCTGTTCCTAGGCTTCCTTGATCAAGCCCAAGTAACCCAGCTCCCGCGCCTCAACTGGAATCTCTACCGTCTCTGCTACGCACAGCGCTAGTCACACATCAGCACGATGAAAAACTTGAAGAAGGCTATGGTAAGTTTACTCTCTTGTTCGAGCTCGTAATGGGATGTGCTCCCAGCGTCTGCGCGTCCAACGAAGACGACGACAAGGTAATCTTGGGGGCGAACGCCACGCCATCGACCACCGTGGATATCCTCGCATCCTCGCGTCCTCTCGCCCATGTGCTAGAGGCGCCCGAGCTCGTGAACGTGGACAATAAGCCCGCTAACACCACCCAGTTAAGGACAAAGAGCGCCGGCTCAGATGGGAAGACCAAGCAGCCGACAAAGTCTTCAAGCGGATCATCAGCTACTCCTGCCGCACCTGCTAACAGTGCCGCCGCCACCCCGAACTCCAGCGATTCTGCCGGTTCCTCGACATCTGGCGCGCCTCTGACCCCGCGTCGTTCCCCCGTTTCCGACAAGACCGCCCCTGCCCCTCCTCTGGTCATTATTTCCGGTGCTCCTCAGCAGCCAGCTGCCAACTCTGAGATGCCGGCCGACCCGATCCCCCACTCCCCTCACAACCGTAGCTTCGGCTCGCCTGACCGCCCTCTCGGCCCCGACGGCCAGCCGACGCCGCCGAAGGCTGGCAACCCTCTGAACCGTCTGCGAGGACCTAAGGACACGATCCCCATCGTTGGCAAGACCCCGCGCAAGCAGCGCAGCTCGCGTTTCCACGTCACGGAGCGCGTCGACATTGAGAAGCTTGCTGGGTTCAACGAGGTCAGGCCAGAGGACCGCAACGACCTGTTCATCCAGAAGTTACAGCAGTGCCGCGTTGTCTTCGACTTCAACGATGCGTCGCTCGAGCTGAGGGGCAAGCAGGTCAAGGCGCAGACTCTGCACGAGATGCTCGAGTACATTACTCAGCAGCGCGGTGTCATCACAGAATCTATCTACCCGGAAGTCGTCGGCATGGTGAGTCGTCATCGTCATCGCCTTGTCCGCAGCAGCATTGCTCACCATCACAGTTCGCCGCGAACCTGTTCCGCTCGATCCCACCACAGGTGAACCCCACGGGTGATGCGTTCGACCCGGAGGAGGATGAGCCCGTGCTCGAGCTCGCATGGCCCCACCTCCAGATTGTTTACGAGTTCTTCCTGCGCTTCGTCGAGAGCCCCGACTTCAACACGAACATTGGAAAGCGCTACATCGACCAGCAGTTCGTCCTGTCGCTCCTCGAGCTGTTCGACTCGGAGGACCCGCGCGAGCGCGACTTCCTCAAGACCACCCTGCATCGCATCTACGGAAAGTTCCTGAACCTCCGTGCGTTCATCCGTCGGTCTATCAACCATGTGTTCTTCCAGTTCGTCTATGAGACGGAGAGGCATAACGGTATTGCGGAGCTGCTCGAGATTCTCGGATCGATCATCAACGGCTTCGCCCTTCCCCTCAAGGAGGAGCACAAGATCTTCCTCACCAGGGTACTCATCCCTCTCCACAAGGCGAAGTCCCTCGCGCTCTACCACCCCCAGCTCGCATACTGCGTTGTCCAGTTCCTCGAGAAGGACCCGACCCTCACCGAGGAGGTCATCCTTGGACTGCTGCGCTACTGGCCCAAGGTCAACTCGCCCAAGGAAGTCATGTACCTTAACGAGGTCGAAGAGATTCTCGATGTCATCGAGGGCAGCGAATTCGCCAAGATCATGCACCCGCTGTTCTCGCAGTTGGCGAGGTGCATCAACAGCCAACACTTCCAGGTGGCTGAGCGTGCCCTCTACTACTGGAACAACGAGTACATTGTGAATCTCATGGGCGAGCACATCAACGTCATCCTCCCGATCGTTTTCCCGGCGCTTTACCACAACTCGAAGCAGCACTGGAACCGGACGATTCACGGCATGGTCTTCAACGCGCTTAAGCTGTTCATGGAGATCAACCCGACGCTGTTCGACGAGGTCCAGCACAACTACAACAAGCAGCGCAAGGAGGATTATGAGAGGTCATGCCAGCGGTACGAGGAGTGGCTCACGCTGCGCGACCAGGCTATCGCAAACTACAAGGCCAGTGGTTCCACGCAACCGATGCCTGCCATGCTCCGCGAACCGCCTCCTCCTCGGCCTGAGCCGTTCGAGGATGACGGGGATGGATCAGTGGACTTGACGGCCAACGGCTTTGACCCCAGCGAGAGCTTCACGCTGGACAGGTCAATCGCCGAGGACGTCGTTCCGGTCGCTGATCCGGGCATCGAGCGCAGCGTGAGTTCCAATGAGCTGCTCAGCTGATCTGTCTAGCCCAGCAGTCCCACCATGTCTGCGGCGGCGGCGGGTGGACCTGGGAGTGTGAATGCGTCTGGTGCTGCTTTCGAGCCTACATCTTCTGACCCTATGCGACGTAGGTCGGTCCTGCCCGTCGATCCCGCCGTCATGCGGGATCTGGAGGCGCACCGTAGCCTCGAAGCAGCACAGGCGGGCTCCGCTCAGGCTTCCAGCTAGAGACAGGCGTAGCATAGACGTAGACAAAAGGCCTCCGCCTTCTCTCTCCTTAACCTCCTTTCCATTTCCTCTCAGCATCTCAACCTTTCAATGTACCTTATCGCCCCCGGTCGGGCTCCAGCACCGCAGCTGGTGCACAAGATTCCTTCATAGCGACCTTCCTCTCATTCCCTGTTTGCGAACCGCCATATAGATACCCTTCACCCCTTTATTTTATCAACAAGCAGTCTGCCTTCTGCAGCTGAAGCATTGATTGGACAAGACTTAGTTAGACCACGCTGGATTGTACACTATGCATGCCGCGTGTCCGGTGACTGGTGAGTGGTGTCTAGTCTACGCCTACTTCCTTCCCTTGCCCTTGGTCTTGCCGGCCTGGGCCTGCGCGTCGGCCTTGAGGGCCGACGCGATCTGGTGCATGACATCAGGCCGCTCGCGGAGGTAGTTGACACGGGCGCGGCGGAGGTCGCGGATCGTGTCCTTTTTCCTGCCCTCGGCGCGGCGGATGATCTTGATCTCCTTGAGCAGCGGCGAGCAGACCTTGAACGTCATCTCGGCGCCGGTCTGCTGCACGACGTTGCGGAGCGTGAAGCTCGTGTCGACGCCACGCCGACGCACGCCCATGAGCACGCCCGAGAAGAGCGTCGAGCCCTTCTTCTCCGGACCCGTCCAGGTCGTCACGCTCAGAACCGAGCCGGTCTTGAGCCGCTGGGGGTCCCGGCGCGCGAAGAGCTTGAGCAGGCCGCGCTCGTCGTACTGCTCCCGAAGACAGCCGTTCACGTGCTCCACGACAGACCAGCCGTTCTTCGGCTTCAGGAGAGACGGCGTCGGGATCGGCGTCGGGGGCCTAACGATGACGCCGGCGTTGAAGGGGTCTGCATGTCAGCTACCGTCGCGGCGAACGTAGTTTCGTATGTGAGGAAGGGCTAGCGGCAGCTTCACTAGAGCTGGGAGATTTCCAGCGGTTCTCGAAGAGATCCAGAAGTCTCCTTGAAGCCTTCCCACGAGGTTCCTCCGAGATGCATGTCCGTCGACACGGTCTGCAGAGGCCCTGTCGACCTCGGCCTTCCTCGCGAGACGGTTTCCAGACTTTTGCTCGATCGCCTCGAAAAAGGTGTTTTCGGCTACTCACATCCCTCGCTTGCCCGGGCGGACGAAGCGAATCCTCGTGACGGCCCCGCGGGCAGGGCGCGGAGCATATCGACGGCGCGGCGGAGCATGGCGGTAGCGGTGGTGGTGTCGATGGTGCTTGCAGGTAGCTTCGGCTGGCTCAACTCGGAGAGAAAGTCAGGATCGTTGCCTCGAAAGTCGGGCCTATCACCACGCGAGCGTGATTTGACACCGCATTTCGTTTCGCCACCAAGGGGCAACCATTAGTCTAGCCAGGGGCGGGGTATGTCGTTTGTGGATTGGCTCTGGTGCTCTGGCGCTCTGCGTAATTGTCGAGAACTCCTGACGCCGGGCTGGATTCAGCGAACAACAACAACACGCCTCCCGCTCGCATCCTCATCTTGCATCTAGCTTCTTGCTCGCATCCGCCCGCCTGTCCCGCCCATCCACGAAGCGGCCCCTCTACAGCGAAACGAAACGGCACAGGCGACCGATGCTCTGGAGCCATGCGTGACGGCGATATCGTGAGTCCTCGTGCTGCCGCAGTCGGTCATGAATTCCGAAATTGGCGCAAGGCAAGAGCTGACAATGACCAAAGGCCGCGAAGAAGGCAGCGCTCTCAAAGGCCCTCTCGGCCGCGTACCTGGAGAGCCAGGTCGCCAACCTCGAAGGCCGCGTCAAGAACGTGCATGTGAACGGCGAGGACAGGTCGTCGCCGGACCTGTTCCGCGAGCGCGCCAACGCCGCCCTTGCCCACCAGCCTCCCACGCCGACGCGCGCAGCAGGCGAGCAGCAGCAGTGGCGGGCGTCGCCTGCGCCGACTCCGCGTGCCGCTCGTATCGATGACTCGCCCTCGCCGCCTGGCACGCCGACGGGTAATGGCGAGTGGAACATCTACGTCGTCGACGTCTCGGCGCTGATGTGGGCGCCGCACTCGGTGCGCAAGCTGCTGAACTCCCCGTCGCAGGTGACCGAGCTCGTCGTACCCTCGGACGCCATCCAGACCTTAGACCTGTTAAAGAAGGGCAACTCGAGTGTCGCCGTCGCAGCGAGGTCCGCCACCCGATTCGTCGAGCACGCCACCCGCCACTGGAAACCGGTGTCTGTCGACCCGAGCTTGGCCGTCCAGGCCGGCACGAACTACAAGAAGGGCAAGGGGCTGCGCATCCAGCGCGAGGGCGAGAGCGTCGCGCTCGAGGACGACCTGATCCAGGACTCGTGGCTAACGAGCGTGCTTGGGTGCGCGTCGTATTTCGCCCGCATCCAGCGCGCAGAGGAGACAGACTCGGAGTGGGACGAGCCCAAGCCCCTCGTGTTAATCGCGCACCCACCGCTGAGCGCCGAGCTCGGCGGAGCCGAAACGGAGCACACGGAGCGCGCGGAGGGCTACACCCTCTCGCTTGAGGCGGGGCGCTTCGAGCTCACACTCGAGGTGCTCCGCGACGATGAAACAGAAGACGTCGGCAGGCGCGGCGGACGCGGCCGCGGCGCCGGAGGAAGGGGCCGGAACACGGGCCGCAACGGCGGCAGCGGCCGGCGCCGCAAGGAGCCAGGCCCCGAGCCCGAAAGAGAAGTCAAGATCCTCCTCCGCCGCCCCGAGAAGGTCGAGGAGCCCTCTCCCCCGTCACCGGAAGTGGCCGTCGATGAGTCGGGCGACACGACCGGTGACTCACCCTTCACCCGCCTTCGCCCCACCCCGCAGTCGCAGGCCCACCTCCCCCGTCCCACCGCCGTGTCGACCAAGGCGCACCCGGCCCAGCCCCAGCAGCAGAAGCAAAAGAACAAGGCCAGCGACGACCGCTCTGACACCGGTCGCCGTGGTGGGCGCGGCAAGGGCCGTGGTGGTCGTGGTCGCGGACACTATGGCGGCGGCTTCGTCCTCCTCCAGCGCCCCGACACGCTCGTGCACCACGTTGGCCGCGGCGAATTCGACCGCAGCGGCGGCCAGCTCGGCGGCAGCGGCAGCGGCGGTAACGACAACTCGAACCAGAACCAAAACAACAACGCGGCCGGGCCCGCAGGCTGGCGCCGCGCGTACGCCAGCAACGACGAGCCGCCCCCGCCGCAGCGCAACAAGGTCGTGCTCCTGCAACGCCCCCGCTGATGGACATTGACTACCCATACGCTAATCACTGTGTCGGCTGCTCTCGCCAGCAGTAGACAACTGCTCTTCCCCGAAGAGTGATTCTTCTCTCTGGCCATCCACGACCCTGCCTGTCCCCGGGCTACTGGCCCGTGACCCGCCTGCGATGCGAAGAATTGTAACCGCGCTGGCTCTGCTCGCTGCTCATCGCTGAGGACCCCAAGGCGACCCCGTCTTTGTTCTCCGGCCCATCAGGCGGAGGACGGGCGATCGCTGTCTCCGAGCATTGCGCGCGCACGCAACACGACTCCCTTCAACAGAGACCCAAGATTCCATATTGTTACCCACACCCTAGCAAGCGACCTGGCGGCATCCGTAGTAATGCAGCGGTGAGCGAAGACGATGCATGGCGAGAATGCCGAGCCAATGAATGTTCTTGCGTTGCAACTACTGACCTCCCCCCTTCGATCTGCCCGAGGCTGCCGTGCAGCAGACATGCACGTTCGACCCGTTCACTGTTCACTGAGGTGTGCATCGAAATTTGGGTGCAGTATGACGTATCCGCGTACGGTGCGTATGGTGGGCGTGTAAGGCATGTAAGGGAAGCTGCGAGTACGATACAGTGAGAACGCGGGAGGAAAATATGACGCGTGAACTTATCGAACGGCCACAACAAAATCACTACTGAGCTTGGTTAGACCGGCCGGCGGCTAGGCCGGGGATCACCAGCCAGATTTTCTGTCATTGTCACATTGTGTCCACACTCTAACACATCCACATCAGCAACACCACTACAATGTCGGACGCTAAGGAACTCCAGATCGAGCTCAAGGAGGACGTCGCCAACGCTCTCCAGAAGGGTAAGTGACAGCTGCGCCAGCAGCTGGCCCCCGCTTAGCTTACCACGCTGGTCTGTCTTAATCAACAGCCATCCACTGAGCCAGCGGCCAGCGGCCGGCTGCACGGAACGGCCCGTCAGCTAGCTTGATGCAACAGCTGAACTGACACCCAGCCACCCGCGAGAAGGCCGTCCGCATCGAGCGCTACGTCGCCGAGCAGAACAAGAAGTTCCTCGACGAGATCCGCCCGAAGCTCAAGGACGTCAAGGGCTTCTGGACCGTTGCGCTGCTCAACCACCCGCTGCTGAACGCGCGCGTCTCCGCCGTCTCGGACCGCGACGCCCTCCAGCACCTCCGCGACATTGAGCTCGTCCAGGACGTGAAGGACCCGCGCGAGTACGAGCTCGTCTTCGTGAGTGTCCCTGCCGGCCGTTCAGGCCGAGCCAGGCCGCCCTTCATCGGCGGTGGAAGCTCGCTTAATGTTGTGATCGAGCTAACCCCCAGCACTTCGACGAGAACCCGTACTTCACGAACAAGTCTCTGTCGAAGAAGTACTCCCTGCCGTCCGGCGTCGAGTCCGGCCCGACCGACGGTTCGATCTCCGAGGCGCAGCTCGAGTTCGACGACGACGACCTCGTCGCCGGCGTGACCGAGATCGACTGGAAGCCGGACCACGACCTGATCAAGAAGCACCCGCGCGGCGAGCCGACCGAGGACGCTGAGGACTTTGAGGGCGACCCGGGCTCGTTCTTCCACTACTTCACGCTCGAGGGCGACGCGGACCAGATCGGCACCGTCGTTCAGGACATTCTGTCGGACCCGCTCGAGGCCTTCGAGGGCGGCGACATGGGCGAGTTCGACTTTGACGACGACGAGGACGACGAGGACGACGAGGAGGGATCCATCGACCTCGAGGAGGAGGAGGAGCCCAAGAAGAAGAAGCAGCGCAAGGACTAAGCCCCCCGAAGACCCAAAGTCCGAGGGTGTTCTAGTCGCGCCGGACAATGTTGACTCACTGTTGACACTGCTAACAAGTCCGACGTTAAAACGCAGCGCATGGACTCTTCTTTCCTCCCTGTTCGCTGTCTTATTAAGTATCAAAATTCCGTAATCTTTCTATGCCTGTGCTGCCCTTTTTGCCCTTGTTCCTCAGTGCTCGGGCTCTGCCCGAGATCGCTGTGTGCTCCTCGACTGGCTGATGTCACTGACCTCTGAGCGCGAAAGCTCTGCCCTGTCTGGCGAGCAGCTGAGCGGTTACTGGCGGCTCGAGCTGATATCTGATCGATCATGATAAGACTTGTGTTCGTTCACCAGTCTCACCAGTCTCGCTGAACATAACGTACCTGCTGCTCCCTTCGCTGCTCTTCGCTGCTCTTCGCTGCTCTTCGCTGCTCTTTGCTGCTCTTCGCTCCTAGCTTATCACAGCACCGCTCGCTCGTTCCGCTCGCAAGCGGTGATGTATTTGGCTAATTTGTTTGATGCATTGTGTAATCTATCCTACAAGCTCCCGACGTTTAACGAGACCCCTGACATTTTGTTTGATTATTTTACCTGTCAACCTCACCGAACACGAGGTCCATGGTTCCGATGATGGCGACGGCGTCGGGGAGGTAGGCGTGGCGCATCATGAAGTCGGCGCCGGCAAGGTGGGCGAAGCCGGGGGCGCGGATCTTGCACTTGTAAGGGCGGTTTGATCCGTCAGAGACGAGGTAGACACCCATCTCTCCCTTGGGCGCCTCGATGGCCGTGTACGTCTCTCCGGGGGGAACGGAGTAGCCCTCCGAGAAGAGCTTGAAGTGGTGAATGAGGGCCTCCATCGACTCCTTCATGTTGGCGCGGGGAGGGGGGACAATCTTGTTGTCGTCCGTCTTGTACGCGCCGGCGGGCATCTTGTTCAGACACTGGTTGATGATGTTGAGCGACTCGCGGAACTCCTGCACACGGCAGAGGTAACGGTCGTAGCAGTCTCCGTTCCTGCCGACGGGGACGTTGAACTCGACCTTGTCGTACGCGTCGTAGGGGGCAACCTTACGGATGTCCCAGGGGACACCAGATCCACGGAGCATGACACCGGTGAACGAGTAGTCGAGCGCCTCCTGAGCAGTCACCTTTCCGACGCCGATGGTACGCTCCTTCCAGATACGGTTTCCGGTGATGACCTCCTCGATCTCGTCGACACGCGAACCGAACTGGGTCGACCACTTGAAGATGTCGTCGAGCAGGCCGTGGGGCAGGTCGAACGCGACACCACCGGGGCGGACGTAGGCGGCGTGCATACGGGCACCCGAGACACGCTCGTAGAACTCCATGAGCTTCTCACGCTCCTCGAAACCCCAGAGGAAGGGGGTAAGCGCACCGACGTCCATGGCGTGGGTGAGGACGGCCATGAGGTGGTTCAGGATACGGGTGATCTCTCCCATGAGAGTACGGATCCACTTGGCACGCTCGGGGACCTCGATGTTGAGCAGCTTCTCGACGGCGAGGGTGTACGAGAGCTCGTTCGTCATCATGGAAACGTAGTCGAGACGGTCGAAGTAGGGGAGAGCCTGGGTGTAGTTCTTGTACTCGATGAGCTTCTCGGTACCACGGTGGAGAAGACCGACGTGGGGGTCGGCACGGAGGATCTCCTCTCCGTTCAGCTCGAGGATAAGACGCAGCACACCGTGCGCGGCGGGGTGCTGGGGACCGAAGTTGACTGAGGTCAGCTAAGCTGCAGGCTGCAGGCAGGCAAGCTGTCAACGTACCGGTGAAGTGACGCATGTTGCCCTCCTTGCCCTCATGCTCCTTCAGGACCTCCTCGGGGGAGAGGTTGTGCAGGCTGCGGGGTCAGCATTCCGTCTCGGAACAGTCGTCGTATCGATGCCGGACAGAGCTCCGGGGGCGTCGGCGTCGATCCGGTTGACTCTTGTGTCGCGACGAAATGTCCGAAACTCACTCCTCGACGGAAGTAGTGTGCGTCGCGGGCATGGACTTCCGCGGCTGCTGGACCTCGGAAGCGAACGAACGGACGGCGAAGGGGGCCGCGCGCTGCCTGGCGACGGGCGCCTTGGCGAGCAGGGGCCTCAGGTTGCGGAGCATGGCGGAGTCGGCGGGGTGGTGTGTATGGACCTCGAGCGCGATGTCAACGAGCTACGCTGGTCAGCCCGCCTGCGTGCAGTGAGAGACGCTGGGCCGTGAGCCAACCACGGCCCCGCCGATTCTAACGCCGTCCATGTGGCACCGCGCGTCTGTCACCATTCAGTCTGTGTGTCCCGTCGGTTCCGCAATGCATCGCATGCATGCCTTGACTTCTTGATGCATACCGCCCGCGCCCTCTGCTAAAATACACATGCATAGGTAGGAAGAGAGAAGTCTAGAGATCCACCAGGCCCTGGTGCACGCCGACGCTGCCCGACGGCCTTTGGTTCTCGTCGCTCGCGCGCCCGCTCACATCCGGCGTGCGCCACGCGTTGACCTCCGCACCGACGTCGGCCTCCTCGTCGTCGTCGAGCGAGAAGCGCGACGCTGCCAGCCGGTCCTCCTCGTCCGGGTCTTGGCGCAGGTGGTTGTACCCGTTACGCTGGGAGCGGCGCTTGAACACGCCCCAACGCGGTCGCGGCGCGCCCTCCTCGCCGTGCCCGCGGAACGAGGGGAGCTGCACTGACGGTTTGTGGAAGTGCGGGATCGGGAACTGGTCCATGCCCCGGCGTCCGAGCTTTAAGCGGTTGTACAGCGTCTGCCCCGCGAACCACGACACGAGCGCGACCGTCAGGCTGAAAGTCAGTTGAACCCGGCTGGGAAAACAACTCACATTCCAACGAACGCCCACACGTGATGGTTCTCGAGCTCGTTCTTGCGGTTCGTCGGGCACGCAACGTGCGTCGGCCACTCGAAGAAGAAGTGGCATGCGTCTTTCCCTGGCGGCAGCGCGGCAAGCAGGCGGGGCTGCCCGGGTCCGAACTCAGTCTGGTCACAGATGAACTGGGGTCAGCTATTGTTCCGTCTACCGCCAGCTTGTGTCATACCCACCTTGATGGCCGTTGAGGCGAGCTCGTTCTCGTTGCGCGGGCACTTGGACCCGTTCGCGAGGAACATCATCGGCTGCTGTGTCGTGGGTGCGAGGGTCAGATTCGTGTTGACCTGACTATGATGTCAGCTTTCAACCATGCCAATAGCTTACCCAAGACTGAAGTCTCCATGGTGCTCGCCTCCCTCGCGCTTGACGAAGCCGCCGACCTTGCCCGGGTCGTCGATATTCCACAGCTCGGACACGACGGACCGGCACACGTTGAGCTTGTACACGGTGTCATTGTTGCCGGCGTTCGCGATGTAGTCCTGCTTCGCGGACGAGAGCGGGTTCAGGTCGAAGTGCGTCCCGTCCGCGAGCGTCAGTGTGCAGGGCTTGTCGGGCTTCTCGTCGGACATGGCGGTGGATGTGTGGAAGGAGGGAGACTAGGACGCGTGCGTGATCGAGGTCGAGGTCGCGGGCACTGACGTAGCTGGTCGGTCTACCCCGCTACGCAGGCGCCGCTCAGCGCGGGCCAGGCGGTGCGCCTAGTGGGATGGTGTGTGGGAAGCTGGGGGATCAGATAAGGCGGAGTGTTTCAGCTCTCCGTGCTTCGCTGTGGGTGCCCCACAAGCCCGCGAGTGATTTCGCTGGTGCCCAGACAGGTCTCATCGTTCGGCACTGCTGCCAGTACGTCGACGATGTGTTATCGCTATCGGAGTACATGTGCGGTCATTTGCGGCCACTAGCGCGAACGCAGGTGGTGGCGCCGTGTCACTGGTGACGATTTCGGGCCCGAAACAAATCGGCAAGCGGCATCTTACGACGCCGGGAAAGGTCACGCCGAGCGCCAAGCGCCCGGTCTTGGGCGGAGACATGTGAGATGCTAAGAACCACATGGGCTTGTCTTCACGGCGATCAGGATGTGCGAGCCCAGTTTGGATCGATCACGGCAGCCTAAGGCGGGGCCAAGCTCGGGCGTCGTCAACATGCTCAGCGATTCAACTCGTCCGCTGGCCGTCATTCAGCGGCGAGAGGCTGAGACACCACCTGGAGTGGCCACAGGTCACAGTCACGAGCCTGTCCTGCAGGTCGCTCCTCGTTCCCTTTCGCACAGTAGCCGATTGACACAAGCTGCGCTGGGATAAGCTACAATCTCCCCGATGCGCATTTCATTCCTCTGCCAACTGGCCCCTGGTTCTGTCTGGCCCCTGGTTCTGTCTGACTGCCAGTGAGCCCAACGAAGAAGTCAGCAGGGAGACCGATATCCCGGAGGCCTTTGCCAGCCTCCCCGGCACGGAGTCTCCTCCACTACTTCTCATCTGTTTGATTCGCGGAGTGTCGGGACACATGCCTCGGTTTGTCACTCCATCATCTGCCCTACTCTCAAGGAGTGACGCTCCTTTTAGGCCCGAGGATCTCGGTACGATCGGCAGACATCAAACGTTGCAGAGGACCTTAATATACATGAACTCAACTCCGCAACCACAGACTTACCGCACGGGAATCGGACATTACACCTCCAGCAATAGGGCGGGGGACCACTCAGCTCACGTGCGTGCTGTAAGTGACTCCGGACCCTACTGCAGGAGCTTTCAGGCCCAGGTCCAATTCGAACTCTAATCGGCGCGGGCATTGCAGAGTGCGGTAGTGCGGTAGAACTAATAACGGCGAGGATTAACCCTTTCCTAGCCCGACGGTCACCGTCAACACCAACGTTTCTTGCAATGAGGTAAGAAGGGATATGAATTGCGGCTTCGACAGGAGGCGGAGGCTGTGACGCCCCACTTGACTGCAAGTTGATCCGCCGACACCGGACACGGACTCGGGGACGCCGCGGCGTACTTTTGCACCGAGAATCAGCCGACCGGTGGCCGAGCCGGTCATCCCGCTGATGCGCGGCACTCACCCTTGCCCTCTCCCGTTCCTGTGTCCGGACAGCCTGAAGAGGATGACTAGACAGGAGAGGAGCTCCACGAGACGCCGGGCACTACGATCCGGTTTCTGGTGACTGTCGAGGGAATGCGGGCAGAGCAGCAAGGTTAACTCTGGTAGCGGCAGATAATCGCGCATTTCATGTCGTACGCCTTACTCCACAGATCTGCTCTACCCTGCCGCCGACGCTGCCGCTGTCGGCCGATTCCAAAATAGTGCTCCAAGAGTCTTGACGCTGTACTCGTGCACCTCCTGTGTTACTTATGACGGAGCTGGCCCCGATGATGCAGCAGACAGTCCGACGACGGACTCTGCTCCGCCTGCTCTTCCCCGCTCCGTCATTTCCGTCATTTCTTTGGCGGCCTCGTCTAGCTCGCCAACACCGCACACTCACACTTGTCAGATAAGATGGGTTTCTCCGTTTCTCCAGCCCAATGATCCTTCCCTCTTCCGTTTCTACACGGACCCCGCTCTGTCATGGCCACCGGGTCGCCGAGTACTGCGCCCAGCTGCGCCAAATCTCGGCCAATGGCACAACACAGCCCGAGAGCGGTCGGTGCCCTCTTTGGGCCGCCAAGAGGACATTCCTACGTTCCCTGCAATTTTGCGCAGGTCGATCCAGGGCCTCATCCCACCCTGGACTACAACGTCAACGTCAGAGAGGGTGGCACACGACGCCGCTTACACATAGCTCCCAGCGTCACCTCGGATTACTTCTCCAGCTCTTGCTGCTGTTGAAGAAGGGCTTCACCACTGCGACCAGGCTTGCGACAGCCACGACCAGCGCCTCGCGGCACCGGTCGATGTAATATGACAAAATGCAATCATACTGTTACCTACTGAATACAAAGTGCAATATCAAAACACGATAACAACTGCGCGAACTTTGCGCTCTAATGTTGGGTGGATGGGCAAGAGCAAGAGATACCAAAAAAGCCTCATGGTTCGTATACGGGCAGGAACCGGTGTCCGTTGACTGTCAGCGTGGCCTGGTTCGGGTCGCGCGGCCGCTCGTCACCTGCGTCACTGCCGTGATCGCTGCCGGCGTCGCTACCCGAGTCCGACGGCGGAGGGGCTGAGGCACCGTACAGGTCCCCTTCGTCTTCGTCGTCGTTCGCTAGCGGAGGCGCACTCGGTGCGGGCGAGTTGGGCTCGAGCCCGAGACCGAGCGGTGGTGCGGACGGCGTGAGGCTGTAGTCGTGCTCGACTGCTGGAGTCGAGGGCAGCGTGAGCAGCGCGGAGGACTCGGTGCGGCTCGGCGCATCGCTGAATGTCCGTAGCGAGCGGAGGAGCACACGAGATGGCGGAGCAGGCATGTCGTTGACGGTGACGCTGGGCGTTTGCGGGGCTGTCGGCGGGGCGGTCTCAACCGCCTCCTCGATGCCCTCGAGTCGCTCGAAGCCCGCTTCGTCGACCTCGAACGTCGGCGCTGAGGGACCGGCGCCGTCTTCGTCCTCGACGCGAGTGACGGGCGGCGCAGACGCGCCGAGGCGCATGCGCTCCAACGCGCCCTTGTCGTCCGTCGCGACGTGCATTCGCGTCTCGTCGTCGTCCTCCGGAGGCGGGATGATCGGCGCCTTGGCGTCGGCGCGTTGAGCGACGGCTTGGGCTTCCTCGGCGTCCGGCGTAGTCGGCGCGGGGTAGAACCCAGCTGATGCCTTCTCCGGCGCCAGCGGGCCGTACACCTGCGGCGGGCGGAGGCCGCGAGACGAGCCGACACCGCGGGAAGATGAACCGGCCTCGACGCTGCGAACGGATGCGGGTCGGTACGCTGGAGGCATGTGCGAAGGCGCGGTGGTTCCCTGGACGACTTCGGGAGACGACTGTGGATCGCTGTTGCTGCCCTGAGACGGGTCGTTGTTGGACGACATGGACGGCGAGTTTGGCGTGCACTCTGACACGACTCCCTCGGATGCACCGGATACGCCCTGATCGCTCGTGTTGGGTGTCGGAGAGGTCGATCGGTGGATCGACAGGCGGCTGTGGTGCGTAGACCGCGACGACGATTCCGAGCGGGTCGAGGCCGTGCGTTCGGTCGCCGTCGTTGCGAGCGAGACGACGGAGCCGTTCTGATTCAGCACGATCGCGGTCGACATGCCCGTCGGCGAGGTAGCAGGCTTCAACTCGTCGCCAGGCATGGGCTTCCGTCTCCGCATTCCGCCTCGCCAAACTCGGACCTTCGTTCGGACGATCGTCGTCGGGCGGTGCGTCTTGGCCTTGCCGCGATGCTTGATCTCGTATGCGGTCTCGACCTCCTTCAGCTTCTTCCGGAAGGCTTGCTGAGCGTCGTCGTCGCCGTTCTTCAGGTCGTCTTCCGTCAGGCCCGCGGCCGCCAGTGCCTTGCGTCGCATTCGGGCTGCATGTCTTCGCTTGCGGCGGGTGTGCACTCGTCGCTGGATCGCGAAGATGATGAGGCCGGTGACGATGAGGATGGCGAGAATGACACTTGCGGCAACGATAAGTGGCGTCCGGTAGAACTCGGAGCGGTCGACTCTTGACTCTCCCCATCCCTTTGGCAGGGAGGAGACAACGGAATACTTGTCTGCTCGTTTTGGTGATCCGGTCTGCTGTGCTCTCGCGATCAGGTCGTTCGCGTCTGCGTCTGCGTCGCGGCGCTCTTTCGTAACCACGTTGCCCGTGTTGGCATCTACGTCTTGGTGCTCCTGTGGTTGTCAGCTTACAACTGCGACATAAAGCCTTACCATGACCACGCCGTAGATCCACCATGGCCGTTCGTCGTGGTACCATCGTCCGTCCGAGGACTGGGTCACGACATACGGGAGAGCTTCAGCGGAAAGCGTCGCTAGTGTTGCTGAGGGAAGGAGGCTCGGCTCTTCGAACAGAGAGACGGACTCGATTTTTCGTCGTTGCAGGGTCTTTGTCTTGGTTGGAATGGTGGTTGGAGTGTCGGTGGGTGAGGACTGTATTGTTCGTGTGGGGGGAGGAGAAGTGTTGGTTGCTGCTGTCAATGTCGTACTTCGGCTCGGTAGCGGTACGGGGCCGGCAGCAGCGAGGGGTGCGGTCGCGAGCGTAAGCGCGAGCGCGGTGGTGAGGGGGCGCATCAAGGACCATGGTCGCGAAGAGCTGTCACGCTGTTTTCGCAATCGTCGTCTTGGTGTTCCCGCCACTGGTGTAGAATTTGAGGTTGAGACAAGCGGGACGTCGTCGTCGATGTCGGTTCCAGGGAACGCCGACCTGGACGCTCGTCTTCTTGAGGAGGATGATGGTGATGATGATCGGTATGTCGATGAGGGGGGCGGGACACAGTCATCACAAGCGCAGGGGGGTCTTGAGGGTCCGGCGTCGACGGCTTCGTCACCGAAGTCGAGGATGGGACCCCCAATGTTCCAGCGCCATGGTGATGATGTCGGTTGTCGCGGTGGCCCCGGGTGGCCGTCCGAAGCAGATCTTCGACGTTTCATCGCATAAGTATGGTGGAAACGGTTGGATGTGTCGAACTCGACGGGAAGAGTGGGCGAGCGAGGCGCGCAGGTGGAAGGGTCCTGCGCGCGCAACGTGCTCGGGTTATGCAGTTGGTCTCACAACAGGCTAGGCGAAAAGAACAGGACGGGTGCTGAGCAAACGCGCGGTCTGAATGCAAACTTGACCAGACTGCTTGTGTGCTCTTTCAATCGACCTCTAGCCTCTGGTTCGAAGACGACCGACGGGCAAAGGGACGGGCGGGACTGGGTTCAGTAACGTAGCCGAAGCCGGAACAGCGCGGGCTGGATGGGCGGGTGGACGTGCCGGACGTGGAAGGGGCGTCGGAGGAGGGGAAGGACGCGTGTGGAAAGGGATGTTCACTGCCGGAGTGGTGGGGGCGGAAAGCGGTGTGGGTGTGGTCACGAGTGAACGGGACGGTGGGTGGAAGAGTAGTCGGTGAATGTCGGTCGTCGCAGAGGGAGGGCGGCGACTTGGGAGGGTGAGGAACGGAAAGAAGCCAGGCCGAACTCGGGGCGTCGGTGTGTGCGGAGTCGGCGCGGGAGCTGGCGAGGAAGTGGCGGGGGCGAGAGTGGGGTGAGTGCGAGGATTGGTAGTGAGAAAAGATGTTGAGTGTTGTTGAGGAGATGGGATGGCGATGGAAGGGAAGGTCCTAAGGGTGATGGGTGAGAGCGTGGTGGATGAGGGATGAGTGTGTGCGTGCAGTGGGTAGAGGGTAGCGGGCTAGGAGCTAGGAGGGAGGGCAGTGTATGTTGGTTGGGCTGCCGACAGCGGAGGGAAGGGAGGAAGGGGGCCAAAGGCTATACAAGCTAATGGGCGGAATAGACCTGCAAGCGAGCGGGAGATGCGAGGGATAAGGGTTGATTAGGAAGAGGGGTATGAGCGTGAAATGGCGAATTGGAAAGTGAAAATGGGAATGCGGCCACGGCCACGGGCAGTTGGACACCAAGCACTAAGGCGACTAGTCAGCCAGACTTGGAAGCAGAGTGCAGATGACTTGGTCGCCCAGGGCCCAGGGAGTACAAGGCATCAGGGACAGAGGGACCAAGGCCAGGAGGGCTAAACTAGGGAGGGCGTAAGGTCCGAGTCCAGGGTAAGCGGAGGGTCAGGCGGCGCAAGCGTCGGCGACCAGGCGCAGAGGGGCGCATACAGCCATGCAGCGCCAGGCAAGCGCTCTTCAGGGTCTATTTCGGGCTGGGGCCAGAGACTCAAGCCTGGGTAAACGCTCACTCTACCGTCCGGCTGAACCCCTCCAGGCCCCGTCCAGGCCACTCAGGCGCGCCTGTGGCCGCGGGCGCCTGATCCCCAGCCTGCTCCGTAGCCTGGTAAGCCAGCCAGCAGCCAGGCGGCCCAGGGCGCCCACGAGTCAGTCGTGCAGTGCTGCCTGTCTTTGGTCCCGTTCTTCGCTGCTTATTTTTAGCCAGGGAGCCAGTACCAAGCCTGCATCCTGTTCTTGGGCTTGGGCGCGGTGCTGTGCCACTCTAAAATCCCTCATCCTGCATCCGATTCCCTGTCGGCATCGAGCAACTCACCACCGCGCTGCATTCCAATGCGGTGACCTCACGCAAGCGGGGCGCCGTACGCTGCTGTTCTATTCTCGACATCCGCAGAAGCAATCTAAACTCTGCCTCTCGCGCTAATTTGCGCCAGCACTGGCTTCCATGCCGCAACCTGTTTACCTGACAGCCGCGTGCAGCCGCTCGCCCGCTCGCCCTCACGCTCGCCGAGCGTACCGAGCTGCCCTACCGAGCGTATAATAATAGCCCCGCTCCACTGACCTTCGCCCTGGCTGCCGGGCAACCAACCGCAGCTGATGGCATTGCCGCCGCATCGGACTCTCAACTCCCCCATGTGTTCTGTTCCTTGCTCGCTATCGCCAGGCCCAGACAATCAGCGGACTCACGTCCCGCGCTCCCACTTCTCATGGAACGTAGCCTTCCGCCCCTCGTCCGATAACAGGCGAGAACTCCGAAAGAATAGCTGCTAATGCTAACTGACTGCCGCGGGTAGACGGACGCCTGCTCGGAAGCTCGGGGTGCGGACCGTGACTACCCCGCTATTCCGGAAGGGTGTTTGGTCACTCGAGCCTGTCCATTCTCATCAAGCATCAAGAAAGCTGCATCTGCAATCTGCAATGATCTCTTCTGATTGTCTGGTTGTTCCTGGGCGGATGTACGCTTGCCCCAACTTCCAGAAAGGAAGACAGGATGCTTAGGGCTTCGCGTGGTCCCAGATGTTCTCCTGCACGGTCAGCGTCGCCCACCCAAAGAAACTTGCCTTGAGGTACTTCCTGTAGTACTTGCCCTTGGCCGCCTTCGAGATCTCCTCGACGGCAACATCAGGCAGGGGCTTCTGCTTCGTGAAGGCCTCGAGCTGCTCCCTCTGGCGGTCGAGGTTGCGCGTGGTGCTGCTGTCAGCGTTGCGTAGCTCGCGACGTGATGTGTGGGGAACGTGAGGTGCTTAGCGACGGAACCGACAATGCCGACAATCGCGTCAATCCCGACGACCAGGCCACCAGATCTAGCTTGCTCCACTGTCGCACTGTCGGCGCCACGATCTATTCGCTGGACGCCAGGCTGCGGCGCTTGGGATGACGACAGCACGACAGCGACGAAGCCAAATAAAGCACTCGCCTAGCCTTCGTCACAGCGGTCTGGAATGGCGAGAGCCACATAAAGAACAAGGAGGCGCCATTCCTTCAGGTCTACCTTGCTTCACAGAGCCGCTTCGTCACAACAGACTGACAGGCTGACCTGCCTGGTTCAGAGGTCCATGACGCCAAAGCACGGAGGGGAAGATGGAGGAAGGCGTACTCACGTAACAACAGTGCCACCGCCCGCCTGCGCAGCCCACTGCAGCAGGACCTGGGCGGGGGTCTTGAACTCGTCGTAACCGATCTTCTCGACGGCGGAGTCGACGGGTCCGCCGGCCGCACTGTGCAGAGTCGCGAGCGGGGCGTACGCCTGTACCTTGATTTGGTGCTTGTCCATGAGCGTGCGGAGACGCTTCATCAGGGGCTCGTGGGCCACGTACGGGTGGTACTCGAGCTGGGCGTCAGCGACCGAACGGGGCGAGCGGCGTCGGTGAGCTAGTGTGCTGCCAGATCGCCGAGATTCGAGCATCTGGGCGTCCGAGGCACATCCCGCACCACAACTCACCTGGTTGACAGCCGGGGGAATCTCCCACTTGTCCTGGAGAGCCTGCAGGTCCTCCTCGCGGAAGTTGGAAACGCCAATCGACTTGGCGAGCCCGTCCTTCTTGATCTGCTCCATCACCTTCCACTGGTCGATCAGGGAGTTCTTCTTAGACACCTGGGTGTTAGTCTTCTCTTCACCTCGTTAATCCGCCTCGTCCTCGCCATCCAGGAGCAGAGGACCATGGTGACGGGGTACGAGAGAGCCACTCACGACCGGGAAATGGATCAGGTCTGTACGTCAGCCGTCGTCACATGGTGTGGCAGATCGCCAAGTTGTCTAGGCTAGCTGGCAACGCTTCGGCGGCACCAGTGGGCGGGTCACTCACACAGGTCCAGCTGCTTCACGCCCAGCTCATGGAGCATGCCCTCGAGCACCCGGCGGGGCTCGTTGACATCGTCCGAGTCTCCACTCTTGCCCCACTTGTTCGTGAGGTAGACCTTCTTGCCGTCCGCGGCCTGCTTGATCGCCTGACCGATGTACTTGGTGTTCTCTATTCAAGTTAGTCGCTCGATATCCTTCCCTCTCCTGCCCCGGTCTCCTGCTTGCCCTCAATCAGGTCGCAAGACGGCTCGAATAGTCGACGACGCACCATAGACCTGAGCTCCGTCCAGCGAGTTGAAGCCCACGGAGAGCGCAGAGATAACCTGGTCCTTGCAGTCCTTGTTGTAGAGGACGGTACCGGTTCCTGCGGTGTCAGTCATGGCATCGTTCGGAGCCGGCGTGATGTCTCAGAGCACATCGTGTGCGTGTGGCATGAAGGTCTGCCACACTCGACTTCCACTTACCAAAGGCAACAACGGGGATGCTGTTACCGTCGTTCAGCTTGATGAGGGGGACCTGGTCGTTCGACATGTTCGCAGTTGTTCAAGTGTTTGATGGGGAGAGCCGGCGTGTGATCTTAGCTTTATGGGACCTCGGGGTTGCAGTGAGTGCCTGTTCTGAGCTGTGTTTCGGTGGTCTCGTTGTCTCGTGTCCTGTGCGATTTCTCACGCGACGTTCGTCATAAACAGGTTCTGGCAAGTACGATGGTACTCGGTTGCGCCTTCGGTGGGCAGCGGACAAGCGGCACCCGGCAGAGTTCGGCGGAAGCTCGTAGACAGCCGTTGCAGGTGGAGGTCCCAGGATCCAGGCACCGGACGCTTGGAATGACGCAAATCGTCTCGGCGACGTCCATCGAAACCTAGAAGGGTTGCTCAGAGAAATCGTAGGGAATCGCAAGCGCAGACGTAGACGCCGCCTCACAACTCCACATCGCTCCGAAACAATCGCAACAACATGAGCATGACCATGCGAGCCGCCTCATTGCGGCTGGCGATGCGCTCCGCCCCGCGCATGCGCCCGACCGCCGCCGCTTTCGTCCGCCCGACAGCTCTCGGAAGTCGACAGCCGCCGGCCGCCGTGCCTTCCTCGCTGCTCCTCCGCCAGGCCGCCGCGACCTATGCGACCGACGCCAAGTCCAATTCCGGACAGCAAGCGCCGCCGCAGGCTCCCCCGCCTCCGAGCCAGGGCGACGGGAAGAAGTTCGGCCTGAAGAACTCGACGCTGTTCACTGTGCTGATCGGTGTCGGCCTGCTCATGACGATCTACGGAGTGTGAGCTTGGCGAACTTGCGAGAAGAGCTGACAACAGGCTCGAGTGGTGGTACGCTCTGCAGATCTGGCCGCAGTCGGTGCGCGACCCGCTCAAGAAGGCGCTCAAGGCGCGCAACAAGGGAGACTACGAGAGCTCGAACCAGTACTTCAACGAGGCGCTGCAGGCGTGCTATGCGCTCTACCCCGGAGATCTGGACCCCGACCCTCTCCTCAAGGTCTCGGGCATCTACATCACGCAGGCCGCCATGCTCGAGGAGGCGGGATACCCCCTCCGAGCCTACGTGCAGCTGTACAAGGCGCTGCGCCTGTTCGGCCCGCGGCCGCTCGCTGCCGTTCCCCCGCCGACCGGCGGATGGGCCGGAAATCACGCCTTGTCTCCTGCCGAGATCCACCGCGCCATCGGGCTGTCACAGAAGCTCGGCTCTCTCGCTGCCGGCTTTGGCGCCATGAAGAACCCGCCCGCCTACCCCTCGCAGGCGACTAAGGAGGTCGATGAGGCGGTCGGCGCACCCGAGGACTCGTCCAAGGAGGCCGACACGGCGCGCAAGCCCGAGGACTGGAACAAGGCGGCCGAACACTTCCTCTCTGGCGCTCTTGCTTCTATGCTCCGTATCGGTCTCGGTGAGAGTGCGGTCTACGACGGCGACCGCGGCGAGGCCATCGAGCAGAAGGGCGGGTTCACCGTCAAGCGCCCCGTCGTCGCTGGCCGCGACGTCAAGCTGCCCCATGACGACGAGGACGTCCAGTATGGCGGCAAGGTGAACAAGGCCGGACTGGCTGTGACGATGGAGACGCTCTCGGAAGTCTACGCAAGGGACAAGCGGTACGACCTCGCTGGCCAGCTGCTGCTGCAGACGCTCTCGATCCTGATTCCGCCCGACGGACAGCACTCTTCGTTCGATCTCTGCCAGGCTGCCCAGGTACGCTAACAAACCCCTTCTCAGCTGACATGCAGGTCATGACGAACATCTCGGCTTACGCGATTGAGCCGCGCGCGACCGACCCGGCAGGCAAGAAGAAGCAGTTTGACATCTCCAAATCCTGGTCACAGCGCGCGCTCAAGGTTGTCGACGACACGCACCAGAAGGAAGGGTGGAAGGACGGCGCGCCGCGCGACGACACGCAGCGCCTGTGTGCCCGTGCCAAGAGCGTGGCGCAGTACAACCTCGGCATGCTTGCTGAGATGATGGACGACGCGGACACGGCGTCGACGTATTTTGCCGATGCGGCTGAGACTGCCCGCCTGATCGGCTTCAACGAGGGTCACCGCCAAGCTCGCCGCGCTCACCGCCGTGTTAAGGACCTTCTTCTCCCTCCACCGGACGTGGATGGCAAGATCGTCGATACCGGACTGCCGCCTAGCGACGCTGAGGTTATGAGCGCTTAAGTCAGAAGTGAAGGAGAGCGGGACTATAGAAGAAATGCAAAACTTGTAATCTTGAGGTGTGGAACGACCGGAAGCTCATGGGCTAGCCACTCAGTTCTGTTACGGTACGGAGGCCGTCGCAGGGGTGCAGGCCAGTCAACCTTGATGTATCATTACTTGCGACTCTCGCTCTGTCATCTCGAGGCACATGGACCTGTGATCTCTGGCACGGACGAACGGTCGCTCATGGTGCACTGTGGAGAAGCTGCGCCACACGAAGTTTTCTTCACCGAGCGCGTGAACCGTGAACAACAAAACACAAGCAAGATCGACAAGCATGCCATGCACCGCCGTTCATGCGGCACAGCCTAACACCGCTGGTACCAAAAGACTAGTGCGATGTAATGCGCGATTAGGTTCCTGAGCCGAACTCAAATTCACTTTGCCGCCGCTCGCCGCCGTCATTCTTGCGGTGCTTGTCACTTTGCTTTCGCGGTAACCACCTTTCGCCAGCGATTGACCATTCGACCATCATCTTGTTTCGGCGCTCCATTGTCCATCTTCCCTCCTCGCCATTCCCTACTCCTTGTCAAACCCTCGTCTTGTTAATAACCAAGCTGGATTCCGCCAGGTGCGCCCCGCAACACTCGCCCCAACACGACAACTGTTGACAGCGGTAGCTCCAGTCGTGCAAAGGTGCCCCTTGACGAGTAGGCTCTGACCGGCTGGCTGCGGCCCGACTTGAGATTTCCCGGCACCTTCTTCTCGTCTCAGCCCGCCGACGCCGAAGATGTTTCCGCCGCCCGGGACGAACGGTCTGCCGCGCAGGCCAGAGACACACCCCTCGCCCGTCAAGCACGACCTGGCGAGCCGCCTCTCCTCCGCTCCCGGAGCGGGCCAGAATGCCGCCGGCGGTCTCAACATCCGAGGCCATGCGGACAAGGTGTCGCGGCCAGCTGAATCCAGCTCAGCACCGCGCGAAGAGCTCCACATCCGCAGCTCCGGCGGCCGGGATCAGGCGCCGAGCGCAGCCAACCCGCCCGATCACCACTGGCCACGAGAGCCGCAGCGGGACTCGAGGGACAGAGAGCCCCGAGACTCTCGAGAGCCAAGAGGCGAGCCGCATCGCCGGGATCACGATCGCAGAGATACCCTTCCTCCTCGTCCGCTAGGCCACGACGCTCCCCGAGACCGCGATCGCAATGGACACAGGTCGCCGCGAGCTTACGACAGGAGGGATGACCGCAGGGACGATCGGAGGGACGACCATGACCGCAGTCGCGACCGCGAGCCTCGCAGGCCGTCGCCATCGAAGGAGCGCCACCCCGCCGACCGCTACGACTCGTACGGCGGCGACCGAGGGCGGTACGACAGGTACCCCCGTGATCGCTACGACGACCGGTACGATGACCGCTACGACGACCACCGAAGAGATCCGCGCGACTACCGTGACTCGCGGGATGACCGGAGAGGAGGATTCCGGGACGACCGACGACACGACCGCCGCGACGACCATCGCAGGCACGACCACCGCCGCTTGTCGCCTCCCAAGCGCGAGGAGGGAGAGCTACACGAGGACGGCGAGATCTTAGAGCCTGCAGTCAAGGTTGATAAGCCGCCTTCCCCGGCCGCGGACGCAAAGCGACAGAGGTCTAGGTCCCCTGTAAAGCATGCGCACCTGCCGCCGCGCCCGGCGACCCCACCGCTTCCACCGCCTCGCCACGGCACAGGAAAAGAAGCTGCTTCGCATAAGCCTCCTACTCCCCCGCCCAAGAAGTCTGCTTCGCACTCTACTCGTCCTCCCACTCCTCCGACGAAGGGGAAGAACGGGCGCCCGCCGACACCGCCGACGAAGGAAGGCGCGGCAGCTCGCCCGGCAGAGCCTAACACTTCTCCCCCACCCCCGCCGCCGGACGAGCTTCCGCCGCCTCCCCCTCCGCCACCCGGTGCCCCTCCCCCGCCACCGAGCGACACCCCGAGTGGGACGCCGGACGCTCCGCCGCCTACGAAGAAGGCATACGCGCCGCGCCCTCACGCCCCGAACCGAAACCTGGCTGAGGCGACGTCCACGCCCCGCGCTCTGACACCACAACCGTCTCGCGAGCCCCCGTCGCTCAAGCACTTCAAGATGCGCTCGACGGAGGAGGAGCAGGACGTGTACTCGCGCAAGTTCAAGGGCGTCACGACTCTCGCGTCCTACGACATCGGACTGAAGCTCGGTGAAGGAACGTTCGGTGTTGTCACGAAGGCGACGGACAGGACGACTGGACGCAAGGTCGCGCTGAAGAAGCTGATCACACACAATCCGCGCGATGGAGTCAGCGTCACGACTGTGCGCGAGATCAAGATCCTGAAGGAGCTGCGTCACCCGAACGTCGTGCCGATTCTGGACATGGTCGTGCAGCGCAAGAAGGACAAGACGCAACTCATGCCCGGCGAGCCGATGTGCCGCGGTGAGGTCTTCATGGTCTTCCCCTACATGGACCACGACCTGTGCGGACTGCTGCTGAACAAGGACTTCCGCATGACGCACTCTGTCGCGAAGCTCCTTCTGCGTCAGATTCTGCAAGGACTCGCGTACATGCACGGTAACAACATCATCCACCGTGACCTGAAGACTGCCAACATCCTCGTCGGCAAGGACGGCAGCGTCATGATCGCCGACTTCGGTCTCGCCCGCACGCTCGGCACCGAGCCTCTGCCGAAGCACTCAAAGCACGAGTACACCAACATGGTCGTCACGCGATGGTACCGTGCCCCCGAGCTGCTGTTAGGCGACGTGCACTACGGCCCCGCGATCGACCTTTGGTCCATGGGCTGCATCCTCGGCGAGATGTACCTGCGCGAGCCGATCTTCCCAGGCGACTCGGACCGGGACCAGCTTCTCAAGATCTTCGCCCGCGTCGAGCCTCCGAACCAGCGCGTTTGGCCCGGCTGGGACAAGTTGCCTGGATTCCCTGACGCGAAGAACCACCCATGGGACAAGACGCACAAGGAGACGAATCTGCTGTCCCTCGCGCGCAAGTGGCAGATGGACCGAGCCGGCGCGGACCTGATGGTGAAGCTGCTCACGCTCGACCCCGCCAAGCGGCCCACCGCGAACGAGGCCCTCGACCACGTCTGGTTCTGGAGCGAGCCGCTGCCAGCCAAGCTGGGCAACATCCCCGTCGTCGAGTCGAGTCACGAGATGACCACCCGCGAGCGCGCACCCGCCAACCGCGGTCGCCCGCAGAACCCCGCCTGGGTCCAGCCTCCGCCGCAGGCCCACTCTCGTCCCCAGCACGGCCGACACGGCTACCAGGGGCAGCACTTCCGGCCGCAGCACCAGCAGCAACAGCGTCCTCCGCCAGGCTACATGCCGCCGGCCGTGCCAGCTATGGCGATGGGTCATGTCGGCCATGCGGGAGGTCCGCCCTTCAACAACCCTCCCATGGGCGGAGGTCCCAGCAACCACCCAAACAGCTTTGGCCGCGGTCCCCCGATGGGCGGCCAGGGTGGCCACCCGGGAAACCACCCGGGTCCCGGCGGTCACCAGGGAGGGCAGGGAGGCGGGCGGGGGCCGCCGCCTCCGTTCAAGCTTGCCGGAGCGAGCGGAGCAGGTCTGCCACCGAACCCGAACACGGGGCGGGTGCCGGCCCCAGGCTTCAGGTTGGCGGGGGGCAGGCAGCCCGGCGGAGCGCCAAGCTTTGGGGCTGGTGGCCCTAAGAGGCCGAACCAGGGCGAGCCGCGGGGCAGAGACAAACGCCCGCGCACAGACGGGTCGTTGCCGTACTAGTAGTGCGCGAGCGAGTGCAGCGAGTGCAGCGAGTGCGGCGAGCACTCGTTAGAGCGGCGCGCAGTGAGCGCAGTGGACTCAGTGGGCGATCGGTTAGCGGGCGTAGCAGATCGAGACGTGTGCGCGTGAGCCGTAGCGCGGACGCGTCGACGCGCAGTCGCGTAGGCAGGAGCACGAAGCATTCCAAGCAATCAACCTCATTTCTAGCATAGTGTCGTAGATGTATATGTGAGCATGCCTATGGTCCTTTGGGTATGCACATGCTTTGCGCAGTAGCAGGTGGTCAGCTGCAAGGAACGGATCGGATGGGTCGGATCGCTGTGGATCCACACACGTCTGTGCGGACGGCGGATCGAGGATCGAGGATCGTCGCAAGACGCGGAACGGCAGCGCAGTGCCGCTGTGGCTGAGGCTCGAACGTGAAGCGAGGGGGCGGGAACACGTGGAATGTTTCATGCGCCTCGTCTTCGGTCCAGACTGTGCTCCTCTGCAGCAAAAGCAGCAGATGTTGGCCGACGTGATGCGACGCGAGTGAGGCACCCCTTGCTTGCAAAGAGGTGCCGAAGGGGTACGAAGGGGACAGCGGAACCAGCGTACTGGTGCATTCAGCGTTTCCTCTCTCTTTCTGCAGCAGCAGGGCGGGCGTAAAGGGGCGTCCGAGGGGATGATTGCGAGGGCCCTAAGGGGGCGGTAGGGAGTGGTATGTTGTCGGTCTGCAGTGGACACCGGAAGGGGGGTGATACAGGGCCGTTCTCTGCGTGGTCTCGTCAGCACCCAATGTCAGAGGCATCAGAGCGCAGAAGATCAGAAGAGTGTCTAGCGCCGGCGCCAAATGAACAGGGCGCAAGGGGTTGCTGGAACCCTGGGGTGTCGTGATCGACCAGTCCAGCCGGGCCAGCATTAGGAAGAGGGATTACGGCCGGGATTAGGGAATGGTGAAAGAAAGTTTTTCAAGGTTTCGAAAATTTATACAACCTGCTAATGACTCGGTGGCCGCAAACTAAGGCCGAGATGGGCAGTCGGCAGCAGTGTTTGGGTTGTGCGCCCTGTTCCAGGGCAGTGCAGGGTCGAGACAGGGCTGGAAACCCTTCGTCTGGCTTTGAGAGGGGCGATGTTTTGACAGCTTGGCTGGGACTGCTGGCTGACTGCGCGCTCACCCACTGGCTTACCATAGCGCCTGCCTGCGCCAGCTCCATCAGCTGCGCCCCCAGCTGCACTCCTCACCCTGCCTGACCCTCACGCCCTCACCGAAAGAGGGCCACTCACCACCCCACGCACACCCAACCAGCACGCACAGCACGCCGTATTTGCGTCGAGTGCGCGCACAACGTCGATCTCGTCTCCACTCCTTCTCCCAGTCACTTCATCCACTCTCCTTTCCTTTCCCTCCCTCTGCTTGCTCAAGCTTCGACGGATCCGACGCATACGCCGCCCCTCTGTCCTCTTGCTTTCGCGCTTGCATCCGCAACTTTTGTTTAAGCTCAGCCACCCGCTTCGTCTACGCAGCCCAAGCCCAGCCAGCCGGTCGGTACCCCGAATCGCAGACCCACCTGAACAAGGTCACACGGCCTGGCATCCATTTGCATTCGCGCATTCATTTCTCCGCTCCTCGATCCTTCCCTCTCAGCCTCTCAGCCGATCACCACCCTCGCCCCGCACCATCTCCTGCAACCATGGCTGCGGTCCCCCCTCGTAAGTGATCCGTTAGAGTGTCCAGTCCGCAGTCAGATGTCTCTTTAGCACCACACTCCACACATACACACACACACACACTAGTCGTCTCCACCGAAGAGCCCACGCACACGCACACGCACCTACACACACTTTAGCTCTTAGCTCTGCAGACGCGTCTGCCTTCCCCGACCCAAAGCCGAGTTCTGCCACCAACAGCACTGGTCACCAGGCAAGACAGAGTTTGAGACTTCGACTCTTGTCCTCGTTCCAGAAATCCAGACCGCGTCTAACTCGACCACTGCAGTCGTTCCTTGCTCTCCTCGGCACTCCCCACAACCCGATCGTTCCTCAGTCCCTCATATCGGCATCGTCTCCCACGCTCTCTCCGACGACTGTGTGCCTTTCCAGCACTCGACTTTGCTCCAGCCCCACTCAGACCCTCCTTATCTCGTCCCATTCTTTCGAGACAACTCGTTTCACTCATTCCTTGACGGGCCACTCGGGGATCTGATCTTGAACACAGCCTCCTCTTCCTCCGACCCGACAGATACTCTCCTCCCTTCTTCATCTCCGGACTCTAGACTTCAGACTCGAGACACTCTCTCACGACCCGCACGTTCCCGTCGCTGACCATGTCTTCCAACGAACCCGTCTCACCGCCCGGCCAATCTTCTCCTGCCTCCTCTGCCAATGCTACCCCGGATCCCCCGTCAACGTCTTCAGCCGACACTGGCTCCGAGCCCTCCCAGGTGACCCCGTCCTCGGGCGGTGGCGGCGCTGTGCCCTCGCCGTCGAGCACGACGCCGCAACCGACCTCCGACCCTGGTCCTACGACTTCTGATGCTCCCCCCTCGCCCTCTCCTTCCCAGCCCGAGCCTTCGCCTAGCAGCAACGGTGGCGGCGGTCAGCCGTCTTCGACCGGCGGAGAGTCGACCCCCTCGTCTCAGCCCTCTTCCGACACCGGAGGTGGTGGCCAGTCCTCTTCCAACGGCGGAGGCGGTGGTCAGACTTCGTCGCAGGACAACGGCGGCGGTGGTAACCCCTCTCCCTCTCCGACTCCCTCCGACAACGGCGGTGGCCAGCCCCAGCCCTCGTCGTCCAACGGCGGTGACAACAACGGCGGCGGCCAGCAGTCCAGCACGGACGGCGGCAACAACGGCCAGTCGTCGCAGAACAACAGCGGCGGTTCTGGCCAGTCGTCAACCGACGGAGGCCAGTCTTCCGCTAACGGCGGCGGCTCCTCTGCGAGCCCTTCGACTTCGCACTCTGTCGTCGTCGTGACCGAGAGCCAGGTCGTGACTAACGCTCAGGGTGGCTCGTCGGTCGTGTACAAGACCGTCACGAACACGCAGGCCGTCCCCTCGCTCGCCGGCCAGAACAAGAGCCACAAAAGTAGCAACACCGGCAAGATTGTCGGTGGTGTCGTCGGTGGAGTCGGTGGTGCGCTCGTTCTCGCCGCGCTTCTCGGCTTCCTCTTCTGGCGCCGCAGGAAGCGTCACGAGGTTGCGTTCGACGACAAGATGTTCGACCCGCACCACTCGACACGCCACTCGCAGGCGGACCCGCTCGACATGGCCGGCGACCTCTCGCCGGGGCCCGCATCGACCGAGGCGCCCACGATCGACCCCTACCCCTTCGACCAGCAGACGATGACGACTGCGGCGGGCGCGGGCGTCGGTGCCGGCACCGCTGGAGCGCTGTCAGCCGACCACTCGCACTACAACTACGAGCAGAGCCAGCACGACTACAACTACGCCGACGACGGGTACAACCCGAACCACTACGGGGGGTACACGACGCAGCCGACGATGCAGATGCCCGACGCGCAGAACTACTTCCCGAACCAGGGTTACTCGGACTACTCAAGCTACGGGCCGATGTCGTCCGCTGGTGCCGCCGGCGCCGGTGCCGGCCTCGGCGCTGCCGCTGGAGCCGCCGGTGCTGGAGTCGGCAACGCGCTCTCGCACGACGAGTACGCGCAGTCCACGCCGGCTGCACAGGCCAAGGCGCGCGAGGCTGGCGCGGCGCCGCTGAACGACAGCCGCCCCGCGAGCCGCACCTCGTCCCGCCCCCTGAGCAGCGTGTACGAGGACGCGCTCATGTCGCAAGACGGGCACCGCCGCACGCCCGGCCCGGGCATGATGGCCTCGAACCAGTCGTGGGGCCACGGCCAGGAATTCGAGGACGCCCCGGAACACCTCGCCAACGAGATCCCGCCCAACTACCACTCTATCCCTAGCTCGAGGCCGTAGCGTGGCCGCGGCTACGGAGGCTGCAACATCGACCGCCAGGCCGATGTCAAGGCCGACGTGAGCATGGGTGACGCCAAGGCCGAGACTATGGGTAGTGCCGGCGTCTGGCGCGACGTCGAGCGCGACGCCGAGTCAGACCCGTTTGCCAAAGCCTCTGTAGTCCCCAAGTCCACGTCGCGCAGCACCGTCCACTCCCTCCCGCCCCTTCCGCCCATTGGGGAGCTCGGGCTCTAATTTCTCCCTCTCGCATATATACACACTCACCGCATTCCATACTCTAGGTAGCTTGTATTGTTATGACTTCTTTTCTTGACCCGTGGTTGCGAGCGAGCCGAGTTTGAGCAAGTGAGCCGTGACTTGAGCGAGGAGCGTTGCTGAACTTGAGTGAACTTGAGCGAGGGGGAGCGGTGTGGCGTCGAATACCTGATGGAAGGAGTGGCAGTGGCACAGCGAGGTCAGCAGTAGTTCAGAGTGATAGGAGCTAGCAGTGGTTTGTTGTCAGTCGTGCAGCGTGCAGAGGCAAGATGCGACGAGCAGGACTCAAGTGTCGAGGGGTTGGGTCCAAGTCACCTGAGAACACGGAGAACACGGAGAACATGCACGCGCGCACGGATCCCAGATCCGGTCCATTGTTCTCTGGCATAGCCTTCTCTGATTCCAGCCAGATCTCCCACTGCCCCCAGAGCACAGCAGCAGTCCTGCTCCGCCACTTGCAATCAGCTAGGATTGTACATTCAAAGATAAATGTGTTACAACAAGAACCCCCAGATAACCCCCGATAACCTCCCACCTCTCTCCATGGCCGTGCGAGTTCAGCACGCCTAGGACAGAGGAACCCAAACGAACTACCCAAACGAACAACTACCAGGCCGCCTCCGAAGAGTCAGAGTCGGCCAACTACCAAAAGCCTAACAACCAAACGAGTGATGAATGAGAGATAGAGTGGTGATGAATCTATACGCGCGACTCGGTGTGCCCCGGCGCAAGCGAGCTCGACTCTGCGTCGAACTGCTCCCACTCGCCCGGGGACGTCAGCGTGTCCACCGTCTCGGCGGGCGCGATGCCTACACTGAGGCTGGCCTGTTGCCCCGCGCCGGCGCCGGGGTCCGAGTACGCCAAATCGGGGAGTGTGCCGGGCGAAGGGCCGGTCCAGTCCTTCTCTGAGCTTGCTGCCGGGCTCTCCGGGCCGTCCGGGTCGACCTTCCGCCCATGGCCTGTGGAGGCCTGCAGCGTCGAGTCTAAGTCGAGCTCGACGCCGGTTTCCCACTTCGTCAGCGCCCTGATCGGGCCGCTGTAGTGCGACGCTCCGTACAGCCGCCACGTCAGGAAGCTGATGAACAAAGTGCCGGCGATAATGACCGGAGACCAGCTGATGTTGTACGCCCGCACCGGGTTTGTGCCGGGGAAGGTCTGCACGACGATGATCGTCACGCAGAACAGCACGCCGACCCACGCCACGGGGCGCGAGTACCTGCGCAAGCTCCACTGGCTGCGGCCCTCGGTCTCGAGGTCGATCTTGGACATGAGGTACAGCGCGACGGGGATGAGATAGCCGAGGATACTCAATGATGCAGCGCCAGTAGTCACGAGCGAGAGCACGAGGCCGGGCTTGTTGAACAGGATGAGCACCGAGCACGTGCCCCAGAGCGCGACGACGAGCCAGTGCGCGACGACTGGCTGCTTCTGCTTGTTCGTGTACTTGATTGCCTCGGAGAAGGGGAGCGCGTTGTCGCGTGCCACGGCGAACGTGAAACGCGACGCGGCCTGCAGCTGCGCCTGCACCTGCAGGCAGAGGATAACGATGAGGATGACGCAGATCGCGAGCGCGCCCGGGAAGTTGATGGCTTTGATCAGGATGTGGCCCACGGGAAACGTCTGCCGCGTGATGAGCTCGGCGTCCTCGGGCTTCACGGAGAGGAGCAGCAGGATGATCGAGATGTAGGTCATGACGTAGGTCGCTGCTATCGCCGCCGTCATCGCCTTGGGCACGTTGCGCGAGGGGTTCTGCGTCTCCTCCGACATGTGCGCCGAGGCGTCCGCGCCAGTCGCGATGGTGGTGTACTGCCACCCGAGCAGGTAGACGTAGCCGCGCATGCTCCATCCCGTCGAGTTGGTGAAGTGCGTCGAGATCGGCTGAGATGTGGAAAAGTCACTGCGGTCAGCTCCAACACCGAAGCCTCAGCTTACCGATGGGCGACACCCGTGGACGCGAGCGCAATGCAGAGCGCGAGCCAGGTGCACATGACAAACACGCCCGCGACGATCCAGTACTTGTGGCTGTTCGCCCAGGCGCGGCTTCCTATCGTGCCGACGACGGCGACGATTGCGAGGTAGAACAGGAACTGTTGATACGTCTGCAAGTCGTAATGTTCATTCTTGAGTCCCATCGTTCCCTTAATAACGTTTGTGCACTGCCAAGTGATGAATACAAGCTGCTGTCAGCTGCCAAACTCCAGAGAGGTCAGCTTACATTACCGGTGTGTCCTCCCATGACGATGGCCGTCATGGCCCATCCCCAATACCTCTCTCCTCCTACTCCTGCTCGCGCCAGCTTCCACGACCACGACGTCATGGCACCGGCGACGGGGTACGCTGATGCCAGCTCCGACATGACCAAGACGAGCGCCATCGAAAGGATACCCGATATCGGCCACGCGACGAGCTGCGGTCAGCTTTGGGTCTATCACCGTGGCAGCTTTGCCTCGGCTACTCACAATCATCATGGGACCGCCATACCGGTACGCGCCGGGGACGGCAAAGACGGTACCCTAACAGGTTAGCTCCGCTGATTTTTCTGATCTGGAGTAGAGCCGACGGCGGCCGCGACGGGGTCACGGGAGTGGAACCGTTACGATCCGTTGCCATCAAGCCTCACAGCGGCGTTGCGCAAAGGATGGGCGCCCACTTACCTGGAGACACCCGATGCTGATCCAAGACAGGAAGAAACTGGACCAGAACGTGTAGTTGCGGCCGAAGACGGGGTCGTAGCCTAGCTGCTGCAGGCGGAGGGCGTCGCGGTTGTACTCTTGCTTCGGGCGGCGGAAGCGCGCGACGAAGCGCTTCGAGTGGGTGTCGGACGCGCGCGTCTGCGTAGGCCCGAGGGGGATGAACGCCGCGGCGTCGCCGTCGCCCGGGTTGCCCGGTGGACAGTCAGCAATCTGTGGTGGCGCAGGGACGGGTCGCGTCGATTGGGGGATGTAGTCGTGGCTCGCGGTCGAGGACAAAGTGTAAGGGTACGATGAGACCGTGTTGTGCGTTTGCCGCCCAACAGATAAGCCGCCGGGGTACAGGCTGCCGTCCTCGTCGATGGGGCCGTAGCTGCCTCCCGACACGGACTGCTCGGCGAACAGCTGCGAGTCGGCCATGGTGTTGTACGGCGTCGGTGCGCCGTGGATGAAGTTTGTGTCAATGTCCGATCGCAGATGGCGGCTCGAGCTCGCGCTCGCCGACGACCGGGTGCTCGAGCCGCCGAGCTCGGTCGAGGTCGTGGCCTCGGCGAACGTTATCCGCGTCTGCGTCTGCGACTTGGAGAACTCGCCAGACTTCTTGAGGACGGGCGAGAGAGGGGCGGTGGAGGGACAGGGGGAGAGGGAAGAGCCGTCGCTCGCCGGGGGCGGCGACTGGCTGGGTGGGGGGTTGTTGGTGCCCCTCCGTAGAAGATTCATTGCTGAGGCTCCGATGCCTCGCCGGGCGCGCGGGCCGTGTCCGTGCCCGTGCGCCGGCGGGGGCGGAGACGGGGTCGACATTGCTGCCGGAAAGGAGGGTGACGGGTGTGGCCGTGGTGTTGTATCAATGTTGCGGGGGGGGATGAGCGGCGTGCTATGTCGGCATGATATGGAGTCGGGAGGGAAAAGGGGGAGTGAAATGTCGTGTCGCTGGTGAGTGCAGGCTTAGGTGTTGGGAGCCTGGGATTGAGCCAAGAATGGAGTCGAGTGGAGGACGAGGAGAGAGCCTGGAGCTGAGACTCAAGACAGTCTTGGCATGAACAGCGGTCAAGGTAGGTCGAGGGTCTGGCGGCGACGATCAGCGACTGCGGGCGGCGGGGAAGGGCGGTGAGGTGTGTGCGAACGCGGTGGAAGGATGACGAAAGGGGAGTGCTTTGGATGTGTTCTGTTCTGTTGTTGAGAGAGATGAGGTTTGGATGAATGTGGTGGGTAGGTGAAGGGGTGAAGGGCAGGCGGAATGACTTTGGGAGGCGGTGACAAGGAATGAGTCGTCGGGCGACAGCACCAAGGCGAGAGTGGTGGCCATGGGTACGGTGAGCGGTGAGCGGTGAGCGGTGAGCGTGAGCGGGCAGAGGCCATAAGTCCAGGCTGGGCGCTGGGTTGGCTGGACTGGCTGGGGGGGCTAGGCAGGATCCGGCCCCAGGAGTCTAGGAGTCAGAGCCCAGGCAGAGCCAAAGAGGCAGCGAGATCGGGCGCTCAGGGTTCACTCGCAAGCCAGACGGCGATAGACAAAGCATTATCAGGGCCCAGTGCTCGTACGCTCGTCTTCCCTCCACATCAAAAATGCATTAGCAAATCCTATTCAGTCCCACAACTCTCACCCCTCCTGGCGAGAGACTACTGGTGAATGCATACCCTCAATCCTTACCCCGGCCTAGATCGCGGGCCATCGCACCAGTACCGAGACCATCGAGACCATCGAGACCAGCAGGAACAGGAGCGCGTACGACCTTGTTCATATTATAGTCGCCGTTCGCGCCTTCAGTCCTTCAATGCGTTCCAGTCCTTCCACAGAGTGACAAGGTTCGCATTGCCAAGACTTCCGACCGACCCCACTAGTACATTGCACCGAGCACCGCTTGCGCTAATGCACTAGCTAACAAATTGCGCTGGCCGACCTGCGGACCTGCGGACCTGCGGACCTGGACTAGCGTCGCGTCCTCGCCGTCCCTCCTGACGTCTACTGGGTTTACTGGTATCGGCCCATCGTCCTATCATCTCTTCGGTTGTGGCATGGGACAAGTGCAAGGAGTGGGGAAAGGCACCATTCATGTCCGCGTCCAGGAGCGCAGGAGCAGCGGTGAGAGGCCTCCGAGGGCAGAGATCTCGTCTGCAGGATCTCGTAACTGGTAGGGCTACAGGGCTCAGAGGACAGCTGCACTGTCGTCCCGTAGGATCGTGCAGGAAACGGACAGAGGGCACGGAGACTTCAGAGGCAAGGGACGACGGAGGGTATACCGAAGAGTGGGTCAGTCGGATCCCGGCGACTTCAGCGACCTCGCCAACTGGCGGGCAGGCCGTGCATCACGGGCATCAACGCTCAGATGACAGTGACGCGTCTGTCGGACAGTACGGTCCGGGAGCGCCGGGCGAGCAGTGCAGTGGCTGGCGTGCATCAGATCGTGGGTCCGAAAGACGAGCGATCATCAGAAGCAGAGGCAGAAGCCCGACGACAGGTGTGACAGGTGACGTTGTCCGGCAGCCACAAGTCCAATGCGCCAGCCGGGCCAGACACGCCAGACACGCAGACACGCAGATACGCCAGAAGTGCACTGGTTCCTCCCCCTCTTCCCCTTTCCGACCCGCCGAGACTTATGCGCTTCTACAGATGTGATTGGAAACAGGTCGCCGGGCGGATATCGCATAACCATCAGATCCAAGACATTGAACCGCGTACCGCGGTCCAACCCCAAGCCCGGTGATGGCTTACGCCTCATTCGCTCGGGCGATGATCAAACACATCAGATTACCAAGACTACCCAGGCTGGCCGCTGGCCAGGTTCGAAATTCCAGAGCTAGAGAGTACGGACAGTGCAGAGCTCAGAGAGGCAAGTCTGGATGGCGGCGATGCGGAGAACTC
The DNA here is from genome assembly GCA_039545375.1 of Trichosporon faecale. Taxonomy (NCBI): domain Eukaryota; kingdom Fungi; phylum Basidiomycota; class Tremellomycetes; order Trichosporonales; family Trichosporonaceae; genus Trichosporon; species Trichosporon faecale. Next base: position 2,076,086 of record BCLU01000003.1, on the reverse strand, counting down.
TGCGGAGCCGCTTGTGAGGGCTAAGAATGGGGCAAGGGCTGGACCGAGCTGTAGACTAGGGACATGTCTGGCGGACCAACTCCAGCGACTCTGGCAACTCTGCATCTGTGCGCCGGGTCAGAACTTCTCTTGTACTTTGTGTTCCGGCGTAGATCCGCGATACTGTGCATCGGACGGGGCACTGCGCAGGTCGCGCAAGAAGTCGCCGGACTGGGACTCCTTGGCGCAAGATTGGGCCCCGACTTCCTTTGGTCCTTTGGCCTTTCTCTGCTCCGCACTCTGCTGCTCCTTTGGGTGCATCGGTCGAGAGAGAGGGACGTTATTGGCTACGCTGGACGGCGTTCGACATGAAACCACCAAGCGTACCGTGGATGGCTATGAGGGGTACGGGGTAGAGAGAATATAGGGATCGAATGATGAATGCCAGTTCGTCTCATCAATCGTTACGGTGGCTGCTCAGCAAGGCCGGGGCATGCGGGGCATCATCTGCACATCAGCGTGAACTCCTCAGAATACGCTCTTCCAGCTGCTCGGCAAACACTGCTCCGTCTCCTCTCCATTGCGTCCCCGGAAGCGCAATTAATACATCCCCAGCCCATCCTCAGCCTCCCGGCCGTGCACGCTCCCCGCCCATTCACCTCCCCTCGTTCCCTACAAAGGCCTACAAAGGCAGCCCGGCACCCGTTCCTTATGATCAAAGATGCTCAAGCATCGGCGTCGTGCGCTCTCTCTATCCCTCAGAAGCGATTAAGCAATCAAGCTCGGCCTACTGAATGGCGTATGGCGTGCGGCACGGAACTGAGCACGCGAGACGTTAGGGTTATGCTTGATTCCGACAAGTGTGCGCTACGGGTTGTAAGCGGTAGGCTGCGAGATGTGGGGGCCCGCTGGGCATGAGATCATCCTCCTTCTTCTCGCTGCATCCTGTTCTCCTCACTGCATCCCTCACACCGTCGAGCCAGTCTGCAGCGTCTCGGAGGAGATGAGCGCGAGCTGGATCGGCTTCGCGAGCCGCGCGGCGGAGTACTCCTCGAAGTAACTCGAGAGCACGGCCAGGTCCTCCAGCTCGACCCGGAAGCGCACCGCGTCCACCGTCTCGAGAATTGCGCCACTCGTCGGCCGCGTGTAGCGCGGGTGGAAGCGTCGGGTGTCCGCCGCCATGGCAAGGAGTAAGGTCGGCTGGGCGGAGGGAGAAGTGAGGAGGGCGGTGAGTCGTCCAGTCGAGCGGCTCGAGTGCCTCTACTCGTCAAGTGGGCTCGTTAAGTCAATGAGTGTTGCGTTGCGTTTCGGTTGTGACGTGTTATCGTGTTCGTGGTAGTCTTCGTGACTTCGTCAGGAGGCGAATCGGTGCATCCAAGAAACTTGTCTTGTCACGAACTGGTCCGTGAGCGGGCACGCGAACATTGCGCTCGCGACTTCGCAGTTGGCGTTCCATCGGCCAAGCAACCCAAGGTTTGAGAAGGAGCACGGACCCTGCAGCGCCCAACCCACTAGAGGCGATCGCTCGCAGGACGGTCCTTTGCTGTCAGGTAGGGACAAACTCGCAGGCAGCTAGGCACAAGCATGTCACCGGTTATGAACATGCATGCAAGACGTGCTTGACGGATGGTAGTACAATTGTTGATTGTCATGAAGGGTCGTTTAGTCGGCAAAGAACGATGTGAACTGCGGTATGCGTCAGTCATCAGGTGTTCGACCCCTGCCGTTTCGATGCTCACCTGGCGACCAGAAGAGTCCTGCGTAGGGTCCAGCTCGTCTGGTTCCAGCTCCTCCTCTTCCTCCTCCTCCTCCACTGGCTCAGCCTTGATGTTCTGGGCCGAATCATTGCCGAAGACGTCGTCGTCGGGCTCAAACTGGCCCTGTGCCACGCTCCCTGTCTGTTCGGACGGCGCATCGACGCCTCCTGGCTGATCAGGCGCTTCAGGGGCGTCGACTTGGGCGGCTCGAGCGGCCTGCTCAGCCTGTTGTTGCCGCTGGGTGGACATGTTCTCGGCAGGAATGTCGAAGCTGATCTCCTCCCAGCCAGACGGCACCTCATTGTTCTCAGCCTCGCCGACGTCTCCGTTCTCACCGCCGCCCGACTCCTCGTCCAAGTCCGCGTCATCCATGGCCAAGTCCATGTCTTCGAAGTTCAGTCCTGCCATCTCGAGCACCTCCTCCTGCGTGAGGCGGATGCTCTGGCTTCCTCCAGACTGGAACAGTGGTTCAGGATCGGCCTGAGCCTGCGTTGCAGCACGTGGAGCTTCCGACGTCATGCTCAAACTGGCGCGCAGTCGTGATGGACGGTTTGAGCTGCTGGCACGCATAGGAGTCGCGGAGGTGCGTCGACTTCTCGGATCAACGCTGCCGTTTGCAGGGGCCTGCACACTAGCCGTTCGCTCTCTACTAGAGGCGATGGAGGGCTGGCGAGTGGACGCTGACGTGCTTTGCGGTGCAGCGGCAGCCTCCTTCTTCTGCGTAGACGGGACGTTGAAAACGTCGCATTTGGTTGTAGCAATCGCGCAGAAGATCTCGAACAGAGTGGTTTCGTTGTTGTAGCGATCGTCGCCGATGTACATCGAGCTCAGCGTCAGAGGCTGTGAAGCCTCGGAGAAGCGAATGTCGAGATCCATGACGAACTGATCGGCCAGTTGCAATGCAGCCTGGAGTCAGTTGGCGGAGATTGATGGTAACTCACCTTGAACTCGCGCATCGGCAGAGCAAGATCAACATCCCCGTCGTCGTGGTAGACGGCGTAGTCCTTGAACTCGCCAACGTTCAACTTGATCTCGGTCGACAGAGTGGACGAAGGGCCGTTGTCGAAGTTCTTGACCCGGACTTCTTGCTGTCCGAACCTCCAGGCAAGCTGACTGTCACCCTTGACGGAGCCGTTCGGGTTGGAGCTGCCGCCGAAAGCGATCGAGAAGTGCTCGAGCCACTCCTTCAGCTCGCGAGCCGAGATCTGGAAGCCTGACGGAGTGGAGTCGGGGTCGACGATGACGCGGAGGAACTGCGAAGCGTGAAGATGCAGGTTGTGCCTCTTGACAACGCCGTGGTGATATACCAGCCTGATCTCCAGCCTCGCCGAGAGCTCATGAAGACGGACATCATCGTCGTCTTCGCCGTCCTCCGCCTGCGTGTTCGCTTTGAGACCGCCTTGAGGATCGACGATGCGGAGGTCTATACGCTCGACCTCGTTGACAGCTGACGCTTTTCCAATGACTGCCAATACAGACTGATGTCAGCTCGACGCAGCACAGTGAACAGCTTACCTTGACGTAAAGTTGGCAGTTGACGCCTCGCCGTTGCTGCTCAGCATTGCCGACAGCCCTGAACTTGGAGAAGAAAGAGGGCAGCAGAGAGAACAAGCAGTAGGCTGATTTTGACGAGTTGGTCACCGCAAGTTCCCACTGATGTCAGTTGATGTAACGCTTCTCAGGAAACTCACGATGTCCTTGTTGGCGTGGATACAGAGGTCATCACCGAACCGGGCTGCACATTGCAGGAGACGCAGGAAGTCTGATGTCAGCTCCGTCTGTTATTGAGCAAGCTCACGCTTGATGTTGGGCTCTCTGATTGAGGCCTCCATTTGCGCTTCTGGCCGGTCATGAAGAACTGAACAACGTCCAAAACAAGACCTCCACCAGCTCACCTCATCTCTTGATGTCTGTCTCGATCGAGCGTGGGCGGAGGCGCGTCATGTCGGTGCCTGAGATATCGGCTGACTGGACTAGGGCGGAACCAAATACGCTGATCAACCGGCTGAACGGATTCCCGAGGCTCTCCGTATCTTCGCGTTGTCGGAGCTGCCGCGGCGCACTCGGCGGGTCCTGATCGCTCACGTCCGCACAGCCGTCCGCACATCAAGTCGTCTTCCTCCACCTCGCTGACCTTCCCTCTTTCCTCATCACCTCATCTGCTCTCATCAAAATGGCTACGGCTTCCACCGCTGAGATCGCGACCGACCTCCTCTCGGGCCAGCAGCTTGCCCACCTCCTCCCTCCCAGCTGGAAGGAGGACATCCCCAAGTGGTTCGCCGAGGACACCCCCAGCTTCGACTGGGCCGGCTTCGTCGTCGGCGAGTCTGACCAGGAGGCCTTCCTCTGGGGCAAGAGCGGCGTGAGTTCGCTGTCGTACCTGCTCCTCGATAGCTAACAGACAGGGTGTTGTTGCCGGCGTCCCCTTCTTCACCGAGATCTTCAAATACGTCGACTGCTCGTGAGTGCATAAGAATGTCGCTGATCAGGCACGTGTGTCTGGTGCAGCTGGTAGGCCTTGGTTTGAAGCTGACACGCAGTGTCGAGTGGCTCGTCGAGGAGGGTCATGCGATCCCGGACGGAGAGAAGACGAAGTGTGCGATCGTTCGCGGAAAGGCCCGCAACCTTCTCCTTGGTGAGCGTGTCGCTCTCAACCTCCTCGCTCGCTGCAGCGGTGTTGCTACCGTTTCGCGGAGGTTCCGCGACATGGCTCGCGCTGAGGGATGGAACGGCCTGATCGCCGGTACTCGCAAGACGACCCCCGGCTTCCGTCTCGTTGAGAAGTACGGCATGCTCGTCGGTGGCATCGACCCGCACCGTCACGATCTCTCGTCCATGGTCATGCTGAAGGACAACCACATCTGGGCGACTGGATCGATCACGAACGCGATCAAGGCTGTCCGCCGTGTCGCCGGCTTCTCGCTCCTCGTCAACGTCGAGTGCCAGGACGAGGCTGAGGCCGACGAGGCCATTGCCGCCGGCGCCAACATCGTCATGCTCGACAACCTCACCGGCGCCGAGCTGCACGGTGCCGCCAAGTCTCTCAAGGACAAGTGGCGCGGAAAGAAGGAGTTCCTCATCGAGACCTCGGGCGGTATCGTCGAGGGATCCCTCACCAGCCGTGTTGGACCTGGTGAGCTTATACGCCAATGCGACGAAGCTGACAACAGACATCGACATCCTCTCCACCTCGGCCGTGCACCAGGGCACACCCCACGTCGACTTCTCGCTCAAGATCCAGCCTGTCAAGAAGTAATCGGGCCGGGTGCCGGAGTGTCGAAGCAGATCACGTGTATGCAGCTTATCGGGTTCTTGATACCTAAAGGTCCAACTTTTTCCTGGTCGAAGCCTGCGCCTTGTGCCCGGGAGTCGGCCCGGGAGTTCCGGCGAAGCAGGAGAGGGGTGCGATTCCGGGAGAAGCATGACAAGCTCAGGCAGATACGATGCTTCTTATTCTTCCGGGAGCCCGCGTGTGTTCGTCTGTGCGCGCAGTTCAAGCGCCACCGTACCAGTGCAGCGGCGATCAACAATGCGCAGCTCTGGGGACGGCCTGGACCGTGCTCGCGGGCTGAGACCGGCGGAGGCGCTGGCCTCTGCGGCGGCCTCCGGCCTCGAAACGGCGCCATGTCGGCCCGCAGCACGCAGCGGATGCTCGCAGGATGCCCTCAGCTGAGCCGCAACATTCCTCGCAAACGTGCATTCGGAGTCTGATGGAGCCAGAGCGTCGTCAGTGCAGTTCCCGGCGGCAGTAGGTCTCTTGGCGCATAGCGCTCCAGCGAGTCAGGTGATCGAGCACAGTGGTGTAGTGACGATTAGGAGTGACAATTTCAGTGGATGGAGTCATCAAGGGGTCTCGTGACAGAGTCCAATGGAGTGGTACGAGTTAGCAAGCGGGTACCCGCGGGCCTGGGCCTGGGCAGCTGGGGGGTTTGGGGAGCGTATAGTGGGCGACTGAATGTCGTAATGTCGCGCGGGACTTGGGTTCCAGAATGCTTCAAGCTGCAGCGTGAGCAGTACCTCCGCTGCGTGTCGCTGTGTCGATTCGCAGCCCCTCTCCAGTTTTCTGTCGCGTGCATCGGTCGCGTCGGCGAGGTTTCGTCGCCCATGCCATGCTCTGCAGGCTCTGCGCATGCTGCGCAGCTTCTGTCGGCTGACGTCCCGGCGCGTCCGGCATGCGTTCCGGCAGACGTCTGCACGCTTCGGTGGTGCTGAGTCTGGAACGAGCGAAAGGACGGGAGACGAGTGCAGGCAGGCAGACGGCGTGAGACTTGGCCCCAGAAGAGAGGAACGCGAGGAACGCGAGGAACGCGAGGAACGATGGTGTGAAGTGCCTGCCCTGCACGCCAATGGCACTGGTCCGAGTCGTGAGAGCACAGTGTCATGTGCCCACTTACGCGACGGCCACGTCCGTTGGCGTCTGCAGATGTAGGGCCAAGGGCGTGGGGGACCGTGGGGGGCTGGCTTGCATGCTCCGGCGGCGCGGCGGCAAGGGAGGCGTCGGGGGGGCGCGCAGGCTTGATCGCGCACAGAATCGCAGAACAAGCGCAGCTGAACCAGAGCAAACGTCAAGGAGCGGGAATCGGGTCAGGAATGCGCAACCTAATCTGACCCTTGGTCTCTGAGTCACAAGCATTGGCACCCGGCACAAGTAGCTTGCCACTCTTGTCTGAGAACAACTCTACTCGAGTATGCGACGGGCGCAGAACACACACAACAGCATTCTTAAGCTTCCCCCGTCTCCACCTCTTGCCCCGTTACACTCTGCACAACGCTCTTGTCAACCTGTAACGGCCTCGTCATCCCTCGTCACTGCTGTCGCCTCGACACTGTGGAGTCGACGACACAGATATCTCGACTATCTAATCTCTCCTCTTCATACTCTACACTTTACGCTGAACGAACACGCACAACGACACACAATGCGCCCAGGAGACACTCCGTATCCCCCCACCCGGCCGTGCCCGCCCATGACCCCTGTTCCGCCGAGCGGAGGCTGGAACCGGAATGCGCGCCATTAGCTCGCGCTCAGTGCGGAGCGCCGCTCAACTGGTGAGCTGCACGATGTGGTCCTTGAGCTGACGAGCAGCGCCCCTCCGCCCTCCATTGCGTCTTCTGTGCCGCCGACTGCGACCAACACGCACTGTATCTCTCAAGCCTTCCGGCTACACGTTGTCAACACCACTCCACCCTGCACGCCGGACGACCGGCCCAAGAACGTTCCGCGCCGCGTCAAGTCCGTCTTCCCCTCCCCGGTCCTAACCAGCGCAGCCTCAGCGGACTGCGGCGCACGACCTCACGAAGTCCCTCTGATCTCCTCTCACACAGACCCCGCAAGCACCCCGAAGTTGTTTCACTAGCCGTCGCCCGTGTATCATAAGAAGTTCATTCATAGCGCAGTCTGTACATATGCATTGTCCGGTATCACCTCGTTCTTTCCTCGGAGCACTTTCCTCATCCTCTGGCCGCAACAGGGGACGCGTTGGGTGGCAAGTCCCTTCAGAGCCAAGCGACGTGACGGTTCTCACGGATCTCGGTCTATCCTGGATGTGACCCGGCGAGGCCGGTGAACCCGGTGATTTCGAATTCATCGAGTCCTATCGAAATCTCCTTTGCTGTTGAAGATCGGAGGTTTGATGACCGATCTCGGTGTCTCTCGACGCATTCACTGTTTGTGACCGCAGTGCGCTGAACGACGCGGGGGCTGCGAAGTGGAGCTCTCGCGCACGTTTGAGACAATCGCTGCTCGAGGAACATGCACAGTGAAGACTGGAATGAGTGCATTCTTGTGACCTTGGACGTGCTGCTGGCATCACCAGACAGCGTCCTTGGCGTTCTCGAGTCCTGTTCAAAGCCGATTAGGAAAAAATAGAAAACGCGCTTAAGAGACTCGTTGGTTTATTTAGAAACAGGTTCCACGCCATCCTAAAGCGTGAACAAATCTCGAATACCAGAACTTCTAAATCGGTTGCATCGAGGTCGGAGGAAGCCTCTGCTAAATCCAAGCTTTCCCACGGGAGCATCAATCTCCCCCTCATTAGCGTCGAAGACAGGCTTCTAATCAACCATTCCGAAGTGGGATTAGCATTGCCCAGGCCTTTTTTCCAGCCAAGCAAGAGCAACGGTGCAAAGCTGTCTGCGACGCTTGAGCTTTCCTACCTTGGCCTCAACGCTCCATCCTGATACATCTACAATGCTCGCATGACCGCAATGTTACTTCGACTATCCGGCCAATGGCGGTGTGACCTCGATGAGGTGTCGCGAGACCTGTTTGCAGCGCCTTGGATCGAACCGGTATCTTGCCATTCCGCGACAGCGTCAACAACTTGCTTCCTCCGATGAACGACGCGGTGAGCCAAGGGAACAGCACCAGCGTGCGGGGCCACAAGTCCGTGCTGTGCATTACAGCACTTTGTTGCGCTTTAGCTAACCGCTCAGAAGATCTCAGAATCGCAGGCGGTGTTCCCCCTCACCGTCGACCGTGTTTCAGCCTTATCAGCACCCCTGGCTGACGTTTGAGAAGGCACTGCTTATCTTGGCGAATCGGGACATCGCCTTTCCTAACGCTCTGATCTCATCCGCAGTCTCTACATCTTGTGCGTGTTTGGATCTCGAGGGCAGTGCATGTGCGGGGATCGCAGCTCCGTTGCCACTTCTTGCCCGGTGGCGAGGGGAACGCTTATTGGGAACAGGCTTCGTCCACATTCCACTCCTGGAGTTCGGACCCCTGTGTTCCATCCGCTGAGCATCGCCTTCAGTCAGTTCAATCCGCAGCACAAAACTTGGTGAGAGGCACGTATAAAAGGGCGCCGAACTCCTGGGATCCTGACCCCATCGAACGTCCTCTCTAGCTCTAGGCAAGGGCACCTCACTCTCAGCGACACACAAGCGAACATGACCACCTCTGTCACTCAAGGCATCAAGAATGTCCCCGATGGGCTGACACTCTACACCGACGACGACGGCTGTCCCTATGGCTGTTACGTCCGTGTGACCTTGTCCGACCAAATCGTCGTCAGTGGAACGGCAAACCAGGCCGACTTCGTGTACAAGATGTACGACGACCAGTGCAAGGGCGACTACCAAAGCGGCAGCAACGAGGTCTCAACCTGTACCGGCGCCCCACAGACGGTGGAGCGGGTCGAATCGTACTACAACGGAACCGACAGCACCGGAAGAGGCGAGGAAAGCTACTGGTTCGAGGCCGACCTGAAGGGGACCGCGAAGGGCGACGCGGCGATTCCACAGTACATGACGGTCCTGCGCGAGTCTGCGCTCGGCGCGGTGCGCGCGACGGGGCAGTTCAACGACCTCTTCCCGTGCCAGGACGGCTTCCTCCAGAACGCCGATCCCGACATGTCCGCCGGCTGCAACCCGCACGAGAAGCGGTACGGCTACATGTCCTCCAGCGTCACGGCCAGCATGTTCGACCTGGGCAAGGATGGCGTGGGTGGCAAGGACCTTAAGGGCCAGCTTGAGCTCACCTTCTCGGTTGAGAAGACGGCGAGCGGTTTCTGCCAGGCTCTGCAGGGGCTCGGAAGCGCACTCTCCATCGTGCCCATGAACACCGGCGCGACAACCGCCCTCGGCGTGACCAACTACATGGTCGGGCTGGCATGCAGCTAAAGCGGCTCGGCTTCTTGTGAAACACTTGAATGCTGTCCGGCATAGTGACGTGCACTTCATTTCATACCAATGGGCTTGATGAACTTTGCTTGTCAGCCATGGGTAGACGCCGCACGGAACAAGCGAGGGCAAAACTATCCCCAGGTGCAAGGCGACAGTCTTATTTACATATTTTTTACTTATCACCTTCCTCTTAATTTCTTTCTTCCGACTGATTGTGCTAACGTTTTCATTCGTTCAACTTATATCCACGGATTGGACGATGTCGCCTTCAAGTACATGCTTGTCGGCGATTGACTCTGTGGTCAGTCTTCGTCTGAAAGTGACATCACGGCTTACCGATCATCCGATTTAGCCGCAAGCCACGTCGATCAGGTAACTCGCCACACCGAAGCCGGTCGAGGCAGCAGTGCCCATTGGAATAGCGGAGACACCACCGGAGAAGGCACCAAACATGTTACAGAAACCGCTGCTTTTCTCCTTCACTTCAAAGTTCAAAAACAGCTCTGCCACGGCGCTTCCGGCGCCCTTGTCGTGGATGCTGAACAGAGTGGCGGCAACACTGGCGCTCATGTGACCGTATCTGTTTTCGTGTGGGTTGCATCCCGAGGATGCGTCCGGGTCGCCGTTGGCGATGAAGCCGTCCTGGCAGGGTTTGAGATCATGGAATTGTCCCGTAGCCCTAATCGCAGCGAGGGCACTCTCCTGCAAAACCGTCATGTACCTCTCATTCGCGGCATTGGTGCCCGAGCCCGTTGAGCCTATGAAGTCGGCTGCAAACCAGAAGCTTTCCTCGCCTCTACCTGTGCTGTCGGTTGAATTGTAGTATGACTCGGTGCTCCAAACGGTCTTCGTGTCACTTTCGAAGCAGGCCGCGGGTTGGCACTTGCTCAACAACTCGATCACAAAATCGGCCTGATTGACGGTTCCGCTCACGACGAGACTGTCGGAGAGGTCGACCCTAATAAAGCAACCTTCAGTGCAACCGCCGGTGCTTTCGGTCCACATTGCCAGTCCGTCGGGTACGCCGTCAATGCCGCTAGTTACGCTGAGACTCATGTTTGTTAAAGGCAAAGTTAGAATGGAGGGGTAAAGTTGACAATGCTTCCTCTGCCGTGAGCTCCCTTATATAGGCGTCAGAATGGCTCAAAAACTCAACGGGAGCAGGACTTTGGGGCAGTCTTGGCCTACGTTAACCGCTGACACGACGCAAACCGTCCAGAGAGCGTTGAATCGATGCTAGCGGTCGTCATCTCTGCCACCGAGTCTTCAGCAAACAATATCACGGCCAAAGCCCTCCGCACCGACCTGATTCTTCAACTGCCAACGCTTCACAGCCGAGTCTGTATAGCTCTGGCTTGGCGCACGCCAACCTTCCTCATAGATTTGCTGCTATCAACCGTATTGGCACTAACGAGGTGGTGATCAGTCCATCACCGTGGCACACTACGCATCCGCCTCAGTCCTCGCTCCATCCGCCACCACCCTGTCATGTCTCTGTTATCACCGGGCAACGAGCGTGGCGGTCAAGTCGCCGCTTTCACCGGTGATCGAAGAGCCCTCACCACACGCCATGCCCGCATACCGCGTCGATGGGCGTGGAGCCCGTCGTTCTGGTGCTGGGTTTCTTCAACTCTGCCGTTAGGCCGGAGACGGCTACATTTAGCATCAGTCGAGTAGGTTGACTCGGGTAACGGGCTTCGGTGCAGGCCGCCGAGCTCCACCCTTCGTGATAGCTGCTAGCTTCTAGGAGGACGTAAGGCTTGACATGCATGCTGCGCTGCCACATGCCCGCGATTGCTGCGCGTGGGTATGCCATGTGGTCGAGTGCCTGCTGACTGCTGCGCCGCCTACCATGACCGCGTTATCGCTGTCAGATGGTCAAAATCAGCGTCAGCGCGGTTGAGTGTAGACCGCGCGAAGACAAAGCCGTAGCCGTGTGCAGCTTGTCGAGGCGAAGGACACAAAGGCGGCCATGCTGGAGAGACCGTGTTGTGGGGCACGCTAATGATTAGACTGGTCTGACGTACGGTGCTGCGGGCTGCACAAACAACACGGCAAACGTGAATCCCCACCGTCACTCCGATGAAACTATCGCAAATGTGATCACACCCTCCTAACACCAGACAGGTCGGAGGTATTTCGCGGGAGTATGGGAGACTCGACCACGTTTGTAAGCACGGCCTCGGAGTTCAGTTTGTAGTATGATAGCTATAAGCACGCGCATGTCTAGATGCGCACGCGCGAACAGGCGACTGAAACACATTCATTCTCTAGCTCAACTACGGACGGATTTCTTCTTCCTCCACTGAACTTCACTTCTTGCCTGACGTGGTGATGTTGCGTCGGCGGGCACAATTCGAGGTGACGACGATGCTGACATGCTCACATGCAGGCAATGCCGACCATGTAGCTCGCGACGCCGAGGACGGTAGAGGCACCAGTGTTGAGGGGAGGGACGGAGAGTGCGTTGCCGATACCCTCAAGAACCTGGCAGAAGCCGTTCGTCTTCCTCTCGACATCGAAGGTCAGGGTGAGCTCGGCCTTCATGTCCTTGTTGGTGTCGTACATGGTCGCCCTGACCTGGCCCGACATGTACCCGTACCTGTTCTCGTGGGGGTTGCAGCCGGCCGAGTTGTCCGGATCGCCGCTCGGGAACCCGTCCTCGCAGGGCATGAGGTCGTTGAACACGCCCGAGCCGCGGATGGCTCCGAGCGCGCTCTCCTGGAGCCAAACCATGTAGTGCTCGGTGGCGGCTCGACCGTCGGCGGTGCCGCTGAGTTGGGCATTGAACCAGTAGCTTTCGTCGCCACCGCCGGTATCGTCGGTGCCGTTGTAGTAGGACTCGGTGTCCCACACGACCGGGGCGTTGGTGTAACAGTTTGTCCCATGGCAGGCGTCGCCGTACATCTGCAGGACGAAGTCGGCCTGGTTGATGGTGCCGCTCACGACGAGCTCGTCCGAGAGTCCGATGTCGATGTAGCACCCGCTCGAGCAGCCGTCGTCATCGGTCCAGAGAGCGAGTCCGTCGGGGACGTTGGGGATTCCGCTGGTCGTGGAGTAGCTCATTTTGCTGGAATATGAGGTTTGGAAGTGCTTGTAGGGGAAGGAGGTTTGGGACTTGAGGTCGTCGAAGCTGGCACATCAACCCTCCAACCTGACCGCTTTAAATAGTCGGCGGGGCAGGCCAGTCTGAGGCCCACGGCTGTCAGAGAGCCACAGAAAGCCTCAGTGCTGAGCCAGTCATGACTCCACGTACGGAGGCTCTAACCCCACCAGCTGCGCGGAACTCCTCGGCGCCGTCTCGGAGATGGAGCCTCTACCATCATACCGAGACTGCCAACACCAGCTATCCGTTCGATATCCGACGTGCCATTGTGCCACACGCCTGGTGCACCAGTAAGCGCCTTGGCGTACGTCAGATACGAGCCTGATATCGTTGATTCTGATCGTATCGAGACTAGCGCGACGGCCATGCTCCGAACACCGCTCGACATCGCATGCGGAGCCTCCAGTCGCTCGGCGCATGTCACAACTCCGCCTCATGGAGGACATGTGGGCCGTGTTCCCGTCAGCACAGCATCTTATCAGCCTTCCGTGACAGAAGGAGCCCCGGCGATGTCAGCCTCTCGTTTCCTATACTGCCTACATCATCCGAAGGGGCAAGTGGTACTCTGTGTTGCAACATCCGACTGCCGCCGTGATCGCCGCCGTACAATGACGTCGCCGAGCTCCGGCACGCTTCGGCCCGGGTGGTGCTGCGGAGCGGCCTGCACAGCTGTGCCCGCTGCCGCCGGCGCTAGCGGGGTTGACACGGGGCTTCCATTCATCGCGAGGGCGTTTGCGGGAATCAAAGGGAATCAAGATAAGGGCTGATAGAATGCGATAACGTACAGAATGCCGTGCGTGAGGTGCGGCCACATGGGGCATATGGGGCACCTGTCCGGCGTGTGTCACCCGTGAGCCGCATCGGTCCGTTTGGTCCGCCTTAGTTAGTCGCTGACAGTTAGTGCTTGCCGCTGTCCCCGATCCCGGAGGTGCATTTGGCTATGACGTACGGCGTTGAGCGGCTGCGTCTTGGTGGACTTGGTATCGGCCGATGCGGCATCGGTGGGCAGTGGACGATCGCCGACGTCCCGTGCGACTGCTCGAAACGCAAGGACGGATTCATCCGTCGAAGACGGCTCTTCCCCACGGTAGTCACAAGTCTGCATCACAACCTACTCTACAGTATGTGTTGATCCTCCTCTACTCTCGTTCCTCCTCGGCCACTTTCATACCCCATCGCTTATCGCTTACTACTGTTCCAACTCGCCTTCCGGTATGTACAGCCTTGGCCCGTTGTTGAGGCGCTAGGGCGTGACCAAGAAGAACTCCTTGGGCGCCACCCCACACATGGGGTGGCAAGGGCTAGATGCGCAATAGAAGGGCAGGTCGTTTTTGAATTCGCAAGGCCTGGGCTCGTAGTTGATGCCCGCCACGCCAAGCTGGTGAGCCTTCGCTTGGGCACGCTCCCCCTGCATGAAGCTGGTGAAGTTGGTATAGGTCCCACAGGTGTGTTCATTGAGGCAGCCGGCATGCGCCGATGCGTACTTGTGCTCGTACTCCGGTCCCAGCTCTGCGGCGAGGAAGAGGGAGGCCCACAAGCTACGCATCAGGGCCTGACCATCGCGGAGCTTCGCCTCAGCCTGCGCAGGGGTGCAGGCGGGGCCGACGGGGCTGGTCCATGCGCGGCGCTCCATGGGGGCGACGCTCAGAATCTGCGCGAGCGTCATGACTTCGGTCAGCCAGACGCCCGCGGTAGAGACAAGTGAAAGGACATACCTTGGAATGCTTCGAAGAGCGTACCACGAGTGGCGTAGCGGTCACTGATGCAAAGCTGCGACACGCGCAGGGCCTCTTGAGCCCACCTTGCCGCTGCGTCCTCGTCGGTGAGGAGCATGCCCTGAGCTTGGGTGAGACATGCTTTACCGAGCGCAGTCCACAGCCCGCAGGCGAATGGACGCATGACCACAGAAGCCACGTCGGAGTTGGCAAGGGCCGGAGAATTGACCCAGGGGTGCATCTCGAGAAGGGCGAGGGCATAGAGGGCGGCGGAGGAGGTACGCCTGCCGCTGGAAAAGCTGGTGGAGTGAGTGGAAGACATCGTCAGCGGAGCTTACAGAGGATCGACGTCGCTGAGAAGATTGTTCGTGCGGAAGAGAGCTTCCGTGAGCGGTTCCCATTTGGGGGCCCGTGCCAACCTCAGGAACAAGTCCGCTGGGTCGTCCGCGTTAATCTCTTCTGCGTGAAGGATGCGCATGAGAACGCCGACGCAGGCCTTGGCGCGCGTCACCTCATACTCAGTAACACGCCGCTGCGCTGCGGCAGGCTCGAGGTTGCTGTATCCCTCGCTCAGACTGCGTGTTAGTTAGAACGGCATTCCTGAAGATTACACACCTGATCAGTTTCAAGTTGTCATCAACAGCTCGCTCGACGGCTTCGAGCTCCGCCTTGGTGACGGGCAGGCCGCCCCAGATCAACTTGTTGAGTGACGTGTTCTGTTGTTCGTAGTGCTCGTTCGTGAGCTTGATAGTGCAGGGGTAGATGTCACCCCCCGTTGAGCCCATGGGGATGACGAAGTTCATGTTGCCGGGGGCACCGTGGAAGTCCCAACCCTTCTCCTTGCTGAAGGTGATGCCGGGAATGTCGGGGTGAGAGAGGCTGGGATACGGCCCCGGGAAAGGGATGGAGATGGCTATGCTCCCCATGCCGCTTGGTGATGATGCTGAGAAGGAGTGAGTTGGCGTTGTTGGGTGAGTGGATGTGAGATAGAGCGAGGCGGCACCATCATGAGCCGTGAAGGCGAGCTGGACTGCGGCGCAGGGGTGAGGATCAGACACACGACAGTTAGATCAGCACTTCGATCGGCGAGAACATGCGTGAAGCGGCATTGGCGGTTGATAGACAGGTTTATTGCTGGGGGACCGGACGTTGACCCATCAATCTGCGCCGCACATTTGTTCAGGCAAGCCCGACCGGCCTGTAGTACGGTGTGCGCCGGGTTTCTTGCGTTGCATGCGAGGCCTCGCATGGCGGTCCGGGTCCCACGTCGATCCGTGTTGATAATGCTGCTAGCTTATGCTGGCGAACACGGTTGCATGGTAAACAGGGATTTAGTTCTCCATGGACCGCCAGACCCACACAGCGCGGTGCCGGAGCTTTCACTTTGGAACATGAGATGGAGGAAGGTCGGTGTTCGCGAATGTCCTTGTTCAGGCTATCCTGATAGCAGAGTGAAGTCGTTGTTCGAGGATATTTGAACGAGGCTGCAGTGGGCGTATGGAGGCGCCGTGCTGATCGCCAGAGCGAAAGGCGAGGAGAGTAGTCATCTACGCTAGGTGAGCATATGCGTGGGTGTCAGTGGCTAATGGCGTCAGTGTTGTCCGTCGGCAGTGAAGAGACCCGTTCGCTGTCCCAACCAGCGGACACTAGCTCATTCTCGCACTCCGACGCCCATCACCCTCGCCACGACATGTCAGCCCGCAATGAGTTCCGCGAGTTCTGGTGGCCTCTTCACCTCTCTCTAATTGCTGCCTTCCCGTCTCGAGCAGTAGAAGGCGTGGACTGCCAGCGACCGGTCCGAGTCGCAGATGTTGAGGCAGAGCTTCAAGGGCTAGAGAGTCCGATAATGGACGGTGTGGCTGTAGAGGCTGCGCTGTGCTGCGGAGCCGAGCCTGCCTGCCGGAGATAGCTGTGTCTGTGCGGGTGATCGACACACAGGAGTGACAACACTCAGGCTCTTCTGCCAAGAACGGACAGGCTCAACGTGACGGCGCAGTGCTATTCACGATGCGACCGAGTGCCAAGGCAGATCCGGCGTCTGCATGTGACACGACAGAGGCAGAAGCTGGGTGCGAAGATGTGAGGCTGCCATTCGTGCCGGCGCTCGGTGCTCGGTCGTCGGAGAGACTCTGGGCATGGCTCCGCCGACGTCCGAGGCCGTTCCGTCGACTCGCAAGTTTGCTTGACACGGGTAGGAGAGTGACGTAGGCGCGCCGACATATCGCTGTCTCTCCTCTCCGACCTTTTCGGTATTGCGACGACGTCGAGTTCGGCCGATCGCCGATGCCGCCGGAGTTCCAGCGATGCCCCCCCGAAGTGACGGTGCGAGCCAGAGCGGGGTGTGACGCCAAGCGGCTCAGGACCTCGACGCGCTGTTTGCTGGAATTGCTCGACGCAACGTGACGCGACTGGGCGTCCGCCAACAACGCCGCAGGGAGGCACCAGGGAGAGATCGGAGAGACGACGGGTTGGCGTTCCGGCACTGTGAACTCGATCGCCTCTACAGGCTCGTGCTTTGAGCTAATAAGAGCGGTAGAGGCACAACCGCCCGCTTGCGGTATGCGAGCTTGGCGAGAGTTTGGCCGCATACCTTCGACGTACCGACGTACAGCTGTCCGATCATGAATGGGCGGTCCTCCCTGTGAGGCGCCGGTTGCTCCCTTGAGACCTGCCAAGCCGAAGCTGTCCTGGATGACGACGCAGCGTATTCGCTCCGTTGGAAGGATCGGCAGATTGAGTTCTTACAGATGTGCGCTAGTGCTGAGGCTGAGGGAGAGCACAGATGTGATCGCTGGTGATCTGAACGTCAGGAAGACCATGGTCAGGAGAGCAGTTGGTGATGTATGCCGCGCGCGACACGATCATAGGCGCAGAATACGGAACGCAGCAAGAGGCGTCATGAATGGCAGTGAAATGCCGCCCCCATGCCGTCCCCTTGCCGCCCGGTCCGGACTTGCGCCTATCACAGCAGCCCGATGGGCCGGGTTCGGTGGGTCCGGCTGTCTCTGCGTAGCGGCTCCTGAGGCTCCTGAAGCTCCTATGGATGTTGAGTGGTCGTGAGAGACATTCTCAGGACGATCAGGATTCTTGCCCAAATCAGGTCCGGGCAATTGTTAGGAATAGAGTTGGCCCCAATAGCCTATTACGCTGGCTGCTGATTTGGCGCATGCCTTCTGCAGCTTCTTGAGCTTCTCTTGTGCGACCTCTGCCAGCTGCTCCTGGCGCCATCGGCGCCGGTGGGCGTAGAATGCTGGTGCTGAATGTTACTGGCGCCTTCGACCAGCGAGAGATGAATCAGGCGCGAACGTTTGATGCAGGCGCAGGATAGTGTAGTGGGATCGGGGAAAGCGTGCAGGCTTGGCCGTGCATCTCGTGTCTCATCAGTGTCAGAAGCACTGCGCACGATCTCTCGGCGGTCTTGTCGTTTCTTGGGAGGCGTTCTGGGCAGCCTTTCCGACAGCGAGTTGATGAGTGCGGGCAGCCGCCAAGCGCGGTACCTCTTGCTTCTCAGCCAGCGGATTGCCAGGCGCTGGTACCAAGAGAATCTTGGAAAGTCTCGGCACCACTTTCCGGCCCTTTTAAGGTCCAGTCGGGTCCTGGCCTCACGTAATTCGGCGGTGTTCCCTGTTGCTAGCCCTTGTCTGCCCTTTCAGTTCCCCATTCAGAGGCAGGACAGCCCGCCGTCCCTTGGGTCGTTCGAGACTCGATATACTCGCAGACCTGTGCGAGATGCAGAGCAGTTGCGCAGTTGACAGGTCCACAAGCGGGACCGAGCACGGGGCGTACGGTGGCGTCGAGCTCTCGAGGCTCGTGCACCTCCAGCCAAGCGATCTCTATACAGTGCACATGCCCACCTCTTGAATGATTGTGGATGAGTGTGTTCTTAGCTGTTGGCTAGGAATAGGTAGCCAAG
The DNA here is from genome assembly GCA_039545375.1 of Trichosporon faecale. Taxonomy (NCBI): domain Eukaryota; kingdom Fungi; phylum Basidiomycota; class Tremellomycetes; order Trichosporonales; family Trichosporonaceae; genus Trichosporon; species Trichosporon faecale. The sequence continues at coordinate 2,057,990 of BCLU01000003.1, read as the reverse complement.
CGGGCCGAGATCGCCGCAGCACACAGCTAGACATCTTAGCCTTTCTGTCAACATTGTTATCAGCCACACACACTTTTGCAGACAGCTGACAGATATGTACGTGATGAGCTTCGGAACACACAACCTCCGGGTCAGTCCAACAGACAAGCATGCAAACAAAGTTGGCTGCGGCAGGAGTCGTTGGTCACCGGAGTGGGAGGAAGCGCAGGAAAGGCTTGTGAATTGAATTCTCTCGACATCAAATGCCTGTTTAGAGTTAGGCTGTCCCTTGGCTGCTCAGGAGGATCCCTTGCCTCCTCGTGCCCTTCACGGGCCCGGCTGTTCACTCGCTCGCTGTGTTTTCGGGAGGAGACGCGGTGAATCCAACGAGATGTAACGTACCGTACGCAGTTGGCCGTGGGGTGCAGGCTTCGCTCTGGGATGGAATGGGCCGTGGGTGCCCACGAAATGCCAGGAAATGCAGACGAGAGGCGGCAGGAACGAGCCTGGGGCCTGGGATCCCTGGGTGTCTGAATGGTCATGTCCGCCAGCGAGCAACCAGCGGCAGGCTGCGCACGAACGACTATCCGGCACTACCTCACCCACAGCATCCACACCTACCCCGCACCGATTAGCGCCTCCCCCTCGCCCGGTTCTCATCACCTCACCGCCGACTTCTCTGTTCTCCCCATCTCTTCATCTCTCACACTTTTCGATATCTCATCTCCTAGACCCATCGCGTCCTCTTCGGCTCCTTCCTAATCAGCACCACCCCTTTCCACCCCGTCCCCACCTTCCTTACTGCAAACACAATGCGCGTTACCTCGTTCCTCCTCTCCCTCGCCGCCGTCACCCCCTTTGTCTTCGCCCAGGACAACGCCGAGGGCGGTGAGGCCGCTCCCGCCCCTGCCGCTGAGGGCGGTGACGCTGGTGCTCAGGCTGGCTCCGGCGGTGACTCTGCGGCCAAGACCCACACCGCCCTCGGTGCCCACTCGTCCAACACTGGTCATGGCACTGGTACCGGCAACCAGGACTGGGTTCTCTCCACCTTCGACGTCCCGAACCGCAACTACTACTGTGAGTTTTCACTCGTTGGCTTCGCGGGGCGAGCCAAGAGCTGGCGCAGCTCAAAATACACGGACGGGCGCGCTATTGCGGAGCCTGTGCGCTACTGGTGGGACTCGCGCCGGCTTAGGCTCGTTTCGATGGCAGAGAAGCTTCTGAACAGCTCGCTGACGCTTCCAAGGGGTCAACGAGGTGAACAACACCGCTACCTGGACTCCCGTCAACGTCACGACTAACCTCGCCATCTACAACTCGAACTCGACTGTCCTTGACGGTAACAAGCAGATTGCCGCTGGCATCCCCGCCGGTGTCGGCTCTTGGACTGGTCTTGTTTCCGGCTTCGCCCCCGGAAACAACTACATTATGATTCTTACGCTTGGTGACCAGCCCGACCGTAAGATTGCCCAGACCGAGGGCTTCTGGATCAAGTCGAAGGGCACGATCCCCGAGGCGTCTGTCACCGCTGCCGGCAACACCATCGGCGGAACCCTCGCCGTCGGCTCGGCCACCAACGCTCCCTCCGCTACTGCCCCTGGTGAGGCTCCCGCTGCTGCTTCGTCGAACGCCTCCCCCTCTGGCCAGGCTTCGGAGAGCAAGGACGGCCAGGCCGCCCCCGCCCAGGGCGACAACAAGTCGTCGGCCGGCAAGGCCTCCGCTGGCGTTCTCGCCGTCGCTGCCGCCGGTGTCGTTGCCCTCGCCTTCTAAACATCTCACATCCCCACATTTGCGTCTTGTACCAAAACCAACCTCTTTCATCGCGCTCTCCGGACACTTTCACAGGGTAGTATTACAGCTAGGACCATAGCCTATACCATGCATTAATGCGAGCATTCAGCTGCACGCCTCAGCCTGCGCCAGCGCTGCCAGCGAGACCGAGCGGCGTACAAGCTTTCGCCGGTCGTGAGAGTGACAGACTGCGGTGGTCGTGCGCCGCCCGCGCGAGTCATCGGACCGAACCCGCCGTCGGATTGGATGATCAGGCGGTGCACGCCGGATCAGAGTTGCTCGTTGCAGTGCTGCAGTGCTACAGCGCTGCAGCGCTGCAGCGCTGCCAGGCGCGGAAACCTTGCGGCGAGGCGTGCCCAGGCCTGGCCTCGGGCACGGCGCCCAAGACCAGAGGACAGAGGGCGGAGGTCTTTCTCGGTTAACTCAAAGTTTCCCAGCGTAACTCGACTCGCGTCGTAACTGCCAATAAGTCACGATCGTATAACCCTGTGCATCTGCGCTTCGGCGCTGTGTGCCGAGTGCGACGGCGCTGACGTCGCTGTGTGCGGTGACGGAGGCGACAGACTCGGAGGGCGATCGGAGCTTGACGTTCGGCGTAAGCTTGCGCCTGAGTGTTCTGTCCCCCAGTTTGTGTGCACCAACTATACAGAAGGCACAGAAGGCGGGGCCTCGAGCGTGAGAGTCCCCCACTGAGCTATGCATTGAGAGATGAGGGGAGATCTGATGATGGCCGGTCCTGGGTGCTTGCCGTTCCAGCACAGTCTCGTCATTCTCTCACGCCCTCGCCCGCAACACCGAGCGAACCGGCCTGGGAGCCGATGCTGAATGCTCACAGATTCGCTCTTATTTCGGATCAGGGAAGGCACGATTACTTCATCTGCTCCATCTGTGGAAGAGCTAGGAACGGGCGTGGGGAGATGAGAACTCCCGGGTCAGACGAGCCGGTCGCAGCCATCTCGAACTGTACTAAGCACAAACGCACATGTTGATGACACCGAAGCTATGATGTCGGAGAGCTATGATGCTGCGCTGTTGAGGGATCGATCCACTGACCTGCTGCATTGGAAAAGGCAAGGCACCCGCGCTCATGTTGTCATGCCGAGATCTCAGCGGGGGCCCATACTCCGGGCAGTCATGACCGCCCGGGCGATGGCGGAGAAGGGCTGACGCCCGCCGTGCAACTTGCGTTGAACATCCAGGAGTCGCTACTGACCTGACAGCCTAAGGGTTTAGCGCTGCCATCGACCTCCGTGGGTGGCGTCATGCTGCGAGATTCTGAGAACGACTGCGCTGAATGGCGTTGCAGGGCTACCTCACACGGCCAACGGCGCTGACGGCGCCGAGATGTGCGACCAACGCCGTCAGCCCTAATCCTCACGCCGTTCGTCTTGGTTTGAGGTGTTCAAACCAGCTCCGATGACGCTGGGCGTCCAATCTGCCACTACACACAGTGACGCCCCCGCGGGTCATGGAATGCTGTCAGTTGTGTGGACAGACTTCTAGAAAACTGATAAGGGGCACGGCATAGCTTGCGCCCGACTCTGGTTCGCATGAGGCCCCGTGTCAGTGTGTCTAAGGCGCCATGGGTCGTCATGAGTCCGTGGTGAACGCTGTCAGAGTTTATTGGTGTGATGTAGAGGTCACGTCACAGTTCAAGGCAGTGCAGCCCGCAACCCTCGGCGCGCCTGTCTCGGTCGCGACTAACATTCCTCATTCCTCGTCGCACGCGTCTCAATGACCCGAAAGGTTACGAAAGGGCTGGCTTGCGGTGGGTCGGAATCAGGACGGCGGCGAACGCCGAGTGACTTCACCAGTCAATTGTTGCGATCTTAATGTCAATCAGGCTGCGATACGTAGCCCCCTCGTGTGGTGTACGTCAGAATGATTCCAGCGCGCGGACGGGCCGACCCACTCCTCCTCCTGCATTGGCGTTGTTGTAAGGTGGCACACGGTCATCTTCGGCTGACAAAAGTGCTTGACAAGCGCGTCAGTTTTTGGCTGTCATCGCGGAGCTGCAAGACCAATGTGTCCGGCGAAAGTGGCCGGCGAGGCTGCCGACGACGGTCCGCCTCGAACGCCTTGGCCAACTTGGCATTGCGGGAGAGAGTTGACCCGGGTCACTATCAACGGTCTGAGGGTGGCGGAGCATGGAGGGGTGGGACACGTGTACGAGAGAAGCCGGGCCCGGACCGTTGTGGAAGAGAGGGAGCGCGAAAGGACGTGCGGATGTAGCGGTCGGCATGTTAGGATGAGGATGGCAGCAGGGACGAAGCCTTGGAAACAACCTTATCCTACCTGCTAGCCCAAAGGTTACGCCCGGTTCTCTTCTTAGTTCCATCAGTGGTGAGGTCTCTCCCCTGCTATATCACTTGGTTAGTCACGCCCGATCGGGAACAGCCCAAGGTAATCGTACAGAACAAGTGCAGCGATGAGCTCCAGACTCGAGCAAAGCACCCGAAGTCGTGCGGGAGCGGGTCGCCGGGTAGGTGCAACCGAAATCGAGAATTTCCGCTGATTTCACGTGTTTTCGCGACGCTGAAACCAAAGCTGTGCAGTCTGGGTGAGCCTTAAATTGGCCCAGAAGAGGCTCAGACGAACCAGAGTTCGGTCATGTCGTAAACCACCTGGCTTATCAGCGTTTCAGACACGTTCAGTCGCGTCGCATCACGCCGACCCGTCTATCGCGAACGCTAGATTACGGGAACTTTCAACCTATATCGTGCCGAGATGAACCATAGCCCGGCATCTCGCGTACTTTTCTGGAGGTCTCGTCCTCTTGCATGTCTCGGCGACGTGACCTGCACAGCTTTTGTGGGTCTCCGTACCCGTTGCCGCGGAAGAGATGTCGCAGCACCCGGCCGGAAGCACATGTGAGCAGCAACGATGCTTCGACAGGAGTGTGGCAGCTGCTTGCCGTCCATCAATGTCGCCGGCTTGCCCGTGTCAGCTCGTCTCCGACAATGGTATAAAGGAAGGCATGGTGTACCTGGCTGAGAACAACTCATCTCGAACCACACCGCCATGAAGTTCCTCACCGCCTTCGCCATCCTCGCCTCTGCCGTGAGCGCGGCCCCTCACATCGTCCAGCTCGAGATGCGTGACGACTGCGTCGGCAAGCGCTACGCCGTCTTCGCCATCGACAACAGCAACACGGTCGACAAAAAGGACCCTGAAAACGTCCGCTACGAGGTACCTCGCAAGGTACTCGAGAGGTTGTCACCTGAGGCCGACAAGGGCGCTGTCCTAATCAGCACTTGGGGTGACGAGAACAGGGTTGCTGCGCAGCTGGGCGCCGTCAACGACCTCCACTGGGACACGCCGGCCGGTGGTCGTGGCGGCATCAAGGCGGACGAGCTTGTCGTGGCCGCTACGACGCACATCAAGAACAACGTCCCCGCCGAGCACAAGGGCCACACCGCCATCATCCTCCTAACTGGCGGCTTTGATGTCCTCGACGGCGGTCCCGGATGGCATGTGTACAGCGCCTTCGGCACTAAGGCCGCACGCGCCATCCACGACGCCGCGTACGAGGGCATTCGTGTCCACTTCGGCCACCTCAACGCCAACCACCAGAACCGCGACGTGTCCTTCTACAACACTGCGTCGCGCGACAGCGGCGGCTGGTTCTCCGAGATCAACAGCGCCGCCGAGGTCGGCGTCTTTGTCGACCAGCTCTTCAAGAAGGGCCTCACCAACAAGGACGAGGAGTGCCGCGGCAAGCCCCAGCCCGAGCCCTCGAAGGAGCCGGAGCCCTCCAAGACCCCCGAGCCTACTCAGGAGCCCTCCAAGACCCCCGAGCCTACTCAGGAGCCTTCCAAGACCCCTGAGCCTACTCAGGAGCCCGAGCCGACCTCGAACTGCCCCGCCCCCACCGTCTCCACCGTCACCGAGAAGGTCACCGAGACTGTGAAGGAGACCGTTAAGGAGACCGTCACTGCCCCCGCCCCCACCGCGACCGGCAACGTCTGCTTCGCCCCCTGCGACGCTCCCGGCGCCAAGCCCCTCACGGGCGTCAAGATCGAGCTCTAATCAGCCAGCCTCTTCTGATAGTTTAGTAGACCCCGCATAGGGATAGTTCCTTAGTTTACCGCATGCACCGATGCCATGCACGACAATTCACTGCGGTGATGCCGACAGGTGAGCATGTCCATGAGAGGACATCTCTGCAGCGGCCTCGAATGCCCGCTGCAGTCCGGATCTAACCGATAGCCAAGTCTTCGAAATATTCGATGCCATCTTATCAGCAACGCCACTGAGCGACCAGAGCTTCGGTACGAGACATGCCGTACCTGCGTCCTCGGATGCATTACGACGCGTCAAACATCTCGCGCTTGCATATGATGATATGGTCCCATCACTCTTGTTGTACCCACCCTCTTAACCGTATCGCCAACTCAAGCTCGCCATACAACCTTCGGACCCCGGTTCTGAGCCTGGCATCGCCAGCAATCGCAGCATCAGCTGATGGAGCGTTCCCTCACGACGATTTCATTAATGACGGCGCGCAGATCGCGGACGCAAACCAAACCCACTCTGACGCATTTGAGATATAGAGCCTATTCACAGTCCCGATCTAGAGTGTTGGACTCATGTGGTGATCAGTTGGCGACTGACCTCATACCCCGTCGCCGCTCCGCAGCAGTGACCGCCCCGGAGCCGGACTCGGACTTGACGCCTGGACGGAGCTGGAGGAGTCGCACCACTTGTGACGTCGGAGGCCTCGCCGCGACACTACGGCAGCCCACAATCCGCAGGTGAATGAGCACGTTTCTCAGGCGATGCCTTGGGCCTGGTGCGTGCAGCTGCAAGGCAGTCCGGAGCTCCCTGTGCTGTATATAATCCCCGGCAGCGCTGATTCTGCTCCAGTTCATCCAGCGACACCACAGGAACAGCAACAACAGTGAGTCCCACCATTCTCCCGGGCTGACCAAAGATGTCGAACCAGCAGAACCTTCAGAACCTCGCCCAGCAGGGTGCCCAGGCCCTCGGCGGCAACCAGGGTGGTGGCGGCGGCCTCGGAGGCGACATCCAGAACGCTGTCGGCGGCCTCGGAGGCGGCGGCGGCGGTGGTATCGGCAACGACATCCAGAACGCCGCTGGCGCTCTCGGGGGAGGCGGTGGTGGCGGTCTCGGCGGCAACGTCCAGAACCTGCAGAACATGCAGCGCCTGCACGAAGGCCAGCAGAAGCTGGAGAACCTGACCGGCGGTGGCGGTGGCGGAGGCGGCATAGGCCAGGGCCTCCAGGATGCCGCTGGCGGCTTCGGAGGCGGCGGCGGCGAGCAGAATCCCTTCGGCAACGCGGCCCAGAACGTCCCCGACGAGCTGAGGCAGCAGTTCGACTCGGTCGCGAGGTAATCGGGTCTGCATACCACATTCCGCAATCGACAGTGCGTAAAGTGAAATGAATGAAGTCTGCAGCCACGATCTCAGCGGCAGAACTCCAGATCCTCTGAGACTGTCCATGACTCACCTCGTTCTGTGTTGAATTCATGCACGCCACCTCACCTCTGTCGGACATGAATTGCTCCCGCCCATTAGCAGCTTCAGTCCGCAGCTTGTGATCGTCATGAGGTTGCAGACTGATGACGCCGCAGTTCTCGATCGAACTCATGCTGCTGCGAAGTTGCGGCATGTGTTGTTAGTGTTGTGGCTTGTTACTAACCGCAGCTTTGAGAGTTGATATAACCGGACTCGATGGCTTGTGGATCCATCCAACCTCCCACGACACCATGAAGCTCGCCCCGGCCTTCTTCGCCGCCATCACCACCACTGGAGTTCTCGCTGCCCCCGTTCGCCACGGCGAGCGCTACGTCCCCAGCTCGCACGTCAGCGCCGCCGCCAACCAGCGCGACGTTCGCGTGATCCAAATCGAGCGCGTCCAGCACGACGAGCGTTACGTCCCCACCGTCCACGTCAGCAGCGCTCCCAGGGCGGAGTGAGCATGCACCGGCCCTCCCGACCTCGCACACTCAACCCGGGCTCTGGGATGTTCGACGTTTGGCTCTAGACGGAGAAGCAGATGTAGTAACGAAGGTTATGAAGTGAGAAGTAAAAGACGAGGCCGACTAGAGATGCTCCGACTTGTCACTCACATCTCGCAATCTCTCGTATGTCCATATCCTGACTTGACTACTGTGGAGCCGACCCATGCGGAAGATCATCAAGGGAGCAAACATGTTCCTCACCTCTCAACTGACGGGCACGCCGCCTCGCTTCCACTCGTTTGTTTGCTTCAAGGCACTGCATCAATTCCGAGCAGAGAATTGGGACTAATGTGCCGGACCGCAACAAGGTTTGCGGGCAAGCAGCGCTGGTCGTGAAACTCTCCTCGGGCAGCGCTAACGACTCCGGGTCCGGGTCGGTAACTGCGTCGCTGATCTCGGAGTCGCTATACGCTCATGGAGCTGAGGACTGCACTGCGCTCTTTCGGAGACTTTGCGGCGCGGCCGGCGCAGAGGAGGGCGGAGCAGAAGAAACCCTCCCGTTAGCAGCACAGCGGTACACTGGAGCTGAGGAGCCAGCGGGGAATGGCGCTCATTCGAAACGGGCGATTCCAGGAAATGGGCACGGATATGCATACCGCGCTGCCGGGTCCTGGGTGCATACGCCGGAATGCATTCCGCGAATCTTGCCATGTCAATGTGTTTCTGCAAGATGATAGGTGAGGAGGCCCGCGGAGATGAAGAGCGGGGTGGTGTTGCGACGCCCATCGGGACGTTAGCGCGAAATGCATCCGACAATGCAAGGCGTGTGACTGGGCGACAAGCACGTTCCGAACTGCACAGCCTGCTTATTGTATGTTGCATGGGGCCACGACAGCCGTCACTGTTTGCTCGTTCGTGCTCGCGCTGCGGATGAGCAGAAATGTTCACCTTCACTGAATGGCGGCCGACGAAGCCGCCGTCTACCGACATGGGCCGTCAATCACCATTGGCTTGCGTACACCACTGCTCGGTGACCCTCTCGGAAGCATCAGTGTGATCGACACTACTCGTGCGAGCACGCTATGTTAAGGAGATGAGCGGGCACGGGAGTCCGTGGCGCAGGTCGTGGCGAATCATGCCATTGTGTAACTGCGCTACTGCACTTGAGCCACCGCGCGTCATGGTTCATGTTTGGACTGCCGCTCCCTGGGATGTTGCCGCACAGCAGCGCCGCATGTTCCCAGCTGCCGGAGTAACGTGCTCCAGCGACTTCATCCTACCGCCATTACCCTCCATCCTAGATCCACATGGGCTGCCAGCTCGCTAGCGAACTCCGGGATTGGTGCCAGGTGAATGACCTCGTGCCTCGTGCAGCCCTTCTGGGGAGGCAATCATGGCCTGCAGCAGAGAGGTCGTCTTCCGCCGGCCACGGTCAACTTGCCCGCATGGAGTCGCACATAGTCACTCCGCGCGGCTCGTCCCCGCTCCGGCTCCGGCATGCCGGGCCGCACTGCTCGGTCGAGCCGACAGTGGGCATTTTCGGGCGCCGAACCAAACATCAACCAAACAGCAACGGGTATCCGTCCGGCACAGAACCACGCTAACGCTGTCCCACGAGATCTGAACTGCTGCCCGTTCTCCGGTCCAATGTCCATCGACCCCCCAAATCTACGGCGTCTGCTCCCGGATGTTAATGCTATGCTAGCGCAGGAGGCGTGTGGCATCTTGGAATAGGTGGCCGGAGAAGCTAGCCCGTTGCTAGCCTGCGGAGGGCGCACCGACGCCGTCCCGCGCTCTAGCTCGGAGCCATCCATTCCACCACAAACATCCTTCTCTTCTGGGTATAAGTACGGATGGGCCTCTGCAGCTGTGGCTTCCTACCCTCCTTGCAGTCTCCCCCGATTGTTCTTGCCCTCCTCTTCGCTATCTTCTCTGCAGGCACCAACCCCTTCGCCGGTCTTCTGTATTCGACAATCTCACCAACTACCCACACTCCTTTGCTTACAATGAAGACGGCCGCCCTCTTCGGTCTCCTCTCGGCCCTCGCCGCCAGCGCGGCCCCAGCCAGTGGCTCGGCCTTCTCCGCCGTCGGCTCCCTCAGTGTCTCGAACGCGGCCTCGCTCGTCGTCTCAGAGCACATCGTCTCCGCCCCCGCGTCCGCATTCAACGCCTCGCTGGGCCCCGGCGGCGGCCTGCCCGGTGCCCCGGCGCTGAGTCCCGACACAGTCGCGAAGGCTATCGAGGGCGCGCAGGCGGCGACAGACAAGCTCCCCTCTACCTCGTTCAACGTCACCCAGTTCGCCGCGGGCGAGGCCGTCAATGGCTCGGTCGCCTCTGGCTCCGCCGCCGGCTCGAAGACCGTCGCCTCCGGCTCGGGCTCAGACTCAGGCAAGCCCCTCACGGGCTCCGTGGACGGCGCGATCAGCGGGCTGCAGGGCGCCATAGCCGCCATGGGGTCCAACCCCGCCGAGATCATCCAAGTCACGGCGTCGCATCTCCTCGGCCTCACGCCTGGGCTGTTTGAGGGCCTGCTCCGCGACCTCCTGAAGCCCTGGTTCAGCGATGGAGAGAAGGAGCCGCTCAGCGAGGAGGCGAAGCAGGACTGGCGTCCTCTGGCCGAGCTCGTCGCCGCGTCCTACTGCCCCCTTGACAAGGTCAAGGCCCTCTCGTGCGGCCCCGCCTGCGACGACATCCGCGGGCGCAACGTGACCTGGATCGGCGGGGGAGGCGACAACCAGTCCAACCCGCAGTGGTACATTGTCGACGACGGCGCGCGCCTCATTCTGAGTCTGCAAGGGACCAACTTTGCGTCCCTCCTGTCGTGGGCGAACGACATCGACCTCCTGCCCTTCCCGCCGCAGGCGGCGCACTTCCCCGCCGTGAAGGGCAAGGTCCACCGCGGGTTCTACTCGGCGTTCACGCGCCAGGTGGCCGACATCGACGCCGCCCTCCAGCCTCACCTCGCGACGCGGAAGGAGATTGTCGTCACGGGCCACTCCCAGGGCGCAGCCTTGGGGGAGCTGCACACGACGTATCTCATCCAGAAATACCCGCAGCATCACGTCACGGGGCAGGTGTTCGCGAAGCCCCGTGTCGGCGACCGCGCCTGGGCCGACTACGTCGATTCAGTGACGAAGGGACGGTTCGAGTTCATGCAGAACAACGCCGACATTGTCGGCCTCGTGCCCCCCATCGAGTGGGGGTTCCGCCACCCCAGCGGCGAGGTGTGGATCGATGGCGAGACGTACTATACGTGCCCGGGGCAGGAGAATGAGAACTGCCTCGACAGCCAGCGAGTGCTGGGGTGGATTCCGAATGTGGTCATTCCCATTGGAGAGCTGCAGGCTCATATTGGGCCGTATGTCGGCGTGCAGATGGGCATCTGCGGGGTGTACTAGACGTAAGGAGGCTGACAAGGACAATCTCGGTACCCTCAGTACCATCTCTCAGTAGGCATCTCAGTAGACATTTCAGTGGACATTTGAATCGACTTTGCAATCTTTCGCATACGTCGTACGCGACGTGGCGAGGTCAAGTGTTGCAGGTCGAGGCCGAAGCATGGCCGCTTTCGTCTTAGTCTGGTCAGAAAATTCGACGCTAGAGTGTCTAGAGTGTCTAAAGTGCCTAGAGTGTCTAGAGTGCCTAGAGTGTCTAGAGTGTCTAGAGTGTCCTAGCGTGCAGGCGACGGATACCTTGAAACGATGTCAGTGAGACGTCCCGCAGTCTTTGAGGACAAGTCAGAGGACAGTGTGGTTAATACCATGGGGTTGAGTTTCCATACAGACATGCCGAGCGCCGAGCCAAGTCAGTCCGACGGTCGCCGAGTTCAGTAAGCGATGCGATGCGTGATGGCGATGGTGTGATATTGTCAACAAGCAGGCATGAACAATCTGGATCAGCACCAAACGCCATACGCCATACGCCTGGCTATTTAGCCTAGCTAGTCTGGTTTGCATACCTCGACGCGTCGCGTCGACTGCAAGCGCGATTTCTTCGGGACGCTCGGGCCTCTGCGGGATGTGCTTGGCCTGGCATTGGTTGGGCAAGCCGGAGGCGGCAGGCGCGGCGGCAGGGGCTTTGCTGCATTCCTGGTCAAGTTTTGGCCCAGACTTGCATGTTTCCCTGCGCGGTTGGGCTGCTTGGCTGGCGTGGCGTTGAAATGGGCAGGATCAAAACATGCGAGGGAGCGAATAGACAATCCGCATGCTGTTTTATGGCTGTGGTGAGCGGAGGGAGCGGAGGGAGGGTCGAAAAAGTTGGCCAGAGTGGCCGACAGCGGCACAGGCTTCGGGGAAGTCTCGGCCGCCTGCGTGCACGGCATGGAAGCAAAAGCTGGGACAAAAGCAGTCGCGTCCTGTGCTTCCCCCTTGTGTCAGGAGGCGATCTGCGGATGGGATGGGTGTAAGCGAACTGACGATCCGGATGCAGGTCGGGGCCGTCGAGGTGAAACCATGCCGTAGCGACCGCAGCAGGTCTCGTGCACGGATCTCTGTGCGACGCCGAGTCCGAGAGCAGGGCGGCGCGGGGCAGCGGCGACCTGTCCGAACTGTCCGAAAATACACTCGGGGTGCCCTTTTGTATGACGAAATGATGGGCTCGCTGGGGGCGGTGCTGGTTGGCTGAGCGAGGAGTAAGGTTTCGAGGCCAAGGGACGGAGGTTGGGACGGAGGACAATGGAGCGAGCCCCACCTCTGCTCGGTCTGTGTCTGACGCCTTCAGAGTCATGTGCTGCCACTGTTGCAAGCTGCGCCGGAGCGGAGGATGCAGCGACGCATGCTTGACTGTGGGAACTGGGCAGACCATGTGGACAGTTGTGCGCATACTTTGTTGCCAGCCAGCCAGCCAGCCGTTATGCCAAGGAACGCAGGAACGTAGGAACTTTACAGGGTCTCATCTCATCCTGCAGCCAACCGAAGGACGCAGCACGCAGAGTCTGGACACCTTGACCCCTTCAGCACCGGCCCCCTCGGTTCCTCACCTCACCTTGTCGATGGACAGTCTCGTCTGCGATGCATCCCACCATACCTTGGAGCTTGCTTGGAGCAACGGAGCACTCTGGCACACTCCCTTCTGTGAAAACTTTGTCCACTCTACTGGACTGAAGGAAACAAGGGTGGATGAATGAATGCATGCATCGACCGTGAAAGTGAGCCTGAGAATATGTACCAAGTTGCAGGGTGCAGGGCGGTGTAGCCGTTTCCCAGCCAGCAGCAGTCAGAGTGAGCAGAGTGAGTGAGTGAGTGAGTGAGCATTCAGGCGATCGAGCAACCAAAGCAATTGGAGCAACCCCCTCCTGAACTCTCCTCTCCGCCTGGTAGACTACTGGCCACCCACACCCACACCCACACCCACACCGAACACCGCCGTTCCTCGGCTCCATCACTACTCCATTCATCCAAGCCATCTCTTCCCTTCTCCTCTTCCAACAAACCTCCCTCCGACTTACTTCGACGCACACAGACCTCCCCCCCCCCCCCCCTTTCTACCTTCTGACACTTGCATTTCACCTTTTACCCACCCACAAACCCACACTCACTTGACTTCGACTTCGCAGACTCTTTCTTCCCCTTCCGCCCAATCGGCACCCCCGGCCCACCATGTTCCTCCTCGCGGCCGCCGCACTCGGCATCGCCCCGGCGGCTGTCCACGGAGCCTGCATGGCCCTAGGCGGTACCACCATGTGCCCTCACTGTGAGTTGTGTCACACTGCAGCGCCAATTGACCATCGCAGTCCAGAACTCTTACATCGACCCCGAGGCTCTCGCGGACAACCCGCCGGGCTCCAGCAACTGGGGCTTATCGTGGGAGTGGCTCCGCGACGTCAGTAGCGCGAGCCAGTTCGACGCTGGCTTCAAGCAGTACCTCACCGCGGCCTCGGGCTCGACCGGCTTCCGCGCACAGGTCCAGGACTCGCTCAACTGCTGGAACGGCAAGGGCGCATCGACGTGGGGATCCGACTCTGTCGCCGCAGACAACAAGACCGGCCCCGCGTTCGTGTACCAGACCACGGCCCTGTGCTCCATCATGGTCGGCCAGCCCAGCAGCTGGGCGTGCGCCGAGAACAGTGAGTTTCCCGTGCCGCACATTCGTTAACGTGACCAGTCCAGGGCAACCTGAACACTCAGCAGCCAGCGTGCGCCGACGTCTGTGACCGCTTCGCCCAGTCCCTCAAGGACATCACCGACTCGAGCTACTGGTGCGGCAGCGGCTCGCGGTCCGGCCAGGCTGACACATGGAAAAAGTGGTGCAATGCGCCCTCCAACTCGTCCGCGACGTGTGTTGAGGGGTCATCCAACGAGGCCAACTGCGGTTTCGGTGACTGGACGACCGGCCTCTGCGAGTACTGCCAGGGCACTGGATCGGGCGATAGCTGCTGTTCGTCTGCCTCGTCCGTCTGCCCCGGCATCAGTGGTAGCTCGACTTCGGGCAGCACCAGCCCCTCTGGCTCCAAGACGGCCGGCGCTGGCTCGGCGAACAAGTCCGGCGGCTCCAAGGGCCTGTCCGGCGGTGCGATCGCGGGCATCGTCGTCGGCGTCGTCGTCGGCGTGCTCCTGATCGCGGCCATCCTCGGCTTCCTCTGCTGGCGCCGCAAGAAGAACACGTCCAAGTCCAAGCCCCTCGCCGCGGCCCCGTACGAGAAGTTCGGGGGCAGCGAGGCGCCCAATGCCCAGTCGTCGCACTCTGTCTCCCCCGCCTCGTTGCAGGACACGGCGCCTCTTACCGGCAACGAGTCCCACGCCGGCCGCAACGCCGCCCCCGGCGCTGCTGCTGGAGCCGGAGCCGGCGCCGCCGCCATGGCCGCGCACAACCGCCACTCCCCCGAGGCTACCCGATCAACCTCGCCGGTAGCTACTAGGACTACGCCAGCCGGCACGGCCCCTGTGCCCACCAACACTACCGCTGCCGCCGCTGCTCCGATGACCCAGGCGAACGCTGCCCCCGTCAGCCAGGCGCCCGTCAGCCAGGCGCCCGTCACCCAGGCTCCCGTCACTCAGGCCGCTCACACGCCCGGCACGACCGCTGCGGGCAACTTCAACCGCGGCCCCGGCATTGGCGCCGGCACTGCTGCCGCCGCCGCTGCTGTTCCCGCTGCCGCCGCCGGTGCCGCAGCCGCGCACCACGCCGGACAGGGCTCGCGTCCTCTCCCCGCTTCGCCCCCGCGCCAGGCGGCCTCTCCCCCGCGCCAGGCGACCTCTCCGCCTCCGCGCCCGACGACCTCTTCCCCCGTCTCGCCCGTTTCGCCTACCTCCGCCTCCTCCGGCGGACGCAGCTTACCCTCTCCTCCTGGCGCTGGCGCCGCCCTTGGTGCCGGTGCGCTCGGCGCTGGAGCCGGCGCCGCCGCCGCGTCTCCCTTCGCCTCCCCGCCTAAGGCTACCTCTCCCCCGCCCCAGGGCAACAAGTTCTACAACGTCTCCCCTGGACCCTCTGGCCCAGCACCCGGCCAATTCTCCTCCACGCCGATCGGCGGCGTCCACTCCGCCGGCGGACACAACGCGACGCCCGTCCCCGCCGCCGGCGTGGCGGGCATGGCCGGCGTGGGCGCTGGCGCGATGGCCGCTGCTCGGCAGTCCCAACCCCCCTCGGCCGCCACTACGCCTAACGGCTCGACCGTCGCGCTGCCCTCCGTCCCGACGGCGGCGCTGGCTCAAGCCCCCGCGCCAAGCGACGCGGTCGCCTCGAACGCGAACCGCCAGGCACAGATCATGGACGCGACCGGAGCGTACATCACCCCCGGCTCCATGGTGACCGTCATGCACCCGTACGCGGCGCAGATGCCTGATGAACTCACGCTCGCGCCGGGGATGCGGCTCAAGGTTGTTGATCTGTTTGATGACGGGTGGGGAACGGCGGTTGAGGTCGCCGCGAACGGGAGCCAGGGGAGGAGGGGACAGTTCCCGACTGTTTGTGTGCAGGCGAGCTCGTAGCGGAGCCGAGCGCAGCGAGGCGAAGCGACAGTGTTGAGGAGAACGAAGGGTGGGTGTACTTTAGCATTGATTGATGATACATGGACATTTGGCATAGCACGCGGCGTGAGCGCACGAGCGCAGGGAGCGTGCGAGGATTCGCAGTGAGTGCACGAGTGCACGAGTGCAACGATGGCAGCGGCGGCTCAGAGAGGTGGATCATTCGTACTGGTACAGACAGAGGATACAAGTTATGCTACACAGGCATGTTAATGGTTTCGTTATCGTTAATCTTGAGTTTCTTTCTCTTCTCTTTCTCACTTCATCTGGCGTTGTTCATTCCGGAGATCGAGACAGTCGGGACGCCCAATCTCGGGGACGTGACCGGGAGGCGTGGTCGGTGAGGCGGCGAGGCGGCGAGGCGGCGAGGTGAGGAGATGGGGAGATGTGGTGGGTGTGGTGGTGGGGGAGTCTAGTCACCACCACAGAACCCCAGCAACCAAGGAACGGCCTCGACGACTCCAGGCGGCAAGAGCCCCGCGGACATGAGCACCTGTCCCCCGACGTTGAGGCGCACGGCACACCCACACGCGGCACAGAACTCGCGCAAAAGGCGGCCGCGCCAGTGTCCGCTGAGCGAGCCCGAGGTCGTGATGTCGGCTTCGGCGAAGGAGGCGAGGTGCGCGGCACTGGGTGTCAGCCTGTGTCCGCTCTCTGATGTGAGATTATTACCTCTCCCTGGATTCCAATCTACCGTCTGTCCCATCTGCCCCCTCTGTCCCCTCTGTCCCCTCTGTCCCGTCTGTGGTCACGTCTGCTGTTGGGAGAGGTCTCGCGTCGCTTGGAGCACAATTGCGTGTGAAAGGAAGGAACGCAGGAGGGCAAGGCAGGAAAGGGAAGAGACGCGAGGTGGATAGGGGGAAGCATACTCACAGACCACCACTGAACCGCCGACAACAAGCACACTGACACACGACAACGTACCCCGGCTCCTTCCTGACCGTAACCCTCACGTTTCCACAGTTGCAAGTCGCGAACACGGGCATGCGCGGGGGTGTCGCCAGGTTCGCGAGCGTCACGGCCGCAGGCGAGTTGGCCCCGCTCCCTGTGCCCCCTGCCCCTGATCCTCCCCCTGTCGCTCCTGTCACTCCTGTCGCCGGGCCCAGAGTCGCCGGCGGGGCTGAAGCGGACAGGGGGGCGAAGGGAGAGGGAGCGCTGGGCAGAGTCGACGCGCCGGGGAAGGACGAGGGGAGCGAAGAAGCCGCCTCAGCCGTCGAGCTCGCCAACAGCGTCGCGAGGGCCGAGAGGTCGTCGTCAATGTTCATGGCCGCTTCACACTTCCTGTCGTCGGGGATCTCGCCCCTGGGATCGCCGGCGACATATCCCGTCGCTGCCGTCCCCGCCGTGCTTGCAAGCGGCGACCCGCCCAGACCTGTCGATTGAGCAGAGGGAGAAGTGGACAGGGCGGCATGAGGCGAACTGGGCGTGTTGTTTGGCGGCCTCACAGGCTCGGGGCTCGGGGAGGGGAGCGACCCGACAGCAGGGGCCAAGGGGTCGCAGAACGGCGACGCGAACGCGTTCAGGAACAGATACGTCGATGTGATGTCCAGATTCGGCATGGGGTCATTCCCGACGGTTGCGTCGAAGGCGGACGGGAAGGGGGCGAAGGGAGCGAAGGGAGCGTCGTGGGGAGCGAGGGGGCTTCCGAACGAGGCGGGAAGGGGGAGGGGTTGGGCGAACGTGGTGGCTAGTTAGCGGTGGCCGCAATGGGTAGAGGGTAGAAGGGCAGGTGTTGAGACGGTTGTCCCCAGGATGATGAACTTTGTGTTCAAACAAGTGTTGAGACCGAGGGTCGCGAAATTCGACGATTCCGACAATCGATCGACAGTCCGTGGCGGGTTATACGACAGGTACAATACGACGGTTCAGGCTGAATTGCGCGATCGAATCGGTTGATCCTGGCACTCGGAGAGGAGGAGAAGGGAGCCAGCCGGGTTGGAGTCTGAGGAGGGCTGAAGGCTGATCGTTGATGGGTTGAGTGTTGTTGCTCGAGGTCGAGGAAGGCCAAGTGGTAGCTTGCCTTGTCTAACTAGAATAGAGACCGTCGAGAGGCAGACAAATGGCCGACAGGAGGTGGACAGATAATGACCAGAGGCGGCTGGGATCTGGAGGACGGGGCGAGAGGCCGTGGTGGTTGGAGGAAGCGAGTTGACAGCTTAAGTAGCTGTATCTGATTGAGAGGCTCGAGACCGTCGGAACAGATGGCGGTCCGAGCTGGTGGGCGGCAGGATCAACTTGGTGAAGGTAGGTGCTGAGAGGAATGAGCTCGGGATGTGTCTAGCTTGGCGACGGCTGAGTTGAGACTGGGTGTGGACGACTGATGAGTAGGCTGAGTGGTGATGGGACAGGCTGTGTGTAGAGCAGGTAGTGCTGAGGAGAGCCGGTTGTCACCACGCCGTCTCCGAAATATATGATCTTTCCGCATCTCCAGCCCCGCCGTCGGACAGCAGCAGGAGACCAGCAGCACTACTGGTGACAAACAGACAGTCACTGGCTGTGATCGGTGACTATCAATCGCATCTGCCACTGAACAGCCGAGATGCGAATCCTTCCGACACCTGACTTGCTCACTCACAGCCTTTCCGAGCATTTGGTATGCATTCAAGTGCTACCGAGGCCCCACCATGCATCTGCCCGCTCTGCCCTGTGCTTGAGCAGCTCTATATCCATGCTTTCAACGACATTACGGCGAGGGCGAGTCGAGCACATGACTCGCGTCGGGAAGAGTCGGACACGGACACTGGCCATTTGGTTTTCGAGTGCCCGAGATTACTGATCTGCGCCCCTGGCCAGTTCCGAGATTACTGATCTCAACGCTCGGCACTTGGGAGGCTCCACAACAAGAACTCAACTCGGCACGTTTCCCGGCAACCCTCTGAATGCGCTGCATGCAAGTGGCCAGCTCGGACTTGAGCGAAGGGCATCAGAAACGTGCTTTGTGATTAGCGCGGGATGCTCTCCGTTGGAGCTGATTTGACCACACACAAGGTTACGAGGATTTGGTATTGACCTGCGGGTCCACATCGCGGCCCGCTCTGCCGAGCACCGTATTTGGTTTCGAGCGCTCCGTTGGGCGAGGGCTGAGCCCGCCATCCCGCCGTCAATGACGACTCGAGCCCGAGTCGGAGAGCTTTCTCGCACCTAACAGGCAGTTCAGAATCCCAGGTCTCTCATTCAGGTGCTGCTGTCGGATGCACCTCTACCTGATTCCTCACACTCTGCTCACTCGCCAACACAATGCCTGGACTCCTCTTCACGAACAAACCGTACGCCGCTCACTCCGAACGACCAGCCCGTCGGCGAGCAAATGGCTGAGATAAGCCAAGCGGCATGTCAATCGTCTTTTTCGATTATCGGAACATCGAGGCGGCGACGACGATATGCAGATCTGCATCGCTCGGTGAGTCACCGCATCACTGGCAAGTCGCTCGGCAGCCGACTGGTTACAGCGTGGCGGTGGGAGCTCCACAACCACGGTACCGACTGGAGGTGGAGCGAATAAGACGAAGACAGTTTGCGATGGCTTCCGAATGTTGGAATGCCGAGACATCTCGCTGTGGACCGGAACGTCGTGGCTGGCTCCACTGTCGCTGCTCGTCACCAGTGTCACAGCTTACTGGCCGTGGTGGCGAGGAGGAGCGACGAGTGGAGCATCAAGACGCCGAGATGCGACGCCCTCCGGCGTCATGGTATGCATACCTTCGGTCCTCATCGGCCCTCGGAGGAGCAGGATGCGACGAACAAGCCAGCACTGACGCCGACGGCCACCCCAGGCACGTGCTGATCATCTTGACGTGCCGGGCGGATCTGCGCCGAATTCCATGAACTGCGTCTCGTGATACCAGACCGTTCTGTCGCAACATCGCTAGCTCGTCGGTATCTGGCTTGGTGAACTCCGGTTGTGTTGGCCACCTCTGTCACCTCATTGTTAGCGCCGCCATGGCGAGTTTGCATGTCGGCGTACAGCGACGGCGGCAGGTGACGGCCGCAGAGAGCCTGATGGCAGCGGCGACCACCGCTGAGAATGATCACGATCGGCGGTCTCCTGCGCGATCAGCTGGTCGACATGCTGTATGCATACCCCCACCTGGACCACTACGCACGACAAGATAGCGAAACTTTCACCGTTTCAGCAAACTTCTAATGCATGAATCAGCGGCCTCCGCAGAGTGTCACTGGACGGGGGCTTGGGGCATAACCGGCGACGGTGATAGCCGGTCGGTCATGTCCGCGCTGGCCTGTGCCGCCCACCAGTGGGCACTTTCGTCACAAGTGCGACCTGGCTCGTACTTAACCTTTACTACTTCTCTCCGCACCAACTCTTAGCACCTGCACGTCTCACGAACCTCCCCTACACTCCTTCCACCCTCCTAAAACAGACACAATGGCCCCCAAGGACATGGCTCCCGAGGTGATGCCCGAGCTCGGCGTCGACACCCTCTTCAACCTCCGCGGCAAGGTCGCCCTCGTCACCGGTGGCGCTACCGGTATTGGCCGCATGATCGCTGCCGGCTACGTGCGCAACGGCTGCAAGGTCTACATCGCCTCGCGCAAGCTCGCCGACCTGCAGCGTGTCGCCGACAGCCTCAACCCGATCGGCAAGGCTACCGGCGGCTCTTGCCACGCGATCCAGGCCGATGTCGGCGACAAGGCTGGCTGCGACGCGCTCGCGGCTGAGATCGCCAAGCGCGAGACCAGCCTCGACATTCTCGTCAACAACTCGGGTCTCTCGTGGGGTGCGCCCCTCATCGACTTCCCGGAGAAGAACGGGTGGGACAAGACGTTCGCGCTCAATGTCAAGGCCCAGTTCTACCTGACCGTCGCGCTTCTCCCCCTCCTCGAGAAGGGCAAGGACAACATCCACCCCGCGACTGTGATCAACATCGCCTCCGTCGCCGCCATCTCGGCCCAGGCTGAGGGCGCGCTCTCGGCTCCTGGATCCGGAACCTACTCGTACCAGCCGTCCAAGGCCGCCTCGCTCCACCTCACCAAGGTGCTCGCGACCTCCCTCGCCCCGAAACACGTCAATGTCAACGTCATCCTCCCCGGCGTCTTCCCGTCGCGCATGACCAGCTTCGGCCTCCAGAACTCCGAGGACGCCCTCGTCGCCAGCCAGCCCACTGGACGCGTTGGAACCAGCGAGGACATGGCCGGCACCGCGCTCTTCCTTGCCTCGCGCGCCGGCGCCCACTGCACCGGTACGGCCATCACTGTTGACGGTGGATCCGTCCTCGGCCGCACCGGTGCCAAGCTTTAAGCGGGCGAGCGCAGTGAGCGAGTTCAGCATTCTGCAGCAGTCCGCACGATGAGTCAGTAAAAGTGTGAAGCTTATGTAACAATATCAGCTATACACATACATCTGGAAACTGACGAGCTACAACTTGACTCTTGACACTGTCTATTGACTTTATCGAACTTACTGACCCCAAGACTTTTCAAACGGACTAGTAAGCCTTCGGGTCGACCTTGACGACGACCTTGCCCGCGGCATGTCCCATGCCGAGATGCTCGTAAGCAGCGCGGGCGTGCTCCCACTCCCAAGTCGAGTCAATGACGACCTTGACGCGCCCCTCCCCAAGCATGTCCATGACGCGCTGCCTGTCGCCCAGAGTCGGCTTCATCATACTGACCCCCTTATAAACCCGGCCCGAGCCGAGGAGCAACTTGCTGACGGGCCAGTACTCGTTCGCCTTCATCTTGATGACGGCGCGGAGGAAGTCCATGACCCAGAACGTGGGGGGACGCACGCCGACACTCTCGTACACGCCGTGCGGGGCGAGATACTTTGCGCAAGACGTGTAGAGGGCTTGGACGCCGAGGCAGTCGAACGCAAAGTCGAACGGAGCGCAGGCTTCGCCAAGGTGAGAGGCCAGCGCGGGATAGATCGTGTAGTCGACCATCTCGTCAGCGCCGAGGTTGCGCACGAGGTCGAAGTTCTTCGACGACGTGATCGCAGTGACGTGCACGGGCTTGCTGAGCGTCTTGAGCATCTGCATCAGGAGGTGGCCGATCCCGCCCGAAGCCGCGTTGAGGAGGACACGGATGGGGCGCGTCGTGCCATTGCTCCCGCCCGCGAGGTGCCTCAGGTCCGACTCGGCGAGGAGGGGCTGGGTCTCCTCCGCGTCTTTGTTGCAGTCGACGTCGCTGACTGTGGCCGGCTTGCCGTTCTTGGGCGAAGAGTCCAGAGCGTGCTTCGCAGGGTCGAAGTCGAGAACGCCAGACTGGCGGATCATCGCGTCCGCAGTCATGCCCGCCAGCATTACGCACGAGGCGGACTTGGAATCGACGTTTGCGGGAATGCGAACGCAGTACTTGGCCGGAACAGCGATGATGGCTTGCAGCGCGCCGATGCCAGAGGGCAGCGTGAAGTCAGCGGGGAGCATGCCCGCGACGCGGTCACCGCGCTTCCACTCGGACGCGGTGGCGGTCGCCGTCTTGTCCTTCTTCTTCTTGTCCTTCTTGTGCTTCTTGTCGGACTTGTCCTTGTCCTTGTCCTCCTCGTCGGAAGAGGAGGAAGAAGAGGAGGACGACTTGGAGCCACGGCGCTCGAGAGGGACAACCGACTCGGGGAGCTCGATAGGCTCGACGAGCTCAGCCTGCTCGAAGGCGGGGTTAACCCTCGCAGCCATGGCGGCGGCGGTGGCCTCAGCCGCAGTGCTGGGGGGATAGGGGCGGGGGCTCGGGGGCGCCTCGGGAGCCTTCTTCATCCACTCCGCCTGTCCCTTAGCAGCTTCCACCGCGTGCTCGTCGGGACTCCAGGCGTCGAGCACCTCGCCCGCGAACTCCATCTCGGGGACTGCCTCGCGCTGCCTCATCGCGGGCGGAACAAGAGTCATCTGGAAGATTGCGCCAGGGTTGAGCCCCACGTACTGCACCGCGATCAGGAGCCAGGGTTCGGTGATCCCCACGCTCTGCGCAAGAGGCAGGGGAGGAGGAAGCATCGGAGTCGGGACGACGGTCTCGTTCAGGACTGTGCTGGGCAGGCCGCGGAACTGGTACTGCCATGCGTGGGTGCGGGCTGAATGGGCCGGGTTGGGCAGGGTTGGCACCCAGGGGAGCGCGATGTGGTGCTGGGGCTGGGGTGTCGACATTGTGGATGCAATGGCGTGAGTGAGTGCGAGTGATGAGAAGGGTCAGTGAAGGAAAGCCATGGTTATATGCTCGCTCGATCGAAGGGATGTACTGCGGAAAGAGGACGTGACACAACAGCCGCAACAGTGACGAACGCAGCCGGCACGGTGACCGGCACTCTGCACGGCACAAGGTGAGATCTAGATCGGCTCCCGAATCTGGGCAACTTGGCATTCCACACGTCCGCTGTCCGCTGTGTGCGGACGGGTCAGCTGCCAATGCAACGGTCAGCTCGCCAGTAGTTGCTCAGCGTTGAGGTCGTGATGGGAAGAGGGCAACAACGTGTGCGGGAGTGCGCATCGATGTGCAATGCCCCTGCGTCATCCCGGTCCGCAGTAGATGGCTCGGACGGCTGCAAAATCGGCTGTCAGAGGGCACCTACGAGGCTTCCTCGACGTCACTGTCCGCTGTCCTTCGAGATCAGTCCTCGTGTGCCAAGCATCGATCTGCACGAGGTGCATGTCTTCGGCCGAAGCCCGATTTCCTGGAGTCAGTGCAGATGCAGAACTCGTCCTTCTCAGCACCTCAAACTCTACAGTGTGGTTGCCAGCAGCCACGCCAGAAGTCACGTGACAGGCACAAGATGACGCGAGTCGCGTCGACCGTAATGTCGGCGATGGGCGCGTATTGTTTTCGTTTCGTCCTGACCAGTTTGCCCGTAGTCTGTTTGCTCTGCCTACATCAACACAATAACATGGACGACGAAACTGTTTAGTGAGCTGAAATAGCCTTCTTGAGCTGACATCAGCGAGCAAGAGCGCCGCGAGACGATCGCGGCGAACCGCGCGCTCCTCGCCGAGCTGGGCCTGAACGAGGGCGGCGCGGCGGCCATGGACATGCCCAAGCCTAAGGCGAAGCCGAAGCTGGCGCCGAACCCAAGAAAGCGCAAAGCGTCCGCCGAGGAAGAGCCGCGGGCTACGAGACGCTCTGGGCGAATTGCAGGTGTCAAGGCCGATCCCGTCAAGCTTGAGGAGTTGAGGCAGGAGGAGGAGCGCGTGCGCGAGGAGCAACGCGTGAAGGACCGCCGGCTCAGGGAGCAGGTCATGTCCGTCTCGGAACAGATGGAGGAGGAATCGGCGCCGGTCGAGCAGCTTGTCGAGCTCCTCAAGGCCATGCCCGTCTGCGAGCGGCCGGACGCCAAGAGCATTAAGGAGAGCTACGCGGAGAAGGAGGGGGATAAGGAGCTCGAGCGGCTGAAGGAGCAGTTCAAGGGCATGTACCTTGCTGCGAACAAGAAGGTCACGACGGAGCGCGTGTACACTATGCTCGTGCATCCTGACCCGAGGAAGAACCTCGTCCTCGTTGGAGATAAGTATGGCCAGCTTGGGATCTGGGACGCGCCGACGGGCGAGGCAGCCGATGTCAAGGAAGAGGCTGGTGACGAGAAGCCGGACGTCAAGAAGGAGGAAGGCGAGGAGGCTGAAGAGGAGGAGGACGGCCGGGTGTGGCGCATGCAAGCGCACGCGAAGAACAGCATCAGCTGCATGAAGGTGGACCCTGCGAATGGGCAGAGTGTGAGTTTTCTGCGCTCCAGCTTAACTGACCGCCACAGCTCGTCACATCGTCATACGACTGCACTCTGCGGCGGCTCGATTTCAGCACCGGCGTGTCCTCGGAAATCTTCGCGTTCGACGACGAGGACATGCTCATCAACCACTTCGACCTAGTCCCATCAGGCCAAGAAGCCTGGCTCGTCGACAAGAACGGCGGCATCTCGCACGCCGACTTCAGGGAGAAGGGCGAGCGGAGAAGATGGGAAGTGCAGGAGGCAGGGCGGGGGGCCAAGCTCGGCGGGTGCAGCATCAACCGTAAGTGCACTCAGCACAAAGCAGCACAAAGCAGCACAAAGACAGGTCGATGAGCTGACAACAGCGCTCATGCCGCATCTCCTCGTAACCGCTGGCAACGACCAGCACCTCCGCATCTGGGACACGCGGCATCTGAAGAAACTGAACGCGAAGGCGGCTGAGAATATCCCGGCCCCGAAGCCTGAGGAGGGGAAGGAGTACATCGACACGCACTGCGAGAGCTCGATCCCCTACGACCGCATGCAGGGGTACATGGACAGCAAGAGCGGGAAGGGCCTGCTCCGCGCGTCGTTCCAGCACGGCAAGTCGTGCTCGGCCGCGTATTGGGATCCGTTTGGGCGGCGGATCCTGACGACAAGCTACGACGACAAGTTGCGAGGTACGTGTCCTCTCCCTCTCTTCGTCGCTCCTCGTCTCTGGAGCTGTGACCATGCCATTCAGCTAATGTCAGTCTTTAACGTCAACCCCCAGCAGCTCATGTTCGACACGCCGCTGCCCAACTTCAAGCCGGCCAAGGCGATCGCGCACAACTGCCAGACGGGGCGGTGGCTCACAATCCTGCGCGCACAGTGGAGCCAGAACACGGACTTCGCGCCCCACTTCTCGGTCGGAAACATGAAGCGCCGCCTTGACGTCTTCTCTGCCGGCGGGGAGAGGATCGTCAGCCTCTGGAACGAGGCCGTCACTGCCGTCCCGGCCGTTACGGCCGCTCACCCCGCGCATGTCGATAGGCTCGTCGGTGGGAATACGTCGGGACGGATCCAGCTGTGGACTAGCGGAGCGGAGTAGCCGTCGAGGAGTTGAGAGGGGGCGAGGACGAGTGTATTCTGTATTATTAGTGCTTCTTGGTCATGCAACTTCTTGGTTCCTCCGCCCCACAGCTTCATGATGGCGCGGTTCTCGACTCGTCTGTCGTGAGCAACTCTCGCACCCCAGTAGAATACACGATATGCATAGTGCAATCTACTACTCGCCCCAGCGTGGGACCGTCTAGAACGCCGCGGCGGAAATAAGCTTGGTGAGCTCTGCTTGTCAGTTGACTTTCAAAAACCTCCTAACTCACGGTTCAGCTCGACCTTCTCCTTGACGACGCCCGCCTTAACGTCGTTGTCGCCGTTACCCGGGATGGCGACGACGTCTCCGTTGATCTTCCATCCGTGGCTCTCGACCCACTGCTTGACCTCGGCGTCCTTCAGGTTGAGCCAGCGCTGAAGCTGGGCAACCTTGACGTTCCTAAAGCTCGCAGCAATGCTGGAGGCAAACTCGTACCGGAACTTCTCCTCGAGCCCCTTGTGCGCGGGGAAGTAGCTCGGGTTCTCGCGGAGGATGCGCGCGGCGTCCGACGAGGCGTGGTACAGCGCCCAGAACTTGGTGAACTGGCACGTCCGCACGAGGTCATGCAGCTGCTGCAGGAAGGGCATCGTCTGCAGGAACGTGTCGTCCTCCGAGTCGATGTCGGAGAGGATTGCGCTCGGCTCGCGCAGAAGAGAGAGGCACAGGTTGAAGTCCGGACCGTGGACGGTCGAGGAGAGAGACTTGATCAGGATGTTGAGGATCACGTCCGGGTTCGACAGCTGCGGGTTGAACTGGTACCTGTGGGTTAGCTGGACGACCCTAAGCGAAGCTTGGGCAGGGGAAGGGAGGTTCAGATGTCCGCCGAGCTCGAGTGCAGCTCGTGTGCACCGGACACCATTATTGACCCCCCGATCAGACGCCGATCGCCCCCTCCACCTTGTCGACTCACAGCTTGAGGATGGCGAGGTTGGCGAGGAGGTCGTACTCTCCGTTCTGGACCTGCTGCGTGAGGTAGTCCTCCATGAAGCCGAGGTTGGAGGGGTTATACCGGTCTGGTCATCAGTTGCCGCTCATCATTCGTTGCGCGTCAACTCACCGACGCCGTGGATGAGCTCGTGGATGACCTCGGTGCGGGAGGCGGGAGTGTGCCACTCCTTGAGGTCCTGGACGGGGACGGGGGTCGAGGAGGTCGCCATTTTGGATCGTGTGGGTGTCTAGGCGACTTTTGGGTGTAGCGAGAGTGTCAAGACTGTCGGGGTGCTCGAGCTCGCTGCTTGTGTCTGGTCACTCCGGCGACATACATTGTTCGTCGACGTCCTCGAGCGAAAACGGGAGCAGAACCTGCGTCCACTACGTCCCTTATCAAAATCAACCCTCCACTTTACACGTCTTTCGATCTTTCGAATGCCACGTGGGACGACGCGTCCGAGCGTCCACCGCCGTACGCGATCCACCGCACAGCGGTGTGCATCATCGACGAGCCTTGGGTCACTGTTGACACTCGACCAACGAACACCACGGCAACACCGACAAGCCTCAACAGTCCGCCCAGACCAGACCGACACAGCGGACGCAATGACCACGCCGGCGCCCGAGATCCCCCTCGGGGCTCGCGTGTCAGTCCAGGCCGGCACCGGCTACGTGCGCTGGACAGGCGTCAACCCCGCCTTCAGCGCAGGGCGATGGATCGGTATCGAGCTGTGAGCTAGTTGAACTCCATTGTCCAGCTGACACCAGTGACGCGCCTACGGGAAAGAACAACGGCTCAGTACAAGGAGAGGTGTACTTCGAGTGCCGCCCGAACTACGGCGTCTTCGTCCGCCCGAGCCAGGTCAAGGTCATCAACCCGAACCCACCTAAGACGCGGCCGGGCACGCTGGCGAAGGCGGGATCAGGCTCGAGTATCAGCAAGATGAGCAGCGGGACGGCGTCGCGTAGCTCGACGCCGGGGAGCAAGCCGGCCGTCTCGACGCCGACGAGAGCCACACCAGCACGGACGGCGCCCCGGCAGTCCGTCACTGCCCCGACGCCACCGCGGACAGGCAGCGCCGCCAGCGTAGGCAGCACGACGAGTGCGGTGAAGCGCACCGCTGCGGGAACCGGCGTTGCGCGCCCGAGAGCGAGCATCTCCGGTGCCTCCATCCGGCCACCAGCCGCAGGTGTGGCGTCTAGGAGACAGTCCACCATCGGCGGCGGATCGGGACTCGCTGCCCCCACCGCTGGAGTCAGGAGCCGCACCGAGTCGATATCGGAGCCCACGAGACGTCAGTCAGTCGCCTCGACGACGCCGTCAAGCGGCGCTGCGACGCCAGCGAGCGGACTCGCACAGCCTTCCCCGCGCCACTCAGCCCTCGGACTGCCTTCCCCGCAGCCCCGCGCGCCCTTATCTCTGTCACCACGCCCGCCCTCGGCACGCTCGACGAGTAGTATTCCGTCGCCTGTCCAGAAGGGCTCTGGCCTGCCTGCTCCTGCCGTGCACCGCCCGTCCATCGCGCGCCAGAACTCGAGCGAGGCCATGCCGCCACCACCACTGCAAGCCCCGGTGCCCGTGCGCGCCCACGCCGAACCGCCGTCGCCAAGCCACCTCACGTCGCCGTTCCCCATCGTGCAGTCGCCTGCACAGTCCCCGACTGTCGAGGAGTACGACCTGTCTTCTCCGCCGCCGGAACCGGAACCTTCCCCGCCGGCGTCCAGGTCGATCCCCGCGTCGCCTAACGCCACGACGTCGCCGCTGCTCTCCCCACGCCAGGCGAGAAAGCTGTCTGTGCGCTCATCCAGCCCTGATCGCGAGGCGGCAGCCGCCGTTTTCGCGCAGAAGCGCGAGCTCGAGGAGCTGCGCATCAAGGTGCGCCTGCTCGAAACGCGCCGCAACGAGGACCAGGAGCGCATCAACCACCTCGAGAAGGTGTCCAACGACGCCGATCAGCTGCATGCCATCCGCGCCAAGCTGCAGAGTAAGTTGCTATGCGACGGGCCTCAACCTGACACTAGCCAAATTCCAGGAACAGCAGCAGGCGCTCGGCAACGCCCAGCGCCAGGCGCGCGACCTGCAGTCCGAAAACGCGCACCTGGAGAGCAAGATGGCCGAGTTCGTCGACCAGCTCGAGATGGCGACGCTCGACCGCGAGGTCGCGGAGGAGAAGGCCGAGGCCGCCGAGGCTGAGGTCAGCCGCCTGACCGAGCAGGTGCAGGAGCTTGAGTTAGAGGTCGCTGTGCTTAAGGAGGAGAACGCGGAGTACGAGCGACCGATCGAGGGCCTCGAGGGCGAGCGAACATCACTCGCGTTCGTCCAGCTCGAGAACCACAACCAGCGCCTGAAGGAGGCACTCATCCGCCTCCGCGACCTGTCGCAGGACACTGAGCGCGAGCACAAGACCAAGATTGCGGACCTCGAGAAGGAGCTCGGCACTCAGCAGGACATCTCCGCCCAGCTGGAGCTTGCCGAAGCTAAGCTCGCGAACTCCGAAGCCCAGGTTGAGGACCTCAAGCAGCAGCTCGACGACGCGCTTGGCGCGGAGGACCTGCTCGAGGAGCTCACCGAGCGCAACCTCCAGATGTCTGAAAAGATCGAGGAGATGCGCTCAACGATCGAGGACCTCGAGGCGCTCAAGGAGCTGTCCGACGAGCTCGAGGAGAACCACGTCGAGACGGAGAAGCAGCTCGAGGAGGAGATCACGATGCTCACGAATAAGCTCCGCGAGGAGGTGCAGCGCGCGGTTGACCTCGAGGCCGTCGTCGTCGACATGGAGAACACGATCAACCAGTTCCGCGAGCTCGTCGCCAACCTCCAGAGCGAGATCGACACGCTGCGCGTCCAGCAGGCGACGCAGGAGTACGAGTCCGCGACGGCGAGCAAGGCGTCGCAGGACCTGCTGAACCTCAACATGAAGCTCCAGTCCAGCGCTGCCAAGACGCTGCGCAAGACGGTCGACCTCGAGCTGAAGAAGCTCGAGGCCGCTCAGCTTACCGAGCACCTGCGCATCGTCCAGACCTACCTCCCCGACGAGTACCTCGACACCGAGGTCGACTCGACCACTGCGTTGCTCTTCTTCCACCGCGTCTCGTCCAAGGTCGAGATGCTCGCCAACGTCATCTCGAACGTCCATGGCCTTCCTGGCGCGCTTCACTCCGTCCAGTCTGAGGCGCTTGTCGGCATCTGCGAGCTGCGCGGCAAGCTTCGTGCCTTCGCCATCCTCAACCGACGCTTCGCGAGCGTCATGCGCCGTGCTTC
Source organism: Trichosporon faecale (assembly GCA_039545375.1). Lineage (NCBI taxonomy): Eukaryota > Fungi > Basidiomycota > Tremellomycetes > Trichosporonales > Trichosporonaceae > Trichosporon > Trichosporon faecale. The sequence goes on along the minus strand of BCLU01000003.1, from coordinate 2,028,366 downwards.
GCCCGAGGACTACGGAGAGCTCGGCCGCGTTGTGTCTGAGCTCTCTGGCGTCGAGCCTCGTGTCGATGGCTGGATCGCCATGGCCAAGGCTGACGAGTTCAACGAGGGCGACTGCGCTCGCGAGCTCGACGCTCTCATCAGCCAGTTCCGCCATCTGGCTGAGGTCATGTTCGACCGTGGCACGCGTGACGCCGGTGAGCGCCAGCTCGCCCTCGCGTACAGCTTCGAGGACGACCTGGACAACTTCGCCGCTGCCGTCGGCTTCGTCCGCGCCGCCATCAAGAGCCTCGTCGCCGACGGAGACGTCGACGTGGACACTGGCGAATCGACGCTGGAGGAGGCGTTGTACGAGCCCGTCCAGTCCATTCTCAACCAGGTCCGCGCCGTCAAGGCTCCGGCCGGTAAGCTCGTCGCCATTGTCGAGGACATCGTTGCCAACAAATCGTCACTTGTTCCCGAATTCACTGCTGCCCTCGGCGACCAGGTGGTGTCCGTGTCGAACGCGGTCGACATCGCCGTCCAGCTCGCTCAGCGCATCGGCGCTCACGTCGCTGCGACCCGCTCAAGCAAGGAGCCGCTCAAGCTCGCCGACATTGAGAAGTTCTGCGCCACGGTCGTGGCCGAGAATGTCGGTGCCTCTGACCTTCCGCCGTGGGAGGTTATCGGCTCCTTCGTGACGCGCCTCGGCACCGACCTCGGCGACATGCTGCCCAAGTTCCGCAACGCCGCCAAGGCTGGTCAGACAATCTCGCTCGACGTCGAAGCGCCCTGGCTTGCGCGTGTTCAGGCCATCAAGGAGGCCGCCTCGCACAACGCGGAGGCGGAGCGCAAGCTGTCCAGGCTCCAGGAGGACCTGAAGGACACGTTGCGCGAGGTCAAGCTGCGCGAGCAGTCTCTGGAGGAGTCGGGCATCAAGATCGAGACGCTCGAGCGCCGCCTGGAGGCGAGCAAGCGTCAGTCGGACCAGATCGCCGAGCTCGAGGAAGACCTGCAGAAGGCGCGCAAGCAGGAGAAGATGTACGAGGAGGCGCTGGAGCAGCTCCAGACCGAGCAGGACCACCTCGAGGCGGAGAACGCTCGCCTCCGGAAGCACGGCGTGCCGGAGAAAGAGGGCGAGAAGGGCGAGACCGTCAAGGCAGTCGAGGCGCGCGGCATGATCGAGCAGATCGAGGCGCTCCGCGGCGCGATCCGCTTCCTGCGCAACGAGAATAGCCTGCTCAAGTCCAAGGACTTATTCGAGGACGTGCGCATGCTCACACCGTTGCGCAGCCTGCCGGACGTGCCTGCCGTTCCCGATCTCGTCGACGACGCGGGCAGCGACGTCGAGTCCGAGGGCCCCATCACGCCCAAGCCCCGGACACCGAAGACGCCCAAGTCACCCCTCACCAAGGTCAACACGCGCCAGGCGCTCGACACCGAGACAAAGCTCCTGTACCGCGAGCTCGCCAGGTTCTCTGCTGCGCCGCGCATCGTCGACCTCTCCGGCTTCGACGGCAAGGGCCCCGCGTGGCGCAGCCGGAAGAACAGCCCGGAGGCGCAAGCATGGCGGTGGACGATGGAGCGGGTGGGGCTGGAGAACAAGGTCGAGGACCTTGCGGGGCGCGTCAAGGCGCTGCGGCGGTATTGACCCCCTCTCCCCTTGATCTCCCCTGATTACTGCACGATATGACGACACGACCACTTGTACCAACACTTTCACGTAACTTGTAGATGCATGCAGATCATCGCTTCTTGTACACGCACGCCTCGAGAATGCCCTCGCCCTTCCGGATGCGCTCGTCCCAGCCCGGCTCGCCGCGTGCCGGGCCCTGCGGAACGGCCGCAGCCTTCGTGAACCGGAACAGCATGAAGTGCGTGCTGGGCTCCTCGCGCGACTCGCACCGGAGACCGAACGACTCGACAGCCGTCACGAAGGCGCCGACGTTTGTGAAGCGCGACGTCACCTCGGCGATGTGCAGTGTGCCGCTGCTTGTCAGTTGTCTCCTTCTCCGCAACAACTCACCCCTGCTTCAGAATCCTGGCAGCCTCATAAATCCCCCCGAGCCAGTTCGTGCCCATCAACGACAGGCAGCACACAACGGCATCAACGACCTCGGCGGCTTCGGGGTCGCGCTTGCCGCCCTTCCTGCCCTTCTTCTTCGGCGCGTCGTCCTCGTCCACGGTCGCCGAAAGTCCGCCCTTACGACCAGGCAGCGGAACATGCGTCAGGAAGTCGGCAGACGTGACCCACTCGCCGTCACCGACTAGGTCGTACGAGAGCACAACCTTGCCCTTGGGCACGAGCTCCTTTGCCAATCCAGCGTCGCCGCATCCCAGGTCCGCGATTACGGATCGCTGAGGCAGGGGGTTCAGGAGCTCGATGATGTGGGGGAGAGGTGGGGAGGGCCACGCCGCCGTCAGGACGCGGTGCGCGTTGTGGTACTGAGGTCAGCTCCAAGGCGTTCGCCAGTCAAGCTGCTGGTGACACAGCGTTGCGGCTCGCTACCGCTCGCTTGTACTCACGTCCTCGAAGATCTTCGGCTCCTTCTTCATCATCTCGACCGCCTGCGTCGAGGGCGTAGTGTAGAGCTGCTCGTTGATCCACCGGAAGCGCGCTCCCTCGAGCTTGTTCGCCATCTGCTGCTGCATCTTGGTCAAGCCTTCCGTGGCCTTGGCCTTAGGCTGGACCTTCTGGACGGGCTTGTGCTCCTCCTGCTTGCTCTTCTTGTTCTTCTTCCCCTTCGGCGCCTCGGCGAGTTTCGGTGCCGGCTCGCCCTCCTCCGCCTCGGCGGTCAGGGCGGCGAGCGAGTTGCGCTTCTTCTTCTGCTTCTTGCCCGCGGGCGGCTCGTCGTGGCTCGCGTTCGAGCCCCGGCGCTTCTTCTTCGGCATGTGGCCTAGCGGCTCGGCACCGGCCTTCTCGGCGATCTCGCCGCGCTCGACCTGCTCCATGAGCTTCTGGACGTTGACGGCCGTCGCGCGCAGCTTGTCGTCGCTCAGGGAGGCCTTGCCCTTCTTCTTCTTGCCGGCTCCGGAGGTGCCGAAGCTCATCGGCTTTGAGGACCCGGCTCCCGGAGTGTCGAACGCGGAGTGGAAGAGCGACATGGTCGTGCTGCAGGTGCTTGGAGTGATGCAGACGCTGAGTCGCACGAATCTAGCCCAGATCGCCAGATGAAGGTGGGAGGGTCACGAAATCTTGAAGTCATATGTGGAGCCCCATGTGCCACATGCCCTTTTCACCGCGGACCTATTTCAAGCTCTCGCCACCCAGCGATCTTGAACTCGATCGAGCACTGACTGACTGTTGATGTTGCGATCAGGAGCCATCGCCATCGGCATCTAGACAGGATGGGTGAGTGCTAACGCGTCCTTGACCCAAGCTGACAGAACAGACTACCAAGTGTGTATTAGACATCCGAACCCGCTTCATCAAGTTTTGAGAGTAGCTGACTTAAGAATCGTGCAGGCGCGAACAAGAGCGGCGCCGGAGTCGGTAAGCTGACGTTCACGTAGCGAAGCTGACATCCAGCCGGCGCGTCCGAGTCTGCGGTCGACCGCCGTGAGCGTCTCCGCAAGCTCGCGATGGAAACGATCGACCTCGCAAAGGACCCGTATATCCTCCGGTAAGCTTCGCTGTGTGCTTTCCAAGCTGACATCAGAACACACCTGGGCACGCTCGAGTGCCGTCTCTGCCTGACGCTGCACAAGGACGAGGGCTCGTACCTCGCGCACACGCAGGGACGGAAGCACCAGACGAACCTGGCGCGCCGCGCCGCGCGCGATCAGCACGAGGCTGTCCTCGCCGCGCCGGCGAAGCAGATCACGAACGAGGTCAAGAAGAAGGTCTTCGTCAAGATTGGACGGCCTGGTACGTCCTCTTCTGTGTTTAGATGTTCTCGACTAACACGCATCAGGCTACAAGATCGTCAAGATCCGGGAACCTGTCAGCCAGCGCCTCGGTCTGCTCTTTACCGTCTCGCTCCCCGAGATTAAGCCTGGGATCCGGCCAAGGCGCCGGTTCATGAGCGCGTTCGAGCAGAAGCGCGAGGTGCCGAACCGCGCCGTACAGTACCTTGTCGTGAGTCGCTGTGGGCTCTGCGCTTGGAAGCTGACATCAGATCGCCGCCGAGCCGTACGAGACGATCGCGTTCGCGATCCCGGCCAAGGACATGGTCGACGAGGAGGAGGACCCGGACAGCGTGTGGGAGCACTGGGACGCCGACGACAAGGTCTACTCGTGCCAGCTGCTGTTCAAGTAGTCCCAAAACGCCCAGCCAGAAAGTGGGCACCTGTAAGCGATTAGAAGGTAGAAACGCCCCGACCGGCTGTGTCAGTCGGATGCATGTACTTTTAGTATTTCTTCAGAACTGATTACATTCACAGGGCTCTAGCACTCGTTATACACAGGGCTTCTTATCGTCACGTCGCTACTTCAGGTGGGCAATGGTCGCTTATGCTACAGAGTTAAGACCTCGGTCTGGGATCAGCGGCCACGCAGACCGCACTTGTACCACTTCCTGGGGCGGGGGCGCTCGTCCTCGCTCTCGCGGTTCTGGGCCTCGGACACAATCTCGACGAAGGCAGTCTCGGTCGACGCCTCGGACAGACTCATGTTGCGAGTCGCGACGCCGCGGGCCTGGACGCGCTCAAGCGTGCCGAGGAGCGCGAGCACGCTGGGACTCGGCACCGAAATGCGGGTAGTCGTGCCGGGGGAGGGGTAGGCGTCGGCGAACCCGTGGTGCTGGAGGTAGTGCAGGCAGCGATCGACGTCGCGCGCGGGCAGCTGCACCTCGTAGTGCGGGAACTGCTCCTTGAGCTGCCTTGGCGTGCCGACGGAGAGCAGCTGAGTCGCAATGATACCGATGCGCGTCGCGAGGGCGTCGACCTCCTCCATCGAGTGCGTCGTCATGACGACTGCGCGATCGCGAGTGAGGGCAGCGAGGACCTCCCAAGCCTCGCGCTGCGAGAAGGCGTCGACGCCGCTCGAGAACTCGTCAATGAGTACGACCTGCCTGTCCCCGATCAGCGCCATAGCGAGCAGGAGCTTGCGCTGGTTTCCGCCGCTTAGTGTGGACGCGAGCGCGTCACGCTTGGGCGTGAGTCCAGTAACGCGGAGCAACAGCTCGATGTCCCGCGGCACCGCGTGGCGAGGAACGCCCTTGAGGCGGGCGTAAAGCCAGAGGTGCTGGCAGACAGTGAGGCAGGGGTCGATGGCGTTGACCTGGGGACAGACACCGAGGGCTGCGCGGGCGCGGTTTCTTGATCCGCGAATTGAGCGGCCGTCGACGCGCACGTCTCCGCGGTCCGGAGCTTCAAGGCCACGGATGAGCGCCAGCGTCGTCGTCTTGCCCGCCCCGTTCGGGCCGATCAGGGCGAACAGCTCGCCTGCCTCGACTCCAAAGCTCACGTCGCGGACCGCCACGAGCTGTGCCTTGGCGCCGTTCTTCTTCCCGTGCCGTCCCTTGTGGAAGACCTTGGTCAGATCCTTGACGACAAGCGTGTCGTTGCACCCGTGGTGGGTCCGCGAGGCCTCGGCGGCCACATCGGGCGTCATGCGCGCCGGCGCGATGCCCTTGACCGGCTTGGTGCGGGAGCGGTGCCAGAGCCACGGGCGGCCGGAGTCGATCCACACCAGCAGCAGGAAGGCGATAACGCCCTGCGCGGACATGTAAACAAGCGGGGCGCCGTACAGCTCCATGTCGCCGTATCCGACGTTGCTGCGGTGGCCGCGGCCATCACAAAGCAGACCGAAGAGGTTGAGGCTTACGACGACGGCGCGCACGACGCTGGCGTGCGGCGCAATCCACGCCGACCCGAGGTTCGCGATGTGCAGGTGCTCGTTTGCCTTGTCGCTCTTGTCGGTCCCGAGGATGACGGAGTAGATGCTGAACACGATTAGGAACACGACCATGTTGAACGTGACGTAGACTGCGAAGGCGGCTACGGGCGTGCGCGCACGCAAAGTGATGAGGTAGCCCCACAGCGTCGCGCTGACGCCGTAGAAGACCATGCAGAGCCAGAAGAGGCCCATGGCGTGGAACTGGTCCGTCGCGGCCGCGCACACGATGGCGATGAAGGACGAGACGAGCAGGATCCCCGGCACTTCGGACAGGACGTGCCCCGCCCACAAGGCGGAGGGGCGCGCACCGTTCGAGTACTGGTTCTCGCGCACCAGGTGTGCCTTCTCGGAGGCAGGGTACAGCATCGCAAATGCCGGCCAGACCGCCATCGCAACAGAGAAGAAGACCATGTAGATCATGCCCTTCCCGAGGTGGCTGAAGTTCGGCGAGGGCAGGTACTGGAAGTTGACGTTGATGCGGAACGCGCCTGCCTCGCCTGAGCCGGACGCCGCAGGTGACGCGCGCTGGAGAGCGCTGTTGGAGTACATGTTGAGCAGCGAGAGGCCCTTGAACGCGCCGTCCTCCGTCTTGCCCTCGAACGCTATGATCTGCTGCTGATCGCTGTTCATGCCTCCGTAGGTCTGCTGCCTGCGCTGCGTCTTCCAGGTATCCATCCACTGCGCGTCGTCGACCTTGGTGCCATTGAACGTGTCCGCCCAAGCAGTGAGGGGAGCGTCGACGTGCATCACCGGCGGGGTCCAGTTGCCGTGCAGCTGGGGGTACGAGAGCGGGAGGAACAGCTCCGTGTTCACGATCAGGTCGCACGAGGCATTGCGGCCTTTGAGGAAGAAGAGCGGGATCTTGCCCGCCAGCATGACGGCGATAACGGCGCAGAGGGGCACGAACCATGCGCGCCGCAGGACAAGCCAGCGCTTCCACACGAACGTCCCGACCATGACGAAGCCATCGACGTACCACCGATGGCTGCCTGGTGTGAGTCGAAGCCGGCCGTCGTCCTTCAGCTCAGGGAGGGCGGATTCGTCCGCCTCCGAAGCACCGGTCAGAGTGGGCGCGGCGACCTCCCAAGGCTTCTCAGAGTAGATCTCGGACAGGCTCGCGAAGCCCTCGTACTTGGCCGGCGTGCCAGGCGTTCCCGGAGTCCTGGATGGCGCATTGAGGTCAAGGAACACCTCCTCGAGCGTAGTGCTGTTGACAGTGTACTTGACGCCCCTGTGCTCGAGGCACCGCACAATCTTGCCCACATCAGCGACGTCGGGGGAGTTGGTGTGGAACACTCTGGCGTTCTTCGTGACCCTCTCGCTCAGCGTCGGAACGAGCGCACGCAGCTCGTCTCCAACGTCATACTGGGCAGAAACGAGGATGGTGTACCCGTGCCCGAAGGCGCGCTTCAATTCCGTCGGCCCGCCCGCCGCCAACAAGCGCCCAGGAGCCTCGAGGATCGCGATGCTGTCGCCGAGATAATCGGCCTCGTCGAGATAGTGCGTGCTCAGGATCATGGTGGCGGAGCCGCGGTGGTTGGCGACGACGTTCCAGATCGCGCGGCGTGAGAGCGGGTCCAGGCCGCTGCTGACCTCATCGAGGAGAATCAAGTCGCTGCCACCGGCGAGAGCGCACGCGAGCTGGAGCTTGCGTTTCTGGCCTCCGGAAAGATTGCGCGCGAACGTGCGCATCTTGGACCCAAGGTCGCAGCGCCGGAGCAGCGCCTCGTCCCCCTCCGGGTCGGACTTACGCCCGCCGCCCTTGATCGCGCGCCAGAGACGGACGTGATCGAGCGGCGTGAGCTCGTCCCAGAGCACGTTCTTCTGCCCCGCGATGCCCAGGCGCAAGTCGGGAGCATACCCGACCGTGCCGGAGTCGACATCAATCAATCCTGCGATGGCACTGAGGGTCGTGGACTTGGCACTCCCGTTCCGGCCCAGGAGGCAGAAGACGTCGCCCTTCTGCACGTCGAAGGAGAGGTCGTTGATCGCCGTCGTCTCGCGCATCTTGCCGAAGAGCAAGTGCGAGCGGGAGCGGTACGTCTTCCTGATGTGGTCGACGCGCACCGCCACTCCGGACGGGAGGGGCTCCTGGCGCCGGGTGTGGAACAGGCCGCGATGAGCCGGACCGAGACCGAAGAGCGCCCGTTCGAGCCACACGCTGAGTGCAGGATAGATGAACACGGTGAGCAGGGCGCATACGAAGAGCGCGATGATCGGCGCGTCGCCGTCGGGGCTGCGCGCCGTCACGCTCGTGTTGAGGTGGTGGATCTCGAAGCTGGCCGCGGCGCGCATGAGGATGACGAAGAACGAGGGCGGGAGGAAGAGGACGGCGGCGATCTGCCCACCGACATTACTGCCGACGAGCCGGCCAAAGACAGCACACAGGAGGCAGAGCAGCATGCTCGTAATAGCGGCGAGGGTCGGCATTTTCTCGAACGGGACTGCGACAAGAAAGCTCCAGCTGGCGGTGCTAAGGCCCGCAAAGATGCAGCCCAGGATCATGATGCCCATGTTCGTGTGCTTGTAGACGAGCAGGCCGAGGATGACGCCGTACAGAATCCAGCTCGCCATGAAGACGAGGCTCATGCAGGCGTGCCAGCTGAGCACACGCGCGAGGGTACTACAGCCCATGACGTCGAGGTGCTCGGACAAACCAATGGCACGCTCAGTCGTCATGCGCCCGGGGAGCTGGTACGCGACGAAGAGGAATTGGACGATGAGCACGATGGCGACGACATCGCGGGTAGCTTTCAGGAAGTCGATGCGGATCTTGTCCTTGTAGTCGTCCATCGAGAGGTTGGTGTATTCCCACACCTGCGGCGGGGAGGGCTTGGAGCCAGTCACGTCCGCCACAAAGGTGCTCTCGAGCGCCCACTGCAGGGGCATCAGGCGTTCCTGCTGCACGTCGTTCTCGGGTTTGTCGACGTCAATCAGACTCAGGCCATTGTCCGTCTTGATCGTGTAGTTCAGTGTCTGGGCCGAGGCGTCGAGCGAGTGGAACACGACCGCCGCGAAACAGGACGACACCTGCGACATGCCCTCGGGACACTCGGGGCCGATGTCTGCCACGGTCGCGACTTGCTTGATCTTTGCGGAGCTCGAGACGCCGGCATCTTGCAACGCGCGGGTGAGGAGGGAGGCCCCGGCACCAGAGGTCTCGTCGACGTAGACGAGTGTGTTGTCCTTCAGGTCGCTGGGGAGGGAGCGGAGAGCAAACACGTGCCCGTCACCATAGACCGAGCCGTCGTACCAGTTCTCCTTGGATTGGGCAACATAAATAGACCAGAGAATAGGCAGGATGAGGCAGGTGAAGTAGGTCGTCCATGAGCGGCGGATGAACACGAGCCTGATGCGTTAGTTGACGGGGCGGCTGGTGGAAAATATTTACGTGTTCTTGCGGCTCAGCGCCACAACCTGGGTAAAAAGACGCATGCCGGTGGGCAGCTGGGAGTGTGCTTTGCGTTGAGAGAGTTTCTATACGTCGTCGTGAGAAGGGATGTCAGGAGGTTGCGATACGATGAGGAGGGGTTCGAGGCTGATCTCGGGGCTCTGGCGCAGCTTCTTCATCGTCGGAGTCCTTTATACTCCAGCTCTATCAGCCACAGTCAACGCCAGCTCTATGTTAGTGTGCTTCAAGTCCGAAGGTCACGCATTGTGCAGCGAGGCGGTGATCTTGGTGAAGATCCCGGTCCGAGCCGTGTCTGTGGCACTGCTCATGAGGCCAAGGCTTGGGTGTCGTCTTGCGAGCCGATGCGAAGATGCACCGCCTGTCCGAGGTGTGTGTGGCTGCATGCTCCAGTAGAGTGTGGGTAGAGCCAGGGCATGTGAGGAGCACGCTGCGTGAGTGTGTTTCAGCCAGACCGTCGCGACCGAGAGCCACAAGTCGGATCAGCGAAGGGTTAGCAATTGGCGGACCGTCGTGAGTCCCTCGTGAGACCCTTGCTCCCCGCCGTTCGGGGCGTCCGGGTGCGCCGATAGTCGAGGGACAGCCATTCACTCCCTTTGAGTCAGCCATGGCCAGACCCGGGACGTCTGTTGGTAGCGAGGTAGCGAGGGAGCGAAGGAGCGAAGGATCGATGGCACCGCCATGCTCCGGGTCCGAGGAATGTCAGTGAGGAGCTACGGTCGACGCGTCATTTCGTGGGCAAGTCGCTGTCGCGTCGTTCCTCGGTCCCTTGTTTCGCCCTTTCTCTGTCACCTCCCGTCTACTCTACGCTCCGCTGGAATCGGTGCCAAGACGCAAACATGCAAGGCAGTGTATGTATCTGTGTGATGAGCAGAGATGAGGCTGAACGTGCAGTTGAATGCGTGAGTGTGTGTGTGGATGGGAGCCAGGAATTGGCCGGTATGCCGGGAAAAGTGACCGAGTTGCCGGATACAGTGAGCATGCTGAGCCGGTGTCTTCGGGCCGCCAGACGCGGCGACATGGACACTCTCCGCGGCATGGCATCCGCGATCCATGAGCAGTCACCGCAGCCACCGCAGCCATCGCAGCCTTCGTGGGTCGACGCCGTACGCCGTGGGATTCTCTTCTCGGCGCATGATCACCCCTACAGTACTCACTACCCAACCCACCCACTAGTACGCTCGTTTATCAATAATGTCGAACCTGTCTCTCGGCTTCGACACCCTCCTCAAACCGACAGCCCTCAGCGTCGGCATCGCCCTAGTCTCCTTCGGCATCTACCTCCTCTCGACCTCTCCTCAACCCGCCAAACCCAACATGCCCCTCAACACGACCGAGCACACCGCGCCCCTCGAGCTGGTCACGGAGGGCGGCCAGCTCAACCGTTCCGCGGCCGGATGGGCGCGTCACCCCGTCGTGACCACCGAGCTCCTCCCGAACGGCGCATGGTGGGGCTACCGCACCAAGCAGTGGGAGTACTGGGGCGTCATCTCCCCTTCCCTCGTCCTGGGCCTAACCCTCGCCGACCTCGACTACGGCACCGTGATCCAACTCTACCTCCACGACCGGGAGTCGCACAAGTCGTACACGTGGGAGATGCCCGGCATTCCCGCGAACCGCGACCTGGTGCACCTCCCCAAGACGCTGCCGCCGTTCACGTGCCAGGGCCAGACGGGGCAGTTCAAGATCATGTTCGCCGACGCCGAGGAGGGCGAGAAGAAGATGACCACGCTCGCTGCGAAGGCTCCCGCGTCGGGAAGCACGCCGGCGGTCGAGATCCACCTCGAGGTCAACACGGAGGGGGAGAGCTTTGGCGTCGTCGTGCCCTGGTCCGACAACCGGTTCCAGTACACCGTCAAGGCGCCCGCTCTCCCCACGGCCGGAACAGTCAAGCTCGGTTCCAAGACGTATCAGGTCAACGACGGCTGGGCGACGCTGGACCGCGGAAGGGACCGGTGGCCGTACATGATGGCGTGGAACTGGGGTGTCGCGATCGGGCGCAACTCGTCCGGCCAACGCGTCGGTCTCACGATGGGCGGCCGATGGACGGATGGCACGGGCACGACTGAGAATGCGCTCCTGGTCGACGGAGTCGTGCAGGGCCAAGGACCGCTGGAGGACGTCAAGTGGATCTACGACTTGAAGGCGCCAGAGAAGCCGTGGAAGATTAAGGGGCCGTGGATCGACGCCGAGATCACGCCGTGGCATGTGCGCGTGGCCGGGGCACAGAAGGTCGTCATGAGCAGCTTCACGACGCAGGTGTTCGGACAGTGGAAGGGCACGGCTACCGTTGGCGGGAAGACGGTCAGTCTGGATGGACTGACTGGTTGGGCCGAGGACGCGGCGAACCGGTGGTAGTCGCCTGCCTCTGTAGTAAATCAGTCAGTCGTTATGCAGCTGTGTACTTTGGCTCGATGCATCTCGATGCGTCTCTCTGATATGTCACTTGAGATGCATGGATCATAGATTACCCCTCAATCTCCTCCACAGTGTCAACGAACACCTTGCCCTCGAACAGTTTCCTCGCCGTCCTAAAGACACTGGCGGTGGGCACCTCCCATCCGTCCCCCGTCTGCTCGACCCGCGCATCGACCGCAATAGTCCCACTAGCATGCCCAATGACGATCCCGTCGTTCCCCTTCCTGGCCAGCTTCTCCACAAGCGTACCAGGCACCTGCGCTGCGGCGGCGGTACACAGCGCGGCGGTAATGGGCAGCGCGCGGTGCGGGTCACCAGCACTGATGCAGCGACAGACAATATCAATGTCGTCGGCGCCGAGCGCAGCTCGGCTGAGGACTTTGTGTTCCTTCGAGGGACTGATAGCCACGACCTTGGGCACTGACCGCTTGCGGTCCGCCTCTTCAAGGGTTTCCGTCAGGCCCATAGCCACGCTGGCCGCGTTCCTCAGTGCGTTCAGCTTAGCGAGCACGTCGCCCTGTATTTCCGTCGGGGTCTCGGTACCGCTCATCCCAACGTCTTCAGCGAGCACGAAGGCGCAGGGGTTCCCGCAGTCGACCAGACTGGCCGAGACGACGCCGTGATCCCCGAGATCCAACGTGTCGACGGTGTGTCCCGTGGGCAACAACTTGCCGGTACGCGAGCCCTGCGGGTTCAGGAACTCGAGCGCGATGCGCGCGTGTGTCCCGCTGACGCCGTCGATGGCGTATCCCCCCGAGAGGAGGGGCTGCGTCCCCTCGGCGGGGAAGAGGGCGTGGATCAGCTTGCTCGTGTTCGTGTTGAAGATCCGGACGAGGTTGCCGTTGTCCGTTGGATTCGGTTGAACCAGGCCAGTCTCGAGGGCGAAGGGTCCGACCGCCTGGCCGTCAGCTTGACACTCCTCGCCCAACGCCCCATCCGGCGAGCGGGTGGCAGAGATGACTTACGGCAAGCATGTTCCCGCAGTTCCCCGCGTAGTCGACGACCGGGTCGTCGACGCGCACCTGGCAGAAGGTGTAGTCGACGTCGGCGCCGGGCCGCGCTGACTTGCCGACTACGACGACTTTCGAGACACTGCTGTAGCCGCCGCCCATGCCGTCCAGCTGCCGCCCGTTTGGATCGGGACTCCCCATCGCCGACAGGAAGAGCGCGTCCCTCTCCTCTTTGGCTGCGGGGAGGTCTGCGTCGTTGAACATCAGGGCCTTGGAGGTGCCGCCGCGATAGAAGGAGGCGGGGACGCCGTAACTCCCGTTCCTGGAGTAGGACCTCATCTGTGTCGGGAAAGCGTCCGAGAGGCGGGGGAGGGATGAGGTTGAGGCAGGGCAGAGGGCGGAGAGGCAAGTGGGAGAGGCAAGCACGCGCCGCGCGTGCCGCAGGATCATGGTCGTGGACAATGGAGAGATGGTGGATGGTGGAGTAGAGTTCGGCCAAACGGCCTCGTGACGGGTCAGCCACCGCACTCGCCCGTTATCTTATCCGTTGTCCGTAGATAACGCCGCCCGCGAGCGTGCGAAGCGTCATCAACCGTACTCTCCCCGACGTCCACTAGCCCCTCGCGAGAGACGACTAATACACGAGGATACATGATCAGGGCACTGGTCTACGCTACAACGGTCAGGCATGTATAACTGGCGCTGGAAGACGCCTCACGCGGGCATCTCAGCCATGGGCAACTCGACCAGGCACGCCTCCTTCCACCTCGCGGCCCAGTCGGGACACGCCGCGAGCAGCGTGAGGGCGAGGAAGAGGGATATAATTGTGACCAGAGCAACGTCGAGGCCCTGGCTCGCGATGATACGATATCTCGACGCTCTAAACCCCCTCACACCGCTTTCTCAGCCTCGTCGTTCACGAGCGAGTACGCCTCCTGCCATCCTTCCGGGAAGACGGACGCGAGGACAGTAAGGGAGAGAAAGAGACCGCCCGGGCTCGCAGGCAGGAGTAGGGGAGTGGGCGAGGAGGCGGAACGAACCACGGGGCTTATGAAGATCGTTGCGGTCGGCGAGGCGGACCGGTATGCAAGGAAGAAATCGTGCCCGTTCGTGACGACAATGAACGTGTGACTGTCGGGATGACTTGCGAACTCGGACTTCAGCTGAAGGAAAGGTTGTAAGCTCAGGTTCAGCATAGTGACCATCCAAAAGCTAACCTGATCTAGAAGGCGGCAGACGTTTCCTCTGCGGCTACGTGGGAGTCCTTCTTTACCCTTGATCTCCGTTGTTCCGTCCTCCCGTGTGACAATCAGGCAGTCGTTAAGACCCTTGTACAGGTGTGCAAGCTGCCTCTCGGGGAAGGAGACTGGCGTCTTAACTTCCACCAGGACTGTACTAGTCGGCGTGGAGGAGGTCAGCTCAAAGTCGGATTGGCTTTTGCCTATTGTCGTCGACTCGTGCCAAACGACGGGTCGCGGAGAGAGCAGCGAGATGCCAAGTTGACAGGCAGCATCAGGCGACGAAGCAGGAAACCGCCGACACCGACCTCCTTATGGATTGCCGGATAGAGCCCGTCGACCCGTTGGTTTCCCAGCATGAGCATCTGGAGTTCTTTCAATGCCAATGGCAAATGAGGATGATCGGGGTGAATCAGCTCCGCTCGGACAGCAGCGGTGTGGACCTTGGCGAGCAACGTCGGATCGTAGCGAATAGGATTCGCGGTCTTCACGAGTTTGTTCGCCTGGGCTTGCGAGATAATGGTGAGGGTCCGTAAAGCACTAACGGGATACCTGGGCCAGTTTATAAGAGCTGCCAGGCTCTGTAGGTGGGCGGGGGCCGCCACGGATGCCGGGTGTGCGGTGGCGAGTGGAAAGGGCTGGCGGAGCAACGATTGAAGAGCCTTGGGTCGCATGTTGGTGGTTGATGGATCGGCAGTGGATGGGAGATGTATCGAAGGCCAAACACACCTATTAGGTCGCGACATGGCGATATGCCATTGACGCTAACCCGATGGTGGCATAACGCGAACCATTGCTTATCACAGAACCGAACAAAACGGTGTATGAGTTCATTGATCTCCTCGACGAAGCGCAAACCTCCGTGGTGTAGTACAGAACTGATACATGTCAATGTTACAATCCAGATATCATCCTCTACACTGCCGCTTGCTTCCGCACGCTCACGTCGCCACACTCACGACCACAGCTACCCTATGTTCACACTCTACTGGTGCTGAAAGAGACCGAGGGGCAGCTGCGGATTCACCCCGTTGCCCTGCATGCCCTGCTGCCCCTGTGCGAAGAGGCCGAGCGCCGAGTTCTGCTGGTTCTGCCCTTGCTGCCCCTGCTGGAACTGCTGCTGCAGTCCTGCGAACTGCCCCAATTGCAGACCCTGCTGTTGGCCGTCGTTGTTCGGGAGCATGTTGAACGGCATGTTGCCCAGCTGCAGCCCCGTGTTGCCCGCGTTCAGGTTGCCCAGGTTCAGGCCCGTGTTGTTGCCCAGGTTTCCGAGGTTGCCGAGGTTCAAGCCTCCGGCGCTGCCTGCGTTGCCTGCGTTGCCCAGGTTGAGGTTCGGCGTAGGACCATTGATGCCGACATTCTGGCCCTGCTGGAGCTTGTTCGCGACGGCCGCCTGCGCCTGCTGCGCCTGCTGCTGCGCGGCGGCCTTGCCCCGCTCCCTCGCGCTGTTGATGAAGGCGGCCAGCTGTTCCTTCGGGATCGAGGCCGGGTCGAACGAGTCGCTCACGTTCAGGCCTGCGTCGCGCATGATCTTGATGATGCCTGCGCGCTGCTGCGGCGTGAACTGCAGCGTCGGCCGCGGCAGGTTCTGCATGTTCTGCGCGCCTTGTCCCTGCGCCTGGGCCTGGGCCTGCGCCTGTAGCTGGCGCAGCTGCAGCTGCTGGATCGTGTTCACGTTCGGCTGGTTCGCGAACTGCTGCAGCGCGTTGTTGCCCAGGTTGCCCAGCGCGGGGTTCGGGACGCGCGGCGTCGTCTGCTGCTGCGGCGTCGTTTGCTGGGGCTGCGGGGTCGTGCCCAGGTTTTGAGGAGTTCGCGCCTGGTTCTGCGGCGTGTTCTGCTGCTGTTGCTGCAGCTGGGCCGCCTGCATCTGCGCCTGCTGCAGGAACTGCGGGCTGATCGAGAACTGCCCCGGCGGTCCGTTGATCGGGATCTGTCCCGGACGGCCGTTCACGGCCGCCTGCGCCGCCTGCTGTTGCGGGTTCTGCTGATTCTGCTGGTTCGCCTGCTGGTTCGCCATCGGGTTCAGCATGTTGTTGCCGGGCAAGAAGGGGACCTTGAGGCACACGACGCCGAGGAGGCGGTAGATCTTCTCTCCGGCGGGGTTCGTCTGCTGCTGCGACCCGTTGGACGAGATGAGGAGGATGCCACACCCCGGCGCGCCGAAGCGGATGAACGCGCAGAGGTTCTTCGCGCCCAGCATCATCGTCAGATATTGGATCTTGCCGCGTGCCTGCGCGTCCGCCGCCTGGTTCACCGTGAACAGCACGCAGGGCGCCTGGTGCGCCTTGACGTACTGCTGCAGCTCGGCCATGTTCATTCCCGACATGCCCGACATCTCCAGCGTAGACGGCCATGTGTTGACGTGCAGGTCGTTCGGGTTGACCTGCGGCGAGAGCAGCGTGCAGTCGACCGGAATTACCCCTGTTCCCGTCAGCTGGTTCAACCCATCGCGTAGCTTACATTTCTGAGGCTTGTTGTCCGAGCCCTTCATGGTCCAGCTGATCGATCCCTGCCACACCCGGTTCGGTCGCGGCGGCACGGCGGTGCCTGGTGCGGTGGGGTTGTTCGTCAGGTTGCCTGCGGTGTTGCCGGCGTTCTGCTGCGATGCCAAGTTTTGCAGAGCGAGCATCTGCTGCTGTTGCTGGAGCAGTTGCTGTTGCTGCTGCTGCGGTGTCGGCTTGTTGTCGCCCGGTGGCCGGACGCCGGGCATCTGCGGTTGCTGCTGGTTCTGCTGCTGCTGTTGCTGTTGTTGCGGCTGCTGGGGCTGCTGAGGCTGCTGCTGTTGCGGTTGCTGTGGCTGCTGAGCGTTCGTCTGGGCGGCGTTGTTCTGGTTGTTGCCGGCCTGCGCGTTCTGCTGCTGTTGCTGCTGCTGCTGGCGAGCCTGCATGGCGGCGAGGAACTGCTGCTGCTGGAGGGACGGGCTGTTTGACGGGCCTTGGTTGCCGTTCATGTTGTTCAACGCCTGCGTCGCCGCGTTCATGTTGCCGTTGTTCTGGTTCCTCGGCTGGACCAAGCTGCTGAGCTGCTGCATGGCCTTGTGGCGGGTGGCGGGGTCCTCGTGCTTCATGTTCGCGATGAGCTGCGCCATGACGGTGGGGTCCAAACGGCCGTTCTGGATCAGATTCGCGAGCGCCTGCAGGGCGGGTCCACCACCACCACCAGCCTGGGCAGCAGCGACGGCCATCTTGTACGCGAGCGCCTGCTTCTGCGCCTGCTGGTACTTGATCTGCGCCTCCGAAGGTGTCTGAGGTGTCGAAGGATCTTGCGATCCTTGCTTCTGAGGAACGGAAGCGCCGTTTGCACCAACTCCCGCT
Organism: Trichosporon faecale; assembly: GCA_039545375.1. Taxonomy (NCBI): domain Eukaryota; kingdom Fungi; phylum Basidiomycota; class Tremellomycetes; order Trichosporonales; family Trichosporonaceae; genus Trichosporon; species Trichosporon faecale. Next base: position 2,011,222 of record BCLU01000003.1, on the reverse strand, counting down.
GGCGGCGATGTCGGCTTGACGATGGTCATGCCAGTGAGAATGGCGACAGAGTCGGACGGCAACGGAAACCACGGGTCGTTCGGGGGTTCTGTTGAGCTCTGCAGATGTCAGTTCGAGAAAAGCAGATCTGAACTCACAGCTAGGCACATCTTCCGAAGCCTCTCCACGCTCTGGCTGCCGTCCCGTCCTGGTGATGAAACGGTTTGGGATGCTTCCGGCGAGCCCACAATGATCGCCGAGCATGCAATGTCCTTCGCCTTGCACTTGTCACCGATGTTGTCCCAGTTGTAGTCATCGTAGTCGGCGCTCGTGTCCGTCCGAGCCCACGCATGAGGTTGCCGGGCGTCGGACTCGGTAGCCTGGAGAGACGCCTTCTCTGTGAAGACAAGCAGGTGCTGCTGTCGCTCTTCGGCTCCTCCCTGGGCCCGGTACATCATCGAGAGCATCGGTAGAGCAGAGTCGGGGCTCACTTGCCGCAGGGCGTTCGGCGGAGGCACAAAGTTGAGATGCGCCTGGTGATCAAGAAGCTGAGTATGTGTAAGCAGATGATTACGCCATGTGTGTGTGTATGCGCTCCAGACTTCTGAGACTCACCTCGATTCCCCCGACAATGCCGCTCAGGAAGTGGTCGCTTGGACCCGGCTCCGACGAAGTGATGGAGAGACCGGCGCCATCCTCGATGTCCCATACGTCCGACAACAGAGATCCCGGTTTTGGGCGGGCGAGGGCAGCCTGTGGCGTGAATCGGCCGAGGAGAGAGGGTAAGGATGTGATGAAGGATGATGGTCGCCGGAAGTCTTGACGGTAGGCGGGGATCAGCGAATGGAGTGACCGAGGATTGTGGTACGGCGCATCCTGGGCGGTGATGACGAGGCCGATACGAACCTGAAAGGTGTCAGTTTGCGACGAAGGAAGAGTGAACGTACGGCCTGCTCGCCTCCATACTTCTCAGTGAGGCGTTGGACGACTTTAGGGACGGAACCGTTGGAACCGATGAGCTCCGAGAAGCGCTCTCTCGAGAGACCAGAGTCGAAGACGAGGGTGGCGGTGTGGACTATGGGAGGAGCGCCAGTCGAGGACGAAGCCTCTGGCTGGTGGTCCATGTCGGAAGAAAGGGAGTCAAGGAAGGGCGAGTGAAGGGAGAGTTGCTGAGTCGATGGTCAGGGGTGAGTGGGAGGCGGTAGATTGTTGTCGTTCGAGGTCAGGTCGTCAAGAAGGGGTCAGGTGAGGGTGGTGGTGAGGGGACTTTGGGAGGCGGGGAGAAGTCTCGGATGTTGGTAGGCCTTGGAAGGCCCGTTTTTTTATTTCGCCTTGATGTGGTGAAGGAGTAAGGCGGGTTGGAAGATGAGGGGAAGGATGAGGATCGATGGCAAGGCAACAGAGAGTCGGAGTCGAGGGGTGAGGGTAGGAGGATAGGAGCCGGCTAAGGGTTGCAAGGGCGAAGTTGGTTAGGTTGACCCCGCGTCCGCCGCCCCAGCGTCTACCCGCTGAGCTGGGACGAGTCCACCGTAGGAGACCTCCACTACACATACCGTACACCGTACCGCGACAAGGCACCGCACACCGAATACCAGCATCATCACCCCCGCACTCGGACTGCCCCGCTCCTCCGCTCCTCCCCTCGCCGTTACGTCGACACAATTCGCAAACAACACACCTCCTCCCTTCCTCCCAACCTTCGACCCCACCGCGCTCTCAGTGCAAGCTGCGTCAACCAGCTTCCTGACCGTCGCCATCCTCTCTCCCAACGACTGCTCTTCGCCGCCGACCAGGCACTAGTCCGTCATGGGTACGTGACCACTTGACACTTTGTCAACAAATAATCGAGTGCACGGCTGACTCCCCCCAGATCCCTCCATCCTCAGAGGTACGTCGGTAGATAAGGCTTATCCTCGTCACCCAAACGTTCAGTTGCTAACCTGGTCAAGGTCTCAATGACAAAATGTGAGTTGTATTGTTGTTTTCGTAGCGCATCGCTGACTCTCCAGCTACGAGCGAAGAAAGGCCGCAGCCCTCGAGCTGGAGAAGCAGGTCCTGTCTTCAGACGGGACCCGCATCTCCAGCATCATCGACCAGCTGTGCGGCATGTTCGCACCCACTAACGCCATGCACACCCGCAACGGTGGCCTTATCGGTCTCGCCGCGACAGCGATTGCACTGGGACAGGACGTCGCCCCCTTCCTCCCCGTGATCATCCCGCCAGTGCTCGCGTGCTTCCAGGACACCGAAAGTCGTGTGCGCTACCATGCATGCGAGAGTCTTTACAACATGTGAGCTTGCCATGCCGAAGAAGCTGACGACAGTGCAAAGGTCAGCAAGGGGGAGATCCTGGTGTACTTCAACGAGGTGTTCGACGCTCTCAGCAAGGTAGCTTGAAGTCTGTGACGACCAGCTGACACCAGCTTTCCTCCGACTCTGAGATGTCTGTGAAGAACGGCGCAGAGCTGCTCGACCGGCTCATGAAGGACATTGTTGCGGACGCGGCAGCCAACTATGTCTCGGTGTACCACGACGAGGACCCTGAGCGCACGCCACGGGATCGGGACACAAGTCAAGGCAGCCAGGCGATCGAAGGTGCTCCCGCGGGTGGGGACGATGCTGCATCTGCGAAAGACGTGGACCGGCAGTCGAACGCGAGCCCGAGCCGGCACGAGGACCACTCTCGCACTGAGTCGATCCTGAACGAGGATCGGCGGGCGTTCTCGCTTGAGCGCTTCATCCCTCTCCTGACGGAACGCGTCTACGCCATCTCGCCCTACACGCGGATGCACCTGGTGTCGTGGCTGATGGTGCTGAACACGGTGCCGGACCTCGAGCTGGTCGCGTATCTCCCCGAGTTCCTCGACGGCCTGCTTAAGTACCTCGCCGACGGGAACCTGGACGTGCGAGTTGCGACTGAGAATCTGCTCGCCGAGTTCCTCCGCGAGATCAAGATCATCGCGCAGCAGCAGGAGAAGCACGCCGAGATGGAGCGCAACCGCATCCAGGAGAAGAGGAAGGGGGGCGACACGCAGCAGAACGACGCCGAGTCCACCCGCGGTAGTGACGCGGGCGACGACGAGGCCGTCGCATCCGACGACGGGTACAGCGATTCGGAGTGGGACGACGGGTCGTGGGAGCCGAGCCAGGGCGTCATCATCGACTACGGCGCGATCATGGCCATCGTCATCGACCATCTCTTCTACCCCGACAATCTGGTGCAGACGACGGCGATGGATTGGATCCTGACGTTCCTGGACTTCACGCAGACGACCGTTGTCGCGTTCACGCCGAAGATTGTGTCTGCGATCCTGCCGAATTTGGCCTCGACGAACCGGCACATCAAGGCCGCCGCGACCGAGACGAACCGGCAGCTGTTAGCTGTCATCCAGAGCTTGCCGCTGCAGGTGAACCCGCCGGAGAAGCCGCAGACCGTCGGGCAGCCCGGCGGCTCGACATTAACGACAACAACGTCCAACAGCACCGCGCCGGGCACATCACCGCCGAAATCGGGGCCGCTCGATTCGCCGGAAAAGCTTTCGGGGAAGGACACGGACCCGCTCGAGTCCGGGTCGCAGGTTAAGCTCGGGATCAAGTCGCCCGTGCCGATGTCTGAGCCGTCCACGCCGGCTATCAGCGAGCACCCTCTCCCCGGCAGTCAGGGCCAGGGCAAGATCGCGCGCACGCGGCCGCACTCGCCCGTCCCGCCGCCGAAGGCCGGGGAGCCGGTCCAGAACCAGCTCCAACTGCAGCAGGCGCAGGCACAGCAGCAGCAGCAGCAGCTGTCTCCGCCCGAGGACGACGACCCGTTCGACGTGCGCGAGACGGTGAACATGCTCACTTTGCAGTTCCTGTCCGACGCGCCTGAGACGCGTATCGCGGCGCTCGAGTGGCTCCTCATGCTGCACCTGAAGGCGCCGACGAAGATTCTCTCCCGGGACAGCGGCACCTTCCCCGCGCTCCTGAAGACGCTGTCCGACCCCTCAGAGGACGTGGTCAAGCACGACCTGCAGCTGCTCGCGCAGATCTCGTCCTCGAGCGAGGACTCCTACTTCCGGAGCTTCATGGTCAACGTGCTCGAGCTGTTCAGCACGGACCGGCGTCTGCTCGAGACGCGCGGGTCGCTGATCATCAGGCAGCTGTGCCTGCACCTGAACGCGGAGAAGATTTTCCGCACGCTTGCCGAGATCCTGGAGAAGGACGACGACCTCGAGTTCGCGTCCATGATGGTCGTGAAGCTGAACATGATCCTGATCACGTCGCCCGAGCTCTCGGACTTCAGGCGCCGGCTCAAGAACCTCGACTCCAAGGACGGGCAGATGCTCTTCATCAGCCTGTACAAGTCGTGGTGCCACAATGCTGTCGCCGCGTTCGCGCTCTGCCTGCTCGCGCAAGCGTACGAGCATGCGTCGAACGTGCTCCAGATTTTTGCTGAGCTCGAGCTCACGGTGCCCCTGCTAGTCCAGATCGACAAGCTCGTCATGCTCATCGAGTCGCCCGTGTTCACGAATCTGCGCCTCCAGCTCCTGGAGCCAGACAAGTATCCCTACCTCTCGAAATGCCTTTATGGCCTGCTCATGATTCTCCCGCAGAGCAGCGCCTTCACGTCCCTGCGCGCGCGACTCGCCGTGGTGAATTCCTCAGGCTACGTTCCACCGGTCACGCGGCCGGGGTACGCCCAGCCCAGCCGAAAGACAGAGAAGGACAAGATCGGCTGGGACTCTTTGCTCTCGCACTTCCGCGCGGTGCAGCTGCGGCACGAGCGCGCGCGCCGCCAGGTCCAGAACCTCGACCAGGGGGCGAGCATGCACTTCTCGTCCCCCTCGGTGTCTTCTGGGGGCGCAGCCACCGCCAACACCGGGTACGGCGCCACCAACACTGGGTACGGCAGTGGCGGCGTCGGGGTGCGGCCTGGACTACCCAGGCGCAAGACACAGAGCGCGGACAAGCGCGCAGACCCGAGCCTGGGAGGAGTGGTCAATAGAGTGGCGAGCGGACTGAGCCCGCTGAATCCGAAACGGGTCACGAGCGGCGCCGCGGCGGCATTGGTCAGTGCCGGCGGCGCGGTTGCGAGCATGCAGGGGCTCGGGGCTATGCGGCCCATGTCCCCGCCGGCGGGGCCGGGACGGAGGCGGTTCCCGACGAGTGCGCCGAGGCGATGAGCGACGGAGCGACGCCGCAGGCCAAGCGTAGGCTCGCGAAGGCAAAGCCTGAGCCATGCAGGCTGGCGTGGAGGCTGAGCGTTTGCCGGCGCAGGCAGAGTGTAGTTGCCGAGTAGAGTGCGATGTTTCTCTTACTACCTTTCTATATTTCACGACTTTCATTACTTGTATCAGTCATACCCCCGATACCTCTGTTCATAGACCTAATGTCATTCATTGCATCGTAACAGCAAGCGGAGCGAGCGTTGTCTCGCACTCGGAAGCATGGGGCCTGACTTGCAGAAGCAGGCCGTCGCACCGATCCACGTTCGGACAGAAGCAACGGCCACCCCATCGCCACAATGCATGCTACAATCTCTGAGTTCCTTTCGTCTGCGCCCTCGATCTTAGTCATCACTATAAGACCTGATGATGATCTCAACGCTGTCCCTGAGGAGTGGGCAGGATGTGCCGATCCCGGCTATATCCGGTACATCCATGGTGCCGGCGCGTCACCCGGCCCCCGGCCCGGTCCCGGACCGCCCCCGCGTACCGTCCCATCCCTCTCCCCAGTCCACAATATAAGCGTCAGACCCACGACGTCCTCTCCCCCCATCCCCATACACAAACACAATGTCCGGAGACGTTCCCACCTCGTTCAAGCTCAACACGGGCGCCTCGATCCCCGCCGTCGGACTCGGGACGTGGAAGTCGGAGCCCGGCAAGGTCGCTGCTGCGTAAGTACCCCTTGTTTGTTTATTCCCCTTCCCTCCGCTCTCTCCGCTCTCCGCTGTGTCCGAGCTGTCTCCCTTCCGCGCATCCACAATACTGGGAGTATCCCGCAGAGGACCTGTAGTATCATGGCTAGCGGCCCAGCTCGGATCGAAGGTGGCATTATGGCCAGCTTGCCCGGAACCCTAGTTGTTATCTCGGACCCGGCCGATAAACAAGAACAAGTGGCTGACGTGAAGGGTCTCGCACGCTCTCAAGAATGGTTACAGGTCACTTGACTGTGCGCTCGTTTATGGTGAGTCCCATTGCGTTTTGGCAGCGTTGGAGAGCTGCACGAGCTCGGGAGACTGCTAGCTCGCGCTCCGGAGGTGCCGCCGTGATCGCTGCGGGCTCCTGAGGCGCCGCTGTGCCCGCTGGCGCTCTGCAGAGCTACCGCGGCGCCCGCTCGCTCCGCTCGCGACCGCTGACTCCAGGCAACGAAAACGAAGTCGGGCAGGGCATCAAGGACTCTGGCGTTCCGCGCAAGGACATCTTCCTGACCTCCAAGCTGTGGTGCACGTACCACGACCGTGTCGAGGAGTGTCTCGAGAAGACCCTTGCTGCCCTCGGCACCGATTACTTGGACCTGTACCTGGTTCACTGGCCCGTGCGCACGGTCGAGAACGGGACAAACGAGATGTTCCCCGTCAAGCCGGACGGGTCGCGCAACATCGACAGGCAGTGGGACCAGGCCGACACGTGGCGCGCGATGGAGAAGGTCCTCGCGAGTGGCAAGGTCAAGGCCATCGGTGTCTCCAACTTCAGCAAGCTGTACCTGGAGCGCCTGAGCAAGACTTGGAAGACTGTACCGGCTGTGAACCAGGTCGAGCTCCACCCGTACAACCCCCAGCATGGGCTTAAGGCGTACTGCGACGAGAAGGGGATCATCCTCGAGGCGTACTCCCCACTTGGAAGCAATGACAGCCCGCTTCACGAGGACCCCATCGTCAAGGCTGTCGCGGAGAAGCACAACGTCTCGCCTGCCACGGTCCTGATCTCCTACCAGGTTAGTCCACCTTGACCCACCCTCATACCATTCTCCCGCTCCCTAAACCTGTACCCTTCTTCCGCCACACAAACCTGTGCGCTTCTCTCGCCACGCAATCTCGCTAATACCAGGTCAATCGCGGCGTCGTTGTCCTGCCCAAGTCGGTCACCCCCTCCCGCATCGACGACAACGCCAAGGTGATCAAGCTCGACTCGGACGACATGAAGAAGCTCGACGGCCTCGCCGACACGAAGCAGAAGCGCTTCGTGTCCCCTCCCTGGGGCACCGACTTTGGCTACGAGGACTGGTTCGGCCCCGGAAACAAGGATGCGCCGGAGGGCACCGTGTTCGAGAGCAGGGGGGAGAAGTTTGACTGAGCGGCGAGCGGGACGAGCGGAGCGAGTCCTGCGAGACGCGGGGCGTGGGCTGTGGGCTTGTGGGTTGCGAGTGAGCGCGGCTTCACCCCGCAGGTCTCGTGCCAGAGCAGTCTCAAGTGTCACTTTTCGAGTGTCGAAGAAGGTAATAATATAGAAGTATGCATAAGATACAAGCTAGCAGGTGCTAGAAGCGTGGAGCAAGAGCCCAGCTCTCCTCCTCAGCCTCGATCGCCCACTCCCCCTCTCCAATCTCGTCTCTGTACTCCGCCGCGCTCTTAATCAGCACCCTCTGCGCGAGCTCCCAACCCACAACCAGCGCCTCGTCCCGCCGCACTTGTCTATGCGCCCCCGCCCATCCCTCAGCAATAGCCATCCTGAACGCCGTCTCCCTCGCCTCCTCCTCACCCAGTCCAAACACGGCAGCGGGCATATCCTCCAACCCGACAATCCGCATCAGAATCCCCTGCTCCAAACACGCGAGCGCGGGCCCAACAAGCTCCTTGAAGAATCCCGGCACCGGGGTCGTCTTATACACCGTTCCCTCGACTTTCTCTCTAACCGGCGTAAAAATCACCGTGAGCGTCCTAAGCCTAGGGCCGAGGGCGAAGCGTTGCACAGTCATTCGGGGGAGATGCGGATGCCTCGGGTCGTACTGGACCGTGAGGACTTGTTCTTCCGTTCCCCTCAGGCAGTCCTCGACGAGCACGACGGGCGCAAACAGGCCGCCCGAAGCCGACCCAAGTGCGCGGGAGAAGGTCACGCGGCGTCTGGCGCCGATCTCGCTGTAGGGATATTGCCTGGGATCGGACCGGAGGCGGACCGTATGCACTGAGCCCAAGGACGAGAGAAGGGGGAGGAGACCGGAACAGGGAACGCCGCCGACGAGATCGAGGACGCGGCAGCGCGACACAATGGCGCGGGCGTAGGCTTTGTCGTCCTGCAGTCCTCTGCCTATCTTGCGCTTGCGCCCCCGCTGGTCGCTCGGGCACGCTCTCTCGTCGTCGCCCGGCTTGGGTGTGACGGGGCGAGTCGAGGCCGCTGAACTCGGCCTCCGTTGCCGTGGCCTTGGTTCGCCAGAAAGAGCACCGAGTGACGGCCGACACGGCACGCGGATCATGGCACAAGGACTCTCGGCCCGGTCAGGCGGTCCGCACGCTTTGAAAAAGCCCACGCCTACCTCCTTCTCTCCCGCAGACGTGACTGCCAGACTGCCTCTCACTGCTGCTGCCCTAGCACTGCGGCGTCCGAAGACCAGGTGGCGGGCGAGAGCGCCGTCGATCCAGGTCTTGAAGTAGGAGCTCGTGGCTCGGAAGCTGAGTAGGGTTTGGGGATCGGAGTGGCTTAGAATCTCGGCGAGCAGGTGTGGATAGGACAGGTGCGGGATTGTTATCCGAGGCGAGGAGTCGGAGGGGTGGCTGAGGGGGTAGGACTGAGCGTAGGTTGTCAATAGGGAGGGGGAGGGGAGAGGCGATAGGGGAGTGTGGGGAGATGGCGGGGAGAGGCCGAGACGCGGGGAGAAGTCGGCGGGAACGTGCGGTGCAAGGAGCGACATTGCGCTTACGGCCAGCTCGGGGCAAAGATATCAGGTGTCAGAAGTCGACGTCGGAGTGAAGTGGTACGAGCAGAGACGCTGCCCTTGATCCTTCGATCGCCGTCCGGCCGTAGAGATCAGTTGGTGGGGCGATATCCGTGCTAGGGCTTCGCTTTGTGTGGGTTTGACATGCGACGTGATCACTCTTCTGTGTAGTCGTCGAGTTGTAGTGACTGAGAGTACAGTCGCAGAAAGTGCGTCGGAATGTTGCGCAGTGGTGCGTCGTCGCTGGAATGTCGCCAGCACAGTGCGTCGGCCGATCTTCGGGGCCGATAAACCCAGTTCTCGGTTACTTTGTTGTCGTGATGCCCCTGCTCTTCTAAGATCTACCGGTCTAGTGTCTTTGTCTTCTCGTAGCTCAAATCTTGGCCGAGAGCAGTTCTATGTGCGTGTCTAGAGTATAGGTCGAGCGGAGCAGGAAAAAGTTGGGTACAAAGCGCAATCGGCGTCTTATCTCTCCATCAGCACTGAGTCGCTCCCTGGGGTGATGTCATCCACCAATGAGCAGACGTCAGGTCGGGCTTGTGCAAACGATTGCATCCGACCGCGCTCCTCAATTAATGGCTCCCAGCGAACGACGGCCCTGCAATCGAGCTGCATTCGTACTCTGTGCGCTCTGTGAGCATGTGGTGGGACCTGGAGGCGTGCTGGGCCCGTGCCATTGGAAAAGCTAACTGCCAGCCAATTGTCTGCTTGGCAAAAGCTTCTACACACAGCACATGGTAACAAGCGGCGAGTCCAGACTCTTGGTCACATGTACATCTGGCTACTATGGTCTCTCGCATTTGGCCGACTGGAGCGCTGTTGACTGTCGACGTCGAGCTGCACGGCTCCGCGAGGCTGAGGTCAGCAAGCGCCACGTGCCTCCTCTGTGCGCGACGTCAGCCTAATGCCTGCCTCTGCTCCAGCGATACGCTCTACGCAGACGCTGTGCAAGCGCAGCGAGAATCCTCGACGTTCCAGAACTCTGGAATGCGGAGCGACGAGCGAGTCGACATCTCTCCACGAGAGTCTGTTGCTCGGTCGAGTGGCAAACGCAACGACGTCATATCCCAACGCGAAAACATCGGTGCCCCATAGTGCCCCACTATGAACACTGAACGCTTCCGCCGTGCGCCGTGCGCCGTGCGCGCCGCAAGGCACTAGAACTCAACTCCTGTGCGACGCCTGTAAGCCTCCGAACGTAACCGTGCGTGCCCGCCGTTCCCCGACGAGATCCCCTGTCTGCAGAGTGCACGTGCGGGCAAATGTTGACTTTGACACATTCATCGACACCACGATGCCGCTCGCTAAGGAAGACCTCGCAAGGTTCAAGTGAGTCCGGCGCGTTGCACGGGACTGACGACAGGGTGCTGCAGTTCGACTGCTATGGCGTGAGTATCCTTCGAGCTTGAGACAGCGATGGGGCGGGCGGTGGGCGTCAGCCAGAGATCGACATGGGCGCCGTTACCAAGTTATCAAGGGACGCTGCCGATCATCTATGCAGCCAGTGCCGGCGCGCTAGAGGCCCAAAGCCGCAGCAAGCTGACGACCAGACCCTCATCGACTGGGAGACGGGCATGAAGGACGCCCTGAAGCCGCTCAGCGACCAGCCCGGCGCGCCGGACCCGGACACGATCCTGGCCACCGTCGGTAAGCACGCGGCGTACGTCGAGGGCGACCAGCCGCAAATGATGTACCCGGAAGTGTGAGTGGTCTGAGTTATTGGGACTGCGCTGACGTGAAGTCTGCAGTACGCGTATGGCAAGGCGGCGGATGAGCTCGGCCTGAAGTGGACACAGCGTGAGTTACCCCTCTTACACACGTCGGCGAACCAGCTCAGCCATCCGTCCTCATATGTTCGGCCCTCGCGGCGGCTTCGGCGTGAAGCTAACGCCCAGACGACGCCGAGCTCTTCGGCTACTCCTGCCCGCGCTGGCCCGAGTTCCCCGACAGCGCCGACGCGCTGAAAACCTTGCACGAGCTCGGCTTCAAGCTGACCGTGCTGTCGAACGTCGACAACTCCAGTTTCGAGGGCACGCGCCGCCTCCTGGAGCGCGGGTTCAACTTTGACGCGGTCTACACCGCCGCCGACATCGGGAGCTACAAGCCGGCCGCGCAGAACTTCACGTACGCGATGAGCAAGGACTTTGACCAGTGGGGCACCGAGCCGAGGGAGATCCTCATTGTCGCGAACAGCAAGCTGCACGATCTCGAGCCGTAAGTGGGCTTCGGGGGAATGTTGCGCAACCCGGCTCTCGGAGCAGAGCGCGACACGCGGCATCGACTCGAAACCAAAGCTAACTTTGCAGCGGGCGCAAACTCGGCTTCAAGGGCGCCTGGATCGACAGGAAGGACGCGCACATTGGCGTATCGGGACAGGAGGACTTCGAGCCCGACTGGACGTTCAGCTCCATGGCCGACTTTGCCAACACGGTCAAGTCTGTGCTGGGCGGCAAGCCGATCCAGGCGTCGCGGGAGGACAAGGCGAACGCGGTGCTGACCAACGACGAGGAGGCGTGCAAACCGCACTTCCCCCTGGACACGGCGTGCTAGTTGCGTATCAGTGCCGGTTGTAAGAATAAACTAAGAGTAAACGATGTTACGTGAGATTGACTGCATGACGTACACTACACTGCTCTACTATGACTAACCCCGACTGATGACTAGATGATTGAGTGATGACTAAACTACTACTTGTGACAAGAAACTGATAACCCATGACTGAAGCGTCCGATGCGCGTCTAGTAGGTGTAGACGAACTCGTCGTTCTGCTGGTCCGTCAGGTCGAGGAACGCCTGCTGGCCGAGGGGGTTGCCGTTCGAGTCGACCTGGGTCTCGTCCGCCTGGGAGAACTTTGCGTTCAGGGACGAGTTGTGGATCTTGGCCGGCTTGCCGTGGGCGACGCGCTCGGCCTCCTTGCGCTTGTTCATGATGAAGAGGACGCCCCAGAGGCCCGCGGTGAGGCCCATGCTGGCGACGAAGAGGCCAAGCACGCCGCCGAGACCGGGGTGGTAGCGCGGCGCGTCCTTGTTCTGGAACAGGAAGGGGCCGACGATGTTGCCGACGGCGAGGCCAGAGTTGCACAGCGAGATCGTGAGGGACTTCTTGGTGTGGCCGGCAATGTTCGCCGCGACCCACGAGAACATGAGCGGGTTTCCGCCGAAAAGGAAAGCGATCAGGTAGTAGCCCGCGAGCATGGCGCCACGCGCCTTCTCCGGAGTCAGGACGTAGAGGAGGCATGCACCGATCACACACGGGACCATGAACGCGATGAAGACGATGCCCTTGTACCGGAAACGGGTCGCGAGGTAGCAGCCGCCGAGGCAGACCGCAGTCTGAACAAAGCCGAAGGGGATGTTGAGCAGGATGGTCTGGCGCGAGTCGAAGCCGAAGCCCTTGATCAGGAGCGGGCCGAAGGTGTTCGTGACGGCGGCGACGGTGTTGATGGCGAAGATGAGGAGGAAGTAGAACCACACAGGGATGGACAGGAAGGTTTCCTTGACCTGGTCCCAGCGGATGGTCTTGTTCTCAACACCCGTGTTGTTGTCGCGGAGACGCTCGACAGCCATCTTGCGCTCCATCGGGGTCAGGAAGCGCGCCGTGGCGGGGTTGTTGTCCAGACGCCAGTACAGCAGCGGGGCCGTGAGGACGGTGACGAGACCGACGGTCAGGAACAGGATCTGGTAGACGTAGAGCGGGCCGGTGGTGATGAAGCTCAGCGCGAAGGTCAGGAGCGAGCCAAGAATGGACGCGATACCGTTCGTGCCGTACCAGAGCGCGATGCGGAGCGGCTGCTCGTGCCTGCGGTACCAGGTCGTGGTGATAACAGTGAAGAGGGGGATGTTGACGGCCTCGAACAGACCGAGCAGGAAACGGTTGCACAGGAGCGGGCCGAAGGACTTGGAGAACGCGAGGCCGATCATGCTGATAACCCAGCAGAAGATGCACGTCGCCATGAGCAGGCGCGTCGGCACCTTGACGATGAGCGCGGCGGTGGGGCCGGCACAGAGCGCGAGCTGCGCCCAGTATCCCGAAGACGAGATCAGAGAGTACTGGTTGCCCACGAGGTGCGTCTGCTCGCGCATGCCGAACGCGGCGCCGTAGCCGACCGCCGACTTGTCCAGAATCTGGAGGAAGTACACCCTGCCTTGTCAGCGAACATCCAACGGAGTGATTTCGGCCCATGTCGCCACCGCCATCTCAGTCCCGCCGGGGTCCCCGCACCCTTGACGTGCCCACCAGCGACCCGCTTCGGCGCTAAAAGATCAAAGAGCTTCCCGTGTTTAGCGCACGAGCTCCCACGCAACAGCCCGAATGTTTGGGTTCGTCGTCGCCGTGATCGCGGAGCTCGTGACACGCTCCTCAAGCGACAGCGACGGAGTGCGCACGACCGGACACGGGCCGTACCTCGACCCTCGCTCCACACGTGCCTCATATGACACCCGCTCAGACAAACACTCACCACATGAGCACAGGCATGATCCCCTTGTCAATCTTGCGGCAGATACGGCGCGAGTCTTCGTCAGTCATGACGATGCGCTCTCCCTCTCCGAGGGCCTCGAGGGCTGCGTTCTTGTTGTGCCCGTGGTCGGCATGGCCCTTGGCGAGCACCGCCTCATCGTGCAGGATGTCGTCCTTGTCCGTTGACTTGGTGGGGGACAGGTCAGCCTGGCTGTCAGCGGGTGGCTCCCCAGTCGCTCCGCGGGGAGGGCGGCACTCACTGTCGGTGGTGTGGTGGGAGACATGGTGGCCAGCGCGAGAAGTTGGATGGAGGAAAACCAAGATCGACGCGGCACGCAGCCTTATAATCTTTCCGTTTAGCGAGCGATGGAGAGCCGGCATATCACGGCTAGCGTTGTTTCTACAACCTGTTCACTGCGTGATACCGGTATTCTGGGTTCTTGGCGGTGTCAGCCCCGTTGCCCCGCTGCATTATTCGATGACTCAGGCCAGAGTGGAGGAGCTTTTCTCAGCACCCCAGCGGGGTATCCACTTGGGCAGTGCTGGCCGTGCAGGTGGGCTGCATGATCGCGTCAGCCTGAGAGTGGCTTGCATGGCTTGGTTGGGGTGCCGGGAGCCCCGGGCCGGGTACCGGGGCCCTGATGCTCGGGTCATTCGTGTCGTCCGCATCGTGCGAATGCAATCCCAGAGAAAACTCTGTTCCCTTAATGCCCAAGGTTCGAATGGCTCTGTTCCTGCGTAGTTCCTGCGAGTTCCTGGAATCAAGCCTCAGCGTTCAGCACACGAGCGGGGAAACCGACGAACAGGAAGCCAGGATCTGGGGCCAGCTCCACCGCTCAACCCCCCTTCCCCTACCCCTGCTCCTGGCCGGTGCTTGGCTGCTCCGGCCCGGATGCCGCCCGCCGTGCACGCGTGAAGATGCATGGCAACTGACGGTAACTCAAGGCATTGACCCTTCCGACCTCGGCGGCATCTCACGGCGCATCGTTCGGCCGGCCCTCATTCTCCTACGTGCGGGCATGCTTGCGGTATACATTGCGGGCACCGCCGTCACAACCGTCGTAGAAGGGTCGGTATTGCGCGGCTCCCGGTACAAAGCGGGCTTTGTGGATACGATATCTGCGGGCTTCAGAGGCTTGATCTGGGACAGGTGGCTGCCGGCCCGGTCGGCACGGTGCGGCGCGGCTCGAGGCGTTCTCGACGTCGTCTCGAGATCAGCCGATAGTGAACGGTGATTACAGAGATTTCTTGGCCATCCGGATGTGCGTGGAAGTTGCGACTGAGTGGGGATCGGCATTGCATCTGGGCTCGGAACTGCGTGGCTCCGTCACCGGCGTCGGCCGCGAGCGGCCGTCCATATTACGACCTCGCAAGTCCCTCACCGCTCAACGCTGAGTCCCATCTGTCGTTCAAACTTGTGCCGTCTTGATCATCCCGGCAAGCACCGGAGCCGGCCTGGCCATCGGCATAACACAGCCCTCGCGTGAAATCAGTCGCGAGCGACACTCGCTTCCACTGGCATCATTCCTAATCTCTCTGTGGCCAATACTTTCGGCATCGTCTGCCGAAGACACAGGCAGACACATGTCAGAACAATGCCCGGCAACTGCCGGAGCTTCTCTCGCCATCAGCTCATCTCTAGGAGCGGTATTGCGCGGCTACCCGAGAGATATCAATCGCGAGCCGCTGACGCCTCAGGTGCCAACATCATGTCGCACCGGCTGAAGACGGTCATCCTGTCTGCTCAGGCTCGGCACACAGCCGGACGCACATGTCACTGAGATCGATGGCCCGGAAGTACCGGAGCTTCTCTCGCCATGCGAGGAGCATGAGAGCGGTATAACACGGCTAGACGAGATAACAGTCGCGAAGCCGCCGTCGCCGCTCGAACTGACATCATGTTGCGACGGCTGAACACGGTCTTGACGATCGGCACCTCCTGCCGAAGGGAAATGCAGACACATGCCACTGACCAGCACGAGCGCTCGGCAAAAAGCGGCACTCGTCTTGAACGGTATAGCGCGGCTACTCGAGAGATATCAGTCGCGAAGCGTTGTCGGCGGAGATGTTGACATTATGTTGCGACGGCTGAAGACGGCCTTCACGTTCGGCACGCTGGCGGAGCCACATGTTACTGATCAATGCTCGGGAAGTACCGGCTCTCCTCTCACCATGGACATGAGAGCGGCACATCACGGCTACTCGAGGAGCTATCAGTCGCGACATTCTGTCGGCGTGGTGCTGACATCATGTCTAACGGTTCAAGCCGGCTTTACACCCATGACGCCCTCTCACAGCCTACCAATCCTGGTTCGGCAGCTAGTGCCGAACACATGTGCGCGGACACATGTCTGGCCTGTTGCGGCAAGTACCGGTTCCCAACCGCTGACGAGCAGAGGTCGAAAATAGCAGAATGAGAGAATGAGAGGGGCGAGGAACGCGGTCATTTCTGGTTTTGCCGCAACATACGCCCGCAAGATACTCCGACGAGGGTCCGACGACCGCACTTCGGAGCGCTCCAGCACGCTTCGAGACGCTTCAACCCGCTTCAGGCCGCTTCACAGCGGCTGCATACGATGCTGAAACCGCTGGTCCTGCGAACGTTGCTCCGGGGCACGCAGGTTGACACGGTTATCTTGGGGCGCCATTGAATGGGCGCGGCTATCTTCGGAACTGCCGGAACAGAGATCGCTGGGCATGCAGCTGACACGGTTATCTAAGCTCTGGCTCTGTGCGGCGTACGCTGGCATACCCGCAAAGGAGGGCGCTTCATGTCCGTGTTCGTGGGCACGCGTGGTCATCGGGGATCACGTCAGCCTCCGATCTCGTGGTCAGCTCTGCACTCGGAGGCACTCGGAGGCGCTCGGAGGAGCGGGAAAGCAAGCGCAGTGAAAGTGCAAGAAGCATTCACATCGGCTACAGCAAGCACTACAGCATACAACATCTATCTCTATGCCACCTAATGTCCAGGGAAGAAGCCCGACTCTTGCCAGACCTCGACCCACTTAGCCACGAGATCCTCATCGACAGCCCTTAGCCCGCGCATGGAGGGGCACATTTCCTCGGCCATGGCCGTGTCGAGCTCGGCGCGCGTCTTCTCCTCCTCTCCGCCGATACGGCCCTCGTAGAACGGGAGCAGCTTCCGGGTCGGATTCCGCGCGACGTCCGGGTCACTTTCGGCGAGGCGGCGGAGCCACGCGGATCGGGGTACGGTGTCGAACTGGACGCCGGCGCGACGCAGGCCGGAGAGGATGGCGCTGAACGGCGTAGTGTGCCGGTTCAGAATGTGAAGAACCCGAGGCTCCGAGGTCGCGGAGGAAGCAGAGGGAGGAGGGAGAGGATAGGAAGGGTGAAGGGCGGCCTCGGCAATAGCCTCAGCCGCGAGATCGACCGGCATCCACCCGACCCTTTCCTCCAGATCTGGCAGCGCGCCCGTAGTGACAGCAGAGCGGAACATGAGCGGCCACGCCTCGGTCTCGTTCCACACACCGTGCGTGCTGTCGCCCACAAGCTGCCCGATGCGGAGCACCGTTCCCCTCGTTTTCTCCAGCACATTCTCGACCACCCACTTACTCCGCGCGTAGCCTGTGCCGCCGGCTTCTTCTGGATCGGACGAGAAGCGTTCCTCTATCCTCGAGGTAGAGGACTGGACAGCGCCCACGGACGAAGCAAAGAAGAATCCCGGCTTGGCCTGGAGAGGGGAAGATTGTGTCAGGTTCAGCAGGTTCACAGCACCAGAAACGGAGGGCTCGAAGGAGCCCAGCGCCGCGGCGAAGTTGACCGGCCAGGCTAGGTGCAGCACGCCCGTGACTGAGTCGCGAACGTGGGCGAGGGAGGACCCGAGACCGAGGTCGGGCAGAGAGAGGTCGGTGGCGTAGCTCTCGATCCGGTCCCAGTCGGGGTGCAGCCGTCGAGAGGCAAAGGACTGTTCCAGGCGTGAGATGCTGTCGGCATCAGAGCGGGCGCGGGAGAGACAGATCACGCGCACGTTTGGCCGACGGAGGAGCGCAGCGACTGTGTGTGCGCCCAAGCTCCCTGTCGCGCCAGTGACGAGGATGACGGGGTCGGATGGTGTCGGCAGTCTCCCGGGTGCGGCGGGGACGACGCGCGCAGCCCACTTGGCCGCCATGGCCTCCATCTCGTCGTGCACGCTGCTGGTACCGTTCGCGGCTCCAGAGGACGAGGCAGAAAGAATGTGCTGAGCCAACTTGACCACGCTCGGGTACTCGTACACGACGTTCTGGCCGAGGGGCGCAGCGAGCTCGACCTCCTTCTGCACCGTATTCCGTACCCTTGTGGCCATGAGTGAGTCAACGCCGAACGCGAACAGGTCCGTGTTCCTCTCGATCCCCTGTCCTCTGTCCCCCAGTGTCCGTTGCAGCAGTTCGAGCAGGTATCCCTCCATCTCGTCCTGGTCGTCGATGCGGCGCTTCTCCGCCGAGCCGGCGCTCTCGAAGCGCCGATAGACGGAGTCGATGACGGGCGCAAACTGGCGATAACACGCCGGCCGGAGGATGCTCATCTTCGTCGCGACGGGGACGTCTGTGCCTGGGGGAAGGATCTCGACCATTTCCGGAAGGAGGCGGGAGTGCGACGGCGCACGCGCGTTCGCGGCGGCGATGACTGGCCACACGGCCGCCAGGAATGCGGAGCGGTTGCGCGAGAGCTCGGCGCCAGACGCGGACGGGAGGAGTAACGCGCCCACTTGCGGGCGGGCGTCGCCGAACACGATGCATTCCTGGATCAGCGGCGAGTTGCCCCGCTGTTGTGTCAGCATTGTCCACAACACAAGATCTCTTGCGTACAAGGCTCGGCACCTGACGCCGCCTCGCCCCGGCTCACTCACAATGTCCAGCTCGATCGGGACCGGGTTCGTCTTCTCGCCGAGTGTCAGCGTGAGCGTGTCGTCCATGCGCCCGACGTATTTGACCCAGTCCTCGTGCTCGGGATGCTTGACGAAGAGGTCTTTGGTACAGTACGCGCCGTCCTCGCGGTTGCTCATGACCTTGCCCGGCCACCCGTCGCGGACGACGGCCTCGTACGTCCCACTGCCCCGCGGTACGAGGTCGAGGTACGACGCGATGAGGCCCTCGACGCGGAGCCAGTTCCACGCTTTGTCACTGCCGTAGTCCCGCCGGCTCGTGAGCAAAGCGCCAGTTTCCGTCGTCCCGTACTGCGAGTACAGCGGTACGCCGGCGGATACGAGCCGGTCGCCCAGCTCGTCTGGCACCGCTGCGCCGGCGAAGGAGACGGCCTCCATTGATGCTAGGCTCGCTACGCCGGCCGGGCTCTCCGCGAGCAGCTTCAGGACATACGGCACCGCGAAGTGCTGTACCGGCGGAGTCGGGGAGGACGCGATGCAGCGCACGATGTTGGCCGCCGTGATCGGCCAGTGCGGAGGGAGGAGCGTGAACGCCTTGCCGTGGTAGAGGCAGCGGAAGCTGGGGTCAGCATTCAGTCAGCGTTCGTATCGAAGCAGCAGCCAGCGTAGCGCCGCGGCTATCCCTCGATCCAAGCTATCCCGCTGCACGCCTCCATAGCTATCTCCCCAGCCCAGTCCATCCTAGCCCAGCGCTAGTGCACAGATAGTCGGAATCGCCGTCGGCCCCGCCACGGCCTTAGTCGCCATCGCTGGCGGCGCCGTCGCCGCCATCAGAGACACTTACATGGAGAAATGCCCGAAGCCGTGGTACAGCGGCAGCGCGCTGAAGCCCGTCTTGGGCACGCTGACGGCGGCGTTGGCGACCATGCCGTAGTGCGTCACGAAGACTGGTTTCGGGAACCCCGTCGAGCCGCTGCTGTGGAGGATGACACATGTCCGTCGTGACTCCTGCTCCGGGCTCAGGCGGGGCGGGAACGCGCAGATCTTGGCGGACCGCACGCCCCCCGGACCCCAGAGCGGGAAGCGCTTGTCCTCGACGAGCTGTAACCGCGCAGCAGGCGTGGAGAAAGGCGTGGAGAAAGACCCATTGCATGTTCCGTTCGGAACCTCCGAGGCGCCGCTAGACGCTGCCGTGTGTGTCGCGTCTTGCAGGATGCGCGCCGCCTGCGCCGCGACGTGCGCATACTTCGGCCCGTGGATCAGGTGCGTCGCCCCCGTCTCGGCGCAGAGGTGCGCGACCGCCTCGGCGCTGTTGTTGACGCTGAGGAGCAGGCTCGTGAGCCCCAGCTTCGCGAGCGCGATCTCGAGCAGGCTCTCGTCCACGGCCGTGCTGACGAGTACGGCGATGACGCGTTCTGGCGGCTCCTCTCCCGGGCCAACCTCGGGCTGCAGGCCCAGCGAGGCGTAGTGCGCCGCCAGCCGGTCGACGGCACGCTGCACGTCCGAATATCTACCGTCAGATGGGAAGTAAGGCGCGGCTTACGTCAGAGTCAGGAGCGCGTCTCCGAACTCGGGTGCACCAGTGTGCACGAATGGCTCCTCGGCTTGCGTCTCTGTGTGTCAGCTTAGTCGAATGGACGACGCACCAGCTCGGAGCGCGACGAGCTCTGTGAGGGATCGGGCGTGGAAGACGGGTGCGACCATGGCGAGTGGGTGCCGTCGCGGTGCTCGTCTCGGGCGTGGTCGGCGTGGTCGGCGTGGTCGTCGAGCGGTTGTCGCGGTCGTAGACAGCGTCGTGGTCGAGTCGTATGCGGTGGATCGGGGTGAGTGTACTTGGGTCTTGGAGTGTGGGCGCTGTCAACTTAAGTGCGATCGTTCGTTGGATGCAAGGGGTCGACGGGCACCACGCTTGAACCAAAATCGGGCCGGGAGCCCGGTAAACCGCGGCCACTGGCGCCCTGCGCCCTGCAAGGCCCTGCATGCGGACCGGCAGATGCCACGTGCTGTTCCCTTTCCCTCCTCCTCACCGATCAGCTCCACCGCAGGCTCCCGCAGCGGAGCCCGCAGTTGCGCACCGCCCACAGTCTTTCAGCATGTTCACAGTGTCTATTTTGCGAGCACATCTTGCGCCATGGCGCACAGCACAGAGCTTGACTGCGTAGCTCTGCCCCTTGCAGCAATCGAACGAGGCAACCGTGTCAGTGACATGCGACGCTCGACTCGAGGATCGAGGGATCGCGGAATGGGGTGCACCCGGCAGACACCCTAGGCAGGGTGACGCAAGACACGAGCAGCAAAGGGTCGTGTTTTGCAAGCAGTCACGAGGTCCCATACACATCCTGACTAGCCGTCGAGAACCGCCATCGTTCCGGCATCCCGTGCCCTTCCTGTCCAGCCATCGGCCTGCGGCGAGCTCCGTTGACGACGGCTCCGAACTCTCTCGGGCCAAGTCTGACGCAGCTGACGTGAGCTGTGTGGTTGAGACGCCGACATACCGCGCTTCCTCTTGTGGAAACGGGCCATGTGATCGTTTCGGTGGAGCAGCGATACTCAACACTTGACGGCGTCGCCGGCCCCGCCCACGACATCAGCCACTAGTCCGTAGCGCTGTGCCGTAGCGAGCAGAGCGACATGCACTAATCACTAGCTCACTAAACCCTCCTAGAGGCAATTACACACGATAGCGCGACTCGGTGCGACTCGGTCGTCTTAGTGTGCCAAGCACGCAAACGGGCAGTCACCCTGGCACCTCGGATTAGCCGTTCGGAGCCGCACGGAGCCGATTCAGAACCTTTCGAACGTTCCGAGCTCGCGGACCGATGTTCGAGACGATCCCTACGGGATCCAAGTGTCCGTGTCGTGTCCGTGTAGGGCAAGTATGGCTCGGTGACACAATGTACCGCACCGACCGCGTATCCCGGGTCCCGGACCGGCGTGCCGTTGCGACCGTTCGCACCGTAGCACTGTACCGATGCACTGGTCCGCTGGACCGTGGCGTTGGCTTACGACGCAAACACGTTCTGTGTGGGCTGACGCGAGCAGCGCCCGGGCCCTTGTCTCACTCACTCACTCGAGTCTAGCCCTTGGAACTCGACGAGCGCGCAGCAACGGTACAGCTCCACGAAGATAGACTACATAGACAGGAATACAACGACCAAAGCACGCCAGCGATCACATGGGAATAACGAGGAAAATGCCTCAACAGTAAGCCTCAGCACATTCCAGAGATATGGTCTACGGTCCGCTCTTCCGTTTTCCTGCTGTTGTTCGGGCCGGGCTGGACGGACCGGCCGCCCGGCGGCCGTCTGGTTCGGCTGTCGCGTCGCCAAGTTGATCACTGTATATGGACGCTCGCTGAGTCGTGGACAGCCAGTCGTTCTCTTCAACCTCGATAAACTCGCGACGCAGTAATGCGACTCGTGACACTCGGCACCCACGGCAGCAACTCGAGCAACCTGAG
The DNA here is from genome assembly GCA_039545375.1 of Trichosporon faecale. Lineage (NCBI taxonomy): Eukaryota > Fungi > Basidiomycota > Tremellomycetes > Trichosporonales > Trichosporonaceae > Trichosporon > Trichosporon faecale. The sequence continues at coordinate 1,989,650 of BCLU01000003.1, read as the reverse complement.
AGGGGAGGTAGAGCCCAATGCCGCGAATCCCGGATACCGAGACCTACAGTGGCACACTTCACACGTGTGCGTCGATCGCTCTTCCCTGCGTTCGGCGACCCGCCGAAGTGCGGCGAGGTGTGGCGAAGCGGTGCCCGACCCCCTGGGCTCCATGCGGAGCAGCATACTTGCCCCCCCCCCCAGCTTTTTCCTGGCCAGCCGCTCGATACCGAGGACAGGCGCGGTTGTGTGGCGCTTTCGGCGACAGTGATTGCCAGCTGGCCGATCAATGGAGCAGTGAACTCGGCACTGACGGAACTCCGAGGGTCCGAGCGTCCGTCGTGCCCGCTGACAGACGTGATCTGCAGGGTCTTTGAGAGGACAGGGAGGCAGTGCTAAGCTGACGTCCAATGACAATTGAGGTCTGACGTACTGATAGAAGTGGCAGCACGAGGTCACTCTACCGGTAATGCGATTCCGACGGAAGTCGCTGAGCATATAACACTCCTCGGATTCCCAGTTTCCCTTGGGAGTACACCCGCCTCGAGAGTCATGAAGCTCGCCCTCGCCCTGCTACTGCCTTTCGTTCTCGCGGCGCCGACCGCCGACCCCGCCACGCCCGCCACCACCAGCGGCCAGCAGCCTATTCCCAGGGGGGGCAACTACAAGTGCACCGCCGAGCCACTCTTCTCCGACCTGAGCACGACGTACACTCGGGAGTTTCTCAAGACACTCACGAACTTTACGAACCGCGCGTCCTACTCTGAACATGGGGTCGCATCTCAAGCGTGGCTCCGGAGCCAGATCGAGGCCGTGCGTACCCTCTGTCCCTACCCTCCCCTCCTCCCCTCTCCTCATGACTCTGCGTCGTTGCCATAGTCACTGACGCCAGGCAATCTCTGGACTGGAGGGGGTCAAAGTCGAGGAGCACGACTGTGGCCAGCTCCAGAAGAGTCTTATCGTGCAACTCCCCTCGCAGAACGACGGGGCAGTGACAATCCTCGGCGCGCACCAGGACTCGATCGGGTCGCACTCCGTTACTTCCGACCCATACGGTCCCGAAGTCCCCGCGCCTGGAGCGGAAGATAATGGGTCCGGCGTCGCTTCGTTGCTCGATGCGCTGCGCGTGCTCTCTCTTCGCAGATATCAGCCGCAGATGCCGCTCGAGTTCCACTTCTACGCTGCGGAGGAGATTTCCCGACTGGGGTCTAAAGCTATTGCGAAGAGTTACAAAGAGGGGGGTGTGAAAGTTAGGGGGATGATGAACCTGGACATGACGGGGTATTGTCCGGATGAGGGGAATGTGACCTTTGCTGTGAGCACGGCGCAGACGGACGAGGGGCTGTCGACTTGGACAAAGCAGGCGATTGCTGCATATCGTGAGTTCCTCCCCCCCTTCCTCGACTGACACCAGTCCCCGCCGTGCACCAAATCACCTCCGGGCCTATGGAAAGCGACCACGTCTCCTTCTCCGAACTTGGGTTTCCGACAACCACACTCGTGGACGGCGAGCCGCGCAACAACGGGCTCGCTCCCCCGGTACGCACCATGCACAAGGTCACGGACACGGTGGACCAGGAGGGGTTCTCGTACCTACAGATTCAGCGGTTTTCGAAGCTGGCTGTTGCGTTCGCGGTCGAAATGACCTCTTAAGAGTAGAGCCTTAGTTTCAGCCAAGCCTGCCATTCTCCGTATGCACGCCGTTGGCACACTCGCTGCACACTGCCTGCACACAAGAACTCAGTGCACGTCCTTCTGACCCATTGTTCTGCATCGTACCACGCCGAGTGTGACGGTCCACAAGCCACCGAAGCACCTCGGACTGACCCGTGTCCGCGTAACTCGGCCACGCCACGCCACGCCAAAGTGTGCCAGTGTGCGACGGAGCGGCACGGGCTGTTGGCCGCTCGGCCACCGCTGCGTAGAGCGGGGAGCATACGAGTACGCACAGATCTGCTGTCAGTATGCATGTGTGGTGTCGCAGTGGTTCGGAGCATGGCATGCTCCGGGCGAGGTTTGTGTCGTCGCAATCAGCGGCGGTGACCGTCGAGTACATTGCGGATGGGCTCGGTTGTCGGTGGAGGTCGTCGATCAGCGTAGAGTCAGAGGTGGACGCCTACCCGTGCGAATTCACCCGATGACATAAGGTCTGATTAGAAGTACGGCTGGTTGATTATCGGTTTAAAAGGTCCGCTAATGGGGGGTTGTTAATCCGGCTAATTGATGTGACGTTCCTCCGGATGACCAGTGAGAATGCTCCCGTTCGGCTATGATGGCTTTATGACTCGCGACTCGTCTCAGCTCTCAGCTCCTCACTCGTCAACCGCAGCCTGCAGCCCACGCTCTAGCTCTCACCGCACCACCATCTACCGGGGACCCTCATCCTCTCGACTCAACGACTCGTCGTCCTTCTCCATCTCATCTCAACACAACACACACACACAAGCATCACCACCACCACACACAGACATACTCGGCACTGCCGCAGCCCCACACCCCGCATCGCACCCCCACCCATAGCCGACCTGTGAATCTCCCCACCTGACTCCGACTAGCACGGCGCACGACTCACCAGGACAGCGGACACAGCCACCATGGCCACAAAGTTCGCCATCACCCCACAGCTGTGGGACAAGATTCACCATTGGGCCTCCTTCCCGCCCACAGGTGGTGAGTACTAGCTTTGGGGGCAGCGCGGGGGCCAGCCTGGAGCCGGGGACAGAGCCGAGTGTGACTCCACCGGGGCACAGCAGTTGCGATGCCCCGGTCGCAGTGCATGCTTACGGCGATCGCACACATGATCGCCGGGAGCGGCAGTGTGCTTCTGAGGCTTCGTTACCGGTTCCCGGGGGCTCCAGATGTGTGGCGCCAGCGTACGACTGCCCCCTGCGCACTCGTGTGACGCCTGCTTTGAGTTCAGTGCTGACGACAGTCTCGCTCCAGCAGCTCGTCATGTTCGGCGAGCGCCCCTCGCAGGGCACGCTGCTCAAGGCGGCCCAGTTCCTGCAGGAGGAGCTGCCGATCCGTCTCTCCCACCGTGTCGTCGAGCTCGAGTCGCTCCCGGACGGCCTGAGCAAGATGCCGAGCATAAACCGCGTCAAGGAGTGGTACGCCCAGAGTTTCGAGGAGCTCATCACGTTCCCGAAACCGAAACTGCCCGCCGACATTGAGGAGATACTCCGAATGCCCCCTTCCCAGTGAGTAGGAAGCTGTCGGTCAAGTTTCCCAAGCTGACCCACAGAGCCACGACGTTCCCAACCGCAGTCGCGAATCCCTCCCTGGACCCGCTCATGAACGAGGGTGCGATCTCGGGCTCGCGCATCAACTACTCGGACACGAAGCGCGGAAGGCACCACTCGATTGTGAACGGCGGCGTCAGAATGCGCATCCCCATCGAAAGGATGTACTTCTCGCCCCCGCCCGTCAACGTCGTGTACCCCCCCGAGGTGCACGACTACAACGAGAACTTCACGCGCGTGCTGCAGACGATCAAGAAGCGCCATGACCCGACTGTGACGAGCGTCGCGCAGGGCGTGCTCGAGTGGAAGAGGAAACAGAAGGCGGGCCGCATCGGGCAGAACATCCAGGAGTGGCTCGACCGCTTCTACCTCTCGCGTATCGGTATCCGCGCCCTGATCGGACAGCGTGAGTGAATCCCCGCCAGGCAGCATGCTGACATCTAGACGTCGCGCTGAACACGCTCAAGCCGCATCCGGACTATGTCGGCATAATTTGTACTCGCGCCAATGTCCACGACATCTGCCACGAGGCGATCGAGAACGCTCGCTACGTGTGCGAGGAGCACTTTGGCCTGTTCAAGGGCCCGCCCATCCAGCTTCTGTGTCCCCGCGAGCTGACCTTCCCCTACATCCCCGGCCATCTGTGAGCTCACTCACGCACCTCTGAGCTAACGCCAGGTCTCACATTGTGTTTGAGCTGCTGAAGAACTCGCTCCGCGCGGTCGTGGAGCGCTACGGTGTCGACAACGAGGACCAGTTCCCGCCCGTGAAGGTCATCGTCGTCGAGGGCGGGGAGGACATCACGATCAAGATCAGCGACGAGGGCGGCGGCATCCCGCGCAGCGCCCTGCCCATGATCTGGACGTACCTGTACACGACGATGAGCGACGAGGGCCTCGAGGACACGATCCAGGAGGGCATCCAGGGCCATACCGTGCCCATGGCCGGATTCGGATACGGCCTGCCCCTCTCGCGCCTGTACGCGCGGTACTTTGGCGGCGACCTGCGCCTGATCTCGATGGAGGGCCACGGCACCGACGTCTACATCTCGCTCAACAAGCTGTCGTCCTCGCGCGAGCCGCTCCCTTGACACGCGTCCTGGGCCAAGGACATTGGCCCAGAGTGGGACTACGAGTGGGAAGGGTGAGCTGGAGGTAGGAGGCCCGGAGGCCCGAAGGGCCGAGGAGCTGAGTGCCGACGGCCCCAGGACTAGGATCTCATGGTCTGAGGCTCCGAGGGCGCAGGACCAGCCAGCGCAGCAAGCAACCCGCAGCAGCAGCGGGCACCCCCATCCCCACCAGCGGGCTCAGGACCCGCCATCAAACGCTGTATGTAGTAAGGTGTAAGGTGTAGCAGGTATCAAGGTTGTGTAGGCACAGTACCACCGTTATGAAGCATCGCAATTGGCAGCACCGAAGCAATTCCGCAAGTTGCAGATCGTAGAGGGTCGCAGAGTGAGACACCGGCAGGACGGGTGGAGATAGCGAGGCGGGGGGACACCTGCAAGTGAGGATGGTAGACGGGACACTCACCCCTTCTGAGGTCTCGACGAGCGCACCGAGGCGGACGAGCAACGCAAGCAATGACAACGGCTGCCTGCCCGGCCCTCGTCGTGGCCAGTTCCAAAGGGACGAGTCTCCCGACCTCATCCTGTGACATGAAGTAACGCATCCCCTCGGTCGGAGGACGGCCTCGCTAGATCCAAGGTTTCCCACGGGTGCCCCGATCCTGGAGGGCCTCGAGATGTGACCGATTCGCGGGGTCGCGGTCGGAGGTCGCCTCTGCTAAATCTGAGGTTTCCCACGAGCGCCCCAGGTGAGCGACGAGGCGGCGAGTCGGATGAGTATCCAGCCGCGCAGCACGCAGCACGAGATACCGCTGGGACACCTAAACGCATGCCGTGAGGCCCTGTTGGGTCTGTAGAGGGGTGGGAGTGAAAGATGCACCCACCCGGCTCTCAGCACTTGAAGCACTATGGAAACAGCAGGCGTGGCAGCATGGTCTTCTCCGGGTACGCATCTTCTTGACGCTTCGCTCGATCGCGCCAGCAGCGTGCTGTCCTCCGCCGCTGTGCCGTATGCACCGTATGCGTCGCATTGACTCTCAACAGACGAGTAAGAGCGGCACTGACGTCATTGCTGGCACGATATCGGCCGACCGGAAAGTGGCACATGTCACGGGCAAATTCACCAAAAATACGAGGGAACATGTCCGCGAGCGTCGAGTTGAAGTGCTTCTAACCAACAATTGGTACAGTGTGTGTATCCCCCAGTGATCCTCTGGTGTAGCAAAGGAAGGGGTGTTCATACCTTGTGGTTCAAGGCCTTGGATCGTCACACACTGTACGCTGGGCTCACTTCCTGCGTCTCTGGCAGGGGGGCGATTAGGGCGGGTAACGATAACCAACTAGACCGTCTATCAAACTCCGAACGGCAGCACGGACCGCGGTGGATTAGTGCCGGATCGTTTCCCTAGGCCTCTGTGGACACCTTTCAGCTGCTTGTCAGACGTCAGCTTGGGTGGTACAGCCTCCGTTAGCATACATTCGAACAGCCGTTGGACACGCCATCCACGGCGCTATCGCCGCCCCACGGGGCGGGCATCTCTCTGTGCCCGGCATGGCCCATGTGGACACGCACGTTGGGCATGAGTCCGCGGTGGCGCCTCACGGTCAAGGCCTAGCGCGAGGACGGCTGGATGGTTCTCTGATCGTGTAGGTAGGCCGCGAATAAATCCGTAGTTCAGTGGGGCGATCGAAGGAGGGCGGTCTTCACGCCAGGGGCATGACCGGTCAAGGCTTGAGATATGAAGCTTGGTCGTACGCACAATCCTGATACGCCGTGAGCGCCGATGAGTACTGTCGCTTAGGGTGTCGCTCGACCTCACCATGAGAGGTATAAAAGACGGCCGGTCGCAGTGTCTGAATCTTCATCTACCCAACCTCCTCACTCCGCCACTCACGTGACAACACCAATCACCCCCGAACATGAAGTTCGCCCTTGTCCTTGCTTCGCTCGTCGCCCTGGTGGCCGCCGCCCCGGTTCAGAACGAGAACGCCGATGTCGTCGAGAGGAGCCCGGCCGCGCCCACCGCCGTTGTGAGGCGCCAGGTCAACCACGAGGAACTTGCCGGAACCGCCGGGTCGCACGACACCTTCTGTCCGCCTGAGGTTTGCTACTAAGTGGCCCCGTCCCTCGGCTCTGCTGGTTAGAACTCGGCACCCGAGGGGGGGGATACGTCCTCTCAGACACACTTTGATGCAGGCCTTTCGCCTATCTCGCCGGCCCAGAAGTGCACCGTAGTTGCCCCACATGCGATATGAAGAGAATCTATGGAGAGTCTGTGGAGCGTGAGAGCTCCTGACTGTTTAGACACCGAGACACACCAAGAAAGCACACTAGCGGAGAGCGCGGACCGATTGGGGCACTGGCACCCTTCTCATCTCAGCTTATCGGACGTACGGTACGTCACCCCCGTCCCGTAATCACGTTCGGTCAGGCTCATCGGGCGTCGTTAGAGTTCATTTCATGAGGCGGCTCAGAGCTATTTACGTCTCACATCGTAGGCATGTGTGGAACTGGAGCATGTGGTGCACTACTGATTCGCGTGTTGCTGCATCGAAGTCGGCGAAGTTCCCGGCCAACAAGCACAGTATATAAACGCGGGGCGAGGTGTGTTCATCGAGCTTATCGCCAACACCACCGCTCCGTTGCAGCTCAATTCCTTCAGGTTCGCTCTCTGCTCGTCGCCGCCCACTATGAAGTCCGCCACTGTCCTTGCTACCATTGGCATTGGTTTCCTCGCGTCCGTCGTTACTGCCTCCCCTATCCCAAACCCTGGTGGGGAGCCTTGGTGCACCCTGAAGCCTCCCTCCCTCTGCTACAAGCGCGATAACGTTGAGGAGAAGCGCGACACGCCTGTTTCGGAATAGACTGATGCTTACGGAGAAGGCGAGAGGAGAGGAAATCGGAATGGTTGAAAACGACCTAGGTGGTCATGTCTTCCGAAGTACTTTGATGAAAGGTTGCAGACTGCGGATCCAGAGCACAAGATGCATTAACAACACGCCCTAACCTCCATCCTTCACACATAATACAGAACGACATTACTTTAACTTATAATTACCATTGAGAGGTGATTGCCACGAGAGGCGTTTTCCCAGCGCGATTGTCGCAGGCGCTCAGTTGAAGGTTCCCTTGTCGGGGCCGAAGTAGCCCTTCGCCGGAAGCTCTGTGATACGAACAGGACGCTTGACGCTAGAGGTGACGGTAGTTCCCCACCACTCGGGCATCTCGGCACCAGGGACCTCCACGCAGAAGAAGAGCACAAGGGCGGCGATGGCGATCGAACAGTTGAGGGCAGCCGCGAGGACGAAGTTGTACTTGTTCCAGAATGCCAGCCAGCGGCTCTTGACGAACCCCCAAGAGATGTAGGTCCAGATGAAAGTGAGCCAGATGTGGGAGAGGTTGTAGGGGTACTGCCAGTAGTTGAGGGGGCCAAAGAAGAGCATGACGGGGTGAAGCGAGCGCATGTACTTGTTCATGGGGAAGCGCTTCTGGACGAGGTAGACGATGACAGTGGCAACGACACCGGCGGGGAAGCCGAGGAGAAGAAGCATGTAGCGTCCTCCCTTGCCGAACATGCGCCTAGGTCCGGTGAGACCGAAGAACAGAGCGGCGGTGAAGAACGTGTTCTCTCCGGGACAGATCATGCCCCACTCGGCATCCGGGGTACAAACGTCCTTGAAGGACATCTGGAAGTTGAAGATCGCACAGGCAACGAACGAAGCCAGGAGGGTCGCGGCCATTTGGGTGACGAAAGTGTGGCGGGGGTTAATTTTCGTGTAGTGGGCCAACTTCAAATCGCCACAGAAGTTGATCGCGTACGCCGAAACGATGTATCCATACATCCTGCTTGTTAGCGATCGTTTTTCTTTGCATTCCTGATACCCAATTGAAGTAATTCATGCTGAGCGCATCTCCCGGGACGAGCGCTCCGCCCACAAACTCGGCGAAAACGTTGAGAGTGATGTTGCCACCGGTGACGGCGGACACCAGGCCGGTCGGAATGGTGAAAATGAGAGCCAGCACGACTCCGAACAAGACGATAGCGGGGCTAACGCCGGTAGGGAAGGCTGCGATGCCGACAATGCCAACAGCGAAGGAAATGAGGAAGATAATGAGGTACCACCATTCGGGGACTTCGGGGTAGGCACGCATGAGGCGCATGTGAACATCCTCAGCAAGGTTGACCTCCTCCTCTTCATCCTCACCCTTACCGCGCTTCAAGCTCCTCTTGAAGCCCCTCCAGGACTGCTTGAAGGCCATGCTCATCTCATGGCGGTGGTAGAGAAGCGTGTAAGTGATCATTGAGGAGTAGCCGGCGAAAAACATGAAGTAGATCATGAGGTTCGAGGCGGCCATCCAGGGCTCCGAGTAGGCCTGGTACTTCTCCTCAACCAGCTTGCCCATAGAGTCGGTGACCATGGTAACGTTGTAGGACTTGCCGGTGTTGGTCCAGGTGTGGTTGTCGAGGATGGGGAAACGGCCCGTCTGCCAAGTGTTCGTGTACCACAGAGCAATGATGGGGAACATGCAGAGGAACACACCGAGGAACTGGTTCGCAACCGAGAAGAGCGGAACAGTAAGCGTGGAGAGGATAGCCTGAACCTGCGACCAGTCGAACGTCGGGAATGGGTTAAGTCCGAGACCCGCGCCACCGACAGCTACCATGGCAACGTAGTTCTTGTTGTCGGGGGCGATCCAAGCCATCCAGTCGAACGAGTTCAAGAAGGGAGCAATGAAGTTGGGGAACCAGAACCACACGAAGTAGATTCCGAAAGCCCAGTAGAACAGCTTGAGACGGCTCATGTAGTAGAAGCGCTTGAAGGGTCCGGCAACAGCAGCCGAGTCGTCCTGGTGGAAAGCCTTGTTCAACGCAAGGGTCGCGAGCTGAACGGGCCAAACACAGAAGCTGGGGTAGACGATGAAGCGACGGAAGAGACCAGCCATGCCGAGACCCAGGAAGTTGGAAGCCAGGGTGTTGCACAGCTGGTAGCCGAAGGTCCTGGCGTAGGGCTGGTTGAAGTAGATCGGAAGAGCCTGGGCCAGAATGATGTTACCGGTGTAGGGCGGGTTCTGGACGATCGTGCACATGATTGTGATGAGCATGTGCTCCTTCCTGTTGAACGGTCCGGGGTTGAAGGAGAAGTGCCAGCCGAAGAGGTTGAACCTCTTGGTGGGCATGATCTTCTCGAGCAGCTTACCCAAGGGGTAAGCAACGAGCTGACCGACGTACGCAGAGATGGAAATGGACGGATAACGAATGCTGAACAGCTGGTTGACGAGACCGATGATGCCAGCGAAGAGCAGTCCGATGAACCAGGTACGGAAGGTGAGACTGGGAATGGAAGGGTCGTCGAAGTTGTCAACAACACCACGGACGATTTCGTAGGGCGAGTTCTCGGTAGCCATGACCGCCTCGAGCTTCATCGCGTGGATGAGGCTTGCGTGCCTCTCGGGGTGCTCGGTAACGTCGGGGTTGTACAGAAGCTCCTTGATCTTGTTAACGAGCTCGGTGGAGAAGTTCTGGTCGTGCTGGTGCATGAGGAGCACCTCGTGCATGATCTTCTTGCACTTCTCCAAGCTCATGTCACCGATCTTCTCCTCGGCCTCAGCGATCTCCTCCGCAGTGGCGTGGATACCGAAGCTGATGGGGGTTAGCAAGGATGACTTCATCTTCCCGTGGCAATTCTCACTTGTTGGCGGCATTCTCAACATCCTCGTCGGCGGCGACGACCTTGATGTCGTCAACCCAAAGGTCACCCTTCTTCTCGTGGTGCTCGGGGGAGGCAAGCCCCCGGTCGCCTGGGGCGGGCGCGAGGCCCTTCTCGTTGTAGGTCTCGATGTCGCTGCTGCCCATCTTGGTCCAGTGCTGTGGCTATGACCACGGAAGCCGAAGACCAAGAGATGTGTAGAGGGTAGAGGTGTAAAGTGTGTGGAAGTACGGGGAGAAACAAAACCGCGCTAGCGGCTTGACCTTTAAGTGTTCCGACAGCTGCCAGCGAGGAGGAGCGGCTAGCTCGCCGTGTCGCTATCTGGGTTCTCTACTGGTGTCGGGCGATGCTATCCGGTGCGATCCTCAGCTTATCCCCAGCCTCCCCTCCCTCCCTTGGGCCACGGGCTGACGGCATCCGGGGCCGGGGATCCATCCAGGCCGGCCCTCTCCAGCCCGTAAGCCTCGGGGACAGAGAGCTAGCGCGGAGCATGATCCTGACCAGCTTCTGTGGGGCCGCATGTGGAGAAGTGCCGCGCAAATCTCGAGTCTATTCTTGGTTCTCCCTCCCGTGCTGACAAGCCTTGGCTGTCACGAGCCCGCAGGGATTGCGTGAGGTAAAACGGGCGAGCAATCACGCGCGAGTGGGAGTGGGCCAAAGGGCAAGTGGGTTGGTCCAGGCACAGACAGGTGCCCGAGCAATCGCCACTCGGAATACGTGCGAGTCCTGTGTCGTTGTGCGATGCCCGTTGTCACTCCGCACTTCCGCACGCTCCCAATCATCTGCCAACAAGCATAAGCAAGCGTAGCAGACGACGCAAAGGACGCAGGGGATCGCAGGGGGACGCAGGGGGACGCAGGGACGGACAGGGCGAAAGGCAGCGCCAGTTGATGGCCCCACATGGCTCCACGGTGACTTTCGGTGACTTGAGGGCCACAAGCCCTGAGCCGGGCTCGAAGCACCAACCAGGAGCCGAGAGATAACTTTCCCCGGACAGGGTTTGCAGAGAATAGCGCATACCCTGAGATGCACATGGTGCCATATGAGGCAAGGCATGGAGTACCTGGCGTGAGCCGGTGCGTGATCGCGATCTTCCCAGCGTTCGAACTAGCCGGCTAGCCTCTTTCCGCCGTCAGCCCGCGCACGTACGGACGGACATGATCTTCAGACCCTTTTGCACGCCGGTATCAGCGGTGAACCTCTCGGAGCCGGCATTATCTACTCGGAGTCCGCCATCTGTGCAGAATCGCTCGTCAATGGAACTGATGTCAAGAACGTGGGACAGTTCACTGGCGAGACAGCGGGACCGCTTCGCCAAAGGACGGAGGATAGAGTACAAAGGCGACTGCGCCGATCTCGCCGAAACGGTCTCCCGAGGCAGTGTCCACCTGACACTAGCAGCGTGCCTGGAAAGATAGCGAGGTACGTGAGGTGCTTCAGGAACGACACCCAGAGCCAATTTACCGGCTGTATATCCGCAGGCCGCCGGACGCTGGACGTCGTGCAAGGTGAGGATCACGGCGCACACGGCGTGAGCGGTAGCACATAGCGCATTGGCGAGAAAACTTCGGATCATCTCGGCACCCAGCGAATCACCTTGCCCGTCCCCACGTACGACCTGGCTTACGCTGGCTAGCGATCGCGCACCTTGCCCTGGTGGGTGTCCTGCGATATCCTGCCTTTTCCTGGACCAACCCTTGCCCATCCGCGTAACGGGTCATTTCGTTGGCACGTCCGCGCTGAGCGCGTGGGACGCGTTGGACGCCGCCCAGAACGCCCAGAACACCTGGCACCACAGAAATAGATTTCTCCCCACCAATACCGTCGGCCGGAGCAAGCTGGTCTGCTTCGTTCATGATCACAAGACCAGCGTTGCCCACGACGCCGCCCACTCGGATTACGAACGCCCAGGAATGAATGCCCGCTTGTTCTCTGGAATTCTGACAAGGTTGGACCTCTCGCCATTCTTTCGCTGTACCACGGCCCAGGTGAAGGTGTCTGCGGAGTGCGCTCGGGCGAGGCTAAAGGGATCGACTGAGGCTGTATTCGAACTCAAACACGCAGACCCTGGCGCCCGGCGCCCCACGTTCAATGCAGGGCTGCAGAGACTCGCCGTTGCGGCCAGATCACGAACAGAGACGACCGGATCCTGGACGTGATTCATCAGTAGGTCGAATGAGTAGACGTGAGAAGCTTCAGAAATCACCGCAAAGCGGGGCCTCTCCGCGAGCGGCTTTCCAGTGGGCGTGAGGCCGCGAGCGCTGCATATCCCTTCCCGGTCTGCTGTGGGCAGGTTGTCGTTGTGAGACCGCCTGCGGCCTTCATTCCAGATAGACATCGGACGAGTATGGGTCAACGGCTGGGCCGTCAGCCCGCTGCCGGGCACGGATGGCTGATGTCATTCTCACTCCTCTTCCACCCGCGCGGTCCGGTGCCGCCCGAACTCGTCCATGATCGCTCGACAAGGTGTCGCGAGGTACCGGCAGGTTAGAGCGTGATGGAGCTGGTCGTCCGAGCACCGGCGCGGAAATCGCCGTGACGCTAACAGCTGCATCGTTGCCCGTAGGCACAGCATAGCGCAGCGATGCGGCAGGCGAGCGACCTCCTTATCGCCAGCATGCCAAAATGCCCAGGATCCAATGTCCAGAATTAGATAAGGTGCGGTGCTGCGCAGCCTGCCCGGTCGGACGTAGAATGCTCGGCAAGACGAGAAAAGCACCACAAGTGCCTCACATCTCCACACGAAGCGAAGGACGGAGGAGTAGTGGGCGCGTGGGGGTCGGACCGGGTCCGGGTGCAGCCTGGGTGCCTGCAAGCCTGGGTGGGGCCGAGTGGATATTGGCTCCTGACGGCATGTTAGTTGCCGAGGCGTTAAGCCGGTCCGGATGTCCGTGGTTAGTCGCCGGTGTCCTGGCGTACCCTGTCTGTCCTGTAATCCTGGCAATAACAACCTGGCGTAATCCTGGAAAAGCCTAAACATAGCTCATGCCAGCATGCCATTTGGGATTCGTCACGAACAGCCGGCGCGCGGGGTTTAGGTTTTGACAGCCGACCCCGCGGGAAAGCCAGGACAGCAGAACACCAGAGGCGAGGGCGAGATGTGCGAGATGTTATTTTGGACCAAGAATTGGCGTCTGGGCAGCTAGTCCGGGAAATGCAGACCTGGGCTGAGAACGGGCAAAGAGAGGCGCAGGCTAGAAGCGGAGCGGTTGCTCCTATCAGTGGCACGAGCTGTTCTCCTGAACACCTTCCTGAGCTTGATAACGGCCGCACCAAAATGGAACGCGCACATGTCCAAATTGGACCCAACGCTAGGATCTGGGCGCTTAGCAAGTCCCGTAGGCTCTCAGGCGGGCCAGCAGGCGGGTCAGTCGCAGGGCAATCGCAGGGCCGGGTGATGGTCAGCAGATAAGCGACTGCGTGCTAGCGATAGCACCTCGCCGCAGATCGGGGTAACGTGACGGCCCGACTTCCGCTGAATCCGCGGGTATCAGGAGCACACGATCACGAAGCGAGGACGAAGCGAGACAAATCGAGGCAAATTGAGTTGCCCACGCGCGCACGCGAACACATAGAGACACACGGACGTGGGTACACGGTCATGGGCACACGACTGAGTCCATGCGGACACAAACTCAGACGAGCGGACATGCGACCATGACCACACGACGTCCGAATGTCACCTACATTGTCCGTGCCCCCGGCTCGTTCCTTGGTCGTGCCACAAGGACCGGCACCTTATCGCGAGTAAGCATGTTGGCAACCCTTTGGCAAACCGCCTACGCTCCACAACCCTCGGCAGACGGCAGAAGCGGCAGACGGAAGCGAACCGACCGCTGCCTTGGCCTTGGCGAATGACGAGGCTGCGAATGCACACCGACGGCAAGTCGGCCGGCCGGGGCAGACATACTTGGCTGCACGCCCGCGTCGGAATCGGCCCAGTGCTCCACTGATTTTCAACATACCATACTTATCGCGCTGATCGTAACGGGCTGTCGTATCCCATCTTGTCTCACCATGTCCAACCGCGGTCATGCTGGACGCTCAGTCGCCACAAGATCGTGAATACTCAATCAGCTTACTCACCTGATAACGACCACAATCCGAGACACGGCTGTCGAAGCAAGAGATGCTGACAACTGACGAAGACCGCGGTAGTTGGCAGCGAATGGGTGGGACGTGCGAGTGTAACGGGGGGCGACGAGGGCGGAATGCAGGAGGCATCGCCGAGGCATGCGAGGCAGCCGAGAGCGGGACGTAGACCAGGCGGATCAGACGAAGCAGGAGACGCAGACCAAGGTGAGGCGAGTGGCAGCTTCGAGGTCATTAACACCAGCGACAAAAGGACGAACAAAGAGACAACGTCTCTAGCAACAGCCCACCCCGTGTTCTTTCTGCATCGTCCCGAGTCCAACCAGGTTGAGTCATGAGTCAGTCCTCGTCGTTTGTCGGTTCCGAAAGACGGAGACGGGGTCGTGTGACATCACGTGACTCGGTCAAGACCGATATCGCGGAGGTGTTTGGCGACCTCTCCGAGCGACGAACGACGGAGCGCAACAGCGTCCCGCACAAACCTAACAGACCCAGGGGCTCGGATACGTGCATGCGACACCGAATCGGTGCAACATTGTACGGTGGTCATTTGCTACATCACTACGAAAGTTAGTCCACACAGGGTCCGACTGTTGCCGTGTCTTGGGCAAGCAATCCAAGTCTGAGCGCGCTTGGTAAGGTTGGCAGTCAGATTGGCAGTCAGGTTGGCTGCTTCAGGAGAGTTCCCCGCCGCAGCACACCACTGACGATACTAAACTGCCCGCCTAGAAGTTGGTAATGAAGACTGTGTGCCAGACCTGGTTCGAGTTACCGCCCGTGCACTGCCAGAGCTGGAGCTGCTCGGCCGTGACCTGGCCGTCCTTGACGTCGACGCAGAAGTCGGTGTTGGCGAGGCGGAACTGGCCCTCGTTCGAGACAAACCACTGCTGCTGCGGCACGCCGTCCAGGCACTCCCAGATCTTGACGGGGGAGCCGTTGTACTGCTCTGTGGCGTGTCAGCGATTTCTCCGCGGTCCCACAGCGGTCCTTCAGATGGAGCGGGTGGGGTGGGGGATGGAAAAGGAAGGGTACGTACGAAGGCCCGCGTCAAGACAGAGGTTCGCGCCCTGCTCGTTGATCTTGAACTTGGTCTCCTCGCCGACGCGGAAGTCCCAGTTCGTGTGCACGAGCCGGCGGTTGTTAGTCGAGCTTTTGTCAGCAAGGCAGGGGTAAGACGCACGTGATGGCCTTGCCGTCGTTCTGGAGGTCGCCGCCGTTGACGGCCAGGAAGCCGGCGGACGGGCCCTGCGCGCCGGCCCACTTGATGCGGGCGGCTGAGGCACTGGTAGCGGCTAGAGCAAGGACGAGGGCGGCGAGCATTGTTGTTACGGGACGGTTATGGGTTGGGAGAGGAGATGATGGGTTAGTTCGTGATCAGAGACACGGAGGAGATTGGGTTAGCGTCGGGCCTGGTACGTCCTTATATCTGGTAAGATGAGTGATATGCATCTGACGTAGGATGCGTGCGGCGTTCAAAGGCGGGGGTGTTGGACGTTACCAGATCCGCGAGCGTGCATGTGCCCATGTGAATCTGCAGCGGAAAGCTTGGCAGCACTGCTTGACGACGAGATCGGACAGGAGAGCAGATGCAAGGACGCACGCATGGGCTGCGGCGGCGTCCTCGTCCCGCGGATCGATGGCCCTCCGACGGGACGGTTTCGTACGTCTGAGCGTTTCGTATCATGCTCATGACGGAATGTTTGTCCGGCGCCGAGCTTAATGCCCTAGTCGTCCGGGGGGCCGAAAGGCATGCTCCGTGCAGAGCAGTGCATGGTTATCGCGGATCTCGACGGATCGCACTGACAGCCTCAATGAGCTCCGCAGACATTCACCGATGCGCAGCCCGGCAGTGCTCGCGGCATGGTTGCAGCTCGTCTCGCCTCGGCGCTGACGGCGGCCCGCCACCTCGGGACCGACGGGGAAGAGCGGCTCCGAGCGACGGTCTTGGCATCGACTGCGGCGAGGATATAGGCTGGATCGGCCGGCGTCAGGTGTCAACAGTACTAAAGCGGCTGTAGATGACATGATCAATGCGAGTTGAGACATACTGCAGTCCGACAGCTTCCAGATTGAGCAAGCTCAGCGTTCGCATCCTATCGGAAAGATGGTGGGATGAGGCCCTGTAAGTAATCCTGGGAGGTGGTTCGCTCCCTGTGCTGACTTGAAAATAACCGACCTACACTGGAGCAATGCGCAGGGCCATTATCGAGCGTCCGATCCGTCGACAAGGCCGCATGGAGGTGCTGATGCCTGATGAGCAGACGATAGACGGCGAAAGAGACAGCAGGTGCCTGGAACCACACAAGATCACGTGCGAGTGGTAGGCGTGTCAAGATGATTTTCCGTTATCGCCAGGTGTTCATCGATCAGCATGAATTCACAGAAATTCGTTCGGAAAAATCGAAACTCAACATGCCTCCGTGATCACTTGGCCTGGTGGTGTTTGGTGGGTTTCTTAAAGGCTCCCCCCAGCTTGGAGGGGGCGGAAGCAGAAATATTGGCATACATGACAGGCCGTCGCGGGTCACATGCTTGATTGGGAAGGTAACCGTTGGAAAAAGCGCATAGTGATGACGTATCCTGAGCTAGAAGTCTGAAGCTACCGGCAGCGATCAACCGTTGCTGCTGGCTTCAAGCCTGTAGGCTGCAGGCTTGGTGTGCTGCATGTGGTGACATACGTGACGTGCTGGTGTCTGGCGTCTGGCCCCGACGCCAGTCAAGCCCGACGTACCGATCACTGCCTGAGAGCCCAAGGATCAGCGGTCAGAGGCAGCGAGGCAGCCTCATCTCCTCCATGATCCTCCACGGCCTCCACCGTCAACGCTGTTTGGCATGGCGGGTGGACCTGTGGACCTCGTGCCTTTTTTCAGCGGCACCCCCAAACGCGGAGGCTATTTCATGACAAGGGGTCAGCCCTCGCATTAGGGAACCGTCGATCACTTACCCCTATGGATTAGCGGAAGCAGATGACAAGACTAATGCTCCACCTCTGTGAGATTAGTTTAACCCAATTACCTGTGGCCAAATTCCACTTTTCCGCCGCAGAGCCGTACGGACTGTCCGGCATTGCTCCTAGCTCCTAGCTCGTCCTTAGCTCCTTAGTACCTAGTTTGGTCTCTGCCCTTAACGTCCCCCTCCACCACCGCAGGCTTTGCCCAGTAAGCAGTAAGCCAGCCAGCACAGCGCTGCCGCGTGCTCTGGCTCTGTCAGGCCCTGTCGCTCTCACGTCCTTGGTCGGTGCTCCTACAGTCTCCTTCGACCTCGACTCTCACTGGCCAATCACTAACGGGCCTAAGTTGTCTCGCTGCAATATCGTCCACCTTCGATCCTTGCTCGCCAGGCCTTGGCCACCAAGCCTCGCCACCACCACCGCGTCCACTTAACACTGCGCTCCATATTCTCTCTCTCATCCACCCCGCCCACCACCCCATCCACTGCTCACCCCGCACCTCTCAACCGCATCCAATCCCGCATACTCGCATTACTCGCACCGCTCACATCTGCTTTCTCCTTGTATATCTCGGCTCAATCTTCAAAACACACTCGACGACTCTATCACCGGGCAGTGGCGGGCTCTAAACGCGCATCGTCTCCGTTTCCTCTGAATCTAGTTGCTTTACCCAGCTGAAACGTACGTCCTTCTGACTTTTTCTACCCGTCCACAACGCAGACTGACGTGCAGGACTAGGTCCCCGGAAAAACATCAAGGCTTTGCTCGTTCAACGCACCAAAAGTAACGGCGGCGTTCTGCTTATTCGCCACCGTAAAAGCGAATCATCTTCGGCACCCTACCTGCGTTTGCCACCCAGGATCGATCATCATCCGCTTTCTTCAGCATCTCGATATCCAGCAATTCCTCATCATGTCGTCTACCCTCGCCATTGCTCGCTTCCTCGCCAGCCAGCAGTAAAAAGGATACCCTCTTCATTACGCTCATATCAGCCCGTTTTTCTGTTTTGTGATCGGTCTCCTCGGTTTTTTTCTATCCAACTCCACCCGCACGCAACGTCACTACTGGAACCGCACGCGCTTGATTTCTACCTGAACGAGCGTTGTTTCGTCGGTGTTCTAGCTTGCACGCTATCTCACCGCATCTCTCGTCAACTGTTACGTCTCGTTGTTTTGCCACCAAGACCTCCCCCCGCATCCTCCCGCGGATTAACCACCAGTTGATCCGTCGAAATACCGCGCCCTCCTCTTCTTACCGACACCGCCCTCTTGTCACCTACCCTCGATTGCAGAGTTACTCAGGCGTGTGTGTGCCCCTCGATCAACACACGGACGCACACCTTGGCCATTTGACCAGCTCTCGATCTCTCTGACCTTGTGCTTCGACCGGTTTCGCCACCCGTGGCCCACAGCGTGACCAAAAGTCACAACATTCCGCAACAGGTATTCGTCGTTGCCACTGGTCCAAGCCCAGCTCGACGCGCATCTTCTGAAATCGTAACAGTGTTACTGGTTTAGACGTGCGAAAAGGAGCGAAGAAAACGGAGGTCATCTTCAATCATAGCCATACCGACACCCGTACTTCTTCGCTGACCTCCCCGATCCCGCCGACCCCATCACCTACCTCTCTCACATCATGTCTAGATCAGCTGCGGCGACCCCGCCTCCTCTTTTCCATCAGAAGAACTCGACTCCTTCGACCCGTCATGGCAGCAAAGGTGGCTCGGCGGCACAGTCGCACGCATCGGGCTTCCAGCGTTTCAAAAAGCCGAGTAAGCCAACCACCACCCTGCCGACGAACCAGTCGCCACTCAAGCAGCAAGTCACTCCCATGTCCGCAAGCGACATGCTGGGTCTGAGCTCTGATAAGCGAGATGCCACCCCGGATCCGTTGTCGACGTCGCGTACCGGATCGATTATCTGGTCTGAAGATTCAGATAACCGATCCACCACGCCTTCGATGTCGGGCCGCAGCATGTCCTCCGAGGCATCGGCTCCCTCTCTGTCCATCGTCACGCCCGACACCACCCCATCGTCGTCGGTTTATGGAGAACGTCCGGACGTTGCTAGTCCGACCACGAACCCTTCGTTCGCGCAGTTGCCTGCCAGCGCCCAGTCGCCGCGCTCGTGGGGCCCGTTCGGCAAGGTCGCTCGTGCTGTGGGCATGATCAGCCCATTCAGCCGTCGCCGTGATGGTGAGAGTCCGAAGATACTCCCATCACCCGCGCAGCCCTCGCCTGCCCAGGCCCCTACCGTCGCTGCCTCTGGTCCTGGCATGTCTCCGTACATTGCGCCTTCTCCCTCCATGGCCCCGTCGTCCACTCTGGTTTCGCCTGCTGCGTTTTCATATGTCCCTTCGCCGGAAGTGACGGAGATGATGGAGACCACACCCCTGCCTCCTCATGCGATGCCGCCTGCCGTCGCGCACCCTCACAACATGCCTCCTGCTCTCACGCCGGACTCGCCTCCCATCGAGAACCCAGTCGAGGCTCTTCGCCGCTACGAATGGGCCGAGGAGCAGCGCCGTGTCGTGACTGAGTTCGCAAGGCTCTGTTCTCAGTGGCCGCAGAGCAGCTACAACCTGTCGAAGTGGGGACCCAACGGCTGCAACGTTACCTACGTCCCTCAGTCTTGGGCCAACCCTCGTGGTGTGATGCGCACTATGCAGCGCCAGGCAGAGATGGAGCGCAAGCTCTGCGAAGATGAGTGCACGCACTTTGTCGCTACTGGTCCCAGCCGCTCCACGTCCATGGACGACAGCTCTGTTCCCAGCCTTATCTCGTCGACGACGGATACGACTGCAGACACCTCGGTGTCTGACAGGATGACTCCGACCCCCGACGCCCTTTGCGCGGCTGTTTGGGCGGCTTCCAAGGTCTCTTCTCCGGAGCCCATGTCGCTGGCCGGAAACCTCAAGATCGACGAGCAAAAGCGTGTCGAGGAGATCCGCGCCGCCATGGCTTCGCCCATGCTCGACGCCTGGCGTGGCGAAAGCTCTATCGCTTCCTTGAGTTCAACGGCCTCCGTCGCCACCACTTGCGATGATAAGGATGAGAGCAAAGCGACCTCTCCTTGGGCCTCCATTGCGGGCTCCGTCAAGTCTCTCTCGGAGCTTGACCAGATGGCGAACCTCGCCACCACGGACCGCATGGATGTCGACGAGGAAGCTCTGTCGTCCATCCCTCACATCCCTGGCTGTCACCCCATTCCCGAGACCGATCTGCCCACTCCTGTTCGTACCCAGTCTTGCCCGGCGAAGCGACCTCTCACGTTCCTGTTCGAGGACGAGGAGAAGCGCCGAAAGGTGGATGAGCCGATGGTTCTTGACAATGACTCGACTGTCACCACGGTGACTACCGCGTCGGCCTCCTTCTTGAGCCACTCGACGCCGAACATGTCGCAGCCGTCGATCCTGTTCGGCCATGTCGTTAAGACCTCTCACACCCACCCGATCGTGATCTCTCCTTTCATCCCCAACGAGATCATGCCCACGCTGGCCAAGTATCTTGTCACGCCGAGTGCCCCTGCAGCGGGCTTTGAGGAGTCGACCCCTCTTCTGCTTGACTCGGACCTGGACGTCCCGACGCTTCTTTTGTCCTGCGCTGCCCCGTCGCAGCCCATCACCGAGGCTGGCCCCGTCGGTAACCCCGTGGAGCCCCGGACCCGTGCGATCGTCTTCAACGCCAACCGCCCTCGCTCTGGCTCCCGTCATGGGTCGCCTCTGGGTAACTTGATGCTGAGCTCGTGCCCAGGCAAGCGCTTGAGGATGGATGGCCCTGTCAAGGGACGTGGCCCTGTTTGCCGAGACCTTGCTACTGACCTGCGTCGCATCAAGAGCCAGGGAGTTGGTGCCATCGTCTGGTGAGGTCGCCTGTGTATCCTGTTTACTGACGCTTCACAGCTGTCTTGATGACGAAGAGCTTGCACTTCTTGGTGTTCCTTGGTCCAAGTATCGTGATCTGGCGTCAGAAATCGGGCTTGACATTGTTCGGTGATTATCTTGGTCCAAGAATATCCCCATCGACATCTTTGCTGACAGCTTCAGCCTGCCCATGCCCGACGGCTTCACCCCCGTTTCCCTGCAGTTGTTTGACGCCCAAGTCTCCCTCATCATTGAGCGGTACACGCTGAAGGGCATCCACGCCCTTGTCCACTGTCGCGGTTAGTCCTTTTGCCCTGAACTGAGTGAATGTGTTGTTGACAATTAAGGCGGCATCGGTCGTGCTGGTCTTACGGCTTGTGCTTGGGCCATCAAGATGGGCTTCGTCCAGCCCCATCCCTCCCTCGTCGCTGCTGCTGCCGATAAGGAGAAGGAGTCTGCTTCCGCCCCCAAGCGCAAGGGCAAGCAGTCTCGTCAGCCTCCTGCCCCAGTGCCGACAAACGAGGAGGACCGTGCGATCGTCATGTCCATTGTTGAGAGGGCGATCGCCATGATCCGCTCGCGACGTGGGCTGAAGGCCATCGAGACCATGGAGCAGGTCCAGTTCCTGGCGACCTATGTCACTTGGATCCGCGAGAACATTGCTCTGTCGTCGCCGCTGCTGTAACACCGTCGTGTGCTCCCACCGATGATGTTGGCTGGCCGCTCTCCAGCGTCCGACGGCACGAACCCCAAACCCAACCATCATCATTTCCACTTCCATCCCCCCATGAAAACCGAAACCACTTTGCAATAACCCCGTGTCTTCATACTTGCATTTTGCATTGCCCTCCTGGCATTCAATCTTCTTTCGTACGGGACCCGCAACCGCAATTATAAACTAGATACCTATTCTTGGGTGACGTAGAGCTCGACGCGGGCGCGGGGAGTGTTTAGAAGGGAGATGATACAAACCGTTTGTAAGTCTAAAAGTCTATATTAACCCAACCCACCACAAACCCTCAAACCACATCCTACAAAACGGCTTGGTGTGCATTGATAACGATGTGCTCCTTGCCTGACATATGAATCGCATGGCCTTAGACGAAGCGGAGCAGTTGCATTCTGGAAGAAGGGTGTCTGGTGAAGCTCGGTTGCAGGAGACACTAAGACGGCGTCCAATCTGAGTGGTCATACGGATATCAGGTGACAGGGTCCAGGGTACCGAAGCGGGGTGAGGCGGATTTGTGTTCGTCCTGTGATGGCTGCGGGTGAGGTTAGCGTAGAGTAAGCAGCGAATGACGATGGGTGAATGGCTGCAAGGTGAGTAGACAGGATTGGTTGAAGCAGCAACAATTTCTACCTGTAGGTATGGCCAGCAAACGAGGCGAGGCTGTCAAAAGAATGAGGATATAGCGTGGTTATTATCCGGTTCTATCGAAGTGTGATTGGAACCGAATGGTGGAGACCCCGGGTTCATTAGAGGCCGAGTGGGGGGTAATCCAGGTAATCCAGGTAATCCAGGTACTCCAGGGCAGGTTGATCCAGTGACCAGTCAACCCGCACCAACTGCCGCCACCGCTCAACCGCTGCACCACTGTACCACTACCAGTAGTCACCTAAACCAGTACAACCGGCCAAGTCCATATGGGCACCATCACACCGCGCTAACACATCACTACTCTTCTTGCAACTAAGTACACAACAACACACGCACGACACACGCACACACCCTCCCCATCCACACCCATCGACCATCGCATCGACCCCTCAACCCCCGCCTTCGCCCACCTCTGTCTACCCTCCTTCCTCGCCGCCGGCACCGTGCCGCTCGCTTCCCCGGCCCCGTCAGGCACTCCCCGCATGAGTCCACCCAACACCGACCCCTACAAGCGGCGCACCTCCAAGGCCTGCGAGCACTGCCGCACGAAGCGAACGCGCTGCTCCGGCTCAGCCCCCTGCGACGCATGCATCTCCCTCGGTCTCGCCGATGCATGCTACGTCCGCGAGAAGGCCCGCCCACGTCGGTGAGTTTTGAGCTGGAATCAGCGAAATCGGCCATCAGCTTCCGGCATCCGGGGGTGGGCACAATACCGTCTGGACACTGACAACAGTGCGCCGGCGGCCAGCAAACGGAGGAAGAAGTCGTCGACACCAGACCTCGCTGGGCCCAGATACGGCGAGGCACATGTGCATTTCATTCGCGACGTCGAGCAGGCGATCGACTCGTGACTCGAGAGCGTTGGTGAGTTCGCGCTCCTGTTGCGGCTGTGGCTCCCCATAGGGCAACGTCTCGCGCAAGCACCCAACGCGCGAAGCGCTACCCAAGGCTGCACGCCCAACAGCCCACTGCGTTCGGGATCGCCAGCGCGGTTAGGCGTCCAGCAACCCATGCAGCAGATCAAGTGGCACTAAGAAGGCCGCTAATGCCAGGCCATATTGCGCGCACGTCGCTGCCGGGGCCGAGCAACCTGCTGAACCAGCCCGCGCCCGCGCTGCCAGCATCACGGCGCGAGCTGCAAGCGCTCGAGGACCGGCTGGTCGTCTCGTACCGCTCGATGCAGCACTTCGAGTTCCTATCGGCCTCACGCGTGAACGACCTGTACCTGCGCCACCGGAGTCTGCCCGAGACGCTGACGGTGGACCAGCGCGCGCTGGTCGCGGCCGTGCTCTGCCTGGGGCGGATGAGCGAGCTGGCCTTCCACAGCAAGGACGGGACGCTGACGGTCCGCCCGATGCCGCCGCTGGAGCCGCGCGAGGACCTGGCGTACTACAAGCTCACGATGCAGTACCTGGAGCAGTTCGGCAGCTCCTCGTGCACGGCTCTGTGTGCGCTGCACTGCCTCCAGCTCTATGTCCAGATTCTGGGGGGACCGGACGAGAACCGCGACATCCTCGGCGCCATGTCGTGGCATGCGCGCGAACTCGGGCTGCACCGGCGCGACACGGCGTCGGCATACCCGAGCCAGGATCGGCCGGCGCAGCTCTTCTTCAGCACGCTGTACAAAGACACGTGAGCCCCCTCTTCACCTCTCCATCTCCATCTGCATCTCCTAACGATAGGTGGTTCGCTACACTACTCGACGCCCCGCCCTTCCATCGGTACGGGGATTACGACTATGACGCGTCCATCTCGACGGACGCGGCGCAGACGCAAGGCATCCTGTCCCGCCTCGCGCTGATGGAGAGCGAGCTCCTGACCCAGATCCACTCGGGGAAGGTCGACACGACGGCGCCAGAATTCATCCTCGCGACAGAGAGCAAGTGGTGGCCCCTCATGCGCGAGTGCGCAGACGAGCGCAGCGACGCCATGCTCGCGATCATCCATCCGTATGCGGATATAAGGTTCAACTGGTGAGTCCGAGCGGCGAGCGTGCGAGCGAAGCGAGCAGCGAGCAGTGATCATCGTCATCCCCACACACTTCTAAACGTACTGAACCCGACGCTACCTATCCGCTATCCACCCTGTGAGCCCACTGATGCCAGGATCCGCCTCCTGCTCCGCGCGCCCTGCCTCTCGCACCCGACGCTCGGCGCCTCGTCAACGCCGATAGTAGCGCGCAGCGTTTCGCGCATCTTGACGACATACGCGTCCCTGAACGCGAACAACCTCTTCCACGCGTGCTGGGCGCAGCTCCGGCGCATCACGACGTGCGGCCAGCTGCTCGTGCTGTGCCACACGGCGCGAGAGCTCAGCCGACACGAGACGGAGGAGCTCTTCGCCATCGTCCTCAGCCTGCTTAAGGAGCACGTGGGGATATTTGAGTTCGTTGGGGAATTGATACACTCGTTCGAGAGTGTGGCGGCGTTGTTGGGTGAGTACAGCCGGGCGGCGCAGGCGCGAGGCGTTGGCCCGAGATCCAGTTCACTCAGTCCCATCCTCACGAGGACCAGGCTTCTGCAGTCTATGGAAGCCAGCTGACATCAGGCCTCGCCGTTCCCGCGGCCCCGAACACGCCGGCCCACATCGACGTCCCCGACCTGCCGTTCATGTTCGACTACTCGATGCCGATGTGGGGTGAAGGAGACATGGACGTGCTCGACTTTGACGCCGACGGCATGAGTGTGCCGCATACCCATGCGAATGGGCATGTCGCGAATGGGAAGTTGTAGGGCCGAGCGACGCCCGCGCAGCGGGCGGAGCGAGGCCTTGGACACGGAGCGTCGCAAGGGAGCGCGGCAAGTGAGCGGGGACGGGGGGGGTGAAGCGCGGGGAGTTGGGTGTGCAGCTCTGAGCGCGTGAACTTGGTCGCGCTCTGCGCCCGCGCAGACGGAAGAGGTCAAGCAGGCACAGAAGAAGTGTTCGCGGCCAGGCGGGGGTGAGAGAAGCTCGGTTGCGTAGGGAGAGAGGGACTGGGGGCGAGCCAGCATGACACCGGCATCGCGCCACGCAACAGCAGAGAGCAGCAGAGCCGGAGCAAGTTGTATACGATTGTAACCATATGCCACGATGCCATACCATGCCACAGGTGACCATGTCGTTGTCCGTGAGCGGTGAATGCTGCGTGTTGCGGGCTTGGCAGAGTTGTGCGGGGTGCAGATCATGACGTGTGCGGGGCCCGGAAGGTCATGTGACCAAGCGTTCAACTCAGGCGGGGTATCCGCCAGGTCAGGTGGCCGATATCCCGGCGTCCTTGCTTTCCAACCCGAACCATATCGTGGTCACTGGTTGGTCACAGGAGGGAAGTGACTTTGATAATCACAGGGACGACTTTGATATTGGGTCGCATTTTCGAATGAGAGTTTCGAACAAGATCAGGATCAGGCGGATTACCCCCTCTTTCCCCTTTCCGACATCGGCCCCTCACAGGCCTCACAGCTCACAGGCTAGGCTTATCTGCTGTAGCTGCTGTCCTGGTGCGGCGGCCTCCACACCACATACGACCGCTTACCTCGCCAAACTTCGTGCCTGGCCAAATCTGTGGGGCGGGCAACGTTCCTGCCTTCCCTTGTGTCAGTTTAGGCTAGGGACTACACACGGGCTGCACCGGTACCAGGGGAGCACCAGGCCTGCCTTGGAGAGGAAGAGGAACAAGGGCTACAAGGGAGACAAGGGAGAGCGGTTACTCGCGGGCAACCGCTCAGTTTACCGGAGTTGACCGTCACAGGGCGGCCGGGTATCCGCCCCCTCTTCCCTCGACGACATCCTGGCATGGACGCTGGTGTAATTCCGAGGGTATGCTTCGCTCTGACGGGGCTCGCTCTGACACCACTCGCTCAAAGCCTCATCGCGAGCATCACCCTAGGGTCACCCTACGTCAGCGCCGCTCAACACCGTTAACGGACCGGTCGCGGAGTGGGTGGTAAGTGCGGCTGTCAAAGTAGTGGGTGCAACGCAGGGAGGATAGGAGTATAGGAGGCATTCAGACGATCGCGGTATGCCGGTCCATCACCATGAGAGACCATGGGAACGCCGCGGCAGCCAGCTCTCTGGCTAGTCACCGTCGACTCGATCGCGGTAGTCGCTAGCTCCTGTACTCCCGTGCAGTGCGTATGCTAGACTGCGAGACTGCGTGTGCGCCGTCGGCCTCGTCGTATCGAAGCAACCATCAGTAGTGTGCGGGGCAGAGACATTTGGCAAGATTGATTACATTTTCGGCTGCTCACTGGAGTGAACACTTTTAACGACTTAGCTTAGGCTACGACTATGTGTAGATGAGATCTCATGATGTCCCAAGATATGTCCAAGACTGGAACGAGGTTGGTAGTGGTACAACTGAATGTAGTGGTGACTTGTGGGTATTGTACAAAGTTGAGTTGTGGTTTTACAGATGTGTCCCGGGGCGCACCGTCGGGATCACTGTCGCTCATGCCAAAGGCGACGAGGGACTATGGTTGACTCGCTGCGCTCGTCGGAGGTTGCGGCTCGCTTGCTCGCTTCACTCGCCGCTCGCCGCTCGCGGCTTAGGCCTTGAAGTACAGCTCGTAGTACACGCGCATCTGGGCCATCGTGTTCTGGTCGTATGCGTACGGGTCGTACTTCTCGTTCTTGGGCGCAAGCCAGTCGTTGGCCTTGTCGCCAAACTCAGGCATGCCCGGCAGGCCGCGGATGGCGGAGAAGCCGCCGAGTCCAAAGTCGGTGCTGGTCTCGAGACCCAGGCCGGTGCTGAGGCCCATGCCCCCGTCATACGGCAGGTCAGGGAGGAGGGCGAGGTCTGCGAGCTCGGAGCTCTCGCCCGCATCGCTCAGCTTGCGGCTCGACTCGGAGGGCGTCACGGGCCAGGCGTCAACGGAGCCGACTGATCCAGAAGACGAAGCCGAGGAGGAGAGAGAGGGCGCCATCGCACTCGGCGGCACCGTGTTGGTGACGGTGAAGAGCCACGAGAGGAGGTCGTCGTTCGCGCTCGTGCTCGTCGACGAAAATGTCGGCTGCTCCTTCGCGGGGGCGGAGACGGCGCTGGGCGCTATCGTCGCCGGCGTACTCTTGGGGCTGACAAGGGAGCCGAGGGAGAAGGACGGCAGCGACGACAGCGGGCCGAGCGCGAGGTCGCCGAACGTCTCTGGCGTCGCCGCGAAGGCGGGCGCGAGCGGCGTGTCGAGGCTAGCACCGGCGCGGGCGACGGCGGGCCCCTCGCTCGACGTCGGGAGCGAGGTCGAGAGGCGTCCCCCGGCGGCCTGGAACGAGGCCAGCGAGCGCAGGCGCGCGTAGTGCGCGCTCATCCTGTCGTCCTCCGGCGACTGGGGCGAGAGCACGCTCGCGGCGCTCGAGGGCGAGACGGGAGTAGCGACCTTGGTGCTCGCGCTGCTCGCCGAGGAGGACGAGGCAGGGACGCGGCGCACGCGCTCGTCGCTCGACGAAGACGAAGGGCTCGGCGACATGGCCGCGCGCGCCTTGGTCCGCCGGCGCTTGCGGGGGATGATGGCGTCCTCCTCTGCGCTGGTGAGCGGGGCGGCCTCGCCGTCGCTTCCCCTGCGCAGCTTGCAGGACGTCGAGAGGTGCTTGCGGAGGACGTCGGGGCGGGCGAAGCTTTTCCCGCACGCGGGGCAGATGCACGACGGCGAGTTGTCTGTATTGTCAGCGGTGTTCAGAAGTGTTCGGCATTCGCCATTTGCAAGAGTGGGAGGGGGATATGTCATCTCGACAGGAACGGCAGCAAGGGACGGGCGGCAAGCGGCGGCTGGACGCGGAAATCCTAACCCCGGCACCCGGCGCGGGCACCGGACAGTGCACTAACGCATTAAGGCACGCCCCGCCGCTCCAGCGACGCTAAGCTATGCAACGAAGAATGCTTGCTAAGCACCATCAATGCAGACAACGCAGACGGCGCAGCATGCACTAGTGCAAACCGACAGCCGTAGCGTGCGCAGCGCAGATCAGGTGTCCACCCCAGCTGCCTAGGCCAAATGCCGGTACACGGGCACAGGCTAAAGTCATGTTCGGGTCCTCGGATCGAGCCAGTTTCGCATGCCTCATGCAGCCGCACAACCATGCGGCGAGCACCCCGCATCATGACCACCTTGCTTCCCCGCACGCGGACAATCCGTCTCTTGTGGCAGCGGCAGCAGCGGCAGCGGCCGTGGTAATGAGCACGGGCGCAGCGGGCGGGGCGACGACAACGGGCACGACGGGCAAGACCTGCGCAGTGTGTGCCAGACGCAGGATGCACGTCGCGAGCCCCGATGGCACCTGCCCCAGACCCAGTCCATGAACACACTTGAGCTACAACCCCACACAGCAGGCACACCGACCGTGCAGTCGGGGGCAATCATCGATCGATCTGTATACTCACGGTTCAGCTCGTGTCGCTCAAGGTAGTCGCGGCGCGAGTAGCCCTTGGAGCACACTCCGCAGACAAAGGCGTTGCGCTCGTTCGGCGTGTTGGAGCGGGCCATGGTTGTGGAAAAAGTCGATCAAGTTCGCGCAGCGAAAGGTCGACGAGGACGAGGGACGTGCGAGGGGGAAAGTTAGAAACGTGTGATGGTGATAGCGTTGCGAGCCGGCAGTGGGTTGAGAGGGCCGGGGGTGGTGACGACGTTGAAGGGTCGTGTGCTCTTGTCGTTAGAGGAGTCGAGGGTAGTCGTGACAGTTGATGTCGGAGTGGGAGTGACCAAGATAGGAAGTAGAGATGGAAAGGAGATGCAAGGTGCGTCGAGGTTGAGGGAACAGGACAGGAGGACGAGGGGTCGGTATGTATGTATATCAGGAGGACAGGACGAGGACGGGTGAGCGGTACAGGCCGGCAGAGCAGGCAGAGGGCACGGGCGGCAGGTAAGCAACAGGCGACAGGCAGCAGGGCAGTACGGCGGGGCGGCAGGCGCAGGATATCGTTGGGGATGGTCGCGGTGGTTGAATCGGCTTATCACATCTGCCGGTCACGGACGTAAGGTTGTGTCCAGGCAGGTCCAGATGTGTGAGTCGCGCGGGTGGACCGCGAGACGAGATCGTCTTGTCTGCTGCTCTCTGCTGTCGTGTGTCGGCCACTTGACCCTCCTGACCCTCTTGACCCAGCTGACGCGCCCTGGTGAGCCCTTGTGAGCCCTTGTGAGCCCTTTGACTCTGACCCTGGCCCTTAGCCGCTCGTGAGGAGTGCCGGCCGTGTGTGCTCCGAGTCGGTCGCCTCCTGTGTTCTTCACCTGCGCTCTGGCCTTGCGCCTTGCGTGCCTTCAACCTTTTGCCCTGCGGCGCTGCCTGCACCTGATACGTCGTGTCGTGTGGTGCCGAACCCCGTACCCCGACACCTGTAGGAACAGGAATAGGGATAGGGTTCGCTGGTGCCGAGTTGGCCATCTGTGCCCCGCAACTGCGCAACCCGAGACCCCGCAGAGCTCAAGCATCTCACATCGTGCATCTCACATCTCCTCCCCCGCCCCCGCCCCCGCGTCTGACAAGTCATATTCCAGTATGACCATCTCTCGACTCGGACGCTTCCCTCTCTCTGGGGAGATTCCACCCCGCCCTGGCCCCGCGCCCTGCCTCCCTAGCAATTACGACATCCCCCTCCCCCGCCTCCACGCCGGTTAAACCGTTTGTTTGCTCCTGGTCGCCGTCTGTTGTGCGAGGCGCAGCGGCGCCCGCCGTGCCCGCCGTGTCTGATGCTCATCGCCCGTCGCTCGCCGTACGGCGCACGGCGCACGGCACGGGGGTCGGAATCGGAGCGCTCCGCGCGAGCGATCCGTTGGCAAACTAAGCGACTAACTCGAGACGGCAAGGTCTGACTGTGAAGCATCCTCATGTCTAGCAAGTCTGGCATGTTTGGCTGCGTTCTGCGCTTCTGTCTCTGCGTTTCGACAGGCAGCCGGGTTGTCTCGCGTCTCACGCTTGGAGCCAGCCTGCATGGCTGCCCTGCGTCCTGCAGGGCCGCACCGTCGTTTCGACGCTGTCGTATAACTTGGCTCCGCCCAGCATCAGAGCAAAGAAGCAAGGGCCGGCCCAGCCTGGGGCCTGAGGGCCTGGCGCCTGGGGCCTGGGCACCTCGTCTAGCTCGTGAGCCGTGAGTATGACGATGACAATCCGATATCCAACGCAGAGTGGAGGTCAAGGGACCCCAGGCAGAACAGTGGGGGCGGGATGCGCCGCCGCTTCGTCCTCCCCAGGCATCTCTCGTCCTCGTCAGCAAAGCAACGCAGAGGCAGGGGACGGACCCTGGTGAATATCCAATTCTCAGGCGCAGCACGAGCATGAGCATGCTTGTAGTGACAGAGCAACTGCCGCAATGCCGCGATACCGCAATACCGCAATACCGCGAAACCGCATGCCGCTCCGCACGCGAGGCATGCATATTCCAGCAGCTGAAGCGCAGATTTGGCACTAGCGGCTCTGCACCGGTATACTCGGTACAATGCGGCAATGCACGCTTAGGCCTGGCTTCCTCTCGTGTCCTACGTAGTTGCACGAAGATACCCCCCAACAGCGAAGAGGCCCGGTTTCCTTCATTAGCCTGGGCACGAGCTGGGCAGCAGCGAGGCGCCGTTGCTAGCGAGATGCGCCACGCTCACCAGTTCATCACCAGGACACCCAGCTGGTCCAGCCGGACCAGGAGTTCCAGGCGGCAGCGATATGCTTGGTCGGCACTGTCAAGCGGGGGCAGCCAGTCACCTGCCATGGTGCGCGTCAGTGCGTTGCGCCATATTAACAAACAAAGGGCTGCTCATCGTCTGTTCTCAGCGAAGCCGGCAACGAACCAACGAACGCGAGCAAGCCTTACGCCACATCAGCTAGCGTCAGCCATGGCTTGAAGACTCGCTGGCTTCGATCAAGCTCACAGAGCTCGGAGCTCACAGACAGTTGTCCAGTGAGGACAGGCGAGTCAATACGTCCGCGCATTCTTTCAAGCAGTGCATAAGGTTTCGTTGTGGAATGTTGAACGCGCTCCTAAGGGTCCCTGCCCCAGACCTTTGATGATCCTGAGCCTTTGCGAGTCCTGTCGCCTTGCTCCGCCTGTCGTCCGTGGCTCTTGCCCGTGTGACCTGGCTGGCGGCGGTTTCCGCCGGATCTCAGGTAAGGCAGGTCGTACTGGTCATACGCACATGCTCGTCTGCCCTAGCCCTGGAGCCTGTGGACGCCTGTCCTTGCTCAGCAGGTCCCAAGGTCCCAGGCCCGGGCAACTGGCGGCAACTGCCCCTTACACGGGCGGAAACTGCCCGCAGCCCAGCCAGGCCAGATAGCCTGCTATTTCCGCCCACGGACGTAGCGCTAGGCAGCGACTCCACTCCACCTCTACCTCCGGCGCCGGCGATTAGGGCTCTGCCGTTCATCAGGCCATGGCCCAGCCTCGACCAGGCCGTCCGGATCTCTGCTAGCTGACTGGCGGATCTCGACCCAGTTCTGAACTGTCTGGACTGGGGATCGCCATCGATTCACCAAACTGGCCAGACTGGCCACTCGGGGGCGCTTGGCAGGCTCCGAGTGGTGGGACGAGCGGTGGGACGCAAGCGAGCGGTGGAGCTGCATACCGAGCGATCCAGTGACGAGCCAGCAGGAATCTAGAGTCCGTTCTGGGATTATGGAGCCATGACCAGGCAGATCTCGACGCGTCGTCTGGAGCAAGGAGCAGGCAGGGCTAGTGCTGTGGCACGGCGGACGCCTGTGGTCAGCCCATACTCAGGGCCTGCATCGCGTATCGCTAGAAGATCGTTGGGACCAGAAAAATGCCTCTCCCGCAGCCGTTCATCACCCTCTGGGGACACTCGATCTCGAGATGACTCCCGTATAGCGGAAGGGGAATCCCTGCGCTAACGCGGTGCAGTGAATTCGATCTCATTCTCGCACGCACAGACCTGACACCCCCGCATTCTGTGGCGGCCTTGGATCCTGGTTTTTGGCCAGCTGGGGCAGGCTGTGGCGCGGGCGTGCCAATTGAGGCGTTTCGCTGACTAACCATCGAGATCGAGGCGGGCACATGCGAGCGTCGGACGAAGGCGAGGGTCGACGCGAGGTAGACGTCGACGCGAGGGGAAGATGTGACGGGACAGGCGGGGTGGACGGCTTCGACGGCCGTAACTGCAGCCCAGTCTACCCCGGGAGTTCCCCGGCGTGCCCCGGACGGTTCCCCACAGCCACGCAGCCACGCAGAACCACAGAATGCAGCAGGGTAGCTCTGTGCGCGAGGAGGCGCAGGGCGTGAGAGGGCGTGCGCCGCAGCGCGCAGCACACGCTGAGCATCGTGCTGATGCGACGCGACTGGTGAATGCGGCTGCCCCCGCCTCCACAGCAAGTACCCCGCCTCCACTGCCCCAGCCAAGCGCCTCACGGCCCTCACGGCCGCCTTATCTCGCTCACCCGGGGAGGTAGCGCGGCGGCGTCGCGCATGTCCGCCTTGGCGCCTGGAAATCCGGCTCTGCTTTCTCTGCTGTACTTCCCTACACCTTCAGCAAATCCTCTCATCAAGACAAGCGGCAACATTGCCGCCCATGTTCCGTCTGGGGTCCGGGGTCCGGGGCCTGCCGTCCTGCCAGTATGCCGGCATCCCCGGGTCTTCCGGACAGGGGCGTGGGGTGTGCCTTCTGCTTGTTCCTGTGCGCTCATGGCGCGATACATGTGCACGCTCGCACGAGAAAACAGGTCAAAAACAGATGCGAAAGAGTACAGAAAAAGCGACGGATGAACCAACGAACCAACCAAACCCCCACGTCGCTGACGCCAGAAGCTCAAGCGCAGACAAGGGCCAGGCACAGGATCTGCAGCATGTGACCATCAGGAGAGATGCTCGAAGGGGGTTGTCCGACGGAATTCGGCGATGGTCCAGCAAGCTTCGAAATCAGGAGACGCCAGGTACTGTTCAGTCAGTTTATACGACGCGGGCGATGTGCCGTTGCAAGAGTCGCCGCGGGGAACCCAGCAAGGCCGGGGGGTGGGGTGACGTGCTCCCGGCGCCCTTAACCCCCACAGACAGCGCCAAGTTCGGCTGACGCGAGCCTTAGCAGAGGAGGTTTCCCACGCACGCTCATGGAAAGACGTCTGGATTTGGCGAATCGCACACAGCGTGCTATCTCCTATCTCGCACGTAGATCCCGTATCTCCCCTCTAACTTCTAATGGACACTTGCGCTAATATCAGCACTCACGACGAGCGTATCAAGCACTCTCCGTATCGTATCGCATGCGTATCGCTTACCGCAGAACTGGGTACAGGGCTGGACGGGGCAACGGGAGGCGCGACGTGTGTCATCGCTGAGGGCGCGCTCGGATGCGCCGAGCGAGCTCGCTTTCGGAGACCGGAACGAGCGAGAACGGCAGTATGACAGTTAAACCAAGCGATCCGCCCATTCGACCGGGTCTGACGGGTCTGACGGGTCTGACGGAGTCTGACGCGGCAGGGGGATGGAATGGAGTATCGGCCGTGTGTGAGGTGCTGACTAGCGAAAGATCCGTGGTGTGGAACCGTGTTTGACGCCTCTGATCCTCTGATGTCTGATGCCTAACCCTTTGACACCCTCGAAGCAACACAGGTTTCGACCTGAAGCAACGATCTGCGAAGCACCCCCCGGCCCGTCCGGCTCCACCCTTCGGGATACGCCCAGTGACCAACCGAGGACGCGAGTACCGCCAGCCTGGCGCGATCGCTGCCGGCTCCCGGACTTGAAGATCACGGGGCTATGTTGCTCCTCGCTCCACATGCAACCCTTACCACGAAGCGTCGATTGCACCTCGGCCCCGGCAGCCCCGCCGTTTCAGCGTTGTCGAATGACACCTTCTCGACGTCTCTCCAGATCTCCCAGCAACTGCAAAGGAGAGTCGACAGCCTCCTTCTCGCAGCTGGAGCATGATGAAACGCCATACAAGCCCTTGTACATCCGATACACCGCCGCACTTGGGATAGTCGCCTGGGTTCTCGAGATGCTGTGGAGTCGGGGTTGACTGACCTGCTGACCTGCCGACTGACGTACGAGCCGTCGGCTGCATCGCACGAGCATGTGCAGATCTCTGAGCGTCGGAAAGAGACGGTAAGCGGGATACGTGGCTCCGGGTGATCGGCCAATCAAGCGATTGCTGGCGGGCTTTGCCGCCTGTACGTTGGGCGGCGTGCTTGTAGATGTGCATAGCGCTGGCGTATTCTCCGCTGTGGCGAGCATGTCTGCGCTCCCAACGAAAACTGGGAGCGTGCATCGCAGCGGGAGCCTGCAGAAGCTTGCAGCAGCGTAGCTGCACGCTGTGCCCTCGCTCGGTCACAACTCACATCGTCTGTGGAACCGCTTGACTTCTCTCCTGGCAAACGAAAGGCTGGTCCGTGATCCTAACAGGCGACAGTCGAGACCGCGAAGATAACGCGGGTACGCCGCACCCCGAACTCGGCCGAGGGAAGAAGGATGGCAGAAGTCGCTGAGAGGCACCGGTTCCAACAGCGACAGAAGATCTGCGCGTTTCGTGATGAGACAAGCCGTTTGTCGTCTTTCGGGATGCGTTTCGCCATTCCAATGCTTCATGAAACGACCGGTCGGAATGTCTATGCAGCGCCCGCTGGATCAAAACACACGTTGCCCCGGAAACCGCCTTGGCGCTGCGTCATCTCGCGCGGGTCCAGACGTCCAGAGCTGGCCTGTTTCACAAACGAAGCTGCTTCGCGGATGAACTCACCTCCGGCAGATCCTGGTGTGGCGGTAAGCGATGATCTGCCTCGCCCGCGCGTACTCATCCGAGACCTCACAGCACCATTCCGGCCCTCGGCGCAACCGTGCCCGAAAAGGGCGACCAGCTTAACCGTTTCGTCATGCCCATTGCTCCGCCCGCGGTTCCACCCGTAGCCAGTTCGGTGCCGGGTTGTGTCGCATCACAAGCCAGACCACGCTAACAGCACGTCACGGGCGCTGAGTACTGCGCTTCACAGCATCACCGTACATAACGCCCACCCCATACTCTGGGCCGCCAGCGACTCATCACCTGGCTGGCGCTGTCCCGTTCCGCGTCACCACGCCCGCCACGCGCTGGCGTGGATGGCTCCGGTGCTCCGAGATGGACACCGGCAGTCCTGGGTCTAGACCGCCGCCTCGCTCGCTTCCAGCTCCCTTGGGGCTGGACCTTGGCCCACAGCGCAGTGCCACAGCCTCGTCTACGCAATCCTCACCTACTACGCCGACAACAGCCTCGACTCCGGCGGGTGCTTGCCTCAGGCCAGCCCCTAGTGCCGCCCACAGTTGCGGTGTCCGAGCTTTAGAACCTGAGCAGACATGCAGTACTCTACGAGCAGCGATCGTGTGGTCGTTGGCGCCTGGAGCTCCGCCCATAAACTTACCGGTGCTTCCCAGCTCAGCAGTCTTCATATGTCCGCGGCTAGCCTGTCTAATTCCTGGCGATCACCTGCTTGGGCCCATGACGCAGCTCCCATTGCCCCCTCGCCCCCGTGTTCCTGTACTCAGCTTTTGGCGGACTGGGACGCGGTCGCGCAATTACCTCACAGCCTTTGCGGGGCCGGCCCCTGACTGAAGCTCATTGTCGTTGACTGGTTCCAGACGGTCAGAATCGCGCTTGAGAGCGGGTGGATGACAATCGCGAGACTTTCAGCCATCTCGGGCAGTGGCACTCCGCGACGGGCGACGGGGAGGAGGCGCTACGCGGCATACATTGTCTGTTCACTAGAGATAGGCCGCCGGATCAGTGCTGAGGCCTCAAGAGACAAGATCTTCAGCAGGCTTGTCGGAGAGAGGCAGAGTTCGTACTGTCGGCTGGATAGACATCGAGGGAAGTCGACACCAGAGGTGTAAGGGGCCCACGATCCCCTCTGCTTCATTCCGCCTTACGAGTACTGCTCGAGTTACTCGGAAGCTGCTGCGTCGATGTACATTAAGCTGCATATTATAACGAGAGCTATGGCTCTGCCGCGCTTCAATCACCGTCCCCCAAGTCCCGTGATTATAGTGATGTATCTCTCCTTCCCAGTCCGACACCCAGACTCATGATTATAACGCTGTATCCCAATATCGCAATTCCTAACTCCTGTCGAGACGACGTCCGCCCCTCTGCCTGTCACGTTTTCAGATTAAACGCTGCTTCAACCCTTCGAGTCCATTACTCTACTCAAACCGTACAGCAGCGAGCTCGATACTCCCGCTCGCGCGCTTGGTGACGCTGTCGTTGTCGGCGCGCGCGGCGGTGTCCGCGTGGGCATTGTGACCGATGGGCCGCAGGTCCGCGAAAGGCCGATTCCAGAGGGCACGGTCGTGCCTCCCACCCATCTGCAGCGTGCAGATGACCTCAGTCAGGATCTCAGCGAGCATGAGCGTCATCGCGGTTATCGTAAGTGCGAAGGTGGCAATCGAGAGGCTGTCGTCAGCATCTGTACTCATGGCCGAAGGACCGTCCCGGGTGTCTCGCTCCCACTCCTCCCGTCGAGGGGCAGGCAGCAGACACTTCGATCAGCCCCAGGACAAGCACTAGATCAAGCACTGGGGCACCCATAGCCCGCACTGGGGTTCCAGAGCCGGGAGCTAGTAGCAGCGGACCGGAGGCGTCAGTACTCACGCTGAGTCGTCCCCGTATGGCTCGAACCACTGCCCGGCCGCGACACCCCACCATGCCAGCGGCACGATGCCGAGGAGGAAGAGGAAGGCGAGCAGCGCGAGGTCGATGCGGACGCGGTTCAGCGCGCTGCGCTTGTGCGTGGCGAGTACGATGAAGCTGGTGTCAGTTGTCTGGCCACACATTGCTTCATTCAGGGAAGGGCGGAGCACAGCGACGCGCGCAACGGGGAGCTTGGTGCAACGCGGCCCGACGCAGCGCGACGAAGCACAAGGCAGAGGTCGGAGGCGAAGTGAAGCGCGGACGACTCACTAGTAACACGCATACGGGGTCAGGAGCCCCGCCCACACCGCGGCCATGATCAAATGCTCCCAGCCGGGGTAGTACTCCTCATCATGGAAGCGGGAGAAGCGGGAGAAGCCACGCTGCCGCACGCGGCTGACGGCTATGCCGGCGAGGGAGGTGCCGAGCGTGCTCAGCGCAGCGAGGGCGATGAAGCCGTACACCCATACCTGGGCGCGGGCGTGCTGTGACCTTCCGGACTTCATAATCTCGTCGCAGCAACGGTGCGCGATGCAGGTTGTTGGAAGCTGCCAAAAAGAACTCGGAGCTGCCAAGAGAAGCTCGAAGCAGCTGAGAGAGGTTCGGGACGGTCGTTAGGACGTTTCGGTGGCGATCCAAGCTGCTATGTCGTGAGCTGCGAAGGTGAGTAGAATGGTTGGGAGATCAGTATAGCGTGCCTTCATATACGCAGATCAAGGGCTGTGCGCAGCTGACAGGATCAGCTGATCCGAGCGGTGAGTGCGCCGAAACCGACACCGCGACCGAGCGCCAAGCCTGGCACATGTCCGCTTCAGGAGCTAGGTTAGTGCGCAGCAAAACGGCTTGAGGCTGCACGCGCCGCGCCTCGCCGTTCGGCGACTGCGGACTGGATAGCTCCACTGTATTAATCGAACCCAGATCACAGGTCGCACAGCGTTTCGGATCCGAAGTGCGGCTTGCACAATCAAAGTTCCCACGATGGAGCAGAGCAGGTTGGAAGGTTTCCCACGATCGACAAGGAGACGCCTTTGGAATCGCGGTTGGAGCTGGCGGCTCGCAGAGTCGAGGTTTCCCACGGTTGAACACGCGGCTGGTTAGTGCGCACGTGATTTCCATCCTTGTTGACGAACAGAGCTCTGAAGGCTGATGGCCGTAGACGAAGAGCCAAGAGAGCGAGGGGGAGCAGGACGGTGCACATGTCGGAGCACAGCGGCGCGGCACTGCTGCGCCGGAGCGTCATCGCGTGACGCTACGAGAGGCCTGCTGATACCAGTATCAGCTCGCGCGCCTCGAAGACTTCAGCGAGTAGTGCCGAGGCAGCGTTCTATTTCAAGCGTGAGCATGCAGAACTGCTCTTCTCTGTCTGTCATACGTTGCAGAACCTCTGGTACCGAGGCCATCGGCGTGACGAGGACGAGTGGAGGCGGAGAAGTGGTCGCCGAGCCGATAGCTCCCGCTCCCCCGCCCCCACTCGGACTCCGTTGAAGCCCGATCGTCCTCTGTGACGTCGACGACGTCAGCGGGTCGCGTCCGCGCGTTGGCATACCACCCACACCAGGCCGCTCGTTTCGATAAGCAGAGCAGCTCGCTAGGCGTATCCTTGCTCCGATACGCCGGCCCTGTCATTCCCGCTGTCGCTATATCCGTCTCGTTCACCGGCGATGTCAACCGGCGATGCCAAAGGACGAGGTGGATGCCGAATAGCATGCCCAAGTGAAGTCAATCTGCGTGCCTGTGATCACAGTATTGACAAGGTGAATGACGCTGGACACTGGAGGGAAGGAGACCCTACCGGACCCTGCGATTCGTGCAATGTTGGGATTTCCGCCCAGGGTCCAACGCACAGATTAAGATTAGCGGGCGCGATTGTGTGAACCGCGACCGGCGCGTCCACTTGCTCGTTAGCGAGGTGTCAACTTTTGGTCGCCGTTCGAACGAGGTGCGAAAGGAATATGTACATGGGTTGAATGAATGCTATGGCTATGTCATGCTTTACAATGAATGAGGCGGGCGTGATGAGACGCAACCGATGCTTGAATGTCTAGGTCTAGATGTGTTTTATGCTGTGTGTATGTGTATGGTGATGCGGGTTTGATGATTATGTGATGTGCGAAGGGTGATCGAAAACCGAGGTACGGAGAGGTACGGAGAGGCCGAAAAAGTTCGAGCTTACGCGCGATTGCGTGTTTACGTGCGTCTGCTGGAGAGTGGGGGCGGCGGGCTATTGGTACTGCTCGCCGACGAAGACCTGCTGCTGCTGCTGCTGGTTGTGGACCGGCCACTGCGCGGTGCCAGCGTAGTACTGCTGCTGCAGCATCGGGTCGGGGTAGGGCTGTTGCCGCGGGCTAGAGTACGACGATGAAGTCTGCAGCGACGAGTTCGGCTGCTGATACTGCACGTACTGCGGGCTCGCGACCGGCGACGGGTACGCGTAACCGTCCGTTCGGCAGGGGGAGGGGGTTTCCGGGATGTCCTGGACAGCGGGCTGGCGCGGCGCCGGCCACACGTCCGGCATCGGCGAGTGGGGGACACATGTCGGTTGCGGGCGGATCGTGGCATCGAGCGCAGACGAGAACTCGTAGTTGTAGTCGTCGTGGTTGTAGAACGAGGTCCCTGTTGACGTGCGCGACAGCGAAGGGCGCGAGGAAGGGAAGGCAGGCGACGGAGACAAAGTGTGCGCGAGGGGAGGAGTCGGAGGCTGCTGCTGGAACTGCTCGTAGTTGACTGGCTGGATGTAGGCGGCCTCGAACTGGGGCTGGGTCTGGGACACGTCCACCGGCGACATCGGGTACGCGGTCTGCGGGTAGGACATCTCCTCGGAGACCTCTGGGACGGGCGAAGGGAACAAGTTCATGACGGACCCTCGTGCACGGCCCGCGCGCCTCGAAGATCGACTGGCGCCGCCACCAGGGACGAGGGCGGCGGCGATCCGCGCACCAGTCGCGGCAGACAGAGAGGCCGCGCGGCGCTCGTTCCAAGCAGCGTACTCGACGTGTGTCAGCACAGGCTGCGACTGCTGGCGCTCCATCCCGAAGCTGCGAGGAGGGGACATGCGCTGGCGGCGGGGGAAGGTCGACGAGCGAGCCGACACGTCACCGTCGACAGAGTCGGGGATAAGATCGAAGGCGAGCTCGTAAGTCATTGTTGATGACTCTTTTGGGTTAGAGGCGAAGAGGAGGAGGCGATGGTGAGGAGTGAGATGGGGAGGATGATTGCGGATAAGTTGGGGTGGGCCGGGGTCGTGTGCCCTTTTGGTGGGTTCAGAGTCGACGTAGAGTGGGAGAAATCAAAGTTGGGAGGATGCGGAATGAGGAGGGAGAGTGGGAAAACGTCACTGGGGAATCCTGTCGAGGATAGATATACAAGTCAGTGACGGAGTGGTCGGAGGAAAGGTGGTGAGATGCATGGGTCGAACAGTGGACCACGGGTCGGTCGGAAATGAAATCGTAACCGGCGCCGATACATGGCAACATGGCTGGAGGCGTCTGGCTACGTATGGCTGGGTGCTTGGCAGTGTCCTGAGTTGGCTGACGCGAGGAGATTAGAGTTGAGACCGAATAACCGCGAAAAGTCCCCGTGCCATGTCACTTGCACCATTGTCCTCCTCCAAGCCCGAGTAACAACACACGGCCTCCAACCGATCTCCCGGTGTGCCGAATCGAGTGCCGTTCGTGCCGTGCATGCCGGCCATGCCGTGCTTGGCATGCAGACAGACAAGGCGAGGGAGCGAGCAGGCTGCGTGCTGCGGAGCTGCAAAGAATAACTGGTAAAGTTGCCGATCGCATTCAGCATTGAGCAGCATTGAGCATGACTCATGCACTGCCGTGCATGACGGAAGTGTGGAATTCCGACCCGATTCCCAGTGTATATGCATCCAGTGCCTTGCCCAGTACTTGTTCACGTCTCGCTGTTCCTAATCATCTCCGCGACCCGGTGAATGGAGAACGGACAGGTACGACGTGCGCGGGTGTACCTTGATGTTTATCGCGTCGCCGAAAATCTTTTTTCCCATTGAATAAGCACTACAAGCGTGCAGACCGAGCGACGGCGACGCAATACCAGATTTCGCTACGCAGGCAGATCAGACTAAACCAGATCAGATCGATCCCTCGGCCAGCGCAGCCAGGCTAGACCAGCCAATGCTCGCCAGAGCTTGCAGAGCACGCAGAACAGACAATGCAGCCCAGAGGGAGGAGCGCAGCAAGCCGGCCCAATCGCTATCAGAGGATCGACGCAGGTGCTGCAGGCGTCGGGATTACATGGCCAGGTGGCGTTCCGAGACCTGACAGCTCTGAACGAGCCAAAGGGAATGGCGAGTCTGTCACCGCCATGCGAAAGCGCACGACGCCTCCAGACGCCAAGGCGTAGCGTGGCGTCGCGGCATCCTGACATACCTGACGACCTGTAATTTAGCGACGCCAGTCATTACGCTTTATCTCCTCCACCATCTCGCTCTATTGTCCGTCTACCCCACGCACTTCGCACTTCGCATAGCTGCGCCTGACGTCGTTAGTCACCCAGCGGGGCCAGTCGTATGATCCGAGTGCCAAGAGCTGGGCCAGCCGGGGGCCATCTTAGTCATACCTCTGACCCAGCACCGACTAGCGCCGTTTCAGCATCCTTATCTCTTCGTATCACCCATGTCATGCCACAGCACTTTCGACCATGTTCACTTCCGATGGAGACATGAAGCCAACCGGTAACAAAAGGAGCTAGGAGGAACTCTGACTCCATGACCATCGGATGTACACTGATCAATCGAGACCCGTCACGGCCAGCCTCTGTCCGGCGTTCCTAGCAGACTGGACGACTGCACCATGTTTCGAGATATCGTATCAAGTCGCGTGCTGCGGTATGCACTTGTAGCAATCAGGCGTTTCTTTTCCCGACGTAGCCCCGAACGGCGTGCCGACGTGCCGTCCATCGTAGCAAGGTGGACAGACGGGTCGGGCGTGCCGAGACAGTCGTGACCGGCGAGGGCGCATCTTGGGCCTTGGGGTCCGGACTTGCGCGATCTCGACTTCGCAAGGTCCAAGAGAACTGAAATGAACAAGCCACACTGTCATCATTCCATTCATTCATTCCGCTCTATGAGCAGTGGTGCTCGGCACGGATGTCGGCGGATAGCGTGCAGAGAGAGTGCCTGGTGTGCAGACGCCGGGGCCTTGGGCTCGCTTGGAGTCAGATCGCCAGCCTAGAGGAGGAAGGCAGTGGAAGGCAGAGAATGATGGAGCCCAGGGTCAGGTCATCTCGGGTTCACAGTTTCCTGGGTCCTGGGTCAGGCCTGGAGGCAATTTGGCACCGCTCCCGTCTCCCCCCTCCCTCAAGCTGCTCGGGCACAGTGCAGGAACAAGCTCTACCCAGAAGAGTGGGACCCTACCTGTTCTCCTGCGCTCTCCTGCACGTCTCCAGCTCTTCTCCAGTACGACTCCAGTACGATCCTGCAGGAAGACTGCAAGATGGGTAAACCTTATCTCCAGCATATTGCACTCTGACCGCGTTAAGCACCTCGATCCCGCCGTCTCCAATCGCTTGGGCTTGCGTCATACTCGTGTGGGAATTGAGTGCACAGCAAAATTGCAACTCACCGCCGGCCTCCGTCCAACGCGTCAAGAACCAAACAGGACGCGATCTGATTGCTCCCTTCCCTCGCAGCATGCCAGCGGAGACCGCCGCATGACAAAGACTCAAAGTCTGCTTCCGAGCGCGCTCCGAGCGTGCTCCGAGTATGCCGAGCCGAGTGGTGGTCCCACTCCATTGGCTGCGCTGGAGAAAAATACGGTGGTGAGTCACTGATGATCGCCGTTCCGCATTTTCCGCATGCCGCAGCCTCCACTGTCGGCACGCCGAGAGCATGCAGCTCCTAGCGAAGCGTGCGACGTGTGGAGGCTGTTGTCGGCACCCGGGAACGAACAGAATGTTGCTCCGAGCCCAGCGTGCGAAAGGTGTGGAGGCCGCGGTCGGTACACGAGACAATGGGTTTGCTCCAAGCGATGTGTGGAGGCCGGGTTTGCCGGCGGCTCGAACGTGCTCGTGGCCAGTCTTGGCACGTACGTGCATGGGTTGAAGAACAACGAGAGATGGAGAAAAACTAGAATCACTAAAAACACCTATGACTAAAACTTGAAAGACTATGATTTCTAAACAGCGATTACAGCTTGGCGCGGGTCTCCTTCTTGCGCTCCGCCTCTGCGCGCACGCGCAGGTCCTTGCGGAGGATCTTGCCCGAGGGGCTCTTCGGAATCGCCTCGATCACGACACACCCGCCGCGGAGCTTCTTGTGGTTCGCGACCTTGCTCGCGACCCACGCGCTGACCTCGGCCTCGAGCTTGGCCTTATCCGCTGGGGTGTTGATCAACCCGGGCCGCGCGACGATGTACGCCCGCGGCAGCTCTGTGGCCTGGCTCTCCTCCCACACTCCCACCACGCCTGAGTCAACGACCTTCTTGTGTTGCAGCAGCAGGGCTTCGAGCTCCGCCGGAGGCACTTGGAAGCCCTTGTACTTGATCAGCTCCTTGACGCGGTCCACGACCCTGGG
Source organism: Trichosporon faecale (assembly GCA_039545375.1). Lineage (NCBI taxonomy): Eukaryota > Fungi > Basidiomycota > Tremellomycetes > Trichosporonales > Trichosporonaceae > Trichosporon > Trichosporon faecale. Next base: position 1,946,286 of record BCLU01000003.1, on the reverse strand, counting down.
TGTCAGCTCATGTACGGCCAGGTTTGGGTGAGACATAGTGGGTGGGTGGTTGGCGCCATCGCTGAGCATGGCTGAAACGGCGTTGTGGCGTCCCCGCGTCTGCGTGGGGACGGGACAGCCACGGAGATCAACATTCCACACTCTGGCCCCAGAGAGCAATGCTTCTCCATTGTTCTCGAGGGATGTGGAAGGAATCAAGCCAAAGCATGCCAGGAAAGCCAAATCAGGAGATACTCACTTGAGCCATCCGTCCGCTTCGCGAATCAGCACGTCGCCCGTCTTGTACCACTCGGCGCTCATCGTGCCATCTGTCGCGGCCTGGTTCTTGAAGTAGCCCTTCATGACCGAGGGCGAGCGCACCCACAGCTCGCCGCGTTCTCCGATGCCCGCGTCGTCCTCGCCCTCCCCGCGCACGAGGCGCGCCTCGAAAGTCGGGATCAGCGTGCCGACGTAGCCGGGGTGAGACGCGCTGTGCTCGCTAGTCATAGTAGCTGGCGTAAGCGTGTGCCAGTGTGCGCCAGTGTGCGCCTTGGGCTTGGCTTCGGGCGGACTATTGCCACTCACTGATCACAGGCGACGTCTCGGTCATGCCGTAGCCCTGCGTGAGGGCGATGTTGGGGTGGATCTTGTTGAAGGCCTGGATCAGCTCGCCGCTGAGAGGCGCCGCGCCACTCATGAGGGTGCGCTGTTCGTCAGTCAACCGACCAACCCCACAACTCACGAGAGAAGACAGGTCGTAGTTCTTGACGTTCTGCGAGTGCAGCAAAACAATGAGGATAGGGGGGACGATGAGGCCGTGTGTGATCTTGAACTTCTGGATCGCGCTGAGGACGGGGATCTCGTCAAACTTGGGCAGCACGACGACGGGGACGCCGACAGTCAGGGGCTGGAGGAGCACGACGGTGAGTCCGTAAATGTGCGAGAAGGGGAGGATGCCAAGGACGGTGTCCTTGCCGCTCTCGAGCGACTGGTACGCCTTGTTGACCGCCTGCAGCTGCGAGGTCATGTTGTAGTGCGTCGTCATGACGCCCTTGGGCAGGCCCGTCGTTCCGGACGAGTAGCACAGCCAGGCCGTGTCGTGAATCTCGTTGCCCTTGGCGGTGGCGAACGGCACCGGCTGCGAGGACGCGATCACCTCATCGATCGTCCTGTAGTTGGAGCCCTTGGGCTTCTGCTCCGAGAGGAGGACGACGCGGCTCGCATCGAGCTTGCTCTCGATCTGCGACTGCGCCTCCTCCCACACCGGGAGCAGGACGGGGTCGATGAAGATGAGCTTCGAGTCCGAGTTGTTCACCTGGTACGCGATCTCCTTGGCGGCGCTGGCCGTCAGCATCAAGCCACCGTAAGGGTCCCTCTTGGCCCCGCACACGGGGGCTCATCCCTCCCGTGTCCGGAGGTGCCCACCGCCCACCTTGAAATACTCACTATGCAGCGTTGGCGGGGCTGATGGTGACGCCGGCGGCCATGGCGCCGAACGCGGCGCGGGCCCAGTTGACCGAGTTCGGGCCCCAGATGCACACGGTCGAGCCCTTGCCCAGGCTGAGCTTGCCGAGGGCGCCGGCGAGGCGGAGCGCGCCGTCCTTCAGCTGGCCGCGTGTGAGGGCCTTGCCAGTGAAGCCGTCGATGAAGGCGGGGAGCGAGTCGTCGAACTGCTGCAGCGGCGTCTGTCCCGCCCCGCCGATGAGGTACTGGATAAGGGAGGACTCGGGCAGCTCCGGCGCCGGGATCGTCGACTTCCAGATGATCTGCTTCGGCATTGGGATACGTAAACGAGTGTGTGCTAAAGTTGAATGGTCGTGTGTAAGCGGTGTTCGGGATGTCTGTTGGTAAGACTGAAGATTGGAAAGATAAAGAGGAGAGCTACGAGACACAGCCGGTGGGAGGGTGTGCGTTCCCCACAAGTCTCACTCCGCTGGTTAGTACCGGGATTCAGTGATCTGATCGTCCATCGTGATCAGACCTTAGTCGGTAATGCAATTGCCGAAAGGGGGCCTAAGCGACAGATCATCACCATTCAGTGCAACAGCGTCTGCATCGTCGGTCGGGCACAACGCTTCGTTACTTATGCATATTGTGTTGGTACAGACGTTCAAGAACTTGCAAGGAGAAAGGCCACGGCCAAGGGCGCCGTGGTTTGGGGCTTATCGTAATCTAAGAGCATTCCACGGCCTACTGCCATTCCAGCCGGGCATAGTCGCCGAAGACAGTGTTGATCTCGAGACCCTCGGCGTACGGCTTGAAGTCCTCCCACTTGACCTTCATCTCGGGGGCGACCACATTGGCAGCAGTGACTGGGGCCAGTTAGCGTTGAGATTCCATTTCCAACTCACGGAAGTCCGGCATGGCAAAGTCCATTACAACTACGTCGATAATCTCGTCGGGGCCGACGTGGGGCATCGGCGACTGGATGAAGTCCCTGCTTGTCAGCATTGCTTGAAGGAGCGCACGACACTCACACTTGGTAGGGCGAGTAGGGCACGGGGATGTGACGGATGTCGTCACCACGGCCAGGGCACGCGTCCTTAGTGACGAAGCCGAGGGTGTGCGGCTTCCCTCCAGGGCCGTCGAACGACACCTCGTCAGTGTCGCCCATGAGCTCCTCGATCAGGTAGTCGTCCCACTGCTGCTGAAGCCAATCGTTGTACACCTTGCGGACGTAGGCATCGTCGTCCTCCTGAGGTGTGAGAGGGCCGAAGCGAGACGCTCCGGCGCGGTTCATCTCGACGGTGATGTTGCCAGCAACAGCGGCAGGAAGGCGGGTGTACAGGAACTTAGACGTGAAGGGCGAGACAGTGAGCTCGTCGTTGCGGTCGAACGGTCCTCGGAACAGATCGAAGCGCAGACTGCCAGCGTTGCCGATGATGACGCGCGGGCCGTCGCGGTGCTTGTCCTTGACCGTCGTCGGCAGGATGTGGTCCTGGAAGAGCGTCACGACCGATCGCGGGTGTCCGAATGGGTGCCTGCTGAGGAAGTAGTTGTGGGGAGCAGTGCCAAACGTCGTTGACAGGTTCAGCTCCTGCGCGAGGTCCTCGAGACCTTTGGAGATCTGGAGACCGCCGTGCGTGTCGAACGTCTTCTCCGTCTTCCCCGTGTGCCATCTGTAGCTGACGGGGTTGGCGTCGATGTAGCGCCTGTTCATTGTGAGAGGAGCGCCCTTGTCACCAGGGAATGGCATCGACGAGGACGTGAACGCAATTGTCTCGAGGTATCGTCCAGGGACGACACTGAGAGTTAGAAGAGCGGGGATCCAATCAACTCACGCGATGGATCGGTCGTCATACTGCACACAATCACGGACGTGCGTGTGACCGCCGAAGATGAAGACGGGGACGAGCGGGTGAGCAGCACGAATAGCGTCGTAGACCGGCTTCCACTCAGCAGTCTCTCCGCGACCCGGCATGTGGCCAACGAGAACGCTGCAGTCAGCTTCTCGGTCTGCTATTGGCAGCTCACAAGTAGTCCGGGCGCTCCTCGATAGCCTCGAGGAACCACTGCTCCTTCGCCATTTCCGTGGGCGCCTGCACAGTGAGGTTCTTGTCGTGCGCCTTGACTGTTTGTCAGCTTGCGACCATACCGGTCAGCTTACAATCGAAGATGACGCCAAAGGCCGTGACCTGGTTGTACCTGCTGTCAGCTTCCGCAATCGCCCCCCAGCTTACATAGGAGTCTGGAACTTGGCGAAGCGGCTACCGATAGGCGTGCTGATGACTTCTCCATCCTCCTCAACCGTAATGTTAACGTTGGACGTGAGGAACCTTCCTTCCCTGCTTGTCAGCTGCCGTAGCGCGCGCATAGCTCACCACTGCGCGCGCCGCTCGTAGATCCACTTGGCCGACTCGTACTTGTACAGCTCGTGGTTCCCGATCGTGAGCACGTCGTACTGCAGCTGGCTGAAGATGTCGTCCGCCTTGCCTGCCGAGTCGGGCGAGGAAGACACCAGCCCGCTCCCGTCGTGGTGGTCGCCGGCGTCGACGACGAGGAGATCGACACCGAGCTCGTCCGCCTTGTTCCTCATGTGGTGCACGAAGGACGCGAATGAGCCGAAGTCGCCAGAATAGTTCTGCTGTCAGTTCACCGCCGTGACGAGAGCTTACGGGTTCGGGCCATGTGTCCTGGAGAGTTAGCGGGGAAGACATGGGGTATGGCGTGTACGTACATGCTGATGACCACGGAGCCAGCCTGGACGTCAGCTCATGGGGGGGACGACAAGCTCACCATGAGTGTCTGATGTGCTGATGAAGTTGACCTCGTTCCACGGCAGCGGGCGTGTGGGGACGGGAAGGACGGGTGGCGAGTCGCCCCTCAGGAGGTCGCGGGCGTCGCGCCCGATCGCAAGGCCGTGTGCACTCTGACACAGGAGCAGCGCAGCCGCAGTGACTTCGAGCTTGCTCCTCATTGTGATTGTGTCGGGGCGTGTGTTGTATGTCTATGAGTGATGAGTGAGGTGCGAGGGCGTAGTGTTCGACACAATGGTCGAAGATGGAGACGAGGGCAAGGTGACGGGACGGTGCTTGAAGGGGGGAATGGGGCGCGGTACCGCGTCGAGCATCAGCTGGTTATCTCGTATCTCAGGCACCGAGACCGGGGTGTCCTCACTTGTCACTCCGTTACCTGACACATGGTTGGCTGACGCCGCATCTCCCCAGAGTGGTCGCACGCATGCTCGTTCGATGCGTCTTCTCGACACAAGAATGCGACCGAACACGGTGAACTGCTAACAATGCATCTGATCTACAACTCCGCCGAGGTATGACCGAGCTTCTTTTCTAAGCTTTTAGAGCTTGGCGTCGGCCTTCTCCCGGGCCTCGTCGCCGTGGAGGAGGACGCAGGGTCCGCCAATGACGACACGGTTCTCGAGGTTGTGCTCCTTGATGAAGGCCTCGATCTCCTCGTTCTCGGCGCCGGGCTGGAACCAGAGCGCGAACGGCTGCGTCTTCTCAGACTTGTACAGCTCCTTGAGCATGTTGGCGCCGAGCTTGGGCGAGATGATCATCGAGATCGACGTGTTGTTCAGGTCGGGGATGTCGGTCTGCCGTTAGCTAAGGGAAAGGAAGGCAGAACAGCTCGCTACGCACGATGTTCTCAACAACGTTGAGGCCCTCGACAGGCTTCGAGTTGTCGAACTTGTCCGACGCCGGGCGGACAGGCGTAAGGGGCATCTTGCGCTCATTGTACCACTTGATGAGCTGGGAGTTAGCTGACAGCTGAAGCCGCTTTGCAGCAGAGATAGGCGAGGAGACAGGCGAGGCACGACGGCATTAAGGAAGCGCAAGGCCCGGAGATAATCCCAGTGACAGCCTCGGAAGAGCGTCGTGCGCGTGCTCGTAAGAGCACCCGAATCTCCGCCTTCAGATTCTGGGACTGTTCCGTTCGCGTAGCTCAATAGCGCTCTCGAAACAGCCCATGCCTTGCAGACTGTCTCCTCGTCAGCAAGCTCAGGAACACACCTTGTTGTCAAACTTGGCGGGGTCCTGGAGAACGCGACCGACAACGGCGTACTTGGGCGCGGCCATGAAGCGCTTAGCAGCCTGGGGGATGATCTTGACGGTGTGGGGGTCGACGTGAACCATGTTTGATGCTCTATGTGGTATGGGTAGATGGAGAGAAGCCGCGAAGCTGATGATGACAGACCACAGCAGTCACCACCTCCCGCTGGCTGGCAGCCGAAGCCCCGCCCCGGCAAAGATAGCCGAAGTCCGGCAATTTGCTCCCGCCGGCCAGGCAGATATCGGAATACTCCTGACGATCCTTGGCGTGCTGATGGCATCGAACACAGCGACGTCCAGATGTCCAGAGTCATCACAATCTACATCTGTCTACAATACAATATGATCATGTACAACTTGAATTGGTTTTTAGGTCTCGCTTCTCCTCCCTCTCCTCACACGCATAGTCTAGGTGGCTCACGCGATGCGTAAGCCCGCATCGACGCCGAACGCCGATAACATGAGCACACGCTGGGTCTCCTCCTCTCTCGCACGCACGCATATCGAGCAGCGGCACTCGCGCAGCGGCTCGTACGCGCGGTACCACGAGTGTCTTATGACTTCCTCGACGGCTGGGCCGAGCTCACTCGATCCCCCAGGCACCCAGGGGATGACCTCGAAGTCGTCAAAGTCCTCTGACGACAGAGTCGAGTCCGAGTCGGACATGTGAACTTGATAGTCTGAAGATGGGGTCGCGGGCAGAGACGCAGACTTCAGCTCGGCCGTGCCCGGGGCGGACTTCGGGACGGCATGCACGGCCGGCTTTTTGTCGCAGTGCCCGTCGCCTTCGGTCGCCTCGGTCGGCGCAGGCTTGGCTTCCTCGGCGTCGGCGTCGGGCGACTTGCGCTTGCGCAAAGTCGGCGACTGGCCAGGCGTGGCAGTGTTAGTGCCCGTGATCGAGGCCGCGACGGGGGTCGAGTTCTGCGCCTCGGCGGCGTCGGTTTCGTCGTCGTTCTCGGGCGAGTGGATCTCGGCAAGCACCAGATCCGGGCTGTCGTTCGGAGTCACTAACGTCGTGACGGTCGACACCTCGGAGGACTGCGACGTCTGCCCCGAGCCCAGGCGGGGGCGCGACGGGCGCTCGCTGAGCTCGCGCGGCTCGTCAGACTCGTCCGATGTCTTGCGCTTCCCCAGCGCCGAGCTCGTGGTTAACGCCGTGCTTGAGTCCGTGTCCTCGTCTTCGGCCAGCATATCGTCGTCGTCGTCGAGGAAGGAGTCGCGGTCGTCAATGTCCCCGTCACTTGCGACCCAGCCGTCGTGCACGACGAAGCCGTGCGGCTCGGCGCGCTCCTCGACGAGCTCAATGCGCGGCGAGCCAGTGGCGGACCCGCCAGTCGAGGACACGACGGTCTCGCCGCCTGCCTCAGAAGGCGGGTTCTGGGTTTGGGCCTTGTACACGCTCGTGAGCCCGCGGCGGACCCAGGACTCGGGTAGCGCGAGCCACTCGAGCAGCTGCGGCACGGTGGTCTGCTTGCACAACGCCTCAGCCTCGTCCCAATCAACGGAGCGCAACTTCTGCCAGTCGACGATCTCGGAGAGCGGCGCCTCGATGCGACCGATGAGCGCGTCGGTGAACTCGTCGTTCATCATGCTCAGCAGCCTGTGCGAGGGCAGGAAGAGACGGTCGGCGTGCTCGGGACGATAGTTGATGCGCGCGCGTTCGAGCTGCGGGAGCGGGATGGCCTCGTGGGGCGCGTACGAGGGATGGCGCGCGTTGCGGGCGATCTCGTCGACGCTGTCGTGCCTCGTCACCCCGGTCAGGAGCTGCTCGACCTCGTCGTGCGGCATGACCCAGAATCCGACCTGGATGCGGTGCATGGCCCACTGCTGGAGGCAGACGCGCATCAGACGGTCGCGCAACAATGGCCACAGGAACGCCTCGGGGTTGCGCATCGCGTCGCAGTCGCGCCGGAACTCGTCCTCCGTGTACGTGCACGCCTCCATCTCGTGGCGGAAGCGGCGCAGCCAGTTGTCATAGTCCGTGTCGTCCGTGTCGACGTCGACGCCCCACACCGCGTCCGCCGCGGCTTGGAAGAGGTCCTGCTCCTGGGTCGTCAACTGCATGCGCCCGCGGCTGAAGCAGTTGGCGCGGAGCATGCGCACAACACGCTGGAAGTGCAGCATGCTGCCGAGCAGCTCGCCCCAGCGCGTGTTGTGGTGCATGAACAACTCCTCGAGCGCCCGGCGCGCCGCCGCCTCGGCCGTACCACGAGAGAAGTTGATGTACTCGACCGCAGAGGCGACGGCAGTGAACGGCGCAGCACGGCCCGCGAAGATGCCTCCACGAGCACACTCGATCAGCTCGCGCTGCAGCGGGAGCTCGAACGCACGCTCGCGGCAGAACCGGCAGATAAGGAACGCGGTGCCCTTACCGCGCTTGCGCCCGGTCTCGTCGCGATCCTCGGGGTCGGCAAAGTTGAGCGCGAGGGCGAGGTGCGGGGCCGGGTGCTCGCCGGCGATGCGCAGGCAGTGCGTGCAGAACCGCTGGAAGTGCCCCTCGCACGTCGGCACGGGCCCCGTGTAGGTCGTCCACGTGATGATTTTGGCGACTTGATTTGTCGTCCCCGGGCGGCTGATGTGGACCATCTTGCACGGCACGCAGACGGAGGCCGTCGCGCGGCGCGTCAGATGGAAGCTTGGGGTCGCCGCCGAAACGTCGCACTCGGGATGCAGGAGGGCGAGGTACGCGGACCAGAACGGGTGCGAATCCACTGGGGCGTCAGCGACTCGATACATTCCGCCCCCCTCCCTTGGGCCTCCACTGCGGCTGCTTACCAGCTTTGCACCAGCCGGAGGACACGAGGCGCATCGAGACGAGCATGTTGCGCTGCGCGACGGCGCGCACCAGCGGCACATGCTCGGCGATGGCGGGAATCGCGCTCGGCAGGCTTGGCGCACACGTCGCGTGTCCGAGGATGTGGCTGTACAGTCAGCTTTCGTTGCCGCCGTGTTGGGGCACGGTGGAGGGAACAACGTACTGGAGGATCTCGGGCGAGAGGTTGCCCCATCCGAGCTGGCCCTTGTTGGGTCTTGCGCGGCTGCTCTTGCCGACGACGACGTTTGCGGCGCGTGCGGCACGGCGTGCGGCATCAGTGTCTGCGCGGATGTCACGAATGTCGTGAATGTCGCGAGCGTCGCCGACTAAATTACCAGGGCCAGGGTCGGACGTTGGCGTGCCAGGCGCTTGGTAGGCGACATTTTGGGTGGTCAGACCGCTCATAGCGGCAGTGCCGCACGCGGGGTGCAGCGTGTGGAGGGTATTGTTGGGGTGTGTCTGGATGTCTGGAGCGTGTGGAGGGGGTAGAGGTGCTTGAGGCGTAGTGCTTTGTTGTTGGGCTGTGGTGGCTGCCGTGAAGCGGAAGTTGGGAAGGGTGGGATGTGTTGAGGTGATAAGGATAAGAGGGGTGACGGGGTAATGATGAACGGCGGTCACCTGGATCAATCACCTGGCACCTGGGCTGGGCTGGCTGGCTGGGCTCACTCCTTGCGCGTCGTGCAGATACCACAGTCCGGTCAGCCGTGAGCACTGAGCACTGGACACAGGCGGGCAGGCGAGATGGCACAATAGCTCAATCCACGGGAATTCCTCGCCGCCCAACTTAAATGGGTCCGCCGCAACACACGTCACGTCACTGAGCTCATAGCTCATGTTTGCCGCCCAGTCACGTGAGCTCTCCTCTTTTCTCCCATGCCTACCTCCACTACCTCGTCTCACGCCTAACTGTCGCATGCCTACCAACCTTCCCCGGTCAGTCCTCGGTTTGTTTTCGTGTGTCACTGCGTCACAACGACTGCTGCGTTCGAGCAGCATCCATTCTCACCGCGTGTCTCCAACCGTCGCTTGGTGCCCGACTATAAAATCGTACCTGCCTGAGTTTCATGGCTCCCTAGTTCCTACCTGTGCATACTGACCAGCCATGGACGTCTCGTTCAACATTGTCGCCGCCCGTGAGCTATCACTTGACTGCAAGAGCTGACGACAGACTGCTCCCAGCAGCTGGCCAAGTACCAGCAGTGCGTGTTCAAGAACCAGGACAACGACTGGGTCTCGGCCTGCAAGAAGGAGGCCAAGGCGGTCACCGACTGTGCCGATCAGAAGTAGGTTTCGTCTTCCCTCCGCGCTTTCTCTTCTGCGCCTTCTCTTCTGCGCCTTCCCTCCTCTCCCCTCTCCACTTCCCTTCTAGATCACTGCGAGACGTCTGTATCTGACACGCAGGGTCCTCGGCCTGCAAAAGCTCAAGCAGCAGTGCAGCAACGAGATCAAGTCGTTCCGCGACTGCGTCCAGAAGAACGGCACCGAGGACGAGGACGTGATCCGTGTCGCGTGCATGACGGACATGAACCGGCTCTGGGACTGCACGGAGAACTTCCACGACCAGCTCCTCGACGACCCCAGCAGCGTCGGAGGCTCCAGCAGCTCGGGACAGAAGAAGAAGAGCAGCTAGAGTAACTGTCAGAAGTGAAACCGGCAAAGACGCATGAACTATGTAGATGAAATGTATCAACTGCATGACTCTTGGACTATTGGCTTATCGCTGAGGGAGGGACGGAACATGGATGATAGGCGGATTGGGAGGTATGGTCGGAGGGCGATCGAGTGAACAGCTCTCGGCGGGAACATCACTACCGACCAGCTTCTCAGCGAGTGAAGTCATCGCCTGAAGTCATTGTGGTTTACCCAGACCCGACAGCCGAGCACCTTCCACCACGTCTGCCACCTTCATGACCGAGGGAGGACCGAGACGATATGGTTGTTCAGCACCGGCTCGTGATCGAGGGTACCTGTGCCGAAAGCATTGGATGTCGTACGCACACATGCGTCTGTGCCGTCGCCTTCGACTCGCAATCGACTGTGTTTTGAGTTTAGTAGTGTATCCAGACGAAATGTACGTGCCGAGGGTGACAAGCTAGGCGAAATGAGAAGTGCAGGGCCGCCACCTGATTAGATAAAGAAACATTGCCGCTCTGGGCGGGAACGTGCCTGACGCCTTGGTGGGTTTCGCTCGCTCAGCGGCTCGCGATGTCTGCTTGTTCAGTTGTCACGTCGGATGCGGCTTGTCGGATCAATGTTATGCGCTCGTTGGGCTGTGCCCGTGTTCTCATGCTCGGACTAGGAATCACATGCCCGGGCCAGGAACATGTCGTGGTACCATGTCCCACGCTCAATCGCGTCTCGGTCGTAGATGGAATGCCTCGGATGCTCGGATGGCCCGGACGGGTTCCTCGTCCGTCGGTTGTCGGAAGCGATTGGGGCGACGGGGGAGCTAGCGGACAAGCAATCTGGAGGGCCGAGTCAGTGTACAGGACTGATGTGGTGAGATAGGAATGCACAAGAATGCTCGTTAGTATGTGATGCAGCGGTGCAGCAGAGTGGCCAAAGATCCTAAAGTGAAATTCATAGTGGGCGAATTTCGTTTTGCAGTGGTGGTACGTGGTGTTGTACAATGATTGTGGTCGGTGTCTGGTCGGCGCAGCTGGCCAGAGGAACCGAGATGAGGTGTCTATATGCTAGCGACCAACGCGCTGGGCGAGGTGGCTGGGGTTTTCTATTTTCTCGTCTACAGCCGCGCCTGGGTCTCGGGCTCGTGCACTTCGTCAAGAAGGACGGGCGAGACGCTTAGGCCTTCTGAGGGGCGGGCGAGTCGGCGGGGGGGTTGTAGTCGACGGGAAGGAACTGGTAGGTGATGGGGAAGACACCCTGGTCCTCCCAGTCCTGCTTGCCCGAGAGCGCGGCGAAGAGGTCCTTGGACATGTCGAGGTCGCCGTACTTGCAACCGGGGCACTCGTCGACGATCTGAGCGACCTGCTTGTTGCCGTTCTCGGTGTTGGTGATCTCGACGTAGTTGTGGCACATGGCGTCACCCTCGAGCTGGGGGCGGTTCATGGCGACAACGTACTGCGACTCCTTGTTCCAGCCGCCGCAGTAGCCCTCGCTCTCGGTGACGGTGTAGAAGGTAGCGCGACCACCCTCGATGACCTTGTTCTCGGCGAGGTCGGTGTAGTAGGCCGAGCGCTTCTCGGTGGGAGCGGCAGAGACGGCGACGGCGCCAGCGAAGAGGGCAAGGAGAGTCTTGGCGAACATTGTTGGTTGTGGTGGTGTTTTGGTGGCTAGCGATAAAGACTAGAAGCGAGTGTAGAGTGCTGCGTCAAGCGAGCGTGTGTTTTGAGAGTCGAAAGAGAGAGTGTTCGTTGGGATGGAGTTGAAAGAACCGAAGATCCCCGCCTTTTATGTGTCTCGAGGTGGTCGCAACTTCGTGAACAACTCCATGCCTCGACACAAGGGTCGCAGGGCGACAGATCCGAGGAAAAAAGCCGTGTCCGATGGCGCTGGTGCAGCGTTTGCGCGCGACGGCACGGCGTTCCTCACCTCAATCCGGGGTGCTCAACTGTTCCTTCCCCTCGGATAAAGCGCTGCACGCCTGCAGTCCCTGTTGGCCAGGTGCCAGGAACCGGATAGGATGTACACATAACTCGAGTAAAGCCCCGTTCCTACTGTTCCTCCGGATAGCGCGTGCCCCAGGAGCGTGCTAGATGCCGAAAGATGTGGTAAACAAGCCGGGGCACGGCCGGGCACGGGCCAGAGGAACGCGAGGCGGTGGAGCTGGCTGTGGCCTCGGATTTGTGTCCGTGAGGGTAGCAGGCAACGCCGCGACTGCGCGCAGGAAGGGGTGCGCGGCGTCAAGCGCTGCACGCGATAAGCTCCTGATGTCCTGAGCAATTAGTCATATGGATCAGCCTGACCCGAACATGTCGGTATTCCCAGCTCAGTGTCCAGGGTTGCCGCGCCAGGAATCGCCCGTAGTTTTCCATTCATAGAATCCGACGCGGCCGTCCGGGCCGTCCTCATTGGACCCTGCAATCTTCATGGGCCTCGTGAAGCTCCGAGCGCATTCTTGCCCGCCCTGCACGAGTATCAGGTGCGGATCTGCAACTGAGGTTGAATTCCGCCAGCAACGTCTAACCCCGCGTTCCGTCAGGGTCACAGCCAAAGTCTGGGTGCGTCCAGACAACTGCGCTCCAAAGATCTGGAAGCGATCCATCACTAGCACGCTAGTCGATCCTAGCGAGATGTAAACATGGCAGGTGCGCAGGTGGGCTTGCGAGATCGAACTGCTCTCGTCTGATCTCGAGAAACGAGGGTTACGCCTTGTTGCGATCGCTGGCACCGCTTTTTTCACGTTTTTCGCATGCGTGAGTGAGCGGACTCCGCAGCTCCGTCTTGGTGGGAACGACCTCTTGCTAGAGCCGTGGCCACTCGAGCGAAAAGTCTCTGAAAGGCTCAAAGGGCCATTCCCACGGCAGCAAACCAACCACATGGTGTCCCTGGTCGTTCCTTATCTTTGATTTTTTCAGTCTCTGCTGTTGGCCGTGGTAGCAGTCCAGACGGAGATGGAGGAATGGAACCAAATGTTCACGTGTTATGACGAGCTTAAGTGTTTGGCTAGGGAATGTGAAGTTGTGGGGGGACGTCGTGGACGTAGAACGGTGAGATGTGAGGCGGTGACCATGACTTTCGTGGTGGGGCTTCGTGGGCCCAGACAACGGCCATCAAGCGACGCGCAGTCGGCTGCGGCCGCCTCGTCCCTTCGGTCCTTCCCTGTGAAGACCTCAGATCTTCAGCTAACGGCGTCCTTCGAACGCTAATCTTCCAGTAATCACACAACGCTAAGCGCCCCACCTGGTCCCATCTGGGTGCGATTAGAATTCTCCAGTGGTCGAAAATAGCCCCAGCCAAGATTCCCGTGACTTGACCGCTGGCAGACCCGAGTCGTCGTGGTGACGTAGACCAACTCCCACCTAACCTCCATCGGTGTGCCTGCACTTCACCGAGGTTCCTACAGTTCTTGCGAGTTCTCGCGAAGGAGAAGCCACGCGAGAAGCACCATTCGAGTACCCAGAAGCCATGCAGAGCAATTGACAGATCCTCGGTCTGGACTGAGCGGACCCAGAGTCCCGTGTCATTGATCAATGCCCGGAAGACCTCAAATCGCCCGTGACGGCAGCTTCCGAAGCGGTAGCAAAACAACATGCGACGGAGGTGCTCTCGCTCGTCTGTCGCGCATCGCTCACCCGTTGTCGAAGGGACAAGGGTTCCGCGGCCGAACAACTGTCGACATTGAGCGTGCACGTTACGTTGAGGGTTGTCACTCAGAGACAGCGGAACTGACACAGGCGCCGGTCACCGAACGTGACGAAAAGTCAGTGGAGCTCGTCAAGTCGTGAATGCTTTTCCCGCGGTCTCAGGTCACTGTCTTTTGCATGACGTCCTACTTCACTCATCTCCTCCCCTGTTCTGATCAAGTGGTAACCCTGCGGCGACGTGCTGTGCCCACTGGACCTGTGAAGCCGCAAAGGAAGTCCACGCGAGACCCCTCAGTGGATCTTCTGCGCCCAACACAGTAGCCCAACGACTACCGCTCCCAGAACTTTTCCATCTGCCCTCAATCGTCCTAGCTCCATGCACTGCCGCCGTGCATAGTTCATCTTGCCAAGCGCACGATGCTGACCTCTGACCGAAAGTGGACTGTGCGGCGTTCAAGAGGCCGATGTTGAAAGCCGAGGGAGGCTGAAATTACCGTGTCAAGCCGATTTGAATCGCTGACTTGCTTGGTCAGCTGTGGTCATGCTCAGCTGACCTTCCCTAATCCCCAACTCTTCCCATCTGCCCACTAATCTCGCAGCATCCACCCTCGAGAATGTCAACTACGACCATCCCGGCGTGGGTCGCCCTCGACGAGACTGCTGGCGACGGCAACCTGAAGTTTCAGGACGTTGAGTCGAAAAAATGGGACGATGACAACATTGATGGTGCGTCTTTCCTCGTGCGAAAGCTGACAGCAGTCAAGATCATGTACTGCAGCATGTGCGGTACTGATCTGTCCGCCATCTCTGGCGACCTCGGCCCCATCAACCCTCCGAAGGTGTGCGGCCACGAGATCGTCGGAAAGGTCACCCGTGTCGGCTCGGAGGTCAAGCACCTGAAGGAAGGCGACACTGTCGTCATGGGTCCACAGTGCGATTCGTGCCGCGAGTGCGAATGGTGCAAGAACGGTTCGTGCAGCAAGTTGAATTTGCGCTGACATCAGGCGAGGAGCAGTTCTGCCCGCAGATGTGCTGGACGTACCTCTCGCCGCTGTGCGTGGGAAACTCGAAGGGCATGATCAACCAGGGCGGCTACGCCAAAGTGTGGAGAGGATCGGCACGCTTCGCGAACAAGGTGCCCGCTGGCATGAACCCCGCCGACGCTGCGGCGCTCGTGTGCACCGGTATCACGTGCTACTCGCCGCTGAAGCGTTATGGCGCCGGGACGACTGCGAAGCGTGTCGGCATCATCGGCGTCGGAGGTGTGGGCCACGTTGGAATCATGATCGCCAAGGCCATGGGCGCGGATGTTACCGCCATCAACCGCGGAACACGCAAGGAGGCCGACGCCTTCAAGCTCGGCGCCTCGAAGTACATCGCTACCGGCAGCGACCTGGAGAAAGACTTTGAGGGTCACGAGCGCTCCCTCGACCTCATCATCTGCACGATCAGTGAGTGTTAGGCAGTGATCGACATCTAACGCCAGACCCGCAGCAGCTTCCCGTCGCAGACTACATGCGTCTCCTGCGGCCCATGGGCACGATCGTCGTCGTGGGCATCGTCCCTGACCCGATCAGCATTCCTTCCCGCCCCTTGATTTGGTCGGGGGCGGCGGTCGCCGGCTCTCCCATCGGCTCGCCCGGTGAGATCAAGGAGATGCTGGACCTAGCGGTGGAGAAAGGCGTCAAGCCCTGGGTGCAGAAGTACAACATGGACGACATCAACCAGGCCGTCAAGGATCTGAAGGCCGGGAAGGCACGGTACCGCTTCGTGCTCGTGAATGCCGATAACGGCGGCGTTTTGTAGCGTGAGTGTGACATGTGATTAGCACTCCATACTCCATCCAATTCCACAAACATTTAGCGCTTAGACCAACCATCCTTCTTCGTTCCTGACACTTCACCTCCAAACACTAACAACACCCAATGATCGTGATCGCACCGTCTTGGCCAGACGACCCAGCAGATACTCCGCCGCCCTTCACTTTCAGGGCCGGAAGGCATGGAATCGTTGACATGCACTACGCCGCCTTTGTAGAGCATAGCCGCCTTCCCGAGCCCAAGTGGATGGACTTCAACCCACACGCGGAGCTGATCGTAAGTGCTAACGCGTGAGCAAGTCACTAATGATTGCAGGAACATATAAAGGTCAATGACGGCCAGCGCCCTGCACGCTTAGACATTGCTGTCCCGTATCCACATAGACTCATTATCGATGGGCGCCCATACTTCCAACCGGCCATGGCTTACTCCTCCGACCCTTGGGATTCTTCGTTGGGACACTTCGCCTCATCGTGGCAGGCTGTGCCGCTGTTCTTACGGTTCCGCAAGTACGACACTGGGCAATTTTACTATCTACAGAAAGCGGAACAGTCGTTCTTGCTGCAATTCGAATGCTTCATTTCTGGAACATCACAATCGGACAACCATGATTGTGTTGGCTTCCCTAAGCTGTGGTTTGCCGTGGCTGAAGGGCGACGGCCGAAGATCTACGGAATGGCCGAGTTCGGCAACGTCCTTAGTCAAATCCGAAGGGATCGGATGTTATGGTGGCGGGCGTTCAAGAGCAGGCAGGAGGCGGAGGTGAGACATGGGGAAAGGCGCGCGCTGACAGGTAGAAATGGGACCCTCTTCCAGATGCCGAGATGCGAGAATGGCTCGCGAGGTCCCGACTACGCCTTCGCGAAGACTGGCGTGACCCCAATCGTCCGTTCATAGTCGAGATGACGCTGACAGTACAGGAAAACCACTTTCGCTACGAACACCGAAGCCCAGTATCCAGCAAGATTTCTACGCCGCCTTCGTCGATGGGGAGAAGACGTTGTACACGGACAAAGCCAAGTTTGAGGCGCACATCGCCAAGTGCCCCGACGCCGAGTGGCAAAAGTTCGACAACGTTAAGGACGCTCTCGTAAGTGTCTTCTGTCTCGGCTGAGCCAGGTCCAGACCACTAACGCCAAGGCTTGGACTGGTGGCGGAGGCGCAGAAGCCGCCGCCGAGAATACAGCCTCTGAACAGGCCGTCGAGACCTCCAGCGAGAACGAGCTCGAAGGTTCTAGCAACAGCCCTCCCGAGGAGTCGATCGAGACGGAGGCCGGAGACGGCGACGAGAGTGAGCTGGGCGGCCGAGAGTCGCCCGGCGAGTCGAGCAGCGGCTCCAGTACCGAGCGCCTCAGCCCTCCCTGTGACGGCAGTCCACTGAGTAGCGGCCTGAGCGTTGATTCGCAGGAAGCATCCGAGGAGGAGACCATCGTCAAGGCGGCTCCGAATCAGGAACAGGAGGACGAGTCCGACCCGACGACGGATGAGGCAGTCGAGCCTGCGTCCGAGAAGCCCGTCCCCGTGCCATCAGAGCAGGGCACCACAGAGGACAGGGATGGACCCGATCCTACCAGCCCACTGCTTTCCACCTTGCAGCACGAGATCGAGTGGTGCCAGAGGTACCCGGCGACCAACAGCAACTGGGTCCCGGTGCGCTTCAGTTTCGACGGTGGAAAGAAACATCCTACATGAGCGGCGCCGTTGGTTAGTGGGCGCCCGCTTGAAGCAATTGAGTTGTTTGAGAATACCTGAACGCCGGGTTGAGGAATTGTATCACGTTGTATCTGGACGTTGCGCTTATCTAGTGAGATCCTTGTAGTATCTGTGGTTCATGCATGCAGAGTGCGCTTCGATGTTCGGTGTTGCAGCACTGTCAAACGCGGCGTCGCGGAATGCGGAGCTTAGCACGGAGCTGCCGCTCGGTGACGTCGCCGACTCGATACGAGAAGCCGTGCTGCCTTCCGCATGCATTGGGGACGGAAATGATTCCAGCAAGCTGACAGTGCACGGCATTCTAGACCATGCATCATGTCCTCGATGGAGCGATTTCGATGCAAATTAGCGGAACAGCATTCAAGACACAGGACGAAAGGCGCGTCAGCGATCTGTGCACTGGCGGCCCTAGTAAGTAATACATGACCTAAGTCTACCGTAAGGACGCGATCGCGCCCCGCCAGGGGTACGCTCGGTGTGGGGCGTCATGCAGACGCGTCTGGCGCTAGCAGCGGAGGTCGTCATTTTTTTGTCCGCTCGTTCATGAGTGGATGCGATGCATCCTTTGTTCGTCGTCGATGGTCGTCGCTTTTTCGACCTTGTCACGCCGTGGAGTTTCGATGCTTTAGAGCTTGCAGAAGACGTCGACTGCGACCCTGCCCCTGGTAACTGACGTACGACTGACTCAGCTGCACGCGCCTGATTTTGAGGGACGCAATGGCTGGCACATGAGGACAGCAGGGAGAAAGGACACCTTATCCGCGCCACCCACATACCGCCGCCCCTTTTCCCTTGTTTGTCGCCATTCGGTGGCCGCGAGGCGGGCCACAGTTGTTGTCTGTTTGTCAACATCTGGCTCCCCCAAGTCCAGGCGGATTCGACATCAACGCCGCCTCGTCGCCGTCACCACCATCAGTCGCCTATCGCCCGACCACACCACAGTCAAGACCCGAAGGAGTACGTTCCCCGCCATCGCCCGAGAGCGCAAACCCATCACTTGCCGCCACTTAGACCATGAGCGCGCAATATCGAGACCCGGGCACGCCAGCCAAGGTCATCACCCGCCCCCGCACCATGTTCACGCCGCGCACCACTGTGCCCAGGCCAGCGCTCGCGAATCATAACGACTACGTCCCCCCGCCCGACTCGCCTAGCAGGCTGTCACCCGCGCCCGGGTCGCATCCCAAGCTCAAGATCAAGTCGGCGACGACGCCCGAGGCCCGCGCCCGCATGCTCGTCAAGCCCAAGGCGACGCCGCTGGCCAAGTCCAAGTTCGCGAACGTGGCTGAGGAGGATGATGTCTGGGGAGCTGGCACGAATGTCGTCGCCGTGCTGGACTCGATGGAGCCCGCGCCCAAGCTCGACGAGAAGGAGACGGTCCTTGTCACTGTCCGGTGAGTGCTCGGTAGCGACTGCGGAGCTGACGACAGTGTGCGCCCCCACAGTGCTGCGGAGCTCAAGAGCGGAGACGCTTCATCCGTCTGGTCCACGCCCGATTACGACAATCGCATGATCAAGTGCCTGAAGCCCCGCGACCATCAGCAGACCCAGTGGTCCTTTGGTAAGCTGCTGACTTCGTCTTCCTAGCTAACCTGTGCAGACCGCATCCTGCCGCCCGAGACTGACAATGCTCGCACGTACGCCACCTCCGCGAGGGCTCATGTTCAATGTAAGCTTCTGGAGTGGGTGCCCAGCTAATAGCTAGCCGCCATGGACGGGTACAACGCCGTCATCTTCGCCTATGGCCAGACTGCGTCTGGTAAGACGTTCACGCTGACGGGTGCGCCTAGCAACCCGGGTATCATTCCCCTGGCGATCGCGGACATGTTCGCGCAGATCCGCTCGACCCCTGACCGCGAGTACCTTCTCCGCGCGTCGTACATCGAGCTGTACAACGAGTGCATCATAGACCTCCTCTCGCCGACGGGGACGAAGGAGCTCACGCTGAGCGAGGGCAAGAAGAAGGGCGAGGTCGTCATCAACGGGCTTACGGAGCTCGGTGTGCGATCGGAGGAAGACGTGCGGGAGCTGCTGCGCCGCGGCGAGGAGAAGCGCAAGGTCGGCACGACGGACTGGAACGCGCGCTCGTCGCGCTCCCACTGTGTGCTGCGCATCGTGATCGAGTCGCGCGTGCGTAGTGATAACGCCTACACGCCCGGCCGCGACAAGGCGACGCGCATTAGTACCCTTTCCATCATCGACTTGGCTGGATCGGAGAAGCACACGAGCTCCAAGGAACGCAACGCCGAGGGCAAGCACATCAACCAGTCGCTGCTCACGCTCAAGATTGTCATCTCGAAGCTGGCCGACATGGCGCAGAAGCGCACGGTCATGCACGTCAACTACCGTGACAGTAAACTGTAAGCTTGCCACCGTTTGAATTGCAGCTGACACCAGGACGCGATTGCTGCAGCCGTCTCTGTCGGGTGACGCGCTTATCTCGGTGATCTGCACGATCTCTCCGGCGTACATCAACGTCGGCGAGTCGAGCTCGACGCTCGGCTTCGCGCAGGGCCTGAAGCGCGTTGTGCTCTCCGCGAAGCGCAAGGACGTGCACGACCCTGAGGCACTGATCCAGCAGTACCAGAATGAGATTGCCGAGCTCCGCGCCCTGCTGCGGCAGAAGGACTCGCAGCCGCCCTCGCTGTCGAGCAAGAGTGACCGCGCGCGCGACGCCGAGATGGAGTCGCGTCTGACGGAGCTGAAGAGTCTGATTCTGAACTCGTCGACGGTCGACGAGGCCGGCTCGCAGCCGCACGTGATGCGCCCCCTCTCCCCGACCAAGGTGCGGTACCAGGAGCTGAACTACGACAAGACCAGCAGCAAGCTGCAGGAGGAGCTGCACCTCGCCGAACTGCGGAACAGCGAGCTCGAGGACGAGGTCGCACAGCTCAAGGCCGAACTCGACATCCGGCCGAAGGACGCGGACGAGCGCGTCGTCGCGCTGCAGCAGGAGGTGAACCAGCTGCGCATGATTGCGTCCGATTACGAGCGGCACCTGCGCGAGCCGGACCGCAAGGTGCGCGAGGACGTCGAGAAGGAGTGGAAGGCGCGGTACAACCAGCTCGAGAACCGGCTCGCGAGCAAGACGACGTGGGCCGAGCGCCTCGACGAGAACTTACGGCGCACGTTTGCCGAGAAGGCCGCGCTCGAGCTCCGCTGCAAAGAGGCCGAGGCCAAGGTGCTCGCCGTGTTCGAGTGGGTCACGAATGCGCTCGACGGCGACGGTGCAGACGACTACTACGACGACGAAGAGGAGGAAAGCGACCTCGACACGGTCGGCGACTTTGGAGCCCCGCCCCAGAACGGAGCCATGTCCAGGCGGAGACGGGGTAGGAACTCGAGCCGCGACTGGCAGTCCGAGTTCCAGAGCTTCGTCGGCAGCCTCGGCGCACGCCCGCCCAGGAATAAACTCCTCAGGGACGAGCAGGTCCCCGCCCTCGCTAGCGTCGAGGACGACGACATGTTCTAAGCGTGCGCGCGCTAGTCGCCGCCGCATGCGCACCACAGTCGACCTCCGCCTCGCCCTCATCGGCCTCACCGACCCCGTCGGTGCCGCCGAGTTGTGAACTGATTAGTGACTTGATAACCCCCATCTCCGGGCCGCAGCAGCATAATGCCCAGGAGTGTACTACAATATTGCATACAGTGTAAATGAATCTACCCGGACCCTCACTTCTTCTGGCTCAGCTCGACCGCGACCTTGAACGCGCCGAGCAGCGCTGTCAGCTGCATCTTCTCTGACCCGCCGAGCGCGAGCCGCTGCTCCGTCTGCCCGAGGTGGTCGAGCAGGTAGATGCGCGCGTTCGCCGGCAACTTGACCGTCTCGAGGAAGTCGTACGCGCCCGTGATCAGGTCCTGCAGGGCGAGGCCCTTCTCTGCCTTCAGAGACGTGATGACTGCTGTCAGTTCGCACTACGTTGTAGGAACTCACAGTTGAACGCCGTGCCGAACTCGTCGCTGAGCATGCTCTGCACGACCTTCTGGATGTCTGCCGGCTGCGGGTTGCCCGTGCACGTGTACACGGCAGCCTCGTCCACGATGTCGTAAGCCGCATGGCACGCCTGCAGCACGTTCAGCGCGCGGCGCATGTCTCCGCGCGACAGCTTCAGCAGCGCCCCGCGTCCGTCTGACGTGAGGTTGACACTGATGTCAGCTACGCACTGACAGCGGTGTAGCTTACCCTTCCTTCTCCACAACCTCGTCGACCTTCTTCGCGACCTCCTCCTCCGGCAGCGGGCTGAAGCGGAACCGCGTGCAGCGGGACTGGATGGCGGGCGTGATCTTGTTCACATAGTTGCAGAGGATGGCGAACCGGACGTTCTTCGTGTGCTGCTCGATGACTGTTGTCAGCTGAGGAGGTCATAGAAAGGTAGCTCACCTCGCCTGAGAGCACCCTGCGCAGCCTGCGTCATCATGTCCGCCTCGTCGAGAATGATCAGCTTGAAGCCCTTGCTAAAGAGCACCTTGGTCGCGGCGAAGCTCTTGATCTGGTCTCGCACGACATCGATACCACGGTCGTCGGACGCGTTCAGCTCCAGGATGTGCTTCTTGTACGACGCTCCGTAGATTCGGCGCGCCAGAGCAAGCACAGTAGACGTCTTTCCGGTTCCTGTGGTCAGAAGTGCTCGATGTCTCATGACGTACCTGGAGGTCCGTACAGGAGCAAGTGGGGAAGACGGCCCGCCTCAACAAACTTCTCGACTGGAGGTTAGCTAGACAGCATGCGACTTATAGCTCACTGGTCGAAGTGATGTCGTGGTGGGAGACAACGTCGTCGAGAGTCTCTGGTCGGTACTTCTCAACCCTGTTGGTCAGCGCACACCACAGCAAGACACACACCAAGGAAGACCTTCCTTGTCGTTCACGGGCGTCACCGCCTTCTCCTTCCCCTTTGCCCTGGCTCCGGCCATGAGGGCGGACATGGCGTTGAAGGGCTTGGCCTGGGTTGGGGCCACAGATGTGGAAGGCTCGTCGACGTCCATAGGCTCGCTCATGGTATTCGGTGTGTCGGTGGGTCGGTAGGTGACTGGACTGTTGTTGCCAGGACCGCCGAAATGATGAAGTCAATGAGACGCGTCCTGACGCGTGCCCTCGCTCTCCGATAGGCGTCCCAACCACGTGGTTAGACGACCACACTGCCTCAGCATCAGTAGGCGCCCCAGAAGTTAACACACCAATCTGTGGCTTCACCAGCTCATGTACTCAAAATCGATTGACGTTAGCATCCATCCCGCACCTCGACCATATACACACGACTAGCACACGACAGCGCCAGACATTGCTGAATCGACTCCAACCACACCCATACGTCGCTTCCCACTCTCCGACGAACTGCCCGATACATCTCAATCTCGCATCAAGCATACATACTCCTTTGCCGCTATCCACTTTCTAGGGACCCCGCTTTTGTTTTGCTTTCAGCTGGGCGCCAAGTCCGTTCTCCCACCTGCGCACATCCACCGTCATCTGCATTCTCAACACGCATAAGGCTACCTGAATAGAGTGTTCCACCACTTCTTCGCGCCTGCATCTGCCGACATCGAACCCCGTATACCACTCGGCACTTATACCACAGCCTCGCACCACTTCTCACGAGAGCGTCTCGTCATCCGCATCAATCGCATTTGAATACTTCTACGCAACACCTTATAATGTCCCAGCAAACGCCTGCTACCCGCCGCACCATCAGCCTCACCGGGTCGTCTCGCCTCAGCCTTAGCGTCGGCAACAAGCCCTCGCCGGTCAGTCCTGCGACTGCCGCCGGGAGGCACCCTCTGCGCCAAGAGTATGTCCCCTTGGTCCGCAAGCGCGTTTCTGACACCACAGTTGGTCTATCAGCTATGTGCACCGTCCTCCCGGAACCAAGGTCGACTACGAGAAGGAAATTCACAAGGTTGCGACCTTCGGATCTGTGAGTTGATCGTTCCAAGATCCAAAGGACCTCGCGGTGGAGCGACAGGGATACGCATGAAGGTCGCAGAAGATGAACCTCTGCCGAAGGGTACATGTGCAGAACGCAGGCATACGACCGCGAGCTACGAGGCTGTTTCGCCGTGACACTCGGTATGCTCGGCAAGGTGCCCGCATTGGACAGGCGAAGGGAAGCGCCGCAACCGATCGCCGCTCGGAAGGTTAAGCTGTGATTTCATGCTTAATTGACTGTCCTGCCGGCCTCGATATTGCGCGTTCCCTTGCCTCGGATACGTCTATTCACCTGGCCCGATCTTGTATCGTGAGGGGTTCTGTCCGGGAGCCTCAGACCTGCGACCCTGCTTCTCGTGTTCTGTGTATGTGCAGCTGACCATGCAGATCGAATCCTTTCTGCACCTGTACGCGCACATCACGTCGCCGGCTGAGCTCGCCCCGGTGACCGACATCCTCTGCTTTGCCAGCCGCATCCAGCGCCCCGGAATCTGGGAGGAGATGGTCAAGTGAGTTGCCTCACAATCGCCAGCTAACGGACAGTGGTGGCAAGTTCACCATCAGACTGCTGCACCCTATCACCCCGGCGCTGTACGAAAGCCTGCTGTTCTCTCTTATTGGTGACCAGTTCGACGAATCGGACAACGTCGTCGGCTGTGTCCTCAGCGTCCGCCAGACTGAGGACATCATGAGCGTGTGGGTGGAGGAGGAGGGCGAGGCCGTCCGCTCCGGAGCTCTGAGGTACGTGACAGCTTCTTCTGAATTGTTAAGCGCCGCCGATGCGGCGCCTGGAAACCGTAACTGGACGGATAGCTGACACTCCGCAGGGAGAAGATCCTCTCGCTCCTTGGTCTTCCCTCCACGACCATCTGCGAGTACCGGTCCAACAAGGCCCTTCTCGACGCCGCCTCCTCGCTGAAGGACAAGCTCGCGGAGGGTCACGACGGTCACTCGCACCACCACGGTCACCACAACAACCACTCTCACCACCACGGCCAGGGTGGTCAGGGATTCCACCACCAGCACCAGCGTCACCACCACGACCGTTATAACCGGGAGAACCGTGACAGCTACCGTGATAGCCGGCCACGGGAGGAGGGCGAGCGCGTCGAGCGTAGGACTGGAGGGTGGGGGAATGGGTTTCGCAGGGAACAGTAAGGGTTGGTAGATTGTGTATCATCTGTTTTTGCATCTAGGAGCATTTCCTCTGTGTGTGTCTGACTGCTGGAACGGGACGAGCGGGCCGAGGCTCCCTCGTCTTGTCACACGCGCGATCTCCGGTCAGGAGTAACAGGAGCAATTCTGCAATGGTGGATGTTGACTTAATTAACCCGCCCTGCGCGGCCCGGTCTGGTCCTGGTGGTCACTACTTCGTGTATGCCATGCATTCAAAGGCTTGGGCTAGAGTGCCCGTGAGATCCGATAAATCGTCAGAGGCACTGGAAGTAGACGGGGAATCGACCCCACCGGTACCGGCTCATGTGACTTCGTCCCAGCGGACCGGGGCCGGCCCGGACGCACTAGACCCCGTGCCAGTCATGCCCCACGGCCCCGTGGTGGGATCCGATTGTGCACCCCGGACACCCCACTGCCCTCTGCCTTGGGCCCCCGGGCCGTTCCTTCGTTCTCCAGTTCATCCTGCTCCGCTAGCTCTGAGCGCTGAGGCTAGATGCTGTGAACGCATGCACCTGGCCAAGACAGTGCCGAGAAAGAATGCTGTCGGTACACGGCCCGCTACCGGCCCGCCAGTGTCCGTTCGTGCCCAGTCAGCACATATAGATATCGCTTTGGAGCTCCGCTGAGCTTGTTTTCTTCCTCTCAGACTCCAACACAAGCCACTTACTCTCTATCTCGACTATCAGTCTCGTCAGCCGAGCTCTTAGCTTGCTTTAGTACCGTCGCCCAAACGCTATCGGGGTCTTAGACTAGCCTCACACATTAATTTCACTTCCTCTGTGTAACCAAACGCGAGGTAGTCCAACATGCATCACGCACCGTAAGTGGTACTGGCTGGAAACGAGCTGACAGATAGCGAGGACGCGAAGCGCGATGAAGCGATCAACTCCTCAGTTGTCCCGGCGAAGAGGAAGGGCGGGATGATGAAGAACTCCCGTGCCTACTTGATGCCGCTCATCGGATTCATGGGTATCTTCCTTTTCGTGAGTTCTTCCTACTGCGACGCGCACAAGTTCTCGCCGCTGACATCCAAAGGGTTACGACACCGGTCTTGGTGGTGGTGTTCGTGAGTAGACTCAACTCAATGGTTGGAGCGGGATGTTTTGTCACCCACCGGTTACTCATTGTACACCGGGTGAACCTTCGGTGATTCGCCACACCTCCCGTACCTCCCATTATCACATACCGGTCGCGGAGCGCGAGTCCCTCGAAGCGCGCGCCCACTCTTCCCAGTTCCCTGCCACCTCAACACCGCGTGAGCACTGCAGTCATGTGACGCACATGTTCCGCGCGAGAGGTGGCGGATATCCTGCATACTTCCCCATTTCCAAGCCGAGACCCATCGCTGACATGCAGTCGGATTGATCAGTTTCCAGAGGGACTTCGGCCTGCTGCAGCCCAATGGCAAGCCCGTCTCCAACCTCGCCACGCTCCAGGGCAACATCGTCTCCATCCTCCAGGGTGGTGCTTTCTTCGGTGCGATCTTCGCCGCTCCCATTGAGAATGGTATCGGCCGCAAGCGGTGTCTGATGATCGGATGCGTGATCTTTATTGCCGGAGGTGTCATTCAGACGGCATGCTTCAAGTCGCTCAACCAGTTCTACGTCGGCCGCCTCCTTGCCGGTATCGGAGTCGGTATCATGTCGAGCGCCTGCCCGACGTACGCCTCCGAGATTGCTCCCAAGGAGATCCGTGGCCGCATCACTGGTCTCTTCCAGATCGTCGTCGTCGTCGGTGTCGCCTTCAGCTTCTGGATCTCGTACGGTGTATCGTACATGAACCCGGACACGGCGGGAGCCATGCAATGGCGTGTTCCCATCGGTTTCCAGCTCGTTCCTGTTGGCATCATGATGATGCTTCTGCCCTTCCTTAAGGAGTCTCCCCGCTGGCTGGCCGTCAAGCACCGCGACGACAAAGCTCTGGCCAACCTCGCCTGGATCCGCAAGACCTCCATCGACGACCCCGACACGAAGCTTGAGTTTGCCGAAATTCAGGCCGCCATCGAGGAGGAGGAGGCGACCAAGGACGGCCGCTCGTTCATCCACGAGATCATGGCTAAGGGCAACCCCAAGCGCTTCATCATCGCCTTCGTCATGTTCACCCTTCAGCAGTGGTCCGGTCAGAACAGTATCTCGTACTACGCCCCCATCATCTTCAAGAGCATCGTGAGTAACGACACATCAGTGGCGCAAACGGTCAGCTGACTCCGCAGGGTATCACGGGCACCCACACCTCGCTGCTCACCAGCGGTATCTACGGTCTCGTCAAGATTGTCGCCACGGCCGCCTTCATCTTCTTCGGTGTTGAGCGCTTTGGTCGCAAGAAGCCTCTGCTCATCGGCATCGCGCTCATGTCCATGTTCCTGTGGATCATCGGAGCCGTGCTGAACACCCACCCTCCCGCCGACGCCTCGAAGCTTCCCGAGGGCACGCCTATCCCCGTCACGTCTGCCTCGATCGCGATGGCAGTCATGATCTACCTCTACGTGATCCCGTACTGCTTCAGTGTCGGGCCTCTGCCGTGGGTCATCTGCTCCGAGATCTTCTCGAACCGCACGCGCCACTACGGCCTGACGACTGCCGCGTCCTCGCAGTGGCTGTGGAACTTTGCCGTCTCCATGTCCACCCCGCACATGGCCAAGGCGCTCAAGAACGGCGGCATGTTCTTCTTCTTCGCGACCATCAACATCATCTCCTTCATCCTCGCCTGGGTCTACCTCCCCGAGACCAAGGGAATTTCCCTCGAGGGCATGGACATCATTTTCGGCGCCACCACCGCCGAGCAGCGCGAGGCCGACCTCCACGCCCGCGCTCGCGCGCTCCACGTCGAGGACGAGAAGGACATCGCTGAGGTCTCGTACCACGAGGTCGACGACAGGAAGAGCAGGGACAGCATGGTGTAAGCATGGTGTAGACAGAGTCGAACAGTCGGAAAGGCAATGGTGAAGTGGTCTTGTACACAGTAGCGACGTAGTAACGGTCATGAATGATTGAACTTGGCAACGGGGCAGTCTCTGCAGTCAGGTCTTCGCGGGAGCACGAGGTGATTGCAGACTGGGCGTATCGACCCTGTTGTGAGCGAGTGAACTGACCGTGAGGACTGGTCAAACTTTGGCTGTGTCAGATGAAGATAGGCAGCCTGCAGTCAACGAAGGAGTTGAGAAGTGAGAGAGTCAAATGGGCCCGCTCACCTTTGTATGCGGACATAAGAGCGGCCATCAGAACGCAAGAGCGGCGTACCAGGTCTCAATGTGCGTGTGCAGCGGTGATCAGACCGACCCTGCTCGGCCTTCAAAGAGCGACGTCGTAGACCTTCCAGGGCAGGGAGCTGAGGTCCCTTGGGTTCACAAGATGCACTGGAGCCATTCCAAGCATACTTACAGGTCCTTGGGGTGTCTATTCCCAGTCCTCTCCCTTTGTCAGAAGACACTCAGCAATACCTGCGCGTTGTGGGTGATTCACTCCACCCAAGGCCAAGGCAAAGCAACCCCGCCTCCACCTCCACCTTCGAAAGTCTCTGTCGATCGGCGGTCTTCCATCATAGCCTCTGTCTTCCTCCTCACCACCTCCTTACCTCTTCCTCTCTTCCATCCCCAACCTCCCAGTTACTTATCATGAGCGTCCCATCAGTACCAGACGCCTCGCAACCACTCAACCTGAAGCCGGTCTCCCCACCCCCACGGCGGCCGAAACCCGCTCTCCAAGGCTGGAAGGCGGAGTACGTGCCGGCGGCGCGGGCGGACCTGAACCTGCTCATCATGTTCCATGGTCTCGGGGACAACATGAGAAGCTTTACGGAACTCGCGAAGAAAATGCAGCTGCCGTATACTGCTGTGCTTGTTGTGGAGGGGCAGATTCCGTGAGTCTACCCTACCCTTCTTCCCTCACTCTTCCCTTCTCTCGCTGCTGCTGGCCTCAGAACAGCTCCCCTTTCTCCTGCTTCTCTCACCATGCTTTCGCGGGACTGAGGGAGGACATGAAGGAAGAAGGGTTAGAAGTAAAACTAACCGTACTGAGAACGTAGCTGACAGCAGCGTCCCCCTCATCCCGAACGCGTACATGTACTACCCCGCCTTTGACGGGATGTTCAACCCACTGCCGAATCCCGACGTTTCGGGTGTCCTACCTCGATTCCGGCAACTGCTTTCCACTATCCTCGGCCAAGGATGGACCAACGCCAACGTGCACCTGTTCGGGTGGCAGCACGGCGCCACCCTCGCTCTCGAATTGGCCTACTCCGTGGGCCGGGATCCGCTCGACCTTCCCTCTGGCAAAGTCAGTCGCTTAGGCTCTGTTACAGCGGTGTGCGGAGCCATGACCAGTCATCCGGACAAGGCGTACCATTACCCGACGCCTTGTTGTTACTTTACGCGCTCGGGGCCGGCTATGGACGTCACGCAGAGGGAGGAGGGGGATGTTGAGCGCGCGTTCGAGCCGACTACGATCGTCAGAGCTGAGGCGGGGCGGGGGCCCGATATGCCTCGCTCGACGGAGGAGTGGGCCGGCATCATGCGCTTCTGGGGACAGGTCATGGAGAAGCCGATAGCGCAGAACATGGAGGGCGTGTATGAGGTCAAGCAGTAAGCTCTTCTGTTGCAGAGCGCAGAAGAGTAGAGTGTTAGCAGCGGCGGAGAAAGTAGTGCAGCAAGTCCGGTAGCACAGCTAGTATACCCAATGCATCTAGATGAGGTGGAGCTCCTTCTGGGCGCGCTCGACCTCGTCCTTGCTTCCCGTGTGCTTGCCCTTATCGTCTGAGAGCTTGACGCAGTCCTTGCCGTCGATCTGATTCAGCTTGATGACCATGTTGAGCGCCTTGGACTGCTGACTCGGGTCGCTCTTCTTCTTGAAGTCGTTCGTGAAGAACGTTCCGATTCCAAAGGCAGCCGCGAGGCCGATCTCGTCGCATCCCTGCTGGAGCTTGATCGCGCGCTCGATGTCGAGACTGTCAGAGAACACGACACGCTTCCCCTCCAAAGCCTCGCTAGTGGGCTGCCCCACCTTCGCGGACACGGCCTCCCACGCCGCCTTGGCCTGACGGACGAAGACATACGGGTCACCGCTGTCTTGACGCAGCGCATTCCAGCGTAACGCGCGCGCGGGGTCCGCGATGAAGTCAGCGAAGAACACGCCCGCAGTGTACGTGTCCGTCAGCATGATGAGGGGCGGCCGGTGAGGAGCGTTCGCGGGGTAGACCTCCTCCCACATGTCCATCGCGCGCGCATTGGCGTGCTCGTACCCGTACGTCGCGCCGATGGCCATGATCCACTCGTGCGCGATCGTCCCGCTCGGCGCGAGGCCGTACTTGAGCGCGAGGTAGACCTGCTGTTAGCTAAGAGAACCGCTTTCAAAGCTCACATTGCTCGTTCCTGACAGCACGCCGCCCTTCCCTCCCTTGGCCTTGTACTCCTCGAACCCGGCGATGAGGCCGCGCATGACAACGTCGTGGGCCAGGAAGCTGCGCCGGCGCCGCGTGCCGAACTCGCTGAACACGATCGGCGTCGTGCCCTCCGGCGGGCTCAGGAGCTGGAGTGCCTTCTCCTTCGCGAGGTCTGTCATCAGCTACGCTCCGAGGCAATAAGCTCACCAAACTGCCCGTCCATCGTCCAGTCCGTGTCGACAAACTTGAAGTATCCCTCCGAGACTGTTGTCAGCTCGAGCACCAAAGGTTGCTAGCTCACTCGTCGCCATGATCGGAATCTCGTACATGATGCAGTCCCGCCAGGGGCCGCGGATCTCGCACTCGATCTCGCCCATCCCGTCTTCCTTCTCGAGGAAGGTCATCTTAACCTGCTCGCGGGGGTTCAGGCGGAGCTGCTGCAGGAAGTCGAGGTAGGTCTCCGGAAAGTAAGGACAGGCCTTGGCGAGGCGCCGCCTCTCCTCCTGCGTCAGGTGGAGCGTCTCGAGGTCTATGGTTAGCTCGAATCTGTCGAACACCAGCGGGTACACACGATTGACGCGCTCCTGGATCCAGTCGAAGCACTCGCGGGTGAAGCGCATCTGCGGTGCGCGGTTGTTGAAGCGGATCACGACCTCTGCGTTCGGGAAGTGTCGCAGCACCGCATTCCCCATCGTTAGCTGTGGCGTCAGCGGCGAACGTCCTTTTGTTTACCTTGTACAGGTCCGTGTCGAGGATCGAGAACGGCATGTCCAGCTCCTCGGCGGGGAGCGCGAAGGTGTCGGCCTCCTTGGTCTCTTGCGTTGACATGATGGCGGAGCAGATGTGAGGAAGGAAGACACGCAGTGGCCAAAGTTGAGGGACAACAGACTTAGTGAGTCAAAGGTGAGTCGATCTTAGAGGGGCCGGCCGACGCGTATCAACATCCATGTGCGGAGGTACCTCGCGGCTTATCATTTGTCTGAGCCTCCACATCACATGATCAAGCACCCACGTTCTCGGAACATGTCGCCAAGCCCAGATCCCTCTGATGTCATCACTGCTCGTTGGGCTGCTCTGCATGCCGCAGTTTACACCATGTATGCATGTCGCCGACTGCTTTTCGTCACAAGAAAGATGAAATGGTGACTACTACAAAGAGGTAAAAGTTAGGTGGGGCTCATACCAGCGTCTAGAGAGGGATATGAGACGACTGTCCGTGTGGGATGGGTTGCGTGGGGGTGATGGATGGGAAAGAGTACAGATTCAGATATGTGAAGTGAACAAGTATCGTGACTTTTGGAAACGTTAAAA
This sequence comes from Trichosporon faecale, assembly GCA_039545375.1. Classification (NCBI taxonomy): domain Eukaryota; kingdom Fungi; phylum Basidiomycota; class Tremellomycetes; order Trichosporonales; family Trichosporonaceae; genus Trichosporon; species Trichosporon faecale. Next base: position 1,915,397 of record BCLU01000003.1, on the reverse strand, counting down.
GGGGGATGGGTAAGGATTGACAGATGTGAGAGTGCGGTGGTAGTGGGATGGATATTCTTGGTTGAAAATGATGTAAATGATCTACTGCAATGTCTCTTTAAACCACGGTGAGCGCGGGGGGAGGCTGCATGTGCATGGAGTCAGACTCCTTGCGGTTCTGGAGGGGAGCGGGGAAGCTAGCCTCAGACGGAGGGGTGTGGAGACCGCCATCGGTCGTCTGCGAGCCGCCCGCCGAGATACCGGAGTCCGAGCGCTCACGGAATGCTCCGTTCGGATGGGGGTGCTCAAGAAGCGACGAGGTCGAGGTCCTGTCCATGGAGATGGTGGGGGTGACGATGACAGACGAGGGGTTGCTGTTGCCACTCTCGATGTTGTCGTCCGACGACTCGGATCCGGGGACGATGGCGAGCGACGATCCGCGCATCGGGATGGCGACGGGCATGGCAGCGTTGGCCGAGGAGGCGCGAGGAGGGATGATAACAGGAGGGGGCATGGCCGGGCGCTGCTGGACCGGAGCCTGTTGCGAGGCAGAAGTGCTTCGCGGCGGCGGCTGGACGACAGGAGCGCTCTGGGCGACAGGCGCCGGCGCAGGGGCGGGCGCGGGGGGAGTAGCACGCTGAGGAGCAGCCGAGGCAATAGGGGCGGAGGGAGTAAGGGATCCCTGGGAGACCGCGATCGAGTTGGGACGGGGCTTCTGCGGCGTCGGCGTGGGCTCCATGTTCGCCATTGAGAAGCGCTTCTTGAGCGACGTCATGAACCCGCGCTTCTCCTTTTCCGGACGAGGAGTCGAGCTGGCCTGAGTGCTGCTAAGGGAAGGCGTGCGGTTCGACGGAGGGCGAGGGCCGGTGTAGAGCTCGCTCTTCGAAGGGTTGCTGACCTGCGAGGCAGCGGCAGCAGCAGCACCAGCAGCAACTGGAGGCGCCAGCCTACTGGCCTGCGAGGGAGCGGGAGGCGGGCTTCCACGAGCGGCAGGAGTGGCGATAGGAGCGGTAGCGGCAGCGTCGGGAGCGGGACCGGAAGAAGAGCGCTTGAACTTGAGCGAAGCTCGTCGCTTAGGCGTCTGCTCGGTCTTGACAGCCGCCACCGCGACCATGGGCTCGGGGGCGGCAGCCTTCTTCAGCTTCTGCTCCTTCTTAAGCTCGGCGGCCTTCTTCTGCTCCGTGATCTTGCGCTGCTCCGCAGCCTTGGCCTGTTCGACCTTCATCCGCTCAGCCTCCTTCTTCTGAAGCTTCGCGCGCTCCTTGTCCTCCTGCACCTTGCGGACGGCGTCGGCCTTAGCTTGAGCCTTTGCCCGCACAGCCTCCTCCTGAGCGCGTCGCTTGTCTTCAGCGGCCTGCTTGGCAGCCTCGGCCTTCTGCTGAGCGGCACGCTGGGCCTCAGCCTTAGCAGCGAGCTTGGCCTGCTTCTCCGCCTCCTTCTTCTCAGCCTTCATCTCCTTCTTGGTCTTCGCCTTCTTGAGGTTGCCACCGGCGACCTCTGCAGCTTCGACGGGAGCGTTCAAGTTGATCGGCGCCGGCGCCGGGACGGGGTCGTACATCTGAGGCTCCTCCATGGCAATGGGTGAAGCAACGGCGTCCATATCGGCGGCGGTGGTCGTCTGCATGCTGAGGGGACTCGGTTCACACGGTCGGGTGGCCTGCGCAACGGCGAGCTGCGCCGACTGCGGGTAGTCGTACTCGTCGCTCTGGGTCGAGGACACGGACAGCATGGAGCCGCCAGAGCCGCGCACCGGTCCTGGAGGCAGGATCGGGTCCTCGCCATCCACACTCCATCGCATGCCAGAGCTCTTGGAGCTAGGCACACGTGCGCCACGGAAGCTTCCGGGGGGCGAGGCGTGAATCGATCGTCGATCGTCCAAGCTGTTGACAGAGCTCACGGGACTGAAACTGTGACCAATCTGCGCCGCGATGGCGTATCCACCGTCGCGGGGTGCAAGGGCACCAAGCAAATCGTAGTGATAAGCACCGACACCGGCCATCGACGGCGGGCGCGAGCTCTTAAGCGAAGCCTGCGATTTGTTGTGGGGAATCGAGAGCGAGGTCGTCGATGAGTGGGCAGAGGAGAGTCCATCCTTAGACGCGGCGCGCTTGGGGTAGCCGCCGCCCGAGATGGGAGGATGCGAGTCCATGGCGGCACCTTTTGACTTTGACTTGCGCAATGTGGTACGACGCTTGATTGACGCGACGTTCGTGAGTGATCGCGTCTTGGGTGGCGGCTCGTAGAGGTACTCCTCCTCGGCAGGCGCAGTCGGCCAAATGATCTCGGTAGGCATGCCAGCATACAGCGACTGGTCGGTGAGCATGTAGCTCATGCGTCGAACAGTGTCGAGTGGTCGCTCGGCGGAAGAACGGGTGGGGTTGCTCATGTCCGGGATTGGGTCGTCCTCGAGCGTCCAAAGTTCCTCGGAGTTCATGCCATCGTAAGACGCAAGCGAAGAACGGTTAGACCCGTTGCCTAGTCTCGCTCGCCCGCGGAACGCCGCTGGCGGCGGTCCCTGTCGAGGGAAACCGCCGCGCGAAGTAGACGGGGCAAGTCCGTTAGCGTGGGTCATCCTGAGTCCGTTAGGCAGGCGGCGTTGAGGCTGATGCGTAGAGGAAGCGGAAAGCGACTGCGATCTTGTCGGCAGGCTAGAGGTAGTGGAAGCGGATCCGGTAGAAGAGGAACGCTGGCTCGGTCGACGCTTCCAGGCCGGGGGTGGACAGTCGGGGTCGCCAGAGACTACGCGGTGGAGGCTGGTGTCACCAGAATGCGTGGAAAGGGACGTCGAGCGGGTGCGAGAGAGGTCGAGGGACGGGAGCGACTTCTTCTCGTCCGTGGGCGAAGGCAGTTGTTGCTGAGGACGTGGTTAGCCAAGAGATGTTATGCAGTGATTTCGAAGTGACTGCGGAATGCGAGGGCTGGAGATGATGGTGACAAGGCGCCGCAGCGTGGAGGGCTGGGGATGTGTGATTTTCGAAAAGAATCTAGAGGTGCCGAGGCGGTGTCCCCATCCAATCGACGATGAGAACCAGTTCTTAACGTCGGGCGCGTCGGGTGTGTGGAAGAAGAAACAAGAAGACGGAGACGCGGGGGATGAAGTTGAGTGAAGGGAATGTGTAGATGTGTATATGGGGAGGGAAGTGTGAAGACGAGATGGACGGAAGAGAGATAGATGGGATGCAGCCGCCGGTCGATGGGGAGAGGTGTGAGGGTGACGATCAGTATCTGTGATAGATACGAGGAAACGAGGGTGAGGGTGCCCAAGCGTCCAGGAAAATTGGACGCCGCGCCGCGCCTCGCCGAATGCGTCACAGTTCACGATGAGGACGTATGATACGTTTCACCGCTGGCTGGGCGTGCTCGGCACTGGACTCACTAGCAGTGCTAGCAGTGCAGAGCGGAGGTCGCGGTCCCGCTTGGCTTGAGCTTCGGGTTCAGGACAGGAAGCCAGTCCAGGAAGGCCAGGAGGCTAGGATCGTATTCCAGGAGAGTGACAGGAGCGAGGACAGAGGCGATGAAAACTAAGGAACCGATGGATACCAAGACAAGACACAGGGTATGATGCACTGAACTCTACTTACCTCCTCCCACGGTTGCAGAGTCGCTGCAGCATTGAGCGCCATATTGCGGACTAGCGTGAAGCGGTACTGGATGTGCTAGATGCGGTATTGCGGCAGGCGTCGGGCGACGGCCTGTGGTTGGACGACAATGGGCGGGATCGATGCGATGCACAGGGAAGGGGAGTTGGATTGACTGGCAGACAGGCGGACAGGCAGACAGGTGCGGGTCGACAGGTCACAGGTAACGGGTGGGTTGTGGGTTGTGGGATGGTTTCACAGGGGGTGGCCGAGGGGTCGAGGGGCTTTCGGGCTGAGGAACGGCGCGTTGAATGAGAGTGCGGGGGGACCTGGTTGTGTGACCGGCGAATCGGACGCTGATATTGCACGAGAGCGTATTGCACCGCAGTCACTTTAGACCTCGTTGGCGTAACAGGTCGCAGATTGCAGTGTGCCGTGTGTGCCGTGTGCCGCTTGCGGATTGCGCAGGTCGGTGTCAGCGCCGAGGGTCGATGGACGCAACGAAATGAAGGACAGGGATGGACGGATCAGACAGGGTAAGGACCACGACCGCGGCTGAGGGTTGCTTGATGAGAGGGAGATGAGATGCGATTCGATGAGCGGTGTGGGATCGCCTGTGCTGGGGAACGAGGGGATCGATGTCGAAAGATGGAGACGGAGGTGAGAGGATGGAGGATGGAAGATGACGGAGTGAATGAATGTCGAGAAGGCGGGTCTGGGAGAGTTGCCGTACAGTGCGCTTGGGTGTGGGAGAGCGCCTTCCCTTCGGCTAGATGATGGTGGCCGCTGGGTCGTAAATCGCTGGTTGCAGGTGAGCAGGTGCTATGGTGAGCCTGAGGACCAGAGATTAGGAAGTGGCCTAAGGGAGGGGTGAGGTCCGAGGGGAGGGAGCGGAGGGTAGAGGGTAGAACCAGAGCTAGAGCTAGAGCTAAGCCAGGGTCCACTATGACATCGTCGAGAGGACGAGGACAAGGGACAGGACAGGGACGAGAGTGGTGTGCTGCCGAGCCTTGCCGCCAGGCAGAGACCACACAGTTGCTGTATACAGATGCGCCGCAGAACCTTAATCGCCGATTAGCACTCGGACCCCAGCACTACTGCAGATTTGCAGATATTGTAATCGGCCGTCCTCCGCCAGTGCCTGACCGCCTCTTGCACAAGCGCAGTGGAGATCGTGTCGTTACGTCCTGGGCGCTCCCTGCTCCTGGCTCAGGGTCGGGCGTTGGGCGTTGGGCAGCGAGGGTCCGAGAGAATCAAGAGAAAAAGGGAACCACCAAGGGAGCAAGGGAACAGCCAAGCCAAAGCGCAGGCGGCCAAGCGTCTGGTACAACTTACCCGTTTCTGTGTGGTCTGCGCTTGTCTGCGCTTCGCGGTGCACGACTGCGTGAACAGCCGCAGCGACAGAGGACTCGAGGTGCCAGATGCCAGTCTCTTGGGAGACTATATCAACGATCAAGGGGTCAGGCGTTCAAGCTGTCAGGGGTACAGGGCTCGTCTTGTCTGTACTCCTGCAACGGTGGCAACGAAAGATAGCTCGGTCGTGCAATCACAGGCTCGTCTGTCGGGTGACTGGCCGGTTCGAGAGTCGGGGCCGGTTGGGAGGCGTCGAGATTACTGATTCGCTGAAGATTATAGAAGGGCGAGCAAGATCTTGCTTGCTGCGCTTTTGCGTTCGTGCGAGAGTTGCCAAGGTTGTAGAGATCAGTGATGGGGCGGAGTGAAAATGACATGCAGCGGCATACCATGATGTCGCCGAACCCCATCTCCTGCGCATTGCGAGCTGTTCCCTGCGGCGTCTGCGACCTACGGCCCGTGAGCTATGCGTCATGGCAGCATCGGTGCTCGGTGCAGATTCACATAACGTAGCGACACAAGCGACACGGCCGCAGGAGGGAAAGACGTTCAGTTAATTTTCAAGCCCCAGGAACCGGCATGCAAATCTGGACGAGGCGAAGCGAAGAGCACGAGCGCACCCAGAGCATGTGGGCAGGGGCACCAGGAGCGGGGAACCACCGTACGCGGGCAGCTCCTGCTGGAGTTTGCGAAGTGGGCTGAAGGCTGCAGGCGGAGATGACGAAACATCTCGTTTGTCATTGTCATGGTCTGCTGGCGGCACGCAGAAGTGCGGGGATTCGCTCGGCGACTCTGCCGTCGCTCTTAGCTCTTGGCATGTGCGTGCATCTACCTGTGTTATGCTGACAGGTTCTTGGCCCTAGAGGGCCTGAGTATGCCTCTCCTTGGCAGCTTAATTGCGGAGGACAGTTGTTGTCGCAAGCAGCTGACCACACGGCTCCATCGGAGCGGCAAAGCCCTCATACGTCATGGACGGCCTCACTCTGGTCGGGCCGATATTTTTGAAGGGGAGGGAGGTTCTCCAGATCCTCCGACTGGGGCTGCGCAGCCCATAACGTCCGGCGAGAGGTCTAGACACCGAGCCTACAGGCGCAGGGGCGAAGGCAGACGAGGGTACCCGCACCGACGTCGCTCTCCGCACTTTCTTATCTGCAGGCTATCGTCTGGGCATGTTGATTGTTGACATCTAGAGCACGTTCATCTTCATATGTTCAAGTCGGACCTGGGCAGTAAACGAGAATGCCGGTGGGTTGAGGATTGTGGTAACTGATACAATGCCGCAACCGACGTCATGATCATCCGACCTGGGTCAGCCTTAAATGCTCGCCAGACATGGAGTACGAGTTTAGAACGCCTTGTGTAACATCGCAATCCAGCTGACTGCTCACGACCCCGGAGACGGGGACGGAGACGGCCGCGCTGTGCTCGGCGCAGTTGGCATCGAGGAACGGAGGGGCTATCGACTGGGTTGCACTACGCCCGGCTGGGGTAATCATCGGTGTTTTAGGAGGCATGCAGATTCCCCTGGCTGGTGTCTCTCGTTATCCTGCGCTATCCTGGCTCTTCAGGACGCCGGATGGCGAATGGCACTCGAATTGAAAATCTCTGTACAGGCGACGACGTCATCAGGTCCCCAATCTCCCCTTAGGTCTCTGCCGTCCTGCCCAGTGGGAGGCTGCTGAAGCCTTCGTCTGTCCATCAGGGACCGACGGGGTTGGCGTTTCCCTGATCAGGAAAAAAAGTCTGATTACGTCAGTGCGACAACCAACCCACCCCGTAAATCTCGTTCCTCCCTGGCAGGTCTGCCAGACGCTGATGACAGGCACGCGTGCAAGCCAGCTTCGGTCCTGCGATCCTGTGATGCAACGAGCGATGCATGTGCATGAGAACGAACATCGTACATTCTGTCCTATCCATTCAGTTGTAAGAAGCGGAACAGCTCCAACCGTCGCAAACGATTGAATCGCAAAGGGTGGGAGTGGGACTCCAGGTTGTCTAGGATCCTGTCTTGATGGCGGTCCTGGCTCAACGTCAGTCGCGCTCGGATGCGAACGTGCTGAATCGTCGGCTAGTCCCAGGGAACACAGGCATGACGGGCGGCGAAGCGGCAAGTGTGACAAGAATCAGCAGTAACGTCGTTCCGGTCGTGCGGTTACCGCTGAGATTTGCAGTTATGCTTCACAACCAACTCTCGATCTCTTGGCACACATGCTGCTGCCTGGCCAGTCAGCGATCAGTAAGCTTCATTGCATGCTCGCCGGGGCACAGCTGGGCGCGTTGGGGACAGCAACGGCAAGATGACCCCTGGGGCAGCACCTCGTGACCCCTCGAGTGTCTATTTCTGCTTTGCTCATTGCGATGCTCAGCGATGCACGACCCCCAGAATGCACAGCGCAATGCAATTCGCCTGATCGCAGGATTGCAAGATCGTCCTGTTTCAAACCCACTGCAGAGTTCATGCAGTTCAACTCGCCGCTTTAGATTTACACTTCAATTCGAATCCTAAACGGGCAGCGTGCAGCGCGGGCAGGCGGCACGCTCATATTACGCTCATCGTCCCACCGGGCCACCCAGCAACCCGCGTTCGCTTGGCGGCGCACCGGACCACCTGGGCACTGGGGCTCCTGGGCGGCTTGGCGCATGACTCTGGGATTCGGTGATCCCGTACAGATTGGCTGGTGAGTGCATGAGAACTTGCTGGTTGCGTTTCTGTCATCCTGCATCGCCTTCGGGGTCTCGGCGCATTAGGTCATAAGGTCCACTCGCTCATCCGCCAGGGCGCTCCTCGGCCTCGCCATCGCTCTCACGCGTAACCATCGTCCATCGTCTGCCGATGAATCAATACATCGATTCCTGGTCGATGGTACATCGGACTTCTCCAGCTCTCCGCGCGATCGACTGAAAGTTGAAGACGTCGAACTGCAACCTCCACTCTTCTGACTTTGGGACATTGCTCGCTGATGAAGATGACTGACAGCAGGGCACAGGGAAGGCTGCTCACTACATGTCACTGATGATGGACTGGGTAGCTAACTACAGAGGAATCTCTCATTGTGCTGGGCGAACTCTCAGCAATCAAGCGCTGCGCTACTTTGACGATGTTTACGGCGCGGGTGCTAGGTGTCCTACTTTGTCCTGGCTCGCCGGCAAGAGATCTCGCTCCTTCACAACGAGATGCAGCAAGAGATCCTCTTGTGTGCACCTTCCTCAAGGCGCCCTCTCAAGGCGACATCGAGCGAGCATACTTAATCTGTTCGAACGCTTTCCTCTTTCCTTCCTTCTAGTCTTCCCCCTCGACTCTCAACACCACCCAACTAGCAACATGGCTGACTCAATCGACGCAGAGCAAGCACAACCTGCGCCGGCTGCAACGCCCGTGCCAGTGACTTATACGGCCGTCGGCACGCAAACGGAGGCGTCGATGCTGGAGCTGTTCCACACTTACTCGAAGCGCAAGTGGGCTCTTAGCCTTGCCGAACAGTACATGAACATCCACCCTTCCTTCCGCGAGGGCGATATCATCCTGAAGTCGTCGGACGAGATCGGGTTCAAGTTCTCCCTCGCCCGCCTTGGAGAGTGCTCGACTTTCTTCAAAGATCTCGCCGATCTGCCGCGTCCCGAAGACTCATCGAACGTCATCCCTTTGCCCAACGCTTCGGCTGCCACAATTGAAGTTCTCTTATCCGCCCTACGGCCCTTCGTCCCCAACGGCAAAAACGTGCTCGTACCCTCTGTCAAGGTGCTGGACGAGCTCGTTGATGTCGTAGACGTTTTCGACTTCGACATGCAGGCTTACCACCACACCGTGTTCGACTCTGACCTGAACATCGGTATTAAGTACGCCTTTGCGTACGCCTACGCCAACCACGAGAAGGACGGCCTGGCGATGGAGATTTTAGACGAAGGCTCGCTCCACGGCTGCAGCACCTGGGATCGCTGTCCACAAGCCCGAGACGAGCTCCGCCGTTTGATGCACCAGTGGAGTCTCGTCCGCGGCAAGTTCAAGAACCTCTTCGTGTCGACGGACGTACAGGGCAAGGACGACTTCGGGAAGAAGTGTGAGAAGCAGGAGTGCCCGGCGCACGCCCGGTTTCGCGGGAATTGGGACAATCTGAAGCGCGCTGTCGCCAAAGCCGTCTCGAAAGACTTTCCAAGGACACCTGTCTACGGCTACATGATTGACTCAACGTGCCACCGGGTAGTGCCCTGTGATACTTGTGCTAAGCGGCTGGCACGGCATGCGGAATTCGTCTGGAGAGATCTCGTGTCAAGCGGAAAGTGGAAGGAGTGAAGAGCCGGGAGCTCTGCTTCGCCCATCGACTATTGGTGCTGTAGTTACCAGCTCCGCCTCTCTGTACAAGAGTACACAGCTAATGCAACGCTGATGGGAAGGGGCAGCGAGCCCAGACGTAGGAGCGTCACACTTTGGGGCGCGGGTGCTATGAGGTCAACTTCCGGTGACGCCCTCACGAGATCTCAACATCTGCGCATCGCCGCCCGTTCCTCTCGCGAGGACGACGGGCGCAATCCAGGCGTTCAAAGGACCTCAGCCCGCTTTCGCGTTGCCCCTCGGGCCAAGGACTCATGGCTACTCTCATTTCTGAGTGCTTGCTCTCCACTGCTCACTCGCTCATCATGGCGTTCGATCATGCCAACCGGCCTACCGCCGCCCAAACGACTATGCCTCCCTCTGCGGGAACAACGGAGCCCACCGAAGCCTCTATGCGCAGGCGGCTTGATCCGCGCATTGCCGAGGTCGCGGTTGGACTGGGCAAGCTCTCGCTCAGCCAAATCGGACTCATCATCGCTCCTGACCTGACGATCTACCCCTTCAACGCTAGCAAGGATAACGCCGGGAGCAGGGTCGACCCCGAGAGCAAGGTCAACGCCAGGGGTAAGAACCGTGCTGAGGACAAGGTGGGCAGCGAGAGCAAGAAGGGAATCGAGGAGGACCAGCACTCCTCAAGCGTTGGACCATTACTGCACCCCGAAGAGACTACCTTTGCGGTTACTAGCGAGGAGTCGACGGAGCCAGGAGCCGCTGAAGACGGGCCCGGAGTGGAACTCACCATGCACCCCTCGTTCACGGACGGCGATGCTGTGCTCATCTCGTCCGACAACGTTGGCTTCGCGTTCTCGCTCAGCTTGCTGGCAGACCACTCGCCCATCTTCGAGGACATGCTGGAGTTGCCCCCCGCCGTGAACTCTTCCAACCACATTCCCCTCTCGAACGCATGCGCAGCGACCATGGAAAGCCTGCTAAGTTGCCTGGATCCTAGTCGGAGGGTCGTAGGCGTTCCCACCATTGCTGCGCTGGACGAGCTCGTCGGCCTTGCTGCAAACCACGTCACACGCGCTCACGGCTTGCTAACCATGTCCACCTGACCACACAAGCAAAGCAGCTCGAGCTTGACCCGTTGGAGAAGACTGCATTGCTCAACCACTATAGGAGTCTGCCATGCCCCATCCGCATAATATGATCACTTCCCCAGCAACCAGTGTCGACTGCGCCCATGACCTCAGCGAGCGGAGGCGTGACAGCTTCAACGCCTGATGGCGCCCTCGGCGGTGACGGAGGGGACAGATCTGCCGATGACGCTCTGCACTCGTCAGCGCGAAGTACGCTCAGCACAATCCCCCCCAGCCTTTGTCCTTTGGCTTATAAGTGTCATCCCCTGGAACCCGTAACTGACCGACTGACCAGCACCCACGATGACCAGCGATCACGACTCCGACCCCTGGAGTGTCCTTCCTTCGGAGGTCATCACGCCAGACGAGACCATGGAGGTCTCTGAGATCGACCCAGCCCTGTCCACTTCTGCGGCCGTCAGCCAACCCTCCTGCAACTCAAAGGACGCCGGCACCCAGACCGAGGCCTCAGTCCTTGATATCTTCAAGCGATATGTGACGCACGACTGGGTCGCGGCCGTGACTGGCCCCAGCCTCCCTATACATCCTAGCTTCACGAAGGGCGATGTCGTGCTGGTTTCATCCGACAACGTCGGTTTCGCCTACCCGCTCGGCGTGCTCGCGTACCGTTCACCGGTGTTCCGTGGCCTCGCCGAACTCCCGCGTTCCGAAGACTCATCCCGCGTTCTGCCCATCTCGATGGCATCCGCCAAGACGCTCGAAACGCTGCTCGCCCGCCTCGACCCCGGCCACAAGGAGATTGTGACTGTGCCCTCTGTCGGGGTCCTGGACGAGCTGCTCGCCGTCATCGACGCCTTCGACTTCCAGATCTCGATCATTAAGGCGGGCGTTTACAACTCTGACCTGAACGTGGGAGTCAAGTACGCCTTTGCCTCGGCTTTCGACCCCACCAGCGAGAGCAAGTGGGCGCTCGAGTGCCTCGACACTCGTGACATGACGAAGTGCGAGGCGTGGGCGCAGCATCCCGAGGCACACCGCACGCTCAAGGCGCTGTTCGAGAAGTGGCAAGCTGCCGGCCCTGCGTTCGTCAAGATGTACAAGAACACGCCGGTGAATGGGCACGACGACTTTGGCAAACGCTGCCGCAAGACGTCGTGCGATGCGTTCGAGCAGGCCGGGGGTGACTGGTCCGCCCTAAAGACCAACGTGGCGGAGGCTCTGGCTTGCGTCATGATTGACTCACCGAAATCTGGCAAGGAGAGGATTGCGCCCGCGGGCCATGAACTTGTGGACTGTTGGTCCTGCGCGCACAGGCTCAGCATCCACGGCGTCACCGTGTGGAAGAGGCTCGTTCCGAGCGGGCAGTGGAGGCGTTGACTCGTGGCGAGTCACGGGTTCGGAGACGCGGAGAGAAACTCGTGGCTCTCTGGTCTTTTGTGCTCTGTAGTGGTGTATGCCTATTGTGTAAGCTTGGTGTAATGCACTGAACTATGCACTGGTTGGGCTTCTGATACCTTCCTGGGCGGGGACGGTAGGCTCTGGGCACAACAGATCCCACGCACACGTACAACATCCACCGCTGACTCGTCGTGACAAGCCTCTATGAGAATCCGTCAACGGCACTCGCTTGCTCCCCATATACTCAGCATCGATCATGACTAGTGCAGTCACTCCTACAGACAGCCATGGTCATCTCAGCGAGCAGCTAGCTGCGGTGACAATCGCTGACGGCGACAATCAGCCTTCCATCGCTTCCGGAGAACCAAATGCGGGAGCCACCAACCCCGAGCAGCACGTCCTCTTCCATCACATGTTCACCACCGGCAACATCGTGCTCGTGTCCTCCGACGACGTTCACTTCCGCTGTAACCTTCCACTTCTGCAGCAGCACTCAGCGTTCTTTCGCGACCTGCCCGACATTCCCCCTCCACAGAAACCCGGCGACACTGTACCATTCCTAAACGCAAACGCTCTCACTCTCGAGATCATGCTCTGCGCGCTCGACTCGGAAAAGGACTTCCGCTCTGCTCCTTCCGTCGCTGTGCTCGATTAGCTATGTGGACTGATCAATGCTTATGATATCACTTTGGAGGGGAATGACATTGTGACTGCAGTTGAGTCGTCTGGTCTCGATGTGTGCCACAAATACCGCTTTGCCTGCGCGCATAACGCTAGTCGCAGTATACACTGGGCCATGAAGTGCATCAACAACCCTCAATTCTCCACTTCGCGCAACGTGGTTGTGAAGGGCCTCAGAAGCGACTTCAACGACGCCCTTGAAGCTTTCTGGAAAGCGTTCAAAAGCAAGCAGGTCGGAGGCAAGGATTGCTTCAACAAGAAGTGTTGGGCCAGTTACTGTGGGACCTTTGCCGGCTTCCGAGGCCAATGGAAAGATGTGAAGCGCAATGCCGCGAACGCTCTGTTCAACGCCCTGAAGGGCGTACCTCTCAGTGCAAGCCGAGCCGTAGGCTGTTCTCGAGGGCCGTATCGACTGCCAGCGTTGCAGGGCAAGACTCACCCAGCATGGGCTGCACCTCTGGGACAAGCTAGTTGTAAGCGGCCAGTGGGTGTCGGCTACTGAGTAAGAGAGAACAGTAACAAGATACGCGTGTCAATGCATTCGAGCAGCAGTGTGCGCAAGAGAGACTCTGAGACCGCCACGAACAGGTCCAACACAGTGTCTGAAGTCTTTCCCCCTCGAGGGCTGCTCGACCGACGGGCACTCATGCTGAGCTTTCCACTCACTGCGCGCTCTTAACCTGAAGACAAGACGAAGGGCGCTCGGCTTGCGCAGGTTCTCATCGATTCTCTCCCGACATGGTCGCACCCTCATGCCCCTTCCTCTCTGAAACACCCCAGGAATGGAGGAGAACAAGGGCCCCAGCGTGCGGCGCCATCAGTTCTGCATTCCGGGTTGCCCCCACTGCAGCCAGTGATGGCGAGCTCGACACTGCAGCCCCGTCTGACTCCGCCGCGACTTCTGTACGATCACCACCGTCGGTGTCTTTGGCATCTCGAACAGCCACCATGGAGAGATCTGCCGGCTTGTGTTCGACCAACAACAGCCGCAGCGTGTACGTCATTGCACTTCCGGACACCCTTCAAGTCCGACGCCTAGGTCACCCTGCCGCCACCTTCTGTGTCCTGACATTTCTTGTTGACACGATCGACGAAAAGCTCTCGCTTAACCATCTTCCGGGTGTACTCGCGATCTGCAAGTACGCCTGGATTCCTGTCTGCTGTGCTTTGACACCATTATGGAGTGAACGTTCTGTAAGTAACTGATGTTGGTAAAGCGTTCTGGGTCGAGCGCTCCTACCGAAATGAAAGAATGAAAGGACCCTTGAATGTCTCCAGTCCAGAAGCTTTGCGCCACCCGGCAAACTGCTCTACGGTAGTACACATCTGCTAGTCGTGAAGCCCGCTCGGTTGGCGTTCAGCTCAGCTATACTGTTGGAGCCAAGCCGCACTGTTGGAGCCAAGCCGCGCAGGGGTAGACTGGGCTGACCGTGCCACCTCACTTTGCTGCAGTTCCCGGGAGCGCACTGACCTGGCTTCAACCGACAGTTCACCTGTTTGGCGCGTACATACGTTGCTGATTCGACGATAACTCAAGCGAACGGCCGACGATCTCAGTCAGGCGGTGACTGGCGTTCAGGCATCTGCAAGCCCGGCAAAACTCGTGCGTTTCTGACACGGCGCAACCTGGAGCGGTCGAGCGCGGGGGCGAGATCCGGTGCTCGGGCTGCCAAGGCGACCCCACACGCCTCCAAGCCGCACCTTTCAGTGAATAGCCGTGGCGTTTTGCCTGCCTACCACACAACTGGCACGGCGCCGTGCATGATCTGCCTCCAATCTCCGAGCCTTGCGCCGACATGAGTCACTTGTTTGCGGGGGGAGATGGCGCGGCGGTCTGACGTGATCCAAGCTTTGCATCTTTGTCCATCTCACCTTCACTCACTAACACCACACAAGGTACCATGACCCTCTCACAACTCAACGAGGATCCGCAACTCCCGACCCGCAGGAGCTTCGACGAGCAGGGACCCATCTCCCTGCACCCCGACTTCAACCAGGGCGATGTGATCCTGCAGTCTGCCGACGGCGTGGGATTCTGCTACGACATCGCAACGCTTGGGAAGTACTCGCCCGTGTTCCGCGACCTGTCGACGCTGCCTCACTCACAGCGCAACTCGTGCCGGATCCCGATCCTCTATGCGTCGGCGAGTGCTATTGCGTTCGTTCTCCATGTCGTTCAGCACTCACAAGAGGAGTGTGCGGACGCGCACTCCGGCGACCAGGCGTCTCTGGACAAGCTCGAGGACGTACTGGAGGAGGTGCTCGAAATGATCGATACGTTCGACATGGACTCGCTCACTGAGCTTATATTGGAATGGGGGCGTCAGGTTGAGGCGCCTCCTGGTGTCATGTACTGTCTTGTCTGCCTCACAGGCGTCGGCGACAAGCAGTACTGGGCCAACCGCTGCCTCGTGCTCTCCGAGGATGAGCAGCGTAGCCCCGCGTTCAAGCTTCTGAAGCGGTATAGCCCCGAGGACGCCGTAGCTCTCGGACGCATGGGCATCAAGTGGCGAGCGGCCGTCGACGAGTTCGAGCGCAGCTTCATGGCCGACGAGGAGATCTCCCACTTCGGGAGCAAGTGTGCCGACCAGCCTTGCTCCGTGTACCAGACCTTCGACGGGGACAGCGGCCAACTGAAGTGGCACATTCTCCGCGAGCTCGTTCCCGTCATTCTCGCCGCACCGCTTGACCCGGAAGAGGCAAGGCTCGACCTCGTCCTTGTGTGCAACAACAACATCGCCTGCCGCAAGTGCGCCCGGAGAATGTCCAGCCTCGCCCAACATACCTGGAAGCTCACGATGGCGCCACCGCCGTGGATCCTCCACCCTACGCACCCCTCGCTTGTGTCCGAGATCAAGGCTCGGCGGAGAACGTAAGTTCCACATCGTGAATCAAGCTGACGCCCCAGGCTGTACGAGGTCGCCCGCGAAATGCAACAATGGCAATAAGCGCAACGTCTCTCTCGCATATGCGCGGCAGCGTAAGGGCAACCTTCGATAAACTCGCTCTCGCCTCTGGAGTGGGCACACAAGATACGCTGCCATAAGCCCCCGCCGACGCAGCAACTCGCCTGTTCAGTGATGCGCCCGGTCGAGACTGTATTCAACCCTTTCGTAAGTCCGGTCTCCGTGCGGCCGCCGCAACGGGGTCGCCCCGCGGTCGATTGCGTTAGGTCGGAAAGCCCGTCTCTCTCAACTCCCCCCCCCAAGAGCACAGGGCCTGTCACGACCCGTGGCGTAGTAGTATGAGTGTACACATCAGTATCGTCTGTAATCAATATGCCGAAATCCATATGCTATACTATACTTCTACATGGGCTCATCGCTTGCGGTTGTCGATGGCACGCCAGAACTCGGCGACAACCTGACGGTCGGTGTGACGGTCTAACTTGTTGATCTGCTGTCAGTGACGGTCACTGCCCATCAACTCACCTTCATCTCGGACACGTTCCAGTCACGAATAGCCGGGGCAACGGGCTCGTTGTGGAAGTGGAAGTAAACTCCCTTAACGTGACGGAAAAGCACCTTCGGGTCCATCCACTTGTACGGCTTGAACTGCCACGCCTGGCCCGTCGTGACCACACAAACCACTCGGTCCCTGGAGGTCAGCTGCGGCCTCGCATGCGCCTGCTCACCATGGGTCCTGTCCCAGCTTCTGCAGCGCCTCCACGCTGTCCACGACGATGTACTTCGTGGTTATCTCGCCGTGAGGACCATGTCGTTTCCTGATGACCGGTACGAGGTCCTCCGCACGCAGATTTCCCTCCTGTGCCTGTGCTTGTCGAGCAACATCCGAAGGCTCGAATCTGCATGTCAGCTGAAGCTGTGCCATCGCTAACTTACTGTCCTTCCTCCAGGAACTTCCGCACGTTCCACATCGTGATGAGCGAGGTAGGCGACGAGGAGATAATGATGATCGGCGTCGACGCCTTCTGCTTGCGAGGCCGGTTCAGGTCGTGAGCAGCCGGTGCAGCAGCCTGGCCTCGGCCTCCGGATTCGAAGGACTTTCGGAAGGCACGAATCTTCTCGTTCATTGTTCCCTTCACGAACTGCTCGAAGTTCTGCCCAGTTAGCAACATCACAAACAATGCACTCACGTTGACCTTGCCAGATGCAGACACACGGAGCACGGTGTTGCGGTCGCGCAGCTCAACCTCCTGCTCGCGCAGCTTCTTACAGAACTCGCGGTCGGCGGTGTTCACCTCGTACTTGCGCTTCTGCGCCGCTGCTGGCCGTGATGGCCCCGCATCCGCAGACGCTGCCGGAGCTGCCTTCGCTAAACGTCAGCTACGCTCACTACCCAAAAGCTTACCATCTTCGCCAGCACCAAGGACCCGCACTCCACCATCCGTCACACCCTGGAGGAAGTCGATGACACCTCGACGATCAGTGATCGCGACGTATCCAACACCAGCCGCCTGACCCTTCTGAAGGTAGTCACGAACACCAGCTTCACGCTCCGTCCAGGCAAGCCACAGCTGTCCGACATTGTAGAAGTCTTCGCGGGCGTCCGTACGCGCGTACCGCGTAGCGGCGTCCTTCGGGATCGTGATAGCGTCTCCAGACGCTTGAGGGAAGGACAATGAAGTCGCAGCTGTGATCGAGTCCGCGGGCGCACCTCCTTCACCCAGGAGAACGGCGGGGCGGTTGTCCGAGATCGACGCCCTCAGGAGGTCGAGAGGGTCGGACATGCTTGATGGGGGTTGGATGAGGTACGAATCTCGACTGAATCCGAAAGTCATGACATGACTTTGTTGGTGGTGATCGCGACTGATTCTGGTAAAGGGGTGGGCCTAATAGGGATCGATATCTAGTCGGTTGAATTATCAATGCCTGTGTTCCAGACTGAACAACTAGTACGCCGGGCATGGTTGCTCTTGTATATAATGTGCAGCATGCGCGCAACCTGGAAAGAGATCGTGGATATTAACTTGTGCGGTGCTTGTACGACTGAAGAACGAGCAGCAGAGGCGGCACATAGCTCAGTGACAGACCGATCGCCACCTGGAAATGAATCCGCGATGGGCCCCAGATTTCGATAATGGCATCGAGGAAGACGGAGGTCGGTGATCTTTCGGTCCTGAACATTCTACGCGACAATATGAGCTCCGACGATGAGATTCCACAGTGAGTTCACTTCTGAATACCGCAATGCTGACCAACAGGCTCGTTGACTCGGGGACTGATGTCCATGAGCGCCGGAAGGTCCCACTGACTCTGCTCACGGGGTATCTGGGCGCCGGCAAGTCGACCCTCCTAGAGTGAGTTAAAGCTGAGCGGGCGGACGGAACTGACAATCAGATACATCATGAACGAGAACCATGGCTACCGCATTGCTGTGTGCATGAATGGTAAGCTTTGTGATACGGGCTGTAGCTAACCTCAGACTTCGGAGACACTACCGACATCGAGAGTGAGTGACTCACCATTGCGCCTTCCCTCCCCCAGACTACCTGGAGCGGGGCCAACAACGGGGATAGCTGATTGTACGCGTCACAGCTGACAGCACAGGCAAGTCGCTTCAGATGTCGAACCCGAACGACCCGTCGGCCACGACATCATCGATGCTGTCTCTGCCGAACGGCTGTCTCTGCTGTTCGTTCAAAGACATGGGCATCGCTGCGATCGAGGAGATGGTTGCCGCGCAAAAGGAGAAGATTGACTGGGTTGTAGTGGAGCTGACTGGCCTTGCTGATCCGGCTCCGATCGCCAAGGATTTCTGGACGAACGAGGAGATGGGCGACCTGATTCTAGACAGCGTCGTGTGCGTCGTCGACTGCCGCAACGTTCTGAAGCAGCTGGACGAGCCGACGCCGGACGACGGCAAGACCGCGAACGGCACCGACGCCAGCGGGAAGAAGGACCCGATCAGCGCCTCGCAGAAGCAGATCGCGTGCTCGGATGTCATCCTGCTCAACAAGACTGATCTGGTGACACCGGAGCAGGTTGACGAGGTCGAGAAGCGCGTGAAGGGCATCAACCCGACACTCCGCGTGTACAGGACGGATCACAGTCAGGTCCCGCTGCCGAAGCTGTACAACCTGAAGGCGTTCTCGGAGTCCACGCTGCTGGGAGGGAAGGAGGAGAGCGACAACTCAGACTGCGCCGGCTGCACCGACAGATCGCACGACCACTCGCAGCACACCGACGGCATCTCGACGGTGACGCTCCCGCTCCCGCGGCAGATCACGTTCGACCAGTTCCAGAACCTGGAGCACTTCCTGCAGGACGTCTTGTGGAAGTCGCCAACGAAGCCGAGCAAGTACGATATCTTGCGGACGAAGGGCTACATGCGGGTGGACGTCGAGGGGAAGATCGAGGAGAAGGTGGTGCAGGGTGTCGCGGACCTCTTCGACATCAAGGATGCACACGCTACGCCGCAGGACGTCCACCCGAAGCTCGTCTTCATTGGGCGGGATCTGGATGGACCGAAGAAGGAGAGCCTGTTCCGCGAGTTCGGACTGAGCTTGATGGCTCACTAGGCATATGCGGTGCAGGATGTGCATGATGGGATATAGTAACTATGCCTAGGCTAGAATGTTGTTTTACTCGTCGTACTGCTTACTCGGCGGCAGTCAGCTGCTCGGCCTTGACCGTCGGGCAGTCGCGGGCAATGTGCCCCGTCTCAGAGCACTTGTAGCACTTCTTGGACGAGTCGTCGCGCGGCGCGAGGCAGTCGCGCGCCATGTGGTTGTCGCCTCCGCATCGGCTACGATGTCAGCACTGTAAACAACCGAGACCGCGGCCGTCTGAGCGTGCGCTCGGTCCCATGCATGCTTCTGCGTCGAGAGATGAAGGCGATCGAAGCACAGTCGCTCGTTCTGGTTCTGCGTCTGGTTCTCGACCCAGAAGCTGGTACGTACTAGCACTTGACGGGGGTTCCGTCTGGGGCGACGCGCGGCTGCGGCCTGAAGAATCCTCCGCGTCCGTGGGGTCCGTGGGCTGCGTGAGCGCGGCCGTTCTGGGGACACAGGCGGGCCATGTGTCCGGGCCGTCCGCAGATGAAGCACTTCTGGAAGCCGAAGCCGCCGATGGAGCGCAGCGACGGGCAGTCGGCCTTGACGTGCCCGACGCCGCCGCACGCGTAGCACTGCTTCCCGTCCGTCGTCCGCGGATGCGGGCAGTTGGTCGACTCGTGCCCCGCCTCGCGGCAGTTGTAGCACAGCCGCGCGGGCGACTGGCAGTTCTCGGCGATGTGGCCCACTGTTGTTAGTCCCCCAGTCCGTTGATCACCCCCAGTCCAAACAACTCACGCTTACCACACTTGAAGCACCCTTGCCTGGACCCGGGGATGGAGGCGGCCGCGCTGCTGTCAGTTCGGTTAGTGTCGACGGACGCACAACATGATCTATGCAAGTATTCTCTGATTATCAGCGTCTGTCTCAAATTGTTTGGTGCTGCGATGGCGATCGCAACGGCGGAGACGCGCTGAATTCAACGCGTGACTACTGGCCACCTCCGGAAGCTCCGGGTACCGAGCACATCTCCGACCGGATGTCCGCGCTTTCGCTCAGCGTCCAAGGCAACTCACAAACTTCCCGAAACTCCCTCCTCGTAAGAAAGAACCGACGTCGAAGAGGACGACGCGCTGGTGAGACGATAGGTTGATGAGTGGGCAACAAGGCAGCCAGTGACTGAAGCACAGATATGACTTTTTCGGAAGTGCTCGCTAGGTAACCGGCCCAGGAGATGCATGCGACTCAGACACCGGAGAAGTGCTGAGTCTCCATACGCTCGGCCCACGGTCGGGCTATAGGCCTACGCCTACGCTGGACACTCGGGCGGGCGTCCTGGCTCAGCATCGGAGAACTGGATTTTGATACGGTGAAGAGTCGGATTTGGGCGGTTCCCAGTTTTAAGACACCGCACGGCCGCACGGTGGAGGCCACGATAGAGCCACGCGACTCGGATTCACCACTCGCCACACAGCCGGAAGTATCGGCAAAACCGTACCTTGTCTCCGGTGATCTCGGCGCCCGCACTCGCATGCCGGTGGTCAGAAGTGCACCGAGCTGCACCGAGCGGCGTGCATGCCCGCACAGCCGATCGCAGCCGAGGACGTACAGGGCTGTCGAGGGTTAGGGTGGGTATAGTGAGGCGTTGTGCAGCGATCGCTGCGACGTGGCTGCTGTTGGGGAAGGGAAGGGCAGATGGCAGCGAGGGGCACAAGACGAGACGCACTACGAAGCTCTATCGCCCGTCCACCGTAGCTTATCGATGGGGCGCTAGGGAGTGGCGGAATGGATATCGCGGCATGAGACTGCAAATGGCTGGCACACCGGTAGCACGGATGCCATGGAGCATGGAGCAAGATCGCAGCATGCCACCGAGCCCTTGCAGAGTCTGGACGCTGGCGATGCACAACCCCGAGCCAAGCGGGCGGTAGCAAGGTCCGGTGACTTTGCGATGCATGCACGTAAGCCCGTCAAGTCGTGGCTAATTATCTGGTAAGCGACTGATTGTTGCCTATTCAGTGCAATTAACGTCGGGTTGCCTGACAGGCATGTCAGGTGCGTCAGGTGGTCCTTTCGAATCAGTCGCACGCGCCTGATCTCTGATTGGCTCCCCCGCTGGCGTTACCAAGGACCCCTACAACTCAAAGTCTCATGCTCACATCTGGTCATACGTCGCTGCGTTGCATGCGTTGGATTCGTCGACAGCGCTGGCTATGCGATCACGCTCACTGGCAGCATTGCGATCAGCGTTTGAGGCGCAGGGGCTCTGAGGGGCTCTCCGGCTCAATCGAGGGGAAGGGGGTCCACCGCACGACCCGATTGAGGGTTCGTTCGGCTTCGCCTATAGCGTCCTCGACGTGAACCTGTCGAAAGCCGCAAATAGGTCACTGGGTCGACCAGCTGGGCTGGGCAAACGTGGGGTTAGAGTCACCGTCTGTACCGGGAAGCGGGTTCCGTGGCATCTAGCCGTCGCAGTGTCCCTTCGTGCTGTTCTACAGTCGTTCACAAACAAACAACTCGGAGTGATCCGCATCGATCCAGACCAAACCTGCCACTATTCTCTGACGACAAAGAAGTTACGAAGCACGCTTCCGCAGTCAGTCGCGAGACGAGAGTAAGAAGCACTGCAAGTGTGGCTGTACACCTATGCATACGCCACTTGCTGAGCAATGCTGAGCAGCAAGGTCGATGCCGCATTCAGCGACTGCGAGCGGTGATGCCAAAACAGGGACGAACGACGTCACTCTCACTTCCGTGCCTCTGCACGGCGTGCCCTGCGCAAAGTTCACGGGCTCTGCGCCTCCTCGTTCTTGCTCATTGAGCCGGTCGTCGTCCATTGACGAGCGAGCCAGTTGGACTAGTGGACGAATGGACGGAAAGAGCTCAAACACAATGCAGTCGACGTCATAACCCTCGAGCAGGCACAACTCAGTCTGGGGAAGGCCCTGAATTCCGCAGCAGCTCTTCTTACGCAGACGACGCAAGGCCGCAGGCGAACGTGGACGGACATAAGCGCAGTCTCCTGCTGAATAAGGAATGGTTTGTATTCGCCGATTAGACTGCCGGATCTGAAGGGTTAATCAGCCGGAGACACCGACTGACGCCAATCGGCCAGCCCCTGAAAGAACCCTGAACCTTGTGGCCGTGGGACCCTAGTCCATACGTTGCAGGTATCGATGTTGTTTCGCACATGAGACTGTCGACCGATATTTCTCACCGTGTCCCTGCCTGCCCTGCTGAGCAGCTGCTACTCCTGGCGACTCGATGCGACATGTCGGGCGGCCGACCTGCGCTGTCCAGGGCCTTGTCCTGCTAGCAGTCATCCATCTCATCACCACCGCGTGCCGGCCTTGGCTCCCGAGCCGTCATCATGCCATGTCGTCCTCGCAGGTCCGCGGTCCTGTCGTCCTGTGATCCTGCGGCTCAGCTGCGCTCTCACCCACTTTGGCCTCGATGGCCCTCCTGGGCTCTCTCACTTGGATTAAGGCCTGAATTTCGAGCATAACTCTCTCCCAGGACGCAAGGACACTGGGACACCGGGCTCCCACCGCTCTCACCATCCTACAGGACCCTTCCTGTCCAGGAAGGAACCTCCGTTTATAAACGACCGTCTCGCAGTCGCCCACCCTCTCTCCTACAAATCCCCCTTCGTCTTTCTTGGCTTCTTGTTTTCTCTCTATCTCTCTCCCCCCACAAAACACAATGATCAAGAACGTCGCTCTTGCCTCCCTCGTCGCCGCCTCGGCCGTCCTCGCCCAGGACTCGTCGCAGCTTCACATCGACACCCCCGTGAGTACTGCGCAGTAAACAGCCGAGCTCCCCATCGCCTGCGCATCCAAGCAACTGCCCTTGGTCTCCAAGAGCGAGATCATCTGGGTGGCAAATGTTCTTTGACATGCCTGCATGTTTCTTGGTTCATGTTGTGTGTTGTGTACTGGATGCGTGTGGCTGTGTGGGTGGATGGATGTCTGGCTGTCCACTGTGTGTGTTTGCCTGGCCTCTACTGACAATCAGAACGGACCCGTTGCTTGCCAGCCTACCCGTATCACCTGGGGTGGTGGCCAGCCCCCTTACTACGTGTGAGTAAATGAACACCGACTGATCTCCGGTCTCGAGCTGTTGAGATTGGCGGATGTGATCAGCGGATGCCACTCCGTCAACCAAGAACACGGGCTGACCAAGCAGCACCATCCTTAAGGGTGGAGAGTCCTCGGGCACCCCTCTCGCTGACCTGACCGGCGGCACCCCCACCTCGGAGACCTCGCTCACCTGGTGGGTCAACCTCGAGCCCGGCACCTCGATCACTGCCACCATCAAGGACTCGACTGGTGCCCAGAACTCGGCCGCCAAGGTCGACGTCGCCTCCGGCGGCAACACCGACTGTATCTCGAAGCCCCTCTCGGTCTCGATTGCCGGTGCCATGGCCACCCCCTCCGGCTCGTCCAACGGCGAGACCCCCCAGGCCACCGACGGCGGCAACCAGCAGGGCGGCGGCGGCGTCGGCGGCGGCAACACCGGCGGTGAGCAGCAGCAGTCCCAGGGCGGCGCCGAGCAGCAGCCCTCTGCCACCCCCTCGGGCGGCAACGAGCAGTCGGCCCAGTCGCAGTCCGCCTCGGCCACCTCTGCCTCTGAGTCGGCCCAGTCTGCCTCTCAGTCGGCCACCTCTGCCGCCGAGTCGCAGTCTGCTTCTGGCGCCTCCCAGTCCGCCTCGTCCGCTGGCAACGTCGCTTCGTCCGCCGGCAACGTCGCCTCGTCGGCCTCCAACGCTGCCGGCTCGGCCACTTCTGGCGCTCAGGCCGCTGCTTCCTCTGCTACCGGCGGCAGCGGTGCCGCGGCCCTCGTCCCCGGCTTCGTTGCCCCCGCCCTCGCTGCCGTTGTCGCCGCCTTCGCTCTCTAAGCACCTTGTTCCAGCCTGAACACTTAATCAAGTTGGCTTCTTGACTCTGCCCATGTAGCCTGCGTTATCTTTCCTTTATTATGACTACCTTTCATTCCACCTCCCTAGTAGTATGCAAACACCGCATGATGATAACTCACTTGAGCACTCTGATTTCTCCGAGAACGCGGTCACCGAAGGCCCTCCGAAGGCGCCCGAGGTCGACGTGTTTGCGGCCTGTCGCACACTAACGGTGACCGCGTAGCCAGCGTACGACTAGTGCGTGCGGTGACTGGCAGGCTGCCTGCGCTGCCACGCAGCCTGGAGGGCGGAGCCCTGGCCAGCTCGGCCCTTTACGCAGTCATGCGCAGCGATCCTGTGTCCTGCCTGACCTGTAGTCATCGTGCCTTCGTGCCTGGCGGCGGATGCGCCGGGCGCGGGTGTCCGGCTGCCGTGAGTTCTCTCCCAAGCAGCCCCGGGCGGCTGGGCGGTTGATCGGAGACTAGTGTCGAAGATGACGCTATGTCAGTCTCATTCCGGACCTGCGCCCCATCTCCTGCCCGACCTGCCAGCTGCCCATGAAGCACGCTGAACAGCACGTTGCATGATGAGCAAGCATCGGTGTGCAGGGGCTGTCGAACGCTAGGGGTTGGGTTGGAGCCAGTTCTGGCCCCCACACCACATTGCGCATTGCTCGGGGACGCCAAGCCCGTGGGCGCCGTAGGCAGTGTGGGAATCGCGACTGCGGATGGCATGGAGCCTTGCGAGCTCATGTAAGTTCATGAACGAGGCACGCTCGCTTCAGCTTGGCACGAGCGATCGCACAGTTGCGTCAAGGTACACCGGCCCGCTCGCGCTCGAGCGCTGCTGGGAGCCGGAGCTGAAGTGAGATGCAACCGCATGCGCGTGGGAGGCACATTGGAAAGTGGGTTCGAGCCGACACCCAAATGTAACGGTTCTCCCATACCTGCGTCTGCGGTGGGCGGTGCCTTTCATCCCTCCATCTAATCCCACCGCAGCACCTGGCTGTACCGAGACATGCGAGGCGCTGTGAATGCGGGCAGCGGTATCGGCACGCACGGCGCTGCATCGTGAGTGGGGTGGGATCCAGAGCAGGATGGCCAGGATGGGGGAGGTATTTCTGGTTGTTCGGATCCTGGATCGGCCATATCCCACCTTGCGTTGTCTTGGCTCTCCCCTGTCTGCTCGGGCGTGCCTTGCGATGACCTTGCGGACCTCGCGATTGATCGTGCACTCGGTTGGCGCCAAGAGGATGCTGAAGCTGTTGGGTAGAGCGCTAGAGGTCGGTGAGATCGCGACTGCGGGCAATTCACAGTGCGGGTCTTGCGGTGCTCGTCATACTTCGTTACTGGAATCGAGTCAGTGAGCACGGCTGTCGCCGTGGCTGCGGGGGGCGCTGCTGTGAGTGGGACCGAGGTCGCTTGTGGTGAGGGCCAGAGTCGGGCGATCGGGCGCAGCAGGTGGTGTTCGAGTAGTTCGTGGCGAGGCGATGCAGCTGCGCAGCGAGGTGAAGCGAGACTGGGGATTGAGTGAACGTCGAACAACGAGCGAGAATGGTTGAGAAGCGTCAGAAGCAGTGTTATAGCGCTCGTGCTCCAGCGCAGGGGTATGGGCCTCGAGCTCGCCGATCGGGGTGAAGGGATGGAACGGTAAGAGCTACTTGTCGGAATAGTCAATCTCCCAGTCCACGGTTTCCTGCTGTGAGTTGAGCTGATCTGCTCTGTGCGTGCCAAAGATATACGGAAACGTCAAAGAAGGCAGCAAAGATGCATATCCTCTCAACCTACGCACGCACTACGCACCCCGCAGCTGGTGGCATCGAGGTGCGACGGCCACATTCCACTGCGCCTCCTGCCCCTCGTAGCTCCTCGTAACGTGCATGCTACTGGATGGTAGGTGCAGGCGCCATCGGGATACTGGCCAAGCCACCGTTGCCACTGGCCACTGGGCGAGCCACGGCGCCTGGCGAGCCATAAAGCCACGCTTCGCCACTGCGTAGCCACAGCTAATGCATTGGATCTTGCTGCACCTCGCTAGCCTGCCAGGCAGGCCGACAAGGTGGCGCCTTCCTCGCTGGCGTCGCTGGCCATTGTCGGGTTCAGGGTGCCGGCTCAGAGTCGCACTCGACCGTTGCAGCCCCAGTCCTGTCAGCCTGCAGCCATGCACCGGAAACCTTCGCAGAGTGACAGTTGTCATGCCAGGCAGGCTAGACATCCGCTGGCGGCGACTGTGCCATGTCTGACCTCAACGTGCACGATGTGCATATGTGCATCGCGGCGGCAGGTCGACTGCAGATGCGACGGCAGTGACGGCCGGAGATGCACGAAGATCCCGAGATCGCTCGCGTTCGATCGATTAATGATCAGGCACGTGAGAACGGTGCCAGCCGGCTGGCACGCACGAAATGACAAAGTTGCTGGATCTCTTGACGCGTTGAACATTGCTTACGCTCGATAGACTTCCGAGACGTCCAAGTCTCCTGGACCCGGCCCGCCTTCCTTGCCTTCGTTACGCTTCTTGCGCGGTTCTGGGACGCCCACAGCCTGAGCCCGCACACCCCCGGAGCACATTCCCGACCCTGGCCCGCCGACCCAGACTCAGGACCAGATCTCCTACCTGTCGCCCAACGGCCGGTCGCCCAGCAAGCCCAGTCGGAGAGATCCGTGCAACTGGGACCCTCGCTCGATCCTTGATCCTCGATAGCTCGTTCTCGGCATCGTTGCCCAGAGGTTTTATCTGCGGCCAACTCCTGCCTGCGATAACCGCTCGACCGGCTCGACGGTCCACCAGACGATAAAGCGTGACGAAAGCTTCTCTGGACAACTCGACTTCTCCTGCGCACGAGCGTCGAGAACACCTCAGCCTCTCCAACCCGGGCTGAGCATCGGAGCATCGGTTGATCGTACACGGCACGCTACCTCGGCCTTGCCCAAGGGACTGAGGTTCTCCAAGCCTCGCAAGCCACAATAAGCCTCCTGGGTCCCCATATCCCTCAATCTTGCCCAACTTTTTTCTCCTTCAGCTGTTCCCCGCTCAACGTTCTCCATCGCTGGAACCGCTTTTGGTTCTCTTGCGCTATTCATCCAGCACGAGTGTTCCGGCTTGGACCTCGCCGTCGGTGTCCAGCAAGATCAGTCACATCGATATACCAGTCCCATCTTGGCCCAACTTGACGTCTTGACCACTACTGATACTGCCTCCCGGTTTAGCACACACAAGACGGCGACACGACTGCGACGAACACAACAATAAAGCGAAACGCCCGTTTCCTCACACCCAGAAAAGGAGGCGCACACGCTTTGTTCCCTACGACTACATACATCCGTTGGATTGCACAGACCCCCGGATACTTACTCGTCGTCTTACCCACTCCGGTCGCTGTCTTCCTTCCCTTCTTCCTCCTTCACACCTCATCATCCTCCCGCTCTCCACCTCGACAGCTCGACAACGACATCAACACACCCGCAACACCCGCCCACTCGTATACGCACTCGTCGCACACAAGCCATCGATACGCTTGTTCAATTCAAGTCCGCTCATCAATTAAGGGTTGACAGGTTACCGAGCTGCGGTGGCATTGTTATCGGAACATACAGGACAGGTGAGTTGCAGCTCGGTCCTCGGTTTACTAACCACCTCTTAGTTCTAGAGAGTCACTCACACCTCGGCGCTACTGAAGCTTCCCCACTCGCCCACTCGCTCGCCACTGCTGTTGGGGACTGGGGTTGCGACTGGAACCTTTGCCAGATCTCTGCTCACACCGGGACGACCGAGGGGCGCAGCATCAGCCATCAGCTGCACGCCCACAAAAGCAACCTCGTCTCTGACTTAACAACTTCCTTACCCCTGCCCTTCACCTCTTACACATCCCCCTCGCCTCACCATGTCAACGCCATCAGAGATCCAGGAGAAGATCTCCGCCGCCAGGCGAGAAGCCGATGGCCTCAAGGAGAAGATCCGGGCTGCCCGCGAGCAGACTGCGGACACAAGCCGTACGTCACAGCGCCCCCTGCTTTACTGATGCCCCAGTGCGTGCCATGGCAACTGAGACACCACCTCTCGCCCGACTCCAGCTGAAGATTAGGCGTACGCTGAAGGGCCACTTAGCCAAAATCTACGCTCTGCAGTGGTCCAACGACCGCCGTCATCTGGTCTCGGCGTCTCAGGACGGCAAGCTGATCGTCTGGGACGCTTACACCACGAACAAGGTTCACGCCATTCCGCTCAGGAGCAGCTGGGTCATGACGTGTGCCTACTCGCCGTCGGGGCAATACGTTTCTTGCGGTGGACTGGACAACATCTGCACGATCTACTCGTTGCGAGGAGCGGGACCGGGACAGGCGGGAGGACAGGTGAAGGTGGCTAGGGAGCTGAGCGCGCACACGGGGTATCTGTCGTGCTGTCGGTTCATCAACGACCGGCAGATCGTGACCTCGAGTGGAGACATGACGTGTATGCTGTGGGACATTGAGCAGGGCATCCGAGTCGCCGAGTTCCAGGACCACACGGGGGACGTCATGTCGATTTCGCTGTGCCCGACGGACCCGAATACCTTTGTGTCCGGCGCGTGCGACTCGACCGCGAAGATCTGGGACATCAGAATAGGCAAGGCCGTGCAGACGTTCACGGGCCACGAGAGCGACATCAACTGCGTCGACTTCTTCCCGAACGGCCAGTCGTTCGCGACCGGCTCGGATGACGCGACGTGCAAGCTGTTCGACCTCCGGTCCGACCGCGACCTCAACACGTACCAGCACGACAACATCCTGTGCGGCATCACGAGCGTCTCGTTCTCGATCTCGGGCCGCATGCTCTTCGCAGGCTACGATGACTACAACACGAATGTTTGGGACACGCTGAAGGGCGAGCGCGTCGGCGTCCTGCAGGGGCACGACAACCGTGTCTCCTGTCTCGGCGTGTCCGGGGACGGAATCGCGCTGGCGACCGGATCCTGGGACTCGTTACTCAAGATCTGGTCATAAGCCTCGACCCCCTCCCATGCAAAGCTACGCCCTCATCACAACTCTACGCCCATCCCCCGCATTATCCAGCAATCATTACATCCATACACCCCCCTACGTCTGCGTCGTGCGGTCCGCTTCGCCTTCTGTCATTTGCCGCGCCGCTCTCCCCTCCTCGGCCGACTCAGTTCTGCCGTGCGGCCCTGGACCGGCCATGGTCCGGCTGTTGTCGCGATCGCGGTCCACGAAACAATAAACGAGACCGCACCCACGGTCCCCTTCCCCTATTATGGTCTCCTTCAGGTCTTCCCCTTCATTGTAGTACGATGCCCGCCTTTGGTTTATGCAAAAACCACATGTTTAATCTCGTAACGCTGGCCCCAGACACGGCCGACACACCCGACTCACGAGACTCACGGACTCACAATGGCAGCGAGCAGCGAGCGACTGGAAGCCGGTTGAGATCCGGCCCCCTCATCGAAGCCGCCCAGCTCCCATCCCTCGGGCCGCGTCTCGGACTTGATCTGGAGAGCCCCTTGGCGTCGAGGGGTCGCGTGATCGTGAAACGGCGACTACGTTCTGGCGGACGACCGAAGGCGTACGGCTAACATGATACATGTAAGAAGTAAGAGTATGCGTACAGACATTTCAAGAAGGTACAGACAGGCACGCGCGGCGCAAGCGCGAGCGCAGTGAAAGAGGGCGAGGGACAGACCTGATTGCAGGCTTCGCGGCGCGCACACGATCGGCGAGCGGGCTCGACGATGGGAAACCCGGCGCAAGCGCGAACAGGTTCGGAACACTGGACATGGCGCACGTGCCCGAAGGCATGCCAGGCGCAGGCGCGGGCGAGATATGTCTCGCTGGCGACGTGCGAGCCGGAGTCGGGAGCGGCGGTCGCTGGTGGTCAGACAAGGGCGCGAGGTGCTCCAGCTCAGAAGGGCGCTCATACACAGCTCGCGGCTGCACTGCAGGTTCGTTCACATTGAAGTCTAGCATGCGACTCTCGGGAACTCTGGGCGAGAGTAGCGGCACGGGGAGGGTTGTGAGGCGGCGCCGCTTCCTCGGACCGCCGGGGGAGGAGGGCGGAGGTGTAGGGAGCGACTCGGCGTCGGCTGCCTTGCCGAAGACACCGTACGTGAGCACTCGTGCGGGACTCGGCGAGAACGGGAGCCGGCTTTCCAGCCGGTTCGACGCCCGGCGAGGTGTACGGGGCGACAAAGGCTGGCGTGTGCGGTGCGAGCTCGGCGACTGAGCGAGTTCGGGACGCAGGGGCAGCAGCGGCTGTCTCTGTGGGCTCGGCGAAGGTGGACATGCTAGATCTCCGAAATCGACGTCGTGAACGAGCCCCGCTGGCTCCGTGTGCCGCGCCCTCCGCCGTCTTCTTGGAGTTCCCGGCACAGTGATCGGATTATTAGGCCCTCCGAGGCCGTCCATAGTGCGCGCTTTGCGCAGGGCAGTCGGGGAGGAATGGGCGCGACCGGAAGACCGCTGTGAGGGCTGTGACGGGCTGTCGAGGACGAGGATCGGAGAGCCCTCAGTCACGCACCTCTTAAGTGCCAATGGGCTATGAGGCACGGGTCCAGCGCTCCGCCACATCGCCTCCACGGAGTCTGTTCGCGGTGAGCACGGGGGTTCCTTATACCCCAGGGCTTTGTGAGCGACTGCGCGTAACTCATCGGCGGTCAGAGCTTGCCGTCAGCGGTGAGCCTTGACTGCCGAACTTACCATCGTCGGATGAGCGCTCTTCGGGATCCCAGATCTTCTGGACCGACGAGAACCGGACCTCGAAGTTCTGCGCGTCAGTAGGGGACACGCTGAAACTCACATCGCAGAAGTCCAGCTTCTGGAACCCCAGACCCGAAACCTCTGCGCAAAGAGGTCTGTTAAACAAGACCGACGGTGGTGTAACATTGGTCGGCATACAGTGCGTCCACGAGATTCCGGTGAGTCTCTGAGCGTTGTTAGCTAAATCGGTCATGTCATGGCAACAAACTCGTTTGGCTGGGTCGTTCCGGTCGTATGGCTTGTAGTCCCAGCGTCGGGAACGCATGTTGGAGTTGTACTCGCATAGTTCCTTACGTGACAGTCCCCAGCTAGATCTAAACAGGTACTGGATGTTCGGATACTCTCTGCGGGCCAGCACTTCCTCCTTGTTCGTGAGAACACCGAAGTAGAACGTTGTGAAGACGGAGGTGTCCACTGCTGTTAGTCGAAAGCTACCAGTCACATTCACCTCGGAGCATTCGAGCGCGCTCCAGGTCCCAACCAGCACCGAACACAATGAGGTCGATGCAGTCATTATGCTCCTTGATAAAGGTGTGCTAGTGGTCAGTCGAATGGCGAAGCGATGGCCCACTTTCATCTTGACCCACTGCAGGTCTTGATTGTAACGTGAGTTTGATGCCTTCAGCATGAGACCCTCTGCCGTGAGCTAGATGCCTCACATCGTAGCACGTACCTTCGTGCAGCTCGACTGCTCTGTTAAAGACTCGTTGCAACGCCTGGGGAGTCAGCAAGCTCTAAAGGGGGTGGCTCACCATCCTCGCTGCCGCCAGTCCTCGATGGAGTGGGATCGCTTCCCGCTCTGCCAGCATTGCCTGAGGTGGTCAGCTCACTCACGCGACTGGCCAGCTCACGAAGCCCGGGATCGGTTGGACCACTGTTTCCAGTACCGCTCGCCTCTCCTCGTACGTCTGAAGCAGCAGGCTCTCGCCGTTCACGAACAGAACATCAAAGAAGACCAGACAGAGATGCTTGTCAGCCTGCCACCTGCAATTGCCAAAGACGACGCCGGCAGAGTGAAGGTGCCAGAACTCCTCTATTCCAGGCCCACGGCCGCCTTCTCGGCTTCCTTCGTTGTACGGAACCACCTCGGCTTCCAGTATCACTCCAGTATGGAAGCGCGGCTCCGTCGCTTCAAGCCGCTCAAGCAGGTGCACTCTAGACGGCATGTTTTCTGGGATGGGTAGACCTAAAGCGGCGTGGATGATCCTGCTATCAGATGTGGTACTCAACAACTTATCTCACGAGTGAGCGTTTCGCCTTTCATACGTCGACTCTCGCTTTGACTTGCTGAAGATGGTGATCGTGGGCTGAGGAGTGAGTGCGACGTGGATCTGCATGCTGTTTCATGAGCTTGCGGAACCACACCAACCCTCACCGGTAGCCGTCGTACTTCGTCTCTGCCCACACAGTCGGTGTCATCGGCATAGTACCGTTGTAGAAGCCTCTCAAAGCGACGTCCGTCCTCGAGCCCGCCCCTCGCGCTTTGGGTATCTCGAATGTCAACAACATGCCACAAGAAGGAGAGCTCACCTTCACGTTGATTCCAAGTATTGGTCCCGGAGGAATGTCCGCGTCCGTAGCCTCTTCTCTCGCTCGAGTTTCCTCAGCTGCCGTGGCACACCAGTCAATGTTCCCCTTCCCTTCACGGTATAGCTTGGCCATGAGGGGGTCCCATGTGTGCAATGCCTTCTCGAGTACGAGCTGCTCCGGGGCGCTGGTGATCGTCTCCATGATGAGGGAGTCGAAACGATTGAAGCTTAGCCGTGGCAGGGGGCATGTGAGGGGGCGGAGATCCCTGAGGATAACCTGTGTCAGCACTGCGAGTGCATGAGGTGACATTCTCGAGTCCCGATACAGCCGGCGGAGTATAGTCATGGGAGACGGACGATCCAAGGGAGCCTGAGAGAGCTGCGACCAAGACGACCACGCTGCCAGCTGATCCAAAAGAGCGTCTACCTCGCTGATAGTCATGGCGGAGGTAACGTTAGGCTAAGGGTTAGCACTTCGATGGATCTCAGCGCTCACCCTTCGCCTTGCCATCTCTCTCCTGACCTCCTCGCCGAGACAGCCTGTTCCGCCTGTTCCGTTGAGTGCGATGGCATCCCATCTTGTCAACCCAGAAATCCCCAGCACTTGCTCCAGCTGTGCTGCCAGTCTGGTCTCCTTGATGTCATACCGGCGCCTCGATCCTTCGTGCGGGAACAACAAACGAAACAGCTTCTTGGCTGTACCAGGCACAAACGGTTGACGCTGGTGGCGTATCCAGGCTCCAAAGATCTCAGCGGTGGTGTATTGAACCTCTTTCTCTCTTACATCCCGTCTCTTGGACGAAGGAGGGTGGCCCAGTTTCTGGATTAGAGCTGCGAAGCTGATGTCAGAACGGAGGTAGCGGGGGACTGTCCAACCATACCTTTCAAAGGTGATGTCCATGCCAGGCGTCGCAAGCAGCTCGAGGGATCAAGAAACGTGAGCAGAGCAGTGGGTATGAGTAGTTTAGCCAAGAAAGGTGTTAGAGCATGGTGCCGAGCAGAAGGTGCAGAACAGCAAGTTGCAGGGAAGATAGTCGGAAGGGAGAACACAAGTGACCACCTCCACCAGTTGACTAACCCGTCCTCGCACCCTTAACATACCACCCCTTTAGTGCACGAGCTCATTGCAATGAGCGCAACTATTTTGGTAGGGTACTTTGCAGCGTTCACTTCATTCGCTGCATTCGTTTCTTAGGTGTCAACAGAGCCTTCTAACTAATGTGCTATGGATCTCTTCGTCAACTTCATCCCTGCAGTCCGACGCGGTAGACGAATACCCTTCCGCTCTTGAGGTCGTCGAGCCTGTAGCTGATCTCGGAGGGCACGCCCCTCTCGACTTGCAGGCAGCGCAGCTTGTGCTTGTTCCTGGGGTCGAACTCGTGGACGATGGCGATCAGAGGATCCTGAATGCTTCCAACCTGCTGGTGGTAGCTGCTGAGGCCCTTCTTGCCCTTGAACTTGCCGTCATGGATGGCGACAATGTCTCCAGGGCGCGGGTCATCGAGCTTCTTCAAAACCGACGATGCCTCCTGCTCGTACACAGCGATGCCCCATTCTCCGGCAGGCAGGGGCAGACCAGCATGCTCGAAGGCGACGCGGACGAAGCCCGGAGACGAACCGTCACCGTAGTTTCCGCGTTTGCCTTGGTCGAACATGCCCTTCGCTGCACGCATAAGGACGCTGCCGTGCGACGCGGACGCTGCCTGGAGATCATTGTAGCCGGGCCGATTGGCCGACATTGACGCACGCTCAGTAGAGCTGCGGGGTCCAGCGGATCCCTGAGACCTGTGAGAGCCGATGCGTCCAATCTGTGCAAGTTGAGGGGGCGGAGAGCGTGAAGCCTGAGGAGGGGGCGAACGCGACTGCCCGGGTCGTCCAGCTGGGAGCGTGGGAGGGACTTCATGCTGCCCGTACTGCTCTTGCCCGTGTTGACCCTGTCCATACTGTCCCTGCCCATACTGACCTTGTCCGTACTGTCCTTGGCCAGAGGCGAAGCCAGCAGCAGGCGGCTGAGCAGGAGGAGCAGGAGGAAGACTGGGCTGACGAGTAGGGACGGGAGGAGCGTCGTCTTGAGGGGGCGGCGGCGGCACCGAGCGCTGGGGCATGGCTCCGAAGCCTTGGGCGCCATGGGGCATCTGCTGTTGAGGAAGAGGGGGCACAGCACGAGGGGGCGGAGGCGGAGGTGCCTCATGATCCTCGTCGTCATCGCCCGGAGGGGGCGGCGCAGCTCGGGGAGGTGGCGGCGGCGCGGCTGCCTCCCCGGCGGGGAGGGTGGGCACAGGACGAGACATCTGAGGAACAGGCGGACGAGGCGGCGACCTCGATGCGTCATCAAGCCCAGGCCGCGTAGGAGGCGGCGGGGGCGCAGCTCCTGTCGGTCCTTGACCAGGAATAGACCGAGGCGGAGGAGGAGGGGCGCCTGCGTCCACGGCGCTGGGGCGAGGAGGGGGCGGAGGGGCATCGTCGTCGTCGTCGTGAGGACGGGGAGGCGGTGGAGGAGCACCGGTATCGCCACTGGAGTGCGGCGGCAGCTGAGTAGCAGCACCGGCGACGCCAGCACGTGGAGGCGGAGGCGGGGCATCGGTGTCCGCCACGTTGCCGCGAGGCGGCGGGGGAGGCGGAGCGTCCTCATCGGAGTCGGTCTGTTCTCCGTCATCGCCCTCGCGACCCGTCTCTTCGGTTTCCTCCGGTTCAGGCTCAGGAACATTCGGAGTGAAGACACCGAAACCCAGAGCACCGCCAGCACGCAGACGGGCGAGGGTGGCACGGCGGCGAGCAGCTTCCTGTTCCGGTGTCTCCTCATCGTCGTCGTCATCCTGGGGGGAGGCAGGCGTGGCAGCAGGTGCCTCAGTGCCCTTCTCCCTGGCCGGCACCTCCGGAGAAGTGCTTCCGGGCTCAGCCTCCTCGGGAGCCATGGAACGCTTCTTGATCGGCGGAGGCGGCATGCCGAACTTGACACCGCCGAGAGCTGCCATGCGAGCAGCAATGGCGGACTTCGGGTTCACGTGTCCCGGAAGAGCCGCCGGGGCACTCTCTGCGGGCTGGCGGACCTGAGTGGCAGGAGGAGGGGCTTCATCCTGGGAGCCTTCGATGTCGTCCGGCTGTGCGACTTCCGGGCGGTTCTGCTGCAGCTCGGGGGGGACCTCGTCACCGCGTCCCGCTGCCTCGCGCTCGTCCTGTTGGGAGTCACGGGGAGGAATGGACGGGTGGCCCTCAGGCGGAGGCGGCACGTGCTGAGATGCTTCGAGCTCCTCGACGTCTGCAGTGGGGGGCTGAGGGCTGCGAGGCAGAGGACGGGGTCCGGAGGGAGAAGCTCTGGGACCCGCAGGGCGGTCTACGCTACGGCGCTTAAGAGCTGCGGACTCGTCAGCGACAGGTGGTCCCTCATGGCCAATGGGGGCGGGAGGAGCCAAAGTTTCCTGTGCCGCGTTGTCGTTGCCGACATTGGAGGCGACAGCAGCGGCGCCGAGTGCGCCGATCCCTGCCGCTCCGGCAGCGAGAGCAGCAGCACTCGGTCCTTCCGTGTGGGATGGAGCGGGTCTAGAGGGAGGGAGAGGAGGAGCCTCGTGGCTATCATCCTCGTGGTCCTCGTCGCGGTCCTGGACATGAACATCAAGGTTTCCAGCCTGAGCTTGCTTCATGAGGTCAACTTCCTCCTCCTCCTCACTCTCATCATCGCTCGCGGGACGGGGAGGGATCGAGCGCGCAACGGGCGGTGGAGGGGCAGCAGCGGCAGCGCCAACCGGCGGCTGAGGCGGAGGCGCGACAGGTGCGTGCTGCGGCACGGGCGGAGCATCTCCCCAATCCTCATCGTCTTCTTCCTCGTCATCACTTTCCGGAGCCCGAGGTGGGACGGCGGGTGGAGGAGGAGGAACAGTGCGAGTCGGAGAGGCGTTGAACGCCGCCGGAACGGGAGGCATGGTACGCGTGGGCGACGGCGAAGTGGTGGCTGCTGCGGGTCCCTCGTCACGATGAACGGACCCGGCGCGCTGCGGGACGGGAGGCACTGCGCGGGCCGGAGAAGCCGGGGAGGCATCGGGAATTGGCGGGACCGACCGCACCGGAGACTGCACTTGCGCAGAGGGAGGGGGCGGCATCGCGCGGGTGGGTGAGGTATCGACCGACACCTTCCGCGCAGGAGGAGGGGGAGGTGGGGTCTCGGGTCGGGGAGGTGCAGGAACGTCTTCCGCCACCTGCGACTGTTGCTCGGACTTCTTGTCGTCGACGGGACTCAAGGCGATACCGGCGGCAGCAGCACCTTCCGCTCCTCCGGGCGCGGACCCGATGGCCTCATGGGCATCGGTGTACCCCTTCTCATCATCATCATTCACGGGGCTCAAGGCAATTCCAGCTGCTGAAGCGCCTTCCGCACCGGCGGGGCCAGCCCCGACAGCCTCATGGATTACCGTGTCGGGGGCATCGGGAGCCGGGCTGAGGGCGATGCCAGCACCAGCCGCTCCGTCCGCACCAGCCGAACCAGAACCGATAGCCTCATCTGGGGACGAGATCTCCGCAGCGCCGGGCTGGTGTCCGTGGCTTGCAGCAGCGGCTCCTAAACCTCCGCCGAGGCCGACTGCGGCAGCGGCAGCAGCTACCGCAGTCTCCTTATCATGCCCATGCGGCTCAGAACCCTGAGTCGGCGCCGGAGGCTGTGTCGAGCTGGTCGGAGACAGGGGAATGCCAACTGCCTCAGCGCCCTCAGCGCCGTGCGGTCCGCGGCCAAGCTCTTCCTCCATCATGGTCATCTCTCGTTGCTGAGGCGTCGGCTCCAACGGGATTTCCTCGCTGGGAACCTGCGGAGGGGGTTCAATGTTGCCCTCAGCGTCCTGACGCTCAAGGCCGATGGGTTCCTGCGTAGAGTCTCCTGCAGGAGTTTCCTCGGCGGATACAGAGGGCTGGTCGGCAGATGTCGCTTCGGAAGGTGATTGAGCAGCGGGTGACGCGGCGCCGCTACTAGGGGCTGCCCGACGACGTGGCCCAGCGGTGCGGCGAGGGACGGCTGGCATCTTCACCGAGGCCGGAGGAGCAGAGGTGGCGGCCGCAGAGGCGGCAGACGCAGGCTCGCCGGCGTCGGGTTGCGGCTCAGACGGAGCAGCAGCTGGCTCCGTTGCCTCTTCAGCCTTGGCCGCGACAGAGGGTTGGGCTTCGCCCTGCTCGCCGACACCACCTCCGCTGGGCGGAGACATCGCGGCTTCAGTTGAAGTTTTACGAGGCGGAGGGACCATACCAGGAATAGGCATTGCCATACCCATTGGTCCTCGGGCTCCGAGCTTGGCCATGCGGGCCGCAATCGCGGCTCGACGGGCCTTCTCGTCTTCGTCTTCGGCTTCAAGAGCTTCTCCCTCTGCGCCCTCGACAGGCTCCTCGGAGCGGGGAATAGCCAGAGGTGGAGGCGGCGCAGCGCCCTCCAGTTCCTCGCCTTCAACGGGCTCAGGAGCCGGGGGTGCAGGAGGACGCGTCCAGACCTTTCCGGTGGTTGCCATCTTCGGGGCCGCGGGCTCCGGTCGTCCAAAAGCGCCGCCGGCCTGGAGGGCTGCCATGCGCTCCTTCAGTGAGCCACCCTTCTGGATTGAGGAGGCGGCATCGCTGGCGCTCATGCCCGTTCCGACGTTATCGTTGTCCGCTTTGGACTCTGTGGGCGTCGACTCCGTGACGGTGGCTGCCGCCTTGGGCTGAGACTCGTCCTTCGGCTCAGGCTCCCCACGCTCTTTGCGTGCGGCAGCTTCGGCTTCACGTTCCTTCGCCTCCTGCTCCTGTCGGAGCTTCTGACGCTGGCTCCAGGTCAATCCTGCAGATGCCGACTTGGGCTTAATAGGGGGCGGAGGTCGGGCAGCCTTATCCTGGGCGGCCGCAAAGAAGGCCAGTCGCTCCTTCATGGTCATCTTCGACGGATCAACGTCTCCAGATGGGGCGGCAGTCGAAGCAGCGGGCGCTGAGTTCGGCTTCGGGGGTTCAGCCGCCGGGGTAGCCTTAGTGGGAGACGAGGCTGGAGAGCGCTCGGCCGCCTTGACTGGTGACGGGGGCGCAGGAGGAGGCTCGGCCGCCGAAGTAGTGGCGACGGACGGCTCATCCTTGGCGTCCGGTGCGGCTGGCGTTCCGGAGACAGCAGCGACAGCGGGTGAAGCAGAGGGTTCGGAGGCGGCGGGCGCTGGCTCAGCGGTTTGTGGCGCTTCAGGCTGTGCGCTCTGTGCAGAAGGTACGTCGTCCTGGGTGCTTTCGGTCACCGTAGCTGGTTCAGAGGACATGGCAGAAGCTCCAGCAGGGGCCTTTGTGCCCTCAGACGGGGGCGCGGCAGGCGCCTCGGCCTCCGTCGCGGACGAGGCCGCAACGCCGGTGTCCTCTTCTCCAGTAGGGACAACGAAATCCTACCTGTCAGAGCCGGACATGCTGTTGACATACCTTGGGGAATCCTCCGGTGCGAGATCCATCGACGCTTTCACCAATTAGCCAGTCCTCGTCGTCATGAGGTCCAGTGACGCGAATGCTGTACGTTAGCTGCCTGCGCAGATTGAGGGGGTGAGGGGAGACGTATGCGAGACAAATGTCGATGCAACAACGAATCCGACAGCCAGCCATGCCATCACACTATGCCTGCCTTGAGGCTGCATGACAGTAACGCCGCGGAAGTGTCAAGCAGCAGCAGCATCACTCTGCCTAACGGCTCGTCGTGCACATTCTCGCAATGGGCGGTGCATGAGGCCTCTGGAGACTCTGCAGGTGTTGCAGCCTCCGGAACCATCTGCCAAGCCATAGGCCGTCACATCGACGTCGTGCCAATGTGTGAGGGGAGTTCCGTGCGTGCGACAAGGTCAAGGGTATGTCCGATGGGCACAGCCCCCTCCTGTATCCTAGTTCGACTGAGGAGCCGTCCAACTTCCACTCAAACGGGGTAGTTGCTGCAACACCGGCGAGCCTTTTGGGAGCACTCACACCTCATCTTTCATGAACGAGAGGTCAGTCGCGTGTGGCGACTTGTACTTGAGACTATCGTCAGCGTTGGTCCCGGGGCTGTGCACGCCATCCCGCCCAGGGTGTCACGTCAACCTCGACGGTTTGGACGTCACAGGTGGGATGGGGGAAGTACTCACATCGTCCGGGCGAGATAAGGATACGACATCCTTGCCCGGGCTGTGGGGGGTGTAGGGAATGAATGGAGGGGAGGTGTTGGGGGAAACGTTGGAGAGAGATGGAGTTGGAGTTGGGCGAGGACGTGCACAAGGCAGGCTCAGTTCAAGGGCGGAGCAGTGACGTAGCGCATCGGACAGAGCGGATGATCGGGTATCTGCTGGGCGGGCCATGGTTTGGTTCCGATTCAATGCTCAATTACCGTAAATTAGGGATGGCTTGAGCGCTATTACAACCGATGCTATTCGGAGCTGCTATCCCACGATCGCTCGATCACGTGCACCTCCTGTCAGCTCTCCCACGCAAGGCTATCAATCGCGCGGCGCCGCCAGTCTCAACACACGATGGAAGTGGGGTGAGGAACCTCCTTCGTCGTCGTAGCCTGTACTCCTATCTCCACCACCAGCTTGGAATCGCGCTGCCCTTCTTAGCTATCCGCTCTTTCCCACTGTCGCTGTGACTTTGCCTATCTCCTTGCGGAGATTGGCTTGTCTTTGCTTTCCCACCCACACCACAGCACCTCTTCAACCTTGACTCCCGCGGTTGCCGTCATGGAACATAGGCGGCGGCAAGCTTCTGCATCGACATCCACGTCGCAATCACACGACGATCGACCTGCAAAGGGCTCAGGGAGTGCTACGCCGCGACCCGAAGACGAAGAGGACGGTGAGTTGAGGCTCCAGACTTCCCCACCAACTCGGTCCGGGGCGGGTCGCCGCAGGGGTGACGTCCGGCCGCTCCGAGCTGCTTGTACCATCCATCCGAGCTTTGCTGACATCCTAGGAACCAGCCGTCGCACTCGGGGTCGGAACCCATTGCCGCCGAGCTCGGGGCCGCTTTTCCCAGCTCTACCTCCTAAAATCAAGAATTCACCAAAGGCCTCTAGCCGGTCACCGGCTGGCCGTACCGCCCGCCTATCGTCCTCGAGCGCTCTCACCAACGCCGTCAACGACGAGGACAGCAACATGGAAACCCGCGACCCATCTCCGACCAAAGGTGCCCCTCCGAGTATGTCGGGCTCGCTTTCGCCTCCACCTGCCGACGGTGACGACCTCGACAGCAAGAAGGACAATGGCGGTGACTGGGAAGCCTACCGTCGTGGACGCGGAGTGCGAGGTTTCAATGCCTCGAAAGCCGTGAAAGTCGAACAGATGGACGTCGACGAGCCCGCTGCCGCCAAGACGACCGGTTCCGACAGCAACGCCGAAGCTGCCTCGGGAACGGCCACCGCCGCCAGCGAGCCGGCAGTGCGAGACGCGCCCGACACTGGCGAAGCCGAGGAGACGAACGACACCGAAGAAGTGAACGGCACCGAGGGACACAGGTCCGGCGACACGTCACTATCAAATTCTGTCGAGCCGAAAGCGCGCAAGAGGCGAGGAGAGGACCAGCTTCTTCTGGACGACCACCTCCTGCCCAAGGAAATCCGCGTTCCCGGCGGTCAGATTGCACCCCGACGCGAGAAACCCGGGGGCAAGAAGGCGGCCGTCGAGGAGCAACCGAAGCAGGAAGTCGTCGAAGCGGCTCCGGAGCCCGAAGAAGAGGAGGCCGATGTCACCGCCGACGCCACTGAGGACGCCGAGGAAGGCGATGAGGACGACGATGGCAAGGACATTACCAGATGCGTCTGCAAGCGCGAGGGTGAGTATCTTTGTGTGGCGTGATCTTCGCTGACATCCAGACATCGACGTAATGATGATTCAGTGCGATAAATGTAATGTGTGGCAGCACGGCGCTTGCATGGGTATCTGGGGCGACGACGAGGCACCGGACGGTAAGTAGCTTGTGTGGATCAGATGCTGACGCGACCAGAGTATTTCTGCGAGGAATGCCGACCCGACCTCCATGTGCCGCTCAGAAAGTGGATCCGCCATTGCGGCCGCAACCCCGCCAACTTCACCGCGCCCACGCCCGCCGACCTGCAGAAGCTGCACAGCTCGAGCGACAAGCTCCCGCCGTCGCAGTCGAAACGATGGACCGACCCCGAGCTTATGGAGCCGCCGCCTCCGCCCAAGCCGCCTTCTCGTGCCCAGCGGAGAGACTCGGAGATGGACAGCGACCGGCGGTCCTCGCGACGAGGCGCTGCTTCGTCGCACAAGCCGACATCGAAGGACGGCAGCCGGAGCGACCGGCGGCGAGGACGCAGGGTGTCCAACGACCTGTCGACATCGACATCCCCACCACCGCGGTCCGAGCCTCGGAAGCGCAGCACGATGAACTCGAGGGACGCCGCGTATGAGGACGAGGTCAAGGCCGCTCTCGAGGCGAGCCGAAGAGAGATGTCGGGCGGTGCCGAGGACACTGACACGACGACGACGGCTCAGCCCCGTAAGAGACGGCGAGACGAGGACACGGCCGAGGTCGAGGAGAAGCGGCCGAAGAAAAAGAAGGACGATGATGGTGAGCTGCCAGTATCTGCTCTTAGCTGACATCAGAAACGTCCGAGGCGCCCCCCGCCCCTCCCAAGCCGAAGCACCCGAACCAGTACACGTACCGACCGAAGGGTGCCGCCCCGTCGCCAGCGCGAAGACACGCGAGCACGCCGCAGCCCGGCCTGCCGCCGACGCACGACCACGGGACGCGCCGCGCGGGCGCCATCGCGTCCAACCTAGCGCAGGTGAACTACACCGCGTCCTCGATTCACCATCTGAACTGGTATCTCCCCGACCACCTCTCAGCGCACGAGGAGCTTCTGCCGACCGCGACGCCGGAGCCGCTCATAGTCCCGACGCCGCGGAACCTGCAGTTCCTGACGCGGTCGCACTTCCTGAACCAGCGCTACGGCCCGTTCACAGAGGAGCGCGG
The DNA here is from genome assembly GCA_039545375.1 of Trichosporon faecale. Classification (NCBI taxonomy): domain Eukaryota; kingdom Fungi; phylum Basidiomycota; class Tremellomycetes; order Trichosporonales; family Trichosporonaceae; genus Trichosporon; species Trichosporon faecale. The sequence continues at coordinate 1,873,479 of BCLU01000003.1, read as the reverse complement.
GCCGGACGGCAAGCTGTTCATGCCCGAGGACCGGCCACTACGGGACGTAGAGGGCGAGCCGTCGTGCCACCGGCAACCGCCGACGCGCGTCCGTTTCCCAATGAAGCGAATGCAGCTGGCCGAAATGGGGCGGCGCGTCGGCAACGTCCTGGAATACGTCGGGCGGGTGCAGCACGAGGAGACGCGGCGGCTCGAGCGCGCCAAGCAGCTGGGCATTCCCGAGGGCAATGTCTCGCGCAAGCTGCCGCCGATGGAGGAGGACCCGAAGCCGAAACGCAAGCGCGCAGACGAGGAGGAGGACGCACCCCAGCCCGACGAGGTGTACCCTGGCCCCAGTGGGCCGAGCTCAAGCGTGCTCTTAGACGAGCTGACGCGCGACCTGATTGCGTTCCAGGAGGCGTTCCAGACCGGCGACTTCGAGGGCCTCACCTTTGCCCAGCCGCCGGTGCGCCCGCCGCCGGAGCCCGAACCGACGCCTATGCCGGAGCCGATCCCGGTGGAGCAGCCCGCCGAAGCAGAAGCCACCGAAGGTGGCGCTGGGGCGGAGGGCGGCGAGGCCGCTGAAGACGCAGCTGAAACCGGTGCCGGCGGCGAAAGTGAAGCCCGAGCCGAAGGCAACGGAGGTACTGAAGCCGCAGCTGAAGGTGCGGCCGAGGGAGCTCCCGAGACGGCACTCGGGGGAGCTACGGACGGAGCCGAGGAAGCCGGTCCCGCCGCCGAGGCAGGCGGTGACGGCGACGCCGCCATGGGAGAGACCGAGGCCACTGACGAGCGGATAGACCCGCCCAAGGCCCTCGACAAGGAGAGCAAGGATAAGGAGGACGATCGAGTCGAGCCCGATGCCATGCCCGTGAAACCCGTGAATGGCGAGGTTACAGCTGAGGCGTAGTTACTGCACAGGCAGGACGTAGCGTCAGTTACAGCGTATTGTAGTAATTTTTGATGGACTGTTGTCATTTAGAGCATGCGAGCACGTTGCTGCTTGGTTACTAACCCTGCCCTTGCTTAGCAGTGTCTTTGTACGAGGGCGTGGCTGAGGTCAGTCAACATCAGCTGATTGGTGGCCCAGTGGGACAGGAGGCAGGGAGAAAAAACAATGCATGTATCGCTGCCGGTATTGTAACAAGCCCTGTGGCGAGGTGCGAGTGATGGAGTCTAGTAATGATAATTTGCTACATTTTGGTTGTCTTGGGAGGTTGCGTTGCTGTAAATGAGAAGAGAGAAATGTCCAGGTGAGAAGAGAGCCCATGAGCCATAGGTCGAGTAGAGCCGATCGAGACGGGTAGGCCTGGCGTAGAGATACCAGAGGGAAAGGGAGGGACTAGGCGAGCAGGCGAGTGCGTTCGGTCGGAGTACGCTCGGGATCGACGTGGCCGTTCTGCTCGTGCTCGACCACGCCCGAGGCGTCGGCATCGTCAAACTTGTCCGGAAGGGGCGGGAGGCCAAGGCGCTCGCGCACGCGTTCGACGCCGCGGTCCCAGTCCGCGTTCCAGACGATGTAGATGCCCACCACTGACGCATAGGTCAGGGACAGAGTCAGGCCGATCCAGATACCGACGAGGCCGAGTCCGGCGCTCTTCGAGAACATGAGCCAGAGCCCGAAGGGAATGCCGATGACGTAGTAGCTCGTGAGGTTGATAAGTGCGCCGGTCGCGTGCAGGCCTTGCGCGCGCAGGACCGCGTTCGCGGCGCCCGACAGCCCGTCCATGACTTGGAACAGGCCGATCCACGGGAGGACCTGCGCCACGAGACCGACGACGACCGGGTCGCTGTTGAAAATGTACCCCCAGTTGTTCCGGAAGATGATGCAGACGGCGCTGTTGCCGAGCGCGAACACGGTCGCCCACACGAACGAAGCGCGAGAAGCCCACTTCGCCTCCCATCCCCTGCCGGCTCCCAGAAGGTTGCCGACACGCACGGAGGAGGCGACACCAAGCGAGGCCGGGAACTGGTACAGCGTCGAGCAGGTCGAGAGGAGGACGGACTGCGCGGCGAGCGTCGTCGGACCTAAGAACGAGGCAGCGAGGGCGCACACCTCCCACGCCCACCACTCCGAGCTCGTCATGACCGTGCCCGCGACGCCAAGAGAGGCGATAGTGCCGAGCTTGGAGCAGCAGCTCTTCGCGGAGAGGGGGTGCCATGCGTCCCTCGGTCCGACCCAGAGGATGTAGCCCAGGAGCAGGAGGAAGGTCAGGTTGTAGCTGAAGGCGGTGGCGATAGCACCGCCCTTGAAACCCAACCGGACCGCCGGGGGTCCCCAGACGAGCAGCCAGTTGAGGACCAGGTTGAGCGGCGCAACGATGAAGAGGATGTACGTCGGCACGTCCATGATGTTCTGCGCCTGCAGGTACTTCTTCAGAATCACGTTGCCGGCGTAACCCGGGATACCCGGGGAGAGGTACGCGAGATACACGCCCGCGAGCCGGGCGACGTCCGGGTCCTGGCCTAAGACGTGCAGGATGGCCTCGATGTTGAACCAGAAAACGAACATGGGGATCTGGAGTCAGCTATGGTCTGCACATGACGGGGTCGGCCAGCTGCGATCTCGGGAGCAGGCGCAAAAGACCCGGAGCCAAGTTTCGGGCGCAAGGCAGGAGCGCAGCCGGGCGCAAATACACGAAGCACAGAAGGAAGACACTCACCATTGCGAACGACATGACGACGAACATGCGCTGCGTCCAGAGACCGACACGAGAGGGGTCACACGACGTCCATGCCGCGGGGAGGAGCGTGTCGAGCGCGGTTGCGATGCCCTGCACGATCGAGTAGCACGACACGGCGGCCGTCATGTTCGCCAAGGACGAGGCTGCGAGGTCCTTGGTGCCGAGGTGTCCGATGCTGATGACACTAGCAAGAGCGAGGGAGTATTCGGCGAGCTGGGTGAAGAAGACGGGAATCGTCGTGCGGAGCAGGAGCGGAAGTTCGACGGCCATCGCGCCTTTCCAGGTGTGCACCTCGTTGCCGGCGGCGTCGGTCGGTAAGTCGAGGTCCTCGGCGTCGAGCTCCTCGGCCGGATCGCAGAGCAGCGGCTCGCCAAAGCTACTGGCTCCCGGCTGCCAGAGGTTCACACGGGCTTGCGTCTTGGCGTGCTCGGTCTCGGCGTCCGACTCGTCCTCGTCACTCGACGTCGGGGGAAGCATGCTCGAGAGCACGGCGGGCGAGATCGGCCTTCTGTCCTGCGATCGTCCACGGCGGAAGGAGCGGTACGGGGAAGAGGGCGAAGTTGCCGTGTAGTCACTTGCGGTCGAGATGGTGGAAGAGCCGGCGTCGGCGTCACTCGTGACACTGCCGAGGGCGCCTAAGCTCGCACCGGCGGCGGTGGCGGCGTCACGGTGAGCGCGAGTGAAGGGACGGACGACCCTCGGCGGCGTGCGGCCCTTGCTACGGGAGCGCGAGTTGCCTGCAGGGGCCGAGTTGTCGATGGGAACGGGCGGGTTCTGCGTGAGTTGCGAGATCGGCTCACTGACGGCGCCGTAGGAGTAGCGTTTCGGCGCACGCGGGCCGCGGGCATGACGGTCGCTGCTGCCCCGTCGGCCGCGCTCCTCGTCGTTGGTCGTTGGTGGTCGGGGCTCTTCTTCGTGAGGGAACATGAGTGTGACTTCAGATTCTCCACCGTCCTGGCTCAATGTCGAGGATATGCTGTCGCGCCCGCCCCCGAGGCTGCCGATCTTGGAGATCGAGCTCGTCTCGCTGTCCTGTCCTTGGGACAGGGGCGAGATCGGTCCGCTCGTGCGCCGGTAGTTGTGGGCGTGCGGATGCGTGCGCGACCGCCGCATCAGCGCCTCGAGTTTGTTCTGGATCGCTGTCTGTTAGCGCGCTAAACTTGTGGGAAACATACCATAAGGGGAGGTGCTGAGGGAGGCGGCGAAGGAGGACGAGTGGGGGTAGTTTGACATTATGCACCTGGCGATAGCCGGCGGTGGGCCGCGAGCGAGTCGGTGGTGGGAAAAGGACGGTTTCCGTGTTCTTGCCTGATTGTTTGAGGCTGCTGGGGGTCGTGAAAGGAGCGTGGATGTGATGGAGCAGAAGAGTCTTGTGGATGAAAGATTTCCGAGATGGAGCTGAGCGTCACTCAACAATCTGCAGCGTACTAAAGCGGTCACTGGGTCAACTAAGGGTCTCTCAGGCACGCAAGCCGCTCTCATCCTCATCACCTGGGTTTTGGCTGGGCTGGCTGGGTGGCCTTCCCCGCTGTCCTTGTGCGTGGAAAGCTCACACGGGCCGACGATGCATCCAGGTATCTAGGGGTGAGTCGCTCTCCCAGCCTATCCGTGCTATCGAATGCAGCCCGCTGCCCTTGACGCTGTTCCAGCCTTTGCATTTGCCGGGGATTCTACCGTGCGCCGCCCGCCGTATACCGTATTACCGCGCCCACAGCCGTTCGTATTCAGCGCATTCAGCGTATTACTGCGAGCTCCGTCCGGGCTACCCGGTCGCGAAAATGATCGTCATTCACTCCCATACGTGATCAACACAGGACCTCCGGGCCAATACAAGAACAGCGATCGTCAGCCACGCCCCGACAAATCAACAAGGAATTTCTTCGCGTTCCTCGCCAACTCCTCTTATCACCACGGTGTACATACCGCGTGTGCCCTCTTCCTCATGCCAACTCTCCTCAGCCCACTCCTCCTCGTTTCACCATCAACTACAGCCCACCGGACGGGCTCCACGGCCGCGCGTCGCAAAGTGAAAACGAAGCATTAACATTCATAGGGCAAAGACAACCCCATCCAAAAGTAAAGGAATGTCGACCCTCCGCGCTTCTACATTCAGCGGCAGAGTCTCTTCACGAATCGAACTATATGAAACGTCTACTCGAACTTCTGACTGTGTGTCAGCTGAATCAGTCGGCAACCCAACAACTGATCGAACTTACAGCAAGTGTGGTATTCTGCACGCTGGATCACCCGGTCAGCCTAAGAGGCCTTGTTCTTCTGGACTCGTCAGCGCCATTCCGCACGGCTCGGGCACACAGCGGTGACACACGGTGACTCACGGGGTTCTCGGGGGCATCCTTCCACATCGCGGCGACAGTCTTGAAGTTCTCCTGCACTGTTAGATTGCGGCCTTTTGCGGGTGGCAGTGGAGGCGGTCGACTCACCCGGTGGTCGCCCTTCTTGCCCGCCTTCTCCTGGTCCGCCTTGAGCTTGGCGAGCTGGACCTTCATGAACTGGTTGCTGTTTGTCAGCTCCACCCTACGGATAGCAGAGGTGACCAAGGAAGGGTCCGTGGATTGACCGCGGCCATGAGCCAGCCCATGACCGAGCCGGATGCCGTGAGAAGCAGCGATCGCGGCGCTTTGAGCGCAGTACTCACTACGGCGACGTCTTCTTTCCTCCTGTTTGCGGTCAAGGTCAATTTAGAAGCAAGGGCGGATGGATGCAGCGATTGCAGTGGTCAGAAACGTCCAGTCGCGTGGGGTAAACAAAGGCAATGTCAGCGCCTGGTCGGAGATGTCCGGTGCACGGTGCGCATGCATGACTAACCCTTCTTAGCAGCTGGATGTGTCGGGGCGATGTTTGCGACAGGATCGGAGACGCGACAGGTGGCAAGGCAACGCGTTGGGACGAGCGCGAGCGTGCAGTGTCAGTACATGGACGCACGGGGGCCACAGAGAAACGCGTAAACAACCTCCACCAGGGGCATACTGCGGTTGCCTGGTGTGACGGTGGCGCGGGGCGGGTGGATGGTGGTCCAGAGGGAAGCATGCACGTACCGGCCATTGTTGCGGTGGATGGATGTGGGTCGGGGTGAAGAGGACGAGAGTGCAGGTGGGAGATGGGGAGAGAGGAGGAGAGATGATGACTGGGTCGTGGTTAATGAGGGATGAGGGGTCGGGTCGGGGGGGAAGGGCAGTCGCCTGGAAGCTGGAGGCATGAGGCATTGAGGCATGAGGCCGTGGTCTTGGGAGGTGCGGTGGTATGCTGGGCTGACTGGGCGACTGGGCTGACTGCAGCTGACTGGGCTGACTGCCCGCTGAGCCACCGTTGGGCGACTGGGCCCACTCTGCTAGGTGGGTCTGCGAACCTGCCTCCAGTCCTCTCGCCTGCCACTGCTGTGTCCGTGTCTTCCTCGATTCCAAACCGGCATCATTGGCTGCATGGCTGCATGGCTGCCGGCTGCCCCCGTGGTCCTCTGTACCTCTGTATTGGCCACCGCATCAAAGGCTAGCTGAATACAAGAGCTAGCTGAAATCGGCTTCATGGCAACAAACAATTCACCTCCCTTGTCCGCCTTGTCCGCCTGGTCTGGGTCTGGGCATGATGCAACCGTGCAGCCGCCCACGCAAGCAGGCTCGATACGCACAGCACGTGACGGCTTCTGCGCATTCTGGGGCCACTGGAACGTCCCGGCTGGCGTCGGCGCGTCGGCACAGTGCAGAGTGTGCGTGCTACGATCTGTCCTCCTGGTCCTGACGTCCCGACCTGATCTCGTGCCGCGAGCCTCGAGCTTGAGCGCAGCAAACCCGCTGCAAGCGCTGCTGTTCTGCTGAACCCTCGGTGACCCGGTGGCCAGGCAAGCTTCGTCTGTGCCTTCGAAACCCCCGATGACATCTTGGGTCGCTTGCCGGGCCTGAGTGAAGCCCGCTGCCGCCTTCCTCCCTAGCGACGAGCTTGGGCATGACGACTCATCCGCTGCGTTGGCGGCTGCGCTGCCTGCGCGGCGTGTCCAGACTTGTTCGCCAAGGGTTCATTCTCCGGAAGCAGAGCGACTCGAGGGCGTTTACGTCAATGCTCGCCCAGTGTGCACTCCGCAGGCTGTGCCATCTCCTGCACACGCTTCACACAACAGGGGGTTGGCGCGGTCTGGGTCTGCTGGTCGGATGGCTCCGGGTGGATGCAAACAACGATCACACGCTGACGGCACCACCGATCAAAACAACACGTCCAGCCGGTCCGGCATTACACCCCCTCTGTTAAGGTTCCTCTGCAAGATCGATTACGCATCATGGAACAACTTGCCCCTTCAGGCATCTTGGGCCTCTCCTTCTCTCGGGTAAAGCATCCACTGCAGCTCAATTGTTTGGCATCAGGTGCTGCTCACTTCTCGGGGGTATTCTGTCAGTCTCACTCTCGCCGAGCCGGCATCGACGTTCGACGTCATGTCCAGTCGTTTGAAGGAGCACGACGTCAGTGCCTCTGCTTTGTGTTCCCAGACGTGAGACAAGAGGCACCGCCGGCGCTGTCGGCGAAGGTGTGGGTGGCCATTGAGGTGGACAACTTTGGGCCGCGGACTCGGATGCCTCGGAAGGACCAGTTGTGGGAAGCGTGATTCCAGCTCGACCCACTTCTGCTTTGCTCGGTTCCAGCGTCTCCATTCAGCAGCAGCTAGCGGCGGTCTCACGTAACGCCTGCCGAGAGCGAGAATGAAGCAATCAAGTCCGTCTCGGAGCCGCCTCGGAGCCATCGCCGCAGGGCAAGTCACTATCCTACACCCAATGCATATCTATAGGGGAATAAGGGGCCTCGTAATAGCCGTTTCACCAGCCTTGCGTTACACTCCAGATTACATGGCAACGTCGCCGCTGTCGTCCGGTCGCGGCGCGCCGCGCTCGACAGAGTTGACGATTTCTCGTCGGATCTCGGCGCTGATCGTCGGATGCGGGCGCACGCGGATCACGTCGAGGAGAGCGTCCTTCTGGTCCGCCGTGAGGTCGGAGCCGTATCTGGCATTAGCTAGGAACCAAGAGGAGACAGCTTAAGGGTGACTTACCGCTGAACGAAGACGAGGAGGGACTGGTGCCAGAGGACGGGGAGCTTGTCCTCTCCGTCGCGCGAGCGGGGCGAGTTGGCGAGGCGGATGAAGTGGAACACGAGCGCGTCGACGACCTTGTACGGCAGCGCGTACTTCTTGTCGAGGAGGATGCGGATGAAGAGCGAGTTGGGGCCGGCGTAGTCCATGCTCGCGAGGCGCATAAGCGCCGCGGCCGAGTGGAGGACGGGCACGGAGACCTTGCTGAGCACCGAGGCGACGATAGCCGCCTCCTTCAGGGAGCAGCTCGACTCGCACAGCGGGAACAGGATGCCCTTGAAGAAAGGAGCCGGCTTGTACAGCGCCTTCTTCAGCGAGTTGTACAGGTGCACGTTCAGCTTGCCGTGGTTGTTGCGCATGTCCTCGCGCACCAGGTCGAGCAGCACACCCTCGAGGAACACGCGCACCTCGGACGGCTTCAGGTTCGACACGAAGATCTTGGTGCACGCGAACGCGGCGTGCGGCGTCCAGCTCGTCGGCGTCGTGACGGCCAGAAGCTGCGCCCACTGCGGCATCGAGGGAAGGATCTTGAGCGCCTTCGGGAGCGGTCCGCTCTTGTACCGCGACAGCAGGTAGCCCACCCTGCTTGTTAGCTTCCCGTCGACAAGGTAGCGCAGCTCTGACTCACTTCGTATACACCTCAACGACCTTTGGGTTCAGGCCCTGACGGGGGTCCGGGGGTCCGTCGTCCTCAACAGGAGCGGCCGGCGCACCGTCCATCTGCGCGAAGATGAGGTCCGCGAGCGTCTTGCCCTGTCCCTCTTCCTTGCCGAGCGCGTCCATCGTAGCGTGGTCCTCCGGGTCGATGTTGAGCTCGTGCTCCTCGTCGCTTCCGCCAATGTCGCTCCCGTCCTCGTCATCGCTGTCGTCGTCCGACTCGATCTGTCGTGGCCGCGCGGCCGGCTCGGGCTCGTCATCCTCGTCCTTCCACATGTCGTCGTCGTCTTCACCGAGCTCGTTCGCAACCTCGTCCTGCTGCTCGCGCGCGAGCTCGAGAATCTTGCGCGACATGCGCGCATCCTCGCCCGTCCGCGGCTCCTCGACCTCCTCCTGCTCGACCTTAGACTTGCGGTTCTTCGCACGGCCGAACTTTCGCAGCGACTCGTCAGCCGCCAGCTCGACGTGCAGCGGGTCGTGCCGCGCTTGCTTGCTTCGTGAGGCCTTCGGCATGTTGTTTTGTGGGGTGGAGTGTTCGTCAGTTCAGAAATTCAGCCAGGTGGCTCATCGATCGTTCAAAATTCCTGGCGGCGGGCGGCGAAGAAATCTAATCGGCGTCACGTGACCTTCCCCGCGCCTGTTGACATCACCCTTGGCTGTCGACCGCGTTCTGCAACGCTCCCTCTACCAGCAACTTAATCTTATCAGCAGCGAGGCTAGCCACTTGCGCGTCGTGCACTTCATCAAAGTGACAGGACAAAGTGCTAGGACAATCTGCGAAGCAGAAACAACCCAGTTTCATCGACATCCGCCCCTCGACAGAGGTATTGAGACATGGACCCAGGACAAACAACATCTTCTCCGTCCCGCTGGCCCCACATATAATCCGTCCTCCTTCCCCCGCGTATCCAGAATCACCCTCTAGACTGAGATGGGCAAGAAGAAGACGAAAACGGACCTCAAGGATGCCGCGCCAGCTCCAGAGCCGGTGAGCGGGCCAGTCGACCCATCAGTGCTAGCCTCGGTGCTTTCGGTGAGTTGCTTTTCGCGCCGTGGCAACTGACATCAGCTCGACTACCCGTTGCTGGACCCATCACTTATTTTCGCCATTCTGTTGGACTATGACCCATCCGAGCTCGGGAGGAATGAGCAGGCCATCAGAGATCAGCTCGGTGTCCTTGAGGCCACGAGTGTGCCCGACAATGACTATCCCGTTGGACCGACAGACACAGACACGCCCACCTACAGCGAAAGCTCGTCCATTTTGCTGTCGCAGACACAGACGACTTCCATCACCGACAACACGGAGACCTTTGACGACGAGGACCCGCAAGACGAGGTCGACTTCCTGAAGGCGTTCTTCCCCAACCTGTAAGTTGTCCTGATTCACGGCTTAACTGATCGTCAGTCCTCAACGCGACCTCGAGGAGGCGCTCTCGTCAGAACCCACGCTAGAGGCTGCGATCGACCACCTCCTCTCTGTTGAGCTCATTAACAATGTGGGCAGGACGGGGCAGTGGCCGGACGAGCCGTCAAGCGAGAGCGACGGAGGTGTCTTCCGCCCAGCGCCCACGCGGCGAAACAGTCGATCACCGGTGAAGAAGGCCGCGGCCCTTCCTGCGACAGGCAAGAAAAAGAAGAAGCCGACAGTCACCATTCCCGTCGTGGACACGATGCAGCGGCGCACAGCTAGTGGCCGGTCGACGCCCGTCACGCCCGCGAATTCTGCTGGAGTCATCCCCGCGACCTCAACAGACGTGTGGACGGCGTACGCCTCGCTGACTGAGACGCTGGCCGACATCGTCCCACGCGCGACCCCCAGCTACTTCAGGTCATACCTGCATTCGGGCGACTACGACTCGGCACATGAGGCGACACTTGCCGCGCTTAACGCGCTTGCGGCATCAAATGCACGCCTCGGGGAAGATCTCGCCGATGAAGCATGGCAGATCTTTGAGGACGTCTATGGCGTCAGCCGGGATGATGGTAACAACGACATCTCGGACGCATTGCACGCCTGCATCGGCGCTGCAGAGGGCGACGTCATGTCCGTCATGGACCTGATGAACGTGGTGCACGACCTGCGCTCCTGGCCAGACTACGAAGCACGCCGCGAGGCGGAGCAGGACCCGTTCGCGGCGCTGTCCGCGCTGGAGAAACAGCTTCCCAAGTCCGCTGTCACAACCTCGCCGCCGAAGACAACCCGCGCGCTGAACGGGAACAGGCTTACGAGACCTGTCTCCGAACCGCCGCAGCAAAGGAGCAAGCAGCCCGAGCAGCGTGTAGGCAACGGCAACATCAGGGAAGCTAAGGTCCGCGCTGTGCCAGGTTCCAAGGCGCCGCCGGGCAGCACGAGCAGCACAAGCGCAAGTGCGTCAGGCGCGAGCACGCCAATGCGCACCTCGCCGCCGCGAGCGCGCAACATGCCTGCCACATATACGCAGGGCTTTGCGCCGTCGCCCGTCGCGTGGAAAACCGTCAACTCAAAGAAACCGAAACGAGGCGCGCACCCGTTATCGGCAAGCATCCCGGCGTACGCTAGGGGCGCGCCTGCGCCGAGTCTCGTTGCGAAGGACCCGGAGGCGCTGACTCCCGCCGAGTGCTATGCCCGTGGAGCAGCAGCCAGGCAAGCGAGGGAAGATGCAATGCGCGCTGCTGGTCGTCACTTCCGCTCGGGACAGAAGCACATCCAGGCGAGCGTTGCCGGGCACTACGCGGCACAGGCTCGCGAGGCGGCGACAGCAGCGAAGGAGTGGGAGCTCCGCGGCGCACGCCTCTTAGTCGGGGAGCAGCTCGAGAACAGTCGTGCGACTATCGACTTGCACTACATGTCTGTCGAGCAGGCCGTCACTATCGCCAAGGAGACGGCCCAGCGCTGGCACGCGGGCGGCGACGGTGGCACGCTCGTAATCATCACGGGCAAAGGCATCCACAGCGCCGGCAACCGCGGCGTGCTCGGCCCCGCGGTGCAGCGCGCGCTGACTGCCGAGGGCTACCGTGTCACCAGACAGGAGGGGTACCTTGCTGTGCGCAGTAGATGATGCATCTATTTACACGCTCGATCGCCGTCTAGACCAGGTTTCCGAGATGCAAACGTCGACGGCGGTTGGACGGCAAGCGGCATCCGTATCTGCAGCCAATGGAATGCGGAGCAACGTACCAAGCAGCGGATGTCGGAAGCAGAGCAGCGTCGTGGCTGGCCCGTCGGTGTCTTGCTGATTATTTATAGGTGCCCACTCCCTGCAACTCCGTCCTGGATCCCGGCTCGAATTCCGCCTACACAGCCAAGTCCGTTCAAAAGACGATCCCTGCCGGCCCTGCCCTTTACGTTGCCGCTCGCTCTGGCACGATGCCTGCATGCCTGAGTTCAGCCTGAGTTGCATGCCTGACTTGATGGCCCGGCCCCACCACTCCATCGGTGAACGTCATGGTCCTGACCTGGAGTAAAAGCATGCATGGACAATCCTCACCGCAGCACTTTGCCAGCACCTCATCGCCACTGCACTCTGCTCACAGTCTGACCTCTGGCTTTGCCCAGCGTAGCAGGATGCTGCCGAAACTCAGCGAGAACGAAGCAAAGGTCACGGAACGGCCTGTGTCCGGTAAGTCATAAACGAGGTGCCTGTGGAGCGCAGATCGCACTAAGCCAAAATGTCGATGATCGACAAAGCTGACGGTCAGACTCGGTGTCCAGCGGGTCCAGCGGCACTGTCGAGTTCATGGGCCCCGTCGACCCCGACGTCGACGTCGAAAGGCAGCCGATGACCCAGGACGCCGACGATGAGGCGCTGGAACCGTTCTCATTCAAAATGCCCGAGTCGCTGCAGTGCTACGCTGCCGAGGCGGCCGGCATGGCCGTCATGATCACGATTGGTCTCATCACGAACATGTGAGTGTGCTTGCTCTGGCTAGCAGAGCGTCCTGTCTTCGTAGGCCCCTTCTGTGCTCTCCATGTCCTTGCATCGAAGGATGACTGCCTCGTTCCGAGCGCCCGCTGACCCCAGCCAATCCACCCTGACCGGCGACCCAGAGCGCCCGACCAAGTCAAACGACGTCTCGTACGCCTTCGGCTGGGGCGTGGGTCTCTTCGCAGGTCTGCTCATCACGATCCCAGTCAGTGGGGGCCACATCAACCCCGCGATTACGCTCATGCTGGCGAGCTACCGTGGTTTCCCGTGGCGTAAAGTGCCGGGGTACTGGGCCGCGCAGATCCTGGGCGCGTTCGCGGCCGCGTCAGTAGTGCAGGGGCTGTACCATCAGCTCCTGGACCAGTACGAAGGAGGCCGCGGCACGCGGACAATGAAGACCGCAACGCTGTTCATCGATGTGGCGCCGGCTTGGGAGAGCGATGTCGGTGAGTAGAGAGCAGCGGCCTGGCGGCCGCTGTTCACGTTCTGAGAACGTGTCACTAACGGCAGACGCCTTCTTCCAGGAAATCACTGGCGCAGGCCTTCTCCTCCTCGGCGTAGCGATCGCGACGAGCCCGCCAAACGCGCACTGGACGACGTGGTCCAAGGCGCTGATCATGCTCTGGTTCTTCGTCGGCATCTCCGGCTGCATGGGCCTGCACCCCGGCTACGCCCTGAACCCAGCGCGTGACTTTGGTGTGAGGCTGAGCTGCTGGGCGATGGGGTACGGCAGGATCCTGTGGACGGAGCGGCACTGGTACTGGATCTGGGGATGTCTGATTGCGCCCGTCATCGGAGGGCAGCTCACGACCTTCCTCCATGACTGGATTGTGAGGGGACGAGTGCAGTTCACGGTGCCCATCCTCACGCGCTTGATCAGGGGCAGGAAGCGCAAGAGCGCGTGAGAGGTGGGTTGTGGAGAGTTCGGAGGAGTTTCTTGGTTTCTTTTCGGGAGCGCAAAGGCGCAGATTCGCTACGCAGTATCGGTAAAGGCATACATATGTTCGGGATGGCTACAGATTATGATAGACTCCGACACGTTCTATTCTCGGGCGGAGGTTTAGAAGGAGAGAAGGGGGCGACGTCGGTGAAGAGGCCGATATCTGTCGCGAGGGAACCGCTTGCAACGCGGTGGCCGGTGACACTGCACCCGTCGTTCTCGCCAGTCACAGCAACGCAGAGTACTCAAGAACTCGTGAAGTGCAAGCGACGCAGATCGCCACCCGCCACGCACGCCACGATCAAGATAAGCATCTCTCACCAATAGGGTTGTACGATAAGCTGATAAGGACATTGGGATGTATGCTAGACTTCTTGCTTTCCTTCCTTTCGTTGCAAGGTCTTGGCAAGTCAGATCCGGCTCAAGTCTGATGTTGACTCCGGTGGTTCGAAATCTCGGCGTTCAACATGATCGGAAGTTGCAACCGCACCATGTCTGACGAACCCGTTCGTACACACCTCGCTGACAGCAACAGAGCTAACGGCAGAGTACCGCCGTGCTCGAAGCCTTTGGCCTAACCGGCCCTCTCCGACTGCTGGAGGGCGGCCGCGAACCAGTCTTCGCAACCTCGGACCCCGCCGTTCTCAAACGCGCGAAGGAGGACTATCAGCGTTTTCTGGGGGAGGCCCTCAACCCCCTTCCCCAGAAGGGATTCCGATTGGCCAAAGCGCTTCGAACGAAAGACGGAGGCTGGACACACGACGGATGGGGCGCGACTGATCTCCTTGCCGGCAGGCCGAGGGAGACACTCTCGACCGAGGACGTAGTGACGGTGCTAAAAACGGGACAGGCGCTGCACACCGCAACGAGGGGCGTGAAGCGAGAAGTCGCGCCGGTGGAGGACCACGCGTGGGCACGAGCCGACGCCGCAGTCTGGGGCGAGGGGGAGATTGACGTGTTGAAGGCTTGGACAACGCTTGTCGATGCGCTGACGGACTTCATACGGGATGAACCGGACCTGGGGCCGAGCCAGCTCATCCATGGCGATCTGAGTGGAAACGTCCTCTTCCCCTCTCCCTCTGATCCGCCGTCTGCCTCCAGCTCCGCCGCCACCTCGAAGAAGTCTGGAAAGGGACGAAGAGCGCAGCCGAATGAGAAGGAGGAGCACGGCGTCATCGACTTCTCGCCGTACTTCCGCCCAGCGCCGTATGCCCTCGGTATCGTGATGGCGGACGCTCTAGCTTGGCACGGACACGGCTCCGAGCTGCGGGGCGCAGTGCAGCGGGCCGGCGTGTCTGTGCCTGTTGGCGCTATTGCCAGAGGCCTGCTGTTCCGGATCTACACGGCCATTGGGTTGAGAGAGGAGGGCGTGCAGGAGGAGAGCGAGGCGGAGGAGGTGGAGCGGTTCACGAAGGCTGCGAAGGCGATGGGTCTCGGCTACAGTTATAACTTGTAATCAATGTATCTGGCATATCGTAATGGTTCATACAGCTACACTCTAGACTCGCGCTCTACAACTCTTTACCTGCCTGCGCCGTCGCGGTCGGCCGCGAGCTCGGCGATGAGCTGGCACGCCATCTCGAGGAAGTGGAAGGGACCCGAGACGTGGCCGAGGATGTGGCCCTGGCTCACGTCGCGCTGGGGCACGCTGCCGGCGTGCGTGGTGGGGGTGGACCCGAGGGCGGGCGCGGACTCGCCAGCGGCCGGCTGGGGCTTGGGCTCGATGGGGTAGTAGCCGACGTTGCGGAAGTCGACGAGGTAGTTGTGGTCGTCAACGCGGTACAGCTGCAGGTCCATGCGGACCATGACGTCGCGGTAGCGCGCGCGCGTCTCGACGAAGAACAGGCCCTGCGCCTGCTTGTCCGTCGCAGCGGCCTCCTTCTTGCCTGGCGGGCGCTTGCCCATCTCGATCGAGGCGTCCGGGTTCGCCTGCTTGTATGCCCACAGCACGTCTTCGACCTCCTCCCCATATCCACCAGGCGGGGGAGGGCCGATCTCGGGCAGGGCCACGTTCTCCTTTACCTTCCACTCCATGCCGAGCAGCTGCAGCGTCTTGTAGATCTCGAGCATGACCTCCATCGGCGGGGAGCGCGAGCGGATACCGAAGTGCCATCGTGGCTTCTGCGGCGGCCGCCCGGCACCAGACGCCTGCTGGGGAAGGAGAGCAGCGGCAGCCCGTTCCGCGTTCACCTGGCTCGCGCCCTCACCTGACGCCGGCGTGCCGCGCCCGGGCAGACTGCTGTCCAGCACGTCAAAGTGCGCGTTCGGAATGTCCTGAATTTCGGGGTCCTCCTCGTCCTCGATGTCGACTTCGCCGTTCTCCTCGTTCGGCTGGTGTGTCTGGTTGAACTCAGCGTTCCATGCTGGCGGTGATGACGCCAGGAAGTTCTCCATCGCGCGGTGGTCGTCCTCGTTCATCTCCTGCATCGAGTCGCGCACGCGCCGGTGGTCCCGCACCAGCTGGTACGCGACCTTGACCTGGTTGTCGCCTGGCTTCTGCAGCTCCTCCCACACCATCGGCTCCGTGTACGTCGTGATCTTGGCAAGCAGGTCCTTGACGATGCTGGGGTCGATGACTCCCAGGTCCTCCGTGAACATGTAGCCCTTCTCAGCCGCGAGCTGCTTCGGGTCGCCACCCGACTCGTTCATCAGCAGTAAGCTGTTCAGGTCGTCCATCGGGATCGTGGGGTAGCGCTCGATCATTGGTGTCGGCGGCAGCGGCTGCAGGTACGCAGGAAGGTTCTCGAGGAAGAAGGGCATATTCCTAATCTCGGCAATGGTCGCGCGCTTAACGGGGTCGACGACGAGCATGCGGCGGAGGACGTGCTGCGCCTCCTTTGAGATGTGCGACGGCATGTGGTAGATACCACTCTCGATCTTTTTGAACAGCGAGGGAATGTGGTCGTCGTCGAACGGCAGCTTGCCGCAGAGTAAGACGTACATGATGACGCCGGCACTCCAGACGTCAATCTCCGGGCCAGAATAGAGTCTGATGTCAGTTACGGGTTGATCCACAACAACTCACTTTCCGGAGATAACTTCCGGGGCAGCGTAGTTGGGACTTCCACACGACGTCTTGAGGAAGTCTCCGTCCGTCATGAGGTTGGACAGACCAAAGTCACCAATCTTGATGTTGTTGTGGTTGTCGAGGAACAGGCTGCCTGTCAGCTCGATCACACGTCAGACCTACTTCTCCGGCTTCAGGTCACGGTGCACGATGTGATGGACGTGGCAGTACTCGATGGCGCAGATCATCTGCTGGAAGAAGCGTCGCGCCTCGTCTTCCTTCATCTGAAAGTTAGACTAGAAACTGGTAGCCAACTCACGCCTCCCTTGCCCTTCGCAACAATGTAGTTAAACAGCTCCTCTCCGGCATACTCCATCACCATGATGACGTCCGTCGGCGTCGTGAGCACCTCATACCTGGGGTCAGCGAACGCAGTCAGCGAACGCAGTCAGCGAACGCACAGTTTGATGATGTGAGGATGACGGAGCACCTTCAGGTACTGGATCTCGCGCTTGACACGGTCCTTCATGTCTCGACTCGTGATCTTGTTCTTGTTGATGAACTTGAGTGCGACCTGGTGCCCGGTGATCGCATGGGTGGCCACTGCGTGTCAGCGTGATTTAAGGCAGCACGTACGCTTGACTTTGCCGAAGCTTCCAGTACCCAGAGTCCGTTCGATCACATACTGGCCGATACGGGGCTTGGGTCTTGATGCGCGGTCGGCGCTCGGCATGTCACGCCGGGCACCGCGCCCGGTCGGGACGGGGGGAGCCGGACGTTGGGCCATCGGGTTGCTTGGGTAGTTCCAGAGTAGGAAGTTTCAATCGGATGCGTTGTAGACGTGTGGCAGCGGCTGAAGACGGGTCCGGGCAAGATCAAGGCAGCGTTGGGCGTGGTGATGACAGGTGGTCAGCATGCAGGCGTCACGGACATCCCAGACGCAGCGGCGTAGCGCAGGACGATGGTTGATTACGTAAATTCACTAGGCGGGTGAATAGGTGTGCTTCTGGCCCACGCCTAACTTCGATGAGCCACTTATCTCCCCACCCTACCCTGTGTCAACAAGGCGATGCGCAGTGCAACTGCATTCCGCACCAGCAATACGTCTTATCATTGTCTGCAGCACTCACGTTGTTCGTGTGAACGTGCACACGGAGCAGAGGTCAGTCGCCAGTAGACAGCTGTTTGTTTGAAGGGCAGAGTATGTACTCTGACTTGTGTGTCCTTGTCTTCCCCGCCGCCCCCGGATCGATGTCGTGCCCGGTGCCAGGTCCGGGGCACAGCAAAGTCTGTCTGTGGGCGTTCCGCCGCCGTCGTCAGTGTTGATAGCTTGCGTTCCAAATAAGCACACCAAAGGTCAAGCTGCGCGCGCTACTGTCGCGCTTGGCAGTCGCTGGGGGCATGCATGAGCACGCTTACAGGGCTAGCGGCAGTCAATGAGATGGTGTTTGTCCACATGTCACCCGTACCTGGCTGTAGCCAAGAACGTACGCTTCACTGAGACATTAGAATCCTCCTGCTGATTATCTTCTGTCCTAATGAAATCATAAACGCGGTATTAGTTTCTAGTTTCGAGAGATGTCAGGCAGGAGGGGATTGCCTGATGCGGTAACATAGCGCTCCGGGCCACCGCAGCGACCCTGCCACTGCTGAGCTAAACGGGCCTCAGTCCTCGCTCCTCAGCCCTCAGGCGCCGTGCCAGCGCCAGCTCACCGTCCATCACCCACCCAGCGTACCAGCGTCCAGCACCCAGTGACCAGTGGCCATCGACCAGCCAGCGAGCACTCAGCGCTCAGCAAGCAGCCGGTTGCAAGCTAGCCTCGCGTCACTCGATCGTCCGTTCCATCCATCCACACGCACTACCATCACTCCTCAAACCCCCATATCAACCATCACTAATAATACCCTTCAACCACACCAGTCACAACCCCAATCCTCAACACCACCCGCCCTTAGTTTCCTTCCCTCCTTTCTCTCATCACCATGGGCAACACGCCGTCCCACCAGCACGGCACGCCCTCAAGGCATGGTGACGGGACCAACCTCGGGCGCTCCGGAAGTCAGCGGCGACAGAACAACTTACGGCTCTCCATGCCGCAGCGCAACGCGCACGTCTCACCCCAGTCCTCGCACCCCAACTCTCCTTCCGGCCGTCCAGGCTCCCCGCGCCGGCGCCGCTCGCTTGAGCTGCCCGACCTGAACCGGCTCAGCTTCACGCCCGCCGCGCCGCAGCCGACGACGGCGACCAACACCTCGAACCACTTAGCGACGGGGAGCCGGACGCCGTCTGGGCGCCGGCCAGCAGGGACCACGGGAACGACGGGGGCGCCGATGTCTCCATCAAAACAGGCGCCGCCGCCGCCAGAAGGCGTCACGGTCGTCCCCGTCAACGACCACACGACGTACTTCCCCTCGCAGCCCATTCCGATCCGCTCGCCGCGCGGCGGGAACGCAGACTTACCGAGCCCGGAGCGCCGGCCGCGCCCCGAGCTCAAGCCCGTGAGCGACAGCACGCCGCGGCGCACTGGCCTGACGCCCCCGCCGCCGACGGTGAGTGCGACGCCGCAGCCGTCCGGCACGCAGGGAGAGGACGACGGGCTCGTCGACGTGCCCATCCAGTGGACGGGCGGGGGACGCACCGTCCTCGTCACGGGCAACTTTGCCGACAACTGGCGCGGCCGCATCAAGCTCCGCAAGAGCACGCACGACTTCAACACCGTCCTCCGCCTTGCGCCCGGACAGTACCGCCTCAAGTTCCTCGTCGACGACTCCTGGCGGTGTTCTAAGAGCATGCCGACCGCGACCGATAACGATGGCACGCTCGTCAACTACATCGAGGTCGAGGCGCCCAAGTCGGATGCGGACCAGGTCGGATGGGCGGTTGATGACATGACGACAGCTCCTGCTGCGCAGCCGGACGACAGCCAGTGGACGAACGAGATCCCGCCCGCGCTCTCGCTCTACGCGTACCTTGAGGAGCTCCCCGGCATGTTATCCTCGGACGAGTTACGCGAGTACGTCCGTCGTGTGCCCTACTTCTCGCCTGTTCCGAAGCCTCCGCAGCTTCCCCGTATCCTTGGTAAGTCACCTCAGCTTCAGGCTTTTCCCGATGGTAGCTAACGACAGAACGCGTCATTCTGAACCAGCAAGCCCGCCCCGAGGTGCCCGTCATCGACGCGCAGGGCAACCAGATCGGCGGCTCGGACGACAACGCCGTCCTGCCCACGCCGTCTTCCTCGGTGCTGGGTCACCTGCTGGCTTCGGCTGTGCGCGGCGGCTCGCTGGGATTGGCGACAACAACACGCTACCGGAAGAAGTACATCACGACGGTGCTCTTCCGCCCGATCCACGAGCAGGCGCCGCAGGACGAGTCCACTGACGCCGCCGCTGCGAGCCCGACCTCGGCGCTCCAGCCCGGCCAGCCCACGCTCCCCGCGCAGCCGAACGTGCCTGCACCCATCGCGCCGGCTCAGGCGCCTCCGCCGCAGGAGGCTCAACAGCAGCAGGCGGCTGCTCCTGCGCCGCCAGCCCAGCAGCAGCAGCAGCCCCCGGCCCAGCAGCCCTCGAACGAGTAACGACCAGTCAAGCCAACATAGAATGCGACAGTACTTGTAGCTTTGGATACCCTAGAAGCATGCACAGATGATGTTATGCAAGAAACCGAGCGCCGGGCCGAAGGCCTCGCGCGAGTCTCCGTGGCGGCGAGGCCGACATGCGAGAGGGAGAGGCGTTGATTGACATCCTTAGCCAAACATAGCCAGGTCCGTGCTGGTCAGCGAGGGCGACAGCCTCTCAGTGAGACAGTGCAGCGAGTTCACAGCTATGTACAATGGGTCATCATATCTACAATAGAGCTACAGTCTCTGTTTATGTGTTGCTTCTGAGCTTGCTGAACGGTGCTTGCTGGACTCATCGTCGTCCTTTTGATAAAGTTTACTGCCACATCCTCCTGCGCTTCCCGTCGCGCTCCTGTCCCTCCTCCTCCGCGCCCCTCTTCTGCCCGTCCAGCCACCTGAGCGCGTCCTTGACCGCACTCGTCTGGATCTCGCGCATAGTCGGCGGCGGCGGGGAGGGGGACAGCTCAACGCGGGGCCCGCGCACCTTGTGTCGCCGCGCGACGACGTCGGCGAGCATGGCCAGCGGCGCGAACTTGGCGTTCGGGTGCGCCTTCAGCGTCCGCCAGGCCAGGTCGGGGCGCATGTGTTCCTCCTCACTTAACCCTCCGATGCCTTCGGGGCCTCCTGGGCCGGAGCCGGAGCGGGCCGACTCTTCAGGACCGCTGGCTGCTGCGCTGGGGGAACAGTCAGAGTGCTGACCACACAACTCGGGTGCTCCGCAGCACGACGTCTTGACGACGCCGCCGTCCTCGACGACTCCGGATCCGGGCCCGGATCCGGTGGAAGAGGAGCTGCTAGCGCAGCCCCCATTGCACTCGTGCGGGCGGTTGAAGAGGTGGCCGCAGAACTCGCGGCCGAACGTGTCGTTCCTGCATGCGTCGCAGTTGCTTGGGTCACCCGTGCATACCGCCTCCGTACGCGCCGTGCGCGCTTTGACGTTCGAGAGCGTCCAGACGCTCTGGATCCGGTCCGCCTTCGCCTTTCGCTTGAGCGGGACCGCTGCTGACGCAATCTGGATGCTCGGCGCTGGCGCTGGGGCAGGAGCAATGGTGGTGGTAATGATGGAGGAGGTGGCGATACCCATGGACGGACCCGGAAGGGCGGCGGCGAGGAGCGACTTGAGCGGGATCGCCTTGCTGGCCGGCGAGGAGGTAGCCGCAGCGGCTCCGGCGCGACAAGCACAGAAACTGTCGTTCGTGCACAGGCCGCAATCGCCTATTGGGCTCGGAGAGCGAGAGATCACAGGCTTGATGTCCCGGCAGAGACAGGCTTCGGGGGCCAGGTCGCAGAAGCCGCAGTTTGAGGGCTCGACGTTCCACGCATTGCGGGATGTTGTCGACGGACTGGACGCCGTGATGGGCGGCAGAGGGGCGAGCGTCGGGTCCTGCGACTGCAGTGGAGCGGGTTGCTGGCAGGGACAGTCTGGGTCGGGGTCGGGGCAGATGGGGCATGCGACTGTTGCGCGGGAAGGCTGCGTCACCGGCGTCGCGATGCCGATGCTTCGCGGCGTGGGAGCATATGGTGTTGTTGGACTGGTGCTGATGCGTCCGCCACGCAGCTGCTTGATGGTGTCGTTCAGCGCTCGGCGCTCCGACGTCCATGCATCCCGCTCCGCGCGCAGCGATCCAACGGCGGCGTTCAAGCGGCCAACTTCCGCCTTGAGCTTTTCGTTGTCCTGCTTCAGAGCGCGCGCGACCTCCTGCAGGCGGACGTTGGAGTGGATCTCGTCCTGCTCGTACTGCCTCAGGCGCTGCTCAAGCGTGGCGATGTAGTCGGTGCGACGAGCGCGGTGCGCGCGCTGCGACAGCCGGTTCTGGCTCTGCCGCTTGTTGTCTGGCTCGTCTGTCGCCGCCTTGCGCCCCGGCTTGGCGCGCTCGGGAAGCACCCACTCCTTGGACGGCTTCGCGAAGATCTTCCCCGTTGACGAGGAAAGATCCTTCCCCGGCAGAGGAGGCGCGATTCGTGGCGCAGCACGCGGGATGGCCTGCTTCGGCGCCGAGGAGGATGAGGCGGAGGGGGCCGGCTTCGGAGTGGGCATCGTTAGAGGGCGCGGGACAGCAACGGACATGCCGGTGGCGGGATGCGAAGGCTGCGGAGTGTGGCCTGTGCGAAAAGCCTTGGCTTTTTCACCGGGGGAGGGGATAGTCGCCGCTGAAGACCTGGTGGATCAGATGCACACGAGTGTGATCGGCTGTGAGAAACAGAGACTTCGCGCTGCCAGTTGGCTGTGTCAAAGTCGAAAAGAGTGGCGAGAAAGAATGGTCAGACACGACTCGACGATGGACCGATGGTGAGAGTGAGGGGCTGACGGCGGGAAGTGGTATGCGGTGTGCGTTGGTGTGCGCTGATGTGCGCTTGGTATGTGGTGGCCGGTCCGAAAAGCCAAGAAAGGCTACGAGGTGGGCTGAGTCATGAATCGGTCGAGTGTGGCCGTGTGGTCTTGGACTCAGGCCTAGATCTGGGCTGGCTGGGCTGAGCCTGGTGACAGGCTGCGGCGCGCACAAGTTTGCGTGCGGGTGGTGAAGGCCGATAGCAGGGACTGAGGGAGCGACGTCGGGGTGAATCGGCTCTGGACTGGGTCTGGGATACGTGTAACGGGTGCTGCTGTCTAATCTGATAACGGAGTCATGGCATCTCGGGACTAGCGGGCGGCGCCCAAGTGGCACTTTTCCCGCGCTTCTATGAACTTTACCTAGCCCGACTTGGGTTTGTGCGGTGGGTCTGGCTGGCTGCGCATGGATCTGGCGGGCTGAAGGGTGGCGGACGATGGACTCGATTGTACGGTGGAGCCAGGTTGGACCAACCAGCGTCGGCCGACAAGCACAGTGCAAGCGACGAGTCACGGGGAAGTGAGAGCGGGACCAAATCAAGCGGTCTAAGCGGGAGGAAGAGTTAAGAACGCGGTCGGCCGACCTCGTCACCGTTCATTGGCTGGCTGTGATTCGGACGACGGAATGTCTGATACCGCGTGTCGCCCAGCATTGAGTTTGCAGGAACGCAGGGCTGTCCGGGGCTGGTACGTAAAGACAAGCTGCTCCGTTCGCTGGATACTTGCTGACCGTTTGCGATTAGAACTCTGTGATGAGCAGAACTTTCAGCCCGAGATCACCCACAGCCAACAGCGAGCCTGACGTGATCACGCTGCAGCAGCCCTTGATCACCCCGTCGCGTGCTCTCAAACCGCGTCGTTCGGCTTTGATGCCGACTGAGGCGACACGATCTCGTCTGTCATGTTTCATCACCGTAGGAACGATAGTACATGCTCCCCGGTGTGCACACATTTGCTCCGTCGGCTCCTTTGAGAGAGCATCACTGATCCAGACCAACTTGTGGCCTTCGCCCGTCAAAGTTCGTCACTGTTCAGCTCCACGCCTTCTTCTACTCGACGTTGCCCGCAACATGCATTCATGGCACTCCAGAGTACCAGCAGTCGTTTAACACTCTCGCCCGCCCAACATTGCGGTCCTGGTCATAACAGACTTAATACCGCCGCCTCCAGGCACGTCTCGCGTCGTTGCTCGAGCAGGCTGGTGTTGAATTGAGGAGGGTCATGCGCTTGAGAGCTCCACTACGGTTTCTATTATTGGACTCCCAGGAACGCCGGCGTTTACGACATGCACTTGTTGTATCGAGTATCACCTCGAGCTTTGCACACTGATTGGGTGAGCGGGCCGACATTGCGCCCTTCGCCACGTGGCGGAAACAATGTCGGCCTAAACAGCTGACCTCTGCGCAACCTAGCAATGTCCGGCCTGGATGCATTCAGCCTTGAGCTAATGACAGCACGGTTCCCATGTCGGCCATGTGATGCAGTCGCGGCGATCGGCGGGTGGTACGCACCGTTCCCTCCCAAGAAAACTGTTATAGCACGGCGTCGAGCAACAGCGACGCTGTGAGTGGTCTACCCATCGCTGCCAAGTTGGGAACTACTCCGCCGGCTGGCTGGGGGCGGCATGCTGCCAATTATCAGATAAAATGGGATCCCAGTTCGGCCGTGCCAAGCCCACGCTGGTGTGCCTGGCTGGTTGTGGACGAATCAGGGCTCGGCTGAGGCGTTCGGTCGACACAGAGCTGTCTCGCCAGTCATGAGAACCTTGATCTTCCGACCTTTTTAGAGCTGCGTCCCTGTGACCCCTTTGCAGCATGCTGTACGCAGTGTGCGCTGGTGTGCGCTTGTGAGCCCTTCGGAACGAACTGCTGCCTCCCAGGGACAGCTGCATCAGGGGCGTCGACGAGCTCGCTCGATTGGGCACTAGGCCCCAGCGTGCAAAGTTATCTGATAATTTGGGTTTTCCGCCTATTGGGCGTGCTTGAGCCGTTCTGCCCGGTGTCGTCCCCTGGGGAGCGCCCGGCTGCAAGTGATTGGGTTGCTTCGGTCGGGGAACCCCCTCTGGCTAGGATTTTTCGACTCTTGCGGCCTTTTCTGCCCTTAGCCTGCAGCAGGCCAGGTGACGGCCCGCCTCCCCCTCGATCTCTCCGCCCGATACGTCCAGTGCAGCCAGCACTTAAAAGAACGGCCGCAGCCGAGCGAGTCTTTTTCTCCACACCCATCCCCCCCCCCTCCTCACCGCGGATCAACATGGGCAACGACGTCTTCAACGTTCCGATCTTCTTCATCGTCTTCCGTGAGTAGTGACTCCGCAGAGATATTTCTGGCGCCTTGGCTCTTGGCAGGTGTCGGTGGGTCTGAGCCTGGTAGAAGCCCGCACGCGGGCTTGGCCCAGCATCACTTGACTCCTTGGCTCTTGGCACCCACCACTGCCCACCGCACCGTGTCAAGAACCAGGGCTTGTGCATGCAGCCAAGGTCTTGTGTACGCCGAGGCTGTTTCCCGATGCTGCGCCGATCGGTGCATGCCGGCCGGCGCGTACTGGTGCATGCCTCGGCGCTGCGAACACCGATGCACCCTGCTATGCAACACGTGCTGACTGTCTAGGTGAGACGGTCGAAGCGGCCATCATCGTCTCGGTGCTGCTCTCCTTCACGGAGCAGCTCATGCAGACTGGCCGTCTCGCTCCCGGAGAGCGCGTCGACGAGGCTGTCGGTCCCGAGGATGGCGTTCACAACCTGCGCGTCAAGAAGATCATCAAGCGCATGCGCGTCCAGATCTGGGCTGGAACGCTCACCGGTTTCTTCATCGCTCTCTGCATTGGTGCCGCCTTCATCGCCGTCTTCTACACCAAGCTCAATGACCTCTGGGCCCAGACCGAGCAGCTCTGGGAGGGTATCTTCTGTCTGATCGCCGCCATCCTCATCTTCCTCATGGGCATTGCGTTCCTCAAGATGGACCGCTCCCGCATCAAGTGGCGCTACAAGCTCGCTGCCGCCTTCGACAACAGCACCAAGAACTACGAGCTCAACGACCCCAACGCCAACGAGGTCTCGGCCAAGGGCGGCAAGACCGGACGCTGGGCCCTCTTCTTCCTCCCCCTCATCACGCTGCTGCGTGAGGGTCTTGAGGCCGTCGTCTTCGTCGGTGGTGTCTCCATGAACACCTCTGCCCGTGCCATCCCCCTTCCCACTGTCATCGGTCTCATCGCTGGTTTCGCCGTCGGTTACCTTATCTACCGCACCGGTTCGACGACGACTCTCCACTGGTTCCTGATCTTCTCGACCTTCTTCCTCTTCCTCATCGGTGCCGGTCTCTTCACCCGTGCCATCTGGTTCTTCGAGTACTACAAGTTCGCCAAGGGTGTCGGTGGTGACGTCGCCGAGACTGGTGATGGCCCCGGTTCTTACGACGTCCACGGCAACGTCTGGCACTTCACGTACGGCAACCCCGAGCCCGGCTCGCCCACGACCAACGGTGGATGGCAGATCTTCAACGCCATCTTCGGCTGGAACAACAACGCGTCCATCGGCACCATCCTCGGCTACGTCTTCTACTGGATCGGCGTCATGCTAGCCCTCATCTACTACAAGTGGTCCGAGGGCCGCTTCACTTTCTTCGGCCTCTTCAAGTCCAAGGCGTACAAGGAGCGCATGCTCCGCCGTGAGCAGAAGGCCGCCATGTCCGGCGACTACTTCCACACCGTCGAGAAGCGCGGCGACGGCTCGTCCACCGAGGGATCCCTCGAGACCCCCGTCGCGCACAAGACCGAGGCCCCGACCGTCACCGTCTAAGCGGCGCGAGGCGAAAGCGTTCCGAAGCATCATCACATTTAACGACCCCCCATCCCACGACCCTTCCTCCCCCACCCACTCCCAAAAATGAGCAGCTCAGCTCGCTCGTGTACTCTGTGTTACCTGTTCAATACAGACGACTCTTTTTCTTCTTGATCTCTCTTGCATAGGTGGTTTAGCAATGCAATAATAGGTAAATGGTACTCCTCCTGCTGCACTGGTCGTCGAAAAACATGGGGCAACTGACAGCCGGTCTCACGGTGGAGCGAGATATCCCGGCGATGAGAAGGAGTCTCGAGGCTGATTTGATTTCGGGTGGGTAGACCCGACATCGCTGTGCCTGAGCAAAGGACCTGGCCGAGAATTCCAAACGGGGCTCAATCCGCCTCCGCACCTCCGCTTGGCTCCCGCGGCTCCACTGGCCTGGACCTCATTTCCACTGTGCTGCTACGTTCAGTGCCTCGGAGGCATACAACGCGCGATGGCGCAGAGCGACACCAGGAGGCGGTTCTATTTCTGATACTGGAACCCACCTGGCGCCTCGTTTACAGGACAAGAGCACAATCTGCAGCTCAAGCGAACCGAGATTGCGACGAGACCGAGCAAGCCGACCAGCGCACAACTCTACGATAGGTTGTGTCGAGCACATTGAGGAGGATTGTCGTACGCTCCCGTCAGAGCTCCACACTCGGTACCGTCGCTTCCATCGCACCTCCTCCCTTGTCCTAGAGGTGGCAAAGACACAGCTGACCAGCAGGGAGTAACCTTATCTCCTTTGTGAGAATCCATCATATTTGGTCGTTCAATCACAGGCCGGGCTTTACTAACCATCTGACATCTGCTGTAGTCACACGACCTTAGACCAGGCTGTGGAGCGGTTCTTAGAGATCTGAAGGAAGAGGGAAAGCGGCCTTGACAGTGAAGCGACTGACCTATCGCATCAGGAGCTTTGGTCAGAGGACCATATCGGCGCCTCGGACCGGATCCGAATGAGAACGCACAGACGTCACAGTCTTGCGTGTTGCGGCTGTTCCGGACGTCGCGGCTGACCGGCTGGATGGCTTCCAGATCTGGACGAGTGGCCTATCAAGTCGCTCGCATTACTCAGCTGTGGTTTGGTGACATTGCGATAACGGCTGCTCTCGGCGTCTACGGCCTTGAACGTGCCCGTCGCCGGCTCGGCACGTGCTCTGATTGACTCTCAGGCCCTGGCTCACCTTCGCCTTCGGCTCACATTCGCCCTCTGGCTCCAGATCAACTCTCCTCCGCAACCTTCACAAGGCTGAGTTGACGCCTCTCTCTCCGATCTCCGATGCCCTTGTCGCGCCAGTGATCAGCAGGCGACTGAACTAGAACCCATGACCGCAGACTCCAGCCGTGTGCGTACTAGCGTCTGCTCGCAGTCACAGTGACTACCGGCCTTCTTCGACACTGCCCCCTTCCAACCGCACCCGTTACCACCTTCCGCCCTCTGTCGCCCTCGTTCCCGGGATCACCGTAACTCGGCTCGGGCGTATGCCTCGACGCGTCAACGTATCGAGAAGCGTGCGGCTGGCGGTACTGCAGCACTGAGGACTCGACCATGCGTACCCAAGGCTATGAAGCCGCGTGGGGACTCCTGACGTTCAGCTCATCTCCAACTCACGCACGGCGGTATCGCGGTGCCTCTCCCTTCAGCCCCTTCACAGCCGCCTGCTACCCCGGTCTCACTGTCTTCCTTGAGCCACACTCGCTTCCCTCATTCCGATCGCGACGAGCGCCAAGTGAGACTACGCCAGCTCTGGCATCCCCTCACAGCGCCTCATGCCAGCTGGATCTCGGGCCTCAGCCTCAAGCGCGAAGGGCACCGGCACCGATAGACCCGAGGAGGCCGAGGAAGATCTGAGGACGACAGGTCATGCGGCGCGACCGCGCTCCCGGCGCAACTGCCAGGGCCAGACGCACACGACCAGCTCTGGACCTTGCGCCCCTCCGTTTGAGACACCGACAGAACCGACGGTATAGCCCCTGACTTGACGCCATCTGCAGCGCTGCTCGTCAACACCACCACGACCGCTTCACTCCACCCACTGACTTGCCTTCCTCGCCGCGCCATGACCTTGGGGCCTTGGAACTATTCGCGCGGAGCCTCAGATGTGCCTCCCGGGCTACCGGCTGTGGGTCAAAGCCCGCCCAGCGCAATGCGGCTGAATACCCCGACCCTTCTACCACTCCTTCACCTGCATCAACTGAAGGCACTAACCCAGGCGTATCGTTGACAACAGGCGTCAAGGGCGTAGGCTGCCATCGCCTCGCGAGCCGAGCCAAGGCATCGGCAACCGGCAATCTGGCGGGGCGAGGCGTCCCCTATCCCCTACCGGCCCAACCTGTCCCTCGGAGACTTCGGAGACGTCCAGCGCTCCCCTCAACCTGGACACCCTCATAAAATAGCGCTTCCTTCCTTCCTCATCCAACACTTATCTTCCTTCCACAACCCATCTCAACACTCAAGCAGCTGAATGCTTCCTCAACTCCTCTCGAGCTCTACGCGTCAAACAACACTCCATTTTTCTCGAGACCGACCACTTTGCTCTCAGCCTGACTGTAAGCGGCTGCCCTCGTCCTTTCTGAGCTCCTTCAACACCGCTTTGTAGTAAGTTCTCTCAAAGCAAAGCAGCAAACTCATGCTGACGCCGAATGCTTGCCTCTTCGTTTCTCATCTTCTTCCCCTTCGCCCCCTTCCTCATCTCCCTTCGTGTGTTTTCTCGAGAATGGCAGGCTTTCCCCAGATACTGACCTGCCTCAGGCCCTTCCCTACCCACAGGTTCGCCTTCCCTCCTCCCCAGCTCAACTTCCATCCCTCAAGGAGTCAACTCCCTCGACACAATGAAGCGCCAGTCTGCCCCAGACGACGTCTCAAACTCGGCGCTCGCCAGTGTGCTTCGAATCCGAAGATGAGAACGCCTCCTTTGACTCCACGTCGCCCCAAATGACATCGACAACCCCGGGGCACCAGTCAGCTCGCACTCAGCAGCTGTCCTAACCTACAAGGACATGTTCTTGTTCTATGCAACGGCGCCGGAACCCGAATCACCGGCGTCTGATCCAGCGCTCAGCCTTCAAGAACGAGTAAGACCAGCACTCGAATCTCGTCCGCTGCCACCTCTGGTTCGGGGACCGTGTCGTCTCTGTCGTTGCGCACTGTTCGCTGAGCACACTCTCCGCGAAGACCACCGACGTGCCGCGGCCATCGACTGGACAAGAAGGGCCAGCGCAGCTGCAGCAAGTGGGATGCCCGCCCCCACTTCCGAAACGGCGAACGCTGTGAGTTGGTTGCGCTGCGACCTATTCAATCAGAGACCACTCGATGCTGACCTCGCAGTCCGATACCCTGCCCGCCAGCACGATCCCCCGCATCTCCAACGTTCCTCGTCCAAAGCCGTATCAGCCCTGGCCGTCACGATGGAGAGGTTCCTGGTGCACGGCAAGAACGCCCAGGCCGAGTCCCTGGCCCCGGACGTGTTCGACAACGCTATCAGCGCCACTTTGATTCTTCCCCGAGAGCTCGACCGGTTCCTCGACTTGCAGTCCCAGCAGTCGATCTTGCTCCTCTTTCCGTCGATCTCAAACAACAAGTGTACGCGGCAGGCACTGAGCCGCACCCATTCCCTTTCCGTGCAAACTGTGACCACGGTCATCCTGAGGATACTAACGCGTCCCCCTATGGCTCGTTGCTTGTCCTGGTCCTGAACGACGGCACCTCCTTCGTTTCAACGGAATGGCGCCATTCGAGACGAAACTCTTGTTCACTGATTGGCGTGGAATCCAGTCTGGGCAAATTGATGCTGCTGGCGTAATGCATCTCCGCCTCTGCTTCGCAGCTGAGAGGCTGGATCGGTCGGTCCCAAAGCTGACCAACAAGAAGGCCCTGCATGAGGTCTCTGATCCGCTTCCTCCTACTGTGTGACGCGTTCCACCCCGTCAACCCGAACGCGTCGCCTTATGGAGTTTCGATCCTCATCCTCATCGACTGCACCCTGTATCAAAGGTCGTGTCCCATCACTGGCCTGTCCCTGAACTGGTCGTGCACAACATGGCATCCGCCGAGCCCGTCGTTGGTCGCTCTTGCCCTCCACAGCCGACCTGGCAGCTTAGGGCTGCCCGTTCCTATCTACCATCCGGGATTGGGATCCGGCAGCGCTCTCCGTCCGCGTCGAATCGCGCAGTGCCAACTACCTCATCGGCACGCATCGTTACCCGACGTTGACCCGATACATGGAGAAGTCACGCAACGATTGCAACGAAGTGCTCCAAGTTCTGCGCGACCAGCGCCTCCTTCAGTCCACCGTCGATCTCCCGCCCTTTGTCCCTGACCCGAACCTTAGGCACTTGCTCCGCCTTAACGCGCTCGCGCCCTTCGAGGTTGACCTCCTCTTCGAGCCTGGCCACGGACCTCGGCGTGGGCGAGTTCCGGAGGAAGACTTCTTGCACCCTGTCCTCTGCCACGCAGCAGAGGTTGTTGGCAACCCCGTGTCCAAGTCCCGTGTCCAAGTTCGTGCCTGGCTCAGTCTTCGGCGTCGATGCCGTCCACATCACCGCCTTCGCTGTCTCGACCAGGGGCACAGGAAGGCTCATCAGGCAGCAACCGGTCCCGAGATCTCAGCGGACCGCAAAGCCGACTGCTTCTCCCGGAACCGGATCAACATCGAGTTGGAGCCTGAACATCGAGCGCCACAGCAGCCTCATCACATGGAATGAAGCCGACACGATGCAGCTGATCGACCTGGTCGCGAAGCACTCTACCGTCTCTGGAGGTGACGATCCCTGCATCACCTCTGTCAACTGGAAGCAGATCGTCCAAAACTTAGACAAGGACGTCACGCAGTCTCAGGCTCAGAAGCCTGGAGGCTGCCTACTTCCACAGGGATGGTCGGCTCTATGGCCAAGGGAGTCGAGGATGACGAGCGAGCTGTGAACCATTACCAGGCCGCGGCACCCAGCGCTTCCACGTCGGAAGCGCCACCGCCGCTCGCCGCCTCCGCTCGTTTCTGCTCCGCCGACTCGCTCGGTTTCGGCGCCGGCGCCATTCCCAGCCTCGCCTCCTCTTCAGGAACCAGCCCCAGCGCACCTCGCAAGCGCGGGCAGAATGCAGAGACGGACCAGGCGCCGCGCAAGCGAGTGGCAGTCGTCGGTGCCGTACCGCAATCCTCAACTGCGACACCGAATCCGGCGCCAGCAACCAAGACGCTTCTCCACACATATCTCTCCTCGAAGAAGGCGAAGGCTAAGGCGGCCCAGCTTCGACACACGGCTTCCTCGCTCAACACGAGCGCTTACCGCCCTATCCACAACCAGGCCGCGCAGCCCGCAGTCCGAGTCGGCCAAGGATATCCATCGGCGCCTAGGCCTCACGCTCAGCCCGCTCCGGCCACTGTTACCACCCCACCACCCCTTGGCCCGCCGGTCGTCCCTACGCCGTGATTCCGGCCCCACCGGGTCCCAACTCCAGCCTTCCGCCTGCGCCCAAGTGAACGTGCCGGATCTGCTGGATCGTCCTCGATGCCATCATCGGCGTCGCGATCGACTCCTGCACCTGCGCATCCAGCAGATCTTCGTTCAACGGCTCGTAGGCCAGCGCCCTCTCCCCCGCTTCTGCTCAGTCAAATCGCGTTCACAACGACCACGGCCCCAGGGTGACGACACCGAGCCCGTACACCTGGCGCCCCCCCGCCCGCTTACAGGCGCAATACCGCAGTCTGGAGCTCGAGGGTGGAAAGATCCTCGAGGGGCACGGCAAGCCTCCAGCTTGGAGCATGAGCAGACAGACCTGGTTCGTCCACAGACAGGCGAGGCACCACGCGAGCCAGCGGCGACAGCCGGCTCCTCTATGCAGCCAGCAACCGCGCCCCCGGTGTCTGCTCCTGCAATGATGAGGCTGCTGAAGACCTACCTTTACTCCGAGGAGGTTAAAGCTAAGGCAGCCCGTATTTGGCAAACCACATCCGGTGCAGTGCATGCAGTTGACCACTCTCCTACCATTTCGGTGCAGCAAGACATCTTCAACACCTTCGCAGCCCGCAAGTCTAAGCAGAGAACAGTCGTTACAATGCATCGCTTCATGATATGGCCGATTGCCTCACGAATATGCGCGGTCAACCAGTCCCGAAATCTCGAGGCAACGCCTTTGCCGTAGCGGTCACGCACCAGAGCAGAGGCTGCGCTCCTCGTCTGCCTCGTATCTTCGCGTTCCGCTTTCACCATCGTTTGCTGCACCCATTTCACCCTCTCCGAAGGCCACATCCTGCCGCAGTCTACTTGGGCTGCTCCTTGCTGATAAGAGTTTGCAGCTGTTCTGAAGTCGCCATCCAGTCATCAAGTGGCACAATGGCCGCAATTTTTAACCTTTTTTGGTGGTGTTTCTGATGCAGTGAGAGGTTGGCTATGAACAGACCGTCCTGGTGCGTCGACTGAACCCTCAGCCTGATTCAGCGGCTGCATGACTTGTCACCGCACCTCGACTAAGCCTCGCTGGTACGTGGTTTCGATGCTGGTCAGCTTGCATACTCCGCGTACGATCGACTTGACCGCTCGATATCGTTCGTGTTGCTAAAGTACACAGCCTTCAGGAGAATCGGTCTTGAAGCGCCACCCCAAACTGCATTCATACTTGGCACACTCACCTTGACTTCTTAACCAACGCGTTCCCCACTGACGGTGACGCTGCGACGACAGCCGCTTCCAAACATTCGACCTCAGCCGCCTTAAAGTCGGAAAAACCTCGCTACAATGAGCGATCAATGACTGCCGAGACCGCACATTCGAACATAAACACCCTCGTCAACAGTCAACCCCCGAGGCTGTTGCAGCACAAGACATGCGGGAGGCCACTACCGATTCATTGGTCTTATCGCTCCAGATACCGATCTCACGGCCTCCGTCCAACCGCTAATCAACGGCCCGCCCCACGGCACACCTCACTCGGCTCCAGACGCTACTTCAGTAAGGCCAAGATCGCCCGATCCGCTAAGCCAAAACTGGAATGGTTCGAGTCTTCAAGAACGTTTAATTCATCAAGTTAGCAGAAAATTTAGCCTCTCCAGTAGCTCTAGAGGGAGATGGGCCCTCAAACCCTTCGGACCTCCGAAGTTCTAGGTCCCTCGTCCCTTATTCAGAACTGAACTGCCAACTGCCACACACCACCTACTTCCCCTCCGTCCGTGCCAAATGACTTCTGCTAACGTCCCTTCCCAGGACGGATGTCGACACTGAAGACGCCTCCTCACAACCTTCCGCCTCTGCCGGCTCCTTCTCACGGGAACGTCCTCAATCGCACAGGGCGGCCGACTCGGCATTGAAGAATCTGCCAAGGCTGCCGTCAAGCCACCTTCTTATCCCAGATTGACCAACAGCTTCACAATTGCAACCCACCTGCCAATTGACACCAACACCTGACACTATGCATGTGGGCTAGAAGCAGTGCACGGCCACCACCCTGGACTTCGGCCCGTGCCCGGCGGCCTAGATCGCTGCTCGGAGCAAGCGCCGGTTCATGCCGCCAACGGCAGTGATTCACCGGGCCTGACTGGGGAGAGCTCAAGAAAGTGCTCTCGTCGCGATGCCCTCTGCCACTGCTCGAGTTCCGAATCGCGCTCAAGCCTTCATGTCATCAGAAAGACTACTCGTTTGCAGGCTTGGGCGCAGTATACATCTCAAAACGACGCCCTTCAGACTCTGCACATGGGCTCTTCACGATCGTTCAGTGCACTATGCATCATCGCGCGACCGTTCATATGTATCTACATTGTAAAGCACTCTGAGAGCTGCGTTCGACCTGAACTCCATGCGTCACTCAATCACCGGAGTCCTGCTTCTCACAGCTGGCCTGGTTGGCGCCTCTTAGAGATCACGTCTTACCCTGAAGGCATCCGGATGAATGGATGACGCTGCCCACAGGGTATAATGCACAACCGCACAGAGGTTTCTGCAGGCACGCTCACATGCACTGGAATCCAAACGGCCGCAGATCGGGGCACAACTGAGTCACCGTCTATGACACACTCACAGTCACAGTCATCGCTTGTTTAACAGGACATGTGTCCACACGTCCATAGTCCTCCTGCGACACCTCAGACTGCAGACTGGAGGCAGTGTGTGTGGCTCAGCCCGTGTTTGTCGAAGACCCAATGCACTGGCGAACAAACAAGATCTGCGCCGAGCGCCCAGTGGCTGCGGTCTGCTAGGCGCTCACGCCGAATGATCTCCTTTGTTGGCTCTTAGACCTAGCGCAAGCATTAATGCTAAGCCCAAGGAGTACTAGCAGGCTAAAGCAAAGCCATTCGAAGCGAATAGCTTGCTTTTTGGGTCGAAGGCACTATATGCCGCACGGCGATCAACCCCGCTCATCGCGATCGACGATCTGCCAGCTGCCTCAAACGCATGCCACCTACGCCTGCACTGCTAAAGCGTAGGGGCGCACCTCCTTGCGCCTATCTAATCAGGCGTAGGCATGCTATGCGTCTTGGGCACACTCGCCAAACATGCGCAAGCCTTCCGGTCTGCCGGACCGCTGGGCAGATGGCTCGCAAACACCGGCTGGTCAGCGCTCTTTCTGTCATCGTGCTAGCTGTTCTCCACCCTCACTACCTCGTGTCTGTGCCGGCCGTGCCGGTCTAGGCTCGCCGTCGCCCTAGGCGCCAGGCCAGAGCCTCTCCTCCGGTGCCCTCTTACTGTCGACTCCCCCGCAGCCGCGGCGCCGGAGACCTACTACCCTCAAGCTCGAGATCCCCAAACTTCACTGGAAGAACTAGGTGAACGCCAGAGTAACCTTCAATTCTCTCAAGCCGGCGTACGGACCGTAGAGCACGCAGCTGGGGCTAACCATGGCCTTGAGGGTGCTCTTGGCATTGCCTGGTATGAAGCCTATCGCAGCCTCTCGCTATCACTGGCGGGATCGCGTGTCTCTCCCCGTGCAGCGCCTGATGCGCCCCTCTCCCCTCTGAGGCTCTCGGCAGGGGCGCGACTGCTTTCGCCCATGACCGCATGATCACAGCAGCTGGGCCCTTCGGGCATGCCCTCCTTGCTTGTCTGCGCTCTCACGCCTTGATCTGTGGGAGCACGTGGGCGCAGAGTGCACAGCAGGGCTCTGCAATTGACCCAGACGCGCTGCACTGGTGAGAAGACGGCACCGGGTGGACGGAGGCAAGGCCTGGAGAGCACAGCCAGAGCGGCCCCGCCCAACCTCACCACCAACTGCAGTCTCCTACGCAGAGACTACTTAAACACTTTGCCTTCCTCCTCTTTCCTCTCTCTCCTCACTACGCTACAGATCGCTCTTCGCCTCTCAAGCTTCAAGTCCCAGCAAGCTCCCCTTCAGCAAGCTCCCCTTACACAACCACCTTCAACGCAACACACTCTTTACCTCCTAACTCTACTTCAAAACAACAATGCGTCTCTCTCTCTCCACCGTCGCCATTCTCGCCTCGATGGCTCCCGCAGCCAAGGCAGCTGTCTTTATGCAGTGTTCCGAGCTGCGCATGTTGCCCAACTTCTTGAATGGTGAGTACGGCTTTTTGCGTCGTTTCTTGTCTCCTGGGTCTGCGTTGCACACTGTGTCTCGTTTGCCCGCCAGACTCGTTTCCACTCTTTCTGTGTTTATGTTCAGCCACTAACAGCTTCAGGTGTCATCAACGCAGTCACGACTACTCTCTCTGAAGCCGCTACATTCGATGGTTGCAGGGTAAGTCTCTCGTTGTTGACAGAGGCCTCTTTCCAGCTTCTTGATAGTGTGTTTGTTACTAGAGCTAACATCTACAGAACCACTGCGCCAAGGATGCCCGCAACAACTACTCGATTTACCAGCCTGGCATCGCCGGCCTGCTTGCCTCTTGCTATTGTTCGGGCATGTCGGTCGAGGCTGAGTACGTCACCAAGGCCAAGGACCCCGCCGGCAACTGCCCCGGTGGTTCCTACGCCGTGAGCTACCTTCCCAGTGCTCCTTGGTCCTTCACCTCCTGCGCTACCGGTGCCTCCGTCTCGGGCGGCATCGCTCCTTGGGAGGAGTACCAGAACGAGATGTGCTTCAAGAAGTGCGCCGTCCACAAGTATATGATTATGACCTCGACTCAGTATGGCAGCTACATGTGCTCCTGCGGAGACAGTCTCACTGCCGGCACTCCTGCGACGTGCGACAAGGGTGTTTCTCAGCTCTACGCCACTGGAGCCACTCCTTCTGGCGTCGCCCGCCGCAACAAGATCGCTCGTGACCGCGCCCTTCGCAACGTCAAGCGCTCTCTCTGCCCCGAGTCTCACACCGCCTGCATCATCCCCGGAACCGACTCGTTCGAGTGCATCGACACAAGCAGCGAGCTTTCCTCCTGTGGCGGCTGCACTGACGGTGTCTTCGGCGGTGACTCCGACTCTCTTCTCGA
The DNA here is from genome assembly GCA_039545375.1 of Trichosporon faecale. Lineage (NCBI taxonomy): Eukaryota > Fungi > Basidiomycota > Tremellomycetes > Trichosporonales > Trichosporonaceae > Trichosporon > Trichosporon faecale. Next base: position 1,837,066 of record BCLU01000003.1, on the reverse strand, counting down.
CGTCGACGTCGACGTCTCCATTGGTGTCGACTGCACTGCTCTCACTGGTGTCGCTCCCGGTGCTGTTTCGTGCCAGGCGGGCGTGTGCGTTGTGTCGGCCTAAGCCAAGGAACGCTCTTCTCTGGATAGCAAATGCGTCTCTCTTGACGCCTCAAGCTCCCCTCTGACTCTTTCACTCCTACTCTCTTCCCTATACCTCTTAATTCTCGAGCATCCACCACTTCACTCTCTCTTCTGTGACCGCGAGGGGCTTAGCTGGGCACCATCGGACCTTGTCTCCCGCTGTTCATAACTCCGTAGCGTCCATAGAAGTTAATGCTATTGTGTATACTGTGACTTGGTTGCTGGTTGCAGTCCTGGCTGCGTCTCGTTTGGCCACTGGCTGACCTTGGGGACCTGGCCAGCCCATCGCACTCAGAAAGCAGGCGCGTCATGTTTTACGTAACGTCAGCCTGAGTGTCGTTGTTCCAAGTGACCCTTGAGCCGGTGCACCGGTGCCCTCAACGCCTGCAATTTACCGGCCGCCCTGCAATGCAGTCAAGTCGCGTCTTCCCCTGCGAAGTCGCGACTCAGGTTTCAAAGCTGCAGAGAACCAGTTTGCATGGTGAACGTCGTCGAAATGTCTCGTTACGGCACTGTTGCAGTTCCCGCACTTCCCGCTCCATTATCTTATCTCGTCCATTCCACGCTTAGGCTTCCATCTCGATTAGAACTGACTCATTGACTCAGAGACCCAAACAAGGACAACACCAACTAAGGCTAACAAAGGCACGGACCAAGGCATGTCCGTGAACTCGTGCAGAGATAGCACTACAGCCAGGGTCTACATCCTGCAAAGCCCTGGGTGAGTGGCAGTGGCGCATTCAGCGCCATGAGCCTCCTCCGACCCAGAGAGCATGATCATTGGAAGTTCAGTCGAAGGTTTGGTGGTCGCCGCAAAGATACCGTGTTGAGGCTGTGTCCCAGGTGCTGTGCGGAACGCGTCGCTGTTTGTGAGCGCGACGAGGTGCTTGGCTGCAGGATTGTGAGCGCTTCAAGAGACGACGTTGATAGCTTCTCCAACCTTTACTCACTCCTTCTCGACAGCTCTGACCCACCCACACTCATTCAACCCACACTCGTTTAACCTACGCTCCTTACCTACACTACACGTCCAGCCCCGACTCCGATCCGCAGTCCGACCTCCTGCCCCGACCCTGACAGAAGAACGTTAGCGCAAAACCATGCTGATCTACCTCTTCGTCCTCCTCGCCTCTTTCCTGGCCGCGCTCGCCAGTCCGATTCCGCAACTTGCCGCCGAGTCTCTCCCCCTCGCTGTGGCCGAGGAGGCACAGGTGTCTATCCAGCCGCTGCGGTGGACGACTCAGTTCAACGATATCCGTGCCGAGTCTCTGATGCAGCTTGAGTGGACTGGCGGCTCAGGCGAAGTCGAGCTGTACTATGTTCCGCAGTGGCCGGAGCAGAAGTCCTATGACGTGAGTTGTCTCCACTGAGGAAAGGAGGGGTGAGAGGCCCGCTGACGCCCAGCTGATCACGATTGCCAACACTGCCGAGCACTCCTACGAGTGGAACGTCCCCGAGCTCAGCACGTATCCGGAGGGCACGACTTTGTAAGTTCTCCCCCATAGCAGAGCTGACAGAGTAGCATCGTCGGGATCAAGAACGCATACGGCCCCACGAACACGTGGTACGACCTGAGCCCTGTCGTGCCGTTCCGCGCGTGATAGTGAAAAATGCATGTACAATACCGTCTAAGGTCTATGCTCTAAGCGGGCTGCGCGATGCGCTCGCCCTCCTGCTCCTCCATCTCGACGTCCTCCTGCCCATTCTGACGGGGCGTCTCAACCTCGACGGTCACGTCCTCCGACTCCTCGGCAGCCTTGCGCGCCGCCTCCTCCGCGTTCTCGGCCTCGATCAGTGCGATCTGCGCCTCGAGCCGCGCCTTCGCCTCAGGCAGCATCGGGATCGCGTTCGCGGGGGTGCCGCCGACCCAGCCGCGCCAGTCGCCGTCCCAGTCCGCCGAGGCCCACTTGGGCAGCGGCGTCTCCCACACACCCATGCCCTCGGTCTCGTACCGCAGCGCGTGGAGGTAGATGAATAAGCTCTCGGGATCCGGGTCAGGCGCGAGCGGCGTGTAGCACTGCGTGCAGAAGCCGTCGGGGATCTCGACCGGCGGCGTCATGGGGCTCGGCGTGTCGTCGAGAATCGGGCGCTCGACGGCCTTGGACCGCTTCAGATTGTTGTTCACGCTCGGATGCGGGATCTTGGCCCGCTTCCGCTTGTCCTTCTCCGTCTCGCCCTCGATGTCCTCGGCAGCCTCGAGCTCGTCCTGCGCCTTCTTCGTCGCCCACACCACCTCCTTCCACTTGCCCCAGTCGTCGGCCTCGTCGCGCTGCCGCCGCAGGCCGGCGATCACGTTACGCGCCTGGTCGGAAAGGCGGATCGGGGACCGGATGTCGATGTTGGCGTACGCTCCGTCGTCGCGCATCGGGACGGTCGCACCGTGCTCGGGCGCGATCTCGTTACCAGCCAGACGAGCAGAGTCGTCGGGGATCGGCGGAGGGGTGTTGCCAGTGCGCCGGCGCTGGTCCATGTTGACGACACGCTCGCGGATCGCGGCCATCTGCGACGACTCGCCCTCGACCTGGTCCACGAGGTCGACACCACCCTTGCCGCATCCCGGGCCCCAGATCTCCTCCTGCGAGTAGAGCGGGTCGTTGGCGATCGGGTAGCCGAGCCACTGGAGGTGCACGCGAAGCTGATGCGTGCGGCCCGTCTGCGGCTTGCAGTGCACCACCGACTGGTCGCGCTTCTCGTCGTAGCTCATTCGCGTGAAAATAGTCTTCGACTCCTGCCATAGTCAGCTCTGACATAATAGAGGCTACAGCTGCGCGAACGCACCTTTCCTTGCGGGGCGACGATGACAAGACCCATTTGCCTGTCGACCGACAGCAGCGGCTGGTCGACGACGATGTCGCCCTCGGGAAACTTTCCACGAACACGCGCAATGTACTCCTTCTTGACCGTTCCCTCCTTGAACTCTTTCGCGAGGCGGCTCGATGTCTTTCCCGACAGCGCCAGAATCATCAGACCCGAAGTCAGGCGGTCGAGACGGTTCACAGCGAAGGCATTGATTCCGTAGTCAGTCTTCAGAAGCTCTAACAGCGTGTGCTTGAAGTAGCGACCGGCGGCGTGCACGGGCTGGAGTGTCAGCTTTGCCAAGGGAAGACCTAGCTCTCGTACTCACCATACTTCCAGGCTTGCTGACGACGCAGAAGTCCTTCTCCTTGTCGACGTGGAGCACGAGGACGGGGTCATTCGTGATGGGAGGCTCATGGCGATGAACAGTGTTGCTGATGTCAGCTTAACTACCTTCGTGATCCAGCTACTCACTCGATGCGGTCACTGCTCCGAAGAATCAGCTCCGGGTACGCGGTGACGCCGTTCACTTTCGTGACACCGCACTCGAGCGCATGCCTCTGTACTGTCAGCATATGGGTCGCAGAGCTGTTAACGAACGTAGTAGTCGACACTCCTGTCGCGGAACTCCGTGCTGATGACTTCGAGAAGCTGACGACCGATCCACCTGTAGAGTTAGCTTGTCGTTCGGAGTGGGAAGCTCGGGGGTAGGCTTGAGAGCGGTTCACTGAGCACGTTGACTTGTAACGACAATCCTTGTCCAAAAGCCAGACTCCATGTCTCACTTCTGAACAGCGATCGGTGCTCCTGAAGACGAGTGCACGCCTTCCCCGACGGTCGACTCACCGCTGCTTGCAGAAGGTACGGTATGGCCACCAGTACGGCTGAAGGTATCGGAGTCGGGGGTGCATTCCTTGCGGGTATGTCTTTTCGGTGCGTTTCTGTCCTTCTGTTCCGTTCTTGACGACGGCGTCGACCTCGGTCGACATTGTTATTGTTGGGAGTCGCGGGTTGCAGACGCAAAAGTGAAGTGCAATGTCAACATTTTTCCGGAGCTCGCGTTCCTGACTGCCGAAGCATGAGTGCGCGCTACGGTGGCCGCCGATACACCTCGCACAGTGACCTCATTTTTGCCGCCCAAACGTCCAAAATTTCTTGTTGTCATTTAATCTCCCAGGCAACGACCAATGCTCTTCTGTCCGTACTGCGCCAACAATCTTACCATTGGAGACGACTCCGAAACGCCGGAGAAGTGCTGGTGAGTGCTTGGGCGGCGTTCGAAAGCTACATTAGGTGGATGAAAAGCTAAGGTCCAGGATCTGCCCGACATGCCCGTATAAGTGGATTATCACGCAGCAGATTTCCATGAGAACGCATCTGGAGCGGAAGCAGGTCGACGACGTCCTCGGAGGAGAAGACGCGTGGAAGAACGTGGACCAAACGGATGGTGAGCTTTCAGTGGGTGCTGAACGAGCTGACGTCCCAGCCGACTGCCCGAAGTGTCAGGAGTGTCATCGCGCGTACTTCCGTCAAATGCAGATCCGCTCTGCTGATGAGCCCATGACCACCTTCTAGTGAGTACAGGAGCGCTTGCCAGGCGGATTTGGGATCGCGTTCCAAACGGTAGTCACGTTGCAAGCCGCGCTGCCCAACTGGACACCATGCACCATGCCGGTGTCGCCTGCGAGCTGACCATCCCTGTGGAATAGGCTGACGTCCAGCAAATGTGTGGGATGTAAATTCCAGTGGCGAGAGAACTAGATGTTGTAACAGTAGTAATGCATACAGTGTAAACAGTCCTAGGTGTCCTCGAGCGCACCCTCTAGTACAGCCATGATGCGCTTCACGCGCTCCTTCTCCTTGAGAGCGGCGTCCTTGTCGTCCCTCGTCTTGATGGCGCCCTTGACGTAGGCCTTCCCTTCTCCCAGCCCCGGCACGCCCAGCTCGACCAACCGAGATCTGTGACGCGCCGCCAGTCCGTCGACCGACGCCATGGCGTGCCCCTTGTAGAACTCGTTCAGCGCCTGGCTCAGCTGCCGGTTCCAAGTCTGATGTCAGCTCAAATGCGGTGCACCGTTAGCTTACATTCTGCTTCTCCTGCGTGATCGGTTTCCGTGTGATCCTCGCAACCTCGCGCTCCGGCTTCGTCTTCGCCTCGTGGTCGGCCTTGATCTTCTCCATGCGCGCCCACAGCCGCCGCTCGAGCGAGTCCTGCTCCGTCTTCATCTGACTGTCAGTTTGAGACGCTCCTGGTAGCTCACCTTCCTCAGCTCTTTCACGAACTCGTCGTCCCTCAGCAAGTCTGTCAGCACCGGCAAGCATCTGCTAAATGACCAGTCGGCTTTGCTGACGGTGTCGTCGATCTTCCTCTTGCCCTTGTCCTGCGAGTCGGGTGCGGATGACGACGACGCCCTGCGCTGTTGGCTGGCCGCAGCCATTGCCGCAACGGGCCCAAACGGCTCCATCAACCCCTTCCTCGGACCATCGAACGCACTCCGCGTCGGTTCGCGAGGTTCATCGTCGAGCTGTGCCAAGAGATCGCTGAGCGCACTGTTCGGCTTGTGACTCAGTTGGCTAGGTAAGCTTGCTGATGCCGATGGTGATGGCGCAGTCCCCGGCGGCAGCCGCTGTCCCGAGCCGGATCCGGGGTCCGGCCCGTCTCCGTCCTCCTGCTTCAGCAGGTTCAGCAAGGACTGGACACTGTCCTTCTCCTTCGTGTCAGATCTGGTATGGCATCGAGCTCAGCTCACTGTGAAGCTCATGACCGGGTGCGCATGAGTGGATGGCTGAGGCGGATGGACAGGATGAAATGGGCGGATCAGAATTGGGCGATGACGAAACTGTCATGTCCGGTGCGGCAGCGGCAAGAGGCTGGAAAGGAAGCCGACTCAGCCGAGATTTATTTCGTTCATCTTTCTCTCCGATCTGTCCTCCGACCACTCAAAGCTAACCCTCCTTTCCCCTCATCACCTCTTATCACCTCCTTCCCCTCCGCCCCTCCTCCTCCTCCTCCGAGTCGACACCCCTCGGTGCGAATTCAACCTCCACACCATGTCGACTCAGCCCGCCGAGTCGATCCTGATCCCGGCTTCGGCGACGTCGACCTCAACCTCGACTGCCGTCTCGACCCAGGCCAAGCCGAAGGCGGCACACCACCTGCTCTCCGGCGCGCTGTCGGGCCTCACGAGTGCGGTGTGTCTCCAGCCGCTGGACCTGCTCAAGACGCGCCTGCAGCAGGGCTACGATGTGGGCCGGAAGAGGTGATCATTACCGCTTGCGGAAACCCCCTTCCCACGCCAAGCTGATATCAGACACAAGCTCCTCCCCGTCATCAAGCAGGTCGTGCGAGACGACGGCTTCCTCGGGCTATGGCGCGGAACGGAGGCCACGGTGGCTCGGTGTGTATAGCGCGCGCGGCGTACAGCTTTTGACCTTGGTGGCCGCAGCTAACATCAGCAATGTCCCCGGCGTAGCGCTGTACTTCTACATGCTCTCGTCGATCCGGAACGAGCTCTCGCGCGTGCCGGCCTTTCAGCGCACAGTACAGCCTGCCGACTCCTCAGCTTCTAGCCGAACCGCCCTGGCCGCCCTCTCGCCAACGGGAAACCTGCTCGCCGGCGCCGTGGCGCGGACATCTGTCGGCTTCGTGCTGAACCCGATCACGATCCTGAAGGCGCGCTTCGAGTCGAACGCCTACTCCGAGTACCGGACTCTGACCGGCGCCATGGCGCACCTCTGGCGGACGGAGGGCGTGCGCGGCCTCTTCCAGGGCTTCACGGCGACGGCGGTGCGTGACGCGCCGTATGCGGGAATATACGTCGTCTTCTACGAGTGGTGCAAGGAGATCGTTGGTGAGTCCACTGAGCTGTTAAGAGTGACGCCTGGAGCTAACGGCAGGCCGAACTATGGCACTCCGACCCGACCTGGGCATCCCGAACGCGGCGCTGCACTCCGGCTCGGCCGTTACGGCCGCCATGCTCGCGACGATCATCACGTCGCCGGCCGATTGTGTCAAGGTGAGCCCCATGGACTGCTTCAGTACCTCAGCTGGGAGATTCTCCTGGTGACAAGCAAGCTGACAACCAGACACGAATGCAGGTCGCCCCGACGCAGAACCCGAACATCCGCTCCGCGCTGGTGAACATCTACCGGGACACGGGCCTGCCGGGTTTCTTCTCCGGCTCGTCGATGCGTATTTCGCGCAAGGCGGCCAGCTCCGCAATCGCGTGGACCGTGTACGAAGGCCTGCTCCTCTTCATGGGCAAGCAAGGCAAGGCGCCCAAGGAGACAAAGGCAGTCTAAACCCCACAACGCAAGACAAGCGGCCTAGACGGCACAGAGACTAGAACGGCGGCCTTGATTACTGCCGGACACTCAGAACATCAAGAAAAGACGCGGCCCGGCCGAGCCGTGAGGCCGAGGCGACCACAGAAGGAATGGAAGCTGAAGAGCGAAGAAGTCATGGGAGGATCTTGTACCTGCTCAACATCACCACTGTACAGTAGAAACCAATGCACCTCTGAACAAACTCAAAAGATTACTGCTCCTGCATAGACTAAGCAAAGTAGGCATAGTGTGGACAAGAAATCTTTTTGGTGATGAGGGGCGTCGTCGGCGACAGGTGTCTCATCTTTTCGGGCTTGTGCTGTCGCTGGATCGTCGAGAACACGGGATGGTCGCTACAGAATGGTGGCACACACAGTCGAAGGCATACTTGCACACGGCGGGCTTGTATCGGCGCCGGTTTACATGAGCCTAGGCACAGTTCTCGCCACAGGGGCTCGGGGCCTGTGTTGTTAGCTCACGCTGGTCATGAACCGCACCGCCGAACTTACATGGCGTTCTCCTTGTCGGCAAAGACACGGCGCCTGGTCGGCAGCGGCTCATGCTTCAAGGGGATGATCTTGGGCGTCTTAGGCTTGGACTTGGAACGGCCCCTCGGCTTCTGCTGATTGCCTTGGTCTTTGCCAGTCGGCTGAGGGATCTTGCTCTTGGGCGCGTTGTTGCCGTGGGACCAAAGAGAGCCGAGAGGCTGACGGTCGCGGTCGTGGCCGCTCTTGCTGAGGTCACGCTTACCGGACACATGCTTCAGAGGACTGAAGTCACGCGAGCGAACGCGGAGAGGCTCAGTAGGTCCGTCCTCCCAGCCGGCGAATGGAGAGCCGTTAGCATCAACCATCACCCTGCGATAGGGGAAGGAGCCGTGCTTAGGGGGCGCCGGAGGGGTGAACGCGATGAACGTCGGCAAGGGCGAAGCCACAGATGCAACGGAGGGTTTGCGGTCGCGGGGAGAGTCGGTGACGTCGAGCCTCTTGATCATGGACTCCGACACAGATCCGAGAGGACTGCGGCCGTGAACGGACGAGGCCGTGACGTCCTCGCTGTGGCGCTTACGCCTCCAGCCTAAGTTGCGGCGGCGAGTCGAGTCCGTCACACTGGAACGGAAGCTGCTGTCCTCGACCGGACTCGGCGACTTCTTCCTCTCGAGGAATCGCATCGAGTTCGGTAAGACCTCAGAGTCACGAGCGAAGTGAGCCAAGAGGGCGGAGGCGGGTAAGTCTGTGCCGGCGTCGGAGCTGCTTCGCATGTTGCGGTATCGCGTCTCAGGAGGGGGCAGATCTCTGCGGTCGTACGGAGCGACGGTCGGCCTGTTCGTGCCGAAGGATTTATGCTGAAGCCCGCGGGCGGGAAGAACTTGATCCAGCGGACGGTACGCCTCCTGTGACTGCGCTAAGAACAGCTGGATGTCATGGTACGACGAAGGCAGGAAGGCGGGTACACCCTTCTCGACGCTGTTCGGCTGCCAGTCCAAAGGACCGAGGCCGCGGGGGCTGTGGGAGACATCCAAAGGGTGGTGAGGGCTGCCAGTGCGAATCGTCCCATGGGACGGCTCCTCGCGAATGGTGGGCTGGACGTCGACGTTGGTTGATGAAACGCGGCCTTGGGGGTGCACACCACCTGGAGGGATAGAGTTTCGTGTCTCGAGGGAGAACAGTGACGAAACCTCAGTCGAGGTGTCACCGGGCGAGATCAAGTCGGGGAGAGATTCGTTATCCGTTGAAAGCTGTAGCCGGGGAGGGCGGTGTCGGCGAGTAATAGACCTGGGCTTGGGACGAAGGATGCTGGTACGAGCAGGACCTGAGCCGTCAGCTACCAGGTGGTCTTCGAATAGCTCACCTTTGCGTTGAGCGTTGAGTGCCGCAGTGAATCTATCAGAGATGGTGGTCATCGGGGACTCATCGAGGTAGTGGTCCAAAGCGCCACCGTAGGGTTCGTCGCAGCTCGAGACGCTGCCGGCGCGGGAGTGGAAGACGCGGGGAAGAGACATGCTTAAACGGATAGTCTGGTCGCTCGAGTCCGAAGCGCGGCAGGACGAGTTCGACGAGCCACGCTGTGAGCTCTGGTAGTGGCCAAAGTCAAAGGTCGAGCTCGAAGACTGGACTCGCTGGTCTCTCTTCTTGGCTCCGTAGGCCATGCCTAAGTCGATGGTGACGCTTGACGTTTGCCCGCGCTGAGCACGCGAGACGTACTCGGTGCTGTACGGGTGAGTGTCGCCGAACTCCTGCCTGTGACAGCGCTCCTGCTCTTGGAAGCTGCGGAAGCCAAGAGCTGCCTCGGGCGAGACGGGGCTCATGCCCTCGAGCATGCAGTCGTCGTCACGGTCGAACATCCTATCTCCGAGAGTGGGTCGCTCAATGCGGCTGTACGAGAAGACACTCGAGGCGTCCGAGGGGATGCGGGCGCGGGTGCCACGCGTGGGCGAGGGCATGATGGTGGCACTGCTGTCCTTGCTTCCGCGTATGGAGTAAACCGACGCCTGGCGACGCTTGCGCATGTCGATGGGCGGGCCAGTGACGACACTGATCTCCGCCTCGTTGACGGATGCCAAAGTTGAGGATGAGTTCTGATGGAGGCGGTCGCTCATTGACTGCACAGAGGTCTGGCGAGAAGCGGACTGTAACATGGACAGGATCGCCTGCGGGTCCAAGAGGTGCGAGTCGGTCGTCGACGTCGACGTCTGACGAAGCCGTGTCGACGACTCGCGTTGCAGCGAGCGATCAGCCTGGTTGAGGAGGCTCTGCAGGTCGGCGAGCGACTCCTTGGAGCCCAAGTCGAGCCGGGGAGGATCGCTGATTCCCTCGAAATTGCGCTCGAACGACATGTGGCCCTCGCGGTAGACACCCTCGATGGGCTCGCCGAGGCTGGAGAGCGACATGAAGCTGAACGCAGATGGCTGCTTCTGATGGTGGGCAGCATGCTGAGGTCGATCCGCTCGTGGCGCCTGAGGCAGAGGCGGGAGAGGCAGCTGAGGCGGAGCCCAGGTAACGGTAGGCCGAGGGAGCGAGAATCCAGGCTGGCCGGCGAACGGAGCCGTACTGCTCTTCGGCTTACGGCGGTACGTGGTAACCTCCTTCGGTTGCAGTGGAACAAGCTGTGGGAGTGCGAAGTCGGACTTGGAAGTCTTGATAATCGACGGGGAGCATTTGGTTACCTTGTGGCGCTGGTCGATGGCAGTCGTTAAGCCAAACATACTATCGAGGTTGCGCGATTGTTCCAGAGCTTGCATGAAGCTGATGCGGTCCGTTCCACTCTCGAGACCAGCGAGCTCGGTGGTGAAGTCGAAAGAGTCACGGTCGCCAGCACTGAACGAAGGTGAGGCCATTCGCAGAGGCCTATGGCGGATCGTAGCGGCCCTCGGGTACAACGTCGCACGACCGCGGTCGTCTGAGCGCGAGAGCAGAACACTTGCCCGCGACGCACCGGACGATGGACTGTCAGAGGCATCGTACGGCGCCACAGGCACCTCGAGCGACCGAGCATCGGGTGCGGGAGAACCAGCACCAACGCTGATGAGGATGCTGCCGTCCCGCTCGTGCTGGCTAAGGCGGCTGCGGGGCTTGATGGAGCTGGACGCGGTGGACGGCGCGGTTGAGGGACGACTGCGGAAAGTCGAGCTGCTAGGTCGCAGCCTCTCCTCCTGCTCGTGAACGATAGATAACCTCGCCTGGCGCACATTGCGCAGGCGGTTCATCGGCGAGCGAGGCGGAGTCGGCATGAAGTCGCGGACTTTGCTGTGCAGCGACGGCGAAGCGTCCGTGGCCCCGCCACCAGACTGGGGCCTCGGAGCCAGCGACAGAGGCGTGCGGAAACGACCAGACGATGGAGAGGCGGCAGGGTTCTTGGCGCGGGAAGACATGAGACTGTTCCTCTTCCAACTGCTTGACCAGTTGCCCTTGCTCTCGGGGCTGGCCGATTGACGACGCCTGCTCGGACTGAGCTGACCGATGGCCTGAACGAGGCGATCGAGATGGCCTGTTGCGGCAGTGGCATCGTCAAAGCTTCCTGCAATGTCAGTCATGGCTCACACGAAGATGCCAGCAACTAACGCTCCGATCGAATGATACGTGGGTTGTCGATGCCGCGACCGCCGACGCGACTGAAGAAGGCGGCCGTGTCGGGGCTCGTGTCGCTCATGCTCATTGGCTGCTGACCAGCGGAGGCAGCGATGAGGTGGTGCCCGGCTCCATCGATCGTGTCAGCCAGACGGCGCAGAGCCTTTGGTGAGTGCTGCGGCGTGACCAGCGGCGTCGAAGGAGCCATGCGCAGCATATCCGACGATCTCTTCAGAGCCACTCCGAATAAGCCAGCTAAGCTCTTGCGCTTAGGCAGGCGTCGCGAGGCGGCGGCATCTGGCTTGACTCGCGGCGACCGATCTCGCGTTTCAGACTTCGAAGACTTGGACGATGCCTGAGATTTCTGTCGGCGACGGACTGCGGCAGGTGTCGCACAGCCGGCGGTCCCCGTTGAGGGTCGAGTGACACGGATCTTGGGCACGTGCCGGGGCGACGGACGGCGCAGCGAGGTGGGCTTAGACGCATTGTCACGGGGCGCTACTGTTAGCACAGACTTGGTGAACAAGCTTACCCTTGTCGTCAGTGCCGTGCTGGCTCTTCATGGTCGACCTCTTGGAACGAGTGCTGATCGCCTTCCAGATGCGAGAGCTGGTCTTCTCCTTGTCGAGCGACTGCCTCCCTGCTGGTGCACTCCTTGGTGACCTTCCGTTCGACGCTGGTGGGGAGCGAGGGAGAATGGCATCACGGAGGGAGGAGAAGCGGTTCGGTAACTCTTCAGCGGACAACGGTTGATCTGACGTTGACCCAGTCAAGGGGACGTCGTATTCGGTCAGACTGGTGTGATCAGCTGGAACATTAGGACCTTAGCCTTACCTGTGGACCCATGAGCTCTCAGGACGGCTGCCTGCCACCTGAGCTTCGTCCGATACGCTCGCGGCGTGGCGCTCCACCGTCATTGCTCTGGCCGTCGCCGACGTCTTCCTGGTTCTGGAGGAGCCTGCAGGCAACCTCGTCGCTCCGCCCTCGGCCTGCCTGAATGGGTCCGGACCAGCACTGGGTCGGGGTCGGGTCAGAGGAGCGAGGTCCGCAGCCAATGGGGGTAGCGGGGGTAAGGGCAGAGCGTCGCTCGGGCCGTTGTCCTGTTTCCAACCTAAGATTTGCGAGAGACCTTTGCGCGCCTTCGGTTTCGGTTTGAGGATGTCTTTCGTCGTCGAGTCGGGTCGGGCACTCCGTGTGGTTGGGGGTTTGCGTAACGTCCGCCGCTCGTCGCTAAACATGCCAGACGACATTCCTCGTAACGACTTGAAGGGACCGCTGCGCTGGGACTTGCGAGGACTGCTCCTGCGAGAGTGCGACCGGGGAGATTGCTGGTGCGACTTCATGATGAGAGGTCCTTATGGTGTGTTGAGTGTTGATGTCGTTACGTCGTCAGGTGCCGTGACACAGAGGGGCGATGACTGAGGTCACTCGGCGATCTGATTCACAAATGAGGATCGGCGAGCGGGAGTTAACACAGAGCTAAACAAGCGGTCGATGTTGTCGTCGTCGAGCTTTGGACAAGAGCCAGAATGCACACCAGCGTGAGGGTTTCGTCGATACGTGAGTCGAGTCGGTCGTTACTTGCCGTGAGTGGCAAAGGCTGCCACTGGGAGCCGTGAGCTGAGCACAGAGGGCTGGGTCGTTGTATCGTGGTCGCTGTCGTGTCAGCACGCACTGCTCGCCGTGCGCGGTTACTCACCGCGCAGAGGAGGTTGGTAAAGTGTCAATGCGCGCAACGGAGGTCGTTAGATGTTGAACCCAATGACAAGGCGAAGGCGAACGAGAAGCGAAGACGTGAACGAAGAAGAGGAAAGAGGAGAGAAGATAAAACGGGGGAAGAGGTCGTCCACGATCCCGAGCGTCGTTAAAGGATAAAGCGGGCCGATAGATGTAAAGGAGGGTGTATCAAATAACGAGCGTCGCAAGGGAAGGTTTCAGAGGAGGAGTGTAGACGGCACCGTGTGCTGTGTGTGAGGCGATCGTTAAAAGAAGTCAATCGCGTCCAGTGCGCAAAGTGTTGTTTTCGTCAGCCCCACAGTCATGGCTGCGCCTCGGCGTCTACGACATCCGGCTGGTCCCGATGCCACTGCACATGCCTTGGCATGCATGCCTCCAGCAGGCCCTCGCAGCGACCAGTGCTTGTGTGATTGCTGGTCAGCGCATGGTGCGCATCCCAAACTTGCAATCGCATGCGGAGATTACGGCCCTGGAAAGCTGCAAGCCCCTCTCCGCATCGGCTATCTGCGCGCCATCGGGCCTAGGTCGTTTCTCTGGGTTACCTCCCTGTCCAGGGCCCATCACCATTCGTTGTATCGTCTTGTTTCAAGACGGTGTAGAGTGTGGCTGGTCTGGCTCGTGCGTCCAGGGCGAGCGAAATCGAGGGGAGCAAGGCTCGAGCGTCCGACTCGGCGGTCCCGAGGTGCGATGACAAGGGGGCGCGACCAACTCGCGCTGTCAGAAAGCAAAATGAGCACTGCGGAGACTGCCGAACACCTGCTGTACAGTCATACATGCATACAATGGAAAGTAAACTTACAGGACACCTCACTTGTTCGCCAGTACCCAAGCGACCATCCTCGACGGCATGCTCGTTGTCACGATCCCCATTGCGCCCTGCACCTGTACCGCACGATGTGACGCGTTAACCTGTAACGTCAGATCAGGTGCCCATCGCCCCCCGCACGAGCCATGAGTAAACAACAAACAGCTCGTTCGAGACCAAACACTCACCGAGTCCGCACGGTACGCGTCCTTGGCCTCCTGCAGATTCAGCGGGTGCGCCCAGCCCTTTGCGCGCTCGGCTGCCTCGCGCTTTCTGTTGACCGTGGAGGCCGCATACTGCGACTTCTGTTCAGGACTGTGGCTTGTCAGCACCCAGACCTGTGTATCCACACGCCAGCTGACTTACGTCAAAACAAACTCCTCCGTCCAAGCTCCTGCCCTGGGCCGCTCCTTCACTGGCGCCTCCGAGTCTGGTGCCTTGGATTTGGCTGCGTCAGCCGGCGCCTTGCTGAGCTTGGACAAGGTGGACGCTAACAGACTTTGTCTCGGGGCCGGCTTGGGCGGCACGGGCTTGTGAACAGGAGTTCCGGTTGCCGACTTTGGTGTCCCACCAGCTGCCGTGGGTGTAGAAGCGTTCGGTCGCTTGACGGAAGAGCTGCCCTTCTCCTTCTCGGGAAGTGGTCGCTTCTTCGGCTTCTCCTGCTCCTTCTCTTTGTCCTTCTCTTCTGGCCTGTCCTTTTCCTCCTGCTTCGCTGCACCTTCAGGTCCATCGTCACCACCGATCGACGTTGATGACTTGCTCTCCTTCATGTCGGCGGCGAGAGCCTTGGGCTTCCGCTTCTTCGCTGGCGGTTTCGGCTCTTCCTCATAAGGGGACGGAGACTTCGCTTTCTTTTTCTGCGGCTTGGCGCGCGCCTTAGTCGGGGCCGGTTCGTCCTCGGCCTCATCTCCGGAATCAACGATCCGTCGCCTCTTAGACGAGGACGCTTTGGGAGCTGCTTCGTGATCATCGTTGCGTTCGGCTTTGAGTGGCATGTCGTCTTCCTCCGGCTTCTCGGAGTCCTCGGTAGCAGTATCTGCTGGAGGAGGAGGAAGCTCCTTCTCGGGCTCAGGTTCGGCGGCATTGCGCGACGACCTTCCTCGACGACGCTTCGGCGCATCGGCAGCTGGCTCATTGGCTGCAGGTGGCTCGGGAGCGCTCTTCTTGCCCCTGGCGGGTGCACGCAGCTTGATCTTAGGAATCTTGGGTGGAGGTGCCTCAGGTTCGGGCTGGGCCTGGTTAGCCTCAGACGTCGGCTCGTGCTCAGACGCGGGCAGACCGATGTCTGGTGATGGTGCTCTGAGTGGAGGTTCGAGCTCGGGAGTGGGAGCCTTGACCGGGGACGGCGGCGCGCTGAGCGGCGACGACGGCGCCTCCGACAGCGGGCTCGAGTCGGTCGCGGCGGGTGCCATGATGACTGTCGTAGCGTATGGCGGGGTGATCGAGTGGATGCAACGTCGGAGGGTTAGTTGCCAGCTACAGAGTTCCGCACAATACGATGATGAGCACGATACGGAGACTGAGGCACCTCCGTGAAGGGCGAGCGGAAGCAGATCCGCTTATCGGCCACGCGGTTGCTGCATGTTGCAGGTTGAGTGCCTAGAAACTTCTAAATCGCAATTACCCCGGTGCGATTAGGAAATCTCGGTGAATGATTAGAAAGCGGCATTTGGTGACGTAACTGAGCGTGCTGAGTGCTGACCGAGCCGGCGAGCGGCGAAGAAGGCTTCTTTGTTGATAAAAGTGTCTCGATCTTGGCTTTTGACAACGAACATTGCCTCTTCAGAATCACCAAAATGGCTCCCAACGTTACAGAGATCCAGTCCACTGCCGGTGAGTGCAGCTAACGAGTGGTACGTTCCTAGCTGACGACAGAGTTCGACCAGATCCAGCGGTCGCTGGCTCCTGACCAGCTCCTCGTTCTCGACTTCCACGCTACGTGGTGCGGACCGTGCCACGCGATCGCGCCGGTGTACGAGCAGCTCGCGAAGAAGTACCCGCAGGTCAAGTTCTGCAAGGTGGACGTCGACAGGCAGCAGGACCTCGCGCGGCGGTACCAGGTCAGCGCCATGCCGACGTTCAAGTTCATCAAGGGCGGCCGCGTGGTCGAGGAGATCCGGGGCGCCAACCCTCAGGCGCTGCAGGCGAACGTGCAGCGTCTCGCTGGACCGGTGAAGCCGCCCAAGCCGGCTTATGTCGACAAGGGTCCCGTTGAGGGCTCCCTCCTCGGCGACGTCAGCAGCACGGGCCTGAGCTGTCTTGGTGAGGCGTCCGCGCACCCGCTCTCGAGCATCGTCGGCCCCGACGCCGGACCCAAGGGCCGCTCGTACCTCGAGTCCGACACTGACCCGGAGCTCCTGATCAGCATGCGCTTCAACGAGGCCGTCAAGATCAAGCACATCTCGTTCTTCGCCGCGATCAGCCCCGAGCAGGCTCCTAAGACGGTCAAGCTCTTCGCGAACCGCGACAACATGGACTTCAACGACGTCGGGTCCGCCGAGCCGACGCAGGTTCTCGAGCTCAAGCCCGAGGAGACAAAGGGCGAGCGCGTTGAGCTCAAGTACGTCAAGTTCCAGAACGTCCGGAGTCTCGTCATCTTCATCCAGGACAACCAGGGCGGAGATGAGACGACGCGCATTGACTCGCTCGACCTGTTCGGTGTCAAGGTCAACGAGAAGTAGACCAGAAGCCACACGCCGTAGGCCTGCAGTGCGCTCAGTAGTTTCATCTTCTATGTATTGGGCGTCGATGTATCTAAACCCATGGGAAAGAAGCACACAGGTGTACATAGCCGGCTCACAAATGCGAGGACTGGGGTTGGCGGACATAGCCGTGGGAGACGGAAATAGCCTAGGTGCGGAACAACGAGAAGCGCGACCGAGACGACCCGCAACGTCATTTGTTTTGATGGCCCTGGGTGACGATCTGGTCGATGGTCGTTATTTTCCGTGACGGCTGACGCTGGCGGCTGACACTTTCCTTTGCACACACACACGCGTACACTAACCCACGTTCCTTCCTTCGGTAGCTTGATTTCTTATCTCTGTGTGTCCACTTGGTGTTGTTTGTTGCCGCCCTAGACTCCCGCCGCCGCCCCATCACCTGTCTGAGCTCCTGAATTCGACCGCCCACTTCCCACACTTCCACTCTCACTCTCCTTGATTCGCTCGACCGTCACCGCCGGCGATCTCAAGCTGTACGACAGCCATGGCGGCGAATGCGGTGAAGAAACCCAGGGGAACTCCAGAACGAGACGCGGTGGCGGGCCATAGCGGACCAGCGTACGGCACCTTTGGTGACTGGCCACCGACACCCGACTCTTCGCTGTTCTCGACCGATGAGGCTGCTATCGCGGACAGCGAACTCACGCAGGCGGAAAGGGAGGAGTATCACCGCGGCCTCGTTACCTGGAAGAAGGCGAAGAGCTGGCGCTTTTGGATACGATGGAAGTGGGTCCCGTGGTATGCTCTGCTTCTGGCCGCGACGTGCGTCCTCGCCGCGCTGAGTATCTACCACCGAGAGGTAAGTTCCCCGCCTGCGATATGTTTGGTTCGGCGGTGATCGCTACCGCGGTACTAAGGGTAAAGCTGACAGCAGATCATCAAGCACATGACGCCCATAGTAGAGGAGTTGCGGAAAGTTCGCTACGGCTGGGTACTCGCGATCCTCGGGCTCGTCGTGCTCAACTTCCCGCCATTGATGGGGAGCGAGCTGCTGATGGTTGCGTGCGGCGTCGTCTGGGGCAAGTGGGGATATCCCATCGTCGCCGTTGGCACAGTGCTCGGCGAGATGGCCAACTTCACGTGAGTCCTGCCGCAATCACAGCTGTAACGATGCGTGCCAAGCTGACAACAGCGTCTGGAGCACCTGCTGCTCGTCCCGGGCCGAGAAGTTTTCGCGCAAGTCGCTGAACTACGCCTGTCTCCGTCGGGTCATTGATGACGGCGGCCTGTTTCCCGCTTGGGTCATTCGTATGTCCGCGCTGCCGACGCATGCGACCACGGTGCTCTTCGCGGTGTGCGGGTTCCCTGTAAGTCTTCCCCAGCTTCAAAGCCCGGGCTTTAGCTGACAGGCAGCCGGCCGAGTTCCTCCTCGCCATCATTCTCTCGCTCCCCAAGCAGTTTGTCGCCGTGTACCTCGGCGTGCTGCTCATCAACGGGGGCCAGACCGCGACGTCGCGTATCCTCAGCCGCGCCGTCGTCGGCACTGGCGTCCTCTTCACCTTCGCGAGCTTCTGGTACCTCCAGAACTCGATGGTGGCTGTCCGCAAGTCGGTCATTCTGGGCATGCGCGCCGATCTCGCGCGGAGAGGCATCGTTGAGCCCCCGCCGGATACGCCGCTGACCCCTGGCCTGCCGGGACTGCATACGGGACTGCACACCCCAGGCCATACCTCGGGACTGCACACACCAGCCCCCACGACACCGGACACTTCGCACTTCCTCCTGACTCCCGAGACACCGACCGACAGCCACACCTAGACCCGACCGATAGAGGCGTAACACAATCTGTATTTCTATGAGCTTTCGGCCACTGTTGAAATGATGCATGCTATATTTAATGGGGTATCAATACAGGTCTCGTGTAGAGTATGATATAAGCCGTTGAGGCCGAATTTTAGCTGATTTAGAGGACGTTGACCTTGGGGAACTCGAGCTTAGGGCCGATCTGGCCGCAGCACATCTGGCCGAGCTTGTGGCCGACCTCGATGGCCTCGTTGAGGGTCTTGCCCTGGGCGATGGCGCCGAGGAAGCCACCGGCGAACATGTCACCGGCACCGTTGGTGTCGACGATCTTGTCGTCGGCGAGCTTGGGAACGGGGAAGACCTTGGGGTTCTCCTCCTCGGGCGAGAGGTTGACGGGCGAGGCAGAGGGCTGCGACGAAGCAACGAGGGTCGAGTCAGCACCCTGGGTGATGATGACGATGCGGGGGCGCGAGGGGTTGGACTTGGGCGAGGCGGCGAGGGCGGACGCGATCTGGGGGAGCTGGGCGTCGCCGAGGCCAGCGGCCTCAGCGTAGGCGGCGGCCTCGGACTCGTTGCCGATCAGGATGTCGACGTGGGGGAGGAGCTGCTCAAGCTGGACCTTGAAGAACTGGGGGATGAAGGGGGCAGAGAGGTTGAGGACGACAGTCTTGCCCTTGGACGAGGCAGCCTTGGCGATCTCGAGGGCAGACTCGACACCGTGGGTGAGGAAGAAGCCACCGATGTAGAAGTACTGGGCGCCGTCGATGAGGGCGGCAACCTCGGGCTTCTTGAGGTGGTCGGGGGTGAACATCTCGGCGGCACGGAGGGTGGTGACGAGCGAGCGGTCGTGGTTGGAGAGGATGACGGCGCAGGCACCAGTCTTGGCCGGGGCGGGCTGGATCTGGTAGGCCGAGATGACACCCTCGGTCTCGTTGACCTTGGAGAGGGTCTGGGTCAGGTCGTCGTCACCGACGGAGCCGATGTAGGCAACCGACTTGGCGGGGAGGACGTACTGTGCGGGTTAGTTCTGGTGATCGGGGAATGTTGGACTGCGCCCTCCTTCACAACGCCTACGGGCGCTGCGGAGAACGACACAGAAGGAAGACTCACAGAAGCACCACGGGCGGCGTTCTGGGCGGCACCACCGGCGACGTAGGTGACATCGGCGTTGGCAACGATGTCCTCGTAGATGGGCATGTGCTTGTCCTCGGCGAGGATGGCATCGTTGGACTTGAGGCCGTACTTCTCGAGGTAGGCAGGGCCCTGCTTAGCAGAGACCTGGATGTCGAGCTGGCGGTTAGCTATGCGTGGAGTGATGAAGCTAGGAGAACGTCGCCTGCTGCATGGCATGGTTGACATTATGGCAGTGAGGAAGAACATCCCGATCGATCGAGCCATTGGGGTTGATTTTTCATCGTGTCATAGTTGCCGAAATGGAAGACTTGCAGCAGGGTGCATGCAACATGCAACATGCGCATCGCTGCACACCCTCTCCAGTACTCCGATACTCACGAGGGGGTTACCAATGCAGACGACGACGGGGGAGGCCATTTTGAGTGTGTTGTTGACGGAAAGTCTGGAAGACCAACTTTCCTTGCAACGTGCATTATCTATTGCCGCGTCCGGCACACCGGCCACGCCACGCTCTACGGTGCGGACCTTTCTGGCGCACAGTTGCAGCACGGCTTGGCGCACCGTGCGCACAGTGAGCAGTGAGCCGCCAGGCTGGTCCTCTGCGCTCACCCCATCAATATTTCATGAGCGTTTGGCAGTTTTTCTCCGGTCTTCTTCTGCACGTGGTATCTGGGGTGTCGCTCCGGGAGATTCTGTGCGGAGCCCCGAGCTCGAGTCGGTCTCTTTCGATCGCTGCTATTGTCCGAGTTCGACATTCGCTTTCTTGCCACCATCGATGTGCTCCACCGAGCTCCGGGACGACGACGAGAAGAAGGACAAGATGACGAAGGAAGACAAGCCGGTCAAGACGCTCCTGATCTACGTGTGCCGCCATGGTCAGACCGACTAGTAAGCTGTGCACTGCCCTGCCGAAGCTGACAGCAGCAATCTCGAAGGCCGCATACAGGGCAACCTCGACATTCCGCTGAACGACCAGGGCCGCACCGAGTCGCGCGCGCTGGCCGAGTACCTCGCCCCGATCCCGTTCAAGGAGGCGTACAGCTCGCATCTGAGCCGGGCGACCGAGGTGAGTGTCTTCCTCGTAGGCGCTGCCAGCTTCTAAAGCAATGTACATGTAGCTGACAGCAGACGGCGGACATCTGTCTCCTCGAGCACCCCGGTTTGGAACTGACAAAGGACCCGGGACTGCGTGAGCGTGCCCTCGGCAGCCTCGAGGGCAACGTCTGGATGGCGGGTGCGCCGCTGCCGGACGACTGCGAGACAAGAGAAGAGTAAGCTGTATGGCTACTCTCTAGCTGACGCCAGTTTCCGCGCCCGCGTCGCAGTATGGGTGAAGGGTTTCCTGGCGAACCACGCACCGACTTACGAGCCGCCAGAACCCGCCGCTGCTGCGGGTCTGGAGACTTCGGCTCCGGAAGAAGAGCGGATCCTGATCATCTCGCACGGGGCGTACATCTCTGCGCTCTACGCTGTTCTCATCACACAGTTCGGCTTCCGGAGCAAGAACGCTAAGCAGACCACCGGGTGTGCGAACACGTGCATCATGCGCATCCGCGTCGACTACGACGAGGAGGGTCGGTACAAAGGTGAAATCCTGAGCTGGAACGAGACGCCGCACCTTGGCAACGTCAAAGGCACGAAGAGTAAGGTCGACGACGACGTTAGGACCGCCTGGAGGTCCAAGATGAACGCATGATAGATGTAGCTAGAGTGATATGTATTGATAGATGGTACAATGAAAGAGGGTGGCGAGTGCGAGTGATGATAGAGGCCCTCCCTGCGCCAAGAAGGTCTAGGGTTCGTCCTCGAAACACAGCGTGAACGCCTCCTCAGCCACAGTTACAGGTTCGCACTGCGACACCTTCTCGCCTTCTCGAGGGGGTTGGGAGGCGTCAGCCAGGTGCTTCTGCATGTGACAGGCGTGCGCATGCTTCTCTTCAACCCTTCGTCCTGCTTGTCATATGTGCTCGCTGCATATTGGCTCGCACTTACCACACTCATCTCTCTCCTCCTCATTGTCACATTAAGACGCGAGATGCGTCGGCGCAACCCTGCTCCTATCTTTGCATAAGCACACTGCCTCCTCCTTATCAGTGCCCTGGCATGAGTACCTGGACAGGTGGTACCCGTGATGCGTGATGCGGTGCTGTGGAACGAAGAGGTGGACTAAGGCTGTGCTGTCCCTCTACTCAGGTGGCGTATTCTCTTGTCTTCTCGACGTGGGCTTGAAACGCCTCCTGTGTTCTGTGCCTGCTGCCCTTAGTCTGTGAGCCCCGAGGTACACACTTAACAACGGTCGTGTGGACGCTAGTTTCACTGGAATCACAAAGTCAAGTGTGATGTCAGCCATTGTCTGTTTCTGGTTAGCAAGCCACCGAGCTTCTCGCCCTGGTGTGTCTCCCTTGGAGGTCGCTGGCCCTCGGGACTATCTGAACTTACAGAGCGTGCTTTTAGTCCTTTGCATAGGGCACGGTGTGCAGAGCGGGACGTGGCTGTGGCATGTTATGGACATGGCAGACCCGGCATGTTCTATTTGCGACACTGCAAATGCCACGAGGACTGGGCTCTGCGCATTCTCGAGCTGGGCTGAGAGCAGCGAGATCTCGGGGAAATGCCTGCCGCCGGATGTCCGGCGTGCAATGAGTCGAGAAGAGGAAAGGTCCAGAGTCGCGGGTGGCTAGGGAGTGTTCGTGCACGCTGCGGGTAGTGCCACACGGTCCACGAGTGCAAGGCGACGCCGGTGCAACTGTAAACGCTCTTGCTTCTCTGACGTTGCTACAGCGCTGTGCTATGTTTCCCGGTCTCCGAAACAACGATATATCGAGGCATGGAGGTATGGAAGGTGATACACTGTAGACGGTGAAGGAAGTGCCACTTGAGAGTGCCACTCCATCTCAGCATTCAGCGACTCACTCCTTGCGTCTGCCCATGACGCCTGGCAAGCATGCATACCAAGAGACCTCTGTCTCAGAGCCAGAGCCTGGAACTCCAGCTCCACATCTAACTGTGCGTTTCTGGAACCTGTGCCCTGTCGTAGTGCGATGTGCGATGAAGCGTGCGTTGGAGCGCAGCGTTACATTCTCCTGGTACCACTGCTGGTGCTTCAAGCTCCATCACGCCCAGATCCGAATCTTTGCTGTGGAGCAACAAGCGTCCAAGCTCGGGCGGACCAGAGTGCGCGTGCGCATGTACGCAGGCTGGCAGGCACGTACGCACGTCCAGGCGCACGTACCGGCGTACCTTTGTCCAGCGTCCAGCGAGATGGACGCAGGGCAGTGCAAGTTTCATCAGCGCACACTGTGTCGCTGCGTCTGTCCAATGGGCTGGAATCGGTCCTCGCACCCCTTCTCAACACTCAGCGTCCTGCGCTCCACCATTCCTCGTTCTGCGGCGATCTGCAGTGAGCGGAAAAAAGTGGGTGCACCGCCTACCGGCCGAAGTGTGACAGAAGCTCAGAGCCTAGTGACGGCGAAGCTCAACAGGCTCTGCGAAGCTCAGTATAGGCCCGAGGCACGCTCAACTCTGCGCCCACTGAGGGGACAGGTTAGGTCAGTGCAAAACTGTATCCAGCATAACCCGGGTGCCTTCTTGCGTACGCCCGTCAGTTCTGCAAGCTCGCCACGTTTCTCGTCGTACTTTCAAACACCCTGGTTCCTCTTTGGGCATCCAACAGCAAGCCAAGTACTCCCGGGCGTGCTGAGCTTGTGTTTGCTTGGCTGGGCTGCTGATACCCCAGCCGTCAGCGGCGCTGCTCGGTGTGATGCCCGTCCCAGCCACCCATCAAGCAGCTCGTGGATCAGCGAGCACCGCACTGTCTCCGCACAATCCCAGGCATGGCCCAGACCCGGCGAGAAGGCTTCGAATGAATGCATACACATCTCGTTCCCAGGCTTAGGCAAGTGGCCAGATCTGCAATCCGACAAGCATAATGCTGAAATGTACTCAAGACTGGAGGGAGTGAATGTGCGGGAGGGCGTTTACGTACCACTTGGCCCGCTGGGGTCTACCGTGCGGTCTGGGCACTCACCTATAGTTTCTGCCACCATCCAGTTCTTGGCCGCCGGTCCTTGGCCGGACTGGAAGCCGCTGGTACCAGACAGACTCTGCATCCCGCAGAGACCAGAACGGCCTGCTTACGCTAGGAGCCTGCGATGCTTACGTCTTCTCCGTGGATAGTGTTGTTCCCGACGAGAAAGTCCCCGAAGCTGAGATCCCCGCCCGTTAACCTAGCTGACATCGTCTGCTGGCGGGAAGGCTAGTCCTGACTCTGAGCAGTCTCCATTGAACAAGACCTTGGCAAGGGCGCCGGAATGCTTCAGAATAATCTCAGAATACGCAGACATCAACATGTGCCCGTGTTTATTCTGCAACCGGGCCGGTCAGAGGGAGAGGGTTGGGGAAAAGGGCGATCATCAATGGGTCTTCCCGCTCTCGGCGGCCCTGTGCTTAGGCTGAGCTTCAGTCCCAGGCCTTGGGCATTGGTTGAGGTCTGGTTGAAGGCTCAGATTGATGTCATCGTCTGTCCTGGCTCACCGGGCCGCCGGGAGCCAGAAGAGGGAAGCTGCAGACCCGGAGGCCACCCTAAACGCGAGCCCCTCCAATCAGACTGGCCATTCAGTCACACCGTGACCTTCTCATCAGACGCGTTCATGTTGGCACTTTGGCACGCAGGAGAGACAGACGCGTCGTCATATGCCGTCGAGGCAATGTGTGTCAGCTTGGTCTGTCAGACAGACCGCAGGCTGACATACGTCCACCCCCATCAACATTCGGAACCTCCAACATCGGTGGCCAGAATAGAAGCTCGTGTCAGAAATGGCATGAAGGACCACGCAGCCTGAGCGAAGCAAGTGTGGATCGAGTGGCGACGAAGTGTGAAGCATGAAGCACCGCAGTCGGCTGTCCTACAGCTTGCAAAGCATGTGATGACTGCGCACGATTCAAGCAGCATCCGCGCAATTCTGGCGCTGGCAGACAAATGCGTGTTTCAGTGCCCCATTCTCGGCGCGTCAAAGAAAGGGAACCGGGAATGGAATGTCAGTCTGTCATTCCGGCCCGGATGCTTCCCCGTTCCCTCTCCTCTGTTGTGATGCCTCCGGCGTTCGCGTTCGATCTCATACCGCTCTTCCACTCTTCCAGTGGCCAGTGGAGGTGTTCCCGCCGCCAACCCGCCGTAGCAGCTCTGTCAGACAGTGGAACCCGCGTGCTTATGCGTGTTGGAACAAACTCTGTTCGTCATGTGTCCGTCAGAGTCTGTCATAGCCCGCGCTGTTGCATGTTCCAGCTCCACGAGCTCCGCGCCGAGAGCGGGTGCGTTTCCTTCGGACCGCAGGTTAGTGTCGGGTGGCAGACTCACGGCTCGTTTCGTGTCTCGCAATCGACAATCAGCCGCGAAACGACTCTTTACTGCTGCGATCACTGACTGCGACACATCCACACATGTGTCCCGACAGCTGTCCGAAACAAACTGCGACGCATGCGACACCGTCCTCACAAAGAGAAAGTGCGCAGAAGGAAGAGAGTCATACATTTTGCTACCGCAAGAATAGTTGACCGGATGTGCATACCCCATTCCGGCCGCCGTTCCTAGGCACTCGTCCTCTGGCCACTGGCTTACGGCTCGCTGTGCCTTCCTCAACCGCCGGCGAGCAACCGGGTCAAGAGTGGCTATAAGATGCACCGACGCTAGCTCGTCCGGCTCATCGCTCCTCCGGATCAGCGAGAATGTAAGAATGGGAGCATTGCACTTGTACCCATGCAACGGTCTGCTCGCGACCTGCTTGCGCCAGTTCTGGAATGCCTCGCTGCACTTGTTCGCGGCCGCCTGACGTAAAGTGAAGCCACACATTCATGCGTAACGGAAGGCGTCGAGGCGGCTTGGTGGGACGTTGAGGCTTTCAGGTGTCTCAAGTGCGCGAGTGCGCGGCACTCGTCATTGTGCATGACACGGCCGGCGTGCGAGATTGTTAAGATTAGAGTCCACCGCACCTGCATGCATGCACGTCTGCGCGTCTGCGCGTGCGCGCGTGCATGGAGGAAGGCGAGGAAGGACCGATCAATGAGAGAGCGGCCTTCCACTTTTATAGAACAGGTGCCCAAGTGTCAGAGTCCAGAACCGCGTTCGGGTGCTTGCCCAATCAGGCAGGCATGGTGCTTGTTCCGCTGCCTCTGCCCTGGCGGACCAGGCGATGGCGGCCCTGCACCCCTGAGTCGCATTCGAACCCTGTCCATTCCGGTTTTGCATTCGGGGGAGTCGTGCAAACAGCATGCAGCATGGTTTGCATGGTCTGCATGGATTTGGACGCAAGAAGATGGGCCGCGACGTCGACAACAGGGCCAGCAGGGCTCGTCCTTTGAGGGTGCCCTCAGGGTAAGTAAAGAGTGTCCCGCGCGACCCGGACCCTGCGGTTTCCTGAGATGATCGTGAGATGCGCGCGGAAGCCCTAGAGCGTCTCGTCGGTTCGACGCCGCTGGGCCCTACGCCCTGGTGCCTGAGTAGAACACTCATCCCGCAGTGCGCACAAGAGCCCAGCCGCTCGCTCTCCAGCCATGCCAGCCAGCCAACAGCCAGCCAAGCTGGATGGCGAGGATCCCCCGGCTGGTCTCGCGCAGGGAAGGGGGAAGGCGGACCCTGGCTCTGTCTCCCGGCCCATTGCCCATTGCCCATTGCTGCTTTTCGCTACCCCAGTCACACTCAACCAACGCGGGCCATAGGGCTAGCGCAGCCTAGGCCATGGATGAAATCCTAACGGCCTAACCGAGACACAACGAACAACCAAGCCTGCGAGCCTGCTCCTGCTCCTCCCAGCTCCTGGCGGACAGTCCTGCGTCAACCTGCTTCCTCCCTTCACCCTCACCCTGCACCCACCACCATCCACACCTGTACCCGCCAGCCCGCCAGCCAGCTGCTTCCTCCTTCTTTCTCCTCCTCTCCTTCTCTCCTCTCTTTCTCGTCACCCATCTCATCCAAAACTCCATCGCCCGACGTCTCGACATCGACGGCCGACCCCCCTCCCCYCCCYCCTCCCCCSYCCYCCCAACCGACAACTTCCTCCCAGTGCGCCAGCATCCCCTTGCGACCTCGCACGTCCACGCTCTTTCTTGATTCTCCCTTCCGTTGTCCCTCCCTGCCCCTTACTCTTTCGCCTTTACCGCTTCACGCACTTCAGCCTTCAGCTTCGACCTCTTTTTCTCAACCTTTCACTTCTCGGTTTCTCTTTCTTTCTTCGTTGCAGTCGCCATCGACCTCTGTAACCACTCCAACACTTAGAGTTCTTCACTTCCAACAAGCGCGCCTGCCAATCGCCCTTTTCTCCTGACCCGCCATCGTCACTCGTCTCAACCCTCCGCCTAGTGTCCGTGTCAAGTGTATCGAATAACGCTGGTTCAGACGCGTCGCCCACTTCACACAAACGGTCCCATCACTCAATCCACACGCGCCCGACGTTTCATTCTGACGACGTCGCGTGTTCTTTGAGTGTGTGCACTTGTTCGCGTCCCGACAGAGCAGTGCCCCCTGACCGTCCCATCACTTGGCGCATGTGCTCGTTCACTCTTTAGAATTAGTGTCCTGTTGTTTCCTCTTATCTTCTTTTAACAGCGTCCCGAGTTCCTAGAGCGGTTGTTCGAATATGCCCGCTGGCCAAGGCCACCCCTCCAAGAAGGGCAGCGGCAGCAACTACACCCGCATGCTGACTGCCCTTCTCCTCGTCGTCGTCTCGCTTGCGCAGGTCTCGGCCGCCGCCGGTGCGACGCATGGCGTCCGTGCAGTGAATTCTCGTAACCGCGTTGCGTTCCGTCGTCAAGCCACCGACGAAGGTAGGTGCACGAATCGCTGTGTCAACCTAGATGCCCTGTGCTAATTTCCAGGTTCGGGCGGCAGCGACGCCGGATCTCCGCCCCCAGCGGCCAACGAGGCTTCCACCGCCGAGAAGTCGACCGCCGACGAGGCTTCTGCTGTCACGAGCACCAAGCAGGAGTCGTCGACGACCGAGCAGGAGACGACCTCAGAAGCTGCTCCGTCTACGTCCAGCACCGCCGAGGAGGAGACTACTTCCTCGACGCAAGAGCAGCAGACCTCTTCCGAGACCCCGTCCCCTTCCCCTTCTCCCTCTCCCTCCCCCTCGCCTTCGCCGGAGCCCTCCTCGACGCAGGAGACCACCTCATCAAGCGACGCCGCCCCTTCGCCGTCGCCGTCTCCGGAGCCCTCAAGCTCGACTGCCGAGACCACCTCTTCCACCGAGCAGTCGTCCGAGGCCTCCAGCTCGTCCACTGAGCAGGAGCCGTCGACTTCCAGCCAGGAGCAGACTTCTACTTCGACCCAGGAGCAGACCTCGACCTCGACGCAGGAGCAGACTTCCACTTCGACTGAGGAGGAGCAGACTTCGACCTCGACCGAGGAGCAGACTTCTACCACCCCGGAGCCGTCGACTTCGTCCTCGACTACCGAGCAGAGCTCTTCCGCCAACGAGGAGCGTTCGTCGACTTCGACCGAGGAGAGCACTTCTTCGTCGCAGCAGGTGTCTTCTTCTACCACTGAGGAGATCTCTGCCTCGCCGGAGCCGTCCTCGTCCAAGCAGCAGGACAACGCTCTCGACCAGACGACCTCGTCGGAGGACACCTCTTCCGAGGTTTCGTCCTCCGAGGAGGCCGCTTCGTCGACCGAGTCGCCCTCGCCTTCCACGACTGCTGAGCCGTCTCCCTCGACCTCTGCCTCCCCCTCGCCCTCCTCGTCCCAGCCTCCTCCCACTGCGTCGCCGTCCCCGACGTCGACGGAAGAAACGTCTCCTTCGGCTGCGCCTTCGTCTACCTCGCAGCAGTCCGAGTCAACCTCTTCGCAGGAGTCTACTTCCGACGAGGCTGCCGTCGTCTCGTCTTCGACCTCTTCCGAGTCGCCCATTTCCAGCTCGACTTCGGAGGAGTCTTCGAGCTTGACGTCGCGTTCCGAGTCTGCTGAGGGTGCTTCGTCCTCCCCCAGCCCGTCTCCTTCCGCCTCGGTCTCTCCTTCGGCTTCGGCTTCCTCCAGCGAGGAGTCCAGCGTCTCGGCTTCCGCCACCAGCGAGCAGTCGTCCAGCGCCTCTCCTTCGGCCACCTCTGCCTCTACCTCCGACGAGGCCACCAGCCCTTCCGCCTCGTCGACCTCGGAGTCTCAGACCGAGACCAGCTCGTCGGGCTTCTCCACTCAGGAGAGCTCCGTCAGCCCCTCGGCCTCGTCTACCGAGGAGAGCTCGGCCCCCGCTCCCAGCAGCTCTACGTCTGCTGAGAGCTCTTCCGCTTCAGGCAGCGAGTCGGTGAGCCCCTCGCCCTCTAGCGGAAGCTCGGCATCCAAGCCTTCCACCACCGAGTCCGCCTCGTCTACCGAGAGCGGCTCGAGCAGCTCGGACGCCGAGTCCTCGTCCACTTCTGAGAGTGGCACCACTGTTGTCCCTGTCCCGACGCCCTCGTCGTCGGCTCAGGAGAACAGCTCCACCAGCAGCTCTGCCCAGGGCTCCTCGTCTGAGAGCCAAGCTCCTCAGCCCTCGTCCTCGTCGGAGAGCCAAGCCCCTCAGCCTTCTTCGTCGTCGTCTGAGAGCCAGGCTCCTCAGCCCTCGCAGTCGTCTTCTGAGAGCCAGGCTCCCCAGCCCTCTCAGTCGTCTTCCGAGAGCCAGGCTCCCCAGCCCTCTCAGTCGTCTTCCGAGAGCCAGGCCCCTCAGCCGTCGCCCTCTTCGGAGACCAGCTCGTCCCAGGGCTCTTCCGAGCCTCAGCCCCAGAGCTCGTCTGGCTCCGAGTCCGCTTCGAGTGCTCCTGCTCCTTCCGCCACCTCGTCGGAGCAGCAGTCGGCCACTCTTTCGGCCTCGGCCAGCGACTCTGGTTCGCCCGCTGGCCCTTCGTCCACTGAGAGCCAGTCTGGCAACCCCCCTGTCTCCAGCGATGAGAGCCAGAGCCAGCAGAGCCAGCAGCAGAGCCAGAGCCAGCCCGCCCCGTCGAACACTGCTTCCGCCTCCGAGTCTTCGGCTGCCGAGCAGTCTTCGGGTGCTGCTGAGTCCTCCTCTGCTAGCGGCACGACGGCCGTCGTCCCCGTTCCCACGAACGAGGCTTCGTCCTCGGCCTCCCAGGGCTCTGCTGAGCCTTCGGCCCGTCCCTCGTCGGCGATGCCTACCCAGTCTGGTACCTCTCAGACTCCCTCTGGATCTGAGCCCTCGGCCCAGCCTACCGCTTCGCCTTCGGCTTCGGCCTCCAACCCTCCTCCGTCGGCGTCTGAGGGACCCCAGCCCTCGTCGTCTGTCTCTGAGGAGCGTTCCGTCTCCGAGGGCCCTTCGGCTTCTCAGTCTGCCCAGCCCTCGTCTGGCTCTGAGACCCCGTGGCAGACCTCTTCCGAGGGACCTGCCCCGTCGTCTGAAGGTGGTGTTCCCACGTCGGCTCCTGAGTCCTCTGCGCAGCCCACTGGATCTGCGGCTCCCGAGTCCTCTGCTCAGCCCACTGCCGCCCCCGAGTCCTCGACTTCTGGCGGCGTTGTTCCTGGCTCGTCCCAGGAGCAGAGCCAGTCGGCCACGCCCTCCGCTGGTCCCTCTGGTTCCACTGAGCCCGGCCCTTCGTCGTCTGGCCAGCCTGGCCCCTCCGGCTCGACCAGCGGCGAGCTTCCCATCTCCTCGGGTGAGCCCACGTCCTCTGGTGGCCCCGTTGAGCCGTCCGCCACTGGCCAGCCGTCCTCTGTCGAGCCCACCGCTACCCCCTCGGGAACCGAGTCGGGATCGTCTGTCCAGGGCACTGCCACCCCGACTTCGTCCGGAGCAGAGGTTGGCCCCTCGTCTGGCACTGAGTCGGGCGTTCAGAGCTCGACCAGCGGCGGCCCTGAGGCATCTTCCTCGGGTGTCGTGGGCCCTTCCGTCACCGGCTCCGCCTCTGGCTCCGCTGTTCCCACTGACCTTGTTACCTCCTCGGGTCAGGGCAACAGCGCCTCGGCTACCCCGACCTCGAGCGGCGGCGACTCGCAGTCCACTGCTGAGAGCTCGCCTTCGCCTGACTCGTCCAAGGGCTCGTCGCCTTCGCCTTCGGAGGACGCTGCCTCGTCCACCTCGTCGAGCCGGGTTGATGCCTACACGCCTACTCAGACCAACCTCGTGATCCAGACGTACACGCCGTCGTCGTCCAACGAGCCTAGCAGCGCTACCAACTCTCCGTCTGCTACGCTCCAGGCGCCCGCGATCCCGTCCAATGTCGCGCCCAGGATTGTTCCTCAGGGCAACGAGCAGCCGCAGCCGCCCAACACGGCCCTCATCTCGATCCTGCTCAACCTTGAGACTCTTCCCTGGTCGTTCGTCTACGGCAACCCCGAGTCGCAGTCGCAGATCTTCATCGCATTCCCCAAGCTGCTCTCCAAGGCTCTTGACATCCCCATCTCGGACGTAAGGAACGTTGCGCTCCAGATCTACCAGCCCGCGGGCAAGTCGGACCAGTTCGGCACCCAGTGGCTCGGTTACATCCCGCAGGACCAGTTCAGCACGCTCGAGGCGTACATCTCTACCCCGTCCTCGCCGCTGTACAACCAGACTGGTCTCGCCGGCCAGGTTGCTGCGCAGATCGACCCCTCGTACCCGATTACCTCGTACATGAACAAGCAGGCCCAGTCTAACCAGACTGCCCACACCGAGGCGCAGAACGACAAGCGCAAGCGCAACATCATCATTGGTGTGTGCGTTGGTGTCGGTGGTGCTCTCTGGGCTGCCATTTCTATCTGGATCTACAAGCGCCTCAAGCGCTCCAACGAGCGCGCCGTCAACAAGCGCCTGTCCGAGCACATGTCCATGTTCTCTGGCCAGAGCGGTGGCGCCGCCGCCAACCCGTTCCAGGACAACCGCCGTGTGTCTGTCACCCCCTCGATCGCCGCGTCCGAGATTGACTCGCGTCCTTCCTCGTTCTACGCGTCGCCGCTCGAGAACTATCCCGCCATGCGCCGCCGCCAGGTCGAGACTTACTACTCCGACCAGGCTGCTGCCTCTGGCGCGGGCGGTGCGGGTGACCAGTCGCCCACGTCGTACGTCAACTCTGTGTTCGGCACGTCGTGGTTCCAGAACTCTACCTACGGTGGAACGACTGGCCACTCGCAGACTGGCCACAGCGCGCACGGCTCGTCGTCGCCCAACCCCTTCGATGACGTCTATGCGCGCTCGTCGCCGAGCCAGCAGCGCATGTCGTTGCGCCCTCAGCGTCGCTCGATCCAGAAGACGATGATCTCGCAGCCGACGCTCCAGGCCAACTCGCTCGAGTTCAACGAATACAACGGGTACCCATAGATAGATCAAGTGTAAATCACGGGCGCGGCATCGCCTCTTTAATGACGGACAATCAATCTTTATATAGTATATGACTTTTTCTTTGCTTTGCAAGCAGGAACCTCCCCCACAATCTCCCCCCATATCCTCCTCACCTCCCCTCCCCTCACATCCTCCTTTACCGTACACTCCCCTCTCCCCTCTCCCGCCATGGCACCAAACGGTCCCATCGCATCGGATCCCCCAATCACCAAGGGCACCCAGCATCCACCCCGCGTTGGCAGGCGCGACACGCTGGAACGTGTATCCGACCCGACTACCCGGTCCCCAACTGTGGACCACATAATGGCTGGCCATAATTTCTAATCCCCCTACTTCCCTTGTTAGGTTTTTTTGGTTGCGATGCATTGCGTCGTATTTAGCAGTCGAGCACCGCGACGAGCGAAGCGAGTGGTGCGAGTCAGTCGTGAACACAGTGACCGCCGTAGAGAGGTTAGACTGCGTCCCGAGGATCGCGAACTCTACAGCTTCGAGCGCACCTGAGCAACAAAGCCCTAATCGCCACTAACGCCTTCGTGCCAAGCCAGCGAATAAGGAATATCACATATCAACCAAGACCCAACATGTGATCGACTGCGCAGCAAAGGCACGGTGGACCGGAGACTCGAATGGATCTGGTCGTTCAACGGATCACGAGGTGCCGCTCTGCGGCTCTGCAGCACTGTAGCATGCAGATGATTCACCGGAGTCTAGTTACTGCGCAGCAGAGGCATGGGAGACCGATCGGCTCCGACCGAACATGATGGCTGTGACCTCTGTGGACATTGTGGAGCCTAACTTCTTCGCCGCTCAGCAATTGAGCAAGGCTATGCACTAGTCGGAGCACATCGGTGCGGTGTCTTGATGTCTTCTTCCTTAGCACCGTGATGACCGTTATGGTCTGTGCATGAGTGACCAGGTCACCGTATCGCGGTGCTTCGGAAGCGACTGGAGGGAGGGTGGGTAGTGAGCGGCGCACGACGCCGGTGTGTTTAGAGTTGGACCTCGACCCTAATTGAGCTCTAAGGTGCCGTTAGCGATATCCCGGTAAAACCGGACTGCCGGCACAGTGTCCGAGTTCTCCATCCATCCACTCTGCTCCCTGTTCGTGTTCCCGTCGATCCTTGCTTGCTCTCAACCGCCGCTCTTGTATCCCTGCACATCTCTTGTCTTGTACATCATTTCGACAACAGCCTCCCCACTCCACACACACGCCGCACGACGCCGCCGCACCGGTACGCCCTGACCCCGCCCAGCCAGCCCGGCCATACACCCGCGCTCGAGTCTCCACCGAAGTGTTGCCTGACTGTCAACTGGCTCGGCAAATTCCACCACCCTCCAACACAGCGAGCGAGTGGACGAAGAGAGGAGTGAATGCCGCGCGACTCGCACTCCCACGCACACCGCGTCGCGGCCTACCCGGCGCACGCCCCGAAGCGACACCACGGGGACGCCGACTCCACTCATCGGCGGCGGGGCTCAGCCCACCACACCGACCAACACTCCGACCACCACGCCATGACGAACGGCAACGGCCATGGGCTGAACGGCGACAGCAGCTACGAGCACTCATACGACCTGACCTCGGACCCAGATACGAGCGGGAGTGTAGGCGAGCCCTCCAGCCCGAGACGGCCACAGAGGAGCGCGACGCAAATGGCCGGCGAGGACCTGTACATCCGCCTGAATGACCGGGACGACTTCTGGGCCGAAATTGAGGCGCTCCTAGAGCTGCCGGAGGGGTGTGACCTCGTCATGCTCGATAATACTATTCGGATGTTTGTGACGATCTGCGGGGCTTATCACGGTACGTACCCAGGCTCATGTCGCAGAAGTGGGGTGGTCGCGCGACCAGCATTCTTCTTCCGCACTTTCTAACACGGGGGATTGGTGGGCGGACTGTAGGATAGGAGTAGGAGGGCAGAGGGCAGGAGGGGGAAGAGAAGGCAGAGGGGGGAGCGTTGGCTGACATACAGACCGCTACCTGCGAGACCAGCACGAGATGTCGACCGCGATCGGGCTGCTCCTCACCTCCGAGCTTTTCACGTACTACCGCGAACGGATGGTTGGGATCATGATGGGGGATGCGCAGGAGGTGAGCAAGCTTGCGAACGGAGAAGGTTCAGAGCTGATCAGTACAGAACACAAACCCGCACGAACTGTACATCTGGTACCACATCATTCTTAACTATGGGCACCGGCACCCGAGCCTGTTCCGAAGCCATCGGCGGTGGTACAAGCTGCTGCCGACGCTGGGGGAGGTCGTGGGAATGGACTACGAGGAAGTGAGTGATCTCTTGTTACGGGGAGCTAGGTTCTTCTTGCCTGTCAGCTAACATGCAGAACTTCATCCTTGGCCTGCCCTCGATCGAGACCCGGTTACGCCTCCCCGCGACGAACCTGATGTACGAGGTGTGCCGGGTGCAGCGGCTGAACGAGAGCGAGCTCGCAATTTTCGACGACCGGTTCATCGACCACCTGTTCGACCTGGTCGAGACGACGCGGAACAACCAGGACGAGTCGCTGAACTGGGCCGTGATCAGGCTGATCTGCGCGCTGAACGAGCAGTTCATGGTCGCGACTTTGCCGAAGAAGAAGGTGAACACGGCTAGTACGCGGGACCTGCCGTCTCTGGCGGAGCACGACAGCCCGGAGCGCTCAGTACGGGCGCGCGCCCACTCCGCCAGCCCGGCGCCGCACAGCCAAGTCCTCGAGGACGACGGGAAGAAGCACAACCGCGTGCTTGTCGTGCTGATGCGGCGGCTGGGGAGCTCCAAGACATTCGGCGAGAACGTCATCTTCATGCTGAACCGGAGCGAGAACACGCAGACCGGTCTCTGCCTGAAACTGCTCATCCTCAAGATCCTCTACCTCCTCTTCACGACCGAGGGCACATCAGAGTACTTCTACCTGAACGACCTGCGGGTGCTGCTGGACGTGTTCATCCGCGAATTAGTGGATTTGGACGAGGACCACGAGGCCCTGCGGCACACGTACCTGCGCGTGCTCTATCCGCTCATAGCCTTCACGCAGATGAAGCACGATCCCTACAAGAGGGAGCAGATCAAGCTCGTCCTCCGCTCCCTCGTCGGAAATCAGCACTTCAAGGACGTCAACCTGACCACGAAGCGGCTCGTCGAGCGCTGCTTGCGTCAGGCCGAACAACCCCTCGCAGATCTTTGCCTCGGGAGTGTCAAGGACGCATTACCATCTGGCTTCGGCGGTCCAGGCGAATTCGAGAGCCCCGTAGATGCCGAGTGCACCTCATCCGCCCTCGATTCCCCCTCGCGAAACGAGAAGAAAATAGGCTCGATGGACAGCTACGAAGCCACGACGCGCGCGCGGCTGAACGTGCCCAGCAGTGGGCCGATAAGGAACTCGTCCCTCGTCGATCTGAGCAAGACTCTGGAGGAAAGGGGAGACAGCTTGACCCCGTTGGACAGGAGCCAGACGAACACCCCGACCGAGCGGAAACCGAGGAGGAAAGCACCCGCACCGCCCGCTGCTAAGCGGAAACATTCGGTTACGAGCACGACGAGCAGTACCAGCGCCGTTAGTGACGGGCCGAGCGGGTGGATTACTTTTAGCGCGTAGGCCGACGCCGAAGGCGGAGGCCGCGCGTGCGTAGTGCGAGACACCTCCAACACGGCTTTGTTGGCTCGTATACTGCCCCAGCTCCGGGCGTCGGAGTATCAGCGCGAGGCATTCGACGCACAAATGAGCCGTACGCCTCGCTCAGCCAATGTGGCAGGCGTCTGGGGCAGTCGCCGCACCGCCGCAGCCGCACCCATTCTTGATCATCAGTTGTACATGTCATGTATGCATCATCATTGCCACTTGCGTGTGCGGTGACCATGTTGACCCGGTCCAGTTGTGGCTGTGGCTGAGGCGCTGGTTGTATTCCTCCGAAGTAAGCCGAGAGGGTGCGGCGTCGTCCAAGCTTGGGGCAATGGCTGTTGGATCGACACCTGTCCAGCCAATACTGGCACCTTTTCATGGGCTGGTCATAGTGAGAATGAGTGAGAGAGAAGGGGTAGGAGAGGAGATAGGTGAGGAATGCGGGTGAGGCAAAAGTGGGAGGAATGCAAGGCCCGGGGCGAACGGAGACCCCGCAGTGGTCAATGTCGGCTGATCTCGCGGTATTACCGTGCGGCCCTCGTTGGCTGCTGGGTGGCTTCGAACGCACGAACCGGAGCCCACAGAGACCGGACACAAGGCGGGCGTCGTTGATCTGCTTATCATCTACTCGTCGTTGCATCGATTGCATCTCCATCGTCGTCGATCTTTCCTACGCCTACTCGGTACCCACCTCGAAGCAGACGGCAAGCTCCGTATCGATACGAGGCCAAGGTTCCGCAAAGAGCCTCCGCAAGCTTCCGCGGCTTCCCCACATTCACTCGTCACACTCGTCACTCTACTCTCATCCCACCCCTTCCTCACCACCCCACATCGACCCAGCGCAGTCCTCATTCCGGCTCCGACTGAGCAATAACAAGGATGCTCGGCGAACTCCCCTCTGAGGTGTTGGCCGCGATCGCCACGCATCTAATCATGGACACGGGCGGCCCTCCCGTCGATCTAATCTGTACTTGTCGGGGTGCCTGCCTCGCTCTCAGTCCTTCAACCAACGAGGGACTGTACGCCGGCGTCTTCCGGCAACTGTACGACACGTCCGCGGTCGAGCGCCGCTTATACGCCCTGGAAACCGCCGCCCCCCAAGTAGCCGGGAAGGGCAAGGGCCGTGCCGGCGACGCTCCGCCGAAACAGGTCTCTGCCGTGCCATCGATCGCCTCGCTGCAGGTCGCACTCGAGAAACCGAAGGCCGCGTTCATGTCTGCCGCCAGCAGCGCGGCTATGACGAGAGAGAACTCACGGGGCCTCGGAGCAAGCGCGAAGATGCTCACGGCTGAGCTGCGGAATCGGTTCCTCGCGTTCAGGAAGTTGAGGGAGGGCAGGGTCGACGAACAGGCGATGTGGGTCGTGTACCTTATGCTGATTGAGAATGGTGAGTGCTTGCGAGAGCGAAGCTCGAACCGTCTTCACGCCGAGGCCGCTGTCTGGCCCTCCCTGGGTGACGGAGCCTGTCACGGAGATTGGAGAGGCTGGGAGGGGACTGTGGACTGGGGGCAGGGGGCAGGCCGAGCGCCGACGGGGATCTGATGGGCCCACAAGAAGAATGATAGTTAACGTCCAGACGGCAAGAACCTCGCGCACCTCGTCCCACCCCTGTCCTCACAGGGAGCCGATATTCCGGCTCTGGTTGCGCGATACCACGCCTCGAAGCTTGCTATTCTCGACGCATATCCGCCCCAGACGCCGACAGACGCGCTGGTCATGTGGTGTGCGTGGTTGCTTGATGAGTACAGTGAGTCTGGGTCCACTTCTTCCCTTCGCTATGCCGGTAAGCTTGCGGCTAACGCCGCTCGCAGTGACAAACACGACCCCCGCGGCCATGCGTCAGCTGCGTCCGTACGTCTTCGCAGCCCAAGAGTACGACATGTTCTTCGCGCCGTGGAATCTGCGCCGGCTGCCTCTGCCGTCTCCCCGGAGCACGATTCCCGCCATTCCCGGTCCGTTCACAGTGAACCAGAATCCGGAGGACCACGCCGTGACGGTGAGCTACTACGGGAGCGAGCTGTCCCTCCGGCCGCCAATGCTCGCGCACGCCGCCATGCTCCGCTTCTTCACGAACCAGGACTGCGGGTTCGAGCCGTCCTCCTCGCCGACCGCCTCGCCCACCTTCCCGGGATCGCATACGATTCCGACGCCGCCTGTCTCCGGGCCGCCGTCGATCTCGACGTCCATCTCGTCCTCGTCCAAGGGCTCAGCGGAGCTCCGTACCCTGCCCACACCCGTGCTGGAGAGTGCAGCGCACGATGCCGACTTTGACAGGCTCCTGAGGTGTACGGACGGCCGGAGGAGTGAAGGCCGGCGGCTGAAGGACTACTACGGCCAATTCGCTGGCGCGTGGGAGGGCACGTTCACGTTCCTCGACTTCGACGCGTTCCGGGACATGCTGCTGCACGGGCACAGCCGGGCAATCTACGACGGCGCCTACGGCGAGCAAGCGCAGGTGTGGAAGCTTCGGGAAACTCTGGTCCGTCCCATTCTCGCGACCCGGGCGCCGAGTCCGGCCCCAGCGGCTTCTACTGCCGGGGCAACGGCCGGTGAGGCATCGGGCGCCTCCACGCCGCCCTTTGACGGGTTCCCGCTGCAAGGCCCAATGACCAACGCGGGTTTCCCGGACCTGCGACCGTTCCTCTCTGACCCCCTGTCTCGGCGGGGACCAGGGCAGAGTCCAGAGGACGCGATGATCGACGACGCTGTCAATCGCCAGTTGTCCGCGCTGCACGGGTACGAGGCCGTGGACCCCGCCGACGTGCCCTCAGCCCTGGAAGTGGACGACCCAGAAGCGCTACTGCTGTTAACGGGGGTCGGACACTCGGCCTGGGGCCGGTTCTACATCTCCGGCTACATCAGGCAGTGGGACGGCCTGGCGTACCTCGTGAAAGAGTACAGCCCGTACCAGAGGGGGAAGTGGGTGTACCGAGGTTACGTGCTCGGTGGGGACACTATGATTGGCCGCTGGAGGGATACGTTTACCGCGGAGGAGTATGTGGGATACGAAGGGACGTTTGTGCTCAAGCGGAGGACGGAGGGCTAGGCGAGGAGCGAAGCGGCGAGGCGAGATGGCTCCTCACCGCATTCCCGTCATGGACAGGAGACTCGCGTCGATCACGGTCTGGCCCCGATAGAAGCCAGAGGAGGTTGTGATCGTCTGTGGCTTCCCTCGCTCCACTCGCTCCGCTCACGGAGACGTAATCTACACATACGATGCATAAATGACACATGGCTAGTCATAACGTTCTACTCTATCTTCAGACCATCTTCAGATTGACTTCTCTCTCCCACTAGACCACTTGACTACAGGGGCAAGCGGCCCGCACGGAAGACACTCTGCGTGGCAATCCGCCTTGCCTGGTCAAGAGAGATAGCCTCCCGCTTGAGCTGCGTGCCCTCGTCATCGTCGTCGTCGTCGTCCTCGGCCTGCCCGCGCATAGCCGCGTTCGCGAGGGGCGTCCGCCCCGCGGCACCGAACATCCCCCCACCAGGACCGGTGGGCACCATCGGCGCTCCGAACACGCTGGCGCCAGCTGAGCCGCCAAAGGGTTTGAAGTCTGCCACGATCTTGCGACTGGGAGACCCCACGCCGCCCACACCAGCCGAAGGCGAGGTCGAGAGGGCAGCGGCGGGGGGCTTCTCGGGACTCGCGTCGCCGGACTTCCGTCCCGCCCTGGGGGGCAAGCGCCCGCCGGGCGTGTACTTGAACCCGTGGGAGATATTGTTCCGGCGGAACTTCTCCGTGAGACGCCGACCGCTGACTGGCAGGATCTGCGACGCGGCCTCGCTGATGTACGTCGCGTTCATCCACGTCAGGACGTTTTTGCGCGAATTGTCCGTCTGGATGTAAACGTCGGGAAGCTGGACTTGCTTCGTTTGCTCGTTGCGCAGGAGGAGGCGTTCGTGGAGTTCCCTGGCGTTAGCTTGCCTGCCGTTCTTTTCGCAGCTCGGGTGGTGGTAGAGGAACGCATGGTAGACGAAGGGGGCACGGGGGACTCACTGGGCAACCTCCTCGACACTCTGCATGCTCTCGCCCTTCTCCTTGATGCGTTCGGCGACTTCGCGGCCGATCTCTGCAGGGTTAGCTCCGCCCTGCACGATAGCTGGACGCACCGGCAATCAGACGCTCCATGTCCATGTTCTCCAGCACTGAGCCCACGATCGTCATCGCCAGCAGGTCAGCCGTCGTCAGCGGCATCATGACGCCCGAGGTCATGTTGCAGATGGCCGTGAAGAAATCGACGGCGCGCTGGGGTCAGCTTGGCTACAAACGGCAGGTTAGCTGGGCTCACAGAGTAGTTAGACAGCGTGTCCTCGCACGCGACCATGAACTGGGGTCAGCTGGTGAAGGACGCCCCTTGAGCTCACGAAAGTAATGCCGTGCTGCGCCATCGTGCGCGCGATGACGAGCGGGTCGTGCCCGTCGGGATCGCCCTGCTTGATCTCTGCGGGGTCAGCTCAGCGCAGACCGACAGCTGGAACAAGCATACGAGCACGCTTCGCGCGCCCGTATGCATGATACTTACGATCACCGCTCTCGCCAATACCATGGGGCGGAGCGTCCGCGATAAGGACGACCATCCGCGCGGCCTCGCGCCGCCACTCGAGCTCGGTCAGGCACGCGGCCATGCCGGCCGTGACGGCCTCTGGGCCGTCGCCACCGCCGGCCGCTGATTGTCAGCTACTCCTTTGCGACCGCAAGCTCACCAGTCAGGCCCTTGAGGTACTTCTGGACATCGGCGATGTCGCTCGTGAACGGGTTGAACTTGTACACGTACGTGTTGTCCTGCGGCTTGTGGTCGCGGTAGTTG
Source organism: Trichosporon faecale (assembly GCA_039545375.1). Lineage (NCBI taxonomy): Eukaryota > Fungi > Basidiomycota > Tremellomycetes > Trichosporonales > Trichosporonaceae > Trichosporon > Trichosporon faecale. The sequence continues at coordinate 1,796,890 of BCLU01000003.1, read as the reverse complement.
ACGACCTGACGTTAGCTGGGCAGGCGGGTGCAACTTACGGCAACTCGCAGGTCGTCCGCGCCGTTCAGCCCCTCCTCGCCGCGGATCATGTCGCAGATCGCGAAGATGTGGTCCCGCACCGAGTTGATGTAGCGCTGCATCGAACCCGTGCAGTCGAGCACGAACACGAGGTCGCTGGGGTCAGCTCAGATCGTGGATCACTAAGCTGGCTACGCCAGCAGACACTCACATGCACTTGCCCATGTGCCCCGCATTGTCAATGTACTTGACGTCGTAGTGGGTGACGGGGTCGGCCTTGGGCGGTGTCGCGGTCGCACTCGAGTTGTAGCTCGTGGTGAAGTACGGCGAGTAGCTCGAGTACGAGTAGGTGTGCCGCGAGGCGTCCTCGTACATGTCCTCGTCCATTGTCGGTGGTGGGGAAGTGTCAGGAAGGCAAGTCTGCCTTGAGATAGGAGCTGGGGTATGGGCGGTGTGAGAGAGCAGACGAGTGACGTGACGGGCAAAGGTCACTGCGTGTCTGCGTGTCTGTGTCTGGGGGCGTTGCGTGAGGCGAGCCGCGAGGGGTGCGAGGCTGCGAGGGCGGGGCGTCGGGCGAGAGGACTGAGGACCTGGAGTGATCGGTGCTCCTCAGGTGATGGGTGGCGGAGGGTTGGAGCGGTCGAGGAGTGAGGGCTCCTGCAGTCGTGTCTGGGTGCTTGTCGTGAGAGTGTTGGAGGAGGTTGGAGGTGGGAGTGAATGAGATCGAACTTGGTCGAGCGGCGGCGATGTCGAGCGTCCAGGGAGCTGGCGACGACGGTGGGTGATGGCTTCGGTTGGAGGTATGCCGCACGGATGTCGCAGCACGACTCCGCCCTGGCTCGGCTTTCTCGATCCCAGCCACGTGAAGACTCCTTCAGGCACACTCACCCTGCCCTGCCGCACAGACGTGCCTGTAACCGGTAGGCTTGCGTGGGGGGACTAGCCCTTGCATGCGCCTACTGTGCTATCTCGTGTTGACAGCGTTTGCGTGCCTGGGAATCGGCTGAGACGTCAACAATTCAGTCCTCCTACTGCTGCGTGCCGTCCACTGCGCGAAGGACAGACCCGTGACCTAGAGTTTACCAGGCATCACGCACCTGCAGTCCTCTTGGCCACTCAAGTCAACAACATCAACAACATCAACAACATCGTCAACGACACTGCTGCTGTCCCGACTATCCCGACAACTTCCTCCCCTCTCTCCTCCTTACCCTACTCCTACTCCTCTCTTGCCACGACGTGACCCGTGACTCGGCGCGTTCCGCAGCCATCACACGTCCTATTGCACTGCACGACCTCTAACGACTTGTTTCCGTGTCTTTTTCCCAAAACACTAGTCTTGATCTTTGCTCCCTCCCATCACACATCGGTTGGTTTCAAGCCACCACCTCACACCACCCACTCGCCAGTCACCACTGTCCGGCCCGCACCGCTCTGTCTGTCTGCTGGTGCAGCTAGACTGTCGAGCAACTCACTGGTCCGAGCGTGCCGTTGCTGCGCCGCTTCAAGGACGACTACACTCTTTCCACAATTCTAATCGCACCGCGCGCTCCCACGACGACCTTGTCTTGCGATTCATCGACTGAAACCTGAGCAAGAACCAGAAGCGCGATAGCAATGTCACGCCTTCCGACTTTATCAACACCGAATCGTTCGCCCGCTCCGGGCGGCGCCATGCCTCCGGCGACCGGCATCCCGACCCCGGCCTCGCGCCGACCGCGGAACTCGCTGGGTCCTAATGTCGCCGGAGCGACCCCGAGTCCGCGTCCCGATGCTGAGATGGACCAGGCTTTTAAGGACGCCATTCGCCGGAGACCGCCGTCGGCGCTCGGCAACGGCTCGGACGCCGACTCGCCCAGCCTCGAACGGTCGTTACACGCCCCTCGCACCCCAGCGACAGGGCTCCGGCCGAAGACGCCGAATGGCGCGGCGAGCGGCATCGCAACTCCCTCCTCGCGCCCTGGCAGCAGGCCATCGCTGAGCGCACGGACAAGTTTATCTGCGTCCTCCGTCGGGCCCAGCAGGCGCACGTCCATGGCTGCCAGCACGGCTACTGTCACGCCGAGTTACAAGCGTCCAGAGAGTCGGGCAGGCGGGAAGTGGACGCCTACTGTCGGCGACCGTGTGCGGCTGCCGAGCCACGGCTTCGAGGGAACGGTGCGATACTTAGGCGAAACCCACATCCGCGACGGTATCTGGGCTGGAGTGGAACTCGAGGGCTTGTTTCAAGGCAAGGGACGAAACGATGGAAGTATCGATAAGTGAGTTAGGCTCTTCGTGTAGGGAACTGACAGCAGTGTCCGATACTTCGACTGTGCCCCTAACTGTGGTATCTTCATCCTCGCCGAGAAGTTAGCTCCGCCGACGTCAGCGATGGCAAATAGCACGGCCTCCCGCCCCGCGTCGGCGGCGAGCCACCGATCGAGCTACTCGCAGAGCGGACGGATGACGCCCTCGCAAACTGGACGAATGACCCCGTCGCAGACTGGACGGATGACACCCTCGCAGAGCGGGCGCATGACCCCTTCGCAGAGGCGCGCCATGACACCGAATTTTGGCCGCCGGGTGGACGAGGACGCCTCGACGTTGCGCTCCAACGCGGCCCGTGCTGAAGCCAAGATCACTGCGGGATCAAGGGCGAGCAAGTACATCGGTGTCACAGCCAAGCAGCTCGAGGCCAAGAGCGGTGCCTCTGGTCTGGCGTCCAGCACCTCGAGCATCGCGACGCCGAAGGCGAGCAAGATCGGCATCCCGTCAACGACGCCGATCAGCCGGGCGCGGCCCAGTATCGGCGGAGCGCTCGCGACGCCCAAGGCGCGCATCGGTCGGCCCAGCGTCGCGGGAACTGCGGCCGAGATGATGCCCCCGCCGCCATCGCCGCAGACGAAGCAGCACCCCAACGCCCTGCCAAACACACAGGCGCTCGAGGAGGAGATCAAGGAGCTGAAGCGGCGGAACGCGGAGCTCGAGGCTGCGACCGAGGCAGCGGAGGCTGCTGCCGCTGAAGCGAACGTCGCCGCTGCTGAAGCCGCTGAGGCTGCTGAAGCTGCCAAGTCTGCTCCCGCTCCTGAGACTCCTGCACCGGAACCGGTCGAGGACCATTCAGAACGGGTAGCCGAGCTCGAAGCGGAGATCAAGGCAGCGAAGGAGGAGGCCGAGTCCCTGCGGAGGGAGCTCGCCGAGTCCAGCGGCAGCGCAGCGGACAGCCGGCGGCAGAGCGAGCAGCTGCGCGAGCAGCTGGCCGCAGACAGCAGCAAGCTGCAGTCCGAGCTGGATGCAAAGGCGAAGGAGCTCGAGGACCTGCGGAGCGAGATGGCTCTCGCGGCCGAGCGGGCGGCGTCCGAGCTCGACGCGGGAATGGAGTCGAAGCAGGCCGAGGTCCAGAAGGTCGAAGAGCGCGCGAGCGCCGCCGAGTCCGAGCTCGCCGAGATGAAGAAGCTGGTGGACGAGCTGACGCTCGCCGGAAACGTGAGTTAGCAAGCCGCTTTCGATAACTGACAGAACAGCAAATCATCGAGCTCAACGAGAGCAAGCAGATCTCCTTCGAGCTGCAAATCAAGGACCTCGAGGAGAAACTTGCCAAGGCCGAGTCTGCTGCGCCATCCACGGGAGCGGCGGACGGCTCGCCGCGCAGCGCGACAGCCGTCGAGATCGACAACGAAACCCTGACCGCGCAAGTGAAGCACCTGCAGGGGCGCATCAGCTCGCTCGAGGAGCAGCTCGACGAAGCGCGCGGGCAAGCCGACGAGAACTCCGACGCCTGGCTCGCAAAGTACAACAAGGTGCGCGAGGGCGAGGGCAAGTTAGCCTCTGAGCTGGCCTCGCTCAAGTCGGACCTGAAGGCGGCGCAGGCCGAGACTGCCGCTCGCGACTCGAGGGTCACAGAGCTGCAGGGCGCGCTGGCGGAGAACCAGGGTGCTCTCGAGGAAGCGCGCGCCGAGATCGAGCAGCTGCGCAAGGACGCAGCCGAGGGCGAGAGCGACGCCGCGCGACTGGCCGAAGTCTCGGCCCAGCTCGAGAGCGCAGAGAAGAAGCTCGCGGACTTGGAGGCGGAGAAGGCGCGCGGCGGCTCCGAAGCCTCAATCAGGGGGTACCACCACATCGTCTCCGAGATGAAGGCCGAGAACGCCTCGTTGAAGGCGGAGGTCGCTTCTCTGAAGGAGGAGATTAAACTCCTCCAAGAAATCGATGCCGAGGATGGAGGAGCCGGCGGGGCCGGGGGAGCAGGCGACGCGAAGCTGCGCAAGCAAGTCGCGCAAATGGCAGACACGATCAAGGAGTACGAGCGCGAGGTGTCTGAGCTGGAGTCCCTCGTCGAATCCAAAATCTACCGCGAGGACGAACTCGAGACGCAGCTGTCCGAGCTCGAGAGACAGCTCGAACGCGTCAAGCGTGGCGACACGAGGCTGTCCCAGTCCCTCCGCCCGCCGAGCAATGGGTACACGAACGGCCACTCGCTCTCGCCGCTCAAGTCGCTCAAGTCGCCCTCGAAGCCGACGGCTTCGCACGCGCGCACCGACTCGGCCGCCTCAGCCACGAGTGTTGGCAGTGCGGCGAGTGGAGTTAGTGGTGGGACGGATGGAAGTCGGTGCGAGCTCTGCGAAGGACCCCACGAACTCGACGCGTGTCCTGTCTTTGCTGGAAGTCTTGAGACGCCCAAGACGACCCCGGGCAAGAAGAAGTGGTGCCTTGACTGCGAGAGTAGCGCGCACAACACGGAGGAGTGTCCCATGGCCGACGACGTGTTCTAGCCATCTCGCCGCTTGTCTCCCACTAGATGTCGCCCCCTATGTTCTGTCTCATTCTGGGTTTCTGTCCCTTCATCGTCCCCATCGTCCCCGTCCGTTCCACTGCATCCCAACTCAACTCCCCATGACGTTTCCCTTCTTGACATTCCATTCTCTTGATAACTGCCAGTACTCAAGTACACTACACATACAGCACACAGACACGTCTGATATATTACATACAGCAGAAATGCTACATTGCTTTCGCTTGGATCTACTACCATGGGTCATTGGCTATGACTGAGGCTCAGGAGGCCCCTTCAGCTCCGTCAGGAGAGCTGGCGGCGGCATGAATCCAGACAGGAGGCAGGCCTTGAGCCAGACCACATTTGCGAGCTTGCCACTCGCGACCATTGCGTCTGGGACAGAGACGCTCTTGTCCCTGTTCTCGACGACGATGAGGTCGTACTCGTCCGCGTTTGCGGGGAACTTGCTTGCCGAAGTCAGCTGCGCACCGAGCGCGATGAGGCAGAACCGCACGAGGACCTGATGTCAGCTTTGACCAACGGAAGCCGGGCTTACCTTGAGACTCCTTCCCTTGTCGAACTTGGCGCTGGGCTCCACGAAGAGCACGCTCTTCCCTGCCAGCGGCTGGCGCTTGCTCTTCGCCGTGGCTGCGTTCCAGCCCTCCGCGCCCCAGTCGCCTGCGATGTCCTGCGACGCGTAGGCGCGCAGGGAGGCACTGTACCCCGGCGCGACGAGGAAGGTGCGCCAATCGACTGGGCCGCGGATGGCCTCCTCAATGTACGCCGCGCTCAGGATCGGCATGCCTGCCGCCAAAGCGGCCATGACCTTCGGCGTCAGGATTGTGCCCGGCTCCGAGTTGTTGATCAGGAACGGCACGCCGTCGGCGGACAGTTCGTAGCTGTCTGTGCCGACTGTGAAGACCGACTCCCAGTCGGGAACCACTGTCCCGCCGTGCGCCTCGATCGTCCGCTTCAGGCCGTCCTTCACGTCACCCGTGATCAGGAACACCTTGCGTTCGAACTCGGCACACTCTCCCGCCGCAACGGAGGCCAGGGAGGAGCGCTTGCCTGAGGCTGTGACGGTTGGGAAGCGGGACTCGAGCTCGATCAGCGGCACGAGCCGGTCGCCGAAGTTCTTCTCGATATCGGTCTGGGAAATCGCGAGCTGCTTAGACTGGACGGAGTAGATGTTCTTCTTGGAATCCAAACCTAAGATCTCCTTGCCGCTGCCGGTAAAGTCCTGATCGACGACGTACTGCTTGTCGCCGCACGTGATCGTCTCGCCCTTGCGGATGTGGAGCAGGCGCATCCGGTCCGCGGGCACGGTGCGGTTCAGCCCGTCGTCGAAGGAAACGCGGTAGCCCGTCTTATTCCGAGCAGTCACGGTGCCGATGTAGTAGTCGCGCGTTTTGCTCCACAGGGCGAGAACACGGAGCGGCTCGTCGTCGCCGTCCTGTTGAGTCGGGATCGGCGTCGGGACAGCAGAGGCAGCGCGGGCGGTGCGGCTGGCGGAGACACTGCTGCCGCGCCAGGACGGACCAGCCTCCGGCTCCTTTGTCTTGGCCGCCTTCCTCGTCGACTTGCGCTCCATCTTAGCTGGCTGCTTCTTCGACTTCTTCGCCTTCTTCTGCGGTGGGCGGAATGTGAAGTCTTCCAAGTCCTCAGGCGCCGAGCTCGAGTCGGAGTCTCCGTCGAACGACGGCGTCGGCGAGAGGTTCTTGCGCTTGTTACGCGACGGGCGGCTTGCGGTGCGGTTCGATGCGACGGATGCGGAGCGAGAGCCATGCAGTCTTGACGAGGGAACGCGAGAAGAACGAGAGTCCCGACTCGCTTTGGATGGCGAGGTCCTCGTGGACGCAGGTGCTTTGCCCTTGCCCTTCAGCGGAGACAGCGAGGGCTCCTGCGTTTGCGTCTGCGGTTGGAAGGTGTTGTCCTCGGGGTCGGACGGGGCCGAGCTGGATGAGCTTGACAGCGCCGGGCTGTGCTCGGCTTGGCGTCCCTTCCCCTTCCTTCCGTACTTGTTGGGACTAGGCCGCGCGACAGGATCGTGCTCGATAGACCCAGTCTCGATCTCGTGAATACCTGTCAACGCAGGAGGCTCCTCAGGCGGGTCAACGTCCATGCCCTCTTCAGCAACGGCTGGCGGCTCATCCTCGTCCATCTCGGTCCGCACGGAGCGAGCAACCGAGTGAGAACTCGCCGCCTTTTCAGGCTCAGCAGGTGCATTTCCGGAAGCTTGCTGAGGAGCCGTTCCGGAAGGTTCCTTGTACGTGTCGGTGTACGTCTCCGCTCCGTCCGGCACTGGGCTTGGCGAGCGAGGCAGAACCGGTGGGGTCGGAATGACGGAAGAACGGTTGCGGCGCTTCAGCATGCGGCTCTCCGAAACCCTCGAAGTGGCGCTGGCCGTGCTCATCGTTGGCTTTAAGGGAGTTGGCGCTGACTTAGTCGGCGACTGGCTCTCGATTGGATTGAGAACCTGCGTCGCCTGGAAGGAGTAGTTCTGCGACTGAGACGACGACTGGTGGGGCGACGGTTCCGAATCCATGGTCTCGCCGAACAGTTCTGCGTCTCCTGGAACGTTGGGTGGGCCATCCTCCGACATGGGAAGGTCACCTAAGCGCCCAGGTGGGGGTGAGGATGGAATTGTTGGCATGGGAGGAGGGGATGACGGCGGCACGACCGGCCTGTCGACGACCATGTCGTTATGTTGCGTTGGTCCCGAGTCATCCTCCGCACTGGACTGCAATCCAGGCGGAGGCGACGTCCTCGTATCCTGGCGAGGCGAAGATCGGCCACCACCGAGCCACTGTTGTGAAGAAGACTGGCCGTCGACGAACGTCGGCTCGAGGCCGATCGACTGAGGGTCCGTCGTCGGGTCAGTGGGCGCTGGGGCGTCCAAGGGATCGTCTTCGTCATGCTGGAAGGGCGATCCGTGATGAACGCTCGACCTCTTCTCCGCCAAGAATTGCTTGTAGGCTTTCGCTCCGCGAGGTTTGTAGACCATGTCACTCGTAAAGTCGCTGCTCTCCTGGTACTCGGGAGTAGGCTCTCGCGCGGGGCGGGACGAGCTCGCAGCGGTGAAAACCGGCTGGCGGATGGTCTGCGGAGAGGTCGACATCCTTGCGTTGGATGTCGCTTTGACGGAGCTCGCGAGCTTGGTCGGTGTCGTCTCAGTCGTGCGAGCCTTGGGATTTAAGCTGGGAGGGGCGAAGCCGCTGATCGGAGTGAGCGGCTTGTCCTTTCCAGAAATCTTCGAGGGGGTCTTGGGAGAGAAGAGTGGAGGGCTTCCTACCCCAGGTGAGCTGTGGGGGGACGAAACGCTCTCCGCCTCATCCTCCACCCGGTCTTCAGCCTCACTATGGCTGGGCGGTGTCGTGTCGCGGGGCGAGGGCTGTGTGGGCACTGAGGGCGCTGCGTCACTGGTGTACGCATCGTGTGGCCCTGCGCCGTTCGTCCCACCTTCCTTCTCCGCAGGCGTGGGGCTGGTGACCTGTGACGTCCCCTTCAGCTCCTCGGGACCGCGCGATGCTTCGAGGTCGTTATGCTCTGAATCGTCGTCCTCCTTGTCGGTCGGCACTTCGTCGTTGGTCGCCTCCTGCTCGGCGGCGGTCGTCCACCTGGCAGGGTGGGAGTGGAGTGGGGGTCCGGGCGGAATCACCTGGGGATCTGAGAAGAGAATGCTCTCCTCATCCTTTTCGGTCTCCTCCAAGCTCGGCTCCTCGAGGGCTGGTGCGGACGGCGTTTTCGGCTTCGTGGGCGCCAGAGGAAGGTTCGACTTCAGAGGGAGGGATGTCGTTTTGAGGGGAAGGGTCTTGGGTGCTGCACTCTTGGGTGGCAAGGGAGCGGGAACGGGCTGCTGCGTTTCTTCCTCGTCGTTCAGGTCCAGAGACTCATTTTGAATGCTGGGCATCGTCGGCATCTGGAGTCTGGCTGTCAGCTTGGTACAGTCGGTGACGGCGGAAGCTCTTACCCGATCCTCCTTTGGGCCATGGCGACGGATATCTCAGTCTGCTAATCAGCTAAACCAGCCCAGACGATGACGCTTACCAAAGGCACCTCGCTCCTTCATGGCCCTTCAAGATGTGTGTGGTGAGAAGAGAAGAAGGAAGATGGACACGATGCTGAGGATGCAGATCCAGATCGGTTACCCATCTCAGGCACGGTCGGATGAGTGGACCGTGTAAACAAGCTCCAGAGCGGAACTATCTGCGCCAGCTGATAAGAGCTGAGGCGTCAGCGGTGTGGGTGGCGCTGATGCAATTGAGCACTGTGAAACGACAGGACAACCAGCAGAGACGCATGGGTTCGATGCACTGTGAGTGCTGACAGCTCTGCATACTCATTGATCTATCTACATCTAGTAAACGCCCGGGATGATCCTCCACTGGACCTGCTTCCTGTACTTGTCCCAGTCCTCACCGTACTTCTCTGCGCAGTTGTTGTCGTCCCTCCTCTCGCGGTGCACGAGGAGGAAGCCAAAGTACGCCGAGTACAGGTACGTGAAGAGCATACCCCACGGCGCGGCTCCTTCCTGCGTGACCTGGCGGCCATCGAGCATGGTGCGGACGCCCGTACCGACGAGTCCGGTGCCAGCGGGCACGATCACGTATCCGGCGATGCCGGTGGGGAGGCAGAAGGGGAGGGACTGGATCCAGTCACCGAAGTAGTTGATGTGGCGAGCGCGGCCCCACCATCCACCAGTGAGGAGGCGCGTGCCGCGCTTCGTCTGGATGTACGGCATGTCCTTGACACTGGGGTGGTCCGGGCTGGTGCGGAAGCGGTTCTTCTGGCTGTTGGCCGAGCGGAAGATGTACAGGCCGACGCTGAACACGGCGGCGATGGCCGCAATGCGCTTCCAGCCGAGGTGAACGGGGTAGACGGAGAGGTACCTCGTCTGCGTCGAGTAGAGGAAGGGAACCCAGACGATGTCGCCGAACGTGAGCATGAAGCCGAGACCGTCATGCACAATGTCCATCATGCCCAGGATGCCGGATTCAAAGTACTGCCCCTCAAGAACGTAGTAGCCCTGCACGGCAGCGACAATGAGAATGCTGTCACTGACATAGCCGTGCAGCCTGACCTGCTTTGCGATGAAGGAGCAGTTCAGGAGAGCCCATCCCGTGAGTCCTGGGCGCATCTCGAGCCACGCCTTGACGTCGATCTCACCGAAGAAAGGCAGCGTCACGCGCGGGTTCAGCTCGCGCCCGATATAGAAGTCGTAGATGACGTTGCCCATGTGTCCGCCCTTGGCGAGCTCGCGCATGTCCTTGTTGCCGGGCTTGACGGTGAAGCTGCGCAGGTACACCCACACCGAGATCCCGTACGCGAGCAGAAGGTTGCCGGTCAGCAGCTGGAGGTAGCTGTCCGCGATGAACGTCCAGACTGGGAACTCGGCACCCCAGATCAGGGTGCCAATGGCGCAGGCGCCGAGCTGAACCACGGTTGCACTGAAGGCTGAGTTCTGTTAGCGGAGACACGTGTCATGAAGACAGCTGTAGACAGCAGTACTCACCGTTGAAGCGATACTTGAGCGGCTGACCCGACTCGCGCAGCTTTGTGCCGTACACCTCAGTCGCTGGCAGGATGCGGTACAGCACCAGGCTGAGGAGGTAATACGCCGCAAGCCACCCGGTCACCTTCCAGCTGAGGAAGCCCTGGAGGCCACTTTCAGGCCAGGGGATCTGCGTTTTGAGCTTGGCCCACGACAGCGTGCTCGGGTGCAGCAGTGCCGGCGCCGGGCATCCAGAGACATCATTGCAGCCAAAGTAGAGGACGTTCATGAGCAAGGGAAGGCCGAAGACGATCCCGGTGGCGCCCAGGCTGTGCTTGGTTAGAGACGTCCGTTGCAGCAACCAGTCCAGTTGACTTACGGTCCACCGAACTCATAACTTGGCTTTTGAGCTCCCATGTCGGCAACTTGTTTCGCTGATGGCGTCTGGAGAGGTTGTAGGGGGTTATTTATCAAGTGGTTAGTATCTGAGCGGGCAGGTTGACGATGGCGCCGCGGCTGTCTTGGATGGTACGACGGCGGACATTTGTTTTCGCCATGGTACGATCGGCGACAGAAGGCGATGAGTGGACGCCATTCTTCCCAGTTGCTCGACGGAGTCGACTTCGTAGTCCATAATAGAAGTGTCCGTTATCTGGGCATGCCAAGCACGGATTTGGGTGTCGCTTGGAGGGCGGGGACGTGGATGCAAGTGGCATTGAGTAGGCGTGGGACGGCGATGTTAACCAAGCTACCTGATACCTGAAAGAGGTGGAGGTTGTATCAGCGTTATCGCGGACTTCTGCGACACTCCGCTGGACCATTTCCCACGTGGAGAGATCTACGTGCTTAAGTAATCCTAGTCATCCAACCGGATCTTGGGAAGGCACTTCGGTTCTGTGGAGCAGCTAGCCTGTGCTTTCACGGACGAAGCCGACGATGGAAAGATGGTACAAGACCACAGGCATATGCATAGCAGTACGCGTTAAAGCCTTTGGGGGGCTACAACATTCTCATGATGGTCAGGATACGCGATCGGAAGTGATCCGCACTTGGTCCCTGCCCATGCAGCTCAACCCACTTGCTCACGCGAACCTGTGACTATTTATGGCTCAGGTCCGAAGAGTCTACAGAGCCAAGAGCCGAGAGCCAGCGCCAGAAGTGGTCTGCAGAGGTCTCGAATGCATCCGGCCCCACCAATCACAGCTAGGCGGAATGTCGCTGAGCCTGGGAAAAACACGGTCTCTGGCAGGCAGCATCGCAGAGGAGTGTGTCGCGCGACCACGGTGACCACACCGAACGGCTCGGTGCTCGCGTAAACCGCTTCGGATTGGCAGGTAAACAGGACGTCACACCACTTTGCGCCGGGATGTTCGGCGAGGCTGCCTCAGCTTGAGTTTGTCGCGCATGGCCGTCGGCCAGCTCCGTGACTTGCCTCGCCCCATGTGGGTCGTAACTGAATACCTGGGGCCTCGATGATGCGGATTGGAGAGGGTTGTCCAGAGCTTACAGAGCATGACGAACGCAGAAGAGGAGAGAAATCGGAATCCCCGCTGCCGTGTATATCCAGACCATCGCCACTCGGTCCGCTTTGGGATGCCCCTGTGGACCCCTGTGATTCTTGCATCCTGGGTCTGTCCTGTGGTGACTCCACAAGCACCCTGTCCCGACGCCGGTGACCAGCCGGGGCCGCCGGGGACCAATGGCATGGTCAGCAACACACGACAGGAGTGCAGCAATGCAAAGCATGGCAAGCACGGCGAAAATTGCTGATCAATGCAGTCATAGGTCTTCCTGCCCCTGTCGGCCATATCCGACCCTCTCTCATGTACGCTCGGCGCCCGGGGTCAGCCCGCTGCGCCAAATACAGCATGCGGATTGCACGCAGCGTCCTTTCTTTCCCCTCCATCTCTCTTGACTTGTGTACTGTCGAGTTTCCGAGTCGTTTTCGAAAGCATTACGACCAGCAACGACGGACCATCGACGGACCCGACTCGATAACAGGCCCGGCACCGAGCGCTGCTATTTCGGGCCTCCCTGACACCTGATCCACCTGATCCGCAGGCCGACGGCCCCAAGGTTCAAGTCAACAAAAATCGGAGCACTCCCGCCGGCCACCGACTGCACCACCGACGCGCGGCTCCAACCAACATTACTCAGCAGCGAACCGCACCTTGCAACCACCCATACCCCCATCAACCGCAATGGTTAACGCTCGAGATCCGTCGCCGTCGTCGACGTTAGCGGCGCGAGCAGCGAGCGAGACGGCAGAGCCGACTCTGCCGAGTAACGGCAGCTCCGAGACGGAGCGTGAGACGTACGACAAGCGCGACGAGAAGGACGACTCGGACGACACTGAGAAGGAAACTGAGAAGGGCTTCGAGGACCGCGGCATCGTCGAGCTCGACCAGGCCGGCACGAAGCGGCGCATCCGGATCGTCGTCGAGGATGAGACCGGCAGAGAGCGCTTGAAGGATGTAGGCAGCGGCGAATACACCGTTCCCAGGTGGTGAGTTGCCTCTGTGGCGAGACCGCGCCACGACGATCCGCCGATCACTAACACACAGGCGCCACTCGCTCCCGTTCATGAAGCCGAAGCACCCGCCGCCGCCAGCTCCACTAAGCATGGACGCTCCGCCAGTCACGCCGGAAGTGTCTGCCAACTGGCTCAGCTACATGACGTTCAACTGGATCTCCCCGATGATGGCGCTCGGCGCCGCGCGCACGCTAGAGGCGTCGGACATGTACAAGATGGACGACAAGCGGAGTGCGGGGCGTCTGGCACAGACGCTGATGGCTAACTACGAGCGGCGGAAGGAGAAGGCGGCAGAGTACAACAAGAAGCTCGAGGACCCGAATACGCCGCTCCCCTTCCCACAGCGCATCACGTATCCCCTGCTGCCGCATCGGGAGAAGCGCGAGGCCGACTTCCGCAACGACAAGGGTAAGAAGAAGCCGAGCCTCGCCTGGGCGCTCTCGGACACGTTTGGAATGACGTTCTGGTCCGCGGGCATCATCAAGGTGTTCGGCGACACGGCGACGGCGTGCTCGACGCTCATCATCCGTGCCCTGATCAAGTGGGCGACGCAGTGGGAGTACGCCCGCAAGGGCCGCCCAGGTATCGAGTACCCGCACATCGGGAATGGCGTCGGCCTCGCCATCGGCCTCTTCCTCCTCCTCACCTTCGGCTCGTTCTGCATGCACCACTACTTCTATCGCTCCATGGGCGTCGGAGTGCTCACAAGAAGTGCGCTTATCTCGGCTATCTACCACCACTCCCTGCGGTTGACGCAGAAGGCGAGAGGCGAACATCCAAACGGCAAGATCGTCAACCACATCTCGACGGATACAGCTCGTATCGACTTCTGCGCCGGCTTTGCGCACATCGCATGGACAGCTCCCGTGCAATTTGTGGTGATCTCCGTGATACTTCTTGTTCAGATTGGATATTCGGCGTTGCCTGGGTGAGTTGTGACGAGAAAACCGAGTTGGAGGCTCGTAAAGAGGTGGACGGGTGTTGGCGGGATTTTTCCGCCACCATGGCGATCCACCCACATCTACCTCCACCGGCCCCCAGTACACTGCTAACGGTCCCAGACTTGCGTTCCTGCTCATTATGGCGCCAGGACAGACGGTCATGATGCGCAAGTTGTTCGCGCTCCGCAAGAAGTCGATGATCTGGACCGACAAGCGCGCCAAGCTGCTTCAGGAGATTCTCGGCGGCATGCGCATCGTCAAGTTCATGAGCTGGGAGATGCCCTTCCTCAAGCGCCTTGGAGCTATCCGTGGCATGGAGCTCAAGTACCTCCGCCAGCTCCTCATCCAGCGCTCTGGCATGATGGCCTACGCCATGTCGCTCCCCGTCCTCGGCACCATTCTCAGTTTCATCACCTACTCGCTCACGTCGCACGATCTCGAGCCCGCCACCATCTTCACCGTCGTCTCACTGTTCCAAATGACCCGCATGCCGTAAGTCCATGTTCCCTTGTTTCCCCTACTCTTTTTGTCATCGATCAAGGTACAGGTCTCCTTGGATTGAATGTGGGAGAGGAGAGTCAGTCGTCACGTGCCTTCTGTGCGCCCTTCTGCGCCCTCCGCTGTGTGCGCTTTTGGCACTCTGCTACGCCCACGGGGCACAGCTGAGGGGCGCAGCAGAGGGCGCTCAGGATCGACGTTACCGGCGATCCTCCACCAGACCTCCACAGGGCGAGTGTGGCACTGCTCCACAAAGCTCTAATCCACCCATCCATCACCCCCACATCTTCTCCTTCGTTCCAATCGCTTTTTATCTTCTCTCCCGAGTTCTAAGGCTAATTTTATGACTTTTAATGTGGCCCATGTGCCTGTCGTCGCTTGCAGACGCGATTAACGCGCTCGGGCGCATCCAAGGGGTGCTCGACGCCGAGGTGAACAAGGACGAGAAGATCGTCGACTACGACATGAAGGACGCCGTGGTTATCGACCATGCGTCGTTCACGTGGGACGCCGCTCCGCCTGTCGAGGACGCCGTTGCCAAGCTCGAGGCTAAGCTCGTCGCGGCTCAGGCGAAGCAGGACCGCGGGGGCCGTAAGGAGAAGAAGGAGAAGGCCAAGAAGGCGCGCAAGGGCGACAAGTCTGGCGCCGCCACTCCTCTGCCTGCCAAGACGCCCAAGAAGTCTGGCGCGGTCACACCCGTCGCCGCCGAGGTCGAAGTGCCGAAGGACATTTTCAAGCTGAACGACATCAACGTCCGCATCCCGGAGGGCTCCCTCACGGCCATCGTCGGTGCTATCGGCAGCGGCAAGTCGTCTCTCCTCCAAGGTCTCATGGGCGAGATGCGCCGCACGGCAGGCAGCGTCAAGTTCAACGGCACCACCTCGCTCTGCGCCCAGACGCCATGGATCCAGAACGCGACCGTGCGCGAGAACATCCTCTTCGGCCAGCCATGGGACGAAGACCGGTACTGGGCCGCGGTGAAGAACGCGAGCCTCGAGCCCGACCTCGTGCTCCTCGAGGACGGCGATGGAACCGAGATCGGCGAGAAGGGCATCACATTGAGTGGAGGACAGAAGCAGCGTGTCAACATTGCGCGAGCTATCTACTTCGACGCAGACATCATTGCGCTCGACGACCCGCTGTCGGCCCTCGATGCCGGTGTCGGCAAGGCCATCTTCCACAACGCCATCCTCGGCGCGCTCCACGGCAAGACCCGCATCCTTGTCACGCACGCGCTGCACTTCCTCCCGTTCGTCGACAACATCATTGTGCTCGACAACGGGCACATCTCTGAGGTCGGCTCCTACAAGGACCTGGTGTCGCGCCCGAACGGCAGCTTTGCGCGCCTGATCTCTGAGTTCGGTGCTGTCGACGCCGACGAGAAGGAGGCCGGCGACGAGGAGGGTGCGATCGAGCAGGACAACGAGAACAAGGCCAAGCCTATCCCGCGCTCCGAGATGGTCGCGCGCAAGGGCGGAGCCATCTCGCTCATGCAGACCGAGGAGCGCAACGAGGGCTCGATCGCTGGCGGCACCTGGAGCGGATACATCAAGGCTGGCCGGGGTTTCATCATGATTCCAACGCTGCTGTTCTGTGTCTCGCTCGCGCAGGTCTTCACGATCCTGACTTCGTACTGGCTCCTGTGGTGGCAGCAGGGACACTGGGGCCTGTCGAACAATCTTTACATGGGCATCTATGCTTGTCTCGGCATCGGCTCTGCGATCGCATTGTTCATGATGGGTTTCTCCAACTCGATGTTCACCTACTTCGCCTCGGTCAGGTTGCACGCGCTCGCGGTCCAGCGTGTCATGTTCTCGCCCCAGGCGTTCTTCGACACCACTCCGCTCGGCCGCATCATGAACCGATTCAGCAAGGACATTGACACGGTCGACAACACGCTCTCAGACGCTCTCCGCATGGCGATCAGCACGTGCGCCCAGATCCTCGGTGCCATCATCCTGCTCGCCATCATCTCGCCGTGGTTCCTCATCGCCGTCGCCGTCGTTCTGTTCCTCTACTGGCACTGCGCCATGTACTACCGCCGATCCTCGCGCGAGTTCAAGCGCATCGACTCGATCCTCCGCTCCTCGCTGTACGCCCACTTCAGCGAATCCCTGAGTGGCATCTCCACCATCCGCGCCTACGGCGAAGGCAAGCGTTTCGAGGAAGAGAACGTCAGGCGCATGGACATCGAGAACAGAGCTTACTACCTCACTATAATTAGTGAGTTAAGACGTCCAATGCATAGCAGAAGCGATGCAGAATGGGGGACGATTGGTGGAAAGAAGAAAAGAAGTGCTGACATCCAGACCAACGGTGGCTCGGTCTTCGCCTCGACATCCTCGGCTCTCTGCTCTCCTTTGCCGTCGCTCTCATTGTCGTGTTCAACCACAGCGTCGGTGGTGCCCAGTCCGGTCTCGGTCTCTCGACGATGGTCACAGTGCAGCAGTCATTTACGTGGCTGGTGCGTCAGCTCGCCGAGGTCGAGAACGACATGGTCGGCGCCGAGCGTATCCTCTACTACGCCAACGAGCTGGAGCAGGAGGCGCCGCAGGAGGTGATCGAGAAGAAGCCCCCTCCCGACTGGCCTTCGGCGGGCGCCATCGAGTTCAACGACGTGTACATGAAGTACCGCCCCGAGCTGCCCGATGTGCTCAAGGGCCTGACGCTCAGCATCGCCGCGAACGAGAAGATCGGCATCGTCGGCCGCACCGGCGCCGGCAAGAGTAGTATCATGGTGTCGCTCTTCCGCATGGCCGAGCTGCACGCCGGCAGCATCGTCATCGATGGCGTCGACATCAGCAAGATCGGCCTGCACGACCTGCGCTCGCGCATCAGTATCATTCCCCAGGACCCGCTGCTGTTCAGTGGCACGCTGCGCAGCAACATCGACCCATTCAACACCAAGACGGACGCTGAGCTGTACGACGCTCTCCGCCGCGCACATCTCATCCCTGCGACTGCAGTCTATGCAGCCGAGACGACCGAGGGGCCGGACGGGGAGAAGGAGACGGCGCTCATGAACGTGAACCAGGGCTCGCGCTTCACCCTCGACTACCAGGTCGAGGAGGAGGGTGGCAACCTGTCTGTCGGCGAGCGGTCCCTTGTCTCGCTCGCCCGTGCCCTCGTTCGCGACCCCAAGGTTCTCGTTCTCGACGAGGCGACCGCCAGCGTCGATCTGGAGACCGACGCCCGCATCCAGGAGACGATCAGGCAGGAGTTCGGCAACAAGACGCTGCTCTGCATCGCGCACCGCCTCCGCACTATCCTGTCCTACGACAAGATCCTCGTCATGGCCGAGGGCCGCGTCGAGGAGTTCGACACCCCCATGGCCCTCTTCAACAAGGGCGGACACTTCCGCGAGATGTGCGACAAGAGCGGCATCGGCATCGACGCCATCACGGCCGCTTCCCAGGTTCGCTTCGAGAGCCTCCAGGCTTCGCCGAAGGTTCAGACCGCGCAGATCGCACCCGACAATAACACGACTGGGTACGACCTCAACGAGAAGGCCCAGTAGCTCAGTAGTATCATCAGAGAAAAGCACAGTATAATAGACTAGGTACACATACAATCATGCATCGGCATTTGGTTTAGACCACCAAGAGGCGCGTGCTGTGCTCTGCGACGTAGGCCTCGTCGATTGTCGCCCAGGCGTCTTCCTACTTCACGCCTGCCGCACTCACATGGTCACGAGTCACAGCGAGTACTTGACTGTCTTACGTCTTACACTGTCCTCGGCAGAAAAGAGAGAGCGTTCGCCTCCGGGTGCGCACCATCGAGGCCCATCGATCAGGCAATGGGATACCCTCCCCAGCAGCCCGAGTCTCGTCTCTGGTGTCCCCACTCATCTACTGCCTGTCCCTCGGGCTATCAAGAGGACGGCCATCGCTTGGAGACCGCTGTTCGAGGAAGCAAGAGCATTGGGTCATGAGACTGCAACCATTAAATCCGTTCGTGATAACGATATCCGCTTCTTCGGTTCCAGACGTCGACCACTCATCATCGTGCTTTGCACAATACAGGCGACTGCGCTATTGTTTGCTAGGTCCACCCCACAACTTCATTGCTTTGCTAAGAACCAAGGCTGTCTCCGCACCTGGCAGTGTTAACGCCGCCACAGCCCCACCTCAGCCGAGCGTGCCGTGCGTACCATGTGCAAGGCCCCATCTTATCCGACGGCACGCCCGAAATACGTTGTCCAAATTGAAAGCAATTTCGAACAACTAGGCGAAACTGAAAGTGCAAGAAGCGAACGCGAAAGGAAGCGCGCACATGCGCGCACCTACACCAGAGCGCGCAAACGCGCGTACCTGCACGGTGCCACCCTGCTTCACATTATGCATGGTGCTTATCATTTCCTGTCGATCAAGCACGCCCTGCCAACGCCGCCGCGCAACAATGTGCTGCGACAATGGTGAATGGAGCGCCGCACCGAACACGCTGAAAGCACAGTTTTCCATCCATTGCGCCCCATTCACGAGCGTCCTTACACAGCTAGTCTCAGTTACGAGGCCTGTGCTTGTCTGTGCGCTACTGCTCGCTACGGCCGTTATGCTAGGACCTGCTCGATCACTGCTATTCGCGGCTTCACGGCCGACTTATGTGGCGCACTCGCGCAAATGTCAGCAACTGTCTGAGCTGCCCGCGGGAGTCGGGTGAACTTGCTGAGTTGTTTGCAGCTGCGGTAAGGTGCGGCGCAGGTGGCGTACTCTATGCTTGGCCATTGTATACATGCTTGCGTACATTTGTTTACAGTTTTGCTGGTATTCGAGCTGGAACAGATACAGTTCATCGCTCCAGCATACGACTGTCACCACCTCGCCGGCCGTGCCGGCCGAGAGGGAGGGCAACAAAGAGAGAGTCCCGGAGTTAAGCCACGCCAGCCGCACAGTGTCCCGCACTGAGTGAGTTGCGCAGGTGGTGAATTGGCTGAATGGCGCGCTGATCACTATTGATGCTACGTACCCGAGAGTCGTACTCACGCGAGTGATTCGTGACGAGCGAGGATGACGGAGGTTCGCCACGAGCCTGTGCGGGGTGTGGAGTGACAAATAGGAAACACCGCAGACGTATTAGGGGACTTGCCGGCGGGGATCTTATGGCCGCACGTATTGTCGACGATAACAAAATGAAGGACTGAGACATATGAGGGCACGAGAGGGACTGGATAGGACAGCTGGGCACATTAACCGTCACTGTACTCGGCTCCCTGCCGACACCTGTGCAGCTGCACAGCGCCCTCTCGACATCATTGCGAGGGCAGCGGGCACACTCGGAAGGCCCTGCACGGCATGCGTCGGCGATACCTGACGGAAATTACAGCAATCAGTAGTGACAGTGATTTGGATCCCGGTCCGCACCCTCGTATCGGTTCGGCGGACCGCTGCGGTGAATTATCATCCGTCAAGTGTCGGAAAAGTCAGTGCAGCGTACTGCGTGTGGCATCTTGTGCACTGAGGCATTGATGTGCGGAAGCTGCTACGTCCCGTATCAGTTGTGCGTGCAGATGGCAGCGCTCCATTGCGTATGACGTCGCGGATCTCATTCACTGTAGACGAGGTAGAATGCCACTCCACCTCGCTGTCACTCTGTCACGCAATCCCACCTCTTCACCACCTCGTGACTTGAGCAACGGAGTTGACGGGACAGGTGGCGGAGTACGTACAGCGTGACCAACTCCGACGGGCCTGTCACGGATGTCGGCGGCTTGGCAGCGGAACAAGATGTCTCGGGATGGCAGACGTACCTTGTGCTGGTGTGCGGTGCTGAGCTTCGCTTGTGCAGTAAGCTCAACAACGTTGTTCTGCCCACGTCGCTCGCCGCGCAGAACATGATTCCGGGAACCTGCGGCATCGTTACGGGTCAGTTTGTGGTCAGCCTTTGTTCAGTTCGTTACGCTTGCTGCAACTCAGTTCTGTGTCTTGTGAATGGCTGTAATCCTCCGGACACCGGCTGAATCGAACCTTGGTCATCTGGGTGCACTGTGGCTTCCAGCCAGCGACTTCGGGAAATTCGGGCGTTTGTCCCAAACCTTGCGTCAGCCACACTTAGCTGCCCGCGACGTGCGCACTCCGTCCTTTTAACTTGAGTGCTCCGGCGTGGTCCTCGTGGCCTGCTGGCCGGTGTGGCGCAGCGTCAGTGCTCGCTACGCCGCGGCCGCGACGGTGCCGCTAACATGAGAGGCGGGCCGACTGAATGCGATGCAAGAATGGAGGAGCATATTCACGCCGCATGGCTGTAATTACTGCAATTGCATTCGCACATTCGTGCGGTCCGTGGCGCCGGGAAGGCTGATCGCGATCGCAGACCTGCATCGTTTCTTCCGTGTGCATGCACGAAGAACGTGCGGCCCCCGATGACGAACGGTGCCTTCAGCTGCTCCCGATGAGTACCCATGAGTGTCCATCAATGTCCAGGTGGGTCCTTATGTTCACAAATGACGCGATAAGGGTGGGGGCTGGCGGCAAGCATGCTGCACTTGATGAGAAGGTTCGCAAGCGATCGCGCACCTCCGTGGGTGCAGGAGAACTTTGCTCCGCGGGCTTCTCATCGCCGGAAACACTCGACCGAGGACGTTGCCAACGCCTGCTTCCTCCGCGCTTGCTGCCGACGCTGCCGAGATGATCGATGTCGACATGATTGAACTCAGATGGTTGTACCGCACATCTTGGGGCCCAGAGAGGTGGTATGGGCGAGTGGGACCTGACCGGACTGGGACTGGATTGAGTGAGGGAAATAGAGTTGACCGCTGAATGCTGCTAAGGCGTTGTTGGACCCGTAGTCAATCTCGACTGCTCGATTAAGCATCAATGAACACAGCGGACACAGGAGCAGACGGGAGTCGCAGACACCGTAGAACACCACCGAGGGACACCGATGCAGGCGCAGGGTTCTGGGAGCATGCATGGATGGGCGATTGAGGGTATAGCGAGGGTTGCTGACAACTGGGATGTCGAGTAGGCAATCAACGACGGGCGGACAGCGCGCTAGTCGCGTTTACCTGCGGTGAGATATGCGCTAACCGGAGCCTATCGAGCAACAGCATGGTTGGAAGCCCCCGATTGCAGTCGATTAATGGGAGTTAATGGTAATCAAGTAAGCCCGAACAGTGTTCCAAAGCTTGTCGTACTTGCGGTGGACCTTCCCAGAAAGCACAAAAACTCTCCGCACCTGTGATGCTGGCATTCCTGATGATGGTTGTTGTCCTTGATTAACTATTCTCCGGCAGGCAGCCCACTCGGCACGTCACGGCAGGTCAACGGCAGGTCACGTCGGGGAACACAGTGAGCTGCGCAGCAATGCCTGCACAGCGGGAGGCCGTGCACCGCTCTCCGTTCCCGGCCCGCACCCCAATACCCTTCTCCAGCTCTTCGGATCGCTGACGGTTCCGAGCAATCCACATGCAACCCTGCTGACAGCACACCGAGCCCACTCTTACGTCTTCGAAAGTTCGTAGTCTGTCCAGCCTGCTCATACTCTCGAGGAGAAGAGGGGACATGCCACCTGAGAACGGATATGCGGTCGCGGATACGCGAGGGCCACAGCGGAAAAACTCCGGATCGACCCTACACCGGGTGTCTTACACCTGGCCCCTGCCGGCTGCACATGCTGCCAGAGCTAACCAGAGCTTGAGCTTGCTGTCCTCGCTTCCATGGTTCCCTACAGGACAGACCTCGCCACCTTGGTCATCATAAGGTTTGTTGAAAGGACGCCACCGTTGTGATATTCATGGTTTCCGTGTGTTTTTCGAATCCGCACGGCCCGGAAAGTCTTTGAAAGTGTACAGAAAGTCTGGAAAGCTTAAGGTACGACGTCGCGAGGCACTAGTCGCTCGAACGCGTAGAATACTGCACCGCAGGCGATGGCAAAACGGGGTCTGCACCCAGTACCGAAGACCCCTGGCACCTGAACGACAAGATGTCACGTTCGAGGAAGTAATGCGCACCGAGGGGGCGTTTATGGATAAGCATAGTTCAATATCCTTCCTTAGACAAAGCTAAACAGCAGCGGGGCATGTGATCGCATCACGCGGCCCTTCAGGTGAGCGTCCGGTAGTGGGCCAAGTCCTGACTCCAGCTCCCTATCTCTGGATTTGTAGAGCACCGCCTGGCGATTGTCCGACCCTTCTCGCATTAGGGCGGGGAGGACCGAGACACACCCGCAAACAATAGCTTCGCCGACGAGACATGCAAACATAGCGACGAGTCCAGACATGCCGGTGGGCATGGTGGGTTGGAATGACGGTACCTCGTACCGCTCTGGCACGGTATTCAGTTACGTTGGACACTGAGACAGCTGAGACAAGTGACGTCGAGGCGGCATTCGAATGCTTCGCTGTTACGCAACATGTCAGACGAGCTGCCCACCTTTCCTCGTTACGGGGAGCAATGTGAGGCTACGGCGAATGCACAGGCTGTCGGCTGACTTGTGGGTAGCGAGGTTTATCCCGATCTTCACCGATCTTCAAGGGCCGGCTGACTAGCCGCTACCCTCGGATAACTGGCCGGGGAGACGGCGTAGTCCGCTCCTGTGCTGTTTTGCGTCGCCCCTCCCGAGCGAGATAGGAAGTTGCAAGGGCTGCGAGGGTGCATTATGAGAGCGTGACTGTTTTTGCCGTTCCGTGCAGAGCAGAGCAGAGCAGCGAGACAAGACAAACTAGGAAAGCATACAGGAAAATTAGGAGATTTCTGAGGTTTTCAGGTGCTGGTGATCTGAGCTTTGTTTCGAGTGTGCCGGCTGAACGCAGTGATATTCAACAGCCGCCTGCCCGCTGCCGTTGAATCCAAAGCTCAGCTGATGCACAAGATGCGGCTGACAACTGCAGACATTCCTGCGGGTCTGAGCCGAAGAGTGGCAGGCAGGCATTCGAGAACAATGTCAGTGAGCCCACAATAGTCTTTGATGGGCTCTGAATAGACTAGCATTAAGGAGTACGTGATCCTCTGGACCTTGCCGAACATCGGCAAGCTTTACCAAACATAGAACTTCTTGCGCTTCCATGATGACCAGAAGCAGTCAAAGAAGGTGCCAGCGGAAGTCCCAAGCTGCGCAATGGAACAGAGCTATGCATAAGGCTGAAACTGTAATACGAGAGTTGTTCGGAAGGGTCTTGTGTCGGTAGCGAGGTTTCCAGTGATTTTCTGAGTTCCATGTGCGCGATCATTGACAGCGGCCGTAAGAAGATTGCGGAATACGTTGTCCCTCGTTTTGCAGTACGGCAGCAAGCTCATGTCACAAGCGACGCATTGTGACAGCAGACGGAGTCAAGCTTGTATGTGATACAAACGACCCTCTCGCACAGATCTCGCTCAGGTGTGCTCCGAAGCATACGGTGCGCTCGGTGTCATGACGGAGGTCCTTTCGCCGATGAGTGTTTCTGCGGTCTTTACGTGTGCACGAGCGAAGTAATCGATCGTGACTACCGCGGCTGTGCGAGATAAGATTCGTTGGTACGCTTTTTGTCCGCGGAGTGGATTGGACGAAGTGCACAAGTGCGCTCGAGACCTCGTCGCTTGACGGTTGGTGCGCGAGTGCGTAAAGGACGGCGGCACTCGATGTGCTGGTAACTCTCGATCAGTACGGCATCGAACAGTCCTGATCGTGGAAAAACGAGGAAATCACGAAAACATGACATTCAGCTGGCCCAGGCACCGGGCAGCAGGCAGCAGAGGGTACAGTCATCAATGCGCGTTTTTTCAACGACCTGCAAGCGTCCGCGTGTGTCTTGGGGTAAGCGGTGATACTGAGGTCTGGGTGCAGGTGGACACATGCATGGACTTGTGCCAGGTCGTGTGCCGCGTCGTCTCGAGGCTCCACGGACATTGCATGTATTCAGACGCATTCAGTTGTGGGGTTGACGCAGACGGGCAGTAAAATAAAAGCGTTACACTTTCTATGTGCCTTCGTGCCTATCAGAATCGCTGACGTCTGGACCTGGCGTAGGACCTGTTACCATGGGCGGTGGTGAAAGATGACAGCCGGTCACCACCTGGTACACAGTAGAACGGAATAAGCATAACGGCTGGCTGTCGATTGTCAGCAACGTGCGGAACCGCAGACGGTCATAGCAGAGGGCCGTAATGCAGTGAGGGACACTCAGGAGTGTACCACGGCTGTACAAGCGAGGGTGACGTTCCCTGCGCCCATGTGTCCGCGTCTCCGCTGTTGTCTGGCCTCTTTCGAATGGGTCACCCCTCGACCCCAGACCTTCGGCAGGTTCGACGCTTATCGTGTACGGCAGCAAGCGTCAGCATTCGTTAGCCGTCTCGGGACGGCAGTTAGGACTTGGCCTTTGGCCTTGGACTTTACAGGGAAGTCCTGGCAGGGTGAGCGGGCTGGTGACGAATGGTCGAGGGACTGGGCAGGAAACGGTAGCGTTACACACCAGCTTTCCTGTGTCCCATATCCTGATCGTCCTGACCTGCACTCGCCTGTCGCCTGCAGACTTTGCAGACTTCAGAGTTCGAAACAGAGCGAACAGTGCAGCACCTGTGCGCAAGCGGGACTAACGGGCACTTGTTGGGTGCGAGGCATGCAGCAGCCAGTCGGGTGGCAGTGCGCAGCCGAGGATAGCGAGCGACGCACGTCGCAGGTCGGTGCTAGAGTGAACGTCCCGGCGCACTGATCGCCCGTAACAAGTGTCAACCTCCCGATAGGTTCTACTGGCGGTCCACAACGCGGCGTGCATATGTACAGTATGCCGCACATGTCGGCACGCGGCAAGGCCAGCGGTCTGGCCAGCGGTCCGGCCAGCGGCACGGCAATCGACACATGCGGCAGTGCAGCTCGCTGTTCCTCGACCGCTAGGTGGTGAATGCCAGGTCATCGGTCATGCAGCCGTGTCGCCCTCGCCGAGCCTCGCGAAACTCCTTTACATGCTTTTACCGCTCCGACCGAAGCGATACCGGCATACTGGCACATATGGGCGGTCTCGTGAGATGTGCTTCTGTGTGCCGGGTGTGCCGGACATGCCAGGCGTGCCGTGCGTGCCCTACCGTCGATGCCGTTGCGCATGGTCCATCTCGCGGCGCATGACGGGCTAGGTACGGTCGGGTCGGGGTTCGGCGCGGGCGCGGCGCGGCGGCGCTTTGACGCTCTCGGGCTGGCATATTGGCACAGTGCGGGGCGAAATTGCACGGAAACAATGTGCACGGACGCACGGATAGCCAGCGGGCAGCGGGTGATGCTGCCTAATGGAGGGTCGGAACGAGGGTCGTCGCGGGCCAGGCTAGCCTCTAGTATCTGCCGACAGCGGGGCCTCTCGATGCGATGCAGGGGTCGCTTCGTGTTTCGTAAGGCGACCATAAGGCGACCAACGGCGACTAGATGCCAAAGGTAGCCGCTTGGGCTATTGCAGAAGCGCTAGTTGCTATCTTTGCACCAGGCCTGGCTGCTCCGCTGCAGTCGATCGCAGTACCTTCATAGTGTCCCGCAAGCCGCCCGCCATCCGTTCCGGCCGCTCGGACCCAGCGGCAGCGTCTTCCCTCGTTCTATGCACATACCGTACCGTACATTACGGATGCGTCGCACGTCGCCCCGCTTTCTGCGCTTTCTGGATGCACACGATGTACGCGACGCAGGCTGGTGCGCACTCGAAACATGAGGGTTGAGGTCATAAACTTTCCGTATCAAGTTCGAGGTCTTGCTATTTGTGGCCTGGCTAAGTGGGGCCAGCCAACGCTGCGGAGCCATGTTGCAAGGCAGGCCGTCAGTGACGCAAGTCAGCACATCCAGCAAGCACAGTTTGGGTGCGAGCGCTTGCTGCAAAGTGGGGAGCGTAAAGTTCTGGACGGATCAAGGTCTGGAAGCTGCAAAGCGGTGACTATCCCCTCTGTCTGGTTTACGAGAGAACGTCAGGAGAGTGCAAAGGAACGAGCAGAAAACTCATGCAAGCATTCGATGGTCTGTGCTCTCGGTCAGAACTCTGGCAGAACTCTGGCAGAACTCTGGTAGAACCCAGGTCAGTCACAGGTCTGAGCCACGCCCAAGAACCTCAAAAGCATATCTGGAAACGTCAGAGCTACCACAGTAGCGCGTGCCTGTGTGCGCGTCTCCACGTCGAGTGTGGCCCAGTTCAGGCCCGGATGGGGTGAGGTCGAGAGTTCGTGTCCTTACACTGCCCGGCGAACAAGGGGAAGTGGGTGGGAGGCCCCAGGCAGCAGTCAGCCAGCTGCAGAGAGAAGGACGGGGTCGAGTGATGAGTCATGTTAAGGTTTTGTTCAGGGAAGTGTTACGTGAATGTGTGTCACAGCGTGTTCTTCTGGTCGAACCGGGCCAGCTTTGGTGCCGCTGCCCTATGGCCTCTGCCTGATCTCGAAATTTCAACGACAGCCGCTGCCGGCAAAGGAAACAGTCCAGACGCAGCCAGTGCCGAGTTGTAAGCGAAACGAGAGGAGGCGACTCTGCTTCAGCTGACTGGACTTGCTCATTTCTGACGCAAAGCGCAAAATAGCGCAGGCTGATAAGATGGTCTGGTCACAGGATGGCCCCACGATCCGCGAACGCTGGAAAGAGGAGAGTGCGACGCCTTTTGAGTTCACTGAGTTTCCCAGAATGTGCCCGTTTTGTTCCTTTTTTTCGCCACTGCCAGGTGACTGGGTCACCTGGTCACTCTGCTGCGCTGCGACATGGGCCGTCCTTTGGTCTTTTCCTTTTCTCCCCGCACCAGCTGCTAAGCACGGGTAGACCAGAGCTCAACCCGCGCGGCTCGTCTGCTTGCGGCTCGCGGCATGCAAGACGAGGGCCCCCGTACCTTGTGCTTCCTTTCTGATGTTCTGGGTGCTGTTCGGGTGCTGTTCTGGGTGCTGTTCCGGGCCGGCTACCCCTTGCTGACGTGCAAGTGTCCTTTCTGACAGAAGGGAAGCGCACTCGTTACGAGCCCACCGTCTGTGAGACTACTGACTGATCTGCGCAGACAGCTGGGGTACGACGCCCGGGGGCCGCTGCCATCAGGCAGCCCGAAATCGGACGAGGGTAGGTCGTCCGACACGAGTCCGAAGTGAGACATCGCAGGGCGTTCGCGACGGCGACGAGCTTGAGACCGAGAGAATCCTAATCCGGGGGCCTGGCTTGCCTGTCCCATTGACAGCAGTGCTATTTGCGAGCATAGGAACACGAGTTGAACTTTGGTCAGCGTGTTACCATTGGGACCTTCCCAATAGCCCTCGATACAGGGGGACACTGAGGGGGTTAAGCGGTGATACAACGCTCCCATTCATGTCAGCAGCGATACCAGCAATTCGACGATCACAGCGGTCCTTGATGTTGCATTGTAGGTGCTGTCAGAATGCAGCGGCCCCGGACGCCCCACCCGTTGCCGCGCCGTGCATGGGTCGGAGGATGGGAGCTCCCGCAGTGGGAAATGGAAACGGAGCCCGAGCCTGAGCAGACGGAGCCCGACCCGAGCAGTTTCCGTGAGTGAGGTGCGGAACTGAGCAAAGAGGGTGGAAATGGAGGAGCGAACCCGAAATTGCGCGCAGCCAGGATCATGCCAACAACAACGTAAACCTTGTTTCTGGCGTGAATTGTCCAGCACGCGACCAAGCTTTGCACGAAGCTCAGCACGAGCAACGAGGTGCATTGACCCACAAGCTCAGACTCAAGCCACGCTCTGCCCGCACATCTGTCCGACGTCCGAGCTGCCCGATTACTCCTGCTTTCCTGCTTCGAAATAGCAATATCGAATGTGGAGCATTTGAGATATTGAGATATATCGGAGCGACGTGATTCCTTTGAGATGTGGTGAATTGTCTTGGTCATGGGCATTCCGAGTACGCAGCGAAAAGGTCAGATTCTGGCAAAACAAGGTCAGATGAGGTCCGATGAGCGGAGTATTGTCGGGCAGTGAGCAGCGACAGGCAGCGTGACGGGCAGAACGTGCGTGCGTACTCTCACCACATGCAATTGACGACCCGCATCAATGCAACGCTGGTACCGAGCGCAAGCGGAAGCGACGAAAGCGATGAAGCGGTGCTGAATGCTGGAAAGTGAGGTGCGCTGCTCCGGTACATGTGAGCGCTTACACGCCCGGAAGTGCTCCGGGCAAGGAGGCATGGCCTATTGCTTCCGCCAGACCGGAGTGTCTATTGAGGTTCTGCCCGCCGAAGTCTGCGAAGTCTGCTGCGTAACCCACGCCACGCCGCTCGGCGTGGGTCCGATTCACTGGTCGCCGCAGGCACTGCTGGGTCTGCTGTCACCGCTGAGGACGGCACTGCTAGGTCTCCCTCCGTTGCGAGGTGACGGCCCCGTGACCCCGGCGGAGTGACAATACATGCATGCATGAGTGCGTACGTGCGGGCGCAGATCTGCGGTCCAGCGCAACAATTGTGCAGCAATTGTGCGTTTCGTTTCTCCACGGTTCCACCTTGCTGCGCCTCGCCAGCGTCGATCCCTCCGCCGGCAGCGACTGACGAGCGGTATGCATGGCAACGGGACAATGGGCCAGTATATCCTCGCACTGGCGGGACGAGCTTGTATGATTGTGACACGGCGAAAGCGGCGCAGATCTGCGTCACGGCGACGACCGCAACGTCCGACGTCCGTCCAGTTCATTGTCAAGAAGAGAAGCGACGATGAAGCGATTAGCGGTGCAAAGGGGCCAAGATGGGAAACTGGGGGCCGCACTTGGAACATTGTGCATTCTAGGCCCAGGCCGGCCACAGACGGCAAGGCGGCACGCGTCCTCGTCCTAAAGATAGATTGCATGCACACAGAGAACGTCTCGGTGCGATGGCGTGGGCGCGTTTGACTTTGTGGCCTGTCAGAGGACGTTCTCTTCCAGGGTGGGCAACTTCGGCGGACGGCGGCTGAGTGGAGGCTGTCTTCCACCGAACAGCCCGCGAAGCCCCGCGAAGCCCAGCGCCAGGTCTGGAATGGGGTCCTCCCTGCGTCGCCGGCAGACCGGCAATGCTTACTCGCTATCAGACAGATAATCTCGAGCGATAGGGCTCGATACGAGGCGCTCCTTCTGCGGCTCTATGCAGCTGCATCATGCAATCAGAACACTTTGCGATGCAAACAAGCGATGCGATGCAAGAACAGATAGCAGAGTGTGCGTGCGTGCATGCGAGGTCTGCGATCGCCGATCGCATCACAAGAGCACGCGTTCCTCATCAGGCGCTCTGAAAGCTGAATGCGTTATGGCCTGCTAATGCCCTTTCCGTATCCCGTATCCGTACAGCGACGCAGTGCCGCGCGCCGTTTCCATGGGCACCAGTAGGAGCGGATGCTATGAATTGCTTGTCTTCAACAGCTGTGAGGGGGCCATGCATGCCCGCCATCGAGCAGTTTGGGGTGCGTGGGCCCCTCAGGCCACCTCAGGCCACCTCAGGTGGCCTGACGACCATAGGGTGAGCAGCAGGGTGAGCAGAGGGTGAGCAATTCGAACATCTGCAAGGGTCCTCCTGGTGGCGCACCCCCTTCGCATTCGAGCGTTCGTTCTACGGCGTGGCGTGCTGTTACCAATGCATCGTCAATAGTGCTCAATGCACTCTGAATATGCTTTCAACTGCGCACATGGTGCACTAGGTGCACTACTGGACGCGAACAAGCGCGCGCTTGGGTGGATGGACGTGCTGATCCCCTGCTAGGAACGCGCCTGCACTGTAGGAGTCCAGCCGTTCTGGACAAAGTAGCAGCGAACCACATCGGAGAACTTCGCGTGCAGGGTCGAGGTCGCTGCGTCCGTGTCCTCGACGCCGCTTCTAGGCCACCCTGGCTGCATGAAGGAACAGTGAGGGTGGACGAAGGTACGACTGGGCTCGACTGGGCTCTGTGAGACACACAACAAAGAAAAGCAAGCACGGTCTCGAAGCACGGTCACTGTGAATGTGCGATGTCCGCCGAGGTCGAGTACACAAACTTGCTGGAGCGACAATGGGGCTGTGCGCCGAGTGTTCCGAACTGCCGAGTCCGAGGCTGACTGCCGTGTTGACTGCCGTGCAGCCGTGCAGCCGTGCACAGTTCTGTGTGCCGTCTTCATGCCGTGTGTGCCGCCTTCCTGCCGTGCGTATGCCGTGCGTGTGCCGTAGCGTTTCCGTACAGAATACCCCATTGCTTCGGTGCTTCGGAACACCCGGGTGCCTCTGCGATTCAAGTGCACTCGCCGAGGAGAGTCTGACACTTGGAACGTGCACTCGAGTGGTTGCAGCCACAGCCACACACTAGACAGTATTAAGTAGACAGGCATGCCGGCGCTCCATGTGCTCCAGTTTCGCAGGTGCTACAGATGCGCGCCAAATGACTGTTTGGAGCGTTTCGAGCGAAAGACTATGGTGGTCCGAATTAGATCGCTTGGCATGCCCAGTTCTGCCGCCATTCTTCCACCCACTATCTTGTTCGAGGGGGCTGAGACAGAAAGCAGCTGCCTAGGTTATCTCGTCATTTGCTTGCATAAGCTCACATCATGTGCTCCAGCCTGGCTCGAAACGTGCCGCTGTAACCCGTTCGGTGCTACTCGTGACTAGGACTGGATCTGGAGTCAGACGTTATGGGGAACGTGGGATGAGCAGTAGCCGTTTCAAGAGATGGTGGCGCCTTCATCTTCATCGGACAGCGCCGAGGGCTAAGTACCGAGAGAGATGTTACGCAACCTCGACCATAGCGCACCAAGTGCACCAGCATTCGCATCATTCATGCCATCCGAGCATCGGCAGTGGCAGGCTGCCGCACATCTGTGCGTTTCCGCACCTCCGCTCGCCGGCACCCCCGTTCTGCTAGCCGTGACGAGGACATGATGCGTCTCGTCCCGCACCTAGCTGACCCCGGTACATGCTAGGTGCTGTCGCTTCGAGGACTGCCAAGAGCAAACACCCAGACTCGCATCCTTCGCATCCGAGACGTGGACCCGAAGTCGTACCCCAGTTGCAAGTCGCCGCACTGCTGAATGAGGATCAATTCGTACCGCCTCTCTCGTCCTCGTGGCGACGTCTAAGGGATTGCGATTGCCGCACGATTTGCTGATCTGCGCTGCTGCGGCTGCTGCTTCTGCGTCCCGGGTGAACTGGGTGAACCACTGAGCACAATTGCGACGTGCGACAACAATGCGGTCGTCAATGACGCTGCTGACACCCGCACTCGCGCCCGAGACCGCCAGTCATCACGACAGTCATGTCACTCAAGTGCTCAATTGCAGAAGCTCCCGGATCACTCTGGTCCTCATTGTAGCCTCAATGTAGGTGGGAAGCAGTGTGTGAGACTCGGTACGATACTCCGCGAGCTCCGCGGCGGAAAGTCATCACGCGCATCATGTGGATCTTTGAGATATCATTGAGCTCTCTTTGAGATTTCGAACGACGCCTTTGAGATGTGCGGGCACCATTTCAAACGCTGCCCGACGCTACACCGAAGCGATCGACGATCGCCCGCAGGACTCTCCGGCGCCGCCGTCTCCGCCGTCTACGTGCGGCGGGCGAGGTGGACGTACGCAATCCTTGTGCAGCATGCGATGGCTGCGCCATGCTGGTATTCAATCAACTCTCATGATTGTTCGGGAAAGGCAGTAAGGCAGGTGGTATGTTTGTGTGGTTGTGCCGGGAATATTCCGGGCGTTTAGCAGAGAGAGAGCAGAGAGGAGTGGGACGGTTATGTTCCGGATAGCCCTCAGGCCCAACGGGCGGGGGTTTCTTCAGCGATCAGTCTACGAAGACTACTAGGCTACGGTGTGACGTGTATTGTGGTGGTGCCAGACGCAAGGTTTGGTTTGGTGGTTGGGTGAGATGCCTGTCACGCACAACGATGAGTATCGAAAAACTGTACTACCACCGTGCTGCAGCATCCCTGGCTAGACACACCCTGGCCACGACCCTGACACCCTGCAAGGGACTACCCAGGGAACATGGGCCAGGGCTCGATTCAGGGTCTGACAGGGTAGACAAGGGCCCAGGGACTACGCAGGGCAAGGCAGGGCAGGCAGGGCTCCAGACGCGCCAACTCTATCCAAGCAGGTCCTCTGTCCTTGTCTCCCATGTCACATCATCCTCGTCTGGTACCTACCTACACCGTGACCACTCTCTGCACACTTCTTGCACACCCTCCATATATTATCGACTCTCTCCTTCTACCGACTGTCCCCCCTCATCCTCCCCACTCACCCTACTCGACTCTTATCTCGCTCCACCTTACTCCTTCTCATCTCCTCCTCTTCAAAACGCTCAACGCTCAACTGTTAGCTTGTCCAACTCGACACCCCATACCCCATACCCCCACACCTCGCACCTGACGACCACCTCTTACTCCTCTCATCACCTTCACCCCCCCTCTCCTTTTCAGCGAACCGACCCAACAGCCCCGCGCTCTCCCTTGTCACCATGCTTCTCGCCTCACCGACCTTTGCGACGACGTCGGCCTCCGTCTTCCCCTCTGGCACGCCGTTGTTCACCCCCCTCTCCCCCGAGTTCGAGGACCGGATTCMCCCCGCCTCGCTCGACACCTGCGGGCAGCACGACCCGGCGCTGCTCGAGCTGATCCGCTCCGACGTCTCGCGCGACCTCATCTGTGAGCTAAGCACACTGAAACGTGGGGCCAGTAGTCTAACATTCCAGCGTTCATCTCCCGCACCACGACCTCGGTCATCGGCTCGTCCACGGTCTCCAGCGCAAAGGTCGAGGCCCAGGCCGCCGGCGTCCCCTCGCTCACGACCTTCATCGGGGTCGTGTGTGAGCAGTCCAACGTCCAGGTCTCGACCCTGCTCGCGACCATCGTCTACCTCGAGCGGCTACGCCCTCGTCTGCCCCGGATGACTAAGGGTGAGTTGATACTACTGCTGTCCCGCGGGCATCCACTAGTTGCCGTGTATCCCATCAAGTAGACGCTAACATGCAGCCCTTCCGTGCACACGGCACCGCGTCTTCCTCGCGACACTGATCTGCGCGGCCAAGTACCTGAACGATTCTAGCCCGAAGAACAAGCACTGGTGCCGCTACGCGCAGATGTTCTCGCAGCCCGAGGTCAACCTGATGGAGAAGCAGCTCCTGTTCCTGCTCGACTACGACCTCGCCATTTCCGAGTCCGAGATCTGCCACTACGCCGGCCCCTTCCTCGAGCAGTACACGTTCGAGCCCGAGATCCCCCGGGCCGCCATGGCCACGCCGCCATGCACGCCCCCCGATCTCCCTCTCCCCGTCACGCCGCGCCTGCCCTCGGGCGAGACGTGCTACTACGCCGACGTCGACGACGCCCCCTCCCTCGACCGCAGCGACAGCACCTCGTCCATCGGCAGCGATCGCCCCGTCACGCCGGCCTCATCGCAGGCCTCGCCCCTCTCGCGACGACACGACGTCGTCGACGAGCACCAGCACCACCTCTCGGCGGTCCCAACGACAAAAGACGCGCGCCAGTACGTGCGCCGGCTATTCGGCCGGCGTGCGTCGACGGCCGCCGTCTAGACACACTCTTTTTGCATCGACACTCCCTCACTTGCCTCAACTTGCATTACATAGAATCAAACAATTTTGGGTCTCTGCTTCCCGACAGACAAGGCAGGGCTCCTCCGAGAGGAGCCTGCCAACGCATAACGACATTACGAGCATGCCACACGCACCGGTGCTGTGGCCCACGAAAAGCCCCCACGGGGGGTATGTACTCTGTAGAACGAACGTAGCATAGAGCCGACAACGGCGAATGATGAATGTCACATAAAGTCAACTTGGGCGGTGCTTGCTGCTTGCTGGTTGCAGCAATACTCGATCGACTACGGGGTGGAGAGAGCCCCGCATTATGGCGAG
The DNA here is from genome assembly GCA_039545375.1 of Trichosporon faecale. Lineage (NCBI taxonomy): Eukaryota > Fungi > Basidiomycota > Tremellomycetes > Trichosporonales > Trichosporonaceae > Trichosporon > Trichosporon faecale. The sequence goes on along the minus strand of BCLU01000003.1, from coordinate 1,762,935 downwards.
CCATGGCTGAGACATGGATACATGGAGCGTGTACGTGGTGAGACAGTGCCCATTACACAAGCCCAGCGAGCCAGATGGCAGGCAAAAGAAGGCCCAGGCAGGGGCGAGGGGAGTGCAGGAGTACGCAGCTGTCTCACTGCCGTTCCAACTTACTGCCTCGTTCATGTGTGGCCTCGGATCGCGCCCGCCGCCCCGGAATCGACACCTACGACGCCTGGCGAGCTTGCATGGCAAACGGCAGGGTCAGGTGTGCGTACGATGTTCCAGAAGCTCAACGTTGGTGCGTAGCATGCACCATGCGTACGATGCGTACGGTGGGTTGGGTGGACTACGGAGGGTTCGGCTCGAACCGCACCTGCATATCCTGCAGTCGGGAGAAGAACGAACGCCACTGACGCCAGCTAACCAGCCCGCCAGCGGGCCAGCGCGCCAGGATGTCTTGCGGCTCGAACCGGGTCAGCAGGTCAGGAGGCCGGCATTGTTGTGCTCATGAGATGAACAATTAAGAGTGCGTTGTCACTTGCGCGCTCGCCGGCCGGCGGCAGCTATGAGGCGTCGCAAACGGATCACATCGTAGCGCCGTTGTCTCTCTCGAAGCACAAGCAGCCGCTCGCGGTGAGTTCCGAGTCCGGCCGGGCTGTTCTAGACATGCGTGCGTTGCATGCTTTGTGCGACGAGTGTGCGTGTGTGGTGTACGCGTCGCACGGTCATGCTCTCAACACCGCTCACATGCGCATCATTGTTGCTGCAGCGCGTTGTTGTGGTGAGGCGCGGGTGACAACTCTGATCGCTCATTAATCGCGGGTAACTGACCACTTGATGCTCCATGCATAATCCTCTCGCTCCGGTTACTCGTGTGCAGTCTGCAGAGTGCAGGAGTGCAGGTGGTCCAGAACGCAGAGCATCGAGGAACTCATCTGATATGACCCCTCACGCAGGCATCACGCAGGCATGCAGACACGGCGAGATGGAAGAATCAGGGCCAAAGTGAGGTTTTCAGTCCCGTCTTGCTTCCCTTGCCTCCTCACTCGTTCCCCCTGCCATCCTCCCTCCCTTCCCCTCCTCGTGCTGAGAGGTAGGCAGTGGACAGCTGGGTACGTGCCTGTCCCCGCCGCGTCACTTCCGCACCTCCTTCCCTCCCCCCTCCCTTCAGCGTACCGGTTATGCAGAGGCGAGACGCCGTCTGGGCGAGGGCACAGTCGTTTGGGTGAGGACGGGAAGAGATTTGCCTGAGTACCATTCTTCTCGCTGCTCCCGATGAATCTTCCACTGGACCGCACCCCGCTGGCCTGCCCCGGTTTGCTCACTCGGCAGTCCCACAGTCTGCGAAGTCTGCGATACGAGCGTAAGCTGGGTACAGTAGGCCGGGAGTCACGCTGGAATTGAGCAAGGGAGTGAGGGAGCCCGTCTGAGCCCCCGTCTCCTCCCTTCCTCCCATGCTGGCATGCTGGCATGGTTTGCTGGCGTGTACCGCGGCCCAAACCAGGCCAACCCAGGCCAACCCAGCTTATTCCAGGTCAAGGTCAGCCCTGTTCCAACTCCCACGCTGGCTCCTCTCTTGGTAAATTGGCAGGTTCCGGTACATGCTGGGAGTTACGAGTCCATCGTGGTGACACGTCAGACCATCGTCAGAGCGGCGTAATAGACATGGCCGTGCATTTCATGCTCCTTTCATGCTCCTTCCATGCTCCTTTCATGCTCCTTTCATGCGCCCTTCATGACGGCGCAGCCACTGGCCCGGTCACTGGGCCAGAAGTAAAAAGCTGTGGAAAGTTAACATCACCAGGGCCGCTGCGTGACAGGTATGACTCAAAAGTGAGGATATGCCGGCAGCGTTATGCACGTCACTGCTTATCTGCTCGTTACTGTAAAATTCCGTATGATCACTACACCCTGTCACGCGTCACACGGGCGCTGTAGTGCTATGTCACGGGTCACGGGCGCCCTGTAGTGTCCACCCAGGACCAAAAATCTGCCATTAGGATTTCATTAGTATATGGAGAGCTAGGCATTAGTAATCGATTAGTAAACTTCCTAATGAAAGTCGTGTATGATTATATTGCATGGGTTTTCTGTTTTCTATCTATCTACGAAGCTGCCTCATCGTGTTTGGAGGCCAATACTGTTTCCGTTCTATCTATTAGACAGCCTCATCGTTAATGGAGGCTTGGAGGGAGCCGTCAGGCTCCATAATGAGGCCATGGCGGTCGACATTGAAGATCGCATCGCCGACTGTGTCGATCGGCATCGAAATGTCGTCTTGCTGTTGTTCGATTTCATCCTCGTGGGTCCCGTCGACGTCTGCAGTCTTGATGCCGTCCACTTCGGTGGTCTTCATGCCACTGGAAGCCGTAGTCGACGGCTTGTGCTTCCCCGAGATAGGGAAGAAAGGCTTTGGAGGTGGAGCCGCACGGCTCAGAGTGTCGCTGAACCGTGGGTTCATTGCCTGATAGGCTTTCGCCGCTGCGATGCCAGCCTGTGACAGGCAGTACTCCGCACCGAGGTCCAGGTCGTCGATCTTGCTCTTCCTCCACGCCAGCTGGACAAGGTTGCGCTTGTTGCAGAAGACGTCGTACGTGTGACTGAGCAAGCTCGGCACCTGATCACGCAAGCTCCCGATCTGGGTGAGTGCCTTGAAGCCTTGAATGTCGTTTGGCTCAAGGTTACTCATTGCACGAGCGAACCAGGTGGAGAACCTGCGACTGATCTCGTGTTTGACCAATCGCTGAAGGCCGACGTCCGCTGGTTGGACATCGCCAGTGCAACCTCCAGGCACGAAGCGGATGATGATTTGAGGATACTTCTCCATCAACCACCCCGTGAACTTGGGATCACGGTGGGAGCCCCAGCAGTCGATGTAGAGAATCGCTGGCTGGTGGGCAGGGAGGTTGTCCCGAGCCTTGACTCGCTCAATGTAGGGGACGATCACCTCCTCGACCCACTGGACTGTGGTGTTGTGATCAGACCAGTGGTTGTTCCCACCGTGGCTGAACAGGATGCCCTTGCTGGTCGCTGGAGTACAGTCTCGAGGAAGGCTGCGAGCCGTAGTGCCAGCGAAGACTGCTTGGAAGGGTAAGAAGGTCCCGTCCATGGCCGAAGAGACCATGAGGGTGTAGTACTTCTTATCGTCCAGCCCAGCGATGTCCACCTGCTTGGCACCGGTCGGGTTCCAAGACCTGTTGCCGGTCGGGAAGAGCTCCACTCCCGCCTGGTCGCCGTTGATGACCAGGGAGGGAGGTATCGAGTTGCCTTCCATCGTCAGAACGATGCGATGGATCACCTCTCGACACTGGATTTCCCAGCCCTCCCGCTTTGTGCGGAAGGGTCGAGTTCCCGCACGATAGGACCACCTCAACACTTTCTTGAGGTAGCGGAAGACAAAGGCGTCCGAGGGGAAGGGGCCTGTCAGCAGCTGCGGAGCCTTCTCGGTCACATGCTTGATGATGACTGCACGAGCCACAGCCGAGCACACTGGGACACCGTCAGCTCGGTAGCCACGCAGTTGAGATGCGATGGCTTCGTCGAGCTCAGGGTAGTCCTTGAAGGTGTGCGACCTGGTGACGACTCCAGTGAGGGCACGGTATCGGTCCACACGCTCGATGAAGTCGTCTGACCAAGACTTTCGGTCTGGAGCCAGCCATGTATTGATTGTACTGTGCGCTAGCTTCTCAAAAACCTCAGGAGAGGCAATCTTGAGCTGTTGCGCAATGGCTCTCGTCGACTTCCACCTGACCTTGCGGGCTGCTTCGTCGATGATGTCGAAGTAGCGAACCCAGTTGGTCTTCTTAGCTGATTGGGTGGAGTCTGTCGAGGTTGCTGACACCATAGAAGACGCAGCAGCCAGCGATCGAGCTGACGAGGTGGCTACCAGAGACTGGGCTGCAGCTGCAGCGGCCTCCGCTTCGGCAGCAGCCGTATCAGGAGATCTGGGGTCGAGGCGCAGCTCACGAGTCGTCTCCGACTCGTCACTGGCATCGCCAGAGTCCGTGTCACTGTCCAGGCTGATGGCCTGGGCTGTGCTGCTGCCAGCGTTGGACACGACACGAGTGGGTACAGGGTTCGCCTTGCGCTCACGCTCTCTGCGCTTGCGCTGACGAGCCAGCTCTCGCTTGTGGTCAGCCTTCCGCTTACGTTCTTCCTCGAAGCGAGCTCCGTGGTCTAGCTCACGAAGCTCTTGGAAGCCCGTAGCAGTGTGCTGCTCGTGGTCCTCCTTGGAGACCGCTCTGAAGTAAGCTCGCAGGTCTTTGGGGGGCATGGTAGAGCGCGCTCTAGGGTTGGTTAATAGTTTGTAATACTGCTATTAAAGCACAATACTAATTACTGTATTACTAGCTTAATTGAAAAGCGTAGTAATTGCTTCTAATGCTTAGAGAAAGTCGCAATTAGAAAAGCGTAGTAATTATTTCTAATGCTTAGAGAAGTCGCAATTAGAAATGCGTATTAATAATGCTAATTAAAGTGTAATACAAACGTATTAATAAGTGCACAATTTAATGTTGACTAGTCAACTAATTGATTTGGGTGGAGTGCAGTATACTGCAGTGCACGGGTGAACCAGCTAGGGGGATCAGCAATAGTACCAGGTGGCCAGTCTGATAGTACGGCTTAGCAGGTTACCCCTCCACCCCTATGCCCGGTGCCCTCCTTATATATCTAACTACCCCAGACACCCCGGACTTATTTTCCAAGGTTTTTCCGCGTTTTCGGAAGAACTATATTAGAGTTTATCCACGGTGATAAACGGAGATAAGACTTATCTCCACGGCTCTAAACGGAGTTAAGAGCGATCTCCTCAGTTTCCCACGAGCGCCGCGGAGGTAAACGGACATCACTACAACTCCATTAGTCACGGGGCCCCGGCAGCCTGTAGTTTCCTGTCACGGGTCACGGCGGCCTTGTAGTGGTACCCCTTAAGGTGGGGGCCAGATAACGTGACCGCCGGGTGTAGTGATCATACTGAATTCTACAGTACTCTGGGTTACTCTGGGTCGGGCGTCGGGCGAATGCGCGGGCAAGGTGTGCATGGCGTCGGCGAAACATGGACATGAAGAGCACGAGGGGGTCGTGAAGGGGGTGCAGCTGAGCCACTGTAGGATCGCTTGGCCGTCTCCCAGTGGCGCAATTGAGGCGAACCACGGCCACTGGCTCCCTTGACCCGCATGAGCCGATGCGGACCTCTTTGCAGAGCACAGAGCAATCGTCAGTTCAGCCAAGCGGTTGACCAGCGTTGCATGGCCGTGCTGGAACGAACGTTCTTGCGACCTCGAGGCATGGCCGGCAGGGGACACACTACGGGGCCCAGAACATGACACGAGTGGTAGCAGCGTACGTGCATGCGCTTCGTGTCGTCTGCAGCCAGCGTCGTATGGGGCTGCGGCAACGATAGTCGCAGGCCACTTTGGGCTGTGCGACGAACAAAGTGTGGCGCAGCCAGAGTGCCTCGCTGTCAAACGCTGGTGCACTGAACCTGCGTCGCAGGTCGCTTTGGAGTGTTTGGAGTGTGTACGCTCTTCGAAGCATGCAACGTGCTGCACGGAGTAACTCCCACTCTGAAGCATGAAGCAAGATGTGTGCGGCGTATCAGAATGCAGGACACCGTAAGGACAAGCGACGAGGAACGGAGGAACGGAGGAACGGGTGTGGCCCCATCATCCAACCGTGTACGTGCGTGCGCTTCGCTGTCGTCTGTGGTATCTCGTAACAACACAACACTATTGTGGGAGAGGTACGCCGGCGACGGCGTACAACGCACTTGCATTCCGGCATCGATGTCTCAAGTACAGAACTGGGCGAGGAACAGGGCTCATGGGATCGTCGCATGCCACTTTCCAGTCTGGCCAACCTCGCATCACGAAACTTGCAACGTGTGTCATGTCTGGTGGCAGGTACGTCGGCGTACGCTGCTGTCACAACTTTGGCGCATGTCAGTAGCTCAGAGCTGCGACAGGAGGCACGTCGACGACGCCGTCCCCGCACGTCCTTTGCACCTCCCTCCCTGCTCACGGGGCCGCACGCCCTGTTCCATGACCCATGCAGCGGGCACTGCGCACTGGGTTCCGTGTTCCGCGTCCAGCTGACCGGCTAGCTCGCCGGTGCCGCCGGCCAGCCAGCGGACAGTTAGACTCGAGCGCGCCGTGCGCATGACCAGGCCATGCACGTCCGTTGGTTCAGCACTCCTGCACTCCGCACGCAGTGTGCGTCGTGCGCGTCTCGACGGCCAGACCGGAAGTACGACGCCGCGCCTGCTTACGGCGGCAAGGCAAGGCACAGGAACGGACGAAAGAGGAACCGAGGCCGCTGCCATGTAGCTTGTGTCCTGCTTCCTCATGCTTGCTCCTGCTGCTTCCAGGACGCTCGTTGCGTAAGATTCGACGCGGACCCCAGCCCTGTCCGCATCGTGTTCTGTGATTTGGTCCAAGGACAGAGAACGCGGACGCGAGATAGAGTTGATTCCCACAATCCCCCTGCCACGCAATCTGGCCAGACCTCGCACCTCCCCTGCTGTCGCCCCCTCGTGTTTGGCCAAGGTGCAAACAGATGCGAAAACATCTCTCCACCACTCACAACTTGCAGACTAGCAGACTAGCAGTGCAAGCCAGGCGTGCCTCCCGGTCCAGCCATAAGTCAGCCATAAGCCTCATGTGGTCGCGGTGTACGACGCCACTCGTGAAACCACAACAAAGGTTTCGTCACGTTCGCTTACGCCTCGACCACATAGCGTGCGCCATGAGCAGGTGAGTATGGGAATGCGAAACAATCATGCGCATCATGCATACTCGCCTGCCGTCAACCAGGCCGGTCCGCTCCGCACAGATCTGGGGCCATTGTTGCGGGACACGAGGCGCCGCGGGAGGCTGACGGGGATCTGCTGGGGACCTGTTCGGGGCGATCAGGAATCAACGCAGGCGATCAAGCACGAGGGGACGTGACGAGGGGTACCATTGAGGTACCGCTAGTAAACAAGCATGTGGAGCATGAGTGCAGGTCCGAAGGTGCCAGTGTCCGCAACGAGACGAGACAAAGGTACGAGTGCCATTGCTGTGCGCGGGTCGCTATTGTTGTCGCGGAAGATCTCGCCGAGTTGGCGGCGCCAACGCCGTGTCTCAGCGCCGGCAGCGCCTCATTGCCTCGAGGTTGTCGCTTGCAAAGTATCGTCAGTGCGACGCTCAGCGAGGTCACCAGTTCCTCATGATCCTCATCCGTCTCGCTTGCTCAATCACGGACACGGAGAGTTGCCATCTCGAGCGTGCTGGAAACACATGCTGTGCACACCGCCACGACCAATATGAGTAAGATGGCATTCATGACGAGTCCAGGCACAGATTGCCGCGGAAGCACGAGCCGGTCAATGTCTTTATTGAGGTACGCCCGTCTGCCCCCTGCTGCTTGCAGTGCTCACCAGGTCGCCCCGCAATTGATATCTACCCGGGGCCTTGGGCTAGTGCATGTACGCCCCGGACCCAGGCCCGCACGACCATGAAAGTCCCCGTGGTAGGCTGATCGCCGACTGCGCATGCTTGAATGCTCATGAGCGCCCATGAGTGCCACGGGGTCGGGGATGAAAGCGTGGGACGTGGTCGTGCGTATCTGAGACAAACTGCTAGCTGCTAGTCCAAATCATGTCCGCAACCTTCATTTCGCTTCCACGGCCTCGTCTCTTTGTCGAAGGCGGCTCTCATTGCGGCTCATTGAGTGGCTTTGCGGGCCCGTATCCGAGGTCACTTGAAGGCGACCAGTCTCACTAGCGACACCCAAAGTCTAGTGGTGAGACTGGTGTCACCCAAGCTTCCCAAGCTTGCGCAGAGAGATTTAGGCCAATGTGGCTAACTGGAGTCGTTATCTGAGACACCCGCGAACCTTCATGACCGAACCGAAGTGTCTTAGGCGTGCGACGCAGCTCTAAAAGTTGATAACGGTCACTGGCGGCGGTACCGATCATGCATGCATGTGCTGCATGCAAAGCGGGCGGCCCGGTACCTGCACCGGTGCCAGCGGGGTAGTCTCCAGGTCAACGAGCGGTGAGCGCAGTGTGCCCGCACGTGGGGCAGTGCGCATTCAAGCATTGAGTGTTCCCGCTGATTCCCATTGCTGTCTTGCTGTGTCTTGCTCGTATCGCAGCAGTCTCAGAAGCTCAGATGCATTCTCGTCCGTGCACATGGTAGACGAAGTCGTCGTCGGCGCTGCGTACTCTGCGGGTGTGCATCGATGCTCACGGGTGAGCAGATCTGGATCGCCGTTGGCTGCGACGAGAGCACGCACGCCAGCCACCCCGTCCCGGGCGCCTTCTGTGCGCATGGTCAATTGTCGGACGCATGCACAGAAAGCAGCGTCGCTGGACCCAACCAACGAGTCAAAAGTTTCCCGGGCCAGATCCTCATGCGTACCTGCTTCCACTGTGCACAATGCAGTGCTGGAAACTTGGCTGGAAGGCGGAGAGAGCGCAAGGCAACCTGGGTGACTGCAAAGAACACGCCGCTCCCGAAATTAACATCTGAAGCTTATCCTGCTGATAACCCGTCACTGCGGTCACTGCGTTATTCGGGTCACGCCTGTTCCTTGTTCCCACTGACCGTGCATGCTGGTTCGCTGGCAGCGTGCTGGAAACAGGCGTACATGCATTGCTGTGCTGTTCCCACCGAACACTCGAGCTGGGACCGAGGCTCGATCGAACCGGTTCCTGCAATCCTGCCCAGGATTGTATCCTCCGCCCGTCACTCCTGGCACACCGTCCTGACGTTGCTCGCGGGTGATCGTCGCGAAAACACCAGCCCACCCAGAACCAGTAGTGTCCAGTAGTGTGCACGCAAGAGGAAGTTAGAGCCCAGAGTTAGGTGTCGGAAGCTCCCTCCGCCTTCTTTGCTGGCACGCTCGACGACCACCGCTCGGCGACAATTCAGCCATGCTGGAGAGACTCCGTGACCGCGAGTTTATCGCTTGATAATGGCCCGAAAGGGCTTGACACGCACACTGATGCATACAGCGTGAGCAGTATGCTCCGCGACAATTGAGCTGAGGTGCCTGCACATTTCCCGGATTAACGATCGCTCCGAGTGCCTCAAGCCACACTTGACCCGCGCGTGGTGAGTAGTGAGAAAGTACCACTTAAGAGTACATGCGTCCGGCACGCGAATTGGTGACATGGAGGTGAGTGCTTCGTGGCGAGCGACTTCAGTCCACGACGAAGCGGTGTAACGATGCGTTTGCTCGGCCGTGCGAGTTTGCCGGGCCAGCGAAGTATTGCGCAAGCACGGTGTCGCGACGCGGATTCCCGTGGCAGTCGCAGTTCGTTTCGGTGACGATAGTGAAGGCTTGCCGACATATTCTCCTGTCAGCACTGCGTTTGCTCTGATGGCGACGGGGGTTGTACGAGCGCATAGAGGTCTGGCGCTTGCACTCGCACTCTCAGTGCAACGCATGGGTCGAGATCGTAGGACGCCTCTCGCAGAATCAAGTACTCCCCCCGTGGCTGTGGGTGAGCACATCAGCCGCTGCGTCTTGTCAGCCAAACTGACTGACTGACAGTGACAGCGATGTTCTCATTGACCTCCCAATCTGCGGGCGCACTGCAGTCATTAGTAGCGACCTCCGGCTCGGAATTATTGTTTGCGAGTTGCGGAATGATAGGTCCAGATCGCCCCCGTCAGTATAACGCCCGAAGGCTGACCAGCGGCCCCTCTCCATAACCCTCGACCTTGCGCTCCCCATGCTGTCCAATGTAATGCATGTGAGATGAGATTCGGTGCGGATAATAAGGAACTTAACGCTTGACCCAGGTGTACTGCGCTGTTAGCTTGGATCCTCTGACGTCGACAGCTTGTACTCACCCTCTTACGGGCCTTGGGACGGTTAGTCTTCTTCCTCTCGACGATGCGGGGGTCGCGGAAGAGCAGGCCGGCGTTGAAGAGGACCTCGCGGGACTCGGGGCGCATGATCTGGAGCGCGCGGGCGATACCCAGCGCGACGGCGTCCTTCTGGCCCGTCGTGCCTCCGCCACGGACGAGGGCGAAGACGTTGTAGGCTCCGAGGAGACCAGTCAGGCGCAGGGGGCGGAGGACCTTCTCGCGGTCGTCGACGTGGCCGAAGAACTGCGGCAGGGGGAGGTGGTTGACAAGAACCTCAGACGAGGGCGGTCCAGTCGAGTCGCGGAGCTGCGCGAACGTCTCGGCCAGCTCTTCGACGGCCTCGTGCGCCTTCTCAACGGCGATCTCGGCCGCGCGTTGCTCCTCGTCCGTTCCCTTCTCGGCGAGCTTGGCCTCGCGCGCCTTGGCCGCGTTCAGGTGCGTCTGCGCCGCCTGCAGCTGGTTCAGCGCGGACTGGACCGAACGCTGAGCCTGCGTCGGCACAATCCAGACACGCGCGCTCGACGTCTTCCTCCGTCCGATGGCGTAGGCACGGCCGTACTCGTCCAGATCCCGCTTGCCCTTCTTCGGCTTCGTCTCCTCGGCCTGTCCCTCCTTCGTCTCCGTCGCCTGCTTCGTCGTCTCGACCTGCTTCACACCCGAGGCACCCTGCGCGGCACCGGCAGCACCGGCCTCAGCCTCGCCCTCAGCGGCCTTCGCGGCCTCGGCAGCCTCAGCCTCCTGGCGGGCCTTCTGCGCCCTGCTTCGGAGCTCAAACGGCGCGATAACGTCGGCGAGGCGCTGCGCGACGTCGTGCTGGTTGGCGAGCTTGGCGATCTGGCGCATGCGCGCGAGCGCACCGAGCGTGCCGACAAGGTATCCGTAGTCCTGGTCGCGGCGCATCGTGAACGCGAGCGACTCACGGGGCAGCCACTTGTACTTCGGCACGGGGACCTGGGGCAGTCCTCGCGGCAGGGGGAGGATGTACTGCTGCCTGAGTTTCTGCTCGCTCTCGCGCAGGGCGGCCTGCAGCGTGTCGATGATGGTCATGAGCTCGGGGCGGGTCGTGAAGTGGTTCTGGACGGGGCGCGGGGGTCGCTGCGCCTCGAGGTCATTCTCCTGCCAGCGCGGGCGGAAGCCGTCTCGGCGACGGTCCTGACGGTCGCCGGAGGGCTCGGCGCGCTCGCCCTGCGCGGTCGACATGGAGCGGACGCCGAGGGTACGGAGAAGTGGCCGCGCGCGCCCGGCGGCGCTCGTGATCGACATCGTCATTGTCGGGGTCGAACGGTGGTGGTAGCGAGCTAGCTGTGTGTTCGCCCGACTTTTACCAGGCGATCCGCAAAAGTCAGGCCGCGGGTGGACTTTCGGACTCGGCGGGAGTAAACGTATCAGTTTCACCTGGGGCACACGTGTACTTTCCCCCGCATCCGCCCTGGCTCATGTTGACGAGCAGGGATCGCGTGCTTAGCTAACGAGGAGATGCATGCATGCAAGCCGGTCCAGAGGGTTATCAGATAGCGAAAGTTGGACGACGCTTGCAACCGCTCACCCGACCTTGCGACCTCGACACCATGACCGTCACCCCGCAGCAGATCGAGGACAAGCTCCGCGCGGCCATACAGGTTGACCATCTTGTACGTGTGCCTCAAGCTTTCTTGCCTGTGCATTCCATCTGACAGCCAGGAAATCATCGATACGAGCGGCAACTGCGGAGGTGCATACAATGTGGTCATCGTGTCCCCGGACTTCCAGAAGAAGATGACCCTGGCCAGGCATAAGATGGGTGCGTGTGTTGGCATATTAGCTGTACGATTGGAATCTCTTAGCTGACGTACGCAGTGAACCAGATTCTGGCTGAGGAGATTGCGAACGTCCATGCTTTCTCTCAGGTACGATCAGCTTCGCGCGTCTCCGATATGTAGCTGACCAGCAGAAAACGTTGACGCCCGAGCAATGGGCCAAGGAGCAGGCCAAGTGAGAGGCGGCCTTCGTTGGATCGTACTAGAAGCATCGTCTAGAAAAAGGGCGGTACCGTTGCGGCTCGACGGCTCAGCCCAGCGATGGGCCTCCGCACCGGCGGGGCCATCTCGTGTCCGGCCCACTTGGCCGCTCACTCGCCCCGCACCAGCAGCAAGGTCGTATATGTGTAGCATGTAGGACATGGGCACTAAGCCAGACAGACCCAATATAATCTATGATACTGTATAAGTGGTACAACAGAACAGTAGTGCAGACATCTATCCCCTCTTCCTCCGTCCGTTCATCTGCTCCTCGTACTTGAGCCGGAGCGATCGGTCAACCGTCTGGACGTAGTACTTGCCCGAGTCGGCCTTCCAGCTGACCCATCCGGAGTAGTACGAGTACGGCTCGCACTTGAGGATGCTCGCGAACGAGTCGCAGTTCATCTCGTTGATCCGGAAGCCCTCCGGCACAAAGGGCTTCAGCGAGATGATCTTAGCCCCGTCTTTCAGGTCCAGGAACGAGTGCGTCAACGCAATGTTCAGCGATGACGGGAAGACCTCGTTGTTGACTAAGACGACGTCGGCCCTCGCCAGTTGCCGCGCAACCTCCGGGTGCCGCGTGAAGTCGCCCTCGTACGTGACCGCGTCCATGTTGCCCTTCAAAGACCACATCGCCCAGCGCCGCTTGCACTCTTGCAGCTGCATGCGCGCACACCGGGAAGGGACAGGGAGCAGTTCGAAGCCCGAACTCTTGCAGCCCGCCTGCAGCGCGGCTTGCACGACACAGTTGCCGACGCCACTGCCTAAATCAACGAAGACACTGTCCGGGCCGAGCTCCGTCTGCTCGATGACCTTGGACATGAAGTTGTGCCGCAGCTCGCCGTACGCATCCTCCTTCTCGTGGATCGCGGCCGCAACCTCGTCCGGGTGCTTCGGGTGGTGCTCCAGCTGGTCTGAGAAGGGGCCGACGACGCGCGAGTACGCCTGGTCATGCACAAAGTCGACGAGCTCTGACCACTCGCGCCGCGTGATCCGGTACTCGCTGCTGTTCAGGTAGGCGGCGAGCGTGCCGTCCTGCTGAATCTCGGCGAGCGCCTTGTTGAACCGCTTGACGGCTTTCACTAGGCCGGGCCCGTCTCGTCGGTTCGGTGCAAGCGCTCGTCGCAGGGCGTCTCCGATCGTCTCGTGGGAAGGCATCGGCGAGCCCTCACCCGCTGGCGAAGCTCCGGGCGTCGGCGTGTGCAGACGGGAGGGCACAGTTGACTCGAAGTCACCGCTGGACTCGAGAGTGCCGAAGATATGGGTATGAGATGGAGGTATATAATCTGTTGTCAGCTACACACGATATCCAGCCAGCTTACGCTTGAGTATGAGCCTCAACGCATTGCGGAGCTCGCTGACAGGGTTGTACTCTCGCTGCGACGTCGGTGTCAATAATATGAACCTGTGGGTCAGTTCGCATCTCCACTGCCAACTCACTTCTCTGTAGCTCCTGAAGGATATCGAAGCTCGACAGACGGCAGCGACTCGGCGTTCTCGAAGCCGGGCTGAGGGAAGTCTGAGGACTGTTAGCTGAGATGGCCTTTCAACAGACAATGGCTACTCACAAGCCTGATACTTGTCCCTCTGCTCCTTGCTCTCCTTGTCGCCGCCGGCCCAGCCGGTGACTCGACCACGCAGCGCCTCCTCACACTCGACAAAGCCGGCCCATCCTCTTCCCCACTCTCCGCGCGCATCAACTAGCGACGGACAAAAGAGTTTCCGGTCGACGGGCAGGTCTCCGCCTCCAATATCTGGCGTTGAAGCGCTTAGCCCCACCCGTCTCCGCTTCGGGGCGAGAGCATCGTCGCTGTCACTCTCCGAGTCACTCGGGGGAAGGACTCGCTGCGGTGACTGTCGTCGTTTTCTCGGGACGGGCGACGCCGTCTTCGCCTTTTGCACGGCATGGGCGGGCGAGCTGCGCGAGAACGAGCCCTTCGACGAGCTCGAGGTCGGGTTCCGGTCGTAGGAGCTGCTCGATGGCGGTTTCTTCTGGAGCGTTACAGTCGGAGCCTTCGGCTTGGCCACCGCCGCTGGGCGGTGCACGACCTTCTTGACCGTTACTGTGGATACGCCCGGCTTCGAAGACGGCTTCGAGTTGCCGAAGAACGACTGCATGGGTGTCGATCTTGGCGAACGGTGGATGTGGGCGGGGGTTGAACGATCGAGTGGTTTCGTCAAGAAGTGTAGGATGGCAAAGTCATGGCCGATGGAAAACGCAGCCAGACGAAAACGCGGACACGACCACTCACCGATCCCTCTTTGTCAACACGGTCCCTGAATTTCCTTAGTAACTCATCCTGGTGGCGACTGCCGCGCGCAGCCGCCGCGCTTGCCCGTCGTTGGTCGAACGACCACTCTGATGGTCTGATGCGTTCTGATGGTACACTGGTCATGCATGGATATGGCACATACGTACATACAGATACACGCTCTACTCCTGCTTCCTGACCTTCACAGATCGTCCGTCCTCGATGATCTCCACAAAGTCATCCCCGAGATCAGCCTTTTCGTCCTCAACGACCTCACCGCTCTCCACGTCCTGGCGCTTGGGCACTTGGCCCTCCTCCAGCTCGTCGGCCTTCCTCTTAAGAGCCGAAGCTGCGGCTTCCTTTTTCTCCTCCTCGGCCTTGGCGGCGGCGGCCAGTCCCTCTGCGCGACGCTCGCGGTTGGCAGCATTGATCTGGCCCTTGGTGCGGGTCGCCGTCTCGTCGCCCTTGCCCTCGGTGCCGTTGGTCGCAGCGTCGTTCGCCTTGGCGGCGTCGGCCGCCACACGAGCGGGGTTGAACTTTTTGTACTTCTCGTAATCCTGGACGACACTCATACCCAGCAAGTGCTGACGTCAGCTTGTCAACTGCGCAGGTAGCTCACCCTAAACGTGTCGATGATGATGGTGCGGTCGGGGTTCTTGAGGTCGACGCTGTGCGCGGGGTTCAGCTTGGTAACCTCGTCCGCGACAGCCTTGATAATCTCAAGACGGTCGAGAGCGTTCGAGTTGCGCGAGTGGGTCTGGATGCCGAACTATTGTCAGCTGTCCGCCTGCGGAATAGCTCACCTTGAGTCCGCGGTTGTCGTCCGTCTTGAACCCGTCAGGCAGGACCTTGAGCGACGCCTCCTTGAGCTCCTCCATGTCGGCCCTACCGACAGCGTGGAATGGGATGATGCGCTGCGCAAAGCGGAAGCTGCACTTCTGCGTTCTCTCGGCCTTCTCGAGGATGAAGCGGACAAGCTTGGACGGGTCGAGCGGCTCGAGGACGATGATGTAGCACACTGCTGTCAGTCCAGGACATCTATCGGAGAACTCACCACAGGGAGCCTCACGCTTGCACACGCGGAAGCGCGTCGACTTCTGCACCTGCTTCTGGTTCATGCCCTCGAGCTCCTTCTTGAGCATGTCCTCGATATCGCCGTCTTCCTCGTCTTCCTCCTTGCCTTCCTCGGGGTAAAGCTCGTCCGCCGCCTCCTCGAGCGCTTCGAGGATCTCGCGCTCGGCCGTGATCTCCTTGCCCTGCACTGTCGTCACGGCAATGCCGGGGGCAGTGTACATCTCGGGCTGCGCGTCAGCTTGCGGAACGTTCCCGGCAGCTGAGGAAGGTAAACACTCACGAGAGGCTGGGTACGGTACTTGGTCGACGATCCGCCAGCGAACAGGCCCTGGCCATCGCCGCCGCGCGGCGGGCCGCCCTTGGACCCGTGCCACTTCTTGCCTCGGTTTCCGCCTTTGCCGCCGCGAGCCATGGTGTCCGAGGGTTGTTGTTGACTTTGCGGCTTCCTTTGACGTGCCGAAATTATGGTGGCCGATCCGGAAGCAACAACTCATTGGAACGGAGGTAGAGTGATCTCCGCTGCCTCCACCTCCACCCAACTCGAAATGGAGGAAGCCACGGTCGGTGAGGACCCCAGAGTTTGTCAACTCACTTCAACTTCGATCAAGCATACCGGGTGGCAAGTCAAGCCTGGGCTCAGCCATGCGCCGATCGAAACGTCATGCATCCTGGGAAGAGCAGGAAGTAACCAGGATATGACGCGGAGGGCAGTCACCGGCAGAACAGGCCCATCCGGGACATCGGCGATCGAACGGGTGACTAGGCGTTGTTGTGCACGACGATCCGCCAGATAGCATCTGCCTGAGTGGTGATGCAAGCAGATGCACAAGCGCACCGGCGACTAAAGCTTCTTGTGCCCCGGCGCGCCGGGAAGTCTGCCGGCGATTCCACCGGAAGCGAGTGGTGGTCCGTGACGTCGATATTGTCGCAGATCACTTGGGCGCGGGACTCGGTTCCAGCCGCTGTGTTCCGCTGGCAACCCGCTGCTCCGCTGCTGCAGGCTGATACCTCATGGTTTGTGGCCCCATTCCGCACAACTCAATGCTGAATCGCACTCTCTTGGATCTCGAGGTATCTGTGTAACGCGCGTTTATAGCTTGTAGCTTGCAGCAAGCTCATTCCCAAGAGAGGGGCCGTGTGGGTCCACTGAGCTCCGTGCAGCGTCAGTGTGTGAGCGGCGCAGGAACGAGTGGAGTATGTAAGCGAGGCGTGGGTGTTGCAATTGAGTGGGGAGAGCTAGAGGGGGACATGAGGCATAGTGGGTCGCTCGATCGTACGTAGTCGGCTTGATGAAACCATGAAGTAGTTGCCGTCGCTACTCTCGGTGTGCAGGTCAGAACCCAGTCTGGAGTCTTGTTTGGAGCCAGTTCTGATTCCAGTCGTTCCTACTTACAGCGTTCCTCCATGCCCTTCGCTCCCCCCTGACCACGATGGCCTCCCGTTACTCTGCGTTCCTCGGTTCTGTCCTCGGACCGCACGTACGCAGCCAACGATGACGGCGATCATACTCCACGGGGTGCGGGAAACGACAGCTCAACACAGATGGCGTACGACCTTGCAGCCACGTTATACCGCTGCGACTCCCCATCGCGCATATCGTGAGCCAGAGACTAACGGCATCGTGAAGCGGCAGGTCACAAATGAACGCAAGGGCAAGTGATCGACGCGCACCCGAAAAGCGTAGCTTGACGAAAGGACAGAGTTTCGCATTCCCCTTCGACCCAGAACCCACCGCGCAACGGCCACTACAGGCCGTGCAAGCCGTGGAGCAAATGCAACTGAGTCTGACGATCCACCGAGCGTGCTCGTTTAGGTATCTCTGCGTGCCGGTGACGTTAGTCGCCGCCCTGCCCCTCTCCCTCCTCTCATGCGCTCGCAAGCTTTGTCGGTGCAGGATCCAGCAGACTGGCAATCTCCCCGAAGCCTGCCGGCAGCCCCGGGACCCGAGAGGCGAGCAGATGATCTGCGCCGCGACCCTTTGCTGGAGTCGCCACCCACTATAAGACGCACCTCGCGCACCTCTGAGCAACACCGTGATGTATTGCGTAGCCCACTCCTTTGGCCTGCCGGCCACCTCGTCGTCATATCCGCGCCGCGTCCAGCAGACGTCAGACGGTATATAAGACGGCGCGGCATGCATTCGTTTCCTCCTGAGATCCATCCATCTCCCCACCAAGACGTCTGGTGGCGTTTCATTCTCTCAACGCGAGCCGGCCCATCTCCCCCGCAGCCATCGTTGACGTTGCGGCAGGGGACGCCGGCTCGGATACACCTTCGCTACAACCGCACACACAACACCCCTTTTTTCTTTCTTTCTACTCACACACAATCATTGTTGTTTGTCTGTCTCTCCTTTCATTCTTCAATAGTTGTCAAAAACGCACAACCCATTCACGACACACCACACACGACCAGTGTATCTCATAGCACATAGTCTGTAGCCCGAAAACTCCGGGTCCGACCACGCGCGGCCCCCAAACCGAGACACACGCTCGACAAGTCTTGCCCCGGCAAGCAACACACACGCAACTAGCCCATAGCCGCCATGGCCACGCCCCGACGGCAGTTATCCCCTCTCTACTCCACGGTCCGTACACGACGCGCTCGCGGTCGAGCCCACGCACGACGGACGGCGCGCACGACTCTCATACACGAACCCAGAGAGCGGAAAACACCAATACCGCCTTGCGTCTGCGTGCGCGCGCGCAGGCGCCGGGCGGCATTGGCGTGTCCCCTCTCCACTTACACATCAGTACACCTGGATTCATCTGAATGAGAAGCTTCACGATTCATCCTAATATCATGGGGCAATAGTGATTGAACCATGAGCATGATGGGGCAGTAGTGTTTCACCCACGAGGCAGACTAAGAGGAGCGATTGCATACCGCGGTCTAGTCACTAGAGGGAATGCAGAACTAAGACTCCTGCAATGCACCGGGCATCGCGTGAGTGTCGCTTGGAGCGTTACGCGCAGCAGAATTGGCAGTTGTCGTGGGAGAGGTGGAGGCGTCGATCAAGTTCCCGCCCTTCTCGCCCGCCTTACTCGCCAACGCCGAGCCTAAGGCGTCCAGCGCACTCGAGGCTGCACCAGTGGCTGTCGAGGGTGAGGTTTCGATCCAGCCGCTTGATCCTGAACTGGCGGAAGACGAGGCGGTGTCAGAGCTGAATGGCGCCGACGCACTGGAGCGAATCGACGCGGAGCTACCGCTAGCAGCTGAAGGTGATGGGCTGGGCATGCCTGGCGTCCCGCTGGACACCTGAGTGCTAGTAGACGAAGCCTTCAAAGTCGAGTTAGTTGGGGCTGAACTGCTGCGGGAAGCTGTAGAGAGGCTCGGCTAGCCTGAATCTTCGCTAGACGCCGACGGGTGGCTGGTTTCGGATGAGGATGATGCCGAGGCACCGGAGCTGGGAGACACCAAGCCATTGCGAACGCTGCTGGAAGGGCTGGGCATGCCTGGCGCCTTGCTAGAGAGCGTACCGCTAGTTGCGGGAAAACTGGTGGCGGCGCTTGAGCTATCGGAAGGGCTAAGGGTAGCAGTCGCCGGAGCAGCTGGGCCGCTTGACGAAGAGGTGCTCGAACTCTCGCCAGTGGGGGAGCCCGGTCGACCTGTCATGGTCCGTGACGCCCCGCTGCCGCTCGAGACAGATGTCGAGGTCGAGGTCACAGTGGCATTAGGTCTACCCGAACCAGCGGGCAGGTCTGAAGTCGAGGGCACTGAGGTCTCCGAAGCTGTTGGCGAGGCGGAGGTAATGCTCGAACTGGCCTCCTCCACTGAGCCATCTTCGTCCTCCAACTCCCACTCCTCGCAGTCGCTGCTCTCAAGCACGTTAGCGAGAAACTCGGATGGTTTCTGCGGTCAGCTTGAAATTGTCACGTGTATAGCTCACCTCTTCGTCCTTCCATTGCCAGAACATGAGAGACCCGGGCCACTCGAAGTCGTTCAGAGCGAAGCACTGGCCGAGGTCGTCGGGGGTCATAAATCTGAATTGTCAGCTCGGGCGCGAAGCATTGAGCTCGTTGTTGTCTCTTACACTCACCCAGACGCTGCCTCGCCCTTCGCAACCGGCTTGCCGAGCACAAGCTTCTCGAGCGGAATCCCGAGGCCCTCGTTCAGCTCCTTGATGGACGTCTTTGGGTACTGCGTCTTGCTGGCGTCGACCATGACGGACTCGCAGTCCTCATACTGCCCCTCCTGGTTGTAGTACTGGAGGTTGTAGAAGTCGACGCCGTCGCCCGCTTCCTTGTGGAAGCCGGCGTAGGAACCGTCCTCGTAGTTGTCCTCGGCGAACCAGGGCGCAATAGGCGCATGTGAGATGAGGTGATTCGGCAGCTTCTCCCGGAGCCGCTTCTGAAATGCTGGGGTCAGTTGACACGACGCTGGATCGAAACTTACGCGTGAGCCACGCGACCGCCTCACCAGCGTTCATTGCGTCAAAGTCCTCGTAGTCGGCGTCGACGCCGTCGAAACCGTACTGCAGCGTGAAGTTGGCGACTTCGTCGGCGAACTCGGTCGGGTCGCGCTTGGCCTTCGTTGTCGGCGCATCCGTCGAGCCGAAGAGGGAGAACATGACCGCGATGCCGCGCTCGTGATATGCATCTAGCAGTGATCGTCGCTTCTTGGGATCCATGTCGGCCCATAGCTTTGCATTCTGCGATCAGCTTCGGCCAGAGACAACGAAGCGGTCGGGTTTCACTCACATCGAACGCTTTCCTGCCGTCTGCGAGGTAGACACTGATGATGAGGCGGTTGAAGTCGCCCAGCTCGTCGGGATCGGGGAAGCCCGACTCAGACTTCGTGGCAAGATTCGCATAGATGACGTGGTGAGGTGCGGTCCAGCTTTTGTTGCCGCCGGGGCTGCTGGAACCGTCCTCAGTCGAGTTGCCTTGATGACTGGTAGTGCTGTTCTGAGACCCGAATGAGCTGGTCGAGTTTGATCCGGTGGAGCCCTTCGAGGTCGAACCGGCGGAGCTCGACAGTGGTGAATCTGCGGAGACAGTCGAATTCGTGAGCTCCACGTAGCCCGGCTCAACACAATTGTAGTAAGGCGATAACCTGGTGTCAGCTCTCCAAGCAGCGCCTGTAGCTTACACGCAGACCTGCTTCGACGTGCAAGTCTGAATCGTGGTCCACGCTCCGTTGCCGCAGACTGAGGTCAGCGCCGATGCTTTCGATACTTACCCTGTAAGTCCTGGCCAGAGCATCGGAAGGTACCATGGGGGCAATCTCCTTTCGCACTGCGGGTTGAAGAGGCGCTCGAGGGTGTTGCGGGAGCCTGAGAGACTAGCACTGAGCTGACCATCGGCGAGCCAGCCGCCGACGACGCAGCATCCTGACCAGCAGGGGCGCTTGCAGACTGGCCAGCAGTCTGGCTGGGAGTGGCGAGCTCACCTCGACCAGCGAGAGGGGAACGCCAGATGGGGCTTGAAGAGACGCAAGACGAAAGTGATAAGACAGCGAGAACGTTGAAAAGCATCTTCACAAGAAGGCTTGGTGGTACAGGTCTGCGGGTGGGAGGGGTTGACAGGGAAGTGGTGGCAAATGAGATATTGCAGGCCCATGACCGTCTTATGAACGTGTATGTTGCCTTGCATGCTGCACACGACTCTGCGAGCAGTTCCAGCCCCTCACAGGCGCTGGCATCTTGCCATCTTTTGTCGTGACAAAGGCCTAATTCACGATAAGGTGACGATCACTCCCAGAACCGTCGATCCTCCTTAGCCTTTGTCCTCCGGAACTGATCGTCAGTGCCAAGGCCAGTGGAGGAGAACAAATGAAGTGCGCGTTAGTAGAGTCGTCAGTTGCGGAGTAATAGGGATACAGGTGCATGGCGACACGGTCGCAAGAGCACTGACTATACGTACTTGTTATCGACCGGCGATGGGAACCACGCAAAGGAGGGGAGCTACTCATCGCTCGAACCCGAGGATTCCTCGTCGTCGTATCCAGAGTCACCATGGGAGTTGGTGGGGGCAGTTGGCTTCCAAGACTTCGAGCTTGTCGGCGAGGCAGAGCTGCCTACAGTGGAAGGGTGATTGGCTGTAGCGGAGGAACTGTCAGAGTCGCCTTCAGTTGATTCGCTTCCAGTCGAACCGCTTTCAGTTGAGTCACCTCCAGTCGAGTCGCCTCCAGTCGAAGCACCCCCAGTCGAAGCGCCCCCAGTCGAAGCACCCCCAGTCGAAGCACCCCCAGTCGAAGCACCCCCAGTCGAAGCGCCCCCAGTCGAAGCACCCCCAGTCGAAGCACCCCCAGTCGAAGCACCCCCAGTCGAAGCGCCTCCAGTCGAAGCGTCTCCAGTCGAGTCGCCTCCGGTCGAATCGCCACCCCCAGCACCGCCGATTACGGTCCTGAGGATCTCGACATTGTTCTGCAATTAGCTTCGAACTGTTCCTGAGCTTAGACTCACAACCTCAGCACTCCACTGCCAGAACATGACGTTAGTCTGGCCACCAAGGCCCTTGACCTCGGCGATGCACTTGGAAAGCGTGGCCGGCTCAATGTAGCCCGTCTCGGCTTCGCCCGACGCTATCGGCTTGCCGATGACGAGCTTCTCCCAGGGAATGCCCATCGCGTTGAGTTGCTTGACCGCGGTGCCGGGATAAGTCGATCCAGAATCCACAACGAGGGACTGTCGTCAGTTCGATTCCCGCCTCTAAACTTACTTCGCAGTCCAGGTAGTTGCCCTCGGCGTTGTAGTACTGCAGGTTGAAGAAGTCGAGCTCGTCACCGACGTTCTTGAACACGGTCTCGTACGCGCCGTCGGGGTAGGCGCTGCCTTGGAACCAGGGGCTGATGGGAGCGTGCGAGATGAGGTAGTCGGGGCCGAGGTTCGAGCGGAGCGCCTTGTGGAACTCGGTCACCCACGCTGCAGACTTGCCGGCGTTGGCGGCGTCGAAGTCTGCTGTCAGTTACAAGGACCAGAGTGATGAAACTGGCGATTGGACTCACCTTCATAGTCGATGTCGGCCCCGTCAAAGCCGTACTTCTTGACGTAGTCGGCGACCGTGGAGGCGAACTCGGTCGGGCTGATACCGGAGGTCGTGGGCTTGTCCTCGGCGCCGAAGACCGCAAGCATGACGGCGATGCCGGCCTCGTGGTAGCTGGTGAGCGTTTGCTTGCGAGTTGCTTCATCGAGATCGACCCAAGTCTGCACGGTGGATGCGTCCAGGCCCTTGGTCGTGAGGAAGGCGAGCATCAGACGGTTGTACTGGCCCAGCTCGGCGACAGTGGGCGGGTTGTCGCCTCCGCCGGGGAAGACTTCTGATTGTTAGCTGGGGGAAGGGATCTTTGTAGCTCACTGTTCGCATAGATGACGTGGTGGGGTGCAGAGAACTTGGACGAGCCGCCAGATCCTGACGACGTGGAGGAAGAGCCAGAGGACGGAGTTGACAAGCCGGCAGAGGCGGACGTGGAAGGCGTTTTGCCAGAAGCGGTCTCCGCAGCCGCCGATCCAGGGGATGTAACAGAGGCCCCGCTGGCAGAGCTACCACCAGACTCGTACTCGCCGGCTGTACCAGTAGCGGCGACCGATGCGTCGGGGTATGAGGCAGATGCCGACGCTGAGGCCTCCACTTCACCCTGGTCGGAACCGGCTGGCAAGGGAACTTGGTCGCCGCCGCTGTCCGAGTGCTCATGCTTGCCGCGCCTGATACGGCGGTACCGGTGCGCAGAGGAAGCGGTGAAGCGGTTAGAGCGCTTCAGAAAGGAGTCCCGAAAAAAATGCGAGGGAATGCGAAATGGCGAGGGAATGCGGAAGAGGGAGCGAAAGGAGTGAAGAGAACGTTTGGCGGCCGTATCATCGCTGCCAGTGTCTTCCTCGGCGGAGGCATCGCTGCTGGATGAATCGCTGGAAGAGTCGCTAGAGGCGTCGCTCGAGGAGTCGCTGGACGACTCGCCACTGGAGGAGGCGGCGAAATCAGAGCCTCCATCAGTGGAGCCTTCAGCGTCAGACGAGTCGTCATCGCTGGAAGCGGCACCAGAGAAGCCATCCAGCGAAGCCGTGGCGTCGGGGTAGGGAACGTGGGTCGCGTTCGCGGTGCAGTTGGTTGAGTTGGTCGCATTGAGGCAAAGTGTGCCGTTGAAAGAGAGATCGGGGGCACCAGAGGTCAGATCAGCGCCGGAAGTCGCTCCCGAAGCGCCAGTTTCATCTGAGGACGACCCCTGGGTGGCAGTGGCCGAGTCAGACGAGTCTGAGCCACCTGTAGTGCCAGAAGCATCCTCAGAAGCGCCCGAATCCGACTCATCGCCCGATCCAGAAGAGTCACCGGACGAGTCGGAGGAGGAAGCAGAGTCGGTGGCGGAAGGTCCAGAAGCGGAGTCGATGCTGTCGGAAGCAGAGTCCGAGCCATAGGTGGCAGAGGTAGAGCTGCCAGAGTCACCCTCTGAGCCATAGCTGTCGCTGCTGCCCGAGTCGGAAGAATCGCCGCTCGGAGAGTCGTGGGACGCGGAGGCAGTCGCTGAGACATCCGAAGAGTCGTCACCCGCACTACCCGTCGACACCGAAGACGTGGCAGACGTACCACCGGACGAGTCGCCGTAGTCGCCAGACTCATCACCGGAAGCTGAGGAGTGATCGCCAGAAGAGATATCGGAGGGGCCAGCAGCCTCGGATGAGCTTGTAGCCGACGCGTCAGAGGCGGAATCGGAGCTGTCGGAAGGACCCGAGTCGGAAGCGCCCGTCATCGATGGAGTCGATGCACCGGAGGACTCATCGCCAAGGCTGGCAGAACGGGTGGCACCTCGGGAGGTGGAGTCCGAGTCGTACGGGCCTGAGTCGTACGGGCCTGCGTCGGAAGCTGAGTCCGAGAACGCTCCTCCAGAGGCGGCAGAAGCGGTAGCGGCCGCAGAGGTACCAACAAAGACACCGGAGTCACCAGAGGACTCACTACCCGAGCCAGAGCCGGTAGCAGCAGCCGCAGCGCCTCCAGTGTCCGCAGACTCCGAGCCCGAGGCCGAGTCGGAGCTGGAGTAGGAGTTGGAGTCGGAGCTGGAGTCGGAGCTGGAGTCGCCGCCCGAGTCGAAGGAACCAGAGGAGTCCGCTGGGGCCTCGCCTTCAGGACCAGGCATGCTGCCAGCTCCGGAGGAGACCGAGTCCATCGCAGAACCAGTGGGCGCGCCGAGGGAGTTCGAATCTCCACCCGAGACAAAGCTGGAGGCCAAGCCCGTGCCAGCGGCGGAGCCGAATCCAGAACTAATGGTCGAACCAGTCGAGGCATCGCCGGACGAGCCCGTCTCATCAGCCCCCGTGGCAGAAGGAGACGTGAGCGAGTCGAGGGTGGACGAAGCAACGGAGACACCGGAAGGCAGAGGCGTAGAAGGGACCACAGTTGAGGGCAAGGCAGCCGACGAGACGATCGCCGAGCTCACCACGGACGAGGGAATCGCGGCGGAGGGAACGGCAGCGGAGAGCGCGACCGAGGTACCAGATGAAGTGGAAGCAGTGGGCGAATCGCCACTGGGGGCCATCGAGCCTGGGAGAGGGTAGTAGGAGGGAGTGGGGGCAGCCGCCGAACCACCGCCTGCGGTACTCGGACCAGAAGAAACGTTGTCGTCGGAAGTAGCGGAAGCGGTAGCAGACGAGGAACCGCCAGTCCCACCGGTAGGATCGGAGTCGCCATCGTCGGCGGAAGTAGTAGGAAGGGCGGAGTAGCGACGGTAGATACCGCCGGTGCCATAGAACGCGTCGCTGCCAATACCGCCGGCAGCGGTGGCGACGTTGTCGGCCCAGATGACGTCCGAACCGATTGGAGTCTTAGGAGCGTCGTCGAACGCCTCAAAGGGAATGTCGGAGGGGCCATAACGGCGACGGTAGACGGCACTAGTGGCGAACGCCGTGTCGCTGCCCCTGGCAGCTGTAGGCCTGGAGGGAACGTCGAGCCAGCGGGTGTCCGAACCGATTGGAGTTTTGGGAGCATCGTCGAAGATTTCGAGCGGGTCGTCGGAGGGGCCATAGCCCCTGGCGGCCATTCCAGAGTCGTCGGAGGAGGCAGAGTCGGCGTCCGACTCGTAGCTTTCGGAGGACTCTGAGCCATCAGAGTCGTCGTCTTCGCCACAGGAGGTGTCGGCCTCGCCGCCGTCGTCGCCTTCGTTGGCTTCACCGTCGTCGCCGCCTTCGTCATCTTTGCCGCGTTCATCGCCTTCGTAGCCACGGGGCTTCAAGCGAGCCTTGAAGAGATCGTCGCTGGACGAGAGGAGTTCATAGAGGTCGGTCGAGGCGTGAGGGTCACCGGGACTCTCGAGGGGTTGGGGAGCGTCGGATCCCGAGACGGCCTTGGGCAGGGAGTCTCCGGGCACGGTCTCGTCGCGCGGCACCGGGCCGGCGGGAGCACTGCGAGTCGAAACGAGGAGGGAGAGGACAGCGACCAGCGCAGTGTGGGAACGCATTGTGAATGAGAGTGTCTGTGGGGAGCTCTTCGCCACTGGCGTCAGCTTTTATATGCACTTACTCGGTGCTGTTAGTGGGCGTGAGTCGGCCGTTGGAGTGCACCTCGAAGGTGTTGAAGGTGTGAAGTTCGGCACTGTGCCACTGCTGTGCGCCACAAGAGTGCCGGGCCCAGGCACGGATGGTGAAACCCAGCTGGGCAGTGATTAAGCATGCATTACAGTTCCTCCCGACATCGATGCCTGATCGAGGTTTCGCAGTATGTGATGTGATTATGTCGTTTCGAACGTGAGCGTCGTAGCTCCGATCGAGACGCGCGCCTGCCGGTTCGCAAGCCATGAGACACGCACGTCGCTGAGGGCGCCGACGTCTCCGAGAGGCTCTGGTGGTCAGTCATGGTCCAGAACTTGCCCCTTCTGTTCCCAGTGCCACACTCATACGCCAGGCACACACGTGAAATCGCTTCCCCTCGCAGCCAGAACTTACCATCATCGGCGCGGACGAAGGGGATCCGACGATATGGTTCACCGGGTTTGCCACCCTGCCGCGGAGGGCCGCCGACATTGAAGAAGCCGCTGATACTAGAGCCGACCTTCCATACGGTCGCGTCGCTCTCCTCGAGCGAAACGGTGACGAGGCGCCGCCCGTCCGGCGCGAAGGAGACGGCGCTGACCGCCTTGTGGTGCGGCTCTAACACGTAAAGCCGGGATGCAGTCTTCAGGTCGTACATGATGACGGCGCCCTCGTTTGTGCCCACAGCAAGTCGCTGCGTGTGCGCACAGAAGTCGACTGTGGTGAATCTGCGGTTGTGATCAGCTCAAACACTCAGGGACGGCTGTTGCACCAAGTGTGGTGTTCATAACCAGTGCAACCCAGAATAACTTACGCTGAAACGAGCTCGTTTAGGATGACGGTCGCGGCCTGCCAGACGTCGTCGCGCATCTTGCCGACGTTCGGGTCTAGACTTTTCACGACCGCCTCGCAGATACGCGGCAGGCCGTTCTCGAGCAGCGTCGGCCGGCGGCGAGCCATGAACACGCACAGCTTCATCACGGCCGTGCGGTCGTCGACGGTCTTAGCGTCCATAATGTCCTGGCTCAGCGTCGACATGAACAGCGGGGCGTTTGAGGAAGCAACGTTCAGCACTGCGAGGCGCGCCTGCGCCGCGACCGAAGCCGCGTTCGGCAGAGACGAGTCCTTGTGCGTCGCGAGGTAGAACAACCGTCGTAACAGGTCCATCGGATCCAGGTAGGTCTGCCATGTCGTGAATCCCTTCGAGCACAGCTCGATCGCGAGCCCAACGTGCGTGTACTTCGGGTCGTTCAAGTAGAGCTCGATCGACGCCGCGGCATCCTTCAGTGCTGTGGGGTTCATGCACGCGAAGCGATGGATCGCAATACCACCGACAACGGTCAGCGCCTGGGCCGACGCCTCAGACATCGCCTGATCTGAGGGTACTCGATTCGGCACTGTGAGGAGTTAGTCGCAGGGCACCGAAGTAACTCACAATGATCTTGTCGTGCCTCCACAAGCTTCTCAATGTCCTCGTTCGGCATCCGGCTCAAGCGGGCACCGAATAGCATACGAGCCGATTGATGCACGTCCGCCGCCGTGTCAAGGTAGTATCCAGCGAATAGGTCGATGCCAGCCTCTACGGTGTCCTCAGGAAGAGACGCCGTGTAGTACGCAACTACATCCGCAGCGCTGCTTTCGTATTCTGAACGTCAGCTCGAGATGTGCAGCCTAGCTCACCTGGAGAGTCCATGAACGGGCGGAGGAGCGTCACGATAGCAAGCTGCCGCAGCCCGGTGGCCGTGGCGGATATCTTCCACGCCGCAAGGCTGTTCGCGTACGACAGGATGGACGTTCCATGTTGCCTGATGTCAGCTCCAGCAGCACACCCAAGCTTACCCTTCCAGTCCAACAGCAACCGACTGCTTCGGCGGCTTGACACCCAGGTTGTGCTCGCAAACCTCGTCGATGCCGGGGTTGATCCCAAACGTGAGGAACACAGACAGGAGGCCGCGACAGACCTCCAGCGGATCGTCATCAGGGTGCGCGTTAAGCCATCCCGCCAGCTGTCGGAGATCGAGCTGGAGAAGTCTGCCGAGGTTGGAACCTAACGGCGTCGGTCCATTAACCTTGGTTAGCGGGCCATCGATCGCTGGCGGGTCGTAGAAGCGGACCTCAACCCAGTCACCGACGTTGAGCATGTCGTCCGCGGCGTCGAGGCCAGTCGACCGTCGGAACTCGCCCGTCTCGAAGTTCCACACTCGCGCCTTGGCATTCTCGTACGCCAGCAGGATGCTGTGGCCGCCAACGAAGATGCGCGTCATCGGCGCTCGAGCGGCAGGGATCACGAACATGTCGTCCATCTCCTTCAGGTCCAGGACGGCGACGGTGCCTCGCTCCGAAGTACAGAGAAGCTTACCGGCGAGCTTCCCGGCCTTCTCGGAGGTTGGATCGATTAGCGTCGCGGAACGGACCGGGTCATCGAACAGCGTCCACGTGCCTCTCGGCTTCAGCGGCGATGCGTCAAATAGCCGGATGGAGCCATCGGCGTCGCCGGCCACGAAGAGGTGCCCTCCCTCGGCGTACTGGGACGGGACGACGCATGAGAACGTCACGGGCGACGGATACCGGTCGTTGTCTGTGTCATCGTGCACTGGGGCCTTCTCCTGGAGGAAGTCTGATAGCGTCTGGGCGGCCACACAACCGTCATCTGTCTGTCAGCTTAAGGTCCCTCAGTGTCTCGGCTTACTATCAGCGACGAAGACGATGTTCGGCCCATACGGACACAGGTTATCGCCAGCGGTTGGTTGCTCTAGCCGCTGCTCAACCTTCCGCTCCAGCGTTCCAAGGTCGACGTTGATCACAGCGTTCGACTCGGTCGCGTACAGTACTCCACTAGAGATGCACGCTGCGTCCGCCGGGAACGTTCTTCTCGGGGTCCACTTCAAGTTCGGCTGCAGCGGCCCCAGGCGGCTGTAAACCTGCGTTTCGGACTCCGTAACAATGCACACGTCGTGCCATCCGGACGTGAAGACGGCGTCAGAGATCTTGGCAGCTTCCTTGTCCAGCACGATCTCGCCTCGCACGTGGAGCTTCTTCCCGTCGAAGTCGAAGGCCTGCTAATCAGCGTATGAGATGGGGCGTGGAAGCTTACCTCGATATGCTTGTCCGTCAGGCCGAGTCCTTGTCCGTTCTCGTGTAACATGATGCGATCCCACAAGCTTCCCCCGTCTCTCTGCACTTCCACTCCGCCCTCGACTCCCGCTGCTGGGGGCTCGTGGACGCCGTTAGCGTTGTCCTTCTCAGCCACCTTCTTGTTTCCGAGGAGCTTCGCCAAGCCCAGCTCGTGTCGGGCACTCGTTGCGCGCACTGAAGCGAGAGCGCCGGGTCTCCGTTGTCCGTCTGGTCGGAGGTACGGTGATGATCCAGCCGAGGTCGACGGGCTGGCTGGTCCGCTCGCGCTGCGCTGCTTCGGGCTCTCGTGAGGCGACACAGGAGTGTGAGAGCGGGTCGTAGGCGCCGACGACGGGAAGTTTATCGGGTACGAGGTCAGAGACTCGCCGCTCGAGTGGAGGAGGTAGCTAGACTCTCCACCCGAGGTGACGCCGACGTCGCCGATGCCGGGAAGCTCTAGGGTGGCGACGCACTTGTATCCGGGGACGTTCAGCATGACGACCCGGGTCACGTCGCCGTTCGGACTTGGCCATGGACTCGGCCACGGCTCTCCGTGAGCAATGAGCAGGGTACCTTCCTCGCGGACGGCGAGGTGGACTCCCCGCCAGAGCCAGCTGTGCGTGAGTTTCGGCAACTTGCCGTCGACAGACACGAAGTCGAGGCTCGTCGCGGAGACAGGGTCGAGTGTCTGCAGCGATATGATGTCGAGCAGGCCCACGTCTCGGAGCACGATAAGACATCCCACGTCCTCCATCACAGCGACGTCGATGATGGTCCCTCGCTCGGGGTTGGGGAGGACTACGCGGACTGGCGGCTTGGCATCGTCGCTAAGTCGAGGCGTATAGCACGAGGACGAGCTGCTTTCCTTCGGCGCTCTTGAAGCGATGACGGCCAGATCGTCTTTCTCCTTCACATCCTCGGCTTCCTCCTTCGCCATCTCGGCCTCCACCGCCATCTCGTCCTGCTTCCACTTCGTCTTGGCCGCGAGGTCGTCGTCCTCCTTCTTGCCCCATAGCCCAGATAGCCTATGCGTGATGCCGGTGCCGGTCGACTCGGCTTTGCTCGTGTTCGAGGCGGAGGAACGGGGCGTCTCATCTCCTCGAGTGGACGAATCACGGCTGGGAACCTGGATTCCGCGCCGTGTGAGTCCGGCCAGTCCGAGGCCGAGGCTGGACCGGTCGTCCGACTCCACCTGCTCTCGCAGGTAGTCGCGGAGGTCCGCCCTGTCCGACATCGAGTTGCGGTGGGCATGGGAATCGGGAGGGGCTGGCGCAGCTGTAGCATCGGAGACAGAGGTGAGTGTCGGCGACGTGAGGGAGAGTGACGCTCGCGGGGTGGAGGATGATGGGCTGAATGGTCTTCGAGACCCGGACAGGATGGAGGAGGCAGATGATGTCGCGCGCGGTCGTCCGATAGGTTGTGATCCTGAGGAGTAGGCTTCCGGCAGCGAGAGGTCGGGAACGAGGTTGTTGGAGGGACCGACGCAGGATGTGGTGACCCAGACGGTGTTGTCTTCGCAGGCGAGGGCGACCTGGCGTGTCGATCCCACCGACCAGGCGGCTATCTTCACCGGTCGCGCCGGCAAAGGACCTCCCACCTGCACATCAGGTAGGAAGGGCAGAATCGGCGGGGGCGGCCGAGTCATGAAAAAGGGGTGTGATTATGATGAACAAGAGCAATGATGCGGGGTCGTCAGAATGGATCGAGAGCGATCGGATGGGGTCGGTGTGCGCTGAGTGACAGGTCGGATGATGTCAGGGCGCCAAAAGTGCAGCCGGTATGCGACACACTTCAGCCTTAGCCACGATTCGAACGCTTCGTCTGACAACACTCCTAGTTGGCGCGGGACGTGTAGTGGCAGAGCGATGACGCGCCAGCGAGTGCGATAGTGCAAAGCAGGCTTGGCGCACATGCGAAGCTCTCGCTAGCTGACTAGACGTTCGAGCACATGAGATACTAACGGCGTCTGACTATAATGCATCTCTCTACAATTCTTCCTGCTGATTCTACGGCACGGTGATGGTGTCTGCTCTCCAACTAAACGGAAAGGTCGCGGGCGAGCTGCTGCATGCGCTCTCCCCTCCAGCACTGCGAAGAGTCCTCCTGGCAGATCTGCCAGCCCATAGTGTTGAGGACATCGATGAGGACCTGCTTTTCGGTGCAGCAGCTCAGTCCTTCCTCTTTGACACGGCTGCAGAGCGTAATGTTCAAACCGCACTCATCGCCGCCTTGCGGGGCGGCAACAGCAGTGGTAGCGGCGGCGAGGGCAGCGAGGATACCGAGGAACTTCATGGTGTTGTTGTTGTGTGGCAGGGTAGACGGCCGAGGTGTGTGTCTGAGACTTGACTTGATTGGCTGAGAGTAGGCTGGTTGAACTCGTTGCTGAAGCGCTGAGAAGTTGACTGATTTGGCGTTCACCGGAGACCTCAAAGTGCCCTCTTATATACCTTTCCAGCTTCGTATGTCTCTAGCTGATAATGACCTTCGGACTCGGACTCCTCGGCTCAGAAGGCGCGACGGGCTACTCAACCATGGCCGTCCCCAGAGAAGCGGAGCGATGACAGCCTGACCAGGGTAGCGCCCACTAGCCGGATAGAGAGACCAAGGAACTCCGGGCCTAACTCCATGGCGGTGTCTTCCACGACCAATTCGTTGCATATCGGCGTTCGAGACGAAATGTGGGCTCACATGATACACCAGCAGCGGTCTTGGTTGGAAAGTCGAAGCCAACGCGCAGGGAGCTGATCATGGCGGTGTTCTACACCGCTGACTGCCGCGGGTGCATGGAAGCCCTGAGAGCGTTCACGGAGCCCGCAGGCCCCGAGGCGTCGGCGCCGAAGTTGGTCTGTCGGACTCGTGTCCTGAGGTATTCTATCAGGGTCTGATGATAACGGAATGGCAGTGCTGAAGCCTCCCTTCGGCGTAAAGGGGTTCGTTTCAGAGGTGACACGGGACTCCGAATCTCTACGGACACATGTAGCTCCTGTTCTGCAGCGCATTGCAGATTGAAGAGCAGTGCACCGCATTGATGATAGTGAGGTGGATGGCGGTGTTGTACTTAGAGGTCGTGTGGTCAGATGATGGCCATCGAAACCTTATCAGTGGCGCCTTCCGGTTTTGGCAGATGGACTGTTGGGACATGCCGCACTCGACGTTAAATCCGCAGGATGGTCGCGTCTGATGCATTGCCATGCTATTTGATACTTGCTGTGCATGCTTTACAAGACGTCCACTATTCTAGACTTGAGAAAGATTGGATTCGAGGCACTTGGGCAGTCTCACTCCGTGGCGGCCTTGTGGGCCTTCAGCTTCTCGAGCAGGTCCTTGCGTCTCTGGTACTCGGTCCAGCTGGAAATGCTGTGGTCTTGCTCCCACAGTTCGTACCAGATATCTCCGGTGGTGGCGACAATGATCATGAGGTTGTCAATCTTCTGGCAGCAGCCCAGGCCGAAGGACTTGACTTCGGCGCAGAGGTCGTCGCCGAGGCCACAGTCAGCGGGCGGGTCGTCACGGGCAACTAGAGGGGAGGGCAGCGCGAAGGCGGAAGTGGCCAGAGCAAGAGCGAAGACAGCGGCGAACTTCATCGTGTGTGGTCGTTAGTTGTGAGGATGATCGTGGCGGGAGGACGACAGGTTGAGGTGAGCTGACTTCGTTGATCGCTTGAAGAACCGTGTTCCATGAGCTGTCTCTTATAGCTCTCCGTCAGACTCCTCCTCTCCCCCATGCCCACAGCGTCAGCAGCATCCTGGCATCAACTTGTGCGCAAAAGTCCCAGAGCGGAACACTGGAGGTCTGAGTGGGACGCCGGTTCCTCGGTGGGAATGTGATTGGGGTGAGATTTGGTGAAAGTATAACCCAGGCTTGCGAGTGGGCAGCGTCGTACACCGTCGATCGACCGATGTCACGCACGGCGACTTCTCACTCCAACTGCTAGCTTCGCAGGATGAGCAGGCCTGTACAGATCGTCTAAGGCATCAGATCAGAACTGGTCATATCTGAAAGGGGTGTTGAGGGATCCATGATCGCCATCCCGTGCAATGCCGCTACGAAGTTCCACTGATGCTCCGTCTTTGGGAATGTAATGGGTGAGCGGATGAGTGGTTAAGCATACTCCTCGTCATGTATTGTGCGTCTGTCTGCACGGATAGCAGTTTGAGTTCAGCTGGCGGCGGTCACCCGCCGCTGTTGATTAGGCACTGGACCTCTCGTTCTTTGAGCCCTGGCGAATCCGTTCCTGCTCCGCCATAAGCTTCGCGGCGTCAGCCAGTGGCGTCGGAATCGGTGACGGCACGTCACGCCGAATACGACCTCACCGGAGTCGGAGTCGTGTCGAGATAGCATTCACACATGGAGCTTGTGAATGGCGCTTCCACCTGAACACGGCGATGTTAGGCCGCCCTTCGCAGACCGGCGTCACGGTACCTCCAAACTTCTGCGAGGAGCTAATTCCCAATATGGGCTGATGCCGACATAACAGTGTTGATGAGCCCTTCAGGATCATGTCCTTAATGCTGTGAGTAAGGTGATTGGGTGGGTGTTGAAGTTAGTATTCCCAGCAACCGTCCGCGCTGTCAACGGATGACTGGCGATGGTCCTGTGCAAGGTAGGTGGGCTCCTCTTTACGTGATGGACGCAAGGTCTTCCCTCGCCGAGCAAAGCCCCACGCAAGGTGGTCAGCGCCGGGATCTTGCAGTGACTGCAAGGAGCGGGAGCGAGCGCTTGAGTGCACCCCTGTACCTAGGACCACAAGTGCGCGTGATACAGAAACGATAGCTTCCTCGATGAGGGGCGAGAATAGTGAAGCGTCAGACGGAGCGCCCCCCAAGGGCGCCAAAAGTCGCCCCGACGTGATTCGAAGCGGCGCGACTGGAACCAGCAACGTGCAGGCGTGCCTGGCACTGGCGGGACGGTTATAGCCGACTCGCGCTGGCGATGACCTACGGCCTCGGATAGGGTTGAGTCCGAATCGAGTCGCATTCGGACACGGACAACGTTGACGTCGTCGCGTCGTCCTTCTCATCATACCCACTCCGTCACCAGGCATCTCTCATACCCATTCAGCAACATGGCTCAGCTCGATCCCCAAGCTCTCGACGAGCTCGCCCGCCGCGATGTCTCTAAACCGATAGTGGGCGATGAACTCAGGGCCGCCCTAGCCTCTCCGCCCTTCGTCGACGCCGGATTGCTCAACCTTCGTGACCTCGGCCTTGTCCCCAACTGCCCCATTCCCACGGGCAAGTACTTCCGCTGTGGCCAGATCGTTGAGAGCGAGGAAGCGAACCAGTGGATCCGTGACAACATTAAGGTCATCGTGGACCTCCGCAAGGCAGGCGAGCGCAGGAGGAGCCCCGACCCCGAGATCGAGGGTGTTGAGAACATCTGGTACGACCCTGAGCAGGACGGCTGGAAGGCGCAGAAGCTTCTGATCGAGGACTTCGAGAAGGACAACGGCTCGGCCATCGGCTGGGCTGAGCAGTATGTTCTCGTCTTGCGGTACTACTACCGCACCTTCCGCGCGGCCCTTGAGCACATTAGGGATCGCCCGGAGGACCCCATGCTGTTCCACTGTTCGGCCGGACGTGACCGCACCGGCATCTTTGCGTGGATTCTGGAGTATCTCGCCGGAACTCCCGAGAAGGACAGGACATTCGACTACCTCCTGACCCGTATCGGCATCGAGCCCGCGCGCGTCATGTTCGAGAACCACTTCAAGTACAGCTGGGGCATTACGGACCTTACGAACAAGGGCTACCTGAATGCCATGTCGCTTTCGCCGGATTGCTTCACCCTGGTCACAGAGGAGGTCACTAAGGAGTACGGTGGATGGGACGAGTACCTTGAGAAGAAGCTTGGATTCTCTAAGGAGGACCTTGACAAGATCAGGGAGAACCTCAAGAAGTAGACTAAACTGTATCCACGCTGTGTAAAAGAAGCTTAACGAATTCAAACGACCCTCATGTTCGGCGATGGTGCTTGGTGGTGCGCACGGCAGCCGCAGCTGATACGTCTGACGGCGCATTCGCCGATCGGCGGATCGACTAGTGTCCGCCATAGAGCATGCAGCACGTCATGTCCCCCGAGACTACAAGTGGCACTTGAGCCTGGCGAATTCATCAGTCGAGATTAACCTACAGACTACTGCATCACCGAGGTCGATCGAGCCTTGCTCTTTATCAATCGCACAATCTACAGAGATACGTGAGCACACACTGCATCAAGACTTACCGGCCGGAACATGAACTCGATTTCCAACAGCGACTTTCCAACAGCAGCCCACGCCGCGATCGATAATCAACGTGCACTATTCTTGGCCGACGCCGTCACATTATGGAGGAGCTAAGTTGATAGCAGCGCGTTACACGCCGATGCCTGCGGCGCAGACGCCGTCGAGTCCGTCGTGTTGGAACGGTGTTGGGACAGCGTTGCGACAGCTCCGACGAGTATTTAAGGAGAGGTATCGACCTTCTGCAGCTCTTCAGGCAACAACGAAGTTTCCAACATGCTCAAGACGACCACCGCCTTTGTTCTTCTCGCGTCTCTCATCAGCGCCGCGCCCACGGCCCTCGACAAGCCCTTGACTGTTCCTCTGTCGCGCAAGGAGTTGAAGCCCGCTGCCACACCCGAGCAGGAGGTTTTGCGCTCCGAGGCCCACCTGCTCGCCAAGTGGCCCCAGCTGCTCCACGCCGACGCACGCGAGGAGATCAAGGCCAAGGTGAAGCGCGATGGTGTCACCGGAGAGTAAGTAACTTGTGCTTTCGCTGATCTCACACTAACAACTCAGCCTCACCAACTTCTTCGACATTACCTACACCGCGGACTTTGAGTTCGGCACCCCTGCGCAGTCCCTCCCCGTCATCGTCGACACCGGTTCTCCGCAGTTCTGGTTGTACTCGGAGAAGTGCGACAAGTGCGGCAAGGGCTTCGTGGACACGACCAAGTCGTCGACGTTCAAGTCACTTGGGGGCAACCTGAAGCTCTCGTACGGCAAGGGTGACACGTGGGTCTCTGGCACTTGGGGTGCCGACCGCATTGGCTTTGCAGGCATCGCCACCGACAACTCGACAGTCGGAGTCATTGACGTGTCCGAGAAGATGAACATGGAGAGTATGGCTGCCGGTATCTCTGGCTGGAGCTGGCCTATCACGAGGAACGGGACCCTCTTGGAGCCCCTCCCGTACAAGCAGGCGACGAACGGTCAGTGGAAGAAGAAGGAGTTCGGCATGTACCTCAGCCGCCAAGGTTTCGCTGCCCAGACACTCGGTGTGGCTTCCAAGCGCGCCGAGGGAGCTCTCACCGTGAACGGTGTCGACCATCAGTTCTTCGACGGTGAGCTCGAGTACTTCCCCCGCAAGGTGCTCGACAACCGCACCGACTTCGCTTGGGGCATCGACCTCGACGGCGTCACTGTCAACGGCAAGTTCTTCGACACCAAGGGCAACGGCGCTGTCCTGGACTCGGGCACCACCCTCATCTACGGACCCAAGGACGTCGTCATTGAGCTCTACAAGCAAATCCCTGACGTTATTGACGCGGGCGACGGCATGTACCTTCTACCAAACTGTCCCAAGAACAACACAATCTCGTTCCGCTTCGGCGGCAAGGAGTTCCCCATCTTCAACCCCGATTTCAACCAGCTCAGCCTCCTCGGGTGCCAGGGTGCCATTACGTACGCCGAAGCGCTTGACTTCAAGGACAATTGGCTTATTGGAGATGCTTTCCTCAAGACGTACTACACCGCCTACAGCTACGACCCCCCTCAGGTCGGCTTCGCCAAAGTCAAGGATGACCTCTAAAAGTCTATAAATAGCCGATGAGGCTTCCCCTTGCCCCTTCGCCCGTTTCCAAAAGTTCGTTGAAGTAGTCGAAAAGATCAGAAAGAGATGAAACAAGGTGCCGATTATGCTCCCGTCGCATTGAGACACCCACCTCCGACTGATCACAACACCATCCCCAAGCTTCCAGCACACTTCCCAGCTGCTCCAAAGAGCTCTAAAGCTCAAAAAGTGACCTCTGGCGGGGTCGAACCGCCGACCTTATGCGTAGAACGTCGAGTGTTAAGCATACGCTCTAACCAACTGAGCTAAGTGGCCTCTATTGGTTGCTGCGCAGCAGACAGGGACACCGCCACGGCGGCGCCGGTGCGAGCGTTTCTCCGCATTCCTGGGACTTCAGAGGTTATGCAACACCTGGTCAGATCCCTAAGGCGTCCAGTGAGCTCCTCAGGTGAGCACGGGGAGCCCTGTGGGTCGTGCACCGTTGATGGCGAGGATTCGACAACCCTTGTGGCGCACTTGCTCATTTTCGCCTTTTCTCAAGCGGCGCGCATCGAGTCACAGCTCTCCTGACTATGCATGCAGTTATGCACCCTTATCGCCAACCAGAATGTGAGAGTGTAATAGGAGAAGGGCGTAGAAGCACTGACCTCACTTACCGAGTCGTGTGTGTGTTTTTGTGTCAGGAGGGAATACAGAGGTAATGCATGTAATCACCGTACAGTGCGACTGAGCTCATGGATGTCTGTGAGTCTGTTAGGTAGGCCGATCTTTATTGGAAGATACAGTATGAGCTGGAACGACAACGGTAAGTGTGCGGGTTTCTTCCCGGCCGGCTCAGGCGCACCAGCCTCCCATCAAACTTCTGGTCGGAAAGAGACTGGTTCACGAGGCTCAGCATCTCGACGGACGCTTGAACCCCTCCTTAGCCGACGACCTACTCCCCTTGCCACGCCGCATCGTCCATGCGCTCGCATTCTCCGGCCGACACGAGAGGTATCTACATCGCGTGGTAGAAGGCAGTGAGGTCCTCGTCATGCGACTCCGAAGCCGCGGAGTCAACGTTAAGAGCCAGCGATGGGATGTCCAGGGTTCCGAGAGAGCGGGGAAGAACGTTGTCCACATCGTTGATGTGCGCCGGTGTGCCAGTGTTGCACTCGGGAGGGCTCGGGTGTGCGCCGTTGGAGGCCGAAGTGGACCTGCTGGTCGGGCGCAGTTCGGAAGCACAAGCGGGATACGGGGTGGAAGGAGTGGTGTCAATCTCGTAGAGAAGATGTGAACCCTTCACGGGGAGTGAGACGTAGCGTCCAGACACATCGCCGTTAGGGTCGGGGATGGGGAAGACGACCTGACGGTCTGCAGCGGAGGACGTTGAGGCGGCGGTGGAGTTGACGGTAGGCGTGAGGCTGCCAGAAGCATTCCAGGGAACGGGCGTGTGGATCGGAGCACGGACGGAATGCTGATGGCGGTCCTGCAGGAACGCGTTCTGCTTGTTGATGACCTTGCCGTAAATGCAGCCGTGGGTGCACTGGACAGGGTTGGGGAGATTGCGGCGGCAGTTATCGCGGACATGGTACATGTGGGCGGTCGAGCAACACCAGACTGTAGCCTCATTTGTGCGCCGGCAGTGCGGGTCGTCGGGCCCATGCGTCCAATGCAGTGGATCCGTCGTGCCATGAGGGCACTGGAAGTCGGGCGACAGGTTCCAGCACTCGCGAGTCGTCCTCTTGATGGGGATGCCAAGGATCCTGGTGGTCTTGCACGACTCGATGACCATGACATAAAAGCAATCGTCGAAGAACGGATACTTCTCGGGAATGGTAGGGGCATAAATGCTGTCGCTGGAAGAAGCCGAGATGCTGCGGCCTGAGTTGTCGATGATGTCCATAACATCCTGGAAGAGAGCGGTGGACTCAGTTCTAGACCTGATTTCCTGCTGCGTGTCCTCCCACTGGCCGGTAGCAGGGATGAGGTATGGAGTTGCTGGATGCTCCTCCACACTGGTGAGCAGGCGTTTCAGGAACTGTGCCGCGCGCTTGAACATAATGACCGAAGTGCTGACGGCCGAGAGCTGATGTTTGATGTAAGGAAGAGGAAGAGCGTTGCACGATGGACACCCCGAGGTATATAGCACAGTAGCGAGGCCGTGCTTCTGCTGTCGGAGTTAGGTCAGCTGAACACCTGCCTGCGACGAGTAGAGTACGCAGGCTGTGTGTCTTGAAAAGGCGGCCGGGGTTTGAGATCCGTCCCGACTGTCCGGCAAGCATGCCTACACTGCTGCACACAGTCCGAGACAGCTTCTCCAGTCAATGCGGGGGCGCATTCAATCATTTTTGAGCCATTCAGAGCCCAGATAGGTGTAGGCGGCCACTCAGAGCTGTGCAGAGCCTTGTCCGTCAACACGATCAAGTCGTGTAGTTACGTCCTCGGTGTAAAGTTTCAGAAAATTGGCAGATCTCCACGAAGCTCTCGTACGGTGCGTAGTGCTGTCTTAATGCTGTCGGGTGCTCGTGAAAATTCTCAAACAGGAGATAGCGTGCGTTCCGGGGGAGAGGTGGAGGTGTTTGTCGGTGTTGGTTTCGCGTCGTGGCCCACCTCCACGCAGGTCCCGCAAGGACGCCGAAGCTCTCAGTGGTGTGCAGAGGGCGAGACTGAAATCTCACGGTGTGCAATTTACCACTCTGATAGGCAAGGCTGTGCAGCAGAGCATGTGCAGCAGAGCATATGCGTAAACGATTGGTGCATGAGACAATATGTACATGGAGACGGACGATGACGAACAATGACGGGGAGAGTACAGATTCCCTAGGAACCCCTCGCGGATCACTCGGGCAGCGCGGCGTAGGCCGGCATGAAGCGACCGACGGAGGCAACACGGACGGCGTGCCGGTCAGGATTGAAGTCCTGGGTGAACTTGCCATCCTCACCGACGTACCAGGCGGGAATCGCGAAGACCGTGTTGGTGGTGGGGTCGGAGCAGGCGGGATCCTCGGGTCCGTGTGACCAGTGGAGGACATGGTTGACACCGTTAGGACAGACGAAGTCCGAGGACAGAACACGCGCGTAGCAATAAGGGTGCACGCTCCCGGGGTCATCCCAGACAAAGCGGCTGTCGTTGATCCAGTTGATGGCGCCGTAGACGACGAAGACGACGACCTTCTCGAGCTTTGCCTTTGTGAGCGGCCTCTCGATGTTCTTGATCATGTCTTCGAAGGTGATGTACGCAATGTCTTCGTGAGATGAGACGACACGTTGTTCCTGCGCCTCTCCCTCCTCCAGAGAATCAACAGTCGCCATGATGGTGATCTCGATGTTGACCGTGATGTACGCCTTGACGCCGTGCTTCTTCCTCGCCGCTTTCTCCAGAGCGTCTCCAATCTCCTGGAGAGTAGAGTCGACGGTTGTATGAACGTCCGAGTCAGGCAGGAATTCGTGTCCGTGCTCAGGGGCGGTGGTGCAGACACGGAGAGGACCAGAGGCTGGGGCGGCGGGGACCCGACTGGGCGCTATGTGGACGGAGACGTTGACGGTGAACTTCAGGTCGACATCGGCCTTCATGGATGAAGGCGTCGCGTCGAGCAACGCCCCGCTGATCTGATCCTCGAGGACCGAGAGCCTCGACTTGATCCAGCGCTTGAGGCGGTCCTTGGGGCTGAACTTGATCTCGGGAAGGTCAAGATGCTGATGAATGTCCGCACGCTCCGGGTAGTGGCTGTACACACCGCGCCGAGTTCAAGTCGATCAGTTTTCGGCGCCGAGGCCGCCGTGGCGCCCTCGCCGACGCCGAGACAGACTTCAATGATGCATAACTCATGCTACACTGCCCCTAGCGGAACGGATAAACCATCGTTGGAAGCGTGACAGTCTCGGCTATAACGGGATGCCGCTCAGTGTTCCCCTGGTGTTGCAGGACACCAAATTGGCCTTGCTCATCATCACTGGGTCCATTTCCAATGCTGATCGACCAATGGTGTCATATCTTCATGCATACACATGCTAGAGAGCTGAGACTTCGTGGGGAACAGTGCACCATGTGGTACAGACAGAAAATCGCGCAAAATGTTGGAAATTCAAATGCATAGGCGTCTGAGCTGATTGACACTTAGTCTTTTGAGAGTGGCATAAAAGGAGGCTGCTGAAGACGTCTGAGTTGTCCAAGCAGCAAGTTCCTCAGTCCTCCTCGACTTCAACAGCCTCCAAACGCCTCAGAATGCCTTCGCCCATCCTCTCGCCTCGCCGCCGCGCCAAGATCGCCCTCCTTGCACGCTACAAGACGCAGCGCAGCGTTGCAACGATGTTCAATGTCTCCCAGAGCACTGTGAGCTACTGTGTGGCCTCCTATGCCCGTACTCAGTCTCTGCCGGCCGGTATCCCCCTCAGACCTCGCCAGGACTCTCCTACGCCTTCCAGGACGCCCAGACCGAAGAAACTCGACCTCATGACACTCCAGATGATCAAGGAGTTCGCAGAGATGGACCCCTTCGCCACAAATCGCCAGACACTCGAGTCCCTTGCGCTCAAGGGCGTCTCCATCGCTCCCAGCACTCTGCGCCGTGCCAGAGCGATCCTCAAGCTGCGCAGATATAAGGCCATCGTCAAGCCCTTCCTCAGCGAGGCCAAGAAAGCAGCAAGGCTTGCTTATGCGATCCTGCGCTTGAAGCTCAAAGAGGAATGGGGCAAGGTCATCTGCACTGATGAATGCGCTCTCTATCTCGACCAACTCTACCAGGCTTACTGCACCAGGCCTATCGGTTCCAACAAGCTTGAGGAGAAGTACATCCAGTACGCTTTCAGGTCCGGTTTGCCTTGCCTCATGGTTTGGGGAGCCATCTGGCTTGGAGGTCGCTCTCCTCTGGTTCGATTTGACACCTCCCAATCGACTGGCAAGCGCAAGGGAGTCACAGCTGCGATCTATCGAACCCAGATCACTGAGGGCCCTCTCCTGGTCGAGTGGAAGCGCATGTCTGCGCGCTGGAGAGGTTACGGCCGTCCCTGGGTCCTGGAGGACAATGCACCGATCCACAAGTGCAAGAAGACAAGGCAGAAGGGCGAGGCTCTTGGCATGCGCTTCCTGGATCACCCTGCCTCCTCTCCTTGCTTGAATCCGATTGAGAATGTCTGGACCATCCTCAAGAGGAAGCTGGCTGCGCTGAGGCCCCGTCCTACCTCTCACGACGCGCTCTTTGAAGCTGCACAGAAGATTTGGATGGAGATCCCTCAGGCCACCCTTGATAGACTTGTCATGTCCATGCCTGACCGTCTGCAGAAAGTCGTCGATGCCAAGGGCGGATACATTGACTACTGAGCTACAAAGCACATATCTACGTAGACAAGACTCGACGGATTCCAGAAAGCCCAAGAACGTGACTCTATGCATAAAACTGAGTGTTGCAGCTCCTCACGAAGTCAGTACACGATTGCCACGGCGCCACTTTTGATCGACTTTAAGCCGGCGCGGTGTGTACGTGTAGTTGTAGGGCGGGTGGTATACGACGACCTTACGAGACTGGGTTCTAGTGCTTGGGTTAGAACCGCTGGAGTCATGCTCGGAGTCAGAGTGCGAGGGCTGAGAAC
This sequence comes from Trichosporon faecale, assembly GCA_039545375.1. Classification (NCBI taxonomy): domain Eukaryota; kingdom Fungi; phylum Basidiomycota; class Tremellomycetes; order Trichosporonales; family Trichosporonaceae; genus Trichosporon; species Trichosporon faecale. The sequence continues at coordinate 1,720,857 of BCLU01000003.1, read as the reverse complement.
CGGGAGTAGCGGGGGCGGAGTGGCCGTTGGTAACCCAAGAAGAGCGAGAGTCCTGAGAAGCTTGATGGACGCTGTCCACAATGTTGGCCGCGAGGGAAGAGACAGAGTCGACAACGTCGGAGACATTCAAGAAGGGCCCGGTGTTGGAGCAAACGTTGCCACTGAAGCTCAGGGGCTCGTCAGAGTCGTCCAGCACCTGGTATTCGCTGTTGCCGCGGAACTTGTCTGTAAGCTTGCTGATGCCGCGCTTGAGAACGGCGCGCAACCCCATGGTGGCGAGTCGCTGCTTCTGGTTGATGAGTTGGAGGATGTTGCGCAGTGGCAAGGTGTCTGTGGGTTCAATGGAAGATGAATGAGAGGATGATGAGGGAGGAGAAGAATGATGGTGAGAAGGAGGAAGAGAAGCTGTGAAGAAGCGCGTTAACCGCGCAGCACCGTCTGAGGTCTTGACGGAAGTGTGTGTGAATCCATGACTCCTGTGCATTAGGACTGATGGACAAGGTGACGAAGAAGAGGCACCCTTCGCCACCGTCTCGCCACACTGGAATGTCACTGAGACAACGTCGCGTGGTCTCGCACCTCCATCAGTCTCTTGACTCCATCAGTGGGCCATCCCGACTCTCCAGTGATTAGTTTTAGAGAGAGCTATGGGCAAGACCGTGGCCGCTGAACTTGAAGCAGCATGGTGCATAGTGAGTGAATGACTATTGAAACGCCTGATATTCTCCCTCCCATGAATATAAGATGTGGTGCGAAATGAATGAGCGGTGGGTGTGAAGCAACGAAGTGAACAGACTACGAAGTAGCCGAGTGAAGAGAATACTAGATGAAACTCTTGAGAGGAGCTCAGCTCTACTCCTTGTCCTCGACCTTGACGTACTTGTAGTACCCGATCGCACGCTTGATGGTACGAGGCACCTTGTCGAAAGCCCTCTCGTCGACGCGGACCCACTCGTGGAGCTCGAGGGCACAAGGCCCAGCACCGCGGCAGATACCAATCCCGGCAAGCGGGTCCTTGTAGTGCTCGCACTCGTCCTCGAACCAGACGGCCTTGTGCCAGCGCCCCAGCGTGACGCGGCATCCCATCAGCTTCAGGCTCGCGGAGGAGTGCACGACGCCGAGCTTCAGCGTGCCCTTCGCAATTGCGACGCCGTGCTCGCGGAAAGTGTTGCAGTCCAGATTCTGGAGCACGAGCCAGGTCTGGTGAGCTGACAGGGCTGGACGGAGAGGCTCGATCACGTCCTCGACGCCTGGGATGGTCTCGTCGGCGGACAGGTCGCCGGCGGAGGTCGGAGAGGAAGTGAACCGGTGCGCGGCCATAATCGCGTGGCGGTCAAGCTTGGGCGAGCCGAGCGAAGAAAAGCTGAGCCAGGAACGGTCCTCGGCCGTCGAGATCGGGGAGCGCTCGCGCAGACCGGCGGCGGGCATCGCGTCGTTGTCGATGAGGTGCGGGCACTCACTGGGCGAGATGGAGGGGCCGGAAATGGCTCCGCGACGCTTGTAGAGGTCGTAGATGGGGTGACAGGAGTTGTTGTCGGAGATCATGCGCAGAAGGATAGGGACAGTGCAGTCGGGTGTCGCCTTAGGAGAGGTCTCGGGCGAGGAGCGGTTGGTCGAAGATTGAGAGAGTGTAGAAGTCGAAGAGAACGAAGAAGACCAGGAAGAAGAGTGGTCGATGTCAAAGCCCTGCTGGAAGTGACCGTGGTTGGAGAGGAAGGAGAAGGGACCACGCGCCATCTGGTGGCCGCGGGTTGAAAGGAGTGTGTGTCTTGTGACGATGCAGAGACGTGCCTTCTTATACATTGTACACCTCCACCCACCACTCATCATGCATGCTTGTTCATCAACTTCCGTCTTCTCAGTATTGATGGGCAATGCAAAACGTTGTTCATCGAGGTAGCGATGCACAAGTGGCTCAGCATAGCGAAATCAGAACAATTACGCGAAATGATGGAGGCGGTGCCACGGCTGTGACGCGAAAATGCACAAAACGAAGCTGATCATTGTGATCGCATCAAAAGGAACGATTCGATGAACAGGTGGTGGACATCGTCTCAACGCCGCTGACGACGACAGACGAGATGATGAGCAAGTCCTCTTTGCGCGATGGCTAGCGGACGCCCGTGGAGTCACTCTCAGTGCAGCGAGGTGCGACGCGACAGGGTCAGGGTGCGGCATCATTATTCAACGCCATTTCTGCATACGGAGCCTACGAAACTGAAACTAAAATTCAATGTCCTACGAGATACGGCAGTGCTAGTGTGGAGACGGGCATATGGACGGATGAGTGAGGGAAGGGTGGTAGGGGCAGGTCCATGCCCTGTGATGGTGCGAGTGATGATGAGTCTGAGCTCTGGAGGATGCGGATGCGTTGCTGGAATGTTGGGTGGAGCGGTGGTGGGTGAGTGTTGAAGTGAAAACGATTCTGTACCGAAGTACTTGTGAAGTGTTCTTGATGGCTGGAGTTGTGTGCGCGTCGGCGAGCAGGTCGAAGGTGCTACTGAGCGGCTGTTGGATCTGGTTTCCTTGGTCGAGTGAGTCGTCAGCTTTGGCAAGGCGACTAGCGACGAGCAGAGCTAGAGCCCTGGCCCCCGCTCCCATAGTACCCCGGGTATCCCGCATACCGAATCCACTGGCTGTCCTTGACCTCCTCACGACGCGACAACTTCTTCGCACAAGTCTTCGTGCAATCCCCAGCGTGATCATGCATGTCCTCCCTCTGCTCGTTCCCGCAGTAGTCCTTCCAGTCATACTGCCTGATGCCCGGCTGGGCGTTGGCGCGCCACTGCGCGTTCCTGCTCTCGCGCTCGCGGCGCTGATTCCAGGACTCCTGCTCCTTAGGAATCGGCTGGTAGTTCGAGGCGAGGAAACGCTCAGCCTGCGCGGGGTTGTACGTTGTGTTGCTCTGGCACACGGACCCGGGACACGTCTGGTGGTTGCAGCGCGTGTAGTGTTGCTGGCTTGAGGGGCCAGAGGACGAGCCGCCATACTCGGTGTCCGGGCGCGAGGCGCCGGTGCCCAGTGTATAGTGGGCGGGAGCGTGGTGGTGCGGCCACATTGCCGCCGTGCCCGAGGCGGCGGTCGCGTAGCTGTGCCCGCTCGAAGAGGAGACATAAGACGAGTCGCTGGCGTACCCCGACTGGCTCTGGTTGGCCCAGGGGTTGCTCGACTGGGGCACCGTCTGGGCCGTCTGCCCGCCTTGGTACCCCTGGTAGCGCGCGTAGGCAGTGGGATCGACGGGATAGGCAAGCGAGGTGTAGTGCGGCAGAGCATCGGTGCGGGACGTGTACGCGGGCGCGGTGTCGTAGCGCACGTACGGGGGCGGGACGTAGGTGCGCGCGTCGAAGTTGGGGAGGCCGTCCTCCCGGTCACGGTAGGGGTCGTTCATGGTGCTGGGTGTTGAGGCGTCGATGTGTCGATGAGTCGAAGCCCTAGGGGGCAAGTCCCACTTCGAGAGTATCGAGAGGTGGAATGAGGAGGAAAGCAGCCATGAAGGAGAAGTAGGCTTTATACTCCAGAGAAGCCATGACATGCACACAATGTGACGAGCGGGGCAAGATGAGCGAGACGAGTGAGGCGTGCGAGGGACGGATGCCCGCAACACCAACGTGTTCCGACGAGATCTGACGAGTGCGAAGGTGCAAAATAATGGAACAAGGGGGAAATGGGAGGAGTCTGTCGCGCACGAGGGAGTGCGGGGAGTGGCATCACCTAGGCAGCTGTCTGTGAGTCTCGTCTAATCGCGACGTGCCTGTGCAGAATCTGGACGACTTACGGACACGCACAAGGGCGGTGTTGCGGACGTGACTCGCTTCAGGCTGCTAGTGCAGCCTCACGGCATGCCTTTGGTCGAAGCTCGTCACACTCGAAGCTCTCACTCTCCGTCGCAATGGCCGGAACAGAGTCGATGCGTTCCCAAGTGGAGCTTGGAGTGGAGCGCCACTGAGGCGAGGAGGATGAATGGAGGACCTGGTACCAAGACGTACACGTCAGGCTGTGGTGAGAGGAGTGGCACCCCACTCCTCACATTCCGACACAAGTGCAACTGGGCTATCGAGTAATGGTACATTCTGCAAAGCTATTGTATCCTAAATGGGTCTACTCTACTGATGTGATTCTAGTTCTTCCTCCTTGCTCTTCTCACTCCTCACTACTCTCTCCTATCCTCACTCGCGCTGCGCCGGCCACCCCCCGCTCCACTCGCGCGTCGCAATGAGAAAGTACAGAGGCTCGCTTCTCGCGCTCTCGCGCTCGAAGCTCGCTACTCGTCCTCATCCATACTCTCGTCCTCGTCACTGCTCTCCCCCTCGGCCACGACCATCGGCTCGAGGTCAAAGTCCTGGTCCGCGCCCGCGTAACTGTCCGAGATCAAGTACAGTTTCAGCTCATGCGTTCCCTGTGGCAGCGTGAACTCGAGCTTGGCGTTGAGGCGCGCCTTGACCGTGACCTTCTTGATTGCGTAGAGGTTCTTCGACTTGGAGTCGCCCACAACAAGCCACCACTGCACCATCTTCCTGTGCGGGAACAGGGGGGCGTCGGCTGCCATGTCGTCGGGGTCTGATTCGTCCGCCTCGCGGTCCAGTGTGACTTTCAGGGTTACTGGGGTAGACGAGTCCAAGGAATCGGCGTCTTCAATTTCATAGGCGACCTCGATGTTCGGGTACGAGTTGACGAACTTGGCCACGCGGGCCAGTTGGCGGTCGTTCATCTGCAGCAGCTCTGAGCGCTGCTCGTCCTCCAGCTCCATTATGTCGTACACGCTGTCGAGGCCTGCGTCCTTGAATCTCTGCAGCACGGCGGCGTCGAAGTACGGCACCTGCTTCAACGGACTGTCGCGGTCCCAGATCGCCTGCACGCACATCTGCGACAGGTCCATTGCGCCCAGGCAGTTCAGGTACGACTTGGAGGACATGACGTCCACGCATGCGCTCAGGAGGCCCGTCACCTTGCCGAGGATCGCGGCCTGGTCGATGACGAGGTCCGGGGGCAGGTGCAGCCGGCTGAAGTGCGCCTGCAGCAGGAGGTAGGTCTTGAAGTACGGGGAGTGGAAGTCGGGCTTGGCAACCTTGACGGGGACGCGGTCGTAGATGCGGCTCAGGATGCTGTCCTCGTGGTGCCTGATCGGCACGCTCTCGAACTCGTTGGCGGAAGACACAATCTCGAGAAGACCCTTCAGCTTCGTCGTGTCCTTGATCGAGGCGGAGAAGGTCTCCACCGTGATGTAGGAGATGTAGTAGAAAGACGCGATCATGCCCAGGTTGTTCGGGAGGAGGTCCATGTCGTCCTGCACTATGATGCAGTCCGACTCGGCGAGGTCGTTCACCGTGTTCTCGACCAGCTCGGAGAGGTACTCCGCGACGTGCGTCGGCGACGTGCCCTGCAGGTTGTAGAAGCCGGGGTTCTGCGCGAGCCGGCGGTAGAACCACGTCCACGTGCACCAGTCGACGGCCTCCTGCTTGTTCTCGATTGTGCGGGCGACGATCTCCGCGTTGAAGTGGTCGTGCAGGTAGCTCGGCAGGGAGGACTCCACGGGCAGCGCCTCATTCAGGAACTTCTTGAAGAAATCCTTGCGCGTCTGCTGGCACATGAGCACGCAGCGCGACGAGCTGTCGATCGTCGGCCGGCACGCCCGCCCCATCATCTGTAGCACGTCCGCGATCGCGTAGTCGACGTAGCGGTGCTCCTGGCCGTCGAAGTACTGCACCCCCATGATGATGACCATGTAGCTCGAGACGGGGAGAGACCACGCCGTGTCCTTGCTCGCGACGAGGACCTTGATCGCGCCCGTGTCGAAGAGACCAGTCACGATCCGCTTGTCCTTCTTGCTGAGCGCCTCGTGGTAGTACCCGATGCCGTACCTCAGCGTCTCGGCGAGGTCCTGGTCGTCGAGCCGGTCGAGGTGCGGCGCAAGCTCCTCGGGGTCGACGTTCAGGAAGCGCTGCTCGTCGTCGTCCGCCAGCACGTACGTCACGAGGTCGTTCGCCGTTAGCTTGGACTGCTTGCGGCTCGCGACGAAGATGATCGTCGGCCGGCCCTTGGCGTTCTCGACCATCGAGAGGTAGGCCGGCTTGGCCATCGCGAGCATGAGCGACGGGAAGTGCGGCACGTTGAAGCTCTGCAGGTGCACCTCGAGGGGCAGGGGGCGGGCAGCCGGCGAGAAGTTGAACACGTTCTGCGACGACGCGCCGATCCAGTCTCCGAGGTCGCGCGCGTTGGCGAGCGAGACCGAGCACGCGACGATACGCGTCGGCTTGCCAGTCTGCTGCGAGACGTAGCGGGTACGCGAGACAATGACCTCGTACGTTGAGCCAACGTCGCCGCCGATGAGCTGGAGCTCGTCGGCGATGAGCAGGCCAATCTCCTGCACATCCTTGCGCGACTTCCAGCGGCGGGACAGCAGGTCCCACTGCGCCGGGGTACAGACAGCGATGTCCGACTTGCGGAGGAGCGCGAGGTCAGCGGTCGCCTCGCCAGTGAGCGCGACGACCTCCTTGTTCAGCGGCTTGAACTTCTCCGACCACTCGGCGACGCGCATGTCGACCATCTCCTGGTACGGCTCGATGCAGACTGCGCGGGGCGGATCGCGCTGGCTCCAGAGGCGGAGGAGGGCGAACTCGGCGCAGAACGTCTTGCCGGAGCCAGTGGGCGCGCCGATGAAGACGTTGTCGTCCGTTGTGAAGAGCGCCTGGAACACCTGCGTCTGGATCTTGTTGAACGACTCGAACGGGTACAGGTTCTCGAACGCCTTGTTGTGCAGCGCCGACACGGGGAGGGGCTGCAGGTCCAGCAGCGGCGTGTGCGGAGGGAAGGGCTCGGGGCGGATCAGGTGCTGGAACGAGACGGGGAGGCGCGTCTCGCTCTGCATCCACCGGTCCGAGATGACCGAGATGTAGTAGTTGGGCGGGACGGGGTCCGAGATCGGTACAGTGATCGTGACGTAGTGCTCGTCCGTAGCGAACTTCTCGCGGAGCACGAAGGTATCGTGGAAGAGGATGCGCTCGCCGTCGACGTCCTCGACGAGGATCCAGAAAAGCTGGGTCTGGCCGTGGATGTCGTAGTCCCACACGAAGTCGGGCGTGATCGTCAGGTTGATCTTGAGCAGCGAGCGGGTCAGCGGGAGCACGTGCGCCTGCAGGTCAAGTCGGGGGAACTTGTGCACGAGCGACTCGATCATCTGGCCGGACTTTGGCAGACCGATGAGCTCGCCGAGCTCGGCAGCGTCGAGGTCAAAGTAGCGATGCCACGGGAACTCCTTGCGCTCGGCGCGGTTCACAATCTCGGGGCGGATGCGGGGGAACTGGCGCAGAGGCGACATCGCCTTCCACATCCTTCGCTCGACCATCTTGCACATGTCGAGGGCGAGGTGGGTCGGCTGGGCCCAGCCCTTCTTCAGGCAGATCTCGAACATGGCACGCAAGATACGGCCAGCGGACTGCTGGACGAACACCATGTCGGTGACGATGTCGAAGCCGCTGAGCTTGAGCTGCGAGATGTACGCCTGCAGGAGCACGTTGACCTTGGCGACCGGCTCGTCGACGCTCTCCTTGACGGGGATCGGGACGCGCTCGAGCAGCTTGGCGAGCTCCAGCTTCTCCTCCTGACGGACGGGGATGAGCTTGAACTCGTTCGACAGCGCGAAGACACGGAACAGGTCGATGAGGCCGAGACCGGGCTTGAGGTGCTTGTTGTACGTCGCCATGGACGAGTACGTGATGTAGTAGTGCGAGGCGATGCGGCCGAGGTCGGTCGACTGGAAGACACCAGTGTTGCGGTCGTAGCGGATGAGGCCGCCCTTCTCGAGCTGCACGGCGGCGGAGTGGATGAGGTCCGCGCGCTTCTGGACGAGCGCGACGTCGCCCTCGAGGTAGTCGGCGCCGACGTTGTAGAGGCCAGGCGATCCGAGCATGCGCACGTACAGGTAGGTGTAACCGAGCCACTGGACGCCCTCGTCGCGGTTACGCACCGAGCCCAGGACAATCTCGGCGTTGAGGTTGTCGATGAGGCGCGAGACGAACTGCGACTCGATCGGGAGCTGCTGGTTCATCAGACTCGTGTAGTACTGCAGCTCGCCGTGGTTCGTGATGATGATACCCTCTCCGAAGGTGTCGAACTGCGGTCGTCCGGCACGACCCAGCATCTGCAGCACGTCCTGCGGCGACAGCTCGGACCAGCGTCCCTTCTCGGGGTTGTAAACCTGGGTGCCCTTGATGATGACAGTGTGGGCGGGCAGGTTGACACCCCAAGCGAGGGTGGCGGTACAGACGAGCACCTGGATGTGGCCCTCGAGGAACAGGTCCTCAACGACCGTACGGTCCTCGCGGCTCATTCCGGCGTGGTGGATACCGAAACCGAAGGGCAGGAGGTCCTTGAGATTGAGGTCCTTGCACTCGTTCGCTTCGTGGATGAGCACCTCACGCGAGGCACCCTCGGGGTTGATGAACTGCGTGAGGGTGTCCTTCTCCATGGCCATGTCGCGGAGGAACTTGGCCGTCTTGGCGGTCTCCTTACGCGAGTGCACAAACACGAGCGTCTGCGACTTGCCGGCCTGGTTCAAGACCTTCTCGTAGCACACCTCGTTGATCGTCTGCAGGCGCTTGATGGCCTTCTTCTCCGTGACACCGATGAACTGCTGCTTCAGGCCGACTGGTCGGTAGGACGCGTCGAAGTAGAAGAGACCCTTCTTGGTGTCGACACGGAGGAAGGCAGCGACGTCCTTGTAGTTCGGGAGCGTGGCCGAGAGACCAACAACACGGACCTCGTCGCGGGTCTGGTCCATCTTGCGGATGGTACGCGAAAGAATTGACTCGAGAACCGGTCCACGGTCGTCGTGGAGCAGATGGATCTCGTCAACGATGATAAGACGGACGAGGTTGGTGTAGCTCGTGTCGGTAGCCTTGCGGGTGATGACGTCGTACTTCTCGGGCGTCGTAACGATGATCTGGGTCTCGGTGATCTGCTGCTTCGTGAGCTGCGAGTCACCGGTCAGCTCGGCAACCTTGATGCCGAGGTCCTTGAAGCGCTTGCTGAAGGCGGCAACCTGCTCCTGCACAAGCGCCTTCATGGGGGAGACGTAGATGATCTTGAACGAGTCGAGGTCGATGTGTCCTGTCTCCGGATCCCGGAACTGGCCGATCGTGCGGAGCATGGCCAGAGCAGCACAGTTCGTCTTACCGGCACCGGTGGGCGCACAGATAAGCATCGGCTCGTTCGTCTCGAAGGCAATCGGGTACACCTTGCTCTGGATCGGGTTGAGCTTGGTCGCGTTCACGCTCTGCCACACCGGCTGCGTCCAGTCCGGCATCGCGGTCACCGGCACCAGCTCTCCAGGCTGCAGCTCGCGGCGCTTCGGCTCCGGAACATGGATCTCCTCGTAACCCTTGAACTGGCGCTTGAACGAGCCTTCCGGAAGCTTGACCTTCTTGCGGGACATGAGGTGTCCGCCCTCCGAGAAGACGAGCGAGTCGATGTCGATGACTCGTTGCGGCTGGGCGACTGAGCCGGGAGCAAGAGTCGCCTTCTTGGGAACGACGATAGCCTGGTCCTCCTGCTCGTCTTTCCGTCCGCCGCGCAGGTCCCGCAGAATCCATCCAACACCACGCTCACGCATAGCGACCTCGATGTCCTGACGACCGTTGTCGTCCGCACGCGCGAGCTTGGTGCACCACACGATGACATCGCGGTTCTTGGTGAGAGTCGCGATCAGGTCGAAGTGCTCGTAGCCGAACATCTCAGCGAGCGAATTCTCGAGGTCGCGGAGCTCAGCCTCGGAGCCGAGAAGGTCGAGAGCCTGCTGCGTGAAGTCGGCAGCCTGGACGGGGTCGGGGTAGTAGGAGCCGATGAGGCGCTGGAGCCAGAATCCGTCGACCTCGTGCGGCGAGACCTTGTCCGACTTCTCCTTCTGCTTCGTTCCCGACTTGCCGACGACGACGGCGTCGTCCTCGTCCATCGGCTCGGCCTCGGCGTCCTCCTCCTCTTCCTTCTCCTCTTCGTCCTCGTCCTCATCCTCGTCGTCGGAGGCGCGGTTCTTGATCTCGAAGTCCTCCTCGTCATCGTCGTCGTCATCCTCGAACAGAACGGCGACACCCTCGTTGTCGACAGCGCGCTCGCGGTCGTCGCCGGTCGGTCCCTCCTCCTCCTCGGTGTAGTCGGTGATCTTCTTGCCGAGGTTCACGAGCTGGCCCCAGGCATCCTCCGTCACGGATCCGACGATCGACTCGACCTCCTTGCGCTTGTCAAACTCCTTCATGTCCTCGTCCTTGAGGGACTCGAGGATGGTGTCGGTGGCGGATCGCACGACCTCGGACGTCTGGTCTCCGAGCTGGCGGTGGACGAGGCCGAGCAGGAGCTCGTACACCTCGCTCGTCTCGGCGGTACGAGGCCGATACCGCAGTCCCTCCATCTCGGCGACCGAGGCGAGCACGTCGGCAGCTCCGAACCTTGCTGTTGAAGCTTCCTGGGCACGGCGGATGGCGCGCTCCTCGGCCTCGGCCTGCGATCGCTGGGCCTTCGCCTTCTTCTTCTCGAGGTCCTTCGGAGCTTCGTGCTGAACGCGCGATCCCATGTCCTTCACACTGATTCGTCCCACGAGCGACTCGGGCTGTCCGGTAGGCTCATCGCTCCTGATCACCGATCGGTCTGTGGGTGACATCAGCATCATCGATTTGCCACCTAAAAACCTCGAAACAACTTACCCTGGTTGACGACGAGACTACTGATAGCTCCGTAGTTGAACTGGGACAGATCCCTCTTGCCTCCTCCCGACATCTTGATGTATTAAGCGATGCTGGTGTTGATACAAAGATCCGTGAGAGTGGCGGGCTGGTCGGCGACTTTTGACAACTCGTGTCCGAGCTGTTGTTTTCGAAGTGGGCGAGCTGGCAAATGCACACAAGGGCGATCCTGCGTCCGCTAGTTGTCCTTCAGGTGTGTGCAACCCGGTGGCACTCTTTGGGAAGGGCGCGCGAGGACGAAGTTTGCGGAAGAGGTTGCTCTTGAACGAGCTCTTGGTCGTGAGGCTGCAAGTTGAGATTGTTGGTTAATTGAAACGCGCGTGCATGGTTAACTGGGAGGGTTGAACAATGATGAAGAGTTGTGATAAGCTATGACGTGTGGTAGAAGGGAGAGGTGGAGGTCATGAGGATGCCATTACTTGTTTGCGCACCCCAGTTCAAGGTGGCGAAAGGCACATTGACAATTGGAGTGTGGAGGGGTTGTGCAAATTTGATATGCGGATGTGCCTAGGAGTGTTGAGCCGTGAGCCGACGCCCGTTGTCCTCGAGTCCTCTGGTCGTATGCCGTTCGGAGAGGGGGTGTTTGGAGCTTGTCATGTTGTCGTTTGGTCATGGGTGTCGAGGAAAGAGACCAAAACATTTGGATCCGTCGTGAGCTTGCGTCCATTGAGCAAGCCATGACCAACATCGGACACACGACGCACAACACCAGAGCATCACCCTTCGTCGCTGCATGCACCATCGTGCTGGCACTGGCACCTGACATCCACTGCTGACCTGGCAAACCTGGCTAAGCTGGCCACTTGTGACCATTGAGTCGACACACGCATGGCACGTATGGTGACACCCTGGGGTGCGATGCCTGACCCGGTGCGGGGTCACTTGGAGCGTTGGCTGGGTGCTGGGTGGGAGGGTGATTAGGCTCGCCCGGTCAGCTTGGCTGGCAGCTGGCTGGCTGGTGGGCTGGCTGGTTGGTTGGCCTTGGGCGGTGCAGCGTACGGCCGCATGCTCCATTCCCCTGCCTGTCCTGCGGCCGTCTGGCCTCCTCAGCCTACCTCACCCCTCACCCCTCACCCCTCACCCTCACCCACCACACAGCGCCCAGTATCCAGCCAGCCAAACTCAGGCTAACAGTAGTGCAGTAGTCCGTCCTCTGCCTGGCCATGGGCCACTTGGTGAGAGGACTCCCATCTTGGACTTTTGGCCGTCGAGACCACACTCCAGACTTTTACTCTCTCCAAATCCAGTCATCCATTTTTGATCCGACCACTTCACCCTCTCTCCTCCCCCTCCTCCCTCTCCACCTCGACTTTTCTCTCCCCCCTCTCCTCACCCGTCTCCATCGCTTCTCTCGCCCTCGACTCCCTCGATCCCGACCAAAAAATCAAACATCGACTTCGTTTTATGTTTCCAACCTCGACCTTGACCCATCACTCCTCCCCCTCCTCTCCAGGTCTCTCGCTCGTTCCCTCGAACAGCTTTTTCGCCACCACTGACCGACTTGCTCCCCGTCGTTCTCTCTGCCCCAGCTCGTCCGAGTCACCGCTCTGAACACCACGAGTGCAACACCCGTCCCCTCGCTCCCTCACTCGTCGCCTCTCCGCCTACGGTGGGTCTCCTTAGCTGGTGAACTCACCCGTGACCTGTTCGGTCGGTGCTACACCTCCCCGCTGGAACCCCCCCTCGCGGCACGACTACCTTCGCGACACGACCAGCACCCCTCTGAGCGCCCATTCCTTTCAACCCCCTGTGCGCATCGCTTCGTCCGTGTCGCCTTGAAACACATCATCTCTGGTCGTCGCTAGTCACTAGACAGCTGCCTTCGCACCCAGAGCGACTTTTCAGCGTTCGACCTAACCCACCACCGCCTCACAGTGCAGTCCGCTGGCCTCCCATCCACCAACTAGACTGGTCTCAGACCGGTAGCCCCGGCCTGCAACCGTCTCAGTTGGTCACCTCGGCCTCATGAGCGTCACCATCGACACAAGGCCGCCAGCAGGCGTGCCTTCTCATGACCATCGAGCCCCAAACGACCCCACCCCGATAAGCAGCCTGCGGTCAGAGGATGTTGACATGGAGACAAGTCGCCACCGTCCTACAGAAAACGGCTACCCGGCAGGAACGTCGCGACAAGTCGACCATGACTCCCCATCGACGAGTCGCCGCGAGAGCACGAGGGGGTCAAAACCCTCTGTCGACGCGAGCGAGCCGCAAGCGTCCTCAAGCACGGCGTCAGAAGAGGCGGCCGCGCTGCTGCTGAACTTCTCCGCCGTTGGTGACCACCCCTTGCCGACCATTGCTGAACGACCGTCACCAGTTCGACCAAGTGCGGTGGCAACTTCGTCCACCTACCCTAACACTCCCCCTCATGATTCACCACACCCTGCACACGAATCTGCTGCCGCCCCCACACCATCCTCGCCCACGTCCCTTCCCACTCCCGCAGCTGCCAGCCCAGAAGCGCAGTCGAAGCAACCGAAGTCCAAACGGAAACGCAATGCTACCGCTGGTCCGTCACGACAGTCGTCGGCCGAGCCTGAGCGACCAGGTCACTGGATGGGAGAGGACAACGCCGTCATTCGTTGCATCTGTGGATTCACGGAAGACGACGGTTTCACCATTCAGTGCGAAGGCTGCAACGCTTGGGAGCATGGACTCTGTTTCGGCTACCAGGACGAGGCATCTGTTCCCGACACGTACTTCTGCGAGCTTTGCATGCCGCGGAAAGTCGACGCCGACCGCGCGCGTGCCCTGCAGGCGCCCCGCATCGCCTACACGCGTCTCGTGCGACCACAGGAGTCGACTGAACAGGGCAAGAAGTCTCGACCAAAGACGAAACGGCAACGAACAGATCGAGCGTCAGTGTCAGAACGAGCGACGGAGGACACTAGCAACGGTGGCAACGGCTCTTCGGCTCCAACACCAGCCGAGGATTCGTCCATGGCGCCGCCAAGCAGCAAGCCGAAGCGCAAGTCGGGTCCTTCGCATAAGCCGCGCAATGCGTCTCGGGCTCACAACGACCTCAAGGAGGAGGACGACTTTTTCCGCGTCGTTCCGTGGGAGATGGAGTACACTCCCATTAAGGACAACATCATTCGCGGCGTACCCGCTCGCCACGCGATGACTCAGCTGTACCGCGAGTGGATTGATGTCGACGAGAACAGCCCGCCACGGAAGAGCCGCGCCTCCTACCACGACTCTGGACTGCCGTCACCAACTGAGACCGGTGCCCTCCGGCTCTCGCCTGACATGTTCACTTCGCCAGACTTCTCGACTCTCGGCCCTCCTGTTCCACCGGTCACATTGTCTGGAACCGACCTCTCGAGTCTGTCTGCTCCTACGTCCATCCGGCCCGTTGACGACAACCACTGCTTCTTACCCCTGAAGTACATCGAGCCGAGCTCCGGTATCTACGCTCGGCCAACGCTTTATGGGGTGTTCGTCAATGAGACAGTCCACGCGGGCGGATTCCTGGGTGAGTTCCGCGGCGAGATCATCGACTCTGCGTCGTACCGCAAGGATCCGATCAACCAGTACTCGGCCCTCGGTATCCCCAAGCCGTACGTCCACTCTGTCGGCCCGCCAGTGAACCTCATGCTCGACGCTCGCTCGTACGGATCCGACAACCGATTCGTGCGCAGCGGATGCCACCCCAACGCTGTCGTTCGCCCGCTGCTGTTCCGATCCACCGACGATCAGGACCAGAAGCCCAAGCTCCGGTTCGGTATCTTCGCGTCCCGCGATCTCTCTAAGAGCGAGGAGATTGTTCTGGGCTGGGAATGGGATGACCAGCACGTCGTGCACACGTTGCGCGCGGTGATCGATTCCACGCTGAAGAGCGGAGCGTCCAAGCCTCCGATCGCGCCTGAAACGATGGACCGATTAGCGCTCAAGTTCGACTGGATCTTGACCAATATCTTCGGAACATTCCAGTCGTGTGCCTGCACTGTCACCACTGACTGCGCGTTTTCACAAATGCGAAGGCTGGTGTCAGGGCAGACGTTCCATGGAGTTAGTGGCTCCCGCGCCCGCAAGCGCATCGACCTTGGCGAACTCATTGGCGCCGTTCGTGGCTGGCGCCGCCGAGAGTTGGAAGCTGCTGAGGCTGCGAAGGCACGCCGCTTTGCCTCTTCTGGGGAATGGGAGCTCTGGCGTACGGGCCCCGCGAAGAGCCCGTCCGACGATGACGAGGTGAAACAGGACGAATCGACGCCATCTCGACCAGCATCGACTGCGGATCAGTCTGATCAAGGGATGGATGTTGAGGAGCCTGCTGCGGTTGAGGAGGCGCCTGCTGTAATGGATGCCGAGCCCTCGGAACCCGTGGAGGAGCCTATGGTCGCCGCTGAGAAGGACGACGACGAGACCGAGGACGAGCTCCCGCCTCCTGCTGCCGCCGACTCAGCTCCCGAACCTGAGCCTGAGCCTAAGCTTGATGAGCCAGTCGAACCCGCCGCCACCGCCGAGGCTGTCTCCTCAACCGACGCCACCGATTCTGCGCTGCCTGCGGAAGAACCCGTCGACGACGCCGTCGTTTCGACTGTCGAGGAAACCGCCACCACCGTTGAGGCTCCCGCAAAGGCGCCCGAGACGGCCAAGGAAGACCTCGCGAAGGTGGAGGAGGAGCCTGTGAAGCCGGAAGAGGACCAGGTTCCCCCCACTGTCACTGAGGAGGTCCAACCCACGGCGAAGGACGACGCCATGGAGGTGGATGAGGTAGAGCCTGCCGCTGAACCGCCGAAGCCGGAGCCCGAGCCGGAGACGGAACAGAAGGACGACGATGAGACTGAGGATGAGCAGGACGGCATGAAGACGCCCGTGCCGCAGAACACCACCAGCACGATCCCTGAGCAACCGTCGTCTGTTCTGTCATCGCTTCCGTCCGACCAGATCGAGCACCCCGAGCCCGAGGGCGAAGATGAGCTTTCAGGCAACGAGTCTGAGGCTACGACCGTCACTGTTGCCCGCTCCGAGCTGAGCGACAACGACTCGGGGTCCGAGGATGTTCATCCGCCTACCATCCGACGCGGCCGCCGTGTCGTCTCCCCCGTTGCCGAGTCGTCAACGAAGCGCTCCGACAGGAAGCTCAAGTCTCGCCAGAAGGAGCCGGCAAAGAAGGCTCCTGAATCGGTCCGGTCCACCAACAAGCGTCGCTCCCGCAAGAACGTCATCGCGTCGAGCGATGAAGGCAGCTCCGAGGACGAGACGCCGGCCACTCTCAGGCGCAAGTCGCAACGGTCCAGCCCTTCGAAGCCTCCCAAGAAGTCTCTCGTCCGCAAGGCTCCCCAGTCTGACAGCGAGCTCAGTGAGGCCGAGAAGGAGAACGTCCCCAAGGCTCGCAAGGCAGACTCGCGCAAGCCCAGCTCCAGCAAGAAGCAGAAGCTGGACTGCGAGAGTCGCGAGGCGTCCAAGTCTTCCGTTCGTGGCCCGTCTCCTCACCCGGCCAAACCCCGCTCAAAGGGTAAGGTCGTCGTGGACGATGACGAGCTTCCCGTCAAGACCGAGAGGCGTTCGCGCAAGGTCATCCCTTCTTCGCCGCCCCCTGACGACGAGAGGGCGGAGGACTCTGCGATGGACGTTGACGACGACGTCAAGCCTCCCAAGTCGAAGGACTCGGCCCGCTCCAAGGATTCCGGCAAGTCGAAGGACGCCATCAAGTCCAAGGACGCCATCAAGTCCAAGGACTCGATCAAGTCCAAGGACTCTGTCAAGTCTAAGGACTCCCTCAAGTCCAAGGATACGGCCAGGTCTGACGACGTCGCCAAGGTTAAGGACTCGTCCAAGTCGAAGGAGAAGGTCAAGGAAGTGAAGGAGTCCAAGTCTAAAGCCTCCAAAGATTTGGGGGTGAAGACTAAGGAGCCCCAGTCCAAGGGACCGTCGAAGGAGCCCACTCACGCCCCGAACGAGACAAGGGAGGCATCCCCCGAGCTCAGCCCTCCTCCTCGCGAGGTGAAGGAGCCTTCTCCCGCCAAGGAGCTGTCCCCGCCTCCTCGTGAATCGCCTGCCCCCGCCGCCAAGGAGTCGACCCCTCCCGCGAAGGGCCTGACGCCGCCGCCCAAGGAGCTCGGCTCTCCGATCAAGCGCCCGCAGACTCCTCCTCTCCCCGAGTCGTCGCCCGTCAAGGAGACCGCCAAGGAGGACAAGGAGCCGACTCCTCCGCCGAAGGAACCGACGCCGCCGCCTCCGAAGAAGGTCTCGATGAAGGAGTACCTCGCGACGCACAAGATTCGCAAGGTGTCGCACCAGTCCGACTCGACTGAGGCTGGCAGCGAAGCGAAGACTCCCACTGAGGCAAAGGACCCCAAGGATGCCAAGGAGTCGAAGGACGCGAAGGATGCCAAGGACCAGCAGGACGACGGTGCGGCCTCTGATCGCTCAACTGCCCGCCTCAACCTCCTGGAGCACCTTCCCTCCGCCCGCCCTCCTTCGGCCGGCAGCACGCCGACGAGTGCCACGACCCAGAGCTCGGCCTACGTCCCCCGCGGCGACTACTTCGGCAGCGGCCCCAACAGTGCCACCTCCACGACGCCGCAGTCGAACTACGTCCCCCGCCCGAGCCCGAGCTACGTTCCCCGTTCTCTCCCCGATGAGTCTCCCAGCGGCGGCTCCTTCACGTCGCCGTCGACAGCCTACGTCCCGCGCGACAGCTTCCCTCCCGACCCGAGCGTCTCCCCCGTGGCGCCTCGACACGCCCTCCCTCACCAGACCCCTCCCCGCTCCTCACACAACCTGCCCGACATGCCCCCGCCTCTGGCGCAGCGTGACGGGCCTCCGCACTACCGTGCCCCTCCCACTGGTCCTCGCGCCGCACCGACCGGTCCGCGCGGCGGCTGGTCGGGCTCCGGCCCTGCTCCCTCCGGCCCCGTCTCGCCCGTCGCCCCGCTGCGGGGCAACTATCCCCCTCGCGGGGGCTTCTCCTCGTCGCGGGGCGGGTTCAGCGAGCGCCCGCGCGGTTTCTTCGGCGGTCGCGGCTACCGCGGCCGCGGACGAGGCATGTAACAGTATGATTCAAAAGCCGCAAGCCTCAGTGAATATTGGTTTTGTTTTGGTCTGCGCAGGCCTTCTTTCTTTCTGGTCTTCGGGCCACTTTCTGCTATATACAAACTTCGCTTCGTTCTCTCCGTTTTCAACACGTCTGCGCGCCAATAGATGTACCAATGAAATGCAACTCAAGTATAATCTATGTTCCATTGCAGTACTACAGACAATACAGGAGGGTAGAGGGCTAGAAAGCCCACAGCTCGCTCACGACGTCCTTGTCCTCTCCAAAACTGTCCTTGCTCGGGAACGGCGAGGAGAGGTCCTCCGGCTTGCCCAACTCGAGCTGCACGCTCAGCGCAGGCGGATTCCGGATCTTCCTCTCGACCTCGGTATTGAACAAGGTCTGGTATCCATGATCCAAAAAGTCCTCGAGGAGGAACGCCGGCTTCGTGAACTGTTCCTCGAAGACTTGGGCCATGACAGCGATAGACGCGAGGTAGTGTTTCCGCACAGCGCCCAGTTCCCAGACTGAGCCCTCGATCGCCTTGGTGTGGAGGGGATTCGCCTCCTTGTCGTCATACGGGTCGAGGTCCTGCCCGTCGTCGAGGCGGTGGAGCATGGGCATGGTACCCGGATGTTTCTTGAACAAGTTGTACGTGAATGGAATAACGAGCACAGCTCCGGCCGGCGGGGCGCTCAGTGCCAGCCTCGCGAGCCTCTTTATGAAAGACGCGACGATGGCGGCAGGCAGCAACGGCGAGCCGAGGAACACCTCGAGCAGACGGAAGAATCGCGCCCTGTACCGCGCATGCAAGACCTCAGGGGTCAGGAGGGAGTAGAGGCGCGGGTAGAAGTTGGGATAGTCGAGATTGTACTGGGTCATGAGGACGAAGAGGCCGTTCATGGCCAGCAGGGCGTGCGCGCCCCCTCTGTCCACGGTGCCGCCGAGCCAGTCGGCGACGATTACGCGGCGGCTGGGTGACATGTAAGACAGGATTCCCCTTTCGCCATGGAGCGAGGTCAGGACGCGCCGCTCCCACCCCTTGCTCAAAGGGTAGGCGAGGACTGATTCCCAGGCTGCGGTGTATGCCGACGTATGCGCCTGAAGGCTGTGAACGGCAGCAGCAGTGCCGAGGGCCGCGGTACGCTGGCGCTTCTTCCCCGCCAGTTGCTCCTCGTCGTCGTCAGACGCCTCGTCGTACGCCTGCATCCAGTCTGGCAACTCGTCTACTCCCTTCTTCCCCTTCTTGCCTTTCTTCGCCCCCTTGACCTTCTTAGACGAAGCGGGGTTGGCCTTAAGCCCCGGGACGAAGAAGGCGTTGATGTCCCCCTGTTCCTTCGGCAGGTAGATCAGGTGCACGAGCTGGTTCAGGAGGTTGTCGACGTTGCTGAGGGGGAGGAAGGAGGGGATCTCGCGCAGGAAGAAGAGACGCAGGTCGTCGTACTTGGCCCAGTAGTCGTCGACTGCGGCGCCGGCTACGTCGAGCGGGAGCACTCCTGGCTCTCCCTCTTGGGAGGACTCGAGGGTGGAGTCGGGAGAGGAAGAGGGGGAGCCTCGTTGCGAATCAGGCGGGGAGAGGAGGTACGAGACCAGGATGCGGAAATAGGGCAGGTGGATCGGCACGCCCGCGCTCTCGCTCAGCGGGACGAGGAGGGCGAACAGCAGCTGTAAGGCCGAGCTCTGTCTGTCAGCTTACAAGACCTTCGTAGCTGTAGTAGTGCCCTCGGTGCAAGCACCTCGGCCGAGTACTCACCCTCAGCGCCGCCTCGGAATCATGCAGCAGTCCGCCCAGAATCCCAGCGTACTCCAACAACCGGTCGCGGAGCCAGCTCTTGACTTTTCCTCCACTCGCCTCGCCTGTCTCCTTCTCCTTCACGCCCGTGATACCGCCCACTCGGCCCTGGGCAAGTTGCTGCCCGAACACACGGTACAGCGCCCACACGGCCTTGTGGACTACTTCTGGTTGAGCATGCCGCGCGAGAGCGAGAAGGGGGAGGATCGGATTAGGGTCGGCTGGCTTGGCGGTGAGGGATTCCTCCAGTTTCTGGACCTGGAGGAGGGGTGATGGCGCCATTGTCGCTGGGTGTTGATTTGTTGTTGTTGCGACTCTGGTGAGGTGGTGAGGAGCTGTGATGGAGGTGAGCCTTCAGAAATCTGTGGTGGACTGGCGTCGATCTCCGCAGCCTCCACTTATATTCCCACGCCCGTCCTCATACGTTCAAGTGAGCCTGACATCTCGCCCCCGTTGACTTTCGCGACCACGTGAGCCTGACTCCGCGTCGCGACGCGTTAACGCGCCCCCGCTCATGTTGACAATGTTCAGCCGCCCTCGACCGCTCTCACCACACTAACTCACAACAATGACCACTGCAGACGACGGCGCGCGCGCCGACCTCACAAGATGCTTCAAGGGTGCCGTCTCAGAGCACGAGGACGTCATGGCCGAGTGTAAGCTGTCAACGGCCAACGTAAGCTGACGCCAGGCCTGTCGATGCTGCGCATGTACTCGCTCTCGGCGCAGGATCTGTTCTTCAAGTACGAGGCGTTCCTGATGTCGCGGCCGAGCGGGCTGCGGCAGAAGCTGTCCAAGTTCACGCTCGACGTCGCGCGCGAGCTGCGCAAGGAGATCCAGCGCGAGAGCCAGAGCAAGGCGAGCAAGGCCGCCAATGTGACGAACGACACCAAGGTCGCCGGTGTAAGAAGGAAGAACGCCGCGGTCGCGGACCTAGGAGGATTGTGAGCTCTCAATTGCCTGGCCTTAGCTGACATACAGCCTGGATGGCCTCTCGACACCGGTCAAGAAACGCAACGTCGCAAACCAGCTGTCGAACACGAGCAACAATGCCAACGTCCCCTCGCCGACGATGAGCACGCCGCACCGTACCCCGACTGGCCCCATCCCGACAGCCAGCAGCTACCGCCCTTCTGGGCCTTCTCGGCTCGCGGTGCCGATCTCGACTCCGTTGGGCAAGGACGGCGTCGCGCCTTCGAGCCCGGTATCCGGCGCTGAGTCGCCGAACGGGTAAGCTGTTAAGACCTCTGATCCCAGCTAACGACAGAATGATGACGGCGACATCTCAGCCGTTCCACGCGCGCGCGCAGCCGCACCACCTTCTGGAGATGCTGAACGGGCATCTCTCCTCCGGCAGCGGCGTGCCTGCTGGCGTCGCCCGGCCGCGCGTCCAGCTCACGGCGACCGAGGACCCCAAGGCCTGGGACTACCGGTACATGTTCGAGAAGATGAGTGCGCGCTCCGAGGCGCTGGACGAGCAGATCGACACCTTCGCCTTCACGATCATGGACGCGTACGGGCTCACGGAGCTCGGCGATCCCCACGTCCCCGCCGAGGACGCTACGTACACTGTGGGCCGGATCCTGTCCCCGCCGACCGACAGCAACAAGGCCACCGCGGGGAGCCTCTACCTCCAGAGCAGCCGGCAGTTCGGCGGCGGCAACATCGTCCCCTTGCGCTTCAGCGCGGATGTGAAGGTGCGCGGAGGCGCGCCAGGCGTGCGCGGCTTCGGGCTCTTTCCCGGCTGCCTCGTGTGCGTCAAGGGCCGCAACGGCGGCGGCGACGCGTACGTCGTCGACGAGGTTCTTATGGTGAGTTGAGCTCACCGAGGAGAAACTGACACACAGCCGCCGGCGCAGATGCTGCCTTCGAGCTTGCCAGACGAGATCGTGCAGTACCAGCAGGGCGAGCGGCTGGGCGGCCTCCCGATGTCGATCTACAGCACCGCCGGGCCGTACACTTTAGACGACAACCTGGACTACGAGCCGCTCGACGCGCTCGTCGACGTGGTATGCGACGAGCGCCCCGACGCCGTCATCATGCTCGGCCCCTTTGTCGACGTGCAGCACCCGCAGATCGCCTCTGGTGCGCTGCGGCAGACACCGACAGAGCTGTTCCGGGAACAGATCGCGTCGCGCCTGGCGCGCATACCCGAGGAGTCCCCCGGAACGGTCGTGATCCTGATCCCGAGTGTGCGCGACTTGCTCTCGCGGCACGCCGCCTTTCCCCAAGCGATGCTGGAGCGCGACGGCCTGGGCCTCTCGAAGCGCGTCAAAGTGCTCCCGAACCCGTGCACATTTTCCCTCAATGAAGTGGTCATCTCAACGAGCAGCGTGGACACGCTCTTCCACCTGCGGCGCGAGGAGCTCTTCCAGCGCGCCGAGGAGGCGGAGCCGGACCCCTCCGTGCCCGCGAACAGGAATCCGCAGGGCGACGCCATGGCCAACCTCGTCCGACACGTGCTGGGCCAGAGGAGCTTCTACCCCCTCTTCCCTGCTCCGGAGGCGCTCGCGCACGAGGTCAATCTGGACGTCACGCACTGGGACCAGATGTCGCTGGGCAATACGGCGCCTGACGTGCTGATTCTGCCGAGCAAGCTGAAGCACTTCTCAAAGGTGAGCAGCGAGTGGCCGAGCGCATTGGCGAGTGGCAGACGATTTTTCGGCTCAATCAAGACAAAACAGCTGACACCAGATCGTTGACGAGACCTTAGTCGTGAACCCAGGTCACCTCTCCCGCGCCCACGGAGCGGGCACATTTGCAAAGATCACAGTCCACCCCTCGCCATCGGGGCGGCTGGACCAGGTCGACGAGGAGGGATACACGACGCACGGGGTTGCGGAGCGTTCGAGGTCAGAGGTGTGGAGGATCTAGGCGTAGGCTGGCGGCAGCCAGCGGAGCGAAGACGTAGTAAGAAGGCTCTCATAGTATGTTCCATGTATTTGTTCTTGTCCTGGTTTTGCATATCCCTATAGTTTCTAGCTTCTGTCTACCTTGCGCATCCGATCCCTGCCCGTCCTATGTGAACTGGACATGGAGCACCGGCGACACTGGGTGCTCGGCCATCCCCGCCCCGCCGGCTCACGCTCGCCCTCCGGGCTCACTCAAACCTTGACTTCGGCCGGGAGCGGCTTGCCCTCCGCGCCGGCAATGGCGTTCCGGACACACAGGTCGGCCATGGCATTGCGCGTGTCATAGTCGGCGCTGCCCATGTGCGGAATCACGACGCACTTGGGATGCTTCACGAGCCTGTGGTCGGGGCTGATATTCGGCTCGTCGGTAATCACGTCGAGGGCGGCGGCGAAGATCTCCCCGCTGTCGAGGGCGTCAGCGAGGTCGTCGCTGTTGACAATAGGCCCGCGCGCCGAGTTGACGAGCACGGCCGTCTTCTTCATCTTGTTCAGGAAGTCCTTGTTCACGAGATCCTTGGTCGAGTCGTTCAGCGCGCAGAGGACTATGACAATGTCGGACTTGGCCGCGAGCTCGTCGGCTTCCACGCGAGACACAGAGGCGACCTTGCCCGCCCACTGGTTCGTGAAGTCGGCATCGATCTGGGCCTGGTCCGGCCGCGCCTTGGAGCTCGTGTACAGGATCTCCGGGGGCTGATCCTTGTTTGTGAATGCCACGAGACGGTCGAGCGTGACCTGGGAGATGCGCCCGAAACCCAGGAATCCGATTGTGAGGTTCGGGTGCCCGATCGAGGGACCGCACATCACGAACGGCGCCCAGGGGATCTGCGGCCAGCGCCCCTCCTTCACGATCTCGATGCCCTCGCCCATTCGCCGCATCGCCATGAGGAGGAGCGCGATGGTAATATCAGCGACGGCGTCGGAAAGGACGCCCGGGGTGTGCCCGATCTTGATGCCCTTCTTGTTCGCGAGGGGACGTTGATGTGGTCTGGTGTCAGCGGGGTCGACGGCGGATTTCCGAGGTCCACCGGAGGTGGTCCCTAGGAGGGCCGGAGGAGGTTGCCTGTCACCGTTAATTGCAGAGACCCGGGTCTCTCTGTTCCAGAGAAGAAAGGGCAGAGCTAGCGGAGCTCGACAGACAGCCAAACTAGAACTTACCAAACCCAACAGAGAAAGTCGAAATACACTTGACCCCCGGCCCGCACGCGTCGATGAACTCCTCGTCTACCTTGTCGCTAGCCTGGCCATGCATGATACACGCCGCCGCGACCTCGGGATCCTTGAGGTGCTTGAGCACCCAGTCGCGCGACGGCGCGGCGTCCTCGGGGTTCACGATCAGCTCGAAAGGCGACGCCTCGAGCTTGGCCATCGCCTCGGGACCGACGTTGCGGGTGCTGCGGTTAGCTACCATCTTGGGCCGTCGTCTTGGGCGGATCACAGCGGTTACACAGCGGCTAAGAGTGGAGGAGGAGGAGAAAGTGTCGGGGTTGGGGTCGGGCCGAGGTTCCGAAGATCTGGAAGCAGAGGAAACGGGACGAGGGAGACGCAGGACTCGAGGAGGGCGCTCGGATAATCCTACACCACAACTCGTAGACCTGACGAGACCTGCCAAGGGCTGCGCTAGCATTGATCCAACATTGAGCCAGCCTCGGCTTAGCACACAGCTAGCATTGAGCCGACTATGGTCCCCAATGGCGCTCTGAGCTGGTGACCCGCCGAGCTCGACTAGCCTTCGGGGCAGATCTACTCGGCTCCCTTATTCCCTTTCTCCCCGTCATTGGCCTTCCCCACATCTGCCGCCGACGCCTCGGAGATCTCTCCGCCCCTCCTCCTCCTTCCAGGCCACTCTCACCCGTTGATCCCGGTCCGACGGAGGAGCCAGGTAGAGGAGCCAGCTAGGGGAGGCCGGGCCCAAGCTAGGCGGGGTCCAGCAAGCTGGAGCAGCGGCAGCAGGGGCGCTCGCTCTGCTCGCACCGCGGGTACTCACACAAGAATCTTCTCCGGCATAGTCTTGCGAACTGTCGAATGCAGGAATCGGCGGAACATGTGGTTGTCGCAACTTGAACTCAGCCGGGTCAGTGGGCACGTTAGGGTCCACCGTCCAGGCTTCCTCCGCCTGGGAACGGCTGGGCCGTTATTTACCGCCGGTCACCCGGCCCGGCTGGACCGGGGCTACCTGGCCCGATTGATCGGATTGTTCGCCCACCTGTTCCTGACCGGTGAGATCGTGCCGGCGGCTCTGTTCCAGGTGCTCCACCGGATAATCCATGTCGCTGACAAGTTGTCAAACTGGGCGCGCGTCGCGCTTCGCGCTGCGCAGGGGCAAGACAATTCTTACTCGTTACATGTATGTGTATAGCTAGTGTTACGGGTATTATTTAGTGGGTTAGGAAAGAGCAGTGTTTAGGACATGTTGTACACGAGGTGCGAGCCGTCGAATGTTCCGTTCGGGTCGTGTGTCTGGAACAGGTTCGCCATCTGCTCGACGTCAAACGAGTACGAGTTGACGTCGAAGCCGTCGTACGTCTGGAACCACCCGGGCAGGGGCACCTCGCCAGCGGCGTTGAAGCCAGAGAACAGGTTGGCCTGCTGCTGCTGGATGAACTGTTGTTGTTGTTGCGTCATCGGCTGTTGCTGCGGGAGACGCTGGCCGGCCACCTGCGGCTGGCCGGGCAACTGCTGCCGCTGCTGGGGTTGCTGAGGTTGCTGCAGCGGCTGCGGCTGCGGGGGCACGAACTGCTGAGCCTGCTGGCCCGCCGGTTGCTGGACGGGCGGGACCTGGTGCATGCCCGTGCCAGAACCTTGCAGCGGGCTCGGCATGGGGCTGACCGTGTTCGAAAGCCCGTTAGGCGTTCCGTTCGGGTTGACGCGAGGGTTCGGAGACATCTTAACGCGCGCACTGCCCGTGACAGGCTGCGACGCCGATCGGTGCGCTCCAGCAGCGGCTGTTCCGAGCTTCTGGTTCGACTGCGGCACTTGCTGCGCCGAGGTTGCCGCGGGAGACGTCTGGCTGCCCGCCGAGTGCAGCGAGCCGCTCTGTGACGGAGTCGGAGTCGCCAGTGCCTCGGCAACCACGGGCGATGTGAGGGAGGAAATCGACTTGCGCCGAGCAGCCTTGATTCCGTACTCCGTGTCGAAGATCAGGTCATGCGTGGGCACCAAGCGGACTTGGTCGTCTGCCAGCTTGGCAACCTGCTCCTTGAATGTCTCGACAAGCTTGAGGTGCCTGACAGCGAGAGGGTGACGCTGAGCATACAAAGCATGTGCGCGGCTGTATCGTCAGCTTGCGAACTACGTAGAGTCAGCAGTACTCACTGGAACTCCTGGACCTCGGCCTCAAACACGTTAGACGCAACATGGTTGTTTGACAGCCTAGCGGAATTGATGAAGCGCAAGAGGCACCTAGTTGCTTGGCCCCAGATGAACGAATTCACCGGCGGCAGTAGCGTCACTGGAAGCGTTAGCGGTTCCCACAAATCACGCCTGCATTGAACTCACGATCGTAGCTGGTCGCCTGCAGGTCGAACAGCAGGGACAAAATGGCGCGGACCGCAGACAAGATCATCTTGGCGGCTTCGTCGTTCAGGTCAAGTGCGTGATCAGGGCCTGGCCGAGGTTCAACACACAGGCGTGCGTCAGAGAAATAGCCGTGAACAGGTCGGCATCGATCGCTTCGCCGCCGTCCCTCGTAGGCTGCATAGGCCGGCGCAGCTGCGGAGGGAAGCTCATTCGGAAAGTGTTAATGTCCATCATGAGCCTTCGGAGTTCCGGGTCGGACAGGTAGCGGGCGTACGTGTGCGTGTCCTGCGTGTATCGTCGGATGAAGGTGCTCGTCTCGCCGTACAGCCGCATAGCCTTGATCAGGAGGTTCAGGCTGTCCATGTGCTGCGGAGGGTGGTCCGAGTAGAAGTCGGGAGACTTGAAGTTCTGAACGCCGATCAGACCATCGTGGGTGGAGGTGTCGTAGATGTGCTGAATAACCGGCATCTCCACAGAGATCTCGTTGTCAGCCACAGCCGTGGGCCAGGCCGTTCCACAGGTCGACATCCTCTCGACGTAGTAGGTCAGCCTGACTTGTCAGCATCGTTACGAGGCCCAAATCCAGTCACAGCTACTCACCACCACGTCCTGTCTTGCTCTGCTTGCTCGAGGGCGGACTGCGCGGGCGCAACGAGTGCCGGGTTATGCAGGAGGGAGTCACGTTCCTTCACTGGAAAGGGTTAGCTAAGCAAGGCGGAAGTGACTGGGGAATACGTACGCGACGAGAGGTGCAGGTATTGGGGCAGCGCCATGCGAACGGCGCAAGCTGACTCCATGAAGACGTCGGTGAACCATCCGTTGGCAAAGTCCATCTGCACGGCGAGCGTAAGGGCTGTGCGGTCAGCGACTGTCTCAGAGGTGTGGCTTACATTGCACGCCGGCCAGAATGTCACCACTGTTGACAGCGTCTCCCACTCCCTGCAGGCATCGTCGACGATGCCACATCTGGAATCGCGTGAGGGCGTTCGACTGGTCGACGATCTGACCGCCCATCACAGAGATGAACGGTATCGAGCGCATCGACGATTCCATGTTAAGGTCGTGCTCCGGGTGAATCGTTTCATTGGCCTTCGTTCCGACAGGGAAGTACTCGCGCGAGGCCACTGTCTCAGGCGACAGGAAGGGCGCCGTAATCGCTAGGATGCCGTGCAGCACCATTGTACTCTGAGGGATGCGTCAGCCAACTGACCCCTGCCATGGTGAGCCAACATACCGGGAAGTTCGGATGCCTTGGCGGCAGCTGCAGAGAGCTGAAGAGGTGCGCGCGGTTGAACATCTTCGGCACAGTCGGCACTCTGTCGAAGAACACGTTAACGACGTGGTCGACCACCGCTGGGGTCGGCAGGTTCTGAGGCCAGCTGATGTGTTAGTGACAATGCAGAGGGCTCAGACTTACTCAGGCCAGATGAGACCGCCGCTGAAGCTGGGGTTGGGCTCCGGAACCCGAGATGGGAGGCGACTGTCGCTTGCTTCGCTTGGTGATCCATTCAGATTGACCGAATTCGAGGGATACGTGCTCGGATAGATGACAGACGGCCCAGGTTGCTGGTAGGGCGGGCCTGTGCCAGTCATGCCAAGACCATTGACTGGCTCAGTAATCACTGGCGTCTGGTTGTACGGCTCCTGGTCTACGACGTGTAAGCGTACGGCACTTTCCGTCGGAACTCCGACTGAGTAACAACACTCACAGCTCTGCTCTTCCTCGTAGCTCTGCGACAGAGTAGGGATTTGACCTTGCGATCCATGAGACTGGGACGATCCCGGTTGCGAGAGATTCTGTTGCTGCTGCTGCTGGGGCTGGCCATGTTGCTGGTCCTGCCATGGTTGCTGGAAGCCATCCTGAGGAGCCTCTAACTCGTGCATCTTGCGTCTCTTGTTCTCTCGTTTCCGAAGCGTCCGTGCAGATGGGTCACGTATCTCGTCCCAGGTACACGGTTCCGGCGGCTCATACTTGATCGGACCTCGTTGACGGGGCTTGCGGCAGTTGCCACAGGTGGGACGCATCGCATCGCATTTCTGGGGAGCTGTCAGCGAAACGTCCTCGTTCACACATCGGCCGCGACGTCGGGACGTAGGGTCCGCTTGATTGCGACGGCCCAAAAAGCGGGGAAACGGGTTGCAGTGGGTCGAAGTGAAGGGAGGAAGGTGGAGGTCGAGGCAGCGACGTACCAGCTTTCTCCGCCTGCACTGATGGCAGGCAGCATTGCGTGCAAGGACGCGATGAGGGTCGCTGTCCTGCATGTTGGGCGGTGCGTCGAAATGGTCGGAAGACACGATGAACAGAGTTGTCGGGGGGAGATGTCGAAGGAAAAGGGGCAACTGGGAGTTGGGCTAGAGCGATAGAATGGAGCTCAGACTGAGGGAGGCGTGCGCGTGAGCAGGACGTGACAAACTTGGGCTTGGTCCGAGTAGACGGCTGGCGGCTGGCACAGAAGGTCGCAGAGCAGGTGGCAGGCGGGCGGTCGAGCCGGTGGGCGGAACACAATGCACGATCGATGGGTTGGCGATGGCGGAGGGGTGTCGGGGTGGGTGGGGAAGAGTGTGTTTGTATGCGTTGGCTGACACGATGTGTGTGTGTGTTTGGGGGGGGGGAAGGAGACAAAAGGATGAGAAGACTTGGTCGCGGGCAGATGTGGATGGTGTTGGTTGAATGAATAACCGGTGGTGAGGGTGAATGTGAGCAGGCACGAATGTGGACGGTGGCACGGCAGTAGGGCGGCACGGCTGCACGGCACGGAGGGGCGGGGCGCGGCGGGGGGCGGGGACGGGGGCAGTCAGGCTGCGGTGTGCGGTGTGCGGTGGTGGTGCAGGCAAGTGCTTGGGTCTCAGTTGAGGGACGGTGGACAATGAACAGTGTCCGGAAGTATGCGTCTGCTGGCTGGATAAACTTGGGGGCGCTGGTCTTGTTGCGGTTGCCAGACTTGTCGAATGGCCCGACTGGCTCGACAGGTTAGGTCAGATGGACAGGTGGTCACCAGGTCCAGGACGCAATCAGGACCCAAGCCAGAGCCTAAGTCGCAAGTGCACAGGAGGAGGGGGGTCACTAGTGAGCTTGGCTTGGTCGCTGGTACTGGCGCCGGTAACTTAGCGTGAGATACGGAGCCTGCAAGCCTGAGACTGAGGCTGAGGCTGAGTGAGGACTGTGAGGGTGAGGGTGAGGACAGCGAGGGCCGTGAAAGGGGGCGTGAGGGTGGGGGGTGCGGAGACGCCAGGGTGTGCGCGCGAGCGTGCCGTGCCGTGCTGTGCTGTGCTCTGGTGTCCAATGTCCAAGCGGGTCAGGCGGCAAAGGCGGGGGACCCAGAGGCATAAGGCCAGAGGCGGCGGAGTAGACAGAGGACGCAGCGGCAGACGACGGCAGGTGTAGGCGTACATAGGTGTTGACCATGAGCCAGCTCGACAGCTTACGAAGGCCCGAAGACCCAGACCGGGGCCAGAACTGGATTCAGATTCAGACTCGAACTTGGCGGCAGGCCTGGATGTGCAGACTGACGGAGTCCTTGATCGTCACCCACACAATCACTGCACTCGGCACAAGGCCAGAGGGTCCGTGGCCCAGCGCTCAGACAGGCAAAACCACATGCATGCAAAGCGCCCACTACCCACTGCGGACTGGCTACTGGCTGCTGCCCGCCGGCCACTGGATGATATCAGCGTCACACCGCTCGCGAAGAGGCGGCTGATGGCTGCTTGGGGGCGTGATGGAGGAAGGGGGAGGAAGGTGGGGATGGGGACAGTGGCCACACGCAGGCATGAGACCAGAGGATGCGAACGCACGCCCAGTCAGTGCAGTGGCTAATGTGGTGGAGGGCAAGGGGAGTGGGCAGGAGAGCAGAGGGAGACAAGGTGCGGGGCAAGGGTCAGTATCGCACGCTCTGGGAACGACTGTCAGCCCTGCCCGCCCTGCGCGCCCTGCTCGCGTCCTTCCCTTCCCCATCCCAACAGGGTTCACCGGATCGACGCAACGGGACCTGGGCCATGTCCATTTTGGCTCAGTCGCGCACTCCTCACTCGGCCTGTACTCCTGCCTTCCCCAGCTCTCAGCTCACAGCAGCACCGACGCTACAACAAACACTACGCGTACGCCGCCTCCCAAACACACTACAACCTTGCCATCTCTCTCCGCACCACTCCGCCTTCCGCCACTCCGTCTCCGCCCTTGTTCTCACTCCTCCGCACCACTGACATCTCTCTTGTTGACCTTTTGAATCTGCTTTCCGCCGCCGCCACCACAACCCGATTCTGATGACGTGCCTGCTCCCTCGCCCAATCAGTCCCCCGCCCTGATGCTGGCCTTCCCTGACTGCCTTGAATACCTTCCCCCTTGCGTCTTCCCTGTCGCATTTGGTCTCATTCAACCGTAATTCTGTAATCACCCAGAGCAACTCGACAGCATACGAGAGGGATCTCCAAGGACCCAAGGCGTCTTGCACTCGCTTCTGATACGACTCTATGATCTAGCCCCTCTCGGCATCTCGCCTCCTTCTCTCGGATCTCGGAGCCACTCAATGTCTCAACTCTGCGTCGTCAACGTGCGGGTCTACCGCGGCGACTGATCCTCAATGGTCAGCTGCCTCTTAACTCTCCGACCGCGTGTACCAGATCATCCGATGTGATACCGGGGGGGGATATAGCTCTATACCCAGGTCAGCCTCGCGTATCAGCCAGCTCACGGCAGAGGCCCGACCTTGCAACGGACGTCCCATCCCACGTTCCATCTCCTGACCCATGTCCTCGGCATCGTCGTCGTCAATCCCGACCCGCTGCTTCGGGACAGTCGCTCGCCGTTGACGGCAGCCAGACAGACAGGGCGGGGACACAGACGCCGTGTTGTCTACTCGCATTCCAGCTCGTGTTTCATGCTAC
The DNA here is from genome assembly GCA_039545375.1 of Trichosporon faecale. Taxonomy (NCBI): domain Eukaryota; kingdom Fungi; phylum Basidiomycota; class Tremellomycetes; order Trichosporonales; family Trichosporonaceae; genus Trichosporon; species Trichosporon faecale. The sequence goes on along the minus strand of BCLU01000003.1, from coordinate 1,690,041 downwards.
GTCGGTACCGCCGCCGACGCATCGCTTACCGTTAGCGCCGCTGTTATCCTATAATCGTATCAACCCGTCTCGCTGCGGCGGGGCACAGCTTGGTGCTAAACGCCGCGGTCCGGCAGTACTTGGGAACTGCGGATCCTGCGATCCTGACGACTTGATCGCATACCCCGATGCCCCACTGGCCCACCGACCTTCGAGCCCACTGTTTCCTGTTGAAATGCTGAAGAAAAGCTCGAGACATCGCGACATCGATTCGCTCGGCATGCTCGGATCAAGCGATAGAGTGCAGACTGCGCGGCTGATTAGGGACGTGCCGCTGTGCCGGCATGGATAGGTCCGTCCTCCGCGACTAACGACCAGGTGCACCTGGCCTTAGTCATAGCGGCGGAGACGAGCAGACAAGAAATAGCAGCAAGATCTGCGCTCTATCTCTCAGGCGAATAAGATTACGCTGCGCAGCCGGTCAAGGCGGCATGTTCGGCGCGTACGGCGTGGACGGCGGCACGCAGCAGCAGCTCGACACGAGGAAGGTACGGCTGCGCAGCATCTCTGGCATGCACAGTCGACAGCAAAACAAAACAACAGAATTGACAAGCTCAAGGGCGATCTGCATATCTGCAAGTACGTGGACGCACAAGTGCGAGTGCGGATTGCGGGATTCCGCGGTACCATTGATCCTCTTTAGGATCAAAGTGTTATCAGTGTGGCGGCCACGCTGGTACACTGGAACCGCGAGCCTCGGGCCTCTGTTCGCGTACCCTTTGACTTTGAGCTCGGTCACGTTCTTTTCTTTTGTTTCGCTTGCCCACAAAGTCCACAAGGTCCCACCCTTCAAAGGATTCGACGCGTGGACGTTCCATGCCGACATGCCAGGAGAGCCAGAAAGGAGGGGCGGAGCAAAGCAGATTCGGTCAACGCAGATCCCAGTCGCGTATCGACCCCTTGCGTCCTTGGAACAACGCGCTGAACCCGCTGGGCAGACGTCGCGCGTGACAGTGGCTACATCAGCCTAAAGTGGGGTCCACCTCGGATCCATGTAGTGCTTGTCTCGGCCCGCCGATGCGAGGGCCCGCCGATCTTGGCGACGCTACGACTGTGCCGCTTGTGCCGCTTCGGCTTGCACGGTTTGCGCAGTGTGGCTTGCGTGGAGTCGATCCACGAGTGTATGCATACCCCATACCGCATGTGAACTCTGTTCTTGGCCAGACACGGGTCCATGTGGTGTGCTCTTAGCGCCGTCGTATGCACAGTGCCGCATGCTGCATGTTGGCTGTTGCGCGAGGGGCCGGCGCCGACGTCGCCGCCGCCTTGACAAGCACTCGACGAACAACGAGCACGGAGGTACAGGGCAAAGCGACTAGCTTCGTTGGAACGCACCCACGACGCCTTGTGCTGGAGTACGACGCCAAACGGCACGACGGCACTTACGGAAAAACGCACGCTAACGAGTTGTCCAGAATCTTGAAATCTCCATATTCAGGTGTGATGTCACACGCACCGTAGGCAACACGCAGCACAAACCCAGCTGGACAGGGGCGGTCAATTATCAGATTGCGTAAACGGATCACAATGGACCTCGTCGTGCCTTGCGCGTGCTCTGGACTGTGAAGCTGTAAGCGAGCAAGCGCGAGCAAGCGAGCGGCGTGAGCGGAGAAAGATGGAGGGTTTGGAGGACGCGGCGTCGGACAGCCCGTTCGCGGCCGTTCGGACGCCGCTCCCCCTCACCGAAAGAAGCAAGACGCATGCTTCCACTCAGAATCCATCGAAGACATGCGAGACACTCCGGCGCGGCTGTCTCCAAGACTACTCGTGCTGCACGCGGATCTGACCTGGCATGCCTGACAGGCAGGTGAGTTCCAGTGGCGCATGATGTCTCATCGTTCAACGAGGTCATTCGCTGCAACGTGAGGCAAGAGATCTGCTGGCGCCGCGGGCTGCCTCATGCTCAGCCATGCTCAGCCATGTGCAGCCACGCTCAGCCAAGATCAGCCAAGCGTCAGCCCGGTTCAGGTCTCTCCAACCCAACCCTGCAGCAGAGCGTACCGCACCGTACCGTGCCCTGTGCTCCTTTCCTGCGCGTCCAGTCCTCCTTAACCTCCTTTTCTCATCTCGCCGGCGTCGCAGATGGCGACACAGGAGACCGCTTGCTTCAGCCAACCATCACGCCGACATGGTCAGGAACATGCACAGTCACCCCTCACCCAAACTCTACGCAGACTGGTGGCGCACTTTGCTTCCGTTCCTGGTTCCTTTGTCCCTGGTGCCGTCACTTTGAAGCCAGTTTCAAACGCCGGTGTCAACAATCAGTGCCACGCAGTACTCACGCTGATCTCGCGTTGTGCTCGCGTTGTAACCACGCGTCAATGTCAAAACAATCGCATTCGCGATTATCTCTTGATCAACCGTCTTCAGTCTGCCCTGCCAGCTGATAACCACTATCCACGACAGCGACCAACGATAGACTCAAGGTCGACAAAGCCATGTCGCGACATCAGCACCCGCCGGGGTCGAGCGCGGCTTCCCCGAGCGCTGAGAACACGATAACGTACGACCAGCTCGAGCCCGGCACCGGCTTCCCCACCGGTCAACTTAGCGGCCGCCTGAAGCTGCTCTTCGCGCCGAAACCTGAGGAAGAGCCCAGCCTCGACTTCGCGATCAAAGTCAAGCTCCCCTCCTCGTCCGACTATGCGCACTCGAAACGGCGCACGATAATGGCGCGCTTCGTCCTGCTCCCCCTTCCCTCGGACACCGAGTTCGAGTCCACAAGAGCCAGAGATTATGAGCGCCTCAGGCGGAGTCTGGGATCGACGCTGGTTGTCGGCCTCAGGGGGGCCAAGGTCGCGACGCGGCGGACGATGGGAGACGGCACGACAGAGGTCCTGTTCCGCGCGTCTGGCACGAGGGCGGTGCGCATCGATGGTGTGCAGTATGAATTCCTCAGTGAGTCCGGCCTCCAACTCCCGCGTACATTCCTACCACGTTACTGGAATCCGCTTCTCGTCTTGAGGAGACGTACTGATTGATGCAGAGTGTGAGCCGACTAGACAACGCGAGGACTGGTTCTCCCCGTCGCCTGCGCCTGCAGCGCCGCCGACACGCTCGACGACCGCGGTACGACCAGAGCCGACACGAGGTGACGTAACCCGTCTGCGTCCGATTTCGGCGGTGCCCTCGTTCACTCTCACCAGTGGGCGGCGCTCCTCCATGCTCCCAGGTCCAGCTCCAGGTCCAGCTCCAAGTCGAGCTCCAGGTCCAGCTTCTGCAGCTCCTCCAGCTCTTCCAGCTCCGGTTCGGACTCAACTTGAGGGTACGTCAACAACGGAGGCCAAGAATACATCGGACGTTGTTCGGGACCCCCGCGTGCCTCCAGCAACTGTGGACCTGTCGTCCCACGCATCTGTGGCCCCGGCTCATGCGGTGTCTCCGCCCCCGACCAGAGCGCTACTCCCGACGCCGAGCATGAGCTCGCGCCCCGAGACGGTTCACAGTCCTCCGAGCAGCGCCGACCCTCCGATAAGGGAGGTCTCGACAGACCTTGGTCCGGCGCGGAGCACTAGGGCGGAGGGGTGGAGCCCAGGAACGCGGCCTGAAATGGCACAAATGGCCCAAATCAGCGAAAATAGTCGTCTCCCGGAAACTATTGCCCAGCCGCGCTCCGCGGGGCGTGCAGAGGCTGCACAGCGTGCGGAAAGTGCGGAGCAGCCGGAGCCGGTCGGGGCGGACTCGACAATAGTCGCGGGCATCCCTCCCCGCCCAGCTAGTGTGGCGGAAATGCCTAGCATGCCTGGCGGGCGGCCACTCCAACAAGATGGCGCCCAAGAGGCGCAGAAGCGGCCACGAGAGGAGTCACCAGGTGCGCCTGCTCAAGTGGAGCAGAAGAAGGCCCGTATCGACGATGAGGAACGGCGCCATGTGCCCCCTCGTCGTGAGGAGAGTAGGGCGGAGGCAGAGGCGAACGCACTTCGCATGCGCCAGGCACAGCTCCGCGAGGCGGAGGAGGCGGCGGCGCGGCGCCGTGCAGACGTCGAGACGCTGCACCGCGGTCTTCAGGTTCAGGTGAGTGGCGCTTTCAAGCTTGAACTTGTTTCCCGGAAACCCAGAATCCAAGTTCTGCCAATACTTCTCCCAGTTCTTCAGCCCATGCTGCCAGTCGGGGTCAGCTGACATCCAGGGCCGCTCCGTTCCCAGGACGTACATGACGGTGCGCGAGGCGGCGTCCCGGTCCTCCGCCAACGTCGCCGCCGTCATCGTCGACGTCAAGGGAGTGCGAACCACCCCCACAGGTACGTCCGCTGCCAGAAGGAACTGACAAGGAACAGGCGACCGAAGCCTAACTGTGGTCATTGCCGATCCCTCGTCGCACACGCAGGGCAACGCGTCCGAGGACATGGTCGTCACGCTGTTCCGCAAGTCGGAGGCGCCGCTGACGCTGCTGGTCGTCGGCATGCCGATTCTCTTCCGGGCGCTCAAGGTTTGTATCGTTGTACCAGGCCGTGCCGCGCTGTGCCGCGTTGTGCCGCGTGCCGCGCCACATGTGCGGAGACAGCTGACACCAGATCACGACGTACAACAACAAAGCCAAGGGACAGATGTTCTCGAATGGAGCTTGTGTTCTCTACGCTCTTCGGGAGGGGGAAGTCATCACAACAGACACGTCGGGGGAGGGTCTGTCGTCCGTTGAGGTCGAGCGCCTCGAGGCGCTGCAACAGTGGTGGGCCGACAACGGCGAGGCGCCCGTCCCAACCGTCAGCAGCGAGAACAGGGGCAGGCAGGACGTCGAGCTCGGCACAGTCAAGGAGGCGCAGTACTTCCAGCTGACTGGCAAGGTGAGTCCTGTCCTCATTCCCTTCCATCCCCAGCTCTCACGCGTCTGCGGCCCAAGCTGACGCCAGATCCTCGACATGCAGCTCAACACGCGCGGCGGCAACTTTCCAAAGTACGAACTCTACGTTGCGGACGGCACCGTGTCAGCGGACGACGTGCGCGACTTCCACGGCGTCGGCAGTCGATACCCGTGGCTGCCCCGCGGGTCCATCTTCACGTTGGCGGTTCAGAACGATCCCGCCGGCCCTGCGTTTGCGCCAGGTCAAGTCGTGCGCTTCCCCAATGTCCGCGTGAAGCGGTACGCGGGGCAGCTCGAGCTCATCTGGTCCGACAAGGTCACGCTGCAGCAGGAGCGGGACGGGTGGAAGTCGCGGAGGCACCAGGTCCTGCCCTCGTCTGACGAAAGGGCGGCCATCATCGAGAAGTAAGCTTCGCTGTTGGTCCAAGCTGACATGCAGACGTTTGAAGGATTGGAAACGCGGACGTGTCCCGCAGGGCCAGGAGGATCCGCGACTGCCTTACGTCCCCGAGCCCGAGATCAAGCCGGACCCAGAGCCAGAGAGAGTGATAGCGACGCACCTGAAGACGACCCACCAAGATCCGATTCTGCACCAACCTTCCGCGTCTCTGATGGCGGTGCGCGAGAATCTGACCGTGCCGAACCGATACAGGATCCTCGTGCGCGTGCGCGAGCTGATTGGGAGAGGGGCAAGGGGATCAAGGCCGGACGACCTCGCCGTCGTGTGGTGTCGGAAGTGCAACCGGGCTTTTGCGGAGAGCCACTGCCGATCCTGCGAGGATACGGGGTACAAGCATGCCGAGCTCCGGTGGCAGTTCGTGGCTATGCTCGAGGACGAGGTCGGTGGGGAGCTCGTGGTTGTGTTGAGTGGTGAGTCCTCTTTCCCTTTCCCTTTCCCTCTGCTCCTTCCTACTCGTCTTCCTCTTCTCTCTCATTCCTCCTTGCCTCCTCTCTCTTTTCCTTCCTTCCTTCCTTCTTCCCTCCTTCCCCTTTCCTCCTCCCTCCTCTTCCCTCCCCCCCACTTACGCCTCGAACTTCACCCCTCAGCTGGAGAAGCGGCGATACCAGCTAACACCCAGGCCCCCAAGCGAGCCGTATCCTCCCCTCCCTCCCAAACCTCGCACACGAGACGGCGACGGGCCTGGCCAAACTCCGCGCACAGGGCATACCCGCGCTGCGAAACAAGGTCGAGAACGTCCTCCAAGGCGCCATGTTTGATGGCCGAAGGACTAGGCCGCTGGTCGATATGACGCTCGAGAGCTACACGAAGGACGTGCAGGGCGAGCAAGTCGTGGTTTGGCGTGTGTTTGGGATGGAAACCTCCTAGCCCGACAGCCGAAGACTGGAGGGCCGTGGCTCGAGGGCTGTTACTCAGTATCAACTCGCAGGCGCGTCTCCTCCCTCCCTCTTCTCCTGGATGATCGCTCGTCAGGCAGGCGTCGCGGTGCAGCAGAAGCCGAGGCGAGGATCAGCGGAAGAGTTAGTCAGACACATCTGTACTGTAAACTGTAACTTCAACACACAATATATCATGTTGTACATAAGCTGAAGGAACTGTGGGGGCACGGGCCCGTAGTGGAGTTGCCTCGGGGGCAGTGTAGGAGGGGGTGGGGAGCGGCCCGTCCATGCAAATGAGCGAAACAGCAAAGTCGGAGTCAGGAGCGCAGCGACTGACCCGGGCACCTGGAGAGCGCAGAGCACAGTGCACGCCAGCGCCTGACTGTAGAGTCGCCAGCCATCACGCCGTCGTACCATCACGCCTTCGCGCCTTCGCGCCTTCGGCGCTCGGCGCTCCGGTTAGTCGTACGCCTCCTCTGCACTCCTGCGCGCAAGACGCTTGACCCGCTTCTTGTACGCGGGGTAGTCCTCGCGGACCTCCTTGGCTGCGTCGACGTTGGCGGGCGAGTTGAGGTCGGGCACGTCCGCTGAGAGCAGGGAGATGACGGAGATGAGCACAGTCTCGACAGTGTGCACCGGCAGCCAGCGCTCGCCCGCATCCTCGTAGCCCCACTGGTCCTCGCCGGGCGCGTGCAGGATCGACACGCACACCTCGCCCTTGCGTGCACCGGTGTTGTAGACTGGGGTTAGCTAACATTTCCGACAGGGTAGCTGTGGAGTGGTGCGGTGGGGTAGGGGAAGGTGAGGAGAGACGCGTAAGGAGAGCGCAATGATGCGAAATGATGCCAGGGGACAGTGCGGCGTCACGGTGTGCGATCGACATTGGCGAGTATCACACAATGCGGACGCGGACTGCCCAAAGCGGCGCCGCAGCGCCGTCGCACTCGAAGCTTCCACCAGCACACTCAGCTTAGCCGTCACGTCCGTTGGCATCGGTGCGCACGGCAGTGCGATGAACAAGGTCGTGTGCGCCGTGTCCTTGCTCGCCGCTGGCCGAAGTGCGATGAGTCTTCCTCGTCCTTCCAACCGGTCGCCTTCCGTGCTCGACACCTCCAGAGTCAGCACTCACTGTTCGGATGCCACATTTCCGAGTCGAACACCATCTTGGGCGGGAGCAGGGGGTATTCCTGTCGGTCAGCTTGGTCCCCATGGCCCCCCAGCTTGCCTCCATGGCATGTGCACAGGTGGCCTGTGGCCACCGCCTGTAGCCTACGCCTGTGGCCTCCGGCCACGATCGGCAAATATGGTACTCACAGGAGGGAAGATGAGACGGGCCTTGAGAATAGCGCCCTCCCAGAGCGTATCCGTCGGTCTGGCGTCAGCTTGTGCAAAGTGGTCAGCTCACCCCATGATGACGATGGACCACTCGAGAATGTTGTCGTCGTCGACGAGACCAGCGCTGAAGCCGTCCACGGGGTTGCGCTGGAGGTCTGATGTCAGCTCGAGACATGCACTGGGGACAGCTGTCTTCTGCCTCGTTCATGTTCCGCTCGTCGCGTCCGCGCGCTACGGTCATCGCTGGTCGTCTGGCGGCAGCGGCGCGACGCAGCTCTCCTCCGCCAACATTGATGGTCGGTGCGCTGAGTCAGACACCACCACGCCACCGCTCCTTCCTCCGCTGCCATTCCTTCCTTCGACACCCTCTCGACGCGACCGGCCGTCAGGCGGCCGGGGGAGCGTCGCGCACTCACCGAGCAGCTGCTTCCTCAGGATCAGCGAAGAGTTGGCCGTCGCGCTCTTGGCGGGCGAGTCGGGGCGGCTCGACCCCGGCCGTGACGAGGGGTAGGGCGGGGTGGCCGTCGCGGTGCTGGGGCGTGTGGGGGGCATGGTGCTTGTTGAACGGAGAGTAGAGGGAAGGTGTTGAAGTGTTGCGTCAGAGGAGGACCGAGGGGCGAGCGTGGGGAAGCGACTGGAACGCTGCTACCCGGTCCACAACTCACGTCAACCGCATCGTCCACCTGGATTAGGAGCGGGGACAAATCTAGCACTCTAAATGAATAACAACGGAGAGTGCAACGTACTCCGCTTAGTTGACTGGATCGAGTGAGCCCCGCATTCCTTTGGCCCAGAAGTCGCGACCACGCGCGACCGACATCATCTCGTTAACGTCCCCGTTCACACTTCTGCTCGTCGTCTTCCTTTGACAGAAGACGCTCGCCTTCGCTTCCCTGTTCAAGAATCACGGCTTCGAGCTCGAGCAACAGACGGGCGACACGCGCTTGAAGGACCCCACGGCGGGCAACCTCCACCTCTTTGGCCAGAATGTTGGTACAGCTCTTGGCCTTCCCTTGTCTTAGCTGACTCTGCAGGGCTTCCATGAACAAGCTCGCCATTCGTGGCATTCGTTCCTTCGACGACAAGCATGTTCAAGTCATCGAGTTCTACTCTCCCCTCACCGTCATCGTCGGACACAATGGCAGTGGTAAGACGGTAAGCTGCGTTGAGGCCTGCACGAGCTGACGACCAGACGATCATCGAGTGTCTTAAGTATGCGACCACAGGTGACCTTCCCCCGAACACCAAAGGAGGTGCCTTCGTCCATGACCCCAAGGTAGCTCATCGAGTGTACTGCAGCTGACTTCCAGATGGCAAACGAGAAGGAAGTGAAGGCGCAAGTGCGCCTGCGTTTCTGGAACGTGAACCGCCAGCGCATGACCGTCACCCGCAGTCTGCAGGTCACAACGAAGAAGACGGGCGGTCTGACTATGAAGACGCTCGAGGGTCTGCTCGCGAAGACCGACGGGAACGACGGCAAGGTGAGATCCTGCGCGTGCCATGCTAACCTCTCAGCGCAACACGATCTCGACGAAGTGCTCCGAGATGGACGAGGAAGTCCCGCTGCTGCTTGGTGTCTCCAAGGCGATTCTTGAGAACGTCATCTTCTGTCACCAGGAAGACTCCAACTGGCCCCTCTCAGAGCCGGCTGCCTTGAAGAAGAAGTTTGACGACATCTTCGAGGCGACGAAGTGAGCTTTCGTACTACTACTTGAGCTGACGACTAGGTACACCAAGGCGTTGGACAACATCAAGCAGCTGAAGAAGCAGGGTGCCCAGGACCTCAAGGTCGAGAATGAGAGACTGACGCATCTCAAGAAAGACAAGAATCGCGCCGAAGCGGTAGGCTCGTCCTCTTGAGGCCCAGTAGCTGACCATAAAGATGAGGAAGGACATCGAGGAGATGATCGACAAGGAGAACGCCAAGCAGACTGAAGTCGAGCGGCTCAGTGAAAAGTACCATCGTCTCAAGGAGGAGAACTTCCAGTTTGCCCAGCAGGCGTCCAGCTTCAACACCATCTTTGAGCGCGTCAAGTCTCTCAACGGGATGAGGGAGACATCCGAGTCTTATCGTAACACGATACTAGAGGGGACTACCCTCCTGAATGGTAAGCTCAGGCAATGCAATCATAGCTGACATGTCGCAGACTCCACCGAGGATCTGAAGCGCCAGTATGAGAACTTCGACTCCCACTTGATGTCGATCGAGTCGAAGCGTGACAAACAGAGCGAGCTGCGCGACAAGGAGGACCAGGCTCTGGAAGAGCTGCGGAGACGCGAGCGAAACCTTGTCAGCACCCAGGGTGGACTTCAGATCAACCGCAGGGTGGGCTTGCTGCATATACTTCTAGCTGACCACAGAACTACGAAGGGAACGTCAAGGAGCGTGAGGCGGCCGTCCGCGAACTGTCGAAGACGCACAACTTCCCTGGCTTTGATTACAGCCCACTGGAGGACACAAAGGTGGCTGACTTCATCGATAAGCTGCACGAGCTCGTCCGGAAGGCTGAGTCCGATTACAAGCGCATGCAGACTGAGGGTGTGCGCAAGGAGCGGGAGCTGCAAGCCGAGCTGGACCGCCTGTCCAGTGCGAAGACAACTGCCATTGCTACGAAGCAGAGCAAGTTGGCCCAGATTGTGAGCTGCTACCTGGACGTCAACTGACAAATAGACGGAAGTGAACAGCCGCATTCGCGCTATGGAGGCAACATTTGACTCAGTCAGCTCTGTTGACGCCGATATCAGTGTTCTTGCGAACGACATCGAGGCATCTGAGCAGCGCCGAGACAGGTTGGACGAGGAGATCCAGGAAGCGAAGTACGACCAGCAGATGCGCGAGCGCGGCACTGCTATCCGCCAAAAGGAGGTTGAGAAGGACAAGATCAATGCTGAGCTGTCTGCACTGAACAGGCAAGCCGACACCCGAGCTCAGCTGAGCATCAAGCGGACGGAGATCGAGTCCAAGACTGCGCAGGTGGACGCATCGTGAGCTGACTTTTGCAGTAAACGGCTAATCACCAGGATCACCAGCCACTCGGCCCGCTTCAAGGAGCTGGTGGGCTCTGACATCAAGCCCGAGACCATGGAGGAAGCGGTGACTGCTGCCATAGGGTAAGCTCTTTGGATGTTGCGAGCTAACAGGCAGACGGCGAGACCGCGAGCTCCACGATGCCGAGGCGGCTTCTGCTGCCAGTGACAGGACACAGTCCCAGCTGCAGACGTCCCTCCACATTGCCAAGCAGAGTTTGCAATCCAAGACTGCTGAACTGACCCGTGAGCGAGCCATGGCACCACAATCAAGCTGATCGTCAGGTCTGGAAAAGAGCATCGCCGACGCCCTCATGGAGAGTGGCCAGCCGACCATCGAGGATGCAATCAAGGAGGCGGAGACTGAGGTCAGCATTCGCCAGGAGTGAGTTTTGAAAGGTGCCCAACGAACTGACCTGCAGCGAGATCGCGGACACAGAAACGTCTGTTAAGTTCTACAAGAAGATCCTCGACCTGGGCAAGACGAAGAAGAAGTGCCTCGGTTGCGACCGTGCAATTCATGACAACGAGAAGCCGCACTTCGAGGCTTACGTGAGCCGTCAGTTGTTTGCGCAGCTGACAACAGATCGCGTCTCGCATCGAGCGCTGCTCGACGGGAAATATGGACGAAGTCAAGGACGAGCTGGAGCAGTGGCAGTCCGAGTTGACGAATCTGCGTAAGCATGTTCCCTCTGTCGCACAGGCCAAGCTTCTGAAGGAGAAGGATATCCCTGATCTTCAGCGCCAGATCAAGGAGGAATCTGCGAAGCTCGAGACCGTTCAGACCGAGGTGGAAGAGGTGAGTTCAGCGTAGCTGGATGGTAAACTGACGCCCAGTCGAAGGGGGCCGTACAGAAGGCAAAGCTCGCCACACGCGATCTGCAGACCATGAAGAGTGCTGCGGCCGTGCTCACTCGTACTGTTGGGGAAATCAAGGATCTCAAGGTCGACATCCAGCGTCTCGAGCGAGACCTGCAGGGCAGTGGCTCACTGAAGACTGTGGAGGAAGTTCAGCGCGAGGTTGACAAGCTTTCGAGTGAAATGTAAGCTGCCGAGCCCATGCAAAAGCTAACAGCTCAGCAAGAACCTTCAGCGCGAGCAAAGCTCGCTCTCTTCCGAGAAAGAGCTGAAGAGCAACGCGCTGCACTCCATCCGCGAGGAAATCAGCCGCAAGACGGTGAAGCTTGGAGAGCTCAGGACCAAACAGGAAAAGCGCCGCATGGACGAGGCCGCTCTGAAGGAGTACCAGGAGGAGCTCGCCAAGCTCCAGGCTCAACTGAAGGTTAGGTAATTGCGTGCTCGATGCTGACCTTTCAGGAGCTCGATGCTGCCGTCGCTGCCGCCGTCGCACCCTGTCGGGAGAAGGAGGAGTCCATGGACCGGTTCCGTACCGAACGCCAGAGCGCCGAGGAGGACGCACTCATGCAAGTTGACACTTACCGAGCCAGCTTGTCCAAGGTCGAGTCGAAGAACCGAGAGTGCCAAAAGTATATCGCTGAGGGCAACGACCGGAAGATGCGCGAAAATGAGGCGCAGATGGACGACCTGCGACGGGAGATCGAGGCTACTTCGAGAACACGCGCTGCGATCGACAAACAGCTCAGTGCCCTGAACGACGACATCTCACGCGCGCAAGGCACGCGCAAGAACATCAAGTCGAACATTGACTACCGCGGCGAGACTGCCAAGATCGAGAAGATCGACGAGGAACTCGCGAGCATCGACGTTGAGGGTGCAGCGCAGGCAAGGAAGGAGTTCAACAACGAGCACGCCGCGCGCTCCCAGGAGGAAACCGACGCGCAGGGCAGGTGGCAGCTGGCCGCCGGTGTGCTGCTTCAGATGACCGAGAACCGCAAGAAATCTGAGCACCTGCTGAAGACGGAGTACCGTGACATTGACAAGGTGTACATCGACCAGCTCATCAAGACAAAGATGGGCGAGCACGCGAACGCCGATCTCGACAAGTACGGCAAGGCGCTGGACAAGTGAGTTGTCCGTTTGGTTCCTTCAACTGACCCCAGCGCGATCCTGAAGTACCACTCGCTCAAGATGGACGAGATCAACGACACGATCGGGCACCTGTGGAACAAGACGTACCAGGGGACTGGTGAGCTGCTCCACGCACGCCTCCGCAGCTGACAGCAGACATCGACGGCATCCGCATCGTGTCAGACCACGACGAGGCGAGCACAGCAGCCAAGAAGAGCTACAACTACCGCGTCGTGATGGTGAAGAACGACGTGGAGCTGGACATGCGCGGCCGCTGCAGTGCGGGGCAGAAGGTGCTTGCGTCTATCATCATTAGGTTGGCACTCGCCGAGTCGTTCGGGCAGGGCTGCGGCGTGCTCGCGCTGGACGAGCCGACGACGAACCTCGACCAGGAGAACATCAACGCCCTTGCTGAGAGCCTGGCCGAGATCATCCGCGAACGGCGCCGCCAGGCAAACTTCCAACTCATCGTCATCACGCACGACGAGGGCTTCCTCCAGCGCCTCGCCGCGCACGACGTGCTCGAGTACTACTGGCGTGTGAGCCGGGACGCGTCCCAGAAGAGCACGCTCGAGAGGCAGCGTGTGGGCATCTAGTTACCCTTGAGATTAAGCCAAGCCATGTTCAGTTGTACAATGCATTGGATTCACATTTGAGCGGCACAGCTGTGGTAAGGCAGAGGGTTAGCTCGAGTCAGTTCGAACGAAGACATGTGGCATGTGCAAGGGTCAGGCAATTGACGGCAAGCTGGAAGGTTAGGAAAATGCAATGCACGGACTTGTCAGACTCCGCCGATCACTGTCCGTGCGTTGTTCACGTTGGCAGCGCCGCATGCTGTGACCACTGCACCGCCTTGCTGTCACTCGATCTCCCCCCTATCTCGCCAACTCAAGCGAATCGCCGAGCTCGCTATCGCTCGCTCGCTCGCTTGCCTCGGTACAATCGCAGGTATACATTTATGCAGGTCCGGATCTGGCTATACGTGTGTCTGAGGCCCGACAAGAAGGGCGGAGTCTATGGCCGTGTAGGCCGCACCGCGCGCCGAGGCATGCCGAGGCGTGCCGAGGCGTGCGGTGTTTCGTGCTCACCACCAAGGTGAGAAGGGGCAGCGTGTATGCTGCCCGGGGGAGCTCGGAGAGCGGAGTATTCTGGCTAGAGGCCAGTGGCACGAGGCCAGTGGCACGAGGCCAGTGGCACGAGGCCAAGTTGGACGGCGGCCAGATGTTGGAGGGAGGCAGGCTCAGCAAATAACACAACACTTGCCGACCCCGCGGTCCTCCTTCTCGCGCCGCTTGTACTCCCTCTCCCGCTTGCTCTCGCCGACACCGCCGTACCCCGCGTCCCGCACCGTCATGGCGGCGCGGGTCGCGGCCTCGAAGACCTCGAGCACGCCTTCGTTCAGCAGCGCCGACGTCTCGTGGAAGGCTTTCGCGCCGATGCGCTCGGCGACGACGCGGCCCTGGAGTTAGCTTGAGTTCTCCGTGAGCGATAGCGAGCGGGGGACGAGAGCGAAGAATGCTGCAGAGGACGAATGAGATGGAGGACGAAAGCGGGTGAAGAATGAACGCGAGTTCCGCAACTGAAAGCAGATGGGGGAGAAGGGAAGAGGAGAAAAAGAGTGAAACGCGCAGAGACACAGAGGAGGGCATCGGAGAGCAGTGACGAATCAACCAGGTGTGCCACACCGTGCCTCCACCAGAGTCTGGTCACATGCACCATCTCGCTTAACAGACCCAGAATCCTGGGTCACCTGCACGCGACCGTGGATCGCTTGACGTCAAGCGTCAAGCGCAGCGCGCAGCATGCTTGGCGCTCCGAGACTGTGCTCCGAGACAGCTTCTCCTCATTGGTGCGACGGCACTGGTGACAGGAGTGTCCGCCGATGCACGGTTCGCTGGCCTTGGTCTGCTCATGTCCCACTCTCATGTCCTCCCTGTCCATCACCGTCCACTCTGCTCTCCTTTCGTGTGGTGGACGCTGTTGCTGCACACTCCTCGCACTCCGCGCTCCGCTCATGATTGCACACCTCGCTGTGCCGTACTCACCGTAGCCTCGTCAATGAACTCGTCCCGGTTGTACGTCCCGTTCGCGATCGCCTTGTCGCGCAGGTCGCGCTTGCACGCGACAAGGATGACGGGTATCGACGACCCGCAGATGTTGCGGACCTCCTCGATCCACTGGGCGTTAGCTAGTCTGGCACGAATGTGTAGCTTTGTGAAGAGCGATGGGCCCATGGGATGGGCGATGGCGTTGTGACTGGTGCCGGCGATCCCGCACACTGGCGCCGCATTCCGCCGCACATTGATCGCCGGATGGCCACTGCCGGGTGCTGTGCGCAGTATACGGGCACCGCTCACGGCTCGCGGTGCTCGCTGCCAGCACTGACGTGCACGCCGCAACGCTCACCGCTCGCTGCGCTCGCGTCTTAGCGTTCGGACTCACCTTCTGCGTAACATTGTCCAGCGAGTCAGGCGTGTCGACCGAGTACGCGATGAGGATGATGTGCGCCTTGCTGTACGACAGGGGTCGGAGGCGCTCGTACTCCTCCTGACCGGCCGTGTCCCAGAGCGCGAGCTGGATCGGCTTGCCGTCGAGCTCGATGTCCGTCACGTAGTTGTCGAACACGGTCGGTTCCTAGGAGTCGTCAGCCCTGCTTCTCGCACTCATTATGCTGTAATCGGTCCTCGATTGCGGTGGCCGGTTTGAGGCCAGCCAAACCCAGCCCGAGGGCAGCCCACTACTCTGCTGCAGCACAAGCTGCATAGAAAGGGGATACCAGCAGCCCGGTACGCATCGCTGATGGGTTCTCGGCTAGCCGGCACCTCATGCTTGGCCTGGAGCTTAAGTTTGCAGGTGTGAACGGCACCCACTCAGCGGACGCAAACTGCGTGGGGGCCGGATCCGACCAAAGTCCCAAGCATGCAGCCCACTACTTGCTTCCCAGCAGAGATGCAGTGAAACTCACGTATGTTTGCGGGAACTCGCCGACAGCGAACACGTTCAGCAGCGACGTCTTGCCTGCAGCTCCGTCGCCGACGATGACGAGCTTTCGTCGGATCTGTCGGTTGAACACCGGTTGATGCGGGGTGGACGGTCCGCCGGGCACGCAGGAGCGGTGTGAAGTGTGCGCAAGGTGGGGAGGTGCCGTAGCGATGTCGTTCAGCAGAGCGCAGCGTAGGCAGCGAACACCCAAGAGAAGGTCGTTCGGAAGGGCGGAGCAGGAACGGTGCGAGTGCGTCGTGAGGTACGGAGGTAGGGTGCGGTGTCAGCGGCGAGATCCCCCGACGATGCAGAGGGCAAGAAGAACTTACGGGACGTGTTCCGGACATGGTGGGCTGGAGGCGTTGATGCTTCTGTGCTGTGTGGTTCTAGGAGGTGGGAGTGCGAGTGCGAGTGCGTGTGCAGAAGACGAAGAAGTCGGCGGAGGTCAAGGAGAGACCAGGCGTTACTTTGTTGAAAGTGATGAGGGGGGCGTGGGCGGGGGCGTTGAGAAGTGTGTATGTATGTAAAGGGGAGGGCAAAATGAGGGGATGGTCAAGGTCAAGGATGAAGAGAAATGCGAAACGAAGATGTACAGGAGAAAGAGAAAAGCGAGAGCAGAGGACGGAGTGGGAAGCAAAGCGTGAAAGATGGACGAGAGAGTTGAAGAAACAGAGCAAGTCTTGGGCAGAGGCTTGCAGGAGATGAGGCAGAGGCAGTGTGAAATGTCTGTGTCTGGATGTACGGTGTGGGTAGGACAGGTAGGACAGGGCGACAGGGTCCGGGTGCTGTCGGCGGAGTCCTAAGTGCGATAGAGCGAGCGAGCCAGAGCGGAGTACGGCGACTTGACGACTTGGTTGCAGCGTGATCGGTCGATCAAAGACAAGAAGACCGGGTCGAGGCTATGTCTGTGGATCTAGGTGTCTGTGAGTTGCAGTGCAGAGAGGGATCTGTGTGGGCGGGCGGCTTCAGAAGACGTGCAAGTTTAGGTCTGTCTCTGTTTAGAGTTGGCAGCGTACAAGCGGTGCTCTTTGCTCTTTGGCCGTGGTGGGGATGGTGCGGGCGTTGAAACATGGCGTGCCTGGATCCCATGGACTCGGACAGCCATGCCATGACTGCATCACTGCACCCACTGCACCATGAGATGAGACATTTCTTTGCGAGCCATCTCATGACCCCTCCCAAAGTGCATCGCTCACTTGCGTAGACCCCGGGGGCGAACCACTCAGACACAATCAATGGGAGGGACATTTCGATCCGAGGGAGCCATCCCATAATCTACCGCACTACCGCACGCACTCGTAACCAGTGGAAACACTGCATTCCTGCAAGAAGCAGGGAACCGAACGACTCGGCGGCGACGACCTCTGAAGTACTCGGCGATCACTCTCCCTCTCACTCACCTGACCCACTCCACCGTGGGAACTCACTTGCGTCATATGTCCTCACCCTGGAGACATGGAGACCCTCCACTTGCGACTCCCCCCTCCACCCCTCCACCCCTCCACCCCTTCACCCCTCCACCCGCTTGCCTCCACTTCCCACCTTCACTCGCCTTCCCTCCACTTCGAGCGTCCAGATCCACCTGCTCAGTCCACACTAGTCGTCCGATCCACTGGACCATCCGTCTCTTCGGCTCAATCCACGCGACTGACATCTCTCCTCTCTACACATCACCACTGTTCCAATTTACCCGCGCGATGAGAAGACCCCACCCCTCGCGAGCGCCATCGCTCACCCAACGGCCAGGCTGGTCCACCCTCGCCCCCGAGCTCCAGCTCCATGTCTTCTCCTTCCTTCCGTACCCCGACCTCGTCACGCTTTCGGCCGTCTCGCACTCTGTCCGCTCCCTCGTCCTAACTCCAGCATTGCACAGGACGCTCCGCGTCGAGCTCCCCGTCCGGCGCCCAGGCCTCCTGCTCCGCATGCTCCCGCACGCCCCGCAATCTGACAATACGGCAGCGGACGCAGTTCTCCTTCCGCTTCCTCCTTCCCTCCGGGGCATCGTCTCCGTCCGGTGACTCGAGTGACTCCCACGGGAGTCGGGAAGGCGACGGCGAGATTGGACGGATATGGGGCGGTCTTGGCCGATCCGGACGACAGGCGCCCTCGGCCTCGCTCGCCGTGCACCAGGAGGTCGTGCGATACCTCTCCAAGTGCCAGAGCCTAGAGGTGCTGGACATGAGCGGTGTGCGACTAGCTTGGTCGGGCGTCTGGCCACTGCTGAAGCCGCCGCTGCGCCAGCTCACGGCCCGGGGGTGCGGGGTCTGTGCGCCGACGCTTCCGTCCTCGCTCGAAGTCCTCGACGCAGCTTTCAACTCGATCGTATGCCTCGACACGCTCGGGGGTGAGAAATTGCGCCGAGTCGATATGGCGTGGAACAACTGCCTCACGTTTGAGGACCTGGCCATGATCCGGAGCCCGGAGCTGGAGTGGGTCAATCTCCGCGGCATAGACACTCTGACGAGGGAGGACGTGCGTCGGCTGGAGCGGAAGTGGAACGGGCTGAAGGACGGCGCGGAGATTGAGCTTGACGCGGATAACTGGGGACGGGAGGTGAAGCCCCCGCCCGGACTCATGTCCCCGCCCCACACGCCCGACGGCTCCATGGATAGCGGGCCGAAGACGCCCCCGCCGAGACAGTGGATGCCGCCGAGTCCGCAGAGTCCCCAGTCGCCTGTGAGGATTGTGCACACGGCACTCCTGGAAAGCGATGACGAGCAGGGATACAGGCAGTTCATCCATCAGGTGACTAGTGGCACGGTTGTGGCGCTGTAGGCGCTCAGAGTAGATGTTCTCATTAGTTGTATCGGCCTACGGACCTTGTAAAACGTAAACGGACAATGCATGCTTATCGCTTAGTTTGTGCCTTCCTGGGATGCTCCTTTCGAGGCGCGCTGACATTGGGTTAGGCTTCAAAGTGGCGACTGACTTTCCTCCTGCCCAACATTTATTCAACGCAGCTCACCACAGGGCCATCGTATCATTGTGAAAGGCGTTGGATCCGGCGAATGCTCATTTCCGATGTCTTGGGTGGCAAATAGACACGGCTAGGGCTTCCCATTGGTATCTTGGGGAAAGACAATGGCGTGATGTCGCGCCTGCTTTGTGCGCTCATGGCGGATGCAGCGGCCGAAAGTATCGGAGTCCTTGGGTCGACGCTGCATTGAATATGTCAAGGACACGACTCCGATCTCTGGGTCTCCTCACACTACTTCAGACCACTTTGACCCAGTGGCCCTAGATAATGTGGAGTTTTCAAGGACGCCGGTGAGAGGAAAGGCGGCGGGGACATCAGGTGGGAGGCAAGAACGTGGCAGTCGTCCCTCCACCGATTCGAGGTTGGGTGGTATTAAGCTTGCGCATGTTAGCTGGGGCACTCGCAACCAGCAAGTGCTGTTGCACTGTGCGTCGTTTGTCTGTCAGCCGTTGGAGTATGGGTATGTTGTGTGGTGATTTGGGTTCGTGTGGCACATGATCCGTGGGGGACAGTGAATTCAGCCAAGGCTTCGTCCGAGCCCGAGTGCCATGAAGACAAATCAGTGGACGCATGGCCTGGTACCTCACACGGGTACAGAATGTGCACTGCAAGAACAGTGGCTCGCGATGAGTACATCACACTGACTGGGTCGCCATTGCGGACACCGCGGGAACAACGATTCTCACGGACGCTTCTTCTCCGCCGATTCGAGGGCTTCGGGTGGCAAAAACCTTCATGCATGACCCTCGCATTGCAGGAAAGCCGCACCGTTAATCAATCTCCTCGCATGTTCGTGTGGGGGACAAGTGTGGAGAGTGTTGCGGACGAGTGTAGCACTGGTCCGGGCATCCGCAACCGGCAAAGAATGTGTCCGACCTTGACCCCCCTTTGTTTCCTCAACGGTAGAACGGCAGGGCCAACGTACGGTCGTGGGAGACATTGAGTCAAAGGCCACCCCGATGTCTCCTCGACGCAAGGGCCGTCGCAGTGCACTCGTGGGAGACATCAAAACTAGCAACGGCCTTCTCCGGCTTCGACCACTGCAACTTCAACGGAAGGACCAACGTACGCTCGTGGGAAAGGTTGAATCTAGAGGAGGCTGTCTCCGAAGCGTGGCTCGGGCTTCAGTCCCTTCGTATCCTCCTACCTCATTCGCGCTTCCTGCTTCCGTCTGCCATCTGTCAGTGAAAAGAAGCCAGAAGTCAGTGCCCAGTCAGTGATCAAAGTTGCTCAAGACGCCACTCCCAACATCGACAGGTGCATCGGCACATCAAGCCTACACAAGACAAGGACGGATGCGGAGCCGGGTCGACGGTCGGGATGGCTGCGTTGAGTTGAGTTTGCTGGGGATCGGTTAATTTGCTTTGCTTTGATGTTAAATAAAGAGGGAAGGGAGAAGTGCGCGGTGCAGGTTTGTGTTGTTGTTGCGGGTGGATTTGATTTGATTGGACAGAGAATCAGACGAGAGTGGAGAGAAGAGAAGAAAAGGGAAGAAACGACGATAGGGCTCGGGCTGATTAGATGGCTTGCATATGCGGTCGCGTATCATATCGCGCTCTGCTCCACACACGCGCGCGCTGGCTTTCCGGCTTTCCGGCTTCGGGCCGCGCGCTTCATTCGCCGCGCGCTCCTTACTGCTGCCAGCCAGAGTAGCCGCCGTTCCTCGAGCCAGAGTAGTGCTGCTGGCCGTAGGGCGACCAGTCGTGGTTCTGGTATCCGCCGTAGGGGTACGACGCGAACGCCTGCTGCTGCGGCTGGTTGGGCTGGTTGCGGGCGCCAGCAGAGGCACCGCCGGGCGCAGACGTGTTCGAGGCGCCGGACTGGTTCTTGTTGAATCCGTCATCGGGCGTGCCGGCCTGGGGGCGGTTGGGCTGCGCCGAGCCCGTCGAGCCAGAGCCGCCAAGGAAGTTGTGCAGTCCCTGCTGGCCCGGGTAAGAGGCACCGATGGGCTGGGGGGTCTGCTGGCCCTGCGTGGCACCGGCGCCCTGGGGAGCACCGCCGGCCTTGTTGTCGCCGAAGCGGCCGAGGCCGTAGGGCTGGTCATCGAAGCCAGACGACGAGGGGTAGCCCTGGGGTCCGCCGTAGGGCGAGTGGTGAGCAGCTGGGGGAGTGGGCTTGTTCGGGATCGGGGCAGGGGGCGCCTGGGGAGCGGGCTGGCCGTAGAGGTTACGGCCGGCCATGGGGTAGTACTGCTGGAAGCCCGGGGTGGGGGCCTGGCCGTCTGTATCGTCAGTTCACATTCCAGAGTCAGCGGAAAAAGCTTACACTGGTAGTAAGGGTTGTAAGGACCAGACTGGTAGTAGCCCATGTTGCCGAGGTGGCTAGTGTAGTAGCCACCGTGCTGCTGGTGCTGGGGCTGAGCAGGGGCCGAGGTGTGCGAAGGAGCGGGGGCGGCCTTGCTGTCCTCAGTGGGCGGGCGGGGGTAGCCGGTGTTCGAGTACGAGTCGAAGCCGCGGTGGCCGTACTCGTTCTGCTGGCCGTGCTGCTGGCCGAAGAGCTGCTGCTGGCCGCCGAATCCGCCGAAGTGGCCCTGGTCGTACGAGTGCTGCTGCTGGGGCTGCTGAGGCTGGCCCTGCTGCTGCTGAGCAGGAGGCTGCTGCGACTGCGAGTCGGAAGAGACGGGAGTCTGCTGCTGACCCTGCTGCTGCTGGCTCTGCTGGTTCTGCTGACCCTGCTGCGAGCCGATCTGGTTGTAGTAGTCCTGTTGCTGGCGGTAGCCTCCGAACTGCGAGTGCTGGGGCTGTTGCTGGGGAGTGCTAGCCTCGTGGCCCGAGTGCTGAGGCTGCTGCTGCTGCTGTTGCTGGCCGTACGACTGGTACGCCGACATCTGCTGCTGCAGGGTGTGCGAGGGAGGGAATCCAGCGGGCTGCTGAGGCTGTTGCGCCTGCTGAGGCTGCTGGGGCTGCTGCTGCTGCTGCTGCGGCCAGGCAGAGGCGCCGGGAGCCTGGGTGGCAGGAGCGGCAGGGGCGGAAGGCTGGGAGGGGGCGGGGGCGGAGGTGTTGGAGGGGGCGGCGGATGAGAGGGCGTGGGCGGGGCGGGTGCTGTCGGCAGAGGCGGCGGGCTCGGAGGGCTCCTGGACAGGGGCCTCGACGCCGTCACCGTTCAGGCCACCGAAGCTCAGGCTACCGAACTGGACCTCAACGGCGGAAACGCCGCTGGCAGCGGCAGGCAGAACGACGGCCTGACCGTCGGCATTCTTATACCGCTGAGCCGATCGTGAGTTGGTGCGGGGCTGCTGCTGCTGGCCGACGGCCTTGGAGGCGATGGGGTTGAAGCCGGGAGGGCCGGTGTAGGTCGTGACGGGCTCGGGAGCGGCGGCGGCAGGGGCGGCCTGCTGAGCAGGAGCGGGGGCTGAAGCCGAGGCGGAGCCGACGATTGCGGGGTCAGAAGCCCACTGGGGCTCCTCGGACTTCTCGGAAGCGGCAGGGCCGTTAGACTTGGCAGCTTCGTCCTCGGTGGGCGCGTCGAGAGCGGCCGTAGTAGCGGCAGACTGCTCCGTCGTGGGCTCGGGGGCGTCGGTAGCGGACTCCTCCGGCTTCTCCTCCTCAGGTTTCTGCTCCTCCTCAACAGGAGCCTCCTCCTCTTCCTTGGGCTCCTCCGGCTTGGGCTCTTCGGGCTTAGGCTCGGCCTTCGGCGCGGGGGGAGGGGTGGGCTTGGGCTTCTCGATGGGCCTGAGGTCAGTTAAACTCGGTCTCGTGCTAACGTACTTGGCAATCTGAGCCCAGGTCTTCTTAGCGGGAACAGCAGGAGCGGCAGGGGCAGCCTCCTTAGCAGGAGCAGGAGGAGCGGACTTGGCCGCGGGTGCCGGCTTCTCGGTAGGAGCGGCCTTCTTCTGCTGCTGGTGCTTCGGGGCACCGGATCCCCAGGCGCCAGTAGCGGTCGAGGGCTTAGCAGGGGTAGGCGTGGAGTCCTCAGTGACTCCCCAGCCTCCGTCGTCATCGTCGTCCTCGTGCTGGGAAGCCTTCTCAGACTGCTCGACCTGGTTATTCCAGCCCTCGACAGTCGTCTCGGTCGTCGTAGGCCAAGCGTCCGAAGGTCCACCGTCAGACTTCTTAGCACCGCCGTTCACGCCAGTAAATCCACCACGGGCTCCGCCCCTGGCTCCGGCGCGTCCAACACGAGCTCCGCGAACAGCCGCTGAGGTGTCAGCCACATCGTGCGCAGGCGAGACAAACTTACCCATGCCTCGGGGCACTCCACCACGTCCACCGCGGCCACCACCGCGTCCACCGCGAGCTCCGCTAGCAAAGTCGACGTTCTCCCAACCTGATCCACCGTCATGCCTGTGAGACTTGTGGGACTGGGCCGACTTGGCGGGCTTCTTCTTGGTAGCTTCGGTGAATTGAGACGCACGGCCTGTTGGTGAATAGATAGCAATGTCGAGTTACAGCGAGTCGGTAGAAAAGATATGTCGTGGCATGACGTGTTCGGGCAAAAGAAGTGAGATGGGACGTCGACGCGAAGCGAGTGTGTGTGTGTCAGCACGGGGACCGCAAGCGATGCGATGATTGTTTGAGACAGTGATGGAAGCTACGTACCTTCGGAGATGGCAAGAACAGCCTCCTCGATGTTTCCCTTTGAGTCCTGAAGCGTGAAGAGAAGGTCCTCTTCGTCCCAGGACGGGAAAATGCCTTGCAGCTGCTTGAGCTGGGACGAGTACTTTTTAGAGAGGTCGCCGAGGGAAGCCATGGCGAATCAAGTACCCGGTTCAGGGGGAGGTGGGAGGAAGGAGGGAGAAGGGGGAGGGGTGTTGACGTCTTGTGACGGGAGGGTTGATGGAGTTGCCTTGAGGAACCTCTTCGATCAGGTGGATTGGTCGGCTAGACTCGGTTTGACGTGGCGAGTGTCAGACCGGGAGTCGGTTGTACCAAATGGAAGTGTCGGTGAGGGAGGTAAGGTAAGATGTGTGGTGGAAAGAAGAGAGTCGATGTTGAGAGCAAAGCAGAGGGAAGCAGACAGAGGCAGAGGCAGAGGCAGGCGAGTGTCTGTCCGAGGATCGAGTTGAATGTGGATTACAGAGGCGTTCTAATGCATTGAATATTGCTCCCGCTAGTGTGCGCGCAGTCGCCAAGTGCAAGCCTCATTGCCGCATTACGAGCCATCTTCCGCCAGCATAGTCGGGCACCAGCGAGCAGAGCCTGGCCTAGGTATAGCTAGGGTGTCAGCCAGTGCAAGTGCAGGCGTGCAGGCGTGCAGCCAACCAGTCACAATCAGGCATGCGAGGTGCTCCTCTGCTCTCCACCGCGTCCAGCCCTGCCAGCCAAGCCCCTCCTCCCATCAGTGCAACTCAATCTGCGTCAATCTTGCATTCTTGCAGGGACATGACCCGAATCGCCGGGCACCGTCGCCGTTAGTGTGGCACTTTCCACGTGGTCTGACTTCATCGTCCCGTCCTCCACTCTCAGCCCATGCAGCATGCAGCGTGCAGCATGACAGAGTGCTCTCTCAGTGCTCTCTGCTTGAAAGTTGAACCCTTCAGTGACCAGCGATCAACATACGGTGTGCGCACTCAAGCTGTCGGTCACTAACTGCACACTTCCCTGCAACAGTCACGCATCTCTGGTGGAGTGTAAACCAACGTTATCTCGATTAGCTAGCTCAACGAGTGGCAGTGCCGTCGCGACCAACTTTGGACGAGGACCACCTGAGTACCTGAGCGTATGGCTTCTCCGCTGGCTGGCAGTCTGCATCGTACAGTATAATTACTGATAACTTTGCGACAGCAAGATCGCTGCATGCATGTTCGGACGCAACGCAACATGAGACAACAAGGGGGACGGTCAACCAAGACATCAAGCGTTACGTAACGTGATCTAACGCGAGACTCACGTGGTGCGCAAGTCAGGTACAGTCAGGCACATCTAGCTTTACCACTGGGCTGTGACTGGGCCGTAGCAAAATTTCTAGTACCGGACGTCACGCGCACGCATAATTTCCACACACCCAAAGGTCGTCCGTCCTCTGGCCAAGTGTTGCTACAACCACACCTCTTGCTCACGAGGCTCAACTCAACAACACAAGAGCACTCAACTCACACCACCTTACACCCAAAAGCTCGAGCCCCACGTCGACAACATCGACTGCACCGAGAGCACACACCACAACCCGATACAGTCGACAAGCTCAAGACCCCTGTATCCATAGTCAATCAACAACTTCGCCACCCTTCCTTACTCCTCTACCACCCACCTGTAACAACTTACAACCATGGCTGCTATCGGTGGCCTCCAGGCCATTGCGCCTGTCCCTCCCGCCAGCGAGATGATCGACATCATCCTGTCTGGCACCATGCGCCGTACTCCTACCGTCATCAGGAGCGGCTTCAACGTGAGCCTTCACGGCGCAGCGGCATCGCTTGGCAACCTCGACTGTGGTTGTTGCGATGCTTCTGCTAGCTGTCCATACTCTGAATTCCCAAGCTGACTTTTCAGATCTCGCGTATCCGTAAATTCTACATGCGCAAGGTCAAGTTCACGCAGGACGCTTTCGACGAGAAGCTCGGCCGCATCCTGTCCGAGTTCCCGATCCTCGACAACCTCCACCCCTTCCTGTCGTCGCTGCTGAACGTTCTCTACGACAAGAACCACTACAAGCTTGCGCTCGGCCAGATCTCCATGGCCCGTCACCTGATCGCCCAGGTCGCCAAGGACTACGTCCGTCTGCTCAAGTTCGGTGACTCGCTGTACCGCTGCAAGCAGCTCAAGACTGCTGCCCTCGGTCGTATGGCGACGATCATGCGCAGGCAGAAGGACCCCCTTGCCTACCTCGAGCAGGTTCGCCAGCACATCCAGCGTCTCCCCGCCATCGACCCGAACACGCGCACGCTCGTCATCTGCGGTTACCCCAACGTCGGAAAGTCGTCGTTCATCAACAAGATCACGCGCGCCGACGTCGACGTCCAGCCGTACGCTTTCACGACCAAGTCGCTCTTCGTCGGCCACATGGACTACAAGTACCTCCGGTGGCAGGTCATTGACACGCCCGGTGTGCTCGACCACCCGCTCGAGGAGATGAACACGATCGAGATGCAGTCGATCACTGCTCTCGCGCACCTGCGTGCCGCCGTTCTCTACTTCATGGACCTGTCCGAGCAGTGCGGTTACACGATTGAGGCGCAGTGCAAGCTGTTCCACTCGATCAAGCCCCTGTTCGCGAACAAGCCCGTCGTCCTCGTCATCAACAAGATCGACATTGTACGCCTCGCGGACCTGTCCGCCGAGAACAAGGCGTACATCGACACGATCCGCGAGGACCCGAGTGTCATCATCGTCGAGTCGTCGACCTACTCCGAGGAGGGTGTCATGGACGTTCGCACCAAGGCGTGCGAGGCGCTCCTGGCCCACCGTGTCGAGCAGAAGCTGCGCGGCAACCGCATCGAGTCCGTCGCGAACAAGATCCACGTCGCGATGCCGCAGAAGCGCGACGACGTCGAGCGACCGGCGTTCATTCCCGAGGCGGCCAAGTCGAAGAAGAAGTTCGACCTGGAGGACCCGACGCGCAAGAAGCTCGAGAAGGAGGTCGAGCAGGAGATGGGCAACAACCCCTGGATGGGCATCTACACGCAGGACCTGAAGCGGGACTACCTGCTCGCGGACGACTCGTGGAAGTACGACGTCATGCCGGAGATCATGGACGGCAAGAACGTTGCCGACTTCATCGACCCGGACATTGCGGCCAAGCTCGAGGCGCTGGAGCGCGAGGAGGAGCAGCTGGAGCAGGCGGGCTTCTACGCCGAGTCGGAGGAGGAGATGCTGGACAGCGACGAGGAGGAGTTCCTCGACGCCGCGGCGCAGGTGCGCAAGCGCAAGGCCGAGATCAAGAAGAAGAGCCAGGACAAGAACACGCTGCAGAACAAGCCCATCATCCCGCGGAAGAAGAAGCACGTTTCGCTCTCCGAGTTCACCCACGGCATGCGCAAGCTCGGCCACGACCCCAGCGTGCTCGAGAAGCGTGCCGCCCGTCTTGTGGAGAAGAAGAAGGCGGCCTGGGAGGCGGCCGAGGCCGAGCGCCGCGCGAACGGCGGCGGCTCGGACGGTGACTCGGGCGACGACGACGGAGACGTCGACATGGACCAGGACGCGCCCCGCAAGCGCACCCGCGGTGTCGCCGCACACGGCCGCCACAGCGCCCTCCCCGCCGGCCTCGCCAACGAGCAGCAGTACTCCAAGGCCAAGGAGCTGCGCAAGTTCGCCCAGCGCGAGCCCAACCGTCTCGCCAAGGCGTCCGAGTCCGACCGCCACGTCCCCATCACCCGCCCCAAGTGGATGATGTCGGGCAAGCGCAAGGCGGGAACGACGCAGCGTCGTTAAGCGGAGCGCCGTGCTCCGAAGGAGCGCGGTGCGGAGAGGGCGGCGGCACTCCCTTCAAGGAGCGATGTGCTGCGTCTCTCGTCCATCACCCGACCTCGCGCTCGCTCACCCTCGCGCACCATAGACACATCTACACTCAACAAAACAGGGATACTCGTCCCCCGGCCCTCGGGTTCGGGCTGTATGTACATTTCTTTCCTCATTCTCGTAGATACCAGATACCCTTGAAGGTTATGCATAGGATTCGCATCGGACCCTAGCTGCCCCGATCTGCGGCGTCAGCCATGGCGAGTTGCAGCGAGCGTGCTAGTCGCCGCAACGAGGTGTTATGGGACTGACTCGTGAACGTGAACGGAGTGTGGAGAGGAGTTGAGGTGGGGAGTGTTCGGTGTAAGTACAACAGCCCAGGATCGTTCGTAGGATGTGTTCGTCGGCTGGTCCAAGCCGCGGAATACAGCTTCGCTAGATTCGATGTCTCCCACGGGTGCGCCTTAGTTCTTCGCCGCGTTTGTTGGATGATTTCGAGGTTGGAGAAGGGCTTTGCTAGTTTCGACGTTTCCCACGGGTGCGCCTCACCATAGGCAGCTCCGAGTTGAGTCGGAACTCGAGGTTTAACGAGTGACCTTGCGCAAGGCAGGAAGTCAGCATGCATGACACAGCACGCAGCTTCTGGTTAACCTGGCAGAGTCGGAGCCGAACTTGCGACAGATACGAGCCAGAGCTTGAGGGTGGAGCAGCTGTAGATGTCGGTCGCACGACACCACCGCCACAACAGACGGCACGGCACGGCCGCACTCATCGTATCCCGTGCTTCTGCCAGCTAGTCATGCGTTAGTGATGCGTTAGTCATGCGTGCCGAGCCTCTGCCGGCCTGCCGGGTCCAGAAACATGCGGCAACCCGCGGCCCGCGGACTAAACCGAGATAGCCTATACCTCGCCATATGCGCTAGTGCAGCACTCGTGCGACTCTGTACACCCCGAATCCCGAACAACAACAAATGTCATTACCGGACAACTAGCTGTCTCGTCTAGCGGTGTCTGGTCTTCTGGACTGGTTCCAGCGGATGTCATAGAGCTCATCCTTGTCGCCGCTGGGCTGGACATATGGAGGGGAGAGGTTGTGTAGTCGTGAGCGCTCCACGCTCTGCTGCTCTGCTAAGTGCTCGCTACGCTCGCTGGTGACTACTCCGTGCTCGTTGCTCGTCGCTTCGCTCCTCGTTCAACGCTCAATTGTCGCTTCTCCGTGCTCACTCCGTGCAATGCAATAATCACATGAATCCGGGTATATCTATGGTTCCTATGGTTCGACTGTTACAACTGTCGTGCTGTCACTCGTGACTCCTTCACAGCTCGGCGTCCTTACCTCGTCGCGGCTGGCGCCTAGTACGACTTGGGGAGGTGGAGGACACGCTCCGCGACCATGTTCATGATCATCTCGCGCGAAATCGGCGCGATGCGGGGCACGAACGACTCGCGGAGCCAGCGCTCGACGTCGTACTCGTGCGCGAAGCCCATGCCTCCGTGGGTCAGGATGGCGCGTGTGGCAGCGTTGAAGGCGGCGTCGGCGGCGAGGAACTTGGCCGAGTTGGCCGCGATACCGACCTGGATGGGGGTGATGCTCTTGTCCTTCTGGGCGCGGTCGTACATGCGCGCGGCGTGGTAGGTCTGCGCGGCCGCCGCGGCGAGGTGCATCTGGCACTCGGCGAGGGGGTGGGCGATGCCCTGGTTCATGCCGATCTTGCGGCCGAAGACCTCGCGCTCGTTCGCATATTCGGCGGCGCGGCGCAGGGCCGCGAATCCGATACCCAGCGCCTCGGCCGCGATCAGACACCGCTCAGCGTTCATGCCGTGCAGGATCATGCGGAAGCCCTTGCCGATGTTGGCGTCGCCGCCAATCACACAATCGGCGGGGACCTGGTAGTTGTCGAACCAGATCTCGTTCGAGTCGACCGCGTTGCCGCCCATCTTGTGGATCGGGGAGATGTCGAGGCCGGGCTGGCTCTTGTCCAGCGGGATCGCGAAGAGCGTCAGCCCCTCGGCCTTCGTTTTGACCTCGTCGACTGGCGTCGTGCGCGCGAGCAGGATCATGACCTTTGCGTGCTGCGCGGCCGTGATCCACGTCTTCTGGCCCTTGATGCTCCACGTTCCGTCCGGGTTGCGCGTCGCCGTCGTCTTGAGGTCGAGCGTGTTCAGGCCCGTGTTCGGCTCCGTCACGCCGAAGCACACGCGGTACTCGCCCGAGATGATCTTGGGGATCAGGTCGGCGCGCTGCGCATCAGTGCCGAAGATGGCGAGCGGCTGCGTCGCGTAGATGTTGCCGTGCGTCGCCTGGGCGCCAGGGAAGCCCGCGCCCGACTCGGTGATGGTCTGCATCATGATCGAGGCCTCGGAGATACCCAAGCCGGAGCCGCCGAACTTCTCAGGCTGCGCGATACCGATCCACCCGCCGTCGGCGATCGCCTGGTGGAACTCGAAGGGAAACTCCTTCGACAGGTCGTGCTCGCGCCAGTACTTGTTGTC
Organism: Trichosporon faecale; assembly: GCA_039545375.1. Lineage (NCBI taxonomy): Eukaryota > Fungi > Basidiomycota > Tremellomycetes > Trichosporonales > Trichosporonaceae > Trichosporon > Trichosporon faecale. Next base: position 1,660,724 of record BCLU01000003.1, on the reverse strand, counting down.
GAACTGCGCGGTGACGCCCGACACACCCTCGCGCACGTCCTTCTGCGAGTCGGTCAGGAGGTTCATGTCCATGACCTCGATGCCCTCGATGCGGGCAACGCGCGAGGTCGAGAACGCGCGGGTCGAGGGGCGGGCTGAGGCGGAGCGGAGGGCGCGGAGAGCAGTGGTCCTCATGATTGCTGCTTGTGGTTGATGGTGGTGATGAAGAACTTGTCACAAGTCAAGAATCAGACTTTATAAGATCTGCAGCGGTCGGAGGCGATCTGACATGTCGGAGCTCACGTCACGAGGAGCAAGCACATGTCGGCGAGCAAGTAGGACGGAAACACGGCAAAGTGCGAATTCCGTCATGGATCGGCGAAGTCCACTGTTCCTCGGGAAACACCGAATGCCGCTATCTATCCGCCGTGAGCCGGACCAGCCGTGCCTGAACGTGGCCAGTGAACGAACGAACGAGCAAGGTGGGCAGCGAACGCGCAGCCCTCACGTCCGAGGCCCCGTCGCTCCGAACCTCTTATACAGCACTTCCGTGACCTCCCCCGGGTGGCCCCCGATTGGCCCCGGTTCAGCTGCGAGACACTGAATGCGTGGCCGTTGGCAGCGGGAGCGTGGGCGACACGCTTCGCCTGAGCGCATGAGCGTCCTCGGCGGTGGCTGTCCAAACCTAACCGGCACGGACGGACGGCGGCTTCGAGGTACAGTGCTGTCTTCGTGTCCCCGCGGACTGGTACGCGCTGTATTGTGTTGTGCCCCTTAATGGAACACACTTCCGGGATGTACCTGGGTCCATTAGGTTGCTTCATCCGGACACATCAACAACAGGGAGATGGGAGTCCCACTCTCCCCGTACCTCACAGTGTTCCGTTGGAGTTGCACTTGCTCGGCCATAGACCTCCCTCCCTCCCTCCGTCCGCACCGCATACTCCTTCCTATACTCCCATCCCGCTGCGCGCGGCCGCCGTTCCCACATCCCACTGCCAAACAGGAACAGCGGAGCAACGTAGAGCACATGACAGATGCATGGCATACCGTTGTTCGGCCACCGAAAACAAGAAAATACCTCGATCGCACGTGGCGCCCCGGGACTTTGGGGTCCAAGGTCGACTTCAGGAGGCGTCGTCTTGTTAACCGGTGCTAACAAACGCTAGCGCGCCGCACATCACCTATCTAACCCATCTACCCGTCTACGCCTCTGCGCCTCTACGCCTCTACGCCTCGTCGTCGCTCATCCGACTCTCCGACTCGCTCTGCGACAACTCGTCTCCTCAAAAGATCCACGAGTGCACACGCTCACGAGATCATTCCCTCTTCCTCTCCATCCACCAAACCACCATGCCGCCATCACCTCCACCCAAGCCCGACGTCGGCCACTCCCCGACCTCGAGCACGCACGCCTCGTCCCAACCGCAACAGAGTCAGCCCGGGTCCGCCGGCCCGAGCGAACTCCGCACATACCAGTACAAGAAGCGGCCGTACGCGCAGGCGTGTCTCGTGCGTTTCCTCCCCTGTCCCAGCTGTCACCAGGCATGCAAGTCGCGCAAGGTCCGGTGCGTGGACGCGGACAAGCCGCCGTGTAAGGCGTGCCGTGTGTCGCGGATCGCGTGCGAGTTTCCCGAACGCAGCGTGCGGCGCAAGCGCAATCCCCAGCCCGCACCAAATGCCGGCGACCAACAACAAGCGCTCGAAGCACGCCTGAGGCGCATCGAGGCCGCGCTCCGGCTCCCGCCGTTGGACGACGAGAGCGAGAGCGAGGAGGAGATGGAGCCGCCGCGCTTCAAGCTTGGTGGCTCGGATTTGACGGTGTTCCACGGCGAGACGAGCATGCACGACGACGCGACGGATCCCAGCCCGAAGGCGAGCAACCACCCCGACTCTGGCGGGCCGAGCGGGCCTCAGCTCGACGCAGCCTGGACACCAGAGGACATCCGCGCGCTCACGCGCCTGCGGCACAAGTACGCGTCCGCCGAGGAGGGTGAGGCGTTCATCGACGCGTACTTCTGCTGGGCGTCGCCGAGCATCGCAGTAGTGAACCGCAGCATCTTCCTGCGCGACATGGCCGTGAACGGGCCGTTCTTCTCCGACCTCCTCCTGCTCGTCGTCTACGTCTCGGGGCTCAGGTTCAGCCCCAACATTCCCGCGGCCGAGCGCAAGGACAAGGGCGAGCGGTACATGAACATCATCATGAGCCTTATTGCCGAAGAGCTCCAGAAGCCCTCAAGTATTGTGACCGCGCAGGCATTGCTCAGCCTCAGTGGGACACGGAGCGCGGTCGGCGACCAGACGCTGGCGTGGATGCTCGCTGGAATGGGCATACGCATGATCCAGGATGTGAGTTGCCGCGGCCGTAGTGTGCTGACGGAAGATGGGCATACATCTCGCCATTGACAATCCGACACTGGACGCGCACCATCCTCAGGAGATTCGCGAGATGCGCGTAAGGTTGTACTGGAGTGGTGAGTGCTGGCAGCGAGCGGAGCGAGCAAGCGAGGGGGGCGAGTTGCGTACGAAGGGCGAGCGGAGAGAGTTGCATACGAAGAGCGAGCTGCAAGCCAGCAGCGCGCGGAGTGCTCGGTTCCTGATAAGGCACCCCATAGGCCCACATGAACTGACAGCAGCGTACATCTGGGACAAGACGCTGGCGCTCGGCATGGGCCGCGAGCCGACAATGTGCTGCCGGCCCGACGCCGTGCCCGAGATAAACATAGACGAGAAGGCAGACGACTGGGACTGGAAGCCCTACTTCCCGGCCGGGGACAAGATCGACCTCATCCTCCGGTACCCGCGGCGCACGTCCATGACCTCGTTCACGCTGCGGCGGACAATCGGCCTGAACCTGATCCTGGAAACTATCCTTGTCAACATGTACTCTCCCACGCGACCGAATGCGCGCAGTGTCTCCTTCATCCGCAAGACGGACGAGAGCCTGTTGAAGTGGTACGCCGAGCTTCCCGCTGCGATCAAGTTGGAGCGGGGCAAGATGCCCGAGTTCTGTCCCCCGACGAACATCAGTGTGCTCAAGTGAGTCCTCCTTAGCTGCTTCAACTACGTGCTTAGCTAACGACAGCCTGCTGTACCACACAATGCGCATCCTGCTGTACCGCCCCCTCCTCACCGTGCGCGGGCAAGCGACGGGCGTGACAGCCAGTTCGCTGGATATCTGCCGCAACGCCAGTATCGACATCCACAGCATCGTCGCGCTCTGGGCCCGCACCTTCGGGCACGTCAACATGGTCTATCTGATCATGTACTGTGTCTTCGTCGCTGCTGGTGTCGACGTGATCCTGCTTCGCATAGCTGACGCGCGGGAACGTGAAGACGCCCTGCGGCGGATTCAAGTGGGTCTCCAGATCCTGGAGAAGGCCAGTGGTCAAGGGCCGGGCATTCGTCGCGGAATCGGGATCATCGCGACCCAGCTCCAGGCTGCGATCCAGCAGAGGGAGCGCTCCGAGGCCCAGCGGGAACGTGGGCGCGACTCGGCCTCCGGCTCCGGGCCCCAGTCGTCAGCGAATAGCGAACAGAGAGGCAGGACCGCGTTCCAGGAATCCTCGCTGCGGTACGAGCCCTACGGCCAGGACGGCGAGCAAAGTAGCGTGCAGTACCCGTTCCAGCACTTTGAGGGGAGTTATACGACCGAACTCGAGCCGCCGCGGACGTTCAATCTCGCCGATTTGCCCATGGGCGATGCCTCGGCGCCATTGCTGTTCAACGACGCGTTCTCCCAGCAGGCGCTCGCTGACCTGCTTGGGGAGAGTAACGCGAGCACGGAGGATCCGTTTGCGTTCCTCTCGAGCGAGGGGTGGGACGTGAGGCTGTCTTAGTCGGAAAGGGGTGAAGGCGAGTGGCGAGGCGAGTTGTATACCAGTTGTAGACCCTATATGCACATGCACAGGCTGGGACAAGCACATGCCATGTTCGCCATGTTGTGACTTACGGACGCCATGGCGCCGGCGTCCAGGCGTTCGTTCCACATAGCGTCTATCTTCAACACCGAAAGCCTGGCTTGCCAGATCTCGCTGCCCCGCATACCCGCATGACGGCTCCGCACGTGCATTTCCCTCGCCGTGCAGCCCCACACCGCCAGGTGCATGCATATGCCGACCCCCTCACGAGGAGTTCACCGATGCGAAGCGTCCCGAGCGTCATTGTCAGATTAGATAGATACTGAGGACTTCCGAGCTCCGAGCACATGGGTGGTGAGTCACTCTGTGCGGCGTCTCGCTAATCTTGCGGCAGAGTGTAGGGATCGGGAACTCCGATCCTCCTCCTCTCTCAACTTCTGCACCAGTCATGTACGCATGACGCAGCGCATAGCTGGAGCGTACGGTGCAGCCGCGTCCGCGCCCGCGCCTGCGCATGCCGGTGCGGTGCATGCGGTGAGCCATGGGCCTATGGCGGACATGTCCGAAGCGGTCGGAATTCGTGTATCCCGAGAATCCGGGAAAGTCCACTGTGCGTGCCAGGTGTAGCCGAACCCCGACCGGTGTCGGCCCACTTGGTGCTATCTTCCGGCCGTCCATGGGTGACCGATCCAATATAACCTACGACAGAGCTTGAACCAGAGTGTTTCACGACTTTACTTCTCTCGACTAGACGAATAGAGGTTAGGAGAGACGACCAACATGCTCCGCAACACTCTTAGAACGACACGACCCGCGCGACTCGCGCGCCAGCTTCATCTGAGGGCTGATGGCGCCGAGGGACTGCTCGGCAAGGTGAGTGCGGAACGTGCGGAAAGAGGAGATAGGACAGCAAACTAGAGAGCGTTGGAGAGGAGCGGAGTGGTCATAAGGGTGATGGCGATCAGCGATGAGCTCGCTCGTGTGATCGCTCCACCCCCTCGACACTCTCCGGTGGGCGGCGCCGTCTTTGGCGCTAGCACATCGAGATCCCGGGATGTATCCCTCTAGCTGTGTCTGATGGCTCGGAGTGCTTCTCTAAGCCATCTGGTATAGTTTCGCGCTCCTCGCTGCTTTGATGCATGAGCGAGAGCGATTCTTCACTTCCACCAGCCAAACGGCCCAAACCTCCTCGGTGTTCCATCTCCGGACCCTCCTCCTCGGGCTTCGCCCTCGTTGGACGCTGACAGTCAGAACCTTCCCCCGTTCATCACCCCGACCAGCACCTCCGGCACCGGCATCCCGTTCAAGCTGATCGCGTCGCGCGTGGCGCACAAGCCGATGCTGGAGGCCGAGACGCCTGACGGCCCGATCCAGCTCCCCCTCGACGTGTCGAAGGACACGCTGCCGGCGGGCGCCGAGGCCTTCTTCGCCAAGCTCGGCGGCAACCCGAAGGGCGCCAAGGACGTCGTGCAGGGCCTGTGGAAGACGTGGCGCGACAACGACCTGCTCCGCATCACTGGCAAGCTCGACGTCGGGTCGGGCAAGCTGAACGACCTGCACGTCGTCGCCGACGACTTCGGCCTGTACCGCTCCAACCTGAAGGAGCTGGCCGATGCGGCAAAGGTGCACCCGCTCGAGACTCAGGCGGAGGCCGGACGCCTCTTCTACCACAAGAGCCGGGAGGGCGGCAACATTGCGTGCTATGGATATGGCGCGGGCATTGCCATGAGCACGATGGACGCGCTGCTCGGCGCGGGCGGCAAGGCGGCCAACTTCCTCGACGGCGGCGGCGGCGCGACCGAGGCCAACGTCCGCGCCGCGATGGGCGTGATCACGTCCGACCCCGACGCCGACGTCATCTTCATCAACTCCTTCGGCGGGCTGACGAAGATGGACCTGATCGCCGAGGGCATGGTCAAGTTCCTCCGCGAGCGGCGGGACGCGGGCGAGCGCCTCGTTCCCATCGTCGCGCGTTTGAGGGGTACGGGCGAGGAGAGCGCCGCCCAGATCCTCAAGGACGCGACGGACCTGAGCGGCATCATCACGGTGATCCCGGACCTGAAGGAGGCCGCCGAGGCAGCGGTCCGCATCGCGGCGCAGGAGGCCGAGAAGAACGGCACCGAGCTGCCCAAGCCCAGCGCAGCTGAGCAGGTGCCCGTCGCCGTGCGCGATTCGCCCGTCACCTTCTCCCGCGACGGGCAGTACGAGCAGACCCTCTCAAACCTGAAGGTCAAGAACGGTGATCCCGTGCTCATGCTCGGCCTCGGCGGGGCGGCCAAGCTGAACGCGAAGATTGCGAGCGACTACGGAACCAACATTGTCGGCTTCGCCGCGCCGAACAAGGGCGGCCAGGAGTTCATCGGCAAGCCCGTGTACGGCTCGATGGGCGAGGCGATCAAGGAGCTCAAGCCGCGCATTGCCTCTCTCTTCGTGCCCGTGCACGCCGCGGCTGATGCGATGATCGACGCGATCGAGGCCGAGATACCCCTCATCGTCGCCTACGCCGAGGGCATCCCCACGCGCGACCAGCTGCGCGTCCAGGCCGCGCTCAGGAGTCAGAACAAGTCCCGCGTCGTCGGCGCCAACTGCCCCGGCGTCATCTTCCCGCACGAGCGCGTCAAGCTCGGCATCCAGCCTCTCCCCGTGCACAGCCCCGGAGACATCGGCATCGTGTCTCGTTCCGGCACGATCTCGTACGACCTCGCCGCGCAGACGTCCGCCCTCGGACTCGGCCAGAGCGCCGTGTACGGGCTCGGCGGCGACCCGTTCCCGTGCACGCGCACGTGGGAGGCGGTGCAGCTCATGATCGAGGACCCGAAGACGAAGGTGATCTGCATCGTCGGCGAGTGCGGAGGCCAGATGGAGGAGGAGGCCGCTCAGGTCTACGCCGAGTATGTCAAGAACCTTCCGGCCGGACAAACGCCCAAGCCGGCTGTCGGATTCGTCGCTGGCGAGGCGACCAAGCGCGGACTCATGTACGGCCACGCGGGAGCTGTGTGGTGGGAGCCCGAGGAGCGCACGCTCGCTAAGAAGAAGTTCCTGCAGAACGCCGGCATCACCATGGCCGACACGCTCGGCGACCTTGGAGCTCTGATTAAGCAGACCCACGCGCGTCTCTAGGTTGTACATCAGGTGTAGAAGGGTAGAACGTTAGGTCAGTAGCCATTAGATTCATGCATCGGGATTTCGGTACGAGCGGGCAGTTGGGAACAAGGCTGGCTTAGGGTTGAGTGCGGAACTGGCGGAACTGACACCTCCTGAAATGCAGGCTGGTGACGAGATGTGGGCCAGCGACTCGATCCCGGATTCCGAGCCCAAGACCGCGCTGATTGCCGAGCATTAGCTGTCACTTGGCATCAATCGTCGGCCGAGACACCGGCAAGAAACCTGCATACACAAAGAAAACCTACTACGCCTGTCCATTACCACCACCTCAACTCTGCTCTACTCGCCTCTCCTGACGTCGGCGGCTACCACTGCCAACACCGCATCTTAACAGTGGTGCGTTTCCCGCCACACTCCCTCTTCCACCACTCCGCGTCCGCGATCTCGCACTGCCCCTGCGGTCCATTCTCCCCTTTCCCACTCTCGTACAGGTGATACGTGACAGAGTTGACCTGCCACATATCGATCCACGCGGACTTCTTGCGCTTCAAGATAGCCCACGAGAAGTTACGCATGTCCTTCCAGCCGTTACTGGTGAATTCCTCGACACCCGTGCATTTCCCGCTGCACGCGTCGAAGCCGTCGCAGACTTGCCAGATTGGCTCGCCCCAGAGAGATTTCACGGCCGAGGTCTTCAGAATGAACGTGTCGGGCCAGCCCCAGAGCTTCGCGCTTGAGGTCGAGGCGAGGAGGAGGAGGGCGGCGGACTTGAGGGAGACCATTGTCTGGGGTTAGCGACCGCGACGAGCGGCGAGAGGACTCATATCTTGGTCACTTGCCGCCGAGTGGCAACCCTGCGGCCGAGCGTCACACTTGCACCGAGCTATCCAAGATCGACGAGGCCCGAAATAGCGAGGAGCACAGCCGAAGATTGTTCAGCAACCTCGGAAACACTCACCTTATGTTTAACGTCGCAAAGAATTGAGTGATGGAGACTGATGTTCGCTGTTGATGATCAAACGGTGATGCTTCGCTGGTCCCGGCGCGAGTCTGATTTGATTGGAATGAGGCCCTCGCATCGCCACCTTGTTGAGGCTTATGTACCTGTCGTTGGGTGGTGGCGCAACGCGCATGGGGGAGAACAATAGGAAGGTCGGGGTGAGAAGCGGGACGGGATCCGACACCATGCGGGTAGAGAGACCGCGAGACCGAGGTTGGGCCGTTGTTGCGTCGGGGATGACACCATTGTTGGGCGCCGAAGACCTCGGCGATGAGAGTATAAAGAGGCAGCGGGAGGGTTGGAAGGAAGCCCGAGCTGTCTTGAGTTGCCACCGCCATACCAATGTCATGAATCCGTCGGACACCAGCTTCTCATCAGAAATCAACATCACAGGTCGTCGAGCGCACCGTCCAGTTCTGTTACGCCCCATGCTGATGCAGGAAAGAAGCGCTACTGCGGTGGGTACTCGATTCAATGCTGCTGGTGTCATCTGTGAGTGGCGGCGGCCGACTGAACGGCCGACTGAGCCGACTGTAACACGAAACACACAATAGCGACCGCGCGGGACGAAACGCAGGGGTAGCTGCCAGCTGTGAACCCAGAAGCTGGGCTCCAGGGTACTCATGACCTTGTCAGCTCGCGAAGTCGCAGCGCCAGTCGCTTTGTTCTCTGGGTACACTGGATGTTGGCCGGAAGCTTACGAAACACTGGCACGGTCGGAGGCGAGCTGTCCATTGTCTATCCTAAGTTCCCTCTGGAGGGCCAGGTCGGCACATGTCCGCCCCGGAAGCGATCGGAGCTCCGACCCTCGGCTGTCCCCTTGCACCGTCGTCAAGTGCCAACGGCTCCTCCGCTGACGGCTGGCGTGTGTCTGTCCCGAGGATGCTTGTCGCACAACCGCTGATTGTTCAGTGTTCCAGCGACCACCTTTTTTCGCGTCAGTAAACGGAGCGATGTATATAATCGCTTTGGGCACGGTCAGCCTCGTTTTGGTTCTCACATTCCAATCAAATCGGTCGTCTCGGCAGCCACCTCATCACCGTGCGTCTCTCCGCCAGTTAAGGCTGACCCACTTCAGCCCTTCACCTCCACACGCCTCCACACGATGCTCCTCTCACCACTGCTTCTCCTGGCGAGCCTAGCTCAAGCAAAGCTCTGGGGCTGGGACGACGCCTTCACCCTAGTCGTGCGCAACATGGGCAAAGACCCCCTGGGAAACTGGTACTGGATGGCGGCCAGCTGCCACGGCTGGGGCAACTGGTGCGACAACCAGTCGTGCAAGCGGCTGCAGAACTTCAACGTGGACCTCGGCGGCGTGGACCGGAAGAAGGACCAGTGGTACGCCGCCGCCCTGCAGGCGACGAACTACGACTGGGCGCACATCGAGCGCGAGAACGGTGCCTGGATCGACCTCTGGCGCCGCGGCGATGGGCGCTTCGACATGTTCGAGAACAACAGGCTGCCAGCCCACCCGCACGGGTTCTGCGAACCCCTCAAGGACCCGAACGGCGACGGGCAGTGGCACGTCTTCTGCGATAACGGTAAGACGGATACCATCATCGCACTCGCTTGTTATCAGTACTAGACGGCGCTGGACGCTGGATGCAGAGACATGTTCGCGGGACACACGTGGCTGCCGGCCCGGCTTTCGCTAGCCTGATGCGGCGTTCTTTCAGACATCGCGGTGAGCAGTTTGCAGCCAGAACGATGGTCAGTCAGGTCCTCCTGGGCCATCAGAAAGCACAGTCAGAGAGCAGCGTCAGTACCATGCACCTTCCTACTCACATGCCGAGCTCAAACAAGATGCACAAGACGAAGTTGATAAACGCAAGAACGGATCGGACGACGCCGAGGGGTAACGGCGTGATGATGTCACATGGTGCGGGGACGTGTGCGGGGCGCATCGTCGTCGTTGCCTCGCCGCCGAAATCTCGATCCGGTATGCAGCCTCATCTTCCCATCTTCTCATCCACCATCGAAAAGCGAAAGCGACGACGAGACGATGAGCACAATCTTCCACCCGCGGGAGCACGAGGATCCGCGGCCCCAGCGCGGCGCGCTGCCGCCGATCGCCAGCCCAGCCCCGCACGAGACCAACGCGGCGTCGCAGAGTCTGAACGGCACCTGGCGATTCCGGTACACGGAGACGGTCGAAGCGCCTGACGGCGAGGGCGACGCCTTTGCGGACCCAGGGTACAGCGACAAGAAGTGGGCTAGCATGCCGGTCCCCGCGCACTGGGTGCTGAACGGGTACGGCGCGCCGCAGTACCAGAACATAAAGTACCCGTTCCCGGTCGATGCGCCGTACGTGCCCGACCAGAACCCGACGGGGTGGTACCGGCACACGTTTACGCCGAAGTGGGACGCGCATAAGGAGCGCGGAATGGTGAGCTAGCTCAATGATACGCTTTAGCTGACGGAGCAGACACTCCTGCGATTCGACGGCGTCGAGAGCTGGTACAAGGTTTGGGTGAACGGGCAGTTCGTCGGGAGCGCGACGGGCTCGAGGCTGCCGTCTGAGTTCGACGTGACCGATGTCCTGAAGAAGGGCAAGAACGTCATCGCCGTGCGCGTGCACCAGTGGTCCGCCGGCAGCTACCTAGAGGACCAGGACGAGTGGTGGCTCCCCGGCATCTTCCGGGATGTTACGCTCCTGCACCGGCCGCACGGGTGCGTGCAGGACTACTTCATTCGGACGGAGTACGATCACAAGAGTGGCAAGGGGACGGTCTGGCACGACTCGGATGGGTGCATGCTCAGCATCCCCGAGCTGGGGATCAAGACGCCGGGCGACAAGATGACGATCGACGTCGAGCCGTGGTCTGCCGAGTCGCCGAGGCTGTATAAGGCCGTCCTGAAGAGCAAGAACGGGAGCGAGGAGATCACGCTCAAGATTGGCTTCCGCACCGTAGAGACGAAGGGGGGCGTGTTCAAGGTCAACGGCAAACCTGTCAAGCTGAACGGCGTGAACCGGCACGAGTTCCACCCCGAGCTCGGCCGCGCGGTCTCGCAGGAGAGCATGGAGCAGGACGTCAAGCTGATGAAGGCGCACAACGTGAACGCGGTGCGCACGTCGCACTACCCGCCGAACCGGGCGTGGCTCGACCTCTGCGACGAGTACGGGCTGTACGTGATCGACGAGTGCGACTACGAGACGCACGGCTTCAGCGAGGTCGGGTGGGAGAACAACCCGAGCGACAGCGAGCGCTGGACGCCGGCGCTCATGAACCGCGTGCAGCGCATGTGGAACCGGGACAAGAACCACACCTGCATCGTCATGTGGAGCCTGGGCAACGAGGCCGGCATCGGCGCCAACCAGGCGCGCATGTCGTGGTGGATTAAGCAGCGCGACGACCGACCCATCCACTACGAGGGCGACTACGAGTGCAAGTACGTCGACGTCTACTCGCGCATGTACTCTTCGCACGCCGACGTCCTGGCCGCTGGCAAGAGGGAGGAGGAAAAGCTCCCGGACGGGAAGCAGGACGCGCACCGCCGAGCCCTCCCCTTCCTCCTGTGCGAGTACGGGCACGCGATGGGCAATGGGCCCGGCGGACTGAGCGAATACCAGGACCTGTTCCAGCGGTACGAGCGCCTCATGGGCGGGTTCATCTGGGAGTGGATCGACCACGGCTTCCCCCGCAAGACGAAGGACGGCAAGACATACTACGTCTACGGCGGCGACTTCGGCGAGGAGATCACAGACGGCAACTTCTGCATCGACGGATTGCTGTTCCCGAACCGCGAGCCGAGCCCCGGCCTCCTTGAGCTCAAGAAGGTTATCGAGCCGCTGCGCATGAGCGTGGAGAACGGACACGTCACGATCGAATCCCGGTACGATTTCGTCGACACGAGCCACCTCACGTTCAGCTGGGAGCTCCACGCCGAGGGCAAGTCCAAGGGCAGCGGTGATCTGGAGGTGGACCCCGTTCCTGCTCGCACGAAGTTGACCGTAGCCCTGCCCGCTGAGGCGTTGCAGGGCCCTGGCGGCGAGACGTTTGTCACGGTCACCGCTGCTCTTAAGAAGGGCACGAAGTGGGCGAAGAAGGGCCACGTCGTGGCGTGGACGCAAGCCCGTGTCGCGCCAGGGAAGCATCTTGACATCCTCTCGGGGGAGCTAGCAACAGCCGAGCTCGGGGACAACATCAAGCTGGGCGCTGCCGTCTTCACAGCGCGTGGCCGGCTCCTCTCCCTGGGCGGAATCAAGTTCCTCTCCCCGCTTAGACCAGAGCTCTGGCGCGCGCCGACGGACAACGACCGCGGCTGGCTCATGAAGTACTGGCTGCAGTACGGACTTGACCGCCTTCACGAGCGCATCGACGGCATCGACGTGCGCGGCACGCACATTACGGTCAGCTCACTGCTGTGCCCAGCGGCTACGAACAAGGGCTACCGCGTCACGTACACGTATGCGGCGCCGAAGGACGCGAAGGACAAGAGCCTGCACATCCACGTGCGCCTGGCGCCCTTCGGCTGGCTGGCCGGCTTATGGACGCTGCCGCGTGTCGGCGTCTCGTTTGCGCTCGACAAGGCCCACAAGGGCGTGAAGTGGTACGGCCTGGGTCCGGGCGAGGCATACCCCGACTCGAAGACGCACGTCGCCGTTGGCGAGCACGCGCTCGACATCGACGATTGGGCCACGCCCTATGTCCGCCCGCAAGAGAATGGGAACAGGATGGGCGTCCGCCGCGCGCTTGTCAGTACCTCGAGCGCCGCTGCGCTCACGACCGAGAGCTGGTTCGGCGGGAACAAGGGCGGGCTCGAGGTCGTCGCGGACCCGAGGCAGGATAAGGACGACGAGGACGTGTGGGGCACAGGGTACAACCTCACCGTGCGCAGGTGCACGAGCAAGCAGCTCGGGGACGCGACGCACACGCCCGATATCCCCGATGACGGCAAGGTCTGGGTCAACATTGACTACAAGCACTCGGGTCTCGGAAGCGCGAGCTGTGGTCCAGGGCCGCAGGAGAAGTACTACATCAAGGCGGACGCGCCGATCGAGTTCGGCTTCACGCTTCGGGCTGTCTAGGCGCCTGGGCGAATGTTATAGATTAAAACAATGTCAAAGTGTAATGCAGTTGTCGGGACTATGAAAATCGGCGCTAGGGGACGGGCGTCAACTCTGTCGTTGACCATGAGGCAAAGGAGTCGCAACAACACGGCCTCAGGCCACCGCTTAGGGCGTCCTTTCCGCAGGCGGTGGATACGACTAACAGGCGTCGTGAATTGCAGACACGAGGAACATTCTTGCGAGAGCTCACTACTGACGAGAACTACCACATGCGTTATGCATGTGACTTACCAAACGCCCGGGACAACCATCCTCCTTTGGTGCAGTAGTGAAACTTCGGGTCGTGTGGTATGCCGAAACGGTTACTTTCGGGGTCGACTTTCGGGTCACTGATAGGCTGGCACTTGCCAAAGGAGCACTGGCAGCTCGTGCATCGCACGCTAGAGCGACATTCCGCGTCAAGCGCACCAATTGGTACACCCAAGCCAACCAGAGTCGGAGCACGGACAACGTCAGCAGAGTAGCTCTCCCTGCTCAGGCTAGCTTAGGGTTTACGCATCAGCAGCGGTCCGTGACGCCGAGGCCACCTTCGAACTGTAACCAACTGGACCCAAACGCAAACGTCGGAAATCCGAGCTTCCGCACAGCGACGCTCCCGCCTGTGCCCAACCTGCAGACATGCATACTCCGCCCCTGCTACTGGCGCCGAGTCTGAAGTCACCTCATACGCTCGTGCACGGTCGTGCGGTGCACGTTGACCTGAGCGGATTGGCAGTGGCGGGTCCCGTCCGGATGTACCTGGCGCTCACGCGCCTGATTTCGATGACTTCAGCTTTGATTTCGGCACACTCGTTGACTCTGACCCTGCAGTTTCGGGGTGCTTCAACTTGGTTGGGAAACATGGTGGAAGGGGGAGACTGCACAGTCTTACGCCTGCTGTCTACCTCATGCATGGGACTCTCTATGGGACTACCAGTTGCTCACCATTGCCAGCAGTTGAGCTGCACGTAGGCGTTTCGGTCTCCACACTTCTGTGCGTCGCGGTAGAAGTCGACAACCTGGCACTGACCATGAACGGTTCCGTCCTGGTTGGACTCGTACATATTGAAAGTGTCCGACTTTCCCTGGCGCCAGAAGTCCACCCATGCCGAGTTCTCCTTCTTGATATGCGCCCAGTTCCAGTCTCCCACATACATGAAGGCCATGGGGCCACCCGGGGATAATTGGAAGTCCTGCACATTGGCGCAGTAGCCACACCAGGTACCCCAGCCAGGGCACACACGGATACCGCTGTTGTCGTTGCTGAGATTGGCAGTGACTGTGAAGGAGTCGGGCCAACCCCATAGTTTGGCGGTGGCCACGGCGGGAACAAGGAAGAGCGCAAGCGAAGACGACAGCATGGTAGTGGACGTAAGAGGTCGTGCGAGATCTATACAGTCAGGTCAGTAACAGCAGACCAAAGAGCGGTGAGAACGCTTACCTGCGAGTGAGCTGAAATGAAGAACGATTGAGACCACATTGCGAGTGCGACATTTTATATCTCTCATCGACGGGAAAGCGACAAGCCAAGAACCTCGAATCTGTTCTGAACTCCCTGGCACAGGTTTCCCCCTCACTGCAACGGGCCGTGAGCGTGTCATCTTCAGCTCCGCCATCACGAGCTTAAACACGTTTGAGTTTCCTAGCCGCTGCAAACTCGCCCTGTCGATCAGGAGGCTGAGAGTTGTAACTGACCACGCACTTCACAGGCCATGAGCACGATTGGCTCTGCGAGGGCGCTTACCAAACTTAGACTGACCGACAACGGAGGGCGATCGCTATCTCCGGGAAGGATGAGAGATGCGATCGTAAGTGCCGTTGCCAGCCCAGGAGAGGCTACATTTGCATCGTCATGGAGCTCTAGCAACTGCAATCACCAACGCAATCACCACTGCCAGCCGTTCAATTGAGGCCGTTGCTTGACGCCGTCCTTGCAAAAGCGGAAGTCAGGGGTGTGGTGCAGTTGGCACTGCCCCTGCTGCTGGCCGTTCCCGTTCTGCTCGAACATGTTGAACGTCTCGCCATCACCACGCCAGAGGTCCATCAAAGCAGCATTGCTCTTGCGCGCATTCACCCACTGCCAGTTGGTGTTAACGATGCTTTCGATGCTGCGAGGACTGATATCGATGCTCTCGAGGTTGTGACACTTGGACTCGTCACACCAGGTGCCCCAACCCTCGCACATCTTCCTGGAGGTCATCCAGCCAAAAGGCTGCCGCCAGTCGTAGATCTTGAACTGCACAATCGCGAAGTCATCAGGCCAGCCCGAAAGCTTTGCATTCGCTGCAAGTCCGGTGGCGAGCAATGCCAAGGTTGAAAGGGAAACCATCTCCGTCGAGGGCAGTTGTCCTACCTTCGTCGGAACTGGGAATGTCAGTAAGCTCCCCAATGCCTGGACCACTTACGGTGTCAGAAAGATGCCGAGCCTTGTCCCGTCGGCCGTGATAAGACAGAGCTGCATTCCCAAAGCTGACTTTGTAAGCTTCACTCACGCGTTTGGCGCGGCTGAAAGCCTCCGGAATGTGAAGCCAGTCGCGAGACTCGATGAACGCTGCGGATTGTGTGCGTCCATTATCACCCACAGGGGCCATGTGTCAGTACGGCTACGAGTTGCTCGTTTGTGTTTCGGGCGATCCCGCGACGGTGCTGGTTTTGAACCGTGACAAGCTAAGGTAGGATAGAGTTTCGGTACTTTCTCCAGGGCAGCCAGTGAAGTGAGAGCCAAGGCCAGTCAGACTCGCAGCAGGCGGGGCATATGGCACCCACCAGATCAGTTTCACTCGACGTTAAGCCTATAGAGGCCCATGCTTTGCTTGATCATACCACTCCGCATGGCGGAGCAGGCAGCCATGAACGTGGTCTGTAGGTGAAGTGCTGAGCTTCCCAGCACTACGCCCCGAACCCAGCGTACTACAGAAACCGTGGGTTGACTTGTCTCGAGCGGGAAGAGACAGTTGCGCCTGTACTCGAACCCGAGCAGCCTCGTGGGCTCCTGAGACTGCTCGCACTCCAAGAGTTGATAAGGTAGTAGCCGTGGTCATGCATAACTCTATCTTTGCATCTACAGTACCTAGCCGCCGAAGCTACCACTGCCAGCAGTGCATCATGGGCCAAAACTTGTGCTCGCTGTCGCAATCCACCGCATCGCCGTGGTGCAACTGGCACTGGCCCTGCTGTGGGCGGGCGGCAGACTGCTCCCACATGCCGAAGGTGTCGCCATTCGCACGCCAGATGTCCACCCAAGCCGAGCCGCCCTTACGCAGGTTAATGTACTTCCAGTTGTTGTTGTTGAATACCCGCCAGTCTCCCGGGTCGACAGTGTGGGTGTCGAGGTCATGGCAGTTGGACTGGTCACACCAGTCGCCCCCGTCGTTGCACACTCTCCACTTGAAGTCCCAGGCGCCGCGGCCGTCGTAGGTCAGGTACTGCCCGAATGCAAAGTCGTCCGACCATCCGTTCAACTTTGCATTAGTGGCGACTAGACCGCTGCCAAGGAGGATTAGCGTTGAGACGGAAACCATGTTGAGAGTGCCTATTGCCACTTGAATCGTCAGCGGGGAGATCGCGCCTCAGCAGAAAAGCCTACAGTGTGCACTGCGACGTCCAAGTTCGCTCCGTTGCAGGCGAGGTTAGTACTCAACGCTGTATATGTATACCTATGCCTCGCCTACAGGGCGCAATCGTGGTCAATCAAGTATCATCAGTCCGAGTAGTGAGGTAGTCTGAGTAGTGAGGTGTTTCAGAGGTGACTGGTAACATTGGGCGCGTCAGTTGATGCAGTGCTCACTAGGAACAGCCAATTAGTGACATCTGCGAAACTTGTCCCGTACCAGTTCCATGTTGGTGCACTCACAGAGTGGGATGGTGTCGAGGGAACGCCGTGACGAGCGAGTTGGGTGCAATGACTGTACATGAAGATGGCGAAAATCGCGGTGCTAAACTCTGAAACGCGTCCGAGTTGCGTTATCGATGCAGCGTTATCGTTATCGGGTGCGCCACGGTTGCGCGTGGTTCTGGCGTGCTAGCCAGCGTTAGCGTTGCAGGTCCGTCACGAGATTACGAAACGAGATGCCCGGTGAGGTACGGAGTCTGCCAGAGTCTTGCGGCGTCCACGACCCGAAATCCCGTCGAAACCCCTACAACGGGACCCAAAAGCGTCCGTCCGTGCAGTTGCGAGCCTGTAAGATCTCGCGCAACGTGGACGTAACGTACATCGCGACCCGAACACACCCAACATCTACCGAACCCCACCATACACTGAGCTGGGGGAACAGTTACGCATCCCAACCCCGCTTCGGGATCGTCGCTGACCAGAAGCCAAGGCCTACCAACCGACCTCCTGAGAGGTACAGAGGCACAGCTTGTGGGAGCGGGGACATGAGGGGCCGCCAGAGCTCTCCAGCGACGAGCAGCTAAAGAACAGTCTTGGGACACCCCTGTGGCGATTAGCTCTCCCCGCTGGGGGCTCCGGGTGATTGGGTTCGTGGTCGTCAGAGCTGAGCGCTCGGAAATGAAACACGCGAGCGATACTCAGCACCGAGCGCACTGAAACGGCGCATGTGCTGCGCACACACAGGCAAGGGCTGAAACGTCGGAGATCGCCAGCCTGCCTACTGCCGCCGGCTGAGGGAGAAGCCGAGTGAACGGGCGCGGACTTGGGGAGAACATGGGGAGCGCCGGGTCTGATCCGCCTCGCAACGCTCCCGCCTGCCTCGTCCATCAAGTCGTGTTACGTCCACTCACTCCTCTGGATATCACTTACTCTTCCTGTCCAGATGTCCCTAACACCCAGAGCGCAAGTTGGAAGCTGACTACACCCGACTGATTGATCCCTAGCACCTCCTCTGGCACGAACGGGCCCCGGAATGGCCTGCAGCGATGTCAGATGATAGCTCGTTGCGAGTACGCACTTGCGTCCGCCCCTCACGTTCCTCACGTCCCTCGCTGATTGCCATGGGCGTCATGGGTGCCTTGGATCTCGAGTTGTCTTCTTGGGCTCTTGGGAGGTCGCGGAAAGCTTGACGCGGGCCAGGTCGAGGGTGGCATCTTGGTGGGTCCACGGAGTCGGGAGGTCGTGAGAACGCGGAGAAGAGGAAGAGAGGGGAAGGCTGAGAACGAGAGGAAGAGGGAGATGGACGGTCAAGACCGAGGGTGGCTGTGAAGGAGAGGAAGAGCTAGGACCAGCATCGAGAGAGGGTAAGCCGGGGACGGAAGGTCGAAAGAGGTGCTGGTGGGAACGAGTGGGAAGTTCTGGGTGGTCACGGCGACTATAAAAACGTGGGTGTGGGCGCTGTCGCGGGGACTCAACGCAAGAACGACCTCTTTCTCTTCCTTGGAACGTGAGTAGTGTCGGAGCGGTGGCAGCGCAGTGTCCTACGCCGATCCGAGGTTGAGTGACCGTGGCTGACGGAACAGCGCAACTTCATTTCGCAATGCATTTCCCGAAATCAGCTCTCCTCATCCTGGCAGGATGGTTCGCCCTTCTCGCTCCAACAGCCCGAGCGTGGCTCTGGGGTTGGCCGGGGGAGTGGACCGTGTCCGAGTTCGAGAGCGGCCACGTCGTCTGCAATGGCCGTGGCGAGAACGTCTGCCCTCAAACGACAGGTTGGGACAAGTGCCAGTTTCTGCAGGACTTCCGGGGCGACAAGGGGAACAGGGGCTACTGGTGGAGCAAGGAGTTCAACTGGGGCACGATGCGCAAGGAGAATTCGGCCTGGATCGACATGTGGAGGCAGAGCGACGGCAGGTGGAACCTGTACGAGAGCAACACGGACGGACACGTCCACGGGATGTGCGAGCGTGCGGCCAAGCTCGCCTGGTGCCCCGGGAAGGACAAGCATATGCCCTCCATCGCCCTCCACTGCTGGCAGTGGTAAGGGCTTCTGTGTTGGTTCAATGCAAAATCGATTCATAGTTCATGGTATCTACAACAAATGCAAGATGCTACTCGACCGCGCTGTCCGACACCTCGCTGTGGCGGAGCATGCTGGGAACGCGCGGCAGGCTAGTGTACGACGACTGGGACCAGCGGCGCCCCGAGTCGTCCTGCGAGTACCGACGGGCCGGGGTCGGGGCCTGCTGCTCCTGATCCTGCCCGTGGCCGTAGGACTTGGAGCGCGCCGGTGGGGGCGCATTTTGGTAGGGGTTCTCGACGTAAGACTTCGACCGGGCGACGGGAGGGTGGGAGTGACCGTGGTATGACTTCGGTCGCGAGCCGGAGTGCGACTGTGACAGACGCGGGCGTGCGCCGTGACCGTGTGCGCTGCGCGAGTCGCGGGGTGAGGCAGGCTGCTCGTACCGCGGCGACGGGGGGCTGCGGCGCCGAGGCGGCTCATGCGCCGGCTGATCGTAGGGCGTGCCGTATTCGTACTGCGAGCCGTGACCGAAGGCGGACGAGGGAGGCTCGGCGTAGCGCGACGACTGAGTGGGATCATAAGGCTCATAGCTGGCCGCCGTCTGGCTGTACGCTGTCTGGTTGTAGTGTGTGACGGGCGAGGGGTCGTAGAGCGATGAAGTAGGGTCGTAGAGCGTAGAAGCCCGCTCGTCCGAGCCGTCCTCCTCCTGGTACTCCTGGTAGAGGTCGAACGCGGGACGCTGCGCGTGCACCGACGGAGTACGCGGCAAGCGCACGGGTTGAGCGACAGCATTGTCGACGCAGTGCAGGTCGAGCGACGGAGGCCTGCTCGCGTCGACGAGGCGGTAGCTGTTGCCCGAGTTGGACCTGTAGATGTCAAAGCTCGGGCGGGTGTACTCACCCGAGATGCGCGAGTCGAAGGACGCCGTGCTCTGGCGCCGTGAGTCCGGTGCGTACCGCGCACTCGGCAGGTTCTCGTCCGACGGCAAAGCATTCAGGTTCTCGTTCGAGTACCGGTGCGAAGCGTACGAAGCGGGCAGGGTGTAGATCGGCGAGCCGGGCTTGTCGACGTCGACAACGGGGACGTCAAAGTCCATCGTTGTGCACGGGTAGGCGTCATACGACACCGCTGGCGGCGCCGTGCTGGCGGGAGACTTGTCGTTGTTGCTGTACTTGCTCCGCAGCCAGTCCTTCTCATCCCCAACAGTGGTGGAGACGCTGACCCGGGGTGGCGTCTCGATGCCCCGGTCGTCGAAGGCGTCTCCGTAGATCGGCTCAGTCTCAGACAGGCGCTTTCCATTGAGACTGTCAACGATAGGGTTCACGATCATGAAGTCGTCCAGGATGTCGCGCGGCTGGTTGCGGTCCATCAGGTTACAGAACGATTGCTTCCACACTGTCCAGCTGCCACCGCACTTGGCCAGCACGAGGATGACCTTGATCCACAGGTGGAACCACTGAATCAGCGCCAGCGCCAGACCCAGGAAGATGACGACAGCGGCGTTGATGTTGACCTTGTCCAGGGACTGCATCTCGTCGAGGGTTGTGTTGATGGCGAAACCCAGGCACACGGGCCCACCAGCGCACAGGATGCCCTGGAACAAGGCATCGGCCACCATGCTCGTGAACCATGAGATCTGCGTCACACAGAGAACCGTCAAGCTGGCGGTTAGCGTTGTAGCAAGGGAGTGCTCACTATGTAGCGGTGTAGAGCACCGTCAGGCCCGCATACGCCGCGAGACCGTTAAACGAGGACCATAGCTGCGGGCGGAAGGCGATGTACGTCCCCGTAGCCCCAAGGAGGAGGATGCCGAGGACGAGCTCGGCGGCGAGAAACCAGATCTGAGCGACGAATGCAGAGTTCCTCATTCTGCTACTCTGCTCTGCGATAAGTTGCTCAGACGGTGGTCGAGTAAACAAGATGTATGGGGGTTGTTTGTGCTGGAAGAGTGCATGCCCGGTGGAACTTATAAGCAATCGGGTGCAACATGAGTACGCAGGAGTACGCAGCTATGGCGGGTTGCATCATGAGGGCATGCTGGGGGTGGGTTGCGGGTCTGGACAGCGACTGAGCAGCCATGCGAACCAATGAGGGTGTGAATGTGAGCTCGCTGCATAGGTTTTACAGGGACGGTGTGGTAAGGCGAAACGTAAAATCAGTCGCGTCCTTGCTGCATCCAGCAGAGGCACGCAGGTACACCGAGCGGCTACTCGCCGCTTTCACACCCACTATGACTACGCGAGCCTGCGGAGGGTCTGCGAGGAGCCTGCGCGGGATCTGCGCGATCTCGCATGCCTCCCACTACCTGGGAACGGTTCCTGTGCGCTTCGGATGTGCACATGTTGCTGTTCGGCGTGCCGCGATTATGGGCATGCCAGGCTGATATCATCCTCGGCGCTGCTGTGAATGCGAGCTGAGCTCGGCGGGCTGGCCATCGCACGGTAGCATAGGGGTTTCGACATATTTGAGCACTGGGAGCAACGCTCATTTGCCCGCCGCGAATGCGAAACTTGGAGCGCCGCAGGGCATGAATTGACGTCCCGTTGAAGCAGTCCTGACACCACCACCGTATCTCATGGAGCACCAACTCTTTATGAACGTCGATCATTGCACCCCTCCTTCCCTGTCTTTATCAGTTGCAGAACAATGGTAACAGCGATGTCACACTGGCATGCATCGACGAGATGATGCAAGCATGCGTCGCGATGTAAACAAACGTTGGCAGAGCTTGCTCAGTACGTAGGCTGCCAGCCATCCGACATGAGACTTACCCCGACAGCGTGCCGTAACCGAAACTCTGGATGATGATGTTCCGCGGGTGATCAAGCTTTGCTCTCGGTTCGCTTCATTCTCCAGGCTGGTCAGGTGTCCAGCTGCACTAACTGTATGCACTAGCTTGCTTGAGCCAGGGAGGTGCACGGGCTGGTGGGCTTGCACTTAGGATCTTAATAAACTGGCCCACCCGACTGCTCCATCCGCGCCAACCACCTCAGCAGGCGCGAATGGCTTCTCAGGGCCCAATTCACAAGCTTCAATGTCACATGCAGTATCCATGACGGCAAACCGCTTCAGCCATGACGACGAGAGCTAATGCATCGTCCCAGACGCGGCTAGTGGGGTGCTCATGAGAAAATGACCACGGCTAACCCCTGTGTACATTACGGCGAGCTCGTTAACTCGTCGCCTTCATTGCACCATCTTCGTTATCTCTTGATCTTCCCGGTCGAAGCCGCGCATCCCCTCAGCCGCTCAGCCATCTCAGAGGTCGCGTTTCAGCTTCCTACCTGCCGCCTGCGAAACGCTTCACGCTTCTCGGATCAGCTCTCACCAACCTTGGCCGAAATTTGCAGCCATCCGGCTCGCTGCACGCCATGCAGCCGTCTCCGTTGGGCCCGAACGCGGCGCCGACTCCGGCTACGCTGGAGAAGCCGAAGAAAGCGCATCTGCGGGACGCAACAGCTCAGTACGTGAAGGTAAAGAACCTGAACAACATTAAGCATATCGAACATGTGAAGGAGGTGGAACGGCCAGAACGTTCGGACAAGAAGCGGCGAAACTTCTCTCGGGCGCACCGGATCGCATACGTCTTCGTGTGCATCCTCAGTCTAGGCGTGCTCGGATGTGCACTGGGCCTCATCTGCGGACAGGCGACGATCAAGGGTGAGTACGCCCTCCTCCGCATCCTGCAGTACGCAGTGGTCACCCTGCTAACATGAAGGCGGGTGGGAACACGCCCTCGACATCGGCAGCCCGCTGCGCATGTCGCAGTGGCCGATATCGCGCAGTACGATACTCTCGAATACGGACCAAGTCATGATCACAGCGTGGTCAGGGGCGGCTGCGCTGTACTTCATCGTAGCCGTCGTGCTACTCCTCTTCGGGAGGTACTCCAGCCAGTTTCTCCGCAGCGGCGTCGACATCCTCATGCTCCTTGTCATTGGGCTCGCGGGTTGCGCGATTCTGGCCTGGACGATGGCATACAAATGGAGCGCGTACGTGTATTGCCATCGGACTTTCAAAATCGAAGCTCTCGGCCTCTGCAAGTGAGTGTAACCGAGTGGAGAGGATGCTGACATCAGCCTGGCGATTGCGACGATCATTGCCGGTTGGGTCCTATCCGGCGTGTGTCTGATCAGTGCATTCCTCGAAGCTCTCGCTATTTCACGACACAGAATGGGTTGGAAGGCCCTGTGCAAGTCGTTCCAGCGCCTGGAAGCGCCGCGGCGAGGTCGGAGCGACTTCTCGGGCCTGGGCGCACCAGGTCTTGCAACCTATGGCCTCGCGTCGCAGACGTCTCTGCAACATAGGAGCACGAAGAATGATTCAAGGGGCACGATAGTGGCGGGGACCCCACCGGATCTGAAGGAGAAGCTGGCCGTGCTCGAGGAGGAAGAGGAGGGGCGACCCGCGCCACCGAAAGCGTCGAGGAGCGGCAGCGAAACGTCCACGAAGTCCACGAAGGGCTCTGCTGGCGGGAGTGCGAGCGGGAGTGAGGTGTACGGCAGCGTCAACACTCTGGGATGGGGAGCGCCGAACGCACACCGTCCGATCATCCACCGCGACATCGCGGACGCGTTGCGCCGAGAAGAGGTGCTCGCCTCCCCGTACGACTATGAGCAGAGAGAAGAGGTCCTCACTTCTCCGCACGAGTACGAGCCGATGGCCGTCAGTCCGCCAGAGTACCTCGCGTCCGACATGGAGGTACTTTACTCGGAGCACGCCGCGGCACGGGTGGGGCGCGTAGTCGTCAACCGAGCGACGGGGTACATACCCGACGGGCGGGGGGTGCGCTCGCCGACCCGCTTCGTGCAAGATATTTACACGCGACCCATGACGCCACCAACACGACGACGGCGCTCCCTCTCTCAGTCTAGCGATGCTGCGGCCGAGCTCAGATTGAGTGGGGCCGAGAGAGGGCACTCACGCAAAATATCGTGGGACTACATTTAACCAGGAGACAAGGTTACGATCAGCTATTCAGTCGTTCATGCTTCCTTGAGAGCAAGCTTTGTATTTGTACCGCGGAAGGTTGTCTGTAATGTATGTAGTACGTGTACGTTTGCTGCCATGCCCGCTACAGGCGAGTGTGACTTTGTTGACCTTCGATCGCATGGGAATGGTAAACAAGCTGGCCTGCGCACTTCTTTCTCAGTGGGCTTAATGACCTTAAATGGCCGTCTGTGCACTCAATCTGATGCCCAGCCCAGACAGCCGTGCATGCACGCATGCCAGGCTGTCACCAGCCCGTTGTGGTGCATGGCTAGTGAAACGCGCACGCCGAAGCCATCAGGGCCATCCCAACGTCGCCGCGACCGATCTCTCCACGCCCTCCAATGACACCGGCGTCAGTAACGCCAGCGGACATTACGTACTCAGGACATGGAGGTGGCCTCTAGCGTTCTCACAATTGACCTTGTCTTGGGTTGCCCAGGTGTGCGCGTGCAGACAGTTTCACACCTCTGGCGCCTTCAGGCCCTGCTCCGTCCAGTCGCAGAACGACGATGTCGCCGAGGACGCCGAGGACTC
The DNA here is from genome assembly GCA_039545375.1 of Trichosporon faecale. NCBI lineage: Eukaryota > Fungi > Basidiomycota > Tremellomycetes > Trichosporonales > Trichosporonaceae > Trichosporon > Trichosporon faecale. Next base: position 1,636,349 of record BCLU01000003.1, on the reverse strand, counting down.
AGTGGAGCGTGGAGCACTTCGGTGCTCGCTGCGCACGTCCCAGAGCTAGCCTGGCCTGTGCGTCGGTCAAAGCTGGGACGATGCTGGCATGCTGGATCTGGTCTGCCCTTGATCTTGGCACACCTGCCAATGGACTCAACAGAAAAGAGTCCGAAGAAGCACGTACCCTGCCTCCTCGTCTGTTTTAGGTTTCGAAATCAGGCTAGTCGTGTGCCTGCGCTGTGAGCTCCTGACTTTCTCCCCGAGCCAGTCGTGGGCCATCTGCTTCCCTGCGCATTTTCCTCGAGATCTCCTTGCAGCAGAGCCAACGACAGCGCAAGGAGCGACAGGTGGAATCATGGGGCAAGCAGCGGCGATTAATCATGCCTGTCCCCATGAGTGATCGCTGTCCCAGGTGCTCGCGATCATGACTCGGCCCGAAAGTTGCAGCGATGCGCGCGCTTGCTAAACCCTCCTGGGAGCGTTTTGCAAGCCGTAATACTGTCGCACCCTCTAGCCCGTCGGCTCTTGTGCAACCTTGCACGGCGAGACGGCATGCACGGAGCTAGACGATCTGAGCTGAGACGTGAAGCATGCCGCCTCACGGCAGCTCGGTCTCCTGTCCCGTGCAGAGGGCCCAGGCAGGCCCGAAATGCTAGGCTCGTTCCAGCAATCCCCCTTTTCCCATCATCGTCTTTTCAACACCGCCTCGTCGTATTCATTCTGGATCAACTCATGATCCCAATGCACACAATGCTCCGATTCCAACGGGCGCGCGGACCTGTCACGGTCATGCTAGAGCTCTATGTCACGTTCAGAAGCGTTCCTTCCGGTTCCAGCTGCACTCTCTTCGATGCAGAAGAAGTGGTAGCGAATGACACTCGAAGGAGAGGAAGTGCGCACGCCCAGTGCCGAGCCCTCGGCGAGCCACGCGAAGACGTGCCCAGGAACTACGGAAGCGTGGCTGTCAAGGTAGGTTGGGTGCTGAGCTTGAAGCCGTTCTGCTGGGGCTGGAGAAGGCAAGCGAAGTGCTCGCGTAGCTCGTGCTTAAGATGCGCTGCTCTGGGCATGGCTGAGCGTGCATATCATTGCGGGCTAGGGGGTGGGCGTTCTATATCCAGCATTGCTAGGAGACCGCGGCGTCCAGAGCTGTCACGCAGAATGGAATCGCCAGGGAGCGCAGGGTTGGAAAGGGCTTTTCGTGCCATGAAACAACTCCAGCAGGACATGCCTCGGCCCTCATCCTCTTTCGACTTTGTGTCTCTCTCGCCCCGATCGATGGCTGCATCGCATTCCAACTTGCGCGCAGCTCGTTTACGCACTCCAGACGCGTGTTCACATGAGCTCCGAGACAGTGCACGAGCGTACGAGTCTTGGCCGTACCGAGGACAATTGCGGCGGCCTCGCGAGCCCGAATGGCCGCCCAGACACCGGTGACAAACGGCTGAAGGCCGGACAACGGGGCAGGCAACAGGGCTTGAGCGTAAAGCGTTACGCCTCCTGGCTGTTTGGCTGTTTGGGTCGCGTCCAGGTCCACCGCGTCCACGTTTCGCATGCGTGCGTACAGCAGTCCAAGTCCCGGTGGGCCCGGTGCCATGCTGCCTGGCTAAGGTACTGAATCTTAATGCGAGCACTGTAGGGATCCAAAGGGACTCAAGAGGGATTCAGAGGAATCGAGGGGATTCCTGTGCGATTCCTGGTCCCTCCTGGCCCCGTCTGGTGCCTCCGACTTCTTCGTCGCCTGTAAGCTTTCGCAGAGCCTGCTTCCCCGCGTTCGCGGACTTCGCGGACGCTGCTAGGTTTCTGCTAGGTTCTGGCCACGACTAAGCTCGAGGACGCGAGCAATATGCGTACCTGATTGCAATACCTGCTACGTGCGCCTGCGCGCCCAAACAGCCTCCTGCAGCCTCCTGGCTCAGCCTCCATGGGGTTGTTGCCAAGCGGGGTGCGCCGTTCCCCTCTGATGGTCGCCCCATATGCAGTAGCACGACTTGTATCCTAAGTAGTGTATCAGCTTTGCATCATCTTCATCATCTATCTTGTTCGCTCCGTGTTGGCTACGTAAAGTACCTCGTCCGGCACGACCTACCCTTCACCTGGCCTCACTGCCTCGCCTGGCCCTCGACCTAGTCCTGGTTTCGTCTGGTTTCGACCTTTGGTCTCGACAGGCTTCATCGCCTTCGCCTTTCTTGCTGTTTCGACTTCCTAGGCTCATCGCGCCCTCGCTTCGCCTGCACGTACAGATAGAGGGATGTTGAAACGACCGCGCGCGCTCCTCGCCGCGCTGGCGCTGACCGGTCTGCTGGCCGTCGGCGTCCTGATTGCAACGGTGCTGAAGCTCTGGGGCCCATGGCCACCATCAGGACCGCCGCGAAAGAGCCCGCCATACTGGGGCGGTTTCGGCGGTGTGATCTGGAGCGGGTGCTCTGTGCTCCTCGCTTGTGTTTGGTGAGTCTTTAGCTTCAATTCATCGCCCTCTGGGGGTGGGCTGCAGTTAATCCACGATGTGTGCACTTTGTGTGAGCTGGCGCTGACAGACAGCATGGCAGTCTCGGCACGACCAAAGCGACGGGCGCACTACCTCGTTGTCCTTGTCAGCGCGGTAGCCATGGCGGGCTTTGGGATCGGCACGGGGGCGCTGTGGACGCATGCTGGGATTCGGGACTGTGTGAACAAGTTTTGTCGGTGAGTACGACGAGGTTGCGGGCTGTCTCATGTTGAAGCTATCCGCTGCGTCGATTGTCGGCCGCCGGCGGCCGGCAATCTAGACCGCGGTTCAAGTTTCAGCATCGATGAATGTCTCGGGTGCAGAACTTTCATGATTTGAAGCTAACCCTCAGTATCGCTATTGCCGTCCTCGTGCTCAGCGACGTGCTCTTCCTCTCCTGGGTCGTCACATTCGGGGTCGGGCTCTGGTCACTCTTGAAGCGCGACGCCGCTCGCCAACGATACGAGACGACGACGGAGCGTGTATCCCGTGAAGTGCCGCGGGAGAAGCACTCCGAGGAGGACACGCCCGACACCTCCGTCGGCAAGTCGAGCGTGAATCCGACCCTCGGCGTCGCCGTGCTCAACAATGTTCCGACCAGTCCTCTCCCGCCGCCGCCAGGTATCTCATCATCCCCGCCGAGTCGCACCGTCGCGCTGAAGGATACGCTGTCCTCGCTCCGCGACAAGAGGATGCGCCGCGAGGGCACAGAGAGCACGACGGCGAGCCTGATCCCATACCTCTCCCCTTACGACCTCGACACGCTGCAGAGCATGCAGCCTGGCCGGCAGCGGAGCATGGACGCAGAGAGGGATAGGCGAAGCACGGACGAGCCGGCGCCGTTCGAGGTCAAGAACGTGAGCTTCGGACGGAAGAGCAACGGTTCGGGGAAGAAGGCGAGGAAGCCTATTGATGGGCTGTGGAGGCAGTAGACACGACACAAGAGCACGACTCCAAGAGTTGTATTGCATGGCGAAGGAAGACAGACGCGATGGATGCTGAGGCTCAACAACTGCATCACTATGTATCTTTATAATGACGAGATGTCCATGGGAATGACATGAACAGCCAAACAACAAGCATGAGAGTGAATTGCCATTCAGATGGACGCAAACAACGGCCATGAGAATGCACACAGGGAGCGAGGAGTGGGCGTACCGAGCTGCAAGCGACGCGAGACGCGAGCCGTCGAACGCGAGCGATAAGGATAAGATATCCCTGAGCCGGAATGTACAGCAAGCTAAGCTGTGGCGTTCGCGGCGCATCCCAATCCTGAACTCATAATGTACATAGCGATCTATACTCTACAGCGCGGAGTGGGTCTTGGCCGACGGGACTTGGGACAGTCTCTTCGCCCTTTATGCAGAGCTGCTCTGGTCGTTCTCGATCTCGTCGAGGAGGATACACAGCCCAGCCATGAGCGCGAGGTCGACGCCGGGCGCGACGTCGACGAAGTACGTCTGCTGGTCGAAAACGAGGTTGGCCACGTTCATGCCCTTGCGCTTGATCATGGCGATGGGCGGGCCGTTCTCGATGCTGATCGTCGCAGAGCGACCGAACATGTCGCCCTTGAGGAGGAGCGTCACGGGCTGTCCTGTCGAGGCGTTCGTGAACGTGATCGCCATCTTGGAGCCGACTAGCGGTCAGCGCGGGTTCGGGATGAGGGGCCAGGTGACGTGATGGGAGCAAACGGGATGAGGGTTGAGAGGAAAGGGACAGCATACTCACAGCTCGTCTTCTTTTTCAGCTCGAAGAGCACCGTGCCGTTCTGGTCCTCGCCGAGATACGTCGTGCGCCAGGACATCATCTTCTCGCGGAGCGTAAAGAGGTAGTTGCCCCACGCGTCCGTGATCGTCTTCCGCCCGCGCATAGACATCATCTTGCCGCTGCACTTGACGACCGGCCTTCCCTCCGTGTCCGTGACAGTGAAGTCATCCTGGAGTCAGTCCTGCCATATCACGAGTTAGGGACGTACGCCGCTCCAGCTGAACACCTTCTCCTTCAGAACCAGTGTCACCAGGGGGTGGTTCGTGTAGTTCATGTTGAGCCCCAGCGGGGGGTTTACGGGCTGCAGGGTGATGCCCGTGTCGGCGGCGAAGAGACCCATGTTGGCTGCGTTAGGTGTGGAGAGATCGAAAGGAGTTGATGTGGTGAGAGCAGCTCAGGCATGGGCTTATCTATACGGAGAGCTCAGCAGCTGGGACGCCGCCAGGGCAGTGCAGACGCCCATGGCGCACGATGCGCTGGCAGGATCTTGCGCAGGTTTCATTTCATGCGCTCGATCCGAAGTCGAGAGGAAAGCAAGGAGTGTGCATAAGTGCGACGCGCGACACGGCCTCCTGTCAAGCACCGCGCCAGGCACCATCACACCCCTTATCGTCTTGCCACCGGACCTTATGCACCTCGTGCTCCAGACTCTGATGCGGTGCGCGCGGTGTTCGATCTGCCTCCACGAGCTTATCTAATTGGAGCATCGAGCTGCATATCGTGCCTCTGCGTACCCCTGCGTTTCGCGAAGTACAGGCCAACGTGCCAGCCGTTGAAGAACCGGGGGCAAAAGGAAACGATACTCCGCGCCGCAGCACAGGTCGTGCACAGCTCCGTGTCACTTCTTCACTACGTCCAGGCGGAAGACCTGTGCGCAGCATCTCGATCATCCTTGGCATCGTCAAGATGTCATGTGCAATGCTTAACGAGAGTTACCGTCAGGCGGGACGCGATCAACTCTTGAAGCAGACGCTGATTGTCGAGAAGAACAATGAGAACTGCACTCACAACTGCGCAGGGCGATGCTGTTCCGCATGAGGCTTCTTGGCGTTTGCACAGCACGGAGACGGCCGAAGAGTTGGCCGCTCCGCTGAATTGCTCATTGCTCCGAACGGCACGCACACAGCAGTGCCAACGAGAGTGGCTGACTTTTCGTAGACGACGATCATGCATGAATAGAAACCGAGGCTTCCCGTTAATTAACGGATCCGGCAGGCGATAAGGATAAGATAGTGAGCACGCTTGATCCACCCTCTCCTTCGCCGCACGCTGTCAGTCTAACTCCTGTCCTCGCGAGATCTACCAATACATCATGCAACGTTGGGACAAAGCTCACACTGAGAGCGTCTTGATACGACTCTTTCGGAGACAAGCTGGAAGCATCTCCGTCACATGCAACCGACAGGATTGACACCTGATGGCGGTGTGACCCGTACCAACAATTCGACCAAAATGGGGTGGAATGCATAACGAGAGTTCCTATGCATGCAGCCATGCAATCACGCAGACATCGCGAGTCAAAGAGGACTGCGAAGCGGCCGTGCGTGCGAATGTTTGTGAGCAGTCGAGCAACGCCAAATGTGGAGGACAGAGGTACACTACTGTAAAGGTTAGTCAGATCGATGTCTGGTCACCCGGCTGGTTCGGCTACCCGTACAGCCCGTTGCCTGCCTTATACTCTTCGCCCGACATGGGTGCGACAGCCTGCCCACCGGCTCCCTCCGTGAGGCATCTGTCTCACCGTCGCCCTCTCGATCCACTTCCCCGAGCATGGTTAAGCAGCTGACAGCACTCGGAGTGCCCGCACGGTAACATGTTCGGTCCCGTCGGCCCCGCCGCTTTCCTCGCCCTCCACCTGTCTCTCTACACCTTCCTGCGCACTGCCCAAGGCAAGCTCTGGGGCTGACCCGACAACTTCTCCGTCTCGTTCCACTCTCACGGCCGCGCCACCGAGACCATTCCTGGATATCGATTTCTGGCGCGGCGCTGGGGATGCCTTCGACCTATCCGAGAACGGGAAGGGCGAGCGACAGAGACTGTGTCAGCTTGCTGGGGAGCAGGAAGTGGAGTGCGGGGAGGGGCATCATGTTGCGCTGCTGCACTGTTGGCAGCGGTGACGTGTGAGGGCCTGGGTTGTCGTGAGTAGTGATGAGTGACGGCTGGTAATGACTCGTACTTGCGGAGACGAGAGGCGAGGTCATGCCGGGAAGCCCGATGCGTCGGCAGCGACGACGGTCGAGGGCGTGTGACCGGGGGCGTTCGTGCAGACGTTCCCGGCCCACCTTCACCGCAGTCAGTGGAGCGATGAGGCTGTACTTAACCATCTGACCCTGCAGCACGCCTCCAATCTCATCATGTGCAGACCAACCATGAGAGACCACCCCACGAAAACGCCAGGCGAATGGCCAGGCCGCCTCGTCCTTCCGGAAGAAGGGCCGGGATCGCTGAACCCGTTCGAGGGCGAGTTCGCCTTGTACGATATGCTGAAGGTAAGTCCATTCCTTCGCCGGTTGTTCGGCGCGTCAGTTCTCAGCTGAGTCCAGTTCCGCACCAGTGTCGACTTCACCGCCTCGCGCAAGTCCTCCGGCGTTGTGCCCGAGGACATTGCTGCGGCTGTCGCCTCTTCGAGCAGCGGCAGCGGCTCCGGCGGGCCAACGAGCTCACCCTCCGCCCACTCCGTATTGTCGGACAGCACGCTGCGCACGCCCTCAACGCACCACGTCAGCTTCGCCAGCTCGCCAAGTACGCCGATCCCGGACACGCCTACGACGGCCTCGGCGCCGACGTCGTCCGAGATCTTCTCGGCTGCTAAACCGGTTTACAAGCATCCGTTCGCAGTCCCCGATCCTCGCGGCGAGCCCAAAGTTCACATCCGCATGGAGCTCGAGAACCCGCACCCCTTCTCGCTCGCTGAAGGGGTGGCGCGGAGTCTCAGCGCCCCGCCGGCGCCCGCTCCGCCGCCTCCCACAAGGACGCCGTCTATTGCGAGCAGACGGGCGAGTCGGGATGATTCTGACTTGCGCCTGGAGCAGGAACGGATGGGCAGGTATGACTTCGGAGAGCACCATCAGCATCTCGACGCCCTCCTGAGGGCGAGGAAGATGTCGAGCAGGCTCGTGAGGGATGATGCCGATGGACACATGGAGCAGAGGAGGGAGATGGGTTTGAGCGTGGTGAGGGAGGTGGGAGAGGTGAAGAGCGCGAGGGACGTGAGGGACGTGAGGGAGAAGCACCACCATCTGGACGCCCTGTTTAGGGCGAAGAAGATGTCAGGGAGGCTCGTTCGTGGGCACTAGATAGTGGTCTGCATCTGTGTTGAGCACGCTGGACAAGCGGAACACAAGATGGGGGCGGCCTGTGGCGAGTGAGCGTAGTGGGTCAGACTGTTTCTGGGCCGACGGCGATCAGACAAGGCCGTAAACGAGACTGCGGAGGAAGGTCTGACACGGTCCTGTTCGCGACGATGTAATCGAGTTGACGAGTGGACGTTGAGGGGGGTAGCGAGATGCTTGGCCGAGACCTGAGCCTGGTCCTTTATCGCGCGGGTGGTGCGCCGTACTCGCCGAGGAGGTGATCGCACGTGATGGGTCTGTGGGTGACTGACATGACGAGGTATGGAAAGGTGCGAAACTGTAAATAATCTCCAGGCTGCTGACGAGAGCACGGTGAACCAGTCGCCTGACGAATGGCCGTGGTGGAATGCCGCTTTGGGAGATATCAGCTCGTGGTCCCACTATTCCTCTGTCGATCCATGTGCACGCGTTCCACAACAGCTCTCACCATATCTCCTGGCTCCTGACATCCTTGGGTCGATTGGGTCTACCAGTCTCACGCACTCGGCCCAAGGATCACTTGGAGCAACTCAACCTGGGATCAGGCTCAGGCCCATGCAATTAAGCCAACGAGTCGGATCCGCTTACTGTGCGAGCTGCGGAGCGCTGCCTAGGGCCAAGAGACCGCAAAGGACCCCGCGCCTTGAGACCAGAGGACATGAGGAATCAGGGGTTTCACGGGTTCAAGCTCGGCACACCTGTCACGCAACCGGACGGAGCGATGACAACATGACTTCATCCAACGAGCTAGCGTTGAGGCGCTGGGAGCTCTGCTATCTCCTGGTGCCAGGCCTGTATCGAGGCAATCACGATGCCTGTTTTGCATTCATCCACTCCACTCCCATCTTATCTCTGATCGCCCGATCACGATCGCGACTTTTCCGCACACTCACCATGTCGCTACCGCATAGAGACACCGAGAAGGAGGCCAAGGACGACTTCGATGCGCGCGTCGGCTCGCTCGACAACGCGTACATCCGTGATGAGCACACGGCCTACGGCGTCGCCATCGACGAGAAGGGCCACACCGTCCTCGAGGGCACGTTCGACCCAGTGTACGAGGCCAAGGCGCGCGTGCTGAACCGCGCGATCCAGGACATCGGCATGGGCGCATACCAGTGGCAGCTGTTCGTCGTCATCGGCTTCGGCTGGGCGTCGGACAACATGATGCCCATCGTCACCTCCCTCATTCTTCCCGTCATCGCCAAAGAGTTCAACCCCGTCCACAAGGAGTTCCTCCCGCTCGCGCAGAACCTCGGTCTCCTCGCCGGCGCCGTCTTCTGGGGCCTCGGCGCGGACGTCATCGGACGCAAGATCGGATTCAATGTCACCCTGGGCATCACGGCCGTGTTCGCCATGATCGCCGCAAGTTCGCCGAACTTTGCCGCCATCGCCGTCTTCGACGCCCTCTGGTCCTTTGGCGTTGGCGGAAACCTGCCCATCGATTCGGCCATCTTCCTCGAGTTCCTTCCCGCAAGCCACCAGTACCTCCTGACTGTGCTGTCGGTCGACTGGGCGCTCGCCCAGGTTGTCGCCACTCTGATCGCTTGGCCGCTACTCGGCACTCTGACCTGCAGTGACGCGGCGACGTGCACCCGGTCCCAGAACATGGGCTGGCGGTGGTATGTGATCACGATGGGCGGCATCCTGCTCATCATGTTCATCATCCGCTTCCTGTTCTTCCACATCTACGAGTCGCCCAAGTTCCTGATGGGCAAGGGCAAGGACGAGGAGGCTGTCCGTGTCGTGCACGAGGTCGCCCGCAGGAACGGCAAGACGGTCAACCTCACCGTCGACGACCTGAAGGCCTGCGAGCCGGAGGGCTACGTCGGACGCACCGACGCGACGGAGGCGCTCCGTCGTAGCCTCCTGAAGCGCGTCAATCTCTCGCACATCCGCTCGCTGTTCAGCACGCCGCGCATCGCCTTCAGCACGAGCATGATCATGCTGATCTGGCTCATCATCGGTCTCGCGTACCCGCTCTACAACGGATTCCTGCCCCTCCTCGTTTCCAACTCCGGCAGCAGCACGTACATCACGTACCGCAACATGCTTATCATTGCCGTCCTCGGTGTTCCCGGCGCCATCATCGGCGCCGCCCTGTCCGAGTGGCGTTTCATGGGCCGCAAGGGCGTGCTCGCGCTGAGCACGGCCCTGACCGGCGTCTTCCTCCTGTGCAACACGACGGCGCGCACGAATCCGAACGCCCAGCTCGGCTGGAACTGCGCGTACAACTTCTTCTCGACCATCTGCTACGCCATCCTGTATGCGTACACGCCCGAGGTGTTCCCGACGTTCTCCCGCGGAACCGGCAACGCCCTGACCGCATCGTGCAACCGTGTCATGGGCGTCATGGCCCCCGTCATCGGCATCTACGCCCAGGCCGGAACCTGGGTCCCCGTCTACGCCGCCGGCGCCATGTTCATCGCCGCCGGGCTCATCGCCCTCATCCTCCCTTTCGAGTCTCGCGGCAAGGCGAGTCTCTAAGCCACGCCATCAAAACACTCAGTCCCTTGCACCCCATTGTAACATGTCTCCCTGTTCTGATCGTCCCACCCCACATCATAGCTCTCACTCCCTTCCCCGTATAATGTCCCGGCGAGTCGTCCAAACCGCAGAAACTCAAAACTGCACCGCGCTGTCCGTCCCGCACGGCAGAGCACCGCAGGCTGTACCGAAACACGCGTTTCCGATGCTATCTCGCAAGATCATGACGCCCGCAAGGGCAAGAGTCCGGCAGACTCTCTCGAGTCCGGCAGACTCGCTTGAGCTGGAGTCCGGCAGACCCGCTCCAGAGTCCGGCTGACTCTGTACTGACCTTATCCTGCTGACGACCCTAACGCTTATCGCAGATGACGCAAGTCGACGTGCTCGTGTGCTGACGCTAAGGCCTTCGTGTGACCGTATGGTAAGTAACCGGTGTGCTATGCTATGCATGCGTGCATTTGGGATGTGCACGCGAGCGGTGCAGGTGGCGCGACACTAACGTTATTCGTTTCGCGCTAAATGGTCTACCAAAACTTTCTGATTTTAAAACGAATCGAGGTCGGAGGAAGTCTTTGCTAAATGCGTTGTTTCCCACGGTGGTCCACCTACCTCTGTGCAGCTATGCAAGCTATCACATGGTGCAGGACCGCTTGCGAGTGCTCAATGCTGAAGAACGCAGTGCAAGGACGGCCTGCCACTGGTGTGACGGCCGAGATCGAGGGAAGCCCTCTGCTGAATCCAGGGTCTCCCACGGTCGTCACAGACGCTTCTTGTTGGACTGTATCGGCTCTGCTAGTTTCAAGGTTTCCCACGGTCACCACCTTCGTATTGCCATCGGTCCACCGACGATGTCGTCCTTGTGGCGCATCTATGGAGGGCGGGGAAGCATGCTGGAAGTACAGCAGTTGCAGCACAGCACAATGCATTGTGGACTCTTTCGTGACGCGCTGGGACAAGCAATCGGAGACGGCCTCTCCCAGATTCCAGGATTCCCACGACTGCCTCCACCATAGTGCCAGACAACGCACACGCATAGAGGATAAGGCTTCTGCATACACAACGATTACGGGGCTTCAGATACATATTAGAGAGCGGCTCAGTGCGTAGCGCCGACAGTGAGGGTGGCAAAGTCCTCGTCGCGCTCGATGCCGGTGAGCTCGTCGAAGTTGTACAGGGGCTTGAGGTCGCTCTTCTTAGCCTTGCGGAGGACGTAGTGGCTGAACCACCAGGGCAGCCAGGTCGAGATCTGGTACTTGGCGTGGACGGCGGTGGGGACGCCGAAGACGGAGTCGAGCTCCTCGAGCGTGAGCTGCTTCGTCTCGGGGAGGAAGAAGAAGATGAGCCAGAACGCGGTGAAGTTGAGTCCGGCGTAGAACCCGAACGCACCCGTCGGCGTCAGGGCGGTCTTCATGCGCGGCCAGGTCATGCCGAGCACGGCGGCCCAGAAGAGACACGTCGCGACACCCCAGCCCATGCCGACCTCGCGCGCCTCGAGTGGGAACACCTCGGCGCTGTACGCGAACGGCACCGGACCCTCACCGACCGAGTAGAACATGGCGAAGAGGTAGATGAACAACACGATGAGGGGCAGGCGGGCGGGCGAGTTGGGCGAGATCAGGAACATGAGACCAGCGCACAGCAGCGTCCAGCACATGTTCGGGAACGTCGAGAGGAGGAGGTTGCGGCGGCCGAACGTGTCGATCGTGAACACGGCGGGAATCGCGAAGACGAAGTTGATGAGACCGAAGCCCCACGACGCGAGCAGGCACTGGAGGCTGTTGTAGCCGGCCTCCTTGAACACGGACGAGGAGTAGAACGCGATGATGTTGATACCGCACATCTGCTGCGCGAGCATGACGATGAAGCACGCAAGCGTCGCGCGGCGGATACGCGGCACAGTGAACAGCTTGAGGATGCGGCCGAGGTAGGTGCTGCGGCCGAATGCCTCCTGCTCCTCGACGAGCTGGCAGTGGACGTAGTACATGTCGCGCGCGGCCTGGAGGGGGCTGTTGCGCAGGCGGAGGTAGCTCTTGAACGCATCGCGGTAGCGGCCCTTCTTCATGAGCCAGCGGGGCGACTCGGGGCAGAAGAAGATGAGCAGCACGAGCGGCACGGCGGGGATGAACGCGGATCCGATCTGGAGGCGCCACGCGATCCGCCCCGTGTTGTACACGGCGAGGTTGGCGCAAAACCCGAGGAAGATGCCGAACGCAGTCCACAACTGCCAGGACATGACGAGGCCGCCGCGCGTGGACGCCGGCACGTTCTCGGCGTTGTAGATCGGGATGGTCTGATAAGCGATAACGGCAGGTTGGGTGGCGGGTGGCGGGTCCCAGGTGGCAGGTGGCATGTGACGAGCACGAGAGACCAAGGCACAACGGAGGGGTTCAAATGAAGCGCGCATCACAGCCATTCCGGGAGAGTAAGAACACCGCGTCAGCGCTCGCTCGGAATGCATGCCGGGGTACTCACCGAGCCCTTGAGACCCATACCGATGCCCATGAGGATACGCGTGATGAAGAGCTGGTACCAGTTCTGAGTGACGGCGCCACCGATCGGCGTGACGAGACAGAAGATAGCGGAGACGAATATAGTCCCTCTGCGGCCCAGCCACGAGTTCATGGGATCGTTTAACCAGCAGCCCAAGAACGCAGAGCCGATGTAAGGAGCAGAGTTGACCAGGCCGACGAGCCACTCGTTTCTGACCGAGTAGCCGGGCACGTCGGGCGAGTCGGGGATGCCGAATTCGATCGGGAACGAGAGGTTCGCGCCGTTCGAGCCCGTCTGGTCCCAGCCCTGCACTGCCGCGCCGACCGAGGCGAGGACGACAGTCATGATGAGCGCGCGCGGCTGGTGCCACTTGTGCGTCTTCTCGCGGCGGATCGTGTTCTTGTCGTCCTCCGTGAGCTCCGTCAGCTGCTCAAACTTGCCCGGCGCCTGGCCGATGAGAGCGCCCTTCTGGAACAGCTCAACGTCCTCGAACCCGTGCTCCTGGCAGAAACGGGCGACGTTGGACAGCAGCTTTGGCTTCGGGATGCCGTAGAGCGGGTTCTGGATCCTATGTTGTCAGCGAGGAACAGGCGGGTGAAAAAAGACTCACTTGGCGCTCGTGTTCATGTTGATCGCGCGGACGTGGTCCTCGCGCAGCGCGCGCTCGAGGCTGTCGTCATCGCCATCGTGCTTGAAGCCCGCGTCCTTATCGTCGTGGTGGCTGGCGCCGGGGCTGTCGTCGTAGTGCGCGATCTCGTCGCGCTTCTCTTCAGCGGACATGGTGGCTGGTTCTCGCTGTGTAACGGTGTGTTTCGTACACGGGTGCCGCCGTCGCTGCGTGCTTATATATCGGGGCAGTTCCCAGCTGCTGACAGAGCAGGAAGGTGGGAGACGAGCGGCTAGAAGCCGTGAACGGCCTGCCTTTGCCGCTCACGCTCCCCACCTCGTCGCGTCCAGGTCCTGGGTCGAGAGGCAAAAGGAGTGGGCCCAATGGAGACCCAGAACGGCCCGGGGATCCTAGGTTGTCCTGGGTCCTGGATGGAGACCCAGAGGCCCCAGAACGCCCCGGAGTCGTCCCACAGGCGCCGCAGCGCCGTGAAGCCCGAGGCCCGCAGGTCCGCAAGTCGCAGGCGTGTGACCGGCGCACAAGACCAGAGACGAAGAGCCTGGGATCGGGATCCGGAAAGCGTAAGCGGAACGCGAGATCGCTGCGACCTCTGCCGCTCTGCTGCTCCGCCGTCAGACGGACTGCGGCGACACGGCACCGCGAGGGCGACGGTGACTGGCCTGAGGCAGACGCCTGAGGCGATCTTCTCCTGCGCTAGCTGAACCGACAGGAGCCGGGGCAACATCCGGGGACAGGTGGTGTAGCAGGTGGGCCACCACATACCAGGCGTGCTCAGGCGTGGCCAGGGAGCAGGGGGCAGCAGGGCCAAGAGAGGCCCGATAACACAAATAGCTCACTTACGCTCAGCCTTGCTCACTAAGCTCTCGTGTTCCTGGACCCCGAAGCCTGTTGCACATCGCCCGGCCGCGGTCTGGGATGCTCGCCAATCATAGCGCGCAGAGGCGTACAGCACGCTGCGTCACATGGACACTGGGAGGGGAGGTGTGACCTTTGAGACGGCTGCAACGCCGAAGACTGTGAGTCGAAGACGATAAGGCGAAACCGCCAAGGGACGACTGCGAGCATGTGCTATAAGCGGCAGTGCCAAGATGCACCAGAGCTGAGACGAGGCGAAAGCGTAACACATACGCTGTGCCTAGAGGGGGATACACCCGCTTCGCGTACGAGCATGTGCTGCGAGCTCTGTTTTGGTCATTCTCTCGCTTGGGTCAGGGAGCAAGGCCGCAGAGAGGTCACGGGGTCGGTACCTTCTCACGGCGTCCTCGTTCCGTCGGCACCGTCGCTGATCCTGGTGGGCTAGTCTAGTGAGGTGACGATTGCGGCGACTCGGGTCGTCCAACAGAGCAAGAAGATGAGCGATGCTCCACCTGGATCCGAGAGTTGTCAGCGTCACAAGAGAGATTGAGTCGCCGGGTCCGTGTTTGGAACAACCAAAGCGGCCGAAGCGGAAGAGGTGGGCGAGTCCGTCAAGCATGCCTCCGCCGTGTGCCTGGCACCGCCGGATGGGTCTCTGCTCCTTTGCGGCTCCGCTCCGTCGCTAACTCTACCCGAAGCAGCAGTAACGAGAAGCTGACAAGCTGGGGCGATCAAGGTCTGTCGATAGAGCTGGGTGACATGGCGCCATGCTCAATGCGAAACGCAATTTACCTTGCCTTTGCGTACCTGCTGTGTCTGGTGCCTCTGTACCTGTGTCCAAAGCGAGCTGCAGCGCAATTGCAGCGCCATGGCAGCGCAATGCAGCGCAGCGGTCAGTCTGAAATGCGAAGTCCGCTCCGGACTGAAGTGATCTCGACGTGAAGATGCTGGTGCCAGAAATAAAGATGTGTCAACCACTGTCAACCAGAGGCGAAACCACGCGGCGAGACGCCGGTGCAGCCGGTTCATCCGGAGTACCGGGTTTCGGCTCTGACCGGTTTGTATGCCATGGGTCAGAAGTCTGGAAAAGTTGAAGAGGTCATCGGACCAGGCCACTCATTTCATCAGGTCATCTGAGCTTTGTCACCGACGGCGTCGACGCTCATCGAGGTACACGAGGCATGGATTCGTACAAAATGACGTTGTGGCTTAGATGGCGTACGCACTGCACGCCTCACCCGAACTACCGAGGTTTGGGTGAGTCTTGCCAGTCCTGGGTGCGACCGAGCGCCCCGCCCAACACTTGGCGTGCTGGTGGGACGTGACTGGCTCATCTGCTGCGATCACTCACCCAGACTGGGTGGCCCACTGGGGCCACTGGACGGTGGTGAGTGCTGACTGGTTAGAAAGGTCGTGGGGTAGTCGCGAACTGGGCACCACTGCAAAGCCGCGTGCCCATAGGTGAGACAGATTTGACGGGGAGCACCTCACCTCCTTGCTTTGCACAAGCCACGGAGATGCGGTGCTGGCCGCTTGGCTGCATTTGGCGCTGTAACCACTTAAAGAACACGGATCAAAGGGTAAAAGCCAGCTAGGCAGGGTCGTGCACAGCCGCCGCTGATCAGATGGTTATCAGCGCCTGAGCACATTGTAGCCTGCGTCCGTCATTGGGCCATTAGCACTCGTGTGCTTGCTCCGCTGGACGCTGCCCTTGCAGGTCAGATGGGTCCCTACGAACCTCGGGCCCCTTGCTCGGCCGGAGCTGAGGAAAAGTTGGAGTTGTACGGCACGATAGGAGGATTATTGGCTTCGGCGTGCGCACTCTCGGCATTGGGTTGAATTCGTCGAGCCCGGAGCGATGACTAATGGTGGGCACGCCGAGAGTGTAATTCCCGCAGGATCGAGCAGGACACAACCCCTCTGCGCCTGGAAAGATTTTCGACGGCGGGCGTGACTTGGGAGTGGCTTGGTATGAGCGTGGTGGAGGGGCGAGCGCATTGAGTGCGGCAGGGAAGTGTGAATGCACTTAATTAAATGCGGGTTCCAGGGCGCCAAGGGGTGCACAACAACTCAGTGAGGTAAGGAGGAATGATCGAGTTACCAGCGCAGCGGGCCCAGCAGGGCCACGAAGGTGGAATCATCGACATCTCCGCCATGACGGAGCACAACTCTCAGGATCAGGATCACGTTCACGATTTTTCGTTTGTCGCGACAACTTGCGGACAAGTATGATTTCGACAACAAAGTGGGACCGTCGCGTCCCCACTGCGCGACTGCCCGATCAGCGGGGATGCCGGGAGATGCCGGGCAGAATGCTAGTTGCACAACAGAGAAGGAACGTAAAGGGACACAGGAAAACATGTCAGTGGTGGCGCTCGGTGGATGATGTGACCAGACCAGGGGTGGCAGCGGGTGGTGATAAGAAGGAGCAAGGCCGTTGGACAGCTTGTCACCGACGGGGGGTTGCGGGCTCTGGACTTTGCAGGTTGGCAAGGGGTCGAGGTGTGCGGGCCACGGTGGCTTCCAGGCGTCGAGGGAGTCGACAGGGCCAAGGGCCATGGAGAAGCATGCATGAGCATTACCAGGTGTATGACAGCCAGCCTAGGCACGCCGTATTGGGTACCAGCCAAAAGACCGACGGAATCTGAAAAAGTCAAATTGGATTTGTTAATCGCACGCGGTCTGCGGACATTTCGTGACCATCACCCGGTGTCGAAGTGCCCTACGGCCTCTTCCCCAGCCTGACCACCCTAGCTGGACGCCATCCGACCTACGACCTACTGCGCAGGCGCCATCCAAGACACTCTAACCACCAAGCCATCATCTGCATACGGCCCATCGTCGACGCCATCGATTCCATCTTCCCACATCATCATCCTTCCCTCCGTCCTCCCTACCACCGCCCATAGCATCCGTCGTCCGACATCGACATAGTCGATCCACGACCTCCGGACCATCTTCCCTTCCCCTTCTTCCACCCAACCCGGGCACCCCTCATTCCAACTTTTCCCCACTGTCCTCCGCGCGCCGCCATGTCACATCCTCCGCCCGGTGTCCCTCCACCGAACTACTACAACAGCTACCCTCCTCCCCCGCCGACCGCGCATCAGATCCACCGCGCGCCCCTGAACCAGCAGCAGCAGCAGCAGCCTCCCCCACCAACGGGGTCTGCCGTGTCGGATGGATCCAACTCGGACTCACAGGAGCCTCCCGCCAAAGTTCCGAGAACGCGAATCTCGAGGGCGTGCGAGAACTGCCGTGCCAGGAGGAAGAAGTGCCAGCCGCCGTACCCGTGCAAGGCGTGTCGCGATGCCGGGCTCCCGGACTGCCTTGTCCGTGAACGAGCACGGCCCACCCGGTGAGTAGACTCACATTGCTTGTGGGCTGGGCCCAGCGATAGCCGAGGGCTGACGTCAAAACAGCCGCCGTCGTTCGCAGCAGGCTTCCTCGGCGCCCATCGAGGGCTCGACGTTCCCCCGCCGTACCAAGTACGTTGACTTTGCCTCTGATGAGCTGGAGCAGCTCTACATGCAGAAGACGGGGACGCCGATCAGTCTGAAGCTGGAGGAGAAGCCAACACACCCCCTGTGTGACCTCAAGACACCGCTGCCTCCGCTTCCGAACCCCTTGCCCGCCGAGTTGACTGAGGCCATGCAGGTCTTCCTCGATGACCTCCTGCCGTGGTGCTCGTACATGACCCCTCCGCGAGTGCACAGCCTGTTCAACAGGTATGTCACGAGCCCCGAGACGCTGTCACCCGACCAGACAGCTCTCATCTGCGCGTGCCTCGCGCTCGGCCTGCTCAGGCTCAAGTCCGTGCCCCTCAGGAAGGGCTTCCACAGGCATCACACGGAGGTCCCCGATGAGGAGCGTACCGATGTGATCTTCTTCAGGCATGCTATCGACATTTTGGAGCGGTGGGGAACGGCCAGCTTCACTTCATTGCGTAAGTCATGGCTTTTGCCTGTTCGGAGCTCCGGCGGCTGACGTACCTCAGACGCACTGTCGACCATTTCATTCTACACCTGCCTGACATGCACGTCAGACGTCATGCGCATGACTGTCGCCTGGATGGTTTCGCAAGCCAAGGATCTCGGTATCCACCAGGAGCAGACGGCGAATGCGCAGGCGTACACTCCGAGCGACCGTGCGGACCTCATGTTTGTCCAGGTTGTATACTGCCACTTGTGAGTCGAAGTTAGCCGTATATTGCTGACGTAGCAGTTGGGCCGCCGCTCTCGGTGGGAAGCCGCCGATGATCAAGCCCGGAGAGTTTACAAGCCTCTCCGTGCAGTTTCGATCGGTGTCGGACGACCACGACATTGCGATCGTGCCTCGTCGTCCGATGGTCGAGATCCTGCTGTTGAATACGCAGATGTTCTCGCAGATTTGGGACTCGAAGAACCCGACTATGTCGATGGACTGGATGCTGCGCATGGAGGAGCGGTGGGACAACTGGGTCAATTCTTGGATTGGTGAAGGACAGACGAGTGGCTTAGCCAAGGCCGACTACTTCATCTTCAGTATCTGGGAATGGTGAGTTTTGAGAATCGCTCGCAACTGACAGACAGGGGACGTCTCACGCTCCGCATGATGACGATGAACGACCGTCGCGTTTCCGTCGCCTCGCTGGCTGTGATGGCGCGCTCCGCGTCGAAGATCATTGAGGTGTACTACAGCGCGATCTCTTCGGAGATATACAACTGCATGTGGACACAGCTGCGCCAGATCACGGTGTGCGCGCACGTCATCCTCTTCCTCCTGACGAAATACGAGATGCGGAAGTCGGAGGCGGAGGACCTGCTCTCGAAGGCGTGCTGGATCCTCGACCTGTGGGCTGTGCGCTGGAAGAAGCAGGCGGCGGACGCGCGCTCCAAGATCCTCATTGTCGCGCAGGCCTTCGGTCTCGATGTGCCCATCATCCACCGCGCCGATTCGCAGTGGGGCGGCACGCCGCAGACGCACTCGGAGCACTCGCACACGCAGGACCACATCGAGCCGTCTCCTCAGTCCATCCCCGTCAACCACGTCCCGCCCCCGCCCATGCAGCAGCAGCACGTCCCGCCTCCCCAGCAACTGCCGCAGCCCCTGCCGCCTCTCCCGCCTCAGGGCGCGATGCAGGCCCAATTCGACCTGCGCAACCTCGGCTTCCTGTACGAGACCTTCGACCCCGCCACGCAGGCCAACAACCAGCCCCAGGCGCCTTGGGGCTTCGACAACATCTGGTTGTCTCAAGACTATGTGTAATAATAGACCAATTGTATGGAGTAGCTTGCATCGTTACGCGCCAGCTGGCGCCCACAGACGACTGATCGTACACGGCACTGACAGCAGGTGGCGACGAGCACGATGTGCATGGTACTAACAGCAGGAGTTACGTCGGGCGATCGCCAGCTGAAACTGCGTGAGAGGCAGCCGTGGGATATCTGGAATCTAGCAGAGGCGGCCTCCGGCGGTGCAGTCCACATCACTCTGAACAAGGAGCATCCGTGGGAGACAAGGAAACTAGCAAAGGCTTCCTCCAATCTCGATTGAAGGTTTTGGGTGGCAAATGGACTTCGCAAGCGCTTGCACACGTCTTCGCCTCCGACTGTTGTGTGTTTGGAAACGTCTCCAGAGTGTTCGTAAGGAGTGTGACGCAGTCAAATGACCGTGGGAGACTTTGGATCTAGCGAGGGCTTCCTCCGACGATGCGGTCCACATCACTTTCAACAAGTACCTACGTAGCCCAAGTGTGCTTCCGTGGGAAACATTGGATCAACCGAAGGCCTCCGACGACGCCGATGCAGCGCACATAACTCTTAACAATTAACTACCGTGGGAGACATTGGATCTAGCGACACGGTGCTGTCCACATAACGCTCAACAAGTGGGTACTTAGCGCCATATGGTGTCCATGAGCGCCAGCGCACCCGTGGGACACATCGAATTTGGTAGGGGCTTCCTCCGAAGCATCTCATGATCAAGAAAGCGCGACTATCGTGGGAAACAACGAATCTAGCGATGGCCTCCTCCAACCTCGTTTCCAGAAGGTCTATATTTCCAAAGGTCTATGAGCTCGGGCCTAGTGGTATGCGCAGACCGATGTGCTTCGCACTTGCGCACTCTGTTTCTGAGATGTGCTCTCACATCGTCATGTCAGGAGTCTAACTGCAGTACTGCTTTGCAAGAACTAACAAGAGTTGATCACGGGAATAACTGTCCTATCTTCACATGACTCCGGCAGGTGTCACGTTGCGACAGCGGCTGACACTATGCGCCGGGATGATCCCACAGCAGGAAGCCGCCGGTCTCTGTGTATCAGCTGGGAAAAACTCATCAAAGCTCACGCCTAGCGTTCATCTCGAACCGAACTCCAGCACGGATCTCCTCCTCGTCGACGCCGTGTTCGGCCAGGCTCTCGAGGGTATCGTTGTCATGGACCAGGTGCCCGTCGTAAAGGAGCCTTCCCATCAGCTCTACCCCCTTAGGTCTCGGGGTCCCTTTCCGCCCAAGGGAGCTCACACGAAAGCGTCCCGCTCGATACCGCATCGATGAGCGATCGCGTCCTGCTGTCAGCTGGAGTCGTGGCTTTCACAGCTTGAGACTCACTCGCAGTTTGCCCATTGCTGAATTCATCCTAACGAAGCACTCGATCGGCGATGTGCGGTCTAGAGGGTGAACGAGCACGGGGATACGCTTGGGGTTGATGGGCTGATCGGGTGGGATCAGGGGTGCGTTCTCGGCCATCTGGGTAGGAGCGTCAGGCAGCGACGTAGCGGCAAGGAGATGGAGAGGTGGTGAGTGAGACAAAGGTGGAGCAGCTCAGGGGGTGAAGTTGCTCGGGGTCAGCGATCAGGTCAGCTCTGAAGTTGTCGATGAGACGGAGGCAGGCGCATTCGGCATGTGCGGAAGGGTGCAAGAGGTAAGGTGGTCGGGATCGCCTGGGGTTGGTCTGGGGCGCATGTCCTCATTCCTCGATGTCACGGCGAATCAACACTGAAGAGCGTTGCAGCGCAACCGTGATTGGCGCACCTTGAAACTCCACACGGATGATCATACACGTAGAATGCATTGACGTAGTTTCCCGTCTCCTTCACACCCACCTCACACCTCCGCCAATCTCTAGATGTCAGCTCAACCCGGGGAGTTATCTCACGTTCGGCCATGAGCTCGAAGGTGACGCCGTCGCGGATTTCGTCGTCGTCGATGCCGAGGCTTTCAAATGTGTCGTCGTGCAAAACACGCTCGCCGTGGTAGAGCAGCCTGCCATCAGCGTCCTACCCGGGCTGCCTTGGATTGCAGCCTCTTCGGAGCCGCAACTGAGAGCTTCGTAGCCGTCGCTTTGGACTCTGGAGAGGACTGGTGACAGCCATCCTATGATTGAAGCTGGAGCTCACTTGACGTCGGTCGGGTCGACACCGTTCATCCTCCCGATCTTGATCTGGGGTCAGCTTGACTCTCTCCGAGCTCACCTTCAACTTGATGAGCCTTGCGTTCTTGGTCACATAACAGGTCACGGGAAGACTGGGCGCAGTCGCGAGCGCGGCGTGGACCTGAACGGGGATCCTGTTGTAGTCTAGGCGTCAGCGGGACCGTCTTCGTATGCATGGTGAAGTACTCGCCGATGGGCTGGTCGCGGGGGATAGGGGCATGGTGGATGATGAGGATGATTAAAGAAGCGGGCGCGCGCTGATTGCCAGCAAAGCACGCAAATGAGTTGCATCCGCTCCTCGTCATGTGCCACGAGGCGACCTCGAGTAGCTTGTGGTGGTTTTAATTCCAGTTGTGGCCGTTTTAACGCCAGTTGAGGTGGTTTGCCGGAGCCAATCAGAGTAGTCGCACGGTCAACTCGCGTGGTCGTGCCTGGCCGAAAGTTGACTTGAACGACATCTTGATCGGTGTAGCTACGAAAATGACCAGAAAAGACGAAAAATACTGAGAAATGTGTCCGAACAGTCGAAAGTTGACCCGGAATGCGTCGCAGGTGGCCGAAAAATCCTGATAAATACGTCAGCATCCTTCGAATTGGCGTAGAGCCAGGACAACCTCCATTCGGCCACCTCGAACCGGGGTGTTTAGACCGAATGACGCCCAAGCCAGCGAACAAGCTCCGAATGAAGGTGCCTAGCGGCGAATAACCTGGAGAAGAGTCTGAGATAACTGGAGAAGGTGTGGTGAATGCTTGACGGTGAAGAATACCCACTGACTCCGTTCGGCTGGAGTTATGGAAGATCCGCACATGACATCCCTCCTGAAACATCCGAACAGGGCCGAATGGGGCTGAAACTTGGTGATGTTGTTTCTCAAAGATAAGATAAACTAGGAACGAACATTGACGAAGATAGCTTGTGGGTGGGGGGAGCACAGAACAGTCTTGTGGGTCTTCGCTCGACCGAAACCCGTCCGGCCGAGGGGGCTGCGAACGGCCTCCTACGTGTCCGAACAAGGGCGAAAGTTGTCTGGAAAGCGTTTTCAGCTCCCGAATAATAGCCATCGCTGCTCCGAACGAGAATGCATGTGTTCCAGACTGGACGTGGGCCTTTCGAATTTGAACAAAACCCCGAAAATCCGAATCACCGCCTGTTGTGTCCCGAATGGGCTTCAGGAGCACCGGACAACGGCGAACAGGAAATTGTGGGACAAAGAGACCTCAATAAGTAGCCCCTCTTCGTGTGGGCCCTGTCATTCATGGTTCGGTGGCTAATTGCCTGGTCGAGCCTCTTTGCTGGCTCAGCCCTCCAATCGGTGTTGGCATGTGTTCGAGCAGGGGTATTTTTGCGTGCAAGGGCTGAAACTTTGTTCGGTAAGTTTATAGACCATCTTAAAACATGCAGATAGGGAAATATGCTACAGAACATAAGATTCAGCCCTTCCCCGGGTCATGTTCCGGCCGCGGCCCAGCCCAAAATCGCCACCAACTTTCCTGTGCCGAATGAGCCTCTGAAGGGACGAACAACAGCAAACGTTAGATACAGAATACCTGGGGTACTATTGAGCACCTAAAGCTCGTCCGATCCGTGAGCCAAAAGCGTTTGAGAGACATGGGTTGCCGGAAGTGCACCTTGGAGCACCCCCTCCATGTGATAACCGGGTAACATAAGTCCGAACGAAAACATTATTGCGTGAAGCACTCTCAGACCATGTATTCACAGACATAAATCTGTACTCACGCGTCTCACCGAGTGTGGCCCATGTGAAGTGATTCGGGGCAGCGGGTGAAGTTTGAGTAGTTTTGGTACGGGAAGCCAGCTTTACATGGTGTTGTGGACAACTAATCATGCTGACATGGATACAAGAGCAACGATATTCTACTAGAAGAAGCTCAATGAGTATGCCACAGGCCGTTCGTGGCTTTTCGATGCAGTCCACGAACGAAAAAGCCATGTGAAGTGCAGGGCAGGTCTGTAGTGTTCGTGTGGGAGGAAAATCAGAAAATCAGGATGATCGCCACAACGCTTATCACCTGCACCCACTGTACCTTGACCCCTATCACGCGCTGTGAGCCCTAGCACACCCCTTGCTCCCCTGGCCAAAGATATGAGCGTCCCAGTTGCTAATCATATGCCAACTTCTCGCATCTGCCCATTCCACGGGGTGAGTGAAGCGCAGCGTTGCGAGCGTGGAGTGTCGAGGTGCCCTGTGGCAGACGATTCC
Source organism: Trichosporon faecale (assembly GCA_039545375.1). Taxonomy (NCBI): domain Eukaryota; kingdom Fungi; phylum Basidiomycota; class Tremellomycetes; order Trichosporonales; family Trichosporonaceae; genus Trichosporon; species Trichosporon faecale. The sequence goes on along the minus strand of BCLU01000003.1, from coordinate 1,612,687 downwards.
AACATTATGCGCAGATCTTGCTAATCTTTCGTATTCGGCGTTCAAAATCCCCTTTGCTCGGCGGGAGATTCGACCTTAAGGGTGGTGGATTCCACATTAAATCCCGGATTTTAGTCCAGAACACGGTGAATTCCATATTAGACACAGTAAACTCGACAACAGGCCGGTAAACTCCAAGTCGGGGGTTGACTTTGCACCATCAACTCTGGAGAAAACCACATCGGATCTGGTGAACTCCACACTACTTTCAGCTGTGTACATGCAGAGCTCCTGCCTGCATACAGGCCAGGGGATGCCACAGCGGGAATACCGCTTTCCCCGGACACTCGAAACGCCGCGCTCGCCGTGTCAATCCCCGTCCTCGCTGTCGTCGCTCCACTTCCCACCGCCTACCTTACACATCTCCACTCAATCGGCGTCATCCATCCATCCATCCAGCCATCCAGCCGGCCATCATCTCGGCTACCCAACCAATCGGCCTTCATCAACACCCACCACGCTGAGCATCATCACCTGCATACACAACTCAGCTCCTTTCTTCCTTGATCACATCAATCAACATGTCGGATGCACCGGCTTCCCCGACCGCTCCGAAGCTCAGTAAGCCCGCACACCATACATGCGCTAACCACAGACCCCGACCAGGTGAAGGTCACCGTCACGACCTTGAGCGGCACAGTCGTGCACTTCCACGTGAAGCGCAACAATAAGATCACCAAGCTCAAGGTGAGCTTCCGACGGCTCCTCATCAACTGACAGGACAGAACAAACTGGCCGAACTCAACAACTTGGACGTCAACTCGTTCCGGTAAGGTCGGTCCCGCTTGCGCGCTAACGCCAGCCTGTGCTGGGATGCGGAGGTCCTTCAGAACGATCAGCTTACGTTCGCTACCATCCCTGGGGTGGACGAGGGCGATGGTCTGGAGCTGGAGATGCGTGCGGAGCGTGAGTTATCTAGCCGAACGGTTTGGCTGACAGCAGAACAGGGCGGAGCATGAGCTGTCCACCGTCTCACTCAAGTTGTATGAAGCGCCTATGCATTTGTATATCCACGTCTCGAACGTCGGCTGCGGATGAGAACGCTCTGATGGAAGCTGTTCATTATTGTCTGGCGACCTGAAACACTGCCCCCTCGTGCCTGGATGGGCGGCCCATATCATCAGCCCGCACCTCTCTCTGATCACGATTATCGTCCTCCTCCTGGAATCGGATATCGAGGAGCTAAGGGCACGCGTTCAGGAGCAAGTCTACGTGAGCGCACAGATAGATAAACGAATACGGCTCGTGGGCATGCGGTGGCGCCCACCTGTGCATTCCAGATGACGGTACTCGGTTCCGGCTTTGAATGCCGAGCACTGGCGCCTATCTCCGAACCAGCCTGGGTCATGAGACCCCTCGCCGTTCCTCGGCTCTATCGGTCCGGCGACCTTGCCCATCTGCACTCGCAGTTCATATAACCCACGCCGTCGTTCTCATGCACGCCCATCAGCAACAATGACCATCTCATCCTACAGCGTACCCGCCGTAGCGCGGGAGATCTTCGACCAGCTGCTCGCCGACCCCCGCCTCGCGATCCCCGATGACGTCAAGGCCGCCGCGTCCAGCGTCACCTTCGAAGGCAGCGACTTGCCCTTCCTCTGCGTACCGTTCAAGTTCGCCGAGGGCATCGCCGCCGTGAAAGGTCTCGAGGCCGCGTTTGCTATTGCGATCGGGCGCGAGCGGTTCGGCAAGTCGGCCAAAGCGGTTATCAACACGGACCACGCAGCGCTGTTCACGTACTCGGCCTTCGACACGAGTGTCGACGGACTTGGCGCCGCAGCAGCCGCAGTCAAGTACATGCGCCAGTGTGACATCTACAACGCCCAGCGGAACCGGTACAAGCGCCTCGCGACGAACATCTATCGCACGAAGGACGGGCGCTACGTCCAGACGCACGGGAGCCTGAACGCGCTCCCGACGCAGACAATGCTCGGCGTTGCGCCCGACAGCGACCTGACCGAGTGGGAGGATATCTGTCCGATCTACGCTGAGGCCGTCGGCAAGCGCGACTCAGCCGAGCTCGACAAGGCGATCAACGACGAGTACAGACAGGCCGGGAGCGTGTGCTACACCTTTGACGAGTTCCTGGCCCTTCCCCACGGCCAGGCGATCAAGGACTGCCCGATCTACGAGCTCCACCGCTCCCCTGGACCGAAGGTCGCCTGGCCCAAGCCCAAAACCAACAAGGTCCTCAGCGGGGTCAAGGTGCTGGAGCTTGCGCGTATCATTGCTGGCCCCGCGATCAGCCGCGGCCTGGCACAGCACGGCGCCTCCGTGCTCCGCATCACGACGCCGACGCAGCCCGACTTCGAACACCTCCACCTCGACATGAGCCAGGGCAAAGCCTGTGCGGAGCTGGACCTGAAGACGGCGGAGGGCAAGGCGTCCTTCGAGGCGCTTGTACGCGAGGCCGACGTGCTGGTGGACGGCTACCGCCCCGGCGCTCTTGAGCGATTGGGATTCGGCGAGGAGTCACTCCGGAAGCTGAACGAGGGTATCATCTTCGTCCGCGAGAACTGTTATGGTTGGCACGGACCCTGGGCAGGACGGAGCGGATGGCAGCAGACCGCCGACGCACTGGTGGGCACGAGCCGCGCCTTCGGCGCCGCGCTCGGACTCGGCGAGCAGGCCGTCCTGCCCCTCTTCCCAACGGCGGACTACGGAACGGGTCAAGCAGGCACGCTCGGCGTCATGCACGCGCTCCTCCTGCGTAACCGCGAAGGCGGCCGCTTCCGCGTCGACACGGCGCTTGCATACTACAATGTCTTCGTTATGGGACTCGGCCTTCTGCCCGACGAGATCTGGGAGGCGATCAGGCCGCAGGCGCCGCTGCAGCATGACTGGGATGTAAGTTAGATGGCTTGCCCAAAGCGTACGAGAGGAGAGCTAACGCACAGCACGGCAAGGCGCTCCCGTACATTCTCCCGGAGCTGAGGAAGAAGCGCCCGGATGTGTTCGGCTCCGACAAGTTTTGGCACGAAATCGAGGCCGAAACGCTCGGAGAAGGCAAGACGGTGCGCACTGTCAGTCCTGTTGTTAAGCTTGATGTCTTCGATGTTGGGTTTGACAGGGGCGTGCGGCAGAACGGCGACGACCCAGCCGAATTCCCGGTCTAGGTAGGCCAGGGCCTCGCTCAGAGGTTCAGTTCGACAAGTGTTGTAAGTGATGCATGAGTGCTGCCATCTAGCAAGAACAACGCCCGTCGAGCATGTGCGTGTCGAGCGAATCGGCCCACGTTCTGTCGTTGGGCAAGAGTTCGAATCACGTTTCATCTGCATGCTTATCCGTGTTACTGACGCTTTTCTGATGGAGACTGAGCAGCGGTCCTGCCGCCACATAACTTTCTTTCCTTACTTATGAACGATACTTCGCTCATCACTTTCCAAGCTAACGAGCTCACCACTAGTGACCGAGACGACGTCGGCTGCGTGAGCGGCCCTTGCGGCCGGCGTGGCGCTCACGGGCCACGTCGGGCACTGCTGACTCTGACCCGTTCGAAGCAGCTGCCTGAGACGATGCAGCGTCAGGCGGGACTTCAGCGTTGAACTGGCCACCGAAGCCGCCAGTGACTGTCGCACTCGGCTCCGCAGCCGTCGGGAACGCAAGGCTGTCCGGTCCGATGATAGTGGTCCCAACGGGTCCTGGGAGACAAGCGTCGTACTCTTTCTGAAACCCGCACTTCTTGATACCGAATGTTTGGTAAGTCAACGTAGGACCAATCACGCCTGGGAATCTCTGGACATCCTCCATCGACGTCAAAGGGCTCACGGCGCCCACGGTCGGAGCGAGGACCCCTGGGAACTTGGTGTCACTCTTGGTGGGTGATGGAGAGGCAGCCGTCCAGGTCTCGGAGGAGGGCTCAGCCCATGTATCGCTCGGGGGCGGCTCCGAAGACGAGGTCTCAGTCGTAGTCGAAGGCTCCGAAGTCCAGACATCGGTAGAAGTTGACGGCTCAGACGACCAGGTCTTTTCGGTCGATGAAAACTCGGCGGACCACGTCTCACTCGAAACCGATGGCTCCGGAGTCCACGTCTCACTGGAAGTGGGTGATTCCGACGCCCACGTCTCGGTTGGGGTCGATGGCTCTGGTGACCACGTCTCACTTGAAGCAGACTGCTCCGGTGACCAGGATGAGGAGGCCTCCGGGGGCCATGTGGAAGAGGACTCCGGGGACCATGTGGAAGAGGACTCCGGGGACCATGTGGCAGAGGGCTCCGGGGGCCATGTGGAAGAGGACTCCGCAGCCCAAGTGGAAGAGGACTCCGCAGCCCAAGTGGAAGAGGGCTCCGCAGCCCAAGTTTCCTGGTCAGAGGAAGATGGCGTTACCTGGTCAGAAGAAGATGGCGAAGCCCAACTGTCGCTGGAGGACGAAGGGCCAGGCGTCCAAGTTTCTTCGGTGGATGTTGATCCCGTCGACGTCCACGTTTCTCCGGAGGATGTTGAATCCGTGGGCGATGCGACGGTGGAAGCCGACTGAGAGAAAGCAGGCTCTGCCGACGTTGAGGAGCCCGCATTTCCAGTCTCTCCCGACGACTCGGAGGATGTCTCAGATCCCCTTTCTTCCCCCGATGCCGTCGCAGAGTTGCCACCAGCGCTGTTGCCACCGTCATCGTTTCCATTGCCGTTGTTTGATCCAGAGACATCTTCAGTGCCGTTGGCCTCATCCTCACCGGCGCTGCTGTCGCCACCGCCATTTTGAGAGTTACTACCCTCGTCGTCATCAATATGCTGGTTATCGCTGCCATCGTCGTCGTCGTCATCGTCATCGTCCCAATCGGGAACATCGATACCGTGACCGCCAGCTCCGATCGCGGCTCCTGCGGCTCCTGCCGCGCCAAGCGCTCCGGCTGCTCCGGCAGCAGCACCTGCAACACCGCCAGCGCCAGCTGCTCCGCCCACTGCACCGCCGGCTGCGGGCGGTGGGTAGGAGGCTCTCGAACAACTGCCGGCATTGGATCCGTCGCGGCGTTGCAACACTGTCGGCACACTTGCTGTAGCGACTTTCCTCAACACGCCTGGTAACTCATCCCAATTCAGGACTCTCGAATCGCCAGGAATACGAGGGTTACGAAACTTGACCCTGTCATAGTCAGCTTTGCACTGCCCATCTCTCAACAGCGAAGCCTCTCTTCTAACTCAACCTTGCCAAAGCCGAATGTGGCACAGCGATAAAGCCGACCCCTATCCAGGTCGAAGACTATTTACTCACCCGTACTTCGTAATCGCCTCCACACCGTATGCATGACCCGGTCTGAAAACCTCCTAGTCGCGAGGTCATCACTTGAGCCGTACCTGTCGGGGATTTGTGGCTTTCCTCTGGTTCCGGCCACAACAGCCTTGCCCGCGTTGTGAGCGTCGAGAATCAAGTTCTTGACGAAATCAACTAGCTCATCTTTCACCAGCGTAGTCTCTGCGTCGGTATTGAGGAGAATCCGAAGCCCCTGAAGTGTCAACCTCTAACGTGCTATCAACTCACCAGTTCCAAAGTCCTCTTTTACGATGCTGCAGACGTCCAATCCCGAGTGAAGGCCTTGCAGCTGGGACGCTTTGAACAGATACTGGACCCAGCTGTCGTCGGTCAGTTTTGTTGGGGTTTACATGGAAGCTTCTCCGGAACTGAAACTTACGGAGCACCTTTAACCATTAAAAGACCCCCGACACTGTCACCGTCTCGGAAGACAGTAGACTCAGCTTCCTCACGGGTTATTGAGAAGCACGAAGAGGGGTTTTTCGCTGAAGAGCCTCCGCTTGAAGTAGTCGTGATGCCTGGCAGCTTTACCTGGACGTTGGGGCCGGAGACGTCAAAGAGACTCTTGATGTAGCCTTCTCCGTTCGGGGTCAGAAGAACTGCGATGATACTTGCTGGTACCCAGCAGTTGTGAATCGGTCCTTGCACAACATCGTTGACGCGAGGCGAGTTGTTCTCTCCTCGAAACAGGTTGTGGCTTCTTTGCTTCGTGGGTTTCTCTTCTTCCGCTTTGGGCTTGGGCTTGGGCTTCGGTTTGGACTTCGGCCGCTTTCCCCTTGGGAAGAGCTGGTCTGGAAGTACGGGATCCGGTGATCCTGAGTTGACGATGGACTTCACCGCCGGACCAGCGTAGCCGTCACGTTGCACAACTACAAATGCAGCAGTCGCTGTTCATCAGCCATCTCTCCTTTGAAGGGTCAAGGATACACTCACACCAGACGTTCAGAAGTACCCAGACCGCTCCAATTCGCATCCTGATCTGCAGGGTTTGGTGGAGGAGGGGAAGCTCGTGGTTGGCTGGCTTGACAGATACCGATGGGCCACAGTTGGCCTTTTCAAGCCGTAGTGTGATGGTTGCGAACAAAAGCAGAATAGGCAACGATCTCTACATGTACTCATCGGACGCGATGTATAAGCGCGTCAACGAGCAACTCAATGACCGGCTTGGGAAAGATTGTCGAGGTCGAAGAAAGGGGCATTGGCGTGACAGCAGTCGTCAGCCCAGATCTCCTTCAAAGATGTTGGTGACCAGGTGTGATAACGAGTAAAGCATTTGGAGTGCCACGCCAGGGCACTTGTCGCGAGGAGATTGCACCCTAAGCCCCTGAAGCCAGGGGATCGTTTCATATCAACCTCGCCCGGTGTCCACCGGTCAGTTGGGTGACGTACATTCGGCCATCGAATAAGCTCCGACGACGCGACGACGAGACATCGATCTATCAACTGCACCGCGGCTGGATGCTGGCCTTTTGGGACGTCTAGACCTGACTCTTCTTCCTCCCCACCCACCCCTTTAGCCCACGCCGGCCCTCTGTTCGCAATTCGGACGCTCCCGCTCTCACTCAAGCTGCGTCTTCCATCATCATGACCGCGTTGGACGGACTGCCCATCGAGGTTCTGCGAAGCATTGTCGACCAACTTCACCCTACGGCAGATTCCACAACTCTGCTGAGCCTGCTGAGGGTGTCAAACGCGTTGTGGGATTGTGCGGCCCGACGTCTATATGCGGATCTCACTCTCACCAAACGTCAAGTCGTGATGTTGATCGTCAGTCCAGATCGGAAGCCGACTACTGCGAACTCCGATCGCCCCGAACCGGTCCCAATGCAATTGAGCAGAAGGACACGCAAAGCACTGTCCTTTGTGCATCGGCTGACGATCCTAGGCCCCTGGCCGCAACCGATCCTTGACATGCTATGGGACGTGACCCTCGCCCAGCAGCCACTGTTCCCCAACGTTGTCCAGGTCTTGTTCGACTTTGGGCCCCCATTCCAGAGGCTCCCTCTCCCTCGCCCTCCCCTGGAGACACGAGAGCCTGGGATCTTCGTCTTCAACTCAGTCGACGCATGTGTACTCGGCAACGATAACATGCTCAGCCTGTTCCAGCTCCCAGCACGGAGCTACCGGTCGATCACTTGCCACGAGGTAGACACTAGCGATGTCCTCCAGGATATTCTGGGGAATGAGGAGTATCTTCAGTGCGACCAGTGGCGATGCTTCCAGTCCGATACTCAGGGAGCCTTACAGAATGCTGCCTGCTGCCTTGAGTCTGAATTTGGGCAAAGCTTTCCAGCGAAGTGGGAACCCAGAGTTCCTCCGCATCCTGTACAGCTATATCTGAGGGAGGGGGCAACGCTCGGACAGAAGATGGTGGAATACTATGACGCCCATCAGAATGGGTGGATCAAAGTGTTCGCTGATACCCACGACATCCTGCAGATACATCACTTCCCCCGGGGTGGCGCAGGTGCGCCTTCATGCTTCATCTGTGGTACGTATCTTTGCTGCCCCTCTCGGCGCAAAACCGCAAGGGGACGAGCTAACCATTGCTTAGGGAAAACTTGGAGGGCCGGAGAGCTTCAAAGGATCAATGTGTGGATTCAGCCGACTTTCAGGGATGACTGGAGAAGAGATATTGGCGATCTCGGCGTAAAAGTTCTCTCTCCGGTCTTGTCGCGCGACGGCGATCACCCCACCCCTCGACCGCACGACCAGAATCGATACGAACGCGGACACTAGTGCCTGCCCAATTCGAACATTCAGCAATCAGCATCCGACCGACTGAATCGGGGCACGGACGCTGCGGATCGACACCAGCCCCTCACGTCAGCATACAGTCACCTCTTCTGTCCAGCAACGACCATCGACCAGCGACCAGCGACAGCGAAAAGCACAGCTGCTAAGCACAGGGGGACGCGAGCTTTGCATCCACTGCGACTGCATAGAGCCGCGTCCCGCACGACACGACTGTTCGATACACGACCTACTTACTCCACCGCTCGAGCGACACCAGCCACAACCTCAGCGACAGCCACATGGCGCCCTTCTTCTTCAAGAGCCAGCCCCCGGCGAGCGGCAGCGCGCCCCCTCCGCCCAGCAAGGATGCGAAGAAGAAGGTGAAGCCGTCGACCGCGAACGGGCAGCTCGCGCCCAAGTCGTTCTTCTCCCTCAGCAACTCCTCGCGGCAGAAGCTTGCTGCTCTCGACCCCCTTTCTCCGTCATTACCCTCAACACCGACATTACCACAGCAGCAACAATCATCACCCACCTCGCCCGGCTCCGGCGCGTCAAGCGACATGTATCCGTACCCGCACTCCCTCCTCGACGAGCGCGACATGTACCCGACGCGACCGCAGTCACCGCAGCTGACGCGGAGCACGAGCGCCGAGACGCCGCCGAGCCGGCTGAACCCCGCGCGCCTGCTGCGGCGAAAGGCCTCGGGCAAGCGGAAAGACAAGGAGCGCGAACACACCCGCGAGGCGCGGGACGAGGAGCAGCTCGCCCCCGAGGGGGGATGGCACCGGCGCAACGGCAGCAACGGGAGCCTTGTGCACAGCAGCAGCCTGGGGAGCTTCCGCGCCACCTCCCCGATCGACATGCAGTACCGCCCGCAACCGGGGTTCCATGGCCGGCGGCCGAGCGCAAGTGGATCGGCGCTGAACCTTACCCCGTCGGGGGGATTCGTGCAGGAGACCCTGAGCTCGCCCGTCATGATGCACCACTTTGGCAGCGCCGCGAGCCTCGCCATGGGATACACGGGCAGCATACGGAGTATGCGGAGCGACGACAGCAAGCGCCTACCCATTCCCTTCATTCACGACGGGGACATGGTCGTCAGCGAGGTCATAGAGCATCCGTTCCTGAATGCTGGTGCTGCGAGCGCCACGTCCGCCCCGACCACGACGATTATGCCGAGCGCGAGCTCGAGCACCGCCATGGGACCGCCGAGTATCCGTGCCCCGTCGCCGGCCTTCGCTGAGGGCCCGGAACCGTCCCCGCCAAGAAGAAGGGGCGGTAACCCGCCCCCGCCTCTGCGGCCTCAGCCGAGCCTGAGCGCCTTCCCGCGCAGCAACTCGCCGGTCCCATCGATGCCGAACAGGGGCCATAGTCGCGCCCAGAGCCCTATGAGCAGCGACGCGGAGGAACCGCGCATCACGGCCGAGTGGCTGGCGAGGAAGCCGAGCACGAGGCGGCGAGTCCAGCCGAGCTTCAGCAGCCTTGCTCGTGATGACCGCCCGCAGCCTGAGAGGCGGGGAAGTGACGGTCGTGTCGAGCTCGGCCGGGTCGAGCCCCCGCAGGAGCTTCGGGAAGACAGGCGCGGCAGTGACGGTCGTGACCGCGCACGAGGGTCGGGCGGCACTGTATCTTCGTCCTCAGGCGCTAGTGCTGAGGACGCCATCCTGACCCCTGTGCTGTCACCACGCCTCTCCGGCCTCCCCGGTCCCGGCCAGCAGCGCAACCCGACCTTCCCTTCGTCCACGTCGCCGTATGCGTCCGGCTCCGGCCTCGGCGCCGGCCTGAGTGCCGGCTTCTACTCCCAAAAAGCAGGGAGTACGTCCTCCCTCCGCCTCCCAGTTGAGAAGCACCCCCGCGCGTGCTCGCCAAGTGAAAAGCGAGACCTGCGCGACAGCCGCGAGAAGCCCGCCGCGCCGCCCCCTCTCCCCTCTCTCCCCAGACTGTCTGGCGAGCTCGGGGCGGGCTACGAGGTCAGCGTGCAGTGCGTCTCCTTCGGGGAGGAGATACGGTGGGAGGTCGTCATGCGCCGTTCCAAGCCCGCGCCGGGGGCTACGGGACAAGTAGTGCTGGGGAAAGACGCAACGACGGCCATTGCGCCAGCGGGCGCCGGCAGCGTGAACCTGAACCTGGCGCTGGACGTCGAGCAGCCGACGGGCAAGATGCTCTTCCTTTCTTCGAGCGAGGGGCAGATCCGCGCGCGGACGCGGTCCTCGACGAGTCCGCGGGCTTCGAGACTCGAGGGCTCCCTGCCCCCTCTCCCCGCCAAGGACGTCGTGAGGGAGAAAGAGGCGCCCCTCCCCCCTCTGCCCACCGGGCTCCCCCTCCCGCACGTGGCGCATGCGCACTCGTCCTCCTTCGCAGGGCGCACGCACACGCGCAACCTCTCCCTGGCGCAGTACCCGGTCCAGCCCTACCACCCAGCGCAGGCGTTCCAGCCGACACAGCCGCAGCCGTACTACTCCGACCGCGAGCAGCAGAGGGAGCCGCACCACCGCCCGTCGAGGCCGCTCCCCATTCCGGGCCCCGGTAGCCACAGCGGACACGGGGAGAGGAGCCAGCTGCCCTACGCGCAGCCTTACTCCCCTGTGACTCCTGCTACGCCGTCCCCCGCCACGCCGGGCGGACCGCCGCTCGTCCTCGAGCCCGCTACGCCGGCGGAGAGGCACCCGAACCGCGACAAGGTCGCGGACGAGGAGCTCTGGAGGGAGTACCGCTTCGAGGCGGCGCAGTAGCCTCTCTTCTTAATCTATTTCAGCACCGCAGCGCCGCGAGCGCTGCCGACCACCACCAAAGTATTATAGTCAGCCTTTATTAGCCCCTACGGCATCTAACTTCATACCCTAAATACCATTGTTTTGTTCTGTTGACGAACTCTGTTGACTACTATGTATTCAGTACTCCTGCCCTCGTCAGTTGTTGGTAGCTCAAGGTGACCGAACATGTCAGCAAGGCCCCCGAACAGAACGCCGGCACATCAGTCCACACGTATCGATACGAGAGTGGATGTCCCTGTCACACCCCGTTTATTGCAAGCTCGCAGTCATCGTGGAAGCTTAGTGTAGTCGTTCCTCGTCAGTCACCGTGAGTCACCACCGTGTGCCTTGTCGCGATCCCGTCTTGAGCTTCCACCGTCTCTTCCCACCAATGCACCCCTCACAACCAATCTTCTGCATGCGCTTACTTCTGCTTCCTGACGGCGTCCTTGTTGCCGTGCCCCGTCTCAATCTTGCTCTCCTTGCGCTGCGCGTATCCGCTCCAGCTCTCGTCGTACACGGCCTCGTGGGCAAGCTTCTGGTTCTCGCCCTCCGCGACGGACCGCGCGGCCAGCCAGCCAACGCACGCGGTCATACCGCTGCCGCAGGAGAAGACGAGTCCGCGTCCGTCGAGCGCGATCTCGTCCCAGACCGTCTTGCCGCCGACGCCATCGATGATGATCTGGCTCAGCTCCTGGGGCGACCGGTAGCGCGTGTACGGCTCCGTCTCGGAGGGCTCGGTCAGGAGGTCGTTGAAGGGCAGAGGCAGCGAGTTCGGGATGTGGCCCGAGGGAATACCGGGACGCGGTTCAGGCGCCTCGCCGGCGTACCGAGGAATCGCGCGGGCGTCGAGCACGACGTCGGCGAGTGCCGGGTCAGCAGTCGAGTTGTCGACCATCTGCTCGTACGCTGGGTGTTAGCTTACGAGATTCCAGTTCAGCTTAAGAACCTGATCGGCCCAGGTCCACTCACATCGGACGTAGTCGTCATGCCTCTTCGGCTTGGGGTACGACGAGCGCTTCGCGGCGACGGGGTCCTTGCTGAGCTCCTCCTCGTCAACGTCGTAGCCCTCCTCGATCCAGCGGGGAAGGCCGCCGTTCAGCGCCGACACCTTGTCGTGGCCGAGGGCTGAGTGTCAGCTGTCGAAGAAGGCGCAGCATAGCTGTTGAGGGGGAGTAGAACGAGAGACTTCCGGCTCCTCTAAAGCAAACTCACCCTTGAACGTGAAGACACCACGAGGCGCAGAGAACACGCCAACAGTGTCGTAGACAACGACGTGCGTGTCGGGCGTGATACCGAGGGTCTCTGGTGGTTAGCTGGTCGTCGCAATATACATCTTCGTAGCTCTCTCGGGGTAGGTGTTCGCCCAAGAGCTCGTCTTGCCTGTCCTTTGCGGCCCCAAGGCTGGGACACGGGATCCAACCCTAGTCCAGGCGGCATAACTAGCATCTCGTACTTGCCTTCCCTCCAAGATGTCGCGGAGGTGCCAAAGTAAGGGCAGAGGGAAGGCAGAGGGAAGGCAGAGCGGAGGGAAGACAGGCCTGAGGGAAGGCAGAGCAAAGGAGGGAAGAACTCACCAACAGCCTCCCGGAAAGTCTCAGCGGAGGGAAGCATATGCGTAAGCCCGAGGGGGTTCTTGGCCTTGTCGTGCTCAGCAACCTTGTCGAGGTTGAAGCGCAGCGCGCCCGGAATGCGCGGGCCCTGGAGGTACTCCTGGTCTGCGTTGCGGGGCGAGTTGGGCATGTGCCACGACACGTCGAGGACGGTGAGGTTCTGTTATTAGCGCGAGCGAAGCGAGCGCCGTCGGCGATGCGGAGCGCGAGTGAGCGCAAAAGCGCTGCAAGCGTTGGGGGCGACTGCCAGCGTTAGAGGGCATCTGTCATGCGATTGGCCTTCCTCCATCGCCGAGCTCCTCGGTTCGGCGCGGGCAGCCTTGAAGGATGGTTCAAAGGTAGGCCAAGCTACAGGAGTGCAAAGGGTAGTGCCGCGGAGAAGAGGAAGCTAAGGGAGAACAAGAGAGAGAAGCACTCCGCTCGCTGCGCTCGCGGCGCGGACTCACCTCCTTGGGCAGGTTCTTGAGCTCTGCCGGGCTAACGAGCAGCGGCCACCGCGTGAAACCCGGCGGGGTGCCGGTCGCCATTGTCCTGATGCGTGCTGTCGTCGAGAGTCCGTTACGGAGGCGGGGGAGGAAGCTCATTACTCTTCTCTCTGTTGTTGTTGGAGGTGCGGAGCGCGAAGCGTGGAGAGATACGCTGGCGGACCTGGGAGATATATGGGCTGTTGTACGCAGGTACGCAGACGCCGTAACTGACTTCGGTTCGGAATGTCGCATGATGTCACCCTACGGTGAGCTAAGGCTCGGTCAGATACGCAGCCACCGAGTATTTGGTTCCGGGCGGACATCTGACTGGCTGAGGGCAAGGCGTGATCGTGATAAGCGAGAAAGCGAGAGAAGACCAGTTCATCCGGCCTTGCAACTGATGTCCAGGTTGCGAAGTCTCTCTCGCACTCTCGCACTCTCGCTTCGCTCGAGTGCGTTCGAGTGCTCGCGGCATAGTTGCACAAATGCATCATATGTACACTAGAATCCTATGCTAATGACAACAGAATGATTGACTTTTGGTTTCTTGCTTTATGGTGAGGTGAGGATGGTGGATGTGGATGGATTGTGCATGAATGGTTGATGAGGAGAGAGAAAGAGGAGAGAACGTGACAGTTCGTCGTGTGCACGCCGGCACACTTGGAGATTGGGTGTTGACCTGGAGAGAAGAGGGGAGGGCGAAGGAAGGTCAGCCGCAGCTCATGACCTGGCTCATGACTCGTCGCCTCAGAGTCGCCTCGCGTCCATCATCGCCTTTAGGTCGTGGCTGCGCAATGATCCGTTGGACACTGAGCCGCCGTTCAGCGTTGGCTGCTGGTACCTGCTTCGCTCCTGGCCGCTCTGAAGGAGCTCGAGGACACCGGGCAGCAGACTGTTCTGCCTCGCGAGGAGCACGAGCTCCTTGCCCGTCTGCAGGCCGGCCATGCCGTTGACCGTCTCGCCCTTGTCGCCCTCAGAGTACGCGGCCGAGATGCTCGCCTTGCGCGGCGTGTGGCCGTGCGAGGAGCGCGCGGCGTCCTCGCCGTCCTTCGGGATGAGCGCGTCGCGGAGCACCTGCAGTCCGACGGCCTCGGCGGCGCGGCGCACCTTGAATGCCGGGGTCGGGGGCGCTCCGGCGCCGATCTTCGTCTCGGTCGTGAGCCAGATCTGTCGGCTGAGGAGCGAGCCCCAGCGCTGTCGCGCGGCGGCGTCCGGGACGGAGAAGCAGTACTTCCTCTTCGCGCCGGAGGTGGACATGAAGGCGACCTGGAACGTGTGCTTCATGAACGCGCGCTCGACGTGGAACGCGCGACTGTTGCCTAGACCAGGGTAGCGCTCCGCGTTCCCGCCGACGCGCCCGAAGAGCATCGACTTCGGGCCCAGCGTCGTACCCCGCACGCGGAAGGAGCACTCGGCAGTGTTGCTGAAGTCGAGGAAAGGCGGGTCGAACTCGAGCCCCGAGCCGAGCAATCGGATACCGAACGCAGAGTCTGGTTTCGGGATCGAGACCGTGATCGGGTCCGACCAGTCGTTGAACGTGAGCTTGGTCGGCGGGCGCGACGGCTCGAGTTGAATATCCCGTACGCGGTGCGCATCCTGCGGGCCGAGCGCCTGCACGAGCCGGTTGTTCCGAATCGAGTAGTAGAGGTTCTCGAGCGTCTCGTGCGGCACCTGGTGGTGCAGGTCGCGGTTGCGGAAGTTGTGGATGAACCGGTCAAGCGAGACGGCGTGATTCGGGAACGCAAAGCCGAAGGTCGAGTACAGCATGTCGTTGAGCGACACAATCGCGATGACGAGCTCCTGTGCAACGGCGAGATCGTAGGGAAGCATGCCCTCGTTGGCTCGGTGGTAGCCGATAGCGAACCCACGGAGCAGCGCCTCGGCCGTCTGAACGTCCGACGGAAGGCGAACCGCGAGGATGAACACACGCAGAGCGTCGTCGATACTCATGTGCTCAAAGTGGAACCGGTCGATGAACGTACTGAGCAGCGGCTGGTCGTTCGCGAGCAGGAGGCCGAGCTGCGCCTTGTCGAGCTCGAATGTGCGGAATAGGAGGCTGCCGAGGGTGACGGTGTCGATCTTGGGCTGGCTGCGGTCCATCAAGTTGTAGACAGCCGACTGCGGGTCATCGGCAAAGCTGGTAATGAACTTGCGCACGACCGGGTGGCGCGGCGGCTCCTGCGTCGGCTCGTCTGTGAGGCCGGATACAACGACGCTGCTCAGGCTGACGATCGACTTGACCATGAACTGCATGTCCAGCGTCGCCATCGCACCCTGAGTGATCAGCGGCTTCGCAATGACCAAGATGTCGTTGAACAGGAACAGGTAGCGGTCCTTGACCGTCTGCGAGTTGACGACCTGCAGGACCTGTTGCGCGAGGAGAAGCTTGCGGGGCGGGTCGTCGAGGAAGTCGGGGCGCGAGGGGTCGTCGGGCGGTAGGGCCAACAGCGCATTCATTCGGCTGATGACAGCCTGAGACTTGATGGACAGCGGCATCGTCATCTGCTCGGGATCGTCGTCGATCGAATCAACGTTTGAGGCGCCCAGTTCAATGGGAGGAGGGGGTGCGCGACGACGGTTCGTCATGAACGCTGGTATTTCAGGACGGGAGCGCGAAGAGCTTCGCAATAGATTCGGAGCCAAATCGGCACTACCGTTAGTGCCGTGGGTGGACTGCGACCCATGTGTATTCTGTGAATACGTTCCCGAGGGCGTGTGGGTGTGCCCGGATTGCGAGTATGTCTGATGATTCGAGTT
Source organism: Trichosporon faecale (assembly GCA_039545375.1). Classification (NCBI taxonomy): domain Eukaryota; kingdom Fungi; phylum Basidiomycota; class Tremellomycetes; order Trichosporonales; family Trichosporonaceae; genus Trichosporon; species Trichosporon faecale. The sequence goes on along the minus strand of BCLU01000003.1, from coordinate 1,597,074 downwards.
GGAGTGATGATCAGCTGAGCGGTCGTCGCTGACGCCCCGTGTGTGCATGGTCTGACCGTGGCCGTGCGAGCTGCTGCCATGACCGTGCGAACTCGAGGTACCGCCTGAGTCGTCGTTAGACGTGCGGCCAGCCGGCGTGGCTTGACTCCGGTCCCGCACGGGCTCACTAGCAGAGCGATTCTTCTGCTGCTCCAGCGCCTGGATGCCAGGGAAGGGTGACAGTTTCGAGTTGTGGACTCGAGGGTCGTTGGGGCCTGCGCGCGGGAGGAAACTCGGGGACGCCGCCCCAGAGTGGTTCGTGTGATGCTGTACGCTGCTCGCAGTCGACGACGCCAGATGGTCTGATGTCGAGGGCGTAGCGGATCCGTTCGTTCCATGATGACGAGGGGCGCGGTCGTTGGGGTTGTTCTGCACAGACTCGTCTGAGACCTGCCGACTGATCCCCGGGCTCACAGGGCCATCGTGGTTGTTGGAAGTCCGGCTGCCGCTTCTCTTGCGCAGGACGGCCAGCATATTCCGCCCGATCTGCTTCGACATGCTCGGGGTCTGCTTGTGCTGTCGGTGGTCACCGTGCGAGTGAGCCGGTTCTCGGGGAGACATCGGGGAGACCGCGCGAGCACTGCCTGCAAGCTTGTCAGCATCGACTGAGGAATGATGCACTTACAATGTCCGTTGCTAGACGCGTCATCATAGTAGCCGCCATGGCCCGTGTCGCTTCGGACGCTCGCACCCAACACATTCTTATCGAACGCACCATTCTCAGGCACATGCGGAGGCGGAGCTTGTCGCAAGTCAGACGGAGCCGACCCGTTGGAACGTCCCAGGTGCTCGCCGCCGAAAACGTCACCTTTAGGAGGTACAGGAGGCACAACGGTCCCTTGAGACGACGTTGAGGCCTGGGTCGCGTGTCGCGGGGCTCCCGCAAACGGCCTGCTCGGGAGGTCTTGCTGCTCGAGAAGTTCATGATCCCCGTGGTACGAGTGAGACTGCTCAGAGTAGTCCTTGGTATCCCTGTTACCATCGTCGTAAACGTCCCCGTTCTCTGATAGTGGGCTTGGGACCTTAGGTTCGATGACTTCACCCCTTGCGGATCTGGCGGTGCGAGTGGATACGCTGCGATTAAGGTGCGACTCGAACTCAAATGCACCTTCTTCAGAGGGCTCAGAGTTTCTGTCCGCTGCAGCGGGCACTGGGCCCCGTCCCAGTAAAGCGATGCTGGCGAGTGGTGAGATCGAGTTGGCCGTCACAGCCTGCGGCGAGTAGAGCGGTGTCCGCTGCTGCTCCGTGTTGGTGCTGGATGACGCCGCCGAGTCACGAGATCCGCTCATCATGCTTAGCTGCTTCGTGCGGCGGCGCTCCTCCCACAAAACACGAACCTCCTGCTCCTCCTTTTGGCGGGCAGCACGTCTCTCGGCGAGGCGCTCTACCATTCGTCGTCCGACCGCGCTTCGTCGCTCCTCTCCCATGTTGGACGACGAGACGGTGAAACTGCGTTGGAGTCGAGGTCGAGGGACGTCGAACGCCGTGTCAGGGATGGGGGCTTCAGCTGTTGGCGGTGTGACCACATCATCGTCGACTGGTTCGTCCACGGCGAGACCGAACATGCGTGGGATACCGATGGTTCCAGCTCGATGGAGTGAGGGCCGCGCGCCGGGAAGACCGAGTGTCACGTCCTCTTCCGACGAAACGGGTGTGGTTGAGGTGAGACTACGCGATGGTGTCGGCGTGTAAGTCCCACCCGTCAATTTATTCATAGCATTAGCTCTCGCTGCCGCCGAGTTTGATCGAGACAGGTTTCGAAGTTCTCCAAGTGTCGGAAGAGGACTAGGAGTATTGCGTCCTGCACCTGAGGCGGTCAAATTGCCTGGAAAGGCGCTGGGCGGGGTACTAGTCGGGATTGGGCTGATGGATGGGAGGTACGACTGGGCTAGCTGATAGGCGGCCCAGTCGGGCCCGGGGCCGCTGACGGGAGACGGTTGTGCGCTGTAGAAGGGGGTGCTAGTGGTCGAGTACGTGACTTGCGGAATGAAACCAGAAGAGTCGGACGCCGACCTTTGCATCATTGTGCCATTGCCGTAAGCGTAAGAGTCGAAAGGATCTGTCTGGTCGAGCAGCTCCTCGGGTTCGCTGTAGTCATCGAAGCGGATCGACGTCGGGGTCGCGGCGACGCTGTGTCCAGTTGAGCTGCCGTTGAGGTTGTCGTCCGAGGGCCCACGACCAAGGCCGGGTTGGGTAGTGAAGCCGGGGTTTGGTCGCGGGGGTGTCTGAAGCTGGAGAGCGCGTCGACCATCCGGATTTCGCGGAAGGGAGGCAGCGCGTTTCAGTTTTGCGATGGCTTGTGAGCGAATTTCAGCTGACGGCGAAGGCGACACCGCGAACGGTGTCGGCGACGACGACATGGCTGAGGGGGGTGGGGTGGGGGTGTCGTCAGGATCGAAGGCTGATGGGAGGATGTGAGTCGGTGGTCGAGTGAGTGAGGGAGAGGTAGGTGCGAGGGCGAGAGGGATGAGTCTTGTGGGTCGAGTGCAGGGCGGCTCGGGGACACGGTGGTCGATGCGGGTGGAGGGTGGAGGGGAGGAAGGTGATGACTATGCGGCGGATTTCATGGGAGGCGGTGCGCGGTGAACGAGGGGGTGGTGGGCGAAGAGTGAATGAGTGAGAAAGAATGATGTATGCGATGAGTATGTATGATGAGTGCGAGTGCTGGGTCTGGGAGCAGTGTGGTGAGATTGAGGGTGGTGATGTGGAAAGACGGAATGAGGCTCAAGTTGAGGGTGCCAGTGAGTCTGGAGCGCGGAGGACACGGAGGAGGATCAGGAGGATGGTGATGGCTCGTATTCAGGATCTTGGCGGCACCGTCAGGACGCGGCGATTTGACCACTCTCAGAGCATCTCGTCTCTGCCTTGGCCGTACGTCTCCCTCCTGCCTCCTGATCGAGACGAGCCGCGCGACACCGCCCGCTCCCAGGAATACCCTCATGCATCAATCTATGTTTGTGACTTGTCTTCCCATGCACAGGGCTCTCTCCGTTTGACACTCCTATTCTGGGCGTCTGCTGTCGTAGCCTCTTAGCGTGTATGGCCGTGTGGCCAGGCTCAATGGCTCGAAACGCCCATAGACCTCTGTGCACTGTCCACTCGAGCGTACCATGGATGGCTTGCGCCGCCTGCAGCCATCCCAGCCATGCAGCCATGCAGATGCAGCCCCTGGGAATCGTGGCGGCCACGGCCAGCCAGCCAAGCCAAAGCTCCTTGCACTTCGATCGACAGGCGACGACGACGCTTCGCTTCGTTTGCTCCTTACTCCTTTGCGCTCCCGGCACTGTCTGACACTGAGAGCTGAGGAGACTTGGGAGCTACAGCCACCCCGTATTCTGGATTCTGTTGTGTCGGCCGTCGCACTTTGGCACTTGTCTGGGACCCAACAGACCGCAACCCACTCTTCCCCCGTTCACATCCTCATCCCACAGAGCGGCCCCGCTCCAACCCGCGTGCCGGAATGGCCGTCTCCAGCATCCAGCACCGAAGTGTTCCAACGAGCCTTTGTCAAGTGCGGTCTCGGTGCATGCATGTAGCCGTAGATAGTGATGCAGCAAGTGGATCCAACGGATGTACCCGCTCTTGGATCCTTGGAACATGGCCCTGTGACGTCTGGTCTCGACTTTTTCGCAGATTAACCTCAGCGGCTCAATTCAAGTCAGGCACCCATCATTCATTATCAACTAGTCCCCCTAATCACGCACTCCAAAATCACTTTTGCCTCCGCTAATGTCTCACCATGCTCACCAGACTTTGGAAGCGAAGCGCGACACCGTATCACGTGACCGGCTCACCTCCATCCAGCTTGACCTCACCTCACCACAATCAAGTGAGCAACCCAAGAACAACCGAGTTCGCCGATCGCTGACATCAACAACCCTCGCAATCGTCACAGCTGCAAATAAACTCCGACGGGAATCGATCTATCACAGCGAACGCTATCAGCGCCTCGCTCTCCGCTTCGATCGACTCGTTACGCAGCGTGCCGCCCGATACTGATCCTGCAACATGATCACGCTGACACCGCTCTCGTCCTCGGCGACGTCGGTGTCGGCGGATGAGCCGGTGTCATACTACCTCGAGCTCGACGATGCGCGGATATTGCTGGACATGGGACAGCGAGACTACCGTGCATCGGCTCAGCAGACGTCGTGGGAGTACGAGGAGAAGATTCGGGAGTGAGTATGCCTTCCCTCGTTGTAGCTAACCGCAGTCTGGCCCCGACACTATCGCTGGTGCTACTCTCGCACAGCCCGACACAGTACCTCGGCTTGTACGCCTATGCGAGAGCACACTGGGGCCTGAAGTGCCCCGTGTACGCGACCCAGCCGACAGTGGAGATGGGCCGTGTCGTGAGCTTGGCTGAGGCGGAGAGCTGGCGCGCCGAATGCCCCGTCTCGGACGACGACGGCGAATTCAAGGGCCCCTTCGTCCCAACAACAGAGGAGATCCACGAGGCTTTCGACCACATCAAGGCGATCCGTTACAACCAGCCGCTGCACCTCGGCGGTGAGCTGAGCCACCTTCTCCTGACGCCCTTCCCCTCGGGACATGTGCTGGGAGGAACGCTGTTCAAGATCCGTTCACCGACGAGCGGAACCGTGCTTTACGCTGTCGGTATCAACCACACCGGTGAGCGTCATCTCGACGGAATGGTCACGGGCCAAGGCGGTCTGCAGGGTTACGCTGAGGACATCCGGCGACCAGATCTGCTCATCGTTGAGGGTGGAAGGAGCAACGCCGTCAACGCGAAGCGAAGAGAACGCGAGACGGCCATTCTTGACCTCGTTACGGCGACGCTGGCGGGAGGAAGATCGGTTCTCATGCCATGCGACGCCAGTCCGCGTCTCCTAGAGCTGCTGGTGCTGCTCGACCAGCACTGGAGCTTCAAGCGGACGGCGGTGCCGGGCGGTCCGGCGGCGCAGTGGAACCACCCGCTCTGCCTCGTCAGCCGGACAGCGCAGGACATGGTCTCGTTTGCGCGCTCGCTGCTCGAGTGGATGGGTGGAGTCGTGCGCGAGAGCGGTGCCGACGACGTCGTCGCCGCCCTCGATCGGAGAAAGGGCCGTAAGCGCAAGGCGCTCGTGAACCTGGGCTCCGAGTATGGAGCCCTGGACTTCAGGTAAGCTAGTGCATCGCCGTCTTAGCTAACTTTCCAGCCATGTTCAGTTCTTCGCGACGCCCGAGGAGCTTCTGGAGAAGTACCCCGCGAGCCGGCCGAAACTGGTGCTCGCGATTCCGCCGACGATGTCTCATGGCCCGTCGCGCACGCTGTTCACCTCCATGGCCAGCGTGCCAGGTAACGTCGTGCTGTTGACGGGACACGGAGAGGACCGAACACTTGCGCGCGAGCTGTATGTGCGCTGGGAAGCGCACCAGGACGAAGGTGCGCACTACGGGCACGGCAAGATCGGTCACGCGACGCCGATGGAAGGACGGCTTGAGCTCGAGCTCGACGCCAAGGAGCCGCTGTCTGGCGAGGAGCTCGAGGCGTACGAGACTGCGGAGCGCGAGAAGCGCGAGCGCGAGGCTGCGCACCAGGCAGCGCTCGAGCGCAACAATCGCATGCTCGAGGCCGATGACCTGGAGAGCGACTCCGACTCTGACAGCGAGGCGGGCGACCTGGCCGGTCTGCACCAGGAGGGCGCGAACGCCTTCGCGGGTGATGGAGAAGACGCGCGGACAATGTCGTTCGATATCTTCGTAAAGGGCCAGAGCGTGCTCCGTGGAACACGATTCCGTATGTTCCCCTACATCGCGAAGGGACGGAAGGTCGACTCGTTCGGCGAGGGTCTTGACGTCGGTCAGTGGATCCGCAAGGGAAGAGAGATCGAGGAGGACGGCGAGACGGAGGAAGTCCGTGCCGCGAAGCGCCGAAAGGCGCAGGAGGAGGAGAAGGCGAAGCAGGCGCCGGAGCCGCCGAGCAAGTTCGTCTCGTCCATCGTCGGCGTCGACCTGCACGCGAGCATCGCATACATCGACATGGCGGGCGAGCACGACGGGCAGGCGATCCGTACCATCGTCACCGACCTGGCGCCCCGTAAGCTCGTCGTTGTCAAGTCCACGACGCCCGCCTCGGAAGCGCTCAAAGCGTACTTCGCGGCCACGCCCAAGATCACCCACGACGCGTTCTACCCCGGCCCGTACCAGCCGATCCAGATCGGAGAGCATGTGCAGTCGTACTCTCTACAGCTGGGTGACAGCATGGGCCGTCTCCTCGCTGGCCGTTTGAGCCGGTTTGAGGGTTACGAAATCGCCATGGTCCAGGGCAAGCTCGCCTATGCTACCGGCTCGACGGTGCCGATTCTCGAATCGGCGGACGTTGTACTGCCGCCCCTCCAGGCGGAAGTCAAGGTCGAGGAGGAGGTGGACGCCACATTGGGCAGGGAGAAGGGCACGGTGCACGGCGGCGACACCGAGACCGCCGAGGAGGCGAAGGCCGAAGCCGACGCTAAGGCGGAGGGCCCCGTCGGCAAGGCAGTGGAGGAGAACGCAGAGGCCGAGGCGGCGGAGGAGAAGGCCGTGACCGATGCGCCGGCCACGGCGGCCACAGCCGAGACTGAGGCGGATGGCGCCGCCGAGGCCGACCGCGAGGCTATTGAAGCGGCGGCCGAGGCGGGAGTGAAGGCGGAGCCGATCGATGTCAACGAGCCTGCCGACGAGCCGGCGGACGAGCCGATCATCGACCCGGCGCACTCCCTGGCCGCTCGCGAGGCACAGGCTCCCCCGAGTGGACCGCTCCCGCTCCCCTCGTCTCTGTTCATCGGTGACCTGCGCCTGCTCGCGCTCAAGAGCCGATTGGGCTCGCTCGGCATCCCGGCCCAGTTCGCCGGAGAAGGTGTCCTGGTCTGCGGGCCGGGCGTCGAGCCGGGCGCGAAGGGCAGTATCGTCGCAGTTCGGAAGTTGGAGGAGGGCCGCGTCGTGCTCGAGGGTCCTGTGTCGGGCACCTACTTCGCAGTCCGGAAGGAGCTGTACGGGAGCTACGCGCAGGTTGCTGCGTAAGCTGCGTGAGCCGCGAGCCGCGCAGCGGCGAGAGCGGCGACCGGCGAGCTCCTCCATCTCTCCATCACATCACATGCAGCAGGGATATCTTGGTAGACTCGTAGATCAACAGATGTATGCATAGCACCCAACTTGTCGTGTGCCGCCACTCAACCGTCCTCAGGCACGGCAGCCGGCACCCAGGCAGAGCAGGTGACGCATGTGGAGGTTTCGCCGCCCGGTTTTTTCACTGGCTGTGACGCTTGAGGCCAGATTCCTCGACCTTCCACTCTACCTTACACACAGCAGCAAACATGTCCTTCCTCTTTGGTGGTTGTGAGTGTCACTGAACGGAGTGCCGTAGGCGCGGAGGGCTATTCTTCTGCGGTCGCGCTTGGAACGCGGCTTGGGCGCTGCGATAATCAACTGCGACGGCTCCTCGGAGCGCCTGTTTGTTCTCGTCCGAAAGTCGGCCTTGCACTTCGAGGTATCCAGGAATAATGGAAGGGCACAATCAGGCAGAGTACTGGAGAGGGAGAACAACAGGCTTCGCCACGCTCCGCCCGCTCCTCGCAGCCAGCCGCGCTCCCGCGCCAGCAACTCGCTGCGCTCGTTGCTGACGTCTCAGCGCAGAACAACGCCGGCGTCTCGGAGCAGAAGATCCAGGCCGCGATCGTCGAGATTGAGATGATCACGGATGTCTTGTGAGTTGTGCTTAGGCTGAGCTGGGCCGAAGGCCGGGCGAGGCTGAGGACTCCCGTGGGAGCGACGTGCTGACATTGTTTTCTCTCCTTGGACGCGTGTGCCTTTCTTCGCTTGCTTTCACTTGCTTTCTTCGCTTGCTTTCGATCTGCTCTCGACTTGCTTTCGCCTACCCTCCTGCCGGACTGAACGTGCTCCGCAAACGCACACGTTTGACCACTCTCTCGCCTCGTCGCTTCGCATGTCGTTTATCCTTTTGCGCACGCAATGTGATGCCCGCTCCTCGTTCACTCGCTCCCCTCGTCCGCTCGTCCACTCGTCCGCTCGACACTGTAGCAACCGCATCGTCTCCTCGTGCCACGCCAAGTGCATCCAGCCCGACCCCATGAAGGGCCGCTACGCCGAGCCCGAGCTGCTCAAGGGTGAGGCCGTCTGCATCGACCGCTGCACCATGAAGTTCTTCGAGGTCAACGACAAGGTCTCCCAGCGCATGCAGGCCATGGGCGGCCAGGCCCAGATGGCCGGCTCGTTCGGCAGGTAAGCGCGCTGCGCTGCTCGCTGCGACAGCAGCGGGCTCGCGAGTAGCGCGGGGTCGTGAGGCTGGCGAGTCTTGTGCGGCCACTAAGCTGCTAGGGGGAGGAGTACTCCCAACGCCGCCGCCCGTGATCCCGGGGTAGAAGAAGGAAAGGGCTGCCCTACGGGGGAGCTAGTATGTATCATCAGACACCATGAGATATGTTACATTGAGATTTGCGGATTAGGCTACTGATTCTACTGTGTTGCTGTGGGGATTGCTGAGGGAGACTGCCGTGAGACCGGGCCGGTTTGTGGGAAGAGGTGGACGACGCTATGCAAGAGAAGTGGTAGGATTGAGTGGAGATATCACCCCGACGCAACGCTCGACGGCAGCGCAACCGCGGCGTCGCCGGGCGACTCGATGAGTTCAATCTTCGGCTCGCCAGGGACCTGGACTATGCCCTCGACGCCCCTCTCCTCCATCTTGGCCTCGTGCTTCTCCTCCTTGTCGAGCTTCTTCTTCTTCTTCTTCTTCTCCGGCTCCTTGTCCGCCTCGGCCCAGCCGTCGTCCCAGTCCTCGTCGTCTGAGTCCCACCAACTCGGGAGATACTGCTGCGCGGGGAGGTTGACAATGTCCGGGTCAAAGAGCTGAAGTCAGCTTCACATACTCTGAAAGGGAAGCTGGCGCCTCACCTCGATGTACGTCTCGTCCTTGTAGTGGTGTTTTGTTGGTCCGGAGTGAGAACGGTACTCGGCCATGGTCGAGGCAAAGTTCCACCGTTGCATTGTGCGCAGGCAGCCGACCACGATGCCCGTTTGGTGGATGCCGACGCTGCCGTTAGTTCCGGCGACGAGATCAGCCAACTCACGAGTCGATGATGAGCACGGGATGACTCCGCTTGTCGAGCACTATCTCGAGCGCCGCCTTCACAACCTCATCCGAGATCGGCCGCCAGTCGTTCAGCGGCTGGAACAGCGTCGCGCCGAGGTGGACGAAGCGCACCCCGTTTGACCGCACGTATTGGAGCAGTGGCCGGATCGGGTGCTCCACCGTCAGAGAGACTATCGTCTTGAGCCGGAGTGTGGAGAGAAAGGGAATCTGCTGTCAGCTTGACGGTCGCAACATAAGCTGTCTGCCGCGGGAGTTGTTGACGCCGCTCCTCGCCTACAGCCGACGGTCACGCACTTGTTGCGGGGTCGGGCTCGCACAGCGGTACACGCCCGGCTCGACGACGGAGAAGCGAGCGGGGACATGGATGAGCGGGCTCGGCTGCTTGGACGCCATGCCCCTGCCTGCTGTCGGGTGTGGTGTGTACGAAGTGCGAAGCACGAAGCTAGTCGTCGGATCTCGGTCGTCATATCTGGTGGATGGTCCAGGTATCGCATCTCATCGCCGCCGCTGAGCGAACTTTCAGGGGTTTGTCGCGTGGTCTACGTGGTTTTCTCGCGAGAAACACGAGGGTGAATAAAGTCCCGCTCATTGGTTGGCTTGCGCCTCCCCGCACGCTGTCGCTGGGATTTTCCTCGATTTCGACGAACAGACCCGACGCTGCACGCCTGACTCTGCCGAACGGCGCAGACGCCTTCCCCCATCTCCGCAACCGCGACCACCACCTCCGAGAGACTCAGCGCAGTCAAGTGCGACCTCCGACTAGCTTGCCACTTGCTGTTTCGCTGCACTCGCACCCCCACGACAGCTCCGCCGAGACATCGCGATTCCGAATGAGCTCGCCCGAACGACCCGACATTTCGTACCTTTGACCGACGAGTCTTCCTTCTTTTCTCTCGGCTGCACACAACACCAACACATTTGACATAACGACACAGACGGACGACCTCGACTCCGCCTAGACCTTCCCCTCCACTCCCCGCCATGCTGACCGCCAGGCAGGGGCAGACCTTGCCCCGCCTCGCGGTTCTGTACCGGCACGCTACCGGGCAGGCGGTCGCCGAGTCAAGTCGGCAAGCGCAGGTCCGTAGCCTGACCTTCGGCTCGCGCGACTACGGCTCATCGGCTGCTCTCGCCCGTTCGAACGACAACTTTGACGATCCGCAAGAGCCGATACGACCGCCAGAGCCGGCACCGATATCTTCCTCCGCGAGCGATGCCGACGCTCTCCCACCACCGGGGCGAGGGCGTAACCTTCCCCGCGATGGACCTGCACCGACCTCACGACGGCGGCCACGAAGCCCGCGAGCAGTCAAGCCGTTCAGCAAGGGCGACTTCCTGCGGACGGACGAGCGCTTCCGGCGAATGGTGAAGGAGGCGCCGATTGGTGCCTTCCTCGCCCTGCGCAGTGTGCCGCGACACCGCCTGACGGAGATCGACCCGAAGGACGTCAAGGCCATGCTGTGGCAGCTGACGCGTGTGCCGCGCGAGTCGGTGACCCAGGCGTCGGGCCAGGAGATCACGGAGTGCTTCGAGATCCTACGTTCCATCCTGCAGGCGCAGCCGACGTCCGCGACGCAGCCGTACGATGGCGACCTCGGCGTGAACCTCCGCGGCAAGCTGCTGCGCTCGCTCATCCGTGCAGCGGCCAACATGGGCGCAGATCGGTTCGCCGTCGACCTCTTCTTCGAGCGGGTCGACATGCAGCTCCGACGGCCCAATCAGCGTATCATCAGCCTGAAGCAGATCGCGACCGACATCACGCATAACCGCTGGTGGCTTTTGGGCGCGCGCCTGCTTGAGCCGGAGCGCGTTCCGAAGGAGCTCCTCAGTCCCGAGGTCATCACCGTCGCGATGAACTGCGCCCTAATCGCTCGCAGGCCGTGGGACGCCAAGAAGCTGTTCGCCATGATGCACCCGGACGAGGCGGGACCCGACGCAATCTGTTACAACCTGCAGGCGCTACTGCAGCTCGGGGACAAGGAAGGCGCGCACCGCGTGATGCAGGTTGCGACGGAGCGCGGCGTCGACCCCGAGAAGATACAGGTCGCCATGATGAAGGGCGGCGGCCGCGGGGAAGACATGGAGGACACGGTGCGCGACTTCATGGTGCAGATGCACCAGCGGCCGACGACGACCGTGCTGAATGCGATGCTTGGCCAGCGCCTCGCCATGTCCGACATCGCCGGCGCGCAGCGCATCGTGAGCGAGTTCGAGGGCGTCGGCGCCGGCGAGGTCGCCCCGAACGCCGAGACTGTCACCCACCTCATCAATCTGGCGAGCCGGATGAAGAACCGCCAGTATCTTGAGTGGTGCTGGGCGAAGCTCGCGGAGCATCCGAGACTCGTGAATCAGAAGAGCGTCGCGCTGCTGCTGCGCGCGCTGACCAACCTCGGCGCAATTGACGAGGCCATCGCCGTCTTCCAGGCGCTCGTGCGTAGCGAGCGCGTACCCGAGCCATGGACGATACCGGACGACTTCCGGCCGGGCGTGTGGGTCGCGAACGCGGCAATGCAGGCGGCGATCTCGGAGCACGGCTACCAGGGCTTCACGCGCATCGCCGAGCTCATGCGCGAGGGCATGATCGAGCCGGACGAGCGCACGGTGCAGATCACGCTGCGGTACGCGCGGGCGAACCTTATCAGCTCGCCGATCCAGATGGCGAACCTGTTCGAGGAGCTGCTGTCACGGACGTCCGCGCCGCCGACGGCCGAGCAGCTGAACGAGCTGCTGCACAACGTCGTCCGCGTTGCGTTCCGCGACCCTCTCCAGGCGAAGAAGTACCTTGGCGTCGAGGACAAGGGTGGCGAGATCGTCCCACTCACCGGCAAGCTCAAGTCGCTGCTGGCCGAGCGCGTGCGCGAGGTCGCGGAGAGCGGGCAGATCCGATCGCCGCGATCCCTCTCCAACCGACTGTTGTACGATGCGCTCGCGCTCGACGGTGCGTGGCCGGCGGACGCAGTCCGCCAGACGTGGCAGTCGTACGTGCTCGACGGCTGGCGCCCGGCCGAGAGCAACTACGTGTCTCTCATCACGGCCTACTCGCGCACGGGTAACATGCAGGCCGCGGAGGAGGTGCTCCAGTACGCGTCAGAGGTCGGGCAGGCGCCGACGCGGGCGATGCTGACAGAGCTTATCCGCGGCTTCGGGCGCAACGGCGTTCCGCAAGCGGCACGCGAGTACTACCACAAGATCAACCAACCGGACTGCCTCGCGTTCACCGAGACGATCAAGGCGTACCTCCTCAGCAACGAGGCGAAGCAGGCCGTCGGCTTCATCCGGCGCGAGCTGCACCGCATCACCGAGCTTGACGAGCGCGGCGTCAAGATGGTCGCTATCGCGCTCGCGAACGCGTACGACGCCCCCGGCGCCATCTTCTGGATCGCGCATCACGTCATCACGGCCCGCGGGGGCGACGCCGCCGACATGTCCCCGACTCGCGAGAAGTTCCCTCTCACGAACAACTTGCGCCCGGTCGTCCAGGACTGCGTCAAGCGCATCAGCAAGATGGGCGCACAGATGGACCTGGGCTCGGGTGAGGCGGCGCACGCGATCGCAACCGAGATGGCGGCCGAGCGCGCCTCGGGTCTCACCTCCTACTCCGACCCCGACTCTGACCTGCCGTCCCGCCAGGACGAGGCCTGGGACGCGGCCGCCTCCGACGCCGACGCGGACCTCTACGACGCCGACGGCTTCGGCTCCGTTCAGCCCGCCACCGATCCGACGGCCACCCCGAACCACCTGTCAACGCAGCACTCCGCCGATCCTGAGACCGACGTTCCCGACGAGCGACTCGCCGAGCGTCGCGCGATCTGGACCGTCCGCATCCTGCAGTCCATGCGCCTCGCCGTCCGCATGCTCCAGGACGACGACGCGGTGCGCCCGCGCGGCAGTCGTCGCCGACCCGTGCTCAACAAGCGCGCGATCGGCAGCCTCGTCGACAACCTCGACGTCGAGGCCGAGTTCGAGCACTGGAAGGCGCAGTGGCGCCGTGACGCTGAGAATGCCCGCAAGACCGCACGGGACAGGAGCGAGGTCCGCCGGCTCAAGGTGGAGCGTGATGCGGCGTGGGCTCAGCGCGCCGAGCGCAGCGAGGCGAGCAACGGTTCTGAGGCGAGCGGAGCGAGCTCCGTCGATCCCACCGAGATGTCCACCGCTGCATCCGAGACCCGTATTCCCGAAACCGCGGTCGAGACCAAGACCGCCGACGCCGAGACCGAACCCACCGAAGCTGAGCTCGAAGCGGAGATTGAGGCCGAAATCGCGGCCGCCAAGGCCGAAGCTGCGGCCGAGCGTGAGCAGCCGCAAACACCGAGGAGGGAGAAGAAGGACAGGAGAAAGTAAAAGCAACATCTACCAGTATCACCACTATTCCGTAGCATCCGTAGCATCAGCATAGCCATTAGCATTCTCTGCATTGCATTGATCCATGCGACCGTAGCGAGCGAGTGAGCGAGTGAGCGGGGTGAGCGAATTGAGCGAAGCAGAGTGCGCGAGATGAGCTGCCCCGTCCATTCTCTCGCGGAGTCATTCTCTCGCAGACTCACCCTCTCGTGAACTCGTTCTCAAAAGAATCTCTCACGCGAACTCAACCTATCGTGACCCCGATACCAACTCGCTACAGGCAGATATCGACCTTCCCACAGTCTCCTGTTAGTAATACGAGAAGAGAGAAGCAGAGTAAATGCGATGCATGCATAAAGCGTGACGTGGGGCGTAATGGTACACATTGCTTGATTTGTAGGTGTTGTAGGTGTGATGATGTGCCGGTCCCTAGGGACCGTTTGATGAGGAGTGCTGCGAGAGGGGGAACTGTGGAATGAGAGGAATGAGAGGGAAATGGGAACCAAAATATAGCGATGTAGGTATGAATCGGAGCCGAGTCCCGGGAGAGTCTGTCGATGGGAATGTGTACTGGAAGTGGGGCTCGGAGAAGCGAATGAGAGGGGGAGAGGCTCGGAGGTGGGGAGTGGCAGGGGCGGGAGGCAGGAGAGGGGAAGGGGAGGGTGATTAGCGAGGGGTCGTCGGCGTCGTCGGCGTCGTCGGCGTCACGGCGCGCACTGGCCACCTTCCGTCACCCGAGACGGGCCGCCCATAAGCTCCGGCCGCAGAGGCCGAGCGACCAAGCGGCACACTGAGCTGGCCGTACGTCCCCTGCACCGGGACGGGGGACAGTCTGTCCCCCGCGTAGTACCCGCGTTCATACCCGTACACCCCATCGCCGCTGTTGACGTGCGTCGCCAACCCGTCCGGTCCCCCCTCCTCTCCGCCGACACCAGCGAGCCACGCAAGACCAGGCAGCTCAACCCCCCGTCCCTACTGGAGGATCGGGCTGCCGGGCTGGCTCTTCGGCCTGATGGGGGACTTGACGCTCTTGGCGAGCTTGCCGTTCTCGTCCACGTCCCACTGCACGTCCATCAGGTGGCTTCTCCTTTTTGGCGCCGAGGAGGCAGACGGCGGAGAGACTTTGCGCATCCCCGCGTCTCCGTTTGAGGTGCGCCGCGGGCCGAGCGTGGACGTGGCGCTTCCCGTTCGCGACATTGAGGGCGCCAGGGGCGAGGACACGGCACCGGCTGAGCCGCGCCGGATGTGCTGTACTGGCGGAGCTAGGCTGGGGAGCTGCTGGGACAAAGGTCGGGCGCGACCGGTGAGTTGAGCATGCGTTGCAGCGTGCGCTTGTGCCGCTGACGCGGCCTGCGCGCGCTCCAACCCTTGCATTAAGCCTTCGGCTATACCCAGGCCGCGGGACTCGTACCGCCCCGCCGTGGAGAGGCGTTCCGTGATTGAGCCAAAGCGCTCCGAGAGGCCCGCGTGGTGCCGACTCGAGACTGCGCGGCGGGGGAGCGAGTCCTTCGGGTCGCGCGGGGTCTCCCTCTCGGCCGGCTGGCCCGTGACGATGGGGTAGATCTGTCTCGCGAGGTCGCGCACGACCACGGGGTTGTGTTCCTCTGCGAGTTTCTCGACGATGGCGTCGAGGCTGAACTCGCGCACGAGCGTGAGCCGGTCGCGCCGCTGCTCGATCACGGCGCGCAGCATGCGGAGCAGATTCGACTTGACGACCGCCTCGTAGTCCCTCGACAGGGCCTCGGAGAGCTTCTTGAAGAACCGCGGCTTGCCCAGCGCCGCCGTGAAGTGATGCGACAAGCGGAGGAGCTTGAGCAGCGGCTCGAGGATGCGCGCGAACGACGCGCCGTGCGCGAGGCAGAAGCACTTGATGAACGACTCGGTCTCGGCCGCTCCGAGCAGAACTTCCTCGACGCGCGCGGGCTCGTCCTGCATCCACGCTAAGATCGACTCGAGCGCCGACACGCGCCAGTAAGGGTCGTCCAGTAACGTCAGGTACATCTGCATGCCCTGGTTCTGCCACAGGAGGCGACGCGAAACCTTGCCCGCGTTCGCCATGTCGCAGAGCACGGGCAGGGCGAACTGCTTCAGCGGCGAGCTGTCGTCGATCGTCCGCTTCAGGATCGGAATCAGGCCGGCGGCAGAAGCCTCCTCCAGCCGCGACTTCGACAGGCGGCACATCGAGTAGATCGTCTGGAAGATGTGCGAGCAGATCTCGTTCGAGAATGACCCTTTCAGCGTGTCGCCGAGCAGCTCGACGAGCACCTCCATCGCGTTCGAGTTCTGCAGCACCTCGATCAGCTGCGGCGACGTCGCAAGGTGCTTGATCGCCTTGATTGCGGTGACAAGCTGCTTGCGCGGGAGCAGCGGGAGCGACTTCAGCAGCCGCATCATGATCGTGCGGTGCGCGAACGCCGCGCGCACGTGCACGTCCGCCTGGCCGACCTGGCAGAACAGCAGTAGTACGTCGACGGCCCGCTTGGTCGCGTCCTCGCCGACCTCGGAGTCCTTAATGAGCGCGAGTAAGGCCGTCGATAGCGGGTCCAGGATACCTTCACGCGTGAACATGCGGCAGAAGTCAGGCTTCGGAGTGGGGGACTGGGGTCAGCTGGAAAGCACAAGTGGAAGCTCACCTGGAGATCGAACACGGAGCCGATGCCCTCCAGTGATGAAAGGATGAGATGCTTGTTGACAGTGTAGTCCTCGTCGAGTAGCTCGACGAGCACCTTGAGACCACGGCATCTGTTCGTCAGCTGAGCCAGGACCACAGACAACTCACGAGATGAACATTTGCAGAGTCAAAGGAGAGTGGGTGAGATGCTGGATGAACTTGGATGCCTCGAGACGCGTCTCGAGTAAGTGCTTCTTGCTGGTGTATGGCTGGGATCAGCTAGACGTTCATGTCTCGATAAGCTCACAATGATGACGGGGATGCCTCCGACAAGGCAGAATGATTCTAGGTTGTCCACATCGTAGGTCACAATCTGCTGTCAGCTAAGTCACATCCCACCGAGAATGAGCTCACGTAGTTGACGATCCGGAGCAGGCGCACAGCGACGTCGCGCGTCAACCGGCCCTCAAGAGTCTCGAGGATGCTGAGAGTTAGCGAAGTCGAACAGCCGAACTCACGTGAGCATGCCATGATTGACGATAAAGTAGTGCTCGAGGCCCATGTCGTCCGGACTTGTCTCGAAGAGGGTGAGGAGTTCGTCAGCCGCCTCACGCACGGGCGCGCCGCCCGCCTCGAGCCTGGCGATGATGTCTGAGACGCTCGTGTGCAGAGCAGCGCGCTTGGTCTGGAGCAGATTGTCCTCGAGCGAGTTTGTCGCAAAGTCGTCGTCGAACTCGGCGAACGGATCCTGCTCCTCCTCCACCTCCTTCCATGAGTGGTTCGAGCGCCGCGTCAGCTGCAGAGACTGCAGCGCCGCGCCGTCGGGGTTGATCACGGGGCCGTCGAACACATCGTTGTAGTCGTCGTCGTCATCCTCGGTGTACTTCTGCAGCTCGACGTTGGCCGCCTCCGCCGCCTTCCCGCGCAGTGAGCTCTGGCGTGACCCCGGCGGCGACAGCGTCGGGCTCGTTGTAGGGCGCTGCGGTTCGGGCGACGATGATTTCTTAGGAAGCGGCCGCGACGCAGCTTTCGGTGGTCGCACGGGCTGCTCGGGCTTCGGGGGCGGGGGCTCTTCCCTCTTGGGTTCGGGCTTCGCCTTCTCCCGCTCCTTGCCCTTCTCCCGGACCGAGTCCTTGCTGGACTTGACCTTGTCGTCCTTCGGCTCGGACTCAAAGGACCCCATCTTCTTCAAGTCGCTCGGGTGCATCAGACGAATGCGTCCCTTGTTCCGAATCTGACATTAGCTTCAACTGTCGGAGCCCGTAGCTCACCTTGAGATTGCTGAACTTCAGTTCGAGGTCGAGATTGTCCTCGTCGCCCGCAAGGTCAGAGTAGTCTTCCGGGATGCCCTTGAGCCGTGCAGTGCCCTTGTTGCTCTTCGGGGCGCTGGGGGAGCGGATCGAGTCCTTTGAATCCTTTGTCTGCCGCACGGTCGCGTGATTAGCGTTTGCTTCATCTGCTGCGTTCTCGCTGCGATCGCTCCTGAAACTGCTGATCTTGGAGGACGTTTCGTCGAAGGCAAAGTCGTCATCCCACTTCTCAGCCTCGGCGCTCTCCTTCGCCCGTTTCAGGACGTCGCTGACGTGCTTGTTCTTCTGCAGCAGGCCGCCCGTCGCGATGGGCGCCGCTACCGGCGGAACGGCAGCCTTTGATGACGACGGCGGGGGCAGCGGCGGCTCGTGCTGCTTCTTGGTCGGGTTGGGGATGCGTCGCACCGTGCCGAAATTCTTGGGCGCGGCTACGATGGGTGGTCAGTCACTCGCCGTCACTCCTCAGGCAACCGTTACCTGGACACTCACCATTCAGCGCCTCGTTCCATTCCTGCACTTTCTGGATCGCAGCCGAGTACTCCGTAATGGGCTTCTTGCTCTTGACAGTGTGACCGTCCTTGCTCGAAGGGGGTGCGACATCAGGTGCCTTGGTACCGTTACTGGTGACCTTCTCCCGTGCAGCTGGGCCCTTCTTGAGCGTTCCGACGTCGACAGTGTCATTCTCCAGGTTCTTCTTGGCTGACTGCATCCACGGGTGGCGCAGGAGATTCTTCGCCGACACGCGCAGGTTGGGGTCCTTCTGGAAACACTGGTAGAGGAAGTCCTTCACGACCTGATGTCAGCTGGATGCGTTGAGCGAGGAAGCTCACCGGTGAAGCGCCTTCCGGTATCCGCATGCTCTCGTCCTGAACGATGCGCCAGAGGGCTTGCATCGGTGCGAGGTCGCCGTACGGGGGCTTGCCCTCGAGGAGCTCAACAATGACACAGCCGACACTCCAGACGTCGCTGGCTGTGCTGGCCCCGCTCTGCTCGATGACCTCCGGCGCCATCCAGTACGGCGATCCGACGACCTCATTGTCTGCGTCAGGGTCGGAGACGGCGGCCAAGTCCGGGGTCGGTGCTTTCGACGAGACGCCAAAGTCTGCGAGCTTGACGCTTCCGTCCTTATTCGTGAGGATGTTGGCGCCCTTGATATCGCGGTGAATGACACCCTGCTCGTGGAGGTAAACAAGGCCCTGGAGGACCTGGCGGACGTAAACAGCAACGAGGGACTCTGGGAACTTGCCAAACTTCTTGAGAATGGTCTGCAGCGAGCCGTTCTCGCAGTACTCGAGGATGATGAAGAGGCTCTTCTTATCGCGCGCGAAACCCTTGTACTTGACGATGTTGGGGTGGTTGAGGTTCTTGAGCAGATCGATCTCAGACATGATGTCCGGGAGCGAACTGGCGGGGAGGGTCGAGAGGGAGATCGACTTGATGGCGACCGTCTCGCCGTTGAGGAAGTTGAGGGCGCGGTAGACATTGCCGCTGGCGCCGCGACCGAGGAGGTCGCCAAGCTGGTAGTTGGACAAGGCTGTAGCGCTCATGACTCATGCTCGTAGGTCTGGATGGCGGCGGCGACAAGGGGTATGCTGTGGGAGAGATGGGTCAGTCGGGTGTGTGTCTATGGGTCTTGCGAGTCGAGTAGGTGAGTGAGTGGCCAAATGTGGAGGTTGTGGGGAGGAGAGGAGCCGGGTCGTCTCGTCTGATGTCTTGTGTCTGAGCCGTCTCGTGTTGACGATCGAACGCGTGTGGGGTGGGGAAGGATGAGTGTGCGATGGGGGAAGATGGAGAGGGAGAGGGCTTGAATGCACCACTGATCTTTGTAGTGATCAGTGAGCAGCAGCCCTCTTGGGTCATGTAGTTTGTGGGTGAGGGAGGGAGAGGAAGCAAAGAATGCAGCGAGCAGTCGGCAATGGCTTATGGTGGACAAGGGTCGAATCGGTGGACACCGGCACGGCGGCGCGTGGTTGAACACGGTTGTTTTCAATTCAGTCCACCTCAACCGCGACTACTACGACTGGCAATCCACACACCCACCCCGTCAGTAAGGCGGCCTCATCAGGGCACAACCTCCTCTTCGTTAAGGTTGACCCGACCATATGCCATATGCATGCCAGAACCCCCTCGCCGCATGCATCTCGTTGGCTGTGGCCTGCATGCGGCCGTTCCCAGCCAGGAATACACCCACAAAGCTCACAAGGCCCACAAGGCGCCGGCCCTCACCGGTCCGACGGTCAACGGCGGTCGGCAGGTGATCCAGTGATCTCGAATATCCAAAGAGGCGTCGACCGTCGTCTTCGCCCTTGGCGCCTGGTGCTCGTGCGCACCCTCGAATTGCACAAGTCAAAGGCTCCGATGAAGCCTCCCTTCTCCGCCCCATTGCCCATATGCATGAAGAAAAGAATCGCTGCGCGACGCCAGTGCACCAGCGCCATTCACTGGCGGCGCCAACCCTCTTAGCTGGTATCGCGGTTATTCAGACACCCCTGCAATGCACGGCAGCATGTGTTCCAGCCTAACGATGCACCTCGCACCGAGATATGCGATATGCGCAGTCCGACATGCACAGGCGCAAGTTGAATGCCTTTGTACTCTTCTGTATTGTTGAGCCCATGCATTCAGCAGAATGCAAGCACAAGGGGCCTCTGTTTTGCATCGCTTCCATCCTCGCAACCGCCTCACATGTCGCTCTAGCCTCTAATCCCTTCCTTCCTTTCGCCCCAAGTCTAGAAGAATGCCACAGTGTGCAGCAAAGCATGCGGGTGCCGCTCCTGGTGCTGCACGAGGATGTCGTCCATCTCGGCATCAATGTCGCGCGCCTTCTCAATCTGCTTCGTCAGCTTCGCTTGCGCACGGCTAGCTCACCGTCTGGCACAGCTCGAGTATGCTCTTGCCCGCAATATGCGCCTCCTCGGGGTTATCCTTGATCTCGACGTTGATGACGTGGATCGGGCGGTTGAACTCGCCGCCGCGCGCGAGCATGTCGTCGCACACTGCGTCGTAGCACCGCTCCTCGCACGTGATCACGACGTCGGCGAGAACGTTGCGCTGCTCCTGCCACTTCTCCGGCGCCAGCTTCACCTTCCGGTTCCGGTCCAGCATCGGCAGCAGCCCGTTGGCCGTGTACAGCTTCGGGTCCTTCGACTCAAGGTCCTTGTAGATCGTGTCGTAGGGCGTGCCGAAGCGGTACACATTCGGCTTGTCGATCGCAGGTCCGGGCAGGCGCACCGCCGAGCCCGTGCCCGCTGAGATTACGCGCAGCCCGGCGTTCCTGTCGTCAGTTTATGTCAGTGATCCTAAACTCACGCAAGCACCTTGTGCGCCTCCATGGATCGGTTCTGCTGTCAGCTTGATCACGCGCGCAGATAAGCTTACGTTGTTACTCGCACACACAACACAGAACAAAGGTCGCTGCCTGATCGACGGCCCGACCTCCTCCTCAGCCGGCTGCGGCACCGGCGGTCCCGCTCCGTTCCTCGCCATAACAGCGTCCGGCGGGGGCCGCATGTCGCGCGGGTCCTGGCGCGGCGGTCCGTCCTGCAACCCCGGCGGGCCTGATGGTCCTGGCGGTCCGCGTCCGCGAGCACGGGGGTCACGAGGGTCACGAGGGTCACCCCTCGGGTCACCGCGATGCTCGCCACGGGGGTCACCTCGCGGGTCTCCTCGAGGGTCACCGCGGGGATCGTCCCTCCGCCGAGGGTCCTGTCTCCGAGCATCCCGGGGGTCGCCGCGATATCTCGGATCCGCGCCCTGCTGGTATCCTCCCTGCGAGGGACCTCCGCGTCCTCCGTATCCGCCGTCCTGCCCTCCGGGGCCTCCTGGACCGCCGTATCCCTGGTTCTGCTGGTAGTTGCCGCGCTGGCGGGGGTCGCCCCCTCGTCTCCGTGGATCCATTCTGATGTCAACACACGTTCCTTCCTCGCCTTCCTCCATCCCATCAGCTGGGTCTGAGCGAATCCGGGGGAGGAATGGGAGCCAAAACACTCACCTAGTCTCTGCCGATGCCGGGATGCAGCACCTAGTCGATGGGGATGGTGCAGATGACGATGTTGATTGTCAGCTCGACGCGAGTGGCTTGAACCGAATCTTGGGCGGTTGGTGAATCTTGCGGCGCTGCCGCTGAGCGGGACCATTACACGGTTGGTGCGGCCCTGGAGCCCCGCGGTTTCGTCATGACCGACTGGCTTGAGCAATCGACCCTCCACCGATCTTCAAGTCTTCCTTCTCCTCTGTGCGCGAGAGCATGATCCTATAGAAGTCCCCTCAATGTAACAGGTTTGGTCCTAGCAGAACTATAGGTGTTCTCTTCAGATCGTTCATTGCTGTGCGACACGGCAGCTGCAAGGAGGACTATAACAGAACACCTTCCTCGGCACCACGGTGATGGTGTTAAGTCACGTGACTTCAAGCTCCCCGGACGCCAGATCACTGGCGGCGGCCAAGCATGAATCTCTCTTCTTCATGGTTGCACATCACTGCATACGCTTCAGGTGCACAAGCTGCTAGACGCTCAGACTGGGTGTCTGTTGAGTGAGCCGAAAGCACGCCCGCAACGGTGACGCACCTGGCTGGGTGGACGGCCCGAGCGGAACCAAATTCCAACAATTACAACATGGTGGTTGCAACCAGAACAACATTTCAGCACCCACACCATCTCTGACCCATCTTCGAGAGCCATCGACAGGAAGCACCGGCACCCGCGCACGCATAGGACAACAAAGCGACAAAGCGCCCCGCCGATTCCACCATGTCGGTGTACTCTCCTTTCCAGCTGTGCCATGCGCATCTCCCGGCGCCGTCCAACGACGACGCCCTTGAGATCACTGTGCCCTCTGAGCGACCCTTCCCCGAGACGACAGAGCCGTACACCTCGCCGCTGAACGCCGACCATGCCGTCAGCGCCGCCGTCGATGCGGCCACGGGCATCTTCGCGCGCAGCATCTACAATGGATACGCTCTCGAGCTCCGCTCCCTGTCGCCTGTCGTCGCTGCGGGCAGTGGACTCCAACAACAGGCTGCGATCCGCATCATGCTCCCCGATCAGCTCCGTCCGCTCGCGAACAACTGCATCGTGCCCTCCTCTACCGATGGGAAGCTCTACGTCGTCGTCGTCTCCCAGGCGAACGTCGTATACCGCTTCGAGTTCGCTCTGGGTTCGTTCGTCGACCGCGGAGACCGCATCACGTTCAGCCCTAAGCACGACTGGTGCGAGGAGTGGGAGGTCAACGAGGAGCTCATTAGCTCGGCGGGAGAGGTCGGATCATGGTCAGTCGTCAACGAGGACACTGTTGTGCTGGGATGCGGAGACGGAGGCATCATCCAGGTCGTCCGCTCCCAGAACTCAACATCAGGTAAGCTAAGGACGCCCCTACCTCAGCTGACATCAGAACAACCACAGTGGTCAGAAGAGCACCACCGCGCCTCTCACCGACTGTTTGGCGGTCTGTTCTCGCGAACCGTTGACGAGACCGTTACGTCGATCGCCGAGTTCGATCTTGTGGACCAGATGCCGGTCTTCTACACCTTCGCCCGTGACTCGAAGCTGCGCACATGGTCGTCCGTGTCGGGCCACTGCCTTAAGACAATGGATGTCAGAACGCCATCAACACAGGCGCTCGTTCAGGGAACACCGACGATGCAGCAACTGCCGGAGGCGACGACGTCGCTGATTCGTGTTATCCCGCATCCGAACCCGAACCCGCGAGTGTCGCACATTGTCGTTGTGTTCGTCCCGACACCGTTCGCATCGAACTCGGCTGGTATCTTCGTCTTCTACCGTGGCAACAACGGTGCGCATCACGCTAACGACTTGGTGTACGCTGCCGAGCTCCCCGCCTCTTCCGACACTGCGGGCAGGAACCTGCGCGGCTTCGAGATCGAGCCGCCTCTGCGAACGGACGCGAAGGACGGATGGCGGTTGTGGACGGCATGGGACGACCAGGGCTCCTTTGTTGCCGAGTCGGTCCCCGTCAACCATATCCTGCAATTCACGACGTATCTTGAGCCGTCGTTTGAGTCCGACCTCGTATTCTCGTGGCAGCGCGCCGAGTATGACTCGGAGGTCGAGCGCCTCGATGCGCCATACTTCGACAACATCCTCGGTCTGGAGGCGCCGGAGCCGACAGAGCCGTACAACAACTCCGACATCGCCACCACCTTCATCGACCACCTGTTCTACCCCGGGCGCTTCTCGCAGCTGAACCTTGAAGCTGCGCTCAACGATTACATCGACCAGCTCCCTCAGGCGAAGCAGGACCAGCTGCTGCTCAACATCTACCCTTCGCTTTCCAGCAAGTTCGAGGCCGCCGTCGGCAGCCAGCTGCGCATGGAGACGAGCCCGCAGACGGGGGCGCCCGTTGTTGACCAGTTCCGCAAGCAGCTCAAGCTCGAGTGGCTCGGCATCTGGGCGCGTGTGCGCGAGCTCGACAAGCAGGGCCGGTGGCCCGTCGGCACGGCTTCGATGAACGGACAGGTGCTGATCCTCGACCGCGAGGGTGGCTCCGTGCCCGTGCAGGAGGACACGCCGGGCGTTCTCGTCGACCTTGGTGAGCACACCGACAAGGCGACTCGCTTCCAGGCCCTTCCCGAGGGTACCCTTTTGCCGCAATACGCTCCGCTCGCCCCGCCGCAATCCCGTCGGTGCCTGACTGCGCTGGCTGTCGCGGGTAACGACCTCGCAACCGCGCTGCAGGCACAGGAGCCGCACCCTCACCTGGTGCAGGAGGAGGCGCGGACAGCCCTCGACGACGTGATCAGCTACGCGAGCGCGGAGCGAAACACGGCGCTGGATGCGTTCGCCGCCGCCTTCGACGAGGTGCTCGGTCAGAGTGCGCAGATGCCGGTCGAGAACCTCGCCGGTGCGCTCTGGGATGACATGGTTGAGCCGTACCTCACCGACAGACAGCGGGAAGGCGTGCAGCGCGCGCTCTCCGAGAGCTCTGACATTACGCGGACGCTGTCCGAGGCGCTGGACATCCTTGCCACGCCTCCGCCATCAATCACGGGCGGCAAGGACCAGGAACGCTGGTCTTTCAGCGGATTCGGCAACGCCCTGCTCTCGTCAGCCGTCGCCAACGTCCTGCAGGCGCGGTACGTGCTGGCGCGCAACGTGCTGCTAGTCTCGCTGTGGCACCTCGCTACGTCGCCGGACCCGTCGGCTGAGGACGATGACTCCGAGGAGCTTATCGAGGTGCTCGCCCGTGCTCAGGCAACCTACCACCGCTACGCTGTCGGACGGTGGGTGTCGGAGCAGACTGGTGAGGAGGCCGCCGAGGCGTCGCGCGTTCGTCGCGCTGCCCGGAAGGACGACGTGCTCGCCGAGTTCGATGGACTGCGCATGCGTGACACCCCAGCCGGAGACGGAGACTATGACACGGCGTACTCGCTCCTTCACTGTCTTCTTGCGTCTGAGCTTGCGCAGACGCCACCGCCTGATACGCTCGCCGGATTGTTTGACGCGGCGGCCGCTTTCGTCGCCGACCTCGACCTTCTCGGGCCCGACCAGATCGACGTTGAGCCCGAGGCTGCAGACGTTAAGCTTGCGTACGCTGTGCTCAGCGACGGCCACCCGCGCGCTGCCGCCGAGCTCACGGAGCGCTACCCGCTCAGCAGCGGCATGGCATTCGTGCGCGGCCGTGCGCTCCTCGAACTCGGTGATCAGGAGGGCGTGCGCTATCTGGAGCTGGCGGCGCAGGGGTGCCGGGACGGTTCGCTCGCCTGCATCCTGCCGGCGTGCACGAGTCCGAATGCGCTGGGAGAGTACTACCGCCGTGCGCTCGCGATTGCGGACGAGCACGGGCTCGACTCTGCCGTCGCACACTTCGGTACTCTCGCCATCTCCCACATGCCCGACAGCGACACACGGGCACTCTACACCCGCGTGTTCCTCGCGCACCTCGCACAGGGCGAGTACGAGGCCGCTTACAGCGTACTGACGTCTGCGCCGCACCACGACATCAAGCGCGACCTGCTCGGCCAGCTCATCAGCGGCATGTGCGAGGCGGGCCAGGTCGGCCGCCTCACGCGATTGGGCTTCATCGGCTTCCAGCGCGACGTCGAGGAGCGCCTCACCTTCAAGGCGCGCAACAGCGACCCCCTCAAGGCGCCGAACTACTACCGCGTGCTGTACTCGTGGCACATCGCGAGGGGAGACTACCGCTCCGCCGCTGAGATCATGTATGCGCAGGGCCAGCGGTTCGCCTCTCTCGTTGCGTCGTCCACGGCGCGCATCTCGACTCACTCCCTCGGCGCGATGCAGGCGCAGTCCTACCTCGCTGCGATCAACGCGCTCGCGCTCGTCGACCAGCGCAACGCCTGGATCAGCGTGCTGACCGACACGCCGCAGCGCACCTCGTCCAACATTCCGAAGGACGAGTTCGAGGACGGTTCCGGGCCCGTCGACATCGTGACGCTCCAGGACATGCGGGCAGAGTACGCGACGGTGCTGGGGCAGCTGAAGCTGGCGACGCTGAACCCGCAACTGATGGATGCAGCCGTCACTTTGACTGCAGAGGAGCTCGTGGGCCTCTTCACGCAGCGCGCGCAGTTCGACGACGCCTTCAGCACCGCCGCCGGCACGGGAACAGACATGACGGACATCTTTGTCGCGGTGGCTGAGCGCTGCGTCGACCTCGAGCAGCGCCCGAACGCAGCCGTCGACGGGAGCGAGGCGTGGCTCGCCGCCTCGCCTGTCACGGCGCGCCTGCGCGGAAGCCCGGCAGCCCTCGCGCAGCGATACCTCCAGACCTCGCTGGCGCGGCACGACACGGCCAAGACGGACTTCCGGTACACGTCTGCTGTCGC
This sequence comes from Trichosporon faecale, assembly GCA_039545375.1. Taxonomy (NCBI): domain Eukaryota; kingdom Fungi; phylum Basidiomycota; class Tremellomycetes; order Trichosporonales; family Trichosporonaceae; genus Trichosporon; species Trichosporon faecale. The sequence continues at coordinate 1,570,877 of BCLU01000003.1, read as the reverse complement.
GGACGTCTTCTTCGCGAACGCGCGCGTCATGCCCGCCTGGCTCGCTAGCGCTGAGATGGCGCGTGACGCCGAGAGCTTCATCTCGCGCGCCCTGGCCGCGGGATGGACGAGGGAGGCGCTCGGCTGGGCGTCGGAGCTGCTCGCGGGCCTCACGCCGCCAGACCTCCTGCCCAAGCGCGACGCGGCTGCTGATGCCGCGTACAACCTGCTCGACCGGGTCATGGCTGCGGCCAGGGAGGCGGAGGAGGCCGAGATCAAGAAGGCGGCAGAGGAGATGAAGACGAGGATCGGGACGAGGATCCAGGGCCTCAAGGCCATCAAGGCGTAGAGTAGAGTGAAGTAAGATAGATATCAGATAATGCATGTACGGTACAGACACATGATCACAGTCCTACACCTACCGTCCACTTGCTTCCCGACTCACCTCAAGAGTTCGTCTGGACCCACGGTGAAGCTGATTATGCAGAGTTTCGCAACGTGAGGCGCCACGAACCTCCACCCCATCACCCAAACCCTGAACCCACCCTTTTCCACCCAACCCTCCGATTCTCCGACCCCTCCGAACGCCTCCTTTCGTCCTCCCCATGCACAAAAACAGCGGATGGAGCAAAAGATAATGCTGTGGACAGGTTAGGAATCGAACCAAAGACCTCGTCAATGAAGCAACGATGCTAATGACGCGCTCTACCAACTGAGCTACATGCCCCAGAGCTGATGGTGTGTTTCTTGTTCGGTGGTGAACGGCAGCGGTCGCGCTGGGATGTGGAGGAGGCAACAGGGAGAAGAGGGGACTGCTCGTTAGCTCATAAACCGTAGCTTACGATGAACCGGAAGGAACTAGAGGCGGACGGGGATTAGAGGGGGGCTAGGCACAAGTTCTAGTGAGCTCACCAATGGTGAGCTCGGCGGAAGACGATGACTGGGCGAACCTGGACTGGGCGGCGACAGGTTGTGAGCTATGCAACGTTCCATAGCCGACTAGCTGTTACTGTGCTGTTTTGCGACTCTATGCGACCACCTAGTATTCAGCTAGGCCACCGCAGAGGAAGAGCTGACCTTGTAGCACCAAGTTGCACGTGTCTCACCTCTCCTGGCAGTGCGACTGCTCAAGCGAGGCTGAGGTTAGCTATGTGGTGTAGGGCAATGAGCTTACGACTGGCCGTCGTACTCGAGAGGAACGAGGCTGTTCGTCAGCTTCATGGTGATGGCCTAAGCTCATGCTACCGCCCTTTTACACTGTGCGGGTCAACTCGAGAGGAACGAGGCTGTTCGTCAGCTTCATGGTGATGGCCTAAGCTCATGCTACCGCCCTTTTACACTGTGCGGGTCAGCTGTTGTGAGTGGAGCAGGAAGCTTACGCAGAGCTTGGTGGGCGGGCTGGGTGTCAGCTTTGATGGCCGCTATCGTAGCTTACGCGGACACGGCTTGTCTACAGTCAGCTACCGGCCCAGTGGATCAGCCCACCTCGGTAGACGCGGACGCTGACAGTCAGCTACGCTCAACAACAAGGCTCACGTGCAGTGTGGTAGAATCTGACGTGACGAGTGTTGCACATCTCGTTGTCAGCTAAAAGACTTCGCCTGGAAAGCTCACCCCTGAAGACACCCGATCTCGCTGTCTGCCATGGAACGAGCTGTCGGCCAGCTAAACAGCGGAGCCCTTCGAAGCTTGCGCCTACACTTACGTAGGTCTTGTGGCACTGACTTGCAGCTACTGTCAGCTAGAGTAGGCCACATGCAAGCTCACGCACTCACGCATTCGACTTGATTTGGGGGCTGTCCGTTAGCTTATAGGGGTCTGATCATAGCTTACCTCCAGTGTTCGTCCGACGTCAAGGACCATATCTGCCACGCGTACAGTCTGCGATTAGCTAGGGAGTATCCGGTTTCATAGCTGCGGCCTCATGTCTTGAACACTCACGGCCCTCACTCTTTAACGTTGAGGGTCAGCCATTCTCCCACACAACCCAGATTACATCACCTGTGGGGTTAGCTATCCCCGGTCACCAGCAGCTGTAGCTTACTCTCCACACCAAGGTCTGCAGGTCAGCTATGCGTTGGCACATCTGCTAAGCTGACCTATACCTGCGGCTCTGTTCGACGGCAGCTCACAGTCCACACTTCTTTACACCTGTAGGGTTAGCTATATCTGGCCGACGAAGAGCTCACCCGCGCCTGTCAGACGTGATGTCAGCTGGCTAGCCCACAGGTGCAACAGCTGGCTCACCCTTCACTCTCGTTCATAGCTCTGCAGTCAGCTACGGGGAGCAACAGAGGGTAGCTCACCTTCTGTGCGGTCAGCTCCGGCCGTCGGTGATTCACACCAGGATATCACGAGAACGGAGCCAGCCCACCTGTCTACGGGCTGTTGTTAGCTAGGCAACTCAGGGGCAGCTCACCCGCCACTTTCAGCTGTCAAAGCGTTTCGGGCAGCTCACGAGTACTGCGGTCAGCTATCTTCAACACAAGGGGAGCTCACTCGCTTGTATGCTGTTGTTTGCCTTAACTGAGTGACTGATAGCTCACCTGTGGCCGTCAGCTATTCATCCGAGGAGGTGATAGCTCCCAAGTCCTACCATGGCATAGTTATCCTCAACAGGGAGGTGGCTCATGCCTACCCGCTGTCGTTAGCTTCGACCGAATTTGTAGCAGCTCACCTGTGCCGGCAGTTGCCACTCTTTCACAACTGCAAATCCTGCGCCACTGCGGTCAGTTGTCACATGAAGGAAGTCGAGAACTCACGCGCTGCTTCATCCCGAACTTCGGGAAGCTCACTAGGCTGATCATAGCTTGAAGAAGAGGCCAGCTCACGCACTGACGGTCAGCTTCAGGAGAAAGATCTGGCAAGCTCACCCTGGCTCTGGGTTGTCAGCTGGAAAGTGGAATTCGGCAAGCTCACGATCTGGGTCATCAGCTGTGTTCAGCCAGAGTAGCTTACGCGCTGGTCGTCAGCTTTTGAGAGTTCCAGACAGCTCACGAGACCAGATATTCGAGATCATTGCAGCTCACGCACTGTGTTCAGCTTCCACAGGATTTGGCGTAGCTCACCAAGATTCCTGGTCAGCTTCCTTGCAACCACTGCAAGCTTACAGTACACTGGTCTGTCAGCTTCGGCGGAACTTCCCTTAGCTCACGGTCTGCTGTGGTCAGCTTGCTTGCGGTGCAGCATAGCTCACAGTACACTGAAACCTCAGCTTGAACGACACTCTGGTTAGCTTACTATGCCACTGGGCGGTGAGCTCCGGATGAACTTTCTGAGCTCACGGTCTGCTGGGTGGTCAGCTTGTGCGCGAACAACGGGAACTCACAGTGCGCTGGTCTGTGAGCTTCGACCTTCGCAACCCGGTGTCTAGCTTACCACGCCACTGGGTCGTCGACTTCTCTTCAACACTCCCACAGCTCACACAATACTGGGTTGTCAGCTTAGACGACTCACTGGCGAGCTCACCGCGCTCTGGGTCGTCAGCTTATCAGTAGGTGGGCGCTAGCTCACCAGAACTGGGTCGTCACCTCGCTGAGGTTCGACCAGCTCACAGAAGCACAGAAGACTGGGCCGTCAGCTTCCTTCCCGTGTTTAGTAGCTCACCATAGCTGGGTCGTCAGCTTCATCGTAGGGCAACTAGCTCACAGTACGCTGGGCTATCAGCTTCAATGGTGTTGATTAGCTACAATGCCACTGGGTCGTCAGCTTCAGAAACTCTCGTCTAGCTCACCGTCCCTCTGTTCTTCTCGAAGCACTGTGAGACGGGAGTGGGCAGGATGGTGAGTATGAGGAAGAGAGAGGAGAAAGGAGGGGAAGGGGGTTCATGTATCCCGATGTCGTGTCATCCCCTGGCCGTCGGTCGAGCTGCGCCCCTCGCCTACTCGCACTCTCGCAAGATCTGACGCCCTGCTCTACCACTTCGCACACCTCGCACACCCGTTCTGACCGACACATTTCTCACTGACACTCACCCCGCCTGGGCTGTACTCGCATACGAACCGGTCACTGCATTACAACTGCTGCGGTAGATCTACTGAGATGTGGACAAAGATAGCGTTGATCGAAGACATCACTTCGTTTCCACTGCCGACTCAACGTCGTCAGCGGCGTCGGCAATGTCGTCCTCCTGCTTCGTGCTCGCCGTCTTCTCAATGTTGGCGCTGGCGAGGGAGACGCGAGGGCTGTGGCGGAGCTTCTCGGGGTTGGTGCGGCGCGGCGGGCGGTACATGCGTCTGCGGGCGACCATGACGGGCACACTGGACTTTTGGACGAGGTAGTGCGACGTGCTACCCAGGAGAATGCCCTTGAGCTGGCCCAGGCCGCGGGAGCCCACGATCACGAGCGTCGGCTCCAGGAAGTCGATCAGGTCCAAAAGCATGTAGCGCGCGTTCTTGGCGTGCAGCGCCTGGCACGTTACCGTGATGTTGAGGCGGGTGCGCTGCAGCAGCGACGTGACCTGGCGCACGAGCAGGAGACACTGAGTCTGCCGCTCCTTCTGCACCTTCATCTTGGCCGACTGGTCGCGCCACACCTTCGGGTCCACCTTGTGCTCGTCCTCCATGACCGAGATCAGGAACACCTCGTCACCGTCACGCGCCACCGTGCCGATCGCCCACTCGACGGCGTACCGCGACTCATCGGACAGGTCGGACAGCACAACGTACCGCCGCATGCCCTTGTCGAGACGCTCGAGCGCACCGTCCGGGTCGCCCTGCGTGATGCTGATTGTGCAGCGGTCGCGCGCGAACGTCGGCCGAGACGTGATGACGTCGAGCCCGCTACGGAGCGACTTGACAATCTTGGGCTGGTTACGCGTCGGGAACATGGGCTCGGGGGGAATGACAACGTTCGGTCCCTCGCCGAGAACGTCCTGCTCAATCTCCTCGCCGTACACGTCAAAGTTGGCGTTCGGGTCCAAAGGCTCGTCGGGGTCCCTATCCTCGCTCTGAAGCCCGGGCACGTCGTAGATCGCGTTCGCCTCCGTGTTCCGCTCCGTCTCCTCGTCAAAGTAGTCGACGTCGTCGTCAAGCGCACCTTCCTCCGTGTCGCCCTCAAAGTCCGTATCGTCGTCCATGTCACTAGGGCCGTCGTCCGTGAAGTCGGCCTCGTTTCCGCTCTCGTCCGGCGACTCGTACGCCGACGCCTGCGGGCGGAACTGCGCCTTGCGCGAGCCCAGGCGGCGTCCGCGGTCATCGGCGGCGCTCTCCGTGTCCGACTCGGCGGCAGACGTCATAGAGTCCTTGCGCAGAGCCTGCACCTCCGGACTCGGGTCACGTTCACGGGCGCGGCGGTCCTCACGCGACTTGCGTGCGCGGAAGAACGGCGACGGCGAACGCGCAGAGCGCCCTGGGTCGCCCTCGACGGGGATGCCGCCGCGGATCGGCTGGCTCTTCAGAGGCTTGCTCTTCGTGATCTGGGGTGCGGGAGCAAGCTGCACGGTGGGAGGCTGGGGCGGAGGCATCTCGACCACCGCCGGCTGGACCTGAGCCGGAGCTGGAGCAGCAGCAGGAGCCGCAGCTAGACCCGGAGCCGACTGAATGTGGGGCGGCAGCGCCGTGGCGACAGGCGGGGCGGGAGCCTGAGTCTGAGGGAGCTGCGCGGCGGGCGGCGGGATGGGGGAAGACTGCTGCGCCGGGGTGCTTGCGCCAGAAGGAAGGCGCGGAGACGGGGCAGGGTCGGGCGTCGAGATCGGCTTTGCGGGCTGAAGGATAGACTGGGGCCGGGAAGGGGCGGGCGAGGGGGCGGCAGAGGAGGGCTGCGACGATGCGACGGTCGCCTGCTGCGGCGCTCCAATGCCGGCGGCACGGAGACCGAGTGCAGCAAGCGCTCCGCGCGACGACTTGGGCTCCTTGTCCTTGCCGCCGTTCTTCGCACGGGCTAAAGCGTTCTTGATGAGATCGGAAGCCTGTTTGTCGTGATCGGGTTCGGTTTCGTTCGAGGAAGACTGTGTCAGCATCTGAAATTGCGGGCTTGCAGGTGGCGACTGTCTCTTCGAGTTCTTGGGGGCGTCATCGCCGTTCTGCTCGCGCGACGGCGACAGCTGCGGCCTGTACTTGTTGATACTGAGTCGCTTGCTGCGCCGCCATGAACGGCTTGAACGGGAGGAAGAGGCGTCGGACAACTTGCGCGTCCTCTCCTCGTTGGACATTTGGCGCCTCAGCTCAGTCGTGTTGCTCACCTGCGACAGTGTCAGAAACGGCACGCCAAACATTCAACCGGGGGTACTCACCTCATCCTGGTCTGCCCTTCCGGAGAAGACTGTTAGACGGGACAGGTAGCCAGAGACGGAGAGAGGTAGTGACGAGGTGCGATCGAGAGGCGCCATCGAACATGGAGATGAGATGCGTTCGCAAAGTGGGTAGGGGCGACAAAGTGCGCGAGTGAGGTGTGAAGCAGTTGATGTCCAGTAGAGAGAGAGAAGACAGCGTCAGCACGCGTAACAAAAGAAGCGGAGGTGAGACGCGAGTGACTCTGTCACAGAGCAGCAGGGGCAGACGAAAAACAGCAGGGGAGTACTCGTCGACACACACGCCGACGATAAGCGGCGCAGTGCATCCTTGCGACGCGCAAGCTCAGCTTGCTCAGCAACAATAGGCATTGGCCGGCAAGAGGTCACAAGCTGCGTGTGCGTGCCCTTCCCCCTCGGCCCTTTCCCTTTGCGAGATTTAATCAATCGACGAAAGAAGCATGTCGTCCCTGCTGTTTTGGTCGACTACGGCCACCATGGCCCGTCCAGGCTCAGGTGGCCAAGCCGTGCGAGGGGCCTCGTCGCCTTGGGTCCAGAACTCACCATAATCAGCCGCGCGATCCACGTTGTTGTTGCATTTCTGGTTCGGGTCAGCCATCGCGGATCATGCACTGCGGGGTGCGGGGTCAAGGTCGAGCCGGCGAGCACGGGTGTTTGTGAAGACGATCGATGTGTCGTGTGGATGAGCGTTGATGGCGGGCGACGGCTGGAGCACGACGACGATCACTGGGCTGCTTCTGATCTTCTCTGTCCACAGTCGGCTGACGCGGGGGTGCTGGACAGCATGGACAGCTGGGCAGCTGGGCGTTCAGGCGCACAGCACAGGAGCCAGGGAGCTAGCTACGCACAGACCGCAGGCCCAGAGTCGGCGTGTGTGCCCGGCGCGCCCGGCGTGTGCCGTCTGTTCCGACCGTCATCGTGGGCGCAGTGCAAGTCTGCAGGGGTTCGCAACACGAGTAGGGCATTCATTTTTACTTGGCTGAATGCGAGTCGTGTAGCCATCCTTGCATTTTGGGGTTGGGGCGTGGCCAGCCTGGGCGGTGTGTCGGACTCGTGTGTGTGCTGCTCGGCTCGGTGGTGCTCGTCGGTCGCCTGGTGGAGGGTCAAGACGACTCACCGAAAGGGCAAATTGGGCGGAGCGCTCCGAGATACCTAGGGCTTTGAGTTTGTCGACGAGTTCTTGGGGCGCCATCGAGTGAGTGTGTCGCAATGTCGATCCGTGGATCTTGGATCTGGATGGCGAGTGTGAGCGTGTGTGCGAGTGGTCAGTGAGGAGTGACGAGAGGTAGTGGGTGTTGATAAAGATGAGGATGGGCCCTGACGGTTGACAGCCTGATCGCTGATACGGACGATAGCATCGGATCCAGTCACGCGCAGGCCGCGCAGGCAGTAGGCAGAATAGGATGCACCACAAGCCCGGTCGGTCAGCATCCCGGTGTTCCTGCATGCCTCGCATGCCTGGCCTGGCCTTCCGCTTTGCTGGCTGTGCTGGTTACAGTTCCGGTGGCGGGCGACGGACAGACCAGTGAACAGGCTTAATTACAGGTGAGGGTGACTTAGGGCGAGCGAGTGACGTCGGGATCTGGACCTCAGCCGCGGTCCAACTCCTGCATCCGCACCTCCCTTACACCATGCAACCACAGAACAGCATCGACCATCCCCGAGAGAGGCGTATTTGGCGTCCGAGGCGGCCACCGCGTCATAGGACTCGAGGCCCGTTCCGATCCTACCATGCCTACCACCTGCCCAATCAGGAAATAGCGCATGAACTCGGCCCCGCACTTTCCATGTCCATCCTGACAACCTCCTGACGGTTGCTTGGCGGCACTCCGTCACCATAACTCGCGACTTCACCAGCGGGCGGCACTTGCACGCTGCACACTGCAATTCTCCGCCCGAACCTTGCTATATGTAAATGCATACATCGTGTATAGACGGTTCATACGAGTGAAAAATGAAACAGGTGTATCGACCGGACAGACCTCATGGACACACGGAACGTGAATGAATGCTACTACTACCTCTTAGATCACAGAAAGGAAAGCACCTTGAACGCCAAGGTCCTTACTCCTGCTTATCCTCTCCCTCCACTGCCGAGGCCGTCGTCGAAGCAGCCGCCGCTGAAGTAGCAGGCGCCTCCTCACTGGCGTCAACCTTGACCTCCTTGTCTTGGTCGGGGTGCGCCTTGGCCTCCTTGCCTTCCTCCGCCTTCGTCGCAGGCTGGTCCAGCTTGTCCCACTCCGCGAGAAGCGCTGCGCCAACTCCTGGTAAAGTTAGTTACTGCCAAGCCAACAGGTCCAAAGGTTACTCACCAGGTTCCACTTCCGTGCCGTCACGTGAGACCTTGACTTCGCGGTCCCCGTTCCAGGGGTTGCGCAGGTGACGAGTGCGAGAGAAGCTCAGCGGAGCCACCTTGATCCACTGGACACGGAACGGCTGCGCGAGCGAGTTGTCGCCAGCCTCGGAGCCGCTGCTACCGTTATTCGTAGGGGCTCCGGGCGGCGCGAGAGTCGACTGACGACCAGGTCGAGGGCCCTCGGCCGTGTTCTCGCGGCGCGAGAAGACCTGGAGGGAGTTAGAGTGCTCGACGCTGAGCAGTCGGATGCGCGAGTCGGCACGCTCTCCTCGGAGTATGTTGGGATCCAACGTCATTGTGCTCATTCGGCGGATGCTCTCGTCCATTAAGTCGGGGGACTCGGAACGAGGCATGATGTGCTGCGTGTGGAATTCGTCGTGCTGCTCGATGAACGGGCCAACCTGTTGCTCTGCGTGTACGTGCTCCACGGTGACCTGTTCAACGGCTTGCTCCGGCTCTTCCTCCACAGGAATCATGCCAGGGGACGTCGCTCGGCGCTCGTCCAGACCCGGGGCGAGATGGCCACCGAGCAGGAAGGGGTCCGTCTGCGACCGGGGTTGGTAGGTGGCCGCTCGATGCTGGGCGGTTGGCGAGAGAAGCTCCTGCGTCGGAGACCCGCTCTCCTTCTCTTCCTCCTCCCGAATGGGAGCAGGCTGACCGGGACTCGTAGACAAGCCCAGCATCGAGCTTCTAGCGCTCTGGTATGACCCTCGGTTGGGCGTCGGTCGCTCGGTGGCGGGCTTGTGCTTACGGCTCGCTCCAGTCATCTTGGCGTATCCGAAGAATTCGCCTGTGCGGTTCGCACCAAAGATGAGGTAGACATCCTTGGACGTCCTGAACGCTTGATCTGAGGATGTCAGCTGCTGCGGAAAAAAATGCATGGTCGCGGGGGGGAGGAGGCGACGTTCGCAACTCACCCAGGATTGGCTGGTTGTGGCGCTGCGTCTTCCACTGCCCGGTCTTTACGCTGTCCTGCAGATCCGCCTGTAGATGTTAGCGCACTGGTTGTCATTTCTCATTCAGTGGTGTTACTTACAGCCGATAAGCTCTTTAGAATGAAGTACCTCTCCGGGAAGTGGTGCACCAGGAAGCTCGAGTTCGTGCTAGCGTAGCTCGCTGAGCTCTTGTGAGCCGAAGAGCTGTCATGCTGGCTGTCCTCCTGGTGCGGAAGCTCCAGCATCGTAGACTTCGGCGAGACTCCAATCGTCGGCATGCGCCTCGGAGGCTGGTTGTCATGCTTCTCCGCCTTGTGCTGCTCAACCCACGCTCGGTGCATTCCCACACCGCGCTGGGCACCGACACCGGAGCGAAGGTCATCGTCCTTGTGTCGGATACGGCACACCATGCGGGGGCACCGGCTGTCCCATGGTCGCAGGGACAACCCGTTGAAATACGGCACGGCTCGGTCGAGGTCTACCTGCGACGAAAAGTTGACGAACGCACATGACGACCGCGAGATCAGGAAGATGGACGACGGGCCACGCCACTGCTCGACATTAGGAGACGAAGGCGGGGGCACAGTGTTCGAAAAGAATCGCCAGAGCTCCTCATGTGAAACATTGCTAGGGCTGTTCGTCAGCGTTAAGCTCAGCCAATCGGACTCGTCACTTACACATTTCCTACCCACATCACCCACTCGCTTCGCCGAGCAGGAGGCTGCGGGTGGTAGTCCTTGCGTTCGCGCTCAGGGCCGCCAGCATGCGGAGGAGACTTCGGCCCCTCGTCGCCAGGAGCGCTGCTCTGAGGCGGCCGCACACTGGGAACGCTGACGCTGGGCGGCCAACTAGGTTGCGGCACCGCACTTCCCCTCCGCATTGGACCACCAGGCTGGCTGGAGCCTGGGCCTGTCAGGGTGGGCGACCATGCGTCTGTCGAGGGGGAAAGAGGGTCGATGTGCTTGTCGACTTGAGGGCTGGACGTCTGGAATGGGTTGTAGAACTGGTACGGCGTCGACATAACGGTTGACGGGGACCAGCCCGTTCCTGGCGGAACGAAGACAGAGTTCTGTCGCGCGATCTCCTCGGGGATGGGGGGTTGGGGAGCGGCATGCTGTGGAGGAGCCGTCGCAATCGCAGGGTACGATCCGTAGAATGGCTGCGTCATTGCAGACCCCGGCCAGGCAGCTTGAGGAGGGACGGTCGCGGCGGTTGCAGCTGCGTGGTAGGTAGCCTGTCCAGGGAATGTCGAAGTTCGCGCAGGCATTCCAGTTGTCGTATACACGGGGGTCTGGTTCGGGTCGACCGTGAACTCGGTGCCCATAGTCGAGGTGTAGTAGATCTGGGGAGGGTACATGGCGGGCCGCATTGCTGAGTACTGGGCTTGCTCAGAGTATCGAACCGAATCTGGAGGAATGGTGGTGGCAATAGCGTGAGGGGGCATATATTGCGACGGGTCCGCCGACGTGTACCCGTGGACCGCCGCTGGATGCATGTGGTGCTGCTGCTGGTGTTGGTGTGCGTGGGGGTGTTGACGCTGGTGCTGGTGCGGCTGATCGTCGCGTCGGGCCATCGGGGCGGTGGACGCCGGGTTCTCGCTGGCCGCAAGGTAGGGCTGCCGCGAGTCACCAGTGGGGTATATCACGGTCGGCACATGTATCTGGTGCTGATCTGGGAACGGGTCAGCGCGCTCGGGCCCTCTGCGTCCTCTGCTCACATGCTCCAGGATCCATCACCACGGGCATCCCGTGCCGGCTGCCATGGTTCGCCGCAACAGCGAAATGTGGAGGTGGTGCCTCCTTGTGTTGTTGCCGTGAGGGTTTACTGCTCATAGGCTTGTCACCGCTGCTTCCATCGTGTTGACCTTTCGAATGCGAATGGATCGAAGCCTTGCTGGCTCTTCGCAGCGTCGTGTCCGATGGTGACTGTGAGACAGGGCTGCTGCTAGCTCCTTGTCCTCCCAGCGGTGAAGCCATTCTCTCTCACGCCGAACCGAACAGCCGGGTGGGAGATCGGCCTGTGAACTGTGTCGGGACCTCTTTATGACAGTGTGGTATTCCTTTCCTTGAGATCGGGGAAGAGAACAGGCGGGGCGAGAGGGGTGCTCTAGCAGACCTGGATGCTGACCAAAGGTTGAACTAACCGACAGAGAATGTTGTGGGGTCAGGTAGACTAGTCAGCAGGGTTATAGGGCGAACAGACGGCGGCGGTTGTTCCGTCCTGAGAACGACTACCTCGGCGAATGCGGGCAACAATGCACTGATCTGCGGAGAGGATTGCCAGATCGCTAGTCGGAGGGGAGTCGATGATTGCTGGGCGTCGGTTCGCGGACAAAGGGAGGTGCGGCGCTACTCTGGAGCGTTGTCTGATAAGCGGTGGATTGCGGTGAGCACGCGAGACGGGTGGATGATCAATGGGTGATGTGACGAAGTGCGGACGTTTATGAGTGACCGGACGAGCGGCGCGAGCGGAATGAAGATGGGTCGGGGTCCGGGGGCGCAATTACGGTTTGAGAAAAGTGGGATGCACGACGTAACAGCACTCTCGACAGTCGAGAAGCCGAAAGACTGCAGGGAAGGTTTGGGAGTGAATAGGGTTGACCAAGTTGCAGTGCGCGGTGAGATGGAATTATGAGGGGTGGAATGGAAACGGTGTGACTGCTGGTACCGGTCGTCGATGGTCGCGTCGATGCGTCGTCAATGGGGTAGAGTCAAGAGGAAGGATAAAGCATAAGGGAAGGGGTACCAGTGAGGGGGACGGACGCGCTGCGTAATGCGGCGGCTAGGCGTCCAAGCCAGTCGGTCGTCGGTGTCGGGGGCGGAGAAGAGGAGGAGAGGGAGGATGGGATGAGGATAAAGTTGGGTCGGGTGCACGGATGCAGGCTGAAGGAGTTGAGATGGGTGCGGGCGGGATATTATTGATGGGTTGGGCTCGAGAGGGTGAGAGGATGAGAGGGTGAGATGGCAGTGCACAGAGCAAACTGAAACTCGAGTGCACGCTGGACCTGACTTTGTCTGGGTCAGGCGGCTTGGGCTGGGCGCCGGTGGCTCAGTGGGCCTGGCGGATCAGGTGGATGGTGCAATGGTGGGCTGGTGGTAGATACGACGCCTGTCTGCCAGGAGGTCTATGTCAGACCTGTCGGTCAACCTGTCAGGTCGAGGGATGTTGCAGCCGATGGGATGACAGCTAGACAGACACAGCAAAAAGACAAGTACGACTAGCATGCAGAGCCTGACGATTTTAAGTTTCTTTTAACCAACGAGCAGCGGGTCGATACGCAGGATGGCAGCAAGCGCTCGGTGGTCAAAGGTCCGATGAGGCTTGGCCAGCATGCCGCATTGCCTGCCGAGGTTGAGGCCGACACCTGCAGGGCTGGACTGGGTAATCATCATTTACGTGCAATCCCACTTGTTCTTGGGCTTTTGCCCGCGAGATCAGACTGTACAAACGTCAGGCAGTAGGCAGTAGGCAGTAGGCAGTAGGCAGTAGGTTGCACTTGCCGGGCTGGCTGGCATATGGCATGTCTGGGTGGCTCTGCGCTAGAGCGAGGGAAGGACAGGGGACGCTTTTTAGGACGCAGGTAGACCAGGAGCTCCAGGAGCAGGTTAGCCATCCCAGCCAGGAGCGCACAAGACGATGTAGAGGAGAAGAGCGCTGCTAGCGCTGGCCGGCTGAACAGTTGAGGTCGAGCAAGTAAGGGCAAGGAACAGAAACAAGGGTCCGACCATCACTCTGCGCCAGATGCCAGCCGCCCGCGTGCACGGCCAGCACTCTGTCACTCAGCTCCGTTCACAGCAGCCAGCAGCCAGCAGCCCAGTAGTGGTGATGTAGACAGCCAGGAACAAGGAACGCCTAAACCGACTCACCACTCGGCAGCGGATTGAAACCCCTACCCATCCCCTGCCGGCCCTGGCAATGAGCCCTTCCCCATTCGGTCCATCCTTCTCAGCGTGCTCCCCTCCTGACCATGCTCCTATCCAGATCTCGATAACAAGACCTTAGGACCTGCATGCGCAACCTAAGCAATCAGGCGCCTGCCACCATCTGCGTATGTTCATTCCTCCGCATCTTCCGCGCAGCCACATCACCGAGGACACCGTTGGCGTGCCGGCGACATGTGTCCCCAGAAGCGCAGCATGCCAGAGGCCACAGGGGAGGGGATGCAGGGGACCGGCCATCAAATCAGACCAACCGGCGACTCGGTCGTAATACCGGGTTCAAACTCGGGCCTTGATGCGATCGACGAAATAACGATACCGACACCGATACACGTCGCTGGCGGATCTTGGATTTCCTAATCCCACTCCCTCACGTACTCTATCACGTCTGTCCCTGCTGTCCCTATCACAAGTGCGCAACCTTTGGCTTGGAACTCGGTCAAGACGAAAGTTTTTGCTCCGAAGAGAGGCTAGAGGCTCGCAATCAGAAAAATTTGGATGGTAGCTGCAGGTGGAACGCGGCCGTCTCGTCTCGCACAACCAGGTACAAGGGCCACCACTGATCATCTTAATCAAGGGAGACATGCTTCTCGCCCCCACCCTCCGGGTCCTCTCCACTCTCCCGGCCCTCCCTCCTGCCGTTACCGGCCCACTAACCTGCAGGATCGAGCCTTCCTCCTAGGATCCATCCAAGCCAAGGTACCCTCCACCAAATCTATGGGTCGCATCAATGCTGGGCGCCGGGCATCCACCTTCCCCGCCCTCCACCACCCACCTGGCAACCTACCAGCTTCCAGTGGCGACCTGACGATGTCATGACACCGCCTGCGAGCAACGTACTCCCCATGCCGAACGCCGCTTCCGGCATTTGCCATGACCTCCCCCGCACGCACATGCACCCAGATCTCCTGGGTTTGGCTTCGCATTTCGCCGGATATATCTCCGCCACGGCCACCGCAGCGAAAACTTATAGAGTTTGCTGATTGAAGACGTTGCATAACCCATTTCGTCATAGATCGGTGGGGACTTCGTGCTCTGGCCGCCTGCTGAGTGAGGGTGGCACCAGTGACAAACCCACCCACCTGCGCATGGAATGCACGACCGCATTGTCATGCTCATGGAAGGTCACCTGCGGCGCACCATCCCAGCCATCCTCGGCGCTGGAGCGGCGCGAGTGGAGACATAAGAAGCGGAGGAAAGTGGGAAGGAGTGGGCTCGATGTGGGACCGCGACCAAGTGTGCAGTGGTCTTGTTTCGGGTCGCGGGGTCCACGGGTCCAGATCGCGCCAACAACAGGCAATGCAGCGGAGCTGGTAGGACAGTCGTCAAGCACGAAACTTGGTTACTGCCCTGGGAGAGGATGCCCAGGCGGCTCTCCAACAGTTTACGTACTCCCCAAGCAATCTGTACCAGCTAGCGTACCAGCTGGCACGAGACCCTGAACCACCCAGAGTTAAGCCTCCAAGCTGAGCCTCGAGCCTCGAGCTCCGCCATAGCCCTCATATTGCCTCATGTGTTGCGAGAGGTTCGGAACGGGCCCGACTGGAGGTCAGTGCCGGCTGCCGGGCGTTCGTGCCTCCGTTCTCAGCTCTTGACGCTCGCTCCGTTACTGGCGCGCTGCAAATAGACATGTTCCGCCCCCTCGGTTTCCTACGTTTATCACATCGCGTCGAGCCCAGCACGATTGTTCCGCGTCGCCTAGTTTTGGCGTGCTGGCTGGCGGCCTAGTTTGGGTGTGCTGGCTGGCGGGATTGGGCAAGGCTGGGGCAGGAATCATGCAGCCAACCTCTTTTCGTTTCTTGGAACGGAGCCGGGCTTGCCGAATGCTGTGCGTCAGCAGCAACGCCAGTTGAGCTTCCGCGGGCGTCGCAATTGTCTCACCTGACCTGACTCCAGCAGCAGAGTACCGGGGAACATCCGTGCACTCCTGCTCGGCATACACGGTCAAGTCAGAGCATACGACTGATACCTGTACTATAGATCTACTAGCAGCTGCTTCTGGTCCGGTCCGACTAGCGCCACTCGTCGATCGAGCCCCGCAGAGCTAGCTTCTGATGGCTACACGCCCCCGCTTTTCGATCTTCCGGAATAGACACTCTGGAAGTCCGCCGACTTCCCCTGGTCGTCTGGTCTCTCTTGCCGTTTCGGAGCGCTCCACACTGCTCGGGATTCCCGGAACCAGAGGACTGCCTGCCACAGCGGCGGAGCGCAGACTGACTTCCTATTGCTCCTCGTTCAGAGTTTGGAGCCACTTTGGGACACTCGCTCGGCGCCACAAGTGAAACAAACCGCAAGCGCAGCCGCGGTTGTCGTGACCCACGACGACTGGCCTGCAAGTCGTCTGAGACTGAGACAGCTCCAGCGTGCACGAGACAATACGGCATATCACAATGCAGCGTCACCCCGTTACGTTACGGTGACTCGCTCATTGTCGATACTATGAGGGGGATCGCGGACCTTGCGGACCTGACCTAGTGAGCGGACCTGGATGGGGAACGCCGAGACGCTTTTGTGCGCACGGCGATCAACACTCGCCGGCCTTTGCTGGCGATTTACATGGCAGGTTCCTGATCAGCAGAACACGTCACAATGTGACGCTTGCCCACGGCGATCAACTGCGGCCCAGTGGAGTCACCGAGCGCTCATCACGATCTGCAAGATTCCAGACTCCGCCGGACCTGGCGCCTGGCACATCGGGCACGGCGGGCACGGGGGCACATCGATCAGCGGGCACGGATCGCCATGTCGCCTACTTCACACGATACTGTTCATCATGGAAGCATGAAGCGCAGCTCAATATCCGAATCCCTACTCGGCCATTTCTCGAAATTCTCCATGCCGGCCATGTCAATCATGCAGGCATTCATGATGCCATCATCATACATCATCTGCTTCGATCGAAGATCGTCAGCCGAAGATCGCGAAGGCCCGAGCACTGGCCCTCGCCGGCCCGTGCGCCGTCACACAGAGAAAAAAGCGCAGCTGACTCGGCCGCCCGGCGATCATGCATTTCGTTCCTTCATTGTTCCTTGGCTGCCGGCCCCTGCGGACCTGCAGGACGTACTTGCGACATCCAACATGCCACGGTGATCACCATGGCATCATCAGGCCCGCCCCGTTCACACGACTCTCCTGCATCATATGTCTACGCTGCCAGCCTGCTCGCGCCCGAGTACCGCAGCGGCCAGCGCCCGGCGATCAGGGAGCGACATGCCCCGGAGGGCGCATGTGCAACAGCCGTTAATACCGGTAACAAGAGGAGTGGTAGCTCGCCGGCGTGCCTGCTCCTCCCAAATGATCCTCTTAACTCCCCAACCTTCTACCTTCTCGATAATCACGGGAGCTTCCAAGCCAAGGCGGTGCGGGGTGTGTAGGAACCGTCGAGGAATGGAGACATGAGCCTCAACTGCGGAGCGCCTTTTCCGCTAGGTACACTCACTCCAGCTTCCACCCTCGACCTAGGAACAAAGGTGTACGTCGCTGTAGTCATGGTGGGTTGCGGACATCTGCTCACTACCAGCTACCAAACAGACAGACGTCATGCCGGGCGCCGGAAACCAAAGCTCCACAGTCTCTCGGGTCAGTCACGTGCAGTCAGAGGAGCCTTGTCACGTGAAATTTGCACGTGACTAACCACGTGAAGCAACAACAGGCAGCGGGCTTCAACTGACGCAATGTCGAGTTCGCTCACGACAACAAAACCATCTCGCACGCCTTCCCCGCTCGACATTACACAGAGAGCAGAGATGGACGTCGACAATCCGACAGAAGCGGCGCCCGCGAACCAGGAGCAGCTCGTCGCCGAGCTCGGCGAGCTGCTCGAGCAGGTCGCGGAGCAGTCGTCCAACCTCCGCCTGCTCCGGCGCCAGGTTGAGCTCATGCTGCAGCTCGACATGATCGACGAGGCCGTCGACGCCGCTGAGACGCTGCATGCGAAAGCCTTTGTGGGCGAAGGTGAGTTCCCTCACTGCTGTCGTTACTAACTGCCCGCAGCTCTCTGGCTCAAGCTCATCAACGCGCGCATCGCAACTTCCCCGCGGCCATATACGCTCGACAGCTTCGCGGACATCATTGACATGTTCACGAAGGCCGAGACCGAGTACATCTGTAGGTTGTCCACCAGACGCTGCTAACCAGTTTCAGCTGTGCAGATCCTCGAGCGGCACGTTTGCTTCATTACCGCACTCGCTGGTCTTCCCTCCAAGGAAGACTTCAGCAAGGACGACGAGCTCGCCGAGTTTCTCTCGACTGAGACCGTGCGCGAGACGCTGCGCGGACTGACTAAGCGTTCGAACGGGCTGCTCAGTGACAGCCAGCGCGTGTGGCAGCCGTGGATTGACTGGGAGCTCGCCCAACTCGACCAGGCGTCCGACTCTGACAAGTAGGTTAGGCAATTCGGACGACGCTGACCTTCAGAGCTGAGCAGATGGAGCGTGTCCACCACGTGTATCTTGAGCGTCTTCGCGTTCCGCACTCCAGTGAGCTACTACGTGTCCGGCTGAGCTAACAGCAGCCATTGACGAGACGTCCAGCGCCTACTCGTCGTTCTGCACGCAGCACTGCCCGGACGAGTACGAGCAGCGCCTGACGCAGGTCACGAGCGTGTCGCAGCCCGCCAAGATCAAGTGGTCACAAGAACGGCGGCATGGCAAGTCGCGAGTTGATTTCGAGGAGCAGCTGGTGAGTTCTCAACCCCAGTCATAGTAGCTAATTGCAGTCATTTGCGACCGACATTGGGCAGCAGGCGACGATCTTGCTCTCGTACATTGATTGGGAGACCGACCCGCTTGCAACGAGGAAGCCGAAGGGGAAGAAGGGCCCGCAACAAGACCATGAGCTTACGTCGGCCGTGTTCGAGCGTACGGTGTTGCTGTACTCGAACGCCGCGAACTCGGCTGAGGATGCGTCATGGGCGGAGGAGAGCGCAGAGCAGATGAAGCAGGCTGCAGAGGCGTACAAGTCTGCGGAGGCAACAGTTTGGGCGCGGTTCGTCGACTGGATTGCCGCGAATCCGCCAGCCGATGTGGACGAGGACGAGAACGAGGAGCTCGTCCGCGAGGTTGCGGGCCGCTCCACGAGAGCCTGCCCAACAGACGGCGGACTATGGGCACGCTACATCCTGAACCTGGAGGAGGCACGTGAGATCACGCGGATCGAGCAGGCGGTCGAGAAGGCGCAAGACCTCATTATCGCGAACTCGGCGCCGGTCTCCGCTCTTGTGGAGGTGCAGTACAACCACTTGTCCATCCTGCATCGCCGCTACAGGAAATTCACCGCTGACTGTGAGTTTCGTGACTGCCTTGTTTCGAACTAACCCTCAGTGGAGCACCCTGTCTTCGCGAAGGCGTCCGAGGCGATTGAGCTCATGACAACGGCGTATCCGTCCGGAGACCCGAGTCTGAAGCTGGAGAAGTTCTTCGTTGCGTGGGCAGAGGCTATCGGTGCGGAGCTGCTGCCTGGTGTCATGATGGTGATCGAGAAGCCGATCCACTCCCGGACATCTTCGTATCAATACACGATCATGTGCGCCGACGCGCAGGCTCGTATCGGCGAGACGGACGCAGCGCGTAAGCTTTACACTCAGGCGATCGGACGAAAGGACCTCGACTGGCCGGAAGCTGTGTATGATGCCTTCACCCTGTTTGAGAATACTCACGGGGCGCTGGAGACGCTGCGTGAGGCGAAGAAGGCGATCGACCACGAGCAGCAGAAGCTTAACCGTCGACGACAGAAAGCGGCTGAGGCACAGGCGCAGGCGGAGCAGCAGTACCAGCAACAAGCGGCTGCGGCCGCAGCTGTGGCGGAGCCAGCGCCTGCTGTTGTGGCAGCGCCTGTCGGTGGCGAACCTGCAGCCGAAGGCACGGCCGACGTGCCAATGGCGGACGCTGAGGCTGCCTCTGCCCCGGAAGCCGCTGCAGCTTCGGCGCCGGAGCCGAAGAAGGATGAGGAGGAGCCGCAGCTGAAGAGGTGGGTTTCGTGTGACAGCCTTAAGCGAGGCAGGCAGCTGACAGCGGCAGGGACCGTGAGCACACCACTATTTTGGTAACAGGGCTGCGAAAAGGAACGGATGCGGACCGAGTCACCAAATTCTTCGCCAACGTAAGTAAAGACCTCTGACAAACTAGTCGCTGATCACTACGCAGTCCGGACCGGTGCGGGAATGCACAATGGTGCCGGGTGAGGAGACGGACTCGGCGTTGGTCGAGTTCCAGAGCGCGGACGCCGTCCCTGATGCGCTCGACAAGGACCGCAAGAAGCTCGATTCCAGCGAGATTCGCGTCGCCATGCTCTGGCGCTCGACGCTCTTCGTGACCAACTTCAGCAAGGACACCGACGACAAGGGTATTCGCAAGCTGTTCTCTCAGGTGAGTTGTCGGCTGAAACAAGTGACCCAGAATAGCTTCTGACGACCCCAGTACGGGACGATCCTGCAAACTCGCTGGCCCAGCCTGAAGTACGCCTCAAGCAGACGCTTCTGCTATGTCACTATGGACTCTCCTGTGAGCACCGAAGAACTGAATGTTCGTCACGCTCTAAGCTAATCTCTCAGGCTTCGGCCCAAAGTGCCCTTGTGCTCGACCACTTCAAGCCGGACGACGGGTACCCTATGAGCGTGAAAATCTCCGACCCCGCGGCGCGGCAAAAGCGGAGCGATGAGGCGAACACTAAGCTGTTCGTCGGGGGCCTGAACGCAAAGACAAAGGAGGGTAACGTCCGCGAGCTCTTTGGAAAGGTAGGTTTCGATCGTCCCTGTGATCGAGATTTAATGAGGATGACGCAAGCTGACGCACCAGTACGGCCAGATCCGGTCGGTCAAGTTGGGCTGGGACAGGGAGAAGCGGGTGTGCAAGGGCTTTGCGTTTGTGGAGATGGCAACTGAGGTGAGCGGCGATTGATAAGGAACGGAGCTGACGTCAGGCCGAGGCGAAGGCAGCGCTCGAGCTGAACGGCACGCCGTACCACGGTCACGGGCTCAAGGTCGAGCTCAGCGACCCCCACTTTGCGAGCAAGAAGGCTAATGCGTAAGCTTCCCGCATTACACGCAACTGACAACAGGAACCGGCGACGGACAGGTAACGCGGCGGCTGACGGGCGCGCTCGCGAGGAGCGGCACAGCCGGTTACTCGTTCTCCAGGGTGTGCCGGAGGGCACTCAAGAGGGGTTGTTGCAGCAGGAGCTTGCGAAGACGCTGCCGGTGGTTCGAGTTGAGCTCTTTGAGCGTCGACACGAGGCGCACGTCGAGCTCGAGACGGCGAAGGCGGCGGGCGAGTTCGTCCTGCAGCGCAAGCCGGTGCAGTTTGACGGCGCCGAGCTGACGGTGAAGTCGTGGGACGAAGCGCAGGCTGAGCGTCCCCCGCCACCAGCGAAAAACCCCGAGACGTCGCGCAACCCCGCCGTCTCGGGCACGGCTGGCAGTGCGGCGCCGCAGAGCAGCCTCGGCTTCCAGCCGCGTATCCGCAAGACGGCCAAGGCGCTGCCCAAGGCGTACCACGTGCCGAAAGCCGTGGCGCCCGTCGAGGCCGAGAAGCCGAAGGAGAACCAGGGCCAAGCCGACTTCCGCGCGTTCATGAACAAGACGAACGAGGCGCGCAAGGCGGCCGCCGCAGCCGCGAGCGGAACGGGTGGCGCTGCTCCTTCAGCTGCTGAGTCCTCCCCGTCAAGCGGGAAGAGGCGCGAGTCAGAGCCGGCCGAGGACGAGCCGAGCGGGAAGAGGCCCAAGACCTCATAGTGTCATAGGTTGATATCTCGCATACAATGCCATTGTCTTTTATATCTAGGAAGAATCTACAAACGTGGCTGGCTGGCTTTGGTGTGCTGCCGTGGGATCTTTTGATGTCTTTGATCAAAAACTTCTTCTTTTTCTTGCTAGACAACTGTGGAACGGACGGAACGGACGGGCTCTGGAGCGTGGTGTGATGATGGGATGGGATGATGGGGAACAGAAACTGATATGTACACATGACTTGGGTGACGTCGCGTCGAGGTCAGTCGGGGCTGACGTTGGGTCGGAGCTGGGCTCGGAGATGAGGCTGAGCTCGGCCATGAGGCCGTAGAGCTGGCTGGGTGCTGCGGGGTTCGATGAACAAGACCGGATTGATAGAGCGCGGTGCGGCGCAGAGATGAAGTGACAGGTGTATGACGGAGATAGCGACGGCGACGGGTCGAGCTCAGCGTCGAGTTCGGCGTCAGACGCCTATCCGCGCCCGAATAACCGTCTCCACCATCTCTTGAACCTGAACCACGTCCCGCCCCTCCACCCCTCGTCCCTCTTCTCGTCACCAGCCCACATCCTCCCCGTCCCGCTCCTGAGCACGCCGAGGGCCTCCTCGCACTCCTCCCTTGGCGTGAGCAGAGTCTGGCCCTCGATCTGAGTCTGCCTCCAGCGCTCGCCGGCGCCAAGCCCCTCTTCAAGGGACTTCTCGCTCGGCGCCGTCGGGGTGGGGAGGCGCGCGTCGGCCTTCTTCCCCCTCGTCCTGAACGTGGGGAAGAGCGAGAGCAGGTCCTCGGCCTCCTCGTCCGTAATGTAGGAGGGGAACACCCACAACCGGAACCGGGGCCGGTTCAGGTCCGCTTCCTCCGCTGCGGCGTCGTCGCTGTCCATGTCGAGCGCACTAGACTCGGCCGCGAGTCTAGCGCGGCGCGAGACGGGCGGCGGGGGCGCACGCCGCTTCTTGTCCGTGAAGGGGTCGGAGCCGGAGCGGTCCCGCTCGCCTTCGCCCCCAACCTGAGTCTCCGACGTAGGCGAGGGAGGGCCGACGCCGCTGTGCCGCCGCAGATTGGGCGGTGCCTCGAGCGCCCGCTCCTCGAACCCAAGCACGCCCTTCAACGTCGTGACGGCCTCGTGCATGAACTCCGGCCCTCCGGACTCGAGCAAGATAGCATCGTCCACCTCCCACACCACGCGCCGGTCGCCTGCGCCGCCCTTCGGCCTGCTCTGGACGCGGATCACACTCCACAGCCCGCGGAAGAAGGGTTCGAGACCGCCCGACGCCGCACCCCACGTGCGCACGAAGTGCGCTGCGCGCTCGAACCGCTCTGCCCGCGCTCGCGGGCCGCCGGGCTCAGCGCGCGCTGCGTGCGAGAGAGAGCCGCCCGATGAGGTCGCGGAGAGCAGCGCGTGAAGCGTGCTGATGCGCACGCGTAGGTGGTGCAGGTGCGCCTGGGAGCGGAGCTGCGACTGCAGGCGGGTGTACGTCGCACGGTGGGCGGGCGGGAGGTTGGCGAGGATGCGGCTGATGGCGTCTGCTGCGCCCTCGGGCGGGGTCAGCGAGAAGTAGAACGCGCGGCAGGCCGCTGCGAACTGCTCCAGTTCTGCTGGGGGCGGGGAGGACAGCTCGCCGCGGCGGGACATGATCGACCCCTCGCGGCCGGAGAAGACGGAGGGCGACGCACGCCCCGCAATCGGGTGGACGAGCGGCGGCTTCGGGCGCCGAGACTCGGTGGAGCCCCGTCGGTCATGGGGGGCTAGGCGGCGTGATGGCGACCCGGGCTGGGATTAGCAGAGAAGCGGATAGCAACGCACAATGGGCACCGGCCGGTCGGGCAGGCGCGGGGGGACGGACATGGCTCGTGCGAGCTACGTCGAAGTCGGGTGGTCGTGCGAGCTGTGGGCTGAGCGAGCTCGCGTTGATGGGGGAGCGGAGTCGAGTCGGGAGGAGTGACAGGCTCGTCGGTGGGCTTGATGTATGCTACAATAACAACAGGCGTGACTTGTGACGATTGACGGGGTGGGGGGACGTCGTGTGCTGCGGCCGGACTGAGGTCGAGTTGGGCGCCCGCGCCAGATGATTGCCGCTCAGCGGAGGTGGACAGGTGGGACGGGGGTGTGCTGAGATTGTTGTTGTTGACCAAGATGGTAGCGAGTGTGAGGATGCTACAGTGTTAGTGTTGCCGGAGGATGGAGGGGACGAGGCGATGCTGACCCGACTTGGAGAGGACAGGGAGTCGCGTTGCACCTAATGGGTGCGCCGAGGCACAAGGGGCGTTGGGCAGGGTCGCCGCCGGAAACCGCGTAGACTCGCCCGATGCGACCGAACCTACCTCATGCACACTGCACACTGCGCACGCTGCTATGACTATGCACCCCCGCCAGCGCTGCCCAGTTGTCATCCTGGACTAGTGCACGCCAGTGAGCAGTGAGCACCAGTGACATGCATCACGCTTTGGACTGAAATGATACCCGCCGAAAGCAGCTAAATGCGAGCCAGCCCAGTCCAGCCGGGTCTGTGCACCCGACATGACCCAAAGACCAAGACCCACCAGTCTGCGAAAGGGTTCCAGTGCAGTGGTAGTGCGACTTCGACCAGCCGTCCCGGTCGTCATGTCCGCCGGCCAACCCGCTCTCCTCTCGACACAAACATCGCAGATCCATAGAAGTAAACAAGGGCGTTGCAGTGAGCATCGATCTGCGGACGAGTTCTCACCAGGATCTGCCGTTCCAGGACCACGAGTGTGCCAGCCTAGGGGGCGTTCGACAGGGCACAAGGAAGCGTCAGGGGTGCGCTGGAGAAGGGCTTGAGATGCATCCCCGAAACTATGCACGCGAATGCACGCTCCCCTGTGACTGCGCGCTGCATGCACACTCGATGGACCAGCAGGCGCCAGTGACGCCTTGCTAACGCCAGCGACAAGCTACCAGCAGGCAGATCCAGCGATCCTGGGCCGCCGACCCTCGCAACGCCCGCAGCGTCCAGCGAGTGACGCTCAGGACCCGGCGCGAGCTAGGCAGATCATGAGACGCTATGAGGCGCCGACGGCGCTCGGTACCGCTCGGTCTTACCTGTCCTGCCAGCCTCTCTCTTCAGCGCCCGAGCAGTGAGAAAGGGTTCCAGGCGTGCCGGGGTTTCCGCTGTTTGTCACCCGCCATTTGCGGACAAGCCGACCACTAGTTGGCCAGTTGACCACCAGTAAACAAACAGACATCCTTAATCTTGACAGGAACGATCACAGCTTGCGGGGACCTCGAGATGGCTGAGAGCGGGGATCGCGGCTGGAGGCGGGGCAACATGATGCAGAACCTGAGTCCTTCATGAGCCTTCATGAGATTTCATGTGCGGGACGCGCGGATGAGAAAGACCTGAGAGGGTTGGATTATTGACGGTGTTGCATATGTTTCAGTGCACTACTTGCTTGCTAGATACGGTCTTTAGGCCGTCTGGGCCACGGGCGCCCGGCACGGCTGATTGCTGTTGTTGATGTGTCTTCTGCTCATCACTCGTTGCTTACACTTCACGCTATGCGCTCAGCTGCTTAGGCGTGCTGCGAGTTCTTGACGGCGACGAAGTTCTCGTACAGGTTGTAACCCAGGAAGCCAAGGTAAGGCGCGAGGAACCAGGTGGTGTTGACGGGGGTGAAGAGGTTGTTCATCTTCGCCGTCATGGCCGCGACCGTGCCGAAGAGGCAGGTCATGATGCCGAGGCCGACCATGCTCTGGCCCTGGCCGACGAACACCGGCGGCCAGAGGAGGTTCAGGCCGAGCTGGACCCAGTAGAGCTTGAAGGCCGCGAGGGCGTTGTCGGTCTCGAGCGGGGTGATGGCGGCGTCAAAGTCCTTCACCGTCAGGTAAGCGGCGTAGCCCGCGAGCGGGTACATGGCGTTCCAGATCCAGGTCATGGCGGGGTGCGTCGGGCACGACGTCTGCGACTTGAGGGTCTGGCCAGTGCGCTTGCTGCGCATCTCGGCGGAGCCGTAGCCGCTGAGGAAGCCGAGGGCGAGCGGGAGGCCCACTGCATTGTCAGTGACGGCGTCGAGCAGGCAGAAAGGGGGAGAGACGACAGTACGTGGCGTTGCCTCACTCTCCGAGCTAGGACTCACTGGCAGTGGCCGGGTTCCGGCAAACGGAGAAGCACCAGTCGGGAATAGTGGACATTGCTGCTAGTTGTTGTGGTGGATGGGGTTGCCGCCGAGCCTGCCGCACCGTCTGCCTATATACCCCTCCCACCGTGCCGTCATGGTGTCGCGACGTGCATACCTCGGTGCACTCCCACTGCTCCAGTTTACTGCCAGGCAGGCAAGCTGAGGTCTATGACGTCGTTGTCATGCTCAATCAACGGTCACCTGGACGCAGTCCAGGCTGGACAGGCTGGAAAACGGGCCAGCGACGGAACATACCGAGAGCCGAATTGACCAATCGGAGCCAGCTCATTGCAGGCCTAACCCCTTGACATCCGAGATCTAGGCCCGTCTCCGTCCTGCGATCGCGAACAGAATGAAGCTGACTGGATGCCATGACGGGGAGCGGCTACTGCGCGGTCACCGCTATAGTGGGATCCAGGCTGCGTGCATGTAGACAGAGTGCTGGGGAAGAGGGAACGTCAGGTTGATGGATCGTTCACTGGGCACCTTCTTCCACGTCTTTCCTCCGTGAAGAGTTCTCTGCATCGCTTTACGCACAGATGGCAGAAGGAAGAGATCTAGGATTGTTCACGGGCAGCAGCGGGGCATCCTCAGTCCGATACGGTTGTTTATGCTTGGGCAAGGAAGACTGGAGGCGGACTGTGAAACGGTTGAGCAGCCGTGACGTCATCGGTCATGTTTACCTTGAAATGTCACTCATTGTTGCGGGAAGGGTGGCCCAATCGTCGCGCTTCCATTGCACTTGCCGGCGTCGGCGCACTTCGGCAACTGTACACTCATCGCAGCAGCCGAGCAACAGTGGAGGTCGACGGCTTCTGCATTGGGTTCGACAGAGTGCCCCGCGGCTAGCTGGGTTGGTTGAAGGGGGGTGGCGCCTGTGGTGAGCCAGTCTCATATTTGGGCCGGGTGGGAGTGAACGGTCGGTCTCTCGGACGTTCTATTGCCTTGCCGCACGGCCAGCTCAGTCTCCACCAGTGTGGATGTCGACGATGAGTGGAGAGTGCATGAAGAGTATCAGGGGGTGCGAGAGCTTTTAAGGCAAGAAGGAGTGCTGGGATGTAACAGGAGGGTGAAAGGGCGGATCCAATGTGCGCGAGGGGCACAACGCTGATCACGCCGGATCGCCTGGAACTGACGTGACTGACGACTGATTAGTCTGACATCGACTCACTAGCTCACAGATTCACAGGCGCAAGACGAGGAAGCAGCAAGCGAGGACGAGAAAGGCAGCGCCAAGGCGGCCTTCGGCACCATGCTACTGGTCAAGAGCATCCACCGTCAAGGCCGTTGAGACCTCATCCTTGTTCGCGTCGTTGTCCATACCCAGTAATCTGACCACAGGAGTCACGATGTGATAGTCGGTTTCATGTCAGCCGCGAGCGCGCACCGGACTAAGATGGCGGTGCACGGTCTGCGAGCTGAATGCGCACCGGGGCGGGTGTGCGAGTGTGCGGGGCGTGCGAGGCGTGCGAGGATCGCAAGGACGTCGGCGCAAGGCATAATGTGACGGTGCCGGGCAAGGAGTGTGTGAGGAAGGGCGCAGATGGGGGCACAGCGAGGTAGATAAGGACTGAGACGACTGACGAGGACCTACACTTCTCTCAATCTCATAACTTCGCATTGCCTCTTTCACGTTCTCACTGTGTCGACCATACACTCTAATTACCGTTTCGCCGTGAGCTGATATCCAGGCTGGAGCAATCTGAAACTGCCACAATGCACGCGGGCATATCGTGAGCTAGCGACCAAGTTCGCTAATTCGCAGTGTGCCGCACGGGAAGACCAAGATGACTGGACAGAGTACTCGAGAGTACGGCTTCCATGAGCCTATTGTCAGGCCACGTTCATGCGAGCTAGGTGTGAACATGGCCCTCGCTGACAGTCACAGTTGGTATCGCAGTGAGATAGCGCCTTCCAGCCGAAACCGCGGGCGGATATGCCCAAGCCAATCATCCCAAACCTTGCTGACACTCGCAGGTGGTGCTGTTGAGCCATGTGTAGCCGATCAAACAGCATGCCGTTACCGAACAGGAAGCGACCGCACCAGTCACCACAACAAAACGGAAAGGCTGCTGCCCTGAGAGCTTACCCCAGAACGCCGCTTGACCTTCAAGCCAGTTGCACAGTAGGCTACCACGCCGTTTGGGCAGTTTAGCTGACGGTCAGTGAACTCGGGCTCCGCTGAATCCCATGCGCCGTTGGCAAGCTGACCGAGGTGCAGAACGGACAGTGGTCCACCTCGCAGTGCCATGGCCTCCAAAGTCAATTAGGAGCTGTCGCAGACAAATATGACGGGTGAGCCCCAGTGAGCTGAACTGACCTTTGGCGACGGCGAAGCTGAACCGCACGCAGATCTGCAGGGGAAAATGAGAAGGTGAACAGCTCTCAACCTCTTCGGTTCAGCTGACTGGACAGTTATAATCTTGTGCGTCAAAGCATGGGTGACTGACCTCGCCAGACCGGCGGCATGGTTATGCAATGCTGAGTCGCTTTGGCCTCGCCGTAAGCCAACAGCAGGGGGCAAAGGCTGATTTGCGGGCGGACGAGGAGAGTAGCTGACGGCAGCTAGCTTGTGCTGAAGCTTGTCACCGGCAGGGAGGATATGCGTCAGCGTGAGGCAGACTCACCCAGTGACGGGGACCACCGGGGCCAAGTGAGCTAGGTTGTAAGGTCGTCAAGCTCACAGGTAGGAGGCGAGCACATGGGGAGGTGTTGTTGTCCCGAAGAGCTTAGACCATTATCGGGCGATCGGAAACTTTACCCGCCGGGTTCCGAGAAGCTGACGGAGCAGAGAAACGTGCCAGCTGATGGAGGACAGAGTTACCACGTCTTGGACAGTAAGCTGCCAATACCTCTTGCGTGCGACTGACCGCAGGAGATATGCAGCGGATTGAAACTTCATCGTGAGCTTCATTGGCCATCGTGTTAGCTGACCGCAGACAGGTGATAGCTCCCAGAGAGCAGGCAAGGGCGATACCAGAAGCTCAGTGACCTAAGGACGTTCCCAAGGTGAGATGTTGCGGCCGAGGGATGAGAACGTCCGCATGGCAAGGTGAGTCCTGGGACCAAAAGCTAGCGATCGAGCTGGCGCGGATGAAGTGAATGGGTGTTTCAGTGACCTAAGGACGTTCCCAAGGTGAGATGTTGCGGCCGAGGGATGAGAACGTCCGCATGGCAAGGTGAGTCCTGGGACCAAAAGCTAGCGATCGAGCTGGCGCGGATGAAGTGAATGGGTGTTTCGGCTGGGATTAACCATGGAGAGAACTGACCACAGCTTGAAATCAAACTCGCAGGAAGGAGGAGGCAATTCAGGCGTATCAGTGGGAGAGGAGAGATGGAGATGCGGCAGCAAGCTCACCGTAGAGGAGCAGACCGTCTGCGATGAGTGTCCGCGTGAGAGGAGAAGGTGACTTCGTGCGAACCAGGTGAGTAGTGATCCGATGCAAGGGCTCCACGAGCGGCGAAGGCAGATCAGGACAGCATGCAAGGTTTCACAGAGATCGACCTTCCAGTCACCTGGTCATGATCTGTGAGTGCAGATGGCTGGTCGTCACTCGGTGTGGTGCCGGAGGCACGAAACGGCATTATAAGCGTGCGGCAATTTGTGCGCAGAGCTGAGACTATTCAACGCAGAGCTCATATAGAGTTCAGAGTTCGGCGCAGATGCGTGACGAGGAACGCGGTCGGACCTGGCGTATGGTGGGAGTGTGAAAGTGGCATTGGAAGGTTTATTCTCCGGTGCCATCTGGATGTGGTTGAAAGTCTGCCTTAATGAGCTCAGATGAAGCCTCGAAGCAGTGAGAGAGCGCAGGATGCAATGCCCAAAGACGAGCAGACTGCTGTGGATCCATCCAGAAGCGGAAGCTAGGCCGCAGGAGGCGCAGAGTCTGGATGCGCGATTTTCGAAAGGCGCAACAGAGAAGACTGCCGCAGCGAGCCGGGGCTTAAGGGCATCACGTCGGACGCCGCATGACTTAGCCTCTGTCGTGTGAGTCTCTCAGTCTGGGGTCCCCTCGTCACCGCTCGTCATCAGTATGAACGGCGTTCTGAGCTTCGCTTCCGCGCGCGGTAGACGCACTCTTGGCGCTTACGACGTCTGGAAGCAGAGCATCCCACACAACGGTGCAAGCGTCTGCACATATGTTCAGAAGGTTGAGCTTATAGGGCCCTCGATTCGGAACCTGCCGAAGCAGGCCGGCGTCTGTGGCGGCCGCGACTTCTGTGTCAAGCCAAGACCTGTAGGAATAGGCTCAACAGAAGCCCTGCTGGCGCTATAATGGCCAAGATCGCCGGCTCCGGCACGCCAGGCGCCGTACTGTCCATTGGTCCTGCTGCTTCCCAGCCGGAGCCGGCCCTAGCTGGGGCCAGCAGATGGAGCTCCGAGGAGCTCCAGGTGATCTTCAGGCAGAACCAGATGGGCAGGAACAAGAAACCCTGGAGATGCAATGAGATGTGCGCTTATTCTGACCTCATTTCTCAGACTAGCCCACTCGTCCTAACCCTATCACTGTTCGAGGACCTGAGGCCGACCCAGACCTTCCATCTCATAGAAGAGTGTCATATGTGTTCGTCCAGAAGTCAGAGAAGGCGGGCACTCGCTCGGTAGGTTAATCCTAAGCAGCACCGCATGCCAGGCGTACCTGCACTAGCAAGCATGAGATCGTGAGATGACGAGAGCTGAGGAACACGAGGAACGTCGGATGTAACATGTCACGGTGTGATGGGGTGCGAAGGGTGGGACAACTTCTTGGCGGATCCCCACTGCAGTAGCGAGCTGTAAGCGCGTCTGGATCGGTCATGTGAGACTCTCCACGGCGAATAAGGCGCACCCTCAATTGATTCATCTCGTCCCCCTTGGCCCTCCTGCTCTCCGTGGTTCGGCCTTGGACCTGGCCCAGCCCTCCGGATCTTGCGATCGTGTGGGCCCCGGGAATATGTGCACGTTCTTCTCTGCGACAGGTTCTGAATGGGACCGGTTAGGAGTGCACAAACCAGTGAAACGCCAGTTGCGAATTGAGAACGGGCTCCAATAGGCCGTTATCGGCATCTACGCTATCTTATCGAGACCAATACAGCGGGCCATGATACCTTCCCGCATCCATCCATCGCAGCATCTTCCACATTTGTGGTCATGCAGAAGCTTTCAGTTACTGCTCTAAGACTGATAACCTTCAAACGCCTTGGCACCCCGAACAGGTCCATGGTACCCCCGAGGGCAACGACGCCAGCGCAGAGAACGAGAGAAAGAAGTATGCACACTTTTCCTGGCCATCCAGGCCTGAGCGGTGCCGTGAGAACGCTTGGCAGTGCCATGGCATCCGCCCGGCCAACACGCCGACACACCATGAGTGCTGGCTTGGCCGACAGCTGAGGGTTACCACATGCTGTCGCACGCTGCTCGAACGCTCAGATGCTCGGATGCTCGGACCTTGCGTCCGACCATCGGCGTTCCTCAATCCCACACCCAACGTACGCCAGCTTCAAACGTCGTCCAGCCATCTCGAGAACTTGACCTCGGACGTCCTCCCCCGTGTCACTTCCTGCATCGCTCCAGCTTCATAACAGCTCATTATCGTCATACTGCATGAGAAGCCAGGACAGATGCATGATCGGCGCATCCTCCCAGCTCGCAAGTAGACGAGATTAGGTCAAGCTTAAGCGCAGCCAGGGCACACAGGGAGGAACCGGATGTGGCCATCTGAGGCCCATATGGTGCACGCCAATGCCAAGATATTACCTCACTGGCATATTTCCGGTCCGCTGGCTCGATCATTCAATCTTCCACTGTTCTACCGTTCCATGGGCACAGCTCGCGTGAACGCTACTCTTGAGAACGCCCTCTCGCCCATCCACCACTGCTCTTCCGACCTCCTTCCCCCTTCCATCGGTCGCCGGCTGCTCTTGGCCAGCTTGGCGTCGGTGACCTCCATGCAGACTCGGCTGAGATAGCTCATCGAGGCACATGATGAGAGCAGCTCACATTTGCGAAGCCATGTCACGATAGTGAGGGACGGACCGGACGCCGAGGAGCCTCAGTCAATGCCCGGTCTACCCCAGTCGGCCGCTGAGAATAGACCGACTCTCACTCTCGATGCTGGTGAGATCAATGATCCAGAAAGCTATATAAGCAGCGTCGAGATGAGAGTTGGAAGACCATCCTTCAATAATCCCGCGATCTTGACAAATGCGCGTTGCCTTCCTCCTCCTCACCTTCCTCGGCACCTCTGCCGCTTTCGCTCCGGCGGGCGACTCGTACCTCCGGCACGGGCGCTCCCTTGAGCCTGCTGGCCTCTTTGCCCGCGACAACTGGGGCTACGATGGCAGCGGCCACCACCCCTCGGTCTCGGTGAGCAGCGACAAGAACACTGGCGCCGACATCGCCGTCATTGCTGCCCAGTCCAACGCCGAGGGCACTCCGACCATCCTCGGAGATGCCCTCAGCGGTGACCGCGCCCAGCAGATCCAGGACGCCTTCAAGGGTCTCGGCTTCTCTGGTGCCGCCGGATCAACCGTCCGCATCATCGGCGCCGACGGCGACCCCGCCAAAACCCTCCTCATCACCGGTGTCGGCAAGGAGGTCAGCCCTGAGCACCTCCGCCGAGCTGCTGGTGTCGGTCTCCGCGCTGCGACCGGCTCCGCCTCTAAGGTCGCCGTTCTCTTCCCCACGGACGGTGACGATGCCCTCAACGCCGTCGCTGAGGGTGCCGTTATGGGCTCCTACACCTGGACCAAGTACAAGTCCAAGAAGACTGCCCCCGTCCAGGAGATCGTTGTCGTCAGCGGCGGTGACAGCGGTGTCGTCGACCGCGCTTCGACCCTCACGAAGCACGTGAACAAGGCGCGCGACCTCGTCAACACCCCCGCCAACGACCTCTGGCCGGAGAACTTTGCTCAGATTGCCCAGGACGCCGGAAACGCTCTCGGCGTCTCAGTCGAGATCTGGGACGAGGACCGCCTGCGCGAGGACGGCATGAACGCTATTCTCGCAGTCGGAGCCGCCTCGGCTCGTCCGCCTCGTCTGGTTAAGGTCTCATACAACCCCGACGGTGCCTCCAAGCACGTTTCCCTCGTCGGAAAGGGTATCACTTTTGACTCTGGTGGTGTAAGTCTACGCCCTGCCTTTCCTTTCTTCCATTCCAAAGTGCGCAGATGAGCTGACCTGCAGCTGTCGTTGAAGCCGACCGCCGGTATGTGGGAAATGAAGGGCGATATGTCCGGTGCTGCAATCGTCATGCACGCTGCGCTCGCTGCCGCCGAGCTCAAGCTGAACACCCGGGTCACCGCCTGGTTGTGTCTCGCCGAGAACCTTATCGACGGCGAGGGTGGCCGTAACGGCGACGTCTTCACTGCCTACAACAACAAGTCGATCGAGGTGCTGAACACGGACGCGGAGGGCCGTCTCGTCATGGCTGATGGTCTCGGCATCGCTTCGACGGAGAACCCCGATATTTTGATCGATGTCGCCACACTCACCGGCGCCCAGGTCACTGCCCTGGGTGAGCGTACCGCCGGCCTCATGGGCGACCAGCCTGCTATTGACCGCGTCAACGCTGCCAAGGACCAGACCGGCGAGCCGTTCTGGGCCATGCCGTTCCCTGAGGAGCTCCGTGCCGACCTTGACTCGTACACCGCCGACATCAAGAACGTCGGTTCCGGCCCCGGTGGTATGCTCATCGCCGGTGTCTTCCTCAAGGAGTTCGTCGGTGAGGGTGCCAAGGACAAGTGGGCCCACCTCGACATCGCTGGCCCTGCCTTCAACGCCGGCTCTGCGTACGGATACCAGCCCACCGAGGGTACTGCGTTCTCGCTCCGCACTCTCGTCAAGATCGCCGAGCTCATCAACCAGTAGGCATCCTAGGCGCACCAGGCGCACCAGACGTACTCACACCGTCGTCTTACCCGTCCACGGACTGAAAAAGGAACATTGTGAAGCACCCTGTCTTTATCGTCCATTCTCTCCGAAGTAGATAGCCCAATACAGCAAAGGTTAATTAGGTGCCGTAAGCAGTCAATAAGTCTTTTAGTACGAAGTGAAATGAAGATCTACCTCACGTGACTCGTTGCCACCTTGGCTGGAGCCCCGATCAAAATGTTCAAAGATTACGCTCGCTCTGTCGACCCGGATCCGCTTACACAATCGCGGACAGCCGTTGTGAAGATTCTAGCATTGCAACAAACATCATGAGCGACCCGATACAGACGAAACCGACAGAAACGACAGATGCGACCGCTGCAGCTGCCGCGACGGCTGCCCCCGAGACCGCGCGCGACGGCAAGGGCTACATCGACGAGGTCGCTCCCGAGGAAGCCGACCCCGTCGCCGAGGTCGAGGCAGCGGAAGCGCTGAGCGACGACGGCTCGAGTGTGACTGAGGATTCTGATGCTGGCTCTGATTTCCGCTTCCGGGACGAGGACGAGTACAAGTCCGGTCTCGTGGGCTCGGACGACGAGTCGGACCACATGGAGTGGGGCGTCGAGGATGAGGACTGGGAGCTGGCCGACGGGGACTTCACGAAGCAGTACAACCGTGTGCGGCAGTCGTACGCCGCGAGCTCGTCGATTCAGGCTGAGCTTCCGCTGCCTGCTCGTAATGCGGCTGCTGCCAAGCGCCGCATGCAGGGCACGCCGAACAAGAGCGCCCTGAACGCGAGCAAGGCGGTTGTCGACCCCGCCGTCCTCGCCGGTGTCGCCGCGAACCCGAAGAGTGCCTCCGAGCGTGCAAACCAAAAGGACAAGGCGGACCGCGCTACGCATGAGCAGGTGCTCGACGCGCGCACGCGCCTCGTGCTCTCCTCGCTCGTGAATAGGGGATACTTCGGCCAGATCAACGGGTGTGTCTCAACTGGAAAGGAGGCGAACGTGTACCTCGCGTACGCGTCCGAGTTCGACCTGCCCGCAAACGCGCCGAAGCCGTATCCGGAGCGTATCGCCGTCAAGATCTACCGCACGTCGATCCTCAACTTCCGTTCGCGGCAGAACTACATCGTCGGAGACTTCCGTCTCCAGGGAGGATACGCCAAGGCGAAGAATCCCCGCAAGATGGTCAAGCTCTGGGCCGAGAAGGAGCTGCGTAACCTGAAGCGTCTGAGGGCGGGTGGCGTCCGATGCCCCACCGTTATCGAGCAGCGCGAGAATGTTCTCGTTATGGAGTATTTGGGCAACGGCGATGAGTAAGTTGAGCGCGGGCGCTAGACAGCTCCGAAAGTGCCTACGCAAGAGCTGACATCCGCAGGGCCTCGCCGCGTCTCAAGGACGCCGAGATCACCAGCGTCTCAAGACTTTCGCGGCTATACGGCGAGCTGCTGATCGCGATGCGGCGACTGTACCAGACGTGTCACCTGGTGCACGCCGATTTGTCTGAGTACAACATCCTCTACCACGACAACCACCTGTACATCATCGACGTGTCGCAGAGTGTGGAGCACGAGCACCCGAGTGCGTTCGACTTCTTGCGTCTCGACATCAAGAACGTCGAGGACTTCTTCCGCAAGAAGGCGAACGGCGCCGTGCGCACTCTCGGCCTGCGCCGGACGTGGAACTTCATTACCCAGGAGGTGATACCCGGCATCGCCCCCGCTGAGGAGAAGGACGAGAAGCACCTCGACGAGGCTGAGGCGAAGCTGCTCGATGTCCTGAAGGACTGGTTGGATGAGGAGGAGGATGAGCCGGATGCGGACGAGCCCGAGACCACATCGACGGAGAAGAAGGAGGGCGCCGACGCTGAAGGAAGCGCTGCTGCCGAGGGATCAGAGCCGCCGAAACCGAAGAAGAAGACGAAGGCTGAGAAGCAGGTCGACGACAACGTTTTCTTCTCCAGTTACATTCCGCGAACGCTCGGAGAGGTCCTTGACCCGGAGCGTGATATCGACATCCTGAAGCAGGGAGGAGGTGACCAGCTTATCTACGCCGATATCGCCAAGCTCGATCTGAACGCTGCCAAGCCGCAAGAGTCTGCTGAGGTCACCGAGGAGCCAGAGGCGGAGCCAGAAGCTGGGGAGCAGGCTGAGTCTGCTGGCGCTCCCGCTGAGGCCGGTGATGCGCCAACAGACACTCCTGCGAAGAAGAAGAGCGTCCGGTGGGAAGACGAGGAGGGTGAGGATGAGGAGGAAGAGGAAGCCACCGAGGAGGAGTTCGAGAAGAAGCCGCGAGGCTTCCGACACGAGGACAAGGACGCCAAGCGCGAGCGCAAGAAGGCGCTCAAGGAGGAGATGCGCGAGAAGCGCAAGAACAAGATGCCCAAGGCTGAGAAGCAGCGGCTCATCAAGAAGAGCGGCGGGCGATGAGTAGCTTAGATCTAGAATGCAAACAGATAATAGCGCACAAATACAACGTATAGCATGACAACTGCTGATAACTAGTGACTATAGGTGGTGTTGCTAACAACTTAATTACTAGGCCTTGCCCTCCATGCGGTCCAGCTCGCGGCCGGCACGGCGCTTGACGACCTTCCAGAGCGTCTTGCGGACGCGCGCAACGTCCGAGACACGCTCGCGCGCCTCCTCCAGACGCTCCTTGTACTCGTTGCAGTCCGCCAGCAGCTCCATGATGCGCTCCAGGGCGTCATCGACGGCGCTCTGCTGGTTCGCGACATCAATGTTGTACTTGATGTGCGAAGGGTACAGCGGGTGCCCCGGGTTGAACGAGTGGTAGCCAGGGTTGTTGGGGTGGGGGATGGCGTTGAGGGTGATGCCAGTGGGCGAGGTGAACAGACGCTGCACAGGAGTGAGCTTGGGAGGAACCTCGTTCGACTGCCCGGCGGCGCCCTCGGGGGTGATGGTGTAGGTGAGGGTTGGCGAAGGCTGCGCCTGCAGGAGCTCCTGCGTGACGCGCCAGAGGTTGTCGGTGTCCGACACACGGGGAAGAGGCGGGACGAAGTTGGGGTCAGATGGCGTCAGGTACTTCGGCTCATCGGGAGCAGCACCCTCAGCGTTCTCGCCGCCCTCCGCCGAATGCCCATTCGGCGCTGTAGACTCGCCGTTCGGCTGGCCGTTCGCAGTGGACGTACCGTTGACGACCGGCTTGGCCGCCTGCCTCTCCTTCTCCTGCTTCTCCTTGATCTTGTGGACATCAAGGAACAGGCCCTCGGGGGCGTCGCGCTCACGAAGGCGCAGAACCTCCCTGAGACGGCCGACGGCCTGCATAAGGCCTTTCTCACCCTCCAACAGGTCAGCGGCAGTCTTTTGCAGTCCACGCTCCATGGAGTCGTCGCCGAGAGAGTGGCGCATCGCCGGATTCGTGACGATGTCGACGTAGTTGCGGGGCAGAGCGAGCATTGGTGCAAGGTCAACCGTGGACATGGGAGGCGAGGGGCTCGTGAGGTGCGGAAGCAGATACTCCTTCTCCTCCGTCTTCCGCTTCTTGCGTTCCCGACGGCGCTCCTCAACCTCGACAATGTTCTGAGGGGGCTCAACGCCGATCTCGGCCGCAGAGTTCGGGAGAAGCTGGTCGAGGCACATCTGCAGACGCTTGCGCGAGCGTCCAATGCGCATTGTGTCGTCGAACGAGGGGCCCCAGGCACACATTTTGCCCTTGCGAAGCCAGCGAGAGTTGAGATCGAGCTTGTTGCCCGAGTTCGTGACGTGGTCGCTGTAGACCTCATCGTAGGCCATGGACGAAGATGAGGACGCGGGCGAGGGGGGATCGTACCAAGCTGGCTGGTCCATAGACGGGAGGCGGTCGAGCTCAGCTTGGACAGCTGGCGGCCGCGGCTCCCTCAAGCGGTTACCGGCGCCAGGCCCGAATCGAGAACCGGCCTGCATCTGTCTGTCAGCTTGCGATTCCAGAGAGCCGAAGTGATTTGGTTGCGATCATAAAAAATTTAAGCGTTGATGGGTTTTGTCGTCACTCTAGACGTGCAGATATTGTTCACAGTGGATAATCCTTTCGCAATGAGATGGATGAGGTCACTTACGTCGGATGGATCACGGAAAGGCTATCGGGACGAAGCCATCGATCGAGGGGACTACCTGTCTGTTAGCTTTAGCTCTTAAGAGGGAGCAGCAGCACGATAGGAGGGATCATACACATTGGGATGTAGTCAGTTCCTCCGGAGAGAATCCTACATATGCTTGTCTTAATGTTTAAATATCTAATCATGGAAAGGGGTGTGGGGATGTTGACAACTTACCTTCTGACGGGTAGTGGGTTGCGCGACTAAATCGTCAGCTTCTGCCCATCCAACTTCGTAGAAGCTTCAAAAGCAAGAGGAGGAATTGCGCATCATAAATTTGGGCTGAACGTTAGCTAGAGCTCGTTTCCGCGAGAGCTGCGACACAGCTGCTGTACTCACTATAGATAATTTTAGTCGTCTTTAACCCGAAGGCTGTCTCGAGTAGCGATTCTTGGTAATAATCTTTTGCGCGGGGAAGGAACAGGGAGTGGTGAAGTGAGGGGAGATACGTACCACTTGGTTTGGGCGTGTCGCTGTCGTGTGCTCCGTTCGAAGCGGATGCAGCACAGAGAGGTATCAAGAGGGACGTTGCGCAGACAACAACGGCAGGCGCGAAGGGCTGCAACAACGGTGCGAGAGCGGCGTCTCGGGGTTAGCGCCCGTGCGCGCCGAGGCACTCCGCGTTACGTAACTTGCGATAACGATCCGCACGTGACCGAAGTGCTTCCTATGACGAAGGCACGAAGATCGAGCGCCGAGGTTCCTAGCATCACCCATCCCATACCATCAGTGCCATGCCGATGTCGCTGGACGACGTCCGCGCTGCGGTGCTCTCGCTGAACGTGCATGACCGTCGCGGTAAGCTGTCCCTGCCTTCCAAGCTAACGCCAGATGTTGTCGCGTCGTTATTGTGGTCCCTGCCGCGGCCTGGTGAGTCCGCCACCCAGTCAGCGCTAACGGAACAGAGGTCGTTGCTATCCACGCGCAGCTGAACCAGATGATGCAGAAGGACATTGTTGGAGTGAGTTGTTCTCTTTGGTTGCTACAACTCTTGCTGACAACAGCAACTCCCTCCCGAGCTCAGCCTGCGCATCCTGTCGTACCTGGACGCGGATGAGCTGCTCTCGTGCCGCCTTGTCTCGCGGACGTGGGCCGAGTATTGCGACGACCAATGTAAGCTGACCGGAGAGCTGTTTTGGAAGCATGAAGCTAACACACAGCGCTCTGGCACACCCTCTGCCGCGACCACGTCCCCCCGATTGAGCCCGCACACACGACTTGGAACGACGTGGCCGCGCACCGCACCCTGCTCGCGGGCGGGGGCTCTTCCACGCGCCCCGTGGACGAGTCATTCGAGTACGACTCCGAGGAAGACAGTGGCCTGCTCGGTGCGACGCCGGCGGGCTCGCCCCTCCCTCGCCCCCTCAGGCGTGCCGTCTGGGAGCGTCCGTCGGGTGCATCGGGCGTGCTCCCCTCATACCAGCGGTCACCCCTCGCTGCCCCCGGACCGTCGGACCCGTTCGTCGCAACCTCGGGTCCCGAGCCGCCCGTCCGCTCGCACCTCGTGCTTCCCACCGCGCTCCCAAAGGCAAACTACAAGCACCTGTACCTTGTGCGCCGGATGCTGAGCCGCCGAATGACGGACACGCGCCCCGCCGACCTCGAGGCGGCGTCTAGGAGAACGCCGTCGCTGTGGGAGCCCGACGTCCAGATCCTCACGAGCGGGAGCTCGACGGCACTCGGCGGCCTGCCGGGGCACGCGGAGAGTATCTACTCGCTGTACCTGTTCCGGCGCTCGATGCGCGTCTCCCTCAGCACTGGGGCGGAGGACCTGATCAGTGGCCTGAGTGCGGCGTGGCCCTCGCCTGCGCGCATGTCGACCAGCTGGCCGGGACCTGGCAGTCCCGCGCCCTCGGGCCAGATCGTCTCGGGCCGGGACTGGCTCCTCTCTGGGTCGAGGGACTGTACCCTCCGCCTGTGGGCTTTGGGCTCGCGTCCCCGCGTAGTCAAGATCTTCAGCGGCGGGCACCGGGGCTCGATCCTGACGCACTTCGTGACTGAGCTTCCGGGGCCGAAGGGATCGAAACTGATGGCGATCTCGGCGGGCAGCGACGGGCGCATAGTCTCGTGGGACCTGGAGGGCGACGGGCAGCCGGAGAAGGTCGTGCAGGCGCACAGCGACAGTATCTTCTTCATGCGCGGCAACTCGAAGTACCTCGTCTCCTGCTCGAAGGACCGGAGCATCAAGCTGTTCTCGCTCTCGGACCTGTCTTGCCTGTTGACAATAGGCCCCGAGGTCGAGGGCGCGCACCGCGGCGCCATCAACGCTGTCAGTCTGACCGACGAGCTCATAGTCTCAGCGAGCGGCGACAAGAGCATAAAGGCGTGGGACATCAAGAGCGGCCGCCTCGTGGCCAGCTGCGAGGCGCACTCCCGCGGCATCAGCAGTATAGGATTCGAGCCCGCCACGCCCGGCAGCGAGCTCGCAGCAGGCTGGAAGCAGACCATAAAGGGCAGCAGCCTGAAGGGCACCCTCGTCACTGGGTCTAGCGACAGCACGATCAAGACCTTCTTCCTCGTCGAGGTGCCGGCCAGCTACGAGGAAGAAGTCAGCTTCGAGGACATGATGGCCGACCCGTCCAACTTCCCCTCTGGGATTCATCCGAGTTTCTTCTCGACCTCTAACGCGGCCGCGAACTACGACTCGCCAGCCGTGCAGGCCAACCTGGCCCAGCGCCAGGCCAGCGGTCCCAGCGCCACTGGAGGTTCCGGCGAGGGCGGTGTGGGTGACGAGGGCAAGCACGCCGACGGAGAGGAGGACGAAGCCCAGGGCTTCGTGAGTGCCGGCGAAGAAGGCCGTCGGGTCATCTTCCAGCCCGGCCCCGAGTACTGGGCGCGCTGTGCGTGCGCTCTGCCCATGACGCCGCCGAACGCGCACGGGTGTCTCAGGTGCAACAACCGCGGGCACACGGACTTGGTCCGCTCCCTCCATGTCGCCGAGGACGTCACTCTCAGTGCATCTTACGACTCAACGACCAAGATCTGGGACCGGGTCTCTGGCCGGCTCATCTTTGACTTTGAGGGGTGCCACTCGGGACGCGTGTTCGCCATCACGGGGGACAGGATGCGGGTTGTCAGCTCGGGCTTGGATGCCCGGATCGCCATCATCGACTTCAGCCAGGGCCTCGATACTGCTTTCGTCTAGCCGATATCTCGCATGTAGAAATAGGGAGAGTGGCAGTAGTGCAGTGTAGCTGTAGTAGTACTGGAATAGCCAGATACGACCGAACGATCCGTCTTACGTTGTTATGCATTGTTAGTTGTACAACATAGTCTACATCGGTCTAGACAAAGGATTCGAGGTCAATCTTCTCCGAGTCGACCTCCTCGTGTGCCGGCGCCGGCGGCGAGTGCAGCAGTTTGTGCCGCCTCTCGCCCGATGCGACAGAGGGGAAGCTCGGGAACAGGTCGGGGTGTTTCGGCAGCGGCTGCTCGCTAAAGTATGCGTGCTTGCCTGCCTGTTCTGCCGATATTCTGCGCTCCGGGTCGTAGCACAGCAGTGAGGAGAGCAAGTAACGGCCCTCTGAGGACAGGTGCTTGAACTTCTGCCGCAGCTGGGAGAAGCCAGGCCCGACGGCGTTGATGCTCCGCGCGTTCGGGAGGCGTGACCAGCCAGGCCAGGCGTCCTCGCTTGGTCGTCCGAGCAGCGTGAATATCTGTTTCTGTCAGCTGTGGAATTCAAGTCTCCAGCTGCAGCAACGAGACTACTCACTCGGTTCAACTGGTCAATCTCGCCGCGACCTGGGAACAAGGGCTCCTTCTGTAGCAGCTCGGCGAAGATGCACCCGACGCTCCACATGTCGACCGCCGTCGTGTACTCCTTCGCACCGAGCAGGAGCTCAGGCGAGCGGTACCACAGCGTCACCACGAGCTGTGTCATCTCGCCGAGCGGGTCGCCGAACTTGCGCGCGAGGCCGAAGTCAGCGACCTTGATCTGCCCCCGGTTCGTCATGAGCAGGTTGCTTGTCTTGAGGTCGCGGTGCAGCTGCGTGTCAGCCTGAGCCTCACTTTCCCGATGCATGTCGCGGCTTGGCACACTGCCGATATCGCAAGGCA
The DNA here is from genome assembly GCA_039545375.1 of Trichosporon faecale. Classification (NCBI taxonomy): domain Eukaryota; kingdom Fungi; phylum Basidiomycota; class Tremellomycetes; order Trichosporonales; family Trichosporonaceae; genus Trichosporon; species Trichosporon faecale. The sequence goes on along the minus strand of BCLU01000003.1, from coordinate 1,529,557 downwards.
CATGTCTGACGCCGTTGTCAGAGACGATACGCAATCTCGGCACGCGGGGCACGATGACCGACCGCGGGATTGGTAATTGCCGGGAGTCGCGAAGGTGGGTCTGGTTTATACCAATCTCGAGATGTTTGAAACTCACGATCCAGTTCGCATGGCAGAATTCGACGGCCGAGAGCAGCTGCAGCATGATCGTCTTGACCTCGCTCTGTACGAATGGTGCCGGCATGTCCGCCAGCAACGTCTTCAGGTCGTGCTCGATGAACGGCATCACGATGAAGATCCTGGCATGTTAGCTCCTGCGGGCGGTTACTGCCGCCGTCCCGAGCTTCTTATCTGATAGGCACGAGTGCCGTAGTCGGAAGAGCCGATGGGCGGGACACTTACTGGTTGAGCGTGTCACCCACGACCACCTCGCGGACACCGACGACGTTCTCGTGGTCACCCGCCGTCATGAGAGCGTTGATCTCACGCAGCGATGTGATCGGGAACCCGTGTCGCTCGTCGTCGAGTTTCAGCTTCTTCAGCGCATACACGCGCTGCGTTTCGTTGCAGCGCGCCCGGAACACGACGCCGTACGTTCCCTCCTCGATGTGATTCAGGCGCGTGTACTTGTACACGGAACTGCAGCCGTGGAGGCCACGGTGGTCTTGCCTCCGGGGCGCATACTCGCTGCGTGGGAAGCCGCCTTGTGTCAGAGCTGTTGCTGCTGGTGGAGGTGACGGTGGTTTGGAGGAAGGCGCCGTTGTCGGAGTCGCGTGGTCCATCTGGTCCTGGTTCTGGTCCTGGGCCTGTCGGTCCTGGCCGCGACCTTCCCTCCCTTGGGAATCAGCCTGAGCCTGAGCCTGAGCCTGCGTATCCGAAGGTGGTTCATGCTCATGTGGCGTCGAGCGACGGCCTGAGCCTAAGCCAACGTCGGAGCCCGCGAGGTGGGCTTGGGCGGCGTCGTCGCTGTTGTCGTCATCGTCGAGCGGTTTCCGGAGCTTTTTGGCTCTGACCAGGCGTCGCTTGATCTCGACGCGGTCGACGGGGGCATGTCCGCTGGCAGACGCCGAAGCAGTCGCAGCGGCGTCGGTGGAGTGGGTGGCCGAGGCCGAGGTGGGGGAGAGTGAGGGTGAAGGGGAACGTTTGCGGGGCAGGGGCTTGGTGGTGGGCGAGGCCATCTGATAAATTTTGGACGTGGCCCGCCTGGGTAGGTGTTTTGATGAATGATCAAGGAAAGATTCGGCGAGTTGTCACGACATGCATCATGGCACATGAGCCATTGACGAAAACAATGGCCAGGCACCGCGACTGCAGTACCGTAGGCTATGAGAGCCGCCGTCAGCCGTCAGCCAGCGTGGCCAGCGCCAACGTATGACCGTGCTGGGATGGCTACTGTCATGGCTGTCATGTCTGCCGAGCAAGGCTAGGAAGGCATGGATCGAATCAAAACCCAGGGCGAGGTCGTGCATGGCGTTCATGGTGGAGGATTACGGCGCAGGCTTGGGACCCGAGGAAGACCAACAGCGCTCGACGCCCAGGCTTGAGGGTAGCAGAGTAGTACGAGTAGTCATCAGTCTCGGAACTGGGAAAAAGCGTCCGTGTAATCTCGCGCGATGCTGCCCGATCCCGCCCTGCGCCGTAGTGCGCCGTACTGCGCCGTACTGCGCCGCACACCGGCATATCGGGTCCCTCACCACCCAGATTCACAATGCCCTGCCCCTGGGTTATTAACCGCGCATGCGCCATTACAAATCCCCGGCCCCGTTCTGTATTCGACACGGCAAATTTGTATTACCCTTAATGGAGGCCACATGCGTCGGCGAGCACCTGCAAGGGACGGAGGCGCACGCCCAGGTCGGATTGTGCCGGTCCAACCCGAGCGCTCATCAACTTTGTTCCTGCCTCTGGCACCTGGATGGACATCCTGACTCACTGCCTGGCACCTGGCACCTGGCACCTGGCACCCCCGCGCTCTCACCGCACCCTCCTAGCCCTCCTGGCTCTCCTAGCCCTGCTCACTCTCACACCACTCCTCGCCGTCCAGTCGACGCACAAGACGACCCCGACTCCATCCCCCTTCCCCATCCTTGCGTTTGCGACTGCATCCTAATCCCGCCGCAACCCACGTCCCCATCTCTTTCTTTGACTTTCCTTCCTCTCCCGTCCCTTCGACTTCCTCCGCCGCCCGCATCTCCTTATTTTTGTCGGACTCCCGCTCACCCCAACCATGCCCGCCGCGAGACCACGTCCGTCTAACAGTCCAGAGCGCGCCTCGAAGAAGGCCAAGCCGGCCCCCGCCATCAACTTCCCGGACGCTGCAGCCCGCACGGCCCTTCGCCAGTCCTACGACGCATCGACCCCGTTCAAGCACACGATCGTCAACAACCTCCTCAGCGATGAGCTCGTGAGTGTACTGCGGTGACTGACTTCATCGATACCAAAATTTTGTTCGCCGTCATCGGCGGCGTCAACTTGCATGAGCCCGTCTGTTGCTGCAGGTTGCAGTACGGTGGCGTACAAGTGGACGGCCAAATTTTGTTGATGAAGCGGGTCCAAGGGCCAATCGTGGGGTCACAAAACTGACGAAGGCAGCTCGAGTCCGTTGTCGAGGAGGCTGGCAGCTATGGCATGCGCGGAGAGGACAGCGCCCTTCCAGGATGGGGCTGGGAGCAGAAGCAGACTGACATCTACACCGTGAGTGCGGCCGATAGCGAACAGCGGCGGACAGCCACCATTGTGTAGCAACAACACTGACCGGCCAGATCCAGCAAACACCAGACCTGTCGTCACTAGACCCCAACCATCTCCCGGAGGAGACGCTGAACGGTCTCCCGCACATCACGCGCCTCAAGAACGCGCTCTACTCGGACGAGTTCCGTCAGTTCGTGCAGGACGTCACTGGCTGCGGACCGTTGTCGGCGAAGAAGAACGATGGCTCCGTTGCGCTGTACACCAAGGGGTCGCACCTCCTCCTCCACGACGACTCGATCTCGACGCGCGTCATCTCCTACATTCTTTACCTTCCCAACTCTCCCAATGACGCACCCCCGTCCGAGTTCTCCAAGCCTTCCGACTGCGGCAAGTTCCAGAAGGGCTGGGACCCGAAATGGGGTGGCTCGCTTGAGCTGTTCCCTGTTGAGAACGGCGAGGAGCGCGGCCTGCCTTCGGCCAAGGCGATCGCCAGGGTCCCGGCTTCGTGGGGACAGATTGTCTTCTTCCAGGTCAAGCCTGGACGTAGCTACCACAGTGTGGAGGAGGTCATCGTCGGTGACGGACGGATGCGCCTTGGCGTGTCCGGCTGGTTCCACCGTCCCGAGAGGGGCGAGCCGGGCTACGGCGAGTTTGACGAGGAGAAGGAGCTGCAGGCTCTCAGTTCGCTTGCGCAGATCACTTCTGCGCCCAGCTTCCCGCTGGTCCCTTACACGACTGAGCCCCCGCTTGGATTGAAGCCTGTGCACCTCAACTTCCTCAAGAAGTTCCTGAAGGACTCCTACCTGTCTCGGGAGATGCTCGAGAAGCTTGCGGGTCAGTTTGTCGCCTCGTCCGAAGCCGTTCTGCACCACTTCTTGAACCCCGAGCTCGCGGCCAAGATCAAGAAGGAGTGTGAGGACGCCGACAAGCGCGACTACCCCGACCGCCTGATCCCGAAGCAGGAGTGCGGTGAGGGCGACGGCTGGACGCTGCAGGGCCCCAGCAGCAAGCACCGCTATGCCTCGCTCACGGGCAACTCGGAGCACATGCCTGCCCTGCAGTCTGTTCTCCGGGATTTGATTCCCTCCGAGGCGTTCCGCGCTTGGCTCTCGGTCGTTTCCTCGCTCATGCCCATGGCCTACCGATCTGAGGCTCGCCGTTTCCGCCGTGGACTCGACTACACCCTCGCCGCGGGTGAGGCCTCTGCTGGCGAGGTTCGCCTTGACGCGAGCCTGGCCCTGACGCCGTGGGCTGACGTTACTCCCGGAAGCGATGAGGAGGAGACGCTCCTCGAGACCGGCGGCTGGGAGTGCTACCTCCCCGCTCCTGACGCCGACGAGGACCCCGCCGTTTACCAGTCCGCTCTCGCCAAGAAGGCGAAGGAGGCGCTTCCGAACCTTGAGGCCGACATGGCCGTCGCCGAGGACAAGAAGGCCGCTGAGAAGTCTGCCGACAAGCCCGCCGAGGAGAAGCCTGCCGCCGCCGAGGAGCCCGAGGCGAAGACGAACGGCGCGAACGGCGCCAAGACGAACGGCACGAACGGCGCCGAGGCCGACGGCGACTCCAAGATGGCCGCCGATGACGACAAGCCGAAGCCGTCTATCTCGATGGGCGGCGTCGAGCTCGAGTTCGACCCGGACCAGTTCAGCGACTCGGACTTCGACTCTGTCGGCGACGATGACGAGGGACCCCTCCTCACCATGGGCCCCGGTTTCAACCGCCTCTCGCTTGTCCTGCGTGACCCCGGAGTCATGCGCTTCGTCAAGTACCTCTCCGCGAACGCGCCCGGTTCGCGATGGGACATCGACGCCGAGTGGGAGGTCGGCATGATGGAGGAGGACGAGGAGGAGATCGTCGTCGTCGAGGGCCAGGGCGACGAGTGCCCTGCCTAAGCAGACTGCATTCGACTGCAGGCGCCGCAGGCGCCGTAGGTCGTCCAGTGCGACCGAGGAGCCAACGGCTGGCCCGCTTCCACCCCTCAACCATCAAAAGCTGTCAGTTCGTACAGCACAAGCCTTGAATCTCAAGCAATCACATCCCATCAGATCACATCCTATCAACCAACAAGAATACTGCAGCGCAGTCGAGCTTCCGGGTATATATCATAGCGATCGTAGTGCGTAAGAGTAAGCGAGCGTGTGAGATGCGATGTTTTAATATCACTGTGGTTGCATAGTTGTACAGACGACAGGCAGAGGGAAGGCGTGAATGGAAGGTCATGTGGATGGTGTTGTGGCGGAGGCAAAATTCATACAGTCGCCGCCGAACATTGCCAGGATCAGGAAGGGTCATGATGTAACCTGGCGGGAGGAGTTGCGGATCACCAACACCCCACCAACACACACCGACACCATGCAGTGAGTACCGCGAATCGACGGGCGTGCTTCTTTCCAACTCCGAAGTTCTTCAACGTGCACGGGTGCTCCTCGCTGCGTTCTGACTCCCATCGCTCTGCCTTCCTCGCCGGTGTCGACGTAGGCCATCGCGAGATGTGCGATGTGCGCTAGTTGGCGAGGCCGGCGAGAGCGAGAACTCAGCCGGCCCTCGCGTGCGGAATCGTGGAACAGAGCAGCTTGCTCAGCACCTCCGGAGTCTCCGTGTATCAGCCGTAACTCCGAAAGCTGAGGTGGAACGACGAGCCTTCCCCCAGAGCCTTCCTTCCTCTTGACCGTCCTTCCCCGGGACTGTCACCGGGCACCTTCCTATTCCTGAAACGCAACGCTGTTCTCATCCTGGAGCGAAGCTGACCCCAGATCACTAGCGGAGGAATGCACGCCGCTGAAGAAACGGTACGACGCGTGCTTCAACCTGTGGTTCGAGGGGTATCTGCAGCCAGCGCTCGATGCGGCCGCGCAGGCGCAGCGCGGCGCCTTCCCCTCCCTCTCGGACGGGAGCGAGAGCGACAACTCGACGTCGAGTGTGACCAAGGTCGAGGACGTGCCGAAGGAAGAGGTCAAGGCTGCTCTTAAGGTGGGTCCTGCCTCTGAGCGAGCGGAGCGAGCGAAGAGTGCTCCATGTGAGCTCGCTATATGGCGCCGAAGTCTGTCGTGACAGTGGACAGAGCGACAGAGCCAGCCCTAGCACTGGCGGCAATCTCAGCTTTCTCGTCATCCTCGTGCACATCAAGCTGACGCCAGAAACCCCTCATTACTTCATGGGCCAACTCGCCCGTCTTCCGCCAGTACAGGCACAAGACGGACACGCCGCTCCCCGCCGCGGACGACATGGTCAGCAGTCCGCACGTGCACGACGCCGAGGAGCTCGAGCCGCTCGACACAGTCGGCATGACGCGACACGAGATCAAGGCTGCCGAGTATGAACGGCGCTGTGGCCGGGCATGGAGGGAGTATCAGACTTGTCTTAGGAAGGCTATCGCCAAGAACGAGAATCTCACGGGACTCCTGAGGCAGAGTCAGGAGAAGCATCCCCTTCTCAGCCTTGAGGGGCGTGAGGGCACGCCGTGGGATCCCGCGAGGCATGAGAAGGAGGATAACTAGCCGAGCGGAGCGAGTGCAGGAGAGGTTGGGAGGCCTTGGGGGTAGGGAGGATAGAGCGCAGGAGCCAGTAGACCAGGACTAGAAGCACCACTGAACATGCAACCATCACAGAGTCAATGATATGCAACGTCTGCAGAACACTACTGATGCTAAATATGCTGAAGGAACATGGAATACACAACTCGGTCTCGTGGTCGGAGCACCTCTATTACACTTTCTCTAGGAGGATCGGTGGGAGCCGGCTGTAGGTAGCTCTTCTCTTTTCTCAACAATATCTCTCCCTCCTCATGCACTATGCACTATGCCCTCAGCACGCACTGATACGATACTCTCCGTCGCTCACCCCTCTCACTTCTTGGGCTCGGCAAAGCTCACGCTCTGCCCGCCCCCGTTGTCGTCGTCGTCCTCGTCGTCCGCGAACCGGATGCTCGACGACCGGAACAGGCTCAAGTCGGGATTGCGCTTGAAGCCCGGCGCGGTGTTGCCGTAGTTCCCGATCGTCGGGGCTGTGTCGCTGCTCGGCGCAGCGTCGGGCGCGAAGCTGATCGCGCGGGACAGCGTGCGCGTCAGCGGGATACCGCTGCCGCCCTCGTTCGGGTCGAGCGTCGCTGTGCGGTGCACGCTGCGCGTCGTCGGGACGCGCTTGAAGCCGCCGTCGTCCGAGTCGGACGTGCTGGGGCGCGCGCGGCCCTCCTCGGCCGCATGGTGAGAGGAGTGCGGCTTGCGCCCGACGCCGAGGAAGCGCCGCCAGCCCGTCTCCTTCTTCGGCGCTAGGCGGTCGGCGGGGATGTAGCTGTGCACATGCGGGAGGGAGTCACGCGTGCTCTGCGTGCGGCTGACACTGGGCTCCTCGCGCGAGGAAGACACGCTCGGGCGCTGCAAGTGCGCGTACGGGCGGCGGCCGCCCGACTCCTCGTAGTCGCTACCTGCGTTCGTGGAGTGCTCCGAGTCGCTGCCGTACGCGTGGTCGGTGACGATGACGGGCGGGCCGCTCTTCGGCGACGGCGGGGTGGCGGCACGGCGCGGCGAGTCCTGAGGCGGAAGCTCGACGATGTTCCTACCATCGCTCATCTGGCGGCGCACGAAGCCGTCGCCGTGGTGCTCGCTGTCAATCGACGCGACGGGCGTCATCGAGTGTCCGGAGTGATGCGACCGGCGCGAACGCTTCGAAGAGCGGGAGCCAGGTCGGCTGTGGATGATGTTGTGCACGACCTCGCGCGCCTCGCCGAGCATCGAATGCGGCTCGCCCCTGTCGTGGAACGCGTTCTTGACAACGTGCGTCGTCACGTCGCAGTCGTCCGTGCCGTCGCGGTGCTCGATCACCAAGTCTCGGCCCTCGCGATACTCGGCAATCGGAGGAGTTCCCGCACCATCGTCGACGATCTGGACATGCTCCTCTCCATCGCGTGTGCTCTTTTCCGTGATCCTCTCGCCTTGGCCCTGCCACGTCCGCGTCTGGGAGTTCGAGTTCGAGTTCGAGCTCTCCGTTGAGTCGCCCTGGCTCGACTTCTCCATCCGGTTGTGCAGGCCGATGTCGCCTTCCTCGTCGCGGTTGATCTCGACGTCCTGTCCCGGGATGATACGGCGCGCATGCGTCGTCCACGCAGGCTCGTTGTTCGTGGCGATCGACGGGTTCCGCGACCACGTGTACGTCAACGTGTGCACGCGGCGGCCGGTGACGACGAAGGGGATCGACAGGCCGTGCGTCAGCACCGACGCGAGCACCAGCATTGACACGATCGGCACAATCGTCTCCTGCAGCAAGTCGACCTGCGAGGTGTCGCCGTCGTTCACTGGCTCAGGGATGTGGTGTCGCGCCAGAGTGGCGATGAAAATAGCTCCAACACCCATTGGGCCGAACCAGCCTACGAAGACGGCTTCACGGAACGTCTTGAGGTCCGGGATGAACTTGTACAGGGCAAGGATGATGGGCATCCGGCGCAGCAGCAGGATCAGGATCGCGAGCACGATAAGGCGCCACACCGACAGGTGGAAGGCAGCGTTGCCAAAGTCCTTGAACGGAATAATCGCACCGATGTAGATGAAACACGCGCAGTTGAAGAGCAAGTCGATTACGTTGGAGAACATGGAGTCCTCGGTCGCCTTGTTGAACGCTCCGTCCCAGGCGAACGCCGTACCACACGCGAAAGCGGCGAGCAGATCGTCACTTCCGAGCAAGGTACAAATACCAATTGAAAGGATAGCCAAGCTCACGTACTGAGCGACGAACGACTGACGATCGATGATCTTCTTGCGCTCTGAGAACTGCATGACCTTGCGCACAACCCAGCCGAGAAGTGCGCCGATAAGGGTACCCATGATGATCTCGTACACCCAGGTGTAGTAGAACCATTCTCCGACGGCGTGACCGGCGCTCCTGTCAAGCGTCAGGAACAGGGCGATGTAAAGGAAGGGGAAGGCGGCTCCATCGTTACAACCCGATTCGGCGGACAGCAGGTGACGGATGTGCGACGGGACGTGCTTGTCCGCGAACTTTCCACCGACGACGGCCTGCGCGAGAATCGGGTCGGTTGGCGAAAGGCAGGCGGAGATGACGATCGAGGATAAGTACGTGAGGCCGGGGATCATGGCCCAGATGAGGAGGCCAGACACCAGCCAGCCGTAAACCATGCACGGGCCGAGCAGGAAGAAGATAGACTTCCAGTGCCGTTTCATGTATTGCTGAATAGTCAGTCACGAGCCACACAAGCCACACCGTGCGCTGCGGCACGCGCTCCAAAGACACGCCAAGATATCGGGCACGCTTCGGAAGATCTGCGCCAGTACTCGGCGCCAAGATTATCAATCACATACCTTAGGCAACTCGACTCCAATAGCGAACACGCCAATGGCGATGACCACTCGGGTCACCTCGAGCGTGATGTAGTCGCTCGTGTGCTGGTGATGGGTCCATCCTATCGGATCGAATAAACCAAGCACATGCGGGCCTAGAATGATTCCCGTGACTGTTGCGATGGGGGCTTCACCGAGGTATAGCTTCTCCTTGATGAAGCCTGAGAAGAGACCAAAGATGACAACGAACGCGCCAAGGATGGTATACGCGAGGTGAACTGCGTCGACCTCGAACGGGTGGAACGCCATCTGAGCTCTTCTGTGTCTCTGCTGTGTCTTCCTCTGTTTAGGTCGGTAGGTTACTGATAAAGATTAGAGAGGTGGTTCGCATCTCCGTGAGGGGGCGCCAGGTGAGTGGAGCGGCACGCTTGTCCGTGTCTCGCAGCGCTAGATAACTTGCAAGCGTAGTATCCAGTGTTCGGCTTGTCAGTCGTTATCAGCGTCAGCGCGGGACTGGCGGCAATGGTGTTATCGAAATCTCTGATCCGTCGGAGTGGAGTCGCCGTCGGCAAGTGGAAGGGGGGGCTGTCACGTTTCGGTGCTCCGGAAGTCTCGGCCTTGGCGGTGAGGCTGGTGAGGTTGTTCAGGCGTGCGGGGCCGATGTCACTGGGGTCCGGCGTCGTTGCGGCGAGCCAAGAGCGGGGTGTCGGGTTGCAGCGGAGTTGGGCAGATGCAAGAGCAACGAGTGAGCTAAACGCACCTACTTTTGGACCTTGGCGGCGGACTTGGCAGGGCCCCGTCCGCCGCTCGATTTGCTCCCGTGACCGAAGCTGGGCTCCATACAACGCGTTCATTGGTGGAAGATCACGACGCCGAATCGCATGCGTGCACCCGATAACGGGCCAGGCAGCATTGTACCCTCGTGCATACGTATGATGGTGGTGGCGAAGGCAGCCAACGTTCTTGGCAGCTTCGAAGAGGTCTCGTGACTGATAATCTCGTGGGGGCTGCTGCAGATCCGCATGCCACTGCCTCGAGGATGGTAATCAAACAGCCTCGAACGAAGCCACAGCATGAATTCCGGGTGTATGGCGGACCGGAGCACACGGCTCGCACCAATGCTACGCTCAGCCAAGGCGCATAGAAGGCGCAGCGTAGCCGAGTGCGAAGATCGGGCCACGGACTTCAAGACAGTGATCAGGCAAGGCAAGTAGTGCACCGTGAACAAGATTGTTGAGAACGGGATACAGCAGCATCGAAATGTCAAAGATACTGAGAGCGCGACATTTGAATTGTTCGCCGCAGCGAGACAGTCAATGACTCGCGTAAACAGAGGCAAAAGTGGCAAAAGCGCCGTCCAGCTCCAGGCACGGTCAAGGTGACTGACGGATGTGCTCTCTGCACAGTCTGGAGTGGGCTGGAGCGTGAAACGCACATGGAGAGGACTGGGTGAACGTCGCAGGTGTTCACTTTGTCCATGAGTTGGAAGGCTGTATCATGAAGCTCGTCCTTTCTGCCAAGGTTAAGTTCTGGCCCAAGTCTGACCTGGCACATCTGGTGAGGCGCGATGGCTGGCCCTTGATTTGAGCGCTCTGTGCGTCGTCAACAATGGGCAGTGAAGGCGGGCAAGATCCAAGGTGAGAGGTCCTTCTACGGCCTTGCGCACTGCTGCGATCTTGCGAGCCCAGATTGGCTGGATTCCAACATTGTGGATCTGGCCGAGGCTGGTCGGAGGAAAGCCACGGTTGTGACTGAGTCGCCTCACCCGGCTCTCCGCTGGGCTGCCAGTGTCTCTAACGCGGCACGCATAGGAGGAAAGCCAAGCTCCGACACGAGTTCTTCTGTGGCCCCTGTTGTCCTCTTCGATAGCTTCGGCGGCTGCGGAGCGCAATACTCGCGGAGAATGCGGAGCGAACAAGATCAAAATGGTGTCATGGCGCAGCTGATCAGCGCTCCACTTGCTCCTGGTGCCAAGAGCAGCGGCTCCATGGAAACAGCTGTCACCGCAGATCTGAGATCAGGGCTCTGTTTAAAGAGGGGGGAAGAATAAGATACCCGTGCCCGGAACTCACCTCGGATGCTGAGTTTCAGGAAGTCTCAGTTGGCTACGGAAGAACCCCAGCCGACACCGCCGCAGGCCTGCAATCCCGACGCCGTACGCCGAGGAGTGACATCCCGTCGAGGAGGACCCACTCCTCGCGGCATTCTCGCGGGGAGTCACCAGCTGATCTGGACTGTGACACTGAAACCTTGAGCCTCTGCAGTGTATTCCCACGATGCCTGCATGCCGTCCACGATCACATTGGGTTAGCCTTGCCAACAACCTGAGCAAGCATCGTAGTGCAGCGCATTTCAAGATCAATTACAAAGGCACCCCTGAGAGGCATTCAGAATAGATGTTGAGTGGGTCTGCTTTATTAGGCTCTGCTCGCTCTGCTTTGTCGGGCCGCTCAACGCTCACAATGCAGAAGCGATACGGTGTATGCATGTTGCCTCGGCGGCGGCGAACTGCGACAGGCTACGGATCCTGGGTCGGCGCTACTGCGCAGGCGCAGATGTGTGGTGGCTTGTGGCGCCGGCTGAACCGCATGCTCGCACTACGGAACGGGGCATGCGGCGATCGATGTTCCATTTAGGGATTCCGACACAGATGAAGGACTTGCGCTAATGCGCTCATTTATGTCGCAGCGCGTGGGTGTGTAATACGCGGCGCGGCGCGTCGCCTGCCATCATGCCATCATGGGCAAGCACCAGGATATGGAACGAAGCAACGAGCCAGAAGGCATTTACGTCAGTGCTCTATGAGGAGTGCTTCCGTGAGTTTGACTCTGAAGAGGCCCAGTTGCATTCATTACTCGGACGCTCTCGCTCTTGGCACAGCCCACAGGTTTGTGCGCCAGCGTGTGCAAGGTCTGGACGATCTCGCAGATGCCGACGTGGGGAGCGGGACGGAGCGCACAGAGTAGCGCGCGCCAGGATGCTGATCTACTCATGTAATCTGTGCGCGCTGTGCGCGTCAGAGGCCGAAAGACTCAGGCGCAACAGGCACAGGTACCCAGGTACAAGGATCAAACGCTCGGTACGCCACTGATGCAAGTCTGAGCGCCGAAGACGGCGTGACATCATTGCTCTTAATTGGCTGCCGACACCGGATGTATACGAGCCCGACGAGTGAGCCCGAGAAGCAAGATGGTATCTGGGCAGCAGCAAGCACAGGAAGGAGCATTGAGAAGCGCAGAGGGACTCTTGTCATTGACTTGACTACAGCGAATCTTGGAAGGAGAGTACGAAGCCCGTGCTGCATGCTGCAGGTATGGGCGAGGTACGGCCCTGGAGCCAAGCTGCGGAGCGTCAGGCTGGTTCTGGGTGAGCGAATTCTGGATTGGCCACCCGGCAAGGAGCGCAGGGCGAGGGACGGGGTATGACATCAATCGCGACTAGCAACGCTAGGCCAACTCTGACGGAGAGGGCAGAATTGCTGAATCGAGCAATGACATAGAGTTGGAGTCTGATCTCGCCCTGAACACCCGCCAGACAATCCGTCTTGCTCGAAGCGCTGCTATTGGCTGACACGCGCTGCATGCCTGGGTGCACGAGTCACGCCGCGCCCTGATTTTAGATTGGCAGAGTCATAGTGGATCCTCCGCCCTGGCCCTCACCCTGTCTTCTGGTCTGACACTGAGCCATCCTGCTCCCGATTACATCGTGTTAATGGAAACCCTGAGCACCTCCCTGGCGTCCGGGCGTCGTGCCGTGCTGCCCGTCCTCGCCTTCCTCCACGACCCTCAGCGCAGTGCCCTATGCTCAGTGTGGCGTCTGGCGTCTTGCGCGCCGCCGTCCAACTTGGTAACTCTAACCCATGCCTGGCGCTCGCCTCAGCTGCTGCAGAATGTCTTACTCCCATACGCCAAAACAAAACACCCTGCTCACCTTTTCTCAACGACCCCCTCTTTGCATCCTCGCCACCACTCTGCGCGTCCAAGTTGCTCAACAGTCCGTCGCCGCCGCGCATCTACAATCACGCCCTCATAGTGAGTACACTTTCCCCAATGCCCCGCAAGACGCACCGACAGAGCCGCGTCTATCAGTGCCGGTCATTGGACCTGGCTCTTCAACGGTCTTGGAGGGTTTCAGCGCACGGCCGATTGGAGCGGGCGGCGATCACTTTCGCCTTCCTCGCCGTCACGTCGCATTGTCCTCGAGCTTTCGTTGCCCGCATACCCCATCACAATAAGCATTCACGCAGCACACATATAACGCGTGTGCCTCTGTTGATGTGTACTGCAATGCCATCACCCACTCTTTCTCTTCACAACCCGCGAACCTCAGCTGACAGTCAAAGACTTTCGCTAGGCCTCCGCAGTTTTAATCGCCGCGAGCCGCGAGAAGCTTCCCCACCATGTCGTCGACCGGCACTGCCGCTGACGCCAACACGAACCCCGCGTCGACGGGCCAGTTCGTTGCGGCGCTGGTCACCGGTTGTATCACCGTTGGAGTCTGCACGCTCTTCTGGTTGGTCTTCCACTACCGCAAGTCTCTTGTGCGAGTGTTCCAGCCTCGTACCATCCTCGCGCCCGAGGAGAAGAGGCCCCACGCTCTGCCGGGGCAACCTGTGTCATGGTGGAGAAGAGTATTCAGCTTGGACGACAGCGAGGTCCTTCAGGCCAACGGACCCGACGCCTACTTCTTCCTCCGCTACGTCAAGATCTTCGGTATCTACATGCTCGTCCCCTACTTCCTCCTCACCTTTGCCGCTCTCCTGCCCGCTTCTGCCGTTAAGCCCAACAATGGCCAGGATGGACTCAACATGTTTGCGTTCGGAAACGTGCCAGTTGACAACCTCAACCGTCACCTGGCCCACTTCTTCATCGCTATCATTCTGGTCTTCTTCACTCTCTACCTGATCTGGCATGAGTACAACCACCTCATGGACATCCGTCTGCGCTGGCTCCGCGCCAACAGCCCCAGTCTCAAGTCTCGCACCATCATGATGGTCAGCGTTCCCGAGAGCATGTACTCGGCCGCTGCCATCAAGGAGCTCGCCGCTAACGTCGGCCTGAGCAGTGGTGTCGACGACCCTCGCGCCAGCCTGGCCACTGACGGTGGTGCTGCGCCTCAGGGTGTCATCGCGCAGCCCAGCGCCAGTGGCAGCGCCGTCACCGACGTCTGGCTTTCCAAGAAGGTCAAGCCTCTCGAGAAGGTTTACGACAGCCGCAACAAGGAGTGCACCCGTCTTGAGGGCGGTGTTGGCAAGCTTCTGAAGAAGGCTGTCAAGAACGAGCGCAAGGGCAAGACTCCTGCTGCCAAGGGCCAGTTCAACGAGGAGAGCGGTTCCCTCCCTGACCGCTACGTTCTTCCCAAGAAGCAGCCCAAGTGGAAGCAGGGTTTCCTCGGTCTTTTCGGCAACAAGCTCAACCTCCAGACCTCGCCTGTCTGGATCAAGGAGAAGAATGACGAGATCGAGCGCCTGCGTCAGGAGGAGTACCCCGACGGCAACGTTGCTTTCGTTCGTTTCCAGACCCAGGACCAGGCGCACTACTTCGCTCGCAACGTCAAGAAGGGCAACAAGCGCCTCAGGCTTCTCGAGACCTCGATTGAGATGTACCCCGACGACATCATTTGGAACAACGTCGGCATCAGCGGTGCCCAGCGCAAGGCTCGCGCTGCCGTCTCGTGGGCCCTCACCATTGGTCTTATCATCGTCTGGGCTATCCCCGTCGCTTTCGTCGGTATGGTCTCGAACATTGACGCTATGTGCAAGCAGGCCGCGTGGCTTGCTTGGATCTGTAAGATCCCCGGTGCGGCGCTTGGTATCATCAAGGGTGTTCTTCCTGCTGCCCTGATGGCTGTTCTCTACATGCTCCTGCCCATTGTCCTGCGCATGATGATCAAGCAGGAGGGTCGCATTCGCTCCAGCGAGGTCGAGCTCCGCCTCTTCTCTCGTTACTGGCTGTTCTGGGTTATCCACGGTTTCCTCATCGTCACCCTGGCTTCTGGTCTCATCTCTGCCCTCTCGGACATTGGAGGCACCGTCAACAACATCCCCGAGATGCTTTCCTCGAAGCTCCCGAACGCCTCGATTTACTTCCTCACCTACGTCCTGACCGCCAACTGGGCCGGTGCCGCCAAGTCGTTCGCTCGCATCATGCCCTTCATCATGTACCAGCTCCGCGGTTTCCTTGCCGGTGGAACCCCTCGCAAGGCCTTCCAGCAGAAGTTCAAGCTTGACTCGTTCCAGTGGTCGACTGTCTGGCCGACGCTCTGTCTGACGATCTGTGTCACCATCGTCTACTCGGTCATCCAGCCCTTCATCACGATCATCTGTCTTGTCGCCACTGTCATGCTTTACGCCGGTTACAAGTACGCCCTGATCTGGACGGCCGCCCAGGACCCCGTTATGGAGACTGGAGGTCTCTACTACGTCAAGGCTCTCCGCACCGTCTTCATCTCGCTGTACATTGAGCTCGTCTGTCTTGCTGCTCTCTTCATCATGTCCTCGAGGCCCGACGGCAGCCGCAGCCCCTCTGGCCTGGCGTGCGGTATCATCCTCGCCGTCGTCTGCTTCATCGTCGCCGCTCTCCAGACCTACATCGACTGGTTCCGCTTCCCCAAGGACCTCATCTACTATGGCATCCCGAAGGGCTCTCGCATCGGCGGTGGCTCGCAGACCAACCTCGTCGAGGGCGCCTCCAACGCCGACCAGGCCGTCTACGCCGAGGCCAAGGAGAACCTCAAGGAGGAGGAGGCGATCGCCAGTGGCCAGGACCAGCTCACCGCTCGCCACCACTTCGACCACCCCGCTCTGTGGAAGCCGCAGCCCATCATCTGGAACGCCCAGGACCCGACCGGCCTGGGTCAGTACGAGACGGACTACATCAACTCTGTTGGCGTTCCGTCGTCGACTGAGTACGCCCACATGAACGAGAAGGGCGACGTCGACGTCGACCGCAGCCCGCCCGACGAGGAGTGGCTCGGCGGTGTCTAAGCATATTCTGAAGCCTAAAACAATACACGTTGAACTTCTGGGTCATTTGAATAACAAACAGAACACCAGAAACCTATAATCGCAGCTGTTAATTACTCGATGACGACCAACTTCTTCCGTACTTTTTTCCATACACACGCGCGGGTACTTCCCCGCCTGTCCCTATATTAGATACACTTCGACGATGACGAATGCAACTATTTCGCAGCCAACGAGCGTTTCCGTGAATGGGTGTGTACATGTTATGTTTCTACGTGACTACAGATCATGCTCAGGGGCTGCGGACGTCCTCCATAGGCTCTCCATCCGATGAGCCAGACTCGGACCCAGAGTCAGAGCCAGACTCGGAGCCGCTGTACTCGTCCTCGTTGCTGAGCTCGGGGAGCTCCTCGCGGCTGACATCGTAGCCGAGCTCCTTGAAGCCCTGCTCGACCTCGTCGGCCTTACCCGCGTTCGCGGAGACGGCTCCGATCGACGTGGCGGGGTCAAACAGCGGGACGAAGTACTGGTTGATGACGCGGCGGACGTCGTCGTCCGTGATGCTGGGGAGCTTGGCGAGCATGCGCTGGCTGTGGTCCTTGCCGACCTCCTTGAGGGCCTGGTCGACGTAGGCCGTGCTGGCGGCAGCGGCGACGGTCTCGCTCTTGCCGGCGTAGCTGTAGATCAGGGAGGCACGCGAGCCGTCGACGATGTTGGTGTCGAGCTCGGTCTCGCCGCTCGCCAGAGAGCGGAGCACCTTGCCCGCCTCGCGGAAGGCGATGCACGCGTTCGGCGAGCGGTAGACCGTGAACTCGACCTGACCCGCCTCAGGGTCGACCTGCACGTCGGCGCCGTAGGCGAGGCCGGAGCCGCGGATAGACTTCCACAGGTAGCTCTCCATCGTGTTCAGGACGCTCGTGGCGAGGATCAGCGCCGCGAGGTCGGGGTGGTCCCAGCCCTTCGGGCCGAGCGCGTAGTGGCACGAGTACGAGCCCTCGATGGCGGCCATGGACACGAGGCTCATCTTGCGCGCGGGCTTCTCGCCGAGCGGCGTCAGGGTCTGCGCACTCGTCGAGAGCGCGTGCAGCGGCTTGCCGTCCTGGATGGGCAGGAAGTTCTCGCGCAGCGTGCTGCGCGGCTTGGGCAGGTTGGGGATGTTGCCGAAGACGGAGACGCGCATCGCGGTCGGGTCGAGGAGCGCGGCGCGGAGCTCGTTCATCGCGCCAATGACCGCGTCGGGCTCGGTCTTGAGCTGCTCCGCGAGCTGCGGGAGGAAGTGCAGTTGCGTCAGCAGGCCCTTGGCCTCGGACGGCGACTTGGCAGGGTCGAACGCGAGCTTGTTCGCGTAGCTGGCGGCGACGAGCTGGCCGTCACGCTTCTGGCCCGGAAGAGACTGGAGGCGCTTGGCGACGATAACCTCGAGACGCTCCTTGGTGAAGACGGCGCCGGCGAGGACATCACGCAGCCAGGCGACAGCCTCGCCGTAGCGCTCCGCCTCAACCTTGATCGAGACGCAGAGGTTCTCCTGGAACGCTCGGCGGAAGGAGAAGCTCGAGTGCTGGTCGACGGTGAGCTCGTTGATCGCGTTCACGACCTCCTCGTGCGACATGACTGTGCCGTCCGCGCGCTTGACGTCGGACTGGAACAGCGTGCCCTGGAACAGACCCATGTAGGGCATCAGGTGAGAGGGCAGGCGCGCGGCGTCGAAGAGAACGTTGATCGTGACGAAGTTCGAGGCAACGGAGGAGAAGTAAACCTGGTACGGGAGAGGAGCGCCGTCGGCGTCGATGTACTGCTGCACCTTGGCATTGTCGGCCGAGATCTTGTCACCCGGGGCGGGGTTGAGCGCAGTCTCGACGGGCACCCACGTGAGGTCCTTCGGGTCGACGACGGGGAAGCTAGTGAGTACCTCGGGAGGGATGGGCCGGTCGCTCTCCTCCTTTGCGGCGTCGAGCTCAGCCTGTGCCTTCTTCAGGCCGGCGTCGCCAAGCTCCTCCCGCTGCTTCGCGACACGCTCCTTCTCAGTCTCCTCGAGCTCCTTCGCCATCTTCGCCGATGGCTTGCCGATCGTCGTGATCGAGGGAGCCGAAGCGTAGTACTTGTCGAGGAGGGCGGCCCACTGCTCGGCGGTCCACTTCGACAGCTCGTCGAACGTCGTAAGCTCCTCGAAGGCCGCAGGCATGTCCTTGCCGTCCTTGTCGCCGTAGAGGAAGTCGGTGATCGTCGTCTCCATCAGAATGTTGGACGTGCCGAGCTCCATCTCGTTGAGGAGCGAGCGGCGTTCGCGCGCAAGGATCATAGCCATGCGCTGCATGTCGATACCCTCCTCCTTAACGATCTTCTGCATCTTCGTGCGGACGAGCTCGGCCATCTCCATCAGGTACTTCTTGGGAACGTCGCCGGCGTACATCCAGAGCTCACACTGGTTGACCTTCGAGTCGGGGAAGACGCTGATGCTCGACGCGAGCGGCTCAGGGATCTCAACAAACTCCTTACGAAGGGGGGCAGTGGCAGAGTAAGTCAGGTAGGAGCCGAGGACGCCGAGAGCCGTCTTGGTCACGTAGTCGTTCGGCTGGGGACCGAGCCACACCGACATGACCTCTCCCATCGACTCGTCCGTCTCCATGAACTCAGCGACCTGGGTCTTAGACTCGGGCAGCTTGACAGGCTCGGCAGTGGTGGTCTCGACGAAGGGGCGCTTCCAGTCCGAGGGGATAATCTCCTTCTGGTTCTTCTTCTGCTCGAGAATCATCGGCTCGACCTTGTTGTTGAGGACGTCAAAGAGCTCATCGACGTTGACGGCGCCATCAATGTGGAGGTTCAGGTTGTAGGGCTGGTAGTACTTGCCGTGGTAGTCGCGGACTGTCGAGGTTAGTCACCTTGGCGCGCTATGGCGTGCAGCAGCCGCACTGTCTGCGCGTGTACTCACTCTGCTGGGCCGTGAGGATTCGAAGCATCTTCAGCAGACCGCCGGTTTCGGATCGGTACGCAGAGGTCTCGGGGTAGAGGGCGCGCTGGTGCCTGGTGATCATGTAAGCAATCACCCCTGGGACACAGTGGGGCAGATATGAAGCCTTCCAGCAACAGGCTGCTTTGTGTACTCACTTCAGCGCCATCTGATCGTAGCTCGTGTTCTCCCGGCCCTGCATCTCCGAGTAGACGACGCCAGCGTCCTCACCCTCGCCATTGATGTGGTGGATCTCCGTAACGAAGCTCGCGTCCGTCATGGTGGGGTGCAGAATGTGGTCGACGTACACGGGGAGCATGTTCAGGAAACCCTTAGTTCCGGCCGTCGTGATCGTGTACGCGGTGTGGTCGTTGGCAGTCCAGGCGTTCGTGCCGTTGGATCCGGCGCGGTTAGCGAGGTGGTCGAGGACACCCTTGTAGGGGTAGGACTTCGAACCCATGAAAACAAGGTGCTCGAGGGTGTGGGGTCGTCCAGTGTCGTCGAAAATCTCAGAGGCGATGACAAAGTAACCACGAGTGAGAGGCGAGGAGTGGTTACCGAGCGTAACAGTCAGACCGGTCTTCTCGCTACGCCACTTGGAGACGGTGACAGGAGCGTACGTCAGATCCAAGCTCTGGACGAGCTTGAAATCTCCGTAGTCACGGGCGTAAGGCGACTTCGATGGCATTGTCCTGGTGTAATGCTGGAGTCGAGAGATGGGAGGAGCCGTGAACGGGTTGAAGGCTGGCGATACGGAGGCGGAAGCTGCTTCAGCGGCCAACGCTTTTTGCTGAGAGCTGTTGTGGATGCGCTGGAAACGCAGGCGGGAGGCGGAGGTGAGAGCGGAAAGCTGGGGAGAAGGGGTGGTCCTGCGAATGAGAGCCCCCGATAACCTTTTTGAGAGCGTGGTGATCATACGCTCGCGAAACGGTAGGTAGAGGGGAGATGACAACAAGGTCGGAATTGCGGTTTTGGTCGAAGCTCAGGATCCTGCCGAGGACGTTGAATACTTGACACCTTGACGCAAACGCAAGCGGAAGGGCGGCGAATCTCCATACCACGTGGCAAACATTACGTCGAGCTCCGGCCTCCACTTGCACTCACACCAAGGAAAGTACAGTCAACCACCGTCATAGACATCGCATTTCTTGAAATCGATCCAATCACTTTCGCAGCCGCGCAGCAAGCTATCAACTTCACCGCCGATCCAGTGACAATGGCTGTCACTGGATCATCTTCCAAGCCACCCACGCGCGGGATGTCGACGAAGCGAAGGGGCAAAGATAAAGGTGAGTCGCAAATTGACCGAGCCTTTGTTGACCGTATTAGCATCCGCCATCGAGATCCCTGATGACAGTCCAGTCGAGGTCGGAAGTGCTTCTGAGGAGGAAGATGAATTCGAGGAGGTTGAGATCCCCGGCACTACTGGTGTGGCTACTCCAGATGGGCTGTCCTCCGTGGCTGGTCCATCGACAGCTGCCACTCCTGACGCCGACGGACTCGACACCTCCATGATGTCGGTGGAGGAAGACAACGAGGACTTCGACGAGGATGAAGAGGAGCAAGTCATCAGCGTCGAGATTGGTGGGGAAACTCAAGAGGAAAAAGAGAAACGCATTGCCCTTGCACTGCGAAAGTGAGTTGGAGAGATCAGCCGGGCAAAGCTCACGCGACCAGAAAGCCGATGACGGCCAAAGACAGAGCTCATCGCCTTGAGATCCACAAGCTTCACACGATCAGCCAACTGGCTATGGCTCGGTTGAGAAACCGGTGGCTTACGAATGAACTTCTCAAGGTGCGTGAATCATGCCCGATTCAACTGAGTGAAGACTGACTGGCAGGCTCGCCTACTATCCCTTCTTCCTCATCCTCTTCAAGCGGCCTTTGTGATTCCCCCGAAACGCTTCCCTGACAAAGCCCAACGATCCCGTCTTTTCTTCGATGCCCTTCAAAGTCTTGTGACCTGGTGGTCGCAGGCATTCTTCGACGTATCGGATACGACCTCAGGGCTGCGGACCAGGACGTGGGACGAGGTTCAGGCAGTGCTTGACACTTTGCCTAAGCTTACAAAGCGAGACTTCCAGTCAGGGACCTTCGCCGGTCAATCGACGCCTAGCAAGAAGGGGAAGGGGAAGAAAAAGGACGAGGACGTTGATCCGATCATTGACGCTCTGACCCAGGAGTATGGTGGAGAGAGGGTACGGAGCGTCAGCAGCTTGATGAAGAAGGCACTGCAGCAGGAGGGATCGCGAGACATGTCGGCCCAGCTTTTCGTTGCTCTCGCACGCGCATGCGGATTGGGAGCTCGACTAGTCGTCAGTCTCCAACCGGTACCATGGAGGGCTGAGAAAGTCGTGCCGAAGAAGAAGTCCAAGACAGGCGCCGGCAAAGGCGGCCGATCATTAGCCAGCAGGCAGGGCAACGGATCGGAGGCTTCGGAGGACGAGGACGAGTTTGAAGAGGTTCCCATACCGCCCACCAGTTCCAGCTCCAGGAAGCAAAAGAGAACCTTTGGCGGCGGGCAACGCAAGGCAGTCAACCCGAATGACCTGTATCGACTTCGTCCGCAGCGCCCTGCTCCGCAGAAGCTTGGTACTTCAAAGCCAAAGAAGAAGTCTAAAGAGGGTAGGATCTTGTGGACACGCAAACACTGACGGTCTTAGACATGACGACTCAGCCACCTGTGTTCTGGGCCGAAGTGTACTCTCGATCAGACCAACGGTGGATCCCCGTCGATCCTGTTGCTGGCATTATCAGAAAGAAAGCCCATTACGAGCCAGCTTCTGACAGTGGTCCGGTACGCATGATCTACGTCGTAGGATTCGAGGAAGGTGAGCTGTCGGCTGCGTGAGGCGGCTGACTTTGCAGATGGTTACGCTCGCGACGTCACTCTGCGATACGCGAGGAACTTCGGTGCTAAGACGGCAAAGTTGCGGCCTCCGAGCAGAGCTGGCGACCCTGACTGGTGGTCTGGCATCGTATCGATGCTGCAGCGTCCTATCCACTTGAACCGTGATGACCTGGAAGATGCCGAATTTGAGTTGAGCCAGAGCTCTGAAGGGATGCCCATGCATCTGAGCGGTTTCAAGGATCACCCTATGTGAGTTTTCAACGTTCCACGCATGGCTGACTGACCGCAGCTTCGTGCTTGAGCGTCATCTGAAGCGCGAGGAAGTCCTTCAACCGAAGCGCGAATGTGGCCGATTCAGAGGAGAGCCAGTTTATCGCCGCAAGCATGTCTTGGCATGCCGAACAGCTGAGAACTGGATCAGAGTTGGCCGGGTGGTGAAGAAGGACGCGAAGCCGCTGAAATGGGTTAAGCAGCGCGCGGTCACTCTGCAGAAGCGCAGAGCGATGCAGGCCGCCGTGGAAGAAGGATTCGAACCCCTTCAGCAAGGGCTGTACGCAGAATACCAAACCGAGCTTTACGTCCCTCCGCCCATCGAGAATGTGAGTGTCGTGTGCATGTTACAGAATTACTGACGAGTAGGGCATCGTGCCGCAGAACGCATATGGCAACATTGACTTGTATACGCCTACCATGCTTCCTGCTGGAGCAGTTCACCTCCCATGTAGGTACGCTTGATTGACCGAACCTGACATGCAGATAAGGGCATCGCCAAGGTGGCGAAGAAACTAGGAGTCTCGTTTGCTGAGGCCGTTGTACGTATACAGAAAGTCACAGGGGTAGGCTAACCTCAGACTGGATTCGAGTTCAAGAAACAGAGGGCCATTCCGGTGTTGACCGGCATCGTTGTCGCCGCCGAGAACGAGGACGCAGTGCTGGAAGCTTACGAGAAGAGTGCTGCTGCGGCAGAGGAGCGCGAGAGGCAGAGGCGTGAGGATGCCGCTCTGAAGCGATGGTCGAAGCTTATTAACGGTCTTCGTGTTCGTCTGCGCCTCAGAGCCGAGTACGGATCAGCGGATAATGTGAGTTATTCGGTTTTTGGCTATCAACTGATGCCCAGAAACAAGATAACGACCGGTTCAATCCCATGGCGATGGCACCTTCGACACCTACAGGTCCGAACGTGCCCAGAACCGCCGCTTCGATCCTACAGATGGCGGGACGAGACGATGTGTCGAAGTGGAAAGATCGAGCTGCTTTGTCGCCCAGTCCTGAGGAGGAGATGGAAGAAGTCAAGGCGGAAGCCGAGCCCGAGCAGTCGACTGTCGATGAGACGGTGAAGGCAGTCGACTTCGCCGAACAACCCACCGAGGAAACAGACGTCGACGCAGCCTTACACGCCACTGGTACCGACGTGGAAATGGAGACTGAGCCTGAAGCTGTCAAGCCCGAACCCGTCAGGCGGACGCGCGCTGCCACCAACGCATCCGCGGGCTCGAGTACGCCAAAGATCACGCTGAGGTTCCACTCGCCAGCTACCACCCCAGCGAAGAGCACGCGAGGCACCGCGAAAAGTACTCGAGGCAAGGGCAAAGCGAATGGGCGGACGCGGGGCCGCAAGCGAAAAGCCTCCGAAAGTGAGGAGGAGGCTGAGGAGAGTGACGAAGAGGAGCGGGCACCGACACGACGGGGTCGAGCTGTGCCTCCTCCCCCTGCTGAGGGCGTGCGTCGCAGCCTTCGCAGTCGTGCGCCGAAAGACGCTGAGCAACAGCGCAAGGAAGAGGAGAAGCGCGCACGCCTCCGCGCTGCCCTCGCAAGCGACGATGAGGCTGAAGATGAGGAATAGGGTTTTGTATCTTGTTGTAACCTTACCTCAATGTACATCGCGTCCAGGCGATATCTGCGCAACAATGCGACAAGACTATGAGAGATACATTACAACACTGTGCGGACTACAGAACTAGGCGGCGCTGGCAACGGGCGCGACCGGCTTGGCCTTAGGCGGAGGCATCTTGTCTTTATCGGCGACGGCCTTCTCCTTGCCTTTGCCTGCGGCGTCCTTGTTCTTCTTGCGCTTCTTGAGGAGCGCGGCGCCGACAGCGGAGCGGACGTTCTCCTTGATCTCACGCGTCTCGTCAATGAACTTGTCGTCCTCGAACTTGTGCTTCTTGCGCGCAAGCTCCTCGAGGTCGACCTCGGCGAGACGCTTGGCGCCCTCGCCGCCGCTGCCGCCCGAGGACACGCCGAGCTTGCGCTCAAGCGCCTCGAGCTTCGCCGTGCTCTCCGCGGCCGCCTTGGCGCGGAGCGCGGGGAGCGACTCAATCAGCTCCGCTTGCCTGATTGTCAGCTATGAACCGTGTCCAACAAGCCGTTCTCAAGTTTGTGAATACTCACTTCTGTGCCTCCTTGATGCTTCCCAACCTACGTCCGTTCAAGTCGCGGCACGAATCCGTGTTGTCCGTCTTGGCGGTGCTCATGCGTCCACCGGCGGCACGGAGGTTTGCACCGAAACCGCCCTTGCCTCCGAGCGTACGGGGCACGACATCGATGTCGATCGGGAAGCCCGGAGCCAGCTCGAGGCCGCCGACAGGCTCGTCGAGCGAAATGAGCCGGGTGCGCGTACGCAGGTACGCGCTGTCGAAGGGGAGGAGCTCGCCGGCCGGCGTCGAGCCGTCGACGTGCAGAACCTGCGTGCCGAGCGGCGAGGGGAGGCGGAGGTGGACGCGCATTTTGTGTGGCTGTGTTTCGCGGAGTGAAGTTCAAGTTACGTGAGCGAGGAGAGCAATGAACGTCGATCTTGGGCACGGATGGGTGGCAAATGCATCCGTCGTTAACTGAAAGTTGGATTCGCCGGCCTTACTGCAAGCGTGTTGATAGGCGCGGGCGGATAAGGGCACACCACGTGCGGGACCTCCAAAAGTTGAAGATTCATGACGCTCGGTGAGCCTCCATAATTTCAGCCTTTGTTGACGTCCGCCGCACTCGACAACAAGCACCATGGGCCGGAAACGATCAAGAGGAAGCAGCGGGGCTAAGTCCTCTGGTGCTACGATTGACAAGATCGACAGCTACGAGGACACGATCGAGAAGGGCGGCGTCGATGACTGTGAGTTCTCTCTAGCTCCCGAATTCAGACCTTCGTGGCTAACCTGACAGTTATGTTCAAGCGCGACCAGATCATGTTCAACCCTCGCGATGAAGAGGAGGACGAGGACATCAACGGCGACATGGGCGAGGAGGTGTTCGGCCTGGAGGAGCCGAAGCGCCGTATGACGGCGGAGGACGACGACGAGGAGATGGAGGAAGATGAGGACGACTACGACTCCGAGGACGATGCGCCGACAGGCAAGCAGCGGAAGGAGAAGACCAAGGTCGACTACTCCACGAAGGGACGGTACGGAAAGGAGAGCGACAGTGAGGATGCCGGCTCCGAGTCCGACGAGGAAGAGGGATGGGGTAGGCAATACTACTCCCGTCCGTCGACGCGGCGTGAGAAGGAGGGCGATGAGTACGACAGCGAGCGTGAGGAGGAGCGTGAGCTCGAGGAGAAGGAGGTGCGCCGTCTTCAGCGCAAGGCGCGTGAGGCCGTTGCCGCCGACAATTGGGGACTGGACGACGTGCTCGCTGATGGCGATGCTACGTGAGTTTGCTCACTGACACTTCCCAACTGACATGCAGGCCGACCAAGGACGACGAGGAGGAGGAGACCAAGGCGGCCGTTCCCGTGCCCGAGACGAAGGAGCCAGCGGCGCTCGTCCGCCACCTGGCCGCCCACGAGCCGTTGAAGCTTGCGCTGGTGCGTGACTTCCCTCTCGTCCTGCGCAAGCTCAAGAAGACGGCGAAGGGAATCAAGGCGATGAGCGCCGAGGCCGTGGGCGAGGAGAGCCTCCACAAGGGTCTCGGATGGCTGCACTACCGTAAGCTGCGTTCCATGCCCATCCAGCTGACAATGCAGAAACGCTTCTGACGTACGCGACAACGCTGGCCTTCTACATCCACCTGTGTGCGCTGCCCGCCTCCGAGCGGCCAGACATGAGCACGCATCCCGTGCTCGAGCGCCTGCTGCAGCTGAAGCAGGGCGTTGTTGCGCTCGAGGACCTCGACTTCGCCGCCGGCTCCGTGTCCGACAAGGGCCCTGAGCTCTTCGTCCGCCCGGGCGAGGAGGGATGGGACGACGAGGAGGACCCGGAGGAGATGGCGCAGCTGCTTGCTTCGAAGAAGGAGCTCATCGCGCGCATGAACGAGGCGAGCGGTATGGGTCTTCCCTCGGACGAGGACGAGATCGACGAGGAAGAGGACGCGAACCAGCTCTGGCACACTGCGGGTCTGGAGGACGGCGAGCTCAGCGATCTCCTCCAGGATGCCCAGGAGCAGGGCCAGCGCAAGCGTACCCGTGGCAAGAAGGGGAAGAAGGGCAAGAAGGCGCCTGCACCTGTCTCTCCTTCCGACTCGGAGGAGTCCGAGGACGACACCCCAGCAGCGTCCTTCACGCCTATCGCCGAGCCGTCCTTCGTCTCCTCGAAGAAGAGCAAGAAGTCCAAGTCGGCGGCCAAGGCGGGCGCGATCGAGGACGTGTACGGCGACGCGGACGAGTTGGACCTCGCCGATGCGGCCGACAAAGAGCGGCGCAAGCGTTCGCTGCGCTTCCACACGAGCAAGATTGCGGCCACCGCCGCCCGACGTACCGCAGCCAAGAACCGCAGGCTCGGCGGCGACGACGACATCCCGTACCGCGACCGCCAGGCTGCGCGGGACGCAGCGCTGCGCAAGAACGCGCCGAAGGGCAACGGCGGCGAGGACCTGGACGGCGGCGAGTGGACGGACGCGGACCGCAAGCGCGCCCGCGAGGTGCGCGAGGAGGTCGCCGACGAGGACGACGACGGATACTACGACCTCGTCAAGCGGCGCAAGACGGAGAAGGAGGACGCAAAGCGCGACGCCCACGAGGCGTACCGCGAGGCCAAGTTGTGAGCATCCACCAGCTACATTCAGGAGATGACCGAGCTAACATCCCAGTGCCTCGTTCGAGGACGAGACGACCGACGGACCTCGTACCATCACTCGTGCGATCGAGAAGAACCGCGGCCTCACCCCGAGGAGGAACAAGGCCGGCCGCAACCCGCGTGTCAAGAAAAAGCTGGCGTTCGAGAAGGCCAAGCAGAAGGTTTCGTCGCAGCGCGCAGTCTACAAAGGCGGCCAGGGCGCGCTCGGCGGCCAGTACGCCGGAGAGAAGACTGGTATCTCGACCGTCGCCAAGTCGAGGAAGTTCTAAGACTTGTCGTCCCGCATTTAGATTCATCCTGTCGCTGTTGCATGCATCCTTTAGCATCTTTCGAACTCGAGTTTGGGCAATGTTTTCTGCATGATAGTCTGCTAGACGAACATCTATTGTAGAAGTATATATTGGGTGCTTGGCTTGTGGTGAAGTGTGAATAATGTATGCACTTGCGTGCGCAATGAGCACATGCAAGTGGAGAGGTGCTGGACGAACAAATACAACAGAAACAGATCAGCGTCCTGGTAATGAGGGCATAAGACAGATGCCGGTGTGCGTTGAAAAAGTGCTAAACGTGATGTGTATGACCAAAACCGAAAGCCTTGTCCTGCTCCAATGTAACGAATGCAAATCACTCTTCTTCCTCCTCTTCCTCCTCGATAACTGGCGCTTGGCGGGTTGCAGGCATTCCTCTCCGGCTGCGCGAGTTCGCGTTGGCGGGGTTCTCCTTTCCGCCCTTCTTCTCTCGCTCGGAACTCCGGTCTCGCTTTTGTTCCTCCTTCGTGTCCGCGAGGTTCCTTCCGCGGTCCATGAACGGAGCCCGCTCGATGCCGATGCCGATGCCGACGTTGGGAGGAGACGGGCCCCAGTCGCCGTGCCTGTTCGCCTTCCGGACGGAAGTAGTGGAAACACGGATGTCCTTCTTCTTCGTATTCCACTTGTTGGTCGGGTTCGAAGTGTAGTTAGATGTCGAAGTGGAGACCGAACTCTGGCCCAATCCGCCGCAGAACTCATCCTGCTCCGACTCCCACTCGTCGTCATCATCGTCCCCAGTTTTCTTAGACTTGAAAACATCGCGAATTGGTTTCGGTTGCTTGAGGCCATTCGTTGAGGACATGAGGCCGACAGAGCCCACGGATCCCGCTGATGAAGTGGACGTATGTCCCTTCGCCAATGGACTCCTTGTCCGACTGGGGTGTTGAGCTAGCTGTGTCAAGCTGCCGCCCTTCTCGTCACTCCATTTCCTGTAGTTTCGGATGCTGTTGTCTTCTCGGCCCGTGTCGTCCGAGTCGTAAGACGAACAGTTTGACCGAATGGAAGACGCGACGCTCGAAGGGCGGAGGGCTTTGGCCTCATGCAAGACCTTGATGTGACGAACTCGTGTCGAAGCACCTCCACTTGCAGCACGTCGGTGGTAATCGTGTAACGGAGAAGGTGGTGGTCGGAAGCTGCCACCAGGGGTGCGAGGTCTCCGGCTCCGGCGGCTCCGGATACTGCTTGCACGGCTGAGCCGTTCGCTGGGCGTGCTGGCTCCACTCCGTGCGGACAAGGCGCTCTTGGTAGATCGCTCCGACGCCCTGCGATTCAGGTTAAGCCCATCAAACTTGTTGATGGTGAAGTCCTGGTTCATGGATGTGACTGAGCTTCGTCGACTATTGACGCCTGAAGACCGGTGACTGTACATGGCCCGACCGTCGATACTCGTCCGTCGACTCGATCCCGGCAGGGACGTTCTCGACATGCCGCGCGCACTCAAGCCGCGGGAGGGAATCACAGGCGGCGGTCGTACAGGAGGCGGGGCGTTGTCAGTGTTCTCTTCCCGGCCCTTCCTCCTGCGCTTGTCTTCAATGAATAGATGGCGGAAGGTGGTCCAGAGAGAGTCCTTCTTCGGCCCCTTCGGCGGCTGTGGTCCCTGTTGACCCTGCTGCAGTTGCTGCTGCTGCTCCGGGATGCTGCGAGCCGGGCTTACCGCCTGAGGTGGAGTCTTGGGCGGTAGGTCGACGGCCGCCAGCGTGGGGTCACTGTCGCTTTTGCTGATCTTGGTGGGCAAAATGGGTATCGCGGGAACGCCGTGTCCTAACAGTGCACGTTTCGTGGGAGACTCGGCACGAGCAGCCTTGGGGTCTGCCTCAGGGGTTAGACGATCGGTCTTATCCGCGTGGCCATTCTTGCTGACGCCGTGTTTGCCGCCCACGAAAACTGAAGTAGCCCTCTGGAGCATGTTCATGGACTGTCGCGACTTGCGCTCCTTCAGAGGGGACTGATCTTGGGGAGTACTTGGCGAGGTCGGCGAGGCACAGTTTGACGGAGGGCGGAGCTGTATCGGCTCCGGTGGATTGAAGCTGCTTGCGGTGGAAGACGGAAGGAAGTGTTCTTCATGCGATCTCCGTCGTGACGGTGGCCCCGACCCAGTGTAGAGCGACGGCTCAGCCAGAGTGACGTTAGGGGTCGCCTTGTCATCTTTGCGACGTCTTCGGCGCTCCTTGCGCTTCTCCTGTCGAGACTGAACGAGGTCATCCGTTTCCCCACGCTCCAGTTGCTTCAGTCGCAAGATCCACCACATTGCTGCACTGGTATCACAAGCATCGCTTCTGACACTGTGCATGAGCTGACCGGTGTCGAATCCCAAGTCCGACAATCGTGACAGTAGGAGCTTCTCGCTCGGGGTGGAGAACAGTGGCGGACGGTCGGCGTTGAGGATCTCCAGGTAGTCTTCCGCGGGGAAGGCTTGCCACTGGCTCGACATTGACTGGTGGCTGTGTCGTCGCTCCATCGTGAGTTGGCTTGTTAAACTGCGACGCTTGGTGCGCAGCGGCGTGCGGGAGTGCTCAGCTAACGGGAGGTGAGTATGAGACGACGATCGTTCGTCGATCATTGGGAGGCTACTCGTACTCAGACGTTTATTCTCCCTCGGCGTGATCTGATCCTCGTCGTCAACAAACTCCACGCTAGAGTTCTTCGCCAAGCGACTCCTGAGCGACAGGTTCGACGTACTTGACCCGTCAGGAGCATGTCGAATCGTGCTCTGGGACGAGTTTCGATGCAACAGCTCGAGGGTCTTCTCGTTGAGCTGGGGGTACTCCGCGGGGACGGCGTCTTCCTCGGTCTCCGCAGTCGTAGGAGACGTATCACCCGAGGTTGGCTTCCCGGGTACAGTGTCACTGAAGTCGAAGGACGTCTCCGACTGCACACTGTCCATGTCCGCATTGGGAGCAGGCGGCTCAATGATCTGGGACCGCTGGCGAGAGGTGCGAGGCGAGAAGGGGAACGATGAAGCAGGTGACGGCATCCCGGACCGCGAGGTGTCTGAGAAGCTCGTCTGCATGGCCATAGGAGAAGCCGGTACACTGGCCAAAGACCTAGGGTCGTCCGTGCTAGTGGCTCCAGTAACACTATCGTACAGTGTCTTCTTGAACCATGGGTGCGTCAGAATTTCCTCCATCGTGGGTCGATCCGCTGGTTCGTGCTGCAGCATGCTGCGGATGAGAGAGCGCGCTTCTGCGAGACGTCAGCTATGGTAGAGCCACGCCACTCACCCTCCGACAGCCATTCCGGCTCTTCGTACTCTCCCTTCTGGATCAGGTCCTTCATCACGCGCTCGTCGTCGTCATCGAACGGAAGGCCGCCGCAGAGTAGCGTGTACAGGATGATGCCCAGAGACCATATGTCCGTTTCAACACCGAGGTACTTTTTGCAGGCCAGCATCTCCGGTGAAGCGTAACCTGACTGATCAGCTGGAGCCCAGAGCCAGTAACTCACCTGTGGTACCACAGTACGTGTCAAGCAGCCTTCCTCGCTGGTACTCTCGAGCAAAGCCAAGGTCTCCGAGCTTTACGCGCATTTCTCCGTCCAAGAGGACGTTTTCCAGCTTGAGGTCGCGATGGACTACGCCTTGACGGTGCAGGTAGCCTACCGCCGTGCATAGCTCTCCAAACAAGCGGCGGGCTTCTCCTTCTAACAGCCGGCCGCGCTCAACGAGATAATCGAAAAGTTCGCCACCGGAACAGAGCTCCGAGACAAGCCAGATATGCGACTCAGTAGCGATGGTCTCATGGAGATGAACGATGTGTGGATGGTGCAGCCGCCGATGGTGGTGGATCTCGCGCGTCAGCTGCGGGGTAGCCGACTTGGGGACCTTCTTGATCGCGCACCGAGTCCCCGTGACGCGATGGGACGCAATGTGGACGCTGCCGAATGTACCTGAGATGTTAGCTTACACAGCCGTGTCGGGGCCCACCTTCCCCGATGACCTTGCCCAGCGTGTAACCCCCAACGACCTTGATCTGGTCCGATGCGAGTTCGCGAGCGAGGTTCTGGTAGGCATTTGCGAGCTGCTGTATTAGCAAGCCATCACGTCACAACAACATGGTTAGGCTTACCTGAGCTTGTTGTGCATTGGCGGCATGACTGGAATGGCTGTGGTTCTGCCTTAACCCCAATTGGGAGGCGACGGCCATTGCGACGCGTTATAGCATGCGCTTTAACGACGTCTAGAGATGCCGCCAAGCGCGGCGGTGATGGAGGCAGGGAGCTGGGTTGTGCTCAAGAAGAAGGTGTCGCGAAGACGCGAATTGAAACGAACAGAGCACAAATGAGGGTAGCGAAGGGGCTTCGAATTCAGCGAGGATAAGCCGATACTCTGATGTCGAGCGAAACGTTTGGCGCAATGTCAAGATAGAAAGCAATGGGTATGGAGAGAGAAGGAGAGGTCGTAATGTTCAGTCCCCGTCTCAAGAAGGGGCTAAATTGGACGGAGGTGGTAGGAAACGGGAGGTTGCCGAGGGATGGGTCGCCCAGAAGAGGCAATAACGTGGTTGGGGAGCGGGGCAACAACAGGCAAATCGAAAGATCCAAGTCGTGGGGCGATGCCGGACGCTTGCGGGCCGACAGCGAGAGTGGTGAGGGAGTGCAGGTGAGTCTTGGTAATGAAGAGGAAGATGAGGAGCGCGAATGGTATGACGACGATGAATGGAGGAAGGGGTGGTTAGATGGGGGAGCTCAGGCCCATTCCAAGCTACGAGCGGTGGCCTGCACCGGGATTCCAGGGCGAGCCCAGGGTTGCTCAGCACCCAAGACCAGCGTGCAGAGTTATTAGACGTCAGCTAATCGGACATACGATTTCGTGATCGCAGATCAGCCGAGTCGTATTGACCCATTAGACTGAGTTCAGCCCACAACGTGCGCCCAGTTCGTGCGGCTTACGCCCGTACGCTGACCGTCGCCGCGATGAGACAGCCTGCACGAGCTTGACGCGTCTCGTTTCAGAACACCTTCCTCTGGCATACATCATTCCACTGTCGCCACTCACCTAAATGTGCCCTCATGTCCTCGCTACCCCCTCTTACCCGCGCACTAACGCTTTCCGGGCCACCGGACCTGGACACTCTCCCACATGTTCCGCCAGAGCACCTGACAGATTTGAGTTCGCAACCATCATGAAAGATCCAGGTAACCGCCGATGGCCGATCTCCACCATTGTCTGCACTTTCCCACCTTGTTTTCCAACGCCTCCTCCTGGAACAATCGCAACACAGCTTTACGCATGTAGCAGCGTGCCGCAACGCAGGTCCTGTGAGTCTTTGAGGTGCAGCCCGCGATGAGGCGATGCCTCCCTCGTTCTCAGAGCGTATTAGCCCCGCAAAGCTCACACAGCACCAGCAAACCGTAGCCGTTATGACGATCTGATTCCGATTACCTGCCGCTCCAATCGACCCAAGCCCCTTCGTCATCGACTCGAGATTAAGGAACGTCAACAACTCGCCAATTCACCATGTGCAATTGCTTCACTTCACATCTACTATCTGCTTGGCTGCGCGTGCAGATATGCAGATACTGTGATATGCCACAGGAACGATGCGTCATTCCTCATCGATTCAGCCTCCTCCAGCCAGTGTTCAAGTGCGTTCACGTGCAGGATCTTGGGCCTCTGCAACACTGCAGGCTGCTGTTGCTCTCGCTCTCTCACTCAAGCACAGCACTGCAACCCTTGGTCTTCTGGGGTGGACTATCCAGCGATCGAACAGTGATCAAACGCTGACATCTCTGCACTGACTGCAGGGGAGGAAGGACCAAGCATACCACTCCAGACGTAACGATTTGCCACTCGGCTAACTCCACATGACCACCGACCAACGTCGATCACTGATTACAGCATCTGCGCATGTCCAGTTGGGTCTTCGAACCACACCCGAAGCATAGGAATGCTTGCATTGGGCCGCCATCTCGTGCGGTATCAAGGCGGTATGAAGAGAAAGCTCGTAACCTGAGCGTCAGTGGTGCCCCCATGTCAGCGGTACTTCCTCCAGCTCCATCAGGAGGTTCTCAAGTACATCCGACGACCGATCAAGCATCGAGCAAGAGTGGCAAGTATCGCTGTCACTGCCCCTTGTGTCAGTCGTCATTGACGAGCGGCCGGTTTCAGCCTAGGCTGATCTCGTCAACGTCGACAGGACGAAACGCGCGCCACCGTAATGTGTCATTTGAGGTCACGCCCTCGCTTCCGATCTTCCGAGACGTCGCCAGCAGGCCGGA
Organism: Trichosporon faecale; assembly: GCA_039545375.1. NCBI lineage: Eukaryota > Fungi > Basidiomycota > Tremellomycetes > Trichosporonales > Trichosporonaceae > Trichosporon > Trichosporon faecale. The sequence continues at coordinate 1,496,311 of BCLU01000003.1, read as the reverse complement.
TGTGTCTCAAGGCGCCATGCTGCAGTCGCCTTGCATCGGCATGCCGAAAGTCGTGGTGCAGCCTGTCACTTCAGCACGCGCACGGTCCCCTGCACCAGAGCTTTGAGACGACAGATTTGAGAGCGAAGAATTAGAGCTGCTGTGCTTCCGGGTGATTCATTCCCAGCGCCGTCACCAGTGCTACGTACCTTCGCCTGACCAAGAGCGCTCATCTTGGGTGTGCACTGACCAGGCTATGATTGTTGTTCTTCAATCTATGACGACCTAACCGCGGATCGATATCGGCATGAGCCGAGGACACGGCTTTGTTGTCTCAACACCGAGTCAGAACACGAATTCACGTTGGCCTTGACGTCTTCCTTGTGGCCGGCTCCATCCAGAGACGTGATTCGCGCCGATACTCGGGAGCAGAGAAACTGCGGAAGTGGACATCGGAGTGGACTGGCAATCCGGCCTTTGGGTGCGTATATATATGATTACTGACTTGAGACTGCCCAGCATTTCCCCGCCTCGTTTCATTTATCTTCTCAGTCTGCAGACTAACTGGTCTCCCTTGCACCCTCCCTTTGCCAGCTCGCCGTCTGCCTCGAGGAAGAAAGACATACCACACGATATGCCTCTCCAAACTGTGTCATACTTAAAGGGCTCCCAAGCACCATCATCCGGGAGTGTGATATCTCCGTCTGCATGATCCAGTTGACTCAGTTCAGCTGGGCTTTGGGTGGATCTCCACGAGGGCTGGGATGGAAGGTACCTGCACGCCCGCGTCGGAATCGGCCAAGTGCTCCACTGATTCTCAAGAATATCTATTGTAGGATTGGCTGTACGTTTGGCAAACCAAAACCAGCGCACGCTCGTCTCTCACCACTACCGGCGTCGATGACCACGCTTTCAGCATATGGCCGTTGTTGGATGCCCTCGACGTCGAACTTTTTTCCAGCTTTGCTCAGGTCCTTGATGATGGTGGCTTACGGCTATGTGAACCCGGATTCGACTGTCTTATTTGGCCAGCATGCAGCATGTCCCATGTGAGTGTGAAACCAGATCTTCTGCAGTCGCCGAACGCCAACGCCTCGGAGTGAAACTGAGACATCACGCCGGCAGGGTTCTTCCGAGTATGCATGAGGCGGCTGGAGGGCGCGATACCGGGTATCGGCCGGAAGTGTAATGCGCCACGCTCGGAGGTCGACGTTGCCTGCCTCTCCACCGCTGCGCTCTTCCGACAGACCGTCAGGCAAAGAGATGTGCACTTCCGTGCACTGCAGATCGCCGCTCGTGTTAGCGTCATCCCGAGCGGCGATGAGCAGCACGCTTACTCGGTCTTTTTTTCTTGGTGGTTCAATGGATGGCGCCGCCAGCCCAGTCCACGGGGCCGATGCGCCACACTTACCTGTCCAACGGTTGTTGGTCGTGTGAGTCCTGAGCCTTCGTTGGCCCCTAAGGCGTCCTCGAATTGTCGTACCGTCAGTACGCCATGCTGATGTCAGCTTCGGTGACCCCGGTTTTCCAGCACTGCTTCAGGTCTGCATCACGTCCGTTGGGCGGGATCGACTGCATTGGATCTCGGAGCCTCACACCAAGTCGAGACCCCGGCTGGGGATAGCCGAGAAGAACGCAACACGGGGGCGTCCCCACAACTTCTGTTCGCCGAAACACTGCAAGTCCCCGACGTCAGTGGCTTCTCCAGTTCGCACGGCGCCACAGACAAGATTTCAGCGCTTAGTTGAAACGTCGGTGGTAGTCCGTGGAGAAGAAGCTGCGAACCAAACACCGGGGCCCCGACTTCGGAGTGAAGGTTCCTCCCGTGTTACCAACTGCCAGTCCTCAGATCACGACGGACGTGCAACGGCGGCTCCGCGGCCAGTCAATGCGAGTACGGACGTGTTATCTCCGTGTGCTATCCTTGACCGCTCGGCGGTCCAGACAAGTGCCGCCGTTCAGACTCGCACAGTTGCTCGGAGGCTGGAAGCGACCTGCGCAGTATTCAGCACTCGTCTCCATTCCGAGGATTTCACCCTCGATCACTGGTGCGCTCCTCGAAGACACCCTCGGAGCGTGCTATTTTCTCACCACGATCGCATCTTGAAGCACACTGAGAGCAACCTGACATGTGCTGACATCTAGCTACATGCGGCGTTGCTACGGCCGTGCCTCGCTCGCTCCGTCTTCCGATCTTCACATGGTCGCGCGACTGCGCATAGGACGCGTGCGGTATGTGATTTGCCATCGGCGAGTAGGATGTCGAAACGGCGTTCGCGCCGCGGCGAGACACTGGGCACCGACTGGCAAGGTCCGACCACCGAGCCACCGACGAGCCACCGAGCACGGCGACCAAGAGCCCCTTACACAATACACGGCGCTGTCACAGGTGTCCCGAAAGTGTCCGTGCCGACCGAGGGCGAGGTGAGGGCCAACACGAGGGTGAAGGAGTGGTGAATTTGCCACGATCGCTGCACGGGTGTGACGTAAGCTCGCCTCGTGTTTGTGTCGCGTTCTGGACCAGTGTCGCTGAGACACCACATTCCGTGCATTCACCTTCCAAAGTGGGTCAACTGTCGCGTCCTGTCATGTCGGTCATGTCGGTCCTGGCGGCGGTGTTTCCGGTGTCCTAGGGTCCTTTGGACTCGTCCGACCTGTGGACTGGGTCAAACAGTAGGACCGGATCCTCCAATCACTCCGGTTGCTCGCTTCACGCAACCGGAGCAGCGTCAGCGTGTCTAAAGAACGCCACACTTTCCCAAACTTGAGCCCCGCGCGTGGGTGCTGGTCTGCTCACCTCGGCGAGGTGATCACCGGTGATTCAAGGAAGGAATGAGGGGACATGGAGAAGGAAGGTGGGGGTGCCAGAAGCAAGGAACGCCGAAGTGGGGCGTCGCCGCTCCCCTGCTCGTCCGATGGCACGCATGGGACATTTTGGCTCTGACTGCTCGTCTGCCAGACACGTCCTGGCATGGCTGGCATGGAAAAGTTGCAGGAGGGTTACAGAAGTAAACCGGGCAGGACAACTGTATTCAGTGTGAGTACCGTTGCAGCCACGGATTTATTACTGAATAGCCCAGGGCAGTTTATCCGGAACCGCGAGCTCACCCTCACGCCGCGGCTTGCGAAACGCATGCGAACAAGCAGCGAGCATGGAAAGGGAGGCGGTCGCTGTTCGCCGTAACTCTCGCACCGGGGGCCGGAGGTTTACATTCAGCACGGACCGCAGCGCCGAGGATTCCAAGGGAGCCGCGAGACGGAGCAACGTAGGCCGCCATTTCGAAGAAGCTTAAGTTACTGTGGCTTCGGCCTTTGCCTAAACCAGGCGGTGCAGAAGGGAGTAAGGTTCAGCTCGAGCCGTGCAGGGCCGCACTGCAAGAAGATCACTTGGAAGGACCCCAGGTTGTCGAAGGTGGTGATGCAGAAGTCACCGGTACACCGGTGTACACTTTCCCTGGCGAGGCGCTAAGATCACGCTAGCCATGCTGCGGACTGGATTTCCTGCAAGGTTATCCTGTGACATCCTGGAATTATTGTAAAGCTTGGGCCGCCAGACCCTGCATCAGGTTGGCATCAGATTTACACTGTCCTCGATACGCCGAGCGCCGTCCGCTCATCTCCGTTGCGTCGTTCACATTTCAGGCCGGAGTATCGAGGACGGTTTGTGGTGAGGTTCCTCCGATCCGCAGCTGGATCTGCGGCGCTCGGTGACGGAGCAGGTACCGCGGCGCAGCCTGCTGTGTAAGATCTGGGCGGTCCGCGCAGGCTTGTGCGGCATCGATCTCGCCCCGATCTCGATCTGGAGGACTGTACGGTCGCTGCGGCGCGGCGTGCGGGGCATAAGCTTCCGACAGGCCGAGAACGCCCACGTTCTGTTCTGCGCGTTCTGCTTGGTCCGCCCAAGTCCGCCGTCTCGGACTGGCTGCCGACAGCCGCGGATAGTTACATGACGAGGCGTTCTTCGGCGCTTCTCACTGGACGCCGAAAGATGGGGAGGCAGGGCGTCGGCGTCACCGCGGCGCTGAGGCTGAGCGGAGGCTCCGACGACGGCGGCGTCGCAATGCGGAGCGCATGTGATAGGCTGCCACCATCGCAGACGACCTGTGGCGGTTCTGAAACGATTCAAGACGCTTGGCTGAAGGTGTAGCTCCGTTGGAGAGTGCGATGTGAGTGGCCGAACAACGCCGCGCCCCCGACACCGGCGTGAGTGGGCGTCTCGGCCCCGACTGTCAGGAGTTGCAGTCCAGGAGCACTCTGTCCTGCAGGTACTGTCACAAGGAGGCCTCGGAACGATGGTGCCAGTGAGGGGGCTACTCAGGCCGCAGACCGCTGTCCCTCCTCGGCAGCCTTTGTGACCTTCCCCTCGTCGTTCCTGGATATAACCAGGAGCTCTACGGGCCAGGGTCGTGCGACCCCTCGACGTCTCCTGACATAGTCCTGGAAAACCTCTCCTCGCTTCATCACCTCATTGCGCAGTGTCACGGTGGACATCCCGCTCTGTCCGTGTTATCCTGGCTACCTTGCGCTGTGATCGACCGTATCCTGTGATATGTACCCGCGACGATCAGAGTGTCCGTCTCTCAGTCTTTCCTGTAGCCTAGACCACAGGGAAGTAGTGAGAACCGCGGTACGTGCTCCTTCTTGTCATCGGCGCGCGAACGTTGCTCCGACATTTGAGCCGAAGGGAAGGTGAAGGGAGGGAGAAACAGGAATGGACATCATTCACAGACCGTGTCGGGTTGTGCCTCGCTCGGTCCGTTCCGATCGAGAATAGCGGATTCACGTTCTTTTTCTGGGCCACACTCGCACTCCAAGCTTTGCATACCGCCGTTTTCATGTCTGAGCTATAGGCTGCGCAGCGAGCACATGTCGCACGGATGTCGGACTTGACGACGTCACCGGCGCTGGACATCCTGGCTCCGTCCATTTTCATCCAGGTTGCAGCTTTCCCGTCTTGAATATACCGTGCGAAAGTCCTGGACTATCCAGGGCCAAGACGGCGGAGCGCTCCTGTGCCTTTCGCTCATTACTCAGCAGCGAGGTCTTGAATTGCATTGTGCAAGTTCTCTGCATTCTTCTGCCGTTATCGTGCTTTCGATCAATGGTAGCGGAAGTTCAGTTTCTCTTGCGGCGCAGCTCACAGTACCATGTTGCCACACTCGACGATTTCCCCCTCAATGAAGAGTCGGGTCAATGAATGAAGGCAGCATGTGCTCTCTGAGGCGGGCACTTCTCCGCTTGGGCTATAGTCTATGCCCCGCTCGTGTCTCCGAGTGCATCAGGAACGCCGAGCAGTCGCAAACAAGCTCACATGTTGGGCAGGAGGATCGCAGGAATCTGTGGATGTACGCACTCCGCCGGCCCCTCCGGCCTTCCGGGCCGCGTGCTCCGCTGCGTCACAAGACATCGGCTCCCCTTCGCTTGCACGTCTCCGCTATCATAATCCCCTTCGCTTGTTACACCTTGCTCATTCCAATGAGTCAGCGTTTGAATGCCGCCGGAACAGCTTTTCACATCAAGGTGCCCGCTGGATCCAGCGCAAGCACACTGGGTCCTGCAAAGTTTGTAGACCCACCCTAGGAACTTGCAGGAACGCAGCGCTGTCGTGTGCGCTACACTCTATCCGGGGTGAAGGGGGCCCGCCGCGCAAGCTTGATGGCGAGGGAATAGAGTTCGCGCTCTGCGCTGGATACTTTTGCCCGGCGAACTCTATGTCGAACAGTGGGTTGGAGCCAGGGTGTCGGAAATCCCATAGTCCGCTGCAGACTACGGCAAGTTCAGTGGCAATCAAGCTTGCTGCAAACTTTTCATCGTTTCGCTGGCACCCGCTTGTTAGCGAGACGGCAGCGAGGCTGTCCAAACCTTTAGGGGGGAGAGCACAGTTGTGCGAAGGGCCATCTTCACCCGGAGGACGGAGGACGTAAGCAGGGAGGAGTGATCGCGATCATCTAGGGCAAGAGACCGGGGCTAGTCACCACGTCTTCTTCCTCATTGGCCGATGCCTCCGCGTGAGATTCGTTGCAAGCTGGTAGAATAATAGAACAATAGAGACCGACACGAATGTCCGTCCCCCTGCCCCCTGCCCTCTGCTCTCTGACCTCCTCCTCATCGCCCCAGAGCCGGAGCGTACGGAACAGACAGAAATCACAAGGGCTTCTGTTGGTCACTTGGACTCGTCGATGCACGACTCCTGGCTTGCGGGACAGGCCACTTGGCAGAGCCAAAACCCAACGCCCGCAAGGCACAGGGGCGCGATGAAGATGGAGCCCGTCCGAGGCCAGGGAATCGCCTTGCCAGGGATGAAGAAACGAGCCTTCGGTGCCTGCGCCGGGAGACCGGCCGAGCATTCGAACAGCGTTCGAGCATGGCCCGTGCTCAGCTCGGTACTCCCCGTCCAGTGCGGAATCACTGACACAAGTCCGCACTCAGTCCCAGTGTTCTGCGAGTATTCAGCACAGACACACCAGCGCATCACGCTAGGGCCTGCCACTCTTTGTCTGTGCCGGAGGCTCGGTCACCACCCGTCCCTTGTGTGCACGGTTGGCGCAGCACGTATTGAGGATGCGAGGACCCACCTCAGCACCGAGCGGGACGCGATTGTTACACGGTACCGCAACGCTGGGACCAGCGGTCGGACCTTGCTTGCGTGTGCTCGTTTGCGATCCAGACAACGGGGATCCGAAGACCCAGCTCGGATCCCTACCTGCCTTTGGCACATTCATCTCTGTGACCATGGGCTTGCTTGTGCTTGGACTTTGGTCTTGCGCTTTGGAAAGGCTTGGACTTTCGCGTACTTTCGGATGCAGACGACTGAATCGCGCTGAATCGCACTCAAGTGCGCCACGCCATCGCGCGCGCACGCTGGACCGCGCTGGCGCGCGGCGGTCGTACGCGCTCGTAAGGCCTCGCACACCCGATCACTCGGAATCTCCGGCGCCAACGCGACTTTTGAGTTCTTGGGTCCTCAGAGGCGTGCCGTAGCGCCATCCTGGCACACGCTGGCACCGTTACAGTCGTGACCAGCCTGTTTACCTGTCCTGATCGTTGTCTCGGGGCTAAGCCGCGACGTCCTGCCAGCCAGTCAGTTGTCAGTCCGCTGGTCAGCCCATGGTCAGCCTGTTCGCATGTGCCCCCGCCTGCTGCGCCTACTGGAGGCGCCCAGTTGGCGCCTGCTGCGCCAGGATCTCGGCGAGTTTGTCGGTTTGCTCGGGTGCGCCGGCCATGTCCACAGCGGGACTGAATAGTCGCAGGCTGGCTAGGCTGTTACGTGTGGTGACGCCCAGTGACGCCGGTTGGTTCCACGAGCCGGGACTTTGGTTCGCTGTCCATATCTCTTGCTTCGACGAGCTCAGGGGAGCGAGTAAATGGGGAGAGGAGGGGGAGACATTGGACTTGCTGGACAGGCGCAAGCAGCGCCTCTGGAGTGCTCTCCTGACTGGTTCGAGTGACCCTGCTCCTAGTCCTTCATCCCTGTTTGCCTACCCCTGCTGGCGCCATCATCAATTGGCCCAGGCACGAGGCGTTCTTCCAGCCCAACGTCCAGCATCAACGTAGAGCAGAGGAAGACATCCAGGTCTTTTTGTATGCCCGTTCACCGCTCACCGGTACCGCGCTGCCGTAGACCGCTGGCCGCTCCGCTTACTTGGCCCATGCATAATGCACAGACCAGAGGATGAACATTGTGCGCCTGCGGCAGGGGACACCTCAGGACTGCGCTTAGACCAGGGCACGAGCACCGTGCCTCTGCACGCTTGCGCTTGCGTGGGTTACGCAGGCACTTGCACTTGCATTTGGAGGCCGATGAGGGAGGCACAGATGGCCGATGTTTGCGATGCATGAAGAGACCGGCTCGGTCCACGGGGCCTGCAAGAGCGTGCCAGGCTGAACGTTCCTCGCGTTCCTCACGGACGTATGGCCGGGGTCCCTCGAGACCCTCGCTTGCTCTCGTGTGCTGCGTCGCTTGTGTCGCAGTCGCAGGCCCATGGACGAAAGAAGCAAGAGAAGCCGAAGCATCAGAAGCAGACTCTGCAGCCTGGGCAGCCCCAGGCCCTGGCACGATCACTCTCTCGCCAGCTTGCTCACGCAAAAGAGCTCACGCACCTCGCGGGTGAACGCCTCATTAAAGTCGAGTGGCCGCAGCGAGCGCAGCCAAGAGCAGCTCCGAGCGAGTGCAGATGAAAAGTGCATATCGAGGGTGCTGAGGGCAGCTGTGGCTGCGCTGACGCGAGTGGCCCACTGTCCGGGGCAGGATCGGGTTCGGTGCAGGACGATGACGAGAGGCACCAGGACCTGGGATGAGGTGCATGCCCCACTTTGCTCTCTGGTGTGCAGCAGTGGCATTCCCACGAGCGCGCGAGGAGGGCATGGTATGGCGCAGAACCGCAGAACAGAGGTACTGTAAAATTCCGTATGATCACTACACCCTGTCACGCGTCACACGGGCGCTGTAGTGCTATGTCACGGGTCACGGGCGCCCTGTAGTGTCCACCCAGGACCAAAAATCTGCCATTAGGATTTCATTAGTATATGGAGAGCTAGGCATTAGTAATCGATTAGTAAACTTCCTAATGAAAGTCGTGTATGATTATATTGCATGGGTTTTCTGTTTTCTATCTATCTACGAAGCTGCCTCATCGTGTTTGGAGGCCAATACTGTTTCCGTTCTATCTATTAGACAGCCTCATCGTTAATGGAGGCTTGGAGGGAGCCGTCAGGCTCCATAATGAGGCCATGGCGGTCGACATTGAAGATCGCATCGCCGACTGTGTCGATCGGCATCGAAATGTCGTCTTGCTGTTGTTCGATTTCATCCTCGTGGGTCCCGTCGACGTCTGCAGTCTTGATGCCGTCCACTTCGGTGGTCTTCATGCCACTGGAAGCCGTAGTCGACGGCTTGTGCTTCCCCGAGATAGGGAAGAAAGGCTTTGGAGGTGGAGCCGCACGGCTCAGAGTGTCGCTGAACCGTGGGTTCATTGCCTGATAGGCTTTCGCCGCTGCGATGCCAGCCTGTGACAGGCAGTACTCCGCACCGAGGTCCAGGTCGTCGATCTTGCTCTTCCTCCACGCCAGCTGGACAAGGTTGCGCTTGTTGCAGAAGACGTCGTACGTGTGACTGAGCAAGCTCGGCACCTGATCACGCAAGCTCCCGATCTGGGTGAGTGCCTTGAAGCCTTGAATGTCGTTTGGCTCAAGGTTACTCATTGCACGAGCGAACCAGGTGGAGAACCTGCGACTGATCTCGTGTTTGACCAATCGCTGAAGGCCGACGTCCGCTGGTTGGACATCGCCAGTGCAACCTCCAGGCACGAAGCGGATGATGATTTGAGGATACTTCTCCATCAACCACCCCGTGAACTTGGGATCACGGTGGGAGCCCCAGCAGTCGATGTAGAGAATCGCTGGCTGGTGGGCAGGGAGGTTGTCCCGAGCCTTGACTCGCTCAATGTAGGGGACGATCACCTCCTCGACCCACTGGACTGTGGTGTTGTGATCAGACCAGTGGTTGTTCCCACCGTGGCTGAACAGGATGCCCTTGCTGGTCGCTGGAGTACAGTCTCGAGGAAGGCTGCGAGCCGTAGTGCCAGCGAAGACTGCTTGGAAGGGTAAGAAGGTCCCGTCCATGGCCGAAGAGACCATGAGGGTGTAGTACTTCTTATCGTCCAGCCCAGCGATGTCCACCTGCTTGGCACCGGTCGGGTTCCAAGACCTGTTGCCGGTCGGGAAGAGCTCCACTCCCGCCTGGTCGCCGTTGATGACCAGGGAGGGAGGTATCGAGTTGCCTTCCATCGTCAGAACGATGCGATGGATCACCTCTCGACACTGGATTTCCCAGCCCTCCCGCTTTGTGCGGAAGGGTCGAGTTCCCGCACGATAGGACCACCTCAACACTTTCTTGAGGTAGCGGAAGACAAAGGCGTCCGAGGGGAAGGGGCCTGTCAGCAGCTGCGGAGCCTTCTCGGTCACATGCTTGATGATGACTGCACGAGCCACAGCCGAGCACACTGGGACACCGTCAGCTCGGTAGCCACGCAGTTGAGATGCGATGGCTTCGTCGAGCTCAGGGTAGTCCTTGAAGGTGTGCGACCTGGTGACGACTCCAGTGAGGGCACGGTATCGGTCCACACGCTCGATGAAGTCGTCTGACCAAGACTTTCGGTCTGGAGCCAGCCATGTATTGATTGTACTGTGCGCTAGCTTCTCAAAAACCTCAGGAGAGGCAATCTTGAGCTGTTGCGCAATGGCTCTCGTCGACTTCCACCTGACCTTGCGGGCTGCTTCGTCGATGATGTCGAAGTAGCGAACCCAGTTGGTCTTCTTAGCTGATTGGGTGGAGTCTGTCGAGGTTGCTGACACCATAGAAGACGCAGCAGCCAGCGATCGAGCTGACGAGGTGGCTACCAGAGACTGGGCTGCAGCTGCAGCGGCCTCCGCTTCGGCAGCAGCCGTATCAGGAGATCTGGGGTCGAGGCGCAGCTCACGAGTCGTCTCCGACTCGTCACTGGCATCGCCAGAGTCCGTGTCACTGTCCAGGCTGATGGCCTGGGCTGTGCTGCTGCCAGCGTTGGACACGACACGAGTGGGTACAGGGTTCGCCTTGCGCTCACGCTCTCTGCGCTTGCGCTGACGAGCCAGCTCTCGCTTGTGGTCAGCCTTCCGCTTACGTTCTTCCTCGAAGCGAGCTCCGTGGTCTAGCTCACGAAGCTCTTGGAAGCCCGTAGCAGTGTGCTGCTCGTGGTCCTCCTTGGAGACCGCTCTGAAGTAAGCTCGCAGGTCTTTGGGGGGCATGGTAGAGCGCGCTCTAGGGTTGGTTAATAGTTTGTAATACTGCTATTAAAGCACAATACTAATTACTGTATTACTAGCTTAATTGAAAAGCGTAGTAATTGCTTCTAATGCTTAGAGAAAGTCGCAATTAGAAAAGCGTAGTAATTATTTCTAATGCTTAGAGAAGTCGCAATTAGAAATGCGTATTAATAATGCTAATTAAAGTGTAATACAAACGTATTAATAAGTGCACAATTTAATGTTGACTAGTCAACTAATTGATTTGGGTGGAGTGCAGTATACTGCAGTGCACGGGTGAACCAGCTAGGGGGATCAGCAATAGTACCAGGTGGCCAGTCTGATAGTACGGCTTAGCAGGTTACCCCTCCACCCCTATGCCCGGTGCCCTCCTTATATATCTAACTACCCCAGACACCCCGGACTTATTTTCCAAGGTTTTTCCGCGTTTTCGGAAGAACTATATTAGAGTTTATCCACGGTGATAAACGGAGATAAGACTTATCTCCACGGCTCTAAACGGAGTTAAGAGCGATCTCCTCAGTTTCCCACGAGCGCCGCGGAGGTAAACGGACATCACTACAACTCCATTAGTCACGGGSCCCCGGCAGCCTGTAGTTTCCTGTCACGGGTCACGGCGGCCTTGTAGTGGTACCCCTTAAGGTGGGGGCCAGATAACGTGACCGCCGGGTGTAGTGATCATACTGAATTCTACAGTAGCGGGCAGAAAGGGGTACGACGACGCCGAAAAAGAAGGCAGGACTGCAGGACTGGCAGGACTCAGTGATGGCCATCCAGGACACAGGAAGGAGGCCAGGGTCTCACCGGCTCTGGGAGGTGCAACGCCTGGAGACAGCTGGGGACATTGCATGACTTGTCTTAGATCTGAGAAAATATCATAAGAAAGGGAGAGGGCTGCAAGCGAAACCCTTGGTTTCTGATACACCACCACCACAGTCGTCCAAGATATCTGATATTTCCCTCGACCCCATATATCACCGCCCTCGCACCTAGGCCCCAGCGCACATCCACCACCCCTATCGCACATCGCATCACGGATCCCATCCCATCGCGGATCGCTCACCACCGCCAACTCTTACCACGACTTGCTTACTGCATTCGTGCATCTTGCGACCCGTCGAACCCGCTCCGCTCATCGCCTTGCGAGTTTAACGCCTGCCAGACTCACCAGATCCGGCGGAACCGTCAAGGACACCGACGTCCAGTCACACCCTACGCTCTTCGGTCACGAGCGCGTTGGACGACATTGGTCGGGCACAGCTGCGAAACGGCTTGGTTTGGCCGGCTCCTCTGCCTTGACGACACATTGCGACTGAACTTTATTTTCCATCGCAATCACCTTGAATCACCTCTCAGGCCCTGTACCCCTGTGGAACCCCCAGCCGGCATCCCGAAAGTTCAGCACCTACTCACGGCTCCTTTCCTGGCTCCCTTGTGTACCTCGGGTCTGCCCTCTCCCTCACCTTCCGCCGGGTGACCAGCACGGCCAGTACGCACACTAGCGGGCGCCCTGCTCGAACCGAAGCTTCAAGCTCTTGTCACGAGTGCAGTTGCCACCACTGCAACGTTCATCTCATTCTTCTCCCACTGCATTCACGCCAAACTCAGCATTCCTCGACTCGCCTCCTCTCATCCCCCTGCATCGTCCGACCCATCCAACCCGTCCTACCTTCTTTAACTGTCTCATAACAGACACAGCGCTTCGTGCAGACAGACGACCCAGACCGTTACACGCATCGCAAGAAGCTTCCTCTGCGCCCTCCTCGCAAACCACGCCCGTCACTGTCTCCCCAGCCAGCTCTACGCTCAGACACGGAAGACACGTAAGATCGATCGGCAACCACCGGCGGTCTAAGATCTATCAAAATACAGTCCGAACACCGCTATCGCAAGCCCAGCATGACGATCCGAAGCAGCACGTCAATATCCAAGGGCTCCTCCTTCTCGGGCGGTAGCATCAGCCACATCAACCTCGGAAACACCAGTGTGCCCGCTCGTGCTAGTAAGCATCACGGCGACATCTATACACGTTAGGCCCTTTCTTTTTCCTATTCATCTCGCTCCACCCGTCCTCTTACACCTTCACGGGTTCAGCAGGCAGATGGCAGAGAAGGCAGAGCTGATTATGAGCACTAGAGCTGACACCTCCCAGTGACCAACCACGAGCGGTACAACCTCGTCCGACAGAACACCGGTTACCCCCACATCATCGCCTACATTATCACCTTCCCCGCCCATGCCCTTCCCTCCCGCGAGCACCTCGAGAACCGTGTCGCCGACCTCCAGCGCAAGTTCCCGAAGCTGTACGCCCGCATCGTGAACGCACGGACGAATAAGCCCGCCTTCGCTGCGAACGGATCACCATGGGACGCTGCGGACATCATCAACGAGGGAACCTACACGCCTGCCAAGATTGAGGCTAACGAGGCCCCCGGTATCTTGCGTGCCGAAATGGAGAGGTTTGAGTCACTTGACTTTGACCATGTTCCTATGTGGACCCTGACGCTTCTCTACGGCCCACCCGGCGTGCCCAGGGCGTATCTGATCGGCATGTTCAACCACCTGATCATCGACGGACGAGGATCGCTGGCGTTGATGCACGCACTGTTGGCACGGAACACGGAGAACCTGCTTCCCGAGACCTTCGAGTCCCCGCGGCGATTCGACGACACCGTCAACATCAAACCGGGAATAACGTACCTGGCGCCGGAAGTGTTCCACGAGCTCCTGCTCCCCAAGCTTCCCAAAGGCTTCCAGTCGACATTCGGTAAGAACGATCTCGCTTGGCCCGGTACAAACGTCAACCTGTCCCCCTTCGCCAGCGGATGGAGCATGTGCCACGTATCTGTACCTACTGGGACTGTAGCGCGTCTGAAAGCTCAGGGCAAGCGGTACGGTGTCAAGACGCTGCACCCGGTGCTGAAGATGGCCTATCTCGCCGCCCTGTGGCGTACCTTCGGCAACAACTCGACGCAGCACTTCAACGCGATGACGATGCGTGACGAGCGCGACCCGTCACTCGGCCACTCGCAGCTGACCGGCATTTACTCGTCGTCGACCGAGCACCACGTTCACGTGAACGGAAAGGACCGCTTCTGGAGCTGTGCGCGCAAGATGGCCGCTGAGCTCAAGTCGAAGAAGGCGATCGCGGACGGACGCTACATCATTGGTGTCATGTCCCACCTCCCGGACCCGGAAGTCGACCCCAAGTCGCCCGACTTCGACCCCAAGGCGCCGACCGGCTGGGAGAAGTACTTCCTCCGCCGCACGATGGGCCCCATCCCGTACCGCCAGAGTCTGGCGTTCAGCAACATGTGCCAGACGAGCCTGCCCGAGGGCGCGACCGACCTCATGTGGGCACAGACGGCGAGCCCCATCGCGCCTGCCTTCTCCGTCAACGTCATCTCGCACGAGAACGGCCTCCGCCTCACCGCCACGTTCCGCGAGAACTCGGCTGCGACGAAGTACCAGACCGACCTCATGCACAAGACGTGGCTGCGGTGCATCGACCGCATCATCACGACCGAGGGCGACCGCACCATTGCCGAGCTCACTGCCGACAACTCCGGCGAAAGCGCTTGGATCTAAGCCTCCCCGGCGACAGGCGGCGCACACGCAGTGCGGCGCATAGAAGCGAATTCCCGCACTATCATCTCTAGAGAAGCAGACGACCCCACTCTTTCCCAGCTGTGTCATACCATTAACCATGTCTTTTGTCTCTGTGGAACCTCCATTTTCTCTCTCCATTCCATTCCATCATCATCTCCGTCTCCGAAAGTTGTACCATCTACAGTGTCTCGATTCATCAGAGTTCATTTTCGTCTCATCTCCATCTCACTCTCGGCTAGGTCAGGTCTCGTTTTTGGAAAGAGGATATGCATCATGGTTTAATAATGTTACCGAATGTGGGGGCAGGTGAGGGGTGCGGTATAGGCTTGCAATGGGGAGATGGCTATGATTTTTCTAGGCGCGAGTCAGGAGTGAGGGGTGAGGACTTTACTGCTGCTCGGCGGAGCTCGCCTGCTCCTTCTCCTGCTCGTAGCGCTCGTAAGCCTCTCTCCTCCACTGGCGGTCACGCTTCTCCTGCTGCTTCCGCTTCTCCTCCTTGCGGAGGCGGTTGTTGCGGCCCTCCTGGCCCGCGAGCGAGAGCGAGCCAGCAATAAGCTCGATTGTGCGGATCGAGTCGGCGTTGGCGGGGATCGGGTACGTGACGAGTCGGGGGTCGGTGTCCGAGTCAATGATACCGATGGTCGGCACGTTGCGTCCCGTGCACTCGCGGATGGCACCACGGGAGTGGCGAGTGTCGAGGATAACAACAAGGTCGGGAAGGTACGTCTCGTTGTAGATGGGATCCGGTCCGAAGCTGTTACTTGTTAGCTACTGTCTCCTGCCCTTTCCTCCGCTCCGTCCTATCCTTCCTCCGCTCGGGTGACTCACTAGGTCTCGGCATTGGTCAGCGTACCAGGCCACCACTTGCTGGTGGCGTATCCGTTGTCGCCCATGCGCTCGCGCGCCTGCAGCAGCGCCTTGCGGTGCTTGCCCTTCGTTCCAACGAAGAGGACGACACCGTCGGCCTCAACAACGTCACGGACGAGCGCGGCCGCGCGCCTCAGCAGCGGCAGCGTCTGGTCCAGGTCGATGATCGAGAGTCCGGAACGGTTACCGTACACGTACGGCGTGAACGACGGCGCGAGCAGCTGCTGCGAGTGGCCGAGGGCCGCTCCGGCAGCCATCAGCGTCGAAAGAGTGGCCGTCTTCGGATCCTTCGGCGTCGGGATCGGGGCAGTCTTGGTCGCCTCGGGCGGGACGTACAGCGGCAGCTTGGCGTCTGTCGCGTCAGCTTATACCACTGTGCAGCTGGAGATGAGCCTCCCAGCCGCTCCAGCAAGATGCCCGGAGCAGCTGTCGGCGATCGCAACAGAAAACTCACCGATGTCAGCCATACGTTGCCGGAAGTCGCGCGCCCGCTGGAGACCTCCCTTCCACGCGCGAGCCTCGAACTCGGCCAACGGGTCCCCGTACGCCTTGAATCCCTTCGACCGCGTGGAGGCGTATCCTCGCTCCTCCGCGTCCTCGAGCCTGGGCACCGTCGTCGAAAGCGCGCGCTTGGCTGTGATGTTAGCTCAATCCTGGGACAGCTGAGCTCCGTATCGCCTCTTCCTGCACTTCGAACGGTCCCCAAAGCCGTGCACATCAATGAAGTACCAACAGCAGCCATAAAGCACGCCGTGGCCGATGCTGAAGACAGTTCCGACCTGCCGATGGCCTTCCTCGCCGACTTTTGCCTTCCTCCGCCGATCGGCCTTCCTTCGCTCCTTTGGCGCCCGGTTTCCGTTCGAAGTCGCGGTTTTCGCTGGTACAGCAATGTCGAACACTTACCACTGAGCGCCTGGCCGCGGAGCGCAACCCGCAGAGGTGTCGTGGCGGGGTTCATCGTCGTCTGCCGTTTCGGTGTAAAAGTCGCGGATGCCAACTTCGAAGCTCGGCAGGCATTTTCGAGTTTTCGGACCTGCGACGGAACCAAATCCTCCGCGTCCTGCGCGCACATCATGAAGCTCGCCTGACCTCCACTTCGATGCACCGCTGATCGTTTGCTGTTTGCTTGCGTCGCAATCCACTCTCAACGTATGCGCAAGTTACAGGCTATCTTGGGATGGATGCATAGGAACTTTACTGGTACAAATAATGATGATAAAGACACAGAGGAATACTGTGGTTGGATGGATCTATACGAGCTCATGGATAAAACTCGGGTGTTTGGGAGTGTGGGCACACAGTTACCACTCGAACTCGCTGATGGTTAGCTGACTGCATCCCTTGGCAATGCTCTGTGCTGCCGCGATAACGTCTGGGCACTCACCCCTGGCACTTGGCGAACAGGTAGTCACGGCCGTTGATGTGGATCATGCCGTCCTTGAAGACGGTCTTCCACTTGTTCTTGACACGCTGGACCTTGTCGTAAACACAAAACACAATGTCGATCTCTCCCTCCTCTCCGATGCCGTCCTCGTCATCTCGGAGCTCATCGTCTGAGTCGTCGAGATCCGAGTCAATCACCTCGTCGCCGGGAAGAAGACCAGCTTCGTTCGGCTGCGGCCGGGGGGCTCCCTCTTCACCCTGCGATTGGTCAGCGCCACCAGACATATGTCATCAGCCACCGTCGTGTTCGACTCACAGCACCTCCACGCAGACGGAGCACATCCTCGGGTTCCGTCTTGACCGCAGTCTCGCCAGCCGCAGCTTCCGGAGCAGACGCCACGGCCGCCGCAGCCGCTCCGTTCGATGACGCCTGCGATGCCGGGGGTCGAGAGCTGGATGCCGCAGCATTTCCGTCATCAGCACCAGGAGCCAAGGCGAAGTCGGCGACACGGGTCTCGAGCAGCCTAGACTCCCATTTCTGTTGTCAGCTCCAGGGATCATACGGGAAGCTTACGGATTGAAGAATGGCCAGCAGGTCCTCATCCATAGCGTACTCCTCGAAGTCTACCGCAACATTGGCCATCACATCGTCGATGATCGCGCGATAGATCTGGGGCTGTAATGCGAGAACGTTTGTAGAGAAGGGCAGCGAGAAGGGCGGAACGTTGTGGTCAGTTCATGTTGTCCAGATAACAGCGGCAGAATTCTGTACACACCACAATTTTGTTCGACCTTTAAGCTTTGTCAGCTTGGAGTTCTCTACTGATAACCGAGGAAAGAAGGTAAGCCCAAGCTACATACATATTTTCAAGAGTTGAAACGCGGGTTCCTGGGCGGCTAAGTGCTTTCGACCCAGAGAACGGTTGCGAAGAGTGAGCTTGAAATCTTTGTTAAGCAGCAACGAGGACGGAGGCCGAGTTGATGCTTGGGAGGAAAGCGATGGCAACATGTGAGCCGTTCGTATTTATACGTATCAACGCAATCCGGGGGGCCCGACCATTATCTTCCGGCATTTTCCTCTCTTTAATCCCAAATACGGGGCCGGTGGAGGTTCCTTCAGATTTCAGTCTGCTGGGCACCGGTGTCCGTCATGACCCAAGGTTTTGTTGTTGTCGCCTAGCATACACACGTCTGGACGAGCTCTCACCAGCCATGAGGAAGCAGCTCGACCCCCGAATTCCGGCGCTCATCAACCATGGCGTCAAGACGAATCACCGTTCGTTCTTCGTTCTAGTCGGAGACCGCGGTCGTGACCAGGTTAGTAGCCGAGATGTGTGTGCTGTTGCAGATCTGACGCTCCCAGGTCGTCAACCTGCACTTCCTGCTGTCGCAGGCCCGTGTGTCCTCCCGACCAAACGTTCTCTGGTGCTACAAGAAGGAGCTGGGCTTCACTACGTAAGCTGTCTGTGCTCTGACTACAGCTGACGCCAGCCACCGCAAGAAGCGCGAGGCCAAGATCAAGCGCGATATCAAGCGCGGTATCCGTGAGGCCAACGAGCAGGACCCCTTCGAGCTCTTTATCACCGTTACCGACATCCGATATGCGTGAGTGAAGATTCGGTTATGGTTTTGCAGGCCCAGCTGACCCTCAGCTACTACAAGGACTCTGCCAAGATCCTTGGTCAGACATACGGAATGCTCGTCCTCCAGGACTACGAGGCTATCACCCCCAATCTTCTTGCGCGAACGATTGAGACCGTAGAGGGAGGAGGCATTGTCGTTCTTCTGCTCAAGAC
Source organism: Trichosporon faecale (assembly GCA_039545375.1). Lineage (NCBI taxonomy): Eukaryota > Fungi > Basidiomycota > Tremellomycetes > Trichosporonales > Trichosporonaceae > Trichosporon > Trichosporon faecale. The sequence continues at coordinate 1,477,874 of BCLU01000003.1, read as the reverse complement.
CATGTCCTCGCTGAAGCAGCTCTACACGATGGCGATGGTGAGCTGCGCATCTTCGTGGAACCGCTGACAGTTCAGGATGTCCACAACCGTTACCGCACCGACGCCCACCAGTTCGTTCAGCCTCGCTTCAACGAACGTTTTATTCTGTCCCTTGGATCCAACCCCGACTGCCTGGTCCTAGACGATGAGCTTAACGTTCTGCCGCTGAGTAAGGGCAAGGACATCGTCGCGTCGAAGGAGGACGACGACCGGGGACGGAAGCGCAAGATCGAGGAGCTGAAGGACATGAAGGAGGAGCTGGGCACCGTCGACATTGTCGGTCCCCTGGCCAAGCTGACGAAGACGGTCGACCAGGCCAAGGCACTCCTGACGTTCGTTGAGGCCATTTCCGACAAGACGCTGTCTTCGACTGTCGCTCTGACCGCTGGTCGTGGTCGCGGAAAGTCGGCGGCTCTCGGTATCGCCGTCGGCGCCGCCATCGCCCACGACTACTCCAACATCTTCGTTACATCGCCTGACCCGGAGAACCTGAAGACCTTCTTCGAGTTCGTCTTCAAGGCTCTGGACGCCCTCGGCTATGAGGAGCACGTTGACTACGACATCGTCCAGTCCACGAACCCCGAGTTCAAGAAGGCGATCGTCCGCGTTAACATCTTCCGCGGCCACCGTCAGACGATCCAGTACATCTCGCCCGAGGATGCTCACGTGCTTGGACAGGCTGAGCTGGTCATTATTGACGAGGCTGCCGCCATCCCCCTTCCCCTCGTCCGCAAGCTTATCGGACCCTACCTCGTTTTCATGGCCTCGACCATCAACGGTTACGAGGGAACCGGACGCAGTCTGTCGATCAAGCTCATCCAGCAGCTCCGCGAGCAGTCCCGACCGGCTGCTATCAACTCGAAGGCCGAGAAGAGCGAGTCCAAGGCTGGTTCCGCTGGCCGCGGCGGTGCCGGTCTCAGCCGAACGCTGCGCGAGATCAAGCTGGACGAGCCGATCCGTTACGCTCCCGGCGACGAGGTTGAGTCGTGGCTCAACCGCCTGCTGTGTCTCGACGCCACCGTTGTTTCGAAGGCTGCCCAGGGTTGCCCGCACCCTTCGCAGTGCGAGCTGTACTACGTCAACCGTGACACGCTGTTCTCGTACCACGCAGCGTCAGAGGTCTTCCTGCAGCGTATGATGGCGCTCTACGTCGCTTCGCACTACAAAAACTCGCCGAACGACCTGCAGATGCTCTCCGACGCTCCGGCGCACCACCTCTTCGTCCTCCTCCCGCCGCTGAAGGAGGACGACAACAGCTTGCCGGACCCGCTCGTCGTCCTCCAGGTCGCGCTTGAGGGCAACATCTCGCGCGAGGCGATCCTGAAGCAGCTTGCGCACAGCGGCACCTCGGCCAGCGGCGACATGATCCCGTGGGTCATGTCCCAGCAGTTCCAGGACAACGACTTCGCGATGCTGTCCGGCGCTCGTGTCGTGCGCATCGCCACGCACCCTGACTACTCGCGCATGGGCTACGGCGCGCGCGCTCTCGACGCCCTGAACGGATACTACTCTGGCGAGCTTACGAACCTGGACGAGGTGCTTGAGACGCCCGAGTACAGCGCCCCGAAGACGAACGGCGAGCTGTCGACCGAGACGATCGCTGTGCGCGACGTCTCGCGCATGCCGCCGTTGCTTCAGCGCCTGTCCGACCGCCGCCCCGAGGTCCTCGACTACCTCGGTGTCTCGTTCGGACTTACGCCCGAGCTCCTGCGTTTCTGGAAGAAGGCCGGCTACGTCCCGCTCTATGCCTCGCAGAAGGAGAACCCGCTTACGGGCGAGTACACGTTCCTCATGCTGCGTGCTCTGCGCTCCAACGTCGCCACCGCCCAGTGGCTCCCGGCCTTTGCGAATGACTTCCGCCACCGCTTCATCGCGCTCCTTGGGTACGACTGCTTCAAGAAGTTCTCGGCCCAGGTCGCTCTCAGCGTCATCGACGCCGCGAGCAGGAAGGACGAGGAGGTGCAGGCCATCAGCGCTGCCGAGCTCAACGCGCTCGTCTCACCGTTCGACCTGAAGCGTCTCTCGTCCTACGCCGACCAGATGGTCGACTACCACCTCATCCTCGACCTGATCCCGACCATCGCGCGGCTATTCTTCACCCGCCAGCTGCCCACCACCCTCTCCCCCGCGCAGCAGGTCGTCCTCCTCTCGCTTGGCCTGCAGCGCAAGCCCGTCGAGAGCCTCGAGACTGAGCTCGGCACGCCTGCTCACCAGGTCCTCGCCCTTTTCGGCAAGACGATCCGCCGCATCGTCAAGGTCCTCCAGGACATCCAGAAGGCGGAGCTGGGAGCCGACCTCCCCACCGAGGAGCAGGCTGAGGCCGCCGCCAAGGCCAAGACCTCGGGTCCCGCCGCTACCACCGTCGACCAGGACATCGCCGAGGCCGCCTCCGAAGAGAAGCAGAGGCAGCGTGAGCTCCTCGACACTATCGACATGAGCGAGTACGCCATCGACCAGGGCGCCGACTTCAGCTCCGCCGCCGAGAAGGTCAAGGCTCTCGCTGAGGCTACCCCCGAGCAGAAGAAGAAGATGAACACGACCGTCACTGTCAAAGGGTCAGTCCCGGTCGAGGAGAAGAAGGACAAGAAGGAGACCAAGGAGAAGCGCAAGGAGAACGGAGGTGACAAGGGCGGCAAGCGCAAGAAGCCCAAGCGCGAGTAAGCTCCCTCGTTCCCCAACCATAGACCACTCCTGCCTTCTTCATCACATAGACTTCAATCTCATATATCCGCACGCACAGGTCATTAAAATACATACAGTCTATACACCTCTAGCTAGGGTTTTGTACGCATGTTTCTGTTTCTCTCGTTCTCGCTCAGCTTCCGCCCGCAGATTGACGATCTTTTCCGTCGCCAACATGTCGTTCCAGACCTGCTTGATGGTGGTGGAACGTTTTGGCCGGTCCGTGTCGGCACCGTAGCTAAGTTGTGCTGTCTCGATCGCCTTGATCGCCTTCGGCAGCTTGCTGCTCGAGTTGTTGATCCCGGTGCTTGACTGCCATTCTTCCAGACTTCGCAATCCTCTAACAATCGCTCCCGCCGGCTCGATAAGCAAGGTGGGGCGCATAGAGCCGACAAAGATGACCATGTCGAGCAATACAGAGTGGAGGACAGCGCGAAGTGGCTGCGCAAGTTAGCTATCACTAAACACTTCAAAGATACTCACAGAATTGATGCAGGTGTCTCGCAATGAGAGAGCCAAGACTCGTTCCCATTCAGGCCAGACCCTTCGCCAGAACAGCTCGAGTGTCTCGAAAGACGCAATCTCTTCCTCGGCCTGCGGGATACCACTGAGCAGCACCAGACGCGCGACGATAAAAACGATAGAAGCAAGGTGAGCGCCGTCCCCGTTCGGGTCGTGGACGGTGAGAAGGTCACCGGCACCGAAGAGCGACAGTGCAGTGGCCCGAGCAGCGATGGGGAACAACGCCGCAATGTTGGATCGGTCCCTGCCCAAGTTCAAACTGAGACTTGAGTAGAGTAGATGCGCGAAGATGTCCAGTTGAACGGACGCTGCTTCCTTAGGCATTTGTCCGAGAACCTTGCCAATGTTACCCGGTGCCTCCAGCTCAGCCAGCACGAGCACAGTTGCGGCGGAAGAAAGTAACTGCAACGTCGAGTTCACGTCACCACGACCGTGCGCGATGGTCGGGTGAGCACGCTGCAGCACATGGGCACAGCCAAGGGAGGCGTCCAAAAGCTGAGGTAAACGCTTCTTGCGCTCAGCTTCGTTGTCCTGCAGACCCATCGTTAAGAACTGTGGTCAGTTTTCTAGCCTTCAGAAAGACCGTACCTTCAGCAGTGAGCTCAGTGACGTGGCAGTTACCGCCATGCCGTTGACGGCCGTGATAACCAGCTCGTACAGGATGTTGGAGATGATGTTCTGGTGCTTGAGCCGCGTCGACACCTCGGTGCACACGGGCACGAGTTCCGAGAGGCTCTCGAAGTTGACCGAGTACTTCTGGACCGATAGGTTCAGGAAGGGTGCGATATGGTTTAGCAGCTGAGACTGCTCACTGGAGCGAGTGCGCTGCAAGAGGACGCAGCTGGCATGCAGCACTGGGTTTGGGTCGAAGTCGGAGAAGTGATCGTACTCAGCCACATGCTTCGTGAGACGAGTTAGGAACACTCCGTAGTGAGTAGCGACGTGAGGAGCCAGGTTCTGATTCAACGTCCCCACAAGCCGAGAGAAGGATAACAGAACAGAGTTTATCTGCGCACGGGGGAACTTGAAGATGTCGGGGCTGGTCTGTCAGCATAATTGGGCACCCCAAGACTCACAGATCGGTGACGACTTTCTCAATCCAGGTGTACCGCCAGCTTCCATCGTCTGCCTGCTCACGGCTTGCAATCTGTAGCGCCTTGCCGAGCGCCTCGCTCGAGTTGTCTCCCTTGCTCTTCTGACCGTCTGTCTTCAAGACTTGCAGGAACAATCCCGCGTCGCCGTAGGACTCGATACTGGCCTCCAGGAACCCTCGGCTGGCATCGACGAGAGCTGAGTCTCCGCCAGACGACTCCTTGGCGATAATGTCCGCCACCAGCACGAACAAGGCGGGCAGCACTCTGCTAAACCTGTCCTTCGTCATGTGGTTCTCGGCGGTGTTGAGAATCTGTACGGCGAGGAGTCGGTTCTCAATACTCTGCAGACGGTTGGCAGCAAAGGTGGCCAGTGTCTGTAGAGTGCTGAGTGCTTGCAGTTCAACAGGCTGAACATTGTGCTTGTAGTACACGACCAACAGAATGTCGAGGATGTACCGCTGAACCAGCACTTCCTCCATCTCCAGGTCGTTCGCGAACTCGACGACAATAGGAACGAAGAGAGAGCCGACCGTGATTGTTTTGCGATCCTTCTCCTCATGGGAAACATTGCTCACTGTGATCCGCGCCGTCGAATCAAGAACATTCTTCAGTCCAGGCAGAAGAAGACCGGTGACAGTCTCTTTCGGGTGCTGCCAGGGAGGAGCACAGGTTGCGGCAACACAGCGCTGAAACTCTTGCAGCATTGTCCACTCGCATGGGACGCCTGCTGCGAGCATGTTCAGGCCGAGGCAAAGGGTCGTGGCGTGGATCAGTCGAGCGTCTTCCAGAGCAGCAGCCGCTTGTGGGGTGTCGCTGTTGCCAAAGTGGATACTGGCCGCCTGCTGTTCGTTGATAATCTGCTGTATCGTGTACCAGTTGAGGACTGCGGAGTTAGATATGTCGAAGACTCTGCGACTTACCTGGCCAAGACGGGAACAGCGTTCTCAGTTGAAGGAGTTGGGCCAGAAACTTCTTCTTCTCCTCGTCGCTGCATGAGACGATGTACTCCTCAAAGCAGCGGGCGATAGCGACAAGCTGCGACGGCTGAATGGCTTTCCATATCACGAGAATGTCAGGAATTGGGTTCAGAGGTTGCAGAACTTCGGTGAAGAACAGCATGACGAGGCCCACAGCGTTACTGCGGAAGCACTCCAGGTCTGCTGTCACGACGTCGTCGGCCAGCTCGAGAACGAGCGTCAGCATGCGTTCACGAAGAGATGTCTGGTCGGTCTGCTCCAACTCCTTCTTAACCGTCTCTTCGATGGGCACCGGGTTGACCATTATCAACTTGAGGAAGACTCGACTGCGCGAGCGGCGATTGATATCACGAGCATAGAGTGGCCAGATGCTGCTAGTCAGTTGTGGACTGAGGCAGTTCAACTTACGCTTCATAGAGAATCGCACAGTTCTGGAACAGGAAGCCGTCCGCATTCTCCACGGCCGGAGCTCGCGTGAATAGCAACCAGAGGAAGTCCAGAAGGATCTCTGCTGGGTAGTCCTTCCGTCGCAAGAGGCTCGCCACAACGTGGAGAACGCTTGGGTCCAGTGCGATGAGGGTCGGCGTCGACATTGGCGGTGTAGGAAGCTGCTTGTTGCGCAACGTGGTGATCGTGACAGGATGTTCCGACTCTGGCATCTTGAGGGAGGTTTCCGCGATGTCTGTCGCCGTGGCTCCGTACGCTCGAAGAATCGAGAGTAGGTTTGTTCGTAGCATTTGGAGCTCCAAATCGGTAGGCCGGAAACTCAAAGCGCCACCAAGTCTCACTAGTTGTCGGTTGCAGAGCTGGGCAAAAGCTTTGCTGTCGGTCGGGGTGGTATTCGAGTAAATTGTCGAAATGAGATCTAACCTCGCCTCGTTCGCGACGTCGGCGCCCGCCACAAGCTCAACCATGTCTGTGACGGTCTCCCAGGGCACCTCAGCCCCGGAACAGCTCAGCACACGCAGCCACTGGCAGACTCGCTTCACCCCGTCCGGACCCTCGTGTGAGGTTGCCTTCGCCAGCTCCCAAAGATCCTCGCCTAGCACGCCCTTCTGAGAATTGGCGTGCTGCAAGAGCCGTGGCAACGACCGGTACACGATGTCCTGCCTGTCAGAGGATGCAATACACGCAGTATATCTCAAACTCACCTGCTTCGACACAGCTCCAAGATCCTCCAGCCAGGCGACAATCAGATCCAGCACTATTGAAAACGATGCGCCTACGTCTGCCAGAGTGACCATGCGCTCAAGAGCCATGCCGGCAATCTGGCTGGCCGCCGAGGAACCCTTCGACAGCTGCTGTACCTGGTATTTGTTATCGGTCATCTTGCTCCTGTCGTAGGCGAGAGACGCGTAGAGTGAGGAATCCAATGAGTGCAACGCGTTCAGCCATGGCTTGGCGTACCGCTCAAACATCCTCGCACGGTCGTCCTTGTACGTCGCCACGGCTGTCGTACCGCGGCTGGGCCCGCGAGCCACCCGGACACCGGGCGGTCGCCTCGCCTTCGAGGCATAGTTTTTGACGATGTAGTGCAGCACGTCGTCGCCGTCCATGACCCACGACAGCACGGCACCGCCAAGACGCTCGAGAGCGTAGGCTGAACACATCGGGGACGGCCACGCCCGGTTGCACAGGAGATTGAATGCCTGCTCATTCGCAGTGAGATCGACGACGTCCAGTAGCTGTTCAATGGCAAGGACAAGCAGCTCCACGGACGGCGAACTGTCAAGAAGCAGCGGTATCGGGAATGTAACGAGAAGCTGACTGTCCTGCACTTGCTCTGGCCCTATCTTGCGGCAATGAGGAACAGCGCAGAGCCCGAAACCTCTCATGCGCTCCAGAAGCACAGCCGCTGCCAAGCGATCCTTGATGTTGAGGTCACTGGCCATGCTCTGCCTCACACTCGTCATTCCCAGTGCTTCAAATGCAGTGGCGGGTGGATCTGGCTCATGCGAGCCCAGTTGGCCGGGAGTGAGCAGCTGTTGCGAACCCGACAAGTTGTCCGAGGGATCGAAGGGGGCTTTCAGAAGAGCGGAGCAGTATTCGAGATATCGGGGTCGCCACAACAGGTCCTTTGCGTCGTGGATGTTCTCCCCAGTCGTACGCGCGTAATCCTGCAGAGCGGCGGATGCCTGCGATTCGCGTTGGACGAGATGTTGTTGGTATTGCTCCAGCAGAGCTGAGGTTCCCAGAACTGTCGCCGCGTCTGGCGGAGATTCACCCGAGAACCTGATTGACCCTGCGCGAATGCCGTTCAGATAGATCTCGTGTTGAATCCAAAGGTGGGCGTAAAGCAACGCAGTCTCGTCGAAGGAGAGCTTCGCCAGCCGACTGGGTTCGCGGCACACTTCAGACGCTGAACGCGCAAAGCTCTCCTGCACGGCCTCAACTGTGGTTGTGAAAGGATCACGCTTATAGTCGGGATCACTTGTGTTGACGAAGGCTTCAGTCCCTGGTCGACACAAGGTAGAACCCCTATCCTTCATCTTCTCGATGCAGCCGGGATGGAAGAAACGCTGGCACTGGCCCAGACAAGCGTACGCTTGCTTTGTTGTTCCCCACAGCGGTTCTCTACAATCTCCGCAGAGAGTGAGGGTAAACAAGTTGACGAGATGAAACGTGTGCTGTCCTACCGTCCGTACCGTCGCTTCGGGTCCGTTCTGAGTCGGGCCACCGTCGTGAACCTTCTCGTCGAGTCTGGGAACGCACTTCGAGTACTTGACGGTCACGTTCTCATGCTTGGGCATAATGGGCTTGGAACCAGAGCCTCCAACAACGGTCGTAGCCCACTCCACGAGTTCGTCACCGTACAGGAGCAGACAGTCAACGTGCTTGATGTCCTGGCACAGGGTGCAGCGAACGCAGAAACCTTCACACTGCCGCTCGCACGTCTGGCATAGGTCTTCGCTGGACTCGCTGCCACGCCATGGAAGGTAATGGTGGCTCTCCATGTCGTCCTCGCCTAGCTCCCTCTCCTGTCCTGTCTCCCACTTCATGCGCTGCGCCAGATAGGTGCAGAGCGGTGGTCGACGCGCTATCGTATTGTGTCCCGTGCAGAGCGGGAAGTATGTCGTAAGCATATCGAATGCTCTCTGTGAGGCATCAGAAGAGCCCTGTGCAATAATCTCCAGCAGATCCGATCCAACGTCTGGCTTTGCGTTCAGCACCAGCGATACCAAGCGATGAACACGGAATAGCGTCGTCAACCTCGCACTGTTCATGTCAATGGAGGCAATGGCGATCAACAGCCGAGGAACAAGTGCTGAGATCTGCAGCGCCAGTGGGGAAATCGCCGTTGAATGTGTCGACAACACGCCCGACAAGTGGCGGTTCCATGGTCGTGACCCCGTCGAAGATGCTGGTGAGCTGTGTTCTATCCAGCCCTTCCCTTTCTGCTCAGAGGGTTTGTCCGCATCGTCAGTTTCGACCGAGAACGCGAAGGTAGGGATATCTGCTGTGACTTGTGGTGGAGACGAGGCCGTGGGCGAAAACGGATCTGAGGTCAGCGTCCAATCCTGAGTTTGCCATCTTACCATTGAAAACGATCTTAGGCTGGTCTTCCTCCATCCCATCAGACCTCTCATCCGCCAGGCGAACCAGAAGTTCATTCAGCCGTCCCTCGAGCCATTCGCAGATTCGCTCGCGCATGGGATGCCCCCATCCATACAAAGCGTCGGTCACAGATTCGAACACGTGGAGCTTCGTGTTCATGTCGCCTTTCGAGTAGAGGACGGCGGCAATATCGAGACACATCGACTGGAGAAAGTACGGTGGTTTGAGAGGCCGAAATCGGTACGTCGTATACATGCAGTCAATGAGGATCAGAGACCGCAAGATTGCAGCAAGGCGTTGGAGGAGCCTGGGCCCCGGGATTTCGCCACCAGGACCAGCATGCGAATCGTTGCTAGAGACTTTCGACAAAGAGGCAGTCATCGAGGAGAACCGACTACTTTTCCGCTTATCCTTTGTAGCATTGCGCTTATCAAAAGCTGCAATCTGTGAGGCTCCGAAGAGGTCGAGCACCTGTCTTTCGCTGAGAACCAACAGGTCTCGCATCTGCTCCACGAGGTCTGTGGTGGCGTCGGTGTCCCAGTCGTCCTCGTCCAGGATGAGAATGTCGTCAATATCATCCGAGTCGTCGTCATCATCATCGACATGTATCTTCTTCCTCTGAGCAGCTGTAACGGCAGCAACAGCAGCCTCGCCTAGTCGAGCTCCGAACCGACGCCGTCGCGTGATGTGACCTGCCTCCTTCCTCGCCTTGATGACCGCGCGGTCGAGGACATCGGGCGCTGCTGATCGTGCTTCCAGTCGATCCAAAAGCAGGTTCAACATCTTTTGAGTTTCATGCAGTCCTCTACTCTGAGCAAGACCCAGAGAAGACTTCCTGTGGTGCGGAACCCGCCGCGGCTTCCTCACAGGCTCGACCTCTGGCGAGGCCGAGGTTTTGCTGCTGGACCCAGGATCGGACTCCAGGGTCTTCGTCGAGAAATCAGTCGTTATCCTCAGCTGAGGGGGGCGTTTCGGTTTCGGAGGCTCATCAATCGATATGTGTCGGGCATGATTAGGCTGCGTAAAGGGCTGATTGAAGCTTGGACCTGCCGCACCTGCGGGGAGACCAGGTAAGCCAGTCGGCACAGCCGATGGCATGCTATATGTCAAGGACGGTACCGTATCGGCCAACATCTCTGTTGAGAGGGAATCTTGTTCCGGGATGGTCTCAATGTAACCCACGGGCGGGTCGTACAGTCGCTGGGCGTCAGGGAAGGTACACTTGGCCACTCAACTGTTCGCGGTGAGGATGGGACTGTTGGTGAAGATAGTTCACCAGGACGAGTCCCCGGCCGAACACCGAGCGCTGCTCGCGCGTCGGCATTGATTTGGCCGCTCATCTTGCACACTACTGCTCCGCCGCTAGCTGTGTTAGTCTTTGTTGTGAGTTGTTACGCTTGAGACCGCGCGGCGGTGCCGACTTATCTCGATCGGTTCACTGAACACGCTGAAACGCTGGAGCCCCGCGGTTCCAGAACTGTCTTATTGGACCCTACCGCTAAGCCGTCACCAGGCAGTGACGTTACCACTGAATCGCCTACTTACTGCTGGACTTGCGGCTGACTGCTGTCATCCCACATCCTTGCATCGACCTCACCCGCACCTATAACCACACGCCAACTCACCGACAACGACATGGCAGGACCATCGAGGGGGGACTCCGTGTCCGCTCCTCAGTGGCGTCAGTTCAACTTCTTCGACCTCGATACCGTGAAGGACGTCGAAGACCTGGCCGTGGCTCCCCGTGCGCTTCGCGACCTTGTTCAGCCGATTGTGGTGACACCGACATCTCCCTCGTCTCCTTTGACGCCGAGTGTCATTGTCTCTAGTGGCAACTCCATCATCGTCTTCGACAGGCATTTCGTTCCCCAACGGACATTCACTGCATGGGAGGGTAATGGACGGGCGACGGCTCTCCTGGAAGCCGGCGGTCTGCTTCTGGCTGTTGGCGAGGATGAGGGAAGCCGCCAGCCTGTTTTGAAGGTCTGGGATCTGTCGAAAGATGACAAGAAGAAAGGAGGGCCACTGCTCATGCGCAATGTTAGAATACAGCCGCCCAGCGGACGACCACACCCCGTAAGTGCGCTATCCGCATTTACAGCTGACTCCAGGTGTCTTCCGTGGCGTTGGCGAGCAACCTCTCCCATCTTGCTATCGGGTTAGGTGATGGTACGGTGCTCTTGTACCGCCATCTCCTCCAATCTCTTACCACTTCACCAACAGCCTTAACGTCGCTTCCGAAGGCGCGAGTGGTGCTAGAGCCTAACGAGCGAGCGCCCGAAGCCATCACCGGCCTTGGCTTCCGTGAGTCTCACTCACAGAGGCATGGTCCGAATGCGACGACTCTCTTCATTGTTACGACAAACCGAGTTCTTGCGGCCCAGGTTTCCGCCAAGGGAGGGGAAGCACGGGTTCTGGACGAGATTGGCTGCGGGCTGGATTGCGCATCGATGGACTGGGAACGACAAAATATGGTCGTCGCGCGGGATGAAGCGATTTACCTCTACAGCCCCGAAGGAAGAGGAGCGTGTTACGCATACGATGGCCGGAAAATATCTGCGTTTGTATCCAAACATAACCTGATCATCACTTCTCCCTCCGTCCCCACCGCCGCCGCACGACGCCAGATGCCCCGCGGGGCCATTGACGACTCCGCCGATGCCGCCAAGATCACGATATTTGATCTGGAGAACAAAATTGTGGCGTACTCGGGGGTGTTCCGCAACGGCATCAAGGCCATCTTCTCGCAGTGGGGCTCTGTCTTCATCTTTGAGGGCAACGGCCAGGTAAGGTTCGCTTTCGAATCAATAGCTGACAGTAGCTTTCGAAGCTGGAGGAACATGCGACCACGGCAAAGTTGGATGTGCTGTACAAGCGCAACCTCTACACGCTTGCTCTTGGACTGGCGAAGTCGCAAGGGGTGGCCGACGCTGGCATAGCAGAGATCCACATGCTGTATGGAGATTACCTGTACGGCAAGGGAGACTTTGACGGTGCGATGTCTCAGTTTGTCAAGACACTGGGTTTCACGCAGCCGTCTTATGTCATCCGAAAAGTAAGCCTCTAATGTACACGACTGTGCTGACAACAGTTCCTCGATGCTCAGCGGATTAACAATCTCACGACGTACCTGCAGGAGCTCCACGCTCGAGGTCTGGCGAATCCGGATCATACGACATTGCTGTTGAACTGCTACACCAAAACCTCCGACCGCGCCCGCCTCGATGCCTTCATCAAGAACGAGGCGAAGCGGGATGCCGGTGCTGACGAACTTCCGTTTGACCTAGACACCGCGATCCGTGTCTGTCGTCAAGCTGGCTTCTTCGAGCACGCCACATACCTCGCTAGGAAGTACGGCCGCCACGAGGATTACCTCCGCATTCAAATCGAAGACGCTGAAGAGTATAAAGACGCCCTTCGGTACCTCCGTTCCTTGGGACCCGAGGCGTGTGAGGAGAATCTGGTGCACTACGGCCGCAGTCTGCTTCACCACGAGCCTGAGGCTACCACTGACCTCCTCATCGACCTCTGCTCCGGCAACCTTGGCAGGAAGACGACGCACCAGGACATGCATCCCGACTCGCGGGCGAACGGTAGTGGCCCCGCCGTCCTCTCCTACCTCGGCGTCAATCGGTTGTTTGGCGCGGACAACCAGAACTCCGGTGGTCCAGCTACCCCGAACGGAGCACCGACGGATCCCTCCACGCCTGAGGCCGAGAGCCCGCTGGACGAGGAGCCGAGCTACATACCGCCTTCACCTCGCCATTTCTTCCCGCACTTCATCGACCACCACAGCCTCTTCGTGCACTTCCTGGAGGATGTGGCCTACTCTCTCTGGGGACAGAAGGTGGATGCGGCAGCGCAGCGGACTAACGTTCCAATCCCGCGGCGAGAGGAGAACGACTCGACCGACCCGGCGCTCTCTGATCAACGCTCGGTCTGGAACACTCTTCTCGAACTGTACCTCGACGACACGAACAGCAGTGACGCTTCGGTAGCATCAACGGCGCGATCGAAGGTGATCTCGCTATTGGGTTCGGGCGACAGCATCCCATTCGATCCGATGCACGCACTGGTGCTCTGCTCGATGGCGGGCTTCACGGACGGGCTCGTCGGGCTTTGGGAATCGATGGGCATGTACGAGGACGCGCTCCGATACTGGATGGAGAAAGCGGCCGAGTCGCCGGACCACACAGCAAACGGTAACGCCCCGGACCCTGGCTCCGAGGTCTTCAGGTATCTGGATGTTTACGGCCCGACAAACCTGTCGCTGTATCCGCTTGTGTTGCGGTGGATGACGTCCTCCCCGGCGATCCTCAGCAAGTACCAGGACCGTTTGTCTGGTATTCTTGCCACCATCGACGAGGAGCGCATCATCCCCCCGCTGGCTGTCGTGCAGCTGCTGAGTCGGAATGGTGTCGCGAGCGTCGGCCTCGTCAAAGACTGGCTGCGGAGCAAGGTCGACGAGACGAAGAACGAGATCGAGGCAGTGAGTTCCCACCTTCGTGGCGGCGAATTTAAGCTGACAAACCCAGGACAAGTCGCTCGTGCAGTCGTACCGCTCCGAGACAGCGGCGAAGGAGCAGCAGATCGCGAACCTGACGAATACGAAGGCGCCCGAAGTGTTCCAGGTGACGCAGTGTGCGGCGTGCGGGGGGCAGCTCGACCTTCCCTCTGTCCACTTCATGTGCAAGCACAGCTACCACCAGCGGTGTCTCTCGGACTCGGACCCAGAGTGCATCCTGTGCGCGCAGCAGCACACGATGGTGCAAGAGATCCGACGGAACCAGACGCGCCTCGCCGACCGCCACGACATCTTCCTCAACGAGGTGCACGACAGCGACGACGGGTTCGCTGTCGTCGCTGGCGCCTTCGGACGCGGCCTGTTCTCCAAGGACGTCATCGACGCTTAGTAGGCGTAATATTAGATGTAGAGGGACGGGCAGTGTAGTGTACATTTGCATGCGATTTCATTATTATTCGTGCGCACGTCAGCTACTTGTACTGGCTCACTGCGGTTAGCTAGCTCCCAGTGTAGGTAACTCACGGAGCTCGCGATACCGTTCCTTTCGGTCCGCGTCGATCGTCTCCAGCCGTGCCAGGAGCTTCTTCGCCTCCTCGCGTTGCTCCTCGCCCCCGTATCCCAGACTCGCTGAGAGAAGAAGGTAGTGCGCGAGCGCGTTCATGCACCCTACAGTCAGCTGCGGTGGTCCCTGGTGCCGGCACATACACTTGGAGTCCGGTTCAGCCTCGTGCAGCTCCTTGATGCTGCTGAGCTCGCGCTCGAGCACCTCCTTGCTCGGCTCTGATAGGTTAGCGAGGAACCAATCTTTGACCTACGTTCTCCAACAAGCCAGCGGTGGTACAGCCATCCGCTCTGATCCGCCGGCTCAGTCCACAGCGCCTGCGTGACGAGCTCGAACTCTGGTACGTTAGCTCTAAGCTGGCACGAGCAGCTCACCCTCGTCCTTCTTCTCCGCGATCTGCTCCGGCGTCATGTCTTCGAACATCTTGGCCAGGAGTTTCGTGCGATAGTGCCAAGCGGAGAAGTTGGAGAAGCTCGCCTCAATCTTGCGCGTCGTGTACTTCAGCTCGTCTTGCGGCGTTCTCTTCTCCGCCGTCTCCGGCAGGCTTCGCAGAATGTACCGCCGGTAACTCCAGGCGTGGACTGTGCGTTAGCTTTATGGAGGGGCTTGCAGCTTACAATTCCGCGCATCTGACTCGAGAAGCTTCTCGACCAGGCCGAACTCTACCTTCCACATCTCGTTCCTCCAGCCCTCGGTGTCGCCTGGTCCTTTCGGGATGTTCTCGAGACACCACATGCGGTGCGTCCAGATCCAGTACACCTTCGGGTGTACCTTGAGGTACGCGACCGTCAGCCGGAGATCAGCGCCAAGGAGCGCGACGATCTCCTCCGGCTTCCTGTCTGTCAGCTGTCTGCCAATGTCCAAGCTCACGAGTTCGGAAACAGACCGCGTGTCAGGATATGCCGTCGGTAGTTCCACACGGTGTAGAATTCGGGATTCAGGTCGAGCAGCTCCGTCGTCTTCTTCAGCGCCTCGGGAGAGTAGTCCTTCGCCTTTTTCTGCTTGTCAGTTCACGCTCATGTCAGTACCGTCTCACCCGAGCAAGCACGTCTTCCTCCAGCGTCAGGTACGCCTGGATCTTGCCCAGCTCCTTCAGCCGCTTGGCCTCTGCCGCCTCGGGTGAGATTCGTGTTCTCTTGACGCCGTGCTGAAGTCAGTTACGGTACAACAAGGCAGGAAACTGGCAATACGTACCATTGCGCGAGACTGGTATCCTGATAGTTGATGAGGAAGGCAATTGTCTTTCCTCTATCAGCTCATCTCATCGTCATCACAGTGTGCGTGAGCGTTGCGGAGTCCCCGCATCGTGCGTCGTCTTATCCGCTCCTCCACTTTAGATCACCGCTGCCGCCACTCTGTATTTCGGGTTGCTCCAGACGTGATCGAGTCCGTCAACAATCCATCCCCGCTCGACGCCGACTCCAACAAAATGGCAGAGTGCGTCCCCCCGGGCCTATTCTTGTCTCAGCTGACAATGCACAGATACTGGGTGTCGAAGAAGCAGTACTGGTGCAAGTACTGCAACATCTTTGTGCGCGACGATGCTCCTGTGAGTTCAGATCAGAGTCGTCATCGAAACTAATCTCAGTCACGGCGCCTGCACGAATCAGGTCTGAAGCACCAGGGCAACAAGGAGCGCTTTATTCGTGATCTGTACAAGGGCGGCGAGCGGGACAAGCGCGAGAAGGCGGCGCATGCGGCCGAGATCGCGCGTATAGAAGCTGTAAGTGCACCTAGCTAAAACGAACCCTTCATGAGCTGACCTGCAGGCGGCGAGCGCAGCGCACTCCTCTCGCGATGGAGGTGCGTACACCGGCAGGCCGATACAGCAGGCCGCTCCCGCGCCCGTGAAGCGCTCAAAGCCGAGCGGCGACAAATGGTCGAACTACTCGAGTGCGGCCGACCTCGGCCTCGCGCCAGGCGAGGAGGCGCCGAGCTCGTACGAGATCGAGCAGATGGTGCGCGGGCGGACAACGAAGGTCGGAGAGTGGGAGGAGGTCGTCGTGCCCTCTCCCTCAGCCGATGGGGGTGAGAAGCGCAAGGCGGAGGAAGACCCGGAGGACCTGCGCGAGTTCAAGATCCAGCAGAAGAAGCACGCAGACCCCTACGATGACGACGACTGGGACCCGAGCGCTCTGACCAAGCTCAAGTTCAAGTCGAAGGAGAAGAAGATCGGGGACAAAGAGCCCGAGCCGGAGGCCGAGGTCAAGACGGAGGAGAACGGGGAAGGAAGCAGGTCGGGACCGTCGGGCTGGGCTAAGGCTGAGGTCAAGACGGAACCGCTGGAGGGCGTTAAGACTGAGCCAGCCGAGGCGGCGGAGGTTAAGCAGGAGCCCGACGTGAAGAAGGAGACCGGAGAGCCCGAGCCGCCAGTCAAGGCTGAGCCTGCCGAGACAGCAGCGCCCGCACCAGCTGCTGGAGGCAGCCTGTTCAAGAAGCGCCGGCCGCCGCCGAGCAGCAGGAAGAAGTAGATTGATAGACCTGTCTTGTTTGCCAATGTATCCACAGTGTATTCTAGTCCGTTTCTTGGCCACTCACGGCACCTCTGCACCATGTATGCGACTCTCACAGCTGGGGCGGGATACTGCTCCGACCTTTGTTTCTCACGGTGATCGGTGACCCAACATGTCATTTCCAGGGTCCTGATCGAGGCGCGCGGTCGCACAGAGTTGCTGCACAACGGCAAAGGAACGCTCGAATCGCTCACGCCCGCACGTAGCAAGAAATACATCATTATACCACTGTTATATGATAGCAACCTCCTATTCCCAACCGGCGGGGCGTTGAGACCCCACTCCCTAAGCACCCTACTTACTCGCGCGGGGCTCGATCTTCATGTCCGTGACCTCCTCGGGGTCGACGTACCCCGGCTCTCCAATGAGGCTGACGTCGTACCCGTGCTCCGCAAGGTACTCGCGGAAGAGGGCGTCCTCGTCGACCATGGCGTCGGCCTTGATGTTGGGGATGAAGATGAACGCGACAATGGCCGAGAAGACGGCGAGCGCAGAGCCGACATAGAAGATGCCCGTGTTGCCGAGGTACTCGGACTTCTTCGCGAAGGAGTCGATCATGGGCGTGAAGCAGTAGGAGCCGATGAAGGCGCCGACCTTGCCGATCGCGGCCGCGATGCCGTACAGCTGTCCACGGGCTGCGGTCGGGCCGATGGCCTTAGAAGCGAGGAGACCGAGGTTGTTGCCGGGCCCGAGTTCACCGCACGCCAGGAAGACACCGTACATGATCGCGAAGCCCGCCAGGCCGCCGGGCGTGTGGCCGTTAGGCGGGAAGAAGCGCTCGTAGGCACCTGAGAGCGTGAAGCCGAAGACTGCCTGGAGGAGCAGACCAGTGATGAGGGTGTACTTCGGTCCGAGCCAGTCGGAGACGAACGAGCCGATAATGGTGCCGGGGAGGTAGAACGAGTTGATGAGGCAAGACCATCCGAGCGTCTCATAGATGGTGGCGTTGGGCGCCGCGTTCTTAGTGATGACGTCCGAGTAAGTGCCGAACGGGTACGTGATGAAGTCGTAAATGAACCAGACGATCGAGACGGCGACGAGGCGGAGCCAATACCGCTTAAGCACAAGCCAGTACGGGATGCGCGTGTGACGCATCGAGTTCTTCTTGTATGCCTCGGGCTCCTCCATGAAGAGACGCGCGATGATGAGGATCAGGGGCGGGATGGCACCGAGCGCGAGCGTGCCGCGCCAGATGATGTTCTTGTGGTCCCAGCCAAAGATCCAGAGCAGGACGAGCGCGACGAACCACGCAATAGCGAACGCGGCGTCGAGCATCGAGTTCGTCGCCCACACGAACAGGCGCTGCTGGTGGTTCTTCTTGACGCCCGAGTTCTCGGTCGCCTCGGCGGCGGTGACGGAGCCACAGGGCTGGGAATGTCAGTCCACACTCCATGTCGCGTTGTGCATTCCGAATATCTGACGGAAGCTGACATTGACCGAGTGTGCCACTTCACATGACTGCCACACCGAGTGCCGGCTGTTCGGTTACTCACGTATTCACCACCAATGCCGATGCCGAGCAGGAAACGGAATGCAATCAGGCAGTTGATAAGGACTTGAGGGTGACCCTTAGGACCCGAAGACGCCGCACAGAGAATCGAGAAGACCTGTAGACGCCGTTAGCTATCATCCGGACGGACAAACAAGGCACCCACGAAGATCATGCCGGTACAGATGAACATGCCGAGCTTGCGTCCAACCTTGTCGGAGACCCAGCCGAAACCTGCCCCTGTCAGCACTCGATTTGCACCATATCCAGCCTTGGCACGGCACGTGCGATCGACGGGTGCCGTGTCAGCTGACCCGTGCCGGCTCCTTTGGCGTTTGCGACTCACTCAGCTGGCCGATGACCTGTTTGACGTCAGTACCTGTGCAGGTCATGTGGTGCCTCGCCGGCAGCGCACAACAATGGGCGCTGGCGGCTGCACGGCTGTGGAACTCACCATTCCAGCGAAGGCCATGGCGGAGAGCAGGTTACGGTTCGACTTCGCGCGCGGGTTCGCGCCCAGGTGCTTCGGGTCCATGACCTCTGGGAACTTGGCGGTCAGAACCGTGTTGACGGGGCCGATGGCTGCGTTCGAGTATCCGTCCGAAAACATGGCGGAGCCCTGGTGGTCAGTCACTGGTGGTGCTGTTGCCGCCGGCGCGATGGGCGTTGGACGCTATCGCATCAGCAGGTTGGAGTCCCACTCACAGAGGCAAAGATGGTCGCGGTGTTGCCCAGCGTGTGACGCTTGCGGCGCTTGAGACCGGCGTCGTCGACGCGGGCGGCGCCATCGATCTTGTCCTTCTCAGAGTAGGGCGCGGCGTGCTCGCCGGAGCTCGTGTTGCTGAGTGCGGTACTCATGACGCGGGGGATCGAACTGGTGAAGAACCTGGGCGATCAGAGAGGAGGGCTGGTAATATGTTGAGCCGGGGGAAGAGCCGGGATGCCGGACAGCGGGCGAGTTACTAATACCAGCGCGGCCATGGCCAAGCGAGGGTCGAGGATCCACTGATCCGCAATGCGACTGGGGTGGGTCGAGGTCGAGGGAGAAGGGGCTCGGTAACCCACAAGAGCCCTTCGCTGGGACGCCGCTAGCGAGAGGGCATTGGCTAAGCTCGTGAAGCATAAAAAGCTCCATACGGTGTCCCGGTCGCTGGCGGGGCGTTACGGGGCAGCGCAGCATGGGGTCAGCAGCAGGAGGCTACGGTTGCCGAGGCACAACGGCGAGGAATCGTGAATATCCACACCATCTCAGCCAGGTCTCCTGCGCGCTCCTGAGCACGATCAGTGCCTGGCGAGGAACCCTAAGCAGGCGGATCCCGATTTGGAACTAGGCACCTTGGCACTGTTGGGTCCATTTCCTCCTTTCACCTCGACGGTTGTCTGGCGCTCACTCATGGACAGCAATGATCTGTATGTTTTCAGTCTCGCCTCGACTCGTTCCCAAAAACGTTTGAAGAGCAAAAAGGTCAGCATGGAGAGTATCCCAGTGTAACGCAGTGGAGAGCGGAGCGTCTCACAATAGCAGTCCGGCCCGTCGGAGCTGGCCCGTGGCCCTGACGGTGGGTGTATGGGCGTCATTGCAAGTTACAAGCTTGTCCTGCCAGGCCCCGAATTCCGCTGTTTGCCGTGAGCGTCAGGACACGCTGCTTGTCCTCTGCGCTGTGCGCGTCTCTATGCAGTGGATTGAAGCCCTGAGCAGCGATCACGAACTTCTTTTTTTGCCGGGCGTTTCAAGCAACAACGCTTGTCCTGAACAGATTCTCTGTCCTCGCGTCAGCCAAGCTGTGGACGGTGGATACTCCCTCGGTGGCGCTGGCCTGCTTCCCTGTCTGTCTTTGAACGGCATAGACGGAGGAGAGGGGAGAGCAGCTGGAGGGCGAGGAGGGCACTCCCCGCCCGCCCTCGCTCGCCGCCGCGCCTAGCTCCAGCACGATGTGTATACTTAGCTCCAAGCTCCGTTTTCGGCCTGTTTTCGGTCCTTATCAACCCCGTATCGACTGTGCATCGCGTTCGGACCGCAGTCGCTTCATGACAGATCGCACGTTCGCCTGAAACGTGCGCTGCTCATGTCGAATGAAGCGGATCGCTGGAAAAGATGGTGTGGAGCTAGCTGGCATCGTCGCAGGTCGTCGGCAAGATCGGATTGGTCATGACCATGTCAGCACGCGACTCAGACTGTGCATCGCACGAGCCTTGCGGGAGTCTCAAGGTGAGGATGATGTGCGTCAGCCAAGTCGTCGGCGAGCTCCGCGACTCCGACAGCTCCGCGGCCTCCAGCTTCCTCTTCTCCGTCGAGAGACGAACGCGCTCCACAACAGTGGAGATATCAAAGACACATGCATGCCCCAGCTTATCTCCGCTACGTCCAATCGGGCGGGGTGGATATCCACACTTCCCCTGCGCTGTTATCCGACCAAGGTCTCGGTGATCGAGGGTGCCGGGATTGCAGACCGGAATGCGCCCTTGCACATGCCGAGGGATGTCACCCTCCCGAAGATTTCCCGACGATGTCAGCAAGGCAAGACCGGGTGGAGCAGCGAGAAAGGTATACTGAATGATACGGGTTGAGGGGCGTTGCGCCGAAAGCGCTCCCCGGATGATAGCCCAGAAAGTTGTTCACAGTTGCTGGTGAAGCTGTAGCACGTTCGTCGGCGTAAAGTGATCGATTGACATGCTTCTTCTCCCGAGATCTGGACAAGTCGAAGACAGCGAGAGGGACCGACCGGAAAAACACACCATATCAACATGGCCCTCCAAGGCTGATGCGCAGCACATGCCCAGGTGGCCGAGTCATGGCGATCGTGGCTGAGCTGCACAAGAGGACTTGCTAGAAAACTTCTTCAGCGAGTTGGAAAATGCCGGAGGTAAGTATCAGCCTGCATCCTGGAAAGCACATGAGCATGAGCACAAATAACATGGGGTCATCACTGATACAGCGTAACTAGTCGTACAAACCTCCGTAATCTCTCAAGAGACGAACCTGCGCCTCTCGTGACACTCTGCCGTGTAGCTGCCTCTACAATGTCCGTGGCGAGAGAGGAGCAGGCAGTCGTCGTCAGGGTACCTCATCACACGTTGTTGAATAACGATTAAGCCCAAAATGTAACACAGCCAGCGCTGCTGGATTGTGTGTCTCTAGGGTCAAAGGTTTCTCAGATTGTAGTCCAGATCCCTTCACCCCGACCAGCGAATAACTCAGCAGGCAGGAACTGCCAGGGAGCCAAGAATGGCGTCGATCTCACGATCGAAAGCGTCAAGCTTCGCCTGCAAGTGGACATAGCCGGAGCGAATTTCGGGGTGCAGGAAGCTTGTATCGACTTTCTCACCATACAAGGAGTGCTGAACCTCGTCGGACTCCTCGAGGTGAGTGAGGCGAGCCTGGATGCCTTCGTTCTCCGCACGGATGCGAACCAACGTGGCGAGACGCGACACATCGGAGGCGCTGAGGTACCACATGGGGGTTCGAGGTTGGGCGCGGCTGCCAGAACGACCATCGGTAGGGGACGTCGACGGCGTCGTGTGCGCGCTGTTGCGCGTGAGAGACAAAGAGGTCATTGGGGTTTCAGTGGAACCGGCCGAGGTGAACTGAGGTGTCGAGGGGTGCTCCGAAGTCGAAGCAGACGGAGGAGGCGGAGTGACAGCGGCCACGTCGCGAGCAGTGAGCGCCGGCGAGTCGAACTCGGGCGACACTGACAAGGCACCGGCTCGGTGGGGCGGCGGCGTGGGATTCGTGCGAGCGAGAAGCGACGTCGGGCGCGCGGGGGAAGGTGAGCGCTCCGGAGCCGGAGGGAATGCTGGGTGAGCAGTAGTTGACAGTCCAGGAACAGTCGCTGCGACAGCAGCAGGGGCGCCAGGTGCAGTCGGGCTAGCCGGAGTCTCTGAGACCTGTGTAGTAGGCTGAGCAGTCTGCGCTGGCGGGTCCTGTCGAATCTGCTGCCCGGTCGGCTGAATTGGAGCAGCCTGGGCCTGCGTGTCTTGCGGGCTTGGCGCAGATGCAAGTGCAGGACCAGTGTCGGGTGCGGCACCGGCGGTGGTTACCGCAACGGGAGCGGCGGATCGGGCGGAGTCAGCCGTGATTGTCTCAGCATCTGAAACGCTCGTGGGCGTGGAAGTGGAGGTGACGATCGTGGAGGCGATGCCAGCACCAATGGCAGTTGAGGCCACGCCAGCTCCAGCGACAGCAGCGACGGTAGTCCTGGAAACAGCATCACCAGCCCCAGCGGCATTCTGAGGCGTGTCGGCGGCGCTGCGAATGGCCTCAACTGCGTCTTGAGCCCATTCAACGCCGTCATCTGGCTCGGCATCATATCCGAGTTCCTGATCCTCGTCGTCGGCGAAGTGCTGCTCGTCTTCCTCCATGTCATCGTCCTCCTCATCACTGCTCCACGTCACACCGGGGTGATCAACGTAGGTAGGTGGAGCGAAGATGACGCGACGTCCTTCGCGATTCTCAATTTCCTCCGAATCCAGCGAGCCCCGGCTCGTTCTGCGCGTCCATCCGATCAGCGTCTTAAGCTTGCTCTCGCGAGGCTGTGACGGGTTCGTGGACTTTTCCAGCTCGGTCGGGGCGGCAATGTCGATGTTTCGGTGCTTGTTTAGGCGTGCCAGACGCTCGTAAGGCGTCTCAACGTTCTCGGCCGGGATATAACCAACGTCCTCCGTCTTGAGGACGCGCACGAGCCACCAGTACGAGTTAGCGTCGTCCAGTAGTAAAAGACTGTCGCCCTTCACCACTGAGGCTTGTCCTTCCACGTTGGCGAGGAAGGTGTGACTTGTATGTTAGCGTCGGATGGATTCTGCAACTCACAGAGCATAGACGAGACTGAAATCAATGTTCTCGTCTGGCAGCACACTCTCCTCTGATGACTCGTCGGAATAGATTTCGTCGTCGTCCATGTCGGCATCGTCGTCGTTGTGGTACTGGACCATGTGCTGGTTGTAAACGTTCTGCTGAGCCTGCAGATTCTGATAGTCTTGCTGAGTGTAGTATTCTTCCATGTCGCGGTCCATGGGGTCATCTCCGTGGCCTAAGAGATGGGCATGGGCGTGAATGTCTTGATCCGAATTATCGTCGTCTTGAACCGTCATGCCGTTCGCGTACTCGTACTGCATATGCACGTGCTGGCCCGGACGCTGCGGCGCCTCGACCATAGCCGCCATGGTTGGAAGGATGCAATGGGAATGTAAGGGGTAGCGTTGGTTCTATCCAGAAAAGGAAGGGAGACGTTGAGGTCGAAAGACGGAAGGGCTGATGGACGCGTCGCGTGTCAGGATGTATAGGGGATCCAGCCCGTTGAGACTCGTGTTCTCGTTACGCAGGGACGGGTCGACCGTGGAAGACGCAGCCGAGGCAATAGACGCAGTGATCAACACTCGTCGCTGTCGTGTTGAGCTTTTGTGATGGGGTGGAGGGGTGGATGTTAACGACGAGATGAGATATGAAGGATGAAGGGAAGGGGAGGAAGGTGTGAAAGAAATGGATGTGGCCCGATTTGGTCACTCGTCTCGTGTCTCGATAGGACGTGGCCCCTTAATCGCCCTGGCTTCGACGATAGCAATTATCTTTGGCTTGCATCCAGGCATCGACCCCGCAGCCGTTGCCGTTTGCGGTAAGCTGCGCTGTCAGGTTACAGATGCTTGGCTCGTTTCTTCACTCTTCTGTTCTTGCATAATTATGCGGTAGCACATGTTCAGTTGTTTTTTGAACACGGATGGGCAGGGGAATCCAACACTTCTGCAGAAACTATTCATGGCCCCGAGTCGCGTCTTCCGCTGCTCGTCTTCCCGTGCTGTGCTCAATGTGACTGAAGGGGCGCCCTGAGTGGACAGCGAGGACGCCTGTTCCAGAGCTCACGTGAAATATCCGCGGCACGCCTAGCACACGGGCCTACCGGTTTCATCTTGGAGCGGACTCATTTTCGATGTCCGCGAATGCTCAAATCGTTGCAGCACAACAGCTAGACAGGGACGCTGCATGCTGCATCGCTCAATGGATGTGGTGGCCAGGTACTCTGAATTGTGCGCCACAGCGCTCGGGCCATAGTTCCCTAAGGCATCCCGTCTTTCTCGATGCGAATTCGGCGGATCAAACTCATCTGACGAGAGGCGTGAGATGGAACATGTCCCGGTCCCTCGAGACTCAAAGGCATGTCCACGTCCGGCTATCCTGGAATTCGGACCACTTCGTCTGAGATTCATGTCACTCTGAACTCATGTGTGCAGCGCGAAGACAGAATCGTGACACCTGCCCTGCCTTTACCACAGATGGAAGAGTTGCTCCCTCGTACCAGTGATTGCGCCTCCGAGGCACGCTGAGCTTAACTTTGCGACTGCAGTGTCTTGGATTTCGCTGGCGACTAGCCCCTCTGGCCCGGAAGCCTCGAAATGTCTCATCTCGGCGACCAGAGAGTCGCTGCTGGCATGTCAAAAGTCGGCTGAGGATTAGGATAGGGATTAGGAACCCGACCGGGCTGTTACTCTCACTCTGAATCGGTGGCAACGGCGCGACGGGCTTGTGGTCTAGGGACCAGGGATTCAAGGAATACAGAACATCTGTAACGCACCAACTCAGCCAGTCGTGCCGCCAGCAGCCACGCCATGCACGCCAGTTCGCCAGTTCAGCACCTTGAATCTTCGGCTTCGATCTCAAATGCCAACCAAGCTTTTGTAGGAGTGAGCCGACGGGTCATGGTGTCGTGGTCTTCCGAGACGCCAACCTTGTTCACAGCGAGTTCCGGTCCCATGTGCTAGCTGACGGGAAAGCACAGTCTGGCGCTGAATGGTACGGTAGTCATACTCCAACGATGGCACATCAGTAGAGCAAGCAACTCTGGTGGTGCTTAGGCTGTCCTTCCTTGCAGGCCAGTGACATTACATAACTCGATTGCCTGGCAGACTAATAATCCGCCTCGGGACGCCCTGTCGCCCTGCAGCCCTGCAGCTCTCTCGTCTCCTGATCGCGCTCGGTGAACCCTGGTCTGTGAAAGAGAGTTCAGGTCCCATGTTTGAGCTTTGCCCAGAAGTCTGCGCTGAGCTTGGGGGCCAACTGGAGCGCTGGAGATTACACAGATTAGACTGGCGCTACGATCAATACCAAAACAGAGTGCCGAATGGTGACGACGGCTTTCGTGACGCACCTAGGTTGTCGCAACCCTCTTTGTGAAGGCTGCACTGGGCTACCAGCTAGGAGAAGCTTTGCGTCTGTGAGGTGGTCAGCGGTGGGGGAATGTTCGGCATGAAAGCCGTCCCCGTGCTCAAGTGGCGACGCTGGCTCGACGGGCTGGGCTTGTGAGGCAAGGACATGAAGTCTATGGTAGAGTGGACAGAACGCAGGGCGCAGGGAGAAGTCGGGCGGCCCAGCAGGGTGGAAGCAGGGCGGCAGGGAGGTGGAGGCAGCTGAAGCCGGAGGGCTGAGGGAGCCCGTGGCCGGGCCCTTAGCAGCCCTCAGGGTCGGCATTTTAGTACCATACAGCGTCGGTCGGGCGTCAGGCGGGCCTGGCGGGCCTGGCACTGGGCCATGCTATGCTGGCCAAGCAAGCTTAGCAGCTCCCCTGCACACCTTACGCCCTGCGCTCGACACGGCACACGGCCTGCTGCCTGCTGTCAACTACTGAGCTGCTGAACGGAGTGCTGTGCTGAGGACGTCCTGACGCCCAACCACTCTGTCCTAACTGTCCTGCATATCCTGGCTATCCTGGATTGGTCCTGGATGCCGGTCCATGGTCCTTAGAGCTTAGAGCGACAGCAGCGACACCAGCACCACGCCAGGCCGCCAGTCGCTGGGTCGCCTCCTCGTCTGCAGCACAAGTCCACTCAACACACCACGATCACCTCCTCACTATCCCGCACAACCGACACCTCATCTCCTCCTCCCACCTTCTCCGCCATCCCCTCCCCCGCCCCTTCTCCCCCCATCGTTTCCCCGCCGACGCCCGCCGCTCGCCGCCGCTCGCCGCCGCCCTCCGTCGCCCTCCGTCTCAACTCGATCCACTCCTTGATCCTTGACTCTCCCAATCTATCTCTTGCATCCCCGCCGACATCTTTCGCCCGTCCTCGTCACTGGGCACCTCTTTGCACCAACCCCCTTACGCTCGTTTATACCCATCGACCTTACTCTCACAGCTACCTCCGAGCTGGCACCATCGCCCTTAACACCATACCCCTTGGCGGCAGTCCCTAACACTTCTCCCCTGTCCAGTCGCCGTCTCCTCCGACCCCTCATACCCTGCGGACGGCCAGTACAACCACGCACTTGACCGCCGACCGCCATTGTACTCGTCGGTGTCTCCTTGTGCCACTGTGATCTCAAGGTATCGTCTTCTGGGCGATCATATCATTGCCCAGTCTTCGAAAAGAAGGAAGCGCACAGAGCTTGCTCGAGATCCCCAGCTTCAACATCACGGTGTCCATTCGCCTAAGTGCCAACAATCGAGGTTTTTCTCAACAACGCTCAGACTCTTTGAACGCCCTTCCTTCCCTCTCGCTGCCCTAACCCCGGACAAAGCTCCACAGTCCATTGCCATTGCTCCTTTCTTGTCATCGCTCCAGGAGTTGCGGCACAACCAGGCATGGTCTCCGTCCCGTACAAAATCCCTTTGCCTGCCTCTCCGCCACCGACACCACCAAGAGAAGATCTCGCAACCGTAACCGCTGGTACGAACGGCCGGACAGTGGAGGCAACGTCTTCTGCGACTCCTAAGAACATGTCGTCAACGTCGTCCCTCTCGCAGTCCGCCGCTCACGCTGGCAAAGCCTCCAAGCACCTCAGCATGGTCCGAAGTGCGGGTATTCCTTCTCCCGACGTCTCGCGAGATAGCTGCGACGATAGCTACAGATCCGACCACGTCAGGAAGCTTCCCAAACTGAATGACTTTGAGCTGATCCGTGTTCTCGGAAAGGGCTGCGCAGGAAGGGTACGTTGATCTCTCTTGTCCGAGCATGTGGAGATTTGGGACTGACAAGACACAGGTGCTTCTCGTGAAGCACGCCGGAACGACGCGCGTGCATGCGATGAAAGCTATCTCCAAGCGAGCAGTACTGGCCAACGATGAGCTTGACCATACACTCGCGGAGCAGCAGATCCTCAAGCACTTCGCCGCCGATCGCCGCAATCCGTTCGTGTCCCGGTTATACTACTCCTTCAGCGACAAGGAGAACTTTTACCTCGTGATGGAGTTCTACCCGGGTGGAGACCTTGCGACGCAGATGGAGATACACGGCATTCTTGGGCCGTTGCGAACACGATTCTACACCTGTGATATCGTCGCAGGTCTTGAAGCACTGTGGGTTTCATCGAGTCACAAACAACAACGCTAATCACGCCAGTCATCGGGAAGGCATTCTTGTTCGCGACCTCAAGCCGGAAAACATCCTCCTTAACTGGCACGGTCACGCTGTTCTCGCCGACTTTGGGTTGTCCAAGAGCTTTGGATATCGTGGCGACCCCATTCCGGTCAAGCTGCCTGCCGATTACATCGAGGGGAAGGGCATTCCGCCAGTCTACGCCGGCAAGGGCTTTGGCTCGTACCGCAATGGCGAGTTGACTTGGGATCGCGCTTACTCTTTCGTCGGAACGCAAGAATACCTCGCACCCGAAGTGATCAAGCGCAACCACTACACCTACGCCATCGACTGGTGGGCCCTGGGGTGCATCGTGTGCGAGTGCCTGACGGGTCGCGTGCCGTTCCGCGGTCATGACGACGAGAGCAACGCAGAGCTGTACGAGCGAGTCATCAATTCCCGATGGGACGCCATGTACCGAGGCGAGACCAAGCCGAGAAGCTACCTGAAGGAGCGCTACCGCATAGACAGCACAACCTACGACTTCATCGACGGCGTGAGTTGCGATCATCCTGAGCATGTGTGAACGGCCGCACTGACCCTGACAGCTCCTGCAAAAGGAACCAATGTTCCGTCTGACAGAACCTAGTGTGAAAGTGCATCCGTACTTCACCAACGTGTAAGTGCTGTCCCGTCTTGAAGCTTCTTTCACTGCTGACTATCCCTCAGCGATTGGGCGACGGTCGACAAAGGTGATTATCAGGATCCCTTCCAGCTCGAAATCAACCCCGTCGCCGAATACAACACGCAGTTCTTCCCCCGTCTGTGTCTTGAGGAGACGCCGACGGTGGACATGACTGGACACGACTACGGCAGAGACTCCGATCGCGAACAGAGCCCACTCAATAGTGACGAGGTCTACGCTCGTGTGCAAGCCGAGTTTGCGAAAGAACTCGAGTCGTTCGACTGGACGTGCCGAGACTACGAGCTGGAAGACGACGTGTCCGACATTGCTGAGGACAGCGAGTTCGCGCTTTCCGAGGACGAAAGCGAAGACGAGGCCGTCGACGTCGAGGAAGAGCAGGAGATCGTACCAAGAAGCCATTCCGCTACAGATTCGGAGCCCCAACCTGTCAGCAACGCTACCGCCAGCATCCGCGACTCTCCTGAACCAGTTCCCGTCGACGAACCTGTTTCCACTGCGCTTGAAACGACTCCTCAACCCCCTCAGCAATCGCTTGTCGAGCGAATCGACGTTCCAGTGGAGAGCCCGCCAACTGCCCCTGTCATTCCTGAGAAGCCCGCCCGCGTCATCGACGAGTCACCCGTTGCCGCCATGGAGACTGTGCACGAGGATGCGCCTTTGTCTGTGACAACAGTCGCAACGCCTTCGACTGCGCCTGCGCCCACGCCTGTGTCCACAGTCGCACCTGTGGTTGTGGCCCCGTCGAAGGAGGCTTCACCCGACGCTCCTTCCGTCAAGCTTCCGCCCATTGATGCCCTCGGCATCCGCACGACTCCTGCTCCCGAGCAGTCCACCGTTCAGCCCGGCGACATCACAATCAGCCAGGACCAGTACCTTAACGTGCGCCTGCCCTCCGGACCGCCCTCCAGTGGCCTTTCGGTTTCCGACGTCATCTCCGTGCCTTCGCCTCACCAAGGCAGCCCGAACCTTCTCATCCGGCGTCACCGTCACCTTCCTTCCATCGATCGCGTCAACCAGCGCCTGTCTGTTGACTTAGGTGGCACGTTCGCCCAGCTTGGTGACGAGGACTGGGAGCAGCTTGACAGTCGAAAAATCCCAGAGGCTGTCAATGGCGCGAACGCTGCAGGCCAGACCTACTCACGTTTCGCCCGTGGCCTTGGCTCGGTTCTCGGTCGGCGGCCCTCCTCGCGTACAGGCGGCCTGCGCACGCCGTCGATGAGCGTACGCTCAGGATTGCGCAAGAGCGTCACCACCTCCGAATCTGAGACTGACCAGGATCTGGAGCGTAGCCCCGGCAGCAAGACCCGATCGCCACTCTTTGCTGCTCGAGGAGTCGAGAACACCAAGCGTGTCTTTGGTCGCATCAAGGCGTTCCCGCCGTCGAAGCGTTCCGGACATGATCCCTCTCGCCTGTCGGCTCGCTCACCGCCTGCTGTTCACTCTGCCATGCCATCGGCCACCACTTCGGCCAACCACTCTGCAGCTCCGTCTGCCACTCATTCTCAGTCACCATCCTCCTCTCCCTCTCCAGTCGGCTCCATCCGTGGAGTAGCCCCCGTCGCCGGTCTTGTTATTCCTTCATCACCGCCAACGCTGGCCGCCCCTCTTCCTATCAGCACCACTTCTGCTCCTCCGCCCTCCTCCATGCCACCCTCCAACGCTCCCACTGTGTCCCTTGTGACCTCGCCTTCTTCCACCTCTATCGAGACCCCTCGCCTCAAGCGCGGAGGATCATTACGAGCCGACCCTGCTTCGAAACGCAGTTCCATTGTTTCCGCATTCAGCCCCGGCAGTAAGCGCATTGTTCGCTCAGGCAGCGAGTTCAACTTCTTCTCAAAACCCAAGGGCCGTACGCATATGGAGCGTACCGTCTCCGAGCGCAACCCCAAGGCTCCTGCCACTGCCCCTGGAAGCCCCGGAGCCACCTCTGACAGTACGTTAAGCGCCGCCAGTGGCAGCTCCGTGCCGCGTATAGAGTTACAGCCCACCCCGCCTATTGTGTGGGGCTTAGAGCTCAACACTGAGAAGGCTTAAGGGGGAGCGTCGACATTGGTCAGCTCCCTCTGCGTACCAGTGTGGCCTCCCTCCCTTCTTGTCCGGCTACCGGAACCGCATCACGCTACACCCACCAACTACCACCTACAACATACCAGATCCCACACACCCATCAGAGATTTCTATTCATTATACTATTGCAAGATTACAACACGGCGCAGCAAGGAAAGACAAAAACGAAAGAAGGTCACATTTCATTTTCTCAACTCCAGACATTTCACTTCACTCATTCACCCTCGCATTACTACTATATTTACTCTTTTTGTCTCTCTCGTCCACCATGCGAGGCACATACCCTTGTCATAGTCGTTTCATTGTACAGACCCTCTCCTTACTTCTTTACCTCCTCCATGCACTATGGTGTTTAATCGCGACGGACGTCGGAGCCGCGGGCAAAGGTGATGGTGCCACAAGTGTGGCCGACGGTGCTGACCAAGGCTGGGCGGGCAACGGGCAACGTGCAGTGCCAAGTGCTGGAGCAAACGCCGAGGTACAGTCAGACACCGCGGTGCATTGAAGTGTTCGGAATGTCGTCATGGGCGGAACCAAAATTTGGGTGATTGGCTGACCAAAGTCGGTGACTGCAAGTATCAGGATCAGTCATCACGCGGGGCGCTGGGCGCTGGGCACTGGATGGCCGGCCTCCGTACTGCGTGCGGAGCATGGAGCCTGGCCTGGGCTGGCCTTCGATTGCACCTTGTGCGTTCATCGGCAGCAGAGCATCTACTATAAAGAGCATTTTGTTTTCGCAACGTAGCCCATCGCTGCATGCTCACTACCACACACCACTTCACCGCGCTTGCGCGTAACTCCACCGTTCAACACCTCAAGCGCTCGGTCTCCACCACTACCCCTCTCACCCAGCTCAATACCCGCACCAACTCCTTCGCCCACCCAGCTCGCCTCGCCCGGGCCAACCCTCCCCAGCGTTTCTTCTCCTCCACCAGCAGGATCAACATGCCCCCTCTTCCCGTTAAGAAGGCCGAGGAAGTCGGCGAGTAGTGAGTACTTGTGCAGCCGCTGATGTCGCGCTCGATATGGCTGGCTTAGGAGGAGGAGCCAGATGGGCAGGTGTGCACGACGGTTCAGTCGGACTCGATCGACTCGAAGACATTACCAAGCAACAGCGCCATGGGATCGAGATGTCTGAGATCTAGCACACACAAGGGCACCACGGTGGCCCATACCATTCTCATGACGGCATGGGCTAGCTGCCTGTCCAAGCCCATTTTGACCTCCCTCCCACCGTGGCATGCTCCACATGAGAAAGTGACTAACAATTGCAGTGACATTTTCGTCATCGGCGGCGGCTCCGGCGGTCTCGCTACTGCGCGTCGTGCTGCCTCCTACGGCGCCAAGGCCGGTCTCGTTGAGGCCTCTCACCGCCTGGGCGGCACCTGTGTCAACGTTGGCTGCGTCCCCAAGAAGGTGATGTGGTACACTGCCGAGGTCGCCGATGGCATTCGCCACGCCTCGTCGTACGGCTTCGGCTCGGAGGCCGAGGACAAGAAGATCGCGGACAACTTCAACTGGCCGTACCTGAAGCAGAAGCGCGACGCGTACATCAAGCGCCTGAACGGCATCTACGACCGCAACCTGACCAACGACAAGGTCGACTACCACGAGGGCCACGCTTCGTTTGTTGACCCGCACACCCTCGAGATCACGAAGGAGGACGGTTCCAAGTACCAGATCAAGTCGAAGAAGATCGTCATCTCGGTCGGCGGTGTCCCCACCGTCCCCACCGAGGAGCAGGTCCCCGGCGCCAAGTACGGTATCACCTCTGACGGCTTCTTCGAGCTTGAGGAGCAGCCCAAGCGCGTCGCCGTCGTCGGAGCCGGCTACATCGCCGTCGAGCTTGCTGGTGTCTTCAACTCGCTCAACTCCGAGACCCATCTGCTGATCCGTACCGAGCACGTCCTCCGTACTTTCGACCCGATGCTCAGCGACGTCCTGGTTCCCTGGATGGAGCACACTGGCATGCACGTGCACAAGAACTCTGGCGTCGAGAAGGTCGAGAAGACGGCCACCGGCCTCAAGCTCACCGGCAAGAACATCGACCTCGAGGTCGACTGCCTGATCTGGGCCATCGGCCGCCACTCGAACGTCGCCGGTCTCGGCCTCGAGAACGCCGGCGTTGAGGTCAACAAGAAGAACGACATCCCCGTCAACGAGTACCAGGAGACGAACGTTCCGGACGTCTACGCCCTCGGCGACGTCGCGGGCAAGGCGCTGCTGACGCCCGTCGCGATCGCGGCCGGCCGCCGCCTGTCGAACCGCCTCTTCGGCCCGCCGCAGTACAAGAACGACAAGCTCGACTACGACAACATCCCCTCTGTCGTCTTCTCGCACCCGACGATCGGCTCTGTCGGCCTCAGCGAGCCCGACGCCCGCAAGAAGTACGGCGACGACGACATCAAGGTCTACAAGACCTCGTTCCGCGCGATGAGCAACGCCATGCTCGAGGAGGACGCAAAGCAGCCCACCAGTTACAAGATGGTCTGCCAGGGCAAGGACGAGAAGGTCGTCGGCCTCCACCTCATCGGAGAGGGAAGCGACGAGATGCTCCAGGGCTTCGCCGTCGCCGTCAAGATGGGCGCCAAGAAGCAGGACTTTGACGACACCGTCGCCATCCGTGAGTTTCTTTGTGCAGATCTCGAAACTGACAAATAGACCCTACGTCCGCCGAGGAGGTCGTTACCATGCGATAAATCTAGAATCGAAGATAGAATATATGCAGTTGTTAGCAAAGAGGACCCAGGTGGACATTGGGCGCGGCTGAGAAGGGCAGAAAGCTGTGAAAGGGGTGGAGTGAAAGAGAGAGCGTTTGCAGAGCGAACCGAGAAGTTCACAGTAGTCCTGAGACGTCGGACGGACTGGGCTTCAACCATGTCCAGCGACGTCACACGACCAAGTACGCTGCATCGCTGCCCCCATCAGCACAGCGTAGTCTTCAATCCAAAGCGCGAGCGCACGCATTCGCGGCATATGTATGCGAACGGCAGGCAGCGGCATCCGGTTCTGATATCAGCGGGCCGCCGTGCGCCGTGCGCCACCAGGGAGAGGGCAGAGAATGCGGGGGCGGATCTCCCCTCCGCACGCAGCCCCGTCTGCTAGATTTCCCCGATCGCTTGCCGTGTTCACCGCCCGCGACTCCGCGCTAACTGAGCGGGCCGCCGTCGATCTGCCGCTTGCTCTGCAGGCCGTCTACAGGCCGGGATCGGGAAGTCTTCCCCTCATTGCTGACTGTGGGACCCCTCTGAGGAGAGAGCTCGGGGATCTGCAGCAGCTGATGGGCACATGAGGGCTGGACCTGGGACCTGAGATTCCAACATACCGATCACTGACAGCTGATAATAACAGGGCAGTTCGGTTCACTCTGATCATAACCTTGCTACAATCCGCGATCAGAAGTTCAGAGATGATTGCTTCTAGATCGCAGGTCTCCCACGCTGCGCTTCGCCGTAGTGACGCCGGATCCTCAGGTCATCGCCGACCGCTTTGTCGGTCCTTCTCCCGCAGCTCAGAAGGTAACACCTTCTCTTGACTTAATTATCACTTGGAGAGGCTCACTGAGGATCGTTGGGTAGAGCACTCGGACAGCCCTGCTCCTGCAAGTGCCCCCTTCTCAACCTCCATTCGGAAGGCGACACTGAGCGCCGTCCTCGGAACTGACGAGACTCGACCGCTCATCACCTGCCGTTCAGTCCAGCGAATGCACTATTGTTACATGGATGAGTTTCTATGCCGATTCTAATACACCCCGCTTGTTCGTTCGCTCAGAACTTGATGTTGACTGTTGGTCAGCTCAGAGCGCCCACGAATACAAGCTGTACACGCCTCGATTACTCACAGCTCTCGCCGCAACCACACGTGTCGACGATGTTCGGGTTGTCGAACACGAATCCCGCGCTGAGCTTGGTATCCCGCCAGTCCATGCGGGATCCGATGATGGAGAACAGCGCCTTCGAGTCGACGAGCACACGCACGCCGTCCTGCTCGACGACCTCGTCGAACTTGCCTGGCTGCGCGACGTAGTCGAGGTGGTACGCCATGCCGGCGCACCCGCGCGTCTTGACGCCGATACGGAGGAGTTTCGGCTCAGCGGGATTGGCCTGGAGAGCGCGGAGGCGCTCGACGGCTTCGGGGGTCTGGAGTTAGCTAGGTTCAGAGGTGGTGAGTTGTCAGCTGAGCGTGGGGACATCAATGTGTGCGCCGCAACACGATGTTACAGTTGTCCACGCAGCTCTGGGCTACATTCCGCACACTCACCATGGTCAGAGGGGCCTTCTTGCTCACGACCTTGCGGCGCGGGCGAGGCGGGGGCGGCGACGCCTCGAGCTTGATGCCCGTGCTGGGTCCGGCGGCGGCATTGGTGTTGCCGAGGAAGGGCGGGGGAGTCGTCATCGACGGCGTCGTCGAGCTGACAGCGGCGCGAACGGGGGCAGTCGAGCGGAAGCGCGCGCCCATGGGCATAGCACGAGGAAGGGTGCGCGCGAGCAGCGCAGAGTTGCGGAGAGCGGGGAAGGACATGGTTGTGGGAGGTCTCGGCCGGTGTCGGGTGTAGCGTTGGGCGCTTGTAGGGTCTAGAGTCTAGATGCAGGGCGGTGAACAGGTGTGAGTAAGAGTTAGAAGACAGTCAACGATGGGGATGTGGACAAGAGAGATGAGAGAGGTGGCAAGAAGTAGTCAAGGCCGACTCGAGGTGACGCTTGATCCGGTGCTTGGTCGGCGGATGTCGGTCGGACGACAGCGCGTAGAAATCGTCTGTCTGGAATGCTGAGCTTGTGGTTGGCCGAGCCCACCCAGGGGTTAGTCTCCCACGGCGGCGCACCTGAGCGTGTGGCTTTGGTGACAAAGCGTACCTGGAGCCCCGGCTGGTGTTTGGGTGGCGATAGGAGAGGATCGCGCTGGCGCTCGGGCACTCGGGATGCATCGTTGCTGACGACGCAGTCACTGCAGATGTGCACGGCGAGCAGAAGGAGAAGAGTACATTATGCATTCAGTTTATACATTATGCATTCAGTTTATACTAGTGTTCTATCTATCCATGCTTAAGCATACCTACAGGAACACGTCGGTCCTGTACCTGTCCTTCGCGAGCTTCTCGAGAATCTGCTGCGGGTCCTTTCCAGCGCAGCGTGGCTGCTCCTTGATGATTTCGAGGAGGACCTTCTTGAGGCCCGAGCCCAGGCGTGCTCCGCTTCCACAAGTGTAGAACTGGGCACCGTCGTCGAAGAGCTTGACGATGTCGTCGCTCTCCTTCGCAACACGGTCCTGCACATACTTGCACCCGGGAACGGTGTGGACCTTGTCCTTGTCGAAACCGGGGACCTCGGTCGCGTCCGAGCACGAGAGCACGGGACGGAAGTCGAGGAAGCCACTCTCGACCCACTCGGAGAGCGCGCCCTTGTGGTAGATCTCCTTCGGTGTCCGCACGCCGAAGTAGAGCACCGTAGCGCCGACCTCGCGGCCCGCCGCCTTCTGCAGAGCGCGCTCCTCGATGAAGCCGCGGAAGGGCGCGATACCGCTTCCAGCGGCGAACATGACAATGGGGACCGTGGGGTCCGCCGGCGGGTGGAACTCCTGCGACGACTTGACGGTGCAGTTCAGGCAGTCACCCGGCTCCAGGAACGCGATGTAGTTGCTCGCGACGCCGAGGTACGCGCCCTTGCCCGTCTTGTTCGGGGCGGTGTGCACCGTGAACGTGAGGGAGACCTCCTCGGGGTTCTTCAGCGGGGTAGATGAGATGGAGTACTGACGGATCTTCATCTTGGGCAGCGTCGAGAGGAAGAAGCCGAATGGCGGCTTGCAGCCGGGGATCTGCTCCAGCAGGTCGGCCAGGGCCAGGCGCGGCTCAGTGACCGCCTGGGTGTAGTTGTCCTCGAGCGCCTTGATGCGCTGCTTGTCGATGGGGTCGGCACAGAACTGCTCGAGCTTTGGCAGCACACGCTTGGACACGGGAAGGCCGAGCTCGACGTACGACGAAAGTAGGTCGCCAATGCGGATGGGCACGCCGTTCGGCAGCGACGACGTCGGCATGTCCAGCACAATGTTGTCGTTCGGGTCCAGGTCGAAGAGCTTGAGCGCGCGCTCGACCGTCGGCTCCGGGTTCTTCGGAAGGACGGCGAGGTAGTCGCCGGTGCGGTACTGCAGGCCCTGGGGCAGCTTGATCGTGACGTAGTTGGTCTGGGGGCAGTTCCCGCTCGCTTCTGTGATGACCTTCTGCTCCACAATCTCACCGACGCTCGAGATACCCGTCGAGAAGTGGTCGCCGGTCGGGTTCAGGCTCGCCGGGAGGATCTTCATGTTCATGACGGGGCTCTGCGAGTCGGCCGGCTTGTCGTCGTCCGCGGCCTCGACCTTGACGGCACCACGAGGCGTGGGGTTCGAGCCCTTGAAGTGGTTCCAGAGCTTCTCCTTGAAGTCCTCAAAGTCCTCGATGATGTCGCCTCCAGCATCGCCGAGCGAGAGGGGCATGAAGCGCTCTCCGCCGAGCTGCGCGATACGCTCGTCGATGAACTTGGGGATGCGGTGGAATGTGGCAGCCCAGTCGTGGTGACCAGCACCCATGACGCAGTACTTGACGCCCTTCTCCGAGCCATCGGGGAGGTTCTTAAGCGCCTCGACGAAGATGCGCGCATTGTCAGTCGGCTGTCCCTCGTACGACGCCGTGACGATGACGACGGGGCCGTCTGTCGGCAGCTTGGCGCTCGTGCACACAGTGTCGAGCTCGCCGAGGGTCACGTCGAAGCCCTTTGCCTTCGCCTCGGCGGCGACCTCACGAGCGAGGCCTTCGCACGAGCCCGAGTTCGAGCCGTAGAAGACGTACATCTTCTCTCCGTTCTTGGCGACCGTAGCGGCGTTCTGGCGCGCCGCGTCGGCCTTGTCGCCACCCTGGGTGCCGGTCGTAGTGCCGCCAGCGAGGAGCTCGGAGAGCAGGGACTGGTTCTTGTTCTTGCGCGGGTGCGCGATGATGTAGAAGTCCTTCGGCTTGATCGTGAGGGTCTGCTTGATCGCGAGGTCGTACTCGGGGTCGGCCATCGTGAGGTCGAAGCGGTTCACGATGAGCGCGACGGCGAGGATGGCCTCTTGCATCGCAAAGATGCGCCCGATACAGGCGCGCGCGCCGTTGCCGAACGGCTTCCAGGCGTCCTCCTTGATCTCGCGGCCATCGAGCCAGCGTTCGGGCTTGAACTCCTCCGCGTCAGGGCCCCAGGCATCCGGGTCGCGGCCGAGAGCGGGGAGAAGGATAGCGACCGACTGGCCGTAGTCGACCTTGTAGCCACCGGGGAGGATGTCGCCCTCCTCGGAGACGGGGGTGACCGCCCACGCCGGCGCAGTCGGCTGCAGACGCAGACTCTCCTTGAGCAGCGCCTCGATGTAGGTCAGGTGCGAGGGGTTGATCTTAAGGAGGTTGCCGCCGGCCTCGGCGATGACGCGGTCGGCCTCCTCACGCGCCTTCTGGAACACCGCTGGGTGCTTGAGCATGTAGTACGTCGCGAAGGAGAGGAGACCCGATGTCGTCTCGTGTCCAGCGATCAGGAAGGTGACCATCTGGAAACGGATGTTCTCGTCAGACAGGTGCTCGCCAGTCTTCGGATCCTTGTCGTTGATCATGTTGTTGAGCAGGTCGTGCGCGTCCGGGTCGGGGTTCTTGCGACGCTCGGCCACGATCTCGTCACATTGCCGCCACAGCTCCTTCGTGTCCTCGCGGTACTCGCGCTCGGAGCCAAGCATGATCGCCTGGATCAGGTCGGGACGAGAGGAGCGGTTCTGCGCCTCCGAGAGCAGCTTGACCATGATGTCGATAAAAGGGTGCACCTTCTCGGTGTGGAAAGAGTTGAACCGGTATCGGAACGCGCAGAGACCGATCGTGTCCTGCCTGTTAGCATCTGCTGTCTCTTATGATGTGTATAGACTCACAAAAGTCAGGCGGGTGTACTGGTCAGACGCCTCGAAGGGCTGGCCGGCGTGGTGCTCCCAGAACATGAGCATCTGGGAGATAACGTCGCACATCATCGGCTGCATCTTGCGGATGGCGACGGGGCTGAAGGCCGGAACGAGGATGCGGTGGGCAAGCTCCCAGTTGTGCTCGCCGGTGTAGCTCGTGAAGAGGCCGTCGCCAGCGAACGCGCGCACCTCCTTGAGCGGCTGGGAGATGAACTTGTGGTACTTCTGCTCGTTGCAGATGTAGTGCACCAGGCGCTGCGACGAGAGGAAGACCACATACTCCTTGAGCTTGAGCTGGTAGATCTCGCCGTACAGCGCCGCGAGGCGGCACAGCGAGCCCATCTTGTCATTCAGGTCGAGGTCGAGCAGGTTGCCGAGGAAGATGGTCTCCTTCGGCTGGGGGATGGGCGTGGTGCCCTCGGCCGTCTTCGCGACCTCGACGCCGTTCGTATCGTTCTTGTCGTTGTTGGGGTCGGACATGGTGTATGTCGCTGTCTAGATATCCAAGGTGGGCAGCTTCCCAAGCCACTGCATTTATATGCATCACCTGCGGAAGTGCTTTTTGATTGGCATGGAGCTGCGACGTCATAAAGAGCGCCTGCTCGGATCCTCGTAAGCCTTGGCCGGCGTTCATTCATGTGCCTTGTTATCGTTGCGAGGAGATACCCTGCCGTGCGT
This sequence comes from Trichosporon faecale, assembly GCA_039545375.1. Classification (NCBI taxonomy): domain Eukaryota; kingdom Fungi; phylum Basidiomycota; class Tremellomycetes; order Trichosporonales; family Trichosporonaceae; genus Trichosporon; species Trichosporon faecale. Next base: position 1,439,245 of record BCLU01000003.1, on the reverse strand, counting down.
CGCAAGCGTTCCCACTGCCCGTAGGCCATTCTGCCCTCCAGCGGACCTGTCTTTGCGGTCTGTCGACGGCGCCCATGCCCAAAGGACAAGCAAGGCAGGGTGACTTTCTGATGGACACACGGGGAGCGAAACCTTAACGTCATCGCGGCGATTTCATTGGGTCTCATACATAGCATGCCTGGGCTCCCATCCTTCGTCCAGGGCGGGGCGCCTGAGGGGCTTGCCCCGTGATCACCTAAAGCCCTTTAGGTGACCAGCCAGGCGCACGGTATCCTCATGCCTTGCAATCGAACATGCCGCCGGCCATCGCTTACTTTCGATCTTGACAAATCTGCGCCAGTCGGTATTCCAGCGAACTATCACCCATCCCTGCCGCTATCTGATAGCACCACGCTAATACAGCCCACGCGATCACCGCTCTTCTCCCCGAGTCGGATCCATCGGAACCGAACCGCTAAGATCTTCAGCCCATGCATGTTGGCCGCTCCTCGGGGGCCGTACTATGTTTCGAGGCCGAGGCAAGCTCGGCGTGGGACGGCGTGGGACGGCTCGCTTGCAGCTTCCGATGTTTCCCCGGAATCATGTGGGACGGTGCTAAGGAGTCAACTCGTTGCGTATTTTGTTTAGCTCGGGGGCCGCTTCAACCCAGCAGCTCGAAGCTGTCTTCGTTGACGTTTGGCGGTCTTAGCTTGGTTCCTGATCACGGCTCGGGGGTCCCACATCAGGCCCGGGATGAAGGAAAAAGCGCTTGCTCGACCGGTCGTACTCAAAGCTGCAACGAGAAGCATATGCTGGTGATGCTGAAAGACACCCTCACCAATATGATCTTGTTACTCCTTGACAGCTTTTGAACAACAGCACCATACCGCACTCGAACACTAGGAGCACTTCTTCATCGACGTGGCCGCAGCAACGCAGCAGTGTTCTTACTATCCAGGAAAGCTTGGTGCCTGCTTCGCGCAGAATTAATACACGGTGTGGCTTACGACGTCCATGCGGTTGGCACGCACGAGGCGCCCTGATGGTTACAAACCCGACTGCCTTGACCGCGATCGTAGGAGCCCTGGCGGGTGTCGTTGAGGACATCGGACCTGAATCTCGCATAGCACGGGCTGGACGGAGAGGAGCGGCCGACCATGGCAGCCGACGGTGGGAGGTAGGACGCCGGCGGTTTGGGCCTGCGGAGGCTTGTGCCTGCGTCTCCGGTGAGTCGACAGGCCTCAGTACGTGCGCGCAAAGAGTGAGAGAAGATGGCATCGAGGAAGACAAGGGCTGCTTCGTCCAAGACTTGCCGCTGGGCCGATCGGACACCGAAGCATGCGGCCGCGAGCTCCCTTGGCTCAGGTCTCTTGAAGCCGTAGACGTCGTCGGTTGTCAACTGGGGCCTGGCTCGAGTGACAGCTCTGCTCGATGAGCTACCGACCAACGTCTTATACTCACCCACAAGTCATTGAGCACCGGCCGGCAACCTTGAAGTTGACGAGTGACAGATCACCACGGTCATGTTTCGTCTAGGGGACCATTGCTTCCAGCGATGATGCTGCGAGGGGTGAGTCGTAGGCAGGATGACAGACCACACTCTGCCCTCAATCCGTATGCTCCTGCGGTCGCAGTGTCACTGTATCGCAACACCTACCCGTTAGGTGTCAATGTCGCGTGAGTAACCTGCTGTGAAACCGACAGTTAGTGGTGTGTGTCAAGGGGAAGTTGATCAAGAATGAAGAAGCTGAGGCAGACTCTGTCCAGAAGCGACAGCATGGTCAGGCGATAGGCAGTGATGGCTTCAGAAATGTCTGAGACGCTACGGTCCGGCGTTTGGAGTTAGCGGCACATGTGCAGCCATAACCGAACCCATGAGGAATGGAGGCCGGTTTGTTCTGCACCATGACGTAGTAACCGGGTTCTAGCTGGTTCAGATTCGCCTTGATCGACGAACCGGCGGATCGTTGCCGCGGCAAGGGCAGAAGCTCACGCTGCGACGCTGCCCGAGTGGACTGTGCCGCCGGCAGGTCACCGCACTGGTGTAAATGTGATAGCCTGCGATTGAAGAAGCAGCCAGTGAGCGGGAGGGGGGATCTCGAGGGCTCGCGCGAAGCACGGCGGCATGTGACCAAGGCTGAAGACGCTCGCTTCCTCGAGGAGTGAACATCACCGCCGGCATCGACCGGGCGGCAGCGTTTCTAGGATGAGAAAGACTGACGGTAGTTCTACGTCGGCGTCGTGGCGGAGGACCGCAACGGGACGGACTTTTGGGCCGCCGTCGTGGTCAGCAGGGCATCATCGCCGGCAAGGAAGGTGCGAAGGTGTTTTGCGGCATGGTCACGTTGATCTTTGTGCATTCGGCCGTGAGCAGCTTGCCCGTGCTCGCGATTGACTTCCCGGTGCCCCTTGTAGACGTCAGCCGCACGAGTTGGCCGCTTAACATGTCGTGGCTTCCGAGTCGGAAGGAAGGGAGGTTGCGGAGTTGGACTCGTGCGACCTGGAGGGTGAGCGGGCGGCGGCGGAACGTAGATAAGGGTTGACGGCCCTGCGGTTGGCGGGAGTGCGGCACGCCATATCAGTCGCAATTCGGAAGTATTGCGGCAGTTCGCGGTTCTTTCGCGGCAAAGCCATCGTCGGCATCGTCAAGGCACGTGGTCGGCTCAATGTCGGCTGAATCAAGACGTCAAGGCGCGGCTGACCTTTGCGAAAGTTGGCAGGCGAATGCACCGCCGTCTGCGACGGTAGACGATAGGAATGTGACTGGGGTGCGTGCTGAGGAACGGGAATGAGAGCAATGCAGCAGCCCCACCGGGCCCGGCGGACCCAGCGTGCACCCATCGCCGGGCACAGCAGCGTCAGGCAAAGGAGGCCAAGTCTCAGTGTCGCAAGCGGCGTGACAGTTGCGGCTGGAGCGGAAGCAGCGGGCGCAGGCGTAGCGGTAGCAGACACGTCCATACGCACCCATACGCCATTCCTACGCAGGTATAGGCGGCGAGGGGCGCGGGTGAGTACAGGGGACAAGGCTCGCAAGCTGTCTCGCCAGGGGCATGGGGTCCGTCGGCCGTCGGCATAGTCTGTCGTGACGGTGCAGTCGCGAGCGGCTGAGCGGGCCTGGCGGGCCTCGCGGGCGATGCGGGCCAGCGTGCAGCGGGCCACGACGGTACGACGGGCCATGGCGGGGCACCCTGGGGTGGGATGGGGACGCGGTAGGTTGGTGGTGATGGGTGGAATCCTCGTGGCGGGCTGTTTTTTCCGACTAGAGCCGACGGACAAAATGGGTGATACGGTGGTATCGGTGGAAAAGTCCAAAAGCCCCGGGTATTAGGACGCCCGGGCTAAACACCACTCAGCCGGCTAACTAGCGTCACCATCTGTATACCACGTTATTACACTCTGAGAGCCTGAGCCGGCGCCGGCACCACCACCACGCCTCACACCCGCCTCCCCAGCTCGCCCAGCTGCTGCCTCTCTTAAAGTCCAAGCGAGAGCCCCTTCTTGGACTTCTTCTCTTTACCTTTCTTGCGTTTCTCTCTACTCACCGCTCAACCCGCGACCGCCCAGCACAGCCGGCACACCCTTCACCTTCACCACTCATCTTCCCCACGCCACACACTCAATCACAATGTCCAAGGACACCAAGCAGAAGGTCCCCCTTTCCACCCACCTGATCGCCGGTGGAACGGCCGGTCTCGCTGAGGCTCTTGTCTGGTGAGTCAGCGAGCAACCGCCAGGAGCACACAGCTAACTTGCAGTCACCCCCTCGACACGATCAAGGTCCGCATGCAGCTCGCCAAGTCGAACAAGGCCTCGGGTGTGAGTTTTCGTGCGAAAGCGATGGGCGCTCCAACAGGTCGCATGACCAAGCGGCGCGACTCCATCGCTTGCCGCGTAATCAGACCGAACAGCCGCTGACAACCTCGCAGGCCAAGCCCCTCGGTTTCATCGCTACCGGAAAGCAGATCGTCGCCCGTGAGACCCCTCTCGGTCTCTACAAGGGTCTCGGTGCCGTCGTCACCGGTATCGTGCCCAAGATGGCCATCCGTTTCGCCTCGTTCGAGGTCTACAAGTCGTGGCTCGCCGACGAGACTGGCAAGCTCTCTGGCTCGTCCATCTTTGTTGCCGGTCTTGGAGCCGGTGCCACTGAGGCCGTTCTCGTCGTGAACCCCATGGAGGTCGTCAAGATCCGTCTCCAGGCCCAGCACCACTCGCTCGCCGACCCTACCGACGTTCCCCGCTACCGCAACGCCGCCCACGCCCTCTACACCATCGTCCGCGAGGAGGGCTTCTCGACCCTCTACCGTGGTGTTGCCCTGACTGCCCTCCGTCAGGCCACCAACCAGGGTGTCAACTTCACCGCCTACCAGTACTTCAAGAAGTGGGCTACCCAGTTCCAGCCCCAGTACACCGACACTGGTCTCCCCTCGTACCAGACTCTTGTCCTCGGTCTCGTTTCCGGTGCCATGGGTCCCTTCTCGAACGCCCCCATCGACACGATCAAGACGCGTATCCAGAAGGCCTCCAAGGTTCCCGGTGAGACCGCCTTCAGCCGCTTCATGAAGGTCGCTGGTGACATGTTCAAGAACGAGGGTGTCTCTGCCTTCTACAAGGGTATCACGCCCCGTGTCATGCGTGTCGCCCCCGGTCAGGCTATCGTGTTCACCGTCTACGAGCGCGTCAAGCGCATGCTCGACGCCCTCAAGGCCGACGAGGCTAAGAAGGACGACTACGAGGCCTAAGCGCGAACTTGACTTCGCCTATCTGTCATTAAAACGGAGCAGCTCGAGCAGCGACTCCGACTGGGTTCTTTTAAAAAGGGTGCTAGTTTTTGGTCATCAGTAGAGTAACTGTCAACACGAACACAAAAAGTGGTGTCTCGCACACATCGCTCAATCCTCAATCCTCAACCTTATTCATAACAACCACGGCTTTACCACTGCATGCGAAGAGGCAGGGTAGAGTATCATTCACCTGGCATGCATGTTGTACAACATGAACACATTCTTGTTCACCGAGCAATCAATCCGCATATCCGCTGCATTATCTGATAGCCTTATTGATCGCCTTGGTTTGGATCACGGTCCAACCAGTAGCACAACTGACAGCGAGATTCTGGGGAGTGAGGGACGACTCGGCACACCGAGGCCGTAGCCCTGACGCACTTAGCCGACCGGTTTTTCCGCAATCACTTGCCTCCGCGTGCCTCTGTTCCTTGTGGAGCACAGCTGGCGATCGCAGGGAGCAGGGAGATACGCCGGGGAATTCTCCGTCATAGATCGGTACGCGTGTGTCCTTCGATGATCAGTTCGTGTGTAGGCTTCCATCGCAATCGCGTGTAGCCTTTTATCGCAATCGTGTGTATGATGCCCCTTTTCGTTCCTTCCCGAGGAGAACAACAGACGGCCTTGCCGATCACTCACGCTTGTGCATTGTTGCAGATCGCAGAAGCTGGTGACCAGGGAGGGGCAAGCGTGGGAGACCTTGAATCTAGCGAAGGTCTCCTCCGACCTCGATGCACAAGTGCAAAAAGGCGATTACAGAGGGACATGCTGAGAGCCGCCGTGGGAGACCTTGGATCTAGCAACGGTCCTCTCCAGGCTCGATCGAGCACAAGCGCGAAAACAATATCGTGTGCACACCCGTGAGAGATCTTGAATCTAGCAACCGCCGCCTCCAACCGTGAGCACAAGCGCAAAAAGACCTAGGCCGTCCCCAACTTCTGCTGCTGCAAGAGTATGGCCTGCCTGAAGCGGAGAGCATACAATGCTATGCCTATGCAAGAATACAACAGAATGTACAATACTACTGCCTACTTGCCAGATACCTCGTCCCAGCGCCTCTGCCGTCCTCTCTGCCTCCAATCCCCGCCCTCGCCAGGCTGGTCCGCCACCTGGCCCCGCGTCCCAAGGCCTGCTCTCTCAGACCTGATGACTGGGACGATAGGCTCAGCCCTTCCCGGGTTGCGGCCTAGCCCTTGTCCCTCGCTCCAGCCATGTTTCGCAAGCAGTTTGCGGGCTGCTTCCGACGGCCCCGTAGGAGCCGCAGCGACCACGGGCCGTGCCTCCTCCGGCTCTCGTCGTCTCGGCGGTGAGGGTGGGTGCAGCTTCCGTCTCTGCGCCGAACGATCGACGTACCCGGCAGCGGCCGTTCTCGCTTTCGGCGTCGGTTCGTCATCCTCCCCGAGCAGGTTGCCGCGCAGAGCGTCCATCTCCTTCCGCCGCTTGAGCGCCTGCCTTCCCTTCCTCGTGCCGTGGCCGCTCATGGCAAAAGTGTCAAACTCGAAAGAAGCTTCTTCCGGCGCAGAGGATTTGGGACGCAGCCGGCCGTCCTCGAGGTCGATCTGCTGGTTCCCAGACAGTTGACAGGACTCGCAGGGCCAGTCCTGGTGGATGTGGACCGCGAACGTCGTCCGGCCAACCGTGAGCTTGTCCCCGTGTCGGAGGGCGTATGGTCGAGATGCGCACTTGGCCTCGGAGAGACGGGTCGCATCCTCTTCGCCAGGGTGTGCGACGTACGTTCCCAGCGTACTGCCCAGGTCGGACACAAACCAGCCAGAGTCATCCGGCCGCTTGGCTTCGGGAGTAACGGTACGCGAGCCGTAGGGAGACGGTGAGCGGGAGGCGCGCCGAGGGGAGCGAGAGTGGTACTGGTAGAAGACAACAGCATGTGTTTTGCTGACCTCCATCTCCTTGATGCGCACTCTAGCCTCGGCGCCGCGATCGCGGCCGAGTTGGGTGCCATCCTTTCGGGCGTCGAGGACGGCGACGCTTCCCATTTCCAATACTTGCGATCTCTTGACAACTAGTCGTAGAAGGTTCTTCGAGTCGTCCTCTTCTCGCTCGTGCGCAAGCAGTGGATCGCCTGCGGTAGGCGTGCCGTCGGAATATGTTTCCCGTCCGTAGGGATCTCGGCCGTGAGGAGAAGCAGTGTACACTGGGTTCTTCGTGGACTCGATGCGCGCGAGTTTCTCGGGATCCATGAGCGCGCCCCAACCTACGTCATCCTCAATCTCGCCTTCTTCTGGTTCCTCGTCGACCTTCTTGTCCTTCGTGTCGTTCGTCGAGCCGGTGTGCGCAGCCAGCTCCTCGGAAGTCAGGTACCGCCACCCATCCCCTTGCGGAAGCGCGTATGTCCCCGACTGTGCGTGGTGGTAAACTCCCAACTCCGGGGCCCAGGCCCACTCGCTGTCGTTTCCGCCATTGCCGTTGCCGCCGCGGCCGGCGGCGTGGCCGGTCGGGCTGGGCATAGTCGTGAAGTGGGTCAAGACAAGCGGCGATCCATGCTGCCTGCCTTTCTTGAGCCGACGACCTCCACTTTTCGCCTCCCGGCACGTGACACGATATTTCGCCTGCGGAAGAGGCCGAACTCGTGTGTGTTGGCTGTGGTGAGCCAAAATAAGTCGGAAAGGTACTCTCGACAACACCGACAAAAGCAATGATTGGGGGCTTGCTGAACAAGCCTGATCAAACGCAGGCTCCGGCGCCAACGCCGGTTCCGGCCGCCGCGCCGACAGCACTCGACGCAACTGCGGGTACGGTGCCGGGACCTACCGCCGGCCCGTCAACGCCGACGACCTCGACTGCCGCCCCCGGCACCGCTGCCCCTGCACCGAAGGCCGACGGCAAGAGCACGATGAAGCTTGGAGAGCTTATTAACAACAAGTGAGCTTCTGGTCTTCATCCCAGCTGACAACGTAGTCCTTACTTTGGCGCCGGTGCCGGACTCATGGTACGTCTTTGGCCCGCTGTACCGCTGGGTGCGATGAGCTAACTCCAGATTCTCGGCGCGGGCCTTGCAGCACTTCGACGAGGTGCCAAGACAGCTGCGCACCTGGGTCAGCGACGGATGCTGATCACGCTCGAGATTCCGAACCGCGACGTGTCCTACAACTACTTTCTGGAGTGGATGGCGCACCAGATTGCTCTGTCTCGCTCGCTGCCAGAGTCGGAGCGAGGAATGAAGGGTGTCCTGTCGGGCAAGCAGAACTTCCTGCCGACGCACGAGCTGGCCGTGCAGACGCAGACGCAAGCACTCGCGAACGGCCACATCCAGACTGACTTCAACCTCGTCCCCGGCCCAGGAACGCATTGGTTCCGCTACCGCGGCGAGTGGTTCCAGGTGAAGCGCATGCGAGAGCAGAAGGCGATGGACCTCGCGACGGGCACGCCGTGGGAGACAATCACGCTCACGGGACTCTCGAGCAGCAGGGAGCTGTTCCCGGCGCTGCTGAACGAGGCACGCGAGCTCGCCGAACAGCACAAGGAGGGCAAGCTCATCACGTACACTGCGATGGGCTTCGAGTGGAAGCAGTTCGGCAAGCCGAAGCCGCGGCGCCCCCTTTCTTCAGTCGTGCTGCAGGAGGGCAAGGCGGAGAAGATTGCGGACGACCTAAAGGCCTTCCTGGCCAGGAACAAGTGGTACGCTGAGCGCGGCATCCCGTATCGCCGCGGCTACCTCCTGCACGGGCCGCCGGGTAGCGGCAAGACGTCGTTCATCCAGGCTCTGGCTGGTGCGGTGCACTACAACATCTGCACCCTCAACATCGCCGAGCGCGGCATGCAGGACGACAAGCTCAACATGCTGCTCAGCACAGTGCCCGACCGCTCGTTCATCCTGCTCGAGGACATTGACGCCGCCTTCGCGAAGCGCGTCGTACAGGGCGCCGATGGATACCAGTCCGGCGTGACGTTCAGCGGCATCCTGAACGCGCTCGATGGCGTGACCTCGAGTGAGCAGCGCATCATCTTCATGACGACGAACCACCCCGAAAAGCTCGACCCTGCCCTCATTCGCCCCGGTCGTATCGACGTTAACGAGCTCATCGACGACGCAGACGGAGAGCAGGCGTACAGGCTGTTCATCAAGTTCTACGGCCGCAACATCAATGAGATCATCGACGAGGAGAAGGGCGCCGGAGGGCTCATGAACGAAGAAGAACTCAGCCAGGAGGAGGTCGAGAAGCTCGGTCGACAGGTGCAGGAGATGGTCGACTCGGCCCGGGAGCAGGGCAGGAGAGTATCAATGGCCAGTTTGCAGGGCCACTTCATCCGGCACGGCGCCATCAACAGCCTCGAGGGCATCCCCGACCTGTGCGTCTCGCGGCCGCCGTACGGCGTCGACTCCGAGTCATCTTAGAATAACAATAGAACTACGCGCATCACTATTCATCATGCATTGCATCATAGGACACTATGCCGCCCAGGATCTGACCGCTCACACGACTGTAAAACTTCAGACATCTTATACATCCATTTTTACTGTGGCCCGTTTACTGCACTTGGCTCCGCAGCTTTTGCAAGGAGCGACACCAGCTTCGAAGAAGAGTGGCAGGAGAGAAGGAAAGACTGGGTACAAGTGTCAAAGGCGTTCGGTTACGGAGAGGGGCGAGAGGTTGGTTGGGTGTGGGGGGTATAAGTCAAAGAGAAGCGGTTTGCACACGTCAACTTTCTGGAAGGATGCTTAGGCATCGGGGGAGTCAATGCTCTGGTTGACACCTGATCATTAGCTTGAGCCTCTCTTAGCATTACTCACGGCGCTCCTTCTCCGACTCGAGCTGCGAGTAGAGCAGCATCAAGGCACGCTCAGTCGACTCGGCGGTGCCGACAATGGTGAACATGCGCTCGCCAGTCTCGTCGTGGGGGACCTTGGCGATCGAGATGCGAGATCCAGAAAGGCGACGGATTTCAGTGATCTTGGTGCCGCCGCGGCCGATGATGCAGCCAACCATGTCGCTGGGGATCGAAATGTTCTGCGTGCGAAGGTTGGGGTCGTTGAGCACGGGCTGCGACTCGGAAACGCGACGCTCCTGGCCAGACGTGCCGCCGGAGATCGATCCGCGGGAGACACGACGGTCCGAGTTGTTGAAGTTGGGTCCAGGCGAGCCTGAACCGAAGCCGCCCATCGAAGTGCGGCGAATGCCACCGGTGGGACCGGTGACAGCCTGGGCACCGAGGCCACCGGCAAGAACACCGGCGTCACCCGCGGCACCAGGGTGGTACTGGACAGTGCCAGTGTTGCGCTCCCAGTCCTCGAGCAGGCACTTAGCGATCTCGAAGATGGCAGTCTTAATGGCATCCTGAGCTCCCTGAACCTCGACCACGCGCTCAGTCGACTGAGGAAGCATCTCCTTCGAGGCGACCATGCGGGCACCAGACATGTCCTGGATCTGCTTGATCTTGACACCGGCACGGCCGATAACGGTGCCCATGAGGTTGTGAGAGATCAACAGGCGGATCGACGTGAACTGGTTGACAGGGGGAGGGGGCATGGACGAGTCAGAGAGGGGCGTCTCGAGAAGCAGACGCGCAACCTCGGCGTAGGCGGCAGCGATAGCCTCGGGGTCGCCAGAGACCGAAAGGACGCGGTCCTGGACACCGGGGACGACCTTGGAAACACCGGCCTTGCAGTTGGCGACCTGGCGGATGTTGGCAATGGTAGCACCACCCTTTCCGATGATGATACCAGCCTCCTTGGTGGAAACGAGGGAGCGGAGAGTGAGCTCCTCGGGGCTAGCCTCCAAGGCCTGGGGGGGAGGGGAATCTTGGAAATTTGTCAACACAGGCACGAACGCGATTTCTCGTTATGCGATTGAACTTACCAGAGTCGGCCATGTTTGAAGACACTCGAGCGGGTAGTCAGTGGCGCGAGGAAGAGGAGGGGAGGAAGGGCACGTCGGAAAGGTGACGCGGGAGGAAGACGCCGGGAGGGAGGCTCGGAAGGAGAGGCGGAGCGGCGGCGACGAAGGGGAAGGGAAGAGAAGAGGGGGGGAGAGGAGAGGAGAGTCGGAAGGGAGAGAGAGGAGAGAGGGGTAGGAGAGGATGGGAGAGGACGGGAGGGCGAGGAGATGGATGGGGGTGAGGATGAGGATGAGGATGGTGTTGAGGTCGATGCAAACCTACAGCGTCGAGCGGCCGGCGACCGCGAGCCGCGAGCTGCCAGCCTGCGCTGGACGCTGAGCGAGCTTGGCCGGCGCCCTTCCCTGCGAGCGCGGCCGCATCTAGAATTCCTCAATTAACGGAACCAAATTTTCACACTGTGCTGGCTGGTGGATCACCCGGGGTGGGCCGACGCGTGACCCCGGTACATGACGTCTGGATGCCGCGCGTTGGTTTGGGTTCATCTTCCGAGGTTGCAACACACTTGCCTAGAACGGCTCTGTGCTCTGAGCGCTGTCAATCCCTCCAGATCGAGCCTCGGGCGTCAGAAGCTGTACCAGTTCGATGATGAAACCCTGCTCCCTGCTGTTCCGTCGCACCCTCCGTGCGCAGCCATCAGCCTTGGTTGCTCCTCCGAGCCTCCACCGCGTGCCTCTGCCGGTCGTCTGATCGCGTCTGATCCGCAGGGCGCGACCGGCAGAATGCATGCCTGATCGGCGCCCCTTACGCTCTCCACCTCGTTGCACCCTGCTCTCGGGCCTGTGCTTGTTCTTGGCTTTCGTTTTCCAGCGCTTGGTCTACTCCATCTTGCAATCTGTATGGTGGCAACGGCTGTGCGACATATTGTCACGGCGCCGACGGCTGCCGGCCGCACGAGTCCGGTTGGTCGCGGCGGCGACCGGTGAGCGATTTATAACTGTTACGTAACTCCAGAGGAGGCATTCTGAAACCACGCCAAGACCACGCTATGGAAAACGGGGTCCGTTCCTGACTCTGGTGCCTGCGAATCCCAATTTTCGCCACAAGTTTGCGTTCCCTGTAACGCCGGCTCCGACGTGCAGAATTCGCTGCGTGCTAGTCTTTGTCACGAGCAGCGACGGTTTTGTCTTTCTCTCCAGGCTTATCGAGGAATCCACACTCTTGGAGAGATCAGCCCACCATGCAGGTGAGTAGCACGCCGTCAACGGCGTCTGCATGGGCAGATTACTGACTAGCACAGATTTTCGTCAAGACGTGAGTTTCCGGGTCCCACGGCATCGCGGGCAATCGCTGATCAACCAGCCTGACGGGCAAGACCATCACCCTTGAGGTCGAGTCCTCCGACACCATCGACAACGTCAAGTCCAAGATCCAGGACAAGGAGGGTATCCCCCCTGACCAGCAGCGTCTCATCTTCGCTGGCAAGCAGCTCGAGGACGGCCGCACCCTCTCGGACTACAACATCCAGAAGGAGTCGACCCTCCACCTTGTCCTCCGTCTTCGCGGTGGTGGCAAGAAGCGCAAAAAGAAGGTCTACACTACCCCCAAGTGAGTAACGCGGCGCGAGGGGCGGGCTCGGGCGAGTCAAGTGTCACGACGCCTCTCCCCTCTACCGTGTCGAGTCTCTGGACTCAATTTCTGCTGTTACAGTCGCTTACGTAATCAGGAAGGTGAAGCACAAGAGGAGGAAGGTTAAGGTACGTTTACTCTCATAATACAGGACGAGTTTGTCTAGGAAAGGAGGTGGTGCTGGTAGCCTTTTGGCGCAGAAGACGCCTCTAGGTGGATGTCGCTCTCGTGCCACACCCGACCATCCACGTGACCACTACGACCTCCACCTCCACCTCCACCTCGCAACACCCCTCGTCCTCGCTTCGAGACTTGTTCACTCACTCTTCCACAGATGTCCATTCTTAAGCTCTTCAAGGTCGATGCTGAAGGTAGTGTGACGAGGCTCAGGCGCGAGTGGAAAGTATCTTTTACGCGTTCCCGGAGCTTTTACTGACCTTCACAGCCCTACCTGCGGTGCCGCCGTCTTCATGGCTCGCCACAAGGTGAGTCTCTTCACACTCGCCTTTGGAACTCTGCTGACTTTCGCAGGACAGGGAGGCATGCGGAAAGGTACTGCGTTTCGGCGTTGAGCGGCGTGGACAGCGTGGGCATGGTCGACTGGTGTTGTGGAAGAGTGAGGTTCGCGCTCGAAAGCGATCCGCCACACCATGTTGTCACCAAGCACCCACAGTTGTCCCACTTGCTCGACAGCCTACTTGAGTTGCTTCGGATCATTGCTAACCTTCTCAGTGCGGCCTTACCTACATGCACGAGGCTTAAGCGCGCTCGCTCGCCTTCCCATGACTCGCTTGCGCTACTACGCTGTTCATAGTCGAATGATGCAAGCCATGAGTCTAACATGTCTCGGTGCGACGGCTCAATGGTTCGACGCTACTCATTGCACTACGCAACAGCCCCCGCATCCCTTTCCCGCCTGCACCGAGGTCACGTCGTCTCAGTACAGTTCAGTGACGTGTCGCCTCGGCATTCCCACTGGCACTTTGGCTCCCCTCAGTCCAGTTAGTCGCCAGCCAGCGCGATACGACGCTCACCGGCGAGTAGAAACGGAGAGGACCGTTGGCCAAGCCTTCTCCGCTGGTTGCGCTGGGTGACTTACTGGAGCAAACACTGACGCGCAAAGTATGGGTGCGCCGTGACCCTAGCCAATGCCTTCTTCAGTAGACGCTGCTGATCACTAGCTGGCTGACGGGCTTCGCCCCCTCTTGCTTGACAACTGACTCCTGCTGACTTCACGCAGATGGCACATTGTCACCGTAGGGAAGCACCGCGTGGTGGAGGGCGTTCCCCCTGCAACACGGTGAACTGCCGTGCGCATTGCAATCCCTTTGATCACCCGATGTGTGGCACAAGAACACAGGGGTCAGATGCATGGATGCAGAGCGGGTCGCCAAGCACCGTGGCGTCCTCGGTGTCCACCAAGTTCAAGGACAATGCAACGTGCACGATTGTTCAGCTACTCCAGAAGACTGTCACGACCTCAGCGCGGACGCAAACCACGCAAGCTGTGCTTGGCCATTCCGGCTGTTCTCCGCACCCGTGGTCATACGCATGCACTCTAACTCCCTCGTTGAAGTCCGAGAGTGTTGCGCGCGAGGGGAAGTGATTGCAATGTCATGTCGATGCCGACGAATTTGGGACCCGCCACAAGGAACCGAAAACACCGTCAACCACGAAACATGATCGATGATCAGCGCATGTCTAGCCCCTTCGCGGAGCTATATTGCAGCAAGCATCGTCAACACTACCCTTCGATCACTCGACTCATCACGGCAAACCAGCGTGCAGGCTGCGTAAGTGGCTCACTTCTCCCAGCACATACAACATGGCAACGAGCGCCGGAGGCGCAGAACTCGCATCCCGCTCAAGCGATCCCCGGCCAGAAGGAGACCACCCGGCAAGCCACCCGTTCCGCTCCTCGCCTGACTCCCTCCCCGATACGCGACGCTCGGCCGCTTCGCTCGATTCCGACTTCGTCGACCCTATCACGCAGATGGCGAACGCTGGTAGCGACGATGCCGGCGAGAGGGTGAACGAGGAGGACGCAGCCATGAAGGACACTGGCGATGCTGACGACGATGTCGCCTCCGACTTCGAGGACCTCTTCGGCGACGACACCACCCAGGACGAGCACACGTTTCAGCGTGTAGTACAAGACATAGTGAACCGCATCCTTCTCCTCGACACGATCATCATAGAGCGCCTCGAGGCATGCACGAAAGCAGACCTCGAGCGAGCCGATGCGCTGCGGACCACCATTGACGTGGCCGACGTCTCTGATATGGACACGACCGTGTGGCCGTACCTGACGCGAGCGAGAGCGCTGAGGATGTTCGGCATCGACGAGGAGGCGCTCCAGACTGACTCCGATCAAGACAGCACTGGAGGCACGGATATCGGCAGCACCCTCGCTGCTCGTATAGACGACTGGGCGCACGGACGCATTGGTCTCGCCGAGTTTCCCTCGCTGGAGACCGTGACGTCGCTCGCCGCCGAGCCTCTCCAACGGCTCTGGAACATGCGCGCCCTGGTCATGGCCCTCTCGCCCTCACCAGACCTGGTTCGTCAAGTGCATCCAGACCGAGATTGGGCCTACCACTCACCGACCAACGTTCAGACTATGAGTGTGCACCTCAACTTGTCCAAAGGGGGTCGCCCGCAAGTTCAAGCGGCGTTGACACTCCTCGCCGTCCGGCTCAAGCATGACCGTCGTATTCCGTCAGTACCTCAGATGGGTCTAGACGCCATTGGGGGCATCGTCCAGGCTCTGGCCCCGGTAACCGTGGGATACAGCTTCCAACACCGCAATCGCCTCAGCGAACCAGTTCGCAGAGAATGCTTCGCGCGGGAGACTGAATTCGAGCAGTTCGTCGGCATCCAGGAGCGTAACAGCGAGTGTCCGCCCAAGTAAGAATATGATTACAATGAAGCTGACGAATAGGATCGAAGGATATTTCGCCACAGTACCTCCTCCAGACATCAATTCCGTCATCGCGTCTTACTCTGTTAGCGCGGTTGAGGAGATCCGCGAGGTCGCGATCCAGCGCCTCATCCACGAGAGTGCAGGTTGGAAGGTTCATGACTGGATCAGCGAGTAAGTCCTGTACCGAGTTGCTTTCACTCACTGTACAGGATCAGATGTCAGACTGGTTGGGAGGGTCCCGTGATCCTTAACCACGCTGGATTCCCGGTTCTCATGTACGGCAACAACACACCTACGCGCAAAATACTCGAGCTGCTGTGGCTCATCCGAGGCCGCGCAATCTGGGATTGTTCAAAGCAATTCCCATGTGGCACTTTCACCGAGGCCGACGTCCTCAAGTACCTCCTCCGGGAGATGATGAGCTGCGGTTATCTGCGCTTTACGAACGAGGGTGCCGACGGCCAGGGTCGGAAGGTATGGTGCATCGGTACCCGTGACCGAGCAACGGGGTTCCCCCACGCCCACAACGGTGTCGGCTCCCACCCCACCCGCCCGTCTCTGTTCGCGAGGTCGCGTCACGGAGAGCCCGGACATCCGGAAACGAATGCTGTTATTGAGCTCGCAAGCATCAACCACTACCGCCAGAGCCGCCGCTTCTGCGTCCTCGTCGAGCAGCTCAGTCTACTCAGTAAGTTCCGTGAACATGGTACGGGTTCGGTTTGCTTACATCAGCCCCGGTTTTCCAGTCAATGATCAACGCACTCAGCAGCTACGGGCTTATTCCGCACATGAACCTACCTCAGACCTTTGAGCCTTCGTCAGAGCTCGTGCAGCTCTGGTCCGGCAACGGGATGAACGACCGGGAGACTATTCTGCGCAACCCCTCGCTGCCCGAGCAGCTGTCGAGTAACCTTGCTGCCGCCCGTGAGCGCCTCAGTGTTCGTCAACGCCAGTCCCGAGAGCAGGCCGAAGACGAGATCCGCCGCATCAAGGCTGAGTTGCCCCCCGACAGAGCAACTCTCGCGCTGAATCGGGGTCCAAGATGCCAAAAGTGTGGATCTCTCGAGGAGATGGGCCCCGGTGCCAGCGTAAGTCTCTAGAATGGCCCTGCAGAAGCTCACCTAAGATCTGTCGTCCCTGTTCCAGGTGGCGCGCTCGGTTGGAGAGGTGGGCTGTGAAATGCTCCGGGCTTCAAGCGGCATCCGACGGACCAGGCTTCGAGGCTCAGGATCGCCAACCTCGCCCGAGTCCTGCCCATATGGCTCGCATCGATGAGGGCAAACGACCAAGGACCAGCGATCAGGCGGTCGTTCCATTTAAGCGCCCAGATGGCTCTGTTGAGGCAAGTTTCGGCCCCTCTGAGACCTCGAGCGTCCCGATCAGCTGGCTTCGCAAGCTTGCCGATATGTGCGCCGGCGTCGTTTTGGGCGGAGATTTCGTCGACGCCCACCAGTTCTCGCGCAGCCCTCCCAACATGGAAGGCTTGACGGCGGTACAGGCTGCTCTTGGTGCTGTTACATCGCTGGAGTGCTACACGTGCGGAAGGGCACTGCCGGGGGGAAGGGGTAGCACGCTTGGAGGTAGGCTTCCCGAAGGGCGCCGAGTGAGTTTCTCTTAGCACATGATTATTCTGACAACAACAGGCCTGTTCGACGTGCGATAAGCATCACGAGCGACACCGAGTCCTCGCATCAAACCGCCCCTCGGCCCATGAGAAGTGCGTCAACTGCGTACGTGAGCTGTATGTGTGGTACTTCGCGGTCGGCGGAGGCTACGCATGTGGCGTCTGCGCTTGGCAAGCCGGCTTGCCCGTGCACGGTAAGGGACGTGTGCCCCCGAGCAAGCCTGAGCGTGAGAGAATTGACTCGGAGGCGCGCAAGCTCATGTCCAAAGAAGACCGCAAGCTTCACGAGCAAGCGGTGCGCGCGCACGAGGAGAGGCAGTCGTGAAGAAGATGCGCTCGTGAATGCGGGCTCCGTCCGGGCCGTAGCCATCGTATGTAAATCATGAAAATTTATGAATACATTGTTCATTTGGCAAGCTGCTCTGTCGAGACGTCATTCATGGCCGCGAGTCTTGTGCGAGCTGAGTAGCTCGGATCATGTTTCGAAAACAGCCTAAGTGTCCTACTGATCGTTGAAGTGGTCCTCGGCGTTACTACACATTCATCGCCGCCCGGATGCAGGCTGCTGTTTGGCGTGTCGAGGTCCACGGACTGACCTCGCGAAAGGCAGTTCTGCAAGGATGAGCTCCGCTCAGTGCCCATGTCACCAGACTCACTAGTGCTTTGCCTTGAGGTGACGTGTAAAGTCGCCCTTTCGCATGTAAACCTTGGAGCACATGGTACACGAGAACGGTCCGACTGTTGTTGATTAGCAAGATATGGAGTCAGCCTCACCCTCGGGGGTCGGTGAGCGCCCGTGCTCCTTGCGCATGTGCTTGAACAGATCAGACCGGTATCTATAGCCGCTGTTGCAAATGCTGCACATATGCGCTAACAAATCAGTGACCGCCTCAGTGACATTACGTACGGCTGGAGACGGCGTCGGGGTGCTCCTTGTTGAGGTGCTTAGCGAGCGCGTTCTTAATCTGAAAGTGCCGGTCGCACTTAGGGCAGGGATCTTAATCGTCAGGCCCCAAACGAAAAGGATACTCACAGTCCTTGGACAGCGTCTCGGGGTGCTTCTTGCGCACGTGTGCCGCGCGATTCTCGGGCAAAGTGTACGCCTTGTCGCAGCCCGGCACGTTGCATGCGTACTTTCCGCGAGCTCTCTGTAAGCTGAGAGCACCGAGAACAGTGGACTCACGTCTTTCCTGGTACGCGGTGGCCGGAGGCGGCACGTCTGGGTGACGCTTGCGCATGTGCGTGACGAGGTTCGTCCTCTGGCGGTAGCTGCCATAGCAGCCCCGCACGGTGCACTTGTGGCGGCGCTTGCGACCTAGTAGTCAGCTCTGATCTTATGTGGTAACTCCTCACCGCTGGCGCCGTCCTCGTCGCTGTCGCTGGCGCTGTCCTCGCCTCGGCCCTCGCCTCCCTCATCAGCAGAGCTGCCGGTGTCCTCGTCGATCGGCCACGGCTCATCGCCCTCCGCCTCCGTCTCGCCATCGCTAGCTTGCCAGCGATGCCAACGGGCGTTGGCCTCATCGCTGTCCTCCTCCTCCCTCCATCCGCGGGGCATTCTGCTGTCAGTGAAGGAATACGGCCCGAACTCACCGCCCACCGCGCTTTCGAACCTTCATCCCGCAGCGTCGTGTATGTCGGCGCAACCACTCGTCTGTGAGAAGATCCTGGAAGCACAGAGAGCAGCCTGGTGGTCAGCGCAAGTGTAGGTCGCTGTACCTACGGTGCGGCTGTGAGTTTGAAGGACGGCATATGAAACAGTAGAGAACACAGGTCAGCAGGTTGAGCCGACAGAGCTTCGCGGGGCTTACCGATGCGTCCCCCGCCGAACCCGGAGTCGCGCGGCCTGACGTTAGCAGCGATACAGAAGATATTGACTCAAAGTAGAGGAGGCCGAGCTTCATCTCCTGCGCGTGCTCGATCTGGTTATGACGCGTGAACGAAGTCCGCTCGGTGAAGATACGTGGGCAGTGGTTGCACCTGTATACTGGATACTGTTAGCAGAGGTTCGGCTGCAGGTCTGGTCGACATACCGAAGCCTTCGTGTACCTTCTCGTGGTCGCGACGGCCTTGGACGCTGTCAAAACCCGCTTGGCAATGTCGACACCTAAACTTCCCGTCGCCGCTGCCTTGAGCCGTGGCGTCCTTCTTCGAGTCCTTGCTCCCGTCGTTGATATTCAGCGCGGCGAGGGCGACGTCGAAGTCCTCGATCTCCCACTTGTCCGAGATCGGCCAGAGCGGCCCGCCCTCTAGCGAGATCTCGAGGATGTCCGCGCTGATCGAGAGGCTACCGATGACAATGCGGTCCTTCTCAGCTCCAGCGGCACTGGCGACCTCCCTCACGACGCCCAAAGAAGTCCCCGCCCCAACGGCAGCACCTCCGGCGCCTTGCCCTTCTCCTGCAGGGCCCACGGCGGATCGCGCGCGTCTTGCGGCACCTCCTTCAGCCGGCTCGCCCACGAACCCGCGTCCGGCGGCACGCTCTGCTCCGCTCGCTGTCGGCTCGTCGAGCAGCTCGGTAGGTACGCCCTGCTCCAGACCCGCAACGATGACGACGCTGCGGCCGATACGGTTGCCGTTCGTCTCGAGCTCACCGCGGGCGGCTGCGTCCTCGGCGTCATCGATTAGAGCAGGCAGCTTAGCGACACGGCGGTCGTGCTCGGCGAGGAGACGGGGAAGCATGCGCCGTGCGAGCTTTGTGATGCTGTCGGGGACGAGGAGCTTTCCGCCTGCCACGGCCGCGAAGTAGTGGCCGGGGGACGTAGGGATCTCGTTCCCGTGCGCGTCCCGGCGGAACAGCTCCGGGTTCACCGCCACGTGCACGGGCGCGCCCACGTTGGCTACGTGTGGAGAAGGCGCGTGGACCGCCACCCTGGGAGAGGAAGGTGAGAAGACGATGACGGGGCGGGCGAGCGCGGTCGCAAGCGCGGCGAGGCCGAGATTGTCGACAAACTCGCCACGACGACCCATCTTCTCGATCCAGGCGTCGAGCTCGACCTCGTCGTAGACCAACAGCGCGTTCGTTCGGAAGTCGGTGTCACTCTTGGCGACCTCGACGAGCGCGGCGCGCAGCTCGTCGACATCTCTCGTGTCGCCGAAGGGACGGAGACCGTGCGCTGCGGCGTGCAGCGCACAATTCCCGTCCCCCGGGACGTTGACGAGGCCGTAGCCGAGACGAGCCGCGGCGACGTAGAGACGAACGAGATTCTCCTCGGGCGTGTACATCTGGTCCGTGACCTCGCTGTAGATCACGTCACGCGGGATCTTGTCGAGGATGGTCTGGGCGGCCTCCTCGGTCAGGCCCTCGGGCGTCGCGTCGACCGGTCGAGCCGGCGATGGGGGCGGAGAGGGTGGGCGCGGGGGAGAGGGGAGGCGGGGAGGCGGGGAGGCAGAGATGAGGCGTGCGCGCTTGTTGGCACCATTTCTGGTCGAGGCTGGGGAGAAGGTCTTGCTCCCACTCGGACTGGTGAAGGCGGGCGGCGGGGAAGACGGGCGAGGAGGAGGCGGGGGCGAGGGCGTCGGGGAGATGATTCTGCGGGGCTTGCGTTTGACGGGCGCAGCGTGCGCGCTCTTCCTTTTTGGCGGCATCTCGTCGTCCTTGGCAGTTAGCACACTGTCTCCAAGTAGTACTCACTCGTTCGTCGGTTGACGAAGCTGAGGAGAGAGGAGGGAACGAGTTGAGCGAGGTCATGTGGGGAGCGGGAGCAGATTGTGGCGGTGTGATCGTCGTCGCTGCCAGGACAGTCGCGTCAACCCTGCTGGCGACTGGGTGTGGCCTGTCATCGATGCTTGCGGCCGTTGTGACCGATGCATGCACCCATGCAACTTCAGCGCCGACATTGCAGACAAGCACCGGGGTAGTCGGCCGGGTGTGTGATAGACTGTTGCCGTAATTCTGGGTCGTTTGATTCGCGAGGCGTAACGCCCTGGTTGTGGTATCGGCAGCGACATCGCGACCGGTGTTTATTGTCTGTCGGGTCATCGTGGTCATCGTGGTCATCGCGGGGATCGTATGCAATGGGGATCAGTCGGGCCGAGCCAACGGATGGTGTGGAATCGCTAATGGGGTGCCACGGGGTCGCCACGGCGTGTCGATGTCGCTGATATGCAGGTTGTGCGGCTCGATACATTTCTGGAGAGTAACAGTGAGTGGCGAGGAGCTCGTATCGATTCGCATGGTCGTAGTCATAGTGCTGTGAAGAGTGCAAGGGGAAGAGCGACGACCCCGGCCAGCCTATAAGGCAGCGAGATGTTGCGCCGTAGGCAGCACTGAGGTGCGCCCAGCGCCCAACATTGCGCCTTGCCTGAACCGGGAACTTGTCCACTTCTGTGATCCCAAATCCCAATCGGCAACCCCGGTGTGCACGTCCGTCGCGCAACTTGTACGGCCGTGAGCCTTGAATCGAGACGTTGCAAAGTGGCGATCCTTCACATTGAGACGTAATTAAATCGAATTTTCATTCGGTCAGGCTGCTGTTGCCGACCACCCTGGGGCAAGGGCTAGGCATGCAGTGAGGATTGGGAGTGAATTCAATGACATTACTGGGAAGCGGGTGGGCGAACATGGGCGCGGTGTGCCCTCTTGTCCAAAACATGGTGAGTCGTCGTTGCGTCACGGTCACGCTCGACACCCGTGCACTTCGGGGGACAACCCTGTCTAGTACATAAGACTGTAAACATCCTCCGAGCTGACTTATCCATCTTAACCTTCATCATGACCCTTCCTGACATCGACAGAGCCCACAAGCCTTCGGTTGAACCTCAGCCCAAACAATCCCAAGCGACGAGGCTGATCGACGCGGCCCGCGACGCGTGCGGCCCCGCTCCGCCCGCCAAGTCCGACGCCGAGTTCAGCACCGAGCAAAATCTCGCCCGTCTTTACCTGACTGCCTCCAGCCTCGGCTATGAACTTTTCGACATGGTTCAAACAGTCGGTAACGGCCTCCTTCGCGTCATTTCGTTTGGCCTGCGCGAAGACGGCCACCCAAATGTGCACCTCGAAGAGCTCAGAGCGACAATGATCAGTACGGTGCGGAACGATGCTTCTGTTCGCAAAGAACTGGGGTCACACCTTGGTGGAAACAGCCTCAAGGAGTGGGTCAAGCAGGCAGCTATGCCAGAGCATCCGCTGGACTGTACAGCTCTGCAGGTGCTGGCGACCGCGCTGGAACGTCCTATCGTTTTATTCCTGCCGTGGTCAATTAGCCCCCAAGTCCATCCCCCGTCGCCGGCCGTCTCGGACCCGAAGACCCCCCTGGTGGTGGCACTGAACCCGCCGACCCCCGGCTTCAGCGGGCACTGGCTTGGAGCTCTCCCCGCGCCTTTCATAGCGGCGATCCCAACGAGCCTGACCATCGTCGCCCGCGGCATGATACCCGACCTCCTCGCCGACTTTGACCGACGCGTGCAGGCGATTACAGATCTTATCGAGCAGGCGCAGGATAGTGGACGGGAAGGGCTCCTGATGGTTCTCGAGCGCCTGGAGATTGGCCTGATAGTCCTGTCCAACCTGGAAGCACCACTTAACCCTCAGGTTTGCGCCAGCAACGCCTAGCGGACACAGCGAGCCGAGCCCCCAATTCAACCACTTATGGAAGGCGGGCGCCTCGTGGTTGACCCGCTCCCGCCACCCTTTGCGTATTTACCAAACCGAAGAAGGCGGAAAGCCTGCAGCCGATCGATCTCGACACGTTCCACCTCGACAATCCGATTGTTCTCGCACCCCTCACCGAAGTTCAGAAGAAGATGATGCGGATGTCAGTCGGCGCGCCTCCAGATGCGCGCGTCATTCGAACCGTGCCCCCGCGCCTCTCGCCGCCTCCGTCCATGGACCCTCCTATACTGCTGCCGATGATCATGGAGCAGGTAGCGAAGAAGCGTGAGGAGCACGCGAAGATGAAAGAAGACTTGGGACCCTGGGCGTTTCAATGCCGTCGATCCCAGGCCGCCTCCCGCGCCCTAGGAAGTGCGCGAGAGGACTGCTCCTGTGACGAACGTAGCGAAGCTTGAGGCGAGGGAACGATGGCCTGAGTGCTGCACTTTGTCTAGACCCCGTAGCAGCCACCTTCATGTCATGTGATGTTTTGCCTCCACTCTCGAGCTACGACCCAGGCTTCGGATTCGCGGGCACCGTTCAGGCAGCACTTGTGCCCAGTGGTGGTGCAGGCTTCAGAAGGGGTTGGGTGTGGCGATCAGACAGATTTAGGGTGAATAAACTTCGAATTTGAGGAACGCACTTCAGGGTGAAGCGGTGGAGAGAGGTGGCTTCTCGCGGTCGCCATGGTGACGAACTGCTTATGAGGGAGATCAGAAGAAGGTCAGCTGGCAGCGTTACGGGTGATCCGTGAGAAGCCTTCTCAAGACTGCTTCGATGCGACGCGGATCCGGCCAAGGATGTCTGGCTTCGCCAGCCTCCTCCCGGATCAGTGATGTATAAGTACCTACCAAGCTCGGCACCTGCTATCAACTCAACTCCACTCACGACATGAACACACCCTTTCTGGTCTAACACCAGCTCTAAACATGCCTTCCCCTACTGTAACCACGCCAACATCGCTACTTACCCCAATGCAAGCCTTCAGCAAGCACACCCTTCACTCCGAGCCCGTGCCTCTTACAAGTCTTGAACAGGTCAACCGTGCTCCTGGCACCTGGAGACCGCTTCTCCGAGAAGCTCGAGAAGTGCATCTTGAAGGACGTCAAGTACCCCGCCCGGCCACGCTGCCCCTGCGGCTGCATCAGTTGCCGACGCCCTCAGCGCCCCGACACCTTGGGTCGCCTTGGACATCGAAGGCGTGCTCTCCGCCCTTAATGTCGACGCTGACAAGGGATTCGAAGTCGTCCAGAGGGCTGTCGCGGACTGGTGCGTCTCCGGAGACCCCGTGCTCTTTGCTACGCAAGAGTACTGGATCTCCGAGGCACCCGCGCCTCACCGAAGGTCGAGGGCTCTCTGGTGTCCTGGCCACGGTGGGACCTTCGCCGGACTTGACGCGACAGGTCTTCCTCCTGCCTTCGAGTGAGCCTGCGCCTTTACCCTACCACGCTCCCAACAGCACTCATGTAATGCCCTGGGGCTCGAATTACTTCAAGAAAGGCGGTAGCGACGTGCCATTCGTGTTGCTGCTTGTGGTGTCAAAACGGAATGTCGGGCACAGCCTGGTGCCAGACCTCGCGCTCCATGTCAAGCCACAGTCCAACTCAGACAAGTCTATCCGATTGCCTTGGGACCACTGCTATCGACCTGGACCTGGACCGCTATGGGACGCATTGGTACTCTGAAGAATCTGCATCTTATGTAATTACACCATGCGCAGTGTTTGCATCGTAAGGCCCGATGACCGAGACTGTCTTCCTGCCGCAGCACGGGCGTCTGGGGTGTGAGACACTTCAGTCCCCAGCGGTCGTCACCACGCCCTTGGGCTCTGCACGTTCCAAGGAAGACCAGGCATCCGTGCCCATGCGCCCGTGCGTCATCTCTGGCGGCATGTCTTCCTCCACCACGCGACTTGTTTTGCGCTTTGACCCTTGGATCCGGTCACCTTTTGCCGTCGACCGCACTCCCGCTCTGGGTCTTTCCTCTCTTCTCACCACCCAACATGGCATACAACACAGTCTCTCTCCGCAACCTCGTCGAGCCCAGGAAGCAACGCCTAAGGGCATCAGCAAGTCAGGGACATCGCCCACCGCAAACCGCCTGCCAACTCACCGAGTGCGCGCGGTAGAACGACTCCATTCTTCCTTCTTCCTCCAGGACCTCGGACGCGATGCGGTGGCAAGCAGAAGTTCGGAGCGCCGAGGATCAGCGTGGACCAGTGAACGGACAAAGCTGGGCTCAGCTTCCTGGTCATTGCAGTGTCCCGCAAGGCATCGGCATTGCCATGCACAGCGTCCGACCACGGCATGCGATCCAGTCAACCACCTCCAGTCGACCTGGTTCTGGTCGTCAACCACCTCCAGTCGACCTGGTTCTGGTCTTTCTCGCCTTCCTCGCCGGCTGTGTTGCCACCCATATCAGCACTCCCTTCCTTTCCCCTTCTCTCTTCTTCTCTCCATCACTCATGCTCGCATTTTCGGCTACTTCTTACACCGCGATGTCGCACAAGCACGTCGACCATCTTCGCGAGAAGATCAAGGCGAAGTGCGCGAGCAAGGGCGTCAACGCCGACTCTGTCCAGGACACCATCCAGGATGTGGAGGGAGTAGTGCACCGCAAGCCCCTGCAGAAGTCCACCGAGAGAGGTCACGCCGTCGAACGCCTCCACTTTTCGATCTTCCTCGAGGACATCGACCGCGACCCTGTCGAGACTATGAAGAAGGGAGCACCGACGCTGACCGTGGCCGAGTGGGAGGCGTACATCCGCGCCAGGGCCAAGACAACCGACGCAGGCATCGCTGGTGCCGCCGGCGCGTCCGTTAGAACGATTAAAGGCCGCTTCCAGGCCATGCACTCGATTGTAAGTGACAGCAGTCGCAGATTCGCACTGACGCGCGTTGAGTGGTCCCGCGAAACCGGTAACTTCCTGACCAAGCAGGAGAAGGAAGACGTCCTCGGATACATCGCCTCCGACCTCAAGAACGAGCTGAAGCTCACCACGAAGGCTCGCGACCAGCCAACAGCCTCGGCCGCCGACTTTGCTCGCATCCCGTCGCACGTTTTTGAGGCCTGAAAGGTTCCCTGGCGACACGCA
Source organism: Trichosporon faecale (assembly GCA_039545375.1). Classification (NCBI taxonomy): domain Eukaryota; kingdom Fungi; phylum Basidiomycota; class Tremellomycetes; order Trichosporonales; family Trichosporonaceae; genus Trichosporon; species Trichosporon faecale. The sequence goes on along the minus strand of BCLU01000003.1, from coordinate 1,413,832 downwards.
GCTGCATGCGCTGTCGTTCATCATCACGTACGGCTCGTGTCGCGGCGCCGAGTCGACCGTCAAGACCCTCGATGACCAGGAAGACAAGGTCCTCTACGGCGACCTCGACCCGCTCCTGTACGTCAGCGATGACGAGGAGATTCGTTTCGGCTGTACCGTCAGGTTCCGAGAGCTCAAAGGTCCTAAGGAAGACGACTCCGAGTTGTGAGTTTTGTTCACAAGAGTGGAGCAGCTACTGACCTTCACCAGCAAAGATGTCTTCCTCTACGAGGAGTCCGACCACCTGCGTCTGCACGACCCGACGCTGCCTTGCTCGCCCTGTACTTCTCCGACCAGGTCTTCGCCGACGTCGTGTCGTACGACCAGCTGAAGCGCGTCAAGCCGAGCGCCATCCGCGCGGCCGGCAACAAGTTCCCCCTCAAGATCCGTGAGGACAAGAAGAAGTCGGTCCTGTTCGCCGGGTTCAAGAAGGTCGGTAACGACTGGACAGTGGACAGTCCTCGAGGTTGGGGCTGGAACTCGGCGGACCAGGCGCTGAAGAAGGTCGCCGCTGCCGCGGGATATTACTCGCGCATTACGTTCTATTGCATGCGTCGCATGGCGACCACGTCGATGGACCTGGCCGGCGTCTCTCCCGGCTCGCTCAAGTCTAGCTTGGGTCACAGCCCACGTAGTGAGATGTACATGAGCAGGTAAGCTAGTCCCGGTCAATACGGCCGCTGACTTTGCCAGGTACATCTCGGCGCTGTCGACCGCAGACGTGCAAGGCCTTGCAAACGGGCGCAGCGCCGACGTCGAAAAGCTCGCCCCGGCCCGCGGAATGAAGTGGCACGAGGACCTGCCGACCTCAGTGTCGGGCAAGGGCTCCCTCGACGTCTATTCTCACCCCGAGATCGTCGATTTTCACGATGCTGTGCGCGTCGCCGGCATCGCCGCTGAGAACAAATGGGCAGCATCAAGAAGGGCCTCGAGGTCAAGTAAGAAGCCCTTGTCATCGCGTACACGGACGTGGACAAGAAGCTGCCCACCAAATTGCGCCGCGCCTTCGCGGCCAAGCTTTGTGAGGAGGAGCAGCAGGCCGCCCGCGAGACGCCCGGTGAAGACTTCGACATTCTCACAGCCATCGAGCGTCATGAGCAGCTCGCACAGCGGGCCGACACCAGTGGCGTCGGCATGGGCGACATGATCGCCGCTGCTACCGAGCAAGCTGGGACCACCGCCACTCCTCAAAGCAGGCGCGAGCTTTTCCAGAGCTGCTGCCTCTAGCGTCAAGTCGCTGCAGATCAGCCACCGAGCGCGCGAGCTGCAAGATGCTCTGCTCGACGGCAGCGTGGAGTCCCGCTCCCAGATTATCGACGACATGTGCGATGCCGGCACGCTGCCTCTGTCGCGCGCCGACGGTCGTCCAGGTGAGAAGGTCGTCAATGGCAAGTGCCCCATCCCCGGTTGTGACAAGAAGGGCGCGCAGGCGACGCCGAAGCACATTCACGCCTGTCACCGCAGGTACCTTCTCTCCGAGCTCCGCCGACTGTTCGCCGAGACGGTCCCGGAGGAAGGTCTCGCTTGTCCGTTCGCCGGTTGCGACGTGCACGTCCCCGACGCTGACGCGCTCGGTGCCCATGTCAACTCCCACGTGGGCACGCTGTACGACCGGCAGCGCCACGACTCGAGCACCGCTGTCAAGTGCTGCGTCGTCAGCAATGAGTGTGCGGTGTGCCCGGAGACCTTCTCCGACGCGCCTTCTTTCTCCGCGCGCCTGCAGGAGGAACATGGGCGGTGCGCTGTCAAGGCTGGATACGGCGGCATCCGCGACGACGTGATCGAGTATTGCGAGACGTGCTCGCTTTGGCTGTTCGGCGACGCTGCAACCCATTACGCATACCACTCGGACACGATGATCGCCAGAATAGCGGACAGTGCGCTCTCACGCGCGCCGCCACAGCTGGGCTCTACCAAGGCCAACGCGGCGGTCCAGCAACCCTGGTGCCCGTTCTGCCTCTTTGACGAGGAGCTTGCCGACAAGTCCAGGTGGAAGACGTTGTAGGTTACCCCATAGTCCCTGTTCTTGCGTGCCTCGCTAACAATTACAGCACCGTGACCGACGTCGCCGTGCACGTCTCGTGCCATGTGCATCAGCTGGACGGCAAGCTCGCTCGCTGCCCCTTCCCCTCGTGCGACCTCGCGCCGCTGTAGCCGGCGGCATTGGCGCAGCACAACCTCGACGTGCACCACATCCCCCTCCTCGGCAGCCAGAGGAGGAAGACGGCGACCGCGTAGCAAGCGGTAGCTGATGACCTTTCCAATCTTCCGCGGGCTCCTCTGGCCGCCGTTGCTGGCCCATCGACGAGCATGTCGTCGATCAACACGGACGACGACGCAACGGAGAGCAGCTCGGACGAGGACGACGCCCCCGCGCCCAAGCGATGCCGGCTGAACCCGATCAAGCTCTCTTACCGTGAGTACTCGAGCCCTTTCTACCGCCATGTCCTAACGTCAGCGTCCTCGCGCTACCCAGGCCTGACCCCCACCAATTTCGACAAGTCCGTTTTGCAGGCAGCCGCCAAGGCGCGCAACATCCCCTTGTTCAACGGGCGTCGCGCTCTGACGTCGGCGCAGCTTGCGTCGCGACTTGGCGTGAGGCTGCCGCGCAAGACCAGCGAAGTGCGTGCCGAGATCGAGGAGGTGGCCAAGGCCAAGGGCATCAAGGTTCGCAAGGCGGGCCGCAAGATTCTGGCCGAGAAGCTGGACTTGAAGCAGGGCGTAAGTGGAAAAGTGGTAACTCACGCTATAGGACGTTAAGCTCTGGGACACGCCGCCCCACCCGGACGTAGAGATGGAAGATGACTCTGATCTGACCGAGCTCTCGGACGTGGACGAGGACGACTAGCTGAGACCATCATGCATAGAAGCAATGTACCGCCGTTATGACACTGCAAGCGCCTGGACGCCTACATGCGAACCAGCTGCTAGGAAGTCAAACTTGGCGGCACACGGGCCTTCAGCCTCTGTGCTACACTTGATACAGCATTCGCAAGCACTGCCTCCCGGTCCCCGCCCGGTCCTCGGCCGCCAAGAGCAGTCCCTGCTGTCACGCTTGAGAATGACACCGGCCTCGGCTCGCTTCTGTGATGCTCTCAGGGTCTCCTCAAACCCTTCATCCTCTGCTCCAGTAGCCACCGCAGTAGCATCGGAGGGTTCGAGATGATCTGCGCGGAACCAGTGGCACTGACGCGGGTGTCGTACGGGCGGCGAGAGCTGGACTCGAGACCGTGCGTGGCGACGAATAGCTATCGAGAAGGGATCCTCGTAGAGAAGCTGAGAGACTTAGAGTATACATTCGATAGAGAGCTATGCAGACTATGAAGAGGCTTTATAGGTATCTATCGAAGAAAGGATGTTCGGGTCTCGAAGAGGAGGTACGAGGAGCGCACGTGAGCCACTTGGCGGGCGGAGATGTCCGAGGGTAGAGGGGCTCCGCACGACAGCGGGTCACCGGGGGCGCTATATATGCCATCGATACCGAGACTCGTGGCAACAGGACGACGGGGTTGTCATTGCACCGTAGTCGGGAACGATTGATTGGGGACCGGTTACGCGTTTGGTTCGAGAGTTGACGACTGGGCAGACGGCTTCGCGACTGCCATCCCGAACAGGATTCAGAGTCGCCACGAACATCGCCAGTCCACCGTTCGCCACTGCACCTCAGAACAGCTCCTAGCATCAACGATTCATGCGCGACTGTACCTTCTTGGGGCCCATCATAACAACGCCGGGGACCGAGCTACGCGTGAGTGAAATCAGAAGGTCCCAGCGGTTTAGTGTGGCAGGATTCTCGGATGAAGTTCGGATGCCACCTGTCACACCCGCAAGTTACACTTTGTCGACAGCGCGGCAACTCCTTACATCTCACACTTACTTTACCGCACAGCATTCCAACTCACCATGGACTATCGCTGTCTCATGTGAGCCGAGCAGCATTGATTAGACCGATTAGAGCAAAATTCCAGGGGTGCTGCCACTCATCAGCCCGTGAAACCATTCCCGATCGATGACCGCTCTCTACTTGACATCACGACAGCCCCTCAATCTGGAGCATAGCTCTACCTCCGCGCGTCACCTCACGGCAGGCCAATGCCCTAACTGTACGTTGAGTCCGTCCCAATAGTTTCAGCGGGTCGGTGCGGCAAACCCGTCACCGGCCCCAGCCACCAGCTCTCTTCCAAGCATCTCACCTTCCCCTTCACCCCCCCTCTGCGGCTCCACAACCCACCGAGACTCCCATCCCGCACCTCCTCCGCGGTCTCGGCTCGGAGCCGGCCCCGACCGCACTTGTTCCCGCCATCATCAACGTTCATATCGGTCGCGTGGCCCAATGGCAAGGCGTCTGACTACGACTCCGTCTCCGAGCTCATCTCGGGGATCAGAGTAATCAGGAGATTGCGGGTTCGATCCCCGTCGTGACCTTTTTGGCCCCTCTGCATGCATCCGGAGAGCTGGAAGAGGGCTGGAGAGATGTGAGGGAGACATTCTGACGATGGAGTTGGAGGAGGGTGGTAGTTAGTTGGTGGAGGCGGGGGGACGCGCATATCCGTACGGGCGGGTCGGGTGAGGGGCGCGGAGGTGACACGAGGCAGCCTGCCGACCACCGCAAGCGTTTGGACGTCGCCTGGCGAGAGGGGAGTCAGCGATGAGCGCTGGAGGCTCAAAGAGCTGTAATTCTGGAAATGAATGTGGTTGTGCCACAAACCTTTTGCACAGAGTCGTGCCCACCTCACGCCAGTCTGACTTGCGCCCCTCGATCTCCTGTTTCAACGACGTAACGACGTCTCTGTGTCAGCCCCTCGGTTTACCCCATTGCGACGCGAGGAACGCCAGTCTTTGGCGGTACCTGGGCACAATCCTCGGTGATACCTCGGTCTTCGCTTGACGTGATCGACACCGTACGATGGTGGATGATTCTGCAAGACCTCCCCGCGAGTACTCCGCATCAGCGTCGCGATCGTCCTCACTCCGAGCTCAACGTCGATAAACGCCCGGTGCCGAGACGGACATGGCGCCGAGCGCAGCTACACCGGTGCATCGGCATAGTCAGTCCTCCAAGAGCGCCGTCGAAGACAATACACGTTCGCGTCTACGTCACCAGCAGGGGTTAGCAGGATCAATTCGGCTAATCAGTCGGCAATCAGGGCAGGTCAGCTGCTCCACCTTCTACACACTGCCACGCTTCGTTTACTCGTAACCACTCTGGCATAACTCCTACACATGGGCGTACAGGAGGATGGGTATGGACAGCTTTTATGGGAATTACAATTAAGACGCTTAGTGCGCTTACTTGACGCCCTCGGCGGCAATGATCTGCGAGGCGGCGTCGAACATGGACTTGTAGTGAACCTTGGCACCCGAGGTCATCATCATACGACGACGGATAGTGTCAAGGGAGTACGAAGCGCGACCGGCACCGGTGGTAACACCCCAGCCGAGAAGGAGGTATGAACATGTATTGGAATCTTTAAGAGCAAGTAAACAATTACTTGTAGACCTTGCCGAACTGGAGGAGAGTCAGCTTCAGACCCATTATAACGCTGAAGATACTCACTATAAGCCGGTGACCTCGTCGATGCTCTCGCCGCGCACGCACCTCAGCTCTAAAGGTCGGACTCGCCGTCACCGCCCTTGTCGATCGTGTCGGCATTGTCCTCGGGGGATTCTGACAGCTCCGAGCTGGAGTCGTCTGCCTCCGAAGGCTCCGAGCTGGGCGCCGGCGTCTGCCAGAGGTTGATGTCCTGTCTGTCAGCCAGAGCTACCACAGTCGTCGACTTACATCGCTGGTAAGACCGAGCTGGTTGACGAGCTGACCCACACCGCCCTTACCGATCTTGATACCCTTCGCCTTCGCCTTAGCCTCCAGTTCTTTGCGCACCAGGGTAGCCTTGCGGGGGAGTTTAACTCCCAGCCTTAACGCAAGCTGCGCTGATGACAGTGCGCGGGTGCGAACCGTAACCGGGATCCCGCGCTTCCGGGCCTCGCTCTGCAGGGTCGGCTTGTCAAATTTCTTCAGAGTGAGATCTGGGAATCGGGTCAATGCTGCAATTAGTGACTTGTGTTCCATGAAGACAAAGGGGGTCACTCACTGCACTCCAGTTGAAGGCTGTCCAGGCGTCGGGGGCGTTTTGCCGGAGGTCGACTGTCGGCATTCTCGTCGCTGCTGTCCGCGGGCGCCTTGGAGCTGCCAACGCTGGCCACGATCGGGGCACCGGGAAGATTGGAAAGGTCCGCGTTAACCGTCTTCTAGACGGTTGCCCGCTTTCTCAAAGAACCAAGGAGAGGCATTCGATGGGAATCGATCATGTGCTGAGCCATCTTAACCGCGCTGAGCGCCTCCTCGGAACAGGAAGGGAAAGGACAGTCGACCGGCCCATGCTGCTGTCGGATGTGCTGGGTGCTGATGTGAGTGCCAATGTCGCCGTTTGTGCTGTAACTGTTAGTGGGGCACACAGGGGCAGGAGACCTAAGTCGGCACTCACTATAGCTTCCAGCGCTGCTGGTCCGGGAGCTCGTCGTTCCACAAGCACATGGGGCATCGCACCCCACGTGTCGTTGTGGCTGTACCAATGTCGCCGGGCGCACACGAGAAGGGGTCGTCCATGTCCTCGAGCTGGTACTTGGTATGCCAAGAGAAATGGTCGTCGCAGTCGGCAATGAGCCACTGATCGCAGCTCTCACAGTACGACACCAGATCCTTGCGAATGCCGCCGTTCCCGGCCCGAACCGCACACAGTCCATGGTCGTCGAAGACGTGCTTTGCGAAACCGACGGCGTCTCCAAACTCTTCCTGGCAGAGCGTCCCGTCGAGCTCTCTGAAGCTGCACTTCAGAGTGGCGAGGTTGTTATGTCGTTTCAGGTCGTAAATTTTGTTTACGTGCGCAAGAACATGCGCGCCTAGAGCATCGGCGTCAGAGATGTGAGTCCCGCAGCCCCCAAAAGGGCACGACATTCCAGCTCCGGGCACGGTCTCTGCGAAACGTCTCCGGAGATCGGAAACGAGCCACGCCTGGAGGCAACTGTGAATGTGCTTCGGTGTAACCTGCTTGCCCGTCTTTGGGCAGTCGGGAACGGGGCACCGTCCGTTTCGTGCGAACTCCCCAGGCCGCGAGAATCCTCGGGCGGGAGGAAGAGTGCGTGGGTCCGACATGGCGACGATGACTTGCGAGCGCGAAGCCAGACTGGGGTTGAGGAGGGCATCCTGCAGGTCATGTGCAGGGGTGTTGGCGGTGAGGGGAGACTTGACGGCACGACAGCACTCGGTGAACAGCTCCAGCCTACTCTTGGGCGTCTCAGTAGGCTCCTCCGCTTCCTCCTGGAGGATCTCCTCGACGACCTGGCCCAGGGGCCTGTCCTGCTCTTGCGCTTGCAGGGCGAGGTTGCTGTGAGCGTCGATGGCGGTGTTCAGGTCGAAGACTTCGACCTGGGGCATGACCTCGCCGGCGTCAGGATCTGAGTCGGCGTCGACGTTTGTGGGAGCAGTGCCCTCGACGGTATCGTTATCCGGCAGCATCTTCGCATGCGCATCCATGAGCGCCTTCCTGGAAGCTGCGTCAACCGCGGCCAGCTGCTCCTCCTTGAGCTTAGAGGTAAAAGCACGGCGGAGCTTCGTGCGGAGCTCACGCTCGACTTGCCGGTACAGCGCCGCGTCCGCGCTGTCATGGTGCAGTAAGAGGGCGCTTGTGACTGATTGCTGAGAGGCATCTTTGAGACGATCGCCAATGTCACCGAGAGATGTGCGCAGAGCGATAATGTCGGGGTCGGAGTAGATCTGTATCGCACCCTTGCTAGATACCGAAGTTGGCAAATCAGCGTGCCAAGGAAGGCCCATCGCCGGGGCGAGATTGGCCGTGTTGGCCTGACGGCCATTCGCCAGGCCCTGGACGTCGGCGGTGGAGAGGGAGGTCAAGTACCTGGAGTGTCAGCTACTGCCTTGTGCTGGCTGTAGGGTAACTTACCGCTTCAGGTACATGGTGCTGCCCGGCCGGTGACCCATGGCCGCTGTAATCGCCCCCGGTGAGAGAGCAGCCATGTGCATGGCAGTGGCTGCGAGGCGGCGGAGGCAGAAGAATGTTACACGGCCGTAGTAACCGGCGGCAGCTGCTATGTTCTTGAGGCACTTGTCGACGGCGTTCCAGGACCATGCTTGGTTGGGGCTAACTTGCCACTGGCCGTTCACACTCTCGATAGCGCGGAAGACCACCTTGTCGAGGAACTCTTCGCGTATGTTGAGCCGGAGCTTGTTTCCGGCGGCCTGGATGGCCGCGGGGTTTACCTTCTGCAGCTGGTCGTAGCTGCTCACGTCCTCAAAGACGCCGTCCTCGAACATCATGGACAACAGAGGCAAGATGGGGTCGTGGAACCTGAGGCCATCTGTCTCCTCATAGAGGAAGACGTCGGTGCTGGAAGATGGTCAACATCACCTTCCTTCGCCGTGGAAAGTACTCACAACTTGGACTCGTCGCTCTTCTGGCCCTTTCTGCCCCGAAACCGAATCACACAACCAAACCTGATCTGTTCCGCGTCGTCGAGATACAGGAAAGGGTTCAGGTCCTTGTATAGCACCTTGTCGTCCAGCGCCTCCAGAGTCTTCATCGTGAATTCCCCACCACGGCATGTGCCGTACGTGAATATGCAGGTGAACGCATGCATTTGCGTACGTTCACGCGTGTGTCGCCACTTGACGCAGTCGCTCTCGTACGTGGTTGCGAGAATGCGGGCAAAATCTGTAGGGGAAGCGGTCGGTTTGTCTCGGGCCTGGGATGTCAAGGCTAGTTCTGTCTTGAGCTTGCTGTCGATGTAGTCGAGGACGTCCTTCTTCTGGTCTGCATCGAGGAAGTATCCAGTCTTCCTATGGTACTGCTTGTAAGTAAGAGTCTGTGTGTTCTCTACCCACTATGGCATGGATGGTATGAAAGCGTCCTTTCAGAGTGACGATCGACGCGCCGGTCGCGCCGGCGACACCGGACTGGGTCGACATTGCCCTCGCGCGACAATAAGCCTTCCATTCCGACACCGTGATCATGCGAGGCGACTGGCGCTGTAGAACGTATGCTGAGTCTAGTCCGAGATCTTCGAGGAAAAGTGCGAAGTGCACCTCCTCGATGGCGTGGTGACGCAGTGTCGATTTCTGGAGAGGTGCGCGATGCGTTATGCCCTCGACCTGAGCCACGCCTTCCTCAACGGAGGCTTGGTTCACGCCTTTGGCCGCGCGCCGTGATCTGATCTTTTGGATCATTTCATCGGAGACGGTGGCGCCCGCCGGGTCTGAGGTCATTTTGCAGCAAGACGTTGCCGAGTGGTTGTCGACGATACGTGGTCGGCGTCGATGAGGTGGACAGGGGCGGCTAACGCGCACGAAGCCGGGAGGCAAAGGAAGGTGGGTTGAGGTCCTTGATTGCACTTGATGTTGATGCCGTAGCGCACAGGGGTGGGGATGAAGGGAACGTGGTCAGGCTGCTGGTATTGGGGTAAAATGGAAAGAGGAGTCACGCTGCTGATTTGTGTGGATGGTGAACGAGGAGCTGGTGAGTTGAATGGTTGACTGGACTGGGCCGCAGTGGATTGCACGCCAGGCTGCGCTCACTGTAGCGCTTGCACCAAGGCTGTAGCCGGATGAAGGGCCGACAGTCACATGGTCTGACCTGGCATTTGCCTAAATCCACACACAACCCTAAGCCATCCAGCTTTCAAATGAGAGCACGCTCATTACGAAGGGAGCTAGCCTTGCCTGGAAAACTCCAGAATCCAGAAACGACCGCACCGCACCGCGCCGACCAGTCTACCATGCGGACAACTTCAGAGCTCCGAACCGCAACAAGGCTGCACGCCCGCGTCGGAAACGGCCAAGTGCTCCACTGATTCTCAACATACTTAAGAGCCAGCCATTTCTGGCTCGTCTTTCGTTGAACTTCCCTTTGGCAACTTCTCGAGGACGTATCACTCATCTGGAGACTGGACCGAGAATAACCGGTGTTCCGGAATCGGTGCTGATAAGGTGAATTTCGCGGAGCCCCACCAACAGGCACGGCAAACTGTAAGCCATTAGTACCGAAACAGTGGTACGACGTACCGGAGAGCGAATTTGATCATGCTGTCGAGTGCATGTATGCCGGAGAAAATGACCCTCGTTCCAAATAAGAAAACCATCGCCCGCTCATCGGATAGCCTTGCACCGTTTTACCGCGTGATTCCTGTCAGTGTTCATGGCGCCCAAGTCGTGAGGTGGGATTGTTGCGTTGAGTGTGGAACGTCTGTTGCTTCAATCCACTTTTACGCTGTAAACTAGCGGAGCGCGGGGTTAAGAAGCACGCTCCATTGCTTTCTGACTCGCTGCGCAGCAGTGGTGTTGACAAGCGACAGGAGGATCGGCGGCTTCGTCGCTTCTTACGGAATGCTGATCGGTCACCTAAGTCTCACGGCCGGACTCGCGTGACCGCAGCCTCAGTATCCAAGTTCTGCGCATGGACGCTTTTTGAAGCTCGGCAACCACCGGGCAGCAGACTGGAGGACAGGCGGAGCTCGTCATCCCAGCAACGAGATGAGAAGCTTTGCGCTCGTCGTAACCCTTCGGCAAGCCGCGAGCACACGGATCGCAGCGCGAGCTGGAGCTTGGGAGAGGAAATAGAGGGATTGCCGAATTGGTAGCCTTGCCCGACGCTCCTGTGACGAGTACAGCCGCAGAATTGGTTGCAGAGGTCGGGTGAATCGAGTGGCGAGCAAGTAGACTCCCATTCCGATTGTTTGTGGCCGGGGAATGACGAGTTGCGTTCGTTATTGCCGTGTACACAACTGCGGGGGTGCGATCGGAGTATGCTTGTGTGCAGTCAGGATCCTATGGAAGGATGCAGGCGGTCCCATGCTCATCTCGCAGACATCGTGTGACGCGATCTGGATGGATTCCTTCGGTGCGTTGACTCGATCCGATCCGATCGTCAAGCTAGCTTGACATGCCAGTGATCAGCCTCGGCGCGATGTGGACGACCGTTCGAGTTGTGCCGTGTCGTGTTTACGGTGCAAGCGGCATGAGATCACGCAAGATAAAGCTCTGGTCAAGAGGAAAATAGAACGCGCTGTAGCTGGCCTCTAGAGAGCGAGCGTCCTAAACTTCTCACTGGAGACGACTACGCGGCCGGGGTGCCCCTCATGTCTTTGTAATGGGAGGGACGAGGCGATCTGTTCGGCGGCTCCGTGAGGCATGCATGTCGAGGGCGAGCCAGTCCTCGCCTGCAATAGCGACGTCAGATGCATGTGTGTGCCCCATTCCCAGGACCAGGGCACGCCGTCGCCCGCAACGGTAGTCGGTCGCGAGACAGCCGACGTGTGTGACGTATGGTATGGGAGCCGCCCTCCGACATGACATCGTGGTGGGAGGCTGACATCCGAAACGTTGGTCCTTATTACCAACGGGCCTTCGTCATTGTCGAAGTTCGATGGGAGTGGGGCTGGATGGGGGTTGATGGGGGGGCGAATGTTGCTGTGAACTTGAAACGGTGTAGATGCATCCTTTCCATCATGATCCAGCCATCGTACGAGGTTGCCCGACGCCTTCGTTCGTCACTGGGGCGTATGGCAGCTGCCCCGGAGCCGGTTGCCGCGATTGCTGATGCACTTCCCCCGACCGCGAGAAAAGCCGCAACAGAGCATTCAAAGTCTGAGGAGGGCTGACATGGAGCAACAGAAACTCAGACGCGGTTCGCCTTCGGAGCTAAAACTCCTTGCGACCGTTCCCCTTATGCCACCATCGCCGTCCGGGCGCTTCGCCTTACGGACAACACCAATTTGTCGCGCTGGGAGACGATGCCAGAGAACCTCACTCTTGCGGCATGATGTTGTTCTGTAGTGCCGTGGTCGCGAGTCGGGGGACAGGGCGTAGTGGCGAGGTGGTGGTTCGTTAAATAGTGTCGACGAAGCCCGCTCCCCAGGTCCCAAGTTGTCGGCAGAGCTGACTGCAGCGCTTCAGCGGTTAAACAGTACTTTCAAGTCGGGAAGGCGCTGGGTCAGTGCATGAGGAAGTGTACGCGCCAGGCTCCGAAGTGTCACCGGGCGGGTCGCGCGTGGGGACGGACACGCTGGGGCACCTCACGTGTGCGAGCAAGCGAAACGATTAGCTACCTCTGTAGTTGGGTCCTCCATGCAGAGAAACTCTCCCGTTCGATGCATGCACGATGGAGCGGGCTGCGTGAAGCCGATGAACGCTCAAATGTCGCGAACGGCACAGAGCGGCCGCATACGCAGCGGCGCGGATGACGTTCATATGCCACAGTAGTGGTTCGGTGGAGGCATAGAGATCCCTACGTGTGGCTGGATTTGGTGAGAGGGTATGGCCACTGGGTTATGGGAGAGTTCCAGTGGGAATGGGAAAGCATGTCAGGTAGGGTCATTTGGTGTTCTAGATTGCGTGTTGTGGTGAGTGGCTTTGCGAATATGCTTGAACGTTGCAGCGCCCGTGCTGCTTTCCGGCCTCATGCAGAGGTGGTAGTGCCCGTTGTTCACCAACCAGCAATGCTCCTTTGGGGCCACTCTGCTTCTCCTCAAGCGCAGAGGGAGTCCTTGCATGGAGCATGGAAAAGCGCCTCAAGACTCCGCCTGACATAGCCTCCGTGTAATGCTTCGAGTTCGAGACTGACTGCTGTGGGCCTGCCAAGTGGCGGAAGGGTGTGTGTCGCATGCGTGTACACTGTCAGGGGCGACGCGTTTTCCGCTTCGGTGGCAAGCGCTGCGCGAACTTGACCATCAGTTGGCGGGATATGACGCGTAGGGCTACTCGCCGCGACGCGGTATGTGTGGCGTCTAACCGTACGGCGCTCCGGTCGCGTAGCGCCAGTGCAGTGTGAGAGCAAGACCATGCAGCTGATGACATTCAGCGGAGTCTCCTTGAACGGCGAAGACGATGCCACAAGCTGAAGAGATGGCTGCAGGCTGAAGAGACGGGTAGACGGCAAGACGTCGGGTTGAGCCCAGCCACGGCCAGGAATATTCCATCGCGTTCGGGCTCGGGCCTCGGCCATGGTCATCCACTTAGCAACCTCCACCCTACCCGGCCACCTCCACCAGGCCAATCCTCGTCCACCATTCACCCTCATCCATCAACCTCCATGCTCATTCCTCACGCAGCCGCACAATGTTGGGCACCCTTCGGACTGGTGACGATGTGAGCAGCTCGTGTGAGACCCCGACAACGCTTGGTCCGGGATCGTCAGCGCACTGTGGGGGTGAGGATTGCGCAGACAGAGGTCGTGCCTGTCTGTTTCTCCACAGCTCAAAGGTCAATCCTAGCAAGCAACACGAACAACGACAGCAGATGCACTCGTATCCACTCTTGCATATCTCCTTCTGCTACAACAGACGGAGAGGTATGAACATGTTTTGGAATCGTTAGGAGCAGGTAAACAATTACTTGTAGACCTTGCCGAACTGGAGGGGTCAGCTTCAGACTCATGATAGCGCTGCGCTGAAAAGACTCACCATAATCTCCTGGAGCTTGTCGTCTAAAATGGTCAGCAAAATTCAAACGAGATCTATCAAACAAGGACCCACAAAGCGAGAGGACACCGGCACCGGCGACACTGCAAAGTCAGCGATGAACAAGGTCGAGAATGAGCCACAGGCCACGTACCCCCTGAGAATGTTCGCGCCAGCGCCCTTGAAGAGAGACTTAACACCCTCAGCAGCGATAATCTGGGAAGCAGCGTCGAACATCGACTTGTAGTGAACCTTCGCGCCGGAAGTCATCATCATACGACGGCGAATGGTGTCGAGCGGGTAAGAGGCAAGTCCAGCACCAGTGGTGACTCCCCAGCCCAACAAAAAGCTGGCCAAAAAGTTTCTGGGATCGCGTTAGCAAGTGTACAAAGTGTATGAAGGTTTGAACTCACCCCTCAAGAGGGCCAACGAGGACGACGGGCTTGATCGAGTCGTAGAGACCGAAGTAGAGACCACGGTAGACGATGATACCAACAACGGAGGGAACGAAGCCACGGTAGAGACCGGCGATACCGTCGGAAGCGAGGGTCTTCTTGTAAACGTCGACGAGACCGTTGAACTGGCGGGATCCACCCTTGGAAGCAGACTTGTTGTCGTTGGCGAGACGGGTACGGGCGTAGTCAAGAGAGTAAACGAAGAGGAGAGAAGAGGCACCAGCGGCACCACCCGAAGCAATGTTACCGGCGAACCACTTCCAGTAGCCGTCAGCCTTCTTGAAGCCGAAGAGGGACTTGAAGTAGTCCTTGAAGGCGAAGTTGAGGGCCTGGGTGGGGAAGTAACGGATAACGTTGGCAGTGTTACCACGCCAGAGCGAGGCAAGACCCTCCTCAGCGTAGGTACGCTTGAAGCAGTCAACGATGCCCTTGTAGGGCTGCGAGAGACGACCCTGCTTGATCATCTCGTCCTGGTTCTGGACGAGAAGCTTGATACGCTCAATGGGGGCAGCGGCAGTCTTGGCAACAGCGGCCGAGACACCTCCCATGAGGAAGTCGGTCATGAAGGCCTGGAAGTCCTTAGGCTTCTTAACGTCCGCCATTTTTACTGATCGTTAGCTATGATGCTGGGAGAGATGGTATGGAGAGTGTGGAGAATGTTGCGAAATGATGGAGCTATGCGTGTGAAGCGGAATGGAGATGCGAGTGCGTTTTCGTCCAGACGTCGCGGCACCAACGTGGCGGTCGGCTATCGCGGTCTAGGCGGTCGCGGCATGACTGCGCCTGGTCGCCGTCGCCGTCGCCATCGCTCATACGTCGATTGTCGCTGTCGCTGGTCGCGCGATGACCGTAGTAGAGAGCAGTACTAACCTTCTTTTCTACGGGGTGAAGGAGAAGAAAGAGTGGTGAGTTGAAGAGAAAAGAGGAAAGCCGAGTTTGGGCGCAATAAAAAGTACCAGCGGCTGGGCGGCTGGGCGGGCTCTGGGTGGTGAAGGGCCACGGGGTGAATACGCGAGGGGTTCAGGCGGCCCGTCAATTTTCACCGCTGTCCGGACAGGGACCGCGCGATACAGGGACACTGCTCACCCAGCCCAGGGAGAACCAGGCGGCAGAGCAGGGGATAGGCTCATCCCCCATCGGAATCGGGTGTTTGCGGAGGGCCTACAACTGCACCCACGGTGTTTGTCGGCGATATCCTCTGGAGCTGTGGCGGAAAATCCATGCTCTACGGTGAGCCATCACTGTACCAAGCCAGCTGCGATCACAGTGCCGAGCCGAAAGCGAGCCAACCTGAGGCCCGCTCAGACCAGAGCCAGCCTGAGCAGCCGCCTGAAGGCCGATTGAGCGGCTTTGTCGCCTGACGGCACGTATGGCACCGCGCGGGGGACACTCACGCACTTGGCACACCGTGGGGTACTCCTGTCACGATCGCAGACGCGATAACGGAGGCCTATCATCGATCGCGCATTACCCTGCCTATCATCTGCCCCGCTGATCAGACACGGCCTCGTCGGTGCTGTCGTTTGACATGGTATGCATGGAGGGATGTGGTTTCGGAGCATCAGACGCATTGCGCATGCCGTCCCGCAGGCCGCAGCAGTTCACACCGACCGACGCGTGAACGCGCACCACTTTTTTTTCTTTTCCCTTCCACCTGGAGCAGGGCAGGCACCTTTGGTTGTGGGCGGGGGAAGAGGTGCCTGGCCGGTTACAAACCGGGTGCGGAGTGGGGCGCGCGGGGCGAAATGGTACAAAACGACCACGCGATGGTTATATCCCAGGTGAAGCGCAGGTACGGGTAGGTGCGATGTCGCAATGCGTCCAATACCCAGCGCACAACCTGCCGGCCGCCCCTCGGCCCTGCCGGCCCTGCATCCTCTTCGCGCTGCACAATCCCAAATGTCACATGTGGAGAGCGCCGAAAGTGCAAGAGGGGGGAGGGTCGCCTACTCCGCCAAGATAGGGATTTAACCGGTGTCTCGCCTCTATCGCAGACAGACAGAATCTCCTTAGCGGACTTCTGATGGATGCGTGCAGAGCTGGCTGAATTGAGGCTGCACCGGCCTTCTCTGATCGGCAGCAAGGGACCGGAGTCAGGCCGAAAACCGCTGCCGCAGTCGGGCCATGCTCCGGCTCTCAGACAGTACCCCAACGGTCACTGCCGCGACCACTTTTGGCTCGTGGTCTGTACCCAGGTCGGTCATCTGTCGGTCACACCACGCGACACATGTCATCGGGCCAAGGTCCCTTCCCCACATCTTCCGGCGGTCTGCTGATCACTTTCAGAACGGTAGTGCACGCGGCCGAGCGCCGGACTAGAAGGCGCGAGACCAAGAGCCTAAATCCAGACGGGGCTACTGGAATGCGGCGTCATGGAGGTGGAATGTGGGGTGACCGGCGACCAGCGGCTGCCATTGGCTCCGCGGCCGCAGTTATTTCTCCTCGCAGGCGCTCGCTTCAACCGCCGCGTTACCCCGCACTGATCGACTGCAAACTCATCTACGCATACAAACTCTGAAGTACTGCCTCTACTCGATCTTGGCCTGATCGTCAGCAACCCCCGAGCGTCGGTACGCACCTGGCTAAAGTCCATCTCCGGGTGGGCCTTCTGGAACTTGGCCAGCGTCTCTGCCTTCTTCAGGTCGTCACTCGTCGGCTTGCCCATCGCCTTCTGCTGGTTGTCGAACTGATTACGTTAGCACCTGACCGAAGAGCCCGACAGCCTACCATCATCTTCTCGACCATCGCACGCGTCTCCGGGTCCAGATCGGACAGCTTCGAGTTCTCAGGCTGGATCTTCGTCGTGTCTATCTTCGGGTGGTGCTTGAGGACGTGAGGCCACCAGCGGTGCGCGGCGATGTGCGACCTGCCGTCAGTCTGCGACTCCCCAGACGTGACTCACGAGAGCTTCTCGAGCTCAAAGATCAGGACGCCGTCGTCTAAGCGTTAGTCATAGGACAAGCTAGAAACGCACCAATGGTCCACGACGAGTCGTCACAGATGATATCCTCGAACAGCTCGCCGTCGAGGATCGGCTCGGGCGCGCCCTTGACTTGGACCTGCCGTCAGCTAGCGAACGGTCGCCAGCTTCACCTTCAGCTTCTTCGGGGTCATGACCACGTCGAGGTTCTTCGCGCGAGTTCCCGGCGGGAGCGGAATGTTGACGGTCACCGTGCCGAGCTCCTGCGACCACTGGTACGGCAGGGCTGGACATTAGCCGTTGTCAAGCGCGGCGGACCCACCAGCCTGCTCGGCCTTCTCGCGTTCGCGCTGCTTCGCATCATGCTCGGCCCTCTCCTCCTTGCTCAGGTTGTCGTACACTTTCGGGTCACTGGTGGACATGACGGGGGTTGTTTGTGCAGTGCTCCGCGCTCTGGAGGCGAACAATGTAGCGTCATCGAAAGTTGAGGGTGGATGACCTCCACTTTTGGGCGGGGGCAAATTTGATCAGTGGTTGAGTTGGCTGACCTGCGGGCGACCAGGCAGGGCTGGACCACCGGGTGGTGGTGAGGACCGTCTAGTTTGTCAGTCGGAGCGCACATGCTCAATACATTGCTGTTGTCCTGTCCACCTTCATCACACCTTCCACTGAACCGACTCGTCTTTGAACCGCCTGGTGCTCTCGGCGTCCTCAGCGACTGCGAGCCCAGGTCCACCCGATACCTACCACCATGGCTACCGACATATGGAACGACTATCCAGTGCGTCGCACATATTGCAAGCGGTCACGCGCCTTCCTCCGAAGGAAGACATACTGACTAACAGCACTTTGTGAACAACTTCATACCGAAACTCACAGTACCGAAACTCAGGCAGGTCGCCGATGCCATCACGCGCCAGGCTGGCATCAACTTGCACCTCCGCAGCGGCGAACGGAAGCAGGATGTGGTCGACAAGTGAGTAGTGTATTTCTTCCCTCCACCGTAGCCTTGGCTAATTGGGTTAGGATCCGCACCGCGTTCGAGACCATTAAGCGGCAGAACAACACTGGCGTGTACCGCTCCGTGCGAAAAGAAGCAGAAAGCATCGCGAGCGGCGGAGCAAGCAACCCCGTGATGCCGCCACCGACATTCGGAGGAGTCCACCTGAACCACCACTACGGCGGCGGCGCTGCAGCTAGGATCGCGCGTCCGCAGGCGCCGGCGGCGAGAGCAGGAGCGTCGTCCGGCTGGCACCAGGCCCCGGGCGCGTCGAGTTTATACCAGCACCCGACTCACCAAAGCCGTGCGTGACAACCTTGTGTACCATGCTGACTGAATAGGGCAACCGGTGCTTCAAGACTGGAAGCCGAGCCCGATGTGGAAGCCAATAAAAGCGCTCACTAACATGGAGCAGCTACCTGGTAAGCTTAGAGAGGTCGTCTACAGCTGACATCCAGATATCGCAACCTCGGAGAGCTCGCAGACGAGGAGAGAACGTCGAGTGCACTTCACTCTTCCCCAGGATGTTATCACTGGCCTTAATCAGAGCAAGTGAGTCTTCCTTCCCGTGAACGCGTCGCTGACGGCTTAGGTCTGAACCCCGCTCTCGACCTCAGTACACTGTTCGCTTGTTCTGCGCGTCTTCCGACTACTACCGACCCCCGACGATGGCCCCGCAGCCCGGCGCGCCGCCAGTCACGAACCGGTGCATCCCCATCGAGTACCCCGTCAACCCCGACTGCATGGTTGACGATCACATGGTTCCGTTTAAGGAGCGCGGACTTCGTGGCAAGGCGGGCAGCGCCCCTCCTCTCGACCTGGACAAGGGATCCCGAGGGCTCGTCCGCATTCCGGGTCGTATGGGAAGCCTGATCATGGGGCACAACGGACCGACTGTCGGAAAGAAGAAGGAGATGTCGAAGAAGTTCTGGTTCCAGATGGTGTACTGCGAGTGGAACTCTATGGACGACCTTTTGGCGCGTCTGCAGGCGCTGAAGCCGACGCGTGCTGAGGACGAGTTAGCGAAGCTTAGGAGGCGCGCCGCAGAAGATGATGACATTGAGGTCGGAACATCGACACTGTCGCTGAAGGATCCGGTAAGTCCCCGATTGGCTTTGCTACCTATGCTAATGATGCAGCTATCCGGCATGCGCATCACGAAGCCCGTCCGCTCGTCCAAGTGCACCCATCTCCAATGTTTCGACGCGCGCTGGTGGCTCGAGTCGAACAGGAGCCACCCCCAATGGTTGTGCCCCCACTGCAGCAAGGAGCTCAAGTTTGACGAGGTTATCTGCGACGGCTACTTCCTCAGCATTCTGAACGCGGTGCCCGACTCGTACGACGAAGTTGTGCTCGAGTCTAACGGCGACTGGCACACGGCCGACGCTAAGTACGGCGGCGCGGAGTGGATGGCTGCAAACGGAAGTGCGCCTCCTCCGGCCGTTGCGACGCCCGTTGAGGAGAAGCCAGTCATCAAGCGAAGCCGCTCCGCCAGCGCCGATAGCGCCGACCGCAGCAAGAGACGAGCGATCGAGATCCTCTCCGATAGCGACGACGAGTCCCCGCCGAAGGCCATCAACGGCCACGCCAACGGCAGCGCGAGCGTTAACGGCGTGCAGACGCCGACATCGGCGCGCTCGACTGCTCCCCCTCAGCCCGCCGTCATCGACCTCACGCTGTCAGACTCGGACGACGACGAGCCGGCGCCGCATTTTCACAGGCCGGGCGGGTCATCCACGAGTCTCGGCGTCGCAGGCTCTGGAGCTCGTCCGGCGACAGTTAACAAGTTACCTCCTCCCCGCGACGTGCCCCTGTACGCCCAGGGCCTGCCCGCCCATGTCCACCTCCCCCAGCCCATCTACTCGCCCAAGACTGTGGCGCAACCCTATAACGCCCTGCAACGGAACGACATCCCTCCCCCGAGCAGGAGGTAGACTTAGAACGTTATACACACTGTACATATCCCTCTCCACCTTGTACCATTGTTCATCAGGCATGCATTGTTGTCATATGGAAGCGCAAGTGGAATCAACATGTGGGGTAGTGTACAGGTTATCGGTCTATTATCTTATCGGAAGGCAGATTAACACGCGGGCGAAGAGACGGGGATCTTGGTGACGCCAGTCGCGGTCGCGAGGCCGCCGAGGGACGTCTCCTTGTCTGATTGTCAGTTCAAAGTTCGGATGCACAGTAACTCACAGTGGGAGTGCATGTCGAGCGCGGTGGTGCGGCACGCCTCAATAGCGTCGTCCAGGGAGACGGTGTGCTCTCCTCCGCCGGCCATAGCAAGCTGCGCGGCCGTGACGGCCTTGACGGCACCGAGGGAGTTGCGCTCGATGCAGGGAATCTGGACGAGGCCGCCGAGGGGATCGCACGTGAGACCGAGGCTGTTTGTCAGTTGTCTTCCTGTATGAAGAAACTCACTTATGCTCGATTCCGATCTCGGCAGCCTGGAGGATGACGGCGGGCTCTGCGCCGAGCGTAGCCGCGAGTCCAGCCGCGGCCATGGAGCAAGCGACGCCGACCTCGGCCATGCATCCGCCCTCGGCGGCGGAGATGGTCGCGCCACGCTTGAACAGCATTCCAATAGCGGCCGCAGTCAGGAGGAAGGTCATGACGTCGCGCTCGGGCTGTTGGGAGTGGTATTCGACGAGATACTTCAGTGTTGCGGGGATCACGCCCGCGGCTCCGTTGGTGGGGGCGGTCACGACCCGCCCGCCGCTCGCGTTCACCTCGTTTACGGCGATGGCCATGCAGGACAGGTACTCGATGCCGGGGAAGACGGGGCGGGTGTGTTTCGGCACGAGCTGGAGGGGGTGGTCCGTGCGCCCGATGCGCTCCTCGCGCGTCGTCACGCCGAGTTCGTCACTGCCCCCGCCCGGTTTCGGGATAGCCATGGCGGGGTAAAAGCCCTGCTGGAGGCGCTTGTACAATCCGGGCGCGCGGCGGCGCACCTCGAGCCCACCGGGGAGCGTCTTGTCCGTGCTCGTGACGCCGTTGCGGATGCACTCGTCCATGACCTGCCAGAGCTGGAGGAGGCCTGCGGCGATCTCGTCGTCGGACCGGAACGCGCGCTCGTTCTCCCACACGACCTGGGCGATGGTCAGGTTGTGCTCCTTGCAGATGGCGTAGAGTTCCTCTGCCGACGCGAACAGCAGGCGCGGCTTGTGGTCCCTCTGCTGCTTGTTGGTCTCGGGTACTTCGGCCTGTTCCTTCTTCTGGAGGCCCTCGGGGGCAGGAAGGGCGGCGTCCTCGTGCGCGTCGTCGACGTGGCGCCGCGAGTCCATCGCGTCCTTCGTCCGCGTCTGCATGTAGTACATGTTC
This sequence comes from Trichosporon faecale, assembly GCA_039545375.1. NCBI lineage: Eukaryota > Fungi > Basidiomycota > Tremellomycetes > Trichosporonales > Trichosporonaceae > Trichosporon > Trichosporon faecale. The sequence goes on along the minus strand of BCLU01000003.1, from coordinate 1,392,627 downwards.
TCGTCCATCTGCGTCTCGCGGTTCACGACGAACCCGCCCCCGATGGAGAAGTACTCGTTCGTCGCGAGCATGTTGCCCTCAGAGTCGAAGACGGTGAACACCATCCCGTTCGGGTGCGACGGAAGCGGGTTCAGGTGCCACGTTAAGTCCTTCTCGAGGTCGAACTTGACACGCTTGTGCCCCCCGTCCAGGCCCAGGTCGATCTGCCCCACCGCCCGCACCTCGTCCATCACGCGCGAGAGGCGACCAACCTCAACCGTCTCCGGGTCCTCGCCCATCATGCCCAGCAGCACCGCGTGCGGCGTCATGTGCCCCATGCCCGTCGCTGCGAGCGAGCCGTGCAGGGAGACCTTGAGGTGCGCGATCTTGTCGTGCATAGCGGGCGGGAGGGAGTACGTGAAGATCTTGGCGGCACTGGAGGTCAGTTCGGAGATCGCCGAGGAGCCGAGCAGTCGAGGAGGACTTACCGCATTGGTCCCACCGTGTGACTCGAAGAAGGCCCGACACCGATGGAGAACAGGTCAAACGTGCTAATAACAGCGTGGCCGTCGCGCGGGCGCGCGTTCTCCGCCCGCTTCGACGGTGGGATCTCGAGCTCGGTCGGCATCGACTCGGTGTTGTCTCCGCTGCCCCAGTGCAGGGGGGCGGGGACGATGGTCGACGCCGGGTCGAACTGGCGCGAGGACGACTTGACGCCCCTCGCCGGGGGTCGCATCGGGATACGCGACGAGGACGCCGTCACTGACGCCGTTGTCGGGGCCGGGAGACGGACAGCGCGCTGGAGTCAGTATGTGACGTCAGAGGGTCTCTCACCGGTCGTCGGAGGAGGGAGCGGATCATGGCGTCGAGAGCAGAGGAGTTGCGAAAGGGGGGGAAGAAGTAGTCCGCGAGATGACTATATGTAGCTGATGCCTGATTGATTTCCCGAGGTTTGGAGAGATAGGACCGGGACACGCGCCGATAGCAGAGATTCTTGGACATCTGGAGCGGCTGGAGTGGTGGGATTTTCCAACGATGTTGACACTATTGGAAACATTCCGGGGTCTCCACACGTGCCTGCGGCACCCACTTGTCCCGGCCCAGCGAGGCAAGCGCCGGCCAGTGCCGTGCCGGCGATTTGGGCGGCTGTGAGTGGGCGGATTGGGAAACCAACCAGCTGATATCCAACACACCGTGCACACCCCGATGCGGCAACGCCTGTCGCCAGTCGGCGAAAGCCAGGTGGAGACGTGGAGGACGAGGTGGAGAATGCTGCGAGGCGTCGCTGCTCCGACACCGAAAGCGGCACATGTCACCGTGTCTGTGCGCACAGAACAATTCGACTCAGTGCACGCCGATATCAGCTTTCGTGTGCTCGTCGAGTCGAACTTGCCGTGCCGTAGATCTAGAGGATGACGGATAAGAAGGAAGAGGGGCCGCGCTGATAGCTGACTCGAACCATATCTTATCGCGTCCTGCCAAGCGATCTGGTGACGCTTGATCTAGCGATGGAGAGTGAGCCCACGTCAACACCTGTGCCTAGTCAGCGGAGTGATCGCAGGAGGTCTTGCTGCTTCACAGTGCTCGAATTGTTGTCATGGTGAGGGATGTGGTGGCAAGAAAGACGTGACATGTGCAGAGGAAGGTGAGATCAGTCGTCAGAGCGCAGTACGATGCCACGAGGCACAGTCAGCCACTGTGTCTTCCTCCCACCCCTGTGATCGCGACGATCGAACATCTCTAGCTCGAGCACACCGACATGCTGGCGCACGATCTGGAAACTAAGCGTACGAACGCTCTCAGCGATCGACAGGGGAGCGGTCGACCACGCACTCCCTTGGTTCCCCAACATCTCGTGCACATGCTATAGCTCTCATGAGCATGCTGATCGTCGTGGTCCTCCCCTCAACCTTCGTCACAAGCTCAGAGGTGCACCCCGCATCTTCTTTGAGGTCCAGCCGAGCGATAGAAGCTTACAGCGTACAGCTTGCGACACCCGACGCGTCCAGTGACAACCCAGAGTGCCGGACGGTCCGGGCCGCGCCCCGGCCTCGCACCCTGAAATACTGATCAGCCTCACCAACAAAGTTCACGCATCTTCCTTTCGACGCGTTCTCTCACTTCTGGGGACCATCCTCGGATCCCTCGAACTGACCTCGGATACCTCGAACCCACCCCGTTCCTGCTCCAAGAGTACATCTGACGCTCCATTGCTTATGGCCAGGCCGGCAGCAGGTGGAGTCAAGTTTCATGCATTGTGCGTTTCGCGTAAAAGGTTGGTCAGGGCGGTGCCTTGGGCACTGGCTGGCACTGCTGCCAGGTGTGCTGTGCGCGTCACAATTGTTGATTCGAGGGCGATCGGGGGCGCTGGTTAGCAGTGCAAGGACCCTCGGCCAGTGCTGCTCCGGACTAGGCGGACTCCGAGATACCTCGCTACTCGCGATATATAGACATTCCCTCTGGCCTCCGAACGATGGCCCCATTGTCTCCATCGTTCTCTGCCTCTTGTCATTCTCTTCAACCCACAACCGCAGCCTGGCGCCTCGGTTACTAACAACAATACTTGTATCGTACCCAACAACACCTACCTGTAACAACCTGCAACAATGAAGTTCTCCCTTGCTCTCGTCGCCTTCCTCGCGACCGCATCCGCGGCCCCGATCCCCTGGAACCCCGAGGGATACGACCTCACGCCCGTCGACGTGCCCGGATACGTCAACGATGGGGTCTCGCCGCCCGGAGACGCGCCTGTCGCCATTGTCGCGGACTCGCCATGTGCCGCCTGAGCCCCCAAGACGCGGAACTGAGTTCCCCCGTGGCTGCCCGTAGCTGCCGTGCAGCAGGACTGGAGCCGAGCTCCTTTGTATTTCCACACGTATGGCCTCTCGGCGAGAGGCGAATGTATAATCTGTAGCATGTCTTAGTCTGACAAGGCGCCCTCATTTGCTGAGCGCGTCGCTTTCACCGGTGGCACAGGCCATGGTCGGAGCTCCGATGTCTTCGGCGTGCCTCGTCCGCGTTTCATACTCTGGCATCGGAGCACTCTAGCGGCGCGACCGTTGTCTTCTGGGCATAACTCCTGTTTGATTGGAATGCTGTCCATATATAATGGTATCGTCGCGTACACCGGGCCACGCAGTTCAACGCAACTAGCATCGACTCACAGCCCGGAGCTGCTCCAAGCTGGTCTTCCCCAACCTTTGGTCTTCCCCAACCTTTCTTCCCTCGATCTCGCAGCCTCCTCGACACACGACCATCATGAAGGTCACCGTTATCCTCGCCATAACGTTGGCCGGCATCGCCGCCGCCGCACCCCTGTTGCCCCGCTACGCTCTGAACACCATGGCGGACACCGTGGCGCTGGCACCGCGCCAGGAAGAGGGGCAGGCCGAGTCTCAGGAATGGTCCGAGGGGCAAGAGTGGGACGACTCGCAAGAGGAAGGTGAATCGCAAGAGGGAGGTCAATCGCAATATTGGGACGGAGCGCAGGAGGGTGAAGTGCAGGAGTGGCAGCCGGAGTCGCAGGAGGAGTCCGACCAGCCCGAGTCGCAGGAGTGGGCACCCGAGGCCCAGGAGGACGAGGCCGAGGCTCAGGACGCGCCACAGGAGACGGAGGCCGAATCTCAGGAAGGGCAGGCAGAGCACCAGGAAGGGGAAACCGAGTCGGAGGAGGGAGTCTCTGAGCAGCAAGAGTGGCAGCCCGAGTCACAGGACGGCTCTGAGTCGCAGGAGGAGCCGGAATCGCAAGATTGGCAGCCCGAGCAGGAGTGGCAGTGGGAGCCCGAGCCTGAGCGCCCCACTGCGCCGGAGGAGAGGCCGGAGCAGTGGAACGACGGAACGCTCGAGACGATGCACAAGCTCGAGGACTGGATCAAGGCTGGGCGGCATGGTAGGCAGTAGTGTGACCACGCTGCAGGTCGTTGTAGTCGACATCAGTGGCGGTTCATGTGCTTTTCTTCTTCAGTCCGTAGCAGGAATACAACATCTAAGCCCTCAAAAACACATCATATTTATGTAGCTACACACACAAAATCACAGCTCTGAAAGAGCATGCATAGACTTCGCGCCCATTGTTGTCAGCCGCAACTTCGCCTTCAGCCGTCGCCACACAGAGCCTGACCACGTGGCACACGTGTCCCGGATCCGAACTCTGCGTCATGAACCTCTGAGCATCGACTCTCCGTCGAGACATTTCGCTGATCCCTCCCCTTCTCCTTCGCTCACACCTCCAACACGACAATATGACGATACCAACAGGCTCCCCTCCGCCCGAGATGCTGCCCAAGGCTCTGTCCTACCTAGCCATGGAGGTCGGCAAAGCGGCCCCGCTGGGCCCATCAGGCGTCCTCGCACCACTGTCCGCCTTCCTCTCTCTGCTGGCGCGGCACCGAACCTCAGCCCCCCTTGGACCATTACACGCTTTCAGCGCCCTATGCTCCGAGTCGCCGGACTCAGTCAGCCTGGAGCTCGCCTGCGACGCGCTCCTCTCCTACCCCTCCGCCGTGTGCGTGCTGGACCCGGCCATTTCGCACCTGAAACTGGACTGGGATGGACTGCTCGCTGCCCTCCCCTCCCACGTCGGTGCTCCGGGCGGCGTGCGCGCAGTTCGTCTGGCGCACAGCCTACTGCGTCTGCGGAGCACGGAGAACGCAGTCGTGAAGCACTCGCAGGCGCTCGTGCGCGCGCTCGCGAAAGCGTACCCCGGGGCCGATACACGGACGAAGGGCGAGATGCTTGTACTCGCGCGCGCGCTGGCGGGGAAGGACCACGAGCTCCGCCGCCTGCTCGAGAACGAGGGGCCGCGGGGCGTCCCCCTCCTGAACCAGAGTATGGGCCGGGACTACTCTGATCTGTTCGAATCGCACCGCGCACTCGGGGACGCCGAGGCGGCCGCAACCCGCGGAGCCCACGACGAGGAGCACGGCACTGACCCGGTACGTATCCCTCATTACAATAGCTGCGGTGTATGGGATGGGAAAGCTAATGACCAGCGCCTGGCGAACCTCACCGCCCTGTTTCCCCATATTCCCGCCCACCTGCTCAGCGACGCGCTCGCGCACCCCCAGTTCTCGGCCGCCGGTGCGAACACAGACGACGCGGCCGCGCCCCTCATCGACGCGATTCTCGGGAACGAGCTGCCCAAGGAGCTCGCGGCACTCAAGGCTGCTGCGTCCTCTGACGGACCGGCTGCAGCCGCGTCGCCTGTTGCGCCGACGGTGGAGCCCGTACCGGAACCAAGTGCCGCGCCGCCGCGGCGATCGCAATTCACGGACGCGGACCTGGCCAAGATCAGGATCAAGGATTCGTGCGTACTTCCGATCTCTTTTGAACGGATACGAAGCTGGGGACTCTTCGGACAAAAGCTGACAGGACAGAGAGACAGTTCCCGACCTCGACCTCGGCCGCGAGATCCCGAACCAGCTCCGCGACTCCATCCTCCGCCTCGTCCAGGCGCAGGAGGAGGAGGCGGAGGAGGCCGCGCGCGCCATCGCCGAGGCGCGCGGGTACGCCTCCGACGAGGAGGAGTACCAGCGCGTGATCGCGACGCGGGACGGGGGCGAGACCACAGACCGCGACGAGGAGGAGGTCGATCTGGCCAGTGAGGTGAGTCCACCCTTCCCTTTCACCCACCAAGCTGGTTGGTACATCATAGCTGACATCAGCGGTCCTCATCACCGCCACCAGGCCTCGAGCGCCCGTCCAAGTCGCACGCGCAGACCCAAACCAAGCTCGAGCTCGCGTACCTCCGCACTCCCGAAGTGTTTGCGCGTGACAGTGCTACCCGCCGGTCGAAGGCGCGACAGCAGCTGCGCGAGGACACGGGCATGGACGACGGGCAGATCGAGGGGTGGAAGATCATGCTGGAGCGGAATGTGAGTTATTCTTACCTACGATCCGGCTGGCGTCAGCTAACGACAGCCGCACAAGGACGCAATTCTCGAGCGACACAATTGGAGCCGCTCGGCGCCGAGCGAGAAGAAGGACGACAAGGACAAGGGCAAGGGCAAGGAGAAGAAGAAGGAGGGAGGCGGAGGTGGCGGCGGAGGTGGTGGAGGAGGAAGGGGTGGCGGCAGCGGAGGCCGTGGAGGAAGAGGCGGAGGCGGTGGCCGCGGCAAGCCGAACAAGGGCAGCCGGGGGCACAGCAACGCCGCGCGCGTCAGTGGGCGGGACAAGAAGATGTCCAAGATGGGTGCTGGCTTATAGACGTAGACACTGTACATGCACTTTGTTGCTGGTTTATGAACTTGTATATGAGACGAAGAGACGGAGAGGGAGACGTTGGTGGAAACATGATTGGCAGAAATGAAGCGGGGTAGAGTCCTAGTACTAGTACGGCTTTGCCCGCTGCGAGCCCTGCGTCGAGTAGCGCTGGGGGCCGGAGCCGTTGCCGTTCCCACCGTGCGAGGAGCCCTGGGCCATGGGCTGCGCCATGCCCGAGGGCCCGCCGCCGCGCATCGCCGACGGCCCGCGGGGCGCGTTCGGTCCGCGTCCCTGTTCTGTCAGCTATGGAGGAAGAAGTTAACTCACGCGTCCCATGCCGCCGCCGTTGTTCATCATGCCGCCGCCCATCATGCCGCCCATGCCCATCATGGGGTTCATGCCCATCATCATCGGGTTCATCATCATGTTGTTGCCCATGCCCATGCCCATGTTGCCCCGCTGGGCCATGTTGGGGTTGATCGCGGGGGCCTGGTTCATGCCCATGTCTGCTGTCAGCTCCACCAGGACACAGATAGCTCACTCTTCATCATGTTCTGATACATGACGGCCATGGCGCTGGGGTCGAACCCGCCCGACATGCCCATGTTGTTGCCCTTCATCATGTTCTGGTACACCATGGCCATAGCGCTCGGGTCGAAGCCGCCGCCCATGCTGCCCATGCCCATGCCGCTCGTCGCGTTGAAGCCCGACGTGCGCGCGCCGCCCGGGGCATTGAACGTCTTGACCTGCGTGCCGGCGCCGCGCGGCTGGGCCTTCTTGATCTCGATCTGGCGGCCCTCAAGCTCGACGCCCGAGTGCTGCATCGCGTTCTCGACGCCCGACTCGTCCGCGAACGTCGCGAACGCGAAGCCCTTCGACCGCCCGTTCAGACGGTCAAACATCACCGTCGCGTCCATCACCTTGCCGTACTGCGAGAGGAAGTGCTTCAGCGACTCGCTCGTGACCGACGGAGCGAGGCCGCCGACGAACACCTTCGCGGTGCGCTCGTGCTCAGCACGAGGGATGGCGCGCTTCGGGTCGATCTGACGTCAGTTAGTGACCCGGAAATTGCAGCTCACCATCTTGCCGTCCAGCTGGTGGTCCTTGGCCAGCACGGCCTCGACACTCGACACGCTCTTGAACGTCAAGAAGGCGAAGCCACGCGATCGGCCGGTCGGGTCGCGCATGATCGTGCAGTTGTCAATGTCACCGAACTGGCTGAAGTATGATCGGAGTCCGTCTGTCTTGTCAGTCATCCGTTCACGGTGTCCTTGTGTGCCATCCCAACTTCAAGCTTCCAAGCGAAAGCGTGAGCCGAAGCCTGAGCCTCCTTTCAATCATGAATTTCAAGCGATCCAGCTACCCAGCTACCCAAGCTATCCAGTGTCCAAGCTACCCAAGTATCGGTGCTATCGAAGCCGGATGCCGTGTGACGGTGTGTCCGAGCGCTATGAGCTATGACGCCGTAGCGCACAGGGCGCAACTGGCGGATCCACGTTATCCGGTACTAGTCCAGCCTAGTCCAGCCTAGTCCAGCCCAGCGTCCTTCCTGCTTGAAGAGCGTGTTTGCTTGCGGTGTATATGCGTTTGAAGAGATAGAACCGAAACACAAAGAAAAACGATCAAACTAACCATCTGTTGTCTCCCAGTTAAGTCCACCGATGAACATCTTGCTGTTACAGTGTGTGGACGGTGAACGGTGGACGGGTGATCGCGCGAATTGATCGTAGGTTTACATGATGATGACATGGGTATTTGTATCAGTATTATGTGTTTTGATGTCTTACGGGATGAATGTAGAGGTAAAGCAAGAACTATGTCTGTCCTGTCTAGCTGAGTAGCCGTTGTTTGGGGCCTACCTGGGAGCCTACACGAGTACGAATCACAATACAGTCGCTGTCGCCACCAGGTCGCGTTTGCGCGACGTGATGGCCATGGCCAGTCGACCGGGCACCGCTTCGCCGTCACCCTTGGCAACGATAGAGCGCGGATGCCACAGCCGAAGCCACCGAGCCGGGCGACGGCGACCCCGGCGTCCGCGCCGCGGCAAGAAGCAGAGGAACACAGTACTAACCCTTCGTCCGGCATGTCACTTGGCCGCATCCTGTTCTCAAAGTAGCCGTCGTTGCCACCGTGCTCCCGGCCGCTGCCGGAGGCATGGCTGTCATTGGGAGCCGGGGCAGGCTCGTGCTTGACGGGGGCGTCGAGGGGAGCGGACAAGTCCTTGTTGTCGTCGTGCTTGTCCTGGTCGGGGTCGACGAGCTCCTCGTCAAGCTGGGTGGCGTCGAGGTCCTCGAGGTCGAGGTCGCCGTAGAGGTCGTTGTCGAACTCGCTCATGATGGGTAGTCAGTGGGTGTCTCGTCAGGGGTGGGGAGGTAGGAAGAAGCGATGGATGGCGGTGTTGTTGAGTCACTCGGGGGTGGTTGCGTGTGGGCGGCCCTGGCCCTGGCCTTCTTCCGGCAGATTTGCTCCCGATCCTCCACCCAGGACATGTGGAGAGCTGGCGGAGCCAATCCTGCCCCACTTGCTGTCCGTCGTGGGAGACCTACAGGGGATGAACAGCCATGTGGGAATCGTGCCTGACGACATCCAGTCACCCAGCGGCAAACGAGCAACCCTACTTGCGTCATGAACGCTGTCAAAACAATACCCTTCCCCCTCGTCAACTTTCCCGGAATGGACGACAACTCGGACGACGAGCGTCACGAGCGCGCTCTTGGAGGGTGAGTGTTAGCTTCTCAACCTGTCGATTTCAGCTGACGACCAGCTTCGGTGCATTTGGTGCGGCAGCAGCACCTGCTGATCCCGGTCCGCCGCCTCGCGCAGGCGACAACCCCGAGTTTGACGCACACTTTTTTGATCTGTTCGGGGACGTCGACGACGGTGTGGACTACAACGAGCTGCGGCGGTATGTCTACCTCACATTTGCTCCTTGCATTGCTAACGACGTAGAGCTGCCTGGCGCACATGGAAGGTGGCGGGACCGAGTGCGGGCGCTTCCAACTCCCGGCACCTGACCGAATCGCGCGGCCGGTCGCAGGAGGACGACGATTTGGCTAAGTGGGTTTCGGATTGTAGTTAGGAACTGACAGCCAGGGCTATTGCTCTCTCGATGCAGGACCAGCAGGCGACCGGCCGTGCCGACGATCCGATCGTGCTTGACGACGAAGATGATGATGAGCTCCAGGCCGTTCTGGCCATGAGCAAGGCGGAAGCAGAACAGACGCCGCAGAAGCGCGCCCGCTCTGAGACGCCAGAGGAGGAGCGTCGGCAGATAGCAGAGTGCGTTCATCCTCTTACCCTTTACTGCTATCTTCAGGGAGCGTAGCTGACATCCAGAGCCATCGCTGCCTCCCAGAAGCGCCAACAGACGCCATATGATAGTGACTCGGATGGTGAGATCGATCGCATGAACGCCGCCCTTGAAGCTTCGCGTAAGGAGGAATTGGAACGCCGCAAGCGTATGCGCCTCGACAGTGGCTCAGCACCCGGCTCTGTGCCATCCACGCTTCCCAACAGTCCCGCGCCTGAGCAGGTCGCCGAACCAGCCCCTCGTTCTCTCGGCCTCGGAGCGCTGGGTATCGACCGTGCTCAGATGGAGAAGGAACGTCTCGCCCGTCTTGCCACCAGGCAGGGCTCCAACGGGGAAGGATCAGCTAAGGACTCTCCTGCCCCAGCGTCAAGCGCTCGCCCGCCGCCGTCGTCCGGCCCTGGGCCTTCCTCCCGCGGCGGACCTTCCTCGCCTCCTAAAACGGCCCAAAGCGACCACCCGTACCAAGGTCGCGGACCTTTTCCGCGCGACGCTGCCGGCGAGTACTACCTCGACGGAGAGCTTCGACACGTCGCCCTCAAGATCGGCAGGGCGACAAGCGATCCTACGTTCTCCCCTCGCGACGTGTTTGGCAACGTGAGCTATTTGAGACAGTGCAGGAGCTAATGCGCAGCCCGATCAGATCGACTTCCTGATCATGTCGTCCTACGTCTGGGATGGCATGTTCATGGACTCTGGCTTTCTTCCGCAGACGGACCGTTGTGCGACGATCCGCGTGTGCCGCCCGCCCGGTGACGAGTGGGACCGGCGTCGCAAGTCGGGCAAGCTCACAATCAGCGACGAGGGCGAGGTCCACATCTACCCCGACATGGCGGGGAAGATGAAAGGGTGAGGTTTGTGTCAACAGCGATCGCTAACCTGGCAGAAGTGAGCATCAGAAATGGGCTTTCATCTTTTACAAGACCGGCAGGCTGCGAGTCGCGATTATGACGGCGAACATGGTCGATTACGACTGGGAGCGTATCGAAAACACGGTCTTTGTCCAAGACGTCCTCCCTAACAAGGTGGGCCACTCGCCAGATTGGCACCTCCCCGACTTCCCGCAGCAGTTTGCCGACCTGTTCAAGCATCTCAAGATCCATAAGGGGATCGAGTTCATGCGCCAGAAACACCCGCTCGGTAAGCAGGTGCCCATCTCGTCCGACCCGAGCTTCACCGACTTTGGCAAATGGGACTGGTCCCGTGTCAAGGCGCGGCTTGTCATCAGCATCGCTGGCAAATACGAGGGCTTCCACGACATGAGCAAGTGGGGCATTGGGCGTCTCGGGCAGGTTGTGCAGGAGGAAGGCTGGCTGCCCGGTGCCGGCGAGCGGGTCGTGGCAGAGTACCAGGTGAGTTCTGTCTCCAGCCCTTCCGCTGAGTAGCAGGGATCTTCGTTGGGCCAGTATTATATGGACTGGATGCGCAATTTCTATCAGTCCGTGTGCGGGAAGGATTTGAAGTCGATGTCGACCTTGCCAAAGGCTACGACTTGGCCGCCCATGAAAGTGGTCTTCCCCTCTCTGGCCACGGTGGACGCGAGCATAAATGGACGAGACGTAAGTTCCAGTTTCTTTGAGCTTCAACTGACAGCCCAGGGAGGTGGAACCATGTTTTGCGGGGGCAACTACAACAACGATAAGACGAAGTCTCTGTTGCACGATGCGAACTCCAAAAGGGGCGGTGTGCTCATGCACACGAAGATGTTGATCGCGCTGTTTGAGCCCCTCCCGAACACTCTCGGAGCTTCGGGGTCATCCTCCAAAGCAGAGGGCAAGCAGAAGGCGAAGGACAGCGACGTTGGGGGGTGGTTCTATGTCGGATCCCACAACTTCTCGCCCGCAGCTTGGGGAACGCTGAACTTCAAGAACAAGCCGCCCACCCTTAACGTGAGCCACAAATGTATCTCGCGACTGACCAGCAGATCAGCAATTACGAGCTCGGCATCATGCTCCCCATCCGTGAGCATACACTCTTTCCGGTAACTGACGGCAGCGCGACACCCAGCTCAAAAGGTGGCTTCAGCGATCGCGCCACACTCGCGCCCTCCCCGCAAGTACAGTTCCAGCGATCGGCCTTGGGTGAGCCATGCCAAGTAGCCCGCAGCAAACTGACACTTGCAGAACAAGAAGAAGCACTTCAATGATTGATAACCTTCGTCCCTGTAGTCTAGACTTTCGCCTTGCGCGACATGCATGTACACATAGTAGATCTGTCCGTGTCTTACCTTCCAGACAAGTGATCGATCAGCCAAGGGCGGTTTAGTTCCGTGGGTACAGCCAGGCACGACCCAGTAAGCGGTCCGTGCCCTCGACGGGACACTACTCCTATGACGAGGAACCAACTTTTTGCCGCCCAGGACACTACCAGGTCTTACCACTTTTGTTGTTGTCTTTCTTGAGATTAATCATCATCGACATGTCCTCGGCAGACGGCAAGGTCTTTTCTATCGTCGGCAAGAACCTCAAGGCCACCACCAAGGCGGACCTCGAGCCATACCTCACCGAGCTCGCTGAGCTTCCGGACGTCGAGGAGGTCCACTTCGGCGGCAACTCTCTCGGTGTCGAGGCGTGTGAGGCCCTTGCTGCTGTCCTCAAGGAGAAGAAGAGCCTCAAGGTAAGCTGTAATCTTCTGTTCAAGCTGACAAGTCAGGTCGTTGACCTCGCCGACATCTTCACCGGTCGCCTGATCTCCGAAATCCCGCAGGCTCTGTCGGCACTGTGCGATGCGCTCATTGACCACAAGGATCTTGTCGAGCTCGACCTGTCCGACAATGCGTTCGGCGGCCGTTGCGCTCCCGCGATGACCTCGTTCCTGAAGAACAACGATGTTTACCAGGTCATCAAGCTGAACAACACCGGTCTCGGGCCCGAGGGCGGTCAGATCATTGCTGGCGCTATCCTTGAGCTCGCGAAGCGTCTGAAGGAGGAGGGCAAGACGAGCCAGCTTCGTACCGTCGTGTGCGGACGGTCGCGTCTTGAGAACTGCTCGGCGCCGGTGTGGGCTGAGGCTTTCGCGGCCCACGGCGGCCTCAAGGAGATTCGAATGCCCCAGAACGGTATCCGCATGGAGGGTATTGAGGCCCTTGCCAAGGGTCTCGCGGGCAACAAGGACCTCGAGCACCTCGACCTCCAGGACAACACGGCGGCGCGCTCCGGTACCCGTGCCCTCGTCCGCGTCCTCGAGAACTGGCCCAACCTCCGCCACCTCAACCTCTCCGACTGCCTGCTCGGCAAGGCTGGCGGTATCGCCCTTGGAACTTCCCTCGCCAACGGCTCCAACCCCAAGCTCGAGAGCCTCAAACTCCAGTACGGCGAGTTCGACAAGCGCACCATCGAGCTTCTCTCCACCGCCATCGCCCAGCACCTGACAAACCTCACCGAGCTCGAGCTCAACGGAAACCAGTGCGACGCCGAGGACGAGGCCATCGAGGAGCTCCGCAAGGCGCTCGCCCTTCACGGAAACGAGGACGCCCTTGACGAGCGTGAGTACAAGCTGTATCTCGTACTCAGTCAGCTAACTCGCAGTCGACGACATGGAGGAGCCCTGCTCGGACGAGGAGGACGAGAGCGAGGAGGAGGAAGAGGAGGAGAAGGAGGCCGAGGAGCAGGAGACCCCCGAGGCCAAGGCTGGCGAGGACGACGGCGTCGACGCCGGCGCCTCGGATGGCAAGGCCCCCATCTCTGACAAGGAGGCCGACGAGTAAGTTCCCCCGTTCTCTAACTGCCTGCACTTGATCACCCAAGCTAATATACCAGCCTCGCCGACGCTCTCGCTGGCACCCACATCAACAACTAGACGCGCTTCCTGTAGATGGCTGTCATATGTAGGCATTGTTATTTATTCAATCTAATCTATTTGCTTTTGATTTGATGAAGATGGGTTTCATGATCACAGAGGGCGGCGACCGCAGCGGTAGAGGCTGCCTCGTATAACAGAGCCAGAGCACCATCCTGTCAGTGGCAACCAAGAGCACCTTACTTCGCGATCATGGGATATCGTGGCATAGCCATACTACAGTACTAGTCACACCTGGAAACACGGGCTCTACATCTTCTAGTCTTTCGCTTCACTGCGATGTCAGCTAGCTGCCGACGGCCGATGAGCTTACCGAATGTACAGGACGTTGTTGCAACGGATGAACACCTCGCCGAGCTGTCCGTTCGACTTTCCGTTCTCCATCTCCTCAGCGCCAGTCAGCTGTAGCTGTCAGCTTATGGCCTCGACCTCCAAAGCTTGAAGGGCGTCAGGAGGCGGCTGCGGACGGAAGGACGGGGTGCTCTGGGATGCCTCCTCAGACAACAACAATGGTCCCAAGTCGCGCAACCCCCTACCTCCATCCTTCCCGCTTCAGCCCTCTCTGTAACGTACCTGCAGGTTGAAGTAGCCATCTGTTGAGACGAGGAAGCCGCGGTACTCCAGGCCCCACTTGAGCTTGACCGTCACCGTCTTTCCAGTCAGGTCCTGCAGAAATGGTCTCGGGTTAACGGGCTGTGTGTCAGCTTCCAAGTTCGCCTGAACGTAGCTGTCAGAAGCGACAAGAAGTTCTGAGAAACTCCACGCGCTTGCGATTCCGCAACTCACCTTGACTGCCGACATGATGGATGGTGTTGACGGTTGTTGACGTCGCGACGATCAGCTGCAGCATCTACTTTTCGTCAGAGGTGACACAAAGGCGGCGTGATGCTTCATTTTGAAGTAGGCCCGGGAGCAAATTCCACGCCTACCCATGACATCAACCCTCAGGCGCGCCAAACTTCAGATCACCACCACCTGCATCTCAGACCATCACCAACCTTCGAATCCAGCATCCCATCCGTCCATCGCGACCCAAGCATGTGTAAGTAGCAGCTTTGTAGTTCTGACAGATGAGCTGACGTTCAGCCGGATTCTCTGGTTTTGGCCAGGCCAACAAGCGTACGTTACCGGTGCCCTACGCTCAACTAACAAACAGCTGCGGGAGGTTTCTCGTTCGGCGGTGGTGAGTTATGATCGGCCTCCCTGGCTATAGTAACTGACCAGTAGCCTCGAACACGAATACGACGAACACCGGAGGTAGCCTGTTCGGCGGCGGCGCGAACGCGAGCTCGGGGTCGAGCGGCGGCGGTCTCTTTGGCCAGGCGAACAACAACAATAACAACGCCTCGACGCCTGCGGCCGGCGGCTCCACCGGTGGATTGTTCGGCAACACGCAGTCGTCTACGCCTGCCTCGGGTGGTCTCTTCGGCCAGAAGCCTGCCGCGCCGGCCGGTGGAAGCCTGTTCGGCGGTGGGGCGACCTCCACTCCCCCAGCTTCCTCCACCCCTGCGACTGGCGGCAGCCTGTTCGGCGGTGGTGCCTCGACGACGCCCGCCTCTGGTGGCGGTCTCTTCGGCCAGAAGCCGGCCACGCCCGCCGCCGGCTCGGGATCGTCCACGCCCTCCCTCTTCGGCCAGCCTGCGGGTGGCGCTGCGGCCCCTAAGCCCGCTGGAGGACTGTTTGGATCGACGACGCCTGCTGCTGGCACGCCCCCTGCTGGCTCGAGCACGCCTGCCGCCGGCGGTAGCCTGTTTGGTGCGAAGCCCACCGACAACTCCGGAACAACCACTCCTGCGAAGCCGCTCTTCGGTGCCCCCGCCGCCTCCACGACTCCCTCGTCCGCGCCGCCGACCGGTGGCAGTCTCTTCGGTGCCAAGCCGGCGACTGGAGGAAGCCTCTTCGGAGGTGGTGCTAACGCTTCTTCGTCTTCCTCAGCCCCTGCCTCTGGTGGCAGCCTCTTTGGAGCCAAGCCGGCTGACAACGCTGCGAGCGGAAGCTCCACTCCCGCCGCTGGTGGCGGTCTCTTCGGTGCTAAGCCCGCCGGTAGCACCGGCACCACGCCGGCTGGCAGCTCTACACCTGCCGGTGCTCCTGCTACTGGAGGATTCAGTCTTTTCGGTGCCAAGCCTGCCGGATCGACTGATGCGCCGAAGACTGACGCCGCGAAGCCGGCTGGAGGCCTCTTCGGCGCGCCTGCCGCGTCTTCCTCGACGTCAACGGATGCTTCGAAGCCTGCCGCTGGAGGACTGTTTGGCGCGCCTAAGCCGGCCGAGGAGAAAAAGGATGGTGCTGCTGCCCCCGGTGCTCCCGCCGCGCCGGCAGCCGGCGGCTTCAGCTTGTTCGGAGCAAAGCCTGCTGAGAAGAAGGATGACGAGAAGAAGGACGGCGCTGCCGCCCCCGCTGCTGCTTCTGCCCCCGGCAGTGGCTTCAGCTTGTTCGGCGCCAAGCCCGCTGAGGAGAAGAAGGACGGCGCCGCCACGCCTGCTGCGCCCGCTGCTGGAGGACTGTTCGGTGCACCCAAGCCTGCTGAGGAGAAGAAGGACGGAGCTGCCACGCCGGCAGCCGGAGGAAGCCTGTTCGGCTCGAAGCCCGCGACTGGCGCTGTCACGCCGGCTGCGACCGCCAGCATGGCCGGTACCGGTGCCGCGACGCCCGCGACTAAGCCTGGGGAGAATGCGGCTGCCGCTCCGACTGAGGGTGCTCCGTCGATCCTCCGTGGCAAGACGCTGGAGGACATCGTCGACGGCTGGCAGCGCGACCTGGACGAGAGCGTGAAGATGTTCGAGAAGCAGGCGGGCGAGGTGCGCGAGTGGGACACTGTGCTTGTGCGGAACGGCAACCAGATTGCGGCTCTGCACCGGCAAGTGCTTGACGCGCAAGCGAACCAGACCGCGCTCGACCGGAACCTGGACTACATTGAGTCGCAGCAGAAGCAGCTTGACTCGATGCTGACGCACTACGAGCGGGAGATCTCGACGTTCATGGACAAGGACACGAAGCCGCTCACGGCCAAGATGCCCGCGGACCGGGAGCGCGAGAAGTCGTACGCGCTCGCCGAGGACCTGAACAAGCAGCTCGACGACATCAGCCGCAACCTGTCCCAGATGATTGATGAGGTCAACAAGCTCTCGGCCGGCAACCCCGGCGTCCAGCAGGCCC
The DNA here is from genome assembly GCA_039545375.1 of Trichosporon faecale. Classification (NCBI taxonomy): domain Eukaryota; kingdom Fungi; phylum Basidiomycota; class Tremellomycetes; order Trichosporonales; family Trichosporonaceae; genus Trichosporon; species Trichosporon faecale. Next base: position 1,376,180 of record BCLU01000003.1, on the reverse strand, counting down.
CCGACGCTATCACTGCCGCCGATGCCCAGGCCCAGCTCCCCGACGACCCCATCAACCAGCTCTCCGCCATCCTGGGCGCGCATCTCCGCGCCCTGCACAGCATTGACGCCAACTCGACCAGGCTCGGCGCCAAGGTCGACGAGCTCGAGACGAGACTCGGTCAGGGCAAGGGCTTCGGCTCCCCCAGGCGATGAGAGAGAGCGTAGCATTAGTGAGACTTGTAACAGATATCCCGAATGCAGAAACATATATAGAGCTCTACTTCTATTTGGTAGCAAGAAAGTGTTTAGTGATACATGCGCCTTCCCTCCTTCTAAGCGTCGCCATCGATCTTGTCGCCCTGCATCGCCTTCGCGCGGTCGGGCGACATACTCGGCGACCTTGATACGTATCGTGCTCTTGTGTCGCCAACCTCACCCTCGTCCTCGGAATCACTGCGACTAGGCGAGCGCGAGACATAACGACTCCGATCGCTGCCGCTGTCGCTCGGTGTTCGACTCCTGCTTCTGCTGCGTCCACGGCGCAGGTCTGGCGAGCTCTCCCTCGAGCTGGCGGGGGATTTGTCCCGCGGGTCGTCGTCGAGCAGCGACTTGCGCGGTGGCAGGCCTTCGACCTCCTCGAGCACGGAGCGCTGCGTCAGGCGCGGCAGGATGATGTCGCACACGCGGTCCTGCGTCAGGAGCTCGTCGATGAACTCGTCAAACGTCGTCAGGTAGTACCCGCCCACTTGCCGGTAGCGCAGCTTGCGGTAGTCCTTCATCAGCGGCTCGAGGATCTCGTACACCTCGATGCTCCGGAAGGTGAGGCGGATGTACATCGCAGCAAGCGCGCGGAGGTATCTGATGATGTCAGCTGATTGCGACCATCACTGCAGCTTGTCTTCCTCGAGAGGGTTGCGACTCAGAGACTTCCTGTGCGTGCGCAACTCGCACATCGCGCGCTCTCGCAGGCGATGAGCAAAGACTCACTTGAACTCCTCTGCAAGAAGGTACTCGAACAGGATCTCCTTCTCGGGCTGGATCTGCAGCAGTTTCAGGAGAAGGCACATGAACGGCGTCGGCGTCTGGCGATCGTACACGCCGCCGATGGCGTGCAGTGCAATCGCCTTGTCGATGAGCGACTCGGCTGGACGTCAGCTAAGCGGCGAGTCAAGTCCAGCTCACCATTCAGCGCGAAGCAGTGCTCCTTCCAGTACAGCGAGTCGTAGATACGCGCGCGGATTACCTTCTCGACGAGGTTCTGGATGTCAGCTTCAGGGGCCTGCGCAGCAGCTGTAAGTATGGGGTTCAGAACGTACCTGCGGGTCCATACCATGGACGGCCTTGACGCCTCTCGGCGTCAGATCCGTGGAAGCCATAGCGAGTGGAGGTTGTGGACGATGACGGAGTGCGTGCAAAGGCAAGGAGGCGAAAGTGGAGGGAGGGATCGAGGGGAAATGTTGATCTCTGATCTGGCTCCGCTCATACGCGCCAGCCAGGGCGGGGCGTCATGTCGCCACTACTGCTGGGCGCAACTTTGACGGTGCCCTGGTGCATGTATTTAGCTTTTGCCGCTCGAGGCTAAACACATGACCATTGTCACAACACCACATCCTCCATTCCATTCACTCTCGTCATATCGTCATATCGTCACCGATACCCCACCCCCACAAAGCCCACCTCGACCACCCGACCTCCGACCCTGTCTGCATACACACGCGTATTCGAACAACAACCATCCCACCATGTCTGACCGCGAGGGATTCGGCGGAGACGACGAGCATACCCTCCCCAAGGCGACCGTCTTCAAGCTCATCTCTGGTACGCCGACGGATGCGTGTGCTTTAGCTGACAGAACAGAGATGCTGCCCGAGGACCTGAGCTGCGCCAAGGACACGAAGGAGATCATCGTCGACTGCTGCGTCGGTGAGTCGATTCATGGGGCGCGGCGGCTCCACTTGCAGCCATCCACACGCACGGAGCAGAAAGGGCAGACTACGACGCGTTCGGAATGTCTGCGTCGATTGTTTTGCTGCTAAGGATGCCGCCCGTTGGACGCCTGGAGCTCGTCAATTGCGATCTTTAGCTGACATGCCAGAATGGATCAAACTCATCTCCGCCCAGAGTAACACGGTGTGCGAGGAGAGCAGCAAGAAGACGATCTCCCCTGAACACGTTATTGAGGCTCTGAAGGTTTGTCTATCCGAAAGGATCAGCGGAGGAAGGCGACCTCTCAGCTGCCGATGGGTGGATTTCGAGCTGACAGCAGCAACTCGGCTTCGAATCTTTCATCCCCGATACAGAGGACAGCCACGCCGAGTTCAAGCAGAGCCAAAAGGTGTGTAGCTCTGAGCGTCGTGCAGTTGGCTAACGAAGCAGGACCGCCAGCGCAACCAGCCGGACACGAACGGCATGACGAACGAGCAGCTCGAGGCGCTGCAGGAGGAGTTGTTCAAGAACTCGCAGGCGCGCATGGCGGCCGCCGCAGAGTAGGCTGGTGGATATTAGACTGTAGCTTCTGTTGTACAATATGCACGCACGACTATGCGCTAATACGAGAACAAGGGGGACAATGAGCAGTAATGCATGCGGGGCTATGATTGTATGGAGGCTGGGGCGGTGTCGCCGTGCTGTATCTAAGAGGGATCTAGTAGTGCTCGTCGCGGAAGTCGTCGCGGCGTCCGCGCTCGCGTCCGAAGTTGAACTGCTCACCGCCGTGCTCGTACTCGCGATCACGGTGGTTGCCGTACGTCCGTCCGCGCTCGCGCTCACGGAAGAAGGTGCCGCGCTCGAACACCTGCTGCTCGATCTTGTGGTCGAGGGCGATGCTCTTCTCGAGGCCAGCGAGCATCTCATAAGCGTCCGGTCCCCAGCCGTCAGGCTTCTCGAGCATCTCGGCGCCGACCTGCTGCACGACGTCCTCGACGACGCGGTTCGTGAACCTGTCCCAAGCCACGGCCGCGCCCTCCATCTCCTTCACGGCCTGGAACACGCCCTTCAGGTCGCGGAAGCACTCCCAGCGCACGCGGATCAGCTCATTGTACGCACTCGTCTGGCAGCCGGCGATGTAGCTCTCCACACCCAGGTTGCGCGCGTGCTCGAACATGGCCAGGGCCAGGTGCGGAGCGTTCAGCTGGCGGAGGTGCGAGATGAGCGCGCCAAGGGCTTTCGGGTACGTCTTGGGCCAGGTGGGTCCCGAGGCCTGGCCGCCGTGCAGCGCAACGGCGCTCGGCAGCGGCGCGGCCGCCGCCTCAGGCTTGAAGACGTTGTCCTCCGCCCAGGCGAGTACGTCGGCCGGCGTGCGCTGCGCGGCCAGGTCCTCGACCAGCGCGTCGATCGCAGCGTTCAGCTCCCGGCTGTCATCCTCTCGCCTCAGTCGCACGGCGGGCATCCGCGTCATCGCCTCCCACGAAGCCGTCACCTTGCTTGGTCCGAAGTGGCTCCGCTCGAGGTCTTGGAATATCCGCCTGAGACTGTCGTTGAACCGCGCCTTCTCAGCGTGCGTCGGGCCAGAGCGGCGGCCGAACTTCCTCTGCGGCCGGCGTTCGGGCTGTGTCGGCGGCGCATCGTTCAGAGCAGTCGCTCTGTCGTTAGCTTAGTCACGAAGCGCAAGAAAGCTCACGGTGTGCGGATCACGCGGTCCCACAGTGTGTCGAGGTCCGACGAAGATGCTGAGGTCGAAGGGGCGTTGGGGGTGGCGGAGCTCGAGGACTCGGAGGGCACCTCGGAAGAGAAAGCGCGCGCCGATCGCAGAACACCGCAGCTGCAGCGCGTCACTCGCAGGGCTTTCTGGGCGAGCATCGTGGAGTGTGGTGGTCGTTGAGAACTCGGAGGACGATGATCACCGATCGGTTTTCGAAATTGTCGCAGGCAACCGGCGGCAGGCGGCAACATTTGCCCCGAGTCACGTGAGCTTTGGACGCCACCGAGATTCGAACGCCTGACCACGTCTGCGCCACCTCCACCGCTGTGGTGCCCTCCACTTCAATCGGTTTTTCCAGAAGCCACAATCAAAGTACACCCATTCCTTTTGCACCTACGGGTAGATCTCCGTCTCAAGCATGCATGCATAGAGTGAAAGGGGTGATCAAGAAGCAAAAACGGTCCTCGCCGGGATTTGAACCCGGGGCCACTCCCAATCGCTGTTCCTAAGAACAGTTGGAGGCAAAGCTCAAGATGTTAGATCACCCTAAGAGAGTATGATAACCACTACACCACAAGAACGTCCGAAGACTGGTTGCTGATCGGTCCCGCCCCGGCTGCCTACATGCAGTCTCGCCAAAACTCCACCGCATGTGGCCCTTGAAGCCCCGAACAATGCGTCTGATGCATGCTGAGACGATAACAAAGGCGCGGCTGATGCTGTACACGTGAGCGATGAGGGGTCCCATTCCTACCCCCGCCGTCGAGGACAGATCTTGAGCTTCTCCGCGCTCGTCATCGCCCGATGCGGTCAACTTTGTCCACCCAACGGGCTTGCGGAGCGGTGCGAACCCCTACATTGTCGTTTCCGGCTGTGAATATGAACTGTGATTCTTCGCAGAAGTGAGGGGGTCAGGAGCTGCATCAGCGAGCATGCTACAGCATTGTGATGGTATCGAGAACGGGTCAGCGCGTGGGGTGTGCTGTGCATATAAGCTCCTCTGCTTATCTCTCCACTAGTCTATGCCCAACTACAGACGCCAAGCCAACCGCGATGCCGAAAGCACAGAAGGCCAAGGGTAAGGCGAAAGCGAAGTCGGGAAATCCGGATGGCGACGGCCTTCGACACCGTGCCAAGCCGTACCGCTGGGATGAGCTGGGCGAGCCCACCAACGACGCGACGGGATGGGCGAAGACGAACAAACGCGACAAGCAGAAATCGGATCTGATGGTACGTCCTCCCTCCTACTTCGGCTGACTCACCACAGGCTATCCGCCTGTCTTCGGGGGAGTTCAACATTTTGCCTCCTGAGCTCTACTGCGACCGCTGCAAGCACGCCCGATGGCCCTGCATCTACCCGCGCGGCATCGCGAGTGCCTGCTGCAATGGTTGCGCCCACTCCAAGCTCAGGTGCACCCGTTCGATCAACCCGACTCCGCTCGTCATAGAGCTCACAAAGCAGGGGTACTGCAACGTCGATCCCGCCCTGGCTAAGCGAAACGGAAATGGATTGCCAACGCCACGGGGCACGCAGACACCCCCTTCTGGAGCCTCAACTGTGGCTCAGACACCCGTCGCTTCTTTGTCGACTCAGGCTGTGACGCCAGCTGCGACGCCGACCCCGCGCCTCATTCTCAGAGCTCCCGGATACACTGCTGTCAATGCGTTACGGGCTTCCGAGAGCCCCACCGAGAGGGATGCGAGTGAAGTCGAGGCAGCCATTGCGCCGCGCACTCCGGTATTGCCCCGCGGTACCGCCGAGCCGTCCCGCCATCTCCCACCACTGCCCGCCCATAGCCGTGCAGCAACGCCTGAGCGCCGGATTTCTCTGCCTCCCATCAGCCAGCCCGTTACCCCCGAGCGCCGCCGGTCCCACTCGTTCGCGCCACTTCCTCCCTCCAGCTGGCCAGCGACCCCAGAGGGCGAGCGAAGCATCGCCTCTTCCTCTCATGATCGGTCCTCGTCTCCCGAATATGAGTCTCCGACATCTCTGCAGCTCAACAGACCCTCCATCTCCGTCGTGACCCAGTTCTCCCCACCTATCGACGAGACGCCACTCGCCAACGTGCCCCGCAAGGACGCGGTCCTCCTGAAGCCCGGTGACGCTCGCGTCCCCTTTCTCATTCCATACACGCCTAACGCCGAGGAGGCGCAGCTGGTGCGGAACCTCGGTATCACTCCTCCGTACATGTGGCGGTCGTCCGAGCCCTGCATCGCGTGCAGCGACGAAGATGCCCCCTCCGTGTTCGGCAACGTCTACATCTCGAGGCAGGGCTGGGGCATTGTCCGCGCTCCTCCCTGTCTGCGCTGTCAGGCTGCTGGAAGACCGTGCAAGTGGCGAGTGAACAACAGCGAGGGCCTGTTCGCGACGGACCGGCTCAACTTCGTCATCCTCGACAGTGCAGGAGCGATGGGCAATGGTGTTTTCGTGAAGGCATCCGACTTCGAGGTGTGGCCGCATGCGGCGATTGCACGGGCTCTGCACCGCGGCGAGGACGAGGCGTTCGACATGGCTTGGTTGGCTGCCCGTCCCGCCCTGCTGGGTGTGTGGGAGCAGTATGAACTCGGCACTCCGAGCGGAGACACCGAGGCGCCGTACATCTGCACAGCCAGCGTTCTGGCCGAGGATCGCGTGCACCGGCCCGAACTGGCTCAGGTGATCCAGGCGCTGCACAGCCACGAGCATTACCAGCCTCTCCTCGTCAGCGACTTTCTGCAGCGGATCCCTCATACTGAGGACGGCGTTGAGGCCGGTCTCCTCCGTGCCGGAGACGAGTGGGGAGCGTGGAGTTTTGACAACGGTGAACTGGTCTTGAACATACGCGACACACCTGATCACCGAAAGTGGGACACGAAGGAGCTCGAGAAGGTGAGTTACACCCATAGGTCATGCTGACAAGACAGCTGTTCCTCGGCGAAGAGCCCCGATACGAACACGGCCGCGACATCCCATTCATGCACTGGCCTCCGCGTGGCCCCTTGCGCCTGCCCGTGTTGACTGTCTCGGTGAGATTCCTGAACGTGAGTTTGTCAGCCGGTGGAGGTGGCGCGTCAAAGCTGACGACTCAGGTCGAGTTCGTGGACGGGGCGGCCGCAATGCTGCACGCCGTCGAGTGCGCTATGGCTGGCGCTGAAATGCCCGAGACACTTGAGCCGGAGCACATGAAGCACATCCGCGAACATCACCGCTCTCTCCTGGCTGACGACGCTGAGCGAGGCACAGCGCTTTACGAGCTCTTTCGCGCCGACCTTGACGCTTGCGAGACGGCAGTCCGCATCGCCGCCCATACGCCCGGCATCATCCAGCTGAAATAGATACCTAGACTTGTTGTTGTCCCTTGTATGCAGATCGCTGTTCCGCAGACTTATACTGTACACTCATACATGCTATCGGAACTATGGATCAAATGGAGGTGGAAACAATGCTGTGGTGGCTTGTGTAGTGGTATGCGACTTTTTAATTGATTTTTGGTAGTGATTGAAAGGCGAAATGGGAAGTATATGCAGTGTGTTGTGGTCGGTCTTGGTGTGCGATGGGGACGGGGAGTGCGATGGGGACGGGGAGGGGCGAGTGTACAGATTACTCCTCGTCCTCCTCCTGGTTCATGTTACGCATGCGCTGGGCGTTGTCGTACTTGTAAGCCTGGGCGGGCTGGAGGCGGAGGTTCTTGTCGACCATGAGGTGCTTGCCCATGAAGAAGACGCCGAGGCAGCACACGAAGGAGACGAAGACGACGAGCGGGTAGACGTCGACGGGGATACCTGAGGTGTCAGCTGCTATTTCTTCTCAATATCCATTGAAGGGAAGACTCACGCTTAAGGAAGGGAATAACCTCGTCGAAACCACGGCGAACCTGGTTGTCCATGTCCTTCTTAGCGGCGGCCGCGTTGCGGCGAGCGACGGTGGAGGAGAAGTTGCGGGTGGCAGGGAAGGCGCGAGGGACGGCGCGGGCAGCCGGGGCACGAGCGATGGGCATGGCGCGAGGGGCCATCTTGGCCGAGGCGCGAAGGGAGGAAACGAAGACGTTGGCGAACATTGTTGGCGAGGTGTCCTTGGTCGTTTGGGGTTGGAGGTGTACTTGTTGGTAGTGGTTGTGGTTGACTGTCGTCCGATGCTCCTCCTCCTCGCTCAGCAGCTTGCTTATATATCCATCGCAAACTTAGAACGACCCAGAACACTGCGTCGACGAGCATGTCGATCTCCGGTCGCTGCCGAGACTCAACTTGGTCCGAGCTCACGTCCGCGGCCACAGCAGATCATCGTAGCCGGAGCAGCCTCAGTCCGAATCTCGTAGCCAGGACGACTCCGAACGTTGTCAGCAATCCGAATCGCAATCGCCGGTGCCACACAAGTTACCGACCACGACCCTTAATATTCAGGAGCCCGCACATGGTCCACGTGCAGCTCTACAAATGCCTGGAGATCGTCTCGGGTGCTGCCGGGTTGCTATTACTGATGCGGCTGCTCGAGACCCTGAGACCCTGAGAGCTGAGGTAAGATTTTGGCTGGGAGAGATAGGAAATGACCGAAATCCTCTCGGAACACATCGCACTCACATCAAGTGAACGCCGAGATGAGTCATGCTGTACCATATGGGTACTCGTATCTCGGTGTTCCGACAGACTCTTCGTAGTGAGCTCGGACTTGCGGCCTTTGAACTAGCCGCAAGACCGCTTGGGCCAGACCCGTGGCTCACCAGTGACTGCGGAGACTGCGGTGCTGGAGTTTTCTAGTCTCCATGGCAACCTTCATGTCAGGCAGTGAGCATCGAGCTGACATCGACTTTCCGTTCGAGCTAGCGGTGACCCGGCCTTTGAACGTCGGGCGTTGCGGTGTCCACCAGCGAGCGCCAGTGTCACCACCAAGCCAGCGACAGCTTTGTGACTTTCACTGACTCACTCGTGCGTAACTTCGCCAGAGCCGATGCCCACAATAGCACGCCCAACCAATCGCTCAAGCCATCACAACTCGGGACGAGTGTCTGGGACGAGTATTCCGAACAGAAGTGAGACGTGGTCTGAGCCACCACAGTCCCCAGCGCCACAGAAACAGCCATTGCGTCAGCTACTTGCTAGGTGTTGGACGAGCTAGACGGCGTGCTTGCCGTCTGTAGTGGTGCAAGCTGAGTGGCGCGGGGCAGACGTACTCCGAAATCTGCGCAGAGATCTGCAGCCTGGACTCCGCGGCTCCATCAATCGCCGCCATTGGCTAGATCACGGCCGCCGATCCCCCGGCCCCGACCGGCCGGGGCCGGGGGCGAGGCGGGGCGCGAATGTTCGGAATGCATGTGTGGGGAAGATCAACGCATTACTGATCTGCATGCATGTGCTAGCGTCGGCTAGTGCTCACCAGCATGTCCGCAAGCACGTGCAGTTACCCTGGGTGTTAGCACAAGACATTCTGGCTCGCATAGTCCGGGGGCGTGATTTCGGGAGCGTAATTCCAGAACACAAAGACTACGATTCCAGACGTGACGCGAGACATGGTGGCGCCGCGTTACACGCCCACCAATGTCGGCCGCGCTCGCGGCATCTCGTACCCCGGACCCCGGACCGGCAGCAAACTCACAAAGAAGAAGCGATAATACATCCGAGGGAGAAGTATCCGATCGAGTGCAGGGCGTTTGCGCGCTTCCCGATCTTGCGGATGGAGAGGTCTTGCGTCAGCCACCTCAGAAACATGCCACTCACAAGCACCACTCGAGAAGAAGACGCCGATGAGCGCCCAAGTCGCGCCGAGGACGCGGTCGTGCTCCACCCCGGAGTTGGGGGGGACGGCCTCCTCGATCGGCGTGTCGTGTCCGCCCCAGCCGTGGCCGAAGATGAAGGGCGGTCTTGAGATGAGCACAACTCCACAGAGAGACACGATGCCTGCAGTAGCCTCGCGCAGCGTGAACGGCTCCTTGAGCAGGAGGTAGCCCAGCAGTCCCGTCACCGTCGGCTGGAGAAACTGGATCGTCACTGTGTCGCTGACGGAGAGATAGCGGAAGGCCTGGTACGCGCAGAGCAGGCCTGAGAAACCGCACAGTCCTCGGAGCAAGAGTAGGCGCCTGATGTCAGGAGGACCGAGGATCGGGTGCGGGTCCCGCTGTATTCCCCACAGGACGGCCCAGCAGCACCCGCCCGTGATGCCCATGCGGACGAGGATGAGCGTGAGCGTGCTCATCCCCGTCGTCTCCATCAGGTACTTGACGGAGAGGGACATGGCCGCGAAGAACAGCATGCTTGTCGCAATCAGAAACAGGCCGTAGTTGTTGTCGTATAGAGCTAGCAGCGTCGGCGGGAAGTGCGAGCGCATGCGCCGCGCACTCAGCGCCTCTGGCAGGTCTGGTAACTTCATCTTTCAGTCGGAGGAAGGGGGGCCGGTGGGGAGGAGGGTGTGTGGATTTCGGCTCGTACGTCAGTCGCCTGGAACGGTCGGGATGTCGGTGCGGCTTTTTCTGGGAAGATCGTCAGCCAGTCTGTCGTCGGTGACTAGCCGCGCTCGCTCGGTGATAGGCCAGAGGTCGGGTCGTGTGCCAGTGGTGCTCGAACGACACAGCAGCGAGCAAAAGAGTATTAGTGGCGACAGTGCAAGAGTAGTAGAGTAAAAGCAGAGAGTAGCGCCGTCACTCTTGCAAAAGCTCCAGTGTGCAGTCCGGTCCGAGCTCCAGCTGCTCCAGCTTAGGAGTGCAGGAGGACGCAGAAAAAGACCGAAAGACGAGTGGCGTCCCCCGCCCACACTGGCTGACTGACTCGGACTCCGTGCCGGAGTTGGCCGACAGACAGGGCACAAAGTGTGGAATCGTTGCCAATCTGATAGTGTCACGGTCCGTAGCGACCGGTCAATATGCGTGCAACTGCCCATCACACCATGCGCCCAAGTGCACATACACTGCAGGGAGGCTTGCACTATTCAATTGCCTCATGCCTCAGAATGATCTAGTATTAAAGTCCAGTCAACCCAAGTCCAGTCGAACGAGTCAAGAGTCAAGGTTCAACTGGAGCACCACGCATGCGTCGAGTCGGACCTGACTTTGGACCTGGAGTTGGAGCAGCTGTGGAATCTGGAAGTTCCAAGTCGCTCGTCTTGGGGAAGAGTCCTTACGTACACCCCACGTGACTCTGCACGTGGCCCGGTGGAGGCCCAGGTGAGCGGAGGGTCTGATTCCGGGGTCCGTTCGCGGATTCGTCGCCAAAGTACAGAGAGACTACCCCGCACGGCCGCGACTTAACCGGGATACGCGAGGTCCGGCCAACGACAAACCCCACAGCTTGATTTCTTTGGGTACGAGGGTCATTCTGTCGGTTCTCCCGAGAAATCCAGCCTTATCACCAGCTCGCACTCGCACCCGTGCTCACTTCTGCACACTCGCTCACTCGCTGATCAGATCCTATCGCGCACTGATCTCCAAAAGAGCACGAACCATGGCGACAGACCCCGAACTCCTCTGGCAGCCCGCCCACCCCGAGCAGGCCCAGGCCAGCCTCTTCCGCGACCACATCAACAAGAAGTACAACCTCAAGCTCGACAGCTACGAGGACCTCTGGAAGTGGTCCTGCGACAACCGTGGCGACTACTGGTCCGAGGTCTGGGACTGGGAGGGCGTCGTCGGTGACAAGGGTGCTGCTCCCGTGAGTACATTGCTTCGGCGCTGTTATTGTTGTCGTTGTGCGGAGCAAAGTTGAGCCTCTAGTGGCTTTAGCCGAGGGGCGACGGAGTTCGACGGAGGGACGACAATAACACAAGCTGCACACCGGAGGCCGATGGACACAGCCAGCTGACGACAGTACGTCGACGAGAAGGCGCTCCCCGTCGACAACCCGGCGTGGTTCCCCAACGCCAAGCTGAACTGGGCCGAGAACCAGCTCCGCCACGTTAAGGAGCACCCTGATGATGTCGCTATCATCGACACGACGGAGCACTGCCCCGGCCACGAGCCCGCCGCTCGTCGCGTGACCCAGAAGGAGCTCTACGACCTCGTGTCCAAGGTGCAGCAGGCGATGAAGGAGGCTGGTGTGCAGAAGGGCCACCGTGTCGCTTACTGGGGTGGAAACCGACTTGAGGCTGTCGCCGCTGTCCTCGCTGCTTCGTGAGTTTACCTCCCCTTTGCTGGCCTTCCGTTCTTCGGCTAACCTCAGCTCGCTCGGTGCCATCTTCTCCTCTGCCGCGGCCGACTTCGGTGTGGACGGCGTCATCGAGCGCCTCGAGCAGATCAAGCCGCACGTGCTCCTCGTCTCGAACGGCTGCGTGTACAACGCCAAGTCGCACGCTCTCCTGCCCCTGCTGCCCAAGCTGCTGGGCAGCCTCACGCACCCGCCCAAGACGACTGTGCTCATCAACCACCTCCCCGACGAGCTCAATCCGCAGGCGAACATTGCCGACTTCATCGACGGCGGAAACGACGGGTGGACGAACCTCGTCCGTTGGGACGACTGGATCGGGCAGTACAAGCCGCAGGAGATCAAGTTCGAGCGTATCGGGTTCAACGAGCCGATCTGGATCCTGTTCTCGAGCGGAACGACGGGCAAGCCGAAGGCCATCGTCGTGAGTCTCGCGAGCTGCAACTAGGGAGCGCATAGCTAACGTCCAGCACCGCCAGGGGGGCATGCTCATCGACTCGCTGCGTGAGCACCACATCCAGGGCGACATCACGCGCGGCAGCATCTTCTTCTACTACACGACGCCGGGCTGGATGATGTGGCAGTACCTGATCTCCGGCCTGGGCACGGGCGCGACTGTGCTTCTCTACGACGGTTCCCCGCTGAAGGACCCTGGGTCGCTCTGGCGCATGGTGGACGAGTACGGTATCACGCAGTTCGGCACGAGCGCAAAGTACATCGAGCAGCTGTCGAAGCACTACGCGGACGTGGGGGCGAAGCACGACCTGTCGACGCTGAAGCAGATCATGAGCACGGGCTCGCCGCTGCCGCCGCACCTGTTCGACTTTGTCTACAGCAACATCAAGAAGGACGTGCTCCTCGGCTCCGTCTCGGGCGGGACGGACATCTGCTCCGTCTTCGCGGGCCGCTGCACCGCGCTCCCCGTGTACCGGGGCGAGATCCAGGCGCGCATGCTCGGCTTTGCGCTCGACAGCACCGCGGCAGTCGAGCACGGCGAGGGCGAGCTGATGGTGCGCCAGGCGTTCCCGATCGAGCCGGTCGGGTTCTGGCCCCTCCCCGCCGCGTCCCTGCCTGATGGCGACCTCATCGCGCCGGCCGACTGCCACGCCGCCGCCCAGCGCTTCAAGGACAGCTACTTCCGCGACGACGGGCTGTGGTACCATGGCGACTTTGTGCAGATCACGCGCTCGCGCAGCGGCAACGCCGGCGGGCTCGTCTTCCTCGGCCGCTCTGATGGCGTGCTGAATCCGGGCGGCATCCGCTTCGGTCCGACCGACATCTACAGCGTGCTCGAGAACCCCGCGTTCGCTGCCAAGGGCGTCGAGGAGACGCTCGTCGTCGGCCTCCTCGTCGACGGCGGCGCGGACGAGAAGGTCATCCTCTTCGTCAAGATGCACGAGGGCAAGACGCTCGACGACGAGCTCGTCAAGCTCATCAAGACTTCCATTCGCGCAGCCAGGAGTGCCCGCCACGTCCCCGGCAAAATCCTCCAGGTGTCCGACATCCCGATGACGCTGACGGGGAAGAAGATCGAGGTCCCCATCCGCAAGGTCGTCAATGGCGCCCCGACCAGCAGCATCAACCCCGCCACCCTCAGGAATCCGGAGTGCCTTGAGGAGTACGCCAAGCTCGGGTACAAGATGCGCAAGGAGGAGGGCATGCTCGACCACAAGGAAGGCGTCCTCAACTAAACGACATAGACTAGACTTTCTGCAGCATGGTTTTGGCTCATTCAGATCAGATGGGATACACAGCTTAGAGCGCAATGACATTGTCACCCCATTCACCCTGTCAACTGTCGCGCTGGCTGGAGAGAGAGGGAAGAAGTAGATGCTTGAGTTAAACGGACTCCTGCAAAGCCACACTCAACGTGACAGCGTGACAGCGAAGACATCGAGGGACATGTCGGGCTAGGCCCAGACAGCCGCAAGTTTGATTTAGTGTAAAGGAAACGCATGACCAAAACAATGCATCACTACTTTACATGGTTACATCATTTTTGGAGAATACAACTCAATGTTAGAGAACGAGGCTCGTCACGCGAACCGCCATTCAAGTTCTCATGCTGTCGTTCGAAAGTCGGTTGCGAGGCGAAGAGCTTCGGTCATCTCTTCTGGTGTCACACAGCGTACTGTCCAGCCCTCGAACTGGACCTTCAACAAGCCGATGTCGTCGTCGTCAAGCTGCGCAGCCTCATCGTCAGAGCAGCTGGGAGCGGGCCGCGTCGGGTGGTGACCACTCAGTTCGGCAGGGGTGTACATCCTCGCAGGCCGTTGTGGGGAGGGACCCGGGGTCTCGGGCGCACCGACGCTGCGGATCTGCTGGACCCAGCGGCGCGTGTGTAACATGGCGCCGTCCTCCTCGCTGTCACTGATCGGAGGAGTGGACGGGGCAGTTGTGGATGTTGGATTGCCGGCATGTCCCTCCAGGACGCCAACACCGCCTGCAATGTTTAGTATATCCAGTTGATTTCATGGAACTCACCCTGCTGACTAGGGATGTCCTGGGCTTCGCCGCCCTCTGTATCCTCCGCATCGGCTCCCTCGCGATCCTCTGTGTGTCGCTCGCACTCGACTTCGTGATGACTAACTCGCCGCTGTTCAGAACACCCGTGTCCCTGGGGGTGTCCCTCGCTGCCGGCCCCTGTGTCGCCTTGGCCACTCTGTGCTCGCTGGCCACCCGCGTCGCCTGCGCCGTCTTCGCCACCATCAGCTCCTGTGCCACCCTGGTCCGTACCGCCCTGCCCACCTCGCCCGCCGCCGCGTCCGCGCCCGTCATTGCTGGGCAGGTCTCCTTCTGTAGACACCTTGCTGCCTGCGGAGCGCTTCTGACGCTTGCGGTAGGCCTCAGGGGGGACAGGAGTGTCCTCACCGTTGAGGAGGATCTCCCGTTTGGCCGTAGCCCACCATGAAGGGAATTCTTGCGGGTGCGCCTTCGCCGCAAGCTCCAAGAGGCTGACCAGGGATGACGGGCTGTCAGTCTCGAGGCAGACGCTTTCCTTCTTGTCGACGGGCGCGTCTGCACGGGGAACGCTGTCAGGCAACGGATCCGGCATAACCGTGACAATGGTGCGAACGAGGGCAATGAAGTCCCACAACACCTTCAGCTCCTCGTCGTTGATGCCCCTCTCGTTGAGGAGGTCGTGTGCCATCAGGTCCTCCATCCCCGAGGCTCGGCAGAAGTCAGAAACCGTCATTGCTGTTCCCTTCCTCGACGCCATCTCGACAAGGATCTCACCACGATGAGGCACGAAGAGGCGACAGAATTCAGAGTTCAGGACAAACAGGCCGAGGAAGGTTCCACACCAGTCGAAGCTCTGGATGAGGTAGAGAAGACACTGACCCATGCCTTTCTGAAACCTCAGAGGTTTATCCCTCGGCTTGTTCTATTGTGTGAGCTGGGAAATAGTGCGGACAGGATTGCTCACTCTGTTATACGCCTTGATCTCTCCCGCCAGCAGCACGAGCCGTTTCAACTCAGCCTTCGAATCAGGTCGCAGGACGATCATGATGTCTGGAACACGGACCCCGGTAGCGGATGAGTCTGAAACCGAGGCCGCGGACGATGTTGGAGTTGCCTTCAGTGGTCAGTGACCACTTTGTATGCGACGTACCTTAGGTTTGAGTATGGCTCGGACCTCTCGGTGCCACTTAATCAGGCGACCGGGAACGTCTTGTAGCTGGAATGGTGTAGCTCCCTTTCCTAGGAAGATATTTTCCAGATTCGACCCTACGAAGTTGACGATTTTGGTCGTAGTCCTGTCTGCGATAGCCCCTTTCGCGAAGTTGACAATGGAAGAAATGGCCTCCTGCAGTTGGGCCTCCTCCTGCACGTCGTCTTGCAGCATATTGTCCACCCATAGCAGCACGGGAGAGAAGTGTACCGCATCCAACGGAAGCTCTAGATTGGGCCCGCGGACAGTGAAGGGCATCTTGTGCGTCGAGAATGGGGCGCGACGATGGCGACGACGGTGGATGGATGAAGTCAAACATTAGGGTGAGTGCCAATGACGTGAACACTGCTGGGAGTCACGTGACATGAGCACAAACAAGGCCCGTAAGTGCTATTGTGTAATTTTCGCTCACCAGGATGGGTTGAGCAAACTCTTGAGGCATTATCGTGGTTGAAGAATGGAAAACTCTCTCAGGAATCAATGGTGGGCCAAGCATCTAACGGTTCTTCCATGTCAAACCGCTGACTGTGGGCCCGCCCTCCAGGTTATCAGACCAGGACTCAAGAGACTCGGAATCAGGCAATCTAAACAGCGGCCAACTTTCATTCTGCTTGGTGCCTCCGCCGAAAAGCTGATTCAGGAGACATTCACCGGGAATCATCCTATCCCGGCGGAGTCGCGTCCGACAAAAGGCAGTCTGTGGACCCGAGACGGCTCTGCGCTATGCGCTTCTCGCTTTAGAAGTTCAGAAAGACTGTCGGAAGTTCCTGCAGCTCGGCGCCATGAGCAGGCGGCATGGTGAGGGGGTGCTATGCGAAAGCCAGCGGCAAAGAGGAATGGCAGGATGGATGGCTTGGACTGCTGGGGAACGGTGGTCAGGCCAGACCAGTGCACAGCTCGACAGCTCGACAGCTCGAGGTATGAACGTCACCAGTGTTTACGGTGGAGGTTGAGGTGGAGGTGGCTGATAACCGCGTTTCCAAGTCCGATAACGAGTCCGTTATCAAGTCCGACACTTCCGATCTCTCGGGGCGGAAGCCCGTGCGCTCGTTCTCATATTGTCTTCCACTTCTTCTCTCACGAACAATGCGGGCCACCACATGCTGCCCAGAATGCGGTAAGTGAGCCTGAGCGCATGGGATGAGCCCCCCTCTGACCGTCCGGCGGCCACGCACCGAGGCCCCTGCGTGGTTGGTCGGTGGCAAACACCTTCATTGTGATTGTCGGGTCCTTCCGGGCTTGCACGGACAGGACTTGATCCGTCCTCCTCCCCCCGTCCCACCCGCGTGCGTGCGAGCGTGCATGTCCGAGATCCAGTCTCAAAACTTGCTCCTGCGATGTCGCTCTCACTTTCACTCTTCGTCTCACTGCACTCCGCTAGCTCTCGTCACCTGGTCACTGACGATGACGCCCAGCACCGTTCCAGTCCTCTACAGCCGGCTCACGAGCGACATGACGACCGGCGGCGACTGTCTCCCCATCGACCGCATTGCCTTGGACGACGCGGTGCTGACGCAGGCGGACACGAGGCTGAACTCCCGCCTCTGGGGACTGTACGCCGTTGACAGCTCCGAGGACGAGCTGAAGGAGCTCTCTGTAGTGTCCTTCCTGATCCACAAGCCGTGAGTACTCCGACCTTATCGACGCTGACGCGCAGTGGGACACCCGTCGCAAGCTACCTCCCGACTCACGACAGGCAGCAGCGCAACTCGCTCCTGATCTTTGTGCACGCGGCGCTGAGCTTCCTGCGACACGGGAGCAGGGAGGGCGACGACGCAAACGAGGCAGAGGAGGCGCTCGAGGCCGCTCGGCGGCGGAAGGCCGATAACGAGGCCGAGCCGGTGTACGACCTCGTCCCGCGGCTCAGGATGAGAATGGAGGCGGCCGACGCGCAGCTCCTCAGCGTAGGCCAGGATCATGAGGCGCTCGCTGCGTACCTCGGCCTCCTGCTGGACCTGCTGCCGTGGCACGCCTGTCCGATTGCGATGACGCCAGACCAGGCAGAGTACACGGGTGTGGCGCAACTGTACGCTGCCGTAGTGAGGATCAAGCTGACAGACAGGCAGGGAGATCTGATTCTCAGGATCGCCAAGACGTGGGATAGTCTGGGGCACTACTTCCGCGCGATCCAGTGGGCGCGCCTCCTCGTCGAGATGCGGTATGTCATGCACACGACGCTGATTGTCGGCATTGCTGGTGAGTCAAGGCTTCAAGGAGCGTCGGCGCAGACTAGGAGACCGACTGAGAGACCGAAAGGCAGATGTGCAGGGCGAACTAACGCCAGTCCTGAAGAACGCACACTTTGCGCTGTGCCATCAGCGGAACCAGACGCTGGGCAACATCCCCGCCGAAGCCGACGCGATCACAAAGCTGATGCTGGCGAGGAAGACCGGTGGCCTGGCGCACCGCTACTGCCTGAGCACGCAGCACGAGGGCTGCCTTGCGTAACCGTGAGGCGTAGCCGTAGGTCTCCGAACTCATTACGAACGACGTCAGTAGGAGTCAGCACCATTACAAACATGGTCAGTAGGGGGCCAGCCCGATTACAAACCACGGCGGGGAAGACGAATGTCCTCAGCTCCGGCGCACGGCCCTCAGTTATAATTCGTCACGTCTTCACACTCTTTGTTATAATCATACCCTCAGCTAGCTCGAGCCAGCATGAACGACCCCTGTAACATAGTCAGACCATCCGAACTGTCCGAACGTCCCGAGCTTTGATACTCCGAGCACCGATCCGTGCACCAGGTCTCCGAGACTTGAAGTCAAGCCCCGAGATCGTCCGTTCCCGAAACATGTTCTGTCAGTGCTTCAACGACGTCAATCATGTCAGACTGTCTGTTCCTCCACAGCATCATCGTCGATTCTGGTCGATGCGTTAGCCACGCAGCCACTCACGCTCCACTCACCATGAGCCGGCATTCAGCCCCGCTCGGCCACTCACATGCCCACCCCTCCATTCCGCGCTCCACATACTGCTCGCTACGAGACCGACCCTCGAGTCCAGGCCGTCTCACTGCCCCGACCATACCGCGACTGAAAGCCGCCAGCCTGGAGTCCTGCAAACGTGCTGAAAAGTGTCGCGAAACGAGCCACTCGTCTGGAACCATTCACTGCATTCACTGACATCAGACAACAGACGGACTTGCCACTCTACTCGCCTCCGATGAACATCCAATATCGGCAGATCATCCAGTTCAGCCGGTCCTCGATCCTCGGTGGGCAGGTGTCGCACGACGTTCGGTGGTGACTCCTCCTCCCCTTCGCGATTAATTGATCTCCATTCATGACGTTGCACCCGAAGCCACCTTCGGGTGCTTGGGCATGTGGAGCTGGGCGCGTGATAATCGAGGGCCGTGCACTACTCGGATATGTGGGGTGATTCAATCGTCTGGAGGGGTGGTCATGAATGAGGCATAGCGTAGGGGAAGTTGTCGCACCACTTGGCTGGCACCGAGCCGTCCGCGATCGCGGTCGTGTGGGCGGCGGCACAGACACTGCTGGCGCTGCTCGCGGGAGTGGCAGTGACGTACGGCGATCTTAGGAGCATTCAGAGTGATGAGTAGTGCGTACTGATCTCGGTGCAGCACCGAGCACCGAGCGTTAGTCATTACTGATCACACGGGCGCCAGTCATTGATCACGCGCAGAGGGACGTTAGTCATCAGCTCACACGACGCCGCGCAGCGGTAGTGCGACAGTTGTTTCGATTGCTTCCCAGGCGATCTATTTCGCTTCCATCGTTCCCAAACACTGTTCCAAACGCTGTCTGCCCACTTGATTACAATCCTACGGTCCTTCGGCTGGTGCCAGGCCGTGCCCGGTGCCAGCCCGTGCCAGACCTGGGCCAGGTCAGCCACGCATTGTCAGTATGCTTTTGCGCCCGCATTGACTAGAGGGGACAGAGTTGGGCGAGTGTTATCTTTACGTGATTCTGCGTCTATCAGAACGATCCTTCCGTAAGTGGGAGCGAAGTGCGCAGCTGGGGGCAAAGCTTGCGCTTGCAGCAGAGCGTTATGCATAGTGGTTTATTCTCCTATCCCCTCGCTCTGGGTTCACTCTGGGTTCACACTGGGTCCCTCTGGGTTCGCTCTAACTCCATCCTCAAGCCCTTCCTGGTCCCTCTCCCAGTTCTTGTTGAGCTTCGACGGAGCTTTGGTTGTGGGAACAGACTATGTCACAGTGGGCTGCCCCACTGTGGAGCTTAGAATGCTACGGCTTGGGCTCGTAGGAGAGGAGATCGAGGAAATCCCACATCCACCCGAGCCAGGCCGACATCCAAGCTTAGCTTGCGCTGAATAACGGTGCGATCGCCGCAAACTCTATCGCAGCTTTGCCGCTGATTGCTGTCCAAGTTGAGGCAGAACAAGCAAGGGCAAACAGGCAGCAGCACCAAGGAGGGACGAGGTGCAGCGATCATGCCCCCGTTCCTACCCTCGAACTCTGTCCAAACTCTAGCCAAACTCTATCGCCTCTTTCGCCTCGTTCGCATAAAACACCAGCACGAACAAGCTCAAGAAATGCTCATTAAGCTGCTCGCCAGATGCCGCGCTGCGTACCTCGTCCCTTTATCCCTGGGATATTACGCATCGCCCCTCGCCCTCCTTCCTACTTGTGGCAGGGTGCGACGGGTACGACGCGCAGATGAACTCTCGACGTCCCACTAGAGCTCACTCTGGGTACGCTTGATTTGCTCAGGACAATAATTAATCCCCCTATCTCCCACACATCGAGCGCGCATCGAGCTCACCTCGAGCTTACTGCGAGCTTTGTCGTGTTTATGCCCCTATCGCTTATTGGAATCTGAACTCTGCTGCTTGTTTACCCTCCTGCCTGCGCGCCTCATGGCCGAGTACGCCCCCCTCCTCAACACCCTGTCCTCTTCCAGAGATCCTCGTTTCCTCTCTCGCACCGAGCCTGTTTACGAGCTGCGTACGAGGCTGGGTATTCCGGAAGTACAAGCACACACGCACTCCCACTGCGATCTGCTGACGTCTGAATGGACGCACTGACAATATCGGCAGACTTCCCGGAACCGGACTGATCTCCAGTCACACAAGCGTCGTCATCCATGACTCACCAGGAGAGCGTAACGTTGTGCCTCGACCGGTAGCTGCAGAGACTGCATTCACTCGCCATTCACTCCAGAAATCCCGGATTTCGACCATGAAAGCATCACGAGTGCACCAAGGGCTCCAGTGCAAAACTGAAAACTGAAATTGCAAGCGACAGAACGAAAACACGGGGTACCGGAACATACCACCACCCCTCCAGCTCGAGCCACGGCGCCTGCTCGCTTGCGAAGAACACATATTGGGACCTGGCGTCCTGAGCTGAACTCTAAGTGCTCATGCTCGTGCTCGTGAAGTCGTGTAAATTTCGTTGCATGGAACAAGGGATCCTCCAAACATCTCAGGACCCGGGGACACGATAATGATACTAGGAAGAGGAAAGATGTAGACACGATACGGAGGTGCGCGCGGAGGACTCTCCGGCGACTCGGGAGGTTGGCTAGAGTACAATTCGGTGGACCAATGTCAAAGAGTTCAAGTGGGTTGATGATATTATGAGCGCAGGTTAAAGGAGATTGGTGTGGTATAGTTGCGGAGGGGACGTGTGGCACATGTGTTGAGACGCGCGACGACGAAGTGAATCGAAAGAAAAGCGAAAAATGTCTTGGTGAGAAGATATGATTGCGTTGTTACAGGCGTGTTGGATGTAGTCGTGTAAAAGGAAGTGTTCGCGAAGAGCCTCGGGAGGTATCAAACAAACAGAGAGGAGGGTATCCAAAGCCCCGCGTCTAGTGCGCGAATTGTCCTGGGCTTTCTTTTACTGGACGATGTACTCGTCCCAGCCGCCACCTTCCGACTGTTGAGGTTGGGAGTACATGGCAGGCTGGGACTGGTGCGAGGGCGGGGGGTGGGGCGCATGCGAGTACTGCGGCTGCTGCGGGGGGTAGGCGCTGGCGTACGATGACGGTCCCTCCGAGGGCTGGGCGTAGTACTGTTGCGCGGCATGCGGGGGTGGCGGCGGAGGGTGCGCGTACTCGTGGTGAGGAGCGGCCTCCATGGGCGCCCACTGTCCTTGGGCGTAGTGGAGAGGAACGGCGGTGAGCGGCGCAAGGCCACCCTGGTGCATCGGGTACTGGGCGGGGTTGGCGAAGTCTCGGTAGCCAAACTGCTGGTGCTGGTGCGACTGGGGGTCCGGGTAGGGCATTGATCGGGGGTGGGCGAGTTGGTAGCTGGGAACCGAGGCGCGGCGCGCGGCATTCTCAACCATCATGTGAGGCGTGACAACCGTGAAGGCTCCACCGACTCCTCGTCCACCACGTCGGCGACCGTTGCGGCGGCTTCCTCCACGCTCGTACTGGTAGTCGGGGAACTTCTTCTTGAACGCGCGCATTAAGCGGTCGGCGAGCTCAGCCCAGGGAGCCTTCTGGTCCGGGGTCATGTTGTTCCACTCGCGACCGAGAATCTTGGAGAGCTCTCCAGTCTGGAGCTGGGGGTTGTGGAGCGCAAGCTCTGACCGACGAACGCGCATGTAGATGAAGTAGACGTTCATCGGGCGACGCGGCGTGAAGTCAGCCTTGCGGTCCTGGCGGAGGATGTCCGGCAGGTCATCCCAGTCCTCGAAGTTGGTCGTCGGCCACTGGACAGAGGGAGGGACAATGGGGGGGATGATGATGGCCTCAGTCTCGGGCTTGCCGGCGAGGGGCGACTTTGAGTCATAGTTCTGGTCGGAAGACCTCCTCGAAGCGGTCGAGGTCGGGGATGAGAATCCAGGCGAGGTGTAGTTCTCCGATGATTGCGGCGGCGGGTTCGGGCCTTGGCGGCGGTCGTAGTACTCCTCCTGGGTAGAGGAGGTCGCGGGGAACTCAGAGTTGAGGGGGGTGACGGGGGAGAGGGAAGGCGGAACCGCGGGGACGGCTCCCGGGGCGTTCATGTTGTAGGCGTTGAAGGAAGAGCCGTACTCGTACTCGGGCTTCGATCCTATCGGCTTCTGGTCCATAGTATGGAGGGGAGGTAATGTTGTGGAGTTGGTGGCGGTCGTAGCGGACATGGACAGAGGCGACAGTGGTCGGTTGCTAAGAGTGTTGAATTGTGAAGCGCAAGGGGTAGTACGTGAAGATAGGGGTATGCGATGATGACCACCAGGGGTTCGTGTACCAAGTTAAGTGCTTAGACAAATGACTTAATACTACGTAAGATGAGCAGGGGGGTTGAGCAGTACTAGAATGCGCTGGCGTGCATTCAGATACCGTGATCGTTGACGACCTTGCGAGCGATGGTGTGTGTGGTGATGTCGTGAGGAAGGTTGTTGACGTTGCGTAAAGGTTGAGGTTGGGGGGAAGATGGGACGGAGGTAAGGGAGTTCCTGGGTACTTGTAGTCTATGTCAACAGCGCGAGGTTGAGCAGCGAGGAGAGAGAGGAGAGGAGGAGCGTTGATCGAGGAAGGAGAGCGCGCGCGTCTTGGTCCTGGTCCTAGTCCTAGTCCTGGATTTCTGGTTCTGGCGTCGAGAGCTAAGAGTCTAGAGCTCGGGTGCTGAAGGCGGGCGAGGAAGGAGAGGAGAGGGAAGGTGTGAGGAGGGAGGAGGAAGGGAGCGGAGATATGGGATGAGGGGGATCGAGGGCTTGAACGGATTGGCTCTGAATGAGCAAGCTAGCGCCGAGTTGGTGGTAGAGGTGAAGCGTGAGGAAGTCGGAGGTCGCTGGCGATAGGGATAAGGGTGAGATGAGAGTGATGTATGTATAAAGCTTTGGGTGATCGCTGAGGCTGCTCGCGACGAGGCGAGGCTTGTGAGCGTGAGCTGTGAGCGAGCGAGTGGGATGGACGAGTGTCCTGGGTGTCCTGGGCCGTGTGGGCTGTGATGAGAGCACCAGGCAGCAGCAGCGGCAGCGGCAGCGGGGATGGAGGCCTGGTGGTGGGATGATCGCTCTCGGGTTTGGCTCTGGTGCAGTCTTCAGGATGCAGGATGCCAGGATGCAGGGCTGGTCTAACTCCAGAGCTTCCTGCGTTTCCTGCATGCAGGCTGCAGGCTTGGAGTAAGCCAGCTGAGCCACTCCAGCCGACTTACGGTGGTTAGCTTGCTAAGAGCTCAGGGTCTGAAGACTAAGGACTAAGGTCCTAAGGATCCTAAGGGATTCTAAGGGCAGACGCCACAGAATGAGGTACCATCCAGGGATTCCAGGTCCAAGGCACGCGGCGGCGGAGGGACGGGGGAGCAGGGACGGTGGGTCCGTCCTGGCCAGGGTAAGAGAGACGGAGCCTCTTGCGCCTTACGAGTCCTCAGCTCTTAGTCTGCCTAGGCCAGGGTCCTATAGCCTTACCACGAGGAACACCACTCGACCACTCGCTCACTCCGACATCGCAGACACCACCAATCGGCCCAATCCGCAGCTCCAGCCCGCCCCCCCCCACACCCACACCCGCTAGCGTCCTTCCCTCCCTTGGGTCACCTGCGCCAACTGCGGCTGCTCGATCTGTCTGCTCATGCTCGCTCAATCCTCGATCCTCGATCTAATCGTGACTCGTCATCTCCACAGTCGCCATCCTCGATTAACGATAATCCACCGATGCAACTCAGACCCTACCCTGCACCGGCGCTTCATATCCCGGCCCGGTACGGTGTATGGTGCGTAGGTTGCTCATCGTACGTATCGGTGCCGTACGTGCCCGCATCATAATTTCGCGGCGGATGAGCATTTCCGACAGCGAGGACCGAGCAAGCGGCAGGCTGTCGAAACTGCAGTCGTCGTATCGGTGCAAGAGGGCGAGGAGTGTTGGCATGGCCAAGCTGTCACAGTCAGAGCCGAGGCCAGCAAGGCAGCAAGGCGGTGGCCAGACGGCAGGCGCGCAGACGAGCTGGACGAGCGAGTGATGGATGCAGGTGTCAGCTCAGGATGCAAACGTTGTCGACTCGTGACCCTGAGAGAGGGCGTCCCTGGGAAGACTCTACCGCGATTACGCCACTTGAGCGGGGCTGCGATTCCCTTCCGCCGCCCCGCCCTGCGCCCTCTGGCCCTCGTATAGGGCAGGAGGTCTCGCTCGCAGCCGCGAGCCAGGCCAGCCTGCAGAGCCGTGGACGCCGCCCGTTAGGTTCAAGCTCTGATCGTGGTCGGTCAAGTCGGTCTTCCAGCCCGCGCCTGTGCTGGGCTGACCCCC
Organism: Trichosporon faecale; assembly: GCA_039545375.1. Taxonomy (NCBI): domain Eukaryota; kingdom Fungi; phylum Basidiomycota; class Tremellomycetes; order Trichosporonales; family Trichosporonaceae; genus Trichosporon; species Trichosporon faecale. The sequence continues at coordinate 1,351,621 of BCLU01000003.1, read as the reverse complement.
CAGGTAGCTCGCTTGCGCCGTCGCTTCTGGCTCCACACCCTCCGGCGTGCGCGGCCCAAGATGCAGCCGTCGGTACCGTTCGTCTGGTCAGCAGGACTTGCAGGGCAGGTGCAGGCTGGCGGACCGATATCCGCCGTTCGCCTCCGCTGGATCGGCTGGCCTGGCGAGCCAGCCCAGCGGGGCCTCGATAGGACCGAAATCTCAGGCGCTCGACTAAGACATCGGCCAGATCCCACCATCCGTGGCATCTAGCTCTCATTCCCATGCCCCGCATGCAGAGCCAAGTGGCATTCGACCATACCGCTCTGCACGCCTCGGGTGCGATGATCTCAGTGCACATGCGGCGCCCTTGCGCATGCTACGATCACGCCTCCGTGGTTCCGTTCCAGCTAAGCGCAGCAATCAGAGGCAATCCGATGCGGGAGGACCACGACAGCCCTTCAGATGAGAAATCGGGAAACCCGCATAGCTCTGCCTAGAGGCAGATGATGGACTTTTGCTGCCGATGTACCTGTTCCTCGCCAAGTGACAGACTCAGCCCGTGTGCACCCGTGCACCCGTGCTCCCCCGTGTTCTCCGTCTGTGCCCAACGAGCGTACCCAGTGTCCGTAAGGCGCGTGAGGGAGTGACTTTGGGAACGGAGCGCTTCCCTAGCGACTCCCGGTACACCCAGGCTTCCCACCAGACATCGACGGAGCAAGCCGGTGCTGGCGAGCTGACGGGCTGGCGAGGTGAGAGCTTGCGAACGATTTTACGCTTTGTGGAAAAGGAGTGCGCACGTCTACGTCTGCATCTGCACCAGGCTGACCCATGCAGGCCAGGCAGCCCGGGGCTCTGGCACCTAGCCTGTGCTTATTTGTGCCTGGCTGGACCTTATGAACCTCGATGGAGCCTGTTGACCTGCGGCGCATGGCGAGTGTGCCCGCGCTTTACCGCTGGACCCGTAAAGATTGTGCCTCGCAAACCTTGTTTTGCATGGCCTCCCCATAAAGCCCCAACAAAGATGCCAACCCGGGTCCAAAGCCAAGGAACGAGAGGAACGAGGCAGATGGCAAGGTTTTGCCAACCCTGCGAGGTCCTGCAAAGTCCTGCGAAGGTGGAGGGTCACACCAGAGCCAAATTGCGATTGCCTTTTTGCGTTCTTTCGTGGGATTCTCGCGCTGGCCAACGAAGGTTCGCTCGCGCTTGTGTACGACTTGCGATTGCCTGTGCAGATTGCGAGATTGCGAGCTTGCGAGATTTGATGGAGCCGATCATCCCTAGCTGCGATCCTCCGATCTGAGCGACACCGAGGCGGTCGGCGTGCTGCGAACACCGAGGCGGCACTCAGCAGCCAACAGATATCCGCGGCGCTAGGTGTGGTGGGTTGCACTCCACAGAGGGCCAGAGGAAGGGCCCCAGCCCTGAGTCAGTGACGCGGTGCAGCTCACAGCGGCATTTGTTTGTCTGCAGGGAGAAGAAGTAGGGGCGTGATCATGCGTCCTGGCGAGTGATGAACATTCCTGGCTCAGTGTCCTGGGTGCTGGGAAAAGAGTTTGGCCAGAGGACGTCCCAGGGCTCTGGAGGCAGCTGCCTGGAAGCCAGCAGCACCGATAACAGAGGCATGCCAGCCCGGACGCCAACCTGCCGAAAGCGGTTAAAGCGCTCGTCGGCCCTGAGGATTCCGTGCCGCGTCCCGAGCTCCATCCCACCATCGCTGCCCTCCCCCCCATGTTCGCCCGCCGGTCCAATCGCCATCACATACATCCTGCACGCAACCCAGCGACGCTGCCCACACAGGACGTACAGGACATGGCATGCTCGCATGTGAACACCGCGATCACTGAGACACCCAGAGGGAAGAGGGCAGGGGCGTCCGCACCCCGCCGCAACGACTGGCTCGCTTGGCACAGCTGGGACAGTTGGCTCGAGGCGAGGCCCGACTCCACTGACTAGTGCCGTCCCTCACGCGCACCGCATCACCGCATAGATAGATCTGTATCGCTTTGCATCTGTCTCACCGCTGTGCTCACGGGGCTAGCTGGGCCGTGCTGGGCTCGGTCGGCCGATCGATATGTCCTCCTCGCACGCCTCGGATAGCTCGGATGGAACTGGCACAGGACGCGCGCAGGTCCCGGGACCTGTCATCTATGACCTGCGAGTCACGGGGTGCGGACGACTGGCTGGCTGACCTCAGCCAACGGCACACCGTGACATGGTGACCGAACAACAACCCAAGGGCAGGAATGCTCGGTCTGCGGGCTGCGTCCATCGCCGTTTTTGCTGCCCATGTCCGGGCGCCACTGCACACCCTCTACACATGCCCGGTGCGTTTGTGCGTTTGTTCGGGCCCCAGACTGGCAGTTGTCCGGTGATAGCTCGTGATCTGTGCGCTTCGAGTGGGCTCATCTGATAACGGACAGGCGTGGGGACATCTGTTGTTTGCTGCAGACTGGCCAGAGCCCACTTGTGTCCCAGGCACTCAAAGAGGATCAGCGGCGTATTCACTCTGATCAGGTTAAAAAATGCCAGCGCCCTGATCTCCCCTGATTTGAATGGCCCTGAATGTGCATCCCTGAAAAGCACACAAGGTTCACCCTTCCCCAGTCCCCCTTGCTGCCCTCAGCCCCTCAGGTCTGAAGCCGCGCGCCTGATCAAGCACGTAGTCAGGTCCCACATTGCGTGCCTGGGCGGTGGTAAACTCCCATCAGGCATCGAGTTATCGGGCGACCTCGTCTTCCTCGTTTTCCAGACAGACATTCGGCGCTTCAAGCGGTTCTGGAGCATCCGATCCATCGGAAGCGATGCAAGTTCTGCCAGAAGCATGTCACCTGCTCATCCCAAGCCAGGGGTGCGACCGCACACGGCGGCCGCACGCATCGCCGCGTGTACCTCGCCCCGCCTCACGCTTCGCCCGCAGAGGATTGCGGGCCACTAGTATCGCTGTGAAGACACGAACCACCCTCAGCGCCTGCCTGCAGTGCCTGCAAGCGCCCCCGCCATGTCACCAGTCGCACCTGCCTCGCGGCACATTGCGATCGGAGCATACAGGGTGCGCAGACCCTGCCACGCGCGCTGCTGGGCTGTCGGACGGGCAGGCCGTGATCGTCCTGAATGAGTGCGCGTCAGAGGCGTTGTCCTTCCGCGCTCACTGGCTGCGCAGCGGAGTGGCGTCCGGGCTCACCTGCGTATCTGGAATTGCCTCGCTGAGGCGGACAGAACGATGCAAGCAGTCGGGAAAGGAATACCGTGTATGCCGACCGGACTTACAGAGCTGCGGGTTGGGGAGATGCGGTGGGTGCGGTCCGACCGACGCCACACGCCCCGTGACGTACGGCCCCGCTGCTCGCCACAAGTTAGGCGCGTCGACGGGTTGTGGCATACGGGCCAGGCTTCGTGCGTACGTTTCCGTCGCCGCTTCGGTGACAGCCGGCGCCATCTCGCACGGGCCGCACGACAGGTGGGACGATGCAAGGCGTGGAGCATCCACGATCCGCCGTGCCGACGCTCCCGCGTTATGGTTATCGGACCCTCTGTGCTGTGTCTCTTGAGGGACGCCGCATACCACACCGGGCTGGCGGGCTGACCGGGCAGCGCCAGGGCGCTGGGCTTACGAGAGCGAGTAAGCATCATACAGCGCTGATGCACGCACGCCCGTCTGCTCTTGGACTACCCAGGGCTGGACCAAACTTGTGCTATCTCATTATTGCGATGCTTGCAGGCGATATGTCTAATTTCTTGCGGCAGCGCCCTCTTGAGCCCTGTCGACGAGCCGCACTTTACGGCGCATTACAGCATCCGAACCTGCAGCGGGCTGGCGGTGTTGGTCCACCTGGCGGCTCCCGAAGACATCACGGCATCCGACCGACTGGAATGCTTCCGGCGTCCCTTGCTCCCACTATCCTCTCCATCCCTCTTCCCTCTCAGCCCTACGTAGGTGCATGCGGTAAGCCAAAGTTACCGAAAGTCCCATCGTTCGCTGTCGCATGCATGGAAGGAGTGGGTCCGACTTCGGTCGGCGGACAGGTCACTGCAGCCCGTCCATCGCGGTCATCGCAGTGGGGCCGAGGCTAGAGATTGACGCCGCAGCGCCGCATACCTGCATGGGACAGTTGTGCTCCGTCTGGGACAATTTGGCGCCGAGCAAACACAACAGACGAAGGTATGCGCCAGCCGCACGCCACATGAACGAAGCCATCTCGCTATCAACTGGTGTCAGATCAGACTGATACATGTTCACAGCCTGGGCCACAGTCCATCGCATCACGCTAGCCCACCGTAGCGCCGCTGTGATCCAGCCTGCATAGAGGCTGCAGCCAGCCTGCAGCCAGCTCGCTGGCTGCAGCCTCCTCGCTAGCCTGCGCATTATCAGCCCACTATCCGCGCATTCACCGTGCGCCGTTGGGTCCCATGGAACACGGAGGCCCGCTTTCCAACTGCACATGCATACGGCTCGTGCGGCAGCAGCGCACGGCTAAATCTGGAGTTTAACGTGGGTGCTTGTTGGCAAGGTTGGCACTATCGATGCGCCTCGAACGCCTCCCAGCGCCATCTGCAACGCCGCAAATGCCACCCGGCCACAGATGTCAGACGCGGCAATGACGTTGCTGGCGTGCGGCGTGCTGGCGTGCGCTCGCGCTGCTGTACATCCGGAATGAACGCCACCGCAACAAGTTGCGCACACTCGCACACCTCGCGCACCTCGCACTTGGTCGAGACTCTGCATGCCTGGTTCATCACACCGCAGCCGCGCAGCTCCTTGCACAACCGCCGGCTCAAACGGCGTGTGACACGCAGAGATCAGCCTGTCGTCTGCCTCGAAACGATGCATGAGAAGTTTTGCCGTACGGAGCTCACAGGCTCGGCACGGTGCATCAGTGCTCATCATGTGCCGGGTTCGCCGGAACGTGCCGGACATCGGGCCATCGGGGCCGGCACTACTCTGCGCTAAGCGCGCTAAGCCGTGCCCAGCCGCTATGTGTCAGGCGGATCTTGATCTGGCCGGATGGCAAGGCTTGGGCTACCTGTGCAAGGTACGGAGGCGCTCTCGCCCGCCAGTGCTGCCAGGAAATGCCGCTATGCCGCTCTGTTTGCGCTCGCTCCTCGTCTCGCTCGCTTCCAGTTTGCTGCTCGCTGCCCACTGCACATCCAGACTCTGATCCATGGCAGTGTAGATGGCTACACCTGGACCCACAATACAGGCTGCACCTGGAACACCTGGGCCCACTTCTCCACGTCCAGCCAGTCCCCAGCTGGCCCTGCTGGGACTGACAGAATTGCACAGAAGACTGGGGCACATTGGTGCCCCCACCTTGCCACCTTGTGCCCTGGCCAATCCGCACTCCTGTCGCGTAATCTAAGCCGCGCGGCGCGGCGGCTGACGGCTGTCTCAGATCATTCTGCACCCTATCGCTCTATCGCCCTGGTGAGGGCATGAGGGTGAGGGCATCAAGAATGCGGCACTAAGGGCCGTATGCATATCGCTACGGCACCAGTGCGCTGCACAGGTACGCGTGCATCTGCGTGCAGACGAGGACTGTCTTGGGACTCGGATGTGGCGTCTGTGTCTCCGCTCGAAGGCACGATCAAAGGGCTGCAAGACAGGGCTGAGGAACGACGAGGGACTGCGAGGGACCAGCACGGACAGTTGTCTTACTCTTTCCTTGTAAGTTGCTTGTAGCTTGCTCGCCGGCTCGGAGCCACCGCCCGGTGGCAGATCACGCTGCGCTATCAGCAAGCGTGAGCTTGGCAGTGGCAGTTCTTAGCTCCTAACGACTGCGCACGATCATGCGTGCCCCGTGACTCCTCATGCTGCATGCGGCTCGTGGCGCTCGTAATTCCCCGATGGCGCTGATCACGAATGCGCTCGCATGATACCACGTTCGGAGTCACTGCCAGACTCGGCGCGGTCTCGCCTCCGCGTGACCGCTGAGGTCCATGCGTAATGCAACACAATCCTCAATAACTCGGACTTGTGCTGCTGCTGCGCAACGAACGTGAGACGGCCCGAGCACTCAGCTGCAAGCAAAAGCTGTGGAGGAGACGTCGACGTACTCAGTCGGAGCGTCGTAGATGGGGGCTGCCGTCGTAGCGTAATCTCGCAGCGCCATCCGCATATCGGGGCGTCCGTTACGAGAACGGAGCGCTTATCGCTCCGAGCCATGGCGTCGGTTGGTCGTGTGGAGCGCTCAGCCGCGAGACATGCGCCATGCATTGTACAGCCTGCTTCGTTCCGTCGTTCCGCTGATAGCACGAGATAGCACGGTCAGGCAGTGACGCGTGCAGCAGTAGAGTTGGACGCGTCCGTATCTTTACGTTATGATTGAGCTTGTTCAATGAAAAGAATGACGCCTCCCGCTCTTGGTGTCATATTGCTTGTATTCAGTTTGTCCTGGCGCTTCCATTTCCAATGCTAATCTGCAGCTGGATCCCAGCGCTTAATTCCTTCTCGGACCGCAATCCAGCCGCCGCCCCGCTCTTTTGGGCCAGCTCGGTGCTGTGCTGAGCACCGGAAGTGGTCGCTGTTTACGTTGACGGCGTTCGCTGGGCCGTGGGAATGTTGGTCCGCTGTCTTGGCCTCAGCACTAGCCATTCGTTCATAGCCCTAGCTGCACCTAGCATATGAAGTGACTGAATCGCAGACGGCGGAACACCGGAACCTCTGGACCAGAGCAGGACTCTGGGTCAACTGGTCACCCGTTCCGCATAGTTTGTTTGCGCCACGCTTCCAGCGATGATGGCATCATGCCACCTCCGCACGTTTATCGCAGTCCGCATGATCCATGCGCGCATGCGAATGCTCCGGCCCCAACATTGCAGAGACATGAACGCCTCCAGAAAAGAGACTAACCCGATGCATGCTGATCGCAGTGAGCGCCATGTGTGCCGTGCGCCATGCGTTCATGTCTGCGTCTCCTCGCTTGCTGTCAGTCACCGCGGCGCCTAGGTACGATTCGATCCATTGTGCAATAACTCCGGAGCGATTTAGCCTCGCCAGGACCACAGATTCAGCGATTCACAGAAGCCGCCGGAACGACCGCCACTAACCCGGTTGGACGCTTGGACACAATTGCACAAGCAGAAGCCGTAGCCGTAGCCGTAACTGTGTGGGCCACCTCGCTAGGGGGGCCGCCAGATCACCCAGTTTGCCGAGGCGTGTGGGGCATAGGGCAGTCACCTGCGGTCACCTGCTGTGTCCTGCTGTGCGATCTGGGACCACGCCGGAGGGGGCGATCTGGGGTACTCGCACGCCTCGCAGTGATTGAATGCTGCCTGCGAGCGCCTGCTCGCGACCAGTCTCCACGACTGAAATGCATGAAGGTACTCATAGGCTGCTGGAGTGAATCAGATGAATAGTGGATCTATTGCTCTAGTCTGCAGTGGCTAGAGTGGCTGAAAAGGCGATCGTCACCTGTTCTGTCGTGCTGAATTCCCACCCTCCGAGATAAACTTCAAAGTGCAAGACAGCCTGAGCAGCCTGAGCACGCTGGAACCCCGCTTGCGTGCCCCAGACCAATGCAGAACACGCCAAGCACGTTGTTACCGACTGTCCGATCCCAATCCGCGCTCCATGTGAGCCGTGCGTACTCCCCTTCCGATCCCTCGGTGGTGACTATGAGTCCTGTGATGCTGTGGACCGGTGCTCTATCGTTTGCGCAGTGCAGGGTGCAGGCGAATGCAGGGTGCGGGTGCAATATGGGGCACTCACTGTTGCACCAACGCACCCACCGGCACCGACAAACCGACATGCAATTCACGTCGTCATACGCGGATCACGTACGCCCATCGCAATACCTTATGTGCCACCGTCGGAATCGGGTTTGTTGGAGTTGAGAGGTCGGTTTACGGGTCAGCGGGTCAGCGTATGCGCAGCCGAAAGACCGGAGTACGCAAGGCCTGCATTCATACGGAGGTATAACATGGCGAATTGAGTCCTGCGTTGCACCAACCGACGTACTAGCCCAGTCCTAAAAGCGCTTGACGTGAGCTTGGAATGCCGTCTGAATTGGCGACATTAGGATCCGAAGCTCTGTCAAAGGCTATCGCTGGCCATATCTGGTAACAAGATGAATTGCAGCGCACACAAACTGAATGGGCGCGTGTTCGCGTGTTCGACACGAGCGTCACCACACCTCTCGGTGGCACTGCAACACGCACTCCAACACCCGGACAGGTGACTTACGAACATCATTGCCTCATCGTATGCCCAGCCTGTCAGCCCGCGACGCCTCAGCTGCCCGCATGACCCGCCTGACAGTCAAGACTGACGAGAGGGAGTGCGTGCTCCCCGCTTGGCAAGAACCCGCACACCTGACCCGCACGCTAGAATATCCGCTTACGAGCTGCACGCCCATCGGGCCCAACCTCGATGACCGCAGCTGTGCGGTGCCTATGGGCGATAGCGTATGGGTCCGACGGCTTGAGCGGTAGCGTTGTTCCTGTGTCCCTGCGGCCTCTGTGGAGATTACTGCTAGAAGTCCTATCTTGTCCTGCTGACATGTTGACCCCGTTCCTCGCTGTTCCTTGCAGTTCCTGTTCAGTACCTCACCAGTTCCTGACACCTCATCCCTCAACCTCATCCCCGATGCGATGCTTCGTCTAAACCGTTCGCCTTCTTCGGAGGTTACCTGGCCCACTGCTGCACCTGACCTGACCGGACCCCGTGCAACCTCACTCGCCCGATATGGACGAGGGGACGACGTGCCGCTCCAGCGTCACTCATCACCGTTACATTACCCGCCTTCGGTGCCCTTACCCTGCGTCTGTCGGCCCTGCCCCAGTGACCCAATGACCCCAGTGCAGGGTGCTAATGAAAAACCCACCTGTAGTCCCTCGTCCTACCCGCGTTCTGTCTGGCCGTCGTGCACAGCGTGCATCCATGATGCACTCGCCCTTGACGGCGTTGCGCAAGCTCGGTGCCTTTCTCAGGTGCCCGCTTCTCCATGAGAACCCACAGCCAGGGCTGAACCTTACCGCGAACCTCCCCAGCTGATCCTCATCAGTAACCCACTCTGAGGGACAGACAAGCAGCAACCGAAGTGCGAACAAGCGCAGGAAGCGCAACGCTTAACGCTACGATGTACGAGAAAGGTGTTGCTGGACCTGCCTGACCTGCCCCAAACTGAACCCAATCAATCGCTCCGGCTCTCCGTTGCGCGGATATTACGGAAAGCCCATGAAGTAACCGCAGAACAAGCGCGCGCCAGCGTTAAGGAAAGGAAGGAAAACGGACATTTTGCAGGATCGCAAGACGTAGAGATTAGCGCCTAATCGAGAGCTTACACACTTGGCGCCGGGCTCTGTAAGTAACGCATTCTGTGTAGTGTGTAAGCTAGACAGCACAGGACCTATAGCGCGTACAGTGAGCTGGTGAGGGAGACTTTTCTGACCTTCTGCAACTTCCGCTCGGGGCGTCCTCATATGGCGTTCATGTCAGTGCGCTCAAGCAACACGGGATGCGTACCGTGTCTATGGTACGCTGGGGGTGCCCTCGTGCTATCCGCATACATGTATCCGTGCGCGCAGCGCGCCGGTCATGGGGGCGACTAACCACTTGCGGGCCGTAGTGTGCAGGACACTGCACGTTGGTACAGGAAAGCGCAAAGAAGCGGAATGGATCCGACGGAATCACGTTAGCTGGCTGAATGCAGATTACGTTCTGCGAGCGCCCAGATGACATCGGATGACATCCGATGACGCCCCAGTCTCGGACCAGAGTGCTCCATTGCGGCCCAACGCAGACCATTGCACACTACCACGACGCTCCGCTAGCCTGGCCTTTCTTTCATTATGGCTACTGGTCATTTTGCCATTGAACTCCCCATTGAGCTCCATTAATGGTCGGACATGGCGCCGGCAGCCTTCCCGGCATTCCGGAATGAGTTGAAGTGGGCAGAACGGGTCGAAGGCCACGGGCAGAAGGCGGGCGCGAACGGAGCTGCGAACGAAGCCGCGAATGCAGAGCGAGATGCAGACGAAGTGCGGGCGAAAGCGCAGACGATCGCGCAACCGAAGCTCGACCGACCCGGGTCTGTTGAATTCGCAGCGGAATTGCAAGTTTAGTTCGTTCAACTCGCACCAACGGATGGAAAATGGATACCAATGGACCACAATTGCGGTCCCAATTCATCCCCGGCCTAAGTCTGGGTAGGGGAAGTGATGGGCAGTTTCAGCTAAAACTCAAGCATTCAGTGCATGACGACACGCTCATGTACGCAGGCGCGCATGTACGTAGTGCATAGGGCGCTGCGCTGCGTGACTGCCACAATTGGGGTATGCACTGTGCGCAACTGAAAGAATGCGGTTGGAGTGCGAATTGATGGAGAGGAGTTCAGCACCACCGACGCTGACGCTGGAGTGTGTACCAGCTTTGACACGGTCCGATGGCGACATCAGTCACTGACACTGGTTCGTGATAGGAGCCTGTGCATGTCTCTGACATGGAGTGGGGGAGGGTTACTTGCTTCACTTGGCTCTTGGCACATGAGTGCGAACGAAGAAGGGAAGGGTGCTCGCCGAAGTCAAGGTGGCACACTTGGCAGGTGAACGATACGTCTTCACTCGTCAATGCTCCCTACAGACATGTTTTACCACCTGTCAGGTCGTGATGACCTGTCAGATGAACCTGACAGCTAGTGCCCAGGCCTTTACAGCTAGCGCTGACTGGTGCCCACTCCTAGCTCACACGAACGTTGTCGAGCCACTCCAATGATTGCCAGTGCCCGTATGAGCTCGTCGGACCATGTCGCGCGAACACCGGAGCTGGTCAGTCACCCATCACGTCTTCTTCATCATTTGCATTCCGCGTCCTGCCGCATGTACATGATCTATTCGAGTCCTTCGAGTCCAGACCGGCGCGCTCAGGCATCCACGCCAAGGTCCTTTGCGATCATCTTGCGTGCAATCGGGTGCTGTTCTGTCAGCCACATCACGCCCGCCGCCGCCACAGAGTTCAGAGGCCGGCCAGGATAACTCGCGCCCGTGTCTCGCGTACCCTCACCACCACCGCGCCTGATTTCGGCGCAGTCGGCGCATGCTATCATGCCCGGCACGCACGGGCAAAGCGGGCATCGCCCGACGCCCACCGATATATCGCTCAGGCCGCTGGTGACGGCGCCGCTGACGCCGGCAGAGCCTCCGCCTCTACCCACCCCTGCTAGCCGTTTGCCACGCCCAAGGCGTAGAAGAAAGCCGGCGATCAGGGGCGCCGCAAAGAAGGCGGAGGCTGCGTGCGCGCCGAAGGTCATGAGGCCTTAAATGGACATGCTCTCGCAACACCGTGCGCCCCCGCCATGGCTTATCCCGGCTCCATGGCTTATCCCGGCTCTGTCGCCGCATTCTTCGCACTCACGTAGAACTCGGCGTGCTCCTTGAACACCTTCTTGGCCAGCTCGGGGTCCTGCTCGTTCAGGAGCTTGAAGATTGGCTGGTAGGGTTAGCTATCACATTCTCGGCAAGTTGATTGTTAGCTCACTCGGCAGAACTTCATGCGTCCCTTGGTGATGACCCAGTCTGATGTCAGCTGTTAAGTGCCCAAAAAAAAGCTCACCGGCTGCGCTCTGGCAGTACTCCGGGCCGCTCTTGAGGGCGATCTTGTAGAAGCGGAGCTTGATCTCGGCGTTCTGCGTCTGGTTGAAGCCGTAGACCTCATCAAGCTTCGTGGCGACCTCCGGCTGGTACTTCGGTCCGAGCTCGTAGAGATGGTCCAGCATGACGCACTTCTGCGTCGAGTCGAAGTCCTTGACGTCCTCAGGCTTGAACGCAGAAAGGTCGCCCTTCTTGGCGGCCTCAGCCCAGCGCTCGGCGAGCTGCGTCGGCGGCTTCGACAGCGAGTCGTCGTACTGCATGTCAATGCACAGGTCGAGGCCGGTTCCGTAGATCCACTCGTCCCAGTTGACCGTGTCCAGCTTCTTCAGGTACTCCTTGCCGTTCTCCTGCTTGCCGAACCAGTCGAAGAGGTGCTCACGCCACTGCTCGGTCGTGATCGACTTGTTGGTGAACGTCTTGACGTAGTCCTTCATGTACGGAATAAAGTGCTCGAGACCACCGACAGTCCGCTCAAGGTGCAGAAGGAAGTTGGAGCCCTTCTCGTACGGCACCTGGCTGAACGCGTCGTCCGCTGCACGTTAGCTGTAGCACCGTTTGACAACTCACGGTCCTCGTGGTTCTTGAAGTCCGGCAGCATCTTCTGGAAGCGCGGCGTGTCCTCGTAGCCCTTCAGAGACTCCTTCAGACCCACACGTCCGATCGTGAACGACCTGTTCAGTCAGCTTTGCACACAGACGCTCTACTTACAGCATACGCGCAGCCTCTCCGTGAATCTTGCCGATGATGAGGCGCTCGAGGTAGGTGGTCCATCCCTCATTCAGCCAGAAGTGCGCCCAGGAAGCGCAGCCGATGGAGTTACCGAACCAGGACTGAGGTCAGCTGCTATGAGGTAAAGAAGGCTTACGTGGCTGATCTCGTGAGCGATGACATCGACCAGCGAGCGGTCGCCAGCGATCAGCGTGGGGGTAGCAAAGGTCAGGCAGCAGTTCTCCATACCTCCGTACGGGAACGAGTCCGGGAGGATAAGGAAGTCGTAGACGCCGAAGCGGTAGGAAGACGTGAGGTCCTCGGCAGTCGCGACCTGCTTGGCAGTGTCCTCCTCGAACTCCCAGTACGCAGCCTTCATCGTCTGCGGCTCGGTCCAGACACCAGTCCTCCAGTCGCGACCCTTCATGTCGGGGAAGGCCTTGTACGTGACCTCACCGGAGGCGATAGCGATCAGGTACGAGGGGATGGCGACAGGCTGCGGTCAGCTGACATCAGGCATGAGTGGCTAGCTTGACGTACCTGCTTGTAGACGTACTCGACCTTCTTGCCGTACTGAGGCTCCTCATCGCTAGGAGGAGACTGGCGCAGGGCAGACATGAGGACGGGAAGGACGGAGGTAACGCGCGAAGTGTAAGTGGCCTTGATGGCCGGGGTGTCCTGGCAGGGAAGCAGCGATCGGCCGTGGATCTGCAGTCAGTTTTGTGATCGCCATGTCAACCCACAGCCTGGCTCTGCGAGTAGAGGTAAGGGTACTTGCCGCTCTTGGTCTGGCTGAGGGGTCAGTGAGCGACTATGCGCAAAACCTACACAGGGTTAAGCCATCCGACAGAGGTGCAGTCCTTCGTTGTCGAGTAGGTAACGGAGATTTCAACAGTCTGTTGTTAGCTGACAGTATCGGCCCTCAAGCTCACCTGTCCCTTCTTAAGAGTGCTGGGAAGCTTGACGTGAAGAGCCTGTCCCATAGCCTCGATGTGGTCATCGAGCTTCCAGTCCTGATAGTCAGTTCGCGCGATGCTGCCAGAAACTCACAGCCTTCTTGCCGTCGACCGTGACTTCCTTAACGTCGAGATAGCTCGTGTCCAGGACAACCTCGTTGACGTCCTTAACCGCCTCGAGCTTGAGCGTGGCAGTGCCGCCGATGGTCTTCTTGTCCCAGTCAATGGCCCAGTCGAGGTCGATGTTGTCGGTGCGGATGTCCTGGTAGTTGGACAGGGTGGAGAGGTCCCTGTCCTGGGAGGCGGGGGTGTTGGAGGTGGCCATGGTTCTCAATGCGTTTCTTTGGAGCCTGGCTGTGGTGTTCTGTAGTCGCGAGGAAGACAAAAACAAAGTCAATCAGGGAGGAAGGCAGGAATAGCACGTTGAGCGGACACCTCGCACCGGACCTTGAACAAGACCATGCGGTCGCATGCGGCCATCTGCGACAGACAGTGGGGCCACACCTCCACCACAACACGTGATGCTCCTTCATCCCCTGAGCGTAGTGCGAGCATCGAGGTGTCCTGCTCAAGGCCGAACTCACAAGGCTGCGGCTTCCTATATATGTGTGTGCTATCCGGGATAACGTGGGTGTGAGCTCTCTCATCGTGCCTCGGTGTACTCCAAATGGCTTGACGAAGTGTCGGTGGGAGAAGTCAGGGGACGGCCGAGAGGGCGATGGCGCGGGCAGGTCGAAGGACCGGTGTTCTACCAAACGCGAGCTTGAGAGAGGTGCTCGCATTGGCTTCGGGGCCTCTAGATCTTGCCATCTCCCAATATTGGCACTGGAAACCGAAGTCAAGATGGTGATATTCCTCGCCGATGGTTGCCATGTCAGGGCCTCCGGAGAGCTCCGTTTGGATCGGTTCGTGATGCCAAATGGGAGAGTTGGTGGAAAAATGCGAGATAGAGCATTACGACTCATCGGAAGTGAAGCAACCCCGAGTCAGCAGCTGCGGACTCTGCCTGTTAATGCTCAATGCTCAAGGAAGGTGATAGGAGGTAGACTGTTCCTTCCGGTCAGTGTTTCGAGGTGGGTGGTCGACGCAAGTGGAGGTGCGGCCTCCACCGTGTCACGTGTGCGGTTCGGAACTGACGTTTCACGGTGCGACTCTCATGAGCTGCCTGAATACCGCCTGATCTTCCATCCAACTCGATCCCCGATCATCGATATCACAAACAGCAAGCACGATGGACGAGCCCGGTCCGTCGAGCGAGTACTACCGCCGCTTTGCGGCGCGGGAGGATGGGCCCATCCTCCCCCCGCAAATGCACCAGGACCCCCTGATCAACCCGTCCGAGACGCCCGTGCAGTTCCTCGACAACCAGGCCAGTGATGGCCTGTACGCAGTCCTGAACGTCGAGCGTGATGCGTCCCCGAACGAGATCAAGGACCGATACCGCTCCCTTGCGGCGCGCTACCACCCGGACAAGCAGCCGGACGACCAGCGCCGGCTCGCAGCGCACCAGCAGTTCCAGAACATTCAGCGTGCGTACGAGGTGCTCACGGACCCGGGACGGAGGACGGTGTACGACATGTTCGGAGAGGAGGGGCTGCGGACAAGCTGGGAGGTCGGACCGAAGAACATGTCCGCGAACCAGATGCGCTCGTTCTTCCTGCGGCAGGGCGAGGCGAAGCGGCAGATGGACGCGGAGCAGCTCGTGAACTCGAAGGTGAGCTGTTGTGTTCCTGGTGTTAGCTAATATCAGGGCGACATGAGCATTGTTCTTGATGCGCGCGCCGTGTTTGTGCCGCGTAGTATGTTCAAGAACCCGGAGCGCGTCAGCCACACGCCGTGGGCGCGTATCCAGCGAGTCCGACCCGGCCAGATCCTCGGCAAGCACAGCTGGGAGACGCCGATCAACGAGAACACGCAGTTCGCGATTGAGGGAGTCATGGCTGCACGGGGGAACAACGGCGGCGCCAACATCTCCGGCACGATCAAGCACCAGTTCTCGCCCCGATTCTGGGGTCAGTTCACGCAGGCATTCCTCGCGCCCCGCATCGCAACCGCGAAGGGCACGTACACGTTCGACGAGAACACGTACGTTACGGGCCAAGCGTTCATCCAGACTTTGGCCGGGCCGCCCCGGATGTCGATGTCGCTCGGCCGGCGGCTGTACGCCTTCACGACCGGATTCATCACGTACAACACTGGGTTCTGGGACCTGGGCCCGTGGGGACGGAACATGGACCCGCGGCTGAAGTTCGCGGACCAGTCGTCGATGATGGTCGGCATGACGAATGCAACGAACAGCGGCGCAGGCTGGACCTGCCAGCTGCAGACGGGGCATGAGGAGAACGGCATTGCGGCCGACTGGACGACGAACGTGATGGGCCTCCGCGTCAAGCTTGGCGGACAACTGGGTATCACCGGAGAACTGACCGCCTTCGCGGACGCCATGGGCCGCGTCACGGAGTACACCCGTGCAGGTGCTACGCTCCAGCTCGCCACGAGCGGCGTCCAGCTCAAGCTCTACCTCCGCCGTCTGGGTCAGAAGATTACGATCCCAATTCTCCTGTCCGCCGACCTGAACCCGTACGTCGTGCTGGGCACGGCGGTGCTGCCCGCCGTCTCGTGGGCGGCGGCGTACCACTTCTACGTTCTCCCGAAGCGTCAGCGGGACGTTAAGAAGTAAGTATTTCCCAGCTTCCTCAGTACCGGGCTCAGCTAACGTCAGCCGGATCAAGGAGCTGCGCGAGGAGCACGCCGAGTACATCGCGCAGAAGCGGGAGGAGGCGGAGAACGCCGTGCTGCTGATGGGGCGGAACGCAGCCTCGCTCGCGGCCAAGGAGAAGGAGCGCGGCGGCCTCGTCATCCTGTCGGCGCAGTACGGCCCCGCGTCCGCGTTCTCGGCCAAGGGTGTTGCGGACGACGACGCCGTCATCGACGTCACGATCCCGCTGCAGGCGCTCGTGCAGAACAGCAAGCTGTACATCCCCGGCGGGAGGAACAAGTTCAACCTCATGGGATTCTGGGTAAGTCCGCCGCGAGCGAGCACGAGTGCAGCGGAGCCAGTGCTGTCAAGCGAGCGCAATCGAGCCGTGCGGCGTGTGGAGAAGCGCGCGGAGAAGCGGCCCCGCATGCGCGCAGTCACAGCGACTGTGCACCTGCGGGGCTCAACCGATAGGCGTTTCACAGTCGCACAAGCGCACAGAGTTGGTGAAGGAATGATCAGCTGACATTGAAACAGGACCCCTGCATCGGCGAGAAGAAGCGCCTGCGCGTCCGGTACCTCTTCCGCGACGCCGTGCACGAGGTCGAGGTCGACGATGTGTCGCAGCTGCGTGCGCCCGTCAAGGCGCATGCGCTGGACCAGTAGGTCGCGAGCTGCGAGCGCCAGCGAGCAGTGAATGGAGCGAGCCGTAGGCGGAACGAGCCGGAGTGTCGAAAGACCGGCGTATCTAGAAGCACATCTCATAGCCCCATCAAGTCTACAATGCATAATCCCAGCCACTCAGAGCAGCGCGAGCAGAGACGGCCACTCGCCCCGCTGATAAGGGCTTTGGGGAGCCGGCCGGGGGAATGCATGATGACACATGCGTGTGCTCTGTTTCGCTACGCGCGCTGTGGGCTGAAAACTGTGCGTGCGGGAGATCCTCGGATGAAACGTGTGCCTATGGAAAGCCAGGGCCGGTTGTGCCGGCGGCGCAGCCCCACCCACGTTTTACTGCCCGCACCTGGCCTGGGTGAGCGGCATCGTAATCGTGGAGGCAAAGATCTTGAGCCCTCGAGCCCGCTGAGCGGACAACAGTGCCGGTGACCGACTGACCCACCGTAAATTCGACGACTCAACCGATAACACATTGTCCACAACACTACACGACCGACAGCGACCATGTCCCAGCCCGTCTCCGTGGCTGATGCCGTCGAGGAGAGCAACTTCCGTGCGTCGAACGTGACTACACTGTAGCTGATGACAGATGCGCTCGCCTCGGCCTTCCTTATGATTGTCGTGTCTGAGATTGGTACGTCCTCTCGGGCCAACTTTGAGTGTAACTAACGCGCAGGGGACAAGACCTTCCTGATCGCGGCGATCATGGCGACGCGGCACTCGCGCACCGTCGTGTTCGCAGGCGCGTTTGCGTCCCTTGTGCTCATGTCCGTCCTGTCCGCGGCGCTGGGCAAGGTGATCCTAGGCTTCATTCCGAAGGTATGTCTTCCCCCTCACGTCCTTTACAGCTTTGTTCCTGTGAGCCCCTAGCTGACACGCCAGGTGTGGACGCTGTGGGCTGCCGCGGTGCTCTTCGTCGTCTTCGGCATCAAGATGGCTCAAGAGGCGCGGGAGATGCAGGCCTCGCATCTGGCCGACGAAATGCGCGAGGTCGAGGAGGAGCTCGAGGAAGACACAGCAGAGCACGACCCGAACAGCGTGCAGCTCGAGAACCTCGAGGAAGGCCGCGCGCGCCCTTTGGAGAACTCGCTCTCTGCTCCGTCTCGCGATGGCTCCCCCGCTCCCGGGCGTAACATGCGCAGCTCGTCTCGTACCCGGTCAAGGAGCCTGTCGCCGAGCCGCCGCATGCGGCCCAGCATCAGTCTCGGCGGTGGTGTCGGCCCCCTCAAGATCAAGGAGGAGACGATGCTCGCGTGGCGCGACACGGCGCGCAACGCGCTCGAGATGATGACGAACCCGGTGTTCGCGCAGGCGTTTGCGCTCACGTTCCTCGGCGAGTGGGGCGACAGGTCCCAGATCACGACGATCGCCATGGCTGGCGCGCATGTGAGTCCTCCCGGCCCGAGATTCCCTCGAGGCTTCCCGAGACCGCGTCGAGGGCCATCCGTCGAGGGCCGACAGCTAAGGAGAGGAGAGCTTCAGCTGACCCCAGTCCGTCCCCGTCGTCGCCTTCGGCACCATCCTGGGCCACTCGCTCTGCACCCTGCTCGCGGTTCTGGGCGGAAGGCTGCTCTCGACAAAACTGAGCGTGAAGCATAGTACGTATCTCTTCTGCTGTCTGTTTTGGGTGCTTAAGCTGACAAACAGTCACGATGCTCGGCGCCTTCTCGTTCATCTGCTTTGCGGGCCTGTACGCGTACGAGGCGTGGAATCTGCCCTCGGAGGTCACCATTTGATCTTCCTCCATTTTGGAGATCATCACGAAATCGGAGCCGACGAGAGCCGGAGAGCCAGAGAGGCTAGAGAGGCGGGAGTGAGGCTGAGGCTGAGTGGTGATGGGTGATGGGCGGTGGGACGCGATGGAGACAGTGGGACGTGGCATTCCGCAGCCGGCGGTATGCGACGATATCCCAGGTAGTCACCGCGGATCCGGCTCTCAGCTCTCAGCGTTTCACACCGACCAAACCAGCGCATCTCATCGCTCAGCACGCACACAAAATCCGGAATCGGAACGAACATCCGACTACGGCCTAGATGGAACGGGGATGATCACAGACATGGCGGCTAATACCACCCCTCCGCCGAGAGTGATAGCACAGCTCAGCAATCAGCAACCTAATATACCCAGATACCAAGAGAAGAGAAGAGGACTGTACAGCGCCAGCTCGCAGAGCTTAGGGCCATAGAGTATGCACTAGACAAACACACGTCACGCGCGCCGATGCGGTGTAGACTTCGGTGGAGTGTCACGACGGACCGAGGGACGAGGGACACAGGGTGACGCTGACGAACGCTGACCCGGTTCTAGACGCTAACGCAGAACACAGCATAACGCGACGCGTGGGTGCGTTCCATATCACGGCAGTGTAGAGCGTGCCAAGTGGGTCTAGCACGAGCTAGAGATCGGATAGACGCAAATCTGGCCCTTTCTCTTTCTAGCCCCGTCTTGGCAGGCTCATCTCACAGGCAAAGGAGGAATCACAACTGATTTGCATACAAGGAAGATAATTCAGAGGGTGAGATACTGTAGTCGGCATACAACTGTAGATTTGAGTGTTTACTCACTTCAAGGATGGGAGTGGAGGGATGGGGGAAGGGGTGAGGGGTGAGGGGTGAGGGGTGAGGGATGGAGGGACAGGGGGTAGCTACAAGATTACAACTGGTATAAGTTTGCTCTGATATCTTCAGACCTGCACGATGTGGGGGCGAGCAGACGAGCGCCGAGTGCCGAGTGCAGAGGAGCACCATGCCCGGACTGAGGGCGAGGGGGATCACGCCGCCCTCGCCGCCCAGATCCCACACCCGACAGCAACAGCGATAGCAGCCACGATAGCCCAGGGCCTCCACTTCCTCACCGGCGCGAAGACGCTCTCGAACAGCCCCACGAGGCCAGTCGCGAGCGGCGCGCTCCTCCTCGGGAAGAGGGGACCGGGACCGCACGGCGTAGGACTCGCTGACTTCCTGCGTCTCGTCCGGCGGCCTCGGGGCGTGGCCCTCCTGCGCGCCGCGGCGGCTTGGGCTGCCGCGTCCAACTCCCGGCGCGCGGCCAGGCGACGGCTGAGAGTCGCTTCCCACTCTCCACCCGCTGCTGCGTGAGCGAGAGTTGGCTGGGGTTCGGCGACCAAGGTGCTCGCTTCGGGCGACTCGGGGTGCCAGTTCAGGAAGGCTGAGACGCTCGCGTCTCGCACGCGGCGGTCGGAGAGGAGTGCTTCCAGGGCTGAGGCGGCTTGCTTCACTGAATCCGGGGTTGAGGGGGGAGTTTGCTCGTCGCCCTCCTCGGCTTCCTCGGACTCGGGGATGGCCTCGACGGGCTCGCGGATGGTGCGGGGATCTGGTTCCTCGTCCGAACTGCTCGAGGGCAGGGACGACGGATAGCTCGATGGGTACGAGGGCTGCGACAGAGGTGAGTGTGGCGACCCAGAGGAACTGCTATACTCTGGGACACCGGGCAGGCCGGCGTCGAAGCTCCACGGCTCAATGTTGCCTGCGCTCCAGCGCGGCGTCTCGAGCGAGCGCGCGTCCCGCCGCGTCTCCTCCAGCGTCGTCACAGGGACAATGTCGAGGGTGGCGAGGTCGTTCTCGTCCTCGTCTGCGTCTGTCAGCTGAAGGAACCTACTACCCAAGCTCACCTTCCAGGACGAACGCCAGGTGGACCCAGTCAGCCACGATGCTGTGCGCCGTCACGATCTTGGCCATCTCGCGCCTCTTCTCGGGATCCGGGCTCGGGTTGAGTAACGAGTGAAGCAGGGCGTATGCGTCGTGCGTCCGGCGCGCAATGTCGTTCGCCGACAGGCCCGTTATGATCGTCGCCTCGAGCTCGCCGTAGCCTGTACTGCTCCGCGCTACGACGCCGACCTCACCGTGCGCCAGCTGCACACACTTCCGCTTCGCTGCTATCACGGCCAGGATGTCCCGCGTCCGCTCTGGCGGAGCAACGAGCGCGATACGCGTACCTGCGCCCTCGCCGGCCCATCGCTCTAGACCCAGGTGCAGCGACGTATTGGGCAGCGCGAGCGTGGGGAGAACGAGTTCCTGCCTCTCGCCCGCTACGCTGGAGGCACTCGCGGCGCTTCCAGCAGAGGGGCGCATGAACTGTGCGCGCTGGTCCCAGTCTGCAGGCGAGCTGAGCCTCGACAGCGACGACAGGGATGCCGTGCAGCTCGGCAGTGAAGCAAGACTGGCAGGAGACGACGGCTCGCTCGCACTAGGCGCGTCCTGAAGCATGTCGAAGAGTGCGTGTGACACGACGGGAGGCGGCTTGTCGACGCTCCGACTGCGTTCCCGCGTCAGCACACCGGGCGCATGCGCGATGTGCGCCGTAGGAACCGGGCCTGGGGGGTGAGCTACGGCGCCCTCCGAGTCACGGTCGCGGTCGCGCGAGTGTTCCTGGGGTGGGGGCGCTTGCAGCTGCAGCGAGCGGGACGCATCGGGGGTGCTCTCGTGCTCCTCGCCGCTGCTGTCGGTGTGCTCGTTGTCCGAGTCGTGTTCGTTATCGTGCTCGTCGTGGTCGCGCACGTCACGGACTGATTTCAGGTCATTTCCTGGAGGCGAGGGGTGATCGGTGGCGTCCCGCGTGTGCGAGTGGGCGGAGGCGTGTGAATGGGAATGGGAATGACCGGGCGCCAGCGCCGTCGAGTCGGACCCGTCGCTGGACCACGAGACGGAGCTGATGCTGCGGACGCCGTAGCAGCTGTCTGCGCCGTCGGGGGGTGGCGACTCTTGCTGGGCCTGCCGCACTGCGGACGGACGGCGGGTGGCAAAGGGGTGTGAATTGACAATGGCCGATAGAGCCTTAGGCATTGTGGGAAGGGGGTGTGTTTGGCGGAATGGTGAATGATGATGAGGACGGGCGGGGAAGAACAAGACGATGAATGGGTCACAAGAGAGATAGGGAGGATGGGATGCGACGATGCGTATGCTTTGTGTCCTTGAGTGGACTGTGTACGATGAGGGTGGGAGATATGGCGATAGGACACGATGTGTCCGGTGATGCGTGTGTGGTGGGGTGTGCCAGAGTGCCAGAGGTCAGTTGCCACCCAGGTCCACGCTCAGCGGTATGCGGGGGTGGAGGTACCAGGTGGAGGCACAATGGCAAGATGGCTCTAGCCCTCAGCCCACACACAGACAGCGTTTGGCGCAGGCACTTGATCCTTAGGGCACACGCGCTGCACTGGGGAATGGCAACACATAGCGTCATACCCTGCCAATCCATCAACGTCCCTTCCTCCGGCCTCCGATCAGACGCAACCTTGCTCCGATCCCCACCTTCCTTTTCTCAATAGCTTGTCTAATCATCGCCGACCATGCATGACAAACTTCCCCGACCCACTATCTCTGACAACTCATCCGCACGACAACCCAGGCCCAACCCCCAGTCCAGAATCCAGAACATGCCAGGATACCAGGTCGGCGGACATCAAGTTGCGCCCACGACATGACCACCGCGTGAAACAGTCGTCGGGCCTCAGACTCCGGCCGAAGTCCATGTCGCACGCTAAGGACCGCCTATCGCTTAAGGTTGCCTTCCCAGCGGGAATCAGACACGGGGGTCTAGGTATTAAGATGCAGGAACACTACAGTGTAGGTTTGTACTTGTACGTGTAGGTTTGGTATATAATGAGAAAGCATGAGGGTTGGGTTTGGGATGGAATTGGAAACAAGATAGGGGCTATCTGTATCGTCTAGGTGGGTTTACTGCGTCTTGTCGGCGTCGCCCACCTGCTTCGGCGGGTCAGACTCCTCCTCGTCCTCGTCGTCCGAGCGCTCGTCCTTTCGGATGTCGAAGAACACGACACTGCAAGAGTCAGCTGACGGTGCGGCAGATACAACTCACCGGATCAGAATGCGCCAGATCAAGAAGTACCAGAACAGGTTGATGCACTGCAGAAGGAAGATCGGGGCAAAGATCTGCCACTTCATCCTGAACTCATCAGTAAAGCTCGGTCGCGTGCACGAAGGTACTCACCACCAGACCATCCAGTTGTCCTTCCAAGGCTCCCAAACAGTACGCTGGTCGACACTGGAGTCAGCTTGGCCATCGTACAAAGCAGAGAAGCTGCGGATACTTACGGGATCAGGTCGAAGTTCTTGTACACGCCCCACAGGATCTTGAGGTTCAGGTAGTGTCGCATGTAGGTCCACACGACGACGAAGAACGCGAAGAACGGCGTCGACGCGGGGTCGTTCCAGTAGTTGACACACTTGGCGAGCTGTTGTCAGTTACCTTCGGTGAGCGACAACTTACTGCGAGGAAGATGTCCGACACGTCCATGGTGACGAAGACCGAGACACCGATGTAGGTGAGCGAGATGAAGTAGCTCCATCCGATGAGCCACAGAGTGACGCAGTGCTGCTGTCAGCTTCGGCCCACAGAGGCTAACTTACGTGAGCGACGAGCTCCTTGTAGTCCTTGCGGGGCTTCTCGATCTTGAGCGCGAGAATGATCATCTGCTGGCACCAGTAGGCGGCCTGCATGAGGTAGTAGACCTTGAGACTCCGCGTCATCTCACGGTGCGGGTAGTCGATGAAGAAGTACTCGGTCTTGTACCACCAGGTCGGGAGGTGGCTCATACCGATCTGGTTGTCAGCGATAGGGGCAGCGATGCACTCACGATTCCAGCGACACCCATGATACCGAAGTAGAAGACGGCGTAGCCCTCTGCGGTTGTCAGCGGGTTGCAACAATGCATGACGACTCACGCTCAGTGAAGCGGGGCACCTTAGCGGGGCGGATGCCTAGCCGCTTGGCCATCGGACGCAGAATGTAGAGGGTGACAAACTGACGGACGCTGAAAACATGTCAACAAAAAGCCAGACACACTATACGCACAATGACCAGAAAACAATGTAGTAGGCGATGAAGGCGATATCACCGAGTCCCTTGGTGTACGTTCCGTTCGGCTGCTTGTTGCAGGGGAACAGGAGGTACTCGAACGGGTTGAACTTGAAGGGACCCGTCATGCCGAGGTCGATGAGGATCCACTGGTTTGCCCAGAGCAGGACGGGGATGATCATGAGCAGGAAGGCCGTGGCTGGGTGGTCAGATTCAGCGATGCGGGCAGTGACTCACAAGGCACAAGCATCCACCGTCCAGTCTTCACATCCTCCCAGAATCCGAGCGACTGGTAGCGCTCAGGAATGCCGTACGGGTCTGGACGGGGTGCGCTCTTGGGCAGCGGCTTGACCTCGCTAACCGAGCTGGCGTCAGATGAGTCGCGCGAGTGCGATGGTGGGCGGACTCACGTCTTCTCGACTTTGGCGGACTGCCCATTGAGAGGGATTTGCCTGACAGTCAGAGTCATGGACGCGTTAATGATGTGGAGGAGGAGGCAGACGCAACAGAAGAGCGCAAGCAGCGGGCAGAAGTCTTGGGGAGAGGCGATCGCGGTTTGCGCCCTCGCTGTTCTGGAGGGCTTACTCCCACTGAATCGCGCTGGTACGACTATGCGACGGCGCGGGGAGGTGCGGCTTGCGCTTTGACGCGTCCAGCCGGCTTGCGAGCCAGCCAGCAGCGCGCAGGATGCCGGGTGCGGGGAGGACTCACTTGAGTGCGCTGGTGACGCTCGAGCTGCGGCGTCGATTGACGGGGGGTTGGGGAGCCTTGAGCGAGGACGACTCGGCCATGGTTGTCGGTCCTCTTGCAGGCGATGGTTGAGAGATGGACGGGAGGAGGAGAAAGCGACTAAGAGGAAAAAGACGGCGTGCAGGTAAATATCGGTGGACAAGGCTTGCTGCAATCGTGGTGCCATAGGAACGATTGGTGCCATCCGAGGCGCCATCCTGCGCCTGGCGCCAGGCGCCGCAGGGTGCAGGTGCAGGCCGCCGCCGCGGTGGGTCCAAGGTTTCCTGCGTTCCACTGCGCGATCCACCCGGCACGACGCAGGAGATCGGCCCTGAAAGATTCGGGATCCAAAGGCCACAGATGACCGTGTCAGTGTCAGCCTCACAGGCAACGTGGAGTCTGCGTGGTCTCAGCCTGGCATTTTGTCACGTGGCCAGCCCTGGACTGTGGACGCCGTGCGTCACCGCCGACATGTCGCGGACGGACGACGAACACTCAACGCTGTGCTCACCGTTCAACACCACCTTCCCTCATCACTACTCGACACAGGGTCGGCATCTAAAACGGCTGCTATCGACTAGACCGAACGGTAAACAGTCAACATGATTCTCCTCGAGGTAAGCTACCTGTAGCTGAGCGGAGAGCTGACGGAACAGTCGCACAGCGTCATCATCCACGATGTCCTCACCGACCGCTTCATCAAGTGAGTCGGGGATCTACAGGCGCAGCGGGTGTTATCGGACGACCTGCTTGTAGCTCGAATTCCGTCACTGGAGCTAACGCTAACGCCAGGCCTGGTCGTGCGGACATCCAGTTCGTCGACTACGACAGCGTGCGGCTCCACATCTCTACGCCAGAGTCCAAGACGGTGCTCCTGCTGTCGATGGCGATCCAGTGCTGGCCCGACCTGCTCAAGTACGGCGCGCGCGAGCACCTCGAGAAGGAGTACGGAGGCTACATCCTGCCGCGGAACCAGACCGAGTCCGAGTACGACGTGTCCTTTGCGATCGACCTGGAGCGTTTGCCGCAGTCGCCTGGTGAGTGAAACGCTTCATTAGCTGCGAGTCTGTCGAGCAACTTAGCTAACCGCCCAGAGGAGAAGGAGGCCCTGATCCGACACTTCTCCCTCGTCAAGCGCAACGCGCTCGCGGCCCCGTTCCTCGGCTCGTTCGAGGAGCAGCGCCACCTGGCGGAGACGTACAAGCCTCCGCAGGGGCTCGACGACCAGCCGCGCGAGTCGCAGGGCGAGCTCAAGGTGATCAACTACCGGGACGGGGAGGCGATTTTCCTGCGCGCGTCTCACGACCGCGTGACGGTCATCTTCTCGACCGAGTTCAAGGAGGAGACGGACCGGATCTTCGGGCGCGTGTTCCTGCAGGAGTTCTACGACGCGCGGAAGCTGCAGGCGCTCCAGTCGGCGCCGCAGGTGACGTACTCGAACCGCGAGCCGCCGCTCGAGATCCGCCAGCTGCCCGGCCTCCGCCGCAACGAGAACGTCGGCTACGTCACCTTCATCCTCGCCCCGCGCCACTTTGCCAACCCCGAGCAGGCGATCGGCACCATCTCCCGCATCCAGCTCTTCCGCGACTACCTCCACTACCACATCAAGTGCTCAAAGGCGTACATGCACTCGCGCATGCGCTACCGCGTCGCAGAGTTCCTCAAGATTCTCAACCGCGCAAAGCCAGAGGTTCAGACGCACGAGAGGAAGACGATCTCGGGGCGTACGTTCAGGTCGCGCTAAGCGCTGAGCGAGCGAAGCCGGCCACGGCGCCAGCTTCGGCGTCGGCATCAGCGAACGCAAGCGCATATGTCAGCTGCACCAGCAGCGTATAGCAACAGTAGGCACAGAAGAATGTACATGATCAGCGACGCGAGCGCGCAGCAAGCGCCGTTAGGCGCGCAGCCGTCCCGAGAGTGAGGAGCTGGGCCGGCGAGACACAGGCCGAGGAAAGCGAGGCCGAGAAGAGTTCCGACGCACTGACCACAGACACTGACGAAGACAGGACTGAGACTGACGCCCAAAACCTATCCTCCGTTAGTCAACAGCGGCTCTCCTCCCTGACGGTTGAGCAAGGACGGAAGAGGAGGAGGAAGAGAGGATACAGACATGTTCGCATGCAGATTGAGGGATACACTACAGATGTTGTCGTCGTTGGTCGTGGCCTCGCCGTCGGTTAGAGGGCGGAGGCGGTGGGAATGCAGTGTGGAGGGATGTGTGGTGGGGGATGAGATTGAGACATGGGACGACTCAGCCTTCGGGAGTGTGTATCGGCGGGTCCGTCCTTCATTTGATCGTGATCAGCGGCGATACCGATAATGAGCGATTGTCTCGGAGCGGCCCTCCCCGAGCGTACGTTCGGAGAGTGGAGAGCTACGCCGGCCAGGCCGTCGGCAACTGAATGGGGATAGGCACCCAAACCCAGTCCCAGACCCAACTCCCTCTCTTCTCTTTCGTCTCCTTGACTGCATTTGTCGTAGTCGTCGGGGTTGAAGTGCACGACGATGGGAGTGGCGGCAGTGAGACCGAGTCCAAGAGTGAATCCATTTCGAGGGCCCACGCGAGGTCCTTCTCGGGACTTGAAGTCGGGTAGGCGACCGAGAGGGAGTGACGCCACTTGCTTGACATCTCGACGGGCGAAGCGAGGAGGACGGCGGGGAGTTTCGGAGCGGACCTAAAGACGAAGCGGTGAAGACGAGGCGATGGGGTCTCAGCGGGGCGAGCCGAAGAAGCTCAGGGAGATCGCAGAGGTTTGGACGGAGAGGAAAAATGCGATGGGGTGGCGGATGAGCGCAGGGATGGAGTCGAGAAGAGGTCGAGAAATAGGTGACACAGAAGGTTGAGAGAAGCGAGAAGGAGAAAGCGTATATAAGAGAATCAAGACAAGAAAGAAACACAAGAGGGGGAGAGGACGACAGTCTGCAAGCGAGCGATGGGGGAGAGGGCACACTCGTCGCCGCTCTTATACAATGTGTACGCTCCAAATGTGATCCTGGGTTTCTACTTTCGCACCGTGATCGCCCCTCGCTCGCGTCCTCGTTCTCCTGCACTATGCCATCGCAGCACGGTACCTTCATCAGCCTGCCTGCATGTGTCACTACCCGGTCAGGCCGTCGGGACTTGGGTGGTCACCGGGTCGGCCATTCGACCGAACCGTCAGCGAGCCGTTGCGATCTGGCCTACTTCGAGACATTCTGTCATCATGCGATGGACATGGTGCAGCGGCAATTCCGAGTGGAGGGACAGATGCGTTCTGCGCTTCGGGAGAAGAATCCCGCCAGGATGAGACACACGGCCTACACGAGGCATATGTCGCGATGAGGAAGGCCAAGGAAGAGGGAGGGCGTGCCCAGACCCGTCCTCGCGCCCTTCTGTGTGACTTCTCTCAATGTTTTGGGGCAAGCATTGAAGCATTTCCTCTTGCCTTCTGCATGGCGAGCCAGCAGCTAAGAGTGGAGGACGATCTCGGGCGCACGCTCAAGACACGCTCGGCTCTGAGCATGACTCCGGTCTGTACCGCTCCTCATCGCATTGCCGCTCAAAAACACACAGATGCTTATCGCATCGAGTTCACCGCTTACAACCCCCCTAAACTCGTAGCACCAGGCCGCCTCAGTATCAGACCAGTGCTAGGTGCTCGATCTGGGCGCAGACAACGAGAGCGGACGGACAGAAACGTACTATTCATGATGACATTCTAACAAATCGACTCTCTCGGCTGATTCTCCTGGTCACTCGCCTTCTACAACGCCTCCTCAGTTTGACTCGTCGCTAAACCACGACGTCAGCCTACTGCGTCAACTACCCCAGCCTCGTCGCCTGACCTCATCTCCCAGCCTCAGACGACTCCTGCTCGGTCGGTCGTCGCTCAGACCCCGACTCGCCCGGCCTTCGGCCGGCCCCGTCTCGTCTACTGGTATCCCGGCGGCGGGCTCTCGGGCACATGGGGCTTATCATCCTCATTAAAGCTCGGCCTCGGCTTCGCACCACGCCTGAACGCCGCAGCAGAAATGACACCATTACTAGCGGGCTGGGCCGGTGTGAAAGAGGCGCGTTTATCGTCCGCGCTCGATGTGGGGGAGTAGTAACTGTCCAAGGCTTGGTTCAGGGCGTCGTCGCCGCGCTCGGGGGAGGCGACGCGGGAGCGAGGCGGAGAGGCTGGCGGGCGATATCCGCCAGCACCACCGGACGTGCCGCCAAGCGCGCCGCCGGCCGTTCCGCCCGACGTCGAGGTCGAGGGCTTCTCGTGGATCACGACGACGGGCACGTCCCCAGGAACAGGGGCAGGAGGGTGGTACTGGAAACCGCTGTGGTCGTATTGGCCCGGCGTGTCGACGTGCGTTGACGAGTACGACTGCGTCGACTGCGTCGGCGGGTCAGGCAGGCGGCGCGTAGACGGCGACGCCGGCGCGTCCGGGATCGTGACGACGGGCTCGTCGTCGTACGCGAGTCCCTCGGCTGAGGTAGAGGGCGGGATGTGCTGCGCGCGCTGCGTCGGCGAGGAGATCTCGGCGGGGATGGCGACGACGCTCTCGTCGTCAGGCGTGTAGTACCCGTCTGCGGTGACGGGGCGCCCAGCAGCATGCTGAGGCGTGGCGAGGTACGAGGCGCTCTTCTCGTCCCTGTACTGCTGCACGGGCTGCTGGTAAGAGGACTCGGGTTGGTACGACGACTCAGGCTGCTGCTGGGGCTGCTGGTACGACGCCTCAGCTTGAGGCTGGTACGACCTCGAAGGCTCCTCCTCGGCGCGGGGTACGGGCCCGTCATGCAGCGAGTAGCGCGGCCCGTCGTGCAGCGAGTACCTGGGTCCGTCGTGGAGCGACGCGCCGGTCGAGTCGCGGTTCGAGACGCGGAGCGGCTCCCACCCGGGCGTAGCTGAAGCGGGCTGGGGCGCCTCAGTTTCCTCAGTGGGCGAGTCGAGCGTCGTGGTCGCGAAGCGCTCAGCGATCGGCGCACCGTAAGGCGTCGGCGCAATGGGCGCCGCGGACGAGACCTGCGAGGCCGACTGCGAGTCCTGCTGGGTGGCCGCCGCGTCCATCGCCCGCTGCTGCTCGTACTCGTACGAGTGCTCGAGGGCGTCGTCCGAGGGGCCCTTCCACACCGTGCCTGCGGGTGCGTGATGCGTCGCACCGTACTCGTCCTGCTCGCTCTGACGGCGGTCGCCCAACTCCGAAATGGCCGGGATGCGCGGCGGGCTGCTGTCGCGCGGGCTGCTGGCGCCCGTGCCGGGGACGTAGTCGCCGTACTCCTCGCGCTGGGCGATGGAGGACTCGGGCACGGGGCCGTTGCCGGCCGCCGCGGCCGTGAGGGGCGAGTTGTGGATGCCGGGCAGTCCGGGGGGCTTCGGCGCCGCAGAGGCAGCGTGGAACTGCACCTGCGTCAGGCAGCGGAGGGCCTCCTTCTCCGTCTTCTCGGTCCGCTCGTAGCCCTCGTACGGCGCGCGGCCGTAGCCGGGCGGCGTCTCCTCGAGCGGGATCTCCTCGAGGAGCAGCTTGCCCAGCTCGCCGACGATGCACATCTTCTCGCCAAGCTCCTCGAGGCCGCCGAACTTGTACGACATGGCTTCCTTGACCATTCTGATGTCAGCTAGATCCCGACTCGGTAGCTGGACTCACTGTCTCTTGAAGTCTCCGAGCTTGCTCTCCTCGACGACAATGTCGGCGTCGATGTCGCGCATGTCCTTGCGCAGGCTCTCGAGCAGCTCCGTTTGCTGGAGGAGCTGCTTGTTCTCCGCACCCATCTTGGACAGCTTGCGCTCTGCCTGCTCTGCCTTGTGCGTCAGCTGGCGGCGCTGGCGGCGCTTCTGGTCCAGGTTCTCCTCGCGCTCGCGGATGCGCTTGAAGCACACGCGGAGGTTGGCCTCGTGCCCCGCGAACGTGCGGTAGGCGTTGCTGAGCTGCGTCAGGAGCGTCGCAGAGTGCGTCAACACATCCTGCAGGTCAGGCCCCTCCGACTGCCCGTACGGCGCGAGCTTGCCTGCGGCCGTCGCCGTCTCCTGCGCCATCTTCTCGGAAGCCTTCAGCACATCCTTTTCACTACTAATGACACTGGGGTCGTCAGCATACCAGTCCGGTGGCAACAACCGAACAGCCTCCACTTCTTCCCCCCCGGAGCCGCCTGGCGCGTTGAAGATTCGCGACGCGGACATTGCAGAGGCGCAAGTGCGCCTGGTGCAGCACACTAGGGGCACGGCGCCGAGTGCGTCACATGTCTTCTTTCCCACCTCGCCCCCTGTCCCAGTCGTACTCACTCTTGGAGTGCTCTCAGGTCCTGGTTACCGAGTGCGGGCAGGAGCGACGTGTGGGCGACCTTCTTGCCCAGCTTGTTACCGATAACGCCGAGGGTGCCGCTGCCGCCGCCGCTGTGCGAATGGGCGTGGGCGGGCGAGAAGTTGGAGCCAGGGGGCGGGGATGCGAGGCTGTCGTTGTCGACGTTGGGCGGCGCGGCGCCACTAACGATACGGCTCTGGGGCTGGGAGTCTGAGCCTCGCCGGCGTCCGAACGAGGGGAGGCCGAACTTGCCCGATGTCGAGCGAAGGGCCATGTTGGATGATGATTGTGGTGAGTTGTGGAAGAGGAAAAACTACGAAGACGAAGGACAGGAAGGTCAGGTCACCGGCTTGACATTAGCTCTGACGTACGACGGGGTCCTACGGTCCTAACGCTCCCTGGGCTCCCTGGGCTCCCTGGGCGGCGGTGTGACCTGAGACCTGTAAACGCCACCGAGAATTTGATTCCGCACACATCGTCCAAGCCAAGATCTTGACGCGAAGCATAAATCGAATGGCGCTATCCCCTGCATGCCGAACCGCTGAACCGCTCATTTGCTGTGCACCACAGGGACTGCAGCCCAGAGCGGCATCTACAATACCCGCAATGTGCGGAGCAGATGTTGGGCATGCCTACGGCTGTGCTAATCTTGGCGTCCGCCTTCCATTGTTGTTCATTCTGCGGCTCGAAGGTACACGACGGCGTGTCGAAGGTCGAAGGGGACAGTCGCTTCGGAAGGCGCCGCCTCACGCCTTCCTTGCCAGGAGGGTTTGATAAGCTGGAGGCTGCGACGTGCGACCGTGAAACCACCCTCAAACCGTCGCCGTTCCTGATCACCGCAGCATCCACCTTGACTGACCGACGTGCGGAAGTGCAGACTCGCTGGTCACGAGCCTGCCGATCCTCCTCCCCGCCCCTGCCGCCAGGCCGCGCCGAACTTTCACATTTCGAGGTCCGCCATTCTCCACACCCATACCGCAGCCCCACTTAGTCCTCCGGCATGCACGCGTGCGACCGGGGCCTAGATAAGCCATATCAGTCGCTCCAGCATGCGTCATGATGTGGCAGAATTCAGTTCGCAGCCCGAGACGAACCGACAGGTCGTGGCACAGTCGCCAGACCATTGCCTCCGCTCGCTCCGCACCGCCCTAATAAACAGCTCCCGAAGAACACTATGCATTTGCTGGGACTTTGAGTATTGCAAAGAAAGGACAGAAATGTGTGAAGAATGTTTTGGTTTGGTTAAACGTAGAAGAGCGAAAACGAAAGATGTCGAAAAGATAGATGTGATTGTTGCTTGAAAGAAAGGAAATCGAATCAATGAGTAATTGCTGAGGTTGACACTTGATAGAAGAAATGGAATATGCTTTTGCTTGTAGGTGATGGGACTTAGATGCGCTTGATACCGATGGCCATGCCGTTCACGGGAGGGGGCGAGACGCCGACGCCGACTCCGCCGAGGCTGGGCCCACCGGGTTGGCCGTGGGGCCACGAGTAGGGCTTGGGCTGGTTCATGCCGAACGCGCCCATCATCGGGGCACCGACGCCGGGCTGCCCGAAGTAGCCGATGTGCGTCGGGATGATGCGGCGACGCGTGCGCTGCTTGCGAGGAGCGGCAGCAGACGCAGCCGTACCTCCGTTCGAGTTCGGGCCGACAGCGTTGCCAAGGGCGCGCGAGGCGATCGAAACCGAAGGCGAGCGGGTGCGGTCGAGGCGCGAGCCGTACACCGACGAAGGGCGGGAGCCTCCGAGCTTCGTGCCGCCGCCGAGAACGGTCACGTTGCCACCGTCGTAGGGAGTGACAGTGGGGCCGTTCGAGTTGGCCGAAGAGGGACGGGTCTGGGTAGGCGAAGTGGTGCGCCCACGCTTAGCCTGCTCCTCCTCATTCTCGCTGGTCTGCTCATTCTTGTCTGAAGGAAGCAAGTCCGCGGAGCCGGGACGGGACGCGGGCGTGAGAAGCTGGGTGTGTGAGTTCGAGTTCGTGTCGCTCGAGTCTGAACTGCGCGAGCTGGTGCTGTCCGAGCCCTTGTGGCCGCTGGGACGAGTGAACGACACATTACGTGATGAATGACGCAGGAGGTCGCCGTCTTGCTGGGTCGAAGACGGGCGGCTCGGCGAGTTGTTCGCGGACAGCAGGCCGGGGGAAGGCGAGCGGGTGCCTTCGCTGCGGGTGGGAGGGAACGCGAGCAGGCTAGGCGCCCTGATCGGGATAGCCTTTGAGGTGCGGACCGGGGTGACGTGAGGGCTCGACTCGGCGGGGGCCGACGACGCCGTGGGGGCGGCCTGCCAGATAACGTGGAATGATTCTACGCATGTCAGTCGATGCTCAGAGATAAGATACTAATTACTCACCACGAGGGCGTCTGATCGGGTCAAACTCGGGCTCATCCCATCCCCATCCTCCCCATCGCCAGACAACCATTCCGGGATCGCACCACACCTCCCACTCAGACTCGTCCTCGCCCTCGGCACGCTTACGGTGCGAAGCCGAGATGGCCTTGGACCAGGAGGGGATATCAATGTCCTTGCCGGCAGCCTCGCGCAGGAGAGGAGGGAGGCCGTGGACGCGGTCACTGATAAGAGAGCGGGCACCGGATGCCTGGTGCGGGTTGGACTCGTTCCAGGACGGTTCGTAAGCCTTCGTGAGGATCTTGGTCAGGCGCTGGCGCAAGGTCATCAGCTGAGAGTGCGAGTAGTGAGCCGCGAGCGGCTGGACAAGGTGGTGCACGAGGGCCTGCACCGCCGAGCCCAGCGTCATGTCCAGCTGCAGACCGGCGCCGGGGGTGGCATTGGTTGGAGCGGGCGGGGTGGCGAGGGCGGGGGAGGCAGCGCGAGGCGGAGTCCGCTGGCTGCTGAGGGAGAGCCCCGTGATGTCGGGTGGGTCCATTTTGTCTTAGAGCATGTGCGAGAGTCGTGTGTCGGGAGGTCGCTGGAGTGCTCGTCGAGGTGTCGGGTCGTTGAAATTTGCCGGGCGGCGCAGGAGGGTATAAACACAACACTTGGTCGACGGGCGGCAAGAAAAGAAGGCGGTGAGTGTTTTTAACGTTTGGGTGTGTCTAGGATTAGGGATTGTCGAATGCAGGTGGGCGAAGACAAGAAACGTATTGTGGTCGTTGACACAAGAAGGAAGAAGTCGAGGTGGTGGTGGTGGTATGCTATGGATGAGAGTGAGAGAGTGTGATGCAGTCCTGATCCTGGATGCCTGGATCAGAGGGATCAGAGCCGACTGGTAGGCATGCAAGGCATGCAGGGCGCATGGCGCAGGTGACCACTGGGCTGGCTGGGCTCGCTGCTGGGCGGGTGGCCAAGGGGCACCAAGGGCGACCATTGTTGTGCTGACCTGACCACGGGGGCAAATCCGCGTGGCCACTTACCGCATCCGGCAAGCGCCGCGGTACTTCGCACCGTGGCGCCCTCACTGCGCTTCCATTCGACCCCGATCGACCCAAACAATGCATGCACACCCCAGCTGTCTGCCCAGGGCACGAGCGCCATGCACACTGGCGAGCGTGCATCGAATGCTTACGCGTGCGTCTCAGAAATGTTCATGCATGATGCCGAGGTGGTACAACATACGCGATGAAGCAAACGGACCAGGTGGGCGCTGTACTTCTGCGCGACTGATTTTTGAACTGCGATCGTGCCCGGAACAAGGAATTCGAGCTGGCCAAGGCGAGCTAATCCTGGACTCCTGCGCAGGCTCAGAGCACGGGAGCCAGATTCAGCAGTCCCACCACGGCCGGCACACCTACTTCAGACTCGACGAACTTGCTGGCATAGAACGCCAGCAACACGGCCAGCAGGTGCTTGCACTGAGTGTCAGTTCGATCGTTGGGCATGGTAAACTCACCACGTCGGCCTTGTCTGTCAGAAGCGACTGATACGCGAATCCGGGACAGGGGCA
This sequence comes from Trichosporon faecale, assembly GCA_039545375.1. NCBI lineage: Eukaryota > Fungi > Basidiomycota > Tremellomycetes > Trichosporonales > Trichosporonaceae > Trichosporon > Trichosporon faecale. The sequence goes on along the minus strand of BCLU01000003.1, from coordinate 1,317,281 downwards.
GAACATCTGACCCAGATTCGATGCGCTGTGTGTGAAGCGAGCTGCTTCTGTGGAGGGCGCCGTGGAGTTTCCAGCTACAGCGGTAGTAGGCTGAGCCGCCGCGACGATATCGTCATGCTTGTTCTCGGGCGGGACAGAAGAGCTGTTTTTGCTGCTCGAAGGAAGGTCGAGGTAGATCGTGTACGGGGCTCCCGAGGAGGAAGACACCTGGGGCGAGTTAGGAGAAACCGCAGTCAGAACTCACCTGGTAGATCACTCGCCCACCCGGGAGACGCACTCGCACGACTTACAATCAGCTGATGGGAATTTAGGGAACAGCTCACCATCTCGGTCGTCTACCAGCTGGAGGGCAGAGACGAGGGACGACCCGAAAAGCGCGTGCAGATGGAGCAGCGAAGTCTCAGAGTCTGGCGTCAGCTACAAGATGATGTGTTGGACAGCTTACTGGGATCCCTTCCGAAGTCTTCCAGTAGCTTCTGAAAGAGGACAAGGTGCTCATCCACCGTCATCGCCGTGCCATCACTGTCGTCGGTGTCGAGGAAGGTCGAGAGCGAAGAGCGACAGACATTTCAGGACGCCTGGGTGAGGTCACCAATTCCAGTCGATCGCGCGGAGACCCCGCATTCGCCACTCAACGGCTTATCCCGTCCTCCCCTTTTGGTGCGCGGTGACGCCCGCGTACATGATCGCTGCATTCTCGCTTCGTTCTCCAGCACACTCAGCCCAGCACCATGAACAGGGTAAGCTAATCACTGAGGGTCCGATGCTGACAGCAGATATTCGGGACGAACAAGTCGAAGCCGAAGCCGAACCTGTCGGACGCGATCAACTCGGTGAGCTAACTACTCGTACGTTTGTGAGCTGACGGACCAGACGGACAGCCGAATCGGCACGATCGAGGTCAAGATCAAGAAGCTCGACAACGAGCTGGCGACGTACAAGGCGCAGATGGCCAAGCTGCGCGACGGGCCTGGAAAGGTGAGCTCTCCACCTCCTCGCAGTCGAGCTAATGCGTGCAGACAGCAGTGCAGCAGCGCGCGCTGCGGACTTTGAAGCAGAAGCGCATGTACGAGACGCAGCTTAACACGCTGCAGCAGCAGACGTTCAACATGGAGCAGGCGGCGATGACGACGGAGAACCTGAAGAACACGATGACGACGGTGGACGCGATGCGCGTCGCGAACAAGGAGATGAAGAAGCAGTACAAGGGCATCGACATCGACAAGATTGAGAGCATTCACTACGACATGGAGGACCTCATCGAGCAGGCGAACGAGATCCAGGAGTCGCTCGGGCGTTCCTACGGCGTGCCCGAGGAGATTGACGAGGACGATCTCCAGGCCGAGCTTGACGCGCTTGGCCTCGACGACGATATCGGCGAGACCGAGGCGCCGTCATATCTCCAGGACTCGACTGCGCTGCCCGATTTCGTCGACGCCGAGCCAGTCGAGGAGGCGCCGAAGGAGCCGGCAGCCGAGATCGCGCGGTAGGCTGCCGCAGGCAGCTGTCGCCAGGCAGCCGCAGTTCGTCCCCTCTCATGGCCTGAGCGCTGTCACATTTACATAGTGCCATGTGAATGCATATTGTACAGATTAGATGACGTCTACACCCTCAGAGGTCTGCGCCTAGAACTTGAGCTGCCGCGTGTCCACGCCCTTCATCGGCCCCTCGATACCCTCCACGACGCCAGCGGACGGCAGCGCGCCATCCGTCCCGTCCTTGCTGACGGCGACGAGGCGGGGGCGCGCGCCAACACTGGTACACAGGAGGCGATACCGGGCGCGAATCTGGGACATGAGCGCGGCGAGGTCCGGTCCTTCGTCCTCTGCAACCGGCTCGCCGCCCGCTGGTGTCGGGTTCGTGGTCGGGAACTGGGCGATGAGCTCGCGGAGCGTCTTGATGTGCAGCGCGGTTCTGGGGTCAGCTAAGTGACACCGGCACTTCAGCTGTCTCCCGCAGTCACTTCAGCAGCCAGGATGCGCACTGGCTGACTCGTAAGGCGGGGAGTAAGCCCGAGGGTAAACTCACTTGGCATCCTTCCGTCCCGATCCGCCAGACGCAGCAAGCTTGCGCTCAACGACATTCGCGAAACCCTCGTAGAACCCGACCTCCTCCCAGATCTCCCACGCCTTCTCGAGTCCGAGCTGCCGTCCCTCGAACAAGCCGTGCAGCTTGCCGTGCGCGTGGCCAGCGGCGTAGCCCTCGTCGTAGAATCTGGCGTCAGCTTACAATCGGAGGAACGTGAAGCTGCCAGTCGATCCCTCCATTGCTGCCATCGAAAACAGGTTGCGAGCCCGAAGTTAAACCAGGAGGCATGGTTATCGTCTCGAGGTCCAAGTTGTATCACAAGAACTGGGTAAGATGCACCTCAGTGCAAGAAGGAAGGAAGGCAAAGGAGAAACGTACTTCGACTCCAGGTTCACAGCGCGCTCCATGAAATCCTCCTCGGCAGCATTAGGATGCTCAAGACCCATATCCTCAGGCCGGAGGTGGGGGTGGGGGTGGTCGCGCATGGTGTTGCGAGCGCAGCGAGTAACCGAGGTAAAGAGCAATCGAGCGAAGTTGGCGTCGAGCGTAGCGAGCGTAGCAAAACAAGCGCTGTTGCCGAGCAATGCGGGTGCTGGTATCGAGCGGTGTCGAGTGCACGAGACAAGTTCTCAGTGAGGGTGGTAGGGCGGTTGTGTAAAGCCAGATTCAGCGGAGTTCGAAGACGTCCGAAATTCTGGATACGACGTCATGAGTCAGCTTCACTTTGGTGGCGTCGCCGCTGTTCTCCGATGCTCTCTGGATTACCTTTGTGATTAGGTTTTGAAGGGCGCAGTTATTAATGGAAAGGTCAATCTGTGGCTGATTGTCAATTAGGAATGTGACTTGGGTGAGGCAGTGGTGGTTGGTAGGCCTGGTAGGGTGACCGTGATGAGCACCGTGCCCTACGCACAGAGCACGAAGGGAACAGATGCAGGAGACACACTCCTGGAGGTATTTGCGTACAGGCACACAAGTGCAGATCGCGCTCTGTCCTCTTTCATAGCGGGGAGGACGCTGCGATCGAGCCTCATTTGGCTCTTATCGTGGCAGCTTTCTGTTATGACCACTGAGGCAGGCTCAGCCTTACTGATCTACGCTGCAGCCGGGCGCCGAGACTGTCACACGTTTCTGGCTAGGTTGTGTCTCGGGCTGGCCGGGCTGGATGGAACGCTGGAACCCAACTCCAACTTGTAGGTGGTACGCTGGTTCTCCCGTCTGGGCCGTCTGGGACCCCTTGCGTTTCATCCCCAAAAGCTGAACCACCTCACCTCACTCCCCCTCATCGCAGTACGCGCAGTGGTCATGTCCAGTGGACGCCTGAGGCACAGCACGTTCCATTCTTTCCTTCCCTGGCCCTGCAGACAGACGGCCATCACTGCCCTCGCTTGCACGTCATGAGGTAACTGAAGTCTGAGCTGTTGCCACCTCCCACACGTCCACATGGCGCAGCACTGACACTCGCGCTCGCGCTTGACACACCCGGGACACGGACACGGGTAAGGCCTCCTACATGTCGCGTCACCTGGCTTGCTGGCAGACGCATCGACGATAGTCCAGGACGTTGTAGGCTTCGCGGCCCAGCTCGTGGCCTAGCCGTAGCTCGCAGCACGCAGCAGAAAAGCGTATGCATAAGCGTCCATTTGTTCGTACAACGATGAGAAGAGAAAAGCAGGACAGAACTTCCTTGAGACCTATACCGAGACCAATACCAAACCAGAGAGACCGAGACCGAGACGAGACCAAGGGCTAGTCGGAGCGCACGCCCTCCTCGAGGCTGTTGCGGGCTAAGAACGGCTGCTCGTCCTCTGGCCCCAGGCCTCGCTCGCGGTCGCGCGTCTCGTCCTGAGCCTTCTTGATCGCCCGCTTCGCCAGGTGCGTCAGGTACACGAAGAGCACGCCGCAGAGGAAGATGCCGCCCCACGTCATGGCGACCTTGAGCGTCTCGTGCTCTGGCTCGTGCGGCTCGGGGATCCGGTCCTCGACCGGCGTCGCGCCGTACGCTGATGAGAGGTCGTGGATCCCCGCCCCCATCCACGTGTGCAGGATCAGCTTGCACAGGCTGATCGCGGTGCAGGCCGTGTACGTCTTGAGCGAGAGCGAGGGCGCGGACGCCAGTACCACGTTCAAAAGGTTGTACGGGTATGGCGCAATGCGGATCAGGAGCAGTAGGTGCGGGTTCGCGGGGATGATCTGCAGCAGAGACGTCGCGGTCGGCGAGGAGGCAAGGCTGCGGGGGTCAGCTCTCGAACTCTCGAACTCAGCTCACCTTCTCGTGACAGCGTCCCGGAGGACTGTTCGGGACACAACGAACACGACGACGGCGCCGACCAGACTCGCGACATAGCTCGCGATGAACCCGTACCACGCCCCGAACGTGTAGCCCGACAGTACGATCAATGTCGAGTACAGCGGGAGCGGCGGGATGGTCGTGATGAAGATGAGGACACCGAACACGACGAGGCCCTGGTAGCCCATGTCGTGGAGGATCTTGGAGAGGTGGTCGAGGGCTGCGGAATGGGTCAGCGCGAACTCACGCACAAAGGACAACTACACAGCCAAGACTGTGGACACATGCCGATCCGAGCGATCGGTGACGCCCCGGCTGCTGCGCAATAAATGGCTCACTCACCAGAAAACAGCTCGCCCTTCCAGAACGCAGCGGCGGCGATGAAACCAAGCGTAGTCAGGACCCAGCCGACGATCAGCCCCCTCCCGAGAGCGCCGCTCTTGTTTCCACAGCTGAGGCGGTCGCGGGCTGCGCGGAGGACGAGGCGGCCGACGGGCCGGGAGGGCTGGACGTGGGCGTGGTGCTCGTAGGCGTTCTGCGTTGAAAAACGGGGGTACTGGTGGTCGACGGTGACGTTGTGCGACCACGCCGGCGGGAAGACGGGCGTCTGGGCGAGCGGGGTGCCGGCCGCCGAGCTGCTGGAGGACCGCGACTTTTCCTCGAACTCGACTGATAAGCTGCGCGAGCTCATGGACGCGGGACGGCTTAGCCGTCTCACTTCGACGCTGGGCCTGTGCTCGGACAGCGACGCGCGGTGGTGACCGCCGGCATTAACGGGGGACGTCCGTGATCGCGGGCCCGTCGACGCAGGCAGGTGGTGGAAGTTGTAGTTGTCGTCCGTGCGGTGGTGCAGGAAGGTCGGGCGCTGGGCGGCGGACGCGGGGGACGGGGAGATGGGAGAGTTGTTGATGGAGTCGGGGATCGTGATGGCGAACGGCAGCCGGTTGGCCTTGTTGGCCTGCGAGTGAGGTTTAGTCGTAATCGAGGCCATCTGCACCGAGCCGTTAGGCCCGTTAGGCCGGTGCGTGGTCTGGGTGGCGGTGACAGAGGACACCATGGCGTGTGGTGCGTAGGGTGCACTGGCGTGCTGGCAGGGCTGGCGTGTGTGGGTGCTGCGGAGTGCGTAGTGCGTGCAGTGCGGTGCGGTAGTGCGAGGCGAGAGTGGTGTCTGGATCGTCTACCGCCAAGTCATGTTAGATGCCTGGAGGGGTGGAATGTAGGAACGTTTGAACGTGGAAATCGGGTTGAGCGGCGAGGTGAGCGCGGCAAGTGAGCGAAGGCTGATGAGCTGCGAGATCTGAACTGGGCGGAGTAGTCGGAAAGTGAGTGTGAAGGAACGAATGGCGGACGAAACGTGCAAGTGTGATTGTGTGAGAGCTTGAGAGAGGAGAGAGAGAATGGGAGAGAGAGATAGTGCGGGAGTCTTGTCGTTCTACTAGTGTGAGATGACGCCTGTGCTGGTAGTGCTGGATGTGGTTGTGGTGGTTGTACCCGCGATCCCCATGAGCGGCGTCGTGCACTGGTCTGCCAGGTCTGCCAGGTCTAGGACTGCTCGGTATGCCAGCTGGCATGTCATCCTAGTATCCTAGTCCCTCCCAGGTGCAGGTCCAGATCGGGCCAAGCTTCAGCCAGCTAGCCAGTCTAGCCCGGCCGGTTGGGCAATGGGCCATGCCATGCGCCTCTCCGCAGTCGATCATCGAAACCCAAGATGGTCCCGTCCGTTGCCACCCTCTGGTCCCTCTAGCCTCGCGCCTGCCCTTTGAGCCTCACTGGCCTCAGCCCCTGTGCACCCTGGGTCCGACAAGCCGACGAGGTAACTGTGCATGTCGTGACCTGTGCTGTGCACCACGCTGCTCCATCTGCACTCGCTGCACTGCTGGATCAGTTGATGCACACCGACTGCGCAAAACAAGTTCGGTTCACAATCTCGGCACCGTCGACAGCCGCGAGCCGTGAAAGCCGTGTCAGCCGTGCCGGGCAGTTGGCATTCTGCCGTCGTCGGCTGCGAAACCTGTTAACCTGAGAGCCTGAGCCTGCATCCGTTGCCCCGTTCCCCGCGCCGCGCCATTGAGTCCCCATGTCCCGTACCTCATCCGTACCTGCGCAGATCACAGGTTAGGACAAAGGTCTAGGGATTGCCTAATTACCGTTGAGAGGTTGCTCAATCATCGATGAAATGCGTAGGACACGTCCGAAATTTTTCTTGGCTGACAACCTGTTATCCTGATGCAGACGTCACGGTGCGTTCAAGGAAGGAATTGAGAGATGCTCCGTGTGCCGCGTACGGTGTGCGCGGTGTGCGCAGCCACGGACGCTGATTGAAGCAGATGCTGCGCCGACGTTTGCCCCCCTGTGCAGGTCTTGCGCGTCCAATGTGCGCCGCGGCGCTGTCACATCGGGCACTGCACAGGCGGCGTCATCAGCGCCTCCTCAGATGACCGAGTAGGCCGAAATGGGCGCAAGCATGTACCAAATCGGATGCGCCTAGGCCAGAGTAGTGCAAACAACTGGCTCAGCTGGCTCAGAACGTGGCCAATCCATGCAATCCAGGCCTGCCTCGCATGACTAGGCTGCTAGCGATCCCACTGTGCCCAGACTAGCCTGGCGGCTCGCAGTCCTTATGCACTGCAAAACGACTGCGCATTTCTCGTGGCGTCAACTTGCCTCCGCACCGCGCAACATGCCGCGTCAAGGCACAGAGCAGTCACCTGATCACCGATCGCTGTGCGCGGTGCACTGGAATGCGCACTGTGCGGCAGGCGTAGTGGGTGCGGCGCACCATTTGGCACTGTGATGGTGCTTGTGCTTGTGCTGATTGCATGCAATTGCTACTTGTACAATAATGAAACCTCTATGACGCCCGGACGATGCAGATATGAGTAGTGATGCGCAGGACAGCTCAGTCCTTCATGATGACCGGGGGCATCTCGGTCGTGGCGAGCTTGCGCGCGGCCTCCTGCTCCCTCACCCTCTGGCGCTTAGCGAGCTTGCGTGCTCGGCGTTTCTCCTTCTTGTCGATCTCGCTCTCGCGCTGCTCGATGCGCTCGAGGCGGAGGCGCTTCTCCTCCAGCTTGACAGCGCGCTTTTCGAGCGCGCGCTCCTGCTTCGACTTGATGCTCTTCTCGCGCCGCTTGATCACGTCCACGATCGGCGGGAGGAAGGTCTGCCCGAGCCCCGCCATCTCGGAACGCAGCTTCACCATCTGTACCAGCATCCGGTTCAATGGCGTCGGCACGCCTAGCTTGGTCCCCAGCGCGACGAAGAAACCGTTGATGTAGTCGATCTCCGTGTCTCGGCCCATGCGCACGTCCATCGCCATCGACGACGTGTTGTCCTGCGTCTGTGTCGCTATCGACTTGATTCGGTCCTCGAGGCTCGAGGCCGAGAAGAGACGCATGACCTCCGGCTCTGGCGGGTGCCCGCCGGCAAGGTTGCGGAGGTACGCCTGCAGGACGGCACTGCTCTCGGCCGCTGTCTGCTTGATGAGCTGGAAACCCGGGGAGGACCGCACCAGGTCGCCGTTCCGCATGAAGCCGCCGCCGAGGGAGGCCGTCAGCGCGTTGATCGACGCATTCACCGCGACCTTGAGCAAGAGCTCGTGGTACAGGTTCGCCATGGGCAGGATCTCGGGGTTCAGCTCCGTCATGGAGAGGAAGGCGTTGAGCGTCTCGCGCACGTTCGGCTCAGCCTTGAGCTCCGGCAGGGGGTACTTTGGAGCGACTGGCTGACCGACGCTGGGGATGCTGTTCGCCGCCGAGCCCCAGAGCCAACGGTCATAAGACGTCTTCCCCCGCGGGTCTGGCACGACTCCGAGCTTCAGCGCGCCCTCCCCCGGCTTCGTCATGTGCAGGACCGAGCCGAACCGCCCACCAGGCGTCACGCCGTGCGTCGTCGTGCCGAGGATGAACTGCGGTCGCAGTCCTGGATCAGGCCAGTACTTGGCGCAGAGCTCGTCGTACACGCCCATTCCGTTCTGGAGGAGGGTGATGACCGAGCTTGGCCGGAGGCGGTCCGCTACCGCACCGACGACGTTCGACGTGCCCTGCGCCTTCGTGCAGACGATGAGTGAGTCGATCGGCCCGCCGGGCGACACCGCAAAGCCCTGCTCCTCCAGCTGTGAGTTGAAGTGCTCCTTCGACGGCCAGTCGGCGTTGATCATGTCGACGACATAGCCGGTCGACGTTGTCGTCTGTCCATGCCGCTGAACCTCCAACGACAACTTGCGCTCCTTGCCCGTCTCGTCCTGCGTCTTGTCTTTTCGGAGTGCCTTTGCTCGTCGCTGGAGAAGGTTGACCTCTGCCGAGGGCACGGCTCGGCGGAGGTTGTGCGCAACGAGCGTCCCGATGGAGCCGATGCCTAGCTGACAAGTTAGCTAGGAAAGACGCGAAGCTAGCTGGGTTGTACGTACCACATGGAAACGCATGGTCTGGTGAGCAATCGGCTTGTTGTTGCAATTGACCGGCAATGGACGATGCGGTGAGCAAGTCGGTCTGCCTCGGCGGACAGCGGGGCTAACTCCGAACCTCCGTACATGAGTGCACTCTGTTAAGCATAGATGGCGAAGTGGAGGCGAACGCGAGATGGGAGCAAAACCACGTGACGTGCAATTTGGTACCTGGCAGACGAGCTCTACTTTGAGCGTATGGTGGACGCTGGCCACTCACGTCCAAAAGTTGGACCTGGGCAGGCACCACCAGCCAAAGGCAAAGCAGCAACTCATGCAGGACCAGTCTTCCTCCACTGGCACCATCCTACTCGTCACTTCTCTATTCCCCTCTTCCTTGCCCTCTTGCAACCAAGTCTCCTCCGACCCATACGACTCAAGCATCCGCATCTGCCCCCAACCCACATTCCCAAACGTGAGCATTGCCCCGCACTGTCTGCACTCTTTTCCCCCGCTCCGTCCGCTGCATGACCGTGTCGCCCGCCCTTATTTCGTCGAACGCGTAACAAAGTTATGTCTGTCATTGTCTCGCGGCCCTGGAGCGCAATTTTCTTGTTTTTGTCTCGAGCGCTCCTCAAACACACAACAACTCTCACCGCACCTCGTGCTATCCGCAGTGCACTCGCGTGAAACAGCTCCCCTCCCTCCTTTGCGTGCTTTTTGCTCCTCTCATCATCCTTGCCCACAACACCCCGCACCCCGTTTCCTGTCCCATCACTTTTCAACAAAGCCGCAGTTACTCACACCTTGCTCAGAATGTCCATGCACTTTGCCCCTCAATGGGTCAAGCCCATCAAGCCCACCGGATCGGCTCTGACGCCTACCGCCGAAGCTCCACCCCTCGCCCAGCAAAAGGTAGCCCCCGCCGCCATCCCTTCCTCGCCCTTCCCGGCCCTTGGCCAGCCCCGCTCCGGTTCCCCGAACCACGGCAATAACGGCGGCCAGAACCAGCCGCTGTCATATTCGCGCGTCACGCACACTCCGGCATCTCCGTCCTACGGTGGCGAGGGCTACTTCCCTTACGCTGGAGGAGACGCCCAGAACGGCAACAGCGATCCTTCGCCTTTCCCGTTCCGCTACAGCCGTGAGCAAATCCTCGCCGTGTGGGACGAGGACAAGTTCAAGGAGCGGCCCATCGAACTCATGCAGATCGGTGAGAACGGGGCCGTTATCGTGAGCAAGGAGGTCACCAAACCCGTTGGTCTGCGTGAATTGACCGAGCTGGAGAAGAAGGTACGCCGCTCGCGCCTGTCTCATGCACTAACATCGGCAGCTTCTCTCCACCTCTGTCCACCCTCCTATGCCCACGCGTCGCCCTCAGCAGCAGCACGGTCAGCATCAAAACTCTGATTCGCAGTCGCGCCGGGGCCCTATGACGCCCAAGGACGGATTGTCGCCCGTTCAGACTGGTCGTCCTGGGTTCGGTGGATTTGGCCGCGGCGAGGGAGGGGCGTTCGGAGGCTCCAAGTACTCCGGCGCCCTCGCTGATGGCCACCAGGGCGGTGGCCGCCAGCCCGGAGCCGTTGGAGGAGGATTCTCTGGAGTTCCCAAGCGCCAGCCCCGCCGCGACAACACCGACGAGAGCTCTCGCTCCACTTGGCGCCAGGCTCGCAGCGGTGGAAGCGGGGGCTTTGAGGGCGTTCTTGGTTTTGGCAATTCGCCTACTACCCCGGCGTCTGCTCAGCCTGATCAGCAGCTCGGCGGCGCTGATCTCAGGCAGCAGCAGGAGAACAAGCCCCCGCCTGAGGACGACCGCTGGAGCCAGAAGAACTGGCGCCGCGCTCCTGAGGCTGACAAGCCCGCCGAGAGCGAGCCTGCTCAGCCTTCGAACGAGGTTAACCAGGAGCCGCCTTCGTCCGCCGTGCCCGAGAGCCGAACGCCCGTCCAAGAGCCTCGCGAGGATCTTGGTGCAGTCAACTGGCTGTACCGCGACCCGAACGGCCAGGAGCAGGGTCCTTTCACCGGTAACCAGATGCACGAGTGGTACTCGCACTCGTACTTCCACGACGACCTGCCGATTCGTCGCCAGAACGAAACGTCGTTCCAGACCTTGGCAGAGCTCAAGGCCGCGACCGGCAACGCCGTTCAGCCGTTCCTCTCGCCTGTTCGTCCCCGTCTTCCCCCTAACCTCCCCATCCCTTCGCCCGCCCTCCACCAGGCTGCGGCCCCTGGAGCTCCCTCTCCCGGCCTGCACGACTCGTTCGGTCGCCTGCACATCAACCCCCTTTCTTCTCAGCCTACCTCTCCCTTCCAGCACACCGCCACTTCGCCTTACTACCAGCCTCAGTTCAACGCCGCGCCCTCCTACCCCCAGCAGCAATGGAACGCCGCGCCTGGTCCTCGTATGAACGGCATGTACGGCTCGATCGGTCCCGGAGGTGCCCAGGGCTACCCTGCCTACGGTGCCGTCAACCACCAGCGTCCCGACATGTTCGCCGCCGCTCCCATCGGTCAGTCGCCTTGGGGTGCGCCCGCGCCTGCGTCCAACAACTGGCAGCAGCCTCAGCAGCCCCAGCAGCAGCCCCAGATGGCTCTTCGCAACGTCATGGGCCACCACGACCAGGAGGCTGAGCAGCACATGATGGCGCAGCAGCAGCACCAGCAGCAGCCTCAGCACCACGAGCTTCAGCAGCACCAGCAGGAGGAGGCCCCGGCCCGGGACTCTTACTTCCCTGAGCAGGAGCAGCCCGTCCCTGCGCCCGCTTCGGTCGACCTTGGCGCCGAGTCCGAGGCTGAGGCTGACTTCGTTGAGGGCGTTCTCGAGGGCCACCAGGAGGCTCCCAGCGAGCCCGACTTCGAGGAGCAGGTCGAGGAGCAGTACTACGAGGAGGAGGAGGAGGAGGAGGATCCCGAGGCTCCCATCGCTACCTCCATCCCCAAGCAGTCTGCGTGGGCCACCCCGGCCAAGCCTGCTCCTGCCAGCCGCGAGTCCTCCATTTCTGCTCCTACTCCTGCCCAGGCCACCCCTTCGAAGCTTCCTCCCGCCCACGCTTCGCTTCTCCCTAAGCCCGTCGCCGCCGAGCCCGAGCCCGTCGCTCCCGCCAAGCCTTCCACCCCCAAGCCCGCTCCTTGGGCTGCTAAGGCCCCTGCCTCGACAGGCCCCTCGCTCCGTGAGATCCAGGAGGCTGAGAGCCGCCAGGCCGAGGCTCGCAAGCAGGCTCTCGCCGAGGCGCGTGCCCTTGCTTCGCCCGCCCCCGCCCACTCCTCGTCTGAGGACGTCACCGGCACCATGTCCTGGGGCCTTCCCGGCCAGGGCATCAAGGCCAACACCACTGGATCGTCGACTCCTCCTGCTCCCGCGTGGGGCGGAGCTTCGGACGGTCCGAAGAAGACCCTCAAGCAGATCCAGGAGGAGGAGGAGAAGCGCAAGGCCAAGGCCGAGGCTCACATCCGCGCTGCCGCTGCTACCCAGAAGCGCGGCTACGCCGACCTCGCCGCTCACTCCGTCCCCACCCCTGCTCAGGCCGCTGCGGCTGCCGCTCAGGGTTGGACCACCGTCGGTGCCGCCGGCAAGATCACTGCTGCTCCTCCCAAGGCTGCGCCCGTTGCCAAGGCGCCCGCCGTCGCGAAGCCCGCTGCCTCGCCCTCCGTCGTCGTTCCCAAGACCATCAAGGCCAACGGCACCGACGACGGACCCTCAGTCGAGTTCATCCGCTGGACCAAGCAGGCGCTGCAGGGTCTCACCGTCCCCGTTGACGAGTTCATCACCATGCTCCTCCAGTTCCCTATCGACCCTCCGGCCAGCGCCCGTGCGGACCAGCTCGAGATCATCGCCGACTCCGTCTACGCCAGCTCGTCGACGCTCGACGGCCGCCGCTTCGCGCAGGAGTTCTACACCCGCCGCAAGCAGGACGCTCAGCGTGCCGCCTCGGGCCGACCCGTCCAGAAGGTCTCGTCGCTCGCTGACGTCGTCAAGACGCAGCCCAAGCAGGCCGCCTCGGACCTCGGCTTCAAGGTCGTCAAGAAGAAGGGCAAGAAGGCTTAAGCGATATTTATGAGGAGAGTAACTTTAGCAGAGCAGCAGTGCCAGATGCCACGGGGCAGAGTCGTATCAGAGGATGAGCATAGCATGCTATAATGCAACATGTATCAATGCACAATCAGAAGTACAGAAGCAGCGGAATCTTGAGATATCGTTAGATCAGCCGTCGTCGATGTCGTCCCAGTCGTCCTCCTCCATGTTGAACCCGAGCAGCGCCGGGTCCACGCCGAGCCTGTTCAGCATCGTGCCGCGGTTCCACGGTTGAACCTCGGGCGGCGGTCTGACAAGTCAGCTCGACTCCGCTGTGCTGTATAGCTTACTGTGGGCAATAGTCGTGATTCGAGACGCGCGGCTGCGGTCGGGCTGCCTTCCCTCCGCTCCGAGGCAGGATGTCATCGAGGCTCACCTCATCGGCGAAGACCGGCAGTCCGTCGGGATCCACGATCTCTCCATCCTTGACCCCGCACTCGTCGCGGATGAACTCGACGCATGCCTGCGGCATCGGCTCGCTGAACCCCGTCTCGTCCCACCCCCATCCCCACCCCTTGGTCCTCTTCGGCAACTCGGGCTCAGGCTCAGGAATCATCCGGAACAGGCGTTCCGTGACCTCCCTTCCCGCCGCGCGCCACTGCTGGATCAGCGCCAGCACGCGCTCATCCTCCCCGCACGCCTGGGCCTGCTTCAGCACGCGAATGCGCTGCTCCAGACTCGCGATCAGGTCTGCGTCGGGGCCGCGCTGACGTCTCGAGCGAGAGGAGCGCGAGTTGGGCTCAGAGGACGGGCCGGGCGGCTTGAACTTGGCGTTGACCGGGCGGCGGGAGCGTGAGCTGCTCGAGCGGGGCGAGCGGGGTGCGAGAGTGGGCGAGTCGACCTTGGGTAGCTTGTGTGACCACTTGTCAGTCTTGGGGAGAGCGGGGGAAGAGTCGGGGGAAGGAAGTGACAGTGGCGAGTCGGCGCGGCGCTTCGCGCCCCGCAGCACGACACGTGCAGGCGACTTGAACGGGCGCTTGAGCACCTTCGCGGCGTCGACCTGGGGTTAGCTTGCGGCAGAAGGCCAGCTTACGGGCTCTGCTGCCGGACGCTTGTGCATGCCCTGGTGTCGGACCCTCGTCGAGGGTTCGTCTTCCTCGGAGGGAAGACTCGGCTCGGTGGGAGGGGTGGCGTCGTGTTCTGCAGCTGGCTCAGGCTCGTCGACGACCATACGCTCGGTCGACTCTGCTGGCGGCCCGGACGCTACATCCACGTCCATAGGCTCAGTCTCGGAGACAGACGGAAAAGGGGATGGACCTTCCTCCTCCTCCGCACTGTATTCCTCGGGGGAAGGGGGAGGGGGAGGAGGAAGAGTGTGCGAGAGGGCGATGGGCAGGGGAAGGCGGCCTTCGGCGCGGAGCAGGGCAGCGACATGGGGGTTGAGAGTGTAGACGGGCTCCTCCTGAGCAGGGGAGTCGAAGACAGGCGGAGGACGCCAGAGCACAAGCGACCAGGAAGACATGATGGATGTTGCGGAGTGAACAGCGATGAGCGCGCCGATCAGTACACATCCCCGCGAATGAGGAAGGCACTGTCGCTGCCACAACTGACGGCCGAGATCTGAAACATTCGCCACCCATCGCAGCTCGCAATCAGCACGCAGCAAGATAAGCCTATGCATACAAGCTCCTATGATCTTACGCCCCAAACACCTCGAGAGCGGTCGAGAATGACTTCCCATCCACGTTCTGCACACTGAGCACCGGGACAGCGACGAAGTGGATGCTGAAGTGCTCCAGCGTAGTCGTCACAAGGTTGTCTGATGTCAGTTATGAGCAGGCGCTAGTCAACTTACAAAGCTTCTGCGACGTTGACGGGGCGTAGTACATCTTGACCGAGACGACGTCCTTGCCCGACGTGAGCATCATCGACACCTGCTTCAGGTCGGCGTCGTCTGGAGTGTCAGTTCGAAAACTGGAACAGCGAACTCACCGTTGAGGAAGATCGCTCGGCGCGAGCCACGTCGCGACGCTGGCGCCTTGCATTCTTGCCGGTACGCCGCCTGCGTCTCCGTGTGACCGTACTTCGGCGTCGGCTCCTCGTCGTCGCTGTCGTCATCATCATCGTTGGCGGAGGCGGGGGCAGTCTCTACGCCTGGTCGGCCAGTGTGCGCGTTGACCTGGTACTCGACGAGCGCGCCGCGCGGGAGCTCCTTGGCCTGCACGAAGATAGCCGGCGCACCAGCACAGTCGTTCTAGATGTCAGTTTCATCGGAACAGAACAACTCACCTCCTCTGCCCACGCCTTCCATGCTTTTTGAGCGACCTCCGGTCCCTCGCTGCCGAGTCCGCTCGGGCGAGCCCACCAACAGACGCAGCTCTCGACCCAGCCCGTCCATCCGCCACCGGTCGAGTTCGGGTTGCGCAGCACGTCGATAATACGTTCAACGTGTTGCAGAGCGAGGGCAGCTTGGTGCGGATATGGGCTGGCTGGAGTGGGCGGGTACGGCGCGAACGTGAGGGACGGCGGCTGCAGCGGGATCTGGCCCGCGATATGCAGTCGGGAATTCACCTGAACGTCAGCTTCACTGCAGTAGTCGACGAGCTTACAGTGACAGCCTGCGAATACGGCCCAATGTTGGCCGGTGCCCAATAGCTGAGCCCCTGGACGTGGAGAGCAGTTCGTCCACCGGCGGGGACCTCCTCCGCCTGGTCGTCGAAGCCGACGACTTCGACTCGTATCCGCTCGCCTTCGGGAAGAGGGACAGCGACACATGCTCGTGACGGAGGAGAGGTGCCGAAGTACTGCACGTAGGCGGCGTTGGCCTCGGGGAACAGGTCCATGGAAGAGAGGAGGAGCGTGATGTGTGTCGAATGCAGCGGCAGAGACAGCTTCTCGACCTTCAGTCGTCCTAGTGTCAGTTTGAAAGGAAGACGTTTGAAACTCACCCTTGACCGCATCGAGGGCGGCGACTACCTCCTCCTTCACCGACGACCTGCCGGCGGACTGCCCCTCCGCCGAGACAGCAAACCAACTTCCCCGGCGTCCGAACCTCACTCCTCGGTGAGGGGTGTCGATGGAGTACAGGGTTGTGCTGCTAAGTTGCTCAGCAACCGATGAGGGGTCATCCTCCTTCGCGTCCACAGACCCAATAGCCTCGAGGACCTCGAGACCCTTCTCGTTCAGACCCTCCTGGCCCGCTTCATCCGTGTCGAGCTCGAGGAGTTCGCGGAGCTCTGGCACTGTCGGCTTCACCCATCCTTCTTTGGGCTCCAGCTCGGCCTTCGAGATGCGGAGATAGGCGACGGGGAACGGCTCGGGCTCAGACTCGATGACCTCGGACTCGACGAAGTTGATACGGCTGCTGAACAGAGGACAGTCAACTGTCAAAGTCTCGTACTCGCCGCCTTCTCCAGCAGGATGAGCACCAAACTGCATTTGCTGAGGTCAGTTACAAGAACGTCAAAGGTAACTCACCAGCCGAGTCAGCAGAGGCAGCAGCTGCCCGAGCGACTTGCCGACCTGTCGCTGTCCGAGACCGATTCCGGCGACCTTGACGAGGACAGCCTCCAGCCCGCTGCTGACCATGCGAGTCACGAGGGGAAGCTGCTCGCTTTGCCACAGGTACGCCAGCGACGTGAGACCGAGGCGCTGGCAGACATGCTCTATGCGCAGGCGCTGGTAGTTTGAGAGGATGGCTCCAGAGGAGATGGCGGTGACTTCCGGGTGCTCAGCCTGATCGTTAGCTCAGACATGTACAGCGAGCTCACGATAATAGTCTTCAGGAGAGCAGTCAGATCCTCGGTTTCGTCGCCCTCCTGTCCAGACCCCTCGCCGCCGTGCTCACGCGACCCGTACTCTGCACCCTGCTCCACGGCACCACCTTTGATGACACGCGAGTAGTGAGGAAGCCCCATCGCCTCCGCAATTAGCGGAGGAATGGTCGTACCAACCGACTGGTACATGTGCGAGTCGATTTCATCTGATGGTTAGCTCGCGGCGATATGAGGGAACCTCACCGATACCCGGCTCAGGGGTGAGGGTAGCGAGGGCAACGATCTCGTGTCCGTTGGCGACAGTGTGCATCATGTTGAAGCAGCTGTCCTTGCCGCCGGAGACAAGCCCGATGACCTTGTGCTTGACTCCGGGCAGCTTGGACGCCGCATCTGCTCCGGACATGGCTTGGTGATGGCCGTGTTGTTGGGGGTGTTGTCAACTGTGGAATTTTGGACGACCTCCACCAACATGTGATGCTCCGGATATCTCAGCTCAGATCACTTTCAGGGTCGTAGCCACCAAGCCACGTGCAGGCGAAAGTTCCCGCCCCGATCGACTGGCAGGCAGCAGGATGAGACTTGGCCGCAAGCAGGAACGGAACAGGCAACAGACCATCACCGTCAACGCAACTTTGTTTCGACTTTTCATCCCAGCACACGCGCACCACCATGTCGCCTCCGAACGGCTCCCCGGCCCCGCTGGCGCAATGGCACGCCGTGACGCCGCTCACCCGGCCGCTGTCCATCTCCATTCTCGAACTCGCCCCGACATCAGTCACCCTCGCTCTGACGCGTTCGCCCCCGACACCGCCAAGTCTAACCCCTGCCCAGCACCTCGCCCACGCGCACCACCACGCCCACTCCGGATCTGCATCTTCGTCACATAACGGCGGAGGGAGCAGCTCGAAGAATAAGAAGAAGAAGAAGCGCAACGCTGCCTCCAACCTGCAACACTCGACTTCGAACGCCGCCGATAGCGAAGACGGCGCCGATGACGACGGTGATGAGAGCGGGTCCCAGAGCGTCACGACAGGGCCTTCTCCGCTAGCTTCCCTGCTCGGAGAGGGCCAGACGTTCAAGGACATGCTCTCTCACGGAGTAGTTGTGACACTTGACGGCATGCCGTGGTCGCGCATCGTTGCACATGTAAGCGACGACGAGGCGGACGGAGAGGGAACGACGGGACAGGGTGACGAGCAGGACGAGGACGGAGAGTGGGAGGACGACTGGGAGCCGGCAGGCGGAACCGATGCGGCCGCCGATGAGGGACAGGCCAACACGACATCCTCGGCCCGACCGGCGGCCAGGCGAAGAAAGCGAAAGGGTCCTCAAGGCTCAAACGACGCCGGTCGTGTGCATGTTCCCCGGCCGATCCGAACGAAAGATGCGCAAGACCGACCTCAGCGATGGGATCGCGAGCGTGCAGTCGTGGTTGTGTACGACCTCGACCCGTCTCAGGAGCACGAGATCGAGCTCCAGATCGTCGGACTTGCGGGGGAGATCAAGGACAATGGTGAGAACACCTGTGACGACAGTGGCTAACGTCGACAGTTCCGGTATCCAACTCCGTCCTAATCCCACCAGCATCCCCCTCAGCAGCTACCCTTCACCCGAGGTCACGCGCCAACTCTTTGCGTTCTCGTTCTCGGCCACGATCGCGGTCCAACTCTGTCAACACAGCAGCTCCGTCTGGCGCTGGGCCGTCACCACTCGGGACGGAGGTGCCAGCCTCGCCGAATCGAGCATCGACACCGATCAACGACCAGCCGGCAGTTGCTGTGACGTCCATTCTCAGCCCTCACGACGCGCAGATTGCGCAGACCCGCCATCTTATTTCGGCCGCCCACGCTGAGCGAGAGCATCTCCAGACCCAGATCAAGGAGGCACGCAAGACAGCGCAGCGGTCGGAAGCTGCTCTTCGAACTGACATCGAGTCGATGAAGAAGAGCAACGAGAAGGCCGGTGCAAACGACCAGCGCAACAAACAGAAGTACCTCGCCTTGCAGGAGCAGGTCAAGCAGGGGTGGGCTGGAGCCGAAGCCGCAAACAAGGAAGCGGATGAGGTTAAGGCTAGCACGCCTGAGCTTGAGAAGAAGCTTGAGACTGTCACGAAGGACCTCGAGTCGGTCCGCAAGGACTGGTCCACTGCTCAGGAGGAGGAGGAGGAGGCCAAGGAGGCGGACAAGAAGAGCCGCGCCGAGGAGGACAAGAAGCTCGCCGACGTCACCAACAAGATCGACAAGCTCAGGGTTAAGAAGGAGAAGAAGGAAGCCGAGCGCGCCGAGCTTCAGAAGCGATTGGACCAGCTGGAGAAGCAGCGCGAGGAGGTCGAACGCAAGACCGAGGAAGAGCGCAACCTCCGGAAGCAGGGCTACTACCCTGGCGTCAACCGCTGGGAGCATGGTAGCGGAGACTTCAATGCGGCTGGAGGGTTCGAAGGTGGCGGCCGTCCCGGACCAGGAGGTTATGGGGCTCCTCCCTTCCGACCTCGTGGTGGCTATCCTCGATTCCCATCTGGAGGCCGCGGTCAGGGCAAGGGCTTCTATGGCAATGCTCCTCCGTCGCCCGCTTGGAATGCGCAGATGGCGAAGCCGAACCGCCCACCTGGAGGAACTGGTCCGAATCCGTCCGCCGCGCCATTCATGCCATCTGGCAACTTCAACGCGAACGACCCCTCGCTCCACACCGCTCTCATGCCGCCGCAGCTGCAGCACCGCATCTACCTCCCCAACAGTGTGCGACCTCGCCCCACACCCAACTTCCACCCGCCCCCGAGTGTATTGGCGGAACAGGCGCAGCAGAACAACAACGCTCCTCCTGCTCCGACGAAGGCTGCTGCCGGTTCGGGGACCGCGTTCCCGCCGCTGCCTACGACGGCGCCTCAGCGCCCGAACAGCGCTCAGCAGGGACCCAGCCTTGCCTCGATTGTGACGCGGGCGGTTCTTGCTCCCACCAGTACGCTCGCCTCGCCCGCGCAGAGTGGCACTCCGGGTAGCCCCACGACCAACCCCAATCCCAGCCCGGCACCGGGCAGCAGCGGCAAGAGTTCCGTGTCGCCCAAGCTGTCGCATCTTCAGTTCCAGCAGCAGAGGGGCGAGTTCCCCCCGTTGTCACCTTCAGCACCAGCATTTACGTCTCCGAACGCACCGAACGGGCGTACGTCGTCACCCCCACGGACATCGCCGGGCTCCGGATGGGGTGCGGTCGGCACCCCTCCCGCGGCCACGGAGTAGACACACGCACTAGTTAATTTTAGATCCACGCATCTAACCATGTACACATAGTCATGATCTTTTCATTGCATCACTGGCACCGCCATGCTCTCGAGCTTTCCAGTGCGATTAGCAACACACAGCTCGCACAAACGTCGCAGACATTGACAATGACATGCAGGTCGGTGTCTTAAGACGTCCACCTGTCCTGATTAATGCAGGGACTAATGGCCGCGGATGATTTCCTTGAATCAGAATGCGGCGAGATTTGGACCTGAGGACCGGCACAGCCCTGCGGATCGCGCAGGTACGACTTCCGTGGAGCCATCGCAACCCGATAGTGCAGTGACCCCCTCTCATCTCATCCTCAGGAAAACAAAGCTTGGTCTCTTGGTACACTTATTCTTGTCATCGCAACATTCGTCTCCTCCTTTCGGCGTATGCCACCATGATCACAACCGCTCTCTCGGCCCTCATCGCTACCCCTGCAGCCTACGCCGCGACCTACCCCATCGTCGACTCATACGCCGGCGAGAAGTTCTTGTGAGTATGCGATCTGCAATCGGTACCTCATCCGTGCATCGGACTCCGACTCGCCGAACGATTTTCCCTACAGCGTTGCCGGCTTACATGCGGTCTGTTGCGAGTTCTCTCGAGAACGCCCACTTCCATGTCTTTTCCCAGGAGCACGACGTCGGCGGGTTTCGTACTCCGTCACGCAGCCGATTAAAGTGCCAAGTCCGCTAACATCAGCGACGGATGGAACATCCCCAAGGCTCAGAAAGCCGGTACCCCGCCATGGGATGACACCACTAGGTAAGCTGGGAGAGCACTCTTGGCAGCTGACGTCCGCAGCGGTGATGTCTTCTGGGCGGCCAAGGATAACAGCTCCGTCTTCTCCGTCAACGACGCCGGCCGTGTTATTTTGAAGGGTCCGTAGCCGATGTTGCCGGCCATCTCGCCAGGCACGCCAAGATGACCTCAGCAGCTGACCTCAGTCGACAACGAGTCCTTCGTTCCCTACAACGAGAAGCGGTTCGCGCCCAAGCTCGAGGTGAGTGCATCTGCGGGCGTGTGGCTGTCGTGCGATACGGTGATGTCGTTGAATGAGGTCTACTCGGGGCGCCTTCACCGCGCCAACTGAACGCCCATGCAGCCACAGACCTGAAACAACTGAATTGTTTACTGACTGCCCACAGTCCAAGCATGCGTACCAGTTCGACACCGTTTTCGTCATGGACGCCGTCAAGGTTCCGTACGGCTGCGGTGTCTGGCCGGCGTTCTGGACCGCAGCGCTCGGCACCTGGCCGGACGGAGGCGAGATCGACATCTTTGAGGGTGTCAACCGCCAGGAGACGAACCAGTACGCCGTGCACACCTCGGGTGACGGATGCTACGCGGACTTCAGCCAGCCGATGCTCGGCCAGCCCGGTGCGGACAACTGCTCGATCGGCGCGAACTACGGCGCCGGCTGCACCGTCAAAGACAAGAACCAGAACAGTTACGGCCCCGCGTTCCAGCAGGCCGGCGGTGGCGCTTACATCATGGAGTTCACCAAGGACTTCATCAAGATCTGGTTCAAGACGCGCACCGAGCTGCCCGAGTCGATGAAGGCCGATGCGAAGGAGATCAACACGGACGAGCTCGGCGAGCCGACGGCCTACTACGCCAACTCGCGGTGCAACATTGAGAAGTTCTTCAAGCCGCAGTCAATCATCATCGACATCACGATGTGCGGTGTCTGGGCAGGCGCTAAGGACACCCTGCAGCAGACGTGCCTGTCCCTCGGAGAACGTGGGTTCGACCTTAACGCCCCTCTCGACAAGCGAGTCCTGAGCGCTAATAGCACAGAGGAGAGCTGTTACCTGAAGTACGTCATCAACGACCAGAAGGAGCACCTGAAGGACGCATACTTTGAGCTCAACTACATCAACATCTTCTCCAAGGCTGGCGTCATTGGAGGCGACTCCAACGACAACAAGGACGATGCGTCCAAGACGTCCTCGGCCGGCCGCCCCGGCACTACCGGTAGCGGTGGGGAAATCATCGGTGCCAGCAACAGCGGCGCCTCCCAGACCGGCCCCATCGCTGCCGCCGTAGGCGTTCTCGGTGCTGCTATCGCTTTCCTCCTCTAGCCTCGTAGAATCTAGACGGGTCTAGACCTACTACATATCTATATCTAACGACTTTATATACATTCCGTAGAACGCTCGCTCATACACATTTGCTACGACTCTGGCTCCTGTCTCAGTATACGAAACGGACTATGCATATCTCCTGGACTACGCTGTTCTAGCTGTGGCACTTGTTGCTGTCCCAGTCCTCGCACGTGGCGTAGTAGCTCTTCTTGTCGCCTTGCGCGTACTTGTCGCAGAACTCCTGCGTCAGCGTCGAGAACCCGGGAATCTTGTCGCAGTGCTCGCAGCACCCGCCCCAGCAGTCGGTCGCGAGGCTGCTCGTGGGCCCCTGCGCGTGGATGAAGTAGACGTTCGCGGAGCGATACTGCATGTTGTCACTGTAGGAGAGGAAGAAGCCGCGCTGCCACATCATGCGCTGGCGTCCGAGGGCGACGAAGCATGCGCCTGTTTCTTGTCAGTCTCCACTCCCTCTTGAAACTTACCCTTGGAAGCTCTCCACTTGTCTGCACACCTGGCGGTGCCCGAAAGATCGTCCTGCTTGTAGCACTTCTTCCATACGGCCCTCTGCGAGCGCGCAAACCGGCGCACGAGGTACTTGAGCTCATCCATGTTCAGGTCCATGGAGTAGGACTCGCACGCCTCGTCCGCCTCCTGCAGCTTGAGGATGTCGTTCGACATCCCCCAGCTGAGGTACTCGTTGCCGACGCAGCGCGTCGGCACCGGCCGGCGCAGGAACGTCCCCGCCTCAATCACGGTCCACGTGTACCCCGCAGAGAAGCCTTGGAGGTACTCGTTCCAGCAGGTTAGATACGAGGAGGGGTCATCTCGCTTCCCGAGCGCGGACGCGTGTGCCGCCACGGACACGTTCCATGCGGCACGCGCCCGCTCCTCCTCCCTCATCCGGGCTAGGTCGGCACGGATGACCTCGGCCAGGTTCACCTCAGAGTGGTACGTCTCGTTCCAGTGGTAAGCCATGCCCTCGGTCGTCTGCAGGCCCTCAGCGCGGCGCCACAGCCCGTCTAAGTCTCGCTCTGTGCCGGAGATGTCGCGCTTGGGCAGCTCGGCAACCGTGTCATGGAACTTGACGTGGACGTCCTCCCCGTCGACGTCGAAGAACTCGCCATCGCGCACGAGGCGGCTGAGATGGGCATGGGACTCGATGTTGCTGAGCTCACTGACGCTCCGCTTAGCGAGCCTCTTGCGGAGGCGGCTGGGCCCTGCCTCCCCTGGCTCCTCAATGCTGCGACGGGAAACGTCGAGCTGGGGCGTATTCTTGGGCTGGACAATGTTCAGCTCCCCCGTAAGCGTCATGCCGTACGCCTCGTCCCCTTCCTTCCAGGACCCGAACGCCTTGCCCTGGCGCGCGCACTGCTCGAGGAGCTCCTGCGTCGCGCGCCAGCAGTTGTCGAAGTTCTGCCCCACGTTGACCCGGCCGTAGAAATAGTCGATCTTGATCTGGCCCGACTTGCGCCGGTCGATCTCCTTCTCGACCCGCCGCTCGGCCTTCCCGTACACGAAGCCGTCCTCGTCCTCTTCGCTTAATGCCGCCCCGCGCGGGTTGTTGCAGAAATCGGCGCGGTATGCCCACGCCTTATCCTCGTCCCACTTGCCCAGCTCGCCGCAGCATTGGATCTCGGCTGAGGCTGACTGGGCCAGCGCGACGATAGTTGTCAATATCGGAAGGAGGACCATCGGTGTTGATGGACTGCGGTGTGAGCATTGCCCTCTCAGTGGAGCTCACTGAAGGTGATTATCGAACCAGCGACTTGTTGAGTTGCCGTCGACGGAGTATAGCCTCTGCGTCTTTTATATGCTGCGCTGGTGCTGTGATCTCCTCTGGCATCCGATGCTCCGGCGCATGCAGGCGAAGTCTCCCGCCACCGGGTCCGGGGCAGTCGGGCTCGACACTCTTTATGCAGACTCCGCTTGAGCCGTACGTACATCCAGACGTGCCGGAGGCGATGCCTGCCTCCGAGTGGCACCCTTCCGCCGACGCGGTGCTGAGACCAAAGCCCGTTTCAAAAACTGATCAAATGTCGTTCCAAAATCCAATCAAATCCCCAGACAATCGTCCTCGCTGGATCGACACAAGTCGGAGTGCACCTCGCGGAGCATGGCCTGGTCACTGGTCTCAGCAGACGACAATCGCTGTGCTGTGTGGTCTCGGAGGGCCCAAATGCTGCCTGACGATATCGGGGAAGGCGGATGTCCGGAGGACATGCCACCTTCGTTGAGGCAAGATTGATGTTGTGGCTGGTGTAGGACAAAGAGGCGTCCAAAGTCGGGTCAGTACCGAGGTTGCGGGCTGCACCTTGTGCTTGAGCAACTTTGCCGCAGCCTATCCCATGGTCTGGTATTTCTCCGGTGGCGGTCCTGTTGTGAGATATTGGGGTTGAGCAGCTTCTTAGCGGCCGTTAGTAGTTCCGCCAGTGCAGCGTCAATCCAACCTGGCCCTAACCAGCAAAATGAATAATGCGTACATTTACAACGGCTCGATGCCCAGTCCCTCCACTGCGCCTCTGATCTCCATCTCCCAGAAGGTGTGGAGGTCCCAACCGCCGCCGCGGACCTTCTTGTCCCTGTCCTCCTTGGCCCAGACGACGCCGCTGCGGCCGTCGACGTAGTCCTCCTTCATCTCGTACCAGTGGCTCCACGGCAAGAGGTCCGGGTCCGCGTATGGAATCGGGACGTACGGGCCAGCATAGCTTGGGCTTGTCGGCGGGTGGTCCTTGTCGTCGTGGTGTGCGGGGTTGAGCGCGGCGAGACTCGGTGGCACGGCCGCCGCGAGCGCAGCGGCGCGGTCAGCCTTCGCCTTGTCGGCCTTTGCACGGATCTCCCTCGCGAGCTCCTCGCCGCCGCCTGGTCGTGACAAAGCGTCGACAATCTCCTGCTTCGTCCGCTCCTCCTCTAGCCTGTCTATGCGCTCCGCCTCCTCGATCAGTCGCACACGCTCAGCACGAGCTCGCTTCTCCAGCTCGTCACGCTCAGCCTGCGAGTACTGGTCGAGCTCGGACTTGTGCTTGTTCTTGGCGATCAGCGATGCGTTCTCCGCCTGGTACGCCTCGATCTGCGTTTCCATCTTCTCCACATCGATGTCGTTCAGAATGTTAAAGGCTGAAGTCAGCTCAAGATCCTTACGAAAGCTTACTGAGCGTCTCCACGTCCTCGAGGTACTGATTGTACTCCTTCAATGTCTCAAAGTCATCACGAGTCTTGTTGAAGCTATCAGTCAGCAATGGCACAGAGGCCGACGGCACGCACATCTCAGCTATCCGCCGTCTGACGGCGACCTCCTTCTCGATTTTCAGATCCTCGAATGTGATGTGGGCGAAGTTCGTCTTACGGAGAATCTTCCCGCACCCGGGAACGTAGCACGGTTCCGGACCAAGCGAGTAGTTCTTGTTGATACAGTCCTCGCAGCTGGAAGTTAGCACAGAACTAGGCTTCAAGTAACTTACATCTTGTGGTAGCACGGAGACACCATGATGCGGAGACCTGGCTCGAACTGACGATCGGAGCTGCATAGCGGGCAGCGGTCCTCTTTCGTCTGATTGTTAGCTACGCTCTCAATCGCTTCAGCTCACCCAAAGCTCCTGCACGCGCTTCGAGGCGTCCTTGATACCAGCGACGTAGAGGTAGCCATGATCGGTGCCCTTGGAGCCAGGAGCGCTGCCGCCGCCAGGTCGCGCCTGCGCTGGCGGCCGGCGCATAACAGACGGCGCTCCAGGTCTCCTGGGTACTGCCAGTGGCTTCCTCTGTACGGGCCGTGACATGGTTCGTTGAGTGTGTGGTGCAGTGGACGACACGAGGTTGACGGTGGTGACAAATGTGACCTCCACCGGCGCAATAACAGACTAATCGCGGAGTGGCTTGCAAGTCCTTTGTTCCACAACGTCCAGCGTTCGCTCAAGCAAAGCCGCAGCAGGAAAGCCGAATGCAGTGTCAACGATGATATTCTGATGGCGAAGAGTGCATGCATAAGACTCTAGAGCTTACATCAACCTATACATGACTGGTGCTGACTATGACGCACCGCGGTATCAGTGAGTCCACGTCATTGTGATGTGCTCTGCCCACGCGAGCGGACCCTTGGAAAACTACGTTCTGATCGTTCTTGACAGAGCAACGGCCGTTCAACTTACCTCTTTGCATCGTTGCAACACCCCATTTCTGCCCCAATACACTACGGGCAGCTACACTACGTCCTCACACCCGAGGACCTAATTTCAAAAACCCGGATCGACACACCGAACCGGTCAACACACAAAAAGTACCGACGAGCGACCCCCTCTCGCACGCCTCCCCTTCACCTTGACTCCATCCTCCCCTAACCCTAAACACATCATGTCCGTTCCCGCCGCCGTTGCCGAGGTCAACGAGAAGACTCTGTCCGACGCTCTTGCCGCCGCCAAGATCTCCGACTCCGAGACCGCCGCTGCCGCCGAGAAGACCGAGAAGAAGGAAGACGACCTCGAGGAGGGCGAGATCAAGGACGATGGTACTCCCAAGACCGTTTTCCACGACGCCCAGCACTTCAACGTGAAGGTGAGTAGCTTCGGGGTGTGTGAGATCGTTAGCTAACTCGTCAGCACCCGCTCTTCGCCAAGTGGACCCTCTACTACGACAGCCCCCAGTCCAAGCACCTCCCGAAGACGCCCCAGTCTTCCATCTCCACGAACACTGCCCTGCACGGAGGATGGCTCGATGACATCCGCAAGGTCATCTCCTTCGACTCCGTTGAGGAGTTCTGGGGAATGTACAATAACATTGTGCCTCCTTCGCAGCTGCCGGGCAAGGCCAACTACTACCTTTTCAAGGTGAGCTTCTTCGCGTCCAATGATAGCTGACATCTCAGGACGGTATCATTCCTGCTTGGGAGGACCCGGAGAACAAGAACGGAGGAAAGTGGGCCATTCAGTTCCCCCGCGAGAAGACCAAGTCGCAGATTGACAAGATCTGGCTGTACACGATGCTCGCGGCTATCGGAGAGACGTTCGAGACCCCCCTTGACGGTGGTGTCCCCGAGAACACGGACCTTGTGACTGGTGTCATCATGTCGTGCCGTTCGTCCTTGTGAGTAGCTTGCAGGCGAGGAAGGTGGCGGCGAGTCGGCGATATTGCGCCTTCGACGGCCTGAAACTGACTCCCAGCTACCGTATCTCGATCTGGACCCGCCAGGCTTGCGACGTTACCCTTACCGAGGAGGACCCCGTGATGAAGCGCATCATGACTATCGGTCGTCACTTCAAGGCCTCTGTTCTCGGCTACGACGTCGACCAGAAGCTTGTCACTGGTGGATTCCAGACGGAGGTCACCTTCGAGTCGCACAAGGACTCGGAGAAGAAGGGCAACAAGGCCCGCATCACCCTTGGACCTGCTGAGGACAAGGAGGCCGACGACAAGAAGGGAAGTAAGTAGACGGCGTAGACGTCGGAGACCAGTGAGGCGATGTCTGGCCTACTTGTTGGCGCATCTCATTATTCTGCCCGGCACTCGCCTTACTCCTCCCAGTTGATTGTACAGTACTTGGACCTAGCACATGATGCATTCTTCTGCTTTGATAATGACGATGTCGTGCGCTTCACTGTGCATCCGCTGCCTGCTCACGCGTGCTTGCCATAATAATCAGTCACCCTAGATGTCTAGGAATCGCACTGCTGAAGATTACCAGAAGTTGCAATTGCCTCCGCTCATTTATTTTGCCACTCAAAGATTTCGGCGCGGTTGCGTCAACAAAGTCAATCGACCACCCCCATCCAGAAATCAGAATGCCTCGTCTGACGAAGAAGCAGAAAGAGGCCGGCCGCGCAAAGAAGGAGTCAGCGAAGAAGGCACCGACGAACAAGGGCTTCAACGTGCTGCCAGCGCGTGCGCCGCGAGATGCCTACCTGGGCAAAGGTGAGCTGCCATCGTCGACATCGAGCTAACAATCAGCCCGCAAGACCAAGGCGGACCTGATCGAGCGCGCCAAGATTAAGAAGCAGTACGCGAAGGTGCTGGCCGAGACGGGTGTCAAATCGGAACGCCTCAAGCCGCAAGCCAAGGGCAAGCCGCAGGTGAACCGGAGCGAGACGTGGAGCGCCGTCGACGACGACACGCTGAAGGACGAGGACGACGGAGCCGAGAGCGACGCCGAGAGTGTCGCGTCCGACGCATCCGATGCTTCCTCCGCGCTCGGACTCGCCGGAGACAGGCGGGACGAGGAGGACAGCAGCGACGACGAGGCTGCCGCCTTCGCGGCGCGGGAGAAGGCCATGCTCCGCGGCACGCGGCCGGACACGAAGGGCAAGGCTCCCGCGGGGAAGTTCGAGCGCAAATCGTTTGACGGACAGCGGGCAGGCGCAATCGGCAAGTCGCCGCGCGGCAAGGGCCGGGATCGTCCTGCACCGTACTCGAAGGACAGGCCGCCGCACATGAAGGGCAAGGGCGGCCCGAACGGGCCGAAGGGCAAGGGAAGGTGGCAGGAGAAGGAGAAGCCGGTGCGCGCGCTGTCGCCGCCAGTCCTCCCCGACGCGAAGGAGGGGAGCATGCGTACGATCAAGAAGGAGGGGTTCAGCAAGTTCCACCGCTCGGCGGGCGGGAAGAAGCAGCCCAACATGGCTGCGCGCATGGACGTTCTGCTCGAGAAGATCAGGAGGTCCAAGTAGACACCTCTACACTGTAACATTATGCATCATTGGTAACCCGGTATCTACAGGCCTACACCGCCCATGCCCCGGATCGCCCATACGACGCAGTAGTGCGAGAGCACGAGGCGCAGTTCCTCGATCTCGTCCAGGATCTGCAGCTTGGATATTCTGATGTCAGCTCGAAGATCGGAACACAGCTCACCTCGCTAGCTCGTCCTTCGGCACGAGCGACTCGCGCACCTCCCAGAGACTTCTGGCTCCCGAGTCCTCATACCCGAGTGCGCGCAGGCGGTCAGTATAGGCCTCCTGGCTATCCATGGCGCCGGGGAGGCTCAGATTTCTAGCGGCCAGGTTGCGCTTCATGACTCGCCCAAAGGCGTCGCTGTTCGTCAGTTACGACCCAACACTTCCAACTCACTTCAGCCCAACCATCTCGTACGCGACGACGGCCGTCTGCGCAAACCGCTCCAGGAACCACCTCATGACCGCGTCGCCCTGCGCCGGCGTCATGTAGCAGAATACGCACTCCGAGATGAGCAAAGTCGGCACCGAGGTGTCGAGCAGCGGCGCGAGTTCCGCCTCCAGACCCGCAATGTTGCGCAAGTCTACCGGTACCAGATCATAGGACGGCGAATGCAGCGCCGCTCCCCCGTGCGCGACGGTGTACGGTTTCGGCCCAGGCCCGAGCGCCTCAGCCAAATGACGGTTGCGCGCGACTCGCTGCGCCTTCGCCGCCGTCAGGTGCGGGAAGTCGACTTCGACATACTTGACCTCGCACTCGCTGGGCTTGCTCTGTGAGGTCAGCTCTCGTGACCATTTCCGTAGCTGAGACCCCTCAAGGACTCAAAAGTCACCTTCATGCGCCAAAACCGCGTATCGCTACCAGCACCCAGGGAGACAATCTGCGCCTTCGCCTGCCCTCTCGTAAAGGAGTCAATGACCGTATCGAGCGCCCAGGTGCGGTGATGCGTGCCGACGTTGATGAGGGGAGCCTTCTTCGCCCTCTCGCCCAGTTTAAGCTTGTACACGACGCTCGCGAAGGGGTCCTCCAGATATCCCGCCTGCACGGCCGATATGCGCGAGAGCGCGGCGTCGTCGTCTGTCGCCCGGATCGCGTCGTCGCCGCCCGCCGGCGCCTGTGGTCGTGCACCCGGTACTGCGGGGGGTCGCATCATTCCCGGCCCGCCTGGGGCTCCTGGTCCTCCTGGCGGTCCGGGTCGGCGGAAGGGCGGGACGGGTGGCGGCTGCATGGTGAGATGATGGGCGGTTCGAAAGTTGTTGGCTGCGAGGGACGTGACGTCGATCGCTGAGGGGCGGGGTCCCCAGACTCAAGCCGCTGCGCCTCAATGACTCACGCGATCGTCTTTCCTGCTTATCTCACTTTGCAGGCGCTCAGACTATGCATGGTCACGGATGAGGCTGCACCAGAGTTGCGCATGCTTGGTAGATACTCCAGGATGACTGCTTGCTCTTGTTGAAAGGGGCTAGCGCCATCATTCATTCTCATGGCTCTGTTCAAGATATTCATGCTTCTATGTGTTTGCTTCCTCTCCCTACTTCAGATGACGCGATTAGCCCAGACGGAGACCGAGGATGAATCCGGCAACGAAGGTGGCACGCTCTGTCTGTCAGTTCTGCAACAACGCGTCGAGGAAACTCACGTTGGAAGTTGGCCGTGAGGAAGTCGACGAAGCCCTGGAAGACACTCTGGACGGTGGGGTACGAGACGACACCCTTCTCATCGACATGGCCAAGGAGTCCGTCGTAGGACTTGTTAACCTTGGCCCAGTCGACCTTGACGTACGACTTGGACTGGAGGTACTGATGTCAGCTATCATCGTGCGACGCTAGCTCACCTGGAGGAGGACGAAGAGACCACCGAGCAGGAAGGCAAGGGCCTTGAAGCCCTTCTTGACGAAGACACCGGCGCAGATACCGCAGACAGTTCCGAAAGTGAGCTGGGTAAGGTTTACAGAGCTCTCAACAGGGGGCTCCTCATCGACAACAACCGTCTTGCGCTCCACGACGGGAGGGTTGGCGTAAGCCGAGTCTAACCGGACCTTGCGGGGCGCAAGGGTGTAGGCAGCGACACCGAGACCGATCGTGTACATGTACGCGTTCTTCCATCCACCCTGCTGGCGCGGTGCGGAGCGGGCAAAGGCGACAGCCCTAGGCTGGGATCGGGCGAACTGCTGCTGGAACTTGGAGCCCGAGAAGCGGGGACCGTTGGAGGGCATGAAGTGGAAGTTGCGGCTGGCGCGGGGGGCGGCCTGGGCGGCCTGCTGCGCCGAGCGGAGGAGGCTCGGGAACATGCCAAGTCGGAACGACATTGTCGGTGGATGCTGCGCGAGTGAAGGTGTGAATGGTTGCAACACGACAAACTCCAACGTAGCTCGACGCGGTGATTGCGCGATGCTGGGCCTGGCCTACGGCCTCCTGGTGGCCGAGTCATGCTCACGTACGTCATCTCCGCGTGGTCTGCTCGGACATGGCCAAGCAGCGGACATTACGCGACCTCCGCGACCGCGATCTCAAAAGTTGGGTTGCTGACCAAGATTACAATAATATCCGCGAGAATCTGCTGCATTCCATTCTACACAAACACAAAAATGTCCACGACAGAGTGGGCGCTCGCGACGTCCAAGGCCCCCGAGGGCTCTGACCGCCCGGCGGAGCTCGTTGGTCAGGTCGTCAAGGCCGACTTCCAGCCCGTCCTCGAGTCTGATGAGGTCAAGGCTGCCCTGAAGCGCGTGCCCAAGCTCCTCGACGGTCTGCAGGACACGATGGACGTGGACTCGGCCGGCGAGGACGACTACCAGACTCTTCTTACTGCTGCTGTTGCGCTTCAGCATGCGTTCGTCCAGGCCAACTGGACTGGCCCCGACCTCCAGTTCACCCCCTCTGACGTTGTTGCTTGGATCACCGGCACGGACTCGTCCGACAAGGACGCCGCCAACACCAAGCTGAACTCGGCCGCCCTTCCCTACCTCACTCTTCTCGGAGAGCCCGCCTACCACCTCTCCGCGCACCCCGCTCTCTTCCTCCTTTCAGTCCGCATCCTCAAGTACCTTGCCGATAAGAAGGCTCCTCTCGTCACTCTGCCGTGGTGGAGGCTGCGATCGCACCTCGTCCATCTGGCCCTCCTCGACGAGGCTGTCCCGCTCGACGACGAGATCGTTGGAGATGTCGGTGCTCTTATCCCCTCGGCGCCGGACGGCGACACGGCCGCCATGCTCTCCGTCGAGCTCGGTCTTCTCCACTACCGCCTCGGCCAGGACAAGCCCGCCAACAACGCCTTCCTCACCGCCGCCCGCGCGAGCGGTCTTGAGTTCGAGCTCACCGGTGCCATGGGCAAGCGGACAAAGTTCCAGACGCAGGATCACTCGCAGCTTCTGCTGCTCGCCGAGTCCCGGAAACGTGATGGCGACGACGCCAAGGTCACCCCTTCGAAGGGTGCTCCCGAGGCGCTCAAGCTGAACGACGACACGCTGTTGGAGGAGACCGAGTACACGAGCACGACGGGCGGCTCTGGAGCGCTGTCGCACCTCGACCCCTCGAATCAGCCGGCGCTTCACCCCCTCGACCAGGCGCTGCTGCTTTCGCTGTGTCTGAACCAGGCCAACAGCTCGCCGTCCCACGGTCTGACGATCCAGCAGATGATGCCTTTCGTCCAGCGTGTCGTCACCCACCCTCTGAACTGGAGCGTTCACACGACCGCCCTCATTCTGCGTGCTCGTCTCGAGTCGCACCGTTCGCGAACAGTTGAGCGTTCAGCTCTGCAGCTCGCCGCGCTCATCGACCAGATGCCGACGTCGGACTCGGCGCCGGCCGAGCGGTTGCAGTACTTCCACCAGCTGCCGCTTCCGTCCAAGTGGGAGATGGAGAAGGAGCTCGCGAAGCGATATCTGTCGCTCGG
Source organism: Trichosporon faecale (assembly GCA_039545375.1). Classification (NCBI taxonomy): domain Eukaryota; kingdom Fungi; phylum Basidiomycota; class Tremellomycetes; order Trichosporonales; family Trichosporonaceae; genus Trichosporon; species Trichosporon faecale. The sequence continues at coordinate 1,284,899 of BCLU01000003.1, read as the reverse complement.
TGTCATCCGCAGTGCGCTCGACATCTTCACGCGTCTCGAGATGTGGGAGGACGCCGTCGCTTGTCTGCAGCACATGGAGCGTGAGGCTGAGGCCGAGCGTATCGTCCGCGACCTGCTTGAGGGACGGAAGCTGGAGTCGGACGTCGTTCAGGCCATGGGCCGCGCGAGCCTCTCGGACGCGCGCCGCGAGAAGCTGGGCTGGGCGCGCGAGGCGAAGCTGTGGTGCCTGCTCGGTGACCTGGCGCTCAACTCGGACGACGCGCCGAAGAACCCGCAGAAGGCGCGCGAGACCGCGATCGAGTACTACAACAAGGCGTGGGAGGTGTCGCGGCACTCGTCTTCGCGCGCCCAGCGCTCGCTCGGCACGCTCTACACGAGCGCGCAGGACTTTGAGGCCGCCGTGCCCGCCTTCCGCCACGCGCTCGCCATCAACCCACTCTACGCTCACGCTTGGTTCACGCTCGGCGTGTGCCTCATGCGCCTGGGCCGCTGGTCCGAGGCGCGCGACGCTTTCAAGCGCCAGGTCGGCGTCGCCGAGGACGACTCAGAGGGATGGAACAACCTTGCCGCCGTCTACCTGCGCATGAACGAGGAGGGCGTCCCGGAGGGCGAGAAGCCGCCCCCCGTCAGCTTCGAGAACAAGCAGCTGGCGTACCACGCGCTGCGCTCCGGTCTTCGCTCGAGCTACAACAACTGGCGCATGTGGGCGAACTACATGGTCGTCGCGATCGACGTCGGAGAGTTGAACGAGGCTGCGCGTGCGCAGGGCCGCGTCGTCGAGGAGATGTTCGACAAGGACCCCGTCGTCGCCGTCGACCCCGACGTGCTCGACAAGCTGGTCGACAGCGTGACGCGCGACGAGTACAACGGCGGCGAGCCCGCGCAACCGCCGACGACCTCGAACGAGGGCTGGGGCCTGTACCCCGTCGTCGACCGGTTGTTCGAGAAGACGATCCTGCCGCGTATCTCGGACAACCCGCGTGTGTGGCGCGCGCACGCCCGCCTCCTGCGCTGGAAAGAGGACTGGGCCGGCGCCATCGACGACTACATCCGCGCCTATCGCGCTGAGGTGGCCGATGACGAGCGCGTCGAGCGCGACGTCGGCCGCTGGCGTGAGGCCGTCAACTCCATTGAGGACCTCGTCGCCACGTTGGAACAGCTTGGCCCCCGCGTCCCCAAGGTCGAGGGCAAGAAGGGCGGCGACTGGCGCTTCCAGGCCCGCGGCATCGTGCGCACCTTCATGGGCCGGACGCGGAATGCGTTCGAGAACGAGCCCGAGTGGGACCGCCTCAAGGACCTGCTCGACGAGCTCAAGCGCGCCGACTAGAACACTCAGCATCTGTAACTATAGAGTCTAATCATGCATCCTGGTATCTCGTACAACACCGTCTACAGTCGAATGAAATGGAAACGGAGAAGCGCTGCCCGCTGGCTGGAACCGCGCTGTGAATGTGGAAGGTGAATCGAGGCGAATGTGCTAAATGTCTACACGAATGTCCGCAAGAAGTCGAGCATCGATAAGTTTCCGCAGCTTAGCGGCGGCGCTTGGTGCGGCCGGCCTTGGTGCGCGAGACGGGGCGGCCAAGGTGGTTCTGGCCCTTGTGCTTCGGGCGAGCGTCCATACCCTTGCTGACGCGCCACTGCTCTCTTCGGCTCTCGCGGGGTCCGGAGGTGGAGATCTTGCGCTCTGCTTGTCAGTTTCAACCAGTGTCCGCAGCAACTCACCCTCCTTCATCTCGGCGTCACCCTCCTCCTCGCCGCCCTCGGCGTCCATGGCGTTCTCGTCCTTCTTGAGGAGCTTGGCGGAGACGCGGGCGGTACGGGCGGCCTCAGCGACGGCGTAGTGAGACTCGGTGGCCTTGCGCTTGCGGGCGGCGAGCTTGGCTTTGGAACGGAGAGACTTGGCCATTGTGTCGGTGCTTGTGGAAGATGGGAGAGACTCAGTGCACGCCGCCGAAGTCTTGCATCATAACAGCCCAGCACCAGGTGCACTCGCTCTGAACTGAAATCTCTGCCGCGATTAAAACAAAAATTAACCGTGAAAATAATCCGCGTGTCTCCCACGTGACACCCGGTCACTCACAACGCGTGTCTCCTAAGACGTCAGCGCTTCATCAGCTTCAGGCCGTCCTCGATCCTCGACACATCCTTACGCTCTCATCTTCGCGCTCGCTGAGTATCGACAGGCTAGTCTGCGCTCAGCTCGCGCATTATGTCCCGCTCATCTTACGACCGGTAAGCTGAGATTCATCTTGCGCAGCTGACCCTCAGTTATCTCACCGTCTTCTCGCCCGAGGGACGGTTGTACCAAGTCGGTGAGTTATCGTCGCCGAACTATCAACTGACAACCAGAGTACGCCTTCAAGGCTATCACCGGCGAGGGTATCACTGCCGTTGCCATCCGTGGCAAGGACACCGCGGTCATTGTTACCCAGCGCAAGGTGCCGGTACGTCAGCTGTAATCCTGTTCTGTACATCAGCTGATGATATCAGGACAAGCTCCTCGACCCCTCGACGATCACCCACCTCTTCCAGATCACTCCCAGCATAGGATGTGTTGTGATCGGACGTATTGGTGAGCTTCTGGTTATCCAGCCTTAAGCTGACAGCAGCGGACGCCCGCGCGCAGGTCCAGAGGACACGGTCAGAAGCCGCCGAGTTCCGCTACAAGTTCGGCTACGAGATCACGCCCGATGCCCGTGAGCTTCGCCGCGGCCTTCCTCACAGCTAACATCCAGTCGCTAAGCGTATGGCGAACATCAACCAGGTCTACACGCAGCGTGCCGGCATGCGCCCGCTCGGCATCGCGATGACTCTGATCGGCATCGACGACGAGCGCGGACCGCAGTGCTTCCAGATCGACCCCGCCGGCTTCTTCGTCGGCTACAAGGCCGTTTCGTCTGGCCAGAAGCAGACCGAGGCGACCAACTACGTGAGCTCCTCCAACTTCGGCTTAGCTAACCCCGCAGCTCGAGAAGAAGTGGAAGTCGGTCGAGAACAACAAGATCACCCTCGACCGCACTGGTGTCATTGAGCTTGCGATCGAGACGCTGACGAACGTCTGCGCGACCGACTTCAAGGGGTCCGAGATCGAGATCGCCATCTGCTCCACGTCCCCGGAGGAGAAGGCCGTCGACGGCAAGAGGGGCAACTTCCGCCAGATGCCCGAGGAGGAGCGCGACGAGTGGCTCACGCGTGTCGGAGAGAAGGACTAGAATAGTACAGCAGCATGATGTATGTGAATGATCCGCAGCAAGTGCAGCGGTTCGCGACTTGGTAGACTACTCATTCTGAAGGAGCAACGCACTCGCGTGAGAGGTATTCCCCCCACGCACGTCCTTCCTCAGAGCAAGGCACCTGACCTGCACTTTGGTCACCACTGGCCAGTGTTCTTGTTGTGGGTCTTTGCATCAATTGCTTCTGGATTCTAACTCATACTTGCGATTCAACGCAGCATGATGGCCCATTCTCTCTCTCGCCTTCTCTTTTCCAATGTCTTCCAAGACCCCCGGTTCCAGCATCGTATCGGCTGCTCACTGGTCCACAATCCTCGTCGTCGCTCCTCCGTTTCAACCTCGTTTCGCTCTCCACGCCTGCTCACCCGGGTTGACAGCAGCGCGCTTGTATTCCTTGCCAGCGCAGCATGTCGAGGACACCCAGTCAATGGACGCAGCTGGCCGTCTTCCCCGGCATCTGTGCCCTTCGTATCCCTGCGTCAAGTCCGACGCCAGAAGCAGTGCTCAGCGAATTTAACATGATCAAGTTTGTACATTAACAGTGCGTATCCTACAACGTCCACTCTAGAGGGAGCACTCAAACTCCCAGTCCTCCTTCAGCTCCGTCTCGACCATAGCCCGAACCTCGGGCGTAAGCTTGCCGAGGGGGAGGCGGCTCGTTCCGCCCAGCCCGGGCTGGACGAAGTGGTCGAGCGCGTGCTTCGTGCCCTGAATGCCGGCCTTGACGATGATGAAGTCGCTGCGGGCAACGCGGTCCTGGAGCTTGACGGCCTCCTCGAGGGCCTTCGCGTCGCCCTTCAGCCCCTTCAGCGCCTGGGTGTACAAGCGCGAGATCGTCTTCGGGAACACGTTGCCCGTGCCCGTGATGCAGCCGTGGTGCTTGGCGAGCAGGGCGGGGAGGAGCGACTCGCTGAAGCCCGGCAGGACCTGGAACGCGCCCGTCTCGGTGACCGAGGCGAGCTGAGGGCCACGCTTAGAGAGGAACTCGGGAGTCTGCGTGTACGCCGCAAGCCGCTGGCCCTTGCCGATCATGGCGCAGGTGAGCTTGGCGCCGAAGCAGTTCGGGTGCTCGGCGAGAGCGCACAGCTCGTCAGAGTTGAGGTCGATGCCGGCGGCCGCGCCACTGTCTGTCAGCCCGCTGTCCTCTCACCAGTCGGCGGTGCTCACGGGAAGTTGTAGATCATGACGGGGATGGGCGAGGAGTCCATGACCTTCGTGAAGAAGTCGAGGATGGCCTGGCGGTCGCGGCCCATCGCGAACGAGAAGTATCCCGGGCAGATGACGATGGCGTGCGTGGCGCCCGCGTCCGCAGCGTCCTTGCAGAGCTCGATCGTGGTCGACGCCGAGCCGCCGCCGGTGCCGACGAGAAGCGGCGTGCCCTCGAACCCGTTCTGGTCGAGCGCCTTCCGTCCCGTCTCGACGACGGACCGCCGCTCAGGCGCAGAGAGGTGCGACGCCTCCCCGTTCGTGCCGAGGAGGACGATGCCGACGCCAGCCTGGGCCAGGCGCACGACCTGCGCCGCGAGCGCGGCGTGGTCGATGCTCTCGTCCGCCTTGAAGGGGGTCGTGAGCGGGACGGAGACGCCGTTCGGCCAGACCTTGGATGAGGACGCGGTCATTGTTGCTGTGGTGAGGAGCGAAGCTTGCGGGGCGGGGAAGGGATGGGGATGCTAGAAAGTTATGAGGAAGAGCAAGTCTTTTAACAACGCTGGGGAGATGGTTTGCCGGTCCCCCAGCCCGGCGCCGCCGGGAAGAACGGCCCGGCACAAGACGGCTCCAGCTGAGTGTTGCCAGGGCATAAGGCGGCCCACCTCAGCTTGACCGCCGGCTGCGTTGCCCACAATCACACCCCGCACCGCGATTTGCCGCCTTGCGCCGTGCCTTCCCTGACTGACACGTGACTCCGGCCCGGCGCTGCCGGCGGGTGGGCGAGAGGACACCGCTCTGATCGGCGTCGTGCGACCTCAGCTGCGAGCCAAGCACAGTGCTGCCTATTGTCACTTGCATACATCAACGCAGAACTGACCACGGTGTGGCACGGAAGCTCATCATCTGTGGCAAGGAGAGCACCACTGACAGCTGACGGTTTCTTGAGCCCCGTTGTAGCAATGATTTGACGCCTGCGTACCTGTGAGATGGACACCAGCAAAGACGCACACAAAGTGCTGCGCGTGCGGGTGCAAGGGACCGACACGCAGACAGCTGGACGCAGCAGTCTCTCGCTCTCACCCATTCCGCTTGCGCTCCTGACCATGCGTTGAGCGAGGCGGGGAACGAGGCTCGCTGCTCTACTCACTTTCCTCACCCTCCTTCTGACGACAAGTCGCATCCAAAATGTCCTACTGGCAAGTCATCAACCTGAAACGCAGCTCACGTCGCAGCGTGCTCAATCCCGCGAGCTTCCCCCACATCTGGGAAGCCATCATCATCGAAAGCGAGGCCGGGGCTCTGTTCGCGTTGGGCCAGACGTGCCGGGCGCTTCGCGAGACCATCAAGGCCTATCTGTGGCACGCCTCGCTGGTTCTCAGGGAGCAATGCCCCGCCCACGCACTCGCAAGCGGGTCACTGCATCACAAGCGGTCCAGCAAGCCTCGCGTGGCGAAGAAGGCATGCCTTGTCACTTACAGGCTGCAGATAAAGGGGCTCGGCGAACTGGGCCGACACATCGGCGCGCTCCGAGAGCTAGCGCACGTCCGTGTCCTCGATATATCTCCGGCGTTCGTCCCCACGTTGTTTGACAGTAGCTGTGACTTTTCCGGGATTGAAGTCATGCAAAACCGGTACGACACGAGCTTCGGCTGGTCGGTAGCGCCTGTCGTCCGCGCACCTCGCGCCGTCATCTTCATCAGCGCCGAAAAAGAGGGGAGAAGACCGGGCCCAGCTGACACCAACGTCTGGTCCCGCGTTCCCCCCGTTCCTCTCTTCCACGGCAGTGCGAGGCGCTTGATTATCAACCAGCTCACTCCTTGGTCGACAGAAGTAATGTTCCATGTCCCCAGGCGCCTGCAGAAACTCGTCTTTGTCTTTCAGGCGGGGCATAACCCCGCCTCCGGCGGATGGGAGAGCCCGGCCGACCCCAGTGTCGGCCTGCTCGCGCTCAGCGGGTTTGTCGCCATCCTTCGCGCAGCTTGGCATCTCAATGTCTCCATCACCGTCGTGAACTGCGCCGCGATCCCGGCCAAGTACCTCATGCCGGAGGAGCAGGCGACCGAGAGCGGAAAGGTCGAGAAGGTGAGGTACATCAACAATTTCTGGTGGGGCGTCACCATCCCCCGCCTCCACATTTTCGCACAGGTCTGCCCGACCCGCCTGCGCTTCCTCTCGCTCGCCGAGTTCCGCGAGCTGCGCGGGGCCGAAGCTGACGTCGAGACCGGGCAGGGCATCCTCAGGCCGCCGTATCGCCCCGCAGTGTGCTCAATCAGCGATGAGGAGCAACCTACGCTTGACGACTTCTCCGCACGGCGACAGCGTCCGAGACTGGGTGCGTTTCATTTCGAAGACTCGGATGTTCGAGTGCGTGTCGCAGGCGGCTGACGCGGTCTGAGACTCGCGGGGATTTTCCTGAATTAGACATTACTCCGTAGATGAATGAAAGTGTCTGTGGAGATCAGGACTCGCACCGTTGCAGCTGCATTGTCCGACTCCTAGGTTGATGGCGTGGGGTGATGATTGAGCTAACTTACTGCAGCGTCGTTGGCGTGATGTGGACGGGATGCTGGTTCAGCTCCACCACATGGTCAATCTTTGGCAGCACTCCTGCTGGCTGAGTCATGATCTTGCGCGTGAAGAGCGCAAGGACCCGACTCGTCCGACAGTTACGCACACCTAACCGCCTCGCCCAGATCGCACCCGCGTGCCTGCGCAGCTTCAGATCCCATCAGACCCCAACGGTGTTTGCGATGAGAGACCCCCCCCCCCGGCTCAAATTCCGCGCTTCGTCTCCACCTCGCGCCCTCCAAGCGGCCGGCTGAGCCAGCAGACAGCAACAGCCCACGCTGAGCTCCATCTACCGCTCCTGCACCCTCGCCTACTCGGAGCTTCGCGTATCTTCCCGGCGTCACCACATTCGTTTGTCTGTCTGCTGAGCTGGAATGCGAGCCTTCCTAGCGCTTCGTCTGCCCTCCCGCCTTCAGTCACGGGGGTCCCGGGGTGTCCAATGAAGCGTGGCAGTGCGAGGGATCTCGTCGTGTTCCCTCCTCTGTCTCGCCAAGGCTCGGATCTCTCGATAGGCGTGCCCGATGGCCAGTCGCACTCTGGCCGTGTGACGATTTGGCGGGGATTTCACGGGGACGTGCGGGTGTGCGCTCGCCTCTGCGCATTCCCAACTTCCCATGCTGTTGCCCCGGGTCCTCGTCCAAACTCCGGCGGGGGTATCGATGTGTCGTGTCAGCCTAGCGGGCTGGCTGGCAGGCGTGTATATGACGCAGACCCCAGGCCGTCCTTTCTCTTTCTCCCATCATCTCACCATCATTTTACGTTCACCCCACAATGCGCTCGACTACGTCTTCAATCACCCTTGCGACGGATACGAGTTCTTCGACCTTTTCGCCTCAACCCTTTCGCCTTAACCCTTTCGGTCTTAGTTTTTCAGTATCATCGACAATCATCGGGGAATACACCTCCACGACCCCGAGGATCCCACTGCTCCCGCCACGCCTGCGTACCGCTCTCGGCGTGAACGAGTTCCACATCCGCGTCGAGTGGCAATCGATCGGTAACCGGATCTACATCTCACCACTCCTGCCTCGTCCAATCGTCCCGACCCACAGCCGCCCGGCCCTGGCTGCAGTGACGCAGCAGCGGGGAACGACACGTAAGTAGAAGTTGCTCTTCTCAGTGGGCACGCTTTTGCGGTGCCGCAGCACGCACTCGACCAGCATCGCCGCAGGTTGGGTGCGCAAAAGCACCCCCCGACATTAACAGCCGCCAGAATGAGGCGATATGGCTGGCCCTGCTGGATCTGGTGCAAGGCGTGCTCATCTTGCTGCTGGGATGCTTCACGGAGGCGAGACGGGAACGCGGGCCTTTCGATGGGGCTGGTCCTCTCGCCGCCGCCATTAGCCTAACGGATGGCGGGGGTTTTTCTCTCCGCTCTGCAGCCGCAGGAGTACTGCGGCTGCCATGGCCACTACGTTGGTCATCCTCGGCCCGGCAACGGGTGAGTCCATGTGTGAAAGGGCGTGTGTGGCGGGTGGAGTGCGAAATCCCCCAAAATTCGAAATTCCCCGACTTCACTCTTTCACTCCGCACACACCGCGCACACACCATTCTCGAGCTCTTGCCGCGGACGAAGAGCTGACAACGCAGGCCACACAACCAGGGCACAACCATATGTTTTCGTTAAATCGGCCTCTACCTCCCGGGGAGGACCCACCGTGAGTTTTCAGCTATTTAACGAAAACACAAAGCTGAACCCCAGTGACCTCCCCCCGTTGGTCCGGGAAGAGGGTGTGGTGCTCACCTCGCCCTTCTATGTTCTCGTTAAATCGACCTCCATGTCGGGATGGGGAACGTCCGTGAGTATCCAGCCGAGTTGGCCACTCCATGTTCTAACTCCCAGCACCCCCTTCCCGACCATCAACGGGGCCGTCTGAGGTGGAGGCGCGGGGGCACACGCCCCGTCCCTCTCAATCGTCTCGGGGGTGAGTTTAAAGCTATAAACTCCCGGCAGTAGCTGATCTCCAGCGGCTGTGCGCAAGTTCGACCTCGGCCACCTTTTGGTGGTAATGAACCGTGTTGGCAGGCCATTGCGCTGTCGACGAGTGTGGCGCGGATATTCCGGTACGCCCTTAGCTCATGGAATTGGGCCACATAGCTAACCTCAGCGCCGCCTCTCTCGTCTCATTGGGCTCGCGATGAACCGTGTTGGCGCCAACATCCTCGGTCAGGTGGCCACCTGAGCCGGCCTGCGTGAGTCGAGCTGCCAAAACGGTTCATAGCAGCTCACCTTCAGCGGCTGCCGGTTTCAAATACGTGCAGAGTGGTCTGCTGCCACGAGTACTTCTCTGGAGGGACAAACGGCCTCACCCTGGTCCTCGTGAGTCCGCTATTCATCGCTCCAGAGCCTAGCTAACTTAGCAGTCGCTCCCGTGGTCTCTTGGGTCGGCGGACCGCGAGGATGCCCAAGCTCGTGAGTGCTACATCACTCTCCAGCTTTCCACTGTGTACTCGCCAAGCTGACTGTACAGCGGCTCGCCCCCCTCGCCGTGCGCACACTGTTTTGGGCGAGCCGGAGCGGTATGGCCCGATTGAACGAAAACCTGGCGGCGTCACGTTGGTGAGTACCCTGTGCACGAGCTGTTCAATCGGTCAATGCCAGCTGACACTACAGGTTCTCCGGGAGCCGGATCGCGGGGCGTGGGACCCCGGGTGGTCGGATGAACGGCGAGGCGTGGAGAGGAGCGGAGACGCCGGTGCGGTTGTCGGGGGCGGGAGAGCGCGCCGCTGGTCCCCACCGCTAATACAGCCTCCTTTCGAGGCTCGGGGCAGCGGCGCGTCCTCAACCGGCACCACCAATTTTGCCGTCCCGAACCGCACCGAGGCTCCTCCTGCACCTCGCCGTCCCTCCACCCTACGCACCCCCGCGCCGACTGTCGGCGGGGCTGCCATGCGCTGGCGGCGCGGTCGGGTACGGCCGGTCCGGAGTGGGCAGGAACACGCCGTGAGCGGGCTGCTGAGAAGGCTGCGCTCCTGTGTCGACGTTCGGCTTCTGCATCGGCAGAGGCGGGAGTAGCCGGCGGGGCTGGGGGGGAAGGGTGTTCGGGTTCAGTGGCATCTGCGGGGCGCCCAGGGGAAGACGTGCCGCTGGTCCCCACTCCTTTTCAGCCCTCTTGGCTCGGGGCAGTGGCACGTCTTCGTCCGGCAGATTGATGGCGGCCAACATACAGCATGCAGCACGCCGAGACCCCCGGCCGGAGGGTGGTGAGTTGCCGTTGTCGTCCTCTGAACTGACTCCAGGCTCGAGTGGCATGCATATTCCCACCCTTGACACGACCGCAACGGCCGCCCTCTCAAGCTCTCGCTCTCGCCCTCGCCTCCATGCGTTTTTGCGGTCAGCCCCGGCATTTTTTATGACCTAACAACGGGCCTGGCGGCCCCTACGATCCCCGTGCGCAGCGCATCGCGCTCAGGAAGGCCGAGCGCCGTCGCCAGCGCACGTCCTTAGGGTTCAGGCTGAGCGCGCCACCGATGCGATGGAGTGGGACTACACCTACGGCTCCTGCCGAGTTCGTGACCCACCAACGAGAACGGCAGTGTCACCACTGCCGGGAAACCGTGCTGCCGGTCCCGTCTGCTTTTTAGCCCTTAGGGCTCGGGGCGGCGGCACAGCTTTCGCTCACATTGTCGCCGGCTTGAACGACCTGCTTTCAGCACGGCAGCCGCTATCGCTTTTGCGCTTTTCACGTCGCCGGGAGCTGCCTGCACGCCTACACCTTCCACTGCACCCCACTCCCCAAAATGCGCCTAAACCCTCACCTCACCATCCTCGCCCACTTCCTGTGGGGCTCGCGCACGACCCTGCTGCAGTACCGGCGCTCAAAGCATGGGAGCGCATCACGGAGCGAGCTACGTGTGGCCCCGGACGTCGAGTGCGACCTTGACGGTTGTGCTCGACTGTCTCAAACCTTGACAGATGGCCTCTCTCGACATGTTGCACCTTGTCGCACTTCTGGCCGGCGACCGCGATTCGCCAACTTTGCGCCCAGTTGTCTGGGCGGCGCATGGCCGAGCTCTCGCTGGACTGCTATCGCTTTTGCGCTCCGTCTTCGCCCCCGTACCTCTGAGGGGGGAGGTAGCGCCTCGGTTTGCTTCTGGGCCTCCTTTTGGGCGATCTGCTGGTTCGAGGACGAGTGCAACCTCCATTTTTGGAAGCCGTCGTAGCGTGGTCACCTGGTGGCATGCACTGCTCGTCGCGGCGGGTGTACAACAGTGGACTCGCAGGGCTTGGCTTGTGCTCCTGGCCCACGATGGTCAGGACCAGCTCGAGGTCTCCCCGACCACTCTCTCGTTGGAAAAGAAGCCGCGGCCTCCTTTTTGGGAGGCCGTCATTGCCGCCTGGTGGCGGACATAGGTGGTTGTGGCGGGACATGGCCGCCCGGTGGCGTGAGATGGTTGCGGCGGGCCATTGCCGTCGCGGGGCCCGGTTTTGTGCTCCTGGTACACGATGGTGAGGCAGGGAAGCACCTCGAGGAGGCCTGTTGCTTTTGCGCTTCATGGCGTGACCTCGTCCTCGGTTCTCAGCCTTTGGGCCGGCGAGGACGAGGCCCAGGCCACGACAACATCATGTTGGAGTTTTCGCGGGGTCGATTCCGAGTCGTCCTGCAATAGACGCAGGGCTCCGGACCAGCTACCTCCGACCCCGCGCGAAGTCCCGTGAGCAGCCACTCGTCCGGCGCCAGCCGAGCGCCTCTGCCGCCCGTCGAAGCCCCGTGAGCAGCCCGTCTGTCGTCCGTCGGCCTCCGGCCACCCGAAGTCTCGTGAGCAGCCCACCAGGCAGCCCTCGAAGCAGCCCTCGAAGCAGCCCTCGAGCAGCTTCAGCCAAGCGTCTCTGCCGCCCGTCGAAGCCCCGTGAGCAGCAACAAACTTGCGGCACGCCGGAGCCGATAGCACTCACCACCTCGACCCCGAAGCCCCGTGAGCAGCGCGCCCGAGCAGTTTCGGCCGAGCCTCTGCCGCCCGTCGACGCCCCGTCGAAGCCCCGTGAGCAGCCCCAGATTCTTCTGCAGCTCGGCGAGAGGCTCGTCGCGGTGCGGCCTTGGCTCGTGGGGTGGGCCCGTCTCTGCCGGCCCACAGAGGTGCAGAGACGCGACTAGCGGCCCTGGATCGATGAATTCGGGGTTGGAACTCTTCGAAGCCGGATGGCCCTGCCGCCTGGGCTCACTATGCCGACCCATTTGGTCGCTATCGCTTTTGCGCTTGCATGATGGTGGTCAGGAAGATGAAGAGTTTCACACACCGCAGGCTTCTTGTCATCGGGAAGGATTGGGGCGTCATCTCCATAGGCGTGGTGTGCGACTTGGTGGGGTGCCACCCTTAGGTCTGGTGGTTGTTGGATAGACTTATACATATACAGAGAAGCCCCATGCACGCTCTTCTTGGTCAGTACTCTCTTGCACTGTCAGTGGATCCTCATGCACTGATAACACCCGTGTGACACGGCTGCGAGGCCCTGCGCGGTCAAGATAAGATTAGCCCTAGCGTGGGAGCCGACTGCGTGACGGGTGTTTGCTCGTCTGACACGCGGAAATTGCCTCACAATTGACTGTTTGAGGCTGCCCGCGAGGCCCTGCGCGGTCCCGATGCGCAGATTGAGCACGATAGCCAGCTGATATCCACAGATAGCCCGTTGATACCGCGTATCTCTGCGTATCTCGGCATTCTTCTAGAGTTGTCAACTTCAGAACGCGACTGCATTTGAATTTTTCACTACGTCTTCCACGGATCGGAAACAGATACTACTGATGGACCGGGACCGCAGAGAGAGCAACTTAGGCGGCGATACCGATGACACCGCAGGCGGCACGGCCGCCGGCGTTGCCGGTGGTGAGCGAGTCCTGGTGGCCGCCCTTGCCGAGGTCGTCGGTGCCGGCGTGGACAACGACGGAGCGGCCGACGATCGAGTAGGGGCCGATGAGCGAGATCTGCTTGTCTGCGGGGTCAGCGGGTGCTCCCTGCCACTCTCCAGGGCGCTCCAGACTCACCGGTGATGTTGACGTCGACGTTGCCAGAGCCGTCGGTCTTGACGTTGCCGAGGTCACCGACGTGACGCTCGGCGTCGGTGGGACCTCCGTGGTTCTTACCATGGGGGTTAAAATGCGAACCAGCAGAAGTACAGCCGTTGCTGTTGTCACCGAACCTGCGCAAGCGTTAGAAGAACGTTGTTGATGTTGTTTGAGTAACATACTGGTGGATGTGGAAGCCTGGTGATGTCAGCGGATGTTCCTGGTGGAGGTGGAGGCAAGTGCCACACGCCAGCGACGCGGATCACACTAAAATGTGGAGGCCGTGTCTCAGCACTAGCCTGGCACTAGGCCAGGGGGCGCTGGTCTAGAAGCGGCGTGGCGCAGACAAGGAAGGGGTGTGTACTTACCGCGCTCGGCGTTGGCGTCAAGACCGTTGATCTGGAGGGTCAGCACGATGTTCTATGGTGGGCACGGAAGCAAATGGTGGGGCGGCGGACTGTCTGTGGGCGGGGGAGCCAGTGAGAGCACGAGAGTCCGAGTCCGGCTCGACAGTAGACCTCGCACGACCGGTGCAAGTCGTGAGACGGGTACAGGGCACTATCCGACCGGTGGTGTGTCACCAGTCATTGACTATGACAGAAGAGACTTCCTCGTTCCTCGGGGCCGGGTAAACCGACTTACCTTGCCGGTAACGTTAACGGGGCCGCCCTCGGTCTCCTGGGTGAAGGTGATGACACCCGAGACGTTGGAGTCACCCTTCAGAACAGCGATAGCCTGTGTTGTGCATCCGATGTTGAGGCAAGGTCGATGTCACGGTGGATGGATTGGGGGTTACAGCACGTAAACGTCATAGAGGCATTAAGCGGGGGAGGCATGTCAGCGACGTGGAACGGGGTGGGCAGGTTGTAAACAAAGACGCCAAGGTGCGGAGGGGCTTGCCCCGGCGTCTCTGCCGTCCGGACAACATACCTTGACCATTGTGATTAGTGTGTTGTTGTTCGTTGACGAAGAGGAAGTGAACGAAGTCTGGAGAGAAGGAACGGGAGGTGGGAAGAGGTCTGCGGCATTTAAACCCCGTGCCGGACTGGCATCCGTCCTGATGATGTCTGCTCGCGTAATGCGCAGTGGTGGAGGGACCAAATAAGGGCAGCAGCCTCGGCCACAACAATTCCGATCCGCATCTGACTGACTCGAATAGCGTCATGGAATGTATCGAACGCCCAGGAATAGCCAGTGCACTATGCTTAATGCGCCGCAAATGAACAACATTGAGTGGTAGAGAGCTCTGTCTGTGCACACGTTTGGGTTGTTCTACAGACTCACGCACATGTCTGAAGGTGGCCATGACTGTGGACATCAGAGGTCGAGCTGCTTCGGCCTTGCAGGCCCGAGTGGGAATTGCCTCGGCCACGGCCGGCTGGCCGGGGCACAACGACGAACATATCAATCTGATAGGGAAAACCATGTCCGTATGTCCCGATAAAATGAAGATGCATGTTACTAAATCTACACACCAACACGGCAGTTGTCCAGCGCAAAGACGAGGATGTCGGCCGCGCCAGTCTTTTCTAAAGCGTCCATGACCTGAGCCATTTGGGCGCGCTCAACCATCGACGACACGGCGACCCAACCGTCCTCGTCGAGCGGGGTGACGGTCGGCGCGCGTCGGCCGGGCGTGAGCTTGACGGCGGCGGGGAGGTTCTGGCGGGAGATGTTGTACGACATGTAGACGTACTTCTTCGCGGCGAGGACACCGGCGATACGGCTCTTGATTAGGCCGACGAGGGGCTCCAGCTCGGGGGTGAGCGAGGCGTGCTTCTCCTTCGGGCCGATGAGGACAGCCTCGGACGACATGAGGGTGTGGATGGCGTGGAGGCCAGCGGCACGCATCGTGTCGCCGGACTCGACAAGGTCGACGATACCGTCAGCCATGCCGAGAGCACAAGCGGCCTCCACACTTCCTCCGACGTACTCGATGCTCGTCTTCTTGTCACCTCCGGCCTTGGCGTCGACCTCGCCGAAGAGCTCGCGGGCAAGAACCTCGAACGAAGTGGCGACCCGTCCGCCACGGAGCTGCTCGATCGTCTGGATCGGTCCGGTAACCGGGACCTGAACCTGGAGCCTACACTTGCCGAAGCCGAGCGGGAGGATCTCCTGGATCATGTTGGCGTGGGTGGACTCGGCGATCACATCCTGTCCAGTGATACCGAGCGACACGGAACCGAGGGCAACGAATCGCGGGATGTCGGCAGCGGGGAGGAAAACACTACAGGTTAGCTTGTAGGCGACACGTTGTAGCCGTAGAAAGCCGTGAGTCAGCCGGCTGACTCGAGCAACACAACGCCACAAGCGAGCTCTGACACTGTGCGTGCAGCGACCGTCGGCCTACGCCCAGCAGTGTGTCACTACTTACAGGGCAATGGGGTGGTTCTGGACGAGAGCGACGTCGAGGCGGTGAGCGCGGTTGTACTTGATGTCAGCGCCCTTGAGGAGCTCGATCGTCTTCTCGTAGAGTCGTCCCTTCTTCGGGATGGCGAAAAGCAGGCGGTCCTTCAGGCTGTCGACGAGAAGGGACATGGCAGACTCGTAGCCGAACGAGCTCTTGGAAGCGCGGTCATTGCCCGAGCTGGCCTGCTGGGGAGCGGCGGGGGTGATGGAGATGGTGGAAGCGGCGTCGTTGACGGGAGTCTGGGCGCCGGACATTGTTGACAAACGTGCAATCGGGTCGGAGCGAGAGTGTTGGAGGTGACAGAGCCGAGCTGCTAGGAGGAAGTGATTACTTTGTTGATCGAATAGAAGAGACAGTCAGGTGAAGACTCCGTCTCGGGGCGTGTTATTGTTCTAGCTCGAGCGGACGAGCGGACTAGAGCACGTTTTATCGGTTGTCAACCACAAATGAGGTCCTCTCTACTCAAAATGTTCCGCATAGGCTCCCAAGATTGGGGTTAGGCACCCGTCACGTGTGGCCCGCCAATCAGCGATAGTCCTGCCTCCCCGGCTAATTTACCCGGTGAATATCCGAGCATCCACCCCATCCCAGAGATAAGAACGAGCTGGGGTACGAGGAACTATTAGGCAGGTGATGCAGGTGATACATATGTACAACAATGCAGAGAGAGAAATCTAGTATCCTGCCAGGTCGAGAGCACTGATGTACTGTGACACTGGCGGCTCCTCTTCGTCTTCGTCTTCCTCCTCGTCGTCGTCTTCTTCATCCTCGAAGCTGTCCTCCTCCTCGTCTTCCTCATCGGCGTCGCTGTCAGATGGCGAGATCTCCGACTCGTCCTCGGTGTCGTCCTCCTCGTCCCCGATATCCATCCCGTCGTCCTCATCGTCATCCAGAGACCGCTTGGTGTCCTCCGGACTTGTATGCTCTGGTCCGCCACCCCAACGTGACAGTCCCGAGGCTTCTTGCGCAAGCCCGGAGCTCGTGACAGGGTCGTTAAACGATACCTTCTGAGAGGTTCGAGAGTCCGTCGAGTCATCGCGTTCGCGCTGGTTCTCGGACGGCGATAGGGTCCTGGTCCGATCGAGAGTGATCGCCCGCGACAAGGGGACGCCAATCGGCGGGCCGCGACTGGTTTTGCTTGTGGAGTTCTCCGGAACCGCGGGGAAGGTCAGTCGCATGGACGGATGTCTGCGAGCAGTCAGAGGGTTGGGGAACGGGAAGGCTGTTGAGCCAGCGCTCGAGCTGGACGCCGACGAAGTCGCTCGCTCGTTTCGCGGTCCGTTCGAGGGCTGATCCTTGCGCGTTGCGGGCTGCATGGGTGTCGGCGGCGTCGGCCACAGCCAACATGGATACGGTGGATCAGGGAGACAGAAGCTGGTAGTGTCATCTTTGCTGGGTGCCGCAGTTGACAGGTACGAGGTGATGAACGGCGATAGCGGCAGATCATCGTGGTCGGGCTCGAAACTGCCGAGTCAGTTGACGAACGTGCGTGACGCTCACCGGAACACCTCGCCTTCGATACTGTCTGGCGCCCAACCCTGCAGTTTGCGGAGGGATGCAACGACCAAGGTCGTATGAGAGTTGCCATCGATATCTGCCAGGTAGATCGGGTACAGAGTCGTGTCGAGCAACATCTGTCGTCAGCTGAGCGCATAGGCGGACACCCACCTTCAGCACCTCCGTGACCTCGTCGCGGTCCATGCCCAACGTCTCCTCGCCCATCTTGTCCGCCTTTACCCAGACGATGTTGATTCCATTTTTGCCCGCCCAATTCAAGAACGGGTCTGTCTCCTTCAATGGCTTCTTCCTCATGCAGATGAGCGTCTTGATGCCGAGGCGCCGCACGAATGCCGCGTTGCGTGCCGCCGGGATCGACCCCCTGTAAAGGATTTGGTGCGCGACGGCATCTTCGTCGCACGGCAGCGGACTCGCGACGATGGCCCAGTGATATGGGGGCGTCAGTACGCGCATCGCGAACAGAGCCGGTGGAGGCCCCCCCGGCTGGGAGCGTAAGAAGTCGTGGGAGTAGGAGTGATACAGCGGAAACTGGGTTCAAGCAAAGCAAGCGGACGCTAATGCAACATCAGATTGCAGGAGGGTGGGTCTTCTCCACTGGAACGCTCGAAGGCTAGGCAGGATACCGGGTACGGGGCCGTCGAGGATGACGAGAGGATTTTGCTGGCAGGAAAGGAGATGACTGAAACTGAAGGCCAGCAGGCGAACCGAAGGCTGTGGACGGAATCAGACCGAGGCGAGAAGCGGTGGCCGGAGACTTTTGGGAGTACGAGCTAGCGTGTGTGGTACGTGTGGTATGACGGAGTTCGCTGTCGCGGTGTCGCAATGGGTCACAGTGGGAGAGGAGTGTAGAGTTGCGGTGAGCCTGAAAGTGACGACAGGAGCCCGGTCGTTGCTTGGCTCGGCGGCGAACGAGAGGGTCCAGACGCATGTGGACGCGGACAAGGCACAATCCCAGAGCGTCGCGTCGCCCTCTTCCTCGCTGTCCTGGCTGTCCTGTCCGGCGAAACGACGTCATCGACTTTCAATCTTCAAATAGACTTTCCAACCCTGGTCCACCTGGCCAATTAGAAGCGGGACCTTTTCTCGTCATTAGCTTCATTACTGTTCAGTGGGTCGCTCGCTCACTCGTTTGATCTTCGCCGCCGCCCAGGTTCATCCCACCGCCGTCGTCGCCCCCTTTGCGTCAACAACCTGTTTCCTCTTCCCTCTTAACCCTCTTAACCACCGCACATCAGACCCAACTTCTGACCCTGTCCAACTCCCTGTCGCCCTCAGCCACGATTCACCGCAGTTCCCATCCTTCGCTTTCCACACCCCTTTTGTTGTTGTAAACAACCGACTCTCACACGCACGAACCCGTATTGTGGCGCTCGACCAGTTGGACATTTTGAGTCCAAGTTGCCATGCCAAGACGCTCCTTCGTCAAGTCGGTCCTCGGCCGGCCATCTCGCAGCTATGCTAAGGAGGCCGTGTCGCCGTGGTCCGACGAACCAAGCTACCTGAACGGTACGCTGTCACGACAACCTTTCGACCTGCATGACTTGCAACTATCGACAGGGCCCCGAAGAGGTGGCTCACTCCTCAACTTTGGCGGTCCCGCATACAGCGACATCGCCAGCCCACCAGCCTCCGACATCGGCATTCCTTCCTCGTCCCGTCGACGCCCAAGAAAGGCAAGCTCGGACATCGGTTACAACCCTTCAATGCCCAGCTACTCCATCTTCCATGTCAGCGGCAGACCGATCATTGAGGACGACCGCGAGACCGCCTCCGAGTATTCAGAGGTCAGCGAGGCATGCCAACAGGTTCCGCCGGCGGTGGTGAACCGACAACCGATACGCACACAACGGCAAAGGCTTCAGCAGCAGCAGCCTCAGAAGCCAAAGGTACGACACACTCATTTCGCAGACAAGGTTGAGTACATGGAGGAGGCCACGCGGGAGCCGCCTCCGCTGCGTCAAAACAGCAATTCCAGCTCTGCCTCCTCGGACACACATACATCAAGTGCAACTGTGTCTGCCATTCAGTCGCCGACATCGTCGATCACTGTTACTGCGAGACCCTCGGAATCCACACGGAAGCCCTCACCGCTCAGCGGCGGGCGCCGTGGTGCGCATGAGGACGTGACAGACGCTATCCCTGGACCGGCTTCCCCGGTCTTGCCGAAGCCGACTAAAGAGGTTAGGTTTGAGGCACCGCCGTCCCCACCGACTCCACCTGCACCAACCTTCGAACCCGCAGCTCTTGCTCAGAGTGATGACACACACATTCCCGAGCAGAAGCCGCCAGTGGACCCGCATGCACCGGCACCGTCCCGATCAATGGACCCGCAAGCTTCTTCGCCTTCGGTTCCGGCCGACACACACAAACCTCAACATGTAAAGTCCGGTTCGATGGACTCACACGACGACTTTTACACGCCCCGGTCGTCCTTGGAGTCAGCACGCTCTGGAGGCACAGAGTCGGACGCCGAGACACCGTTGGCGCAGTACGCTGAGATGCCGTTACCAGTATTCCGAGTGCAGCCACCGACGCCGGGTGCCTCATCAGACATGTCTGAGCCGAGGTACTTGAGCGACACTCCAGACGATTACTTGGCGGCCGAGTCCACTCCCAGGAGCCACAATATGCAGGAGGACGACACCATCGAGGAAGAGACGGAAACGGAGACTGAGAGCGACAGCTATGATGACCATGGGAATCGCGGCATTCATGAGATTCACAGCTTCGACACGCCGTCCACCTACGATCTCACCTCAACGCCGAGCGCGCCTGTCCGCCCACCGCTTCCGCGGAAGAGTTCAAAGCGACCGGAGGCAAAGAAGGGGGATGAGCCGCCAGCACCTCCGCCGAAGCCGAAGCTCAGTCGTAATGCTTCCTCGTCCTCGACTATCTCGCGGGGAGGCCGCGTGACAGGTGCAACAATTACGATCCTGAACGAGCGCCCGAACAGCCGCAACTCTGGGCGCCCCAATCTCGCTCGCTCCAGCAGCAATGCTTCCAATTCCACGATTACTCGACCGAAGTCTTCTCAGTCAGCTCGCAAGAGCAATAAGGAGCGCGCGACAAAGCTCCCGTTGCACGCCAGATTCGACCCCTCGCCCCCCTCGTCCCGTCCTGTTTCAAGAGCGTCGTCAGTGTCGCACTACTCTCAAAACTCGGACCAGACGTCTTCCTCGCGACCGAAGCTGGGCTCAGAGATATCCTATGGCTCATCTGTCTCCCAGCTGTCTCAAAAGTCTGGGCATTCGAGCGGCTCCATTCCCGGCTCAACGTCCTCCCGCGGAGCGAACGGAAAAGGGGGCTGGGCGGCCGCTTCTGCGACGCCCGTGGTCATGTACATGCCCTCTGGAGGGAATGATGGGTGGGCCGCATTCCAGCCTTTACCGCCTCGCTCGCGAGCCATGCCGCTTCCTGGCTCTCACAAGACCTATGAGCGTCACGAGTCGCCGTCCATCTCAGCGGCCAGCAGCAGTGTGGGCGGGAGTGCTGGCGGGAGTGTCGTCGGGGACGCGGAGGAACATCCTAGCTACAACGACTACGCTGGACCGCTCTTCGTTCCCAACAGTATCCCGCACAGTGTTAGCATGCCGCTCCCTCGCGAACAGAGCCCCACGGTACCGCCTGCTGGATCCCCGTTGAGTGCTGAGTTCCCCGTCAATGGACGAGCCATCGTGTCACCTGCTCCTCTGCGATTACCGCAAAAGACAATGCCTCCTCCGGTCCTCGAGCCGCCAGCGCCTGCCTCTGCTCTGCCACCTGTCGCACCACCCGTCGCAGCGCCCGTCGCGCCGCCACCCGTTGTGCCGGAGGTGAGCGAAAGTGACAGTGGCAGTGACAGCAGCGACTCCATGGAGAAGCCTTCTCGAAGTTACATCAACACGCCTCCCGGATCTCTGCCCTCAGAGCGTCGCAACGGCACTGCTGCCGCCCATCGCCCTTCGTCTCCCTCGCCCGCCGGTCCGATCATTCGCGAGCGCCGACGATCCCTGCCCTCAAGCGGCAGCATTGCGTCCTCCATCTCTAACAGGTCGTCTCGCAAGTCGTGGATGCCGCCAGGACCAGTACCTCCGGTTCCGCCTATCCCTGCGTCGATCGCCTCTACGTTATCTCGCCCGTCTGCACCGCCCTCGATTGCGTCGGATGGCCCCGACTTCTCGAGGCCGCTGAGCCCTATGACTCGTGCTTCGCTTGACCGCCCCAGTTCTCTGAACCCGGATGTTTTGACTCTCCTGCCAGAGATGACTGAAGAGGACTCGAACACCCTGTACAGCGCTGGCAAGCACCACCGCAGGACGACGTCGGAGGTTGGCGGTGTTGTGCGCCGAACGTCCATGTTCGGTCGCAACCCACGCCAACCTAAGATCAGCAAGGCTCTCAGTGACGTCGGCGGCCACCAGCGTACCGCGAGTGACGTGGGACACGACTTCCGGGGAGCGAAGACTGAGGTGCCAGTCGGTTACGCCCGAAGCGAGGGCGGTCACAGTATCGTCGGGCGTCCCTTCAGCCCGACTCACTCGCTCCGACGGAAGCAGGACGGTACGATTGACCTGAACGGTTGGGATGCTGCGAGCAACGCGGCCGAGATGCCGCTCATGGAGAGCCACGGGCGCGACCACAACGCGACGAACGGATACACCAGCCTGATCCTTCCTCGCGGTGGCGGCTACAAGCCCGCGGACCCCGTGAAGGCTGCTGGTGTTGTCGATCCCCGCATCCTTGGCATGCCGACTGGAGCGATGGGAGCGATCACCTTTGCGTCGTCTGCCTACCTGAGGGCGCGGAAGTCGAAGGAGGCTCCCACGCCGAAGCACCTGCAGCAGTTTCTGCCTTCCCCCGTCGACTTCTCGTCGCACCTGCAGCCTCCGACGAAGATCGCCAAGCACCAGATCCTGCTGCAGGTCTACGCCGTCTCTGTTGACGCCGTCGACATTAAAGCGTGCGACACGAAAGGGGAAGTGGACGTCGGAAAGTACATCCCTGGGCGCTCGTTCGTCGGCCGTGCCGTTACTGTCGGCACGGACGAGGGCGAGATTTTCCGCGGCGACATGGTCATGGGTCTGGTGGACGTGCGCAAGTCCGGCGCACTGGCCGAGTACATGGTCGTCGAGCGGCGCCGTGTCGCCCGCGTCCCGACCAACACGCAACTCAGCTTAGAGCAGCTGGCGATTCTGCCGTCGCAGGGCATCAGTGCGTTCCGCGCGCTGCAGGGTTGCCTCACGGGTGTCCGCACCGCTCTCATCATGGACGCGCACCTCGGTATTCCCGCACTGCTCTGCCAGCAGATGCGCCGACAGGGTATCAGTGTCACGGCCGTCATCCCCGGCGGGGACGAGCACGCCGATGCGCAGAAGCAGGCGTACGACAACGGCGCCCGCGGGTGCATGACCGGTCTGCCGTCGCAGGTGATGAACTCGCTTGAGGAGGGTCTTTTCGACATCGTGGTCGACACGCGCGGGGGCGACAAGACTTACTCCGCCGCCGTCCGTGTGCTGGTCGAGGGTGGTCTCATCATCTCTCTGGCAGGGCCGCCGCCAGAGAGCGCACGCAACACGCAGCGCAGGGGCTCCTTCAAGCGCCTGTTCTCGCGCGCTCCCCGCCCGCCGCGATTCGAGGAGATCCGGCCCGCGGGCGATGGCGAGGCAGGGGTCGACCTCTCGGGCCAGGACACGCGCGACGTGCTCGAGCAGCAGACCGTGACGATGTACCGCCCAGTCGTTGGCGAGATCGTGCCCCTTGAGAAGGCGCCGGAGCTCTTTGTGTACAAGCCCGGAACGGAGGAGAGGCTCCGCGCCAACGTTGTCCGCATCATCAACTAACTTGTATCCATTAGTGCATCTTAGTAATCTTATAATACAAACATGCATAGACTTAGCAGCCAATGTGAGCCGGGCAGCGCCCATGCTGACTGTCTGGTGCGGGGCAAGGGGAGCACTTGTCACTTGTTTATTATACAATGCATCTGACCGTGTTCTGTTCTACAACTATCGCATCCCGCCGAGCTTGCTCGCGAGTTCCTGGCGGAGGAGGTCTTCCTTGCTCTTGGCCTCGAGGCCGCTCAGGCTGCGGAGCTCGCCGACGACGTCCTTCGTCTTGCCAAAGTACACCGACGAGAGGAGGTTGCGCATCTTGATCTCCATGTCCTCGACCATGCGGCCGATGTTGCCGATGTGCGCCGTCGCGTTCGGCAGCACGCAGTCCGTCGCCGCCTGCCGCGTCATGCTGCCCGAGAGCGTCACGTTGCCCTCGCCCTGCGCGGCGAGCTTGCCGTCCTCTGGCGCCGCGGTCCGCGCCTCCAGCACCAACATGACCGTCGAGGTCAGCTTGTACTTTGCCTGGCGGCCGCGCTCGGCGCACTCGAACACGTGCAGGGAGTCCCAGGAGCCGGAAGAGGGGCCGCTCGGGAGGGCTGGTTGTTAGCTTCATTACCCATTTGGAAGCTAGAGACCGCCAAGGCCGCGACTTACTCTTCTTCATGAGCACGACGCCGGCGAACTGCATGTCCTTGGCCGTCGCGGGGTCCTCATCCAGGTCCCAGAGGTAGACGGAGCTCGTGCCTCCCTCAAAGTACATCTCGCGGTACGTCTCGAAGGCAGTGTTGAGCGAGACCTCGAGCTGCCTCAGCCTCGGGGACGGCTGGGGCGCGCCAGGTGCGGGAGGGATGTACTCGTCCGTCCACGGGGAGCGGAAGGAGTCGCCGTCGCGGTTGTAGTCGCAGCCGAGGAAGTCCTTCCCGCTCTGCTCGTCATGGAGGACCTTGAGCGGCTGGTCGACGTTGCCGAGCAGGTCGTCGGCGTACTCGGGCGCGAGCTGGCAGAGCGCCTCGATGTTCGCCTCGGCGCGCGTCGGGGGAAGGCGCCGCAGGAGGTCCAGGAGCGCTTCGAATGTGTCTGCCGTCAGCTTGCGTACCATGACCGTAGCTTGCCCCGACGCAACTCACTGTCCTCGGCCATGGTGTTGTGGGTGTTCAGCGACCGCACGGCCGATCGCAACGAGGTATGACGCGGTACGGAGCCTGGTTGTGATATGCCGCCACGTGGGCCACGTATTTACGACTTCGGCCTGGCTCTGCCTCGGGTAGTACTCCACCGAGTCTGGCGCCGAGCGATGAAATCATCGATTCGGCGGATCGACTTAGATTTCGATCGCCCGAACACGCTCTCAACTCTGTGCATACTTGACATAAACACAACACAGCCCGACCGACGTAAACCATGAACACGCGCGGCGTGTCTGTTCTCGGCCTCGGGATCGGTGTCGCGCGCACGTCCTGCGTCCCCGCCCGGCCACTACTGCGGGCTGTGGCGACGCCTAAGCGATTCAAAACGACAACCTCGTTCTGGTCCACGAGCTATCCGGCGCCAGTCCAGGATGCGGCAGCTGGAAAGGTGCCCTCGCCTCCACCGCTGCCTGCGCCGAGTGCCGTGACGCAGGCAGAAGAGACGGACCGGCAGCGCGCACGCCGCCAGCAGCGATACCTCGACAGTCTGATGAACAAGGCGGGCGAGGTCGGACTGCAGTGTGAGCTAGCACTGCTTGCATCATAGCTAACGACCAGGCTCGATTCTCGACGCGAACGGAAACTGGACAGCAGAGGAGGGCAAGTACAAGAAGATGGACCTGTGCCGAGCCCACGACCTCGATGTGAGTCACACGTGTGATCCGACGATCATTGCACAGGCGTCCCCTGAGAACACCCCGTTATCTCGCGCGCTAGTGTGCTAACATCAGCCACGCGACCTGCGCAAGCTAGACTCGATCACGCCCTCGCTCGTCCCCGTCATCCTGACGACGCGGTCGTGTATCCTCATCTCGATCCTGCACCTGCGCGCTCTGATCAAGCCCGACCGCGTCATCATCTTCAACGCCCCGGGGTACCAGGAGTCCGAGGCGGCTAGGCGGTTCAAGGAACACCTGCAGGAGAATGTGCGCGCTGGGCTCAACTCGAACCACTGCGGCGAGGGCGAGGAGGAGATGGGCCTGCCGTACGAGCACCGCGCGCTCGAGTCCATCTTAGTCGACACGGCGAATGCGCTAGAGGAGGAAATGGGCTTCATCCGCCGGTTGGTGAAGAACCTGCTTCAGAATCTCGAGACGGACATCAACCGGGAAAACCTGCGCAAGCTGCTGCACTACTCTCGTCGTCTGGCCGGCTTCCAGTCCCGTGCGAAATCGATCAAGTCGGCGTTCGACGAGCTGCTCGACTCGGACGAGGACCTAAGCGCAATGTACATCACGGACAAGCTGAATGGCCGTCCCAGGGCTTTGCACGACCACGCGCAGCTCGAGCTCCTCCTCGAGAGCTTCACGAAGCAGGTCGAGGAGATCGTGAGCGAGATCGACACGACGGCCGCAAACATGCAGAGCACGCAGGAGATCGCCGAGCTCATGCTCGACTCGGGGCGCAACGCCCTCCTCGCCCTCGACATCAAGGTCAGCATCGCGACCCTGGGCATCGGTACTGGTGCGCTGGTAGCAGGATTGTTCGGCATGAACCTGACCACGACGCTGGAGGACAACCCGTGGGCGTTCGCCATTGTCTCCGGCATCACGGCCTTCATCGCAGCCTGCGTGTTCGGGTACGGCTCGCGCGTGCTGCGCAAGGTGCGGCACATCGCGCTCGTGAGCAAGCCGACGTCCCTGCCCGAATCAGTACGTGAGGCCAAGGAACGATTCGTCCGCGAGCGCCTCGACAGACAGCGTGCAATCGAGGCGGAGCGCGAGCGCATCGCCCGCGAGACGCAGGTCCGCACCCCCTCGAACGCGCTGCATAAGGTGAACCTGGCCCCGATCCCGGACTATGAGGAGCGCTGGACTGCAGTCCGCATGGGGCAGCGGAAGGAGGCCTCGCTGTGGGACCGCCTGTTCCGGCCCAACAAGCTCAGGAAGAAACTCCTCGGCATGCCGTCTGGCGCTGTCACAGCACCCAGCGTGACGACGAGTCCAACGACGGCGACGGGAGGGGCGAAGAAGGCCCAACCGACGCCGGCCAGGGCCCCCACCCGTCCCACGACCAAACCAGAGAAACCAACAACGGCACGATCACCAGCCCTCCAGCCCGCTCCTGCGACTGCTACCACCGAATCGAAGTAACGACCACCTCTCAGACGACCAACGACCCGCATCACGCATAGACATCACTTGTAGCTCACAACTCATCTGTAACTGATCTAGCATGCACACCCCTGTCATACGAGTGATTGCCGATGTCAGGCGGAGAGAATGTGGAAGGGCGATGCGCGATGCTTCAGTATCGCACTTGGCCGAGAGAGATCGGGATAGGGCTTGTCAACGAGGAAGTCCGTCGTCGGCTGCAAGGGGACAGAAAAGGTGGCAGCGACGTCGACGTCCGACGCCGTGGTCGTATACGCTGAGAGATGGCAGTAAGCTGGTCAATTCAGTAGGTCTGTGGTGTGGAAGGCTGGAGGAGGACAGCCGCTGACGGACCGGCGGCGAGACGGAAGTGTCTCCTTGGCGACGGATGCTCTTCCGACCTGTCCGCATCCGCAGACCGTGAAAGGCACAAAGTGAGAGCCAGCTTGGCGAACCGGTACCAAAATCGGTTGGCCTGGCCATCGCGGCCACCCTCGGTGTCCAGCGGCGTACATGGTGTCAGCTGGCGGCGATCGGCGGGACATACGCCGCACCTCGCCGCCGAGCTACCCTCCCTCTGTCGCCGAAAGGCCTAGACCACCGAAGACAGATAGAGGCACCGACTGTCATCGCTTCATCGCCGGTCGCAATGCCTCTGACAGACAGGGGCGGGGCTGACCGTGCGCATCGCCCACACAGTCGCAGACCGCCGATGGGTCGAGCTGAACGGTCGAGAAGTGGAGGCGGAGTTGATGGCCGCTGTTTCGCCGAGAACTGAGGCCGTGCTTATGCTGTCGCAGAACGTTTCTGGCTGTGTAATCGATGCAGAAGTGGTAGTGAGAAGAGTTGCAGATTACTTTCCTTCCTTCATGTCGATGGTGCTGAGATTATGCTGAGTGGTGGTGGTCTGACTGTGGTAGGGGTGGACGTGCGCGGTGGAGGCCACTCAGCGACGGAAGACAGGTCCGTGCGTCGCGACTTCGGCTCAACCGCTGTCAGCCCAGGGATGGAAGTGTGGGGTAGAGGGCGATAACGCACTAGCTTCCTACTGGCTGGTAGGAGGGGATGACGCAACGGCCATCTCCGCTGCGCACGCGCCGTCTGGGCGGCCCGCGGCGCCCAGGCGCCCAGGCCGCCCAAAGTGGAAGAGGGGACGGTATGTCGGGATCACCCGTGTTTGTCGCATTGCATCCTGCTGATCAGGTATGTTCAGGGTCTGGCACGCTGCCGATTCGAAAATAAGGCCGGCACCGAGCCCTGAAATCTGGATGTGACTGGCTGCAGCTGCAAACAGCTGGCTGATAATGGCCAGCATTCAGGGTCACGGCCCAGATTTATTTCGAACTTGGAGCTCTTGATCGCTCATCGCTGCTGTCGTCGTCGTCGCAGAGGTTCACCCGCGCATCCGTGCCCTCCGTGCAGAGAGGAGCTCCGTTCGATAATGGCGGACGTCTGTGTCCGCTCTCTCTTCTTCCCCGCTTGCACTCGCAAGCCTCGCACCGATTGCAACCCCAGCGTTGCAAGTGTGGCTCCGCGCTCCGTGATCTGCACAGCTGGGCCTCGTATCCCCTCGCCCTGTCCACCGCGGCGCACAGCGCCAGCCATTCGGCCCCGGGATCCCGGGACCACACTAGGATCCCAAGACAATCCGACGTTACCGCCCAGCACACGCAGACATCCGCTAGATCATCTTGGCGGGGTCCGCGGGTTACTCACAGTTGCGCCACGACGAAACGGCGAAAAAACCGATGGGTCTAGGCACTTGACCCAATCCTGGCGCCTGCAACTCCCGAGCCCAAGGTTGGATAGCACCAGGCCAACAGGCACGCTGACAAACGTCACACACCATAACCCTGCGTCAGAGGGTTCAGGGTCGACTCCAACCGGCCCCAGACTTGCTGACACTACGGGGCACACGGCGACTTGATATTAGTCCTATGGACCCGGCCGGTAGGGCCGGTCGGTGACTTGGGTTCAATTGCTCCGATATTTGTGCGAATCTCTGCTGCAACGAGTTTGTATGCTGGTATCTGAAAGATGCATCAACCGGTCCTAACGGTTGCTAAACTACAATCTATGCGCACCCATCATGTCGCCCGGTAACAAGACATGTTATTTTTAAGAGGAGAAAGTATAGATGGGGGGTAAGATGAGATGATGAGGGGAGAGTCATGATGAGTGATTAAGAGATTTTACCATGTCCGGAGGCGCTTAGACCTTGGACTTGGGGGCGCGGGCGAGAAGCTTCTTCTGGAGGAGCTCGTTGACCTTGTCCATGTAGACAGTGGTCGTGACCCAGTCCTCGCGCTTCATAGCCTTGCCCTTCATGGCGAGGGCGAGGTCCTTGGTCATGATGCCGTTGTTGATGACCTCAACACAGGCGTCCTCAAGGTCCTTGGCGAAGGCGGCAAGCTCGGGGGTGTTGTCGAGCTTGGCACGGAAGGCAAGACCACGGGTCCAGGCGAAGATGGAGGCGACCGGGTTGGTCGAGGTCTCCTCACCCTTCTGGTGCTGGCGGTAGTGGCGGGTGACGGTGCCGTGGGCGGCCTCGGCCTCGAGGATATCTCCGTCGGGGGTGATGAGCTCAGAGGTCATCATACCAAGCGAGCCGAAGCCCTGGGCGAGAACGTCAGACATAACATCACCGTCGTAGTTCTTGCACGCCCAGACGAAGCCACCGTCAGACTTGATGGCCTGAGCGACCATGTCGTCGATGAGGCGGTGCTCGTACCAGATACCGAGCTTCTCGAAGGTCTGCTTGTAGTCCTTCTCGTAGATCTCGGCGAAGATGTCCTTGAAGCGGCCGTCGTAAGCCTTAAGGATGGTGTTCTTGGTCGACATGTAGAGGGGCATCTTCTTCTCGATGGCCATCTTGAACGAGGCGTGGGCGAAGCCCTCAATCGACTCGTCGGTGTTGTACATCGACATGGCGACACCCTTGCCCTTGAAGTCGAAGACGTTGAGCTCGATGGGCTCACCTCCGTTCTCAGGCTGGAACTTGAGGGTGAGGGTTCCGGCACCGGGGACGACCATGTCGGTCGAGCGGTACTGGTCACCGAAAGCGTGACGGCCGATGATGATCGGCTTAGTCCATCCCGGAACGGGCTTGGGGAGGTCCTTCAGGATGATGGGCTCACGGAAGACGGTTCCGCCGAGAATGTTACGGATCTGCTGTCAGTTTGGCGCGCTTCAAGCGCAGAAAAGCGCAACGCCCTCCGTTGGAATGTTCCCGGTGTGGGGCCTCGGGAGCTGTGCGGTAACTCACGGTTCCGTTGGGCGACTTCCACATCTTCTTGAGCTTGAACTCCTCAACACGAGCCTCATCGGGGGTGATGGTGGCGCACTTGACGGCGACCTTGTACTTGAGGGTGGCCTCAGCGGACTCGACGGTAACCTTGTCATCGGTCTGGAAATGGTCAGCGCCGGAGTTACTTCGGTGGAAAAACGGGAGGTAGTGACGTCGACGGAAAAGGCCGACAGCCGCTTTTGGTCTCCAACCAGCAAAAAAATCGCTAGCTAGCGTCAGCTACCAGCTGGATACTTACGGCGTCACGGTTCTCCATGCCGAGGTCGTAGTACTTGAGGTCGACGTCCACGTAGGGGAGGATGAGCTCGTTACGGATCTTCTCCCAGATGATGCGGGTCATCTCGTCACCGTCCATCTCAACGACGGGGTTCTTGGCCTTGATCTTCTCAAGGCCGGCGGGGGTCTTGGCAACCTGGTTGGACATGGTGGCAAAGAGTCGGGTAGGGGAAGGGTAGCGGGGTCGGAGGGGAGAGGTACGGGAAAGAAGCGAGAACTGTTGAGATCGAAAGGATAAGAGCAATCGCAAAGAAGTTGCGTGTCAGCTTTAATATGGAAGACGTATGGAAAGGGGAAGTGGGGGCTGAGATATACCGAATGGCCCGAGGCAGGGGCAAGGAGTGCGCAAGGTGCAGGGCCGGGGGACAGGGAATCTAGGTGTTTCCTGGCAGCCTTGCCATGACACGCGGCGGACGGCGGGCCTGACCTCAGCCAGCAGCTGGCAGCAGGGGCAGGGGGTAGCAGGGGGGAACGGAGGCAGCACGCCAGAGCATTGCGTTGGGCCCATTGGGCCGCCCGGCGGTGATATCCAACGCTACGCTGAGAAAAACGCTCTAGGGCATTTTGTGGAGCAACCACTTCGGGTTCGGCGATGTTCGGATTTCGCCGTGGTTACGCAGCACTGGCTATTACAATCCCCATTACAAAACCGCCCTGGTCCCTAATCGCTCATTACGAACGTCGTCACTCACCATGGTCGATTTAAACTCGCGCGAGCGAACGTTGCTGGCTGGCTGGCTGGAGGCTGGAGCTGAGCTTGACGCAAGTGGTGGGGAGACAGACGAGCACGATGCGTTGTCTGTGTCGGGATCGGGGTCCTAGTCGCAATGTATGTGCGACGGGTGCGGGCAATGCAAAGGGCAAGGGGGGGGCTGACGCGATGCGTTTCTGCGGTTCACAATCGGGTCGTGCGGACTTGTCCGATGGATGGTTTGAGACTGGCTCGAGGCTGAATCAAGCGGCTCAAGTGCGAAGTAGATATATCTTGACGACGAGAGTTACGGTGGCGAGAACGGCTGTCTTGGCTGTTCTTAGGATGCGTGACGATGGGGATCGCGGGTGCTGCTAGTGTGTAGAGTGTATAGAGGGAAGGATGCATTGTCTACGACGGCGGTGTTGTTGCCCATCTTGGCGGGCTGGGCTGGGTTCAAGGCGCGAACGGCGTCAATCAAGGCTCAAGCGCCGTTGTGCAAGCTAGTCAGGTGGCGGTATGGGCCATATTGGACATTGGACATATGGGCAAGGCCGGCTGAGCTGTTTTCGTATGACGCGCGCAGGTGACCTGCGCAGAGGAAGAACCGTTACTTATCCACGGGTTTCACGGAGCTTAATCGAGCTTTGATCGGATTACCAGGACACGCGTTCCATTAGTCTGTGCTCACCCCAGTGACCCCCGCTCGCCTGACAGAGGGGCCCTGGCTCTAGTTCCAGCATGCCCCTTATCCCACTTTCCCTTCCTCGGATCCTCGTGTGCGCGGGCTCACCTAAGCAATCTTAAGCAAGGTCTAAGCAGACGCTAGCAGGCCCTGTTTCGGCACAAGCAGGCTTAAATTCCGAAGACACCGTGGGAGATCACGCCCCGTACCTACGTCTTGCGCATGTCTGGGGTGCCTGTGCAGGATGCAGGACTTCTCCTCACATGATCGGATTATTAACCTAGTGAGACTCTCCGCGGAAGCTTCAGCACCGCTCACGCACCCCTGCTCGTTCCAATCGCACGATTTTCCGCGCCGGGGCCGCACGGGCCGGTCTCACCAGTGCACCAGCGTGCGCGGCAGACGTCCCACCCAGCGGACTGAACGGCATGCGGCACCCAGCGGGCACCGAAGCGCGCCAAGATTGGATATGTCGCCCGCGTCCTTGGAAAATCGGTCAGCTGACAATTCGATAAGAGACATAGCTGAGCAAGCCATCCCAAGCCACTCCGCGACGGGCGCAACGCCATCAAATGTCGACGGCGACGGCCACCGTGCACCCAGCGTCGCAGCGTCGGTGCACATCGCCGCTCAACTTTCCGCTCTGGCTTCTCTCGAGCGATGCAAGCCATGTCAAGCCATGCAGGGCAGGAAGGGCCCAAAGGAACCGACGCGCTCGTATGCTGGTCGCGTTGTGCCGATGCGATAGGCAGAACTATGTGCCCTTAGTCCGGGGTCTCCGCGTCTGGTCCAGCCCACTCGGCGATAACTTCGGCATTGCTTGCGCTGACGACTAACACCATATGTGGGCACCAGGATTCGAAAAGACCACAAGAGGATTCCCGTTCCAAGCAGCGCGGCACCATCTGACAGCCGACTCGGTGCTGGCGAGTGTGTGCGCATGCCGCCGCTCGCGATGGCCGATGCATGGCCGAGCCTGCATGCCCATGTGCTCTTTGCATCTTGGTTTTGCCAGGAGATGCCGTGGCCCTCGTCCGGCAATGCCGAGATGCACCGGCAAGCAGGTACGCTGACGTACTGAGCCGTTGTGGACCGGGCCGTTCCAAGCCGGGCAAGCCGTACTGAATGCATTGGATTCGATTCAGACGACCTTCGGAAATCGGTGATCGGCATATACGGCAAACGATGGCTATAGCTCGCACGATGTACCTGCGTGTACCTGTGCACGAGACCACGACCGCCCGCGCAGAGACGCCGTAATTCCGGACAGCGCAAGCGGAAGCACGACACCGCCCGCCTTCGCGCCCGCGGTCGCGGCGTTCTGTCAGACAGGCAGCGGAGATTCCCGATGATCGACGGCGCAATTGGTGACTCCCAATGTTGTTATCGCCCCGCGTATCTCGTCAGCCCGTCAACCTCGCTTGCCTCGTGCAACTTGCAACTCCAGAGAAGCCGTCATGGCGGACTAGTCCGAATCCAGTCGCACAACTGGCGTGCTCGTGAAGCATCGCGATCGCGTCCTTATCGTAAAGCGTGTCGAGCAAGATGAGCCACAGGAGCTCCTGTGGGGAATGTGGGGTCGCCAGATCGTCGATACCAGAGTGGGGGAACTTGGTGCTCGAGCACTGCGGGGCGCTGGGACTGGGCACCACCGCAGAACTATCAATCTGTCCGAGAAGCCCGGACGCTCCTTGGCAGTGCACCCCGGTCGTGTGTCGGAGCACGCCGAAGTGACCCCAGGAGCCCCGGACACCTCCAGACTCTCAGACACATGGGCACCTGCGCAGATCGAAGCTATCGAAGCATCAGGATGCACCAGACAGGCGATGTCTGAAACACGCCGAGGCGCACTGGGCGCTACATTGGCGCACCGTGTTGTCGCTCAACAGAGTAGTAGTCGCGTGCCCTTGTGGCAGACGACCTGAATAGCACGGCATCTGAAACGCTAACACACGCTAGCAACACCCCATCTGCATTCCACTTTCCGACCACAGGAAGACATGCACATCTCGAACTCTGTGCACCGACAGCTCTTTCACGCCTGTACGATGCAAAAACGATTTCTTGCCCCCACTCAGAATCGAACTGAGATCTAGAGATTGCAACAGAGCATATGAGACTCGCGTACTAACCATTATACTATAGGGGCTCCGCCTGTAGGCGCTGATGTTTGCAGCGCACTGGCCCGCCCATGTTCCCTCGTTGCGTTTCTCAATTTTGCGAATTGGGAGATGCAGAGTGGTCTGTTCGTTGTATGCATGTCTAACGTTGCAAAGCGCTTCTTAGATCTAGTGTAGAGAGAGCCCCTGAGAAGATCTGGCCGGAATGATATCACCACCCACGTGACCGGCCGGCCCAATGTCTGTTCAGCCGAACGTCATCCACCTTCCTCGACTTTGGTTTCAGCTGCCTGTTCCCAGCTTTCCACCCTTTTCCTCTAGACCTACACCATGTTCCGAACAGCCGTGCGCCTCGCCGAGTCTGGCCGTGTTCCGCTCTCGCTCTCGCAGGCGAGCGCCGAGCTCCTGCCCCCGATCCCGTGAGTCCTTCCTCGGATTTTCTTCTCCGCCTCCACTTTGGTCTTCCTCCACTCGTAGCTGCGCAAAGAGCAGTGCTAAGCTGACACCCAGGCTGTACCGACGACTGCTCCGCGCTCACCGCTCCCTCCCTGCCGAGATGCGCTTCATGGGCGACGCGTACGTCAAGTCCGAGTTCCACGCGACCAAGGGCACCGACAACCCGCTGCACATCATGGCCTTCCTCGGCCAGTGGAAGATGTACCTGGACCAGATCGAGGCGCAGCTCAACGAGGGCAAGCCGTTCGACGGGCGAAAACTCGACACCGAGGTCATGAACTCGCTCAACAACGAGCAGGTCGGTCAGCTGTACGAGCTCATGCACTCGACGGACGACTTGTGGAAGACGTGAGTACAACTGCTATAGCAGTTGGCTGCAGTGGAAGTTGAAACTGACGTCAGGCCCGAGGAGCTCGAGGCTGCTGCTGCTGAGGCCGAGGCGGCCGACGCCGCGGAGCGTGCCGAGGAGAAGAAGTAAACCAAATCATCAATGCATTATCTAATCACGGACAACTAACGCTTATCCGACCCACTCGTACGCTTCTGTCGGCTCCGTGCCCTCGACGGTCCACCCGGCGATGCTGGGCAGCCGGGCAGTTACCTTCTTGACACGTCCCTCAGCGACGAGCTTCTCAAGGTGTGCCGTCATAGTGTACGACGCGGCGCGGATGAGCGGCTGGTGTCCGCTCTTGTAAATCAGGCGGCAGAGCAGCGGGAGCGTGACGGCCGTGGCGCCCTCGTCGCCCGGGCCGGGGAACAGCGCCGCAAAGTCGGACACCTCCTGGAGAGACGCCTTCGCCAGCGGCGCAGCGGGGGCGGTCGGGTCGCCCTCGGGCTTGTGCTTCTCGGCCTCGGCGTGGCGGATCTCGTCCAGGTGCCTGCCGACGATGCCCGGGTTCGCCGCGATCTTCTTGAACTCGTCCACGATCGTGTCCTCCCGCTCCTGCCTGTGCTTGATGTACGCGGCGAGGTGGTCGTCGCACTCTTCCCGGCCGACGATCGCGGGCCCGTGCGCGGGGTAAATCACGCTAGGCTTTAGGTCGTACAGCGTCTTGAGCGACTTCATGTCTGGTGTCAGCTACTCCCGTCATACTCAGCTTACAAGCCGCGAAGTCAGTGAAGATCGTCGTGCCCTGGCCCAGCACCGTGTCGCCCGTCAGCACGGTGGGCCCGTCCTGTCCATCAGAGGGCTCGACGAGGATCGAGATCGAGTCCGCCGTGTGGCCGGGGGTGGGCACGACGACGGCCTCGAGCTTCTTGTCCCCCGACGAGACGGAGATACGGTCTCCGCCGTTCAGTTCCCAGACCTGCTCCCCGCTCTCCGTCGGGACATAAGCGCCCTCGCACGCCTTGACCGAGTCGATCAGCGTCTTGTCCGTGTGGATGATATCGCGCTCGCTAGCCTGCAACTTGGCCTCGTCGGGAGACACCATCTTCCACACCTTCGGCTTCGGGTATCCCTGCGCCTGCAGCGCGCGGAGCACGGGGGCAATGCCGCCAATGTGGTCGATGTGCCGGTGCGTCATGACGATGTGCTCGACGGGCGGGCGGCCCTTCTTCTCCAGGTGCTCCATCAGGACACGCGTGTACTCGTCGGCCGTGTTCGGCTGCGTCGTGTCGACGAGGATGGCGGGGGAGCCTGCGGCCGCCTGAAGGAGATACGAGTTGGTGCCCTGCAGCGTCATCAGACCGGGGTTCTGGCCCAGCACGCGCGTGACGCGCTCCGAGAGCTGGGGTCAGCTGCAGCAATCAGGTAGCTTACCTCAGTCACATTGCCGAGGTCGGCGAGCTTGCCTGGTCCGCCCATGGGGAGTGTCTTCGTTGATCGGGAGAGAGTAAGGCGCAGAGTCGGAGCTGTGGCGCGGCACACAACTCGGGCGAAGGACATGGGGGAAGGAGTGACTGACCCGCCGACAGCAATATGTAGTCTAACTCAGATGGCGCTCGGCAAGGCGCTCCCGAGCAGCCGGCAGGTCGGTATGGTGGGGAGTCGGCCATCCCCGTTACCAATCTGGGCGAGCGTGGGAGACCCAGATACAGGCACGGCACCGGGGCCCTCGATGAAGCATGCCGTGCGCCATGTCTTCGACTTTCGACGTCATTCACACCCCGACCGACCCACCGAAACACAATGTCGCCGCAGTCCTACTCGGTCCTCACCGTGTGTCTGGGGTAAGCTAAAAGTTGATATTCTTGAGCTGACAGGGTACAGCAAGTGGGTATCTAACCGCGGCTCCTTGAGAGGGCGAGGGCCGTGGCGGGGAAGACAACAAGGATCTGATACTGACGCCGTCGCTCCTAACCTGATTTGCGTTTCGTGAACAGCATTTGGTGAGCTACTAGGGGCCGCACTGTTAGCTGACTGTTAGCCGCTCCCCCATGGCCGAGGCCGTGCTCCTCGCCGAGGCGAAGAAGCGGCCGAACCTGCAGCTCAAGATCGACTCGGCGGGGACGGGCGCGTACCACACGGGCGAGAAGGCTGATCCGCGGTGAGTGGCGCAGCAGCGCAGCAGCGGAGGCCGCAGCACTCTCTTCAATCTCAGCTACCTTGGCTGTCCTCTGAGCTAACTCCAGGACGATCTCAACGTGCAAGCAGCACGGCATCCCGTGCCCCTCGATCGCGCGCAAGGTGCGCGACTCTGACTTCACCGACTTCGACTACATCCTCGCCATGGACCAGTCCAAGTACGCTAAGAGCTCCGGGGACATAGCTGACAGAAGTCTGCAAGCGCTGCAGGCGCGCAAGCCGCGCGGGTCCAAGGCGCGCATCGCGCTCTTCGGCGCGTTCGACCCGGACCTCCTCCTCGCGTCGCCTGGCAGTCGTAAAGTCCGCCCGGCACCGATTGAAGACCCGTACTATGGCGGAAGGGACGGGTTCGAGACGGCCTACACCCAGTGCGTCAAGTATGCTAAGGGGTTCCTCGACTTTCTGGAGCAGGGAGGGGGCGACGTGCCGAACCTCTGATCAGCGGAGCGGTCGCCAGGCCGCGCAGCGTGGAGCGTCGAGTGTGGCTTCAAGACGCGAGGAGGGAAGCTTATAGAAAATAACTGTATACAGGGCTCAGACTCAGATTCATGCGACGATTCGTGTCATCATACTTGGCGCTGCAGATGCTCCGGTGGTGGTGGTCTAAGGAAGTGCATGGGGTCTAACCTGGAAGATCTAAAGGAACATAACTACTGGTCGAGGTAGTGCGTCGCGCTCACGGCGCGCAGCTTCTCCGCCGCCTGCTCCGGCGACAGGTCCCTCTGCACCTCGCCCAGCATCTCGAAGCCGACCAGGAACTTCCTGACTGTCGCACTGCGGAGCAGCGGCGGGTAGAAGTGGAAGTGGACGTGGCTCAGCCCCTCAGAGTCAGACAACGGGCTCTGGTGCACGCCCATAGAGTACGGGAACGGACAGCTGAAGAGCCCGTCATACCGCACCAGCAAGGCCTGGAGGACCTCCGCGAGCGAGGTCG
This sequence comes from Trichosporon faecale, assembly GCA_039545375.1. Lineage (NCBI taxonomy): Eukaryota > Fungi > Basidiomycota > Tremellomycetes > Trichosporonales > Trichosporonaceae > Trichosporon > Trichosporon faecale. The sequence goes on along the minus strand of BCLU01000003.1, from coordinate 1,247,924 downwards.
CCTCGGCCTCCGTCATCTGGGACAGAGTGGGGATGTGCCGCCGGTACGGAAGCACGAGGGTCTCGTAAGGCCACACGGCCCAGAACGGGACGAGGGCCAGCCAGTGCTCGTTCTGCACTACTATGCGGGACTGGTCGCGATACTCGGCCGCGGCGTAGGTGCAGAGCAAACATGCGTGGCCGTCGCGGTTCGGCGTCTCGCCGGCTGGCACCTCGGCACAGGTGCCGCCGTTACAGCACCCATTCTGTCCTCCCTCCGTCGGACCCTCGATTGGGGGGGCCTGGTGCGTCTCCGCATACTTGCGGAAATGGACGAGCTCAGTCGCAACCTCGTCAGGGACGTAGTCCAGCGTCCAGACCTGGCCGTGGGGATGCGGCGCGCTCGCGCCCATCATGGCGCCGCGGTTCTCGAAGATCTGGACGTACCCCTCCCGCGCGCCGGTGTCGGTCAGGAACTTGAGTTCCGACTCGTACACTTCGGCCCACTTCTTGACCACGGCCAAGACAGCAGGCAGCGGCATGCGGCTGAGGGTCAGACCGTGGTTCGGGTGGAAGCAGAGCACGGAACAGCGGCCACGGACGGGCTGGATCTGGAATAGGTCCGATGCCGGGCCTGCCGGTGGAGCTGGCGGGGGTGGAGAGGGGTCGGGGAGCAGAGCGGGGAAGTCGTTCGGAAAGAGCTGGGAGTTAGGTGCTTGACCGAAGCTTGGTGTTGAGGAAGGACTGGAGGTACTCACGTATGTGTCGTGGTAGTGCGGATTCGTCTCGCCAGCGCCCATCCGCTTGTTCCCCGGACAGAGGTAGCACTTGGGGTCATACTCTGGCAGCTGCACCTTGACGGGCTCCTCCGTTTGACCCTGCCTTGTCAGCTCGACGCTACGACCGCAGCTTGCACCAGCGCAGATAGACTCACGTTCCAAGGCCGCTTCGTCCGGTGCGGGGAGACGAGGACGTGCTTCCCCGTCAGCGGGTTGTCTGTCGTCAGCTACTGTCGCGCCTGCACAGACCGCAGCTGGGCAGTAAATGAGGCACTTACAGCGACGGTGGGGGTGTTCGGAGGCGTCGAACTGCATCCTTCCTTCCTCCTTGTTTCCTATCCTCGAGCTGTAGCGTTTCGGCGGTCGGAGTGACGGCGTAGTGTGAAGTGCAGACGCCGCGATCGAGCGATGGGTGATCCGCAGTGAATGTAAGACAGAGGTGATTGTGAGAGAACAGGTGAGTGCACAGTGATCAGTGCAGTGGTGAAGAACGTTTGTGCCAGTGCGCTATCTTGGCCCCAACACAACCTATATACTTTCCTGTCGGTCAGTGACTTCATCGTCGCCGCGTGCACCGTACCTCACAGTGTTTGCCCTGATATCACATCGCCCGCCGAAATTCCCGTTCGTCGCGCGGCTATCTTCCCTCCCCTGCCCTGAGCTCTGGTGATCATCTGCAACCATCAGCCCAGGATTCCCGTTCAGCCCACCACATCGCACGGGAATCGCTTCTATGCACGGGAATGCTTTGCTGGATGCACGGGAATACGCTTGGGTACAGCCTGTAGCTTGTCGAAGATCCGGCAGACCCGGCACACCTTCCGACGACGCAGCTGGATCGTCACGTGACGCTGAAGAAGTGCTAAGGTCACCCCCAGTCTCTCCCTCCTCAACCTTTCAACTCTTTAGTATCGCTCGCCCATGCACCGCTGAAGCAGCTGCGCCTAACAGCACAGCAGTCGTCGATCGAGAAATTCATGCTATCAAACGGACAGACGAAGCCTGGTGGTACAGGAGGCTCCCTTGGCTTGCCGCGCAGGAACGCGAGCCGCGGGTGGTGGTACAGAAGACGAGGTCAATGTTCTGTTGACTGATGTGGAGGTATGGGGTGGTGTGGTGTGATTAGTTGCGGGAAATACGTTTCGCTCAGCTTCGCAGGCACTAGGCCGCTCCGCTTGGCGTCACGCGTGGGAAGCCCTCGGCCTTCGGCCTCGGACTCTACCACGGCCACCACTTCGACTTGGCCGGGGCCGGAGGCGCGGGGTTGTACTCGCGCTGCATCTCGGCGAGGAGGGCGTCGAACGCGCCGTCGACGTTCTTGTTGTCCTTGGCGGACGCCTCGACAAAGGCAGCACCGAGCTTCTTCGCGAGCGCCTGGCCCTCGGCGGTGGTGACCCTTCGCTCGTCCTTCAGGTCACACTTCTGGCCGACGACGACACACGGGACCTTCTCGAGGCCTCCCTGGTCGAGAATCTTCTCGTACAGCGTCGTGATCATGTCGAACGACTGTCGCGACGCGATGCTGTACACGAGCATGTAGCCGTGGACACCCGTCGCGTACTTGGGCGGGAAGAGCGAGAACTCATCCTGTCCCGCAGTGTCGACGATCTCGCAGTCGTACTCGATTCCCTTGTACTTGACCGTCTTCTGATTCGTAGACTCGATCGTCGGGTAGTATTGCTCGTTGTACGTCGGGGGTGTGACGTATTGCTGGGTGATCGACGTTTTGCCTGGAGGGGGTTGTCAACGCAAGTCACACTGGTAGGGGCTGCAGGCGGAGGGCTGGCCCGCTTGTCGCAGTTGCTTACTCACCAACACTAGGAGATCCAAGGATCACCACCTTGCGCTTCATTCCACCTGCGGACGACATTGGGACGGTGACGTTCGAATTGGCTAAGACGATGCGTCGTTCAGCGATGCGCACTAGGCACGGCTGTGCGTGGTGCGGGGTCGGGGAGAAGAGCGGAGATGCCGGGGTCGGGGGCGACGACGGGCGATAAGGCGGGGGCGGTGATGAGCCTTGTGGGTACTCGTCACTGTCTGGGTCCTCTTCCTGGAGGATGGACGGTCTTCGTGAGAGACACGGGGTGCCGGCTCGAGAGGACTGGCGCGAATGAGCTCTAGACGGAGCTGCAGACGTGCACGGAGAGTGGAGCCAGGGCCGGGGAGAGGTCGGCACCGGAGAGAGCGGGAGGTTGACGGCGCGGTTGCGGGGTGAGCCGTTGAGCTTGAATCTGGTGAAGGCCGGGGACGGGAGTCCTGAGCCAGGAGGCGAGCCGGAAGAGGCTTGCTCTGCCGTCAGTTCAAAGTTGGGGAGGTCGTCGTAGGGCCTGGGCGCCATCGTTGCGAGCTGCTGGGCAAGTGCCAAGACATGTGATGGATGGCAACAACGACAGAGGAGACAGTGATGTCGCCAGCAGGACGTGCAGCCTCGAGGCAGGCGTGCGCCCAGCTTCACCAGTGTCCATCAGATGCGGCGGCGAAGCGGGCGAAGCGTTTCGCACCAAACACATGTGTGTGTATGTGCATCACTCCCGGGTCCCGGACGAGCGGTGAGTACCGACCCCCGGTACCTCTGAGGATTGTGCACCGGTCCGCGATATGAGAAGGCCGCGAAGGCTGATACCCTGCTTCGGACAATGGGCGCCAGGCCGCCGGGATTGGGCGCCGCACGCTTACGACCGTGCAGAGCGCGGCAAGCTCAGCACGCCCGCCAGGTCCAGGAGGCTCTGCGCGCAGAGCCCGAAGCCATGAAGCCGTCCCGAAGCCGAAGCCTCTCCCCCAGAAGCAGCCACCCGATCACGAACCGAAACACAGAGATAAGCAGCACCGGCTGTCCAGGCTCGCTCCACCACCGCTTCTTTGTCCTCGGCATAACCATCGTCGGAGCGAGGTTCGGCCAATGCCAGAGACAATCGAAACAGTGTATTGGCCGCGAAGTTATTGGCCGCGAGCTCATGTGCGCTAGAAGCCGGATGAATGGGTGGCCGGTAATAGGCCGGCCGTGCTAGCGTTGCCACCATAGTGTTCCATACGTGAGGTGCGGCGGGCGACGACACATGCGAGCGGCGTGCGGTGGTCGTGAAGAAGGACAGCGGAGAGGGCGGCGAAGCGGAGTAGGAGATACGCGGAAGGGGAGACGCAATGCTCGTGTGACGACGACCGAGGACGGAAGAAGGAACGCGGGATGACTTACATGAGTTGAGCGAAGGTGGACAGATCCCTATCTCGAGAGATCGACGAGGCAAGGGCGCTGTGGAGGTGCCGATGCAGCGGTGCGAGAGAGCTAGGCTGAAGGTTGCGGGGGTGTCGTCGAGGACGGGGAAGGGGTTGAGTGGTGAGAGTGCGGAGAGTGTGGGGAGTGAGGAAGAGAGTGGATGGTGATGGTGGGATCGGAATCGCTTGGCTTGCCGAAGGGAGAGGTTGGATTGAGGCTGAGGCTGAGGGCTGAGGCTGGGCTGCGGAGGAGAGAGAGTCTTTAGCTGGTGATAGTCTAGGCCTCTAGGCTCAATGCTGAGGCTGGGCTGGCTGGGCTGGCTGAGCTGGCTGAGCAGAGGCGGCAAGGAGCACAGGGTCGAGTGAGATCACGAGTGAGTGTGGAGAGAGGGAGAGGACTGGCAGCTGGCAGTGCACGGCGCGGCGCGCACGGCACACCCAAGCGAGCAGTCAGACCCGCACACCCAGCATCCTGGCCAGCCTGGGCCCTGGGTGGGGGAACGGGTCGCAGCAAACCCCTGGCTAGCCTGGCTCAAGGTCACCCAGCCAGCCTCAGCCAAATTGCCCAATCCGGCAATCGAGATACCGCGTTTCCCTCGTCCCCGTTCCCCGCTCAGCGTATCGACGTCGCCCATATCACTAGGCAGCCGTCTCAGATCAAATCAAAATCAAATCAACCATCTGGCACTTGTTGCCTCTACACGCTGCATACGTTTGTTCGCTTCCTCTGCATTGAATGCTCTTCGGCCTGCCCACTCCTCAGCGTTCACCGGATTCGATGGATCACAACAGTCTCGGTTGCTTTGCGGGCGAACGTCTCACCGAAAGGCAATCAGATCGACGCCCCCGCATTCGATAATTCCAACGATCGTACGCCTCGGCCGGACAACAGCCTGGCGTCTATTTGCGTCGCGCATCTGACCAAAGCCCGTTTAGCGGCGCATGCGGCGCATGCGGCGCATAGTTGCACGCCCCAGTGGCAGTCCCAACGGTCAGCCTGTCGTGTTGTGTCACTCTAATTTGTTCATGCTATGAGCGAGCGAGGGCTGACGCCAAACGCTCTTCGGTCCCCGGCTACTTCAGGCCTGACCGAATCTATGAGCAGTCTACGTCTACAGCAGCACGAGATCGACCGTGACGAGCTTCTGACCAACTGACTACCACCTCACTTCCACACGCCCCTTCGCGCCGGTCCTCACCCCCTTGAACGGCTTGTAGCCCACATCGCCAAGCACCTTGAGCTGGTCAACGCGCAGGCCAGAGTACGTGTGGTTTGGCACGGTGTACGCAACCTGGAATGCGGGGTCTGGCGTTGGTTTGCCGTTTCTGGTCGTCAGCTACCCGTAACGAGTAATGTCGTGAATTGCGTTCGAGAACAGGACGAAACGCGTCGTGTGCCACCCCCTTCACCAAACATCGCCTGCAAGCCACCACAAGCTACCATGCAGTCAAGCGGCGGCCATGTTACCGATCCGGTGGTCCGTGGTCACAGGCTGAAACGACCGTGACGGGCACCGTGATGAGCACCGCATTGAGACCCCGCAATCACGCGGGCAACTGCGATCCAAACGGCGCCCGGTGGGCACCATGAGGCCTTCCCGTTGAATGCACATTTGAGAGTCTTTCGTCGGGTGCGAGGGAGAGTCTACCACTTGTTCTGTGTTCTGTACTCACGACACGAAGCTTCCCGTCAGTGTCGGCGACCTTTCCGTCGCAGTGAGCGAGGCGAGGTGCCATCTCAGCGTGTGCGTGTTCGGATCAAAATCAAACGTGCCGCCGCCGACGTGACCGTCGACGATGCCTTCGGGCGCAACGTGCCCCGCTGGCCGCCGGTCGCCAGTCTGCGTCGCCGATACCGACACGGTTGAGCGGCCCAGGCAGATCGTCACCGTCACGTCCTCGAGCGCACGGTGCGTCAGACGTGAAGTCAACGTCAGCGAGAACTTGCCTGTCCGTTAGCTTCCTGCAAGACGTTTCTAGCTTCGGACATGAGCCGATGGAGAAGGGAAGATGGGAATCTCTACTTACCTCCTGTCGCGTCCGTCGTCATCCTCGCCTTCAAACTTAGCGGCACCTGCGCGGCCGGCGCCTCGTACTCAAGCAACTTGAACTTTCCGTCTGGTGGGATGAAGCTGAGCACCGAGTCGCGCTCCCAACGGTTGTACCGGATGCACGGGTGGAAGGCGGGCTCGCCCATGACAGCGTTGTTCGCGAACGTGAGCAGCAGGTCCGGGTTTCCGCTCAGGCGCGAGTTGCAGCTGATTCTTCCCCACACCTGCGCGCTGATGGTCTTGCCCTTCCGGTCCACGATCGCGTCGAGCACCTCCTCAATGTCGAAGTAGATCTCGTTGTTGCTGTGTCGCACTCCCGGTCGGCGCCAGGGTATCGGCGCGGTGAAAGGGGTGACCTGCTGATTCTGCATACTGCTGGTTAGCTGTTTGATAAGAGGGTCGAAGCTCACCCCGACACTCCGGCCACATTCAGCAGCTTCCGTACAAGACTCGGCGGGATCACGATGTCCTTGAGCATGTTCGTCTCCATCGTCATCGGGTGGCCCTCGTCAAGCATCTCCTCGATGAGCTGTGGGGAGTTAGCAAGAGGTGCAGGAATCCAACTCACCATGTATACGATATCGAAGTTGTCCTTGACAGTACCTTCCGTGACGTCCCCGAGGTACTCTCGCAGCGTCTCCAGAAAGCTCTCTAGGAAGGCGAAAGCGAACAGCGGGTTCACTTCGCCAGACACAGGCACGAGGTAGCGCAGCCCGTCGCGCTCGATATGACAGAGAGCGGATCCGTTTCCGCCGCTCCGAGAGAAAGAGTTCACCCAGATCACAGGCTCGAGCTCGGTCACTTCGGCTTCCGAGTCTGCCTTCGCAGCAAGGGAGCGCTGCTGCGACAGGGCATGGTTGAACGCATCGACGTGGATCGCAGCGTAGGATGGCGGGTGTGTCGTGAAGTTGGACGTGATCAGGGGTTTGCTGTCTGTAAGCTAAAGTCCTCGAAAGAAGCTCACCCATTGTTGTCCAAGATGATGATGCCGTCTATCCGGGCCATGGTGGCGTCGTCGAAGGGCGAGGAAGACGGCGAGCGGCGAGGAAGACAGAAATGCAAACGAGCGATCGACGGTTCAGACGTGGTTGTGTCATGTCCCTCGTCACTGGCGAGTGCGGAGCCCCGCGGCGTCAAATCTGAGATTTTTGCCAGTAACCAGTCCACACCTCCACTACGACTTGTTGACGCCTTCCTCATCAGCTCCCATCTACCCAGGCAACACAATGACGACGCGCACGTACCGCTCGGTCGACTTCTGGGCGCCGGCGCTGCACCCCAACACACTCCTGCATGTCGCCGTGCCGGAGCCGGGACCGAGCCGCGACCCGATCGTGCGCCACTTCGCGATCAAGCATGGCGAGCACGAGGCCGTCTCCGTCGTGAAGAAGATGACCCGAACGGAAGGAGGGGTGAGTATACTTAACTCTGAGCTGAGCTGCTGTGCTTCTAGCTGACTTCCAGCTCCTCCTCGTCGACGACTCCTTCAAGGTGACGCAGGTTTCTGTGCCGACGGAGGAGGCACCGATCCCTACCGTCACCACCCAGGTCAAGGCCAAGGTCCCCGCGAAGGGAACCGTCATGTGGTCCGGCCTCTCGACTGTGCAGGGCAAGGCCATCTCCTCGCTCACTTCCGGACGAGTGAACCTCTACAACGACGACCTGAGTTCCGAGAGCTTGAAGCTCGGCGCGCCGGCGCTGACGCTGTCGACGATCGAGGGCTCGTCCCACTTTGCCGTTGCAGGCAAGGAGCTCGAAGTGACGATCCTGGACGCTGAGCGCGCTTTCTCTGCCTCCTCTTCGAAGCGGAAAGGGGATGACGCTCTCCCCGGAGAGGTCTGGCGGGCGAAGAACCTGCCGCACAACCACCTCCGTCTCCGCCAACCCATCTACCACCTCGCCTCCACCTTCCTCGACACGCCTTCCTCGCTCCTCACCGGAACCAAGGCGGGACAGGTCAGGCGATACGACACGCGGCAGCGGAAGCCGGTGCACAACTGGGCTGTCGGCAAGGAGGGCGCGGGCGTGCAGGGCCTCGCGCGTGGGCAGACCGAGCACGAGGTCTTCTTCTCCGACCTGGCGAACACGCTCGGCGCGCTCGACCTCCGCACCGGCCGAGTACTTTACCAGGTACCGAACCTCAGCGCGACGACGAATTGGATGACGACGCTGCCGCATGAGATGGAGAACGGGGAGAAGTTCGCGGCCGACACGGTGCCGAACCACAGCTTCGCTGGTCTGGCCGCCATCGCCTCCGACGCGACGCTCAGGATCTGCCAGACGACACCGCCGCCGGGCGACGGACCCGTCAAGGGCAACTGGAACACGAGCGGGAACAAGAAGTCGGCCGTCCTCGCCTCCGTCGGCGGCGTTGGTGTCGGAAGCTGTGTCTTCGACGGCTTCGGCACGCACACCGAGGTCATCGAGAAGAAGGAGAAGGAGCGCAAGGAGGGCGACGACGACGATGACATCTCGGACGAGGAGGTCGATGACGATGAGGAGGAGGAGATGTGGGAGGGTATGGGCGAGGCTGAGGAGGGCAGCGATGAGGAGGAGGACGACGAGTCTGATGAGGAGGAAGAGGACCAGCCGGCACGCAAGCGCCGGAAGTAGGTTGATCTTGGGTCTCATTTCATTCATGCATAGCTTCATTTCCATTCCGTGCGTGTATCTCTATGACTGATCACTTACAGATTTACTACGACTACTTATCTATCAGTCTACCAGCGGCCGCCGCGCCACAGTCCGCCGATGCGCCCGAAGCGCCCGAACGGCGGCGCTCGCATGCCGAGGCGTCGCATCTGAGAGCTTGCCTCGTCGTCGCCCTCTTCCTCCTCCCTCTTGACGGGCTCGGGATCGTGTCGCTTGTGCCCGAGCACGAGCGCGCCAGACTGCATCCCCGCCGCGCAGATCGAGAACACGAACGCCTTCTGTCCGTCGTCGTCAGCGGGGAAGTGGACCCGGGTCGGCGCCTCCCGCCTCTGCCCGCGGTAGAACGTCTTCTGCAGCGCTCCGTCGGAGCTGAGCCCGAGCTGCCCGTGCCCGTCCTCGCCCCACGTGTACATATCACCGCGGTTCGTGAGGGCTGCGAAGTGGTGGTCGCCGGCGGCAAACTGCACGACCGGTCCGTCGAGAACAGGCAACGGCTTCGCCTCGACCTCCTGCAGGCTTTGCGGAGTGTAAGGGCCGACAGCCTTGCCCACGAGCACGTTGGACTCGTCCGGCGCCGCTCCACTCGACGACGGGACAGAGTACGACGCGAGCGTCTGAAACTGCGCCGTGATGTGCGAGATCCCCGGCGAAGAGAACTGGGGCATGTATACCCAGTCGCTGAGCCGGTTGTTCATGCAGGGCAGGAACCAGACCTCGCCGTTCTCCTTTAGCGCCAGCAGGAAGTCGATGCCGCACGCGATGCGCACGACGCGCTGCCGCTCGTCGTCGAAGCCTGGATTCGGAGCATCTTCCGGACGCTCGGGGACGGGTGGTGCGTCGAGAATCGGCTCAGGCGCCACTTCACCCCACCGCAGCTTCCGCGACTCGTCACCGTCGGACAACGGGCCGTGAAGGTCGTCCGTGGCCGTCAGAGCCGACTTGAACTCGTCCGTGAACGGGAACCAGATGAACACGCTACCTTCGTTTGTCAGGCAGGCTGAGATGTGCCATCCCGCCGCGATCTGAGCGATGTGCGCTGAGCGACCAGGACCGCGAGCACCCGACGCCGACGGGGCGGTGAGCTCCGGGGCTGTGTGCCGATAAGCCTGGAGTTAGCTACAAGAGGCACGCAACGAAGCTTACCCTTCCCCAGTTCCTCAGCTCCCAGATCAGGTTGTCCGAGTCGAGCACGAGCAGGTGGCTGCGTCCGCATGCGACGGACACCGCGCGGCAGGGCAGCGGTATGCGGGTCGCCTTGTCGACGCGGGTGTGCGGACTCTCCCAGTCCTCGTACCAGCCGCCGCGTTCGGCCCAGAGTGTACCTGATGTCAGTTGCGAAGCGGACCGCTAACTCACCCCACACCCACACTCCACCCTTAGCGTCACGCGCGGTGTAACTCCATCCACCAGTCTGGAGGTCGACGATGCGTTCGCGGCACTCGCCCTCGACCTTCTCGGATTCCTCGCCGTCTGCGGCAAGCGAGTCGGCGGGGTACTTGGACGGGGGCGCCTTGAAGCTCGGCGTTGCGTCGGCGGGCGCAGGGACACTTGAGAATCGGTTCACATCAACGCCCGGCACGGCGGCGAGACGGCTGTTCTCGTTCGCACCCCAAAGGTACACGCGCGGCCGCCAGAGGCCGAGGTATACACGCTGGAACCAGTGCGAGTCGTCCTCGGACGGCTTGCTGAGTGCAATTGAGGGGCGGTACGAGAAGTCCCGCGCGGTCTTGAGGCGCCAGACACCTGGGTCCTCCTGGGCGTCAGCTGGGGAGATAAGGATCACGCACGACTAGGACATGCAGCTCCTTGTTAACCTGCGACACCGAAGCGAGATCCTTCGGCGAGAGCAGGGGCAGGATGTCGTAGATGAGGACCTCGTTCGGGAGGTCGAGAAGCGACGCGCCGCTGGCAGACATGATGCAATGTGACGATGCAGGGAGGACTTGCCACCGCGAACGGTTATATCAGTCGGCTACCACCGAACCCTAGCCACGCGTCATATTCGTTTCAGACGTCGCCATCCACCCATGCACCGCCCTGCGAACGCGCTTCCTTTAATAGTGCTAGACATACACGATGCGATGCATCAAACAGAGAGATCAAAAGCGAAGCTACAGAACCACGGAGGTTGACGAAATACTATGATGGCACAGGAGGGAAGACGCGAAACCCGGTTTACTTGGTGGTGAACTTGGTGACAGCCTTGGTTCCCTCAGAGATAGCGTGCTTCGAGAGCTCTCCAGGAAGGATCAGGCGGACGGCGGTCTGGATCTCACGCGACGAAATAGTCGAGCGGTGGTTGTACGACGCGAGCTTCGAGGCCTCGGTGGCAATGCGCTCGAAGATGTCGGCAACGAAGGAGTTCAGGATGGCCATGGCCTTGTTGCTGCAATGTTAGCGGAGTTCATCATCATAGACCGAGCCAGTTCAACTCACGAGATACCAGTGTCGGGGTGGACCTGCTTCAGGACCTTGTAGATGTACGAAGAGTACGACTCGACACGCTTCTTGGTGCGCTTCTTGCCGCCCTCCTTGGTGGAAGACGTCTTGGCAGCCTTAGCGGGCGCCTTGGACGCGGCGGCGGGGGCCTTCGAGGCCTGGGAGGCGGGAGCCTTGGAAGCGACGGACGACTTGGGAGGCATTGTGGTTGTTGGTGGTGTGTTGGTGGTTGGAGAGAAGACGAAGAACGAAGAATGGATGACTTTGGAAGTCGAAGCGGAGAGGTTGGCGGTTATAACTTCGTGCGACGCGAGAGTCAAGGTGTTGTGGCCGGCTCTGTATGCGTCACAGGGAAATCGGATCACTAGTGTCACGTGACTGATCCTGCCTGGCGCGCTACACGGTGACCCAGATCTTTGTCAGGCACGGCCACGCCACCCAATTCTATTCGTGCTGACGCGGCTATTATAGCGTCGCGCTAATCTGCGCTAGTCTGGGCCAACATGAGGCGTCCATGGTCATGACTTCATAAGGACGTGCTTGCGTCCATCGTTTCTGAAATCTCAACAACTTCCAACTTCCAAGTCGCCTGCCTTCTCTCCAACAACTTCGCTCACGAAGCCCACTCTCACCACCTCTACCTCACTTACACAACCAACTTAGCAACAATGTCTTCCGGTGGCAAGTCTGGCGGCAAGTCCGGCTCCGAGTCCAAGTCGACCTCGCGTTCGTCCAAGGCCGGCCTTCAGTTCCCCGTCGGTCGTATCCACCGTCTCCTGAAGCGCGGCAACTACGCCCAGCGTATCGGTTCGGGTGCCCCCGTCTACCTCGCTGCTGTCCTTGAGTGTGAGTTATCTTCGTTGGTTCCCCTCGACTTAGCTGACATCAGACCTCGCCGCTGAGATCCTCGAGCTTGCCGGCAACGCCGCCCGTGACAACAAGAAGTCGCGTATCGTCCCCCGTCACCTGCAGCTCGCCGTCCGCAACGACGAGGAGCTGAACAAGCTCCTCGGCTCGGTCGTCATCTCGCAGGGTGGTGTCCTCCCCAACATCCTCTCGGAGCTCCTTCCCCCCAAGGGCAAGGGCGGCAACAAGGCCAAGATCCCCGGCTCGCAGGACGCCTAAGCGCACTTCCTCCTTCTCTTCATTACAGTGTTTTTTCGTTTTCGCTTCATCCTTTGTACCAGTGTCCGCATGAGATGCACCATTGTATCATAACACTCAAAGCCGCCTTTCTCGCTTTCCTCACTGACCGCACGGAGCACGGACCGCACGCGTCAAGTCGCGTCAACCTGCGCCCCATGTTCCAGACCAGCTCACCACACCGTCTCCTCGCCGTGTCTTACTCGTCGACCTTCCTCGCGACCACGCATGCAGCAAACCCTGCGAACCCGATACATACAGTCTAATCTAGAATACGAAGTCCTCCACGCGCCACTTGCCGACCTGCTCCTCAGTCTCGTCCTTCCTCCTCGCGTCCGCCCTCTCCCGTCCAGCACGCAGGGTAGCCTCGACGGGCGCCTTGAGGCGCCTGTAGTCGTTCTGGGCCGCGAGGGCCGGCTCGATCGCGGCCTTGAAGCGCTCAATCACAGCCTGGGCAGTGGGGAGCGTGACGAGGTTGCCGAGCTGGGCGTCGAGGAGCATGCTGGCGTGCTGCACGAGCGCGGCGAGGGGCGGGAGGTCCTTGGCCGACTGGCGCTCGGGCCAGGACTCGAGCCCGTCGCCGCGCGAGGTGTGCGCTTCCGCCCAGGCCGAGTACTGCTCGAGCACCTTCAGCGCTTCCGTCGGTGAGAGCGCGCGGAGCTCCGCGCGGTACGCCGGATCCGGCTCGGGGCCCGACAGAATGTCCTCGAGCACCTGCGCCAGCGAGGGGCCAGACTTGCCCTCGAGGGCGTGCTGGATCAGGCCGACAGTGGCCTTGGACGGAAGGGCGGGGGACGAGCGGACGAGGCGGGCAATGTTCCGCCAGTCGCCGACGGGGAGGAGGGCGCCGAGGACCAGGCCGCCAGCGTACATGTCGTCAGAGAGGAGGCGGCGCTCAGCAAGCGTGCTGATGATGCGGCCGGCGTAGGGACCCTTGCTCTTTCCCTTCGTCTCGAGAGCGGCGTCGAAGACGGCAGAGACAGCGCGGCGGACGACAGACTCGGGCACGGTCGCCTGGCGCTTGCCGCTGCCGTGCGCGTGCGCCGTGGCCTTCTTGTCCTCCTCGTCGAGCCAGTACTGGAAGCTCTTCTCGGCCTTCTCGGGCGTATTGGCGGCCAGGCTGGTGCGGAGACCGTCGAGCATCTTGTCGACGGCGCCGTGGGGCTGCGTCCGCTGCGAGAAAACCTCGGCGGTGGCATCAGCTGAACCGATCAGAGAGGAGAGGCCGATACCGCTCTCCGGGACGGAAACGTCGAGGACGTGGATGACCGACCGGCCGCTGCCGTCGGAGCCAGGGTGCGAGAGCACGGTGCCGAGGGTGTAGGTGCCAGGGGCCTGTGAGAGGACGGCGAGGTGCGTGATCTGCGTCGTTCCGCTGGAAATTGCCTGGGTCGCGAGCACGGCGGGGAGGTCGGGGAGAGGAGAGACAAGAGCGACAGAGGGAGACGGGTGCGGTACGGCAAGACCGGCAATGGGGCGGCCAGCCATGCCGAGGGAGACGATCGCAGCCGGTGTGCACGGGTGCGCAAGGGGGATGGAGCTGCCGCCAGCCTCAAGGTCGGTGATCTTACGGACGTGGACGCGGTTGTTGCTGTCGATGGCGGTGAGCACGCCGCCGCCGACGGAGGCAGCGAGGAGAGACAGCGGCTCCTTACCGAGGGTGACGTCGGCGGCAAGCTCGGCGCGCCCTCCGTCGCGGTCGAGGGAGAAGGCGTACACTCGTCCGTGCTCGTCGGCGAGCACAACACGGTTTCCCTCCACTCCGGCGGCAAGGATCCGCGCCTTGCCCCGCGGCTTCTGCAAGACCTTCACGCTTCCGTCCTCGGTGATCAGGTGCAGGCTCGCCGCGGCACCGACAGCGAGTAGCGGCCACCCGCCGTTCAGCGCGTGCAGGCTCTGCACCGGCTGCTCAAGCGCAATCGCACGCTTCTCACCCTCCTCTCCGGTCCAAACCCAGACAGCCCGCCCCTCGCCCTTGACTCCTTCTCCGGTGTGGATGCCGACAGCCGTAATCCTGCTGCTCTCGGCCTCTCCGTCCTCTCCCTCGCTCTCGGTGACAAACGAAACGGGGGCAGTCGCGAAAATCGTCGAAGGAGAGACCGTAAACGACGTCGCTGGTCGGAGCGTCTTAATCTGTTGTTAGCTTCGAAGACCTTGCCAAGCTCACGTCGTAAGTCCACACTCCGTCGCCGTGCACGGCAGCGACAGCCAGCTTCGGTCGCCCGTGCACCGGGCCAAGCGTCACATGCGGCGCGCGGGAGGACGACGCGTGAGCGTACGGAAAAGTCGCGAGCGACGTCGGGGCCGATATCGTCGCCATGTCTGTCGTGTTGTTGCTTGCAAATATCTGCGGGGTCGATCGAAGTGACATCGTTCAGAAATGTTGAAGATGGAAATATTGCCTTACGTAAGGTCACGTGGCCGTCATGTTGACAGCACAGTGCGTACTCGGGTGTCAACAATCTGATAAGGCTGCAGTAGCAGACTGTGATACGTTGCCAGAACTGCGATGCATGAGCTGTTCTGGTCGCAAAAGGAGAGGCGGATCATCCTCTCCGCATCGACCGTTGTGGTTCAAAAAGTGGGACGAGGGCGGATCGAACGCCCGACCTCAAGAATTGAGTATCTTCACTCTCGCGCTCTCCCAACTGAGCTATCATCCCGAAGCGATTTATGCTGATGGCGCAGTCGCGCGCCGCTCATGTCTGGATGCGCACTCAGAAAACTAGGGAAATGCGCTGCATGCATGTTCGCCGTGCTTACATGGTGTATCCTGGTTCTGAATCTACTGATTCAATCAAAAATGAACCTCGATTCGTGTTGCACAGAGGTGTGGCACTTGCTAATGCTGCGGCCCGAGGTACACTGCCCAAAAGTGCCTCTTGCACACGAAGTGACTTGTGATCCGTCGTTAACAGCAAGGCGATGTCTGCTGTTCGCTGATGCAACGGGGACGATATACTCAGAACGAAGTGCACGCAAAAATACATTGGATATCAAGTACGAGGCAATGTAGGTCACATCGACCAGCGAGGTGGCATCTACGACTGCTTCATGTCTTTCTTCAGATGCTTCGTGTCTGTTTTTCGTCCCCGATCCGGTTTGGCGCCCGCCTTTCGTCAGTTGATACAATATGACGACGGCACTCACCGGCTGCGTTTGACTCGACCCTCCCTGCTGCTCTCGTGCTGGTGACTCTCTCCGTTCTCTCCGTCGTCTCTCCTCGGCGTGTCGCACCTCGTCATGCGCCATTTTGTTCAAGCAGAAGCTCCAGAACATGTTGATCGTCGGTTGCGCTCGTCGGTGTCATTCTCACCCCGAGCGTTTCATCGAGTTTTGTAGCATCGGTGCCACTAGTGGGCAACTCGCGCGCCGACGCGTCGCGAATCCGGCTCCGAGACACTCGGACAGTGAGGCGATGCCACCCACCCCTGGAAGCGCCGCCAGCGGCTCGATCTCTTCAGTCGGACCAACAGGCGTCCGCTATGTCGGAGGGCTTGTTCGGCTTATCAGCGAGGGACTGCTCGACAACTTCCAAGCGTTCCTACTGGCGTGTACATGTCGGTGCTGAGGCTGTGGCATCACCTCGTGCATAAATGCAGGTGGCGGATGGCATATCCTCCACTGGCACGCAACTCGCGTCTTCCTCTATCTGCTTACATGCTCTTCGCATACCTCCATGCGTGCCCGACCCCCAACAGATGGTTCCCGCACCGCGACCGACTGCAGCTCACCTCCTTCCTCTTGTCCCGCATCCGTGCCACACCAAACGCATAGACGGAGGATCAGATCGACCGGATAATCACGTGATAACCACCTGCCAAAACAAGCAGGTGCGAAGGGTCGGGCAAGTCCGAGTCGCGAGCGGGTACGAGTCAGAAAAATTCCGACTTTCTCAAATTAATCCTATCAGATAAGTCCTAGCCGCATCGGTACAGTGCGGGCTGCGGGCTTTGGCTTGGCTGACGGCGTGAAGGGTTAGAAGGGAAAAAAGTCTACGTGCCCCCCTTGCCCTTTGCCCTTTGCCGGTGTCAGCTGCTGCGTCCTGCCCGCTGCCCGCCTCCGAGTCAGATTCTGCATCACACTGTTCTCCACGTTCATATTCATTGCATCCACTCATTCGTTCAACACTGCGAAAGTAGAGAGAAAGAGAGAGAAGCGACGACCGGCTTATCACTTTTAGGTTGGCACACGGTAACTCTCCCCTCCTCTCAACGTTCTGCTCGGCTCGGCCTCGTCACGCCGCTGCCGTACATCCTCGACCACTACGGTATCGCTGCCCGTAGCCGCTGTCATCTGTGCCCCCCGAGCCGTAGCTCAGCGTAACCGCCCTGCTTGCTGATCGCCGTCCATTGCCCACCATGACGTCGACGAAAACGGTCCTAGTCCTCGGCGGCTCGTACGGCGGCGCCCGCGCCGCGCGTATCCTCTCCGAGACGCTCCCGGAGGGCTGGCGCGTAGTCGTGCTTGAGCGCAACTCGCACATGAACCGTGAGTCGACCTGCTGGATATCACAGGCATCGGAGCAGACAGAGAACGTCTCTCGCTGACGATCGCAGACGTCTACGTCTTCCCCCGCTTCGTCGTCGTGCCCGAGCACGCACCCAAGGGCTTCGTCCCATACGACAACATGTTCACCCCTCCTCCTTCCGACTCCGATTCCACCGACGCCTCGCCGCAGGCGAACGGCAAGCCCAACGAGAAGACGAAGAACATCGTGATCCAAGGCCTGGTCACGTCCATCTCCCCGCACTCCGTCACGTACCTCGCCCCGTCACCTTCCTACGACGGGGTGACTGACTCCGGCTCCTCCACTTCCTCCGAGCGGGGGGTCGTCGAGCACACCCTCCCCTTCGACTACCTGATCTACGCCCTCGGCGCCGGCCTCCCCTCGCCCTGCGACGTGTGGGGCGAGCCGCCCAGCTCCCCTTCGCCCGGGCGCGGCCTCAAATCAGGAGGTATAGAGTGGATGCAGCGGCACCACGCGACCATCTCGTCCGCGTCCTCAGTCGCGATCATCGGGGGCGGCGCGCTGGGCATCCAGTTCGCGACTGATATCAAGTCGTACTGGCCCTCCAAATCTGTCACTCTCATCCACTCGAGGCAAACGCTCCTCCCGATCTATGGAGGTCTGCACGACGTCGTGGTCAAAAAGTTCGAGGAGCTGGGCGTCGAGTACGTCCTCGGCGAGCGGGTCGTCGAGTGGCCTGCCGAGGGAGAGGGGAAGAAGAGGCTCAAGACGGCTGGCGGCAAGGTCGTTGAAGCCGATGTGGTTCTGGCGTGCACTGGGCAGAAACCGCGCGTCGGGCTGCTGAAGCATCTCGCGAACGTTGACCCCGTGTCGGGCAGGATTAGGGTGCTCCCGAGTTTGCAGATTGAGCCGTTGACGCAGGTCGTGGACCTCGCTGATGGCATCGAGGGGCTCAGCGTCAACGGTCCGAACGGCGAGGCTAGGGCGAATGGCACCAAGGAGAATGGCACTAAGGAGAACGGCGTCAAGGAGAACGGCACCAAGGAGAATGGAGAGGATGCCGGGGGCAGCAGGCTCGGACACATCTTCGCCATCGGCGACTGTGCGAACACCTCCGCCATTCAGGCCGGCCATACGGCGTACTGGATGGGCGAGTGTGCCGCTCACAATGTCGTTAAGCTTATCGAGGCCTCGTCCCCTGCCGTCAACGGAGCCAAACCTAACGGAACGGCCAACGGCGACGCCAAGACCGAGGGCGACCCCGAGGTCGCGGCCAAGATGAAGGGCACGCCGAGCGACGTGCAGCCCGTCGTCTGCAATGGCGTCGAGCTCGAGACGTACACCCCCGGCGCGCCCGCGATCAAGCTCACGCTCGGGATGAAGAGCTACGTCACGCATTTGCGGTCGGGCGAGCTTGTGGTCGCCGACGACGGCGTGCCGGACCTCCAGGCCAGGTTGATGTGGCCGTCGCTGCATGCGGACGATCTTCCAGATGACGCTTAGTCGTACCTTGTCCACCAGGTCACAGCGGAGACTGCCCGGTCCGCTCAGCCGCTCACTGTCGCGAGCGACACTCACTGTCGCGCGCTGTCGCTCGTGGCGACACTCGCTCCGCCCGTATCTCGTAGTATTATTAGATACATAACTATGCTGCTGTATGTTACAATGCGCGGGGCTCGTGTGCGCCCGTACGTCCTACTACAACCGAAGCTGGTGTGCTGCTTCTCGTCTGGGCCTGGGCCCGGGTTCAGATCTGCGATCGCGCGCCAGATCTCGTTCACTCGTCATGTCAGATCGTTACGCTTATGCGGCGCTGCCGGCACTGCCATCCGGCCCATGCTCGCTCGCGCATGCGGCGTTTGCTCGTATCCTTCGCGCTCACGCTCGCTTCGTGCGTTTTCGTGCTCAGAGCTTCTTCGCCAGAAACCACGTGTCGACACTGCTTCCAGCGCCCCACGGCGTCGTCGCAGGTTTCCGTCCAAGGGCAATGGAGGAAACGAGCTCGTACCCGATGCCGTCGAGGGCGTACAGCAGCGCGCACATGAGCTGGCCGCCGAGCTCAGACTCAGCCATCGTGTTGAACGGGTCCGTCTTGAGGACAGCCTCGAGGCATCCACGCTCCGGCTGGCAGTGGCCTGCAAGTCCGCCGGGAAATTCCTGAAGAGTCAGCGCACTGTTACAGCTTGTTTGTAACGCTGGTGCCTGTGCAACATGCGGTGCGATGACTGGCCGCACATGAAACGTTCACATCCGAGCCATGTGAAAGGGCCGGCGGACAGGCACAAGCTTGAGACAAAACTTACACTGAGCGTGTCGAGGAAAACCTGCTTGGCATCATTCGGCGCATCGATCATCTTGATGCTGTGCGTGTTCTCGTCGTCAAACCCGATGGAGAAGTATGCGCGGGCGACCATGGGTCCCTGCTTGAAGAAGAGAGTGTCCCGGGAGCGGCCGGGCAGCTCGCAGGACGAGCTCAGGTGCCACCCGACCTTGGACAGCGAGAACAGCAGGAACTCGACTAACCTCCTCGAGCGGACGTCCTCAACACCTCCTTCCCCTGTACCGTCAGCGTGCTGCTCCGTTGCATGTAAAGGTTCTGCTGTGCCTTGTGCGGTGGTGGGGTGAATGGGGCCGTGCCTTGCGGCAACCATATCTCGTGATCGCAGTGTTCCCACCTACCACCCGCTTTTCGGGAGGAGGCATCGGTAAAATGCCACTCTGCGGCCGCGCTGCAGTGGTGGAGGCATCGTTCTCCGGTGTATGTGTTGCACAGCCGGGGACCGTACCGAGCATGCGAAGTGGTTGCTTCTCAAGACTGGTGGCCTGCTCGTGCTCACGAAGCCACCCCCATCGCACCCCGCACAGACAAACAAAAGATGTACTCACATGGAGCGCCGAGCAGCTCCCAGTCCTGGACGGCGGGTCGCGGCGAATGTTTCCGGGTCACACCCTTCCAGCCGCGGCTGAGGGTGAGGTCGATCGCCTCGATGACCTTGGCCGGGAATCCAAATGTTCGGACGACGTTCTGCTCCGCGAGCGTCATGATTGCGAAAGCCGGTCGCGAGGCGGGGTGAACAGACATCGGGCGGCGGGTGGCCGGCATGAAGCTGTGGCGGTTCATCGCGGGGCTCATGGTCGAGCAGGGTCCCTGGCTCGGGGCCAGCGACGGGGTGAGCGAGACGAGGCTCGGGTTCGAAAGTGTCGTTATTGACTGCGAGGGAGGGGAAGACATGAACATGTCCGACGACGTCGTGCTGTAGCTGCTCGACCGGGAGGGGATGACGGGGGCGGGGCCAGTAGGCTGGGCGACCATGGGCGACATGCGCATGGTGGTGTCGTAGCTCGGAGGGGCGCCCTTGTCGGCAGCAGCTGTCGGCGTCGGCGTGGAAGCTGGGACAGAAGCAAGCATGGTGGTGTGTGTGGGAGGGGGGGCGATGGGGAAGCTGGGAGCGAGGAAGGATATATGAAGGCTGCACTTTGCTGGGTGGTGGGTGGTGGGTGTGTGGGTGTGTGGGAGGAAGGCACGGCCGGCATGCAGAGCGTCGGTCTCCGCTCGCTGGGTGGGTTTTCGTACGTAGTGTGGTAGGTCATACGGTCGTATCTACCCTGAGTGAGGATCGAGCGGTGTCCCTGGGCAGGGTAGCGTCAGGCGTCAGGCAGCGCAGGGCACGGGGCACGGCAGCCGCACCAAAACTAGCTCAATCGAGCACCGCTGCTGCCAGATGACAGACAGGCATGACGGGTGTACGGGTGTACGCCGATAGGGGTAACCACTCTCTGCAGCCGCCAGGCGTACAGGCGTACAGGCGTACAGGCGTCAGCCGCTGCAGTGATAATAGGCGCAACCGTTCGGTCAAATCGGCCGCTTGCCTCCATTCTGCACCACTCTGGCGTGCTGCCCGCCGCACTCTGGCGTGCTAACTGCAAGCCCCCCTTCATCATTCTGCATATTTTCGGGCTGCGCACGAAGCGGCCCAACTCTTAGTGGAGCCGGTGGCGGCATATCGCTTGACTGTGGGATGTGCATGTGCTATCGCTACGAGCGTGGGCGTGGGTTGCGACCGATGGACCGAAGATTGCGCCGAAGCGGAGCTGGTCAGCGGTCAGGCGGAGCGGCAAGCGCGGCGTGTGTGCAGTTGGAGCTGGGCAGCTGCGGTGGTGCGTCATGGTCAGTCTCAGTCTGGTTGGATCGCAGTGTCCCAGTATCCCAGCTCCCAGCGTCCCAACGCGTGCCTGAGTCAGATGCGACAAGCTGGCATGCAACGGTTCTCCTCTCCAGCTCTCCCGATTGGAGTCGGGTGGGCGCCAGTCAGTCAGCAACACCGTACCCTGTTGGCTGCTGTCAGCTGGTTGATTGACGCTAGGACAAGCTAGCGGCACAGCCAGCGAGCAACGTGCGCCCTTTGACCATCCTCCTTCATCTCCCTCATCAGCGGCGTCAAGAAGCTCAGGGGTGAAAGGGTCAGTCCCTTTCTCCTGGATACATCATTTCAGTCAGACTCCTTGCGGCGCTCTGCTCTCCTTACGAAACACCTGGTGCCTTCCTTGGGTCCTGTGCTTGATTCCTCGTTCCGAGCGACTGGCCTGATTGCCCCAAGCAACAGCGGACAATGTTCGACCGAAACTTGGCCTTACATTCGCATCCGAATCCGGCATTTTCGTCCGGTACACCAGGCACTGCATGCTGTCAGCTGCTCAATCCTCAACTGCGCTCACGAGTACTGCGCAAACTGACACCGAGCCAAGGCGCCCCATTGCCGCAACTGGAGATATGCCGGCTGCGATTATTAATGGAATCGACGGAGGCGGAGACGAGCGCGGAATGAACCGCATGATCACAGGAAGCCACCACCGCCGCTCCGCCCCAGTCTGCAGACCTGGCAGCCTGTCGGCGTAAGCCATAAGTAAGCTTGGCTTGGCTTGACTATGCGTGCACGGAGTGCTCGAAGCGAGAGCGTAAACAAACGGGATCTGCAAATCTGCCGTACGCTACGTACATGCAGATGGATGCAGATCGCCGGCGAGTCGGCAGTGGCCGCTGTACGTACGTGCATGATGCTGCTGCTCGGGCATTCCTGCAAAGTCTAGCGAGGTTAGTCGACGATCAAATTTGATGCAGAGAGGGACTGCACGGGGAGCACAGTTGGGTACGTTGGTTATGGTTCGCTTGGGCAAGTTGGGTTTGGGAGATGAGATCGACCGACGACATTTGAGACATGATGGCAGCCCAAGTGGGCTCGTATTTGCTTACGGTACGCTGAAGTGGGATCTCGCACCCGTCTCAGAGCGCTCTCAGCCGCACCGCAACTGGCTGGCAGAGCTCTGACAGGGAGATTAAGGTGCAGCGTACCACGTCCCAGGACTCAGGGTGCCAGGGTCAAAACTTCGGCTTATCCAAGCTCTCGTGAGCTCTTACCTCACTCGTCGCTGTCGCTCACCTGACACCCGAGTTCAGGCAGAGTTCAGGCTGAGCTTCAATTTCGGGAGCTGCTCACCCCCTTCGTGCGAGCTTGCTTCATGTCTCGATATGTTTCTTGGCACGAAACGAGCCCCTAATTGGTCTCGAGAGTGAAGGAGAGCCGGTGTCGGACTGTGTGTCGGACTCATCCGCCGCGCAGTACGTAGCCACCACAGCGCCCTGGTCCGGTCACCCGCGGTGCATACGTACAGCAAAGTGTGGCGAATGGAGGAGTCCAGATGCAAAGACCGAGTTGGAGCGGGCGACGTATAGCTCGGTCGCTCGCATATCGCCACTGAGCCACTGGGCCACTGACGCACCAGCTCGATGCCACAGTCTCACAGTCGCAGTGTCTCAAGGTCGCAAAGCTGCGCCACCGAGACGAGGTCAACGCAGTCAACGCAGTCCAGAGCGAAGAGTGCATGTGAACGCACAATAGTTCTTCCGAGGAGCAACAGAGGCACGCAGAGTCTACGCAAAGCTCAAAAGCTACGAGCTACGAGCTCGGACCGGGCATCCGTCTGCTCAGCTCTCAGTGCGCTCGGACTGTTCGTGGTTCCGTCGCTGGGCAAGTAAGGGCAGGCACAGGTACAGACGCTGAAGGTACGAGGAGGCCAGGAACGGCAAGTGCACGGCGTTGGTTGAGGCACTGCAACGGAGATGTGCACGGAGATGCACGGAGTAGAGTTGGGCAGGGTTTTGAGGAACCGCAGGCGCTCGCGGGGCTGCATGAGGAACCGCAGATGCTACAGTTGCCCCGTCTTCTAATTGCCAAAAGCAGCACTGGACGAGGCACAAGAGGAACACTGCGCCGAGGAACAGGTACTGCGAGGTCGAGATCATGGCGCCATCGTTCAGTCTGCAATGCATGCGAGCATGAGACGGTGGCGGCGAGCGAGATCGCAAGAGGCAAGTGGACCCATGCGCGGTCTCTGCCCGAGTATTGGAGACTGACTGCATGACTGCCTGCCTGGCATCGTGTGATCTGAATGCTGAACAATTTAACATTCATGACAGTCCGCGTTCCAGCGAAATGGCAGTCCCACCAGAACCCAGAAGCAGAACTGGGACATAGAATACCAACAATAGAACACGGACAAAGCTAGCGGGCAGATTGGGCTGAGCTAAGGCAACTAAGAGAATGGGAGAATGCGAGGAACGTCAATTCATACGGCCCATACGGCATCTACTCTGGTCAGTTACGTTGGCCATGACTTTGGATCAAAATGACTGCGCCTGCGTCGCTGCATCGCCTTGGCGTGGTAACCCAGGACCGCTTCCAGCATCCAGCTGTCGTTGGCAGCCGATCTGTCGCCACCCAACGTCCGACTTCAAGTCGCTAGCGAGGGCAATCTGGCGCCGAAGCAGCAGCGAGCAAGCTGCTCCGGCATTCCGACCGGCCTCTCCGGTGACACTAGCTGAGTGGTGATCGGCGGCGGTGCTCTATCCTCCGTACTTCCAGTAGATCCCTATCTGCGCTCATAACATGCATCGCACACAGGCAAACGCAGTCCCGCTTGCCCGCTGATCCCTGCTTGCCCTCGAACAATGCAAGCTAAAGAACGACAAGGGGCGCTCCGAGCGAGGATTCCAGCGGCGACGACGGCCACGAACCACGAGCGGTGCAGCAGATCCCTCAGCTTACGTTATTTCCTGGGTACTTCCACCCACGTGCCGAGGGACACCAGGGCAGGGGGTTGCGGTGCCTCCCTGCGGCCAATAGAAGCGGGCACGGACGCAGCGGCGGTGAGGCGAACACCAGCACGCCGAGGGGTCGAGGGATCGCGCGAAGGAGGGTTCGGAGCAAGAGGTGGGGTAACTCCGAGGCAAAGCAGTGCGCTGTGCGGACTTAAGCCTTCGGACATCGTTCGACTGTCGCCCCCGTTCTCGCGTGCACCGCGTGCGCTGTCCTGGTGCATCCTGGATCAGGACTGATCAGGACGGACGGGGACTTAGAAACCTTCTCTACATCGTCCTGTACGCGATGGAGGAAGTCACCGCCGACTGCGGTCTGCTGTAGGGTGCCCTTGTGGCCCTGCAGTGAGCTCTGTGTCCTGGTTAGGGAGGCAGGGTGCCTGCCTCGCGTACGTACGGAGTGCATTCTCGCACTCCACCGCTGCGCTCCACTGACATGCCACTGCAGCTCCAAGGGCGAGGGACGGATGATGGCTGGTGTCCGAGCTCGCGGACCTCGGAGCGTTCTTGAACTCCGTCGTAAGCGTTATACATTCAGGCCCACCGTGTCTGCCCTGTAACAGGTATCACCTGCATATGGTAATCATCTATCACATGCAAGGACTTCATCACATGCAGAGGAGCCATCACATGCATTGGCAGCATCACATGCCAAACCAACTCCACAGTGGAGCAGGTCTGCGCACTAGTCCGTGGTGAGCCCCACAGACACATGCCCACGTGAGGCGATCACTACGTCATACGTCATGGGTCGCTTAGGCCCTGCTTGTCTGATCACTTGGATACACCTGGACGGCCAGTTGGTCATCGCAGTGAGCGTCGTAGGGGATGGCGCACTCGCAACGTGATACAACAAGCCGGCATGCTTATGGAGCATACCAGGGAGAGCTGTGGAGTACGTGCCGTACTCTACGCTGCGCGTTCCAGAAAACTACTCCACAGCGACGAGCCAGACTGCTCAAGGGTAGAGGCTCGGTTGGAGTCGGGACGCGCTCCACTGACGCGCACGAACGACTAGCGTCTTCACCGACTACCGATATACCGGGCGGCCCAGAATGTTGGAGCGAGGCACCCAGATCTAGGACAAGACGTTCCAGACGGACGACGACTCAGAGAGGCAAAGACTCAAAGAGGGGAAGAGGGCTCGTTGCGGTCATTCCTGCTCCGCCCGCAGCACTGCTAAACGCGATTCCAAGTTGGCCATCGTCTTCTCCTTCGCCGCGATGAGGCGCTGAAGCCGAACTGGGTCGGAGATCGCCGCATAGTCTGGTTTCTGCGGGACGGGGGTGCGTACCTTCTCCACCTCCTTGTCTCCGTCGCCTTTGCCGTCTGCGTCCGTTCCGTCCCTCTCAGTGCCACTCTTCTCCGTTGGCGTGGCACTTGGTGCGCTTGGGTTGGTGGCAGAAAGAATCGCAATGTCCCGTCGCAGCTCGCCGATCGCCTCGTCCAGAGTGGTCAGTGCCGAGCGCAGATCGCGCAGCTGAACCCGTTCCATGAGGGCCTGCGCTGCGTGCTGCGCCGTAACACCGATATGGCTGAAGCGGGCGGGCTGGTGTCAGCTGTAGTTGGGGCTATCTCAGCCATGCCCGCACATCGCTTCGTCACGCAGATATCTGATCACGCCTGCTGATCCACAAGCCACCAGCGGGCTCTGCAAAATCGGTGAACCCGAGAGCAAAGTTGTCTGGGCGCTAGCAGAGATCATGCTAGGGCGCCCAACAACAGCCCACTGTACGCCACGCCGATCACTTTTCCACTAGCGCCAGACGGACGCCTCGGAAGCTACGACAACACCCGCGGCGCTATCTGGACGTGCTAACCCCCATGCTTCCTCCGACCTGAGATTTCGCCAACACAATGGACTACGCGCGGTTCAACGCTGGGCTGGGGCCCGTTTCTCGTTTATGACTACTCACACCTAGCATATCGCCGCCGAACCACCGCGCACAGACAACGAGCACGTCAACAGCGCCCACTTCATTCAGGACCTTGAGCACACGGTCACCGCCATACCGCTCCCCGTCATCGTCCATCGCCTCTAGGAGCTGTAGTTAGCATGGGTGCTCCATGGACAGCGCCGTTGGAGTGGGATCGGCTGTTGCGCCGGGCGCCGAGGAATGCGCGGATGTCAGGAGGAAGGCAGACTCGCACAACCCACGCAGACAGTTCCCACATGCCCACAGCGGCCTGTTTGCCGGAGGGTGAGCGGGTGGCATGCCGCTTCCACCGCTCGTCTTCCAACGGGGTTCGCATTCGCACGCCGACGCATGCGAGCCTCGGCGCACATGTAGCTACGGGATCGTTTCGAGTCCGTCACGTTGACCTTCCTCGCGAGGATCATGAGAACATACCTGGTAATCATCTTCGCCCTGTGTCCCATCCCTTCCTTCCTTGAGCGCGAGAGTCCTGCACGCCCACATTCTGTGATCTGGTTCTCGAGCCCTCTTCCTTGGTCCCGGGGCTAGTCCTCCGTCACTCTGGAATGCGCCATCGCGTGACTCGAGCAGCTCCTTGCCCACAAGGCTGACGATGTCCATGCCGCGGATGATCTTCTGCGCGTGCTTCTTCAGTGCGTCTGCCGTCCGAACATTTGATGGCGGGGAGAGCGACATCGCAAAAGAGGTGAACGTACTCGAGACGGCGTGCAGGTGAGGACTGGACACCAGGAGTGGTGCTGGCTCGCCCGGCTTCAGCCAAGTGGAGAGCGCATTGCGTGGCGGTGTGTGCACGCGCGCACGCTTTTGGAACGATTGGGCTGGTGTCGAGGACGAGGAAGGCGACGAAGCGCGCTTCATCGCTGAGCCGAGGTGGTGGAGGAAGATTCGTCGAGTGAGAGGAAGTGTCAACAACCGCGATCGAGAAAGTGGAGGTCTGTCCGCGTCATCTCATGTACGCTACGGTGAGACAGACCGGTGGCATGCGTCACATGCTGCGACTCAGTGGACATGCATGGATGTGCGTCCGGCTTCGCGATCACGGTAAGAGGACACGACGCTGCATGCAGCTATGCGAACCCAAAACTTCTCACAATGCTACGTATACATGGAAACAATGCTGCTATCTAAACAATCGCCTCGAGCTGCTGAGCCAGCTCCAGCGCCGGCTTGACCATCGACTGCATGGGTCCACCGCGCTTGATACCCTTTCCACCGGCGAGGTCCATCGTGATGCGGGACGAGTCGTGGGCGGCAACGGCGGCGAGAGCGATGTCGGGGATGGGCGACTTGGGGAAGGTGAAGGTCTGGGTGGAGGGCTCGAGGTCCCATCCGCGCTCCTTCGCGAACTCGACGAGCTGGCTCGTCTCGCCCGAGCGGAAGAAGAGAAGCTGAGCCGCGTTCTGCAGCGGCAGCGATGGGTACGATGTCTCGATCGTGAGCGCGATCTGCTCCCGGATCGTTCCCATCAGTCGCTCCAGCAGCACAGCGTACTCCTCTCGCGGAACGCGGTCGCGCGCACGGTAGATCTTGTTGTACGCACCCTCCATCATCCAGCGCTCCAGGTCCACCGGCCAGCGCACAAAGACATCTCCTAGCTCGCTCACGTCCAGACCCTCAAGCGCCATGTGGAACTGCGAGTACTTGCCCTCCGACAGCATCGTCAGGAGCTGCAGACCGATGATGATCGGCCGGTTGGCGGACGGCGGCAGCGTGTTCGCGAGGTTGACGTAGAACGGCTGCAGCGCAGCGTTGTACTGGTTGTAAGAAGCGAGGTTGCTTTGCCTCAGAGCATTGAAGGCTCCGATCTCGATGATGGTGCCTGTTGTTAGTTCTCGTAGAAGATTCACAACTCACGAGCAGCGAGCAGGTCCTGCGGGTTGGCATCGGGAGGGGCGAAGTAGAGTCCCGACTGAGCCAGCTGGATCTGAATGTTAGTTGGCACTCCGATGGACGCTAGCAACGGACCTTGAGCTGGGTGACGAGCTTGGTGACCTCATCCTTCTTGCCGGCGTCGAAGAGCTGCTGCAGCTGGGCGACCGACTGCTGCAGGTCGAGCGACATGGTGGTGGTGGTAGCGGGTTGTGTGGTATCCGAGTTCGAGGTCGTAAGCGTTGCGGGCGTCTAGGAGTCTAAAGCGAAGCCGATGCAGTAGCGAGGAGAAGGTGGACGACGATGAGCAAGCTGGCATGCATGGTGTAATCGGTGTCCTCCTGGTGCGGTTATGACGACGCGTGGCTCTGGCAGGCGCTGCCACATGCTGGAAACGCCGGCCTGGTGGAGGTCGCTGGGCGAGGGTCGCTTGGGCTGGTGATGCCTGCCATTGAGTCATCCAACGGGCCAGCGAGCCAGAGCCAGACCCAGACCGACCAGCGCGCAGTGTCCAGCGTCACTGATCATCATCGTCTTGACCCGTCTTTTCCGCAACGTCCAGCGCTTAACAACACCGTCCCCCTTTCCAACACCCCTCCCCCGCCCCTCATCCTCACTACAGAGGACCTAAAACTCACCTCAAAGGGACTGCCAGCCCGCCCTCTGCGCACTGTCCTCTGCCTAGCAACAAGGTTGCCGACCGCTCAAAGTTCAACCCTCCACCTTTTTTCTCCCTCCGTCATCTCTTCCACCCCGTTCTACTGGTAAGTTGCGCAGCCCCTCGCCCGACGCGTCGTCGGAAAGAGCGGTGCCTATTGTTGCCCGGTGTCTTGCGCTAACAGCCCTGCAGTCATGTCTGCCGCTCCTAACCCCGCTCAGAACGGCCAGCCCGCTCCTGCCTCCACCGAGCAGCCCACCCAGTCGGCTGCGGCTTCGACCTCGAGCCAGGATGCCAGCAAGATCTCGCCCAGCGACGTCGGATGGCAGTTCGTTCCCCAGTACTAGTGAGTATCGGACCACGCCCCAGCTGCATGCATGTCGCGACGCTCGAGCCGTCCCGAAGCGCGAGGATGTGTGGCGGACGTGTCGGAATCCTTTGCGCCCATCAGTGATGGAGAGAGATCGGCGCGTCGCAGGCAGCTCGCTGACAGACGAACAGCAACTTCGTGAACAAGCAGCCCCACCGCCTCCACTGCTTCTACAACAAGCGGTCAACCTTCATCCACGGCGAGGAGGGCGACGATGCCTCCCCCGCGCTCGGTCAGCAGGTGAGTTTGCGTGCCTGACTCATGAGGTAAATGAAGTCCGCGTGACTGACCAGATAACCAGGAAATCCACGATCGCATCACCAAGATCGGCTACGACCAGTGCAAGGTCTTCATCAACTCGATCGACTCACAATCTTCGGCCGGCGGTGGTATCATCATCCAGGTCCTCGGTGAGATGTCCAACGCGAACAAGCCCTGGCGCAAGTTCGTCCAGACCTTCTTCCTGGCCGAGCAGCCCAACGGCTACTACGTCCTCAACGACATCTTCCGCTACCTGAAGGAGGAGACCGACGAGGACGAGGAGGACGACGATGTTCCCGAGGTCTCGGAGGCTCCGGTCGTTAGCAGCGCCCCTGCCACCCAGGCCGAGGTTGAGCACGCCCAGGCCGCTCCCACTGCCCCCGTCGCTGCCACTGCCGAGACCCCCGAGCCCAAGGTTCCCGCTGAGGAGCAGAGGCCCGAGTCGCCCGCCCCCGAGAAGAAGGAGGAGCCTAAGGAGGTTGAGCCTGAGGTCACCGCCCCCGTCGCCGAGGAGAAGCCTGCCGCCCCCGCCCCCAAGGCTGAGGAGACCCCTGCTCCCGCCCCTAAGGAGGCTACTACCCCCGCCGCCCCTGCCTCGGAGAAGGCTGCCTCTGCCACCCCCAACGGCACCTCTGGCGCTGCCACCCCCGCTGCCCAGCCTGCTCAGCCGGCCCAGCCGGCCCAGCCTGCTCAGCCCGCTGCCCCCGCTGCCCCCACCAAGCCCAAGTCCTGGGCTGCGCTCGCCGGTGGTGGCAAGTCTTGGGCCAGCTCCGTTGCGGCCGCCTCTGCTCCTGCCGCTGCTCCCACCGCCCCCGCTGCCGCGCCTGCTGCTCCCGCCAAGAAGGAGGCTGCGCCGGCCGCTCCTGCCGCGCCTGCCGCGCCTGCTGCCGCCGCTCCGGCTTCCAGCAGCGGCCGTCACCCGTACTACGAGAACGCCATGAAGGTCAACACTCCCCACTGCTTTGTTAAGCTTCCGAACTGGTCTGCCAACGACTCCACTACTGGCGGAGAGACCATTGACGAGCCCACCCTCCGCAACATCGCTTCGCGCTTCGGTGACGTCGTCAAGGTCGAGATCGTGAAGGGCAAGGCCTGCGCCTTTGTCGAGTTCAAGAACGTTGACTCGGCTCGCAAGGCCATCATCGCTTCCCTCGGCACCCACTACGGCGGTGAGGGTGGTGTCCCCACGGCGAACGGCGAGGGCAAGCTCAACTTCGAGACGCGCAAGGAGAAGGACGAGCGTGGACCCAAGGGCCGCAGCCGTGGTGGCGCCACTGAGCAGCAGCCCCGCACTGGTGGCCAGCGCACTGCCACTGGCGGCGCCGAGCGTGGCCAGGGCAACCGTGGCAGCCGCGGCGGACGCGGCGGACGCCAGGGCAACGCCGGCCAGAAGTAAGCGGCGACCGGCGAGGAGCATGAGACAGTAGATCACCCAGTAGACATCATCCATTCCCCATATCTTTATCCACTCCCCACCACCCACAATTCCCGACCTCACCTTTACCCACACTCCAACACTGCATCCGTAATTTCCCCGGTTTCCCGGCTTCCGAGTGACATTTCGAGGAGAATCTGAGCATTGAGTTCCGCGGACAGACGAGGAGGAGGGAAGGAGGAAAGACGACGGCATCGTGGTGTAAAGGTAAAGGTTAGGGCAAGAGGAGCCCGGAGTGTTAGCATCACAATGCGTGCATTTGTAGTTATGAGAGGCATGTTCATAAAGTGCATTTTGGGATAGCACCTGTCACTGACGTCTCGCCCAGCCCTGGTCATGCGGTCGGCTGTAGCCTCCGCGCCCTCGTCCGCCACCAAAGGCACCTCGCCTTCCATCACGACCTCGCCCTCGCCCCCGGTTTCCGCCACCTTGTCCGTGGCCGAGGTACGGGTTCTCCTGGTGCTGGAGGTAGGGGTTGTTCGCCTGCTGCTCCTCGTCATCAGCAGTTGCGCGAATCTTCTTCTCCGCGGTGCCCTCTTCCGCCGGCTGTTTGCGTTTCCGCAGGCCAGCCTTCTGAATCACGAACTTCCAGAAGGCGTCGACTATTGTACGATCGCGCCCCCACTGCCACTCCATGGTCGCTCGCGCGTTCGGAAGTGCCACGTCGCCGTCTCCGCCCGTCCCAGCGTCGCATTCGGTTGCTGCTGGAACGGGAGCTTCAGGCTTCTCGAAGCTCAAGCGGGCACGGAAAAGCGGTTCGGCGTTCGCAGAGGCCTCCGGCCGAGAGGTCGTCGCTTCTCCCTCTGCTTCGGGATTTTGCGCTGCCCGTTGCGCCGCCCTCCGCGCTTGCCGTGACCATGTATTCGTCGTCGGGGCGAGGAGGATCGCGCCTTCCTCGTTGGCCATCGTGTCCATGCTGACGCTCTCCAGTACGACCAGTATCGCCTTCCTAACTTCATCGAGATCCTTCTCCTCCTCGTCGTGCACGAACGAGTTGCTCAGGGACACCATCTTCGCGAAGCTCGTTCCCTTCTCGACGTGGGCCGGTCTCGTCAAAGTCTGAATGTCAATTATAGGAGGCGCCTGCGTAACTCACATCTGGCAGCCGGGATGGCGAGAACGACCACGCCAGCACCCAGCGGGTCGTGTTCCCTTGCCGTAGCGAAATGACGGCGTAGTTAGTCGTCTTGGTCAGGACGTGCTTGACGAGCGAGCCGAGGGAGGCGTACCGTCCAACTAGGGAGGTGAACCACCCCACCTTGTCCCGATACGACTCCGACTCGTCAATCATCTGGCCGACGAAGAGCTCTTCTCCGCCTCTTGTCACCTGCTCATTCGGCGCGCATGTCGGTGCCGCAGAGGCCGGCGTGGCTTTCGCCAATCGCGCTTCCTCGGCCTCGGCGAGGCTTGCGAAGAAGGGCGGGTTGCACATCGTGAACGACCACGAGTCCTGCTCCTTCAAGTGTCCCAGCAGAGTACCGTCGTCTGGCACGCCCTTGATCTCGACTGCTGTCGAGGGGATCGCGTTACGCTCAACCTGCTCGCGAGCATGCGCGAGCGATGTCGGTTCAAGCTCGCTGCCGACGACGAAAGCGTCAGGTCGCAGTTTGTGCAGGAGCAAGGCGTAGATTGCGACGTGCCCTGTCCCAACGTCGAGGGCGCGGAGCGGGCCGGGCGCGGCGTGCTGCGCAAGGTCGAGGCAGGTCAGGACGTAGTCGAGCCGGTTGGCTACCTGCGGGTTAGAAGAGAGCAGATCGCGAACCCACAGTAGGACACAAGCGGTCGTCTCTCAGCTCAATGTCGAGATCAAAGTCATGCCGCAGCAGCGCCGCCGTCAGTGCCCGCAGCGCACGGGCGTCGGTGAAGTCGATGCTCGCCCCGTGGACACTACATACGTCAGCTGGATCATGGCTGAGGGATACCTGGCTCACCGCTGCCGCTTCACTTACAACGGCCGGAGCGCCTCGTCCTTGTCGGCGAGCGCGGCAAAGTCAGGTTTCCGCGTGCGGTACGGGTTGCGCTCGTGCATTGTCGGGAGGTGCAATGCGCGAGCTATGTTTGGGTGACCCGGTGACCTGTGACTGGTGACTGGTGGCGAAATGCGGCGCGCCCCGCGTTATAGCGAGATCGAGCCGGGCTGGGCCAGGATTACACGTGCCTGGCTGGCATGGCATGCCTGGCTCCTGAACGTCATGCCAACACGCGATCGGGTTACACTCGCAGCTATCACGACTCTATCTTGTCTTCTGCCATTCCTTCATCCGTTATCCCCCATCGCCATCGCCACCCCTACCACCTGCAGCCACCGAGTCACCGCCTTGCCATGCCGCGCCGACGCCGGGTTGTAGTTCGCGAGGACCGCGAGCTCCCTCCCATCCCCCTGCAGCGGTAAGTACAGACGCGCACTGGATGGGCGCGAGCATCCAGACACTGACCGCCGGCAGACAACGTGCGCGCTCCTTCAAGTTTTTTCTGTACGTGTTCCCGACGGCGCTCGTCACGATCTTCTTTTACTTCTTTGCGCTCGACTCGCGCTCCCCGGGCCTTCTCATCGGCAGCCTCATATGCGCGTCTGGACTGTGTGAGTTTTTCGCAGGCCCTTCCGACCTCGGCTAAGGCTTCCCACTGACGGCGCAGTGCTCAGCCTTCGCGCACATGAGGAGTTCCCCTTCAACCGGCGCAAGGTTATCAAGCTCCGGGCATGGGCCAACATCCAGATGCATGTGCGGGAGGGCCTTGGTGTGGTGAGTGTTACCGGTTATGCGACGTAATCCTTGGTCAGAGGAGTATGTCAGCGTCCGCCGTGTGACAATGCCGGGTATTCGCTGACTCCACAGGCGCAAGTCGCTATCAGCAGCAATCCGGCGCTGAATCTTTCACCAACGACACCATCGCTGCACAATGTCCCCATGAGCCCCTTGCAGGAGCACGACGCCCTGCCTGACAAGTCCGAGGTCGTGAGCGACCCGGATGAAGCCGACCTGCGGACGCAGGAGTTCGTCGGCCTCCTCGCCGGCTTCCCAATCGCCTTGCAACACCATCTCCTGGGCACACGCGCCCTTCCGCAGCCGCCTCTGTGTGACCTCTTGCCCGCCGACTACCTGTCCAGCCTGAAGCGCACGGAGTCGCGTGTTCGTTTCGCTGAGGAGCACTCGGGCCCCAGCGGGTCGGGCAACCCGACCGCGAAGAGTGCGAAGCCCAACGGCGACGCAAACACGAATGGCGCAGCCCCCGGTGCAGCGACACACAGCGACGAGGAATCGGACGGCAAGGAAGAGGCTGGCAAGGAGGAGGCGCCAGCGCCCGTCAAGAAGTCGAACCTGCACGCCCCGTACCCTGCCCACCTGCCGCTGTCTCTCCTGCGGCTTCTGGAAGCATATGTCGCCGGCTTCGCACAGCGCCCCGTCGAGAAGGGCGGCTGGACGCCCCTGCAGACGGAGCGCGCAATTGACGCCATCAAGGGCCTAAATGCCGCCCTCACGGAGGCAGAGTCCATCTACAATGGTAAGTTCGCAGTACGACTCTCGTAACTAACAGCAGCGCCGGACCCGGTCGTGAGCCTGACGCTGTGCGCGTATCTGTTCGTGCTCAGCATCCTCTGCTTCATCGCACTGTACATGCCGCCGCTCGTGTCCTTGATGACGTTCGGTCTGATTGCGGCCGCGTTCCCGCCGGCGTTCAGCCGCGCGACGACTGGCCCGAGTCCATCCTGTGAGTTTACCACTCCGGGCATCACTAACTCTCAGCATCGACGCACCCTCTGACGCACGAGACGCGCATGATGCTGAACGAGTCGATCGACAACTGCCCCGCGCTCGCAACGTACTACCGCAACCGCATCGCGGTACGTGCTGGTGCTGACGCGCCCGAGGTCGTCGACCTCGACAAGCGCTCGCGAAGGCGGGACATCTGGCTCCCGTCGTTCTGATGTCGTGTCTCGGACGTGTCCAGTTGTAACCCGCCTCGTGTTGTATAATGTCGCACTGCCGCGACACCTGTCTCTTATCTATCATATGTAGGGTTAATTCACGGCCCAGATGTATCCTCCATGACAATGAGCGTTGTAGCGCAGAGCGCAGAGGCTTTCTGCATTGCTCTCGCACTCTTCCTCTTCGCTCTCGCTTCCGAACGCCGAAATTTCTGGGAATAGAGACATGTTCGGCGCCGCCCAAAGCGAACAGCAGTCAACTAGCTTCGCCTTCTTAGTTCAGTGGCTAGAATTTTCCACTAGTAGTGTCTCTTCGGGTCTTGCTATGGAACGGTCACCCGTTCGATTCGGGTAGAAGGCATTCTCTTTTGCCACCTGTGCGCTCCTGGAACGTTCTTTTGCAGTGCTCGTCGTTGAAAGGTGCGAAGAACAGGAGGAGGTGAGGTCGGATACGGCGGTGTGGCGACATAAGCGTGAGATTGCGCCTCAGACGACGTAGTGCCTGGTCCAAGTGACGCTAAGTCAGTGGCGTGCAAAAGGCTGATTGCCTCATGGAAGGCCGGCAGTGTCGGGGATGCGTTTCAGCTGCACAGCCCGCAATGCCGGCCACGCAGTGCCAAGTGGTACATCCTCTCCCTTCTTCTCAGCATCGCAAGAATCATCGACAATCTCGACTCTTCACAGTCCACAACAGAGAAGTTATCAGATATCAGCATACCGCCCGTGTGACTGGTGTGACCTGATCCGAGCTTCTTTCGCCACCCGCCCAAGTCCGTGACTCGCCCTGTGACATCACACCGATCGTCCAATGTCATTCCACGCGCCGCCCCCGCATGCGCCCAGCGTCGTCGCGCCGCAGCGCGCTCATGTCTCGTCCTCGCCATCCCGCTTCGCCATACTGTCCGCATCGCCGCACGCCATGTCCTCGCCCCGCAGCGTGAACGGCGCCAGCGGTGCCAGCGGTGCCAGCTCGCACCTCTCCGCTACCCCGCCAGGGGGATCCAGCCTGTCGGCCTCGCCGTCTGGCCCCTTCCGCGGCTCGCCGCTGACGCCCTTGTCCCCCGCCTCATTGTCTTCCGGATCGACGGCGCGCTCGAATCGCCCAACGCGCTCCTCGTCCCCGGTACTCCTCCACCCCCTGCCGCCGAGTACGGCGTTAGAAAGAGAGAGTAGGGCGGAGAGCGAGCTGGAACTCCAGCGGCAGACGGAGCAGGCCCGACGCGAGCGCTTGCTCGCCGAAGCGCTGCAGGACCAGCGGCACGAGGTCGAGCGCATAGCTGCGCGGTCGGAGAACGGCCTGTGGGCGCAGGAACAGCGGCAGAAGGCGAGGCGGCAAGACTCCTCGGCGCCGGGGGCAGGCGAGCCGACGAAACCCTTCACGCGCCCGCCGCAGGCGTACGAGCTCTACCAGGCGATTGACAAGCGGGACCTCGAGTTCATCTCGCGCGTCAGGGACCACTGCTTCAACATGCTGCTGCAGAAGAATGCGGCCGAGTTCCCCATCATCTACGCCGCGCGGATTGGGCCGAGCCATCGCGAGATCGTCATCATGCTCGTCGGCGCTTTCTCGAGGTGAGCCCAAGGCAGCTCGGTAGAGCGCAGCTGACGCCAGGTACGTCAACAACCTGGACGAGGAGCAGTTCAAGGACAAGGACGTGCAGAACACGCTCAAGATGCTCCGGACGAACGTAAGTCAGGCGGGCGCTCTTTCCATCGAGTCCCAAAGCTTCTGTCCTCGGTGGTATGAAAGCTAACACCACAGCTCAAGATGGCGATCGACAACGCCCTCCTCCCCGCGCAGCAGTCGCACCTCCTATCTTCCTACCTCCAAGTCCTGATCATGTCCGAGGGCGACAGCTGGGTGCACCGGGCGTCGCACGACGTGGGCCTCTTGATGCGCAGCGAGCGTTCTGAACCAGCAATGGAGGCCGAGGACCGCGTCCGGCGTTTCAGTACGCGCGAGTTGCGCGGTGTGCCAGGCGGCGTGAACGAGGTCGAGGAGTACATCGCCAATGCGGCCATCGATCTCGTGATTCTGGCGGCGTGGGGTGTCGCCGCGGGCCAGATTGGCGCGGAGCCGCTACCTGTATGTCATTTGCGCTGGACACCTGGGACAGCTGGATTATGCCGGGAGAAGCTGACAATCAGACGTACACCTTCGCACGCGATTTGAGGACGTGGACACTCTTCATGGAGGCCATGGAGGAGAACAGGGCCAAACTGCCCCGCGTGAACAGGCGCACGCGCCAGATCCTCGACGTGCTCAAGGAGAAAGCCGGGGATAGCAAGGTCGGCGTGCAGGCGCGCCTGCGGATGATTCGGGAGGCGATCGACCGTAAACCCGGTTCTCCATAGGCGCCCTGCCCTCTGTAGCGAACAGTCATCTTGGCAGCATCGTAGAACAGTTGTATGGTATGACATAGTCTAGCTAGTTGTACAATGCGGGCGATCCAGCGGTGCTTCAGGCTCAACGCGATCGGGTCCCGCTTTTGGCTTGGGGGAGGGGGGGGGGTCTACTTCTTCGTCGCGACCCAGAACGCGCACTGATGTTAGCTCATGCGGCTATCAAAGCTTACGTTGTAGATGTGCTCGAGCATGCTGTCGGGGAT
Source organism: Trichosporon faecale (assembly GCA_039545375.1). Classification (NCBI taxonomy): domain Eukaryota; kingdom Fungi; phylum Basidiomycota; class Tremellomycetes; order Trichosporonales; family Trichosporonaceae; genus Trichosporon; species Trichosporon faecale. The sequence continues at coordinate 1,210,975 of BCLU01000003.1, read as the reverse complement.
GCCCGTGTAGGGCGAGCGGAACATGCGCTCGTCCTGGTCGTTAGCTACCAGCACGATTGACTAAGCTCACCTTGATGTCAAAGCCGACCAGACCTGCGAGCTCCTTCACCTCGTCGAGGCTGAGCTCGATCGAGCCGATGCCGTTGCGCGGCGCCGAGTTCTCAAAGTGCCACAGGAGCGGGCCTGACTGTCAGCTTCACCAGACGTCATCCTAGCTCGCCCGCGTCGTTCGCCGCACTCACCAACATTAATCCACACGCCGCCTTCCTCGAGCAGGCCATGGATGATGCGCATGTAGTTGAGCACGCTGCGGGCCGTGTCGATGAAAAAGCAAGTGACGACGGCGCTCCACCGCCCGCGCTGGTTCACGTGGCCGGCCGCCTCGTCGTCGCTTTCGGAGCCGCTCGACTGCGGCGTGAACCAGTGCGTCGGGCCGTAGATCTCCTCGAAATCGCCGGCGACGAGCGAGAAGTTGCCCGGTGTGATGCCTGCTAAGATGTCCGCCGGTACGACGTCGGGCACACGCACCGAGCGCAGCAGGTGGTGCTCTGTCGACTGGTGGTTCGACCACGAATGCAGGTACGGGAACAGAATGTGCTCCTCGGCCGCTGTGGTTCTGGGTGTCAGCTGGTAAGGCAGCGCCACATAGCTGGCTGGGACTCACTGGTTGAGCGCAAAGTGACTCGCGATCAGCATGTAGGTGCTGAACTCGTTGCCCTGGGCCCAGAACCCGCGCGCGGCAATCTCCATCGCGAGTCGGCCCAGACCACACCCGGGCACAAGCACCTTCTTCTCGCCGCGGGTCGAGACATCGGGGAAGTGCGCCTCGAGCGCCTCGAGGAGGGGCTTGTAACATGCTTCGCGCTCCGAAGCGCCCTCCTTCGTCCAGTCGCGCACGAAGGAGCGCAGCGTCGAGCGCACCTTGTCCTGCTGGTTGTCGCGGACTGTGTGGGACGCCTGAGGCTTCGGATTCGCTGGGGAAGGCGCCGCACGCTCGCCGTCGCTGTCGCTGTGCTCGTGTGAGTGTGCGGAAACGTCGTGCGAGTGCTCATGGCCGTGCGAATGGGAGTGTGCGTGGTCGTGGGCGTGGTCGTGCGAGTGGGCGGAGGCGGCGGTGTCGTCATCGCCCCCGGCCAGCATGTCCGCGAACACGGGGTCCTGGATCATGAGATCGATGAACTCGGAGTTCCTAGGGTCAGCTTTCGGCCAGTGGCGGAGCAGCTTACCTTCTGATGCCCTCATCTACGGCCTCGAGCTTATCGCGGTAGCCGATCACATCGTAGAGCTGCTTCTGGTCGTCGGGGAGGGAAAGGAAGGCGAGTCTACGGCTATTGTTCGCCGACAGCTGGTGGTTAGCTAAGCGACAGCGGCGTTTCAGCTCACGTGATACTGCATGTAGCCATCGAATGCCTTTAAGATGTCTCGCCAGTGCTGGCGCTCCTCTGGCGAGTCTGCCATTCTGGCTGTGTGGTGGTGATGTTGTTGTGAGCTCGTCAGACAGACCGGGCGTGTTCAGGTGGTCAACCTCCACCAGGAGCTGAACCCTGTACGGCTTAGGCACGCGCCGGCTCACTGGTGCAGGCAGAAGATACGGAGATTGGGATAACGCCGAGCCGGTGGCGGGACCTGTTTGGTGAGCTCAGTGGTGAGCGGGCGCCGCGGCCAGGGCTGCAGGGATGGCCAGGCTGGCTAAGCTGGTCGTGGGCCGCCTCGCAGGAAGTTGAACCCTGGCCGTGCTGGGTGTGCTGGGTCTACAGTGGTACGGACGCGTTCATTACCAACCGGACCACTCAACGCACTTCGAAAGACAACTCATACCCATCGCGTCGGACGTCACAAGCACACCATGTCGTCCGTCGTCCAAGTCACTGCAACCGCCACCGCACGCGCGGCCGACTCCAGCCCCGACATCTCCCCCGTCCTCCTCCCATTCATCTCCCTCCTCTCCTCCTTCCTCACAAAGGTCACGGAGCTCTTCCACCGCATCCCTGGCTCCCCGATCATCCTCCGATACATCAAGAGCAGCTACCAGAATGACCCCTACCGCTCCCTCCTCGAGGTCCTCCTGCTGGCCTACGCCATCCGCACCCTCCTCATGGGCCGTACCCGCGGAGAAGGTGCTGAGGGTGCGCTCAAGCTGTCCGAGAAGGTGCGTTGACAACAGTAGCTGGCTGGAATGTCCGACTGGTCAGGGTTTCCAGCTCAGCCGCTCAGCCACGGTCCCACTAACGCTGTGCAGGAGGTCGATGAGCTCGTCGACGACTGGCAGCCGGTGCCGCTTATCAACGAGCTGAGCGAGCTCGAGAGCAAGACGCTTGACTCGGTCCCGACGATCTACGGCCAGAACGGTGTCCACGCCAAGGTGACGCCGAGCGGCAAGCCGGTGCTGAATCTGGCGGTGACGGACTGGCTTGGATTCATGGAGAACGACCACATTAAGGACGTCGCTATCGGAACGCTTCGCGAGTACGGTGTCGGATCCTGCGGACCGATGGGTTTCTACGGTACGATCGATGTGCACACTGCGTTTGAGCGTGACGTCGCCGACTTCCTGGACACGGAGAGTGCGATCATCTACTCGCAGAGCTTCCTCACAACCTCGTCTGTCATTCCGGCCTTCGCTAAGCGTGGCGACATCATCATCGCGGACCGCGGCGTCAACTTTGCGATCCACAAGGGCCTACAGCTGTCCCGTTCGACGATCCGATGGTACGCGCACGGCGACATGGAGGACCTTGAGCGTGTGCTCACGTCGGTTCAGCGCGAGCTGAAGCGCAAGGGCGGCAAGCTCACGAAGCGCTTCATCGTGACTGAGGGCATCTTCGAGAACGACGGCATGATGTCGGACCTGCCGCGCATCTGCGAGCTCAAGAACAAGTTCAAGTACCGCCTTATCCTCGACGAGTCCATGTCTTTCGGTATGGTCGGCAAGCACGGACGTGGCATCACCGAATTCTACGGCGTGCCTGCGGGTGAGGTCGAGATTCTCGTTGGCTCCATGGCGAACTCGCTCGGTGCGGGTGGTGGCTTCTGCGCCGGCTCGCACCACGCTGTGGCGCACCAGCGCATCAACTCTGCTGCTTCCGTCTTCTCGGCTGCGCTCCCGGCTATGCACGCGACCGTCTCTTCCGCGGCCGTCAAGATGATGGATCAGAACGCGAACCTGATCCCGTCGTTGCAGGAGAACATCAAGGCCTTCCGCTCGCAGCTCGCCAAGCTCGAGCCGTCCTCGCCGTTCGCCGAGAGGCGCAACGGCGACAACCCCGACGCCCTCATCTCGATTCCGTCGCACCCGGACTCGGCGCTCATCCACATCTTCCTGATCAAGCCCCCCGGAACGCTCGAGCAGGAGGAGGATGTGCTGCAGGAGATCGTCGACGAGGCCCTCGCCAACGGCGTCCTCGTCACGCGTGCCCGCCGTCTGCGCGGACAGGAGATCTTCGACCCCGAGCCCTCGCTCAAGGTCTGCGTCTCCGCCCTGCCGTCCAAGAAGGAGATGGAGCGCGCAGGCAAGGTCCTCCGGGACGCCATCATCAAGGTTGCGGGCAAGCGATAAGCCGCTGCCGCAGCGAAGCGAGCCGGCAGTGCTCCTTCACGCAGCGCAGCCGCTGTCCCAACGTTAGAGTCATCAACACATACAGTCAACTATAATACAGCCACGTAGGGTCTATGCAGTGCATGCAGAGCTATTCCTCTATTCCTATATGGGTCCGAAAGTGAAGTCTAAAATGTTGTATAAATGCCTAAGGGGCCAGAGCGGTCTGGCGGACGGGGATGCCGTCGCGCTTGAGCTCGTCCTTGACCTCGTCGATGCCGACCTCGCCGCGGTGGAAGATACCGGCGGCCAGGGCGGCCTCGACGCCCGTCTTCTCGAAGACCTCCTCGAAGTCCTTGGGGCTTCCGGCGCCGGACGAGGCAACGACAGGAATGCTGACGGCATCGCGGACGAGCTTGATCAGGTCGAGGTCGAAGCCCTTGCCTGACCCGTCTCGGTCGACGGAGTTCAGGAGGATCTCACCGGCGCCGAGGCGCTCAACACCGCGCGCGAGCTGCACGACATCGATGTCGCGCACCGCCCGGCCGCCAGAAATCGTGCACTGGTACCACCACGCCTTGCCCTGCTCGTCGGGCTTGGTGCGAGTCGTGCTCGTCTCGCCCGTGACGAGACAAGGGCGGTGCGCCTCCGGCACGGCCTGGAGCCAGTTTGTCTCGGTCGTGTCGTAGTAGACGCGCTTGGGGTCGATGCTGACCACGACCGCCTGCGAGCCGTACCCCTTCGCGATGGTCTCGATGCCCGTCTTGCCCGTGAGCGCGGGCTCGCCCTTGGCCTCGCGCGCCAGCATGTCCTCAACGTTGAGCACGGCCTCGGAGCCGATACTGACCTTGTCGGCGCCGGCACGGAAGTAGGCGCCGGCGACCTCGAGCGCGCTCCTCGGGGTTCCGTCCGGGTCCACCGTGTCCTTGATGCCGCCGCCGACGGTGAGGGGGACGAAGACGGTTCCGGCCGAAGCGCGCACGACCTCAAGCATCGGCTGGTCCTGGAGCGCCGAGGAGCGGAAGGACGTGATGTTCAGGAAACACACCTCGTCGGCCCCAGCGACGTAGTACCGCCGCGCGAGCTCGACGGGCTTGCCGAGGTTGCGCACGCCGGCGCCCTCGTCCTTCTCGCGCACATCGTACTGGTCTCCCTTGGTGACGACGAGGTCTCCGGCGTCGTTGGAGCGCACGTCGAGGCACGCCACAATGCGCGCCGTGAGTCCCGTGCCGGCCGCGCGCTCGGGGCGGGGATCGGCTGGGATCCACTCCGAGGCGGGGCGGGGGGCGAGAGGGTGAGGCGGGGCGGACACGGAGGCAACGGGCGCGGCGAGCCAGCGGCGCAGCGTCTCGAGACCCGCCGGGCCGGACTTCTCGGGGTGGAACTGCGTGCCGAACACGTTGCCCATGCGCACGGAGGAGACGAAGGTCTGCTTCCCGTAGCGCGAGAGCGTGTGCGCCGCCTCGCGGACGGAGTCCTCGCCCGGCTGGCCCAGCAAAGCAGCGTAGCTGTGCACAAAGTAGTAGTCCTCCTCGGGGACGACGAGCGCGTCCTTGTCCGCCGCGACGTCGGCGTACGCGCCCCACGCGCCGTTCCAGCCCATGTGGGGCACGCTCTTCGTGCCGCCCTCGGTGTCGAACTTGGTGATCGGGTACGGGATCACGTTCAGTCCCGACTCTCCCGGAGCCTCAGTCGAGCCAGCGAAGAGGACCTGCATGCCGATGCAGATACCGAAGTATGGCTTGCCGCTCCGGATGTAGGCGAGGAGGGGCTCGAAGACGCCCCGCTCCTTCAGGCCGCGCGCGGCCTGGTGGAACGAGCCGACACCGGGGAAGATGAGCTTCTGCATGCGTTAGCTCGTTGCACGTCATTGAAGCTGGTGACAGCAGCAAGAGCAGAGCATTGCCAGGGCACACGGCCCTAGGTTTCCACTGGCATTGCAGCTCGCTTCACCCGCCGGCCATGCTCACCTCAGCCTTGTCGAAGTCCTCGGGGCTCTGGATCCACTCGAACTCGTATCCGAGGCGCTCGATCGAGTTGGCGAGCGAGCGGACGTTGCCCGCGCCGTAGTCGAGAACGTAGAGTTTCGGCCTAGCCGTGTCCTGTGAGGTCTGTGATGTCGCCATGGTGTGTGGTGTGTTGCAGAATGTGGGCTGCAACAATGTCGAGTAGCTGCATGATCAAGGCTGCCTGCCCCAGCCTGCCGGCCCGACTCGCGGCAGGCCGAAATTCTCTGGACTTTTGAGTCGACCGCCGCCCGCCGCCGCGGAAGCAAATCGACTCAGTCAGTCACCCAGCCGCGGCTGGAGATCGAGTCCGCCAGGTCTTCTGGGCCAAAATGGTCCTGCTCGCTGCTGGAAGCATTGATTGGGACATGCACGAGTGAGAGATGTAGTAAGAGCATAAGAGCAGGCAGCAACGCAAGGTAAAATGCACACACAACCGAATGTATGCCGTATAACATGAATCTACGTCTGTGCAACTGCCGAAACACTACCAAGCGAAATCAAGAGTCCTGCGAACGTGAACTGGCAAACGGGGTATAAGGCAAACAGTGAACAAGATGCAAAGCAAACTAGGCGTCCTTGTGGTGCGCCTTAAGGAACTTGAGCACGTTTCCGGGGCTGCAGTGTTAGCTGAGGGTAGCCATTGGCAAGCTTACTCATCAGCGGGCTTGACGCGGAAGGCAATGTCGACGAGTTCGCCCGAGCCCTTCTCGAAGATGAAGTGGGAGCGGTTCGTGCTGTTTGTCAGATAGGAAGGACCGCGCGGAATCTCACTTGTTGGGCTGCACGAATGCTCCGAGCCTGTCCTGTCAGCTACGTTACCAGAGTATGCCAGCTCACTTCTTGATCAGCTGGCTCTGCGGGTCACACAGCAGCCGGTAGTTCAGGTTCTTCTTGTTGATCCACTGTGGTTAGCCAATAGCTCAGACAAGGTAGCTCGGAGAGACGCAAATGAGAAAGACAACAGTGGACTGGCGACTCACCTTCTGCTGCGCCGTTGGCTTGTCCTTGCTGAGGCCGTACACGTTGTACCCGAGAGCGGCGATCTCGTCGTGCGCGTCGCGGTAGCCGCACGCCTGGTTCGTGCATCCTGGTGTGTCCGCCTGAGAGTTAGCTCGATCTCGAGGCGATAACAGCTGTGGTTGCTGGGTCGCGGGGGAACCTCCTCCTGCGCGCACGTGTGGGCGGCAAATGCCTACACATCCAGTGAAAGCGGACGTGTTGTGCGACTACGCAGTGCCAGCGAAGCACCGCCGATCACCATTACTCACCCTGGGGTAGAGGAACAAAACAACGCCCCTTCCCCCGTCCGTCAGCGTGCTGACGTCAACGTCTTCCTCCTTGTTGTCCTGCAGCGTGATCTTGGGCAGCGTCTGGCCAAGCTTGAGCGGGCCCTTGGAGTTGGTCGCGGCCTTCTTCTTCTCCTTGCCCTCCTCCTTGCCCTCGGCGTCTCCGTTCGCAGCCTTGCTCGAGCTCGACCGGACTGAGCGCTTGCTCTCCCCCTTCTCCTTCGAGTCCTTCGAGGCCTTCTTGGTAGACGAAGCCTTGCCGTTGGCAGTCTTAGTGCTCGCGGCCTTCGAGCTGTCGGCGGCGGCCTGGTGTCAGCTCGAAAACGCATCAGTAGCTTACCTTGGGGCCAGCAGATGCAGCAGCAACACGCGCGCTGCGGCGCGTCGCGGGGGTTTCCGACTTGGGCATTGTCAAGTGGAGGTCGGAGGCGAAGCTTCAAGCTGGGGTGCTCGTGCTTTACTTCAGCGGGGCGAGTCGACAATGTCGCGCTTTTCGGACGTGAGAGTCGACGGGGTGGAAGTCGGCGGCGACTCGGTGTACACGGTGTGAGTGAGAGTTTCTGTGAGAGATTGTGTTGTGTGGAAGCGAGCGAACACAGGTCCGAAGCGGCAACTGAACCGCGTGCCGCGAGGAGCACGAGGGCTACGAGGGGGTTCGGTTGACCGGACCTGATCCTGGCTGGGACATTAGATGCCGATGACGTTGGGCGTTAAGGCACGTTAGTGCGGACTGAATGGGCCCAACTGACGAGGAAGGAAGGCGTCGCGCGTCGCAGATCCGCGACCCAGGTCCAGACCCAAAGTGCATGCACGGCCGCGCTCAGGTCGAGGAACGCGCTGACACCATTGTCATGGTTCACTGGACAGGATACGGAGATGCATCACGGCGAGCTCTACTTCTATGAGGAGTTTGAGGTACCACTGGAACGCCTTGACGGGGGCTGGAAGCTATTTCCAGAGAACGGCGAAGGCTTGTTTGGATCCTTACGTAAAATCTGACATGGGGCTCCGGGTGCGAGGAGCCTGACATGGTGAAGTGGCGACTGGTTGGTGGCGAGCACGGCCTGTTCCGGCTTAGGGAGTCGGAGGCAGGTCTCAGACCATTGCCAGGCCAAGCAAGGTGCTCGCCAGCATACCCAGCTTACGCCTGCGGCTCGACCTGCCCGCCCCGCTGTTGCTGCTCTGAGACGGTGTCGAGCCTGTCGTCGACGAAGCCCCGGCACCCTCACCACCCGAGGTCGTCGCATTGGTGGCACTGTCGCGTGCGATCTCCTGCTGCGTAGCACAGTGAATGCCACCTCCTCCAGCAGCAATCCCGTCAATGTTGACGGCGACGATCTCGCGGTCAGGATACATCGCCTGCAGGGTATCCCGCGCGTCCTTGTCCGCCTTCGTGTCTCCGAACTGGGGCATGATCAACCCCCCATTCACGAGGTAGTAGTTGATGTAACCCGCGGCGAATTCCTCGTCGTCCCGATATTCCTTGCGGCGCTTGTCGGCCCACGGCGCCGTCAGCGTGGTAACATTGAGTGTGCGGCCGTGTGCGTCTGTTGCGTTCTTGAGGATGTCCAAGTGCGTCAGAGTCACGTTGTGGTCGTAGCTCTCTGGATCCGGGTCGTAGGCGGCGACGACGACGCCGGGACTGATGAAGCGCGCGTAGAAGTCTGTGTGTCTTATGTCAGTGTGGAGTGTGTGGGCAGACTTACCCGTCCGTGATGTCCTTGCCGCTGATACCAGGCAGCCAGATAATTTTCTCGACGCCGAGGAGATACTTGAGCTCGGCCTCGACATCCGCCTTGCTCCACCCGGGATTGCGATTATCGTTGAGCACGCAGCTCTCGGTGATGATAGCCGTGCCATGTCCATCGACCTCGAGTGCGCCGCCCTCGAGTACGAGCTCGGTCCTCGTGATCGGAACACCGGACGTGTCCGCGATCTTCTCAGCGACATTGGCATCGTTGGAGTGCACCTGCTTGTTCCCCCATCCGTTGAAGTTGAAGTCGACGGCGGAATCATTGCTATCGCGGCGCACGAATACGGGCCCCGAGTCGCGGACCCAGAGATCGTCGAGCTGCGCCTCGACAAGCGTCACGTTTGACACGCCCTGCAGGAGGTTCTTGGCCCGGTTCATGTCCTGCGACCGCACGAGGAGCGAGACGGGCTCGAACCGGCTGATCGCCTCTGCGACATCGGCCAGGTTCTCCTGCACGACGGGCAGGAGGTCTGAGGTCCAGATCGAGGCGTTCCACGCGAACGCCATCCAGGTCCGCGCGTGCGGGTCGCCTTCGTCTGGCATGGTCCATGGGGGACCGGTCTGAATAGTCGGCGCTGCGCGTGTACTGAGCGCGGCGGAGAGAGCGCCGTAGACCCATTTGCGAGGGTGCATTGTGAGTGTGCTTGTAGTGGTGAGTGGTGAGTGATGAGTGTGCGCTGATCTCCGTTTGTCTACCTTGGCAATTTGTACTCGGCCTGCTTGTCTTGATCTGTACTTGCGATCCAACTTCTCCCTGTTGTGCCTCGGAACCTGCCGATGAATTCCGTCATTGATAGGGACTTTGAAGCGGTGCAACGTTCTGGACCGGTAATATATATTTGTATTATATCGGATTCGCTGATCCTGCTGTGTGCCTTCAATATATCAACTGTGGGTTTATTCAGGCTGTGGTCTCACCCAGATCTGGGGTGTTCGACAGCCGCTCAGCGGGAAGAGACACAGGGCGACCGCTGGTCGGATATCGCATGGTCAGTGCCTCGGCAAGAGATGTATCCGTTCCGCCGGGGATGAGAGTTGAGCAATCGAACCCGGGGAGGGGCCATCGCTCTGTTGTGAGGGTATGCATATCGAGGAAGCGAACAAGGAAGGGACGGAGCGAGGGAGCAAACCCAGATCCAATGTCTCGACCATCTCCTCCCGTCTGTCTTTCGAGGTCGATCACCTGCCAATCGACATTTTACGTAAACAGACGAGAGCGGGGCTCCAGGGACGCGCAACCGTAAATTTATCAGCCAACGTACAACACAACGCGAGTGACAACAGTCCGCGAGCCAGCACACACCACGGCTGATATGATCGTGCGCATGCACCAACTTTATCACTATCAGCTGGGGTGTGATCGAGCTTGCAGCTATCAAGATAAGCGCGGAATGCGTCAGTGACATGATCGAACACGATCGATTGCTCAGGTGACCATAAAGCGATAACAGCACGAATCCATCTATTCCATTCCATCTACAGCAAACAGCACGAGCACAATAGTCCCAGCATCCACAGAGACAGCCAGAGTAACAATCCCGACGAGCCTGGGTTAGTAACCGCCAAACAACAGTCGAGCGCAGCCGCAAACAAAGGAGAGTGTTTCACAAATTTTCATCCTGAATCGTCAGCGACCGTGTTCCTCCATCAGATCAATAAGAATGAGAGGGAAGGAAAGGTGTTCGTCAGAAGTTTAAGTTAAGGTAGCGTGGGTTTTTCAGCAGAGGACAGCGGTGCCAGAATGGCAGTCGCCGGCCCTAAAGCCAAATGCACTCTGGTCATCATTCAAGCGTTGCGTGTTCGAGAGAACGGCGCGTAGCCCGTGAGTGTGGGAGAGAAAGTGGGTCGCGAAGAGGAAGGTAATGCTCACCAGATAATAGCAGTACATTCGGCTTGTGTCCTACGAAGATGGGGTACATGTCAAGAAAGTGATTGGAAAGAACGTCGATCAGAAAGCCCTCCCGTGCCCACGGCGCGGCATCGCCTTTCCACAGAGGGTCAGGTTCTGCCAGCGCCGCCAGCTTCTTCGGAGCGAGCGCTGCGAGAGCGCCGCAAAGTGGTCTCTGTGAAAGAGCCGGGAGGGGACTAGATCATCTCCTCGACGTGGAAAATGTGGCTAGTGTGAACTAGCGAGAAAAGACAGTGACTATACAGAGAATCCTGGAGAAAGTTAGCGATCGCGTCGAGAAGGAGGAAGGAGGGGGAAGGTCGCTAGAGCTCGAGAGAAGCGCTGGAGAGGCTCTCTGAGGTAGCTGTGGCTAGGCTCACCTGATAGTATGATCTTCATGGAAAAAAGCTATAGGATGCACGAGCAGGCCCCTTATATACACACACACCGCGACACACCTCCACCACCGGCGTTACTGAAATTTCTCATATCGCCGTGCAGAGGCGGCGACTAAACCGCAGGTGGCGTCTCGCACCCTTCTGAACCAATCGACGCGGTGGCGAGTGCATGTCCAGACCTGTCAGTGATTGGGCCTAGCAGGAGCGAGGCCGCGCGAGCGATGCATTCGCATCACCCAGTGCGAGCATGCACATGGCCGGGTGGCTGGTCGGTGTCTAAACTTCTGCCGTTGGCTCACCGAGGGGCGAAATATTTCGATAACCCGGCCTGTGTCCATCGCAGTGCGAGCTGGGGCGAGTACTGGGAGCGACACGCACACCAGGTGCGAACCCATTCACTACACGCTGGGGCGAGATAGCGATGTGATAATCATATCGCTGTTCGCGCCGTTGTCACCGATCTGTATCACATACTGCACCTCGCAATCATCTCGGACCACTCAACGAGCTCGAAGACTGCAGTTCGGTGTCTTACACCCGTACCACCCGCGGCTGAGCTTCATCTCTCCATACGCTGCTGATAACCGAACACGACCATCTCCTCGTCATTGTTGAACTTGACAAGTCTGCATGCATGACAGGAGCTGGGCGGCTCGCCTGGTGTCCTCTCACGTGGGGAGGAGGCTAAAGGTTCTCGCTGGTCGACGTGCGGACAGAGGTCTCCTCTCCTTGTATCAGCAAGTTGATCCGAGGTCGAGGTCTCGAGGTGGCTGCCTCCGCCTCGCGTGTCCGATCCGCCTCTCCTCGGCCTTAGAGCTCACGTGTGCGAGCTTCCCAAGTCGTCGGGAGGCATCTCCATCTCTTCCTTCCTCCTCCACCTTCTCACCCTTCCACATTGTCACCCCTCACTAGCTGCCTCCTACGTCTCGATTGTTCGTGGATATCATATAAGTCATCTCCGATGGAGCTACGTACAGAGCCTAGATGAGGCCAAATCGTCTACGATCTACACCGCCATGCCGTCGCGCACAGCGCATGGCGGCTATTTCCGTCTCGACACTGCCCAGAAACCCAAAGATCAGATTCTCCTGACAGCTTCCTCCGCACACCTGGGGCACCAGCTTAATAGCCGGCGGCACCGGGCGCCTTGTCGCCGTCACGCTTCAGCGACAGCAGGATCTCACGCATGCGGGCGAGATCTGAGCCGGCCGAGGTGGGGCGGATCGTCTTCGACTGGCTATTCTCGAGGCCGATGAGCTCAGCGATGCGCTCCCATGCGGTGCCCTTGGCGATGTCGTCCTTCAGCTTCTCAACGAACTTGGCCTCGTTCTCCCTGTCAAGTCAGTGGCTGGAACAAACAGGCTTCAGCCTATGCGCAGCTGCTCGCGAGCGTGACCCGCCGATCGCTGCGTGCACAGCCGCCTTGCCACTCACTTGTTCTCGCGGATGTTCCTCTCCTTCTCCTTGTTGTAGTCCTCGTAGAACTGGTCAATGGCCTTCTCGGCCTTGTTGGCCATCTCGTCGCGCTTCTTCTTGTCCTCCTCGTTGCGCTTGGCGATCTCCTCGGCCTGGCGCTTCTTCCACTCCTTGATGGGCTCAGAGTCCTCCTCGGTTTCCGGGAGGGTGTTCTGGAACTGGGGCGCAGGGAGGATCGACACCGGCGTACGAGGCTTCTCAGTGGGCGGGTAGGGGGACTGGCCGTACGGCTGGGGAGAGAGGGCGTTGAAGACTGGCTTCGCGGGCTGCTATCAGTCAGCTTGATGAAGTGGACGGTCAGGTGGAGGTCGCAATGTCACAAGGGGTGACTCAACATCGCACCCTCGCACCATCAGCGGGTCCTTTAAGACTCACAGCAGCACTGGGAACCTCGGTGGAGATGTCGGGGAACTGAGCCTCGAAGTTCTCGCGCTCCGGGTCCTCGCCAAGTCCCTGCGTTCCCGTCACGCGAACCTCAGTCTTGGTCTCCTCCTCGAGCGCGGGGAAAGCGTCGATGCCAGACGGCTTTTTCTCGGGGCTTGCAGGGTTGCTCAGCGCGGGGCTGTCAGCTGCTCCAGCTTCAAGTCAGCTCGATAACCTCATCGAGGCAGCTCACAGATGTCCGGGAACGAGTCGATGCCAGAGGGCTGCGAAGGGACGTCGCCCGAGGCGAAGAGATCGGCGTCGTCGCCTGATGTCAGCTGGGTTACCAAGTGGATCACAGCCAGAGTAGCGCAACGCACCGAGGATGGCCTTCTCGCGGGCAAGGAAGTCGGCAGTGGGGTCGTCGGACATGGTGGTCGAGTGGACGTGCTGATGTTGACGAGTTGCAGCAGAGTCAATGTAGCTTGGACGAGGTCGAGGTCGCCATGGCCATGCGTGGCAGGGTGCCGTGCTGTGACGCGTGCGTCACGTGGCAATCGCCGGTGAATCCGGGAGGTGGCGTGGTCTCTAAGGAGGTGGAGGCCGCTATGTCTGGGTCATGTCCAGAAGTTAGCCGGGAATGCAGGCACAACGGCACAGGCCTTACGCTGGGTGAAGGCGAGCCTGGCCTGGAATTCAATGACGCCTCGATCGCGCTGAGCTCACCATAACCTCGCCGTTCAGCCCTGTTGTCGCCATCGTCAACATCACCCACATCGCAACGCACACCACCATGAGCGCGCGCCAGCCCGAGCTCCACGTCTCGGCGGTACGTACTCCCGAGATCTGCACCGCGGCCTACCCCGAGGGGCGCACAGCAGAACCTTATCAGCTGAGTATGCTGACGACAGCTCTCGCCCGCGGAATACAAGGCGTACACACGGTACCTCGACCTGCTGCTTCTGGCTCAAGCAGCGCAGGGCGACGCCGGTATCGACCCCGACGGCACAGCGCGTTTCGAGCGCGGCGCTGTGCGCGACTTTGGCGCCGGGCGCCTCGACGTCCCCAAGCCACTCGTCGATGACGTAGGTGCTGCAGCTGTCGTGTTGCTCGGACCCAGCTGGTGAACATCTTCCACGGTAGCTGACAACGACAGGTCCTGCGACTGATTCCCGGTAAAGAGCGCCTGCAGGCTGGCCAAGTGTATGCTGTCCTGCGTGCGCTTGCACACGCCGCTGGAGGAAGGCGGCCGGAGCTCGACCTCGTGTTTGTGCCTGGTGAGTTGAGCGCACCGAATATCTTCCCTTCGTGTGACGTGTGATGACCTCCGAGCCGCTCAGTGCGAGCTTACATGACCATGAGTTCGAGCTGACGGACAGCCGAGCCGCTTCCGCTCGACCCGGCGTCGACGCCTCCGCCAGCCCCGCCACGCCGTGCCCCCGCGCAGCCGCCTGAACACAAGCGCCGCCCTTCCCTTCCCGCCAAGCCGAAACCGCCCTCTCCGCCAAGGCGGTCGAGCAACCGCCGATCATTGCCGGCCAACTCGGACCCGTTCCGAGATGCTCCTCCCCCTCCCTCTCCTCCCGGCGGTCCTGGCGCTCTGCCCCCGAAGCCGGACTTTGATGGCGAGAGCATCCCCAGCAAGAACCCGTTCCGAAGTGGTGCTGAGCGCGGGGAAAGGAACGCCACTGATGGGAGCAAGAAACCGCTGCCGCCACTTCCCGCACGCAAACCATCCGTCCGACCGAGCCTTCCACCGCGTACACGACAGAGGGCGTCGAGCACGAGCTCGACCTCGACACTGGAGACGAGTGGCCGTCCGCCATCCGGTCTCATTGCTACCAGCCTTGCGGCCGCGCGAGCCGCACCTTCCCCCGAGCCAGGATCGTCGATGACTGTTCTGCGGCGTGCCAAGACGACTCGCGAGTCCAGCAGTCGATACGGCGACCTCGGCGTCGCAAGCGGCGAGAGGGGAGAGCGGGAAACGCGTCCCGTGAGGGAGATCGCAGACGAGGTTCAGCGTGCTGTCAGTCAGAGTGGTGTCGACCCTCCCCCACCACCGCCTCAACGCCACCCGTCTGCTAAGGGCTCACGCCCTGCTCCCACGCTCCGTACATCCTCCAACTCGGCCTCTGCCTCCAGCACACCCGTGCCGGGTCCGCGAACCAGCTCCATGTCCGCCCCGGCCACGAGCTCCTTCATGCAGACCGCCGAGAAGTATCGGCGCGAGTACCCTGGTCTGCGGACCTGGTCTCTCACCGGCCTGCTGAGCGATACTGGCCGCCCTCTCCGGAACCCATTAGCGATGATCATCCTGAACCAACCGATCACTCGTCTCGACACTCTGCGCCGTGCCTGGGCCGCGAGCTCAGTTCGGCTGTGCGCCGACGGCGGCGCGAACCGGCTGTACGACGCTCTCTCGCCCAGTGAGCGTGAGATCATGCTCCCGACCATGATCAAGGGTGATCTTGACTCTCTCCGCCCCGACGTGCGCGCGTACTACTCCAGCCGCGGGGTCAAAGTCAAGAAGGTCGCGGACCAGGACTCGACAGACCTGCACAAGTGCATCGACGAGGTCGAGTCCATCGAGTCGGCCTCCGGCACGTCCTTCTCGCTGCTCCTGTTCGGCGGTCTCAGCGGCCGATTCGACCAGACCATCGCCACGTGCTCAACCATGCTGAAGCTGAAGCGCAAGGCTCCGACCTTCATCATCTCAGAGGACTCTCTTGCCTGGTGCTTGCCGGGCGGTGCGCACCTGATCGAGATCGACCAGGCCACGATGGGCGAGACGTGCGGCCTGCTCCCGCTTGCTGGCCCGAGTAGGATCAGGACCGAAGGCCTGAAGTGGGACTTCGACTGGCTCTCGTCCATGGACGGCCCGGTGAGCAGTTCCAACCACGTAACGGACCAGGACGCCTTTGTGCACACCTCGGAGACGATCTTCTGGACAGTCGAGATCCGGCCCGACCTCCCGCCGCCGAAGCGGAGTGGTGGGACCGTGGAGGAAGTAACTAGGGGAGTGAGGGAACTCGGGTCCAAGGTCGGCAGTGTCGGCAGGGAAATGGGAAGGGAGGTCCAGAGAAGGATCAGCGTGCAGCGCGATCGGCCCGCGAGAGATGGGTGGGACAGCGACGACAGGGACGACGTCCGGCTCAACGATTACAGGGAGCCGGGGAGGCCGCATACGCTCCACGACCACGAGGAGGACGGGTACGCGCAGCTTGACTGAGCGCAGCGAGCGTAGCGACGACATCATATAGACTTGTGCTTTTGGCCTCTGCGCCATCATAGAATGTGCCATCTAGAGTGCGATGCAGTGTGCAGCGAACAAAACGCCCAGCCTCGTGCCACCGAGTCTGTCGTCCTTTAGCATAATAATGCGCCAGTCAGTACCTCAGAACCGCCAACCGGTCAAGGCCGACGAGCAACAGGCAAGGGTGTATGTACCACTTCATAGGGCTAGGGAAACTGTAAAATACAACGTCGTCTGCTTACAGCGACGGGTCCAAAACTAAACTAAATGAGAAGGGTGTTAAGCTAGTGACTACGGCTTGACAGTCCGTGGCGCCTCCACAGAGACGACCTCCATCGTCTGCGTCCGTCTCCCCTCGACCGGCTCGGCGCGCTACGGCCTCTGGGCTAGACACCGGTTCACGCTCATCTCGAACGGAGTCTGCCCACTAGCCCTTCGGCGGGGCACGTTGCTGTTGATCTGGAGCTCCTCAGCCCCAACACCGCCCAGGAGGGCCTGGTAACTGTAGCTCTTGGAGACGGTGTTCCCCCTCCGGGGCCCCTTGCGCGTCTTGCCCAGCTCGCGGAGCGTGTTCACGAGGCTCTCGTGCGCGTCCCTGTACTGCCCGTCGGTGAGGCCGACGCGCACCTCTGGTTCCTCGCCGTTGGCGATGGCCTCGTGCACGGCCATCGCCTCGCGCGCGCTGATCGCCCACCGCGGGCGGTGCCCCCTCTTCTGCGGCAGGAAGCGGGAGAGCAGGTGCGCTGTTTCCGCTGTCGCCTGCGAAAAGCCCAGGCTGTGGTGGTACGCCACTGGGTCGGAGGTCGTGTTCAGCCGCGAGGCGGCGGCGGCCGCCTGCGCTGCCGTCTGCCGAGAGGACGAGGCGCGGGACACAGCAGGCCGCGGCTGGCCCAGCACGCCCTTCAGCGAGCGCACGGAGGAGAAGGAGCCGACTCGTTCTGGCCGCGTGGGCGGGAGGGGCCGGGCCGGCGCGCCGTCCTCGTCCCACCCCTGGCCTTCTACTGTCTCGCAGTTGACGACGGCGGGCGCAGCGGGAGGATAGTGCAGGGACGCGACGCGCTTGGCGCTCTTCGGGCTGTCGAGGAAGCCGCTGCGCCCCGTCGGCGAGTTGAGCGGGTGCGGCGGCGCGCGCAGGCTCTGGATGCTGCGCAGCGAAGTGACTGAGAGGGGGCGGGGGAGGCTCGCCGATCCCTTGACCTTCTGCGCGGGAGCGTCGGGCAGCTCCTCCGGACTCGTCTGCACGTCGTCGCTGCTGAGGACTCGCTCCGAGGTCGGTTTCGTGTCGGGCGTCTCCCCCTCGGCGTGCGCGGGCAGCTTGGCCGTGCCCTTCGTCGTGCTCTTGACGGTCGCCAGGCTCGTGTGACTGGCCGTCGAGTCGCCGCGCTTCGTCTCCTTCACTGCCTCGCCCTCCTTCTCCTTGCCCTTGCCCTTTTCCGCCTCCATCTTAGGGAATGGGTACTCTTCGGGCTCGGCCTTGGGTTCCGGCTTGGGCTCTGGCTTCTGCTGCTCGTCGGCGTGCACCTCCTGTCGGAGGGAGGTCAGGCTCGTGGTCGAGTCGGTCGGGCGCGTGAGCGAGATGCGGCTTTGGGAGCGCTGCGTAAGGGACGGGCGGCGGCTGGCAGGGCGCGAGGCGGGCCTTGAGCCGGGCTGGCTGTTTGCGCCGCTCGTGGTGCCGCTCGGCGCCGAGGGCGTCTGGAGCGGAGTCGGCGTGCCGGGGAATCCCTTCGTGCTCTGCATCGGCTCGTTGCGGGGCGAATGCGACGGCTGGCGCAGATCAGTCGGCGACTCAATCAGCACCTTCTTGCCCTTGTCCTCGCCGCGCTCCTGCGCCTCCTTGTCCTTCGCTGCCTGCGACGCCTTCTGTTCTCGCTCGGCGGGACCCGTGATCGTGTTGTCCTTCAGCGCCGTGGCCGGCGTCTCCTCCCCGCTCTCCCAGTCTCCCTCCTCTTCTCCTTCCGCGGCGTCGCCGGCGATCACCTCCACCTCGACGCTGTCCCTGTGCCGGCCGCGGCCCGAGTTGCTGCTGTCGTGCCGCGGCCCATCGGGGCGCTTCGGTCCCTCCGACGAGAGCACCGAGGTATTCGACGGCGTGCGGCTGACGGGGGCGGGATCCGAAGCCTTTCTTGACGAACCCGAGCCCGTATCGCTCGTTGTGCGCTGCATGACGGCGCTGGAGCCGGCCGACTCTTTCCGGCGCGGCTTGCCGTCGAGCGCGTGCATCGTCAGGCCGGCCGCGAGTGCTCGTCGTCCATCACTCTCGCCGGATGATCGGCGGGAGCTGCGCGAACTCCGCCGCGCATGCCCTCCATGCCCGTGGTGTGCGTGGTGCACGCCGTGGTGCCCATGCGCATGGTGGCCGTGGGCGTGGTGGCCGCCGTGGTGCCCGTGGTGCGAGTGCACGCGGGTGTGTTTCCGCTTCTGGTCCCGGTCCGAGGAGGTTGTTGACGCCGCAGCGTTGACGTTGGCGACGCCGTTGCTCGCCGTGGGCGAGATGAGCGTCGTCCCGGACGATGCCGACATGACGCACGCAGATGGCCGCTGAGCCTAGCTCAGCAGAGGGGCCGAGGAGCTGCCGTGATCTGTCGAGTCGGGCGAGCTGGTCGGTCGTGGATGGCGAGTTGAGTCGATGCGCTGCGGGGTGCAGCGGGTGTTGTGAGCAGTGTACGCAGTGGATTCGAGGTCGAGTCGTCGAGTCGTGCAGTCAGACGCTCGGCTAGGTGCAGGTGCAGGTGCAGGTGGGATCCTGGATGCTCAGGCGCTCAATGACCGGTACGAGTTGAGAAGCTTTTACTCCCGTTGGCCATCACCACCGTACAGCGTACAGTGACCCCACCAACCATGCACCCACCACAGGGGCTCCCAGATAAGGAATCCGAATGATCTACGCCGGGACGCACCCCTTGCGTCATTGGAATGCTGCCCTCGTGCCCTCGTGTCCCCGTGTCCCCGGCCCCTGCATCGCCATCCATGTCCGCAAGTCCGGCTACATGCATATGTACATTACAACTACTCTACAGACGGTATTGTCAACAAGAAAAGTGTCTGTGACCCCCGGGTCCGCGGGCCCCGATCCGATGCATCCATTCACCGCATCAGCGTGCACGCCCACCGCCGCATATCCGCTTACCCGACGGCATGTGGCAGCGGAGCTCCACACGAGTCGTGCGAGGCGACAGGCGAGGGACGCGCATCCTTTTGCGATCACGACGCCTCGCGGCCGAGTCGACCCGGGCTCACGGCAGCGTCACGCCGAGCCAGTCCTTCAGACCTGTCAGCCCGACAGCCTCGAGCGGGTTCGCGAGCAGCGGCGCCCAGCTCCCCCGCATCAGGAGAAAGCCGATCAGCATCCAGATCCAGTCCCGGCTCGTCGCGCGGACCACGGCACGCGAAGACGACGCCCTCTTCTCCTGCGCCGTGCGCATCAGCCCGACGGTTGGGTTCGAGGCCTTGACGCGCTTGCGCTCAAAGTACGGGTAACCCAGACTCTTGAGGCCGAGCATGCGTGCGATCGCTCGCTCGAGCGCATCCCGCCACGACTGCAGGCGGATGACGAACAGCCACAAAAGCGTCTTGATGAGGTCACGCTTGCGGTTGCGCCCGTACCGAGGACGCACCTGACCATCGCTCGTCCGCACAACGGGGTACCCGAACCACGGGTTCTCCTCTGCAAAGTGGCCAACGGCGGGAACAGGTTCGAGCTCCTCGGCCGGGGTTGTGGGTGTCGTCGACGGCGGCTCCTCCTCTGGCAGCAGCAGGGCGGGCAGTGTTAAGACGTCGGGGTTATAGCGCTCCAGACCCTGCGCGTGGTGTTCTAACAGCGAGTAGGTGTAGTTCTGCTGTGCAGTCGATAGCTGGGCGTTTCGGGCGGCGGCGCGACGGGCAGCCAGCGTCGATCCTTCCATGAACGCAGGCTGGAGGGAGCGGCGGCGCTGGATCGGTGGCCGGATGTGGACCTGGTCTTTGCCCTCGTCCTCAGAGTCGGACAGGAGATCGCGGTGGGCCAAGCGAGATGGCGAAAGATAGAGATGGAAGTCTGATAACGACTTGATGCGATGCAGCGGCGACTGGACCGCAGGCTCGTCCGGGAGTGGCGATTTCGGGGCCTCGCCGCGCATATAGTCGAACGCCCGGGACGGATCGCCACCCGCGGTCTCTTCCTCCTCGTGCTTGGTCATAGCGAGTTTGTGGTTCAGCTGGGAGAGCATCAGGTGGCTGCTCTTCCGCGACGGGGCCCTCGATCCGGCCCGGCTCAGGTTGGCGGGGGAGGCCGGGGCGGTGAAGAACACATCAGCCATCGATGTCGCTGAGGTAGCGCGGCTGAGGCTGTTGCGCGACTTCGGTGGCTCACGCGACGGCGCTCGCGAACCCTTACGTGATGGCGCGCGCGAGTTGACACGGGATGATGGCCGAGAACGGGAGATCGAAAGGTGGTGGAGCATGGTTTCGTGGTCCACCGGTGGGCCGTCCCCTCCAAGAGCTGCGATGGTCAGTTATAACACATAGTGGGCCGGTCATGGTTGACCGTCTGGTGATCCTTGCACACCCTACTGTGCGCCCCCGTTTCCTCTGCCTAGAAACGGCGGGCAAGCCATGCATGATGCGTGCCCGTGACACACAGGAGGAAGGAATGATGCGCCCGATCTCCGCGCGATCTGCGGACTTGTGATTGCATGATGCAACGGGAGATGCAAGGACACGGGGCGCCCTGGGGTAGCCGCGGCCGACGCTTTGTGTGCTGGAGCACCAGTGCACCAACGGAACTCACCTTTGGGTAGTGTGTCTAGATCAAACACTGCTTCGGTGTCCTGGCGCGACTCGAGGAAAGTGATCTTGTCGACGGCGCTTCGTGGCAACAGGCGTTTCAGGATGTTGTTCCACATGGCCCGGTGGGACCACCCTGCGTTGACAACGTAGACGCTCTCGAACTCGCCGGGGTAGCTGTCGCGGGCGACGTTGAACAGCGTCGGGAGCAGCTCAACTTCCTTTCCACAGTGTCAGCACAACGCAAAGACAAAAGAGACGGAGAACAGAGAGCGCGGTGAAACATTTTTGTGTAGCCGGTAAATCATGCCGGAACGTTGCTGGCCAAGCTGGCCGCCAGGACCTGCAATGCCGCAGTGGACACCGTGCATGCCGACCCGCATCCACTTGGCAAGCTTGTGCTGCTGCTCGTGCAGCCTGTGCAGTCGCTCATGGCGACAAGCGACGGCGTCCGTGCCCACGTTCGAGATCCCCGAGTAAGGGGGACACTAAAGGTCCGGGGCCAGTTCGGTTGCCACTCTGATTCCAGTCAAACTCACCAAGTTGCGGTATCCCGCATGCGCCGCATCGATGATCAGCACCGCTCCTTCGGCTCCGGTCCCTCTGCGTCCGTCGACCCAGTACTCCTTGAGTGCTCGGCGTACAAGCTCGAGGCCCCACCACGTCCAGTCCTTGAGCTCGTCGAGTGAGCCTGTATCATCGCGTGCGACGTCACGGAGGCTGAGGACGACAACCGGGTGGCCGAGATGGTCGACGCAGGCCTTTCGTCCAGTGTATGGGAGGAGCGTCCAGAGTGGCGTCGGTGGGGCTGGAATGCTACCGTGCAATCCTCGGTTTAATCGGGCCGCGAGTGCATCGATGAGCTTGTTGTGGGCGGCCTCGATGTCGAAGCGGTTGCGCTGGCTGTCAGCATGGTTGCAAGCGGGAGCTTCGGGATAGCTAGGATATACGACGGCGATGGCGTGCGTGCAGTCCAGCCCAGGCAGGCTGAGCTGGCTGTGCAGGCTGGCGCAGTGCATGCGGATGCAAGTAGATTTAGATTGTGGATTGCAATCATGTGGACTGGCCCGGCCCGGTTTAGCCGGTATTTCTTCTCACTAGCACCCCTGACGCAAAAGCGAGCAAAGGCGAGATGCGATGCGATGCACGACTCACCCGCAGAGCACGGAAGATCATCCCCCGGTCCTCGAGCCAGGCCTCGACCCCGTGCGCAGTCACGGGGTCCCAGCCGCCCACGGAGCGGAGGTCGTCGACGTCGACCGAGAGGTCGCGCTGCAGCGCAGCCACGGTGCCGACATGGTCGCCGAGTTGCTGGCGGCGGGCGGCGAGGCGGGCAGCCGGTCCCCGGCTCAGCGAGCTCGAATGGGAGCTCGAGCTGTGCGAGGTCAACGGCGACGAGGAGCCTGAGGCTATCGGGCGGGTCATCGCCCCTGGTTGTCTGTCGAGGTCGTGGTCAAGCGAGCCGGTGCCCGGTCGGTGCGGGGTGGAGGTGCCGATAAACAGAGTATTCAGGGAGGGGGCCGGCTGCTCTTGCAGGCGATTATTCGGTGTGTGTTGATTTCGGTTTGGGTGGAAGCGTAATGCGCAAGGTCGCCGGGAGGAACACGGATAGAGAGTGTATGCAAGTGTGTGCAAGAGTGTGTGTGGTCGGATCAGAAAGAAAAGGAAGCAAGGAGCGTAAGCAGCAAGGTAAGGTCAGGCGCAGGTAGGGCGGACAGGGGACATTGATGGACGGGTGATGACAGCATGGCCCGACATGGATTACGGGTGTTGGAGCGGGAAAAGGCTGCCTTCCCTTGCCCTCCAGTGCGGGGCCCGTCGTCACTGCGCTCACCGCACTGGCGTCCACGGCTGACCCACGCAAAGCTTGACTAACCAACTCGCCTACTCGCAACTCAGTAGTGATGCATACGATCCGGCACACGCGGCGATTAAACACACCGTTAAGACCACCGCAATGCATGCCGAGCATCTTTACACCTGAACTAGTCTGTTCTTCTTCAACTCTGACACGATCGCTTGGCGGATTATTGCGTGCTAACCCTAACTCTGACCGGGTACCCCGGAGTAGGAGTCGCCGCAGGATCGTCTGTGTGCATGCACCGAGTTGTTCGGCGCGAAGGCTTATCGGCTCATCCGGTGCCCGGTGATGCATGTGCGTGTGTACGCTCATCATCAGCTCGGTTATGGCAGGTGTTACTCCCTCTCCACTTTCACATCTGCAAGGCACTCGTGCTCTCGTGACGATCGTCGTCCCTCGTCGCAAACGTTCCTTCCGGCCAATCATCATGTGCTCCTTTTCCACCAATGCGCATCACTCTTGTGCCGCTGCAATCTGCACGCAGTACATGCTCTCTATGGATGGCTACACGGCCGAGCCGCGTCTAAAAATGGGTAACTAGCTGAAGGGGACAGCCTAGATTTTGCTTCTACTAAAACTTGCGCTGCAAGTGCGCGCACGACTTACTCCTGCTTCTTCTTCTCGATGCTGTAGTCTACCCGGCGGAGCAGGATGAAGAGCAGCAGGATCGAGCCGCAGAACGCCGCAACCGTCAGGGGCTTCTTGAACAGCGCGGCGCGCGAGTAGTTGTACGTGACGTACACCGGCTGCGCGTGGTTCTCGGTGACAAGATGCTTCTTGAGCGTCACGACGGGGCGGCCAGTCGTGTCGAGGTACGTCTTGTGGACGGCGTGGTCGATCTCGTCGACGGGGAAAGGAGTGAAGACCTGGACGTCGGTCGCGCCCTCGGGCAGGATGATGCGGAGCTCCTCAACGTCCACGACGACGTCCTTCAAAGGAGTGAGGAAGGGGACGGACAGGACGTACTTGCCGTCGTTGTCGACCTTGAGCGACTCGGACAGCGGACTGTCCCATCCAACGGTGAACGTGTAGTTCCAACCACCGAGGAGAGGGTAGCGAGGGCGGAACTCGAGCTGCGACTCCGTTGTGCGGCCCTTGCGGGCAACACCCTCGCGGAAGTGGGACGTCGAGACGTTGCCGATGACGTCGTAGTAGTACACTGAGCGGGCAAGAGGAGGGAGGCGCATGACGAGCTCCGAGAGCACCTGGGCAGGCTTGCTAGCCCAGAAGCGGGACTGCTGGTGGTTCAGGCGCGAGAACTGGCCCTTGAGACTACACGTTAGTGGCTATTCCCATATCCTGCACAGAGCCAACTTACCGAGGACCGTTGTTGAAGAGCTCGATCTCGTCCTGGATGTTGAGGTTGGCGCCCCAGTGGCTGACCTCAGCGGACCGGCGCAGAGAACGGATACCAGCGATGGGCACCTTGGTCTCATAGTGGACCCAGAACGAGGACTGCTCGCCCTTGGCGTCCTTGCCGAGCGTCGGGGGCACGCTGTAGAACGGGCCAAGGGTGATCGTGGCGCCAGACTTGGTAACATCCGAGTCGCGAGTGTAGGTCTTGGGCACCTGTCCCTGACCGATGATCTCGGGGGTCGGCGCACGAATCTTGATGCGCTCGACGTCGGAGGTGTACACGCTGTCGACGAGTGTCGAGTTCGTCTCCCACATGATGAACTGGGGAGCACGCTGCTCGATCTCGGCCGGGACGGGCCGCGACGCCTTGGCGACGATCTCGTTCAGCGAGATGGTCACCGTTCCGTCCTTCTTCATCTTCCCAATCGGCACGAGGGCGGCGGGTGCTCTGCGATGGTCAGTCACCATTTCCGACGGCATGCTGTTGTTCTCACCCCTCAACATTGTCCGTCACGACGTCCTGCACGGGCTGTCCAGCGACGAGCACCTCGTACCAAGCGGGCGGCTCGTCACCCTCCTTTCCGAGCGCAAGCACATATGTCTCCGGGTTGTCGACAAGCGCCTTGACGTTGTACTGCGTGGTGACGACGTGCGTGCTGCCGCCGAGCTCGATGGTGCGGGCAATGGCCGTGTTGATGAAGGACTGGGGCACTCCGCCCTCGAACTTTGCGAGCGCCAGCGGCGCAAGCGCGAGGAGAGTGGAAAGCAGCATCACACTGGGTCAGGCGGCGATGCAGCTGTTGTAATCGATGCAAGTGCACAGCTGTCATCATCGAGCTGGCCAGATCGCGCTCGACGCCGACACGTCAAGGCGGCCAGCTACAGTGGCACGTGGTCTTGGTTCCGCGATCCGCGCAGGCGCAGTCTGACAGCCACTCGGCCCTGGACGTGTCGTTTGGTGCCGCACAGAGCCGCTCAGCACTGCGACCCGTGACCGACCTGAAATCATGATGTCCACGTCCGAAACACTTCGGGAGGCGTGCGTACTGCTCACCTGTAGTCAATTCTCCTGCTAGAGCTGAGCGAGTCTGCTGAGCAGGTTCCAGGAATCTTCCTTAAGACGTGTTGCCTAGTGTAGGTCGGCTCTCCTGTATTACAGACCTAATGCATGCATACACGATAAGATGGACCGATGCAAGGATGAAGAAATGACAATTACTACTATCTAGGGTTTCACCCTGCTCACTCCTGTTTCCTCCTTTATGCTCTCGCTGGCTAGTCTCCCGGTCCAGCGGAGGCTCGGCACTGGCGGCTACGCTTCTACCACTCACGGGCGCGAGCTGGCGTACGCCGTCGGCGTGCTCATGCCTGGGAAGCGAGGCTCGCGGGGAACGTAGCCGCCGGGCGGACCGTAGTATTCCCGAGGAGGGGGAGGGCCGGTGGGAGGGCCAGGAGGGGGAGGACCGGGTCCTGGACGCCAGTCGTCGCGGTAGTAACCAGGGGGAGGACGCGAAGGAGGCCCGCTCCAGCGCCCGTCCATGCGCGTTGCCGGCGACTCGTACATGCTTCCTGGAGGTGGGCGGTTGTAGTATGGCCCGCGGTCGTCGTAACGTGGTCCAGGGGGCGGCGGCGGCGGTCCGCGCATGTCCGGTCGCATGTCGGGGCGCATATCGCGAGGATCACGGGGATCAGCCCGGGGATCACGGGGATCAAGACGAGGGTCGGGACGCATGTCGCGAGGATCGCGCGGGTCGCGCCGCGGGTCATTCATGAGTGGATCGCCCGGGCGCATGTGAGCGTTCGGCGGCGGTGGCCCACCCATACGCGGGTCCATCGGGTGAGGCTCCATTCGAGGGTCGCGCATGGGGTCGAACATTCGAGGAGCGTCACGAGGTGGCTCGCGGAAATAGGGGTCGTAATGAGGTGGTCGAGAACGGTCGATGGGGATGGGAGGCGGAGCACCACGGTCCATCTCGCGAGAGGGAATGGAACCGCGACGAGGAGGGAGAGGTTCATGAGCAGGCGGCGGTGGCCTGTAGTTGGGCATCCATGGCTCGCGCTCGGGCGGCCCCATGGGAGGTGGAGGAGGAACAACTGAGCCACCACGCTCGTAACCCTTCGAAGGGAACGGCGCAGGTCGAGGCGGCGGTGGAACGTCTTTGGGAGGAAGGGGCTCGTTCCACATGACAGGAGGGGGACCGGCAGGCACGACCCGGACTGGCTCAGGTGGAGGTGGCGGCTGCTGCTCTATCGGCTCGGGAACTTCGACAGGACGGGGCAGCTCAGGCTCAGGCTCGGGCTCAGGCTTGAGAGTCTCAATAACCTCCTCCTCGACAAGAATCGGCTCCGGCGACGGCGACGGGGAAGGCGTCGGTGATGGGGATGGTGTAGGCGGGTCCCTGAGACCCAGGGCGACCAGATCGTTGTTCACGTCGTGGCGGTTCGCAGGCTGAATGCCAAAGTCGATGGCGCGACGACTTCGCCACTCGTCCTTTGCATACACCGGTCGTGTTCGCTGCTTGCCATTGGAGAGCAGCTTGGAAGTCGGAAGACGCCAACCACCGGAGCCGCGTCCCTCGCCCAGTGTAGGCATGTTGGTGTAGAACTTCTTGGGCCTTACGTGATGCTTCGGCATTCCGCGGTCCAAGTAGACCTTTTCAGCCTCGAGTCGTGAGATGTTGCGGCGGCACTCGAACATCATCTTGTCCGCCAGGTCCTCGCAGTCCGCCTGAAGTTAGCACTGGACAGCTGATATAGAACTCACCCTAAACTGGAAGCGGATCTGGTCCAGCTCTTGTCGTCGGAGATTGTCAAGCTCGTTCTTCTCCGCATTGTACTTGGAGAGGGCGTAGCTTTGCCTCAGCTGACGACGCTTCTCGAGCTCATCGAGGAGTTCAACGAGCTGCGGGTGCGTCTCGTCGAGGACGGCCTGCTCCTGTTGATCGAGTGCCTCAATCGCGGCGTCGATAAGCGCGTGGCGGGCCTTCTGTTCCGCGACCGCCTTGGGGTCGTCAGGGTCCACCTCGCCTCGACGCAGCCACTTGCGGCGTTTTCTAGGCGCACGCTTGGGCTTCTCCTCAGCGGCAGCCACAGCAGCAGCCACGGCCGCATCCGCTGCGACAGAAGCATCACCACCGGCTGTCGTGGTAGGAGTGTTGGTCGTGTGGGTGTTGGATGCAGCGGTCCCGGGGCCAGCGGCAGAGTCTGCGGCCGCTGGAGCAGAGCTGTTTGTAAGAGAATTGGTGGCAGAAGGGGTAGCGTCAGGCACGACATTGTTGCCGGCATGATCCAACACGGCAGAAGCCTTGTCGGCTGGAACAGTCGCATCCACAGCGTGGTTCGCCTGATCCGTGGGAGGAGTCGTCGCGTTGGGGGTGTGCAGCTCTGAGCTGACCGTGGTCATGTCATCGTCGATGGGAGCCTTGCGCTTGCGGCCGAAGACAAGCATAATCTTCTGGGTTTTCGCAGAGGAATCTGTTTCGACGGCGGGATCTTCTGCGATCGGTTCGTCGGCCTGCTGTTTGTCACCAGAATGCTGTTTCTGCAAGGGTGGCGAGGCCGTCGATGCATCAACGCCCGGCACTGGGGTTGACGAGTCGTTGGCAGCGGTGGATGCCTGGTCGGTTGATGCTTTGTTGGGTGAATCGTTTGTTGGTGTCGTACCGTTAGGCCCGCCCCCCTCGCCTGTGCCGGCTGAGGAGGATTGGCGCCCAGGGCTTGCACGACTAGGGCTGGTCATTTTCTTGGGAGACTTGCGAGGTGATGACATAGGGCGAGTGGGAGAAACACTTGGACCACCACCGCCCGACGTAGCTGAGCGTGCACGAGTGAAGCGTGCCTTGGTGGTGGTTGGGGTGGGAGTGTCGTTCGCGGAGGAGTTGCTGGTGCCGGGCAGGTTGTGTGTGGGTGGATGAGGAGAGTACACTGCCGAAGTCGACATGTCTTGGGGGGGAGGGGAGGAGGGGGAGGGGGGAGGGCGGTGCTGGGACGTCGACAGAGAACTCGATGTATCAATGGTGTCGATTTCTGAAGCAAGTAAGCATACTGTGGAATAACAGCGAGATGATTGAAATGCAAGGGGTGGTGGTGGTATCTGGTGGTGTGCGGTCTGGTGCTGGTCCAGTGCTCGGAAGGGATGACTGGGCGGAGGGGTCTGCAGGCGACAGGCAGGCTGCAGGCGGGCGGAGAGAGAAGGGAGCGCGAGTGAGTGCGGCAGGCAATCCTGGCAATCCAGGCGACCCAGGCAATGGAGGCGGCCTGGCGCTACGGGGTTGACTTCGCAGGAGCCCAGGACGAGCCCAGGACACGCCCAGGACCTCGCCAGGACTTTGACAGGAGATCAGGGGCGGCGAGGGACCGAGAGGCCGGGATACAGTTTCGGAAAGGTTACGTAACGGCTGTGCGTTGTGGAGACCCCATTGCCACCCAAACAGAAGCCCAGGCGGATCCAATTTAGAGCTCGTGATGACGATTCAGGTCCAGTTTAGCCTTGCAGGAGAAGACGACCAACGGCCAGCGGTTGATTGTCTCCTGGCCCTGCTAGCCCTGCTGATGCACCTTCCGCCGCGGCCTCCCGCAAACCAGACCAGACCTGCCAGAGCCAAAAGCCAGCACCAGACGCAGCACCCACCAGCGCACGATGCACCCAGCCCAGCTTCAATAGCCCAGGGCCAGGGATGCCGCAGGATACCACTAATCGTCCCCTCATGTCATCCTCCCACCCCGCCGCCAGGCCACACGCCCTTCCCCCTCCCTCGGCACACACGTACAAACCCCATGCACACCAAGCACACCCGGGCACACGGCGAAGACACAAGTCTCGTCTGAGATCGCCCGTCTGTCTTGCATGCACGTCGCCATGCATTGCGCTGCGCGAAAAGCAGCAGCAACAACACAAATTTTCTCGTTTTAGAGATTGGGGGCTACGTGCACTTTACTTGGCTTTGGATCCAGGGCCGGCTGGGTATGAGGGGGCGCGCGCCATTGGACCCACACGAAAAGGTCTTTGCGTCTCCCGCCCTCGCCGCCCCGACTGTCCAAACGACCCAAGAACCCAAATCCATATCACCAGCGGCCGATCCTGCTCCCATGCACACATCAAACACGTCTCGTGTCTCTTGTCATCCACGACCGGCGCGTATGCAAGCGCAGATGCAGACTCGTCATCGTTTTCCGCCCAACCCGTGTGCGTGTCTCGCGACCCACCTCTGAGACAATGAGGCAATGAGGCTTGAAACGTGTTGGGGCTAGTTGGAACCGATGGTGGAGGCCGATCCGTGCCAGCGGCCGAGAGACACCCAGACTGAATGATATGGAAGGTGTAACACATACCCGGTTACCCGTTACGTGTACGTATGATCAAGAGCACAGAAGGAGCGTGTATTGCACCACACCCCGTCCTGCAGACGGGCAGACGCATGTGGGTCGTGTGTCCAGACAACGGTGTACCTCACAGGGCAGGGAGGGGGTACAGGCGAGGGGACACGATAGCAGTATCCACACAACGCAGTCTGGCCTGGCCAATCACCCCGGAATGGATAGCAAGGAACGCACAGAAACCCAGAGCGAACAGAGCACAGAAGTGAAGTCACGGAGGAAGAGAGAGGGGAAAGACAAGCGGGGGACCATAGCCGCCAGAGATCCATCCGACCCAGGTGACAGTCACTGGCGGGTCGTCTCCCCCAAGCCGCCGTCGCCGCCCATCCACCAGTTTTCACCAGAAGCACTGCAATGCATGAACGCAAGAGGCATCCAACACCTTTGCAATGCATGCAATGCGGTTGAGACACTGAGTGAGGAAGACTGGTCGTGGAAACGATTCAAGGGGCCTTGGCATTCAATAGAAAGGGGTCTGGTGGAAATAGAATGTACTGACGAGAGACCAGGTTGTTGACACAAGACAATGAAAAGATGCCCAAGAACACGACACGCGAGAGAAAACCAGCAGAGACAAGGGGAAAGGAGAAGTGTACTCACCGAGTTAACTGTCGATGTTGACTAGTTGCTGGATGAAAAGGGAGAAGGCCTGATTGATGGATCTCGGGAAAGAGAGGGGTGATCGGTCAGACAGGGAGAAGAAAAGAAGAGGGAGTCGTGAGCCGTTAGGTACAGCACAAAGATGCGGGGATGGGGATCGTTATATGTAGAAGTCTGGTGATGTTGCCGTGCGTGCAGAGTCAAGTGTCGGTGCAGGGGACGATGACGAAGAGGGTGTGGAGTGGGTGCGGGGTTGTGAGTTCGGTGGTGGTAGTGAGAGGGAGGTGATGGGTGAGAGAGATGTGTGAGGTGAGTTGTCGGAGTAAATGGGTGGATGGCATGTAGTGTCGAGCGATTGAGGGGACGAGGGACCGAAGGGACAGGCGCCAGGAGCCAGGAGCCAGGAAGGACAGGGGCGGTGGAGGGAACGGAGGGGGAGGCTCAGGACGCTCAGGAGGGGCGATTATCGTCTGAAGCCAAAAGGCGACTAAACCGACTATACGACTATGTCTATGGTGGTCAGTCTCAGATCAGAGTCTGAGTCTGGTCTAAAGCCGATGCCGGCCATGCCAGGACCACAGGCCCGGCGGTTCGACGCTTCGACGCTTCGACAGACCAGGGGCGAGTACCAGTGTTGTGACGCTGTCTGCGCGCGCACAGCGGACGGGCCAAGGTCGGGGCAAGAGACGGCAGACGAGCGTGCGGACGGTGATTACAAGGCACCGAACCCAATAGGTCACAGCCCCAGTGACCACTACGTCGGAAGGTGTGCCGCGGACCGCGAGCCGAGTTGCAGACGATCACGGGCGACCTCGAATACTGACAAGAACGGCACTGCCGACGAGGAGATCAAGGGGAAGAGCATGAGGCCTCTCGAAGGGGTCGAAGGCCACCGAACCGACACTGTCAGCGTTGGGGTCCCCCTGTGCTAAGACGTCCTGGCCATCGTGCATCCTGAGATTACGACCTGAGATGATGAGGCCTGACGGGGCCTGACTGGGCCTGATGCCGCCTGGCCTGACGAGGCCTGACGCCGGTTCATCTGCGAGCACCCTGAATCCCTGAGCGTGTTCCTGGGCACACCCTGAACTTGCTGGCGAAAGTCGCTTCTGTCCTCTGCTCCCATGCCTGTGCATCTCTCCACCGGCCCTCGCCGGCCTCCCTCAAGCGCCCATACCCTCCGGCCGTCCGGCCCTACCTTCCCTGTGTTCCCTGTATGCGCCCTGGCTGGCTTGTTCCTCTCGATCCACCACCTGCGTCAAGTCACAGGTACGTGCGGCGGCGCTGGTACGCTGGAGCTGATGTGAGGAGCCCGTGCCGTATGCCGTAGGTGCCAGATGTCAGATGAAGCTGAGCCAGAATCCTAATCTACCGAGTACCGAGTCTTCTCCCAACATGACCTGATTCCAACCATCACGTAGCTCATCCCATCAACCCAATCCTGTCGTCTGCTACCGCCGTCCATGCATCACGCCCTCCACCGTCACGCCCCGCCTCCGGCTGCGAGCTGCACGGCAGTACGCAGCTGTCTGCATACACGGAAGAAGGTCACACAAGGCGCTAAGCAGTGCGCCGGAATCCGCAGAATCGGAACCACCCGTCAGCCTAGTCTGTGCTGACAAGCGTTGTTTCTTCACACCGCACAATCATGTGGGTGCGCAAACGCCAGGCACGAGCCACTTCCGGCGTGCCCTCCGTTGCCAAGACCTGGCTCCAAAGACGTACACACTGGTGGCTGGGGTTGGGACGGAGTCTGCGTTCTGCACAAGGCCGCCATCTAAATGAAGACACTACAGCCGACAGCAAGCAGCAAGCCCGCATGGTCAAGACGGGAAGAGAGAGACGAGGATGCGAAAGCTGCTGGAAGGATTTAGGCGGACAGGGTCAGGGCCGCCGAACAGGACACTAACGGCGGCTCCGAGGGATTCGAGGCAAGAGTAAGGGATAATCCTCGGTCAAATCGACTATCTTGTATCATTTCAGTGATTATCAAAGACAGCCCTGGCGTCCCCTAACGTGAGCCCTAGGCCCGCCATTAAACGCGCAGATGCCTTCCTTCCAGCGTGCCATGTCACAGCCGTTTGATGCGCTGTCGGCTCACCGTGTTCAGACGCCGGACCGCAAACCTCCACCGACGTCGTCCACCGCACGAGGTCAACTTGGCCACTTGCCTCAGGCGTTAATCCGAACAACGCAACTCCTGGCCTGAACATCACCATGCCGTCACGGCCCATTGTTCTGCTCGCGAGACCCCTGCAGTGAGAGCATGACACCGTCTTTGCCTTGTTCTTTTCAGAGTCACGCCAAGCACTGCCCACTGCTCTGTTACAAGCAAAAGTGCATGATGCGCACGCGGGCACAGATGCACAGAATTGTACAGAATTGCAGTGCATGGATCGGCAGCAGATCCGCAGGCCATGGCTCGATACGCGCCCCATTCACCGGCGCCTCCCGCCCATCAGCCGCGGCGATCTGGATCGCTTAATGAGTCATCGCCGCGCATTGGCTCTGCTTGCACTGCCATGTATCGTCCGTCTGCGCCGTCATCATCGCGACACCATATCAAGGAGGAGTCACAACCTCGCCGCAGTTATCTGCGGTGCGGAGTCACCCCCCCTTCGGCCTCGCGTTCGGCCATTGCGACTTCGGCAGGTGAGCCTGAGAATGGGCTGGCAGCGGCGCCGCGAGGCGTTGGCTGGCGTTGCGCGGCGTCGGGCGGCGTCCACCCCTGAACGCCAGAAACGCCTCGCCCTTGCTTCTGATTGCGGCCGGGTGCGGACATGCGGACGTAAACAAGACTGTCAGATGCCAGTTGCTTCCACCTCCTCACACCCTTCAGACGGACATTTCTTCCCCAGACGAATGCTCCAAGCGAAAGTAAGCTGGGAGCAATACTTTGGAACAGGGCGACACGTGGCGGCATTGACCGAGGCACGTAGGTACCGCGAGGATTGGTGCCTTCGAAGGAACGTCCGCAATTGACGGCCTGTTGCCTGGCTGTCACCGCGAGCATGTTTGCGTGTGCGCACTCCACGCAGGCCGGGGCATGGCCACCCGGGCTTCCGACCGACGAGCGTTCAGAGATCCGTGCAAAACTTCCGTAGTGCTCAGCGAGCGCGAGAAGATTGAGGCCGAGCACGGCCGGGCTGTCGGCGGGCGCCAGGGAGTGTGAGGGCGTGCCGACTTCCCCCTGCCCGCTCGCCGCCCCCAGAGCCCCGAGAACATGCATACCTTGCAGCGCCGTATCGGTCGCAGACCGCCCAGTCACAGTCGTCCCAGTCACCGCGGCCCTGCCTTGCCCTGCCACGCCCTGGTCGGCACGATACGCACCAATGGCGGAGCGTCATGACGCCCGGCCACTCAGGATGGAAGCGCTTGATATGCCTCTTGTGGGTCGGGTGGCGCAGCATTTTTCATTTCGTCGCCAAGCACCTTGCGAGATGCACGCCATGGCGCATGCCTCTGCAATGCAATGTTGTTTACCTCGTTAGGGAGAGGGTCGGTTCGGGGGATGCGGAGCAGAATGCATACCACCGTGGAGCCATGGCAATCCTCGACGTCAGTGGAACTCGATGCATTCCCCAATCGAGAGTCACGAGTCCAGGCAGGTGCAGAGCAAAATCCGGCAGCAGGCGTCAGCAGCCGTGTCAAGCGTGTCAGCTGGAAGCAGGATTCAGTTTAACGTTTCGATTAACCTTGATAGGTCCGCGTGGGTTGTGGGTTGTGCTTGAACTTGAGTGCTTTGTTTATTGCCAACGAAAGTCTGGAAAATTGGCCGGTGTCCCAGTTGCCAGGCAGAGAAAAACAACAACTGCGGCAAAGGCACCCTCCTGGCACAGAACTGCAGAACTGGCACGGAGACCCTGCGTGGCCTGCGGCGTGGCCGGCGTGGCCCAGACCAAAAGCGGGCACCCAGCCCAGCCAGCCCAGCCAGCCCACGCCCACGGTCATGTCCCACCTCAATCGGTGGATCCGGTCCACCGGTGACATCATCCATTGGTCCATACTCCAATCGCGACGTCGTCCTTCCGTGCCGTGCTGAGCGCCATGCTTGGAACAACCAGGGGAACGGTCTTTGCTGCCCTGGACCGCGACTTTGCTCCTCCGAGACTCTGGGCCTCTGGGACTCCTCGACTGTGCACTGCATCGCACGTACACACATCCTATGCACTCGAGTGTTTTTCGACTTTGCGTTGCATCTCCATCCCATCCACCCCCCAGCACCGCCAGCAGTCAGACAATGGGGTTCCGCAAACGCGATCCCGAGACGGGCCAGCCCCTCCCCTGGCTCCTCAACACGCGCACCTTCTTGAACCACACGTGTATGTTTATCTCTGATCCACTCTTTGGGCACGAGCGGAGCGCCCCGAGGATCCCCATGTCCACATGAAGCCCCTGCGTTTGATCCGAGATCGCATCCGGCCATTTCGATACGAAACACAGACACACACGAAGGAGACTTAGTGCATCGCTGACACCAGTGTACGCGCCGTATGTGTACCTCCCTCTGGCGTGTGCGTTCTGCTGGCTCGCGGCCCTGCTCGCCATGATGGGCCTGTGGGTCGCGAGTGGCAAGCCGCGGTACACCGACGACGAGCCGTCGACCGTGTTCATCTCCAACGTCGCGGGAAAGCACAAGGTGAGTGATCCCCGCTGCTGTGTGGTGGCCGTCGGTGGCATCGAGCTGGGCGGATATCTTGGCGCTCGGAACCGCACCACCTGGAACGTGATCCCGGTGGGCCTCCATTCCGCACACAAACAGCAACAAAGTGGCAAGCAGAAGCTAACATGCAGTGGGTCTTCGTCCCGTTGTGCGCGTGCACGGTGTTCTTCTACGTCGCGTCGCTCCTGTGCGAGCGCTGGCTGCGCTCCCACGACCGCCTCCCGACTGACGTGCGCCGGCGTACGGTCGTCTTTGGGTGGCTCGCCATCATCCTCTCTGCGTGTGGAGGGGCGGCGCTGATCCTGCTTGGTGTGGTGAGTAACTGAGATGGAGGCAGTGACATGCGTCTTTTCCAGTCGGGTCTCGGACCTAGCTTGTGCGAACCCTCCGATACGCTGAGCCTGGTATGGCTTGGGAGGAGGGCCCGCGTACGCCCGTGTTCGGAGGAAGCGAGCACGGGTGGCCTTCGGGGATGGCTGCGGCTGCGCCGGTACCTCCTTGGCATCGCTGACGGCAGTTTGACTGCTTCTCGCACAGCACTGTGCACTGGTCGATGGCGTGCGTGTTCATCGTGTGCGTCGCTTTGTCCGCGATCCTGCAGACGGGGCAGGTCTGGAGTCTGCACAAGGACCACCCGTACCGCAAGTCACTTCTGCGCAACTCGATCTGGAAGTGTTTCTTCGTCGTGACTGCCGTGGCGGGAGCGATCGCTTTCGCGGCATGCTACGGCGTGTGCCACGGCAACAACGCGCCGCGCGGCAACCGCACAGCGCACCAGTGCGACCTCGTCTCGTCGGCCGCCGCAGGACTCGAGTGGTCCATCGCGTTCATCCTCTTCTTCTACTTCCTCACGCTGGCGGGCGACATGTGGCCGTCCTCAAAGTACAGCAAGCGGTACCAGCGGCGCCTGACGCAGTGGCGCGAGAAGCAGGGCTGGGTCGCCCCCGCTGTCGCCGTGACGCACGACCAGACAGGTCTGAACGGGTACGCCACAGAGCCGATCGACCAGTGGGAGACTGTGACGCCGATGGACGCCGAACCCGGCTATCCGACCACGACAGCGTATGGTAAGCCGGTGCAGCTGTACGACGACCACGACCACGTGCCGCGGCAGTACGTCCAGGGCCCTCAGGACTGGGAGTTTGTCGACCAGAGGCAGCACTACCACCCCCAGCAGCGCGAGTATCCCCCGCTCGACGCGCAGCCCAGTTACCCGCCGCACACGGGCGCGCCGAGTCGCTACGCGACGCAGACGTACACGCAGACCTACACGAGTCAGCCGGTCCCGCCGCCCGGACATCCCGAGCAGCCGCCGATGACCTACCAGCCGGCCCGGGAACGTATCGACCCGCAAGTCGGGTGGCAGCAGCACGCCTCCTGGCGCGGAACGTGCACGCCGCAGGACGTCGCCGGGTTCCGCGCCCCCGAGAGCCCGGGTGCAGGCTCGCCCGTGTCGCCGAACGGGATGAACGGCGACCGCCGCCGTGTGCACCGCGAGAACATCCTTCCCGGTAACGCGTACTAG
Organism: Trichosporon faecale; assembly: GCA_039545375.1. Lineage (NCBI taxonomy): Eukaryota > Fungi > Basidiomycota > Tremellomycetes > Trichosporonales > Trichosporonaceae > Trichosporon > Trichosporon faecale. The sequence continues at coordinate 1,174,872 of BCLU01000003.1, read as the reverse complement.
CGCGGAGCGCTCTGTCTAGCGATTATAAAGTCGCATCACAAATCTACCGTAGACCCATCTTGACCCATCTTGTCCATCTTGTGACCCATTGTTTCCATATACGACGATGGCATTGTATGAGTACCCTCCGTACTGACTGTTCTCTACCTCGAGCTCTAACGAAACCCTGATGGCGGGACTTCTGGCTAGCTCGTCGTCCCCGGCCGCGAGAAGAACGGCGCCTCCTGCTCGCTCATCGAGCTCGGGCTCGGCATCAGCGGGCTCATGCCGAGTATCTGCGGGCTCTGCTGTACCTGCGGCACGCCCAGCATCTCCGCCGGCAGCGCGGGCAAGCTCATAGCGCGGCCCATAGCCACAGCGCCAGGCTGGGGCGTGCGTTCCCTCTCGGGCCCCGTCGCGCGGCGAGGCGGGGGAAACACGAGATCCAGCCCGAGTCCTGGCGGCAGGAGCTCGTAACTCCACCACGGCTGGGAGTCGTCCCGCTGGCTGGGCTGGTGGTGTGGCGGCGCCGTCTGGTGGGACGGGTGCGCAAACTGCGTGTCTATCCGCGGCACCTGGGGAATGGCCGGCACCCGCGGCGGGGGCATGCTGAACCCGCGCTGGAACTCCCCGCCAGCTGCCACGGCCGCGATGTGTCCCTGGGCCTGTTGCTGCATTGGAAAGCCGGCGAAGTGGCCCTCCTCCGGCGATTGGTGGTACGCCTGCATCCCGGGGAAGTACCGCGCCTCAGACGAAGTCCCCGGCCGCGAAAGTTGCTGCACCGGGCTCACGGCCTGCCTCGAGCGCTCGCCCACTGCCGTCCTCGCCGCCTCCACCGTTCCAGCGAGGGCGCCGAGCGCCCGCCCAGCAGCGACGACGACCTCGACATACCCCGTAAGCGCGGCGTAGGCTGGCGTGGCATAAGCGCCGTCCGGCGAAGTCGTGACGACCTTGCCGAGGAAGTCGGCGGCGGCGTCGGCTACACTCCAGGCCCAGCCTGTCCGCTCGAGCAGGCGGGGGTGGAACACGACCCACCGCCTAAGTGTGCCGAGGCACTCGTTTGCGGCCTCGTATGCTGTGCTGAAGAGTGCCTCGGCGGGCGAACACAGCATGAGCCGCGCGAACGAGACGAGCAGGCGCAGGGTCAGCGCTCCCACTGTGTTTGCCGGAGGTACCGAACGGGCGATGGCGATGGGGGGCAGGTCGGAGCGGAGGGCTGAGAGCGCATCGTCGGCGCGCCGGGGGGCGTCGAGCGATACAGGGGTTGCTGATGTCACCTGATGTCAGCTGTGTGGCACGGTGGCAGCTCACCAAGTCCAGGCAGGACTCGAGAAGCGAGAAGAGACGGTATCGTTCCCTTTGTGGCGGTTTGGCATCGCCGGAGTCGTTTCGTGCGCAGTTTGGTCGGCCCAGCAGAAGTCCGAGGATCCGAGACCATCCCACGAGCTCCCAGTATGTCGTTCGTCGGATCTCAGCATCTGGTTCTGCCAGGCCGATCTTACCGCCATCGCGATGTAACCCAATCTGGTGTCAGCTCTTCCCAGGCCACACTGCTCACCCCATGCGCTCGGACTAATGCCTCCCCCGCTATGGCCCAAGCATCGCCTAATCGCCCATCGTTCGCTGCATACTCCGCAAGCACAACTCCAGTCTGCACCCCAGCAACGCTTGCATCGGCGAGTGTGCGGGCCGTGTCAGCGAAAGCCCGTGCTACCACGGGCTCGACGAGCAGGGTGTTGCACTGCGTGCCCAATGCCAGGTGCGCGAACAGTAGAGCCAAGTTGCCTCTCGAGCCCTGACTCCCGTCCGCGCAGAGAGCAAGCAGTTCCTGCTCCCTCTCCGGTGTCAACAGTGGGTTGCCTAGCTCGCGCACTGTGCGGAGTGCATCCTGAGCTGCTGGCCAGGGCGGTAACCTGGCACGCACCGTCGCCAGATCCACCGGTGGGAGCGAGGGCAACACGGTCTCGTGGGAGAAGGAGAGACCGCTCCCAACCAAACAGCCTGCCACGAGCACAGGTGGCTGGACCCAGACTCCGCTGTCTGCCTCCGGAGACCGCTCAGCTCGGAGGAGAGGGTGCAGCTCGCCGGCGGAGGTCTTCCTGAACTCGGCAGCGAGGGCCATCTCGAGCTCGTGGATGCGCTCGTGCAACTCCTCAGTTCCGGAGACTATCAACCTGAGTATGTAAGTTTCGAACCACAGCGGGACTTGCCTCTTCTTCTTCGCGCTCATCGTGCCCTCGGGACAGATCGGGGCACACCCTCTGCGCAAGCACGACGCACAGGGGAACGGCCGCGAGCACTTGAGTTTGAGACTGGAGTTAGTGCTGTAGTGCGTCAGGGCTCACCGCCGGCACTCGGCGCAGGACGAGGACTGGCGCGCACCCTTCTGCCGGGCTGGAGTCGGGGGTTCGGTCTTCGCAGGCGTCGACATGTCCGCTTATCTGCTTCTTCCCTGCTTCCTCTCTTCACTGCAACCGGCGTGCCACTGCGGACCAGCTATGCGGACCCGTTGTATGCAAGTGGAGGCCGAGGTCGGTGACTTGTCGGGATCGGTCGTGAGGAATGTGGATCTTGCTCGTTACTGCGGAGTGCTGGGCGCCCTCGGTGTCTGATGGTGAGAAGATGGGGCGAAGGAAGGGAAGAGGGGCGAGAAGGTCAGCGGGAAAGACAGTAAGGAAAAGAAGGCGGACGGGGGCGTGCAGCTGGCGCTTCAGTTCGCGTCGCAGAAGTACTCTTGTGCCGGCGTCCCAGAGTGACCCAAACTTGTCCCCGCGCCGTCTATTGTTGCGTCTGGCGAGACTCCACTCTGCATCCGGGGTACGTCCGATGCAGCGGGCGTACGTCCTCGGCCCGCGGGCCGCAGACTGACCACGGGCACCACGGGAGGACCGCATGTATTTCCCGCATTGTACCCGTCAGTAGAGGCCACCTCGTGCTTGCAGCGCGGCTGACGCTGGGAGATGGACAATGGAGGAAAGCGGAATCCAGTCCACGCCCAAAAACAGGCACAGCTGCCACCAAGTGCCACCCCGTTGCACCGCCGCTCCGAACCCGCACCACCCGCAACCACCTTCAGCCCCGGCAGGCCAGGAACACCCGTGGCGCTCGGCGGCGCCGTGGTGATGGGGTGTCGGTCGTTCTGCCGGATGCAACGCAGGACATGCGCTGGGCTTCGATCGCACGCCCGAGGCTGAGACAGCATGCCCAAGAAAGCCCAAGCCTTAGAGCGCGAATGACATCAGATTACTTTACATGCTGTGTGATCGAATTACAACGTGTCTACAATGACTTCTTACAACTGCCTGCGATCGATGAGGCCCGCTGCATGGGCTGGCTGCCTCGGACCGGCGACCCGAGGCCTGATTAGAGTTTGCTGTCTGTGTCGGTGCGCTGGGCGCGCTCGAGCTGCTCGGTGATCCAGCCGATGTCGCGCGCGACGTCCTGCATCGCTGCCTGCTGGCAGGCGCCCTGCTTGTCGCTGCGGCTGAGAGCGTCGAGCGCCGCAACAGCATCCTTCGCAACGGCAAGCAGCTCGGGGAGGTTCCACAGCTCGAGGCGCTGTTTCTCGGGAGCGGCGGACGGCGCAGAGCCCTGGTACAGGTCGCACTGGACGCCGGCGGCCTTGCACCCCATGCAGGAGCTGACGGGGACAGGCCCATCGGCACACTCTGCCTCCACAACACAGGGATACGCAACCGACGTGCCGCGCCAGTTGCGGACCTTCTGCTGGCGGCAGTGCCCACAGCGCGCGTCGTCGGCGGGACGGAAGATGTCGAGTGATCCTCGCATCCAGGCCAGCTTCGGGCCAGTCGGAGACAGGCGGAATCGCCCGTCGGAGGGGAAGATCGGTAGGCCGAGAGAAAGCATGAAGGAGGAGAACCATTCGCCGACCTCCGTGAAGTCCCCATTCACCCAGCTGCACGCCCGCACGGCGTACACGCGGATCAGGGAGCCGTCGCGCTTGCCCACGACCGAGTCACCTTCGGGCGAGGAGAAGAGGCCCTCGCGCGCCTTGCCACTCCAGGTGCGGGAGGAGGAAGGCGCCGCGGCTGGCTGAGAGTTGCTGGTGGGGAATGAAGTGGAGGCGGGGCAGCATCCACACTCGGCCTCGGAGGGTGTCCACGACTCGCTGCTTGGCACGCTGGATGCGAGCGACATGGGCGAGTACCGCGACGAGCGGAGCGAGTACTCGCTGAAGCTGGATGCACGGGTCGATGGGCGGGTCGAGGCGCGGCTGCGCGAAGCCGCAGCGGAGGCGGAGCGGAAAGGGGGAAGGAGGAGAGGGCGCGAGCAAAGCGCGTCGTACTGGGGGATGTCAGCGTCCATGCCTTTCTCCAAGCAGGATGCTCGACTCACGGTCATGATTGCTGTTGATGCGATGGTGAGCGATGTTTACGGAGTGAGGTACGCGTAGAGGTGTGTTTGCCACTGGATCGAGGTCGACGACGGCGACGGTGACGCTAGCTTAATGGCTGGTGCGCGTGGTGCGGGGGATGAATTGCTCATGTAGTTGGGCGATCTGGGGAGGGCCCCGTGGGTGTGGGGTATATATGCATGGGCTTGCCGAAGGTTACAGCGTGGATGCATGTGCGCGACTTGATGCATCTGAGATGACGAACGCAGGGAAGCACAGCGGAATGCAGCGGCCGTACGACATGTACGTACATTGCACGGCATGTACGACGTCGGGCAAACGGCCAGGAGCGTTGAATTGTTTGGGGAGCACTAGCGCATAAGCTCTCATCTCGTGGATCACGAACCATACGAGATTGAGCAGAACCACAACTCCGAAGCATTGTTGTGGTTTGTGGTTGATGCGCGCACGCCCGATGCCCCAGCCCCATAGGCCATCAGCTAACGCACGGCGCCCCAACAACCCAAACCCCGATGCGCAGTACGTGGTGACCACGTACGTGGTGCGGCCAGAGCCGGTTGGCCGTACTCTAAACGGGCCTTGTCGGTATATAAACCTAGTTAGTGGGATAGTTAGTGGGAGGGATCAACCACCCTCGTCCGATGGATCATGGATCTGTCGACATTGGAGCTAGCGCACGGGGGACGTAAGCGAGTGTAAGCGTGCATCCAACTTCAGGAGTCGTGCGTAAGGCGTGCCGGTATCCGGAGTAACGGTGCGCGAAATGTTTGGGGATCGAGCGTCGTGCATCCTGCGACGCTGTCACACATCCATGCATCGATGCACCCATGTGCTTGGAGCTGGGCCGACGCCACTAAATGGGCGCCGCACTTTATTGAGCCGTCGATTGCGGCGGCGCAGAGGCACAGAGGTCTCCATGTTTATCGCCCGATGCTTTGTTCTGTTCTGTTCGCATTCTTATTCGCGACTTCGCAACGTTTGGTTCGTGTCTTCTCACCGATCGCGATCTGTTGCACAGCCCGCACCGCGCCTGGATCCAGTGTCCCAAACTTTGCCGGTGTACCACAACTGACAGGCCGAAACATGTTGCCTCATGGCCAATCAGTCGTACCGGGTGCTTGGGGTACATCCGTACAACAATGGAGGATGAGACAATAATGCGAGACGAGCGAGACCTCGAGCGAACGTTGGCGTGACAGGTGGTTAGGTTTTGGGGTCTGGCACGCTCTCGCATGGACTGCCACACCCCAACACAAAGACACTCGCGTCCACTGACTGGAGCACCGTACGATGTCGGAGGAGCGTATGCGGATCGGTAACCCAACATGAGATTAGAAGGAACGGAGGATGCCCCGCATACGGCAACTACGTCATGCTGAGCCAATCACTGAGGCACGCGCGTGATCGATTACTCGACGTGCCGAGGAACCGATTTAGCGCTCGCATTCCCATTCCCAGGATGGGGCCGCCCACAGCCAATGCCCATGCAATTCATCGTGCCGCGAGTGTAATGCCCGTAGCCTCTCATGCGTCATATGCATGTGTCTATCTAATCAGATGCGATGTGGGCAAGTCACGGGTCGACGCGGCGCGGGCCGACGTCCGACTGCCGTATGATGACCTCACGATCCCATGCTCACGAGGACAGTCGCGTCGTTCTCGTTGAGATACCAGCCGACGTCGCGGGAGATGTCCATCTGCTCCCCGCGCTCCCAGAACCCGTCAAGATCCTTGTGCGCGAACGCCGTCCAAAGCTCGACTGCGTCGGGGCTCTGCTTCAGTTTCACTGCGATCTTCTTCCTGAGCATCGCGACGCTCATGCTCGGGAGCGCACGCAGCGCGAACGAGTGCCCCGACGGCGGGATCACAGTGAGATCTGCGGTCAGCTGAGCCATGGTCTGGACAGCGCTGGGCCGATGTCGGATCGACCGGCGCGAATCCCTAACTAGTGGCAGATGACTCACTGAGCAACTTCGATTTCAGTGTCTGAGGCCCCTTCGGAGCCGCCTTCGGACCCTTGCCGTGCTTCGCAACCAGCTCGTCATGTCGGCCCCAATGATCAGGGTTGCCCGACGGCAGAGCGGCAATGAAGTGGATGTAGTACAGCTCTGCGTCCCAGCGTTCCGCGCTCGACACGGGCACGCCGTTCAGCATGCTCAAGTGCTCCAACTTCGCGACCAAGAATGGCCGGTCCACTCGGGGATCGCCAGACAGCTTCGCCGGATCATGCTTCAGCACAGCTTCCGGCGTCAGCTCCTTCACCTCGACGCACGATAGACGGAGCACCTCGATCTTCGCCCAACCGGCCAGGTTGTCGATGCTTGCCCAATGCGTGATGTGGGTGTCAGACATGGTGAGGCGCGTAAGCTGCGGGAATGGCGCTCCCGGTGTCGGGATAGACGTGATCGGTGTGCTTGAGATATTCAGCGAGCTCAGTCTGCAGAGAGTTAGCAAGTGGGCTCTCCAACTTCGTTCGTACCTCGGCAGGCCAGCTAGATGGGTGATTTCTTCCCACGACGGAATGGCGCACGCATCCAAACTCAGGCTCGTCAGGTGAGCGAACGACGTCCCCGCTGTGCTATTGCTCAGCCCCGTGATGGGATTATTGTTGAGGAACAGCGTTTCCACGCGGGGAAACAGCTCGCCTATCCGCACAGCCTGTCGTCAGTTTGGAACTATCGCGAGAGCTGACCTCATCCCAATCGACACCACTGTCACCTAGGTGCAGTTCGGTGATACCGGCGAAGGCATCTGCGATGCCGGCTGCTCCTGCGACAGAATCGGATACTGGTACTATCCGCGAGTGGCTGTTATGTCAGCTAAACTTTTCCGAGCAATCTAGCTTACTTCAGAACGAGTGTCTTCAGTCCGCCAAAGTGAGAAACGATCTCAGCCACATCCGACCACTCGGCGATGAGATTTCGAGACAGGTCGAGTGTGGTAACACCTGCTGTCAGCTACGGTAGCAGCCGAGCTAGCTCACCCTTAAGTCTCTCCTTGAGCACTGATCGCCTCTCGTCATCGCCGCCCAGGGCGTAGATCGACTGGCCCTCGAGGCCAACCTCGCGCAACCTCTCGAGATTCCTAATTCTTCTCCTGACGCTGTCCATGTTCGGTGCCTCGACGACGATGGCAGCGTTCGAGCTTCCAAGCACCACAGCTTCCTCGGCTTCCTTCTTCGTGCCTTCCTCCTCGTCCGGACGGTCAATCAGATCTCCATAGCGGTCCTCGATCGCTGAGACCACAGTCTCGCCGGGAAGCAATGGCCGCGAGCCAGGCGTGTGCTTGACGAAAGCCCCAGCACCGGATTGCCTCGTCTGGAATACTGGTGCATCCTTGAAAGTGCCGCTGTGCTTGCCGTGGCTTGCGTCGTCGTACTCGATTCCGAGCCAGAGTTGTGAGTCAGCCGAGCCGGGAGGGAGGGTGCCGATGTAGTGGAGTGTCACCGGAGCTTTGTTCTTCGCATGGATGTAGCGCTTCCCCACCGAGTAGGGAAGCGTTGAACCGCTGGCTTGTGGTTCTGAACTCATTGCCGAGCGTGGGTAGGGATGTGTAGCAGCCAGCAGGGAGAGCAGTTCAGTCAGCGCCAGCAGTCGCGACGCTCGGTCGATCACAACACGAAGCACCTCCACTTTCCCACGAGGAACCCAACTGGCTTGTTTTACCACGTGGACGGCGCCATCCCTCTAACACCGAGATTCTCCGACGGTGGATGATGTGAGCCAGGAGCTTGAGGGAAGGTGAGTGGTGGGTAGTGGCAGGCGGGCGGGCGGGAGACTAGGCGAGGAGGGGACGCAGAGCCTATGGAGCCAGTCGCATCGCACATCGCTTCGATCTCTCTCCATCCCATCTCACCACTCTAGCCCGCCATGTCCATGCTCCTCCGTGCCGCCCCCCTCCGCGTCGCCGCCCGCCGCCAGGCCCTCCAGGTCCGCAACGCTCACTTCGAGAACCTTGTCGACCAGTACGTACCCACCAAGGGCTGCACGTCGTTGCCAGACGAACGGACAAATTCCGCGCCTCGTCTCGCGCGTCATGCCGCCTTCCCTCCCTTGCGTACCAGAACTAACATCGCAGCACCATCCCGGGCAACACCCGCAGCAAGGCCGGCATGGCCGTCAAGATGACCATCTACACCGTCTGCGGCTTCGGTCTCCCCTTCGTGAGTACAAACAGGAGCGCCAAGAGAACGGCGGCGTGTGTGCAAAGTCCACATGTCCGCCTTCTGTCTCGGCTAATGGTCGAGAGGCGCTCCGGCCTTCTGCACATCGCAGAATGCATGCAGAGATAGAATACATGCTGACTCGCCCAGTTCGCTGCCTGGTACCAGATGTGAGTTTACCACGATAGCCGAAGGGACATCGCGGAACAGGAAACCGGTGAGACTTGAAGGACAAATACTGACTCTCCACAGCCACAAGCAGTAATCGCATAATTAAAAGTAGCACAAAAATGCATGGATTCATTGGCAGTACGAGTCAAGCCGGACGGCGAATGGAACGGATTCCGGAAGAGTCCAAGCGGCAGGGATGTGGATGACGTCCGGAGCAGGGATGTCGGTGTCTGTTCGTAATGTTGCTCGCGGACTGTGGTTTCTGCCACAGAGATATTCGGAGCAGAGGTGACAGCCTGCCTGTCACCTGGTGCAGATTGGCGCAGGTACGAGTGACTCACTATCACATGTCCAGTGCCCACCATCAACACAGTCCGCATCGTTCCGAATGGCTTCGACGCCCAGACGCCTGCCAGGGCCGAGGCGTCGTCCTCTTTTAGCCGTTCTCAGCCTCTCGCACTTTTCAATCCTCCTGCATCGTTCCGAGCCGTCCCTCGTACCTGTGTCTGAGGCGACGGCACGGCGCAAGTTGACACTGCACCGTCTACACCTCAACGTGCACGGCTGGAGGAATGAGGATCGAGTTGATCTTTGGTCGTGGCCCTGGCGGGTGGAGGGGGCAGCCACGTTGTTAACCAGGGGTAGCACATAACGGATGCGGTTGGGCATTGCACGCTCGTCATAGACGATCTGGCTCAGTGCAATCGATCACGGTGCTGGCTGCTGACCATATACCACCTCTCAGACCGACATGGACGGCCTTCGCGTCGCCAAGATCGACGGCGTCGTTCTCGGTCGCACCACCAGAGAGCCTCCACACACCAAGCTAAAGGTCACCGGCACTCTCCACCTCACTCCGCACCACCTCTTCTTCTCGCCGTCGCCGCCGGACGCTCAGGAGGCGGCGGCGACAGAGTCTCGTGACAGTGACACTGATGCGTCACACCCGGCGGCGCAGGAAGAGGTCTGGATTCCGTATCCGACTATCGTCCTCTTGCAGCGCCTCCCGACGACCAAAGACGGCTACCCTCTGCAGGTCGGGACCAAGACGTTCGACAACTACACGTTGTGGTTCGCGAAGGACCGGGAAGGCGGCGCCGAGGATGTCTGGCAGAGCGTACGCGACTGCGCGGTAGTCCGTGAGTGCGAAGCTTTGTTATCTCTTTCTCAGCTGACCCCTCAGAATCGGTGGAGCAGCTCTACGCCTACTTCTACACGTTACCGAGGTCGCCGGCAGCGGCGAAGGCGCCGCTGCTCGCCACGCCCTCGAAGCAGCATAGCACGGACAACCCGTTGTCGCCCTTGTCGGCTTCGCCCGAGAAACCGACTACGATCCAGGCTGCAGCGGCCGTAGACGGATGGGGGTGTTACAACCCACGCCAGGAGTTCGCGCGACAAGGGCTAGGCACTCGCACCAAGGCGTGGCGATTCACAGACATCAACAAGGACTACACGTTCTGCCCGACGTACCCGTCCAAGCTTATTGTGCCGAGCAGGATCAGTGACTCGGTGCTGTCATATGCCGCAAAGTACCGCAGCAAGGCGCGCATTCCCGCGCTGACATACCTGCACTGGGCCAACCATGTAAGCTTTCTGGGCGCCGCTATCAGCTAACTCCAGGCCTCTATCACCCGGTCTTCGCAGCCAATGGTCGGTATTAAGAATGCGCGCTCGGCGCAGGACGAGCGTCTGGTCGAGTGCATCTTCATGAGCCACCACAGCTCAGACAGTGCGCTGGCTCTGAGCCCGACCCCGACCCCGCCGCTAGCGTCCCCAGGGGTAGGGGCGACGTCACCGCACATTTTCGGCGCGACTGCGACTAATCTCATCATCGACGCGCGCCCGACGACGAACGCAATGGCGAACGTCGCCAAGGGCGCAGGCACGGAGAACATGGACTGGTACCGGTTCGGAAAGAAGGCGTACCTCGGCATCGACAACATCCATGTCATGCGGAGTAGTCTGCGGACGATCGTCGAGACGATCGCCGAGGCTGACGCTTCGGGACTCCCGCTGGACCGCGAGCGGCTGCGCAAGTCGGGCTGGCTGAAGCACATCAGCGCTATTCTGGAAGGTTCGGTCATGATTGTGCGCAACGTGCACGTCAACTCGTCGCACGTCCTGATCCACTGCAGTGACGGTTGGGACCGGACGTCGCAGCTCAGCGCGGTCGCGCAGATGTGCTTAGACCCGTACTACCGCACGATAGCGGGGTTTCAGGTACTGGTCGAGAAAGACTGGCTGTCCTTCGGCCACATGTTCTGCCAGCGGAGCGGGCACCTGTCGTCGACGAAGCTGTTCACGGCGACGCCGGACAATCTGGACGGGGACGAGGTGTCGGACGACGACTTCGGCAACGCCGTCAAGGGCGCGCAGGCGTTCTTCGCCAGTGTGCAGAAGCAGTTCACGTCCAACTCGCACCTGAAGGAGGTGTCGCCGGTCTTCCATCAGTTCTTAGACTGCGTGCGCCAGATCCAGCGCCAGTACCCTGACGAGTTCGAGTTCACCGAGGACTACCTCCTCGACCTCCACTACCATCTGTATGCGTGTCAGTTCGGCACGTTCCTGTTCGACAACGAGCGGCAGCGGCGCGTGCCGGCGGGCAAGGCGGGCGCGGACCGCACTGTCAGTGCGTGGGAGTGGACGTCCCTCCCGGCGCAGCGGGCACGGTACGTGAACTCCTCGTTCGCTCCGTCAGAGGGCGACGACAGTGTCCTGTTCCCGGACACGAAGGACGTGACCTTCTGGCACCGCTTGTTCAAGCGCGGCGACGACGAGATGAATGCTCCGATCGTCGAGCGCGAGCGTGACTTTCTTTCGCCACCGGTCACGTCGCTTGAAAGCGAAGATCCGCTCGCCGTTCCACGGCGGCAAGGGAGCCACTCGACGCTGAACTCTCTGGCCTCAACGACACCATCGACACCGCTGGCCTCCGCCTCCTCTTCGGCCACTCCTAAGAAGTCGGCCAGCGGCGGGTGGAACTGGACGAGCGTGCGCAGCGGCGCCCTCAGCGCCTTCAGCCAGTTCAAGGCGACGGCCTCGGACGCGATCCAGAACATGGCCGCGCACGAGGACGAGGACCCGTGGGGCACCTCGAACGCTTCGCACAAGTACGCCGCCGGCACGGGCATCGGCGAGGGCCGCATCCGCGCCCCGCTCGAGACGAACCCATGGGACAACACGCGCGTTAACGACGTCAGCTCGTTCCACTCAAGCAGCACTGCGAGCGTCTCCGGTCTGGCGGGCACGAGCGCAGCGAGCGCGAGTACCAGCGGCACAGAGCCTGCCATCGCGAAGAAGGCGTCAAGCAGCTCGAAGGACTCGTGGGCCAACCCGTGGGACGACACGCCGTCGTCTCGCTCCCTGGCGGATCTGACGCTGGACGATGCGACACCCAAGGCGTCCCGGGTCACCAGTGCTCCGCAGAAGGATGACAAGAAGCAGGAGCCCAGCGAGGAGGACAAGGCGCTGTACGAGGCTGCCATGAGCGGCTCGAAGGCGTGGGACCCGCTCGGCGCCGCCTAGTGGCGAGCGCAGTAGAGTAGACGCGGGCAATGTTGTACATATCATAGAGGGATGTACTATAGGCATTTGGTTTTCGGCGTGAGTGTGCGAGTCAGCTGCAAACAGGCGAGCAAGCAAAGAGAGGCTGGTCAGTTCAATGTGCAGCAGAGTTTGGGTAATATGTACATCGAAGGCTTGTTGGTAAAGGAGAGTAGCGAAGAATACAGTACTATTCGAGACAGCGACAGCTATGACACAGTGATGATTTGATCATGCGGGGTAGATACAGTTGAGATGATGCGAGATGAGTTCAAATGCGGAGACGGAGACCGGGGGTATACTCGTCCATAGCGGCGTGTCCATTATGTCCTTAGGAGCGGGGAGTACGTCTACGGCGGCGAGAGCGGGACCGCGAGCGGGAGCGCACTGTGTCCTGCCCCTCGTCCTGGCCCTCGTGCTCATCAGCGGGAACGAGCTCGCCAGCGATAGAGACGAGGAAGGCGCTCCTCTCGCCGACGTTGCGAGCCGACTCGGTCGCGCGGGTCGGCGAAAGGGCGCGCTTGCCCTTCCCCTTGTCCTTGGCCCTCACCGTCTTCGGCTCAGGCTGGTTGAGGCGGCCCTCAGCCTCAGCGAGGACAGCGAAGCGCGGCGGCTGCAACTGCTGGCGGGGACCACGAGGTCCTCCGCAGCGGCGCGGAGTAACGCGAGCGCGGACGGTCGCCTCCTCGTCCAGCGGAGTCAGGCCCGAGCGCGCCCCGTCCTCGCAGTCGTCGGGGAAGAACGTAGCGAACGGAGCCGGTGAGTCGGGGCGGCGCCACTTGGGCTTCTCCTCGGGCTCCTCCTTGGTCTCCTTGGTCTCCTTGGTCTCCTTGGTCTCCTTGGGGTTGAAGTGAGAGCCGACAGAGCCAAAGTGGCGGTTCGACCTGAAGGTCGGGAACTGGGTCAGCTCGCGTGAATCGCGCTCCTCGGCCTCGCGCTCGAGCGCATCGCTCCAGCGCCTGACGTGGCTGCGCACCATGGCCGGCGTACGACGGGGGCGAGGCGACACAATGCCGTTCGGCAGCTCGCAGGGGGAAGAGACAAGGCCGGGGCGGAGGCTGGGGTACAGCTCGACTCCTCCGGTCTGCTCCACTCCTCCTTGCTCCTCCTTCTCGGTCGTCCCCTCCTTCTCGGCCTCTTGGGCAGGCTGGACAGGCTGCTCGTAGTCAGTCGGCGGGACGAAGTCGCCCTCCTTCGGAGCGGCGAGAGTGGCGGGCGGTACAAACTTAGGGCCAGCGAAGGGAACTCCAGGCGTGAACGGGCGCGCCTCAGCGTTCAGACCCGGCTTGGCGTGGAAGCCGTACTGGAACACGTCGTGGGGCGGGGGGACTGAGAAGTCGATCTCACCCGAGGACACCGGCGGGAGGACGATGGCGGGCACCTCGGTGCGCTGGATGTGGAACTGGCACTGAGGCTGGGCACCGTGCTGAGCGGCCCGCTGCTGCTGAGGGTGCTGAGGCTGGTACTGTTGCTGAGGCTGAGGCTGGGCAGGGGGCGGAGTTGGCGCCACGTAGACCTGCAGCGGCTGGAAGCGCGGAGGCGGAGGGAGGTACTGCTGCGGCTGCACGGGGTGCGGCTGAAGGCGGCGGAAACCGAGGTACGGCGTGTAGGAGCTCTGCTCACCGTAACGGTACGCCTGGGGCTGGGGAGACGGAGCGAACGGACGGTGGTGGGCGGGCTGCGGCCCCGGCTCGGCGGACGAGGGCTGGTAGTAGGCGCCGTGGGGTGTCAGTTGCGGCTGGAGGGGCTGCTGCTGGGGTCGAGGCTTCCACTGCTGCTGAGGCTGGAGCTGCTGGGGCTGCTGAGGCTGGGACCGCTGCCACTGCGTCTCAGTCTGGGGCTGAGCCTGCTGCTGAACGTGGTGATGAGGCTGAACAGTGTATCCGTTGACCTGAGGGGCGGTGCGGGCGGAGGTGACGTTAAGCCTGGGACCAGGCGCCTCTCGTCCGTTCTCGCGCTGCGCATCCAGAATGTGCGCCGCCGAAAAGCCAGGCGGGAACCTCCTCCTGGCCGGCTGGGGAAGAGGCGGGGCGATAGGGGCCTGAGTCGGACGAGGCGGGCTGAGATGCGAAGCCCGGGAGCGGGGGTACCAATCCTGCGCGCGGCGCTGTCCGCCGCCGCCGTTGTGGCCGTTGGAACGGTCGTTGCCGTTGCCGTTGTTTCTGAAGTCGTTGTCCTTCGGAGGAGCGCGGGGGCCGGAGGAGCCAGACGAGGCAGAACCAGAACCAGGGCCACCAGACCCGCCCGAAGGACCAGAGCCACCCGAGGGACCGGAGCCGCCAGAAGGAGGAGGGAAACCAGAACCGCCAGATCCGCCAGGAGGAGGCGGGCCACGAGGAGGACCACCGCCAGAACCACAAGATCCAGATTCAGGCGGCTTGAAACCAGGTCTCCTGCGCATGAACTCGCGCGCGACCCAGGCCTCAGCGGGCTCGCGGCCCTCAAGCTTCGCCTGGCGCCGGAGATCACGGAGGAGGTCCGCGTCCCTCTTGCGGTTCATCTCAGCCTGCTGATCCGCAAACCTCTGGAGCAGGCGCGCCTGTTCCTTGAGAGTCATCAGGGCCACAGGGAAACGGCCGAGACGGGCCTCGAGATAGTCCGCCTCGTCGAAGTCGGCCTGCGTCCAGCCGTGCGTGATGGGCGAAAGAGGCTGGCTGGGTGGGGTCGGGAGGCCGTTGGCGAAGGAGGGCGGGGCAGGCGCATTAAGGGCGGGCAGCGGGGCAGGAGCGGTAGTGGGAGTAACGGGGGCCAGAACGGAGGCGGTCTGCACGCCAACGCTCCGAATCGTGACGGGGGCCGAAGAGAAGGCAGCCTCAGAACGAGGCGGAGAGCTCAGCGACTTGGGCTTAATCTTCGTCGGCGAGCGACGAGGGAGAAGCGTTGAGCGGGGCGGGGTGGTGGGAACGTTGGCGGTGGCGACCTGGGCGTTCTCGGAGATACCAACCTCGTCGGCACCAGTCTCGTCGACCTCGTCTACCTCGACGTCCTCGCCGTTCGCACCCTCCGAGACATCGTCCCAGTTGGCAGCGGCCATAAAGGCGTCCCAGTCCCAGGACCTCTCCTTCTTTCCGTCGGCCTCATCCTCCGAGTCCGAGTCGAGCTCAGGGTCGTTGATGGAGATATCGGCGTCGTACACCTCGTGCTGCATGCTGGCGTGGACCGCCGCCATGGCCTCGTGGAAGCTGGGCCCCTCGTCGACCTCACCGTCATCCTCAGGGTGGCGCATACCGTGACCGTTGAGCTGGGTGTTGTGGGTGTTCGAAGGAGCGGGGGACTGCGGTGGAGAGAAAGAAGGGATGGAGCCACGCCTCGGGACCCGCGGAGAGCCGTTCATCGGGTCCAGCTCGACGAGGAGCTGCTCGTACCCCTCCGTTGAGACGTGCTCTGAGTCGGGCGGCATGGCGACGGTCCGATGAAGTTAAGGTGAGGGGGTTGCCTTGCCGACGTCTTAGGAGATCTAGAGCGGCGAGTATGAGAATGACTGGAGCTCGGAGAGCTTAAGTCGAAGAGGGGGGAGAGTAAGGATGGAAGGAGAGTCGGGAAGAGAGGGTGGAGGAAGAGAGAGTTGAGGAAAGAGAGCTGGAGAGAACGTGAAGAGTAAAGGGTTCTTAAGTCGTGGAAGTTGTGTATGTGGGCGAGGGGAGCGAAGGTGCGCTGGTGTGAGTGTTCACCACGGTTGTTCACCAGTGCGAGCTCCCGTGCGAGCTCTTGTGAGTTGGTGGATACTCTCAACATCCAACAGACCGGGTTAATATATGATATCGCCCGTCCTCCATGCTCACGAAGACTTCAGCGCCAGGCGGCGTGATGCACAACTCCATCCTTGTCCATCCTTGTTCACCACCCATCATCACCGTACAGCACCGTTCAGCAGCCGTCAGTATCAAGTCTCGTCAGGAATGATCAGCGCGTGAAGCCTATCCAGGCACCGACCGGATTGTGGCGCGGACTGCCACCGCTCTTCTGGCGTCAGCGGGCGATCAATCCAGCTGAGGGCAGATCTTGAAACGAACGCCCCTTGCTCGCAGCCTGCGCTGCTATCTCTGATGGAGGAGCGGCAACGATGGAAAGGAAGGAGTGATGGACAATGAGCTTCCGCCACCGTACTGCCCCCTCATTGTCCATCTCCGAAACGCCTCGTTGTGACGGCAGTGTCCTGTGCTGTTCGTCACACCGCAGTGTCCTGCTGTCAGCTGTCTGTTCGTCGCCCGTGCACGTGGTCCTGCTGTAAGTAGTCCGACGAACTGTCCATCGCCTCCATGGCGAGCCTCAGTCACTGTCCGCCGTCTTGACCGCCTCCCGTACAGTGCTCCGCGCTCCACGATGCGCTTAATGAAAGTCATGCAGATGCTGGTCGGGTACGGTACAGGGCTACAGGCGAAACAATGTCCAAGGATGTGGTTGTGGGTGTATGGGGCCAACAAATGTTCAGTTCTGGTGGTCGTAGTGAGTGAGGTCGTGGGGCGGCGGGGGCTGCCCAGGTGAGTCGAGAGGGGGGATGTCGCGGCGGGGAGAGACGCAGACTGGTTGCTAGCGCAACCAGGCCAACGTACTCGTCGCGACCGCGCCAGCGGTCGCTTCGGTTAGACCGAGTCCGTGCCCAGCTCCGCCGGACACGGGATCGAGTGCACGCTCGATGCCGAGATGGGGTGTCCAACGACGCCGATGATGCTCTGCTTGACCTCGACGCGGAGCTCGATGTCACCGCGCTCGACGCCGGGCCAGCGGTGCTGGCACGCCTTGTACATGTAGTCCCACGTCGAGTCTGACGTGTTGACGGCGGCGTACTCGAACTTGACCGGGAAGCGGATGGGGATGTTGGACTTGTGGTCGAGGGTCTGGCGCTCGAGCGTGCCGCGGGCGATGACCTTGCTGGTGCGGAGGTCGAGAACGGTCGCGTCCGCCTTGATCTGGACGGGGACGTAGGAGCTCGACGCATCCGCCATCAGCTGCAGGTTGGCGTCGAAGGAGAAGTTGGTCGGGACGCGGTTGAACACGAGCGTATCGTTGTTGATCGACAGCGGCTCGGGCTGGTAGAACTCGAACTTGACCGCACGGGGGATGACAAAGTACAGTGTCACGATGAGCGCGGCAAGGAAGAAGAAGACGAAGAACACGACCACAGTCCGCGTAAGCCACTTGACGCCGCAGCACCCCTTCTGGTCGCGGTTCCACGCACGCCAGTTCGACACCCGCTTGTCCCGAACTCGGTCGTTCTTACCCCGGTTCGAGATCCCGCGCAGCTCAGCCTTGGTCCACTCCGGGCCCAGCACCGGCACGGACACCATCTCCGGGTCGTTCGCCTCCTGCATCTTGAACCCGAGCCCGCTTCCACTGCCGCTCCTCGTCGGCGCGTCATGGTCATAAACAGGTCGGTATCTGCTGTCAGCTGATGCAAGCATATGTTAGCTTACGTCTCGTGCTTGGCGACGCCGTGCATCTCGCTATAGCGCGGGCCTAAACCGTCAAAGTCGGCGCGCACATCGAAGCTCGGGTCCCTGTACGAGGGCTCCTGGTAGTCGTTGCGTAAGGGGCGCATCGCCGACGAGTCGGTGTACCGTCCGCGGCGCTGGTCATACTCGAGCTCGGGGTCGGGGGACGAAACACGTCCGGCGCCTTCGGTGTAGTAGCGTGACATTGTGGGAGTCGAGGCAACGTTGGCCGAAGAAAGCTGTGCTGGGGGTGTACTAGGGCGCGATGGGTATTTGTGTCGAAGGGATGGAAGTCCGCCTGGCGTTCGTGCGAGGGGCCGAAGGAGGGGCGAGGGGGACAGAAGGGGAGGTGGAGGGGGAGGTGAGCGAGAGGAAACTTGGAGCAGGAGGAGGTAAGGGTGGGAGAAGGATGAGATGGGATGGTCAGTTGTCGTTCGCCGGTGCAGAGTGTCTTTGGCCGCTGTTGTGCCTGGGCTGGCGACTGGCGAACAGGGCTAAGGGTCGTCGCGTGGGATGAAGGGAACGTAGGCAGCCGTGGGAATTTTGTGCTGGCGATCGGATGATCAACGGAGAACGCGCCCATGTCCGCATTTTTTGAGGAGGGGCGCTGAAACCTGAGCTTGATGGCAAAGGGTTTCAGGTCAAGGCGAGGGTGAATGCAGAGGGCCGGTTGCCTGGTTCCTTGGCCGTACGCGCCTCGCCCATGGCCAGACGTCGCTCTCACCCTCGCAAGCTCATAAAGTCGCGTCTGAATGCGGGGCGAGCACAGATCCAGGCTCAGGTCACTCTGTTTAGCGTATGACAATCTAGCAGGTATCGGGTTAGCCCTTGTGGCGACTCCTTGCATCTCATCTCCCTCTCGAATCACATGCATCACCCTCTCAACCTTCCACACCCCAGCTGGCCCAGCACACTCTAATCCTTGACAAAGGTTTCATGTCGCGACTGTGCATCTGGCCAGACAACGACCACAGCGAGCACAGCAGGGCCCCGAACCCAGTCCACCGAACCCAGCAGTCCCAGTTGACCAGACCAGCGAGACAGGTGTGGAGCGAAACCGACATGTCACGCTGCGGGTTGGAGCATGCCTCACCCTCCTTCCTCTGCTCGTCCGCCCTTCCGTACGCCATCAGCACTGACCGGCATGTCCGGCAGAGGATCTCAGAACGTGATGCGTTTCTTTTGTCTTGGAGTTACCAGAACCGGGAGCCTTAGTCGTCGTATGCAGGCGCAGATCAGTAGTTCCGAACAGGGTGTGTTGGTGGGAGTCCTAATGACAGTGACGTCTTCGGAGCTCGGCGACGCTTTCGTGTCTTTCGTGTCGGTGGTGTGAGAGCTGTGCAGTGGCGAGATGGAGGGTGGCGGTGGCAAACGGAGCGATGGAGGAGGCATCAGACGCAAGGCCAAGACGCCGAACTGCGAACGGGGCCAGAGTGAGACGGACGTCAGGACATGCTCATGAGGCACAGCCTTCCGAGGGTAACAGGGCCCGCACAAGTCCTGAATCCTATGTCCAAGCGCCCGTCCATCCTGCGATCCCACACCAGACACCAGACACAGACGGCTCCTCCTCACCTTCGCCTTCCTCGCCCAACATCACTCGCACGCATCTTTGCATCGTCTCTTATCCCTTCATCACCGATCCAGACCCTCTCGCCGTTACCTGTCCCTTCCATTCCGTCACCGCCGGCACCCATCGACTCCGCGACAACCGTCCCTCCACGGCCTACCCCGCACGCCAAGACAGTCCCTTAGAAGTCTGAACCGGCCGTTGTTTAGCCTCGTCTGGTTCCAGTTCTCGGACCTCTTCACCGCATTAGACTCTTCACCAACACGCACTCTCCAACACTTTCCTTCCTCCCTTCGAAGAATCCGCCCACCGCACTCGCACTCTCCTTGTCTTCGTTCCTTCCACCGACCTCGGGCTCGACGCCACTCTCAGCCCACAGATCTCGCCGATCAACATGGGCGCGCGATCCGTCGTTCCCGGCTTGTTGCTGATCATCGCTGCGGTCGTGCTTCTCGCACTCGTTTCCTTCAACACTCCGCTGCTGAAGCAGCTCTACTTCCTCGAGGCCAAGTTTGAGGACTATGACCTGAAGCTCGGCACCCTCGGATACTGTCTCGATACCGGCGGCAAGGCTTCGTGCCAAGGCCCGCAGGTCGGGTACGAGTTCGGTACGTCACATTTGCCTGGGAACACAAACAAAACCCACCTGCGACATTCAATAGCGACAGCCGCAGTCGATGCGATGGCTGATTGAATGTCATTCGTGCATGCATGCTGACTTCAGACTTGAACAAGGTTCTCAACCTGCAGAACGCACCGTTCAACATCCCGACCGCAGTGTCCAAGTACCTGACCTATGTGCTCATCATCCACGTTATCTCGCTCGGTTTCGCCGTCCTGGCGCTCCTGACTGGGCTCATGGAGCTCATCCCCGGATGCGTCATGATGTGCTTCCCGACCTGTCTCGCCGGTATCGCTGGTGGCCTCGCCCTCATCGTGTTCATCTTTGACGTTGCGATTTTCTACATCGCGCGGGCGCGCATCAACGCCGTGCAGGGAGCCTCGGCTAGCATCGGTGCAGCGGTCTGGATGACACTTGCCGCATGGCTCTGCTGCTGTTTCGCCGGCTGCGCCTACGGCATGGGCCGTGCCTGCTGCTGGGACTCTGGCGAGCGGGGCGGCACGCGTCGCCGCTCCCGCCGCGAGCGGCAGGAGGAGGAGGCGGCGTACCGGCGCGACGAGGCGCTGCGCATGCAGGCGATCCGCGACGACAAGCTGCGGCAGCACGAGCAGGACCTTCCGAACTTTGCGACGTTTGAGCGCCAGCCCCTGACGTCCGACGTCGACGACAAGTACTACTACCAGGAGGAGGCAAACACTGTGCCCGCGCTCCCGCACGACGGGCACGGCATCCAGGGCGTCGGCGTCGGCTACGGCCGCCGCACGGGCAACCCGGTGCAGCGCCAGCCCTCTGTCGGATCCACGTTCACTGCGGCCGGTGCGGCTGGGGTTGGTGCCGGCGGTGCGGGCGTCGAGGTCCCGAACCGCTACGAGGGCTACGCCGCGTACCAGGTCCCGCAGACGCAGACGCAGCAGTACTCGGCGGACAACTACAACCGGGCCGGATACGAGCGTGAGTTAGCGTTATCTCACCGTGAACTGACATCAGAAACCTACAACGACCCCTACGCGTACAACGGCAGCGGCAACGCAGCGCACAACTACGACAACACGCCGCAGGGCTACGGGAACGCATATGACCAGACGCACAACAACTACTACGCCGGCGCTGCTGGCGCTGCCGGTGGCGCAGCTGCTGGAGCTGCCGGAGCCACCGCGATGGCTGGCACCCGAAACCGCCTGGCACCCTCGAACGGCCACGGCCAGGAGCGCGGCAACCGGACCTCCTTCCACTCGTCTGACAACTACCACGACCCGTCTGCGCGCGTGCAGCCCGCAGAGGGGCAGTACGACTACGGTGACGACTACGAGGCGATTGGGCGTGCGGCGACCTCGCCCTCCGACCCGCGATACAGGACCCCTCCTGCTCCGCCTGTCCCCTCGAAATCCGCCTCGCAGCGCGCGGGGCACCAGTCCCTCGAAAGCCAGTACACGCAGTACACGCAGCCGACCGCGACGATGTACGCGCCGCAGCCGTCCGCGCCTTCTGTCCCCCCTGTCGCCTCGCACAGCCACGGGCACCGAAAAGAAGGCTCAGCAGGAACGATGAAGGTGCCCCAGCCCCAACCGTCGGGCAACTTCTACGTCGCTAATCGCACGGCGAGCCCCGTGAGCGAGTATCCGACCGAGTTTTCAAGGGACTCGGAGTACACGGCCGACACGGGGCGGCCACCGTCGTACGGACAGGTGACGCACCAGGCCAACGTGTATCCGAGCGATCAGAAGAGGCCGTTCTAGGCGACCGAGCGCGAACGAGCGAGCGCAGCGAGTGAGGGAGCCGAGGGCGGTCGCCGTGAGGGCGCGGAGCCAGCGAGCCGCTAGGGAGCCGTTGTAGCGAGGGAGCGTCGGACCGTAGGCGTAGGTGGTGAGAGGGGGGCTCAGGAGCCAGCGAAGTAGTAGCCACGGAGCCACGGACAGTGTAGCAGAGTAGACACGCGGCAACGTCAGCCTTTCTTGTTCTGCATACGCATTATACCATTAGTTCTTTCGATCTAGATTTCATCAATGCCACGAGATACCGCATTGCCCCACCCCCTTGTTCATACCGTCCTGGACTGAGACTGACACAGTGACATCACTCAGCAAGCACTGCTTACTGCTTACTGCGTGCTTGCTGCTTCTCAGTCAGTGATCGAGCAATCACGGCTCTCAGCGGCACAGCGACCAGTCCGCGAGCAGTAAAGACACAGCGGTCAGTGTACGCGAACTGTACCTGCCTCAGTGCGCAGCGCGCGAGTCAGTGCGAGCTCAGGGGTGGGAGAGATGTCGGAGCGCAGTGTGACAAAGAAAATACATGTCCGCAATGAGATCCAAGATCCAAAGAAGGCGACAGGGTTGCGCTGGCCCGTGGCTGGCGCGTGGTTGAGTGAGTGTGCAAGGCTTGTGACACGGATTAAAACTGTGGTTGTGTAGGTAGAATGATAGTTGGATTATACTACTGTTTGGGTGGGCTGGGTCCGTCGCCAGCCCATCTTGCGGCGGGGCGCGGCCGGGCGGGCTCGACGCCGCTGTGATTCGGTTTCTGATGGCGGGTTGGGGTTGCGAGGGAGGCGATAGAGGCGGTGGAGGTGGTGAGGGCGGTGAGGGTGGTGAGCGGGGTGAAGAGGTGGCTCGCGTCGCTCGCGGCCCTCGGCTTCGCCTCAGCCGCTCGGCCGCCCGCCTACCGCGCAACACCTTCGTCGTTCGCCAGACTGTCGAGCACGTCGTACATGACCCCGCGCGAGGACATGAGGTTGTGTCCCTCGTCCTTGAGCGTGACAAGCTCCGCGTCCATGCTGCGCTCCATCCACCGCATGCTCTTCTCGGACACCTTGTCGTCCATCGTGCCCCAGAAGATCTTGCACGCGCGCTTCACGTCCGTGAAGCTGAAGCCCCACGGCTTGCAGTCCCTGCCCAGAATGACGGAGAGGAGGTCGGCGGTCGTGCCCGAGAGCGACTCGGCGTGCGACGCCTGCATTAACGCCGTTAGGAAGGTCGGGCTGCTCGTCACGAGCAGACTGTCCTCGGACATGTTGGCGGGGACGTGCACGGAGGAGGTTGAGAGTGGCAGCGACGCGAAGTTGTTGTAGATTGGCGAGGACGTTACGGGCGACGAGGCGGGGGACAGCGAACGCATGCTCTCCCCGTCGAGCGAGGGCGAGGTCGGGATGCCGGCCTTGTTCAAAGCCTTCAGCGACGGCGCCTTGCCGAGGAAGTACGACTCGAGGCGCCACTCGGCCGCTATCGCGCTCTTGATCACGCCGTTCGGCACCCACTTGAGCCACTTGTAGCCCTCGACGTCGCCGCCGACCCAAGGCGCGAGCAGGTGCGGGCGGCCGACGACGCGGTCTCCGAGCCGAAGCACCGTTGCCATGGCGTAGG
Organism: Trichosporon faecale; assembly: GCA_039545375.1. Classification (NCBI taxonomy): domain Eukaryota; kingdom Fungi; phylum Basidiomycota; class Tremellomycetes; order Trichosporonales; family Trichosporonaceae; genus Trichosporon; species Trichosporon faecale. The sequence continues at coordinate 1,151,659 of BCLU01000003.1, read as the reverse complement.
GCGCGCCTGCACTGTGCGCGACGATCTGGAACTTGTCGACGCCGAGCTGGTCGAGCACGCGGCGCACGACGTCAGCCCAGTCGAGCGGCCCACGCTGGTTCTGCGGTACCTGGTCCGTCTTGCCGAGACCCCAGCGGTCGATGCAGATTAATCGCAGGCCGAAGGCACGCGCCAAGTCGTCGTACAGCGCAATCAGGTAGCGCACGCAACCTAATCCCAGGAACACGACGACGGGCTTGCCGTCCGGCTTTCCGAGATCCGCAAGCGATACTTGCAGTGGCCGGTCCGGGAAGGGTCGCGGCAGGGCGAGAATCTTGTTCAACTGCGGCGATCGCAGGTACATCGCCATGAGTGCGTCGTCGTCCGGCTGCGGTGACGAGCCAGAGCTCCTAGCTCCGGTCAGCGACACCGCGCTCCGTGTCCGCTGTAGCTCCGCGTCCTTAGGCAGAGGCGACAGGGCCTTCGGGAACTGCGCGCTGGGCTGCATGCTCTTCTTCGTGCTGTGCTCCGAGACCGGTCGTAACGGTGCGCCACCCGACAGCCGATCGTATGCCGCTTGCGCTAATCGGAAGTCGCGGACGACGCTGTCGTTGTCGCTGCTGCTCAGTGAGTACGTCGACCATGCACTCGGCTCTCGTCGGTGGTTCGTCTTCGGCGGTGGCGTCGGCAGCGGGGAGGCGCTCTTAGCGCGCTCTAGTGGCCGGTCACGCAGGATTGGTCGATCGCGATCCCGGACACGGTCGCCACCCTCGCTTCCCTTCCGCTCCGGCTTGCTAGGCCGCGGCAGTCGTTCCGGTCGGTCTGGACGTTCTGGACGTTCCGTGCGTTCCGACGGGTGATCCGGCTGTTGCTCGCTGCTGCTTCGTCCATTCAGAGGCGGACCGGGTAAATGGAGCGTGGACGGGTTCTTGGTCGGGCTCTTCGGGAGGGGCTTGGACTTGGAAGCAGTCATTTCGCTTCGCGCCCGGTCGACAGCTGCTTCTTGCGCCATCGCCATGGCCGCCGAATGTCTTCGCACAATGTCAGAAATCGACTGAACCTGCGTCTTGTGACTGCCAGCTGAAGATGTCGGCGAAGTCGCTAACGGCACGTGAGACGTCGGAGGATGTGACGGTGACCTGGACAGCTGAGAAGAAGGGGGCGGCTCCATCGAACCAGGAAAGATCGGCCGGGGTCGAGCCCGTTTCGGTGAGACACTGCTGTCTGACCGCTTTGTCGGGGACGGTGTCGAAGAGTTGTGGCCGTGTCCCAGGCTCGTCGTGAGACTTGTCTGGGTCGTCGATGTGGACATGACCGGGAACGGTGTTCCATGTTTCGGGGGGCTCCCCATTGGCGTCAGTGGGGATGCTGGGTAGGTAAAGGATCGTGATGCTGGGCGCGGGCGCGGCGGTGGTCGCAGACCGGACTCGGGAGTTAAGCCCTGCCGTCTTCTTCGTCGCTCTTCCGGGTCGACGTCAGCGCTCTGTCGCCGCGGTTCCGTCGGAGAGTACGAAGCGGGAGGCGTGATGGGGGTAGCGACCGTGATGGGGCGTGATGGGCCGGCGATGGCGTTGGCAAACTCTTCCTGGTCGTAGCCTTCTATTCCGCCGTAGACCGAGGACCGAGACTTGACCCACTGCCATGTCCGCTCGATGCTGCGAACCCTTCTCGTCGGTTTGCGCTGCGCGCCGGGCGGGCCGAGTTCGAACGCGGCGATGTGCGAATCCATCTCTGCGGCCGAGAGCGCGGCGGGGAGCTCACTCGTGCTGCTGCTGCTCGGGATGCTGGGGATGGTGCCGCCCGCGCTGCCGGCGCTGCTGTACGCACTCCCGGCGCTCCCGGCGCTTGCCGCGCTCACGACGCTCGCGGATTCCGCCGGGGGCGACATGGGTTGTGGTGAGTCGACTCTGACATGACAACTTGCAGACGCGGGGTTCCCGCTTCCATTGGCGACGGCCATGCTTACGCTGGCAGCTGCCGTAGCCGTAGGAGCAGTGACGCTCGCGCTCGAGCCTGCCCTTGCGAGGGACGAGGAGGGCCCGGGCACGGCGTCCAGGGGTTTAGGCATTGGCGGTGTGGCCGGTGGGGTCGTTAGGGCGACGCGCTTTTGTTGGCGCGGACCCGCTGGCTTACTCATGACCCGACACGAGCACTACGCGTAGCCCGGGGAGTCGGTGAGGTCGCCGGGGGGTACGTCGATGGTGGCGGAGATATGGTGAGCGTGGTCGAGGGTTAGAGAAAAGGTGGATGGTGGACGGATGACAGTGAGGAGGGCTGGAGGAAGGCACGGCTCGAGCGTCGCAGGGAAGGGGAAAGGTGGCGAAGGGATCGAGTTTTCAGAATGCCCTGTCGGGGTGGTGAGTGCCGGTGGAGCGGGCGAGGCGTGTGCGTTGGCGGGGCTGGGAGTAGTGGTGGATGGTGCTGGGTCGTTAGGTGGTCGTTCTCGGGTTTGTGGTGGGGTCAAGGTGTGGTGAGGTGGAGAGCGGTGGTGGTTGCAGCAGTGAAAGACAGGTGTGTGGATTGAGTTGAGTGGAAGAGATGGTAGAGTTGCTTTGGGACGGGACGACTGGCTCACTGCACAGGCCATCGTCCCTGGGCATCGTACCTTGGCTCGAGGGGTGGTACGGGTGGTACCACTGTACGGTGAGCAGCACTGGGTGTCCTCAGTGGGTGACTATTCTATGCGCCTTGTTCTTTCCTAATACTCGGTGCCGCCGTGCCGTTGAGCCGCCCGCCGTGCCGCTGTGCCGTCCACAACCATTCAGGCAGCGACGCTACTCGGGACTGCTCCCTGTTCCCCTGTGCTGCCTGCCGAGTCCGTCCACAAGTTGAATTAACAGCGGGAATGCCACTGATCTGCATGTACGTATCCTTGCACTGTAATCGTTGTAAACAATCTTGTAATGCTTGATCTCGTGTGCACGTAACACGATTACGGCTTAGGGCCTGCATCACCACCAGCGGTTTCGGTTTGGTGTCTGCACGAAACAGCAGGACACTCGACACACAGGTAGCATGACCGAGGGCGTACACTGGTCGAACCGAGGGTGGCGATGACCTGGAGCGCCCTGCCCTGGGTCAAGGGCTTGTCGCCGCCGCAATTCGATTTTTTCACCCAGAGCTACCTAGCTGCTCTTTGACTGGCAAGACACAATTCTTACTTCAAAGCAAGCTTCACTAAGCTTCGCGACAACTCAATCCATGCACTCTCCGATCCTCGACAGACAGACTTCGCACACACTCTGAAGCTACCACTTTCAACCATCTTCCTGTCTTTGGTGTTGGTGGCGGTGCACACGGCCAGCGGGCACGGCGGGTGGGTGGCGACACCGCGAGGGCGTGGAGCTCTCTGGCATGCTGGCATCTGGCAGTCGTTGGTGCAGGGCAAACCCAGGCTTACCAGCCCGGAGTAACTGCTAGCATACGATCGGGGCAGGTGAGACACTCTAAAAACGGCACTATGCACCAGCGTTCGTGCGTCACCGTCAGCACCTGTTTCCTGCTTCCCGAAAGAGGCAGTCGTGGCCTTGAGCACGCCTCATGCGTCAGCCGGCGTGGCTGTCGGTTCGGTCCTCAGCGTACGCAGACCTGGCAGCAGTGGGTGGCAACCCTCCGGCCAAGGCAGCAGGCACGCCGGCTGCTGGCAGGAAGGCCGTCCGACGGCCTCCAGAACATTGTACCATTACGAGAGCACCGGGCAGCGGCCTGGAAGTGGACCACACGCTGCGCCGAAGTGCTGCGTGCGACGCAGCAGGATACGGCCAGGGGACAGACGGCACAGGGCAGGGGGCAGGGGGTGTGCCGGGTGCGCCGGGTCAAGGGCCGGAGTGCAGGGGAACAGTTCCGTAGCGCCGTCTCTCCGCAGTGTGCAGCTGGACTCTGCGCACCGTGCAGCGCTGCTGTCACCCTCTGTCACCGCGATGTCTTTGCATGTCACCTTGTGAGTCTCGTTGACCCCCCGTCTTCTCTTACTCGCAGCAGGCGAAGTCCAGTGAGACGGAGGCACGCAGCCGAGGCGACAAGCTCCCGAGAGGCGTCCGAGGGGGCGCAGACCGGCTCTAAGCTGGCTCTAAGCCAGATCTCAGTTCCCACTCCTCGCGGCGGCGTATCAGTGCGCTGTGCATTAATATCTGCCCGTTCCAAAGGTGAGAGAAAGTTCAGCTGGAAGCGCTGGAATCGTACAAACTCGTGTGCAGCTGGCCAAGGGGCCAGGGGCAGACGTTACGGATGCTGAGGGCGCGCGTGCACCCTCGCAATCGATTGAATGAAACGCGACGCGCTGGCGCCGACGCGCCCTAGGGGCACTAGGGGCGGAAGGGTTGGAAGGAGTTGTTCACGTGACTGGTCCAACATCCTTTCGCAGATCTCCCACGACGGCCTCAACGTCCCTGCTTGCCCTCCCACGGTAGCTCGACGTTTCTGAATCACCTGTCCGTTGCTATGCTGGGTTGCGTGATGTGGCTTCCCTCAGACGAGGACAGCAGGAGAAGACAGGATAGAGCGAACTTTCCGGAACCTGCAGCTGCAGTCCAGAGCTATGGAATCGGATGTCGAGGACACTGCAAGTCATCGGTGTCTCGGCAGCTGCACAACCCCACGTCTGTCTCAACGCGCGACAGACATCGCTGTGCCATCTCCCGTGCCGCCTCTACCGCTGCCTGCACCCCACTACGGGTTCACTCCGTGCTCTCCGCCGACCTCGGGCTGTGGCTCCGCTTCATTGCCACCGCGGGACAGCGTACGACTCGTCCGGGCTTCTGCGTCGATGCATGGCTTCGATAAGAGCTACATCATCCCCAGATAGCACATGTCACTTGCTTCCCCAACCCAGTTCCCCAGGTCGCGCTTTCCTCGAAACCCTCCTGCCCTGGCCTCCCAGAACAAGACCATAGGCGGCGTTCGTGGAGACCGCTGGCTGATAGCAGAGACGCATGCATGCAAAAGCAAAAGAGTACGCTTCCCACTTACTGGCCCCTTGTTATTGAAGGGGGCGCGCATGCGCGCTTCAGTGTGCCTCTACTGCCCTCTCAGGAGTGGCGGCGAAACCAACTTCAAGGCGGAATCTGCTGTACTATGCTACTCTTGTTCTGCACCTGGGTTAGTTAGACTTGCGGTGGATGTAGGGGAGATGCGGGGGAGGGGGGGTGGTGATGTGGAGGAGGAGAGAGAGTGATACGAGGCACCGGGGAGGTACTGGGGGAGCACTGGGGAAGGATGACGGGATCTCTTCGGAGTGTGTGGAGTGCTCCAGAGGCACTCCCGGCGCCGATAAGTGAGCCAAGGGCTGGGGGGCCAGGAAGAGGAGGACTCGAACGATGGAGTTCTCGTTTGACGTGTCGGTGTGGAGAATGTGGCACTGCGCAGGTGTGTGTTGAGTGCGAGGTTCGTGAAGCCGCGGTGGGTGGAGGTGGAGGCTATCGTCAACGAAGGGAAGATTAGCGCGCTCAGCGTCTTGCTAGGCCAGAGTCTCCGTCTACGCTCTGACACTTCAGGCCATCAAGTGGCCGTACCCCTTTCCGCCCAGTGTGCAGAAGGCAGACTTTCGCTGAGCGCAACCGCTGCGTGCGGGCAGTCTTCTGCCACCTCCACGGAAAATATGATGTAGGAGCAGGCTCGTATGTACGCACCCACAGGTCCGTGGCGTGAACCGCAGAGCAGATCCGCATCTCGGTATTCGGTTCCATATATAGGCGGCGCCGGCAACAGTGGCCGATGTCGTCTGACCAGTTCCGGTTACGTTTTGTATCCAGCTATCTTGGGCAACATCGACGATGGCGGAGTGGGAGCCCCGCCGACACGCGCTGGCCCCAGCTGGTGACGCACACGAGCACACTCGCTCTTCTCACGCATCATAAGCACATAGGCTGCCCCACATCGCGACGTCTGACGCACACGGCGATCTGTTCAAGCAACCCCTTGCCTGCCTTATCGGGCGTTGACGAAGGCGTCGAAGAACGGATCCGTGTTCGAACCAGAAGCATGCCTGTGTGACATGTGCACAGACGCCGAAAGCGGACACGCAGTCCGCCGTGGCGTTGAACTACGTGAATGCTCATGAACTCGGCTGTATCTCTCGCCGGTGCCGGATGTTCGCAAGCGATCTATCGACATTGAGTGAAGCTTAAGCTTTCACCCGCGTTCATCGACTATTGAGCGCCAAGTAGCGCCCCCACGCTTGCACCCATCAGCACACAGAGTTGCAGCGATGGGGAGGCAGGGAGGCAAGGTGACAGAGGTTCGCTTCTCGATTGCGTGGGGAGCACGATCGACTCGGCTATGGCGAAAGAGCTGCCCCATGTCAACAACATGCATCTGAGATGCCGCAATGCCGGCGGCCCACGGCCCTCTGCCGCCGGTTCGGGAGTCACCAGATGACGGTGGCCCGCTCTGCCTCCGCGATGTCCTCCACTCTGTCACACGCCCGACTCGCCCGACACTCTGCTCTCGTCCACTACGGACGTTGGCGGCGCCGTCGTCGGAACGGAAGCAGCACGTGGCGATAAGCACTTGACACCGGTAACTGCCGAAGCGAGCCGGGTATGGATTGGCCCGCGGCTGCACGTTGATTGCCCTCTGCTCTGTGTGGATGTTCGGGTAAAGAAGGAGCTGCACTGCCGCTACTGCCGCTGGGTGCCGCAGAACCCACGGCCTCGGTCCGACACATGGGCGCATGGGCTCCTTAGTGTTAGTGCCAGAGGGATGATTTGGGCGTGCCTTGGGCCTTATTAGCATTCATCAGTCGCCAAGCGAGAAATTTCGACAGAGATAAGCCCGCACCGGATTCATGCCTGCACTCCTTAAAGAGCTCCCCCACCGTCGCCACTCATCCAATATGTATCTGCGCTGGGGTATGCCCACATCAGAGGCCTGAGCTTGGTATGCCGAAGTCGGAGCGAGATACGGCGCCCAGAGGAGGCTGGGATAAGCCAACATAGCCCGGGGCCAACAGGAGGGGGCCCATTTGGCTGGCACGCCCGCCTGCGACGCCACCTCTGCGATCGCGGACATTTGATTGGCTGGATTGTGATCGCCCGTTATCAGTCGCGCGCAGCGGGCCGGGAGCAGAGTGTCGCAGATGCCCCTCTAGCGAATCAGCGCACGCCGGTCTCAATTAGCCGCACGCTTGCCGTGCTTACCGTACAGCCGGGCACAGAGTCAGTCCGCTTAACTTAACTCTACCACTATTACAGCGCTGATGGGCTCTCGGTGAGGCGCACGCCCGCGCGCCGCGAGCCGCAAGCCGCACATCGGGCACTTCGGGCGCAGATGCATGGCACGGCATGGATACGCGGTACCGATCTCCCCCTATGCCCTATGTCACTTGGCTAGCGAGCGCCAGATTCCTTCCCGATAGGGGGCTGAGACCAGTAGCGTACTCGGTCGGGCGGAGGCCCGCTCGCTGCGAGAAAAGTCACTCCCATGGCCCTCCCCCTCACAGCGCTAATCAGTGCAGCGTTGTGATCCCACTGACTCGCTCTCCTTTCCTCTCCATCACCGTTGTTGTTCACTCGCTCGAAAGTAGCTGGATCCACATCGCGAGCTCTCCGACCGCCTCGACCGCTCCCCGTCCTTATCAACAACTCCCTGCACTCTAGGGCCTGTGCGGCTCTTATCGCTACCTGTGCGTTGCCAGCTGGGTCGTCGCCGCCGGTACCATCGCCCGCAGCGGGTCAGACGACCTCGGCCTCGTATGCATCGAATGCATCGCTGACTCCCTCACAGAGACACCAAACACTACGCCTTAACCCGCCAAGCTACCTGACTCTGCACGTAGGATGTGTGGTGTCGGGTTCATCTGCCACATCAAGGGCCATGGCAACCATAAAATCGTGAGCGATGCGCGCAGCATCCTCTGCAACATGACCCATCGTGGTGCCAGTGAGTAGCAGCGAGTTTTCTTCGAACTGGGTAACTGACAGTTACAGCGGGTGCCGATGCCCGCGATGGTGACGGAGCCGGAGTCATGACCGGCATCCCGCACGAGTTCTTCGTGCGTGAGGCGCCTCACTCGTTCGAGGCCAAGATCCCCGCCGAGGGCACGTACGCCGTCGGCAACGTGTTCCTTGACCCGCAGGACTGGGAGGCGCAGCAGGCCGTCTTCGAGGAGGTTGCTTCGAAGTTGGGCCTGCGCACGCTCGGCTGGCGCCACGTGCCGACTGACAACTCGATCCTCGGCCCCGCCGCGAAGAGCAAGGAGCCGCGCATCATGCAGCCCTTCGTCGTGCTGCAGAAGCACTACGGTGACGGGCTCGAGAGCGCCGACGGCGAGTTCGACGAGCAGTACTTCCAGCGTCAGCTCTACGTTCTGCGCAAGCAGGCGTCGCACCGTACCGACAAGTTCTACATCTGCTCCCTGACGCCGAGCAACATTGTGTACAAGGGACAGCTGTCCCCCGTCCAGGTCTACAACTACTTCCACGACCTGAACCATGCGCTGTACTCGTCGCACTTTGCGCTGGTGCACTCGCGTTTCTCGACCAACACTTTCCCCTCATGGGATCGCGCGCAGCCCATGCGCTGGGCCGCGCACAACGGTGAGATCAACACGGTCCGCGGCAACAAGAACTGGATGCGCGCCCGTGAGGGCCACCTCAAGTCTGAGAAGTTCGGCAACGAGCTCGAGCTCCTCTACCCCATCGTCGAGGAGGGCGGTTCCGACTCGGCCGCCTTCGACAACGTCCTTGAGCTCCTTGTCGTGAACGGCGTCCTGACGCTTCCCGAGGCCGTCATGATGATGGTTCCCGAGGCGTGGCAGAACAACGACCTGATGGAGCCCGAGAAGAAGGGCTTCTACGCCTGGGCCGGCTCCATGATGGAGCCCTGGGACGGACCCGCGCTCTTCACTTTCTCGGACGGTCGTTTCTGCGGCGCCAACCTTGACCGCAACGGTCTCCGCCCCTGTCGCTACATCGTCACCCGCGACGACATCATGATCTGCGCCTCCGAGGTCGGGACCATCTCCATCGACCCTGCCACGATCACGCAGAAGGGCCGCCTCAAGCCCGGCCGCATGCTCCTCGTCGACACCAAGGAGGGCCGTATCGTCGATGACCGCGAGCTCAAGATGAGCGTCGCCAAGCGCCAGCCGTTCCAGGCCTGGTACGAGTCGCAGGTCATCCAGTTGCCCGACGTCGTTCGCCGCGTCCAGCGCTTCGAGGACATCAGCGTCAAGCTCGACTCGTCGCCCCTTGCGTCCGACCCCCGCGTCCTCGCGTTCGGCTTCACGCTCGAGCAGCTCAGCATGCTCATGATGCCCATGGTCAACGAGGGTCACGAGGCGCTCGGTTCGATGGGTAACGACGCCGCCCTCGCGTGCGTCTCCAACCAGGCCCGTAGCATCTACGACTACTTCCGCCAGCTCTTCGCGCAGGTCACCAACCCGCCCATTGACCCCATTCGTGAAGCCATCGTCATGTCTCTCGAGACCATGGTCGGCCCCGAGGGCAACCTGCTCGAAATGCGCTCGAGCCAGTGCCACCGCCTGCACCTCAAGTCGCCCATCCTCACCATCGAGGAGATGAACGCGATCAAGAGCATCCAGACCAGCACCTCGGACTGGACCGCCAAGGTCATCGACATCACCTTCAACAAGGGCGAGGGCCTCCCTGGCTACCACGCCGCCCTCGAGCGTATCCGCCAGCAGGCTCTCGAGGCCGTCACCGAGGGTTTCAAGATCGTCATCCTCTCCGACCGCCAGACCGGCCCCAACCGCGTCCCTGTCTCGGCTCTTCTGGCCACTGGCGGTGTGCACCACCACCTCGTCAAGCAGAAGAAGCGCTCTGACATTGCCATCATGGTCGACACCGCCGAGGCGCGCGAGGTTCACCACATGTGTGTCCTCGTCGGTTACGGCGCGGACGCCGTCTGTCCCTGGCTCATGATGGAGATGATCCACAAGATCGAGCGCGAGGGCATGGCCAAGGACGACCAGACGGCCGAGACCCTGATCGACAACTACCGCAAGGCGATCAACGAGGGCATGCTCAAGGTGCTCTCCAAGATGGGTGTCTCGACGCTCGCGTCGTACAAGGGTGCGCAGCTCTTCGAGGCGCTCGGTATCCACAAGGAGGTCGTCGACGAGTGCTTTGTCGGCACCGCTTCGCGCGTGCAGGGCGCCACCTTTGACCTGCTCGCGATGGACGCGTTCGAGTACCACGAGCGCGCGTGGCCGACGCGTGCCATTTCGCGCATCCCCGGCCTCCCCGAGTCGGGCGAGTACCACTACCGCAACGGCTCCGAGAAGCGCATCAACGAGCCGGCCTCGGTCGCCTCGCTGCAGGACGCGGTTCGCCAGAAGAACCAGGCCGCGTACGACTCGTACTCGAAGAACTCGCACGAGGCCATCAAGGCGGCGACGCTCCGCGGCATGCTCGACTTTGACTACGACAAGGCGCAGAGCGTGCCCATCGATCAGGTCGAGCCGTGGAACGAGATCGTCCGCCGCTGCGTGACCGGCGCCATGTCGTACGGCTCCATCTCGATGGAGGCGCACACGACGCTCGCGATCGCCATGAACCGCCTCGGCGGCAAGTCGAACACGGGCGAGGGTGGCGAGGACGCCGAGCGTTCCATCCCCATCCCCGGCCCAGGACAGGGACAGGAAGGGACCCCCTACCGCCACTCGATGGAGCTGCAGCCCGAGTGGGACTCGCGCCGCTCGTCCATCAAGCAAGTCGCCTCGGGCCGCTTCGGTGTCACTTCGAACTACCTCGCCGACTCGGACGAGCTCCAGATCAAGATGGCCCAGGGCGCCAAGCCGGGAGAGGGCGGTGAGCTCCCCGGCCACAAGGTCTCGGCCTCTATCGGTCGCACCCGTCACTCGACTCCCGGTGTGACGCTTGTTTCGCCCCCTCCTCACCACGACATTTACTCGATCGAGGACCTGAAGCAGCTCATCTACGACCTCAAGTGCGCCAACCCCCGCGCCCGTGTCTCCGTCAAGCTCGTCTCGGAGGTGGGCGTTGGAGTTGTGGCCAGCGGAGTCAGCAAGGCCAAGGCAGACCACATTGTCATCTCTGGTCACGACGGTGGTACCGGTGCCGCCAAGTGGACGTCGATCAAGTACGCTGGTCTCCCCTGGGAGCTCGGTGTCGCCGAGACCCACCAGACGCTGGTCCTCAACGACCTCCGTGGCCGCGTCACTGTCCAGACCGACGGCCAGATCCGTACCGGTCGTGACATTGCCATCGCGACGCTCCTCGGTGCTGAGGAGTGGGGCTTCGCCACGACTCCTCTGATCGCGATGGGCTGTATCATGATGAAGGCGTGCCACAAGAACACGTGCCCGGTCGGTATCGCGACGCAGGACCCCGAGCTGCGCGCCAAGTTCGCCGGCCAGCCCGAGCAGGTCATCAACTTCTTCTACTACGTGATTGAGGAGCTCCGCGCCATCATGGCCAAGCTCGGTATCCGCACCATTAACGAGATGGTCGGCCGCGCCGACCTGCTCAAGGTCGACGAGTCGCTGCGCACCCCCAAGACGGCCCACCTCGACCTCTCGCCGATCCTCACCCCCGCCAAGCCCCGCCACGAGGGCGTCGCGACCTATCGCGTGCGTCCCCAGGACCACCGTCTGTATGTCCGTCTCGACAACAAGTTCATCGACGAGGCCGAGCCCGCGCTCTCCAAGGGTCTGCCGGTCGAGATCGACTGCGACGTCGTCAACACCGACCGTGCCCTTGGCGCCACGCTCTCGTACCACGTGTCGAAGCGCTACGGCGAGGCTGGTCTCCCGCGCGACACCATCCGCATCAACATGAAGGGTTCGGCTGGTCAGTCGATGGGTGCGTTCCTCGCCCCCGGTGTCACCATCGAGCTCGAGGGCGACGCCAACGACTACGTCGGCAAGGGTCTCTCGGGCGGCCGCATCATCGCGTACCCGTCCAAGAAGGCGCAGTTCAAGGCCGAGGAGAACATTATCATCGGCAACGTGTGCTTCTTCGGTGCCACCTCGGGCCAGGCGTTCATCAGCGGTATTGCCGCCGAGCGTTTCGCCGTCCGTAACTCGGGTGCCACCCTCGTCGTCGAGGGCACCGGCGACCACGGATGTGAGTACATGACTGGCGGTCGTGTCGTCGTCCTCGGCCTCACCGGCCGCAACTTTGCCGCCGGTATGTCGGGCGGTATCGCGTACGTGCTCGACATGTCGCACTCGTTCGCGCCCAAGGTCAACATGGGCATGGTCGAGCTCGGCAAGGTGTCGGACCCGCACGAGATTGCCGAGCTCCGCTCCCTCATCGAGGAGCACCGCCACTACACCGGCTCGGAGATCGCCGACCGCGTCCTGCGCAACTTCCACCACTTCCTGCCCATGTTCGTGCGCATCATGCCGCTCGACTACAAGCGTGTGCTCGAGGAGCAGGCGGCCGCCGCGCTCGAGGAGAAGAAGAAGCAGAGCCACATCGACCTGATCCCGTCCACGACCGCGTCGCAGGTGGACCTGGCTGCGCCCGGCGTCGACCCCGTTCTGCCCGGCGCCATGGCGCGCCTGCGCCTCAACAAGCCCTCCGAGACGGACACGCCGCACACGACGCCGAACTCGCCGCGCCTCGAGCCCGCCGTGCTCGACATGGAGGACGCCATGCTCGACGAGGACCAGTACAAGGCCCGCGCGAGCAAGCTCGACAAGGTCCGCGGCTTCATGAAGTACAAGCGCCTCAACGAGGCGTACCGCCCGCCCCGCAAGCGTGTCAAGGACTGGAAGGAGATCTCGAACCGCCTCTCCGAGGCCGAGCTCAAGCAGCAGACTGCGCGCTGCATGGACTGCGGCCTGCCGTTCTGCTCTGCCACGAATGCGGGCACCGGAGGCGGATGCCCCATCTCCAACGTCATCCCCAAGTTCAACACGCTCGTCTTCGAGGGCAAGTGGAAGGAGGCCTGGGAGCGTCTCATGCGTAAGTCTAGAGTGGCCAAGCATGCACTGCAACCCCTGTGTATCAGCTAGGCGCCCTTGTCCCAGTGTGGCGAATTCGGATGCTGACGTAATCAACAGTCACCAACAACTTCCCCGAGTTCACCGGTCGTGTCTGCCCCGCCCCTTGCGAGTCCTCATGCGTCCTCGGCATCAACGAGCTCCCCGTCGGCATCAAGTCTGTCGAGGCCGCTATCATCGACAAGGCCTGGGAGATGGGCTGGATGGTCCCCAACCCGCCACCACAGCGTACCGGCAAGAAGGTGGCGATCATCGGCTCAGGGCCGGCTGGCCTGTCCGCCGCCGACCAGCTGAACAAAGCTGGACACCTTGTAACCGTTTTTGAACGTGCCGACCGCCCGGGAGGCTTACTGCAATACGGCATACCTTCAGTCAAGCTTGACAAGGCCGTGTTGAAGCGCCGTCTCGATCTGATGGAGGCAGAGGGTGTCAAGTTCGTCTGTGGCGTGGAGGTAGGCAAGAATCTCGACTCCGCCGAGTTGAAGGCCGATTTCGATGCCATCATCGTTGCCACCGGCGCTACCTGGCCTCGCGACATGAAGATTCCTGGACGTGAGGCCGAAGACGTGCACTTCGCTATGTCTTTCTTGCATAAGAACACGAAGTCGTTGCTTGACAGCAACTTCGAGGACGAGAACTATATCTCGGCCAAGGGCAAGGACGTGATCGTCATTGGTGGAGGTGACACCGGTGAGTTCCTACTGCACACAACCAGCCTAACCTATAGGAAACGACTGTATCGGTACAGCGATGAGGCACGGCGCCAAGTCGATCAAGAACTTTGAGCTCCTTCCCGAGCCTCCTGCCACTCGTGCACCCAACAACCCCTGGCCTCAGTACGCCCGCATCAAGCGCTCCGACTACGGTCACCTTGAGGTGGTCGCGCATACGCAGAAGGACCCTCGCGAGTACTGCATCACGACCAAGAGCTTCGACCTCGACGAGAACGGCAAGTTGAAGGGCCTCACCACAAAGCGTGTCGAGTGGACCCAGGTCTCGGGCCAGTGGCGCATGGAGGAGGTCCCTGGCAGCGAGGAGCAGTGGCCTTGTCAGAAGGTCTTTCTGGCTCTTGGGTTTTTGGGGTCGGAGACGGCTCTATCGGAAAACATGGGCTTCAAGCTCGACGCGCGCACCAACGTCGTCACGAAGGGATATGCTACGACGGTGCCATCAGTCTTCGCTTGTGGCGACGCACGCCGCGGTCAATCGTGAGTACCATACTATTACTTGCAAAGGAGGGGAGGCCAGCTTCAGGAAGCATTCGCTCGAAGCGATGGTCATCGGGCCTGTCATGTCGATACCGGATGCCACTTGGCCTCGATGAATGCCAAGAGAATCCCTCCACCTTACCCCGCATTACCCCACACCTCCACCTCACCTCCACTCCACCTCCACCCACACCACCCACAACTCCTACGAGTCTTCTACACCTCCCTTCATCCTTCCAACACTCTCCTACATGCTCCAAACGTTCAAAAACGCTAACTTTTTCGCAGCCTAGTTGTGTGGTCCGTTTTCGAGGGGAGACAGTGCGCCGAAGAAGTTGACGCTTTCCTCATGGGCAGCACGCGTCTCCCGCACCAAGGAGGCATTCCCGGCCGTTCCTGGGTTGCGCCGCACATCTCCAAGATCCCCGGCCAGGCGAACGGCAACGCGAGCGACTCGGACTCGGGTCTCGAGCCCGAGGTCGTCTCCAAGTCGGACGCTGAGTCGGACGGCTTCAGTGCCGATGCTGAGGCTGAGGCCGTGGCCGCCTAAGCGGTCCCAAGCTACTAGCCGCTCCTGCGGCTAGCCTAAGTCAAGTAAAACCACCAGCAGGCGTGGCTGGTCTCTTGTGAACATGAGGACGAAGCTAGAATCTGGGCCGTTATGGAAGCTCAGAACGAAAGTGGAGTTGTATGCATTCACCGTTGTGTCATTGACTGCTGTGAGGCGGTGCCTCATACTGATCGTCTTAACCTATCGTACGCCATCAGTCTCGCAGGACCTTCCAGCCCATCCGTTGGCCTGCCGTCTTTGAACAAGTCGAAGCGACATCAAGCGGGTAAGCATGTCAGGGCTTCAAGGTGCGAAGAAAGCTCGCACCCGCCCGCGCGGCGGCGTCTTTCGCCCTTGCTGAGGGACAGCATCGGTCGCGTGGCCCAATGGCAAGGCGTCTGACTACGACTCCGTCTCCGAGGTCATCTCGAGGATTAGAGTAATCAGGAGATTGCGGGTTCGATCCCCGTCGTGACCTTTTTGTCTTGTTTGCATGCATCTGGAGAGTTAAGAGGTGTTGGAAGGTGTTGAAAGAGGTCGTGGACTGAGGAAAAGGGTGAAGAACGGGAGGATGGTGGTGGACTTCAGCGGTGGAGGTGGAGGTGGAGACCCCAGGCTCACTATGCCGTTGCGTTCGTTGTCCACAGCAGACGCAGAGTCTGCAGCGCAGCGTGTTCGCAAGTCAGCAACCTCCATCTCAGGCACCTTGGGCTTCTCAGTCACCTTGGGCTTCTCAGACGTCGGGGGGCATCCCGAACAGATCGCTTCGGCCACGTAGAGTCCGTTGACGGAGCCGTAGTCAGCGCTTCCGCGGCCAGCCCGCGGCCCTGCCACTCCCCGAATCCTCGCCTGCCTTGTCACTCCGCTTCGGACGATCTGGTCACTCACATGACCAAGACCTGCGACTCCCTCACACGCAGTTCCGAGACAGTGCAGTGTCACCCAAGAATGCATTTGCAGCGGAGCACCGGGATAGCCGCGCTTTTAGCTTCGCCTCACTGAAATCCTCATGTTGACATTGCGGATGTAGACGTTACGTAATAATCCGTCCCCAGACATGACGCTTCAGAGCGCGAGCGGCATGGCGCGCAAGGCACAAACAACACCTGCCGTATCTGTCCTCCCCACTCCTTGCTGTCCACGCCTTCCCTCCTCGCTCGTTCAGAGCTGCACTATCCTTTCGCACTACACTTCCGCTTCATTGTTCATCGCCTAGCGACAGACCGACCTTCATGCCCACGCTCCGGGAACAGATCGCGCTGAAGCGCGCCGAGGCGCGCAGCAACTCGCCCGCCAAGTCTCGGCCCGGCACGCCCGCGCGGGCGTCGACGCCCCTCCGCGCAAACAGTCCTTTCGGCACGAACTCGACTGGCTTCGGCGCTGGTGGTTTCGGTGGTGGTGTCGGTGACGACGTCCTCGAGGACAAGAACGTGTCTGGGCAGATCGCTAAGGCCCGCAGGACTGGTGAGTCCGAGACCTAGCTCGGGCCGGCTTGGCTCGCGCCTCCGGGTCGCAGCGCTGGCCGCAAGCTCCAATACTCCGGTGTCCACGGTTAGGCTGGTCAATGATCACTGTGTCCCTCTGCTAACCCCTCAGGAAAGCTCGACATTGCGCTGCTCGAGCTGAAGCAGCTCCCGCACGAGCTGTACACTGACCTCCTCGGACTTCCGGTCGATGAGCTCAGCAACCCGCCCCCGAAGCCAGCGAAGAAGGAAGACGGCGTCCGCGCCCCTGGTATTGAGGACTCTTTCTCCCGCCTTGGCTTCGGTGGCGATGAGTCGGACGAGGACTCGCGCAGCATCGTGTTCAACCAGCCGCGGCCGCAGGGCAAGTGGGTCGAGCCCGAGGAGCTCACGGCCTTCAAGGCGAACGGCAACATGCTGAAGGAGATCGACCTCGAGGTCGGCCTGTTCGGCGGCATTAAGAGCCTCGACGTGAGTTTTGTGAAACTGGAAGCAACTGACGCCCAGCTCCACGGAAACCAGCTGTCCAAGCTGCCGAACGCGCTCGCGGACCTGCTCCAGCTCACCCGCATCGACCTCTCGTAAGCTCAGTACCTGCGGTCCAGCTGACAGCAGGCAAAACGCATTCACAGACATCCCCCCGCCGCTGCAGCTACTCCCTGCGCTTGAATCGATCAACCTGTCTGACAATGCTGTTTCGACCATTGACCTGACACGCCCCGTCAAGCCGTCCGAAGAGGGCATGTCTTACGGCACCGGCTTCCTCGTGTCTGCGTTTGAGCGCCAGCGCAACCAGCCGAAGCACGCTTTTCCTGCGCTCCGCGTGCTCAACCTCGCGAACAACTCGCTGACGTGCGCTGCCGTCCAGGGACTCGGTGGAAAGGAGCCGCTGAAGATCCGCGTGCTGACGCTTTCCAATAACAACCTTGAGGGCGAGCTGGACGCCACCGCCGTCGGTGTGGCGCGCATGCCAGAGTTGCAGTCGCTGGTTCTGTCGGGTAACAAGGCACTCGACGCCGTCGACGGCGAGCTCGCACCCGGCTGCAACGTTGACATGGAAGGCTGTTCGTGCGGCGCCGTCGGAGCTGCCGCGCCGGGAGGCAGCTTATCTGGTTCGACGTCGGATCCGCCAGCCAAGGCTAACGAGGACGCATACGTCCCCGCTGCCGGTGGACCGAGTGACGTCCCCGAGCCCGACGCTACGATCGCGTTCGTCACTCACCCGGCAGCCACGTTCGACGGCGAGCCCCTCCCCGTCACCATGGACGTCTACCTGCCGCCGGCCGACACGCCGGTGCCCGCCAAGGGCTACCCAGTTATCATCTGGTGGCACGGCGGCGGTCTCCTTCAGGGCAACAAGGAGAACCTCCCGCCTCATCTCCGCCGGCTGCCGAGAAAGGCTCTCAGTGGGGCCGGAGACCACTGCGTCGTTATCTCGCCCAACTACCGCCTGTCGCCGCAGGCGCCGATCCTCGACGTGCTTGCTGATGTCGACTCAGCAGTGAACTACACCAGGACAAAGCTGAACGCTCGCCTCGAGGCGCTCGGCAAGCCTGCTCGCGTCGACCCGTCTCGCATCGTACTCTCCGGAGGCTCGGCTGGAGGATACCTCGCCCTCATGGCCGGTCTCCCCGTCGCCCCGCGGTCGAGCGACGCTGATGTTGGCGGCTACCGCGGCTCAGGTGCTTCCTCCGCCACCCCATCAACACCGTCGCGCTACGGCGCCGGCGCCAGCTCTAACGACACCTGGGCGCCGAAGGGCATCGGCGCGTTCTACCCGATCACGGACCTGACGCACGAGTTTTGGGCGACCAAGACGGACCCGGTACCGTGGTGGGGTTCTTCTGTGCCCGAGTCCGCCGCCGAGCCGCACCTGAACCCGCGCGACGCTCCGGTCGCGACGGCCGTGTCGGGCGGTCCCCGCTCCATCCTCTACCCCTACATGCTGCAGCACGCACTGTTCCCGCGCCTGCTGTTCCTGAACCAGCGCTCGCGCGGCCACGGGCTCGAGGGCTACCGACCCTCGCCCGAGACGCTGAGCGTGACGAAGCGGCTGAAGGACCTCGGCGCGGCCGGCGCCGCGGGCGGCAAGCGGCCACCCATCTACGTGGCGTACGGGACGATCGACGACAAGATCCAGCCCCTCGACGAGAGCGTGCAGATCTTCAAGGACACGGGAGACACAGAGGTCCTCGTCATCCCTGGCGCGGACCACGCGTATGACGAGGACCCGAACGAGCAGGCCGAGGGCTTCGTCGAGTGGCTCGAGAAGGTCATCTAAGCCGAGCCAAGTGAGCCGCGCCGAGCCGCACAGCGGCGAGGCCGTAGGGAGGCGCGAGAATGAGGCGAGGGAAGAAGCATAGAACATCAACCGTAGCATACAGGCAGATCTTAATCAAAACGTGCATGCATCGCGTGCTCTTGTGCCGTTGTCTCAAGCAGAAAGGGAGTGTGAGACCACACAGTTCCGCCACGGTGCGCTGTTGGTTACCTCGACCGGCCTAGGCCAGGCAGCAAGATGCGGGCTGGAGTGCTAGGCATGAAGTGTGGCTCGCACTGCGCTTTGGACTGCGCCACATCGGACTGGCGGACTGGCGCAGACTAGACCAGGCCGTAAACTAGCAACTCCGGAGCCAAACAAAGTCGACTCATCCTGGACAACTTGGCATAACGCAGCGCGCAGGGTGCAACAGGTGGAAGGACGCCCTTGCACCGTCACGATCGTCGTGCGCCTGGCCCACTCGAGATGGGGCACAGACATCAGGGCGCAGCGCGCGACGACGACACTACGGCCTGAGCCCATGTGCCCAG
This sequence comes from Trichosporon faecale, assembly GCA_039545375.1. Classification (NCBI taxonomy): domain Eukaryota; kingdom Fungi; phylum Basidiomycota; class Tremellomycetes; order Trichosporonales; family Trichosporonaceae; genus Trichosporon; species Trichosporon faecale. Next base: position 1,132,717 of record BCLU01000003.1, on the reverse strand, counting down.
CAAGCCAGAAAGATGATTCCGTGACGCGATCTTCCATCATTGCCAGGTCGCCCGTTTAAGAAGCACACAATCTCTCGTTCTTGTTCCACTCATACCCATACTCTTACCTTTACCCATACTCCTACTCATATTCGTACCCTGTTCTCCTCACTCTGTCCACGGCCTACCCATACTTCCTACCCATCGTCTTGCCCATACTCGCTTCACGCGCGTTTCGTGCCCTGTCTCTGCCAAACCAGCTACGTTGCTTCCACCAGCACAAACATCATGGCCTCCGCAACGGTCTCCAAGCCGACGACACTCGCGCAGACCCTCTCGACCGGGCTGAAGCGCAAGCTGACCCCAACCCACATCGAGGGCATACCCGTCTCCATCCTTGAATCGGCCCAGAAGGCGCCAAAGGACCGGCCGATCGTGTCGCCCAAGCGCTGCCAGATTCAGGTGAGCTCCACTGCCAGCTACCGAGCTGACAACCAGACGCCGTCCCCTCTCCCCGCTGCTCCATCTGCACAGGTGAAGAGCGACGTGGAGATGGACGACGAGGATGACGACAGCGACGACGACGTCGTCATCGTCATGTAACCGTCACCCTCTCATCATCCGTCGGTCAAGAAGCCAAATGATAGACACGCCCGAGACCCTGTATCATCAGTTGTAACGATGTATCCCTGCAACACGCCGCCCGCCGCCGTGCTAATCTAGTGCATTGATGAGTGGTAGAGGGGCTACAGACAAAACTGCTGTCAGCTATAAGAACGAATATCCAGCTCACCTTCATCGACAATCCTCTTGCTTAGGCGAGGGGGGTGATGAGCCTGGGTGTCAGCTATCTATGCACGTGAGAACGAAGCTGGCTCTCCTTACGGAGTCTCCGAGGGACTCCAAAGTTAAGGAGGACTCACTTGATGAGCGAAGGCTGGGGGTTGGAGTTGGAGTAGCCGATCCAGATGATGAGCGGGAGCCAGCCGACGGTGATGGCGGTCTGGGGTTAGCTACGTGAACAGGAGTCGTAAAGCTCGATGGAAGGGGACCGTTGGGGCTGTATGGGGAGCGATTCGGGGGACGAGACCGAGGAGGACATAGAAGCGGGGAGACCGGGCGCGAGATTGCCGCTAGCTGGATCATCCTGCCTTCAGGAGAGAGCTGATGGGCTGGGCGGGAGGAAGGTCGAGTCGACAGACCGAGAAAGGCGCGCAGCGAAGTACGCCGCAGAAGACATCATGGCGACTGACGCTCCTTGGGGGCCATGATACCAGTCCTGCAGTGCCGTTGAAGACTCTCGATTCAGATTCAAAACCCGTGCGAGTCGTCAAGACGTTCGATGGAGTCTCTAGCAGACGGTGCGTGGTGTCGGAAGAAGTCGATCGCCGCTCGTTCGGAAGTCGAAGTCGATGTTCCGTCGAAGTCGAACCCATCCTTCCGACCCTCCTTTCCTCGCCTCTTCTCCTACTTCCACGTCCACCGTCCCTCAACCCTTTCAGCCAGCCCCTCCCCTCCTTTATCGATCTTCGGGATCGACGAAAGTCGTTCATGACCTTCCTCGGAGAAAACTAACCTTGGCAACACTGTTCCGTCAGTTTCCAACAAAAGCGCAACAACTCACCCGATAGCAGCGTTAACGCGGTCCTTGGTCTCGTCGGAGAAGGCCATTTTTGTTGTGTTCTGAGCTAGATTGATTGAAGGGTGGTAAAGCGGCGGCGGTGGATGATGAGAAAACAATGTCCGGCGGCGGGCCTGGGAGTGAGAGCACGGGTTGATAGGGGGAGGGAGTGAAAAAGTGGCGAATCCAAGCGCACGTAGCCCCGCCGAGGTGGGCCCCGCACTCCACTTGCGCATCCTCACGACTTCGGTGCTGGTATGCTTGCGTGTTCTGATGCATACGCTTCGCTCTGCGTACGCTCCCACATTCGCTCTCTGCTCGCTTCGCTCGCGATGAACTGTGGAACTGGGACTTCACTGCATTGACTTCTATCTTTCTTCTTACTTCTTACGTTCTGGGCAGCACCCTCTATGGTTAAGCTGGTGGTACAGGCTCGGCGTGCCCTTTTGATACCTTACTGCTGACTCTAGACTACTGACTTACTCTAACTACCGGCACGGGTCGACACATAACACACCCCCGTTCTCGCTCCACGCATAGCCCCACTCGGCGAGGAACTGCTTGACGCTGTTCCCGAGGCGCACCTTGGACGCGCCGCGCGCCGGGTCCTGCTGGCCCACGTGCTTCTCCTCTCCGACAACAATGTACGCAAGACCGCGGTAGTGCTCGCGCTCGAGCTCGGCCAGGAAGTGGCTCGCGAGCTCCGCTCCCTCGGACCCGTGCAGCGTGTGAAGGTCGAGGAGACACTCGGTGCGCTCCTCGGACGACAGCCGATCGCCGCCCGGCACCTTGCCCGCGGACGCTATACCGAGGACGACACCCAGCCCAGAACCGCACTCCTTGCCCCGCTCGGTACGGTCGCGCGGGTCGTCGGACCACGACGGGTCTCGCTCTCGTACCGCGCGCTGCGCATCGTGCATACGGTCCTTGACCAAGGCGTTGGCCGCCTCCGCCGCCTCGTGCAGCATCTTCTCGTTGAGAGCCTTGCCCTCGCGCGAGAAGCGCTTGGCCGCCGCACCGTCGCCACGACGGAAGGCATCCGCGGCGCGTGCCAAGCAGGCGTTGCGCGCATGTCCGAGGCGGATCGACGCCGCGCGGGCCGTCATGTACTGCTCGTTGGCAGCCGAGCCAGTCGCAAGCGTGGGCAGGAGCGTGGGCGCGTGCAACTTGACACGGTTCGAGGGGCGCGGCACAACCGGTACGGGTGCGGGGGCGTTGTTCGGCGTCCTGTCCCCGCCAAGCGGGCCTTGACCTTGACCAGACACCATGCGCGGCTGGGCACCAGTGACATGGATGACGCCAGCAGGTGGCGGAGCCGGGGCCGGGCGTTTCACGGCATTGGCGAAGCGGTTGCGAGCAGGGTCGAAGCGTCCAACATGGCGGTTCAGTCGTGCGGCCAGTAGGTCGGGGAAGTCGTCGCCGCCGCCACCACCGTGATTGGCACCGTAGTGACCTTGGATTGGCGGCGTTCCAGGAATCGAACCACCAGGCGAGTCCAGGTTCATGCGGCCCATGGACGAGTTCAGCTGGTTCGGATCCATGTTGTTCGGAAGGTTGTGCATGAACCTGAGCACGGGTCAGTGAATGACCGAGATTAGCAACTCACTCGCAGCTCGGGCCTTTGGCGCAGTGGCCCCGCAACCAGAAGCGACACAGCGCACGGTCCAGATCGTGACTGCGAGGGGTCAGTGATCAGTGACAAAGTTGTAAACAAACCTGAACCTGCAGTCCGAACGACGGCATTCTCCGTTAAGGAAGTACCGACACATCCGGGTCGGACCAGCGTTCCGGGGTCCTCCCATGCCAGAGTTCACGTTGCCACCCAAGCCACGGCCTCCCTGTTGGAAGTATCCAGGACCGGGAGCATGCTGGGGGCCGCCTCGCCCATCAATACCGATCAAAGGTCGGGGCGAGTTGATGCGCTGTGGCGTCGAGGCACCTGAGCGGGGGTGAGCGTACTGCGCCACGAGCATGGCCATTGCCGCTTCAAAGTCATAACCCGCGCGGTGCAGTGCGTCCTCAAGCTGCACACGAGGCACAGTCGAGAACACGGACGACAACACGTCCAGGGGCGTCATGCCCGAAGGAGGCGCGTTCGGATCATCATCAGCGTCTGCCGATGATTTGGACTCGTATGACGTAGACGCCTGCGAACTATACGGCGTCGCCAGCGGACTACCGGTCGGGTGGAAGTCATGGTTGGCGCCGCCGAACGTTGGCTCGAATGGCTTGGCATGCGAGTTGAGGCCCGACTCGTTCTGGTTGTGAAGCCTGGGAAGCCCAGATCCAAACGGCGAGAACTCCTCGTCGTCCTCCTCGTCGGGAACGACGCCCCGGCTGGCGGGGCGGGCAGTCATTGCAGGCGATGCAAACATGTCACCGGCCAGTTTGGCGTGTGTGCGGGTCGGCGTGCCCAGCGGAGAGTGGAAGGGGCTGGACGGGTCACTGATAATCGGCGCAGCCATGATACGTCCCGAGCCGGTGCGCACCATACTCTGGCCGGCACCGAATGCGTAAGGGCTCGCAGACCTCGAAGTCGGCTCGGCATCACGCCAAGGGTCGGCACTGGGGGTGAACCCAGCCGTGACGTTGCTCAGGTTGCGCTGAGCCGGACCTCCAGTCGGGTTGAACGTCGCCGCCTTCACGTTGAGTGCTTGGCGGGGAGAGGTCGAGGGAGACACCGGGGCACTGCTGGACGAGTCCACGCGGCCCAAAGCCGAAGGGCCATGCGTCGAGGTCGGGGTCGCGGCTCCTGAGCCTGCAGGGGAGTGCGGACGTGCGAGAGGGGTGCGAACTCGGAGTGTACCTACACCCGTGGGTGTGTAAGGCCGGCGTATACGAGTAGGTGTGAAAGCCCCTGCCTGATAAGGCACACCACTCAGGTCATCTGATATCAGTTCAGCCTCGTCGAAGAACAACAAACGTACCTCTGTGACGGTGCATGCAGTCGAGGCAGACCTGGTCCATGATCGTGTCATCCTGGAGGTCAGTCTGGGCTGGCTTGGAACAATAGGGAAGGCCAGGTTGAGTGCTTACCTTTCCGAGGTCTCCCATAGGACTACGGAGCAGGTCCTTCACGTCTTCCTCCTGCTCGTTGTCGAGAAGCTCAATAATCTTGCGCACGATGTCTTCTTTCTCCTCCCGAGTCGGTCCTACGGTGCGGTTGCCGTTCGAGCTGGTATTGGACCGGGGCGGTTTGGGCTGGCCATCCTCGTCGGCTGAGCTCACAGTCTCGTTGTGCTCCGAGTGGCCATCGGTGTGGTGGTGATCGTCGTCGTCGGAGTCGGATTCTCCAGAGGATGAAACGCTCAGAGGGTGTTGGCCACTCGCGTTACGGGTAACGACACTGGTGACCAACATTTTGAACACATAATGTGCTAGGTGCGGGTTGGTATCGAGGACCGACTGGTCCCCGCCGGATTTGGATGCCATCGTGAATCACGAGTATGGCGAATGAGAAGGGGAGGAATGGTTGAGTTGCAAGCAATATTCGAGGAGAGTGAGGTGAGCGAGTATGCCGAGAGCGGGGGAAACGGGGCTGGCTGGTGTGTTGATTCAGCTCAAGTGTCGCAGGTACGTGTGGGAGAGTGGGTGGCGGTCTACGTGTACGGTGAAGGATGAGAGTGAGGCGCTGCCGTCGGACGTGGGAAATGCAACATGCACGGGCAGAGGCCGAGAAGTTGGGCGGCGGGGGTCCGTTGACAGGGGAAGGCGAGTTGGTGAGGATGAAGAAGGGTGTGAGATCAGGATGGGGGTGGTAGCTGTCGATGCTGGACGAGACGCTGGTACGCTGGGTGGCTGCAAGGCTGTAGGTAGACACATGGATTCGCTTGGCTGAGGGGCTATGACGTTAATTGGGAGGGGCAGTTAACATCTCGTCATTGGTTCATGTCGCCAGTCCTATGAGCGCCCAGCATCCAACCAGACCAGAGCCAATTCTAGGTGGAGGTCTGTCCAACAGCCTGTGCAGCCTGTGCAGCTAGCTGCCTTAGCCTGCATAGATCGATCGCGTTGAATCTTGAATGAGGGTCGGAACAGGGTACCCTCCGTAGCACAAAGACACGCCAGACATGTGCTCACCCCTCACCGTACACCGCGCCTGCATCCAGTCCCATTGCTCGCTCCCGTAGTGTCATTCTCCTTCCTGCACAGCAAGTTTCGGAGCACTTCGCAAATATCCTTTGTCCTCCTTGCTCAACTCGGCATTCACCTTCCCTAATCATCCAGGATCGAGAGAAGATCAGGGGAACGCCATGTGGTGATCGCGAGTGAGCCTCTCACCACCGCGCCGTCTTACGTATCCGCTACCCCGCACTGCGTAGACGCGGGGTACACCTACCGCCAGCTAGCATTGTCATCGCCGAGTCGTCGTTCCTCGACCTCATCGCACAACAACACTCAAACTCACGCATCTCGGCATCGCAGCATCAGCACGCATACCCCACGGCTCTTGGCGTGACCAGCCAAGAGTTGATATACCATGGCCAGCCCTGGCAAGGAACCGGGCAGCCCCTCAGACCACCATCATCACCATCATGTCTCCATCTCGGCTCTCCGGAGCAAGTTTGAAACTTTGGCTCACGACACCCGCGACTACGTGAGCAAGTCGCGGCCAGTGTCACCGCGGCCGCCGGTGCCAGCACCTGCCGATCCTGTCACAGAGGTAACCCACTCGGCACCGGCCTCGAGCGATCCTTCCCCCGTTGACGTGCCGCCTATCGAGCCAGCCCCACATGATGAGAGCGTACGTTGCCGTTTGCCTAAGGCAGCGTTTCTTTGGCTGACATGAGCAGGAGCCGACCGTTCATCCCGGTCTAGTTGTTAACGTACCGCAGCCCGTCAAGTCAAAGCCCAAGCCCCCGCCCAAGCCTGCGTCCAAACCCCCGTCCTTGAAGGAGACGACAGTGGTCACTGCTGTCGGCACGCCCGTCAATATTCCTTCTGCGGGATCGACAAACAGGATCCCACCACCGCGGCCTCCGAAACCTTCCAGCTCCTCTCTGTCGGCATCTCCAAAGGCGCCGGCACCGAGCTCCCCGCCCGTTTTGTCTCCAACGCCGATATACGAAAGGTATTCAAGACCTCGGTCACCGCTCTGCCAACCGAACCCCCCTCCCGGAGTTGTGGCGTCCCCAGTGCAAGGCCCACCTCCAGACGCAGAACAGTCTCCAGCAGTAGAGCCAGCACCTGCCCCTGCTGGGCCGACGGACGATGCAGAGGACGCGCCCCAGTCTTTTGCAGCGATCCGTGAGCGTTTCGCAAAGGGAACGGCGGCTGCGGCGCCATCACCATCAGGAAACATGGCTCCTGGTAAACCTCGAGATATTCCTAGCACGAGATCCAGCTCAGCAAGGACTTCACCGGCACCTTCAGTCCATGTTCAGGCCCCGACATTGCTGCCTCCTCTGAAGAAGGAGAAGCCAGCAAGCCCGCACCCCCCGTCTTCCTTCGTATCTCCGTCGCCTGCCGGGCCAGCACCAGCTCCGTCCGCATCGAGACCCAAGGTCGCTGCGAGTGGCGCCTCAAGTTCAGAGAAATCGGAACGCGCTCCGCCTCGGCGTCCTCCGATCTCTCGATCCGCTTCACCATCAGGAATACAGCGGTCTGCTTCCCCGGCTGGAATACAGCGGTCTGCTTCCCCGGCTGGACTGCAGCGGACTGCCTCGCCTGCTGGCCTTGCACCTGGAAACTACACTTTCACTGCCTCCCCGGTTCAGTCTCCGGTTCTGATGCGCTCCGAGTCTCCATTTGAGATTGACGAGCCTGTTCAGCTTGATCAGGCCCCGCAAACGCATCGGCCACCTCCGCCACCCCCGAAGAGCGCTGCTCAGGGAGAAGAGCCCGTCATCGTTGAACCCACGCCGATACCGCACTCGCATCGGCCTCCTCCTCCACCGCCAAAGAAGTCGACGGCCGCGATCGCGTCTGTCGGATCAGCAGATTCCCAATCGAGCGGTGTGCCGAAGCCTCCATTACCAGTTCGCCGCCCAACGGGCAACAATGGAGACGGTGTGATTCCCGTGGCTCCCCCTCCGTTACCGCAGCGGTCCAACACTATGGGACCAGTACCGGATATGCCGCCTGATGCAGCGAAGGCACCCAGCCGACCTCCGCTACCGGGCAATAAGCCTGCAGCTCCGACGCTCAAGAGCCCCTCTCCGCCCGGGTCTGTTCCCCAGCGCCCCCGCTCTAGAACGGTGGCGGGTGCTCGGCCAGCGGAAGCGCCTCCTCCACCTGTTCGCCAGAACACCATTTCTGCTGGCCACTCCCCGTCGCCAGTCTCACGAACCAGAGCGCCGTCCATCGCCGAGCGAGGTGGACTGCCCCCTCCACCCCTGCGCAGCGACACGGCATCGACGGGGCTGCACCGCAGCTCGACAGTCAGCTCGCGTGGGTCGGGATACGCTCCGCCGCCGCGGCGCGACACGATTTCGACCCCTCAGCGCAGCGGCACGATCATGGCCTCTCTTGACTCGGATGATGAGGACGACAGTTCCGCGACCACGACACCGGGACTCACATCGATGGCGGCACGACTGTTGGAGGAGCACCCAGACGGGTCTCAGGCGAACCGGCGGCCACCTCAGTTCTCGCCCGACATCGAAATCAAAACCGCCCACGCCGTCACGGCGTTCACGGTGTACGGGCGGTTCGTGGTATGCGCACACCATCATGTGAAGGTGTACGACACGCATCTCCCCGAAGGACCGATCCTGGACTTTGACCCGAAGCACATGGGCCTGGACAGCAAGGTGAAGGAGCCGCGTGTGACATCGCTGTGCTTCCGGCCGTCGACGAACGACGTGCATGAGGGTCGCTACTTGTGGTGCGGAAATCGCGACGGGCACATCTGGGAGCTCGACATCAGGACTGGCGAGATTACGGCGACGCACCCCGGCGTGCACTCCGCAGCCGTCACGCATATCATGCGCAGCGGTCGCAACATGGTCACGCTCGACGAGTTCGGCAAGCTCAACGTGTGGGAAGTGCGCGCGACGGACGGGCCGGAAGATGAGGGTGGCGTCAAGATGGTCCGCAACCTCCGCATCACTGAGAAGCCGACGTTCGTCAAGATGATCCGCGGGCAGCTCTGGGCCGCGACGGCGCCGGCGGTCCGCTCCACGACGAACAGCGCGACGGCTCGTGGACCGACTGTCCGCGTCTGGGACATCACGTATCCGGGCACGGCTCCGCCGCCGCTCATGGCGCTGACAACGGAGTGGACCGGCTCCGCCACATCTGCGACTGTGATGCCACTCGACCCTTCGATCACGTACATCGGCCACGAGGGCGGCTTCGTCTCGCTCTGGACGATCAGCGAGGGGCAGCTGCAGTGCATCCGCGTGCTGAAAGTTTCGAGCACGGACATTCTGTCCCTCGAGGGTGTCGGCGAGCGTCTGTGGGCCGGTAACCGGCGCGGCGAGATCCACGCCTGGAAGCTGGACGAGATGCCGTGGGTCACGACGAACATCTGGAACGCGCACGGCGACCAGCCCGTGCACACGCTGGTCGTGGACCCGTACAGCATCGAGGCGACGCGGCGGTTCATGGCCTGGTCCTGCAGCCGCGACACGCTGCACGCGTGGGACGGCCTGCTCGCCGTCGATTGGATCGACAACCAGATGGTCGCGCGCCAGGAGCAGTACTGCGAGTTCCGCGAGGTGCGCATCCTGGTATGCTCGTGGAACATCGACAGCGCCAAGCCGACTGACCTCGTCGGGAGCACGAACTCGAGCTTCCTTCCCGAGCTGTTCTCGTCCGTTGACAGCCCGGACATCATCGTGTTCGGCTTCCAGGAGGTCATTCCGCTGACGGACAAGAAGCTGACCGCAAGTAAGTATTGCTGCCGACTTGAGGAAGACAAGCTAATAACAGAAACCCTGTTGTTCGGGAAAGGTGGTAGCGACCGCGTGTCGGGCGTGTACCAGGCGTGGGCGGACAAGCTCTCGCTCGAGGTGCGCAAGAACCTCGGCCCGTACACGAAGGTGCACTCTGAGCAGCTCGTCGGCCTCTTCGCAGTCATGTTCGTGAAGACGGAGCTGCGCGACTCGCTCCGGGACGTGTCCGTGTCGACGGTCAAGCGCGGCATCGGCGGCATGTACGGCAACAAGGGCGCGCTCGTAGCCCGCATGGTGCTGGACGACACGTCGATCTGCTTCATCAACGTGCATCTGGCGGCCGGGCAGCGGCACAAAGCCGCGCGCAACGCGGACCTCGCTGCAATCATGGACGACAAGGCCGTCTTCCCGCCGGCCGACAAGCTGCCGTACGTGCACGGCGGCGACGGCTCTGGAATCCTAGACCACGAGTTCGTCATCCTGAACGGGGACCTGAACTACCGCATCGACCAGCGTCGGGACGTGGTCATCGGCGCTCTAACTCGTGGCGACCTAGTATCACTCCTGGAACACGACCAGCTGCGCAAGGAGATGAAGTCGAACCACGCCTTCCGGCTGCGCTACTTTGCCGAGGCGCCTATCGACTTCCACCCCACGTACAAGTACGACCCGGGAACGGACGAGTACGACAGCAGCGAGAAGAAACGCATCCCCGCGTGGTGCGACCGGGTCCTGTTCACGAGCAGCCCGCGTATCAAGGCGTTGAGTTACAGGCGGTACGAGCCGACCGTCTCGGACCACAAGCCCGTCAGCGCCGCGCTCAGCGTGCAGGTGAAGAGGGTCATTCCGGAGCGCATGCGCAAGGTCCAGCGCGAGATTGACCAGGACTGGCAGCTGCGAGAAGCCGACCTCCTTGCCCAGATGGCGGACGCGTACAAGGCGCTGTACTGAGTGTGGCACCCAGCACAGAATATTAGAACATTGAACATAGAACACAATGAGCATGTATCCATACCTTCACTGGCCTCTGCATACATTGACTAGCTTCCACTCTTGATCGTGCAAGGTCAGAGACGCGGTCCATCTGCAGCGCTGGGCGGTGACCTGAGGACACGATGGGATCCTGGTACACAGCTCTAAGTCGGACCTGGCACCTCCAACCCCATGCCCTTCGACGACCTGTTATGCCTTCCGAAAGCCTCCCACCCGCTTCAACTCATTCCCATTCATAGCCCAGTGTCTCCCCACTCCTCCACAAGCCGTAAATTCGCCCTATGTACGCCGAAACGCTCGTACTCGGCGCGCGCCGGTCCTCCTCGAGCGCCGACTGTCCCAACCGTGTCCGGGGATGTAGCTCTGTTGGTGGAGCGTGTCATTAGCATTCATCTGCTAGCACGGCTCGTGGAAGGTGGAGGTGCCACTTTGCGCCCTTCGTCTGTGTGGCACTCGCCTCGGCGTGGACAGAGGACTGGCAGGGCTCACAGAGGTCTGCAGCGTCAGTCTGAATGCATCAGTGCAGTGAGCAGAAGCGGAGCCGATGGCGAACACTGCGACAGAAGGGATGACGCAGGGTCCGAGGCCCTTCGAACCCTACACCCCCGCATCTCTTCCCTGTCCTTCCTCTTCGCACCACACCTCCACATCTAGCCCTCCTTCTCGCACCTCTTCGCACCCTCCTCGCCCTCTCCGTCCCCTCCAGCCTCGCTTCTGACAGGCCCCAGCCCATTCCCGCGCCGCGCGAGGCAACTCTCGTCCAGAATTCGGACGTTCTCGTGGTGTAGTGGTTATCATACTCTCTTAGGGTGATCTAACATCTTGAGCTTTGCCTCCTCCTCTTTCGAGAGGGATTGGGAGTGGCCCCGGGTTCAAATCCCGGCGAGGACCTTTTTGCCTTCTTATCGGGCTCCTTTGCATGCTGAGAGGCTTGGAGAGTGGCGAGGAGGTCGTGGAGAGATGTTAGGGTGGTACAAGGCATGGTGGTGGTAGAGTGTGGTGAAACAGTGGCGGGTGGAGGTGGAGGTCGGATCGAGTGGCGAGGGCGCAATCTGCCTCTGGAGTCAGTGAGGGAAGCAAGCAGACGTAACATAACAGGCAGCCATAGCTGCAGACGTTGCGGGGACGCTGCGGCAACGTGAGCAGAACGAGGCTGCAAGGCTGTGCGTCTAGCGATTGATGTGAGAGGATGCGAAGTGAATACGGAGCGGCCTTCTTCCGTCCCACCGCTTCGAGCGTCAAGGCAGTGCTAGAAGTGTGCGCACATGTGCACTTGAGTCAACGTGCTTCAGGCCAGTGCAGAGCAGCAATGAGCGATAAGCGATGGCGGTGCTGTGCACTGTGTGCTGCGCAATCGAAAGGCTTCCCCTTCTGCTGTGGGTCTGATCGGCGAGCACTCGCGAGCAACGTTGGCCATGAGGTTAAGAAATGCCTCATGTCTCGGGCGCCTGCGCAGGAGGTTGGGCTGGCGACACCGGGTGCAGCCGGTTCAGGGCACGCACCTTGTGCGATCCGCAATGCCAAGGCGATTGTCAGAGAGCGGCGGCGGGAGGCAGAGGAGTGAGACCCGCGCTGGGCATGAGTGATCGGCAAAGAGGGCAGAGTCCAGGCGGTGGCGACGGGCGCAGAGCTGCACATGTGGCGGGATTGATTGACCATGATAAGAGACTGGAAAAGACTGAGAGAACGCACAAACGGAGTGCAGCTGCAAGGCACGGAGGCGTTCATGCTGGAGCTCCAGACTGCCTGCTCATGCTCAAACGCACTCGAAGGCTGCTCGCTGGAACACTGGGACACGGAACAGCAGGAGCAGTCATCTCCTTAGAGTGAAGGGGAAAGCATACCGCGGGCCTTCACAAGACATTGCATCGATCGACTCGGTGAGTCTCTGCCTGTGCCTTGCAATCGTCTGGACCCCCGTCTCCGGTCTGCCTCCACGCGGCGCCGAGTTCCAGCGGAGGCAACGTCTGCAAGCCCGGCGCAGCACGAATAGGCTTTCGGCAGCTCGGCAGCTCGGTCTAGAGGGCACCGGGGAGGAACGAGACGAGAGGTACGAGGCACGTCGTCCCGCATATCTGCGCGAGTATCGCGAGCGTCGTCGCTATCATCCTCGGCTTGCGGCTTAGGTGGCCGATGCCGTGAGCTTATCCATTCAGACCTCCTCAAGAACGACCATACCTGAGAAACAACGGGCGGCTACTTCGAGGTTGTCAGCTTGGTGAAGTGAAGCACGAGGTAGAGGCTCGGAAGAAGCAAGAGACTGCGCAGTAGTTGCGTATGTGCTGATGACTCGGTCCGGTGCACTGTGTGATCGGCCACGCCAGCATCGCTGTGCGATCACGCGCTTGGCTGTTTGACAGAACAGAGTCTGGCCCGAAACGCGTTCGACGTCAGACACTACCACTCCTCAGTTGCCGGGCTGACGAGTCACGCATTACAGAGCTTGGAAGGACAAGAGAAACAGCTCAACGCGTCGCGTTCCGCTTGCACGCGAACATGGACATCTGAGCTCGTGAGATGGACACGAACCGCAGGCCGCAGTTCGCAGTGCGGAGTGGAGGCACCGCGCCGTAGCACGCCTTAGCAAGTGAGACCTATGCTAGCGATTCTCGGGCGAGCAGGAACGCGCAGTCTGTCGAATCGCCGCTTATATATGACACTCTTGTGTCTGATTGCTTGACCGAGCTGCATGAGCTGCGAGTTGCGGTGCAGGGGAGGACGAGAGGGAAGGAGGGAAGACACTTGACGTCGGGCGCGTCGGGGCGCCGGTGCCAGGCTGCGGAGTAGCGGGGGTCCGTGCTCATGCTCTGAAGAGTCTGGCGAGGAAGGCGGCCCGGCCGGTGTGCGGTGCGGGGTTGCTAGAGCGGCGGCTTGATCTGCGGGCGCAGGTGAGCCGTCTCACACGACGAGGCAAGTAAGCTGCGCCGGACGGCACTAGGCGACCGCAGTGCAGGCTGCACAGTCCAGTCGGCATCGGGGTTGCGGCAACCGGCATGCGGCAACATCTTCCGTCGGTTGAATGTCCGGCTCGGCGTGGATGTCAGTAGCGACGCCGCTGCAGGTCCGTTTCGCGGGGCTTGCTTGCTGCAAAGTTGTACAGTTGGGCGCTTGCCGCTTCCAGCTTGGAAGCTTTGGTGACTGCGCCTGGCACGCTTGCTCGGACCCTCGGAGGGACGTTGTGTTTCAGGTGGGAACGTTGGGAACTGGGACACTGGGGAACTGAGACGCGACTGATCGCTGCGTGCGCAGTCGAGTCGACCGCAGCCGATGCGTGGGTTGAGCGACTGCGAGTGATCGCTGCGGGCTGGACCGGCTGGGCTAGGCGGTGAACTCGGATCAATCCTCCCACCGCACCGCGTACCGCGTACGACGAGCCAACGAGAGACGTCGCCAGTGCGCCAGTGCGCAGGTGACATCACCACCCTACTTTCGCTGCTGCGGAGGTCACCTCGTAGGCCGAAGGTTTGTTGACACCGGTGCAAGATCGAGATCTCGGACGGCGATGGCTTGCAGTGCATCGCTTGCGGGGAGGTGGGAACTGATCGGTGTCCAATGTCGGTGAAATGCAAACATGAGCGAGGAGTGGGCCAATAAGACGTATGATGCATGCTGAAGGGGCGTAGTTGGCCGCAAGTTGCGAGCAGTGAGACGTGCGCAGCCCGTCAATGCCAGCCATGGCCGTCATAGATCATAGATTGATTGCAGTGTCGCCTGATCGCGTGTTGCATGGCGCCATCTGCGACACGCGAGACGATCAAGCACGACAGTCGGACAGTCGAACGCCAATCGGGCCTGGCCCGGTTCTGCAGCGGTAATCGGTTCCGATCCTTGTCCCCAGCCCGGCTCGCGCTCTTGTACTCTTGGTCTCTTCCGGATTCCGGACCGGGGTTGCTGCGAGCTGCGAGTGTCGCACCAGCGGCGGTTGGCAGCTCTGCGTGTTTTGTGTGCGATGCTGCGAGCGACGCCCTGTCACACCGCGTTTGAGTTGATACGGGCCAGAAATGCATGCTTCAGGCTGGATTCATGGCCTTGGACCGCGTAGTACGAAGCAGTTACGCAAGATGGCATTCCAGTATAGAGTTTCCCTTGGACACGTGGGGGCCAGATTAGACGTGCGCGAACTGAGGCCTCGTACAGCCCGCAGACCTGCGCCAGGGTCCGCGCCCTGGGTGACCGGAGCGGCGCATGTTTGGTCCGTTCCTTGGGTATTTCTCCTCCTGCCTGCTCCTGTGTTGACTCGTGGATGCTTCGCAGGTTGACTACGGAGACGAACAGGACCCCAGTACCCCAGCGGCCAGTGGGCCAGCGGGCTTATACCCCAGACCGAGACAGGGAGACGAGGCATGAGAACTGCGGGCCATGCGAGCCAGACCAACCGGCCAACGCATCCACCCATTCACGCGCTCTCGTGTTCTCACCTCCTTCCGCCTCGAGCCTGGGACCAGACTGATCGCAGATACGCGCGATGGTCCCTGAGCCCCTAACTCACGCAGCCCCGACCTGCGCGACCTGGGGTTACATGCCGCATCGGCTGCACCCAGGTCGACCGAATCTGCAATCTGCGACACTGCTACGCAGCGACGGTGCAACACCCTCGTTTGAGCATCCGCAGCACCTCGAGGCTCAATGATGATCCTTCCCTGTCTCGCACAGCTGGCACGCCGGCTGCCCGGCTCTCGTGCCGACATGCCCAGCGCTGCCCAGCGTGCTCAGCCGCAGTCGCAGTCACGGAAGAAACACCGCAGCAGGCGAGGTACGATGCACTGCGACCCAGAGCACGCCAGCTGCCAGGAGGGGCAGCACCTCCATCTGTGAATGCTGCGGGGGTTGCACCCGGTGCACCGCTGTGCCGAGCGGACAGCAGCGCACCTCAGCGCGTTGCAACGCTCCCACGCTGCCGCCTAAACAACGCCCACACCCCCACCACATATATAGCCAACTCGCCTTCCCTCCTCGTCCCAACATACCATACACCTCTACCAAACCACTTTGGCCACTTGCCCTCTTCACGAGACCTTCGCCTTCGTCTGCTCCATCACGCTTTAAACGCTTCAACCACCAACAACCAACCCACACTCTTTACAACATGAAGTTCACTGCCGTCACTGCTTTCGCTACTCGTGAGTCACCCAGCCTCCTATGGCCTCCACCCTTCTGCAGCCGCTGACTTGTCCAGTTGCCGCTTTCGCGTACGCCCAGGACCAGGCCGGTGCTAGCGGCGCCGACGCTGGTGGCGCCGCTCCCTCTGCCGGCGCTGGTGGCGCTGAGGGCGGTGCTGGTGCTGGCGGCGCCGAGGGCGCTGGCGCTGGTGGTGCCGGTGCTGGTGCTAGCGGCGCCGAGGGCGGTGCCGCTGGTGCCTCTGGCACTGGTGCTGAGGGTGCCGCAGGCACCGACTCTGCTGCCGGCGGCTCCAGCGTCGAGGGTGGCCAGGCCGGCGCCGACGGTGCCCAGGGCGGCGCTGCTCCCTCTGGCTCTGAGGGTGCTGCCGGTGCCTCTGGCACTGACGCCGCCGGCGCTGGTGCTTCCGGCGCCTCTGGCTCTGAGGGCGCTGCCGGTGCTTCGGGCACTGATGCCGCTGGCGCTGGTGCTTCCGGCGCCTCTGGCTCTGCCGGTGCTGGTGCTTCTGGCGCCTCGGGCTCTGCTGGTGCTGGTGCCGGTGCTGGTGGCGCTTCGTCCTCTGGCGCTGGCGCTGGCGGTGCTGCTGGTGCCGCCCCCACCTCTGGCGGCAACGCCGCTGCCACCTCTGGCGGTTCGGCCGCTACCTCGGGCGGCAACCTTGCCTCCTCTGGCTCCTCGAAGATCCTCGGCGGCTCGAGCTCGGCTGGCTCCAAGACGGGCTCCGCCTCTGCTGGTGCCTCCTCCGCCTCCGCCTCGGGCAACAGCGGCGCCTCCGCCATCGCCGTCTCGGGCGCCTCGGTCGCTGCCGCCGTCATCGCCGCTGTCGGTATCTCCGCCTTCTAAGCAAGCCAACGCTGTGGATAGTTACCCGATGTTTGTTCGCTTTCGTACATTCCCCCAATCAACCTAGACACCTATCCCCGAGCACCTTAGGCTCACACGCAAACCAATTAGACTTTAGTTCGCAACGTTTATACTTATGATCATTCCATGAAAGCGTTGTCTGTTTAGATCCCCAAACATGCCGCTGCAGCTGCACTCTACTGACGAATGCACTCGATTGACGAGATGAGCAAGCAAGAGCGCAAACGTGGAGGGGGAAGGCGTGATCGGCTGCGATCTGCGAAGCGTGAGAACGCCAACTGCGGAGCCAAGTTGCGCAGCTCGGCGGGTCCAAAATAAACACCGAGGGTGCAGCACGTCGTGTGTAGGGCTGCCCGATGCGAGCGAAGTCCACGCACTACGCACACTACGGCTGAAGTTCGGTGCGTGCGCAGGCGGTTGACAACTGTTTGTGCAGTGCGAGGTTCGCGATCGAGGTCAGCGGCATCTCAGGCGGAAGTAATCTCGGACTTCAAGCAGATATCCGGCTAAGTAAGCGTCAGGGCCCGGCCAGAAATCGTGGCTGTATAAGACACGAACGAATGCGGTGTCGCGGAGTGCACGGCGATCAGCGCGCGGCCCACAGTACACGCTGGGTGCGCCAGTCATGCGACTGACACTGCACCATCCCTCCTATCGCTCGGCTGACCCAACTCACGACACCTTACGACCAGCAAGTCCTCGACCTCGGTACGAAGCCCACTCTACTCGACGCGCGCATCTCCGATCCAGCCCCTGACGCGGGCACAGACCACGATGTCGCTGTCAGGCAAGTCCAATCTGGACCACCTGGAGAAGTCTTCTCCGACCTCCTCACGCCGCTGCACCATGCTCCGATCACGAAGACGACTGCTGCTGTGGCTTGTAGGCCTCGCCGTGTCGATCGTGCTGCTGTCACGGACAGCGTACGTCGTCGCGAACCGGCGCGCCGACAACCGCGCCCTCACCTCGCTCGAGAAGGCGATGACCTCGCTCGAACACCCGGACTCGCCGCTGTCGCTCGACGGGAACAGGAGGATCCTCATCGTGCAGCACGTCCGCGGGAAGCGCATCGACAAGGCGAGCGAGCTCAGCCATA
Source organism: Trichosporon faecale (assembly GCA_039545375.1). Taxonomy (NCBI): domain Eukaryota; kingdom Fungi; phylum Basidiomycota; class Tremellomycetes; order Trichosporonales; family Trichosporonaceae; genus Trichosporon; species Trichosporon faecale. The sequence goes on along the minus strand of BCLU01000003.1, from coordinate 1,115,208 downwards.
AGCTCTACGCCCAGGCGTGGGGATACCGGCACGAGACGACGAGCGGAAATTTCTGCGGCAGGAACGTCCACGGCAGCTTCAACAAGGTGTTCGTGCTGCGGGACGCCATGCGCGAGGAGCTCAAGCACAAGACGGCCGACTGGATCCTGTAGGTACGCTGCTGTGAGAGGTGCTAACCTGGCAGGTACACTGATGCGGACACGATCGTGTCGGACCCGTCGGTGGCGATCCACGTCCTCCTTCCTCCGGAGGACACGGTGCCCGAGCCCCTGCTTCTCGGCTCGCAGGACCACAACGGCTTCAACGCGGGAGTCTTCCTGATCCGGGTGCACCCGACGACGCTGCAGTTCCTCGACGACCTGGTCGCGGACACGAAGCTGCCCGGCCGCCTCAGCGATCAGCACTATATGGGCTACCGTTTGCGGACGCAGCAGAAGTACTCGGACCACTTCTACGAGATCCCCAAGCAATGGCTGAACGCTTACTGGATCGACGAGCTCGGCCGCAAGCCGTGGCGCCCGATGCTGCACGTGCACCTCGTCAACTGGCTGTCGGAGAGCGTGTCGTGGCGCCCTATGATCCGCCAGGCGACCCGCATCGCCAAGGACGCGAAGGAGGCGTACTCCACGTCGTACAATGTGAATGGCGCTGTGGGGAATAGCATCTTCGGCTTCGAGCTCTTGCCCCAGTACGCTATGACGGGCGTCAGCGCGGAGAAGTGGTGGAAACAGGCCCAGAACGGCGTCAGGAAAATGAGGTTCCTCGATGAGAACGGAGAGGGGAGCCGGATTGACGGTGACCAGTACAATGACGACAGGAGGTATATCGTTTGGTGAGGGGCCGATCTGTGGGAGGAAAGGTGGTGCACCGGCAAGATTGCCCCTGCTCGAGCGCCAGTGGCTGGCTGCTCTCTGGTTTCGTTGTAAAAGTAGCATCAACCACGCATTGTAGATACCCCCATGCACTGTGGTTCATCATGGCAGCACTGCTGCATGCATCATCAACGCCGAACATTGCATGGAGGCAGGTGGTAGTGCACCGAAACGCTTGCCGCAGATTACCGTCGGTGGTGACGACACTTTGCTTCCGTCCAGCTGCGACCTCCACGACACAGCGCCGCGAGGTTAGTGACGCGTGCCGACATTGACCAGTCCAAAACCACCACAACAACCATGCGTCTGTCCTCTCTGCTTGGACTCGGCGCGCTGCTCCCGGCAGCGCTTGCCGCCAACCCGGGGCGGGAACACTGGGCGCAGCAGGCCGCCAAGTCGAAGAACGGCATCATCACCCTCGACTCGGAGAGCTACGAGGACATTCTGTCCGGCGACCGCGACTACGGCGTGCTCGTCGAGCTGACGGCGCTCGGCGCACAGTACAAGTGCAACCCGTGTCACGAGTTTGAGCCTGTCTACCAGGAGATGGCGAAGAGCTGGCAGCGCGCGCCCAAGGACGCCCGGGATCACTACTTCATCGCCGAGCTCGACTTCGCGGACGGACAGGCGGTGTACCAGAAGCTCCAGCTTAACACTGCCCCGACCGTGTTCTACCACCCGCCCAACAAGGGCGAGCGCGCTAGCAAGGAGCGCAAGCAGTATGACCTGAACCGCGCGTGAGTACTGAGGCGAGCTGCGTATTTCTGAGCGTGGAAGCTAACGCACAGCGGCCTCGGCCTCCCCAACCTCCACTCGTTCGTCAAGTCCACGACGCCGGTGTCGTTCGAGATCTACCGCCCGATGTCTCCGTGGCCGTTCATCATCACGCCCTTCCTGATCGGCGCGGCCGGCTACGTGCTCTACGCGACGAGCGACTTCTGGATCCCCGTCGCGCAGTCGCGCATCTTCTGGGGCATCCTCAGCATCATCGCCGTCACGATCTGGACCTCGGGCTACATGTGGAACCGCATCAAGGGCGCGCCGTACGTGACCGCGGGCCAGAACGGGCAGGTCAACTGGATCGCCCAGGGCTACGGTAACCAGTACGGGCTCGAGACGCAGGTCGTCGCGATCCTCTACGCGTCGCTCGCCGGCGCCGTCGTCATACTCACCACGCTCATTCCCGCCCAGGCCAACACGAACAAGCAGCGCGTCGGCGTCCTCCTCTGGACCGCGCTCATTGTCGTCCTGTACTCGTTCCTCATCCGTCTGTTCAAGATCAAGAACGGCGGATACCCCTTCGGTCTCTTCTGAGCTGCAGAGAGCCGAGATCGTGTTAGACGTAGCAAAAGCGCACCCTGCGCTGTTATAGATCAGTATGCATTGCTGAAAGATATCCCGGATCGGTGTATGATACATGAGTTGTCTGCTGTCTATCTAATGCTCTATGCCTCTTCGCGCTCCTTCGCCGCCTTCGCCTCAGTCTTGAAACCGTAGTAGTCGCCGATGCGGCGGGTCGCGTACTCGAGAAGCTCGCAGTCGCGCTTGCCGTCCGGTGGTGACTGCGGCGTGTGCTTGGTGTCGATGTCGAAGACCATTTCGGGCACGCCGTGCGTGAGGAGCTCGCCGTGGTCTTCGTTGACCTCGACCTCGTGCACGAGATCCATAAGGCCGACAAGCTCGTTCAGCTCCTCCAAAAGCTTCGCCTCTTCCTTCGAGCCAGCCGGAGGCGGGTTCAGCGCCGCAAGGTTGTGCAACCGCTCGAGGTCGGCGCGAGACAGCGATGACGGCGGGATGGACAGGATCGGGGGGTCGAGAGGGGTGACCGGCTGCTGGAGCTCTGTGAGGGGAACGTTCGGACGAAGGGGGTGGTCGGACGATTCCTTGGAGTAGAAGCGCCTTAGACGCTGCACTCGAAGTGCCCGCAGGGCTCGCAGTGTTCGTGGCCGGAGCATGCTGGGCGGCTTGTCGATGGCGAGGTCATGACCGCATCCCAATCGAGAGTCGAGGAGTGGGAGACCTCCACCGGCCGGCGGAGTTCGGGTGCCACACCCGCCGCGAGGTCGGGAAAAAAGTCGCTGGCTGGCGTCCGCCTGGCTGTGGTTGGAAAGTCGCCCCTCGTCTTTCCTCATCACCCATCGCCCCCATGAACCGCCTCCAGCCGCTCCTCCGAGCGTCGCAGCACGCAACCTCGTCGCGCGTGACGCTTGACGCCTTTGCGCTGTCCGCGCGCTCCTTCGCCTCGTCCGCGCCGGCGCAGGCGCCGAAAAGCCGCAAGCCCGAGGTCGAGGCCCCCCCTCTCCGCTGGGAGCCTGAGTCGCCCGAGCCGTACCGCAACTCGAACGGCCTCGCCGACCGCGCCCCGACGCACACTCTCACCATCTCCTGCTCCGAGAACAACTGCATCCTCTCCCTCACCGACCGCATTGGCCCGCTCGTCCCCAACACGACCTCGGGACAGGGAAGGAAGTTCAGAGGCGCCCAGCGTGGAACGTACGAGGCTGCGCACCAGGCGACGGTCCGCATGATCGAGCAGATCAAGCGCGTCGCGGAGGAGTTCAGGCAACGCCAGGAGAAGAACCCCGAGGGTGAGTTGAGGCGTAAAAGACGACGGAGTTCGGCGGAGGCGCAGGGGCGGCCTTCGTATTGGCCCGTCATTTCGCACCGGAGCCGCCCAACTCCGTCCGTCGCACGCTGGTCCATCATGGGTGAACAGCAGCTGACAACGCAGACGCCGAGCGCATGTACATCCGTGTCGCGTTCAAGGGACTGTGGGGTTACGCTCGCGACGCTGCTGCGACTGCCATCGGTGGACCCGAGGGCGAGGACATCCGTAACCTCATCACTCGCCTTGAGGACCGCACCCCCCTCAAGATCGGAGGAACCCGTGCGCGCAGGCCCAGGAGGGTGTAGAAGATTATCAAGGTGAGTTCATTCGAGCGTTGTTGCCAGCGCTGCCTCCTGTACATGGGACATAGCTGACATCAGATTAACAATTGTATGCATTTGTTCAACGACTCGCAATCCCGATCAAGCAACCCGAGCATGTTACTACTGACGCACTCTATACTTCATGACGGTCCGCGAACCGTTGGCACTTTCGAAGCCCCTCGCTCTGCCTTCCTCCAGGCCGGGGGGTCAAAAAGTCGCCAAAAGAAAGCCAACCCGACGTTCCCACAAGATGGGGGCGCGGGTCCTCTTTTATTCCTTGTTTGTCCAACTTCCACATGACAGCTGAGGTATGCTTAGAGGAGACATTCATAGCCCATCCCGCATGCATCTGCACTTGTTCTGCCCATCTCGTTCCCTCCATGCACCAGGTTCTGCACTTTGATTTCTGTAAACAGCTGCACTCGAGGAGAAATCCAGGCACAGGCGGACCGGAAGCCACCGCTGTAACGCCGAAACTCCGGGCCACTGGGACGGCACCCATTGCACCCTGCCTCGCCTGCTCGCGCTGGGTGGTGAGACGCACTCAGTGAGCTACGAAGCCTCGACACCGAGCTACGGCACATCACACACCACCATGCTCCGCTACGCCGCTCGCCCCATGCGGGCCGTTCGAGGATTTTCGACCTCCGCCCCCCGCCGCGGCGGCCACTCGGGCGCCCACGGCTCCGCCGAGCACGACACCGTTGAGAGTGGGTATCAGACTCCGATGACCGAAGGAACGTCGACGAACACACGACGGACGCGAGACGGAATGCGCGGATGAACACCTTCGAGACAGCGAAGGCGGGACGTTGGAAGCAGGACGGAGAGCTGGAAGTAGGCTCGGAAGGCTCGACGACTGGAGTGATTGCGTTCGGACGTTTGGTGCCAAATACCAACCGCTTGTCCGATCGGCCGGGTAGTCGTGTAGTCGTGCTAGGCCGAGAAGCCAGGCTGGATATGCTGTGGTGTGCGCCGGGATGTCCTGTGCCACGTCGTGCAGACGGTCTTGAGGTGTCCGTTGTTGAAACGATCGACTTGGAAGCCCTGCCAGATCCATGTCTCGAGCTAACATGCAGACTTCATGAACGCTACCTGGCGCAACACCTTCATCGCCGTTGCTGCCATCGCGCTCGCTGTCAAGTACGCCCCGTCTCCGATTGAGGGTGTTTCGGCTTCGCCCTCGGTCTCGAACGACAACCTTGAGAAGGAGGCCGCGGACAAGAACGCGCCGTGGATCACGCGTTGGTACGCCAACAACATGAAGGGCGACGGCAAGCTGTGGGAGGAGCGCAACGCCAAGCACCTCGAGCTCACGATGGAGGCCGCCGACACGCGCCTACTCTACAACGAGGCCGAGCTGCCCAAGACCTACCGCCTCAAGAACCCGTCGTCCTTCCTCCAGGCCTCCCCGCACTCGATCGGCGTCGGAACCCAGGCCGACCTCAACGGTACCCTCATCAAGGAGGACGGATCCCCCGACGTCACCCTCAAGACCGTCCCGGTCAAGAACTAGCACCAACACCCTGCACAGGATAGAAAAATGCAAAGCATACAGCAGTACTGGCCGCGAGGAACTGACTCGACGCTCTAACGGGTTTGCGACCTGGTAGCGCTACACCAGCGCGCACTGACATGTTCTCAGGAGTAAACATACTCCGCCTCTATCCGTCTGGTTGATCCGGGTTCTGCCAGTCTTGCAGAGGCCAACCCACGTAAAAGAGGTTCGGAACGCGGGGTGGACAAGAACGTCGGTGGCTTTGTCAACCAGGTCACAGTAGCCGCCTATTCCTGGTGCAGCCACTAATTTCTCACGACAGGTCTGCTGCTTTAAGCTGCACACGCTCCTGTCTGCTTTCGACACGCGCTGAACACTCTTTGTTAGGGCCTGAATGGTTAAGTTGCGTGACGAAAAGCGGTTGATCTCCCGTTCCCCCTCAAATCGAATTCAACATGACTTCTAATGCAGCCACAATGACTTCTTTCAGCCTTCTCACCTTCACCAACCTGAGCCCTTCTCCCGGGCTTGCATGCAGTCTTGCCAGCGCAAATGCGCCGCCAATCTCAAACAGTTGAGGGCCACGGGTCTCGTATGTGTAAGCGCATGAACTAATCCGGACAGTGGCTCAACTCCGCGCGCTCATGGTGCAACGGTTTGTGAAACATCGATGGTGAAACGGTTATCATGCATCTTTCCCATGGAGCAAGGATGCGTTAGGGGTTCGATTCCCCTTCGATGTAAACATTCAACGTTTTTGGATCTTCAATGCCTCCTTCTGTCCCAAGAGCATGTGAGTGCCTACTCTGGGCATTGTCTCGGGGCATGTCTCGGAAGAATGGCGTCCTTGTCAAGAGCGCTCGACGTGCGACTGATGTTCCGTGATGGGTCTGCCAGTGGCGACACCAACGACAGGATTGAATAAACAAATGCATCTACTAGTCTAACAGCACGAGCCTGCCTTCGGCGGCCACTTGACCTCCTCGTACATGAGCTCGTCCGGATCTGAGTGAGGTCAGCTCCGTGCCTCAAGACATACTCACAAAGCTTGCCAGGGTTCATGATGCCGAGCGGATCGACCGAGTTCTTGATACGTAGCATAAGGTCGAGCGTACCGTCTCCAAGCTCGTCGCGGAGGTACTTTTTCTTCGTCATACCAACGCCGTGCTCGCCAGTACACGTTCCGTCAAGCTCCTGGGCCTTCTTGATGATACCGCTCATGACCTTGCTCATCATGGGGACCTCGTCGAGGCTCCTCATGATGATGGTCGCGTGGAAATTGCCGTCGCCAACGTGGCCAAGAATGGGCGCGTAGATGCCGAACTCCTTGAACTTGGCCTGGGAGTCGGCGACGAGCTCGGGCAGCGCCGAGATCGGCACGCACACGTCGTTGCCGTACAACATCGGCGTCTCATACCCCGAGTGTCCGAGGGCAGCGAAAAGCGCACCCTTGCGCGCGGCCCAGATAGCCGCGCTCTCCTTGTCGTCCGCTGCGAAGTGGATGTCACCGCCCCCGTGACGGCCCGCCAGGTCCTGCACCGTCTCAGCCGCATTCTCGAGCACGGTCGGGTTGCCCTGGAACTTGAAGAAGATCGAGTCCTTCTCCGGGAGGTTGTTCGGCATGATACCCGAATGGTTCAGCGCGGCGACGCTGAGCGCATCGAGCAGCTCGACACACTGCACCTGCACACCGTCGTTGAGAATGTCGACGACCGCGTCAACGGCTGCCTTCACGCTCGGGAAGCTCACGACGCCGACACGGGTAGGCAGCAGCGGCGCCAGGCGCACGGTCACTTCAGTGATGATGCCGAGCGTACCCTCAGCGCCGACGAAGAGTTTCGTCATGTCCGACCCAGCGGAGGACTTGCGACTCCGCTGCCTCGTCTTCAGCACCGTGCCGTCGGGCAGCACAGCGGTAACGTTTAGGAACCACTCGCCACGAGCTGTGCCGTAGCGCACCGAGTTCGTACCGGAACACCCCGTTCCGATCATGCCGCCGATGGTCGCGTCCGGTCCCGGGTCCAGCGGGAGGAATAGCGGGATGCCCTTCGCGGCCAGCTCGGCGTTCAGCGTCTCGTACCCCAGTCCGGCCTGCACGACCGCATCGCCGTCCTGCGGGTGCAGCGCCAGGATGCGGTTCATCTTCGTCATGTTCACGCAGATACCGCCGTAGGGCTAGACGTCAGCTGAGGAGCACAGTGAGCTCAACAGAAGTCACTTACCGCATTGAATTGTCCCTCGAGCGCGGTTCCGCTGCCATACGGAACAACGGGCACGCGGTACTTGGTCGCAATCCTCATGATCTTGACCACGTCCTCCGTCGTCTCAGGGTACACGACTGCGCTGGGCGGGAGCGCGATGCCGTACGTCCAAGCCGAGCCTCCGTGGTGTGCCAGATCCTCCTCGTCCGTCGTGATGTGGTCGTCGTCGAAGAGTCCCTTCAGCTCTGAGACCGCCGCGGCGTAGTCCTCAGGCGAGCCAAATCGGTACCGCAACTTCGGGTTCGGGTCGAAGGCAGGGTTGGCGCTGTCCGAAGGAACGGCGGCGGTCGCGGGTGTGGTAGGAGCAGCAGCGGGCTTGGAGTCGATGTTCTGCTGCTCCCTCCTTCCGAGAGCGTACGCTCCGAGACCGACTGCAGCCACACCCAGGACAGCGGGCACGACGCGCCCAGCGGAGGACCCGGATCCGGAGCTGGAACCCGAACTCGGTCCGGTCGACGCGTACCGTTGTGCAAGCTGGCGCTGGCGCAGCGAGCGGACCGCCTGTCGTCGCAAGTGGAACATGGTGTGTGTGGTTGAGAGAACGCAGGGATCGCCGAAAGAGGTGGGCACACGACTGCGACCACTGCCGGGGCCGGCCGAGCTGATCTGTGGACGCCGCGATGCCGGTCTTCCGGCCCGGGATTTCATCCTCGTATCGTCGGCTAATTAGAGATTACAGCCAGCTGCTTCTTCCGTCGCGCTCAGCTCGCACCTCGATATTTTCGCAATCAGCCACACGCAGCACGCAACTGCGAAGCAACTCTCGATAAGAGTGGAGAGTGCATGCTTCAACAAAAGGCGAAACTAATAGAAAGGGGTATTCACATTAACTCTGCTATACTGTCGGTTGTTTTACTACGGCTACTACTACTACATCACTACATTACTCTGCAAGCGACAGCGACAGGAACTATAAGCAAACCCCTCTCCAGATGAGGCCCTCGGGCCTCTCGAAATCACGAAAAGTTCACACGCATACGTAAAGAAGAGAGAGGTAGAGGAGATTCAACACCCGAAATAGTTTGAGGACATAGGTTTGTTTTATATTGTTCGGTTCGGATGTTTACTCCTTGTTCTTCTTCTTCTTGCCGCTCTTGTCGGCGGGGGTCGACTCGTCCTTGTTCTTGCGCTTCTTGTCCTTCTTCGTCGACTGGGGGGTGGTAGGGAGAACAGGGGTGGCAACAGTGGGGAGAAGCTTGGCAGCGGCTCCGGTCTGAGGTGGTTAGCGACTTGGGATGACGGGACAACCGGAAACAGCAGGCGTGCCCAAAAATAAATTGGCACTCACAGCCCCATCGTCGGACGACGAGTCATCATCAGAGGATGAATCTTCGCTAACAACAGCTGTTCCAAGAGTAACAGGGGCATTCTGACGGTTAGTTACGAGAACGGCTCACCAGGGCAATATCGCCAAGATCGCCCGCGGCGCTCACCCCCTTGTACGCTTCTTCAGCCACACGGTACTGGGTGGTGGCCTCGTTGTACGCGTCCTCGTAAACCTGAAGTCAGCTACCGTAGAATTACATGAGCTCACCTTACGAGCCGGCTCGTCAAGGTCCTTCCAGCGGTTGGCAATCACACTGAGAACCTCCTTGTAGGGCATGCCCGGGTGGGCCGTGCGGATCTCGTCACGGATGTCGTTCTGGAACAGCAGGTAGGCGGAAGGGGGGCGCTTGGGGGCGTTGGGGTCCTTGGGCTTCTTCTCCTTCTGCTTGCGAGTTTTCTTGCCAACCATGGCGGCGGCGGCGAGGACCTCGGCGGCACCCATGGCACCGCCCTCAACGGCAGCGAGGGCAGCGGAGGTGGTCAGGGTGGAGGGAGACAGGCGTGCGTACTCCTCAATGATCGCAACGCAGCGAGTCATCGCGTTGGCGATGTCCTTGAAGGAGGCCATCATCTGGAAACGGAGTCAGCATGCATTCTGTTGACATCGCGGAAGATGCTGGGCGGTGGTGGTGAAGCGAGGAATGCGAGTGTGGACGAGCGGTTGTTTGGTTCCTGTCGCCACATAAAGTCAGAGGCTAGCTTCCCTGGGTGGGAAAGCCTTGACCTGATTGACCAAGGCTGCGGTGCCCGATACTGTGGTACGCGTCTGGCTGGAGGGGGAAAAAGGTTCGCTGTCTGTATGGACTTACCTCCTGACGCTTGGCCTCCATTTCTTCGTAACTAGCCATGGCAGCCATGTTGTTGCTGCAGTTGATGGACGGATGGCAGAGGAGTGAGGCACCATGGTGGATGGCAGCGCGGGGCGGATGGGTGGATTGGGGGAAGAGGAATGACGCGAGGTGGGAGTTGCGAGACGTGGGAAAAACGGGTGACACAATGGGACGACGGCGTGGAGCGGGAAGGCAATTGTCAGCACGTTTGAACCGGCTTCGGCGATGGGGAGCTCACAGGTTGAAGTCGATGTTGGCGTTTATCTTGAACGACGTGCTCCGTGGGCAGGAGGAAGTGGATGGCTAATAGGCTGTACTAAAGATGTTGTACAGGGAGGATGGTAATGGATGGATTACTAACAACGAGGGGGAGGATCAGTAGGAGTAACGACGGCTCTTAAGAGGGGTGTAGTCGGTGCCGCTATCCATTTGAGCATTTTTCAGCTGCGCCCTCCCGACGGAACCATATCGATTAGCAAACACTATTTTCGATTTGCCTCCGCTTATGTGTTGGTATTTGATCGACTAAAGGACTGGCACTTGCCCAAACCGGCACTCGACGCACGACGGCCTGGATGGCCAGACCGCCCATGCCGCCCAACGACGCATCTTAATACAACTTATTCGGCCGTTCGCAATTCCATTTGTCGTAATATTTGAAATGCGACCAGATCCGGGGCTGCGCTTAACTTCGTAAACTATGCCGCAATTGGTCCCGCTAATCTCTGCCTAATCCCCTCTCCTGGTTACCCCTTTCCCCCTGGTCACCTCTGAGTGAACTTGGATTTGGTGAAGCGCGTGTGCCTTTCGCGTCGCGCGGATCCTAAACGTTGCTGCAGTGAGAGATCACCCACCCCAGAACGCCTGACCCTGCCTGCCCGCCGCCGATTGTGTCAACAAACCACAGCAGCCCAACTCCAGCCTGGCTCTGCAACTACCACATACTCACCCTTGTTCTCCTTCGTCTGCTCATCTGAAGTACCAACACAACTCTTTCTTCTCTTCTTGTCCGCTCCCGTCCAGTCCTCGACCGCGACCTGTCTTGGCCAGCATTTGCTCTCCTCACAGAAAGTACAAACAACCGAGGACCTTATCTTCCCTCATCGCTTGGCAACAACACATCATCGCCCATCTCATCAACCATGTCGGTGCGTCTGACATCATGCCACCGCCGACAACATTCTCTGACTACCCCAGCTTGATGCTCCTCGCCGCCCGGATCTGAAGAAGAAGCTGGTCGTTGTCGGAGACGGAGGTGAGTGCTGGGCCCCTGTGCCATCTAATTTGCGCAGTGTGTGACGCTGGAACTTTGGGCGTGACACTGCCAGACTTTGTTGTTGGCCAGATATCGATGCAGCAGGCACTGACACTACTCAGGCTGTGGAAAGACATGTTTGCTCACTGTGTACGCGGAGAACCGCTTCCCGGAGGTGTGTATAGCTGCCGGGGCAGCAATGACGACTGACACTGCAGACTTACGTTCCCACCGTGTTTGAGAATCTGATCACCACGATCCCGAACCCTCTTGACCCGAGCAAGTCGATTGAGCTTGCTCTCTGGGACACTGCGGGGCAGGAGGACTTTGACCGACTGCGGCCGCTGAGCTACAACGACACGGACGTTATTCTCGTTGTGTTTGCCTGCAACCACCGCCCATCTCTGGAGAATGTCTACGACAAGGTGAGCTTCACTACGACTGTCGAGCTGACCAACAGTGGTACCCGGAGATGTCACATTTCTGCGAAGACGTCCCTCTCGTACTCGTTTGTACCAAGACCGATCTGCGCCGGGACCAGACAACACTGCAGCTTATGGGCGCGCAAGGCACCAAGCCCATCACGCCAGAAGAGGGCGAGAAGGTTGCCAGGGAAATCGGGGCGAAGCGGTACATGGAGTGCAGCGCCAAGGAGGGGACGGGCGTGCGCGAGGTGTTCGACGCTGCCATCCGCGAGTCGCTCAAGAAGGGAGGGATGCAGGGCGTCACGCGCAACATTGTCAAGAAGAGCGGCAAGAAGTGCGTCGTGTTATAGGAGGCATCAGTCTTCAACCAGCGGTTGCTCTACGACTTCGCCATTCACGACATATCCACGCCGACCTTCCAGACCGCTCGGAGGACCTGCACCCGCAGGTGTAGGCGCTACATACCCCTCCCTCGGACCCCGCCCACGAACAACCAGGTTGTTGTTATTTAGCATTAGAAAAGTACCTGCATGAGCTTATTTGCATATCGTGGCCTGTTGCGGTCGTCGCGTTGGCTGGCGATTCTCGTTCCCATCGTTCATCGTTCTCAGCAAGTTTGTGCCTGCCAGGGTGGCCAGCTGTGCAGCTGTCAGGCACCCATCCTACGACGCGAACGCGAGGCCAAAACAAACCAACACGAGCAAGTTACAGCATTCCCCGCCCTTGAAAGCTCAGGCACGCATCAAAATTGGTCACGTGATGCATTCCGAAGCTGCCGAGCGGTTTCGTCACTTCCACGATTTCTGTGGCTGCCTTGCTCCGGCAAGACAGTGCGGCGAGGCAAGGCGCAGGGCTGACTGGGAGGGTGCACAAGACGCCGCCCGACTTACATTCCACTTCTCCTCGACTCTTCGGCCAGCGACAGCGACATGAACAGGCCCGGCGACGTTTTCGGTGTCTTGCGCCGTCTCGCGCGCCAGCTGCAGCAGGCCCAGCGGGAGGCACAAAGGCAGGCGAACCAGGGCGCCCGTTCGAACCTGCGCTACGCTGGCGGATCCGGCGGCGGTCGCGGTAGCGGCTCTGGAGGTCCCAGCCCTGGGGTCGCCGCTGGCGGTGCCGGCCTCCTGCTCGTGCTCGTTGGCGGTGCGCTCGTCGTGAACTCGGCCATCTACAATGTCGACGGAGGTCACCGCGCGATCAAGTACAGCCGTCTCTTCGGTGTCATGCCCGATGTCTACTCTGAGGGAACGCACATGCGGGTGAGTCCACAGCTCGCTCATACATGCAGTTCAGCTAACGACAGATTCCCTGGGTCGAGACGCCGATCGTCTACGACGTCCGCGCTAAGCCGCGCTCGATCGGCTCGCTCACCGGCACGAAGGACCTGCAGATGGTTAACATTACTGTGCGCGTGCTGTCGAGGCCGGACCAGCACGAGCTGCCCACCATGTACGTCTTGTCCCCTTCACATCCTCCCTGTGCCCAGCTATCATTCTTAGCTGACACACAGCTATCGCGAGCTCGGAACGAACTACGACGACCGCGTCCTCCCCTCCCTGATCAACGAGGTGCTCAAGTCTGTCGTGGCGCAGTTCAACGCCTCGCAGCTGATCACGCAGCGCGAGCTCGTCTCGCGCCTGATCAGGGACAACCTCACAAAGCGCGCGAAGCGCTTCAACCTCGTCCTCGACGATGTGTCCATCACGCACCTCGAGTTCTCGCCCGAGTTCACGACGGCCGTCGAGGCCAAGCAGGTCGCGCAGCAGGTCGCCCAGCGCGCTGCGTTCACGGTCGACAGGGCTATCCAGGAGAAGCAGAGCATCATTGTGCGCGCGCAGGGTGAAGCGAAGTCTGCCGAGCTCATTGGAAACGCTGTGCGCAAGAATAAGGGATTCCTCGAGCTCAGGAGACTCGAGGCCGCGAGGGAGATCGCGAAGGTTATTGCCGAGGGAGGGAACAATGTTATGCTTGACAGCGCCGCGCTGCTGCTCGACGTCACGGACGACACGGTGCTCACCGCGGCGAAGAAGTAGAGGGGGGAAAGAAGGAGGAAGAGTCATGTTCATATTTCATCAAGGGTCAAAATGCATATCATCACCATTTCCTGTCAGTCATGTTTGCCCGGTGCCTGTTGCTCTAATAACAATGCATCATGCGGATGATCAATGCTGGCTACGGTTTTACGGGTAAGATTAGATGAAGCCCTTCTCGACGGCGATCTCGGCGTTGATGACCGAGGACGTGGCGGCGCCGAGGCGGACGTTGTCGAGGAGACAGACGAACTTGAGGTCGAGGACCTTGTCGTCACGGACACGGCCGACGTGGACGCAAGCGCCCTTGTGCAGGTCGCGATCGAGGCGGGGCTGGGGGCGGTCGGGGGCGTCGTGGACGACAATGTCCTGGGGCGGGGCAGACGGGCAGCGCAGCTTCTGCGCCTCGGACGTGTACTTCCGGAACGCCTCCTCGGCCTCCTCCGGCGTGGGCGCCTTGCCGGTGAACTTGACGGAGACACAGGCCATGTGGCCGTCAATGACGGGAACACGGTTGCACGCCGCGCTGACGACGAGCGGGGACGCGGCGTGGTAGTCGAAGCCGGTGTCGTCGGAGTTGACGCCGCCGAGAATCTTGAGCGTCTCCCACTCGATCTTCTCCTCCTCTCCGCCGATGAGGGGGACAACGTTGTCCAGGATGTCAAGCGACGAGACACCGGGGTAGCCGGCGCCGGAGATCGCCTGCATCGTAACGACGTTGACGGTCTGGAGCGGGCCAAAGGCAACCTCGAGCGCCTTCAGCGGGACAACGACAGCCGTCGTGGAGCAGTTGGCGTTGCACACGAGGTAGCCCTTCTTCAGGCCAAGCTCCTTCTGCTGGTGGCGGACGACGGAGAGGTGGTCACCGTTGACGAGCGGGACCATGAGCGGGACAATGGGGTCGCGGCGGTAGTTCTTGGCGTTCGAGAAGACGATGAGCTCAGCCTTACGGAACTCGGCCTCTGCGTTGTTAGCTAACGGTCCACATTCGTTGAGCTGTGCCAGGGGACTGACCGATGTCACCAGCAACGTCGTGGTCAAGACCGGAGAAGACAACACCGCAGTCCTTGAAGTTCTCCGACTTGCACTCCTGCACGACCATCTTCTTGACGTCCTCGGGGATGGGGGTGGCGAGCTTCCACTTGGTCACCTTGCCGTACTCCTGACCGGCGGAGCGGGACGAGGCGCCGAGAGCATGGATCTTGAAGTACGGGTGCGTCGAGAGGAGCTCAATGAAGCTGTCATTAGCTAGGGCATCGGGCAAGCAAGCTCACCGCTGGCCAACGGTGCCAGTGGCACCAAGGATGCCGACGTTGACGGGTTCGCGGGCCATTTTTGGATGATTAGTGATTGTTTTTGTGGAAAGGAGCAGTGGACAAGAAAGTTGAACGAAGGTGGCCAGCGAGCCGAGGTGTGAGGGTTGCAGATCGGATCAATCGGAGTCAAAGATTACTCGATTGCGGCGGCGAGGTACGGAGAGCGGGGTCAGCGTGCGCTCAGTCGAGCTTCGAGTCAGGCGGTCTGCATTCGGCACGCGGTACACGGCTACCAGCGAGCGAGCTAGCGGGCAGCCAGGCCAGGGGGGCGGGGAAGATAGAGCGGACGAGTTTTCGAGATTTAAGTCAAGTGATTAGCGGAAGCAAAATGTTGGCTGGCAGTGGCTGTGGTGGAGGTGGAGGGCTGTAACCCGGCATTAGCCGCCCCTAGCAAAAGAATTTCCGACTCGTATTCCGATCCCGACTACGCTGCTCCGCCGCCGCTGGTCCTCTGCTGCTGTGCGCCGCATACGGCCTGCCAAGACTAGGCCTCCACCGCTGTCGGATAGTCGGCCCAGTCGGGTCACCGTGGGGCAGCGCACGGGTACCACACCCGCGTAGATGCCGCCGGGTACTGCTCTAGTGCTCTTACGCCATGTTGCCATCCATCGCAATTCTTTGCCTCCCATTAGCTCCTCGTCTAACCGACCGCTTTATCTTGCGACCTCTCCCCTCGCTCTTTCCCCCACTCATCTCTTTCTCTGTCTTCTTGACGTCTACACTCTCACTTCATGTTCCGATAGCATAGAGCATAACCACTCACCACTGCATCGCCCCCTCGCTTCGCCTGTTGTCAACACTACCCTCCTCACCCAATTTCTGCGGCCTCCACTCCACACGACAAGCGACCCGAACGACCACCGGAGCCCACCAACTCTCGCGGTCACACTACCACCTTCTGTTCCTCCGTCACCCACCAGCCACACAACATGGCGAACTCACACGCCTCCACCGTCGCCGACGTCGAGACCGGCAAGGCTGAGGGCCAGATCGCCCCCGCCCGGAAAGGCCTCTTCGCGTACATGCAGGAGGTCGTCGACTCGAAGAAGTGTAACCTGATCTCCATCTACGCCTGTTTCCTGACCGGGTACACTAGTTCCGTGTCCTTCTCTGCGTGTTTCATCTGGTAAGTTTGCGCAATTCTGCCGCCGGCAACTCGGCGCTCCATCGTCCCGAAACACTACACGAGGGATCGGCATGCCTCGGGCGTCACCATGCAGCATGAGCATGTGGCTGGCAACGAGGCTCAGAACCCATGGACATTGCGTGATTGGATCAGCACTGACATGCAGGTGCGGTTTCCAGACCGGAAAC
Organism: Trichosporon faecale; assembly: GCA_039545375.1. NCBI lineage: Eukaryota > Fungi > Basidiomycota > Tremellomycetes > Trichosporonales > Trichosporonaceae > Trichosporon > Trichosporon faecale. The sequence continues at coordinate 1,099,150 of BCLU01000003.1, read as the reverse complement.
GTCGCCCAGCTCGGTATCGCTATTGCGCGCAATTTCGACCCGCTCAGCACAAGAACGTACCACTTCATGAAGCCGGACCAGCAGGCGTTCGTCTCCCTGCTTTCTTTCCTGGCCGGAACAAGTCTTGGACGCATTGGAGACAAGATCGGACCGAAGCGCCGCACGTGGCTCGTGCTCGCGACCTTCATGCAGTGTCTCATGACCATGGCCGGCGCGCTGTGTGCGCACTTCGGCGGCGAGTCGCAGTTTGCTGGGTAAGTGGGTCGCGGCCGGACATTTGTCTGGCGGAAGCTGCGAGATCCGTATCGTTAAAGCTGACAATCACAGGGAGCGCGCGAACCCGTCCTGGACGAACCCGGTCAGCATGACGTGTCTCGGCTTCATCTCGGCCACGATCGGCCTGCAGGGCATCATGGGCAAGCGCATCGCGTCGCCGATGAACACGACCGTGGTGCTGACAACGACGTGGGTCGAGCTCTTCAACGACCCCGAGCTGCTGGGCCTCAAGCCCGTGCCGAGCCGCGACATCCGCGTCGCGGGCGTGTTCATGCTCTTCCTTGGCGGCTTCGTCGCGCGTGCTGTTCTCGCCCAAATCGGCGCCGACGGAGCCCTTGGCGTCCTCTGCGGATTCCGCTTCGTGCAGCTCGTATGGTGGGCTTTCATCCCGAGCGCTACCCCCGCCTAAGCGCAGGCGACCGCAAGTTGCCGCAATACAGCGCACGGCGCACGGCGCGCATGGACTGTTTCATTTCGTTCTCTTGGCATACCCATATCCATATCATTCATAGACTTAATCATACAGGCATTGCTGTTTGGTCACTGTTGTTTGCGCTGTGGAGCCGATCAGGCACTGAGCCGAGACTAACAAGATCGACGAGAACGGCTTATCTGCGGGGTCCAGTCGGGCGTCTGGGAGACCGCGAGCACACACAAGTTGGAGGCCGCTGAGCACACGAGCACATTGAAGACCGCCGATCACACGATCGTTCCAGTTGCCCGCACGGCGGATACCGACGACCGAAAGTGCCGACGACAGGGGGCCGATAGAACGGCCCTTCGGTACACCGGTCGGCGCCAGCCGCCTCTTGCCGCTCTCGGAACTTCAGACGAAATACATAACATACAACTCTCCTACTTAGCAGCGTTAAGCACCTCCCTGGCGGCCTTGGCATTCTCGAGCGCGGTCGGCATGTCCGAGTGCAGGCAGATGGTGAACTTGCCCTTAGCTGCAGGGATCTCGAGCCTGTTGCCCTGCTTGTCGGTCGTAGACCCAGACTCAATGAGGCTCTGGACCTTCTTCCGGATGCCCTCGACGGTGCACTTGTTGCTCATCGGCACAGACAGCAGCTTGCCCTCGGCGTCGTAGTCGATGTCGACGAACAGCTCAGGAATGAACGGCACGCCGAGCTCCTTTGCGACCTTCTCCATATTCGTGCCGGCGAGGCCGACGAAGGGCGTGCCGTTGCCGTTCACGGCGATGTGCGCCGTCAGGAAGGCGTGCGTCAGCGCCGCGTCGTCGCGGAGCATGAAGTAGAAGGCGCCGTGCGGCTTCACGTGGCTGATCTTCGCGCCCTCGGCGTCCACCATCGCCTTCAGCGCACCGAGCTGGTAGAGCGTGAGCGAGCGGCACTCCTCGGGCGTCATCGGGAGGATGCGGCGGCCGAAACCCTTCACGTCGTCCAGGCCGGGATGGGCGCCGATGCCGACTCCGGCCTGCTTCGCCAGACGGACCATGCGAAGCATCGTGCTGTGGTCGCCGGCGTGCATGCCACAGGCGATGTTGGCGTAGTCGATCAGGGGGAAGAGCGACTCGTCCGGGCCGAGGGCCCAGCGGTAGTAGCCCTCGCCCATGTCTGGATGTCAGCTACCACTGAGATGGGACAAGCTAAGGTTGACAAGCGAACTGAGCAGTTTTGCTTAGAGCCTGGAGGAAGACTTGTCTTCGACGTGATTGACGCCCCTCTCTGCCTCTCCGCTGCAGTGTTGCTTCTCGCGTTGGAGGAGAGCTTGCATAGGATGCAAACATAAGCGTGCGTATGCCAGTGAACAAGAACCTTCTTGGGTATAGTCATCGTTCCACACGATAGCACTCTCTCGCCACTCGGCAGTGCGAGGTCGACGGGGAAGGCAAGGTGAAGGGAAGGCTCACCGCAGTTGAGCGACACACGCTCGGAGAAGTCGTTCTTGGAGACGGTCATGGTGTCGTCTGATGAAAGTTTGGGAAGAACTGGGGGTCGCGAAGTCCGATCGCTCGATATATTGCTACTGCTCATGCAAGTAGTTGCGGCTCGAGGCGAGGTAAGAGATGTGGAGGTACGATATGGGGCACAGCGCTGATTCCGCTGGAAATGACGTTTCCGAAACCCAGCACAGTCGTCCTTCAGAGATCCAGAGATACGCTGCATACGCTGCCGTTCTCGGGAACTAGGCCGTGATTTCCCCAAAGGCATCTCTACATCCACATCTGCATCGCCGGTTAAGCTCTCTGGGCACCGGCTGTATCCGCCTGGGCCACGCTGCTGATACGCTCAGACCGCGCTCACCTGACAGCGCCAACTCGCGCCCGCCAGCGCCCAGTCTTGGGCAGCTGACCACGCACTGACACTGGCTGCGACAGCCGGGTCGGCACCCCCGACTAGCCCCTGTCCAACGAGCACTCGTTACCGTGCACGGCACACACGGCGAGCACTCGCAGCGTTCGCGGTGAGAACAGCGCCCCCACGGCGCCCATGCATCCCCATCCCCGCCCAGCCAGCCAGGTTCCGGCGCCCCCTTGCTGCCCTGTATCGGCGCCCTTTGGCAGGCGCAGCAGGTGTTCAACACCTGACGAGCGGCAAGGTGTGGCGACTGAGGGGCTGGATCGGGCTAGAACGATAGGTCGGTTGCATCGCCAAGGAACGCCAGGTGGAGGTCAGGTGGGCAGGCCGGATCTCGAGATTGGCCACCTGGAACGAAAAGAACGAGGAGCGCGAGGAAACCGACCTCAGTGCCCGTGGTCCCCGATCGGCTATCTTTCGCGAATTGGACTGCCCCTGACGACACCCTCGTCCCCCACACTTCGACGGGTGCGAACGACACTTAGGGCTTGGTCGTCATCGTGCATTCATCCCGGAACGCACAACGGTTCCAGTGCACGGCCCGAGACTCGAGGCTCAAATCGTCCCCTATCAACGTAAGCCTCCCAGACAAGTGTGCTTGCCAGTCGCCGAACCCCGCATCTTGCCCCACACGGTACCTGCCGCCGTCCCAACGGACCAACATCCGCTCTGCTCGATCACCTGTCTCACTGCGAGCTGTGTTCGTGTGGGGGGTGTACACAGCGCACGAATGTGCAGCAGGTACGCAGCACAGATAGGACAAGAGTGGGGAAGGCCGGGGCGCAGGCCTGCAACGCGATACGCCGAACCTGATCGGCTGACGGCAGCAGGTGACAGGCCCGAGGCGATCTCTTGTGACCTTGCGATACGCTCCCCGGTTCCGGTTCACCCGGCCATCTCGTGTCTTCCCTCGTCTTTCCCTCGACATTCTTGGCCGCACGCGGCCAAGCCTGAGCTTTTCTTTCCTCCTTTCAACAACCTATAAGACCATCACTCATTATGCCTTCCCCGCCTTCCTCCTCAAGCAACCCCGCGATGACTGTCGTCAAGCACAAGATCCTCATCACCAACCGCGGCGAGATCGCCCTGCGCATCCAGCGCACAGCCGACAAGCTGGGCATTCCCACCGTCGCCATCTACACCCTCGCCGACGCTGGGACGCCGCATGTCTTCGCCGCCCAAGAGGCGTACTGCATCGGCGATGGCACCGACTCCAGGGGCTACCTGGACATGGACGCTATCATGGACATCGCGAAGAAGAGTGGAGCTACGATGGTCGCCCCGGGATACGGATTCCTCAGTGAGAACGCTGTGAGTATCCGTCTTCCTCTGTTAGAGAAGGAATCTTCCTCTATCATGCAAGCAGTCCACTGACTCTCCCAGACGTTCGCCAAGATGGTCGAAGACGCTGGGCTCGTCTTCCTTGGCCCGACGCCGCACCAGATCTCGTCGATGGGACTGAAGCACGAGGCGCGTGAGGTTGCGATCAAGGCCGGTGTTCCCATCGTGCCGGGATCGGACGGAGTGGTTGAGGACGTCGAGGAGGCTGTGAAGATCGCGGCGCAGATCGGATATCCGGTTATCGTTAAGGCGTCCGGAGGCGGAGGCGGCATGGGAATGACGGTGTGCCGAGATGAGAAGGAGATGCGGGCAAACTTCGACGCCACTCGTGAGAAGGGTCAAATTCTCTTCAAGGAGTCGGCCGTCTTCATCGAGAAGTACATTGAGCGCGCGCGCCACGTTGAGGTCCAGGTCTTCGGTAACGGCGAGGGACACGTTATCCACGCCGGCGAGCGTGAGTGCTCCGTCCAGCGACGACACCAGAAGATCATTGAGGAGGCCCCGTGTGCGCTTTTCGCCAGCGCCCGCGGACAGGAGGTTCGCAAGCGCATGTGCCAGGCCGCCGTCGACCTCTGCAAGCTCATGAACTACCGCTCTGCCGGTACCGTCGAGTTCGTTCTCGACGACACCTCGCCTGAGCTTTCGTTCTACTTCCTCGAGCTTAACGCCCGTATCCAGGTTGAGCATCCCGTCACTGAGGTTATCCACCCTGGCCTCGACCTCATCGAGCTCATGATCCGCCAGGGTATGAGCCCGACCGGCTCCCTCCCCGCTGAGGAGCTCAACCAAGAGCCCCTCCTCAACATCGACGGCCACGCCATTGAGGTCCGTGTCTACTGCGAGAACCCTAACGCCGGCTTCCAGCCGTCTCCCGGACAGCTGATGGAGGTTACCTGGGGAGATGTCGGAGACCGCGGCCGTGTCGAGACCTGGGTCAAGAGCGGCACCACTGTCACTCCCTACTACGACCCCATGATCGCCAAGCTCATCGTCTGGGCTCCTACTCGCGCCGAGTGCATTGACAAGGCGATCAAGATGCTTGACGAGACCCGCGTCGTCGGTCCCCCCAACAACATCGACTACTGCCGTCAGATCCTTGACACCAAGGACTTCCGCGACTCCACCGTCACCACCACCTGGTGCAGCCGCTTCGCGTACCACCCGCCCGCCATCGAGGTGCTCACCCCCGGTATCAGCACCAGCGTCCAGGACATGCCCGGTCGCCACATTGGTCTCGGATTCCCCCGAGCCGGCCCCGCCGACCAGCTCTCCTTCCAGGCTGCCAACCTTCTCGTTGGCAACCCCACCACGACTGAGGGCCTCGAGGTCACCATGTCTGGACCAAAGCTTCTGTTCCACGTTGACTCCGTCGTCGCCGTCACTGGTGCCGACATGAAGGTCACCATCGACAAGAAGGAGGTTCCTCAGTGGACCACTCTCCCCATCAAGGCTGGCCAGACACTCGCCGTCGGCATGGTCCGCAACGACCTCGGCATGCGCGGCTACATCGCGGTCGCCGGTGGCTTCCGCAATGTCGCCGAGTTCATGGGCTCCAAGTCCACCTTCGCCGCCGCCGGCCTCGGTGGCTACCAGGGCCGCACTCTCCTCATGGGCGACCTTCTCGAGATCGGCAAGGCTGAGCCCAAGGAGACCCTCACCGTTCCTGAGAACGCCCGTATCCCCCTCACCAACTCGTGGACTGTCCCTGTCCTCGCCAACGCTCAGTGGGACCTCGAGTACCTGTCCAAGGAAGGCATGGAGACTCTCCTCACTGCCGAGTGGAAGGTCAGCACTCTGTCCAACCGCAGTGGTCTCCGTCTCGACGGTCCCCGTATCCAGTGGGCCCGTGCCGACGGTGGCGACGGTGGTGCTCACCCGTCCAATGTCATTGACCAGGGCTACGCCTTCGCATCGCTCAACATCAACGGTGACACTCCTGTGCTCTTCACTGTTGACTCGCCCGACATGGGCGGTTTCAGCAACGTTCTTGCCATCGCCAACGGCGCCGCCTGGAAGACCGGCCAGATGCGCCCCGGAGACACCATTCGCTTCGTCCTCGTGTCTCCCGACGAGGCTGCGCAGATCGACAAGGACGATGCCGCCTGGCTCAAGGCTTGCACCACCTCTGCTGCCAAGCCCCTGCACCAGCTCACCGAGTCCAAGGACATCAAGGACATCACCAAGAGCTCGGTCGTGCACCGCGTCGAGGCGACTGCCACCACGCCTGAGCGCATCTTCCGCCAGTGCTCGGACGAGTACGTCATCTACGAGGTCGGAGACATGGTCCTCGATGTGCAGAACCGTGTCCGTGTCGAGCTCTGGGAGCGTGCCATGAAGGAGGCCAACATCCCCGGTGTCCTCTACATGAACGCGTGCGTTCGCAGCAGCATCGTTCACTTCGACCCCCGCGTCATCAGCATGGACGACCTCATCAAGCGCATGGTCGAGATCGACGCCGGTCTTGGCAGCGGCGAGGACGTCGAGCTCCCCATCACTGTCCACCACCTCCCCTGCGTCCCCGACGACAAGTGGACGCACGAGGCGATCGAGTACTACATGAAGACTGCCCGTGAGGAGGCCGTCTACCTCCCCAGCAACACTGAGTACATCGCTCGCAACAACGGCATGACGCTGAAGGACGTACACGACACGCTCACCTGCACCCCGTGGCTCGTCCTCGCGCACGGCTTCTTCGTCATGCTTCCCTTCATCATCCCGCTCGACCCCACCCGCCGTATTCTCGGTCAGAAGTACAACCCCTCGCGTACCAAGACCCCCGAGGGCGCGATCGGTCTTGCCGGTGTCATCGGTGCGATCTACCCCATCGCCTCTGCCGGTGGCTACCAGCTCCTTGGTCGCACGCTCTCGACGTGGCAGCCGTGGTCTGACAGCCACTCGCTCCTTACCAACTTCGACAGCGTCCAGTTCTACCCCGTCTCGGAGGACGAGTTCGAGTCCATCGAGCGCCAGTTCAAGGCCGGAGCCTGGAAGCCCAAGTCGGAGAAGTCCACCTTCAAGATGAAGGACTACCTCGCGATGATTGAGAGCAAGACGGACGCCACCAAGAAGTTCCGTGCCCAGCAGCGCGCCTGCTCGTCCAAGGTCGGCGAGGAGGAGGAGCGCATGTTCGCCGACTTCCTCAAGAAGAAGGCCGAGGACGAGGCCGCCGGCGTCAAGCCCAAGACGACCGCCCAGTTCCCCGGCGAGCCGGTTACCAGCCCGCTCTCCGCCAGCGTTTGGAAGGTGCTCGTCAAGGAGGGCGACATCATCGAGGACGACGAGCAGCACGTCGTTGAGCTCGAGGCCATGAAGACTTCCGTCTTCGTTGCCGCCGGCGACGACACGAAGGGCAAGAAGGTTACCGGCATCGCCGTCCAGCACGCCGACCCGGTCAACCCCGGCATGCCCCTCATTTACCTGGAGTAGAGTGTCAGAAGTATCAAAGCAGTATCTAGGGTTTCATCGGTCGTATTATGCAATGGATTTTGTACCACATCAACAGAGCATATGAGATTTCTCTTCCTCATTGTAGCACTCGATTTGTTGCACGTTTGGGATTATCTGGCAGAAAACATGGACTGGTCGGCTTCCTGGCCCGGCTCACCTAGCATCCGCCACCAACTGACGCGGGACCAAACCACCATCGTCACCCACCTCCACCGCGCAAGTCAACCAGTTCGATCGTCATCGACGTCCTCCTTCCTTTAGCTCTCCACAACCACCATGTCCACAGTCGACTACCACACCGGCGCAAACGTGCCCAAGTGAGCTTCTACTTGCCCCATGTAGCTGACTCCAGGTCCCTCCCGAATCCGCCCGGGTACGCCGTCTCGGCGGGTGGTGGAAAGGTGAGCTGACCGATCACCTCAGTAAGCTGACAATATCAGGTCGCGAGCGGAACGACGAAGAAGCAGAATGTCGGGAACGCGAACGAGCTCAAGCTGAAGCGCGCTTGGGAGATGGCGTTTGCGTGAGTAATCTTTCCCGCACAACACGAAGGCGCGCAGTATGCCTCCTTCCTCCCCCTTCCCTCCCGTTCGAGGTCTTTGTGCCCCATCGTGAACGCCGCTTTGGGATGCAATGCAAGGGCTTGATTGATGGGATTGAGGCTAGAAAGGGGTCTAGCTGGCTCGTGATGGAATCCTAGCTGACGTACAGCCCCGCAAAGTCGCTCCCGATGCAGGCGATCATGCTCTACTTCTCCGGCAGCGGTATCCAGATCTTCTCGCTGGGCATGATCTTCATGCTTCTGACTGGTCCCATTACTGCGATCTCGAACGTGTTCCGTGGTGAGTACCTTACCGCCCCTCCCACCCCCCAGCTCATTTGAACATCTTGGTAGCTGACGTCCAGCCTTCGAGCCCCTGCGCACGACCAACTCGAAGGGCGAGCTGACGTACGCGCTCATCGTGCCGCCGATGATCCTGTACGTCGTGTGCCAGCTCGGCGTCTTCAGTCTCGGCCTGTACAAGTGCTGGACGATGGGCGTGCTGCCGACGGGCCGCGCCGACTGGCTCCAGTTCGAGACGCGCCCGTACCCACCAGAGTGGAGTGCGGTGCGCGGCGCAGCCCTCAGCATGTTCGGGAAGTAGAATAGACATAGTAGTGTTACACGGGGATGCATGATACCAGTCTGTCTGTATGAGTCCGCCCGGTCTACCCCGTCTCCAAAGTCTATGCTATCTGCTACGAGCGCTACGAGCTAGAACCACTAGTCCAGGTCATCGACCGACGTGCCCGCCGGCACTGTGCTGGGGATTGGCCCCGACTCTCCCATCAACCGCAGCTGCGGTTCGGGCGTCACTGACGGCGCGGGGCTCGGCGTCTGAGAGGGGAACTCGAGCTTCTCGCTGAGCTCCTCCTTGCTCGGCGGCAGCTCTATCCGCTCATACACGAGCATGAACACAAGCCCTGCGGAGGCGGCGAGCTCCTCAGCGCCGACCTCCTCTACGTCTGCGTCGGATACCCTCAGCCATCCCTTTCCAGGTACGCCGAGGGGTGCGCCGGGTTTCCGGCGGATCGCGACGAAATGTCCGCTAGAGTGCGTGTATCCGTAATGCAGGATTGCGCTCTCCAATCGATAGATGACGCGCTGGGGCGCCGAACCCCCGCTGAGAGCAGCAGCGACGCCGCCAACACCGGACCCCGTGCCGGACTGCGCAGGCTCGACGCCGCGGGACATGTGGGGCGCGAGGTCGAAGAAGATGGGGAAGCTCACCCGCGCAACCTTCTTCAGCAGCTGGCCGTAGGGCGTGTACTCTGAGCGGACGAAGTGGAAGCGCAGCGTCTTCGGCGCGCGCACGACGGCCGTCTCGCGCAGCGACTCCGTACGCACCGTCTCCCACTTTGCCGACGCCTCTAGGGCCGGTACGCCAGCCGCCAGCTGCTCGCGGAGCTGCTTCGCGACCACGGCTGCGCTCGGCTCTGGCCGGCCCTCGGCTTGCCCGTTGGCCGTTCCGTTTGGCGGGGAGGCGGCGCCATTCGCAGGAGCCGAGGACGACTTTGTCCGCTTCTTCTTCTTTTTCTTTTTCTCCCCGCTTGGAGGGACGACGGGGGCGGCGGGTAGCATCGCGGCCAGCTTCTCCTCTGCTGCGGCGCGGGCCTCGTACGCCGCCGCAGTCGCGCGCAGCGTGCACATCTCACACGTCACGCCGTCCAGCCGCTCCGGGGACAGGTACTCTGTGATGCACTCGTCGAGAGTCGTGCTGCCCTGTTTGTCAGTTGCGGTGAAGGAGCTCCTAACTCACTGATCGGGGAACGGGGAGCTCCATGCCGCCCAGGCTGTCCATGCGCACGACGTCGGAGTATCCACACCGCCGGCACACTCTCCGCCGGGCGAGTAGGCCGTCCCACGGCGCCTGCAGGTCCTTCTCGGGCCGGTTCTGGGGCACTCTTCGCGCGGCGCCGTTCTTCAGCGCACGCAGGTCGAGGCTTCCGAGGTCCAGCGCCTGACCCAGACCTCGCGTCCGCGCTACCTCCTTCGCGACCTTGGTCGCCTCGTCTGAAACCGCCTCGGCAAGGACGACGAAGAGCTCGTGAGCGTCCTGCTGCTCCCGCGTAGCCAGGAGTCTTCGGACGGCGGGCAGCGGGCTGAGAGCCGCGAGCAGCTGGTGCGGCCTGAGTGCTGGCGGCTGCCTAGCGTGACCCGTGTTCAGCCGCTGCAGCACGTCGTGCACTGCATCCGTCACTGGTGTCGGTACGTCGGCAGCAGTGGCGAGCTGGATGATGCGCTCGAGGTGCGCGCGCAGATGCGGGAGAGACGCCCACGCCTGCAGCACGCTGTTCATGTAGCACAGCGTGCCGCTCAGGTTGACCATGCCCGGGTACCGGTCTCCGGGCTCGTGTGCCGCGGCGCTAGCATCGTTGCCGCGCGAGGTGGACGCAACACTTAGCGGACCCATGCCGTCGTCGCGCAGTATGGACCACGCGTACCGCAGGTAGTAGGCGAAGAGGAGGGCGATGAGCAGGCCATACACGACGGTCGGGAGCACGGACAGCTCAAAGAAGGCCATGAGGTCCGCTCATATGCGGCTGGCCTAGAGGTCCGAGTGATCGTAGAAGCCGGGCTAGTTGTTTGGATACACGCTCGCACTCGTTCGAGTCGCCAGAATGTCGTCGCCGTCGTGATGCACCGAAAGAACTCAACAAGGAGGGTGACAAGGCAGGAAGGGTCGTGTGCTCGTCGGCGGCGACCGAGTCAGCGTGAGCGATGGCGACTGAAAGTGTTGGAAGGCAAGGCAATAACGAAATCCGGAAAACGCAAACGTCATGTCATGACTCTTGGCCCGGGCTAATTAGTCTACCCCAGCGGTTTGAGTGATATGGAGTGACGCCAATCAGCCAACAAACCAATCCACCCTCACCCTTACCCCAGGTAATCTGATTGCATCCGTCTTTGTTTGTCTCTGCATCGACCACCACAAGCCATGCCAGACGACAGACTTCAGACTGCTCGCGAGACTCTCGACAGTGAGTTGTCGTTTCGCGAGGATTGAACTGACGAGCAGCGCTGCATGACCTCTCGCAGCTTCTCGGCACCGGTGTGTAACGCGACAGCTGCACCTGTCGTGTCCCAGCTGACTGACGGCAGGCCTAGACAAGCAGACGCTCTCTATCTGCGTTGGTATGATCGAAGCTGGAGCCAACCCCGATGCTCTCGCCGTAAGTTTCGTGCGTCTTGGTTGCAACTGACGCCAGGCTGTTGTGAAAGAGCTGAGGAAGGAGAAGGAGTAGGCCGCGGCTCATTCCGTATGAGACGCGTCGCAAGTCGTGTCCTCCATCTCCCTCATGTCTTCCCTCGACTGCATTTCTGACTATCTCCGTCCGGACCCTGTGGACAACACGCACATGTCTATACCCATACTGTTGTATCATTCTGCATACTGTACAGCATCTACTTTGATTTACGGACCCATTTAGTCGTGCTTGCGGCTGACGGCGAGCGTGAGGGTGGAGGGAAGCTCGGTCTCGCCGACAGACGCGAGGAGCTGGACGCCGATGATGGCGGCGACGGCAAAGAGGATGATGGTGCCGAAGAAGAGCGAGAAGTGGACGGAGTAGTCCTTGGGGCGGGCCCTCTCCTTCTTCTTGAGAAGCTCGGAGAGCGTGTCGCGCTTCCACGGCGAGGTCTCGATGTCCTGCGAGTCCTCCTGCGGCATGACGACAAGCACAAGGGGTGAGGCGTCGTCCATCGTCATCGCCTTGACGCCGGCACGCACGCCAGAGGTAGCAGTCTCCCACAGCTCAGAACCTTTCTCGACGTCGAGCTGAACACGAACGGCGTCCCAGTTGCGCTCGGTCGCGGCCCACATCGAGTCAGCAAGAGCGACAAGGGAAGCAAGCTCGTGTGAAAGGATAGATCCAGCACCTGATGTCAGCTTTGAACTGCAGATCCCGGGAGCTCACGAGAGACGGCGAAGTCGAGGCTGGTCAGGACCTTGTGGACCTCGGGAATGTCGGCGACCTTGGCGAGAGCGTCGCGGGCAGCATCAACGTAGGGAGCAAGAACGGAGGAGGCAGTCGACGTCTCCATGGTAAAGGAAGGCTTGGCATCGTCGGGAAGGACGGCTGCGCGTCAGTTGCAGCCTGATCTCAGTAAACTCACCCTGGGCATCGACACCCTCGACGATCACCACACGCGGCCTCTTCTCGTGCTGCCAGACGTTCAGGAGGTGGCCCCACAGTCCCTCATCCTGAGGAGTCGGGCGGCTCTCGATTCCGTCGCCGAGGTGGTGCGCGATGACGACCTCGGCCTGCTCGGCGGTGAGTGTCGGGGACGAGGAAGAGTCGGACGGCGGCGGGTACAGGTAGACCTGGGCCTGCTGCGCGAGCGCAAGCGGGGCGAGGAGTAGAAGCGACAGTCCTGGTATGTCAGCTAAGACGGTAATCTCGTAGCTATCCCTCAGGAAACTCACTCATCGTGGCTGCTGCTGAGACCGAAGTAGACGATGCGGCGATGACAGCGGAGTGGCTGATGACGAGGAGTCACCGTCGGATCAGTAGCAATCGCGGTTACCCTAATTGGTTTAGGACCTGATTAGAATGTGCAGCCGTTTCTGGTTCCGCTTCTAATTCGCATTAGCATTGACGCTGACAGCAGCCGTGATAGCCACGAGGCCACCAGGCACAGGCATCCGTAGTTGCCACCCAGAAAATGTTGAACTTCGTCATGACCCCGTCCAACGATTCCTCCACCTCCGACAACCTCACTTATCCACCGGCATATCCCCTCCGCGACTGAGCTCAACATGAGCGCCCCCGCCTTCAGAGCGCTGAGACGCATCTCACTGCTCTCAGAGCTGTGCGAAGCCGGCCCGTCCCGACCACGAGCGTTCCGAACGAGTGCCGCGCTCGCGGCGAAGCCGGTCTCCAGCGAACGCCCGCTCGGCGTCGAGGCGGCCGACAGTCCGAAACGACGTACGAAATACAAGGCCAGACCGCAACGGCTCTCCTCGCAGTTCCAAGTCCGCGAAGGGAAGACGAGGACAAAAGTGAAGCTGAATCAGCTGCTGGACGCCGACACGCTGCCCTGGGACGTGCCGGCCGGGGACATGTATGCGGTCTCTGGGGCGGTAAACTGGTGTCTGGCCGATCCGTCTGGTAACCGCGACCGCCTCGCACTGCGAATCGTGCACCAGCACCTATCGCTGACGCTGGAGCCGACGCCGCACACGGCGAAGTACCAGGCCTCGCGCTCGCACCAGTTCGCGTGGTTCATGTCGCAGTTCCTGAAGGAGGAGCTCACGCTGTCGCTGCATGAGAATGCGCAGAGCCTTCTGCAACGGCAGATGGCGGAACAGGTTCCCCTCCAGCCCTGGATTGTCGGGCGCGTGCTCGCCGCCCTCCGCCCGCCGCTGAACGAGATCCTCCCCCTCCTTCCCGAACTCGACAGCCGGAACTACGCCTCAATGCTGCGCGTCATGATCCAGGACTATGCGCCACCGCCGGAAGAGATTCGTGCCTACGTCGCGCAGACGCAAGGTCCAGAGGAGGAGTGGAGCTACGACATACTCGCCGCGCTCGTGTACTCGTACTTCCCCTCCCTGGACTTTCGCGGCGCGCTCGTTGCGCTTGGCGCCCTCCGCTCCAAGGCGCAGAAGGACAAGGCCACCGCTCTGGAGAAGGGAGAACCCTGGCCGCCGACAGACGAGAGCCTCGACGTCCTCAAGACCTCGTACGCGGACGTAATGAGCCTGTGGTCCCGCTCACGCTTCCACCGCACGAAGCGCAACCCGCGAATCAACTCTGCCGTCCCCTCCAAGCTGGCCGCGGACCTGGTCCAGCTCCTGCGAACAGGGGACGAGAATGTCGACCTCCCTCCCGCATTCTTGAACACGTGGTTCAACGCGGAGCGCATCGCCCAGAACCACACAAACGTGAACAGGGTCTGGGAGTACATGTCCGGCAGCACGATCGATGCGACGATCGAGGGCCAGATTGCGCGCCCCGTCGACAAGGACGCCATCATCGCTTTCCTGAAGTACCTCAAGGTGCACAAGACAGAGGCGGAGCGGCACGACCTCCGCCCCCTGCTTGCGCATCTGCCGCTCCGGGACGCGAACGTGCTCAACGCCTTCCTCGCTGTGCTCGGCGTGCACCCCGATCTGAACCTCGTCATTGCCATCCTGCAGAGCGACCTCTACCTCGATGCGCGGGGCGTGGACCTCTGCTCGGCGGCGGTCGTCTATCATCTGCGCAGCATTCTCGCGCAGCCGTGGGCCACCCGCTCTGTATTCGTCGACGGGTTCAAGTTCCCAATAGACACGGGCGGGAAGGGGTATAACATTACCCTCGGCGAATGGGACTGGGTTGCGAAGCTCATCAGCTTCCATGGCACACCGACGAATATGCCCCTCAGCACGCCGACGGCCGAGGTGGAGCGCGCCGATATCGAAGTCGACCCGAAGTTCGGCAAGTGGTACGGCCCCATGTCGCGCGCTGTCGCTGAAAAGGACGAACTCGACAAGAAGGTCGAGCAGGTCAGGCCTGCCTTGACGAACGCAGTCAAGCACGTCACCCAGGTTCTGGCCAAGCGAGACGGCGTCGACCCTGCTGTACTCACGGCGGATCTGGAAGAGGCGAAGCGTCTGATTCTGAACGCGAACGGAGTGGCTCACTGAGTCATCGTAGAGGAGTTTGTAGTTGTTGTCATATTATGCACTAGCATTCGCATCTCACCGTTCAATTGTCCTGCAACTGGCTCAATGTATATGGTGCATAGTGTCTACAGATGGTCGTGAAATGAGATTAATTACAGAACTGGCTGTCAGCTTGACTCTTATGCATATAAGCTCACTGGCATTGACAATGTTGCCCGCGATGGCCGAGCCGAATCCGAATCCGGCACCAGTGACGGCCGCGTTTCCGAGCTGTTCAAGTCAGCTTGAAGTTGCCTGAGTTTGAGAGGGAAGACATCTAGGAAGGAAAAAGTGCCCCAAAGAGAACACGTCGATCTACGCTGCAGCACACGTCTGTGCCCGAGGCACATTAGAGTGATGCAACCGACGATAGGAACAAAGGGTTCAGATCCTTGGACGAAGGAATACTCACCTGGCCGCCCATCTTGCCGAACTTGCCCTTCTTCTCCTCCTGGGGCTGGACGATGACCGTCTGTGGCTGCTGGGCCTGGTACGCCGGCGCCTGGTAGGACGGCACCGGGGCGTACTGCTGGTACGCGGGGCCACCGGGCGGCTGACCGTATGCGACGCCTCCCGGAGGCTGGTAGGTCGAGACGGCTGAGGTCGGCGCCGAGCTCTTCTCGCTCTTACTAAAATCGTCAGCTACCGGTTGAAGCCACAACAGCTTGCCACTCACATCTTCTCCACGTAGTTGGCGGGGAAGAGACCGGTCTTCGGCGCACCCTCAACACGACCACGGAACCACTGGTCGTTGACCTCCTCGTCGATGATGATCGTGTCGCCAGAACGGAACTGGAGGTCGTCCGCCTCGCCGCCCTGGTAATCCCAGAGGGCACGGGCGCGGTTGACCTGGGGCTCAGGAGTCGACCTGACGGGCAGCGCGGGGACCACAGCCTTCTCGTTAACTGTGGGCGAGGGAGTGGTGCCAGTGCCGTTAACACTGAGGGCATTCATGGCCTTCGGGAGGTCGGTGTCTGCTGTCAGCTGAAGCACGCATCCGAAAAGCTCGTCATAGGCTATTTCCCTCAGCGCGAGAGATGGTGCTTCCATAGACTCAATGACGGCACAAGATGATACCCACTGCCGGTGGAGGCCGCCGTGATCAGTGACGGGAAGGTCGTGTACGGGTTCGGGAGCTTGGAGCGGATGACCTCGGCGTCTGCATGCTGAATAAGACCCAGGCTCTCGAGGAGCTGAACGCTTGAGAGGGTCTGCGCGATGAGATGAGAAGCCAGAGTCTGGCCGGGCTGTTGCTGGCTCATGCTGAATCGGGGTGTTGACGTGTGCCTTCCCTCAGTACGATTTGTTGTGACTGATTTCTGTCCGGGGTGTGTGTGTTGTCACAGTCGCGTCGCCGAGATCGTCGACAAGTTGCTGCCAGAAGTAAAGAGTGTGCAATGTTGCACAGCGCTAGGTATGTGCCGAGATAAGTGAGAATGAGGTAGTTATGAGGTCAAAGTTACGGCCGAAGGCGATGCGTGAACTGTGCGGATCGCATAAGTGGCGACTAAGTACGGGACGGAACACACGTAGCCTTGCTACATTTCACGTGCTTGGCGTCGTACCAGACACAACCTAGGGTATCCAACGCCCCTCTTTCATTACGATCTCACGCTGACAATCACACTCATGCTGCGCTTAACTGCATGCTTCACTGATCTGCGCACCGCATTCCGTAGGAGTTTTATTTCGTTCCATAGCCATGCTATATCTAGTAGACGGTGATGGTGCTCTCACGAGCGGGGCCAACACCAATGTACTGAACCTTAACACCGAGGTAGTTCTCGATGAAGTGAACGTACTTCTTGGCGTTCTCGGGGAGAGCTTCGAAGCTACGGATACCGGTGATGTCGGACTTCCAGCCGGGAAGGGTCTCGTAGACAACCTCGACCTGCGCGAGGCGGTCAAGGTCAGCGGGGAAGCCCTCGATCTCGACACCGTCGAGCTTGTAGCCGACGGCAACCTTGATCTCGTCGAAGCCGTCCATAACGTCGAGCTTAGTGAGGTTGATCGAGGTGTAGCCGTTGATCATGGTGGAGTAGCGGCACACGACAAGGTCGAGCCATCCACAGCGACGACGACGGCCGGTAACGGTACCGTACTCGGCACCGACCTCCTGGAGGGTGGTGCCGACGTCGTTGAGCTGCTCGGTGGGGAAGGGTCCGCCACCGACACGGGTGGTGTAGGCCTTGATGACACCGACGGCACGCTTGATGGCGAAGGGCGGAATACCAAGACCAGTGCAGACACCGCCGATGGTGGTGCTAGACGAGGTCACGAAGGGGTAGGTTCCGTAGTCAATGTCGAGCATGAGCGCGTTGGCGCCCTCGACAAGGACCTTCTTGCCAGCAGTAAGCTTGTTGTGCAGCCAGGTGGGGCCGTCGACAACGTGGGGGCGGAGACGCTCGGCGAAAGCCTGGAGCATCTCGATCTCGCCCTCAGTGTCGAACTCGAAGTGGCCGTAACGCTTGAAGCGTCCCTCGACAAGCTTGCGGAACTTGGCGGGGAACGTCGGGTCGTAGAGGTGGTGAACACGGAGACCCGAGCGCGAGGCCTTGGACGAGTAAGCGGGACCGATACCCTTCTTGGTGGTGCCAATAGACGAGCCACCGAGCTCGATCTCCTTGAGACCGTCGACGATCTGGTGGAAGCCCATGACGAGGTGCGCACGGTCCGAGATGAACAGACGGTCGGCGACCTTGAGTCCTGATTCGTCAGTATGCCTGTCACCAAACATCCGAGCAATTCAATGCCAAGCGCTTTGCTCTACGGCTGGCGCACTGCGGACACGTCGAAGCCGTGAGGACACTCACCCTTGCGCTCGAGAGTGTCGAGCTCGTTGAAGAGCGAAGGGACGTGGACAACGACACCAGAGCCGATAAAAGCCTCAACCTTGGGGTTAATCAGACCCGAAGGAAGGAGGTTGAAGGCGTAGGTGGTCTTCTCGCCCTTGTCATTCTTAACAACGATGGTGTGGCCGGCGTTGTTACCGCCAGCGCAGCGGGCGCAGACATCTGCGTCCGCCGCGAGGATGTCGACAAGTTTGCCCTTGCCCTCATCGCCCCACTGGGCTCCGAGGCTGGATGTCAGCGGTTGCGCGTTGGAGTCGTTGAGGAAAACGCGCGGAGTGAAGAACGTCCGAAGGAGCACAGCGAGAGGATCAAGGTCGCTACCGGAACGCCTCTGGTTCATGGCGGCGACCTCATGAGTACCCCCCCGTGCCCCGGTCGTGGTCGAAGCCCGGGTCGCTCATTGCAATGTACAAGCGGGCCTCCGGACCGGAAAAGCTCAAACAAACTCGCCGATCTCAAGAAATACGTACACAACGGTAACCCCTTCCGGAGCTGCAATGTCAGCAGAGGTCCAAGTGTCACTGGTGCGAGGGAGAGCTTACCTTGAGCCATGATAGGGGTGAACGTCGTCAGGACGATGCAAAGAACAAACGACACAACGTTGGGGCTGAAGTGCCGCAGGGCCGACTCGCCCAGCTCCTAGCACGCCACAAGAAAATCCACTCCCATCGGACCTATACTCCGACTCAAATGAAATGTGTCTCCGGATTTTTACACGTCACTCTGTGATAAGGGACAGCCCCGCGCTATGACATGCCAGCCAGCAGCCACGCAACGGCTCGGCTATGTGACAACCAGGCCGCCCCATATCTTGCGCGATTCGTCGGCCGGCCGCAGTACAACAGCTGCGATAGGCGATCGTATCAATCAAGCGGGTCATCGATCCGAGCCTGTCATCTTGCCCGCACAGATCAGTGTTGACATGCTCCGGAGCTCTCTGTGCTACTCGTATGCACCTGCTTTGCAAGAAAAATGTGCCTACGTCTCTACTGCATGCATGCCTTTTTACTACGGCCCGTTTATCATAGTCTACTATAAACGAACTGTTTAGAGGACGCCAGCCTCCTTGATCTTGGAGACAAGCTCGCCAACGGACTCGACCTGCCACTGTCAGCTTCAGATCCCTACATGAAGAGCTCACCTTGCCACCACCCTGGCGCTCGGGAGGAGACGAGACGGAGATGGTCTCGAGGCGGGGGGTGATGTCGATGCCAAGGTCCTCGGGGGAGAGGGTCTCGACCTTCTTCTTCTTGGCCTTCATGATGTTGGGCTGCAGGGTCAGCTGGGTGCTCATAGGAGACGATCAGGGGGCTTGATATACGCACGAGGGAAGCGTAACGGGGCTCTGCATTGTCAGCTATGCTCCTCAAACTGTTGCATCGCAGCTGAAAACGCGGTTGCGGATGTGGTTGTCATTCCCGAGTCCGTTCGGGCAAAGAAACCGAAAGGCGAACCACCGCCCGGAATTCCGCTAATCGCCGCGAAAAGTCAGTACTCACCGTTGAGACGAAGGTCGGTGGTGACGACGAGGGGGAGCTTGGTCTTGAGCTCCTCGAGACCACCGTCGATCTCACGAGTGACCTTGGCGGCACCGTCGGCAGAGACGTCAAGCTTCGAGGCGAACGAAGCCTGGGGCCAGTTCAGGAGACCGGCGAGCATACCACCGGTGGCTCCCGAGTCGTCGTCGATAGCCTGCTTGCCGAGAATGACAAGGTCGGTCTTGCCGTCACGCTCGATGACCTTCTTGATGGCCTCGGCGACGGCAAGGGGCTCAACAACAGCGTTGTCGGGAACCTTGACGTGGATACCGGTGTCGGCACCCATGGCGAGGGCGGTACGGAGGGTGTCGACGGCCTTGGCGGGACCGACGGTGAAGGCAGTGATGCTCTCGACGAGCTTCTTGTCCTTCTCGCGCATGCGGACGGCCTCCTCAACAGCTGTCGGATGTCAGTCGGCCGGACCTCGGCTACCGTTTCAACTTCGCCCCAAGAGCCCGCTGGAGCTAACAAGGAGGTCGCTTCGGACAGCGAGAGCTCATCAGAGCTCATCGCCATCGATGTGAGCTACTCACCAATCTCGTCGAAGGGGTTCTGCAAGTCAGCCGCTGCCACCAGATTCCGAGCCAAGACATCGCGGCTGGTCGCGCCGGTCCGCCTCGGAGCTCCATTTACTCACCATCGAGTGCTTGACCGAGGTGTCGACGCCCTTTCCGTCCTTGGCAATGCGGACCTTGACGGCATAGTCGATCGCGCGCTTGACGGGAACGAGGATGTGGACGAAGTTGGCACGAGTAGGAAGCATGGTGGAGTCGGAGGGTGGATGAAAGGTAAAGATCAGCGAGACAGCGGAATTCAAGCAACTGGCTATCTAGAAGGCGGGTCGGGTAAGACGCATCGGCTAACGAGGACCGGCGGGGGCAAAATCGTTCTCTCGGCCGCACCTTCCCAAGTCCCCAGTGCCGAGGCGAGGAACTTAGACATGGGCTGAGGGGCTCCCACGTGAGAACCTAATCCATCCACGTCACGAGTCATCCGTAGGCGCGAGTCGCGGTTAGGCCTCCTAACTACTTCGGATAGGCGCCAGCATGAACATGTCTCCAAATCCTATTGCCCGTTCCACTCCGAAGGCGCCTCCAACCACAGTGCTCGCTCAAGGTGGCCCCTTCACCAACGACCTCTTCTTCTCTACACACCACTCCACCCCGAAACCACACCGCAAACATGGCCGTCGCTCCTATCACTGGCATGGTGCGTACGACACCGGCAACCAGACGACAGCGCTGACTTTGGCAGCTCAAGAAGCGCCTCCTTTTCGACATCGGTGCCGGGTATGTGTCGAATCAAAATCAAGGAGATTCAACTCGTCACACCTAGGCCCGGATCACTTAACTAACGCGATGCAGTCTCGGTCTCGGCTTCGCCGGCGGCTACGCCTTCTGGTGAGTTGGAAACGACAGGCTAGGTGGTGCGCGGTGTGCACGCGCCGGACATGCTTGCTGTGCTTCCGACAAATGGCATCCAGAAGTCACGCGCGAGCGGTCCGTCCGGAGACTTGTGCACATCAGTACCACGCACCACTACTAACGCCACGCTGGCGGAAAGGGACGCTTTAGCTAACGTACAGGTACGGTGTCCACGTCCCCATGAGTACGTATCGAGGAGTTCCGAGCGCCGCGACATTCCGAATGACATGACGGAGGTGGACGAATGGTGGCCCACTTGACCAAGCCTCAAGCCACGGCCAGCCATGTCCTTCGTCATCGATCCGAGGATACGCAACGGCGCATCGGCACCGGGTTACTTGGAAGCTGTTTACTAACCCCCCGCAGTGAAGAAGCGTGACAACTACTACGCCAAGCTCGACGCCGAGAAGTACGGCAAGGACGCTGTCCCCACCAACATCCTCCAGGAGTCCGTCAAGAACTAAACGGAGCGAAGGGCATTGATACAAAATAAATGAAATCATCATAAGCTATCTGCGGAGGGCAAGGAAAGGGAGAAGGAGCGGAGATATTGTGATGACGGGATGTTGAGCTGGGAGGGGGTTGCGAAGAGCGGGTGATTGAAGGCGAAAGAGTGGTGACGGAAATGCGGCGTGCTCTGCAGAGGCGTATCGCGGAGTGCCGGTGCAAGCAGCGCAATCCTAATCACGGCGACTGCATTCGAAGGCCCAGAATGCAGGAGGCGTTGCGGCGACGCGGGGCTTCAGGTCGGTCTTGGTCGGGATGTGTGAAGTCGGTCGCGTATGATGTCAGGTGCCAGCTGTCAGTTACCGTTGAGATTCCAGCAGACAATCTCGACATTCCTCTGCCTCTTCACAAACTCAACGCCGAACATTGGCCTTCCATGCCCGTGTGCGAGCTCACAAGCTACCGGACCATGAGGATTAAAGCTGATACATCTAATACTGCCACTATGCAAGAGACTTCTTGGCCTGGATGTTCTCGGGCCAGTCAGAGTTCCTGAGTGTCAGCTCAGCTACGGTCAACACCGCGGCTGCAGTGCTCCCTTCGAGTCCCTTCGTGGACTTGACCAGTCATTCCACCGCTACACACGTCTCTGGGGGAAAAACAGTGTCACCAGGCCCGGTCCGGACTGCAGACGGCAATCGTGACTTCAGGCAACACGGCATCGGGGTACTCACGCATCGTCCATGTAATCGTCAAAGTCGACGAGCGTCTTGTGCGCGCCCCCTGTCTTGACGGCCTGGATCGCCCTCTCGCATTCGGCCTGCGACGGGAACGACACCTGGGCAGAGGTGACGTAGATCGGTTCTGACGTCGCAAGCTTCGAGTTGTCGAGCTGAGGTCAGCTTGGAACTACCTTCAGAGAGCTTGCGCTTCCGTCGAGCGCTGTATCCTTAATCTTCTTGGTCTTCGAGAACGCTACCCACCACCCTTTTCCACATCATCGAGTGGAGGGGGTACCGCGGTGTAAGGAAGGCCGAGGAAGGTATACTCACAACAAGACCGATGGCGCCAGGGTGCTCCCTCCTTATCGTCTCAAGCAGCCGCTCAGCAACGCGGGGCACATTCGTGGTCGCGTCCTCGTTCGCGACATAAACTCCCGCAATAGTCAACCCGTTGTCCTTCGCATACGCGCGGACGAAGCGCAACGCCGTGTCGATCGTGAGCGAGAGCGACGCGTACCGGTGCAGGATCGGGAGGGCCTCGACGATCTCAGCTCCACGTGCGAGGAGCAGGCCGAGCACGGTCGAGGCAGGATGCCGAGCCGCATGCAGTAGCGGGAGGGTGTACGCGGACGCACTCAGCGTGACGGACATGGTGGTGAGTGTTGTTGATGCGAGGTGACGAAAGAGACTTCGGAGGAAGGTGGTGGTTGACCAAGGTGGAGGTTCGCGTGGCGCCGGCTGTGGTGGCCGATCGGCAGACTGACTTTTCCTCCTGCAACGGTCAGATAAGATGCCACTGCCTCATGTTTCCAAGGAGACCTGCTGTCCAGCTACGCTATAACTATGCTACGTATGAAGCTGAAAGCAATACTCGTAGAGTTTTTCCTGCTGTGCTTGCCGGGGGACCGCCACCCACAAGAACTGACGGAAACTCTCTCCTCGCCCTTAACCCGCCTGCTGCAACTGCCTCGCGGAGTTGTATGAATGCATAATGGTATAGATGTTAATGAGTGCGTCCCTCGTGTCTGCCTGTCAACTATGCTGTTCAAAGGGCAATAAACTTACCATACAGTTAACCCAGACCGTCGGGATGAGCCTGCCGTTTACTTCTTCTTCTTCGCAAGCACACGCTTGCCCTGGCCTGTGAAGTTAGCTCGTGTGTCCCAATGCCTAGCTTCCCATGGCTTCAGGCAAGGAAGATAGGGTAGCATAGTGGGGAGAACTCTGCACGGCAGTAGAGATCCTCGAGCGATCCCTGGTTCTTTCCACCACCAGCTGCCTAACACTTGCCCTGCAGCCGACTGTGAACGCACCCTTCTTCGGGGCCTGCTTGCCGTGGGCCCTCTTGTTGTCCAGAACGTCGAAACGAATGTACTCGTGGGCATCCTCGATCCAGTGCGACCTATACTTCGTGATGTTCGAGGGACCGGGGCGCGCAGCACGCTCGACCTCGACGAACTCTCGGAACTTGCTAGACGGCGGCACAACCATGTGGGCAGGAAGCTGGGTGTCGTATCCGTCGTCTCCGGGGCGCGCAAGACCCTCCCATCCGCGGAAGTTCTTGTCGTTCGCGAACACGCGCATCGTCGGCGACTGCACGGCGTACAGCAGAGCGTTCTCTGAGCGCAGCCGGCGCTTCAGGTACTTGGCTCCCGTGCGGGCGTTCGAGGTCGTGGCGACCGTGTTGAATATCGGACTCCGCAGGGTCGACAGCAGGTAGTGCAGCTTCGGGGTCGACATGGTGGGGTGGTCGAACGTCGGTCGTCGGTCTGGCAACAAAAGTCCGGCTGAGCCTCGAGATCATCGACTTTGCAGCGGAAAGGAAAGGAGGTCGTCAGGCACGCCGTGATAAGTTCCCATGAAAGACACGTCAAGAACCACGTGACATCCTCAGACCATGTCATGTTGCAATTTCGACACCCGTAGCGGGGAAGACGAGCAGCCCGTAACCCATGCATGCGACTCACACTCCTCACCTTCCCAGCTTCTTGTCTGCAGTCCTTGCGCTTCTTTGGACTACCCATGACAATACTCAGCGTCGCCGGATGAAACGTGAGGTGGCTGAAACCACAGCGAGGTCGTTAGCGACCAAGGCGACTCTCGTCGAGGTCACTTCTTATTCCCGATCCAGCAGCTTTCCGACGCCCTCACTACGTTGCGACGTGTGATGATCGGTTCCCCGGGGCTGCAGCGAAGTCTTGGTCGGTGAGAGAACAAAGGACAGGATCCAGGTGCGCAAGGGTCATAGCCCACTGCGCCCTTCGTTGCCCGTTCGCTCGGCGCGCCCGTTGTGCCCGACATTGTGCAGAGAGAGGAATGTCGGGCGAGGTTGAAGCAGGCAGCGCACTGCTCCTTCCGACGCCCTCGACGCCACATCTCGAGCAGCTTCTTCTCGAGACCTTTCGGGGCAAGTTGGCCAAGTGGCCAAGTGGGTCTCGTCGTGCGGCATGCTTGACAGTGCTGCATGCCACACGGTCGCCGAGTGGGCAGGCATGGGAGGATCTGAGCAGCGAAAGAGGTTGGCATGAGGCAGAAGGACAGAAGGCGCTCAGGCGATCCGGGCTTTCGGTGCTACCCAAACTAGCAAAATGAAGGATCTCATGATTGCATCACATACTGCGCACTACGGTTCGATCCGAAGGGTATCAGGGGTCCTGGACCCGATTGGAATCGACTGGCTGATCATTACTGACCCACGCGGCAGCACACAACGGAGGGAGGATCGTTGTGTTTCCCTGCGGAGAAACAATGACTCGCGCTTCGCATGCTGTCAACGCCCTTCGATACCATGCAGCAGCAGCGTCGCCGACAACAGGAGCCGGGGGGTCGCGATGCGGCCAAGGTCAGGTCTCGTCGAGGCGCCATGTGCGCCATGTCGAGACAAACGAGGGTATCGAGGGTATCGAGGGTAGGAGGGTGCGGTGGCGTCCGGAGAGCTCCTGTCTCAGGTGTTTCGAGGACATGACGAAGTGCACAGACCTCCATCAGTTGCTTGACCCACCGGTACACACCGTCCGTGTGCCAGTGGCCAAGCATTAGCCTGCATGCACACAGCGGCGAGCGGCGAGCACACAACCAGGATGGATCCTCCACACTCACGCTGCGCGCTACCACAAGGATACCAAGCACGGACTTCTGATTTTGCTTTCTGCCTCTTCCTATCGATTGCTTTATCCTACTCTACTCTCCTTTCCCCCCTTTCTCTTACTCTATCGTCCCCTCCTTCTTCGACGTTTCCTCGCCATCGCTACCGAGCCGGTCAGCTTGCGCCTTCCTCGCCAGACCGCTTCACTTTTGATCGTCTGCCCAGCGCAGCCATTTCGCAGCCAACACAGCGTGATCAGCTCCCCCTTGCCAGCCCTTTCTCTTCAGGCAAGTGTTCGACGGCTGTCAGCTCCCGATCAAACAGCTTCCTTTATTTCTACTTTACTTCTCCTCGACGGGGCACGTCTCGCCGGTGAAGAGCAAGCTCCGCCTTTGTTTTCAAGAAGCGCGATGTCCGTCTCTTCGACGGCCACGGCGACGACCCTCTGCAGCACCCTCTCCGACTTTCAGCCCCACAGACCCCCTCGTTCAGGGCTCCGAATCACGATGCCTACCGAGAACTCGACGACTTTATCACCTGATTCGTTAGAAACACCGTCGTGCGAACACTCGCATCGGTCACTGGCACACGGCTCTACGGACGGCCTGTTGCGGACCAGTGAGAGTTCGGACGAGTCTTTCAATGAATCGTCAGAGTCGCCGCCGCCGCAGACGCCAGCAACGCCACAGGAGTTGCAGACCGGAAGGCTCCCAACGACCGCGACAGTTGCCCCTCCTGTGGACGGTCCGACACGACCGACTGCGGCCCATATTCGGGCCAAGCGTAAACCAGTTCCGTCGGTTATTGACCTGCTGGGATATGATCCGGGTCCCATGTCGTCTCACCCCTTAACACCTGCGACACCGGGCACCCCTGCAACTCCGTTCACAGCGGGGCACAGTGGCGGAAACCGGTTCACGATCGGACCTCTGGCCGGTATGGACTTGCCCGATCTCGACGGCGATCAGCGGAGTAGCGGGCATAGCAGCAAGTACTCCGGTATCACTCTGCAGGGCGGGAACCCCAGTGTGCTGTCGCTGCCGATGAGGGTGTTGGAGGTTGATCGGCCATCGCTGGAGAGCCCTCGGCGGACGCCGGTACGACGCAGCACGTTCGACTGCTACTCGACCTACACCTGCAACTACGACAGCAGCAAGCCTGACCTCTCTCTGGCAAGAAGCGCGACAGATGGCAACGGCGACAACATCATACCGCCACCCCGCCGTCAGAGCCTCTACAGGGGAAGCGGCGGCAAGAAGCTCTCGGCCGCCAAGGAGCTCGAGGAGCTTCGGCGCATGACGCACTACGCATCGATGGACTTCGACACGATCAAGAGGCAGAACCGCGCCAACCAGTCGAGCTTCCTCGTTGGCGACAACGACTCGGACCACAGCAGCATCCACTCGAACCCGGACGGACCAGTCAGCAAACGCCTGAAGAAGTTAAGCCTGAAAAAGAAGAACACCACGAACTACACGAAAACGTCCGCCAAGCTCATGAACACGATCGACGAGAAGCAGCCGGAACAGCCCAAGGGCTGGCTGGAGTGGGTCTGCGATGTCGTACCATGCTTGCATCGCGAGAAGGTGAGCTCGCACACTACTGCCGGAGCAAGCTGACGATACAGGGCCCTCAGGCGCAGGCGCAGTCTCACGAAGCTGTCCATCACAAGTCGGCGACCCAGGTGAGCTTTCCTGCGAGTGTGGCACAGCTGACAATCAGCCCAGATCACAGCACCCTCTCAGCCACGAGTGCCGGTAACCGTCCCAAGCAGGCCTGGACCGTTACTCAACATCAGCGCACCGCGCACGGGCAAGAAGTGCGCCTTGATTACAGTTTTTCGAAAGCAACCTTTGCCCTATTCATTGCGTCTACGTACGCCCCATTCCAGCACAATATGTTCGTGTCACATAGATTACTCCCAGTCACGTCGAGGCGGCAGGACGTTGGTCCCTGTCACCTATCCTTTATAGCGCAGATGAGCGTGCATGTACAGTTATCCCGATTTCCCCTCGCCCGCAGTGCGCAGTGAAGGAAGCAGCCACGATCGAGAGGAGATCTCGATCTGCCAAACTGCCGTCAAAGTAGGGCGCACATGGTTTCAATCAGAACCGCGTGGCAGGCGATGAGGTCACGCACTCCGGCTTCTTTCAGGTACGAGGTCCGGGGTCCGGTCTGCCTTCCTCTCTCCGCAAGCAGGTGCCGTCACGATCAGCCGAGGTGGCGAGGGCCGGCGCACCGGCGGGTGTCAGGCGGTCGTCCAGGCACGACCGAGCATTGCAGCATGCGACGCAATCCTCGATCCTCGAGCCGATCCTCCGCACTCCCGGTCACGGGCTCGCGGGCTCGCGGGCTCGCGGGCATGCGGGCTTTCTAAGCATCCGACGAGCAAAGATAGCACATCCATGCGCTGTCACCTCGGTCCTTTCTTGTCCTCGCTGACAGAGGGCTGGTCCGGACTCGGTCTTGCCTCGGCCTACGCGTCTAGGCCATAGGCCAGAAGGCCAGAAGCCACATCACATGTGCAGACCAGCCAAGACGCTGTTCTGGTGTCATGAATGCGATCGCCGAAACACGGCCAGCGAGGTACGACGCCGGCAGAGAGAATCGCAAACATGCACACATAGTTAGTCGCTGTGTGGGTGTGAGGTACTGCAGGCACCCACGCTAGCTTGGGTTTGGACGAAGAGCGGGTTGTCGAGGAGAAGGTGAGACGGACAGCTGGAGTCAACAAGCAACCTCGCAGCGGCGAGGAGCCAGAGGCCGGAGACAAGAAACATAAAGCAGAGTCAAAAAGGAGGAACGACACGTCAGGCACGATACTAGTCTGGGGAACTTTTGGCAGGTACGCAGGTCGTGTTCCTGGCATGCAACATGCTGGCATATGCTGGAGATGTGGAAGAGAGAGAGATGCATGGCGATCAGAAGGCGACAGGGCTGACGGTGCCGGTCGGAAAGGGTGTGTTCGTAATCGGAAGCGCAGCGCTAGCTGGGAGTGCAGTGTTGGATGGGGAGTTGGAGGGCGTGCTCCATGCTCCAATCGAGAGCATCTGGGTGTCCCTGACCTGGATGACCTGGTGGACGTCTGATCCCTTAGGCAAGGCCCGCCGCTAAATCCCTGGGAGAACTAGAGCTGCAGCATGCAGCAAGGCTCATGACGCCCGTACGCCCGCATACCCACATCCTCCGTGTCCCCCGTAGCCTGCAGCCATGCAGCCATGCGGCCCCGAACCCCTGTCCTAGCCTAGCCCCGATCTCGCTCACCAAGCATCCAAGCACCCTACCACCACCCAACAGCCAACAGCCTGCCTGCTTCCAGGCCGCCGCCCGCCCGCCAGGCCCCCTCCCTGCCCTCACTGCCCTCACCCTACGATATCCCCTCACGTCGCCATCATCCATCTTGTCCAACTCTACTCCTCCTATCCTCCATTCCTCCCCATCCTTCCAACATCCGTTCCTTTCATCCATCCACCCATCCATCCACCACTCCGACCCCGCACATCCATCCACCCTCAACACATCGACCCCGTCCGCCCACTCCCCGACTCGACCCCGCCCATCGCAACCCCAGCCCCAGCCCCAGACTGTTTGGCGCGCACTGCATAGAAGCGAAACTTAATTTCAGTGCACGCACCGAACGGCATCAGCTAGCCCAGATTCAGTCCACTGTTCCGGTTGCGCACGCGCCGCCAGCCCGTGTCTGAACCACTCACCCCCCTCCCCCCTCTCTTAGATCAGGCCGTCCCCACCAACACGACGCCATGCAGCCTCCCGGCATCTACAGCGTGAGTAGAGCCCCCCATCCGGCTCCCCGGCCGGCGCCCACGCCGAGCCTTCCCCCTCGTGCCATTGTCGCCAGCAATCGCAACCCGCGATCCCATTCGACATGA
This sequence comes from Trichosporon faecale, assembly GCA_039545375.1. NCBI lineage: Eukaryota > Fungi > Basidiomycota > Tremellomycetes > Trichosporonales > Trichosporonaceae > Trichosporon > Trichosporon faecale. The sequence continues at coordinate 1,070,617 of BCLU01000003.1, read as the reverse complement.
CAGGAGGCGCACGCTGGGAAGGTCACCGTGCACGGCCGCTCTCGTCCACTCGCAGCTAGGACGGCGTGTCTTGTTATTTTTTGCACATACACACCCTCACGCTCCCTTTTGCTGTCCCCTCGTCCCCTTCCGCTGGAGCATTGACGCTGACCCACTTCCTCCATCCGATCGCCGGACGCACATCATCAATCCATCTGTCACCGCACACTTTTACTTTGCCGAACGCCCTTCCCTGGATCCTGCATCCGACTGCCCTTTGATGCCATGCCCTCGTCGCTGAACCGCATCGTTCATCACCAACAGCACCAGCGCCTTCCTCAACCGACGGGGCTCTCCGAGTCCGCGGTCCCTCACCAGGCCCTCGTCCGCGTGAAGGAGTGCTTTGAGATTATTCAGAACGAGTTTGAGGCCGTCGCCAAGGACAACAACTCCCACTGGCAGGTGCAGCGCGAGGAGTACGAGCTGCAAAGTGAGCAAGGCGTCCTGATGTCGTACTAACGCGTCGCAGTCTCCCAACAGATCAGCGAGCTGGGTCTGATCCGGAAAACGTTGTACGACCTCGAGGCGGCTCATGGAAAGATCAGGGCAGAGTACGTACAGCTGGAGCTGGATGATTCGGAAGCTGACATACAGGTATGAGGCGGAGATCGCTCGCCTGCGTCGAGAGTTAGAAGCTCGCGGGCCACCCGGTAACGGCCCTGCCCCCTCATCCCCTCCTCACTTACCCGCCCCTGGAGGGCCGGATGGGGAGCGTGGGGGTGGCCCCGGATACCCTCCCTCCCTCCCGGGACCCCCTCTGAGCGGCGCCGACGGAGCGGCGCGCTCTCCTTACGCGTCGGGGCCGATTCCGCGGCCAGTTTCCACCAGTCTAGAGCGCAAGGGTAGTGATGCGCGCGCCGTCGTCGCTCCCGGAAGCCCTACCCCTCACCTTTCAGATCTGGACCCCGATAATGTCTCGCGAGAGCTGAAGAAGGAGGGTTCGGACTGGTTCGCGATCTGGTCTTCGCAGACGAAGAAGAAGCTGGACGTCTCGTTGGTGCATTCGCTCGTCCACGACACGGTGGTTTGCTGCGTCAAGTTCTCGCACGACGGCAAGTACCTCGCGACTGGATGCAACCGCACGGCGCAGATCTACGACACGAAGACGGGTGCCAAGACATGCGTTCTGATGGATGACACGACAACCAGGACGGGCGACCTGTACATCCGCAGCATCTGCTTCAGCCCCGACGGCCGGTTCCTCGCGACGGGCGCCGAGGACCGCCAGATCCGTATCTGGGACATCCAGAAGCAGCGCATCAAGCACCTCCTGCAGGGCCACATGCAGGAGATCTACTCGCTCGACTTCTCCCGCGACGGCCGGTTCCTCGTCTCCGGCTCTGGCGACAAGTCGGCGCGCGTGTGGGACATTGAGAAGGGCCAGTGTGTGTTCGACCTCCGTATCGAGGACTTCATTCACAACGAGCAGGGACCGATCGACGCCGGCATCACGTCCGTCGCTCTGTCGCCTGACGGTAAGCTCGTTGCAGCTGGATCCCTCGACACGATGGTGCGTGTCTGGAACGTCCAGACCGGCCACCAGGTCGAGCGTCTTAAGGGGCACAAGGACTCGGTTTACTCTGTCGCCTTCTCGCCTGATGGCAAGTACCTCGTCTCTGGCTCGCTGGACCGCACGCTGCGCGTCTGGGACCTGTCGCAGACGAAGCGCGCGCTTGACTCGGTCACGCCTGGCTCGAAGGAGTCGCTTGAGAAGGGTCTCGGCACATGCGCCTCGACGCTGAACGGACACAAGGACTACGTCCTCTCGGTTGCGATCTCGCCCGACGGACAATGGGTCGTCTCGGGCTCCAAGGACCGCTCGATCCAGTTCTGGGACATGACGACGGGCCAGGCCCAGTTCATGCTGCAGGGACATAAGAACTCCGTCATCTCGATCGACCTCGCGCGCTCCGGCGGCCTGCTCGCGTCGGGCTCGGGCGACTGCCAAGCTAGGATCTGGAGCTACTCGCCGGTCTCTTAGGTTCATTCACCATTCTTTTTCGACAGAAGAGCACAGTGGCCCAGGCTACAACGCCGGGCCACGTAGAGTTCGCTGAGGGAGCAGAGGGAGAGAGGAGCTTGTCGGGGTGCCGTGCCAGCGCCACCCGAAGTATTGTGCACGAATGCCCAAACGCTGTAGCGGATATCGTAGATTATTGGGATGCCATGGCGTCTCTATTCACTGAGCTGACGCGCTGACGGGATGGAGGCTAATGATAAGCACTGACTAGGCTAGTAGCAGCTGTTGGGCTTTGCGGGCACGCGACCGCAGCCTTGGGCCGTGACGTGCATCCGTCAGAGTCCCGCTGATCGGCGATCACGCTCAGCGGAGGTATGGACATCCGGATCGACTTGCAGATCACTAGCTGGCCGACGGGAGTGCGATGATCGAAGCAATACGTGGCTATGCGGCGGCGGCCACGCCGTGCGGTAGTGGGAGACACATGGGCGTGAGTAGTCCCAGGCGCAGGCGAGCAATGCGACGAGCACTACAGTCCCAGCCAAGAGGTCAAGCGATACAGCATAGTATCCGACAACGCTACTGACCAGCCACAGGGGCGCTCTAAAGTTGTTCCCATAAAAGCAACCAAAGCTGCTGGATGTGCTAGATGTGCGGGAATCTGGCTGCGGAACAGTGACAGCCGCGGATGCCAGGCAGGCGGCTTGGCCCACTTGGCTCACTTGGCGCAGCTGGGTGCGCCTTCCATGCTGGCGTAGAAGCCCCATGGCAATGACTCCGAGGCCTTATTCCGGAGCAGCGCTACTTGCACAGTGGATGAGCATGGATCACGAATGTCCGAGTCCGCACTATGCGGGTGCCACGCTGGCCTCAGTTATCGACGCTAGAATGCCCGCTGATTGTCGGATTCCCGAGGATTCCTCGAGCAGACAACTCATACCGCATATCCGCCTCGATTGCTCAGAGTCCCACGATCCTCCTTGAGGTATTCCAGCGATACCGCGGAACGGCAGACCAGAGGGCCAAGAGTGGGATGGGAATTGCATGTGAGCGCAATGGAACGACGAGTACCGGTTTACCGTGAAACCCCCGCAATCCGCATTCAGCTACCGGGCATTGTGGCAAGACGCTATCTTTAGTTCGTCGGGGCCCACTACTCATTCGCGTCGGGCAAGCGCAGCGCACTGACGAGTGCTCTGGAGCTGGCGCAGTGATCGGCGGCGATGCGATTGCAGGTGCATAAAGCCTCACAACATTGCTCTTTGCCACTTTGAACCACCCTACTCTTGCTGTTCAGCGCAACTACTCTGCTCAAACGCTGCATCCACGAGCACCTTACGCACGACCTTCAACGCATCTACCATGCTCGCCAGGATTAAGTCCCTGCGATCTCCGTCGAAGACACACAAGCGCCGGCCAGCGATCTCGGCCCCGATCCCGATCCCGACATTGCAGCCGCAGCCCGTGACGCAGGAAGACGCGTGGGCGACACTCGCTGCCGCATACGAGGCGAAGGCAGCGCGCTCGCCTGCCTCGTCCATCTCATCGGCACCTTCGAGCTGCCACTCCCGCGAGTCCAGCTCCTCCTCCTCTTCATCCGAGACGTTGACCTGTCGCCGGTCACACCGTCCTCGACGCCGACAATCGGAGCGCCGGGAGCCGGAGCCTCAAACGGTCCCTTGGGAGAAGACGCCGGACACCAAGGAGGGCGCTGAGAATCCGCCCGCACGCGTTCGCTCCTCCTCCGCCACGTCTTGGGGGGTCCTGCACGAGCTCATCGACGATTGCAGGGACGACATCTCGATTATCTCGCACACATCTATCGTGACCGACTATGAAGAGGGGCAGTTCGCCATCAAGCGTGCTGAAGTCGTCTCCCTCTAGTCCCTAGCTCAGCTCTCAAGACTTCTACTCACCGACCATCGTACACTATTGCATCGCATTATCCAACTTGCTTGCACCACCAAACACGCCAGTGCCAAGCCATGATCTCATCCGGCCTCACACCACACGCTACTGCCATACAAGGCCCCAAGCATCAGACTACGTTGTATCATGTAAAAGAGCTGTTGTACGCATACCATGCACAAAACCTACTTTGCCTGAGTGAAGAAGGCATGCATGTGGGCAGCGAATGCATACTTCGCACGCAGTCAGGTCTGGATTCGAGGGGGCGGCGCCACTCTCCCATTGTCTGCACATCAATGCCTTCCCTGGCCGGCGATCAGTCCTCAGCGACCACGAAAGTGGAGGCCGCCCGAACATTACATTGCGAAGGCCCCGAGCACTTTCGCCACCCCGTTTTTGTCCCTCGTCTGCTCCAACTTCTCATCTCTCTTGTACTTTACCCCACCTACGAACCCGCACGACACGCATCGACGCCCAACATGCCCTCCGTCCTGCATACCATCAGGCGGATGACTAGGGACGACGTGCACCCCTCCTCCACCCGGCGGGCGGAGCGAGCGGTCAGCAAGCGGCACGGCTGGATCGCGCCGCCCCTCCCCGCCGACTCGCCGGACGAGCATCCACACGACGAAGCGTACTCCTTCTTCGGCACGCCGCGCATCGCCTCCTCGTGCCGCTGCGAGCGGTGCTGGGCCACGCCGCTGGCGCAGTGTCCCGCCACGATCGCGGCCACAGTGCGTGATCGCAAGGTGAGTCTTCCCTCCTTCCTCACGTCCAGACCAGCTGCGAGGAGTGCTCTGGATAGCTGACCCCAGCCCCTCCCCTTCCTCCCGACGCGGCGCAAGCCCGCCCCAAAGCTGGAGAAGGACGACCTCCAGGCCATGCGCGCGGCGTACCCTTCCCCGCCGCCCGAGGCACGCCCCGACCCCCTCGACCGCTGCGCGTCCCCCGACTCCGTCTACTCGGTGTACGCCGGCTCGCAGGCCGAGTCTGACGAGTCTGACGGTACCCCGCCCCCGGTGCCCGAGAAAGACGACGTGCAAGCCGTGCAAGCGGTGCGAGCGCAGTACGAGCCCGTCTCCGCCGCCGAGCTTAAGAGCCTGTACGACGAGATCTGGCTCAGCATCCCAGCGGCTTCGCCATCGACAGTGTCGGCTGCCTCTGTGCCGTCGGCGTCGTTGGTTTCGACAGCCTCGGTGCCCCCGGCGTTCCCGACTCCGGTCGCCGCCCCGCCCTCCCCCGCCACGACCTCTGGCTGCGCCTCGTGCTCGGCCTGCGTCGCGCGCGCCCGCTCGCGCTCCTCTGTCTCCAGTGTCGCGAGCGCGAGCCACGCAGCCCTCGGTCGCTCTCCCCGGCGTCCTCGCCGCCCGACGATTAGCGCGCCCTCCTTCGCGATCGTGGACCGACAGGACCAGGTCGCCCCGCTCGACCTCCGCCGTAGCTCGACGAAGAGGCGCCGTGCGCCAGAACCAGCAATGAGGAGGGTCACGCCTACGAAGCCCAGCGGGCAGAGGAGGCCCCACCCTGGCGGACCGAGGCCGCCTGGTGGGCCGAGGCCGCTCATCTAACCCTCGAAGGGTGATATGGACTATGGAATCAACGGACACTGCAGTATGGGAATACGAGAAGAGTATAATGATCTGTACGAAAAGAGACGGCTGGGATCGCGGGCGGTTCTGGCTTAATGCACTACGTCGTTTGTCCTTATCTATGCTCTGTCGTGATTTGGCTGGATGAGCACGCTGGGCGGCCGCGCAAGCTAGGCTGGCTCACCCGTCACGCCGTTATCGCAGTAGTATTGTCGTCTGAGTTTCGTCCAAAATCGATGCAGGGGGTCAGCGAGTCAGTGGCCACCCATGCTCTCAGCATCCGGTCGTCAGTGAAGGTCAGGACAGACTCTAATACACCTAGATACATAAAGGACGCTGTGTCGCTGGCTCTAAGGTCTCGGTCGTAGATCACTGCCCTACTCTCGCAAGAGCAGAGTTCACCTCATCGCACCGCCCGCCATTGCTATCACTGAAGTGCGGGAGGATAGCAATGCAGGCGAAGTCCACGCTCACTTGCACGCTCTCTCCTTCGCCCCGCTCGCTGCGCTCGCGGAGCTCGCTCGCGAGCTTAGTTGACCTTGGTGAAGTACTTGCTCGTGACGCTCTGTCCGGCGATGAAGTTGAAGCACGTGTCGCCGACGGAGAGGTAGGACTGCGCGATCGAGCGCACTGTCGGTTCCGGGATCTGCTCGGTGTCGGGGCTGCGTGTTAGCTGTCGCCGCAGTCCCGGTAGCTGAGGCCCAACCCCTCTCTGTGTCCCGATGTTCGAGCTGGCCGACGCCGGGCTGCCATCCAGCCGGCAGCTACTGCCGAAGAGGCATCACAGCTGAACCCCACTTCGCTAACCGGCGACGTGCTCATGTGTGGCCGGTTGAATGCTGCATCCTGCACTTGCGGAGCAGGCATGAAACGCGGGAGGAAGGCACTCGGCGCACGTAGGCTCGCTCACGCGAGCCAGCGGGGAGGACTCACGCAAAGCCGGTCGTCTTCTTGACGCCGCTGAGGATGGTCGAGACGGCAATAGCGTCAAAGCCGAGGTGGAAGAGGCGTCCGAGCATGCTGTCTTTCTGTTGGTCCTGTTGGTCGTGAAGAGAGATGGAAAGAAAAGTCGGCAGTCAACTAGTTAATTAACCCGAGGAACAACGGTCCGTGGCCGTGGACCCTCTGTACCCTGGCCGCGTCACAAGCTTGGAAACAGATACGCGAAACCGAAACCACGACCAAAGGGCAGAGGGCAGAGGGGCTCGCGTAGGCCAATCGGCGCGCCGGCATCGTCATGCAGGTTCCCCACGGGGCGCACGCCTCTTACGCCGCGCCGAGCAGCAGCGGCTCCGATGCATGATCGTCGATGCGCCGAGACTGAGACGCGCACGTCGCTGTCCGGCAGATGCTGGACTGGAATGCCGGCAACCACGTCGGCTGACGCCGCCCGCGCCGCCTGGTCGGGGCGGTGTAACACAATCAGTGCCTATCATGGAATGTGCTCTTGCCACTTGCAACAGCTGATCTTGGCAACGCTCCAAGCACACAAGGACAATCAAGCATGCGCGTGTTCAGCCGCTTTCGAAGACCGGAGCCCCCGCCTCCCCCGCCGTACCAGTTCACGGACCCGAGTGCGGCGCATCACTCCGAGCTCGCCGCCAGCCTCGTGCCGCCGCCTATGCCCCGGCGTCCCTCCCGAACTTCCCAGCGATCGACCGCCCTGCCGCCCGTTCAAGAGAGGAGGAGGAGACCCGGGCTGGGCAGTGTGCCGCTCATCGTCCTGCATCGGGTCTGCGAACTGATGCTCGTCGTGCCGAGGGGATGGGACGAGGATGCTGACGCTGCGAGAGCGAGGGCGGCGCTGTACTCCCTCCGCAGCGTTGATCGGCGGTTCTTCCTGGGTACGTTTACCCATCTTTTCAGCTAAAGGGGGTCTGTCGTTGTAGCTGACCACAGTCATCACCGCGATCCTCCGAACGAGATTGCTGCCAGCGTATGCGGGGCGAGTCACGGAGTCTTCGGAGCCAATAGGCGCAGGTAGCGGCGACCCGACAGCTGAGAGCGTGTTCGCCCACAGATCGAGAGAAGGCGCAGTGCTCGATTGCTTCCTCGCCGTCCGGACCGGCTTCGAGCAACGAAGGGCCGAGAGCGCCCTCTCCGAAGACGGCGGGGATGAGGACCATATCTTCGCTTTCCTCCAGGTGAGTCTGCCCCTGCTCTCCAGCCGAGTGGCCGGCTGGGACTCGAGTTCAAGCTGGAGTCATTGTGCGTGCCAGCTAATGCCAGCCTGCTGCCCGTATCGAGGACCTCCTGCTCAACCTCCCCCCGCACCTCGTTTCGCCAGGCGCCCACGCGGCACTAGCGCACGCCTTCCCCCTCCCGCACACTCATGTCAGTGTCGGCCTCTCGAGCCGCTGGGTGCAGATATACCTGCACTACTCCCCCGTTGGAGGGAGGAGTACGGGCCGCACGCTCGTGGCCGAGGTCAAGCGGCAGCCGACGGCCGAGGCGACCGTGGAGAGGATAGGCGCCGTGCTCGAGGCTATCCGCGCTGGGCGGATTCCGTGGGGCTCAACTAGGATTGAATAGGAAGACATGGTTGTACAACAGTTGTGCTTTAGTGTAAAGATCTATGTGCTATATACGTCTTGTGAGGACAAACTTGCTCACGCCCGCGCGCTTGCCTCCCGGCTCTGGCTCGCGCTGATCTCCGTCCGCCTCGACTCCTCGCGCTCGCCCCGTTCCCTTTCCGCGACCCACTTCCTGACTGCCTTCCTGCTGTCTGCGAGAATCCAAGCTCTCCTCCACCGATTCTCCCTCTCCATATCCGGTTCCTCGCATCCCCAGTCTTTCCACAGGTGCTGAATCGTCCCGCACACGGGCCAGATGTCGTCCCACACCGCGTCGAACAGCAGGTACCAGCCCTCGGGCATGGCTATCCTTTTCTTCCTCGTCGCGAGCAAGATAGCGGCAACAGCGAGGACATGCACGGGCTGCTGGGCGTAGAGCGGCGTCAGGAGCGCGTCGTTCAGAATGCTCCATGCCAGCTGCGCGAGTCCCGGTTCGGAGACAAGGCCGAGGATCTGCAGGTAGTTGATCGCGTGCGAGTAGGGCAGGTCCACGGCCATGTTGAACCCGAGCCGCTTCAGCGCCTGCAGCTCGTTGTACTGGATCGCCTCCTTCCCTGTTTGTCAGCTTCAGAAACAGATCTTACGAGCTTACATTCCCAGAAGACCGTGCTGTGGAAGGAAGGCACGTCGAACTTGAACCCGGCCCAGAGCGGGTCGCTGTCGTCCCCTTTCCACTGTCCCGCGAGAGACAGTTCTACGAGAGAGGTTTCCGCCGGTTTGGCAAGCAGGAAACGTATCCGCGCCTGCAGGTACATGTACGTGTTGATGAGGTCTCGGAGGCGGACGGGAGTCTCATTCAGCTTCGTCGCGAGGTAGAGGCACGCAACACTGAGGTCCTGATGTCAGCTCAGACGAGACATGACGATAGCTCACGTTGACGCCAAAGGATAGCATGGAGGACACGTAGAAGAAGCGGTGGAAGACGACCTGGGCCGTCGCCATGGTCGACTGAGGGAGGGAGAGCATGACGCCGGCCTCCTGGATGAGCATGCAGCCCACCACGCGCAGGTCGCCCTCCAGCTCAGCAGGCACGCCGTCCTGCCTTGAGGGCGGGGCGTAGATCTGCTCGACGCTCGCGAGCGGGTGCGGCGTGCGCGGCATGGCGTCGGCAGCGGGTTTGTTGACTTTTGGAGTGGTGTGGTCGACCTCCACCTCCTTTCTGAGCTCAGCATCCAGGGCAGGAAGCGTTGGGAGAAAAGCACAAATTGATTAAAAATATTCGCGCCGCCGAGCCCCTCACCGTAGCGATCAGGCCCGCACTACAATGACGGCCGAACGCAGGGTCCAGCAAAAGAACGGCTGTACAAAAGTTGGTGGCCAACATTGTCCAAAGACCTGCCAACGCACGCGTCCGATCGCACCCACCAGCGACCAGGAGACCTTACACCGACTCGACACACCTCTTCTCGACCACTCCCCACCCCCCTCCACCCCCACCGCAACCATGTCTGACGACGACTGGGGTGAGCTCATTCTTGAAGGCTCATAGCTGACAACAGACGTTGAGGACGTTCCTTCCTCCTCCTCCACCCCCGCCCCCACCCTTCCCCCCAAGCCCGCCCAGAACAAGTGGGCCGGTGAGGACGAGGTGAGTCGAGCTGCTTTGCGGTCCGGGTAAGCTGACGGCAGGACGACTGGGATGTCTCGGACACTGAGGAGAAGAAGCCCGCCGCCAAGCCCAAGGCTGCGCCGGCTGCGCCTCCCAAGAAGAAGATGACTCTGAAGCAGAAGCTGGCCGAGAAGGAGCGTCTGGCCGCGGAGGCGAAGGCGCGCGGTGACGACGACGATCTGATCGACGAGCGGACCGAGCAGGACCGCCGGCGCGAGGCGCGGGAGAAGGAGCTCGAGGCCGACCTCGCCGTCGCCGCCGACCTGATGGGGGACATGAGCGTCGACACTGGGGCGGCGCTCAAGGCCGTTGTCGCCGCGAACCCGAAGACGAAGGACGACTTTGCCGAGCTCTCGCGCAACATCGTCGCCGCCATCACGAGCCGCCACGCCGCCTCGGGGCTCTACCCCGCCTTCGTCGAGCAGCTCGCCAAGGACCTCTGCGAGTCCCTCTCCGCCGTCCAGACCCGTAAGGTCTCGAGCGCCCTTAGCGTCCTCGGAAACACGAAGCAGCAGGAGGAGCGCGACAAGGCCAGCGGAAAGAAGACCAAGGTGAGTGCACGCGCACATGTCGTCATTGTGGCGAGGGCACGGGCACACTGCGCCTCAGCTCGCACCTCAGTGCTCGCGTCCGGGCCACAAGACGTCCCATCACACGTCACACAGCTTCTTCTCTTCTACTTCGTTAAGCTGACACACCGCAGGCCTCGAACAAGCCCAAGCTCGGCGCCGCCAAGGCCTTCAAGGACATCGACACGTCGGCGTACGACGACGTCCTTGACGATGACGACTTTATGTAGACGAGCGCCGCGCGCAGCTCTCGGGGCCCAGCCCTTCCTTCTTACCACGTAGGCGACACCAGTAGCCAGTGTAGACCCATGTAGAGTGATACATGTCTTTTGAAATACGCTCAGCTCGGGCGAGCACGTGTCGGGAGATAAGCTGATTGCCGAGGGTTGCGATGAAGGCGAGAGGCAGAAGGCAGGTCTGGTCCGTCCTCATCACTTGTCTGTCGTCCCCACTGCTCTTTCGAGAGCCGCTCAACTCGTCGACACTCGAACAAAAAGGGTAGTCAAGTGTACTACTTTGAGATAGTAGGGGTTCCAGAAATTCTCTAAACAATCGTAATCGATCGAATAGAAGGAGTGGATTTGCTTTTTTCAACTAGCAAATGGCTCGACTCGGATAAATCCTCACTGTCAGAGCCTCTCTCCCGAGCATGCGGATAACTGCCAGTGCCGCAGCGAGTACTGGCGGGTCCGTCTACGCGGATTTCACAGTCAGGAACGAGGGTCGCATGGTTTGTGCATGGCTCTTAAGCAGGAGGATCGAGTAAGGTGACAACAGGTGTCGGACAAAAAGAAACGCGGTGACGTCACGTGATGGGCGTCATGATAACGCTGGCTGGCGGCGATCTGTCCTGAGTGCTGCCCCTGAGGAGGACCAAGAATACCGAGGAGCCCGGAGATTCTGGAAGCCTCGGCCACATGAACAACCAGTGACTGAGTGGACCTGAGCGGCCCTCTCTTGTCGTCACCACCAACATTTCCGACAAAGCCTCGTATGCTCCACTCCAGCAGACAACGACACCACCGAAATCATTCTGCACTCTAGCACACGGGCGGACGTAATTCATTCACGTCCGCATCGTTCTCCCACACTCTACCCCTCAATCCTCTCTCCTTCCACCGGGCCGGACCCAATGGCCTCCTCGACCGGGCCCTGGGCCCAGCAACAGCCGCCAACGCCAACTTTCCGACGCGATCCAAACTCTACACCTGCATCTACCACTTTCTCTTCCATGCCCAACCCGTCCCACACCCGGAAACGATCCGCGGACGACGAGTCGCCGACGCTTGACCGCACCGGTCCGCCGGAACACAAGCGTCGGCGGCCCAACCTCGCGAACGGGTTCCAGGCGATGAGCCTCTCGTCCAACGCCAACGCGGACCTGCCGCCGCAGTGGTACTCGCACCCCGGGTCCGCGGTGCAGGACGACACGGACGAGGACGGGCTGGAGCCGACGCGCCCCCCGCCCGACGGAGATGTAGGTGTCGAAGTTCTCCCCGACCGGTCTCCCAGCCACAGCATCTCCTCCCGCCCCAGCTTCACGCACCCCTCCCGGCCCGGCCTCTGGCACCGGAGCAGCAGCTTCTCGTCCACGTCTCCGTCGGAAGAGGACTATGACTCGGACGCAACGTTCCGCTTACCGCACCAGCGCGCGCCGCCGCAGCAGCCCACGTCCGTCGAGCACCCCGAGGTCATCACGCCCACGACGCCGAAACACACAACCGGACCGCCCCATGTCGATTACATGGACTCGGCACACAAGCGCAAGACGCGCGACATGGAGTCCTCCCCGGAGCTGCGGAGCAAGCGCCGGCGCCCTTCAACAGACTTCGACATGGATCTGCCTGACTCCCAGCGCGGACGGGGATGGTACGAGCCCGAGAAGGACCGGATAGTGGTGACCTCGCTCGACTCGCCGTCACCGGAGCCCAGTCCAGAATTGGACGACATGCGTTCGCGGTCGACGACGGCGTCCCCACCCCCGCGCGACTCAGATGGAACATACAACTACGAGGAGAACCGCAACCTGTCCCAGCCGGGCCAGAACGGGTTCACGATCTCGCCCTCGCTGCTGACGCACATCCTGAACGCGCAGCGGGACCAGTTCGGCCCGCAGCCCAACTTCTCCGTCGAGCCTGACGAGCGCGGCTTGGTTCTGTACAGGCCTCTCGGAGTGCCGAACGAGGACATCGTGCGCCAGTGGCAGCAGAAGGCGAAGCGGGCGAACAGGGGGCGGCCGCAGATCCCCGATCCGGACGGACACAGGTTCGAGCTCGTTGACGACGACGAGGACCTCATGAATGGCCCCGCTGTCGTGGGTGTTCCCACTGATGAGCTCTGGAGCCCCGGCACGGGCAATATCTCGCAGATGGACACGGATATGCCACCTCCAGGAGCGGGAGGGATGGATATGGAGCCGGACGGAGACGTCGAGATGGGCTAGAAGAAGTAGTCAAGCATTGTTGTCATCATGTCATAGATTATAATTTGCATAGTACGGTAGCACGAACGTCATGTGAGATTGTGAGTTAGTCAATGCTGCACGTTGGCGAAGAGCAGGCGATGCATTGGCAAGAGTCATTGGCGATAGGTCTTGAGCCAAGCAAGGTACGCCACACCGGTCGGCAACCACTCAACTGACCACCCGGCTATCACCGACATCCATCTTGCGTTTGATCTCTCCACCACCCGAACCAGCGACATGAGTCTCGGCCCTGGCCCCATCGTCGTGCTCGGTGCAGGCGTGATCGGGCTCACGACCGCGATCCAGATCCTCGAGTCGCCCGCATTGCAAGATCGCGAAGTCCACGTCGTAGCCGGGCATCTCCCCAACGACCCGCTCGATGCGACCTACGCCTCCGGCATTGCCGGCGCTCACCATCTTTCCTTCGCGGACGATAACGACTTGAGGCAGAGGCGGTGGGACATGGCCAGTACGTATCCATTCTCACATCCCGTGCAAGCTAAACATCAAGTGCATAGCTGACAGCAAGCGTACCACGCCTTCTCCGCCGAATGGCGGCAGCACGGCGAGTCCACGGGCCTGATGGCTCTGACGCAGACAGAGCTCTGGGTCGGGTCCAAGAAACACCTGAAGATCTACGAGGAGCATCCCGAGGTACGCTGTCGGCATGGTTCCAAGCTGACGTGCAGTTCGAAGTCGTCCGCCTAGCCGAGATTCCGTGCAAGGTCGACCACGCGATCCGCTTCAAGAGCTTCACGATCACGCCGGCGCTCTACTTGGCTTCCCTCTCTGAGCGTTTGACGGCGCTGGGCGGGAAGATGCACCGGCTCTACGTCCCTTCTCTCGGCTACCTGGTGTCGCCGCAGTGTCTTGCGCTCTACGGCGCTACGCCCGCCGCCGTGGTCAACTGCACGGGACTGGGAAGTTTGACCCTCGGCGGGGTGCAGGACCCCAAGCTGTTCCCGACCCGCGGCCAGGTCGTCCGTATTCATGTGCCCTGGATCCGCACAGGCTGGACGCGGCAGGTCGGCTCCCTCGATGGCGGCGAGGGCGGGGAACGCACCTATGTTATCCCCCGGTGCACGGGCGACGTGATACTGGGCGGAACAAGAGACATAGGCGACTGGACGCCGTTCCCGCGCGCCGAGACGGCACGGGACATCCTGCAGCGCGCGCAGGATATCTGTCCCGAGCTCGTTCCGGAGCATCTGAGGGTGAACACGTGCCAGACGATTCGGGGGCTGCACCACGCCGTCTTCGCTGAGGGCGGGGAGGTGAGGGGTCCGATTGATGGGATCGTGAAGGAACATCTGGTCGGTTTCAGGCCGTCAAGAGAGGGCGGAACGAGACTTGAGAGAGAGGAGAGGGCACTGGGAGGAAAGAGGGTAACTGTTGTGCATAATTATGGACATGGGGGCGCGGGGTGGCAGAGTTCGTGGGGGTGTGCGGTGGATGTCGTCAGCCTCCTTGAGGGACGGCCGGCCAAGTTGTAGATGAAGTCTGGCATGCATGCTCCATCGCATCGTGTACACCACAAACACTACATGCATCGCGAGCATCGCAGAGGCGCCGATTCCGTGATCCTGGGTCAGCTCGGGTCAGCAACTCACCACACAGACCGCGTCCCAGGCACTGAGGCTTTCCCACGGTCGCCACGCGTCGCCACGATCCACGACAAAGTCGACCTCGCAGCGTCCACCATGACGCTTCGGCGACAACAAAACCTTCTATCCCATTCCTCGCTTGTCACCGCTGTCCACCGGCTCCCAGTCCTTGACAAATACTACGGAACGCACGAGGACGACCCGTTCAGCAACCTCGCTCTTTAAAACGGCTCCAGCGAGCGTATAATCGGTACTCTACCACCTAATTCACCCCTTCCACACCCTTCCCCCCGCTTCGACACGACAACATGGCTATGCCCGGAGGTATGCCCATGGTGGTGATGAGTGCGTTACTAGACGGGGAGTAAATGCTGACGAGAAAGACACCGGGCCTGAGCGCCAGACCGGACGTAAGGCGCAGACGGCCAACATCGTTGCCGCCAAGGTTGGTGATGAGTCATAGGCGTAGCTGACGGCAGACCGTTGCCGATGTGATCAGGACGTGTCTCGGCCCCAAGGCCATGCTCAAGATGGTCCTCGACCCTATGGGTGGTATTCTGTGAGCTTGCGGCTCGGTGCATTTAGCTAACAGACAGGCTGACCAACGACGGACACGCGATTCTGCGTGAGATTGACGTCGCGCATCCTGCGGCGAAGAGCATGATCGAGCTCTCGCGGACCCAGGACGAGGAGGTCGGCGACGGAACGACTTCGGTCATCATCATTGCGGGCGAGATTCTCGCGTACTCGCTGCCCCTGCTCGAGAAGCACATCCACCCCGTCGTCATCATCCGCGCGTTCAAGGCGGCGCTGAACGACGCACTCGCCACCATCGACAAGATCTCGGTCAAGGTCAACACGTCGGACGACAAGGAGATGCTCGCGCTCATCAAGACGTCGATCGGCACCAAGTTCGTGTCCCGCTGGTCCGACCTCATGTGCAAGCTCGCGCTCGACGCCGTCAAGACGGTCGCTGTCTCGGCCGAGGCCGAGAACAACGTCGTCTCCACCGGCGGCGAGGGCAAGAGCCCCGTCGACGTCAAGACGGTCGACATCAAGCGCTACGCGCGTGTCGAGAAGGTGCCCGGTGGCGAGATCGAGGACTCGCGCGTCCTCAAGGGTGTCATGATCAACAAGGACATCACGCACCCCAAGATGCGCAGGAAGATTGCCAACCCGCGTGTTGTCCTGCTCGACTGCCCGCTCGAGTACAAGAAGGGCGAGTCGCAGACCAACATTGAGATCTCGCGCGAGGAGGACTGGAACCGCGTCCTCCAGATCGAGGAGGAGCAGATCAAGGCCATGTGCGACAAGATCATCGAGTTCAAGCCCGACGTCGTCGTCACCGAGAAGGGTGTCTCGGACCTCGCCCAGCACTACTTCCTCAAGGCCAACCCGCCCATCACCGCCATCCGCCGTGTCAGGAAATCGGACAACAACCGTATCGCTCGTGCCGTCGGTGCCACGATCGTGAACCGCGTCGACGACCTGCGCGAGTCGGACGTCGGCACCGGATGCGGCTCGTTCCACATCGACAAGCTCGGCGACGAGTACTTCTCCTTCTTCGACGAGTGCAAGGACCCCAAGGCGTGCACGATCCTGCTCCGCGGACCGTCCAAGGACATCCTGAACGAGATCGACCGTAACCTCGCGGACGCGATGGCCGTCGCGCGCAACGTCGTGTTCAACCCGATCCTCGCCCCCGGCGGTGGCGCGACCGAGCTCGCGATCTCGACCGCGCTCATGGAGAAGGCCAAGTCGATGCCCGGCGTCGCCGGCGCGCCGTACAAGGCGATCGCAGAGGCGCTCGAGGTGATCCCGCGCACGCTGATCCAGAACTGCGGCGGCAACGCGATCCGCACGCTGACCGAGCTGCGCGCTCTGCACGCCGAGGGCAAGAACTACATGGGCGTCGACGGCGAGACGGGCAAGGTCGCCGACATGCGCGAGTATGGCCTCATGGAGTCTGCCGCCGTCAAGATCCAGACGCTCAAGACGGCGATCGAGTCGGCGACGCTCCTCCTCCGCGTCGACGACATTGTCAGCGCACGCAGGCCGGACGAGCCCTCCGGAGCGCAGGGCGTGACGCAGGGCCTGGAGGGAACCGAGGACCTCCAGCCGGACGGAGTCCAGATGTAGTTTAACGGGTAATATCACGTAGTTCATTTTTGCATGAATGTCAGATAGAGCATAAGGTTGAGGTGCACGCAAGCGTTGCTGTGCCCAAGAGTCGCAAGGAAAGGGGTCGATTGCAGGACGTGGCAAAGCTGTGGTCCGTAACCATGCAGCGTGCGTGGCTGATTATCACATTCCACCCCGCAACCACCAGAGGTGGAGGCAAACACATCCACCGGTCGGTGTCGTATGACGTTTCGACCCTGTAGTCTCTGTCGTCCACATCACCATGCCTGAGCGGCAGAACTCGTCGTCTCAGCTCCTAACCCCGTCGCCAGCGGACGGCGACCCGCTCTCCCCCCATGGTCCGCCCTCGTTACAGCGGCGCACGTCCGCGTCCGCGCTCGACGTCACCGTCTCAGCATCAGGCATCGAGCGGCGGCGGCCCAGCCTCTCGCCAGCGGTCACTTCGCCCGCGATAGCCAGCCCTGTAGTCGCCTCCCCCTCAGCTCCAGTGTCGACACGCACGTCGCCGACCAAGACGCACGCGACGCTGACGCCGCGCCCGAAGCGGCCCAGCCTTGATCCGGACCTGCTCGGGATTGGCGGCAGCGGGGGAAGGAAGTACAGCAGCCGCCGCGTATCGGGAACTCAGCGACCGAGGGCGGCACTAGGACTAGAGGGTATTGACGCAGACGACGTCCTCGACACGCGATACGATGAGATGAGCGATACCGAGCTCCAGGCCGTCCTGGACCGATGGGCCGTGAAGCCGCTCAGCCTGGGGCAGAGCGGGAGCTCTGCTGACGCCGACGCTGATTCTTCCCCCACGTCTTCCTCCGACGACATCGACATTCACGAAACGCCGCGCACCGACCGGCGCCGGGCGCCATTAGACACGTCGCCGGTCGGCTCGTCGCCCCTCGCGCCGAAACTGACGCGCAGCGCGAGCTCGAACCAGCCCCTCTTTCCCCCGTCTCCGCCGCAGGCGCCCAGGTCCTCAGAACACCCCCTGCGCGTGCTGAGCAAGGCGGTGCGAGAGCTGAGGGCGAGTGTGTCCCGCCTCGAGGCCGAGAACGAGACGCTGCGGGATACGGTCGCAGAGCAGGCGGCGCAGATCAGCAGGCTCGCGCAGGCCAACGCGCCCCTGCAGGCTATGGCGAGCCGGCCGAGGAGCATAAAGGAGGGGGAGAGGAGTGAGGCCGTCTCAGTCCCGAAGAGTGATCAGGTAAGCTGCATTCTGCAGGATAGAGCTGACAGCAGGCATCTATTCACGACAGTCTCGCGGACGCTCTTAGCACGAGCCTCGCGTCGCCGGGGAAGATGGCGCTGATGCTCGATGACCGGCCGGGGTCGCCTAGCTCGTTCGCTTCGCGGCCGAAGAGTCCCGCGCCCAGTGTCCAGAGCGCAAGGTCGACGAGTACGATGGAACGGCCCAAGTCGCGAGAGAACAGGGACAGCCGGCCGCGGACGGCGAGCAACGCATCACACAAGACCTGGGGGAGTATCTGGGGCTGGGGAAAGAGGCCCCGCAAGGGGAGTATGGGCAGCACGGCCGCGCTGCCGGAGGAGGAGGACGAGGCGTGGCGCCGCGGCGACGGGGGGAGCACGCCGGGGTTCCGTGCAGTCGTGCTCGCTACTGTAAGCTGATGTGTGCTTAGTCTAGAGCTAACCCCAGCGTATCCTGACCCCTGACACGGGCTCGATCTTATACGGCGAAGCCCAGCCCAAGCTGGCCGAGTGGGCGCACACGCTCGTCAGCAACGCGCGCGACGAGGGAATCAGCGTCAAAGAGCCTCTGGGGCGGCAGCGGGCGCGGTCTCGCGCAGCGAGTGTGTCGAGCCAGGTCCCGCCCGTCCTGAACGAGCCGGACTCGAGCGACGTCGTCGCCGGCGCGGTCGCCGCAGGGCGGAACTTCATCTCGCGCTCCAAGGCCGCGATGGGCATGGACGACGCGAAGGCGCCCAAACGCCCTGCGCTGCTCACGAAGCAGAGCTCGCGCGCGCCAACGACGGCGGTCACGCCCACCGAGGTGAACGGGCCGTTACCCCCGCCGAGCGTGGAGTTGGCCTCCATCGTGCCCGATGAGAGTCGGCCGCCGACGGTGCTCCTCTCCAGGCAGAACCTGGGCAGCTTCTTCACGAGCTCGCGCAAGGGGACGCCGAAACTCTCCACCGCCACGAGGTTTACGAGCGACCAGCCGCCGCTGACCGATCGGTACGGCTTCATCTGTGCGTGTCCAGCTAAATTGTAAGGATTGCCGAGCTAACGTCAGACGACATCCAGCATGCCAGCATGCTGAAGGACGCGAGCCGGGTCGGCACGTCGGCGCCGATCTCGCTGACAGGGCACAACCTCGAGCCGCCTGCTCTCTCGCATGATCCGGCTACGATCCCCGTGTCGCCGCGGAGCGCGTCGCCTGAGCTGCCGCAGTCGCCTGAGCCAACGTCGCCGCCGAACGGCGCCATCACGGTACAGCGGAGAAGGAAGCCGTCGCTGTACCGCTCACTCGCGCCCGCGCCATCCCGCCCTACGACAGGGAAGGACGACGTCAGCGTCGCCGTGCGCGGCGGCGCGTCACGGCACAGTGGCTCGAGTGCGTCCGCCGCGCTCGTCAGCGAAACAGGCACACCGAACGGGGAGGGTGAGGGGTCCGCGTCGCGTCTGACGGTCTCGAGCCTTCTGGACCAGCTCACAGAGATCCACGACCGGCAGCAGAAAACGCGGACGGCCGAGTGGGACGCGTTCCTGCGCAAGCGCGTGCGGCGGGGGAAGGACGTGGGCGTGTCTGGCGCGATCAGCGCCATCATCCACCTGCAGGGCTCGACGAGCAAGAGCAGCCAGGAGGAGTATAACAAGTTCCTCCGGCTTGTGCGGCGCGGCATTCCCATCGAGTACCGCAGCGACGTGTGGGCCGAATCGTGCGGCGCGCGCGACTCCATGGTGCCTGGCGAATATGCCGAGATCCTCAGCGTGCACAAGGAGGACCAGAGCGCCGTCATGGTCGACATCGATAAGGACGTCGGGCGCACTTTCCCGGGCAACGTGTTCTTCGGCGGCGACGGGCCGGGCGTCAAGAAGCTCCGCAGAGTGCTCGTCGCGTACTCGTGGCACAACCCTGCTGTCGGATAGTGAGTTAGCTTGGGTGTGGAGAAACTGACATCCAGCTGCCAGGGCATGAACATGCTTGCCGCGACGCTGCTCCTGACGTACACTGATGAAGGTGAGCTTGCCTGTGCCGGATCTCAGCTGACAAGCAGAACAAGCCTTTTGGGTGTTAGACAGCATGATTGACCGCCTCCTGCCCCGCGATTATTACGCCCCCTCGTTGCTCGGCTCGCGGGCGAACCAGCTCGTGCTGCAAGACCTGGTGCAGCTGCACATCCCCAAGATCTGGGTGCACCTGCAGAACCTCTCAATAGACCTGACGTCAATCACGTTCGGGTGGTTCCTGTCCCTGTTCACTGACATCTTGCCCGTCGAGACGCTCTTCCGCGTGTGGGACATCTTCTTCCTCCCCGCCGAGCAGGGCGAGGGCGGGAACGCGATCCTGTTCCGCATCGCGCTCGCCATCCTCAAGATCAACGAGCAGGACCTGCTGCGCTGCGACTCCGTGCCCGCCGTCTTCGAGTACCTTTCGGGGATCAAGCTGAGCTCGAAGTTGTGGAATCCGGACAAGCTGATTGCGCTCCAGCACTCGTACAAGGGCGTCATCAAGGGCAAGGAGATCACGCGGCGTGTCGAGGACAAGGTCGAGCAGCTCCAGCGCGAGCTCGACCAGGATGACGACTGATAGAATTAATGTATGCATGTACTCTATGTATTGGACAAAACTAGTCGTCCTCGATCTCCATGCTCTCCTCGACCAGGTCGCTCATCAGGCTCTCGCCCCCGGCCTCCTCGAGGCTCCGCGGGTCGGCCTCGACGGGCAGCGGGCCGAAGGCGGGGTTGCCCTTGCTGACGTTGAAGGGGTCGAGGTCGCTGCGCGCGATCGCGGCGGGGAGGCCCGGCAGAGTGGTCGGGTCGAGGCACTCGACCTGCTCCTTCAGCGCCATCTCGAGCAGGACGGTCGCGACCGGCTCTTGCGGCACCAGAGCCAGGGCGCGGTGGTACAGCGCGATCGCGGTGCGGATGTCGCCCTCGAGCTGCGCCAGCATCGCCTGGGATGCATACGCCGTCGCATTCGTCGGGTCGAGCGCAATGCACCCCGCGTACGCGGCGCGCGCCTCAGCGTACCGCCCGCTGATGCGGTACGCATGGCCCAGGTTCGCGTGCGTGACAGCCCACGCCGCCGTGCGGCCCTGCATCTCCCCTGCGCCTGCGATCGCGCGCTCAAAGTAGTTGATTGCGGCGCCCATGTCGCCTCTGTCGTATGCCGTCACGCCTAACTCGTTCAGCAGCAGGGGGTCGGAGGGGTGCAGCGCCGCCGAGGCTAAGAAGAACTCCTCGGCCAGCTGGGAGCTGCTGAGCTGGAGATGCTCCATCCCGATGAAGAGGAGCGTCAGGTGCGAGCCGGGGAACAGGCGGGCGGCGGTGCTGTACGCCGTGATGGCGTGGTCGTGCTCGCCCTCCCAGGCGAAGGAGTGAGCGAACGCGATCCACGCCGGCGCGAAGCGCGGATCGATCAGATTCGCCTTGCTGAAGTGCCGCCGGGCCTCGGCCCACCGCTTCCCCGTGAAGTACCACAGGCCGACGGCGTACCACGTCGTCGCGGCGTCGGGGTCCTGCGCCACCAGGTCGTGCGCGAGCATGAAGAGCGAGCTCCGCAAGCGGGGAATGTAGTGCATGCACGCGAGGTGCAGGGGAAGTGCTGAGGGATGGCCTGGGATACGCGCCAGGATCTTGGACGTGACGCTGTAGCAGTCCTCCCACTTGTAGCGCGCGAAGAGCTCCTCGGCCAGTCCGACCAGCACGTCGGGGTTGTCCTGCAGCCCGTAGTTGTCGATCAGCTCGCGCCGCACCGCCGCAATCTCGGACACATGCGCGTCCTTCCGCAGCTTGGACAGGTACATCAACCGCACGAAGGTGGCCTCCTCCGGCTGCAGCTGCGAGCGGTACGCGAGGTTGTTGACGAATTCCCATTCTGCTGTCAGCTCAACCCAAGCAAGAAGCTCACCCTCAGCGGCCGTCATCATCTGGCCATCGACGATCTCGCGGAACGCATCGTAGTTCTTGACGTCGATGACGAGCGCCTCGACGAAGCTCTCCTTCGCGAGCGCCATGCTCGAGAGGCGCAGGAGTAGGATGCCGCGCAGGAAGCACATGGCCGAGAAGAGCTTCATCCCGTTGCCGTCGAGGGGGCCCGTCTCGGTGACCTGCTCCTTCTGGAACGGGTTCGACTCGCCGATCAGCTCCAGAGCCTCCTCGTACTTCTCCTGTCCGATCAGGCACTGCACCGCGAGCGCGCGGCACGGCAGCGAGTCAACGACCATCGGCGGCAGCAGCTCCTCCTTGCCCTTCCCCTTGTCTTTGTCGCCGGGCTGCCGCGGCGGCGGCATCGGATCCATCAGCAGCCGCTGAGCACGCAGGTACTGCCCCATCAGAAAGTAGACGTGCGCGAGCCAGAACGCATCGTTGTGATCGCCTGGGGTCAGTTAGAGTCGCCAGTCGTGAAGCTCACCTGTGAGGGAGAGGATCTTGTCAGCCCAGAACGCCGCCGTCTCGTAGAGAACATGAATAGCCGCGTCGTTACGCCATATACGCATGGAGGCGATCATCTTCTCCCGTGCGTCGCCCTCGAGGTCGTCGAGCTCGTCGCTGGCGCTCGTGTCGCACAGTCGGGAGCGCGAGCTGGTGGCGGTCCCCGGGGGCTGCGGGCGCGTCCAGCGGCCGAGAATGCTATTCGCCGTTCCGCGTCGGAGCGGAGTGTGCGCCGGCGACACCTGCGACATGCTCATGTTGCCCTGCTCGGCGGCAGAGAGCATGGGCACCCTTCCCCGTGACGGGGACATGATTGAGATATCGCTGTAGCTGCTGTCGTTTGGGTTCAGAGAGAAGGACGTCGACAGACGGGCGGCGGAGCCCGGAAGTCGGCGCCGAGCCGGACCTTGCGGCGTGAACGTCGCTGGCGGTGGTGTGTGGGTCGGCATCGGTGGTGGGTGAGGTTGTTTTGTTGACGTTTCGTGCAGCAATCACAACAGACGGAAGCCTGTCTCAGGCACGGTTATCTGGAGGCTCGCGGTCGTGTGTCCGTGACTTACGTAATTGCAGCTCTCATCGGTATTTCAGGCGAGGAAGACGTCCGTCAGTGTGAGCATGATGCAACGTGATGTCTGGAAACCATTGCCTCCCAGAGCGGTTTAAACAATCATGAATGCATGTCTGCAGAAGTACATCGCCGGGCTGTGATTCTATCGAGCGCGGGCTCGCTGGCTGACAGCCTCCCCAGGCCCGGTCGGGACGAAGGAGAAGGACTCTGTCCTATCCCGTTCGCCGTCGCTCTTCGGGCTGCGGCTCCGGTCTCTAGACTGCTGGGGAGTACCGCGCCTGCTGGCCGGCTGCGACTGAGGCTGGGCAGGAGGCTGAGCGACGCCGCCTCGGTACGCCCATCGGAGCCACCACGGGCCCTTCATCTTCGCCTCCTCCTTCGCCCTCTCCTCTCTTCTGCGCTCAAACGCGGAGCGGTACCGCTTGTACCCTTCCTCGAAGTGCGGGTCGACACGGGACGAGAAAATGAGTTCTCCGCGCGGATTCGCACTCGGCGGAATCTGTGCCATGACCGTGTGCGACGAGTTGCTAACACGCCGCGTGCTGGGCCGGTGACCACCGGGAGGACGCTTCTCGTTCGCTGTCGATGTGTTGCTAACCGCCTTGAGCGGGGCAGGAGACGGCCGCAGCGCAGCAGGCAGCGGCAGCATGTCCCAGAGTCCGCCGCGAGCCCGGCGCACGTTGAAGTACATGTTCAACGGGCGGAGGGACCTGTTTGAATGATTGACATAGCTGAGAGTTAGCTTTCGTAAACCCCTTGACTCACCTGTGGGCGTAGCGAATCTTCTCGTCGTACATGCCCGACGCGAAGAAGAGCGCCAGGGTGATGAACACCACCATGACCGAGGCCTGCAGACCACGCAGCAGAACCCAGTTCTCCGGCGGGAGCACGACCAGCCGATACGACATGACGACGAAAGCGATAACGAACGAATAGAGGAACACTGGTGCGTCAGTTGAAACCTGTCGACCGCCCAACTGCACGACGTCACCGACGGGGTCGCCGTTCGCCGCCCGCTACTCACCACTGTACCGCCGCCTTCTCCTCCGGAGCATCTCGGCGTTCATCTTCAGGCGTTCCTCGAACAGCAGTAGATCGCGATAGGTGCTCGTGTCCGCTGCGGGGTGGAAGATACCAGAGCCGGGCCGGCGTGACGAGCCACCGGGTGGAGTGCGCGGCGGCGTCGCTGGCCGCGGATGGGAGCCGTTCAGGTATGCACCGGTCGACGGCGCGGTGCCGAGGGTCGGGAGGGGACCATTGGCCACCTGGCCCTTCGGCGCCGCTGGTGTGGAGGCGCTACTGGTCCCCAGTGTCGCCATGCTTATGGTTGTGGTGCAATGATGTGGTGAGCGGTGGAGGGAAGAAGGCAACAAAGATGGGGCGATCGTAACTGGCCATCAGCCCGGTGGAGGTCCTTCGGAAGGTCTGTGGTGGGGATCTCTGACGTCGCCTCCGCTGCTCCGGACCGATCCCCACTGCTCCGGTCATGCGTACGCTTCCGATCGCCCCAAGTTCAGGTGTACATGCATATTACAAGCTCTAGATCGTACTGATGTTGACATATGACAGATGGGACGAGCAGTCCCGACGTCTTCCTCGTCTTTTGGTGGCCCCACAAGATATTCTCAGGCTGCCGAGTCTGTGCAGCTGTCCGAGCTGCCGGTCCGTGCAACGCGGGCCAAATCCTCTACTCGGAGACACTTTACACCTTGAACACCAGACTGACACCCTCGTCACCGGCAGACACAACGGCCTGAGCCTGCTGCTGGCCGGTCGGGCTGGTCTCGGAGGCAGGGAGGGGAGCGACGCAGACGCCGTTCACGACACCAGTGTGGCCCTTGTGCTCCGCAACGAGAGTTCCCGTGCGGATGTCCCAGGTCTTGAGAGTGCGGTCCGCAGAGCCCGAGGTGACAAGGTGAAGGTTGGGGGCAGGGTGGGCGGCGAGCGAAGTGATAGGCTCCTGATGAAGTTAGCTTCGGGTACGCGCGACAAAGAGCTCTGTACTCACATCGTGCTTAAGCTCAGCACGGACACGGCCGGTGTGGACGTCCCAAACGAAGCCCTTGCCGTCGACACCTCCCGAGACAAGAACGGTGCCCTTGCCGCCACCAGCTCCGCCAAGAAGGTCAACAAAGACGAGAGCCTCAACCGACTCGCCCTCGTTGTGGCCCTCGAGCTTGCCAACGATGTCACCCTTGGGGAGGGAGACGAGCTTGACCTCACCACCAGCACTTCCAACGGCCGCAAGTGCACCGTTGGGCGAGACAGCGAGAGCGGTGATACCGTCAACGGACGGGTCCAGCTCGGCAGCGTTCTCGCCGCTGAAAACGGGAAGCTTGAACATGGGCGTGCCGGCCGTGGGGTTCCAGAGGATGAGGCTCGAATCCAGCGAAGCAGTCAGGAGCTGGCGACCGTTCGGGGGCGGGAACTCGCCGGCAGTGACGGGCATGGTGTGGCCCGACAAAACAGTCATGGTGTTGCCAGACGGCACTGGCTGTCAGCTTGAGTTCCTACTGTTGCTTTGCAAACTTACGCTGCCAGAGCCACACGGTCGAGTCCTCGCATCCGGCCGCGAGCACGGGGCCCTTGGGGTGCCAGCGGAGCCACTGGATCTCGCTGTCCGCCTCGAGGTCGGCGATGAGGCCCCACTGTGTCCAGTTGTCTCCCTTCATGTAGACGCGGACGTGGCCGTCCATGCCACCGGTGGCAACCATCTCGCCGTTGAACGACCAGGCGGCAGCAACAACGCTGTCAGTGTGGCCCTCGAGACCGACGGGCGAGAAGCTATCGGCGTGGACGCCCTGGGCGTCCGAGTCACCTTCGGGGGGCGGCAGAGGGGCGTAGATGTACGCCATGTCGTCCTCTCCTCCGGAAACAGCAATGGGAGGGTCGGGAAAGGCGGGGTGGAGAGCGAGGGCGAAGAGCGACTGCTGAGGCTTGTGGACGGCTGTTCACGTCAGCTTTCTGACCTGCCATAACAAGCTTAACTCACCGCTGGCACTCCAAGAGTTGTCCTCCATGGTCTCAACGCCCTCCATGTCCTCTCCCTTCTCGATTGATCGCATGTACTCCTCCTCCTCGCCCGGGGCGGGGGCACCGATCACGATCTCGCCGTCGTAGCCGTCAAAGTCGTCGTCGCTCATGGGCTCGCCGGCGGGTCCGTCGTCCTCGACAACCTCGACAACGTCGTCCTCAGTGAGCTGAACGTCCTCCCCGTCGGGCCGGGGCTCGTGTTGCTTTTCGGGGTTCATGATTATAGATGTGGATTGGATGAAATTGTGGAAGATCAGAAATCTCAGCGATGACGCCTGACAAATTTCAGAGCAGTCTGGAACCAGAAAGTGGAGGTCGTCCACCGCCCGGCTTGGTAAGCTTGCCACCGCGTGAAGATGGTTCCAGTGCTCTAAACGGGCAATGCATAGTGATGTGAATACAAGTGATACGTGTTAACGTCGTGGTACATGTCTAATGCAGATGAGAAAGGATTCCGGCCCATCACTTGGGTTTCGCAGCAAGAGCTTGATGCACTGCGTTCCTGAGTGTCAGCTGTTGCCGCCAAAGAGCAGCATACCTTGCCTTACTGCCGGTCTCCGATGCCTCGTCGAATCGCTCGGCCCTCTCGATGCTCGCCTCCATATCAAGCTTCCGGCGGTTCTGCCGTCAGTTAGAGCTTTGGAGTGCGAAACTTACGATCACGGCCCCCTCGACATCGAGACCAGCGGCGACAGTCTTTTGCCACCCTTGATGCCGGTCGCAGCGCTTGCCACCATCGCAGAGAACTCCGCCTCCTCGCGACCCATCCCATGCTTCGACGGCCGCGTCATCCCAGAGCAGCCTAGCGTCCCAGCCGCATGGTCGCACCTCCACGGTTTCCATCTCTCGGCGCTTGGACTTGTTCTTCCGCCGCGCGGGCACTTCGACGAGCACTAACGGCAGAGCCTCCCAGCTCTCGATAGCCTGAGACAGCAGTGTCTGTCTCTTGCTCACAAGGTCCATTTGCTTCTCAAGCTCAGACATCTGGGTTTTGAGGCTTGCAACAAGAGCAGCGTGCGTGATCGGAACGTCGCTGGGGTGCGACCCGTCGGCGAGTTGAACAGAGACAGCGGGAGCAGGAGTGGGGTAACCGGCTAGACTGCGACCGATCTCCGACGACGTCTTCTTGTCAAGGCCTGAAGCGACTCCCTGGGCGACCTGGAGGGCACACCTCGACGAGCAGTACCTGACCGTCAGCTATGATCCGGAAATGGTAGCAGACGTACTTGGAACTAGGAGCGGCTTGACGTTCACAGCCATCCCGCTTGCAGAACCGCTTGTATCGTGTCCGTTGCGATGTCGAGGGCTCGCACGCCTCACAGATGTAGACGTCGAGGAGGTCGACCTTGTCCTCGTCGATATTGACGCACTTGGGATGGAACCAGTTGTCGCAGCTGAAGTTAGCACAGTGGAGAAGATTGAAGGGCGGGATCGGAAGGCCGCATGTCGTTATCGGCGCTCGACAGGGCGACACGGGGCTTGAAGCTTCCGGCGCTGGCGGCGTAGTGGGGTAGACAGGTGACGAAACAGCAGACATGGGATGATGGGAGGAGCTAAAAGGACGAGGACGGCGTTGATGGTGCACGGCCGTCGGAGGGCAGACATGTGCACTAGCTTGCGGTGACCTGGACGCCAAGGGCGCCGGCGCGCGCCTAGCTCACTCAACAGCGAACACTCACACTTCACATCCCACCATTGTGCCTTCCTCTTGTCCTTTGCACACACAGTACACGTTCTCGTTCTCCTCGTCATCGTCGTCCTCGCCGTCGTTGCCCGTTACTTCGTCCTGTGACTGTCAGCAACCAAACTCGATCTTCCTTCACGGCCGTTCCCCCCTCTCTTGTGACACGCGCTTTGCTCCGGACACCGCTAGAAGCAGTTCAGATGCGCAGCACGCTGCTTTACCCGCATGTGTCCATAACGCACTGCGACGCGGCAAGGAGGAGCACGCAAGCACACAGCACACAGACTTGTCCCACCAACAAGACGTACCTTTGAGGATGTGCGCTTGCCGGCTTTTCTGTTGCCGCTGCTATCGGGCGCCTTCTTCGATTTCGCATTCTTCTTGACCACTGATTTCACCAAGCTCCCCCCATCACTCTTTGGCTTCTCCGGACTCCCGACAGACGTCGCTCGAGACGTAGACGGCGCCGGTGACCTGTGACCGTCGCTACTGGCGGGTCCGTGCGTCCCTTCGCGAGAGGTAGTCACCTCATGAGCCACCTTGGTACGCTTCTGATCGCGGTTCTCCGGAAAGTCGTCATGGCGGTCGTTCTTGTCGCTCGGTGCCGGCGAGCTCTCCATTGCTGGATGACGATGTGGGGGTGCAGATGTGTTGGAGAAAGAGCGACAGACAGTTGTTGATTTCGGTGATCACGCGCCGGTGGAGGTCGACCGTTTACCGTCCCGCGATCCAGACAATCCAGCTGACCCCTTCCCGAACTTTGCCCGTCGACACACTACTCCACAGCATCAACGACCATGCCCGTGCAATCCGAGGAGAAGGAGGGTCTATCGACTAGCGAGAGCTTGAACACGATAGACCCGTCGCCGCTCAACGACCCCGCAGCGTACTTATCACTGTTCAAATTCAACCGCAAGCTCCGCTGTTCTCGGACCGGCTCCGATGTCAGCTTCTCGGATATCGGAGACCCCTCCGGGACACCAGTTCTCATGATTCCGCCATCGGGATGCACTCGGTGGTTTGCGGCGCCGCAAGGTTGGCAGCGATACGTTGTGATACTGACGGCCAGATCCGCTTGCCGCTGGCCATGACATCAGACTGATTGTTGTTGACCGACCAGGCGTGGGTGCGACACCTATGGTCCCGCTATCTGAACGAGTGGACACCAGCTGTCGTACGTGCTAAACTTGAACTCTGGAATCAACTGATATCAGGACAAATCGCGTCGGTTTTGGAGCATCTGGACATCAAGCCACAGTTTCTGATCGCGTCCTCAGCCGGTGTATAGTGAGAGCCGCTCAGCCAGTGGCGAATGCTGACAACAGTGTCGCTCTTCGATTGCTAACGAAGTATTCGCATGTGTTCAAGACGGGCCTTGCGCCGCCTCCGCATCTCTTCCTCGTCTCGCCATGGTCGCCACCTCTTCCGACTTCCGACCCGCTGTATTATCGTCAGCCACTCGACTGGATCCCTGACGCCCTCATCACGACGCAGGAGTACACGCTCCCCGTGCTCGCAACAACACTACGCGGCGTGGAGGAGGTGCTGCCAGTCGTGAAGGACGCGATCCACGAGACGAGTGCAGTAGTGAACGAGGCCATCGGCAGTGCTGTCGACAGCGTCCGTTCCTGGTGGAGTGGTAAGGCGACGCCATCGAGCATGAGTCGTGCTAGCAACAGCAGCGGCAACAACGGCGAGACCTCAACAGCACCCAAGGCCGAGAAGGACGTGAAGTCCGTGGACCAGCTGGGCGCGATCCCCTCGTCGATGACGGGTCTGCCGACAGTGCCGGACGCTGTCGTTCCTGACGATGACGAAGAGGAAGAGGAGCGGCAGCGGCTCTGGGCCCCTAGCGCTAAGAACCTAGCGATGGACTACATGCAGGCCGAGAACACAAAGGGCATTGCACAGGGTAAGCTATAACCTTCCCCTTCTAGCTAACTCTAGAACACCTGCTGTGTCTGAACCGCGCGGGAGCACGCAGCGGTCCTGAGTGGTTCGTCAGCGAGGTGACGCGCCTGGCCTCGGAGATCCGCCACCAGCGCCCGTCCGAGGATGTCTCCGCCGTCGCGCCGTGGGACAAGCCCGCGCGTCTCACAATCTCAGTCTGGTGGGGCGGGGAGGACGGCATGGTGCCCTCGAACGGGCAGCAGTGGCTCAACAAGACACTGAGCAAGTATCCTAAGGAGATCGAGCTCATCGTGCACAACGTTGAGGACGGCGACCACGGAGACCTGTAAGCTTTCGCACGAACGGAATCGAGCTGACATCCAGTATGGTGCGCCAGGTCGGCATCGGCGAGGTGTACCTCCGCATCATGCACGAGGCGGAAGGCCAAGGCGCGCAAGGCGGCGGCAGCACCGACGTCGAGGTCCCCGATCTGCCCGATATACCGGAGACGCCGGTCGAGGAGAGGCCTAAGCCCGAGGAAGTGCAGGCTAAGGAAACCGAAGCGTGATCGCGCAAGTGTCCGCTTGCGTGCCAGGCGGACAAGTGGGTGGAGCGAGTCGCGAGTGGAGAACCACGGGCTCCGGGCCATGTGATGTGCCTCAGGCCTCCGGCGAGAGGGCACCACGGGGCAGACACAGCGTCGACCGACAGACCCGTTTGTGGGAACGAGCTAGCTCGGTGCCGGGGTGCCGGGGAGCATGCCGAGTTCCCATGTTTAGTGCCGTCTGCGCCGCGCACCCCTATCGGCACCGTTTTCGGCTTGGGGCGATCACAGAACACGGTATCTGCAGATCTGCAGTTATGCTAGTTATGAAGGCAGCTAGTGGATCTTCGATTGTTCTCTCGTTCGGCCCTCGGCCCGAAATGGAGACACTGTTGCCTGAGCGGACCGCCTGTCCGTTGCGCTCCCCGCCTGCTGTACATCGGCAAACGTGTCTACGTCGTTGACGCGATTGCGGCTAGCATGTGGTGCCATGCGTAGTCTGATTGCGCCGGAGAAGGCCGGGAGACCGAGGAGTCATGTGGGTCTGGATGTGGATGTAGCGTTAGTCTAGATGCAGACGGCGATATCAGCGACGAATGAGCGACCTACGAATGACGCTTGAGTCCCGTTCGCTTGAGCCCCGTTCGCTGTTCGGATGCCCGGCTGCTTCAATGGCACTTAGCACAATACTCCATACATGATACACGTAAACAGACTGCCGACTATGAAACCTTTGTTGCTATGATCCTGAACCGTGCAAACTCGAGATACTTTGCGATCCTCGCAGAGCCCAAAAACCCCCTCTTCCCGATCGAGCCTAGCGCCTAGCGCGGCTACGTAGCCTGTAAGCGCCTAGTTCGCGCCGAAGATGACGGCCGCGAGGGC
Organism: Trichosporon faecale; assembly: GCA_039545375.1. Taxonomy (NCBI): domain Eukaryota; kingdom Fungi; phylum Basidiomycota; class Tremellomycetes; order Trichosporonales; family Trichosporonaceae; genus Trichosporon; species Trichosporon faecale. The sequence continues at coordinate 1,039,943 of BCLU01000003.1, read as the reverse complement.
CTTTGCGCCCTCGCCTGCCGCGTCGTCAACAACGAGCACGTTGCGGAACACGATGCCGTCGGTCCGGAGCGCGTCGAGGAGGAGCTGCACGTATCCCTTCGAGTTCATGAGGCCACCGCCGAGGTCGAGCGCCGTGCTCTCGGGGCGGACGACGGTCTGGTCTCCGAGCGCGAGGGTCACGAGCTCGGCGACGGGGCGCACGGCGTTGCGCGCAATCGAGGTCGCGGCCTTGTGCGCGTCCTCCTCCTCCGGCGTCGAGATGGTGACGCCGCCCTCGTCAGGGAACGCCCACTTGAACACGACACGCGCCGCGCCCGCAAGGTATGCGTTGCGCTTGGCCGAGGCCTCGCCGATGCCGAGGCCCTCGACGAAGTCGGGCTCCATCAGCGCCACGATGCGGATCAGGTCGGCGGGATCCTTGATGTCGAAGTACTCCATGAGGTCCTGGTAGAGGGGCCCGCGGGCAGGGATCTCAGAGGAATGGATCAGGGGCGAGTTCTCCCGGTCACGCTGCGTCAGGAGGTAGCGCATCGCAAGGCGGCCGATCCAGTATGCGCTCCCCTCGTCGTCGATCATGTAGCCCCAGCCGCGCGTCTGGCCCGCGTCCTCGATCGGCAGGCTGCGCACCTTCGGCGTCGTCGGGCGGGAGCCCTCGTCGCTCGCGTCGTTGGCGTCACGCGCCTCGACGGGAGGCGAGGGAGGAAGCTCGGCCTTGGTCTCAACCTTGATGGTACGCGCACCAGTGCCGGTGCCACAGACGAGGGCGACGACGTGGTCGATGCCGCTCATGAGAAGGGCAGGGGCGGCGAGGAGGTTGACATCGTTGCCCATGAAGATGCGCTCGGTGGGGACGTGGAGCGCGTTCGAGACATAGGGCTTGAAGCGCTCAGAGTCGTCGACCGACTGGATACCGGCGAGGGCAATCCAGCAGTACGCGAACAGGCTCTTCGTCATCGGGGGCAGCTTGATGCGGGGCGTGTTGGCTCCGGAAGGAGCGGGAGACGCATTGCGCAGGTGCTGGACAGCGGGAGGGAGCTGGGGCTGCAGCTGAGGCAGCTGGAAGCCCTCGGGGAGGTAGGAGGCGGGGAGCTGGGCGAGAGCGCGGTAGGTCGCTTCAAGGATGCGCTCAGCGGCGGGGCCACGGCCGACCGATTGGCTGGGAAGTCAGCTGATGTCCATATCATGACAGTGGCGGATTGCAGCAGCGGGGGCCTACGCTGGCGCGCGAACAACAGGCTGAAAGCTTAAAGCAGCTGGAGCTGTGTAGATAGCGCCGAAGCGGTGCAGATAGGACGGTCACGACCAGGCCATTTGATCAGCAACCGCGCCACCGGCTCTCCCGGCACTGCTTGCGGCCATGCCGAGCCCGCAAGCTGACAGGCCTCTGCGATCGCCGGAGTCGTATTCCAGGCACTGCACACCTGATGTGATACTCACACGTTGCATGGGCCAGAGGTGCCGCGGACCTCGGTGCCGTCGGCGGCGCGCACGACGACCATGACCTTGGAGCCACCACCGTCGGCGCACAGGATGAGGCGGGGGTGGTCTCCCGCCACATCGTTCAGCGACACGGCCTTGGGAGGGAGGGGGTGGAACGACATTGGGGCTGAAGCAACAGTTGAACGCTGCTCGAAGGTTGTTGACACAAAGGGAGGGGCGGGGAAGCCGAAACTAGGGTGGCGGGGGTGGAGCTGGCCGTCGGCGTCGGTTGCGTTGAAGTGCAAGAGGGAGCTAGCGTTGGAAGACCAGTCGGCGACGAGCAAGCAATATATCAGTGGCACAGATGAGATAAAGAAAAGATCGATGAGCGGGACAGAAGTGTTTGAAGTCGCAAGGTCGAGCGAGTATATGCACGACGCAGGCCGTGCCGTGTTACGGTAGTGCATCACTCACGGACGGCAAGCCTGGTTGCCAGAGAAGAGAGGCCGTGGAGAGATTCAGTTACGGTGGTTCGGAAGGATCGGCGAACGTTGCTCTGATCGCTGAAGCGGCGATCCTCCCGAACGGCATCTACCTGCCACAGGTCAAATCAAAGGTCAAATCGCGGGCATTTGGTCGGATCCTAATCGGCGCCAATTACAACAGCTGGACTACCTCCTAATCAAGGTATTACGGCCAGTTCTCAAACGCTGAACGGCATCTCACGGTACCTTGTCCATCGCGGCGTGGCTTCCGATAGTGGTTTGGGGGTCCGCCAGATCCCAACCTTGGAGACCATGAGAGCGCACAAGACCAGCACCAGCACAGGCAGATCAATCGTCATGTACCTCCTCTGCACGACCGCTGCTCGGCTCACCCCAGTTCCCCCGTGCCCGCCCCACCACCAGCGAGCGGGGGTCCAGATCTCGAGTCTCGTCTCCAAACGTCACAGTTCCTGTAAGATGTGACACAGGTACTTCCGCCGTATCGTCTGCGAGTAGCAGACGGGCAGCGCCGCTCCGTAACTGTCGATCTTGCCGGCTGATGTACCGGTCTTTGATGCTCAGCTGGGGAAACAAGGATTGCAAACTCGTTTCGAGACGGCATTCATCTACGGACTGTGCCGCGGTCGATAGGGCCATTACTCCACTGGCCGATAGCCACTGATCAGATCGCAGGCCGAATGAGATCTGGCATCGTGCACGGCGACATCTGGTAGTCCCCGGAGCCCCCGAGACAGCATGTGCACTAGTGCGTTTCGGCGCGCAGCGTCTTGGCGTGGCGACCCATGTGCTCAACTTGATGTATTGCGTTCCGCATGAGCAGTCCTGAAGTATCGGCGCCCCGGCGATCGTCTGGTCAGACTCGACCACGCGTGCGCAAGGCCCGAAGTGCCCGTGACAAGGCATCCAAGAGGCCACACGCTCGGTGGAGTCGTACAGGGTGTACGGGCGTGCAGGGTGAACTACAACGGCTAATCCGGCCAACCCGGTCCATCGCGAGCCAATGAAAGGAGCCACCGCGGGCCCCGCGACGCAGGTCAGGTCTCGCGAGTTCGCGAGGCTCGGTAACTTTGCCGTACTCCATGATTTTCGGCGCCGTCGCCGTCTGAACAGGCTGTAATCATGCGGTCCTGCCCAGCGGACATATCTCACCCTCCTTTGGACTTGATATCTATTTCCTGTCGGAAGGGCTTGGCCGAGGTAAGCGACGGGCCGGGCCGGGAAATCGGATCCACCCCGGGTCCCCGGTTCTTGTCCTTGACGGGGCCACGAGGCTGCAATCGGACGGTGGTTAGCATCGCCGACGCTGGGAGAGGTTGTTGTGGCGTTATCGGTCTCAACATGGCTCGTTGTTCATTGTTGCAGTAGTTGGTGAAGGCGGAGGGTGTAGCACAGACAATGATCACCACTGTGGACCACCGAGCCCGCAATGACACTACTGACCGGCTAACTCTTAGCCCGCTCGAGCTAACGAGACCAGCGAAGAGGATGGTTTGGGGCAACCATCGTTGCTCTTCTACTCACTCTTCGACGTCCAACGCATGGACGGCAACGACGGCATCCTCGCCATTCCGACACGATACGACCCAGGCAGCTTCTGGGATCTTGACGGGTAGCGATCGCACTCAGCCGGCACCCCTCGACGATGATGACCACCACGAAACCGACCCTGCGGCAGCAGCAGGAACAACAGCTGCGGCTGCTGTACGGGTTGGACGAGCATCAGGCATCGAAGATGCTTGACCACATCCTCGGCGGATGCAGCAGGATGGAGGAGGAGAGGCAACACCTCGCCAGAGTGAGTCGGCTTGGGAGGCGTTGCTGATAAGACAGAGTTCAAAACTCAACCCGCTCGTGTACGGCATCGTCACCGTCTGCGTGTACTTCTTCCTGTTTTGATGACGACCTAGACTGTTCGATTAGCATGCACACTGTACCACTACCTTCATCCTGCGTGCATCCTCGGACTTGTCGATGGCGGCAAGGCCTTCGGAGTAGCGCTGCTCGACCAACCGTTTACAGTGCAGCGGCTATTTCGCGCTAGTGAGTAGCGCCGGGTACAGTGTCACCAGTGATGCCGGACGAGTCGTACTCCACCCGAGTGCGATATTGCGTGGGGATGCTTTCCAGCTGCAATACGCTCAGGGTGTCCTCGTTGGCCGACCGAAAGAGTGACAAGTGTTCGACCTTGGGGGAGCGTGGCACTTCTGAGCTAGCTCACCGCAGCAGCAGGGCGACTTTCATGCTCTCGTGTGGCCAGGGATCCTCCCTAACTGTCTTTATGCGACGCACGGAATGCAGTGAGCAGACGCTGATCAAGGGCGCAGAACACGTCGTCCACGCGTTCCCACACTGCAGATTGATGCAGCAGCTGTTCCTACGAGCACAATCATCTCGCTCCTTATCGCCTCCCCATCCTACCTACCGAACAGCGACTGTCGACATGGACGCCGAGCCGTGCTCTGCCGTCTCACGCAGGAGCCACAACGCGGTTGGCTCAGAATCAGACCTCCTGACGCCTGCCGACCCAGCGCAGTTGTCACATGTTGATGAGGCGAAGGTCATTCATCAATATCCCTTCACACACAACGGCACTCGCCTCCCTGAGGAGGCAGCGACGCTTTGACCCGTTGACTTACTGGGGTTGTGGTTATCCGAGAAGCTCGGCAATTTCCCTGTCGAACGGAAGAACAGCTCGCAAGCCGAGTTCGAGAAGACGGTCGCTGAGGCGCAGGCCCTGTACGAGGAGCGGTGGCGGGGGCTGTGTCTGCTGTGGGATGAAGGAGTCTCGGAGCAGGTGAGGCAGGAGATGCGTGCTGAAGCGGAGATGCAGGCTGAGGCTGTGAGAGAGTGGTATGCTTCGCTGCCGAGGAGTCTTTGAACTTGAGTGGCCGGGTCTTCCTTCTTCGATAGGTGGCGACGACGCTGTGGAGAGCTGAGACCGGTTGGAACGTCACAATCCTTCAACAACGACTGTCCCAGACCTAAGTCAGTAGAAGAGTAGCCCAGATGAAGCGGACAAGCTGATGTGCGATGAATCCGATGCATGCTTCTGTCTTCCTAGCCTACTGATCCGTCAATGCTCGACAATGCTGGTGGAGGTGTAGGTGGAGGTTGGCCACTTCTGTGCGACGTCACGTGACAAGCACGGAACCAAATCCGCCACCACCCGCAGCCGACTCCTAAGAGAGTGGCACTCAATCCAACCACTTCGGCTGGTCGATGTTCGTCCCGATTGCGATGAGCTTCTCAACAAGATACTCTTCAGTTCCTTCGCGCGCGCCCTCGCGCCCGTAGCCAGAAGATTTGATTCCGCCAAAGGGCACCTGGGCCTGTGAGATCGCTCCAGTGTTCGCTCCGACCATTCCGACCTCGAGAGCTTCGGCCACACGCCAGATCCGGTCGGAATCCTTGGAGAAGAAGTAGCCCGCGAGGCCGAGATCGGTGTCGTTGGCGAGGTCGACCACGTGCTGTTCGTCCCTGAAGGGGATCAGGGCGGCGATGGGGCCGAACGTCTCGTCGTGGGCGATGAGGCAGTCCTCGGGGACGTCGCGGAGCACGGTGGGCTGGAACATGTTGCCGTCGCGCTTGCCCCCGGCGAGAACCTTTGCGCCGCGCTTCAGCGCATCGTCGAGGTGGGACTGGACCTTCTCCGCCGCCTTCTCAGTGATGAGGGGTCCGTGGGTGACGCCGTCATCGAATCCGTTTCCGACCTTGAACTCCTTGACCTTGGCAGCGAGCTTGTCCGCGAACTCATCGTAGACGCTCTCATGGACGTAGATGCGGTTGGCGCAGACGCATGTCTGGCCGGATCCGCGGAACTTGGTAGCGATGGTCCCAGCGACGGCGGTGGGAATGTCGGCGTCGTCGAAGATGATGCACGGCGCGTTGCCGCCGAGCTCCAGAGACAGCTTCTTCAGAGTCGACGCAGACTGCGCGGCGAGCATCTTGCCCACGCGCGTCGAGCCCGTGAAAGACACTTTGCGCACCTTCGGGTTCTCGGTGAGCTCCTTCCCGACCTCGGTCAGGCTCTCGTGCGTCGAGACAATGTTCACGACGCCGTCGGGGACACCCGCGCGGCGGATCAGCTCCGCGATCGCAAAGTTCGTGTACGGCGTCTCGGCCGGGACCTTGACGACGCACGTGCAGCCGGTCGCGATGACGGGCGCGAGCTTGCGCGCGGGCATACTGGTCGTCAGCTAACGTCCACCGTTATGTCAGCTGCGCGGCACTCCTCTCTCCAACCATCTGGCGGTGATTTCTAGGCTGCTCTCTGCCCCCGTCTCACTCTGCTCCTCTTCTGCAGTCTCTCTCTCCCTTGCCTCAAATGACTCACCCGGCGGGGAAGTTCCACGGCACGAGCAGCGCGCAAACGCCAATCGGCTGCTTGATAACGATATTCCTCTGCCCCGCGATGGCGCTGGGCACAACGTCTCCGTAGGTCCTGACAGCCTCGCCAGCGAACCATTGAACGTAGGAAGCGGCGTAGAGCGCCTCGCCGTACGCGTCAGACCAGGACTTTCCGTTCTCCCAAACAATCAAACGCGCGATATCCTCGGCATTGTCGATGAACTCCTTGTGCAGGCGCAGGAGCATCTTCTGCCGCTCGCCCGGGGTCGTGTGTCGGAACGTCTTGAAGGCCTTCTCGGCCACGTCGACTGCGCGGCTCACGTCGTCCTTGTCCATGTCGGGCGCTGTGCCGAGGACCTTGCCTGTCGCCGGGTCCGTGACCTCGAAGGTCTTGCCCGACGCCGCGTCCACCCACTTCCCGTCCACCCAGGCTTGCTGCTTGAAGAGCGAAGGGTCGTTCAGGCCGAGCTGGGGTTAGCTGATACGAACCTTGCAGCAAGCGGAGGGGGGTCATATGCCGTCGCCGATCGCCGAGCGGAGCTTTGCTGCTCGGAGCAGCTCAAGCGCGTTTCAGGCTACCCGGGCAGATGTGGACACTGAAGACGCTAGCTTCGGCGTGGTCTCGGGATACTTCGGCCCAGGTCGGCGAGCGCCGAGGACGCTAAACCAGGGGCGCAGACTAGCCTCTCGGCTCTCCGAGAGCACTCGCAAGCCTCGGCACAATGCCTCAGATCTGCAGCCTAGCTGCTCCACGCTTCCCCGGACGCGCCGATCCTTCGGCGGGGCACACCAAAGGAGGTGCCCACCTCGCCGGATCCATCGTGCACCGCTCTCACTCCGAGCCTCCCCCTCCTCCCCTCTGTTCCCTGAAAGACGATACTCACAGGGTTCTCAGCACTAGTCTTCGGCTGGTGACTGACGCCCCTCGCGTTCTTCGGAGTCACCAACTTCGGAGTCGGGACGAAAGGAGCAGCGGTGCGCAGTCCCCTAACCGCGACGGTCGCAGCGGCGCGGCCGGCCGCGGTCCTGGCCGAGGCGAGAGTGGAGGGGCGCGCGAGTCTTCGAGCAGAGAGGCGGATCATGCTCATTTCTCGTTGTTTGGCTGATGAGCTGAAGATGAGAGAGGTTACAAATCAAGAAGGTGGTGCGGATGGGGGTTGGTGGGAGACTGGCGTCATATTGCCCAGTCGGAATGCGGAGACTCCACATCGAGTCACGTCCGTCGGCTGAGGCCGCCCATTTGACCTTTTGCAGTAGTTATCTGACCTTTCTGCGGCGAGGATCTGACTTTCTACCACTCTCTTGACTGACTTGGCTCATGATTGGAGGGCATGGGGTTGCAGCTGAGCGAGCATGAGCGAGACAGGCATGTGTTTGCGCCCCTTCGGCCAGACAGCATGCCCGAATTGGCGAGCATGGCGATCGCCGCTGTGGAGGCTGCAGAGGGTGGTGGAGGTTACCTATCGCAGCACATGGCCCCTGGCTTATCTCGTGCCGGTGCTGGACTTCTTCATCGCTTCATTGCTTCATATACCTGCCAATGTCCGGAATTGACAGCGTCAGTTCTGGCAGCGTAATGGCACTCCATGGAGACCGCGGACCGCGCTCGGTGTCGCTAGACCGCAGGCCGCAGTCCGAGCACCTCTGGACGAGATCCTGCCCGGTGGGCCAGATGCCTTCTCCGCCGTCGAGGCAACTAACACAACAATGCCCAGATGAACCCGGGCTTGCCTCGCCCGTCCCCGCGCACCTCCACTGTCCGAACAATGACCGCTGCTATAGCCTACATTAACGCGACATACAAAACCCGGGAAGTCTCTACTTGGCGTACTGCTGAGTCCACTGCCTGGCCTCGGCGATGGCGGCATTCTGGTCCTCCTTCCACGCCTGCGCGACGTCGTTCGCGAGCGGGTCGTCGGGGTTGGGCGCGCCGAGCAGCGCCTGGATCGACAGGAGCACAGTCCGGATCTGGAGCGCGGGCGACCACTTGTCCTTCAGGATGTCGAGGCAGATACGGCCGAGCTTGTCTGTGTGTCAGTTCGAAGCACACTTTTGTTAACTCACCGATGTTGGGGTGGTAGATCTTAGTCAGGAAACGGACCTTGGGAGGGTTCATCGGGTACTCCTCCGGCAGGAACAGCTCGAGCTTGAAGATACCGCCTGGCGTTAGCTCCAAAAAACGCTCGTGTAGCTCACCCTCATACGGAGAAGACTCCGGGCCAGCAATCGTGACATCAAAGTAGCGCAGGTTGTCGTCGTGGGGAGCGGCGGTGATTCCAGGCGGCGAGTCAGCCATGAGGCGCTCGGTTTCCTGCGTGACCAATGCGACATGGGTGACAACGAATGCGATTAATCGAGCGGCGAGGTGGGAACAACCGAACACGAACACGTCGCGAGTCCGCAAGGAATGGTCAGCGGTAGTTAGAACCACGCGAGGTGTGCAGTCAGTGACGAGGCGCAATTGTGTTTGAGATCGATGCGCAGAGGAAGCGATTCAGCAGAGACGTCGGAAGTCAGGATCATGGCGTCAGTGACGTGTCTGCGGCTCCGAGACTCGATGGACACTCACCTTGAGGATACGCTTCGGGAGACCGGACATGGTGTGCGGTGTCGTGTTGTGCTCTAAGAGTTCTATGCGGGAAGGAAGAGCCAGAGAAGGAGTCAACAGCAACGATCGGTGGCCACTGGACGGTGCGCTCTGTCGGCGCAGTGCGTCAATCGTCAATGGTGCGACTGATTACGTATCGTGAGGTGTGCGGAGAGCGATAGGCAGTCCGCCACTGCGAAGGTGAGAGCCGTGTGCGAATGATTCCGCGGGCGGCGGTGTCTGCGGAACCGGCTACACGTGACATCATAGGTGTGCCTGAAGTGTACACACAAGGCGTCCAAGCGGAGGGACCAACCGCGCGCCGTCGTCGATTGCGGGGTAAAGTAAATCGATTGCATCCGTTGGCTGTGCTGGCTGGCATGGCTGGCATGGCTGGCATGGCTGGCATGGCTGGCATGGCTGGCCAGGCTGGGTATGGCTGGGTATGTGGTGGGGGAACGCAGGGCAGGGCTAGCGTGGATATCGAGGGCGTAGAGTGGCCAGAGACTGGCAGAGTGGGTGGGTGACGTCCAGCGGATCCATAGCCCGCGATAGGACCTTGGCCAGGCAATGAGCGCATCCGAAAGGCCACCAAACGAGGTCGCCTGCCAATGTCTGAGCCATGAGCCACCCAAAATCAACTATCAGACTCTAGCAGACCTTTTTCCACTTTCTTCCTCCTCATCGTCAAACTCCACTACACAGCCCCCCATCCAAAGTCGTTTGCGCAGTCTGCTCTCGCCACCCCTTCGTCACAGAAAGTGCTTCATCTCAGCACTGTCTGCGCCCAACCGATACCTTGCACTCAATCACCCGGCTTGATTTAGGCCGATAGATCAACATGGTTGTGACACCCGACCACCGTCCCATCGACGCCACCACCCCCCTCTCCCCCCTCCTCCTTGCCACCGCCTCGCCCGCGCTGCATGCGACTAGCAGCTCGGCGAGCCTGACTGGCAAGGTCGCTCATCCCATTGCGCCGGTCCTCCGCAAGCACAGCACCGGCTCGTTCTCCAAACTCTCCGAGTTCCAGCTGGACGGCCCGGCGATCAGCAGCTCGGGTGCCTCGCAGGAGGACATCCACAACTCGCTCGGTCTGCCTCATGTCAATCTGAGCATTGACGCTAGGTGAGTAACGGGTGCGAGACCAAAGCTAACCGCAGCGAGTGGCGCCACCCGGTCTTCAAGACCAAGGTCCTCTCGACGCTCCGCCGTCTGCGCGTGCCCATGTGGACTCACCCGAAGCTGACGCCCTCCAACATCCATCTGCAGAAGGTGTCTGGAGCGCTCACGAACGCCGTCTTTTTCGTCACGTTCAACCCTCGCCACGAGCCGACGTCGCCTTCCATGTCGCCCCTTCTGACCCCGACCATGCCGGCGCACGACCCCGAGCACCCTCCCATCATTACTGAGGCGGACTACCCGCAGACCCTGCTGCTGCGCATCTACGGCCCCTCGTCTGACCAGCTTATTTCCCGAGACGAGGAGCTGCGGATCCTTCACACGCTCTCCACGCAGTACGGTCTCGGCCCGAAGATCTACGGAACCTTCCTGAATGGCCGTGTCGAGGAGTTCTTCCCGTCCCGAGCTCTTCACGCCGAGGAGCTGCGCGTCCCCCGACTCTCGATGGGTATCGCTCGCCGTATGCGCGAGCTGCACTCGGTCGACCCTGTCAAGCTCGGCTTCGACCACGGCCGCGAGAGGCAGCCCATGATCTGGACGAGCATCTCGCAGTGGATGCCGGCGGCCGAGGAAATGATCAGCTCGCTCACGGCGCTTGGAGGAACCTGGGAGATGCTTGGCGAGCGCATTGCCTTCCACCGCTTCCGCGAGGAGATCGAGCAGTACCGCCGCTGGGTCACCAGCAGGACCAGCAACGACAAGGAGGTCGTCTTCTGCCACAACGACACCCAGTACGGCAACCTCCTGCTTCTGGACGCCGAGCTCCCGAAGGGCGTCCCGGACCACCACCGCCTGATCGTTGTCGACTTCGAGTACGCCTCGCCCAACTGCCGTGGCTATGACATTGCCAACCACTTCCACGAGTGGCGCGCCAACTACCACCACCCGACCCTCTCGCACTCCCTCATGCCCCACGGCAACTACCCTACCCCCGAGGAGCGCGAGCGCTTCTACCGGTCCTACCTGTCCGTGGAGATGAGCCAGGGAGAAGAGCTTCTGAGGGACCTCGCCGAGGTTGACGCCGGCAGGGTCGCCCAGCTCGAGGAGGAGACAATGAGGTGGTCGCCGGCCTCGTCCGCGTTCTGGGCCCTCTGGGGCATCATCTCCGCGGAGGAGCAGGTCAGCGGTATCGCCAACGAGCTGCAGACCGGCCAGCCATACACCCCGGACTGGGACTACCTCTCCTACGCCATCGAGCGCTTCGAGATGTTCCGCAGCGATGCCCGGAGCCTCGGAGTGTTTCCCTAGACGTGACTTCAACTCACGAACCGAACGAAGCACCAACATCAAAATCTAAAATCATATCATAAGTATCCGGCACTGCCAGAGTTGTTTTATCATGATCAAGCCGTTCATCACGGCCCGGATACCGGTCAGCCCGACCTTACCGTTCACCACAGTAGTTGACTGCGGACAGGATGAGGCCAGACTCGTCGTGACTGTATGTACTTTTATAGGTCTATTGGGATGCCACTTCAACATGTCATTGTATCTGCCTGACAGTATCGCGTATCTGCTTCCGTCGCCACCCGCCACTCATCGAGGGAGGTCTTGCGTCAATCGAATGTCATGTCGCCACCAGACATCACACCATGACCAGTCATGCTCACGGCGCATAGCGACGTCTACTCCATCATCATCGAAGTTCACCCCGACAACGAGAATCCAGAACAACCCGGACAAGACTGGCGCCTAGGCGATATCTCTGTCGACTGGGTCGACCTCATCCGCGAGAAGAGTTCAGACCGCGCTTGGCAGGACGACCATCAACCTGAAGAGCACGTTGAGAAACACCCGACCGTCCCCGGAGCGATGACCAAAGTCACGTCGAAACCGTCCCCGCGCCATCGTAAGAAGAAGCGCCCGGAGTCCACCGACGACCTCTCCCTGCAGCCGCTGCTGGCTCACATCGCCGGCCCGAATCCGTTCGAAGCCTCGTCATCATCAGGCGTCACCCACGTCGGCAATGGCGTTGTCCACCTGTTCAAGCATGCGCCTCCGGCGAGCCTGATTGCGCGACTGGACGGCCAGAACGGCGAGGCAAGCTCTGGCCCGCCCGATCCCGAGGGCTGGGCCGACGAGAATGCGGAGGGCGGTGATGGCAGCTTGATCGCTATCCTCGCTGTGCCCGCGTGGATGCGCCCGGCTGACCTCATCGAATTCCTGGGAGGATGGGCGGGATGTCTGGAAGGGGTGAGAATGATAAGGTGGGTTAGGCTTATGGGGAAGTCGCTAACCATCAGAGAAGCAACGACACCCAACCGATCCATCGTGCTGCTCAAGTTCAGGGATCCTCTGCAAGCCTCAGACTTCATGGTGATCTTTGCGGGCAAGGCGTTCTCGACTCTGGAACCGCGAGAAACGTGTCACCCCATTCGCGTGCACCACCTCGTCCTCCACCGCCTGGACGCGACCGACGTCCCGATCCCCGCCTTCCCGCCAAGCGTGTACGAGAGCCGCGCCAAAGCCCTCCCGAAGCAGCTGAAGGGAGTGCCAAAGTCGGTTGAGCTTCCGTCGTGCCCTGTGTGCTTGGAGCGCCTGGATTCGACGGTGACGGGCCTGGTGACGCTCCCATGCGCCCACACGTTCGACTGCGACTGCCTGCGGAAGTGGGGAGATTCGCGGTGCCCCGTCTGCCGCGTCTCTCACCTGCTCCTGAGCTCCGCGCAGGGCATGGAGCAGAGCGAGCGCGACCGCATTACCCGCGCGACGACGTGCGGCATGTGTGACTCGGCAGAGCACAACTGGATGTGCGTCGTGTGCGGCTCTGTCGGTTGCGGGCGGTACTCGAAGGGCCACGCGCGCCGACACTGGAAGGAGACGGGCCACGTGCTGGCTATGGAGCTGGAGACGCAGCGCGTCTGGGACTACGAGGGCGACAACTACGTGCACCGGTTGATCCAGTCGCGCGCCGACGGCAAGCTCGTCGAGCTTCCCAGCGCCTCTACTCTGACAGGCATGCCGTCGCGCCCTCTACCGCTGAACCGACCGCTGGACGACAGCGACCCCGTTTCCCGTTCCGCGACGCCAGTGATGAACACCCCGCCTCACCCCTACGGAACGCCCGGAACTCCAAACGCGCACCAGCACACCGACAGCGCGGGCGGCGGCCCGAGCTCCAACGACGTCGAGAAGATCTCGACGATCGAGTCCATCACGCTCGAGTACTCGTACCTGCTCTCGTCGCAGCTGGAGGCGATGAGGCAGCACTACGAGGCGCAGATGGCAGAGCAGGCGTCTCAGATCGAGGAACTGCGCGCCGAGGCGACGCGCGCGAAGGAGGTGCACAACAAGGTCTCGGCGGCCGAGGCGCAGCGTCAAGCGGCGGAACAGGCACGCGAGCGCGCGGAACGCAAGGCCGAGAAGGCGCTCGAGATCAGCAGAGCGCTGCAGCAGAATCTGGGTAGCGAGCGGGCCATGTCTCAAGGCCTGAGCAACAAGATCACGAAGCTGACGAGCGACCTCGAGAACGTCCGCGCGCAGCGCGACGCGAAGAGCAAGGAGGTCGACGAGCTGAACGACACGGTGCGCGACCTCATGTTCACGCTCGAGGCGGGGATGAAGCTCCAGGCGGAAGGGGAGGAGGGCGGCGACCTCGTCGTGAAGGGCGGCAAGGGGAAGAAGAAGAAGAAGTAGCCCTCTCATATGCATGTTGTAGCATTCTGTCCTTGGTGCCTTCCGGATGTGTCGGGTGCCAGCCTGTGCCACGCCGTGCCTAACTCGTGAGCTGTAATGTCGTAGGAGGCGTCGGAGCGGGAGCAAAAGTGCTCCGCCGAGCCGAGGTGGTGTTGTCATATCGATCTCGTCGATCATCCCACCAGTCTCGTACTGCCAAAAAGTCCAGTTCAGCAGCCATGTCCGCCGCCCGCACCGCTGTCCGACGCTTCGCCACCTCGGCCCGCCTCCGCAACAAGCAGGGCGAGGTCTACACGCCCAAGTCGGAGCCTCAGCCCGTCCCCGCCCAGACGCAGCAGCCCTACACCACCGCCCCTGCCTCCCAGCCCGCCCAGGCCGCGCCGAAGCAGCAGGTCGGCACCGCCGGCAACGTCCCCGTCGAGAAGCCCGTTGGTGGTCTTCGGTAAGTTCTAACGGACACGGAGGAAGTGGGACATGGGAGTCCGAGTGCTCTTGTTGCGCTGCACTCGGCCGTGCCCTTCGATCTGGTCTATGACGACAGTAACTGACGCTCTCCTTCTTTTCTCACTCGGGCTGCTCGGAATTACATGTACAGTGGCGGGTAAGTTCACTTGACTTTCTCCTCGAGTGTCAAACTGACATACAGCATCGTCGGCTTCGTGAGTCTGCTTGAAGGGCGGTTATGAACGGCCCGGCCGTGGATTCCCAACCAGTACACCAGTACACGAGCTTACCATTTCTTCTTTACCCTCAGCTAACGCCCAGCTCCTCGGCTTCTCGGCCGCGACCGGCCTCGGCATCTACTACCTGCAGCAGGACACGAAGGAGGCGCAGGGACTCCTGACCTCGTCTGTCGAGGAGCTCACGCGCGACACGCAGCGCATCACGACGCACCTTGACCGCCTGCAGACGACTGAGAAGGACCTCGTTGCCCTGCGCAAGGACGCGGCTACTAAGGACGACCTTATCAAGCTCCGCGCCGAGCTGAAGAAGGCCTGTGTGAGTACAGATATCTGGGAAACGGTCGGCACCGTGACGCAACTGTGGCTGCAGCTCTCACTGGAAGTGCTCTGGTGCTTTTGATGGAGCTGCTTCAAGCTCTTACCTGTCGGCCTTCACAAGAGATCGAGTTTAAGCCCGTATACGGCGCTCTCCGGCGCTCAAGGTGTAAGGAGCATGGGCAACAGATTTTGAGAACAGAGTTGGCGGTGGCAGACACCTCGTTTGAGTGTGGATCGTTGGGAGAACAAACCCCACCCATCCCCGCAAACCCCCTGCTTTGCGAATAGGACCGTCAAGCCGCGCCATGAGACTCGTGGAAGGGCAAAGTTCGAGATCTTGGTTGGAGAGGAAGTCTGAGACAGACCCACTCATTCCCACAAACCTCCCACAATAAAGCTCTCCGCTGACACACCGCAGGACTCGCTCCACCTCGAGAACCTCGACCTCCGCGCGCACGTCTGGGGCATCGAGCAGGACCTGCAGAAGGTCGCTAAGGAGGGTGAGTCCAGTGCCGAAGGACTGTGACGAGCGAGGAGTGTGATGGACTTGTGACGTGAGGGAGGCGCAGTGGAGGTCGTCTGATCTGTCCTAGTTGGCCGTTCTCGCCGATGCGGTCAATTTCTCTGTTCGTCCGAGGTGGATATCCGGACCGAAGCCCAGACTCCGTCACTCGAGTGTGCGTCGCGTCTACTTCCCACGAGCGCACATCTAGCGGCGTCTAGCATGAGGATGAGACAGAGGCGGTGCCGTGGTGCTCACGACGGACATTGTTCCAGACATCGAGCCAACGGCCATTCAGAAGTCGTACGCTGCGTTAGCGTGACTGGCTTTCGGGTTCCAGGTTCTTTGTTCTGCTCGGCTTACGACGGCTGTGACGATCATCCTCATGTTGCGGTTATGTCACTTCGTCCATCGGTACAGGTGGTGAAACGGCTTGGATGACGCAGTCTTGGCTTGTCGCATATCTTGCTGGTGTCGAAGTTGAGTTGTCTGGGCTCGGGACCAAACGTCTCAGCACGGTTCCGGTTGTCTGGCTCTCTCTTCGGCGTGCACCGAGCGAGAAAGAAGTGCACGCTGGGCGAGACAGAGCCGACGGACGAACAAGGTTCGGCCCACGGGAGGCTTCCCTCTGAGCCTTGTGTGTTACCGGACCGCCCGGAAGGGCAACCCCCTCCGTTTCGAACAGTGTCCACCAGTGTCCACCACTTTGGGCTACCTTTCGTTGCAGACATGACGAGCGACGAGCGACGTGCGCGGTGCTGACGCAACCAGAATCGATCAGGATCTAGACCAAAGCTTAGACAAACAATACGAAGATGCATCATTGTGCACATTTGCTTGATAGGCGTCGCACTCTTCTGGAACTGGCGCTTCGGCCGTTTCATGTCTCAGACTGAATGGATCGGCGACCCGCCGGACCGTCACTGAGCATGTTTTACAGCATGGCGCAGCTGCAGACGACGCCCAACGTCATCATGTGGGTTCATGGGTCTGCTGGAGCGAGTCGTGAAGCGCGAAGCGCGAGCCCAGGCGCGGATCGCTCGTCGCAAGCGTGGCCCTTGTTTCTGTCTATGACCATGAGCCCGATGAGACGTCGGTCATTCGGGAAAAGCTCGGAGTGAGGCAGCGTTCTGTTCGCAGCAACTTCCCGTGGCTGTCACTCCATGTAGTGACGAGCGGGCGGTAGCTCGGCCTCGGCGGTTCGGAATGTCTTGAGTCTCCGTATCGCACACCCGGTGTCTCTGCGCATTCCTAGCATGGTCATAGCGCTGTGGCTCGTGACGAGTTCGATCGAAGAGGCGGAAGGCTGGGTGCATATTGGACGCTTCAGAGTTCATCCAAGGCTCTCAAGCTCTGAAGCTTAGCCCGCATAGCCTGGATAGCGGTGCTGGCCCATGCCTCTGGTGCCTCTGGTGATCTTCAACGGGCCAAGCTCATGACTAAAGTGCACTGTACCTTGCTCGCCTCCCTGGCGGCTCTTGCTAAGGCCAGAAGCGCAACTTACCGAGACCTCTGATGCGCGCTTGCTTGTGCCCTCACTCGGACATGCCCTCACCCGGCGCCATCGGCGTGCGCGGTAACTGGCCAAAGTCAGTGGGACCATGAGGGTCTGTCAGAGGATGATCTGGGCCATGCAGCAGCAGGCAGCGCGGTTGGATGACGGCAGAAAGTTCGAAACAGATGAATATGATCACGCGGACGCGTGCGGTACACAGACACGGGCGCGGTACAGCCCCCTGTGTCCCCCCTGAAACGCGCAGAGCTTATTTCTCTGGCTCGCCCTCGACGTGTCGCGTCGCTCGCAATTGCTGAGTGTTTGCTTCTTGCTTTGATGAAAGAATGCACAACGAACGCACCCAGCGAGTGGGACGGCGTGAGCGCTTGTTCTGCGTTACATGACACTCCCCTGCCGTCGTGAGCATTCCTCACCATTTGTCGCAGCATCGGACTAGAGCTGGATCACTAGCACAGCACTTCTGCCCACGCAGACACCATTCAAGTAAAGGACGCACCCCAGTTTTCTGAATACTACTGTGTTCTAGACTGAACAAACATCATCAACTGACCCAAGCTGCTGCGCGAACGCCACCTGCTGCGCCTCTTTAGTCGATGACCGTGGTCAGTTCCAGACCGCTGCCCAGACACCGGTACGCGCCAGGGTAAAGAGCAGCGCCTCCGGCACACCGGCACCTCTGCGGCACTTTTGTGCGCCGTCGTGTCCAGGGGAAAATCCCTGTTGCGTGCTGTTCCCTGCTTGCCAGCTGGCGCAGAAACGGACTTGTCCCAATGGATGAAACGCGCCGTTTCGACTGACCCTCGTCTTCCCCTGGTCCATCTCTGCGAATGTCTGCGCGCGCATTATGGTTTTTGCTTCTGCTGCACGCCCACTGTCTCTTCCCTTGGCCAGCCCTTGACTCAGGGCACGAGATGAGCGACCCCTCGTGCCCTTGACGTCGGCAGACTCCCTTCTCGACCTTCTATCGCTGCGCACACCGCTCAGAGTGTGTGTAAGCTTCACTCGCACTGCTGTTACCTCACTCCGAGGTTACAGGTCATCCCACACCGCCGGCAGGCGACACACACCGGCAGCACCAAGCTGCATCTCCACGAGATTCTCAACTCTTTTTGTCTTCCTCATCTCTTCGCACACTTCATCTCACGCCTTCTCACACCGAAACGTCCCCCCTACGACCCGGCCCTCCGGACAGCCAGCCCCGTGGAGCTTGCTCGAGCTTCGTTGACGGGGAGTACGACTCAGATACGAAACGCCCGTCACCAACCTACATACAGTACCTACGGCTGGGCCAGGTGCATCAGACGACGCAACGACGATCTACGATCTCGCGCGAACGAAACATAACGAGCCCAACGGACCCGACATCGACATCTAGCGACATTATATGACCGCAACAGCCTAGTCTCCCATTGTCGCCTGTTCAATTGCCTCGCCCCTTCATCTTTTGATCTCTCGCCGTCTAGTCCACATACCTGGACCTGTCAGCGGGTGACAACGGTGACAGCCTTCGCCACCTAGCGACGACGAGACTACGCTACTGCGTGCGTCGCTCAGACCGCCGACCCTCGATTCTCATTCCAGCAACTTGGAAGTGAGACGCTATCGGCGCCACCACCGCACGGATCGCCCTTGCAATTCAGTCGGTTGTCCGGACTTGTCGCTTTCGGCGCAATCGTCATTGTTGATTGTCGACGACCAGCGCGACCTGTGCACAGCGCCTCCCTCTGTTGTTGCCCGACCTGGAATCGGCACATCGGTCAAGCATCGCAAGTCCGCACGCCCGGTCGGTTCTTCTCCCTGAAGAACAAACAGCGCACCGGCGAACGGCGAGCGGCCAGCGGCGAGGATCCCGGACGCCGCCTGCCTGGTTCTTGGCCCGTTCCTATTCTGCGTTCCTGCACCTCACATTCCCTGGTGACCTGGTGAATGGATCGGAAATCGATAACGCGATAACTGCATTCAGTCAATCGCCCAAAGACTAGGGTCTCCTTAATCGCTAGCCTTGCAGCCCAGCAAGCCTCAATCCAGCGTTCCCCGTACTTACGCTTTTTAGTGCTTTCGGGAGCACAGCGTGCACTCTAGCACCTGCAATTTCTGCAGCGCCTGCAACGCCCGGTACGCCTGCAAAGCCTGCAACGGCTGCGCACTTGGCCGAAAGAAGCCCCAGAACACCGGCACCCCCGGCACCTAGCTTCCAGTCCACCGATCGGTCGGTCACGAGGGTGCGAGCACCTGTTCGCTTTTCATCATGTCATCTTTGAGCTCTTCATTGAGCTCCTCCCTCTCCACCGGAGCACTCAGTGCCCATCCCTTCCTCAACATGGGCGCCTCGCAAAGCAGGTTGCAGCAACAACAACAACAACAGTCCCATCAGCAGGTCCCTCCACCTCTCAACCTCCCGGATTCGCATCATCGCTCCGCCAGTCCCGGACCCAATGGCGATCTCGGCCTCAAAATCCCTCAGTCACAACACTCGGAATCCCTCCCCCACCCCTTGCGCACTCCGACGCAGGCATCCGTCTCGGCCGCTCAGCAGCAACGACAGCAGCAGCAACTGCCCCACTCGTCATCACACGGCCCCCCAAATGTCCCTCCTCCGCCAGCCAAGCTGCGCCGGCAACAGTCTGACGTCAGGCGCCCAGTGATGCCGACACGAGCGTCGTCCTCCGAGTCTCAGCGCAAGCAGCAGGTCGCTTTCCCTCCGCCACCATCAGCAGAGGAGCCCTCGGCCGCACAGCAGCCTGCAGGACAACCATCGTCACGTGGGGTCAAGTTCCCGGATAACCTGCCCCTGCCTCTGCCGCGGAAAGCTTCGACGAAGAATGTCAACACGGCGCACTCCCGAAGCATGAGCGTTCCAGACCTGGAGGACCCCGCTGAGCAGCAGCCGCGACGCTTCGGTATCGTTAGGAAGCTCAGCCTGAAGCGCTTCGCTGATCGCGCTCCCTCGACGTCTGGACCGGCCCCTCCACCGGGCAGCACGTCCAGCAGTCATGCGGGCAATGTCGCTGCGTCAATGATCCCCCGATCACTGAGCAGGAAAGGCAGCTTGTCCAGGCTCGGCTCATCCAGGGGTGCGCAGGCTTCGAAGCGATCCGCAGCAGCAATGGAAGTCCCCCCGACGTCATCAACACAGCCTCTTCCAGCTCCCCTCACCCAACCGATGGCCAGCGCAGAAGTCTCGTCCACCCGTCCGTCACGACAGCCGACACGTTCCGCATCGCATATGACGAATCTGGGCAAGGGTATCGGCGTTCCGTCCCCTGTGATGGAGAGTCCGGAGATGATGGAGACCCCTCGGACGCCCCCGGCTCAGTCCCTGTCACCGGAATCTGCTGCGCGGCGAGCCAGGGCGACGCGTGACTCGAGTCTGTCACCGCGCAAGTCATCATTCCGCGGGGTCCGGGCGGCTTCATCGCCGTATTCCAGGCAGGCCCATCGTCCGTCTGCGCCTTCGTCGAATGTGTCATCGTCGTCGAAATCTTCGATCAGTCCTGCGCAGCGTGCTGCTCGGGAATGGCGCGCCAAGCTCGTCAACCTCAGTTCGGCATCACCCGAACACACTGACGACGAGGCCGCCGCCACAGGGTTCGGTGGACCTCGCCCCCCGCCTCGTCCCAAAACAGCAGCCGCCGGCCAGAGCAACCCCTCGACTCCGCTGTCCGAAGTTCCCCCATCGAGGCCCCGCCACCGCCGCCGCAGCCTCGACAGCCTGGTGTCAGTCTCGACCAAATCTGGCAGGCACCCCAACGTCAGCCCGGCTTGTTCCGCGTTCGGCGACGCTTTCGATGAGCAGCGCCTCTCGATCTGGTCGGCTGACTTCGACGCCCTGTCCCTGCACGGTGCGTCCGTGAGTTCGAGCACGGTCTCCAGGGTCTCGCGCGGCACAAACAAGTCGATGAAGTCGAACAAGTCCAGGGCGTCTACGAACCTGACCATGGTGCCCGAGGTCCCCAAGATTCCGGACCACATGCTCTCGCAGCTGTCCTCTCAGCTGTCGTCTGTTTCGGGTGTGGAGCCGCTCGTTCCGACTTCTGCCGTCGGTCAGGGTGCGAAGTACGACACTGCCTCGATGCTCTCGAAGTCCACGCGCGGGCACAACCGGTCAGCGACTGAGGGCCAGTCGACTGTGGTCACCGCTGTCACCGCGGTTACTTCTATGACTGCCGCCTCTGCGGCGACGACCTCAACGGAGTTGTTCTCAACGCCTGAGTGGCAGCCCAGCGAGCGTTTCGTGGCGGTCCGCAGCTCGGCCCCCAACATGTCCCCTGTTCCTGATGAGGAGGAGGCGGAGCCGAAGATGCCGCAGGAGGAGGAGGAGTCGAAGGCGCTGCGCGGTCTCGGTCTCAAGATGGACCTAACGTCGCTGAAGGCGAAGCCCCTGCCTCCGCCTCCGGCCGCGCGTCAGGCCACGACGCCGCCCCCCTCGCTCTCACCAGAGTACGGCCCGCAGCCGAATGAGTCGCCCTACCACTCGCTCTCGACTCGCCGCACCTCGACCCCCGACCACACTGAGTATCTCGTGACGCCGACGTGCGCGACGGTCGACGAGAAGCTGCTCTCCCGTACTGGCCCCGTCGTCGTCTCGGACAGCGAGGGCGAGTCCGCGCCCGAGCGGAAGCAGCAACGTCCCATGGGTCCGCGCAAGTACAACGGGCACATTAGGGACGCGTCCGATGTCAAGATGGCGATCGCGCTTGCGCAGCAGTCGCACAAGCTCACGCGCTCGCAGTCCTCAGACAGCAAGAGCAAGGTGCACATCGGCGGGCCGCGCGAGCCGACCCGCCCCTCGCCGAGCGTGTCGCGCTCTACTTCACAGACCCTCGTCAACGCCGCGATTCCCAGGACGGCGTCCAAGTCGGCGTCCCTTGACCAAGGGCCCGAGCTGCTCATGGCGTACGACCTGACGCCGGGGCTCGAGGACGGAGGCCGCAGGCCGCGGAAGAAGGGCATGCCGATGCAGGACCTGCGCAAGTGGCTCGAGACGAGCGGATAGGCTTCCAGTCGGCGTGAAAATGCTGGACGTTTTCGCGCCGCAAAGCCACCCCTCTAACGCATCTTCTATGTTCAACCCATACCTTTTCTTTGTATTGATTAGACAGCTAGACGGCGGTGTATGAATAAGTTGTGAGAAGCTACAATACCACACGACTGCCATCCTGTTTCGATCAGGCTTGACAATGTTCTTCGCTCATCCGGATCAACGTAATGGAAGAAACAGCAACGTAATGGCAAAGACTAGCGGTCAGGGGACACAAAGGGGACCACGAAGGGGATCCGTGGGGCAGACGAAACGTCGAGCGAGGCCGCGCGGGCCGGCACGTCTGGCAGGCAAGCGACACTCTCGTTTCGTTGCCGGACCCGATGAACACCGCAAAGCATCGCTGACTAACAGCAGCAGCGTCGGCGTCTCCGATGCTGCCGACGTCGACCGTGAGGCGTCGAGATCGGGCGCCACCACCGGTACGCCGCAACCACACGGCCGGAACGGAAGCCGCAAGTCGCCTCACCCCTCAGATCCGTCTTCTGCCAATCGCGATCCAAAGATTCTTCGCGATGTTTGTGTTCTTGTTTTTGTAAGGAAACTCATCAAGGACTCGTCTAGGACTCATCAAGGATCCGAAGTACAGGACCCCAATCAACGCAGGAGCGACAGGGATCTGAGAGGGCACAACTCACCGCAGCGGCTGCCAGATCGCTACCGCTGCCATCCCTATGCCCCTGCCCAGTGAAATGGACCTGCGAAGGAGACACGGCAGGAAACGAAGCAGCACAGTGCGCACAGTGCG
Source organism: Trichosporon faecale (assembly GCA_039545375.1). Classification (NCBI taxonomy): domain Eukaryota; kingdom Fungi; phylum Basidiomycota; class Tremellomycetes; order Trichosporonales; family Trichosporonaceae; genus Trichosporon; species Trichosporon faecale. The sequence continues at coordinate 1,017,458 of BCLU01000003.1, read as the reverse complement.
CCTCTCGGCAGGGCTTTATTCGATCGTGCACCACTCCCTCAGGCTCGGGCGAGGGCAAGGTAGCCAACAGGTGGAATGGAGACGCATGTAGCAGGAACGACGGGAGGGGAAAGGCACCGACCGGGCCGGGTCAGGGACGCCTTTCCGTGGCTTGTGGCCTGCCAGGCGCGACGCGTCAAACAGATCCCTCCTCCGCGCGTCCTTTTCGACCATTCATCCCTTCAACCCTTCCCGCTCTTTGTTTACTCATCCGTACGGCAGTGAGCGCGCGGAAAGAGGGGTGCGGATCAAAGTACCCGCTGCTACTATGCATGTTATGCTTGTCAAGCATAGCCCAGCTCTTGCCCGCAGTCGCAGCTCCAGCGACAGTTTGAGACATGCTGTGGGGAGCCAAGATCGACGCTCGCTTTGAGTGCTGAGTCGAGACATCCGGACTGCGCTGCTGAATGCCTGCGTCAACTGCGTGCGTATGCTGTTTACAGCTGCAGCCTGCGCATAGCGCCAAGATTGGCAGACTACGGAGCCCGCCAGCCGTGAGCCGGGTCTGTTTCAATTCTGTCTTCCGAGGGCCGAGGATCTGAACTAACCCCGAATCGTCCATAGAGACACAGCGAGGTCTTGGCACGAGTACGACATGCGACGTTTTCTTGCATGCGCGCATGCCCGCTGTGCGTGCTGTGCCTGCAAAGGCAGGCCCGGAGCCGAAACGTGACCGTGCATAACGTGCATGCTCCAGCTCGTCGGTCTCGTCGGGCTTCGGACTGACTCTGCCTGCAAGTCATTGAGCTCGCTGCGGTCGCTGCCATTCGGTAGTCTGATACGGCCGGCCGGTGCCTTCGCTCTGCAAGCTGCGTCGTCGCAATCCGTGCCATCCGCATCCGTGCCGGATCGAACCGGAAGCCGGGAGAGCGATAGCCTCAGACAGCCTTGAGCTTAACTGGAGCGTCCTGCACCGAAATACGTATCCTCCCCTTTCTTATTGGACGGAGGGGGGAGGTAAACATAATTAGAAAAAGCTCTCAAGCTCTGAGCCTATCGACTTCTGCATTTTCTGATCTGGTTTTCTGCTGCCTAGGGTGATTAGGGCCTGAGGGGTAGGGTAACAGAGCTTTCCTGGGGCAATGACTCATCGGCTCTGCACTTTCTCATACCCAGCCGAGTTCCCAGCTCCGAAGATCGAAATAGCATATTGCATCACCACCCTCGTCTTCTGCTCCAAAAGTGCAGAGGGCTCCGAATGCACAGTTGCCTTCATCGCCACAGCGCAGCCACATGCCCACCATAGCAAGCATGTGCCAAGCACAAGACATGAATGCGAGATCGGCGTAACGCAGTGGCGGGTCGAATACAGGAACCGAATTAATCTCGGTCAGAGGCACCCACTCTGACTGTGGCTCGGGTGGCTCGGCTGACCCAACGGTGGACCACCATAGCCGCCAGAATAGAAAACAAGACACTGGCATGCACCTCGCCATCGCGTTCGTTCCAGCCATCTTAAATTAATCTCGCGCTTCTCACTTCTCACGCTGGGTGTGCGCCGGGCGTTGCTGGTGGTGTGCACACGACATTGTCGCTGCGAATAGACAGTGCGGTGCCCGCAGACAGCCGCAAGGACGAAATGCGAATGCCAGGGAGGACAAGAGGGCGGTGTATCGCAGTCAGGTCTGTCAGGTTCTGTCAGGATCGGGCAGGTGTTCTTGGGAACTGGGCACTCCACAACGTGATATGATGGCCAGCAACGTCAAAGGTGGGTGTGGTTCTATTCCTGTGTGGGACACAGATGCAGCCAGCACCGCTTGATCGCACAACGCCGAAATGTCAGTCTGCGGCGCCAGCGCGCGCCAGCCTGCGGCGGCTGATCGACTGGTGCCACTGGAACTGCTGCGGCCGAGAGGCCGAGAGCTAAGAGCCGACCACTCAGCCGACTGTCCTGAGGGCATGCACCGATGTTCAGGAGACTGTCAGTGACGGCGAGGAAGGCTGTGACTCTGAAGAGCCGACCGTTTGGCCGTCTCCACTGTCCGCTGCGCTCCGTTTGTATGCAGCGTATGGTGGAAGTTCTGGTTCCGTCATGGAGGACTTGAGGATCGGATTGCTAGCGTGAGCACCGCTTTAGCATTATCAAGGCTGTTGTCCCTGAGAGGATGGTGGATGATTGGTTCCTGACGAGCGGCCAAGGGAGCCAATGGCGTCGAGGCTGCCGGTGTGTCCGGTGCACGTATTCAAGACGCCCTGCGCTCCCTGCGCTCGCCACCCCTTGCGCCCCCTTAGGTGTTGCATCCAGCCGGTTGGATGCTCTGGATGCCTCGAGGACCTGGGTGCCAGGCCCAAGGCCCCAGGGTCATCTGACGAGAAGCGTAAAGGTCCCTGAGTACCTGAGTGTCCAAGACCGTTATAGACGCTGTGGATGTCCTCTGCAAGACGTAAAAGTGACGCAGACAGGATGACAGGGACGAGACAGGGTATGGAGAGCTGTAGGGCACGCCCAGCGCCAGGGCACAGCTCCTCACAGGAGCTCGCCGCTCAGCCAACCGGCTCCCAGTCACCCATAACCACATTCAGTCACAGCGCCAGCCGCACCCAGGAGCACCACTACTCGTCCACTCCGTCCACTGGACGGTCCAAGAATCGAGCCAACGATATCTAAGCCCCAAGGCATTCCGACCACCCCCTCTTCTTTCCCTCACTTCTCTACACCCCTCCTCCCGGCGTATTCTTCTTGCTCGACCTCTTCGACTTGCCTGCACAACGTCAACGAAGCGAGCAGTCTCTCCCCCCTGCGTAAGTCGACACACACAACACCGCTTCCCCCTCCGACGACCCCTCTCTCGGCGACAGTCCGCAACCCGACCCGCCCCGCCCCGCTTGTCCGAGATCCGGGCGCCCAGACCGTCCATCCCACACAGCGACATCACTGCGGACAGAAACTCGTGCTGCGCCACTAAACGACGTCGATCTCTGCTCAGACGTACGCGCGACACAGACCGTGGACAAGTGACACACGACGCATATTGGTCTACGCACTGTCTCTCCCAACGTTTTGCGACAACACCCGCAACATCAGATCCCCTTACACGCCTTTCGACCGCGCGACCTCTATAAACTCCCATCACCTCTTTCTCCATCGTCTCTCTCGTCTCCAGTTTCTTGTGCTAACTGTCCTTTCAGCCTTCATCTCCTCTCTCCTCTCTATCCCGCTTTATTCTCCTCAACCTACCCATACCTCTAGTGGCGTAGTCGAGATCAGCCCCTAATCGCTTCACTCTTCACGCCCGTTACGTCCGTCCCCGCAACGATGTACGCCACCGCTCTCCAGGCCCTCTGGACGGTCGTCCCGCTGCTCGCGGCCACCGCCAACGCCGCGACCCCGCTCTCCTTCGAGCCCGCAGGAGACGCCGGAATCAGCGCCCAGATGGTGAGTAGCCATCCCTTCTTGGCACTACAGCCCCGCACCCCCGTGCTCCCATTTCGAAAACGCCACGGCCTCACAGCCTGCAACCCGCCCTCATGCCAAGACAAAGCCACTGACCGTGACCACAGATGTTCCTCGGTACCAAGAACAAGGTCTACATCCTCGACAAGTCTGAGAACAACCCCACCACGATCGATGGCAAGTACGGAACGCACCCCGCGTGGGCCGTCGAGTATGACATCAAGACCCAGCAAGGTGAGTGCACTACTGGCCCTGTGCGCCGCATCAAGCGATTCACGTGCTCCTGCTACGACTGGCAAATGACGACGGTGAATGGAATGTGCAGTGGAGTGATGGTGGTGGTGCCCTCGGCCTCGTGAGGTCATATCCGAGTTTGTTCCTCGGACCTCGTGGCTGAGCGCCGTGGCCCCATTCCCACCCCTGCATGCTTTCCATGCGGTCTATGCGATCTCGAGTCGTCAGCCCCTGCACCACATGCTACTTTCTGCACGGACATGCACGCGATGCGAGTCGTAACGCTGACAATGCAGTGCGTACGATGGATGTCTACTCGAACACTTTCTGTGCCGGTGGAGCGGTCCTCGGAAACGGAACCTGGGCGGTTTTCGGCGGTAACCAGCGTGAGTTTATTTCTTTTTGGGTCGGCGATTACATCACCACCCACCATCCCCATGCTGCGGATCGATCGGACCACTGACCATGCACAGCGGTCACCACCAACGGTGTTGCTACCAACGAGCCCGCCGCGTACAAGAACCTTGCCGGTGGCACCGCCATCCGTCTCCTCGACCCCTGCGACGACGAGTCTTGCCAGTATGTGCAGGGAGAGCAGACGTACGACATCGCCAAGGACACTGGCGGCTACCTCCAGATGACCGGCAAGCGTTGGTACCCGACCGTCGAGACCCTTCCCGACGGAACGCTCATTGTCATCGGCGGTGACAAGAACGGTGGATATGTCAACACTGCTGCGCAGGACAACCCCACGTACGAGTTCTTCCCTCCCAACAACGAGGGTGCCGTCAACCTCCCGTTCCTTACCGAGACTCTCCCCGTCAACCTCTACGCCCTCACCTGGCTCCTGCCGTCCGGCAAGCTGTTCATGCAGGCCGCCCGCAAGACCATCATCTACGACTACAAGACGAAGGAGACCACCTGGCTGCCGGACATGCCCCACGCCACCCGTGTCTACCCGGCATCGGCTGCCACTGCGATGCTTCCCCTCACGCCTCGCAACAACTACAACCCGACCCTCCTCTTCTGCGGTGGCTCGTCCACTGACAAGTGGGGAGACGACGGTGGTCCCCACTACAACGTCACCGCTGTTCCCGCCGACAACACCTGCGTTCGCATCACCCCCGAGGGCACCAGCAACCCGCAGTACGAGGACGACGACTACCAGATGGAGGGCCGCTCGATGGGCCAGTTCGTCATGCTCCCGGACGGCACCATGTGGCACGGCAACGGAGTCGCCATGGGCACGGCTGGTTACGGCTGGGACAAGTACTCGATCGGACAGTCGTTCGGTCAGGACCCCATCTACATGCCGACGATCTACAACCCCGACGCCCCCGCCGGCTCTCGCTGGAGCCGCAACGGCCTCCAGCCGTCGCCGAATGAGCGTATGTACCACTCGACTGCCATCCTTCTCCCCGACTCTTCCGTCCTCATCGCCGGCTCGAACCCGAACGCCGACTTCACGAACGAGCAGTGGCGCTCGCGCACCGACCTCGAGCTCTGGTACCCGTGGTACTTCAACGAGCAGCGTCCTTCGTCTGCCGGCCTCCCCAAGACGCTCAGCTACGGTGGCGAGGGCTTCAACCTCACCCTCACTGACGTCTGGGTCACGAGCGAGGAGAAGGTCAAGAGCGCCAAGGTCGTTCTGATCCGCGGCGGCTTCAACACGCACGCGATCGGTTTCGGCCAGCGCATGCTCGAGCTCAACTCGACGTACATCATGGACCAGTCGCAGGACAACAAGACGACGCTCTGCGTCTCGCAGCTGCCCGGCGACGTCGGACCGATGGTCTTCCAGCCCGGTCCCGCCCTCGCCTTCGTCGTCATCAACGGCATCCCCTCGCACGGCGAGATGGTTATGGTCGGCAACGGCCAGATCGGCGAGCAGCCGACGCAGCCGAACGCGCCCCTGCCCGCGTCGACCGTGATCCCGAAGCCCGAGGCGCCCAAGCCGACTGAGGAGCAGCAGCAGAACAACGCTGCGGCGCCGGACCCGTCGGCGTCGAGCGAGTCCAAGCCGTCAGCGGCGCCCAAGAGCGGCGCCCTGCCCCTCCTGTCGGGCCTGACGACGGCGCTGTTCGGCCTCCTACTCGCCCCCCTCCTTCTCTAGGACATTATCTAACGGACCCTTTCGTATTCGACTCCAGCATCGCCATCTCATACCTCGCACGCACTGTCGCCCGACAATCGCCAACCGACACCTCACCCAACCGCCAATACAATTTGCATTTGAACATTGACTCATTTGTCCCGTCCCATCGCCCACTCAGTACTCAGTGTAACGGACTCTGACCTACGATACCGATACCTTAGATAGCAAGTATATAGTAATATGTTAATTCTGCAGCATGCAAGTAACGTTCATTGGAACCGTCCCGTTATCTTCCCGTTCATTAGCATTTCTGTGGTAACTTACGTTCATCTTAATTAGACAACGCGCAAGGCGCGCCGAGACATGCCACAGGCTCCACAGGAATGCCGAGCCACCGCGACGCCGGCGGAGAATTCTTCCTGTCGCGTTGTGCTGTGATCGACATGAGGGGTGAGGCGTGTGAAGAACGACGTCGGCTTGCTCGGCTCACTGTCCATGACGGGTCAAGCCATCATGTGACGTCAGCCACTGGCAGCAGAAGTCGGCGGGCAAGGCGCCCACTTTTCGCTGTACTGGGATGTGGGTGGATGCATGTCATGGTAGGCATGAGATCTGCGTTGGGCATGAGGCGAGGTAGGCAGGCGGTGGGCACGAGGCGAGGAGGGAGGTCAGGTGACGCCTAATGTCATGTATGGTGGCTGGTCGTTCATTTGTGGTGGCTGGTCGAAAGCTGGAATTGGTGGATGGCGCGTCTGCGAGTGAATGAGACGAGTGAATGAGGAAGTTCGGGTCGATCTTGCCAGCCATCTGGCGCTGGAATCTGGCGAGGCCAAGAGTTTGCTGCTGTTCGCCACTGGGTGGCGATATCTCGAGGAGGTCTGAAAGGCGGTGACGGAGAGGGAACGACCCAGGCCTTTCGGCTGTCACTCAATTATGGGTTCTCGCAGCTTGCAGATCTCTGTTCTGAGCTGGCCTCGGCGAGCTTGACGATAGAGCTGTCCGGATCCGTTCGTTTACTGACTTCCATCTTCCCATTCGATCTGACCACTGGAACGTTGACGGGGAGTGGACGGATCACGGTGGTGAGGAAGGCGTGGGTGAAGGGTGAAGGGTGACGAGTGACGCAGAGCACATTGCCACAGCTTGCAACTCTCGTCTCCTCCTACTCGCAACTTGCTGGTGGTGGTAGTGAGGTGCGGGAGACAGGTCTGCACCTCTTCGTTGCCAACTGCCCCCTGCCCCAGTGCAGTCCCCTTTCATTGTGGCAGACTTGACGCATTTTCCGACAGCGCGCTTCCGGTTACCGTTTTGGCCGTACTGACCTTTCTGACCGGCCACAGGACCTCCGACCACTACCAGGCGAGGCCCGCTGTGCCGCAGGAGATGCGAAGCCGCTGCCATGATGAGAGCTGGCCCGCACTAGAAGGGCTAGCTCAGCCTCAGAGCCGGTGGTTATGTGGATTGCGCGGGCGGGCTGGTCGACGCGGCTGCTCATCTCCGCGTAGACGAAGTGCGCCTGACCCCAAAGAGGAGGTGCAAGGCGCCTGTTGGGCGCCAGGTGGGCGACTGTCAAGAACTCACCTACGAAGTCGAAGGCCTCAGCGGTAGCCGGTCGAAGACGCAGCGCCTGAAGGCACATGGACAAGTCAGCGATGGAGCGTGCAGTTCCCCCGAGAACCAGCGCACGAGATCTCACCCGCCAACCCGCTTCACCTGAGCGGCGACGGTGCGGCGTTCAATAGCACATCGTCCAGTGCGGCCACGAGCGCATGAGCGCCCTCGACGACGGCCACCGAGTAAGTGTAAGCGGCCACCAGCCTGCCAACGCTGAAGTCCGATTCGGACTGTCGTCTCGACATCCCAGCCTTGCAACGCTAGTAGCGGCCGAGCCCCGTAACTTGTAGAGTGCTCTGAGACATGTGGTGAACTGCATGAGCCTGGGATTCCATCTCTCGGCCTTAGTCCGAATATGGAAAGTAAGACAGAATCTGGTGGAGAGAGGATCGGTACCGCCGTACCGCCTCGGAGTGCCCGGTGGCGCTTCTGCGGAGGCCGCTGTTCGGCAATGGAGGTCTGCACATGTGGTCTCGGCGGTTAGTAGTGAGTCAGTGCGGCCCTGCGGCCCAGCCTGATGGTCAAGAGCATCTGAGGCGTCCCCGCGGAACAGAAGGAGACCATGCGGGACGTCATCTCCGCGCTGCTCAGACTGGGACGTCGGGTGAGCGTCATTCGCTGCGGTCCAGCCGGGCGGATCAACCATGCACCACCTCGTGCTATTGTGTGAGCTGGCATTGGGTGGTCAGTGCCGGCAGCCCCGGCAGCCCCGGCATGCCCGGCATGTCCGGCATAAGGCGGCATGAGGGTGGGGCAGGAGGCATTTGCGGGGCGAGTGAGGGGGCGAGTAGAAGCCAAAGGAGGTGCAAAGGGAAGCCTGGCGATCAGTGCAGGCTCGTGTCGCCCCGGTCGCAGCGGAAGGGGGAGCAGGGGAGTGCGAGGGGAAAGCGGGGACAGCACGAGGGGACCCAAACGTGGAAACTTTTTTTTTTCTGGGTTTGGATGCCTCGATGCCAGTGGCAGCTGGCTGACAGGTGCTCGCACGACATGGTGGAGGCCCTCCGGCCTCAGGAATGTGTCGTCGCCTTCCTCGTCCCTGCTGTTCAGCTGCTCAACGACCGCATTGGCCTGGAAAGCAAACTCTTTACGTAACTGCGCACTAATCCAGGCTCACTCAGCTGTGAATGACACGGGTGACTGGCGGTGAAGCCGTTCGGAAGTCCGATACGCAATGGGGAATACCTCCAGTAGTGGGGTAGCCCAGTGAGAAGGTTCCAGCCGGATCCAGCGGGGTGCGGGTGTTCCTTCCCCGCGGCTGGGGAGGCGTACGAGTGAGCAGCTGAGGTGCTACCAGTGGTATTTTCCAAGAGCTGAGAGCCTTGTGACCCATGCATGCTGTGCGGCAATTGATGTCCGCCCCGTTGCCCCGTTCCTTCCAAATCGCCCTAACCCTTAGCGGCTGAAAGAAAGAGCGCAGCAGGTGGGCCGAGAGCACGCAAGGGGACGCCCGACAGATGCCGGAGCAGAGTTCAGCGAGTCAGAGCAAGCGACAGACGACCCAGAGTGGGGAACTAAGGCGGGTTTCCAGCGGGTGATGCGGGGAAGGACAGGATACGGGCTGCACAAGCCTGGGGAAGACAGCGTGATAGGCCACCCAGGCTGATCACGAGCTCGAAATTCGCTCGACGCCCAAGCCCCAGATACCAGGCCAGTCCAAACTGGGTCGCGTGGCTTTAACCCCGCTAGGGCATACATGTGGGGGCGGATTAAGGACCTCCCTGCAAGGCCTGCAGCCTGCCTACTCGCCTGCCTGCCTGCCTGCTTGCCTGCTTGCCTGCTTGCCTCTGAGCTGCTCCGCCTGCCGCCTGTTGCCTGGGCCGATGCATTCTTCCTTCGCGAACGTCGTCTTCGCTCTCTTCCTCGTGCTCGTCATCTCTCCATCACCACCATCGTCCCCCGCGACCCCATCAGCGCCGACACGGAAAAAGACGCACTCGTCTGTGTTTTTGACACAAAGTCGACCCAGCCCCACAACCCCCAAAAGGCATACTCAGAGGCCCCTTCCGCCCTTTTGCCATCAAGTCTTCGCGCAAGGCTCTTCCCCACACGTCTTCGTCGAGTCCGGTCATCGCCCGTCACTTCGCCCCGGTTGACGCACCACCCACACCTTCCCCTTCCCCCCTCCATCACCTCCGCTCAACCAGATCGAAAAAGGAATGGCCTCGGCGCCATTGACTGCCCCGACTCACCATGTCGATGACATCCCCTCAATATCGGCTACCTTAGCCGCCGGCGCCAATGCTTCCAACACTGTCACCCCCACATCAGAGGCGAACCGCTCGCCCTCGCCCCCGACGATGAACCCCGCCCAGCTCGGTGACGTCCCCACGCCGGAGGTGTCCAAGATCGAGGCTAGCGATTTCACCGGCGTCACGTTCAAGCCTGAGTAAGTGTCATCTGCCAACTGCTGAACGGCCCCAGCTTCTGGGATGCTGTTGCCAGGTGCATGTCATGTTCCTGACATTCCGCTGGGATTATCTGGGGCCAACGTTTAGGCTTGTTGTCAACGTTGCTGGCGCTACCGCCAGTGAAAAGCAGGCTAAGGGTGGCCAAATGACAGCCGGCGACGAGCCTGGTTGCAAGCTCGCTCGGGTCCTCGTGATCCGGTGACCTGCGTACCGCTTCCACTTCCATTCGATCGCTTCAGTAGATGGAGTCCTGTGCTGACGCTATTCTTCCTCGTCTCGTCTTCCTCGCCTACTTCAACATCCAATGTCTACATCGAACCCGATCTCGGTGTTTTACCTGTTCGGTGCCAATGTGCGGACGGTTCTCTGATTTGTCCGTGACGGCTTCCCCCACCGCCGCCGCCCACCAACTCGCCTCATGCCGCCGCTTTCAAATCGATTGGGAATATCCTGCGCTGTTACTCGGGCTGCGTGCTGCGCTTGACTGACCGACGGACTCCCGATCATGGATCATTCGCCGACGCCTCTTGCATGGACCCGCTACCCCCACACACACATCCACTGTGTGATTACGACACCCTGTGCCCACACATACACAAACGCTTCCACATTCCAGGCTATGGATGCAACGTCGGCATTGGGCTCTGGAGATTCTCCGCGAGGCTGGCGTCCGATCAGTCCTCGACGTCGGCTGCGGAGTCGGTTCCCTGCTGGAGCCCCTCAGCCAGCCGCCCTCGACGGTCCGTGAGCCTCCCATCCTCTGCACCGACCCTGGTCACGAGGGTGAGGCTCCTGAGGGGCGAGAGCTGTTCATCTCTGTGAGTGGTTACTGTTAGGACACGGTGCTGACTGTGCAGCACCTCGGCGCTGTTGACATCAACCCTGGTGTGATGGCTGGTGCGCTCAAGTCCATGGAGCCGCCTGCGGAGGGCGATCAGATGACTGCGCCGCGCTGGGAGCCGATGACGGCGGAGCTGTGGCTGGGCAACATTGAGCGCTACAACTCGCGCTTCGAGCCGTACGAGGCCCTCGTCATGCTGGAGGTCATTGAGCACCTCGAGCCCCAGCTGCTCAGCCGCTTCGGTGTCGTCACTTTGGGCACGTACCGCCCCAAGCTGCTGTTGGTTTCTACGCCGAATTTCGACTTCAACTCCAAATTCCCGCGCCAGCACGATGACGATTCATGCCCCAAGGGCTTTGCGGACCCGACGGGTCGTACGGACCGCGTGTTCCGTCACAGTGATCACAAGTGCGAGATGACGTCGCAAGAGTTCCGGGAGTGGGCGATCGCGGCGGCCAGCGACTGGGGCTACGACGTGCAGATCGGCGGTGTCGGTATCTCGTCCAAGCCGAGCTACTACCCCGACGGCTCGCCCGTGTACGCCACGCAGACGGCCGTGTTCCGCCTGGCTAGTGGCATCCCGATGCGCTCTCCGCGCAGTGTGCGCACGGTCGACTTACCGTTCATGCGGGGCGTCAGCGAGGCGCACCACCCGCACCGTCTCGCCGGCAAGTTCCAGTTCCCTGCGACGGCACTCAAGGCGCCCGGCGCCCCGCTGTCGCCCGAGGAGGTGAACCAGACTGTGCAGGAGGCGTTCAAGTACGTCTCGGTTTCGCGCATCAGCCTGACGGAGTTGTGGGGGCTGCCGAATGTGGCCGCCGTGTGCGGAGGAAGCAAGCGGCACCTCGTCAGCTGCCTCGGCGGCTGGGGCGACTGCAAGCCGCTCGGCAGCTCGCGTTACCAGGTTACTAGGGCTAGCTTTGGTCTCGAGGTCGGGTTGAGGGTGTAACACATGCCTTCGTTATTCTAGTTCAACACAGACAGCCATCGCAACATCATGTACGAGTATATAGTTTTTTCTTTACATACGCTGGATACCAATGCAGTGTGGATACGCCGCGAGTGTGCGTGTGAAGCGAGCCAGAAGTGAGGCCCGAATGGGGTGGGCGCTTAGCTTCAGAAGTCCGAGATAGCGGTCGGATATCGCCGGGGCCTTAGTCGTCATCCCGGACCTGTCTCGTATCGTGTCATCTGTAGTGGTACTGCCCTCCACTCCTTCCCCACATCCGCCCATATCCCTCATTCATTCCCCTCTCTCAATCCAGCGACATGTCCGCCAAAAGCACGTTCACGCCGTTCGAGCTCCTCCGCTTGCCGTCCAAGTCGGCGCTGGTCGAGGAGTTCCAGGGCCGGCAGCTGTCTGAACTCCGCACGCCGGCACTCATTCTGAACCGCTCCGCGTTCACCGAGAATTGCAACGGGGTCGCGAAGGCGGTCGAGGCCCTCGGGCTCGAGTTCAGGATGCACGTGAAGAGTGAGTCCCCCTCTCTCTAGCTTCTCAATGATACTTCCCTCCTGGCCCTCGTTGGTGAGGAAGCGCTAGCTGTGCCGTGGGAGTGACGGATCAGGAGGGTGGGCAATGACTGACAACAAGCACACAAAACCCCCGACGGAACACGCATCCAGGCCTCCTCCGTGTCCTCTCCCGCGGGGCTCGTAGTCTCCACACTGCCCGAGGCGTGGGGGATTGCTGAGTCGGGCCTCGTCGAAGAAGGCCGCGTCAAGGACATTCTGTACTCCATGCCCGTGGGCAGTGACAAGATGGAAGACCTCACAGCTCTGGAGGAGAAGATCCGCGTCCCGGTCTTGGTCATGGTCGACCATCCCTCTCAGGTCACCGCCCTCGCTGAGGCCAAGAAGGCCTTGGGGAGGAAACCGTGGAAGGTTTTCGTCAAGATCAACGGCGGGGGTGAGCGGGCCGGCGTGCGTCCCGAGTCGCCCGAACTCGGCGAGGTCCTCGAGGAGATCAAGAAATCGGATGGGAGTGTGGAAATCGTAGGCTTTTACAGCCACTTCGGGCAGAGTTACGCCTCCGACGGCCAGAAGGACGCACAGGGCTTCTTCAACGGCGAGGTCGAGTGTGTCTCCAAAGCCGCCTCTTTCGCGCGCTCGAAGGGGCTCAAGGGGCCCTGGGTGCTGAGTGTCGGCGCCACGCCTACCATTCACGCCGCCTCGTCGCTGAAGACCACGCCCGAGAGCGGCGAGGATAAGCTCGAGTACCACGCGGGGTGCTACGCCGTGAACGACCTGCAGCAGCTGAGTACTGGCGTCGTGCCCGGCCGCCCGGCTATTAGGATCCTGTCGAGCGTCGTCTCGACGTATCCGGAAAGGAAGGAGGCGCTGTGCGATGCCGGCGCGCTGAGCTTCAGTAAGGATCGAGGACGCGAGCCTGGGTTTGGCAGAGTCACGAATAAGAAGGGATGGCGGGTCGGAAGGGTGAGCCAGGAACATGGGATTCTTACCCACGATGAAGGAGCGGAGAGGGACGAGGTCAAGATTGGGGACCGCGTCGAGGTCATTCCCCAGCACGCTTGTTTGACTTGTGCTTGCCAGCCGTGGATCTATGTCGTTGATGACAAAGACCCGGACACCGTGGTCGACATCTGGGTGCCGTGGAAGGGCTGGTAAATGGCACGGGTGGTGAGGTAGAGGTGACTAAATGATGACATATTATAGGGGTAGATGTTATTATGGTAGTGCAGTATGAACACGGCTAGGGCCGAATAGTTTATATGTTGCTCTAAGATGTGTCTCTAGATCTCCCTCCCTCCGCTTCCTCTCACAGCCCGGCCATGCCGCCAGGCTCTCCACCTCATCCGGTGTCCTCGGAGCCTCCGGCTCCTTGGCCACGCAGCTACCACAGCCCGACCAAGCTGCCCACGCTCCAGAACAGCGTGACAATGCCGACGGGCAGAATGCCAACGTAGACGATGAGATCCTGCCACAGTCGTCGTCCCTGGCGGCGCTTCTGCAGTTGCCTCTCCTTGCGCGCGAGCAGCACGTCGGCAGCCGGATTCGTCAGGCTCGGCGTGCGCTGATGGCCGCCCGCGAGCGCTGAGGGATCCGGCGGCGGCGGCGCATGGCTCGGGAAGATGATCGCGAGCGGCGAGCGGACGTGGAACGTGATGATGAAGAAGAGGGCTGTTGTCAGCTTGCGGTCACGCACGTGCAGCGAGTGTCTACGCGTCCACTTACAGGGCATCAACCACCCGATCGCCAGCGTCGCAATGACGCCGAGCAGCTCGATCTTGTCCGCGACGACGCCACCGAGCGCCGCAAAGGCAACGACGACAGCCCAGATGCCCGCACCGACGAACTTGCCCGCGCGGTAGCGGTCGCCGCCGTCCACGTCCAGAGCAACCAGGACTGAGTCGCGGCCTCGCACGAGCCAGCTCCCGATGCTAGCCAGCACGAGCAGGTACATGAGCACGCGGGCGAAGTTCGTCCATCCGTCGTCGCGCGGGAGCTGGTCGAACGCAGTAGCCGCGGGGGGGAGGAGGTAGTACGGGACGAGGGCGAAGGGGAGGGCGAGCACGAGGATGAGAAGTCCAGCGGCGAGGATCGGCACGGCAAATTGCTGACGCTTCACGCGCTTCAGGGACGAGTGGATCGGCAGTGTCTGCAGGTGCGGCGTGAAGAACATCGTCAGAGTCGTGAGTCCGGAGCCAGCCGTCTTCGGCGACAGGCCGCGTAGCCCGCGCCGAATGTGCGCGGTGACGCCTTCCGGAGCGGACTCAGCCGCCTGCTGCAAAGTCGCCGCTGCTGCTGCCGCCGCGGTCACGATCGTCTCGCCCGCCTCGTCGGCAGCCTTCTTGACCTCAACGGTGCGTCCGATCACGATGAACGTGATGAGCGGGAGGAGCAGCGCGAAGGCGACAGGCAGCGCGCGCAGGTGTCGGATCGAGCGTGACGGGATGAGCGCGGGGAGGATCTGCTGTCAGCCATTCGGCCCAATCGCCACATTGCAACATCGCTCCGAAGACTTCTCTGAAACATTGCCCAGCCAAGCCTAGCCAGCCATCGATGATCGCCACTCACGAAGATGCCACCCGTGATCGTCCAGAAGATGCGGCTCCGCAGCACGCCGTTCGGGAGGTACTCTTGCACAACGGGGTCGAGGAGGCTCGCCACCGTGCCTAGCCAGCCCACAGACGAGGCGAGGGTCGCAACGACGACAAAGCCGCGGCCGACAGCCTGTCCGAAACGTCCGAAGCGCTCGCCGGCGCACGCCGCGAAGACCTGCTCGAAAGAGCCGACCTTCAGGTACCACGCGAGGTAGACGATGACGATGTGCGCGCACGCGCTGAGGGCCGCGAGAATGCAGAATGCCGGGATGAACAGCGCAACACCGGCGGGCAGGAAGCTCTGCGGCACCGCCGAGAGCGCGGGGAAGAGCGCTAGCGGGTGCGCCAGGATAAGCGGCGCTACCAACTGTCTGTCAGTTCGAAAAGGCCACGCGAACTCACCTCGAACAAGCTCCTGTAGCCCGTCTCGTCCTGTGTCCGCCGCCGCCGCCGCCGCCGGACTAGCGGCTCGTCAGAGTCGGCGTCAATGTCCTCGGACATCTCGTCCTCGTGCTCCATCTCGGAGAAGTTGATGCTGAAGCTGTCGCTCGTGCTACTTGTCGGGATCTCGTCTTCCTCGTAGTCGAGCGAGTCTCGTCCGTCGCGGGAGCCGAACTCGATCTCTCCGTCGTCCTCGTCGTCCGAGCTAAGGCCTTCCTCGGCGTCGCTGTCCTTCTTCCCCGCGTGCTTCTTGAACACCATCGTCCCGGTCGAGGTCGCGCTGGCGGTGCGGCTGGCGCGAGACTGGGGGCGGGACAGGTTCGTGAGACTCGGTCGCGGGGATGACGTCCCTTCGGCGACGCGGAGGAGGTTGTCGGAGTCGGACACGTTTGAGGTGGCGCTGTGGTACGACTTGGCGGAGACGAAGGACATGCCGCTCGCATTGGAGAAGTTGCGGGCGCGCGAAGGACCGGCATGCCCGACGCTGAGGTCTGGCCGGGACATTTGTGGGGGGGGGGGGKGGTTTGTTTGGTTTCACGGGGAAATTGTTGTTGTTGTGATTGAAAGAGACTTAGTGGGAGATGGATAGTGTTGAATTGAGAAAAGTTCAGAAGTGGGAAGCCATGACAGTAGAAAGGAAGGGCCGAGCGCGATTGTGTCTGGGACAGTCGAATGACAGTGGTGGGGCTCGCGGGAGTGGTGGAATGAATAGTTCGGTTCATGCATGTGCTAAAGCGTGCGCTAAGTGAGCTTAATCCCCCAGTCAACGTACAAGGCACCAGGTAAGGAAGATGGCACGTGCCTGTGCGGCCCTTCCCCTGCACTTTCCTTACATTCTTCCCTAAGACTAAGCCCCTGCGTAGCAAGTCTAGCTATGTAGTGTAGCACGTCGCAAGTGCGTCCGCCGTTGGCGTCCGGTGAGCTCCAGGCCGCGACCCGGACCGCGTATCGTGTGTCGCGTGTGTCGCGTGTGTCGCGTGTGAGCTACCGATCACACCGGAGACAACTGAATTTCCATTGTCCCAGAAACAACAGTCGTCATCCTCTGACTGCCTCCACCGGACCGAGCCCATCGCGACCACTCGACCACTCACAATAAAGCCCAGCTCCTCCCCCGACCTCCTCGCCCATCATCGCCCACTCGCCTCTTCTCTCGTTTCAGAATCCAATCAAATCTAGACTGGAGCGACCACCTCATCGTCTGACTGCAGACAGCTGAGCTCCCTTCACCCTCAGCCTCAAACGCGAAACAGCCCGCCGACCCTCGGCTCAGCCTGAAGGGCTTGCTGAACGGCTCGGACAATGTCGCAGTCCACCTTCAAGCGCAAGGCGCACAAGGCCTACTTCACGCGCTGCCTGCAGGCTCTGCCGTCCTCGGCCGAGTCGCATGACGCGAATCGGTGAGCCCGCCGTCCTTGCGTAGCCGTTCTTGGCTCACTCGCTCGTCGCTGGTAAGCTGACAGCAGGATAACGATCGCCTTCTTCTGCCTCGGCGGACTGTACGTGCTCGGCGAGCTTTCGCCGTCCGATAAGGACCGGGAAGACTGGACCGAGTGGATCTGGTCCCTCCAGGCGCCTGAGGGCGGGTTCGTCGGCTCCCCGCATGGCGCGACGACGGGCCACCTCCCCTCGACGTATACGGCCTTGTGCTGCCTGGCACTCCTCGGCGCGGACATGGGCAGGCTCGACCGGGCGGCGCTGCGCCGCTTCCTCCGCTCTTGCCAGGCGGAGGACGGCTCCTTCGCCCCGACACCCGATACGGTGGGCGTGTTCCAGAACGACGCGAGGATGTCGTACTGCGCCGTCATTTGTGGGACTGTCGCCGACGCTGGTGCGGACGCGAGCGCCGAAGGTGCGGGCTCCAACGGGGCGGCCTCAGAGGACAGAGGCTTCGACAAAGCCAAGGCAGCGTCGTACCTGCGCCAATGCCAGACGTGGGAGGGCGGGTTCGCGTCCCGCCCCGGCGTCGTCGAGGCGCAGGGCGGCATGACGTACTGCGCATTGTCTTCTCTGGCCCTGCTCGGCGAGCTAGGAGGTTCAGAGCACTCACAGCTCGAGGACGAGGCGACGCGCTGGCTGTCTCAGAGGCAGATCGGGGGGTTCCAGGGTCGTCCTGGAAAACTGGAGGACGTGTGCTACTCGTTCTGGTGTGGTGGGGCTCTTGCTGTGAGTATGTTCGCCGAATGGGAGGGGGTTCGGACCGATATCTCCGGTGTTATTGTTCTGCCGTTGTCCAGATACGGTCCGCCGATCGGCGATAAGATCGGGGTGCTGGGACGGTGATGAGAGTGTCATGGGATTCCGGGCGAAACGGAGACCTATGAGGCGGAGTACAATGAACAGCTTACATTGACGGGAAAGCTGACACACAGGCGCTCGGCCACTCGACCCTCGTCAACGAAGAGCCCAACACGGCCTTCCTGCTCAACTCGCAGTCTCCCCTCGGCGGCTTCGGCAAGGCGCCCGGCGACTATCCGGATCCGTTCCACGCTTACCTCGCCCTGACTGCTCTGGCGATGACGCCGGCGAGGGAGCAGCTGGGCCTCGCCGAGGTCGATCCGGTCTGGAACCTCGCGCCGGAGGTTAGGGATCGGCTGCTCAAGACGGCGCCGTGAGCAACGGCAGGGAAGGGTTACGGTCATTGTATTTGGGTCTCGGTATGGTCTATGTCACACATATATATAGTGCTTTTTTATAGTAGCAGACGTTACATTTCGCAGCTACTGATGCTTATCCTGCTTCTCGCGGCTCCAGCGGACGGAGCTAGATCTCCGCCAGACGCACGAGGTACCGCTCAAACACCTTCTTCCCATTCGTGAGGTTGAGCAGCCTCATGCGCTCGTTCGCCAAATGACCCGCGTCACTCGCTTGACCGAGCGGAAGGTGCACGCACGGCACGCCGAACTCTTTCTCGAGCCAGCTCATCGTCGGGACGGTGCCACCCTCGCGGATCTTGAGCGGGCGGCGCTTCCACACATCCTCGACCGCATTCTCGAGCGCCTTGAAGTACGGGTTCTCGAGTGCTGCGAGCCACCAGCTCGCGGCGTGCGTGATTTTCACGTCGAGGTGGTTCGGCGACGCCAGGCGCTCGAACTCGTCTCGGCAGTACGTTGTCAGTGCATCCACGACGGCGGACATGTCCTGGTCCGGCACGAGACGGAGCGAGATGTCTGCTGTCACGCGCCGGGGGATGACCGTCTTGTTCTGCGTGCTGCCCGAGGTGCGGATGTTGGCGATCGAGAACGAGGGCTCGCGCCACACCCGCTCGAGATCCCGCAGACGTCGGCCGGAGGCAGTGGCGACCGACTCGAGCAGCGCACGCTCCTCGTCGCTCTCGGGGCGCACTGAGTCGTAGAAACCGGGCACCTTCAGCCCACTCGTGTCGCTCAGCTTGGAGAGAAGGTTGACCATGTCGAACATGGGCTCGTGGACCGCACCACCCTCGACACCGGAGTGCACGTCGTCACGCTGCGACTCGATCGAGAGGTTGGCGTACACCACCCCACGCATGCCGTACACGACGCAGGGGTCTTCCTCGTCGATCCACGTCGAGTTCGAGAGCAGGATAACGTCGACGTTCCCGATCGCTGCTCTGTGTCTGCGTACGGCGGACGCGAAGCCGCGCGAGCCCGCCTCCTCCTCGCCCTCGATTAGCATGACGAGGTCAACGTCCAGCTCGCGCCGCTGCCGCAGCGCCGCCGCCGCACAGGCGACGGCCATGATCGGCCCCTTGTTGTCCGTCACACCGCGGCCGTAGAGGTACCCATCCTTCCCTGTCAGATGCCAGGGATCGCTCGACCAGCCCTTCTCGCCGACAGGCTGCACGTCGTAGTGGCCGTAGAAGAGCACGCGGCGGCGCGGCTTGTCGCACGAAGGCTTGTGGCCGCTGAACGTCGCCAGCACCAGCGGGTTCTTACCCTGGTCACCCGACAAAAGGCAAGACTTGGCACCGAGTTGGCACAAGATTTTGTTCAGCAGGTGCGCACCCTGCCGGCACGGCTCGCGGTGCAGTTCGTCAGAGACGGTCGGGATCGCAACGAGCTTCGACAGTGCGTACAGCATCGTGTCCCCGTCGTCGGCGTCTGAGAAGTCCGTGAGCTCCGGAAGCTGCAGGTCGCGGTGTTCCTCCGGACTCCGAGCTAGCCGCGACGGGTGTGCTCGCACTCGCCAGATCTTGACGTAGCTGTCATTCCCTGCTGTGATGAGGTCGTACGCTCCTTCCCGGTCCGCCGGTACGATCACCATCGCGAGCGCCATGCTGTCGTGCGCCATCAGTGCCGCCGTGCAGTTGAATGCGTCGTCGATGCGGAATATCCGTCCATCGCCCGCACCGCTGTACACGTCTCCGCGCAGCACGGCGAGGCTCAGCACGTCGCTCGAGTGCGCCTCGATTGTCCGGATCCGCGATCCCGTCTCCAGGTCCCATACGTCGATCTCGCCACCTTGTAGTCCGCCGAAAAGAAGCGAGTCGCGGTACGCCAGCGAGAAGACCGCACCTGATAACCCGACGAACTCCCGCACGAGCTTCAGCCCGCCGCCAGGCAGACACTCCCACACCTTCACGTCACTGTCGCCGGAGCCTGAGGCGAGCCACCGCGTTCCGTCTGCCCGCGCGATCATCTGCAAGGCGTAAACGTATCCGTAGTGGGCGTAGAACAGCGTTGAGTCCGCGTCGACCTCGAACTCGACCACATCGGAGCCGCGCTTGAAGTAGTCGCCGCCATTCCCCGTGTTGGCAGACCCGCTAGCGCCTTTCCCGCAGTTGATCGAGCGGCTCGGCGTGCATCTTCCCCCGGGCGTGGAGGTGCCGGGCGAGCCGGGGGTCGACGGCGAGTCGAAGAACGGACTCGGCTTGTACCGTCCGCTGCGCTGGTTCGGTGTCGGCGCCGACGACGGCGTGTGCTTGTGGTGCTCGTGCAGTCCTTGCCCATCGAGCAGGCTCGAGATGTTGCCCTTGATGGCCGTCGGCGCGACAACGGACCGCGTGCCTCGGATGTCCTTGCCGAAGTTAACCCATTCGATAGACGTGTTCTGCGCACCGAAGTAGAGCGTGCCCCCTTCTCGGTCGTCCCACGCCAGGCTGAAGATGTCTCCGGAGGTGTCGTCGCAAGGATGGATGATGTACAGCGGCTCGAAGGTCCGTGTTGACCAGATCTGGTCGTCAGCTCAACGAAAGGGGGCTAGAGAGCAGACTCACTCGAACATCCCCTGCACTGCTGCCTGAGATGAGCCACTCTTTCTCCGGAACGACGAGCAGACAAAGCACGCTTCCCTCATGTCCTAGTAACCTGTACTCCGGCTGGAAGTCGCGCCTGCAGAAGACGGTGATCTCGTTGTCGCGCCCCTGGCACCCGGCATAGATGTGGTCCTTGTCGGCAGCGAGAGCAAGCACCCTACTCGAGCCCACGGACAGCAGGTGCGAGTGGGTCGGCGAGTCCGTCAGGACCTGACGGGTGAGCGAGTCGGCTATTTTGGTGGAATGGTTGCGGGGTCGGGTTGCGGAAGTGTTGTTGCAGCAGGGGAGCCGTTGATATAAACATCGCGGTGAGCGTGACGGTCGATGGGCGCGTCGTTATCGCAAGATCGACCAGGAATGACGACAAGAGGTCCGCACAAAAGAAGCAATGCGTGTCAGCATCGGGTCCGTCTGATCTACCGCCGTCTAGCCCGATCGAGCGCAAAGCAGGGCCGCAGGGGTGTCGTGCGACGCAAAGGCACGCAGTACTCACTCTTCATTGTCTCGAGATGCATGCTGTGGCTGGTGACGGGGCTCGAGCTCTCGGCGGCAGGAGACTTGGATCCAGACGCCATCGTCGCAGCCGCTAGTGTAGTCTGTCGGTCGTGGGAGGACTGGGTCGGTTGCAAGTCGAATTCGGGCAAGTGTGACGAACGCGATAGTTTCAAAAGATACCGGCTGTTACGGCACCTGAGGGCGGTGTCTTGTCGACGTTTGACTCGTGATTCTTCTCAACCGGCGAATGTTGCAGTTACGTGCTGGCAGTCGATGTATATGTTGGTGTCAGTGGTGTGCAAGTGTTGAATGCGAAGTCGAGTGTCTGACAGTATCGATACGAAACGATCTTGAAAGGGAGACCCCTCTATGGGCAATCGATTGCATCACGCCATGGAACTTGAACCGTCAATAAGCGCTGGACCTGGAAATTGGCCACCCAAACAAATCACGTCTCCGGGAATACAAGCTCAATGCATACACAACTCCTGTTCCGCGCAGAATTCTACATCTTCATCTCGTACATGCCCTCGGGCGGGCGCGTGGGCGTCTTCTCTGAATGTCAGCTTCGCCAGAATAGTCTTCGAAGCTCACCCTTGCCGATCTGGCTCCAGTCCGTGGACAGTGTCGTACCTCCACTTTCCGTGAAGCTCTTGATCATAGCGCGCTTCGTGTCCTCGTCCGCGTTCGCGTAGATACCCGAGAAGAGCTTCTGAAGCGCTGCGTCGCCGCCCGCGTTCGGGTCCTTCGAGTTGTCATCCTCCTCAAGCTCGGCATCGACGACAGCGTCCCAGTTCTTGCGGGCGGGCTTCGACGCTGACGGGGCCGAGGGAGTCGCACCCTTGTAGCCCGAGCTTGAAGAAGGGGTCGAGGAAGACGCAGCCGGGAGGCTCGAGAGCTTCACGGATTCTCCGCCGGAAGAGAGCAGAGACGGCCACTGAACACCAGGCTCGTCCTTCTTGAGCGTGAGCTCAATCTGAGGTCAGCTATGGGCGGAAACCAGCTCTAAGCTCACTTTGGTCCCCAGCACGCGCTCGCCGCAGTCGCCGGGAGCAATCGCACCAGCGAGTGGCCCGAGGGTAAACGACTTCGCCTCTACGTTGTCAAGCGCTGGGAGCGACACATCGACGCTGTGGGTGTGGTAGACGACCTTGACGTTCTCGCGAGCCGGAGAGGCGCCGTAGCCCTTCACGTAGATCGAAACAGTGACGTCAGTCGGGGACTGGTAAAAGTCGTGTCTGTAATTAGCTTTCGCTGAAACAATCTTAGCTCACCTTGGAACTTCGCTCATCGTTGCTATCGTTGACAGAGCGACTGATGGCGGCGAGGAAGGTCATCGAAATCGTCATCCTGCCGGACCGCCTCCACCGCGGAATCAAATTGGGATCATCACCCTTCACACCTTCCTCACCAGACGACATATCGAAGCGGTTGTCCGCCAGCGCCGCACCGCAGCTCTCAAAAGCACGCCCACGTTGATGCATGGGCCAAAAGCTGACTGGAGTGGGATTCGAACCCACGCCCGAAGACTGCGAAGCTCCTAGAGGAACCTGAACACAGCGCCTTAGACCGCTCGGCCATCCAGCCAATCTCGAGCACGTGATGTGCCACGAGGGCCTGCGCCCCGGCGCCCCTACGCCCCCATCGCTGCTCTGGCAATCCGTCGGAAAGCGAGCGATCAAACAGGGCATGCAGCGAGCGTGTACATCATCTGCAGATACTGAGCAGCTCCACTGGTAGAGGGTGGCGGCTGATTCCAGGCTTTGCTGGGGGACGAGTGAAGCATAGCGTTTACAGCGTTCGAGGGATGTGACGAACGTGATCAGAAACCCGGTAAACTGCTCCGACGAACCGTGAGTTCCTACGCAGCTCTCCTCCTGATGGTCTCCACGGATCGGTCCGTGCTCCGGAATCGACTTAGATCTGATATGAAACTGTGATCGTCGTCCGCAGGCTCTGAGGGACGAAATAGGTGCAGCTGGTGCAGGGCGGCGGTGCCGATGTGAGCATATGTTCGAAAGATGGCGTGATGAAGGACCAGCCCTGGAGGCACCCGACGCCGATCAGTCTAAAGTGAGCGGCCCCGCACTTGATAGCTGTGAGCTGGTATCTGATAAGAGGATGTCCGAACTGCAACCTGTACACTCTTCCAGTACTTAGCGATGTTCAAGTGCCACCATCATAAACAAACAGGTCAACACGAAGAGGGCCTTCGGTAGGCACGAGGCCGTCGGCTTTGACCGAGACGGACCCTGGATGCTTGATAAGACGGGAAATGCTTCGGCGTCATGAGGCAGACATTCCAGGATCCACCATCCTGTGTTTGAACTTTTCTCATCAGCCCTCGCATCCCCACACACCAAACAGATACGATGGACACGGCCCCCTTCAGCGCCGAGGTCGGCTTCGAGGGGCGCTCCGCCTCGCTCCCGAAGGCGAAGGACATGAGCCACCACATCAACCAGATCACGAAGAACCGCAGCCCGATGGCACTCAAGGAGCTGTACCGATACGCGAGCCAGCCTGGCATGCAGGCGTTTGCGGGCGGCATCCCGTCTCCAGAGCTGTTCCCGTTCGAGACGCTGTCCGCTGAGATCCAGCGCTTCGACTCGCTGCCGCTTGAGAGGCCGCGCGTGCCGACCAAGCCGAAGAAGACGTTCATGGAGTGGCTGTTTGGGGGCAACCTCACCTTCACGATCCCGAAGTACGCCAGCGACCCGACGGACCCGATGGCGATTCAGCTCGCGACGTCGCTGCAGTACCAGGCGGCTACTGGCCCGCCGGCGCTCCCCAAATTCCTGCGCGAGTACGTCGAGAAGGTGTACCAGCCGGGTTATGCGGACTGGGACGTGCTCGTCGACGTCGGCGCGACGGATGGATTCGGCAAGGCGTTCAACATGCTGCTGAACATGGGCGACGCTGTGCTTGTCGAGGAATGGTCGTACCCTGGTGCCATGAACGCGTACATGCCGTTCGAGGTTGAGCGCGTCGCGGTGCGCATGGACGGCGAAGGCGTGCGCCCCGAGCACCTCGAGGACATCCTGGCAAACTGGGATCAGACAAAGGAAGGCCGCGCCCGCCCGCGCGTGTTCTACACTGTGCCAACGGGCCAGAACCCTACGGGAGCTACGATGTGGCACCAGCGCAAGAAGGAGGTGTACGCCATCTGCAAGAAGTATGATGTCGTCATCATCGAGGACGACCCGTACTTCACTCTCCACTGTGGGGAGTACCACCCGCCGGGGAAGAAGTTGGCGCCGCTTGTTCAGCGCTCAATCGACGAGCAGAAGAAGGAGGGAAAGAAAGGAAACCAGGCGTTCATCGATGCTCTGCCCCCGTCGTACCTGCGCTTCGACACCGACGGCCGCGTCATCCGCCTCGACGTAAGCTTTCGGACTGCATGACATAGCTGACCACAGACCTTCTCGAAGACGTCTTGTCCCGGCTCGCGGCTGGGATGGTTCACGTCGTCGCCGCTGTTCATTGAACGTCTGACCCGTGTTTCTGAGGCGAGCACGCAGGCCCCAAGCGGCTTCGCCACCGCGCTCACGACGACGATGCTCACAACCTGGGGCTTTGACGGGTACATCCGATGGCTGCGCGGCATCAAGGCGACGTACCAGCAGCGTCGTGACTGGATGGTTGACGCACTCGGACATGCGTTCCACCTCGAGTTCGACGGCGAGAGCGGCTTCAACCCGCTCGTCGCTGAGACGCAGTTCGGCCGCTCTGTCACTGGCTACGCGCGCCCCGAGAAGGGGTCTGTGGAGGCGCAGTGGGACGAGAAGCGCGGCGCCAGCAGCGCACTCGGTAACCCGCTCATCTCCTTCATCCCGCCCAGTGCAGGCATGTTCGTCTTCGTCGGCGTGCACCTCACCCACCACCCGGACTACGAGCGGCTCGGTGATGAGGTGCTCATGAGGAAGCTCTGGAAGCGCCTCGCTGAGCACCTTGTTCTCTTTGCGCCTGGATGGGCGTTCGACTCGTGCGGCGTGCACAACATTGGCGGCAAGGGCATGGGCTACTTCCGCCTGTCGTTCTCGATCCTGCCCTACGAGACGATGCAAAGCGGCATGGCCACGTTCGCCAAGGTGCTGACCGAGTTCATGCACGGCAAGTAGAAGTGAAATGCAAATACATCTGATCTGGTAGATATGCCCGGAGTACAGTTCTATGTATGGTGTGGCTGGTGCGACTAGCCACGGCGGCGCTTCTCGCGCTTTTTCTCCTTCTCCATCTGCTTCTCCTCGGCACGCTCGTCGTTGAGCCCGCCGACGGCCTTGCGCATCTTGGCGTTGTACTCTGCGTCCTTGGCGGCCTGCTCGCGCGCCTTCTCGGCTGCCAGGAAGCGGTTGTCCTTGCGCAGCTCGCGCATCGCGCCCTTCTTCTCCTTCTTGTACTGCGCCTTGAGCTTGGCGACCGCGTTGCGCTCGACGTCCGGGTCGTAGTGCTTGCCAGGGGCGAAGTCGGCCTCGAACTTGGGCGCGTACGTCGCGATCGGCACGGGCTTGTGGTCCTGCAACATGAGCGGCGCACGGGCCTGCTTCGCGAACATGAGCTGCTTGCCCAGCTGCGTCGTCGCCGTCTCGATCTGCGCCTTGAGCGCGGGAGCAAGCTTAGCAACACGGATCTCAGTCATGAGCTTGTGCAGTGGCGTGAACAGCTCGATGTAGCCGGGGTTCTCAGACGACATCGTTGACAGAGTCGAGATCAGGCCGAGGGCGACAGCAACGAGGTCACTCTTGGCCTGGTCGTCGTCCTCGGTGAGAGCGGCAGCAAGCCTGGCCGGCTTGTTCGGCTCAGCTCCCGTCTTCATCGTGATGTCGCACGCAAGCAGATCCGGGAATCCGGCCGCCTTGCCGGCAGCCTTCTTGCGAGGAAGGAGGGCCACGAGCGAGTTGGCGATGAAGTTGATGGCTTCCGGTACCATGCGCTTCGATTGCGCCTCGTACTGCGTGATGACAGAGGAGAGGAAGAGACCAGAGGCGACATCACGCGTAGAGCGGATGCGCGACTGGCTAAGGTACTGCCCGATGAGGAGCTCTGCGGCCTGGGCGACCGGGTGAGAGAAGTCACTCGTGGACCACAGGGTACCGATGAGGCGGAGGATGATGAGCTCGGCGGCTCCCGGAAGCGTCTTCGAGTCCGGAGACGCCGGTCCCTTCGTGAGTCCGCGCTGCAGATTCTTCTGCATCAGCGTGAGCTTGGCGAGGAACTGGTGAGCGGCGGCGATCGGGTTCAGCTTGACGAGAGCGGCGAGGTGGGGGTTAAGGGAAGAGATGGAGTCGAATGGCGGCTCGTCCTCGGAGGCGAGGATCAGAATGTAGTCGAGGAGAACGCCGAGGAAGTCCTGCAGTTTCTCCTTGTTGCCCTGGGCGAGCGACGGGTGGTGAATAGCACGGATACGAGTGACGACAATCGGAAGCGCACTGCTGTCCAGTCCCTCGAGGCACTCCTCGAACTCCTCAACGGTCGCAGGACACGGGAAGGTGTAGGGAATCTCCTTGACAGCGGGAGCCTTAGCCTTGCCCTTGCCCTTGTCCTTGCGCTTCCGCGGAAGCTCGTCCTCGCTCTCCTCGTCCGAATCCTCCTCAGCATCGCTGTCCAGGTCCTCCATGTCGGACCCAGCGAACTCTCCGGCATCGGAGTCGCTCGCCTCGCCGTCAATGTCGGCCTCGCCGTCTTCCTCCTCGCTTCCCTCCTCTTCATCCGAGTCACCCTCCTCCTCGGAACCAGACTCAGAGTCGGAGCCGGCGTCCTGCTCGATGGCTTCTCTCGTAATACCCTTTCCGAGCAGAGAGATGCCACCGTCCTCATCGATGTCGCCCATGAAGTCGTCGCCGAGGTCGTCGGCCTCAGGAGCGCGGTCGCCCTTGCGGCGCTTGTTGGAAGGTCCATCCTCATCCTCAGAGTCCTCGCCACGCATACGACGGAGACGCTTGGCCTCAGCCGCCTCAAGACGCTCCTTCTCCTCCATAGCCTGCTCCTCCTCCGTCTTCGTACGGTCCTTCGGCTTGGCACGAGCATCGAAAGCGAGTGATCGGACGAACTGGTCGTAGCCGTCGTCGTTGATCTCGTCGGCCATGGCAGGAGCGGTACGCTGGGTACCGGGAAGCTGCACCTCCGGCTTGACAGCCGCGGTTCCACCAGCAATAAGAGCGCGGATGTCGTCAAGGTTCTCGTCGAGCTCCTCGCGCATCTCGGCATCCGCCTCCTTCTCCCTCTGGCGCTCCATCTTGTACTCCTTGCTCTTGGCGATGATCTCGGACATGACCTCCTGCTTCGTCTTCTTGCGCTCAGGCTGCGTTGTCAGCTAAGATCCAGGAACTAGAAGCTTACCATTTCCTCATCCTCTTCCTCATCTCCGAAACCACCGAAGTGGTTGCGCATGACTTGCCGGCGGTCGATGGCACCGTTCGTCTCCTCCTCGTCATCCTCGCCAAAGCCCTGAGCAACGAAGTCGTCGCCGGGAAGGTCCATAACGCTTCGTCCGCCGTGCGTAAGCCCGCCGAGAGCGAATCCGTCGTCGTCATCTCCGAACAGGTTGTCGTCGTCCTCAAGGTTGAACATTCCCTTCTTGCCCTGGCCGCGCTGCCTCTCACGCGTGTAACGCTCAAGCATACGGTCCTCGAGCGACATTGTCGGGTCAGATTCACCGAAACGACGATCGCGGAAGGTTCCCGTGTGGTCCTTCAGCTGGTGCTCCTGGAGGAGGGTCTGGCGACGCTGCCTGTTAGCTATGCCAAGGTTTCATGGAGCTTACCTGCTCGATACCAGCCTGCCTGCTGGCAGCAGGACGACCAACAACACCCTTGAGGTTGCGGCCTCCGACATCGTGCTTCGTCTTCGTCTCGCGCTCATCGAACTTGTTGAACTTGGCTCGGATCTCGTCGAGCTTGGCGGCCTTCTTCGCGCGATCGACGTCCTGAGACTTGCCGCCCTTCTTCTTCTTCTGGTCCTTCTTTCCGCCGGATTTCCGGTTCAGTCCGGCGGAGTTGAGCGCAGCCTTGAGCTGCTGCAGCTGGGACGGAGCCATGCTGTCGTATGTATTCTGGGGCTAGGGCGAAGCTGGAGGCAACAACAAGCCGCCCGCTCAACTTTTGAAGTGGAGGCACTTCAGTACCGGTTGTAGGTGTCAATTTTTGGTGGGCGATGATACGGAGGTCACTTGATCTCCGCGGACTCTCGACGTCACTCGCCATAGATACCGAGCTGGTCATGGATCGGGTCTGTTGACATCTTATCTATACTCGTACTATCGGTCAGCACAGCAACGCGGAATAATGCAGGTTGAACCTTCGAAGGACAAGGATTTGTCCTTTGCCAGGCTCAGTGACCTCAACTTCCATGTTGCTGTCAAGATGTGGGTGGCAACATGGTGATTGGCCTGAATTCGCTGACGTTAGTGTGTCGCTCGAAGGACGGATCCCGAGGACTCCTTACAGTGACCTACTGGACAACGAGAGCCTCAGGCACACGGGCGTTCAGCAAGAGTGAGCTAAGGGGCCACGAAGGAGCTGACAGACAGCGGCTTAGCTGATCTCTACGTGACGTGTCAGCTCTGGACGGACGGCAAAGCCGAGACACTACCGTTTCGGACGTCATGGAAGGACTTCTCGAGGACGTACTTGTGAGTTGTCCTTGTTGATTCAAGGTTAACTCTGTGCAGATGGAACCAGACGATTGTGCTTCCCATCACGTACACGAGCCTGCTGCCGACCTCCCAACTCGCGTTCACCATCTGGGACGTTCAAGGACCAGGAAAGCCTGTGCCTGTGGGCGGGACAACGATGAGCCTGTTCCGACCAGACGGCACCTTACGAAGAGGGCAGCAGCGTCTGTTCGCATACCGAAATAAGGAGGCGGACCCGCGGCCGGACACGACAACGCCGAGCGAAGTGCCGACGGCCAAGGACGAGATGGGCCGGCTAGAGCAGCTTGTCAAGGACTACGAGCGTGGGGACATCGCCAAGATCGACTGGCTGGACCGGATAGCATTTAGGCAAATAGAGCGGGCTCATGCGGTAAGCTAAGTCGTTCCGCGAATACAGCTAACATCCAGACTGAGGCCAGCAAGTCTGACAACCTGTACCTCTACGTTGACCTGCCGCGATTTGACTTCACCGTTGTCTTCTCAGAACAGTCCAGCGCAATTCCGTATCCGCCAGCGCCCGTGTCACACCCATTGCCGCCTCACCAGCAGGCGACTTCCGTACCCTCGAACACTCTCACGAACGACCGGAATCTCTGGACACTATATGACCCTGACTCATGGCGAGAGAACCCGGTGGAAATCAAGCATCGCAAGCTGCTGCGTAGTCAGCGTCTGGGTGACGAAGGACGTGATCTCAAGCCGGGCCCTTCAGACCGAGACCGGCTGAACGAGATCTTCCACCTGCCACCAACAGCGTCGCTCTCGGCCAACGACAAGGATTTGCTATGGAAGTTCCGATTCTCGCTCTTCCGCTCGCCACGATCTTTGACGAAGTTCCTGAAGTGTGTGACCTGGTCGGATGCTGAAGAGGCCAAGCAGGCCACCGAGAAGCTGCTGCCGCTATGGGGCCAAGACGTCGGCATCGACGACGCCCTCGAGTTGCTCGGGCCGGGATTCTCAGACTGCCGGGTCAGAGCGTTCGCCGTGGAGAGGCTGAAGCGTGCTGATGATGAGGTGAGCTGATCATCTGATCGTGGGAAGCTGACGTTCAGGAAATCCTTCTTTACCTGCTGCAGCTGGTTCAGGCGCTCAAGTTTGAACACGAACCTACATCCACGACTCGAAGTCATCGTCGGCGGGACCAGCCAACCGAAGAGCGGGGAGGCAGCGGCCTCGCGCAGTTCCTCATCGACCGCGCTGTGGCGAACCCGATCCTGGGTACGACGTTCCACTGGTACCTGTCAATCGAGTGCAACACGCAGACTGCCGTTGGGAAACTCTACGCCAAGGTTGCGTTCAACTTCCACCGGAAGCTGGAGGAGACGCCCGAGGGGTCGGCCCAGCGCGCGGAACTGCAGCACCAGAACGAGCTCGTCGAAGCGCTCACACTTCGCGCGAAGGATGTCCGCGCTTCGAAGGACGCTCGATCACACCGCATTGACAAGCTGCGGTCCTATATCGCCGACTCGAAGCACAACCTTTCTCCGCTGCCGCAGGCGGTGACGCTGCCTCTTGACCCGCGCATCCACGTCAGCAACATCATCTCAGAGAAAGCTTCGGTGTTCAAGTCCAACCTCTTCCCATTGCTTCTGTACTTCCAGAAGTGCAAGGAGGAGGGCGAGGAAGAGGGCAGCGATGCAGAGCCGGCCGGCGAGTACCCGATCATCTTCAAGGATGGCGACGACCTGCGTCAAGACCAACTCGTGATTCAGCTGTTCACCTTGATGGACCGGCTGCTGCGCAAGGAGAATCTCGACCTGCGCATCAGCCCGTACTCCGTTTTGGCGACGTCCTCAGCGGCGGGTATGATTCAGTTCGTGCCCAGCAAGAGTTTGGCAGCGATCATGGCGGAGTACGGCAGCCTGCAGGCCTACCTACGCGAGAACCACGCCGACGACGGCGCGCTTGGGTCGTACGGCATCGAGGCCGGCGTTATGGACAACTTCATCCGAAGTTGCGGTGAGTTGCGGAGGCCGCAGTTTCAACTGACATCGCAGCTGGCTACTCTGTTCTTACTTACGTGCTCGGCGTCGGCGACCGCCACCTTGACAACCTCATGTTAGCACCCGACGGGCACTTCTTCCACGTAGACTTCGGATACATCCTCGGCCGTGACCCGAAGCCGTACCCTCCGCCGGTCAAGGTGTGCAAGGAGATGGTGGACGCGATGGGTGGCACGACGTCGGTGCACTATGCGCGGTTCCAGAGCCTGTGCTACACTGCCTTCATTGGGCTGCGTAAGAACTCGAGCCTGATCCTCAACCTCGTCGCGCTCATGGTCGACGCCGGCATCCAGGACATCCAGCTCGAGCCGGACAAGGCCGTGTGGAAGGTAGGTTGGTTGCTGAGGTTCGCTAACCCTTAGGTTCAGGAGAAGTTCATGCTCGATCTGTCCGAGGAAGACGCGATCAAGCAGTTCGAAGTGCTCCTCAACGAGACGTCGTACCTCACGGCGATGTTTGACCGCATTCACGACTGGTGAGCTTCCGTTAGGTGAAGCTTCAGCTGACGATCAGGGCCCAATACCTGCGAGACTAGACAAGCACGACTGACGATATCTTGGGACGTTGTAACTGTTGTATATGCATGCCTAGAGACTGAGCACAACATGCCATTGACTTTCCCGACTTCTCTGCAGCTGGATGTGGTTATTCGCCGTGCCCTGATTCCAGGGCGAGAGGAAGTCAGGCTTGGCATCCGCAGAGATCTAGGACGTGGGGCTCATGAAGTCGCCCATATCCGCCGACGAAAGTTGTTGACCACGGATAGATAAATAGTCTGAAGCGGAGCAGAACCGCCAAACGACTAACAGCTAGCACAGCTACGCGCTAGCAGCAATCGTCAACGCACCGCTCGGCTCCGGCAATTTCAGTCATCGCACTGTTCCCCATCTTGACTTTCACCACTGCATCGCGCGTGACTCCGCACACGACAGCTCCTCGAGCTCGCGGTGAGCTCTTCCTCATCGCCATCACACACTCATTCCATTTCAGCTTTGACTTTCGCGTGACGACACACACGCGACACACGCGCCGACTTCTAGAACCTTAGAGCGAGGAAGGATTCCCATGGCCCAACCGGATGGTGGGACGCCACCCCACCCGCTGTCTGAGAAAGCCGATAACGGTGGCTGGGGTGATGGCGCCGGCCGACCGACGTTCTGGAGACAGGTGAAGGCGCTCTTCATCAAGAACTGGTGAGTCTTCCTCGCTCACACGTTGGTGGAGCTGGTGGCAAGCATGGGATGTGGAGGAGCATGGGCGCTTGCCCGGCGGCCATCGGTTGGGGCCGACAGGAGATCGGCATTCACCAGGTCCAGCACCGGCCGTACCTGACGATTCCTGAGCGTCTTGGCAGCTTGAGGTCAGGACGTCACCCTCAACATTGGACGCTCGCCGACTTGGCCTCTGGCGTCACTGGTCTCGGCAGCGTCCAAGACGTGCTCCAAGACGTCCAAGATGCTTGACCTGTCGGAGCGCGCCGCGCCGAGTGCTTTGCATCACATCTGTTGACCGAGATCGGATCTGGTTCGGCCTTCCCCGTCCTGGACGTCATCGCCAGCTGTTGATGTACGCTACAAGCTGACATCAGGATCGTGATCTTGCGGCACCCCTTTCTGAATCTGATCCGCTGCCTGATCCTGCCGCTGTTCTACGCTGCCTTCCTCTCGAACGCCCGCTACCTGTTCGCGGCGAACGGGCGCTACGGGCCCGGACACGTGCAAGACCTCCTTCCGCTCAAGCCGGACCTTGGTGGCGAGAAGCTCGTCTACTACCTTCCTCCGGACGCAGAGCCATGGGGAAGCCGCCTGCTCCAAGCGACACTACAGAACGCGGGGCTCTCGGAACGCAACGTGCGGCTGATTGGCCTCGACAACCCGGACGTCAGCACACACTGCCCCCAGAACCTGAACGGTTTCAGCGAGTGCTTCGCAGCGCTCGTGTTCTCCCAGGTCGACCCGGAAGAACAGCGGCTGAACTACACCCTGAGAGGCGACTTTGGGTATCGCTCTGTTGATGTCGACAACCCAGGCAACGACGACCAGGCAGCGAGGTTCCTGCCCCTCCAGTGGGCCGTTGAGGCCAGCTTCGTCCAGCTCGTCACTGGCGAACTCCCCGATGCGCCCCGGATATGGGAGTACACGACCAAAACACAGGGTCAACACGACGCACAGATGGGACGGTGTATGTTGAGCTCTGACTAGGGTTTCGAGCTGACATCAGCCTACATGCGCGGAGCCAGGGACATCCTCGTCCTCGGATGGGTCGTCGCGTACATTCTCGCCGTGTACCACATGCCCGGCCGCATGGCCTCCGAGCGAGCTAGCGGTTTGACGGAGCTTCTGACAGCACAGGGCTGCTCGGGCTTCGCGCGCATAGTGTAAGTTTAGCAGAGTCCCTCCAAGCTCACATCAGCTCATGGAGCCTCTCGATGTGTTCCGCACACATCGTCGTGTGGATCCTCTTCGGCGTTATCTACGGCACGACCATCATGCCCGAGACGAACACGGGCTACCTCGCCGTTCTCTTCGCGGTGATGGGCATCATGCTCGTGAACTGGAGCATGCTTGTTGCAGCCCCGTTCAGTCGCGTACCTTCTCTTGCCGCGATTGTTGCTGCCGGCCTGCTGGTCCTTTGGGGTGTTGTCGGTCATCTGGTCGGGAGCAACGCGGCAGTGCAGATCGTGCTGGTGCTGATTCTGCCGCCGACTTTCGTTGTCTCGGCAGTGCGCGGGATCGCGTCCTTCGAGCTGAAGGTGAGGCCGACGAATCTGGTCCAGAAGTCGCCAGACGGCGACGCGCCGCAGATCGCGCTGTTCTGCATGGCGCTGGTCGTTATTGTCGTGTACCCTCTGCTGGCTCTCTGGGTCGAGAAGGCGCTGTTTGAGGTCTCGAAGAAGAAGAGCGGACGCCGGCCAGCCGGCGCCGATGTTCCGCAGGACGTGGCAGTGCGCATCTCCCACCTGAGGAAGGAGTATGCGTCGCGAAACGGCCGATTCCTGGGGCGCAAGAGACGGATAGTCGCGATCGAGGACCTTAGCCTCGACATCCCGCTGGGAGAGATCACATGTTTACTTGGAAGGTAAGCTGCGTAGGGCTCGGGGGAAGCTGACGATAGGAACGGAGCCGCAAAGTCGACGACGCTTTACGCCCTCGCGCGCATGACGCCCGTCACCTCGGGTCACATCGAGATCCAGCCTACCCTGCGTATGGGACTCGCCGGCCAGAAAGATGTGCTCTGGGACGACTTGACGTGTGCTGAGCACGTCCGTCTTTGGGGCGCGATCAAGGGCGGTGGCCTGGATAAGGCCGATGCCGACGCACTGTTAGACCGCTGTGACCTTGACCGCAAGCGCCGCGAGGTCAGCAAGTCCCTCAGTGGCGGGCAGAAACGCAAGCTGCAGCTTGCGTGTGCTCTCGCCGGTGGCTCGGACCTCTTACTCCTCGATGAGATCAGTTCAGGCCTTGACCCGCTCTCCCGCCGCGCAATTTGGAATGTGGTGGCAAGAGCGCGATCGGCAGGCACCACGGTTATCCTGACGACGCACTTCCTCGATGAGGCGGATTACCTCGGCGACCGCGTCGCCGTGCTCCAACAACCTGGACGCCTTCTCGCGTACGACACGCCCGTTGGTCTGAAGACACGCCCCGGAGCCGGGTTCTCCGTTGCTGTTGAGTCCGACGGCAACACCAACGCCATGGCTCTGGTGCAGAGGCTGCAGGATGAGACCGGTGTTCCGTTCACGCACCGCGTCCTGCCGAACGGTGCCTTGCTCCTCGACACCGGAACCACGGATGCGCGCTCGGTCGAGACGCTCGCAATCGCCCTCCAGCGCCTCCGAACTCACGGCAATCCCCTCCACTTCCAAGTCGGCAGCACGTCGCTCGAGGACGTGTTCCTGGACCTGAACGCGGAACGCCAGGCTTCGCGCACTACGTCAATCACCGAGGATGACACCTCGATGAGCCAGGCCGGCGACGGCGAGAAGTTCTACGAGGCTAAGGAGGTGCAGTCACGCACAGACGATCCAGAGGCGAGCATGCCCGAGCTCGGTGCAGGGAAGGGCACTCTTGCGCTGTCACCTGGCGCTCGTCGCGGGAAGCTGAGGACCTGGGCTGGACAGGCAGGCACAATCTTCATGAAGCGACTCATGGTGCTCCGCCACAGCTGGCTCCTGCCTGCTCTGGGACTCATCGCGACCCTGCTCCTGTTCGGCATCCCGCTCACGTTCCTGACGGAAAGAACTGCCGGCTGCGCCTACATGGCCGACACGGAGGAGCTGCTGCCACTGTCGTACCCCAGCGCCGTGGGTCTCGGTGCCCAGCCTGCCGTTCTCTCCTTCGGCGACTCGGGGCTCCAGCCGTGGGCTGACCGTTCCTACCTCTCGTACACGAAGCGCGACGACCGCGACCAATGGAGCAGCTACCTGAAGTCAAACATGTCAAAGGAGAGACTCGGCGGCGTGTCGTTCGCGAATGTGACACAGGAGCAGATCCTCGCGTTCGAAGGCTCGCCGCGCCGAAACAAGGGCACTGTGATGATGAACCTCTTCTCGAACAGTGTGCTCCAGCAGATGGCACCGGCGCAGGGAAGCCGATGGCGCATTAGCACGTACTTCCAGTACATCCCCGGCCAGGACTTCAGCAACACTGGCTCGTCGCTCAAGTGGCTCGTCTTCTTGTAAGCTATGAATTTGGCAAGCTAAGCTGACGCACAGTGGAATCGGAATCGCGGTCTGGCCCGCGTTCGCGGCACTGTACCCGACGCAGGAGAAGGTGACCCTCGTGCGCGCGAATCAGTACAGGTAAGCTGTATTTGCGCTCGCAAAGCTGACATCAGCAATGGCGCCAACCCCGTCGCGCTCTGGACCGGCCACCTGCTCTTCGAGGTGCCCGGCGTCCTCCTCGTAGCGACAGTCGCGACCATCGCCTTCGCAGCCATAGGCCAGTTCCGGGGCCTGGGCGAGCTCTGGATCTGCCTCGTACTCTATGGTCTCAGTGCGACCGTGTACTCGTTCATCTCCGCCGTCTTCGTCGGCAGCGTGCTTGGCGCCTGGGCGGGCGTCGCGATCTTTAACGCCATCACGTTCTTGATCTACCTGTGAGCTTTCAAGCTTGTCGATTAGCTGACAGCAGGATCATCTACATGTGCCTACTCACTTTTGACACGAGCTCCAAAGCCACGGATCACATCAACCTTGCGCACTTCGTGTTTGCCATCATTTCTCCCGTACCCAATATTGGTGAGTCAAGCCCAGGCGCGCGTCTGAGCGGCACCCGAGAGCTGACATCAGTCCGCGCCGCAATGGTTAGCACGAATTCGTTCAACCTCCTGTGCGATGGTGTCGGCGGCTTCACCACAGCGAGCATGGGGAGCATGCTCCTCTTCGGCGGGCCGATCACGTACATGATCATCCAGGGCCTGCTCGCGTTTGCCCTGGTAGTGTGGGCCGACTCTGGGTACCCGCGCCCAAGCTTCCTGCGTCGGCGCTCGAAGCCGCTTCCCCCGACCGCCGCCACAGCTGGAGAGTGGGACGAGGACATCTCAGAGGAGAAGTCCCGCGTGAAGCTCTCGCAGGACGCACTGCAGATCCGCGAGCTGACGAAGCGATATCGCAAAGCGAAGAAGCCGGCTGTCGACGACGTGACCTTCGGCGTCGACCATGGAAACACCTTTGCGCTGATCGGTCCGAACGGAGCGGGTAAGACCACGACGCTGGCCTGCATCCGCGGAGTCGAGAAGCCAAACCGCGGCGACGTACTCGTGGAGAGCAACTCGATCGTTGCGCGAAGGAACAGAGCGTGAGCTTCAACGTTTCTGGGGAAAGCTGACAACAGACGCGCAGCGTTGGGCGTGTGTCCACAAGTCAACGCGATTGATCCCCAACTGTCTGGTATGTCAGCTATACTGAGGTCCGACAAAGCTGACATCAGTCCGTCAGCACCTTTGGGTCTACGGCCGGCTCAAGGGTGTTCCCTCCTCCGCCTTGAAGCGAGACATCCCCGTCCTCCTTGCGGGCGCGGGCCTCTCCGCGAAAGCCGACGAGTTCGCCAGCAGCCTCTCTGGAGGAAACCAGCGCAAGCTGTCCTTGGCGCTCGCGCTACTCGGCGACCGCCCCGTCGTGCTAATCGACGAGTTCTCTTCCGGCGTCGATCCCTTCAGCAAGCGCGAGGCATGGGGCACGCTCCGGGCCTTGACCAAGGATAGAGCGGTCCTGATGACGACGCACAGCATGGAGGAAGTCGACGCGCTCGCGGACCGGGTCGGCATCATTGCGTCGCGGCTTCTAGGTGAGTAACCTTGCGTCATTGTTGGCTCGGACGAAGCATTGCCGCACAAACGTCGCGGCGAGAACCAAACAATGACCCTGTGGTCCGAGCCCGCCCGACCCCGCTTGTCGCCCGCTGACGTACAGCCGTAGGCACACCGGCCGGCCTGAAAGCGCGCTACGCGACGTACGAGGTGCACGTCACGGCATCCGACGCGGAGCGCGTATTGTCCTTCTTAGAGGAGCACGGGTTCGCTCGCGCGCACCGGTCGCAGGACACGAATACGCGCATCTCGGTGCCGAACGTGGGCGAGGGCGAGATCGCGTCGCTACTCGAGGTGCTGCGCGAGACAGGCAGTCAGTGGACGATCCACGAGTGAGTACATCCAGATCCCGATATCCTGGTATCAGTCAGAATATGAGCGGGGAGTGGGCTCGGAACGTTCGAGAGTGTTTGAGAGTGCTCGAGTGCACGAGTGTCAGATTGGGAAAGAAGAACGGGACGGGGTGGCTCAGCGCCATGGCGTATGGCGTGCCCGTGCGTCTGGTGTGAGGATGTGGGGTAGGTTCAGCTGGATGGTTGTGGCTTGAATTCGATGGTCGATTCGCGAACCAACCAACCCAGCGAGTACGCGAGAGCGAGTGCGACAAGCGGGCGATTGCGAGCACCGCAGCAGGGTCAACAATGGCGTGAGGCTTGCCAGGGCAGGGTTGCCGATCGGCCGAGGCCGGTAGACGACGGATGCTAATCGCGGACTTGGCCGGGCCGCTGCAGTTGGCCGCACGGCTGAGAAAGCTAGGCGGGCAGCTTGGCGCACAGCCGGTTAGGCTCGAGCTGTGTTTCTCTCCATGCCCAGGTCCAATTCCAGAGATTCGCCTCCCCCAGATCTGACTCCCACCGCGCCCAGCACGCCAGCCTGTCCACCGGGCAGATTGCCGCGCATGCTTTGGAACGAGGTGCTGACACGTACGCAGAGCGTCGACGGAGACGGCTTTCCTGACGATTGTACGGCGGGCGAAGGAGGCTGCGCAGACCGACGACGGGGACAGTCGCAGTCGCGGGCGGTGGAGACTGTGCGCGGGGGCGCGGCGGTGATCGCTTGTTGCAGGGATGCAGGGGGCCTGCAGGGTGATAGAGGATCGATGATGCATGGTATTGTAATCAGAGCCCTAATTGAGGTATTTAGGTTGATTGGCGGGTGGTTGTAATTGGCTGGAAGATACGGTGCTGGACAGGATTGGGCTGGGGTAAAGCGGGGGATAAGAGGATGGGGGCAAGATCGGGCGTGGTCTGGGGTCGACGTCAGTGGCACATGAGGAGAGAGCCGGAAATGGACGAGTGGGCCCCAGACTGTAGGCCAGGGGAATCATAGGGAGTTCAGGGTCAACGAGGATCTCGTGACCACCCGGAGTCTTGAGTCATCGCTGTCTGGCCTGTCTGGCTGCATGTGCTCACTCTCCCACCATGCCACCACCCAGCTGGTCATGCACACTCGCACACCGACACACTTCGACTCAACTCCCCGATCTTATGTCTTCCCCCACCTACCACCCCCGACACGTACCGGTCACCTGAGCACACGCCCACATATATAACCACCCCGCACCACGTCAACCCCTCCCCTCACAGTCTCACGACGACCTCCAGCACCCAGCAACCACCAACAACCACAACCAACCAACCGCCAAGATGACTCGTACCGAGGTGAGTTAGCTGATGTCCCCGCACGACCATGAGCTGACATTGCGTCCCCGTTCTCCGACCTGCCGTCATGTTCCATGCCCACACGACCACTTCTATACTACAGCGCCGCACCTCCCCCGCCGCGATTATGCGCGACAAGCACTCGCGCAACGGGCAGGTCAAGGGCGAGCACGACCGCAAGATGGGCGCGGGCGCGCACAACTGGGGCTCGCTCAACCACGAGGAGAACAACATCTACCAGGCCGGCCTCGACGCCGAGCAGGAGGGCATGTTTGACGCGGACAACATGGACATGGGCGATGCCTCTGTCTCGCCTCAGAACTCGGTCAGCTCTGTCGACAGCGAGCCCCGCCCCACCGGCCGCCGCATGAGCGCCGTCAGCGACCAGGACCGCGAGCGCGCAACCCGCTACCGCGAGGGCGGGTACAAGAAGGGCGAGCCGACGCTGATTGAGATCGCGCGCTCGGCCGTCGGCGTCCAGGACCCCAACGCCGAGGACAAGGAGATGCTCTCCACCTCGCCTCTCCGCTCCAAGGCGGGCTTTAGCGTGAGTCTACCCTAGCCATCACTCAACTCCCATCACTCCACCAGCTCGCCTACGTCGAGCGGCCAGGCTAACAATCACAGCAGCGCTAA
This sequence comes from Trichosporon faecale, assembly GCA_039545375.1. Lineage (NCBI taxonomy): Eukaryota > Fungi > Basidiomycota > Tremellomycetes > Trichosporonales > Trichosporonaceae > Trichosporon > Trichosporon faecale. The sequence goes on along the minus strand of BCLU01000003.1, from coordinate 978,334 downwards.
TATACCCATCCCTGCAATGCAGGGTCGTGATATCCACACCATGCATGCGCCTCTCCACGGGCCACCACCACCATCAAGCAAGCAACACCACGTAATCGCATCAACCCAGACAGTCAACTGTAGTTATCCTGTAGTAGTAGCACGAGAGTAAAGAAGAATGCAACGTAAGAAGTCACCAGTCACCCAATGAGCACGAGCTTGCGCAGCAAGCGAGTGCAGTCCAGCGAGCGCAGCGAGCGTCTCTCGAGCAGCAAGCATTGCGAGTGCGAGCATGTAAGCGTGTCTTGAGCAGTAGCGTAGTGAGGGGCACTGATACAGTCTGAGGAGTGATACCCGAAGTATCATGCTGCTCGAGATACCCGAACATCTAGCATCCATAGTTCCTCTCAACTCTCAAGTCTACTATACTCGCACGAGCGAGCAGCAGGAGTATGGTCGCACGAGCACGACTTCCGACAGCGAGCTGGCGTGACAGGTGTGACCCGGTGAGACCGGCAGAACGGCCCTCGAGTGTGCTCAACGAAGGGGCTGCATTCCAGGCTAGCCAGGCCAAACTTCGAGAGGGAGGTGGGATGGGCCGATGGAAGCGGGAGCAACGTATGTGTGGGGTGCTCTGATGCCGACGCAGCCGGCCAAGGCACTAAGACAGAGGGTGAGGGTGGAGGACGATCGAGCACGTCAGAAGCATTCGGGTTGGGGCACGTGATGTGGCACTTTTGGGCCCCGCAACGCTCTGGACTCGGGCAACACGAGGTGGTGTATAGGGCGCAACCGTCTCGAGGACAACGTGCGGTGAGGAAGGGGCGAGGAAGGGGCGAGGGAGGAGCGAGGGGAATGGGAAGGGGAGGGGGCGCAAGAAGCATAGCTCAAGAGGGCGCAGATCCAACAAGGAAGGAAGGACGACCTGGCCTTTTGGCAACAGACACTCCACGTTGAAGTGAGCTGGGTGATACTCGTTCTAGAAGCTGACAGCAGTGCATCCGCGGTAAGCTACAGGACTTACATCAAGCCGATATCAGTATCTGTGAATCGTGAGCTCACACATCGGAACGGAGCTGACGGGCAGGACTTGTGAGCTTTCTCAGAGCGTACAGGGAAGCTAATGACAGCGTAGTAGGATGGTGGGCCAGAAGCTGACCGCGTCGCATCCAACGGTAAGCTATGAGTTGGAGGTTAAGCTGACATCAGTGTGCTTGTGGAGTCGTGAGCTGTTGGGCAGATGTTTCTTTGAGCTGACGAACAGGGTTGGTGAGCTTTGCTGCATATGATGAAGCTGATGACAGCGTGAGTGAGCTGGAGGGTTTCCTCGAAGCTGGTCGCAGTACATTCAACGGTAAGCTGTCCGGCGAGTGATCAGCTGATATCAGTGTGCTCGAGAGATTTGACAGCTGGCTGGTTGTAACGGAAGCTGACGGCCCGGACTGGTGAGCTACAATGGTGTCGAAAGAAGCTAATGACAGCGTAGGTAAGTACTGTAAGATGGTGGGTCGCTAAAGCTGGCCGCAGTACGTCCAACCGTAAGCTCGCGGGAGCGTGCGTATAGCTGACGGCAGTGTACGGTGGGAGTCGTGAGCTGGCGGTTGTTTGAAGCTGACATGCAGGACTGGTGAGCTGTCTGTGTGCGCGAAGCTGAACACACAGGGGCAGTAAGCTGGTGAGTTGTATTGCAGCTGACCGCAGTACAATCTCGTGAGCTGATGTATAGTGAAAGAGCTGACCATCAGCTTGACAGTGTCTTGTGAGCTGGGTGGGCAGCGGTGTTAAGCTGACAGGCAGGACTGGTGAGCTGACCAGAGTGAAACAAGCTGAACGACAGCGGCAGTAAGCTGGTCGGTGAGCTCGAAGCTGACTGCAGTGCCTCCAACTGTAAGCTCGCAAGCACGGAGGTTTAGCTGACAGCAGAGTGTTTGTGGAGCCGTAAGCTCTTCGGCTGTGTGGAGCTGACATGCAGGACTGGTGAGCTGTCTGTGTGCGCGAAGCCGAACAAACATGGGCAGTAAGCTGGTGAGCTTTATCACAGCTGACCGCAGTATGAGCTCGTGGGCTGTTGCGCAATGAGAAGCGCTGACCATCAGCTTGCTCGTGACTGGTAAGCTGATCTCGCGATGGTGTCCAGCTGACAGGCAGGATTGTGAGCTGTTACACGGATGAAAGCTTATGACAGCGTAAAGCCGGGAGTCAATATGAAGATGACCGCTGTGTATCCGGTGAGCTATGTCGTCGACGGTAAAGCTGACACCAGTGTGCGTTAACGTGAGCTACCAGATGGAAAGGGATAGCTAACGCGCAGGATATGTGAGCTGTTCCAGTGTTCAAAGCTGACCGCCAGCGTGTAAGCTGGATCGCAACCTTCAAGCTTACCAAAGTGCAGCCTCAGTAAGCTAAGAATCGAACGACGAGCTGATAGCAGTCTGCTGGCGGATCATGAGCTGGAGAGGCTTGATGTGAGGTTCAGGAGCAGGGTTTTTGAGCTGTTTCTGTGCGGATAAAAGCTAATGGCAGTGTGAGTTCTAAGTTGAAGCACTCCTGAGGAGACTGACAGGCAGCCGTGGCAACGACGTTCGGCACCGAGCACGGGTGAGCTATGCTTCTCCCAGGCAAGCTGACAGGCAGGATTGGTGGGCTACCCCGGTGTAGCAGAAAGCTTATGACAGCGCCGAGTCTGAAGGTGGCGGGTCACTAAAGCTGAGCAGGGTGCATTCTCTTCTCGGTGAGCTGCTGGCTGACGACAGAGCTAACACCAGCCTGTCCGTGACCGTGAGCTGACCCGGAGGCGGTGGAGCTGACGAGAGAGATTGGTGAGCTGTTTCGCAGCGAAAGAAGCTGACTGTCAGCTGCAGGGGAACTATAGCTGACTTGCAGACCTATGGTGGGCTAGGTCATTCGCCGCCAAAGCTAAGGCCAGCCCTGTCTTCAAGCGAGGCGCTCGGTAAGCTAGTCAGATCGTGTCACACCAAGCTAACGATCAGTTTGAGGTGGCCACCTGAGCTTTGTTTATGACCTAGCTGACCAGCAGAAGAGCAGGGTTGGAACACAAGCTACTCACCTTGCACGTATGCTGAAGTTAGCGATATTGCAGCTGAAGAATGAGGAAAGCGAGCTGAGGCCCACGCAATCTCAGCTGACTCGCAGATCGACTGAACGGGTAAGCTGATACAGCACCTTCGACAAGCTGGAACACAGCGACATGAAGCAGTGGTCCCGGTTATCGACGAACACGGCGAGGCATTACGACGCGACCACTTGACGAGCACTAGCGCCGAGCAGGTGTGCTTCGGAGATGTATTGGAAGCTGAGTACAGATACTCGCAAGTTGAACCCGGTTTGACGAGAGGCTGACACGCCGTTGAGACGTACGCTTCACAGATCGCGGCGCCAGATGGCCGGCAGAACTCACAGAGCGAACTTCGTACGTAACGAAGTAAGCTTGATAATGCGTATCCAGCTGACCGCAAGGTTGAGTGATCCTGAGGGAGGATTCGCGGTAACTGGCTCACAGTCCGAATGGAGGGGTGAGCTGACGCTCTCTGCTTGTTAACTGACGCGCAGAGACGAAGTAGGGCCCAGAGTGCAAAAACAAGACCGGACAAGGATGACAAGCGTCGTTGCTTCTCTCAAACTGACATCTGACGGGGAAGAAGCGTGAGCTACGGAACTCAGGAGAAAGGCTGACAGCAGTTCCGTTCAGCGTGAGCTTGAGCGTTGACGGGGTGCTCGTCGTTCATGCTCGCTTGTTCATTCCCAGAGTTCGTCAAAGCAAGGGTCAGGAGGAGAGGTGAGCTGGCGGGATTCCGCGTGAAGCTGACTTCGGAGCGACGAACAGCATGGTAGCTTCGCCGTTTTATGTCCGTTAGCTGACAGCAGATCGCATCGTTAGCCAAAGAAGTCAACAGGGTGCCGATGTCAAGAACGGCTGAACATCCGTGAACTATTCGACTGTCTTGTAGCTGACCCTAGCTTTCCGATGGCGGTAAACAGAAGTGAGCTTAATGCATCGCTAGGTGAGCTTATGCGCAGCACCTCCGTTAGCAGCGAACTCTACGATACCCCTCATCCTTCAACCCATCCGCTCGCCTATGCTGGGCCTCCCTCTACCTTTCGCCATCGGGAATGTTCCAGCCGCTCTCCCCGTCGCCGTGCCGAGCACCTCCGTGCCCGTCTTCGGACGTTCTCGTGGTGTAGTGGTTATCATACTCTCTTAGGGTGATCAACATCTTGAGCTTTGCCTCCAACGGTCTCTGGTTCGCCAGAGATCAAGCTTGGGAGTGGCCCCGGGTTCAAATCCCGGCGAGGACCGTTTTTGTGCTTCCTGAGCATGTTACATGCATGCTGGAAGGGTGGGAATGCGGTTGGAAGACAGGAAAGATGAGTAAGGGTCTCGTACGGAGTGATTGGCGGTGGTTGGTGGAGACGGTGGAGGTGGCGCTTGGGGCGCATAGACCGTGGTCGATGAGTACCCTGGCAGGCGGTCGACAATGATAGTAACCCTCCGCGATTCTTGTTGCGAATCCAAGGGTGGGTGACCTGAGCTGGATAATCGCGTGCGATTAGCTAACCTGCAGTCCGATGTAAGCTGAATGTTGCCTACGAGCTGACGCTCAGCTCCCCTCGACTTGCTGGCAGTGCGTCGCAAGCTGTGAGCTAAGAATCCTAAGACGACAGCTGACAAGTAGAACAGGCGCGACAAGCCTGGATATTAGCTCGATTTGCTGCTTCCACCAGTACAGAAGGAGATCAGCGATGGGCTGCGTGGTTGTGAATTTGCGTCCTCCCAGGAGCAGATCGATAGAGGAGCGATGAGCGGTTAACGTGAGTTACACAAGCTCTTCAATTTCTCTTCAAGCTGACATGCAGGTGTGGGCTACTTGTCCCTCCAGTCCTCTGCAGAGTAAGGTCATGATGGTGAGTTTTCCAGGCGGGGCTTCCAAACTGACATCCAGCGAGGGACAGTGGGCAGCTTTCTTCTCAGATCTCTTAGCCGACAGCCAGAGTATCCAACCACTTCAGTCCACCACCGCTTTCCAGGACAGTAGACGTCTACGTAAGCTGTAGGTCTACCGCTTTATGGCTAACAACCAGCTCCGCGGTCCGCATAGGCACACCAACGTCAAGCACATAACCTACGAGAACTGTCAAAATCCCGAAAAGCGGAATTCCGCCACATGCCTCTGTGTTCGTGTAATAAGCCAGCCGCACCTTCCGCCCACAACAACAGTCATTCAAGGCCGCTTAGCTCAGCTGGTTAGAGCATCGTACTAATAATCTGACGATTCCGACCGCATCAAGGGGTTGTGGAAAGTGTGGGTATCGTCTAAGGCCGCTTAGCTCAGCTGGTTAGAGCATTGTACTAATACTCCGAGTTGAGAATTAGCCCATGCAAAGGTCGGCAGTTCGATCCTGTCAGTGGTCAAATCTTTTGCTTTCGCTCTCGACGCAACGGGAGATTTTCTGTCGTTTTGCAGGCTGTGGAAAGGTGCGGAGTTTAGGAGGAGAAGAGTTGTTCGAGGAATCTGGGGAGCAACGGAAGTATTCAGTGAGTCTTAGTCTGTGGCACTGTCCCAGCCACCATACACTTAGCGTGGGGCACCTTGCCTCTACGATTGCACGAAGCCCAAGAATCCAGCAGCCAGCGTAATAACAATATGTACATCTGTGCACGTCGTGACCGTTAAATGTGTCTATTATGGTATCTAGCTATCTTGCTAAGGGTTACAAATGATACAGGTGCCGAGCGCCTGAAGGCACGCTCAGCCTTACTTCTTCTGCCCTCCTTCCTCTTCGTCCGGGACTTCGCGGATACTACCACCCGCGCTCCTTCCAAGACTGCCGGCCGCACTCCCACCGGCACTGCCGCCTGCGCTGCGGCCGACGCTGCCCGCCGCGCTGCCACCCTTGCTAGCGCCCGCGTCCGACTCGGTGATACTGGCGCTGCGCGCGGGACCGCAGGACGCCGCGTCCTCCTCGAGATCGGGCAGCTGTTTCTGGTACAGCTTGAGCAGCAGATCCATGCCCTCCTCGAGGGGGAGGGTGACGAACTTGTGCGAGTACTCGGGCAGCATGCGGACTGCGTTCTTGATGTGCTGGCTTGATGCCCAGTCGAGGAACGCGGCGGCGTCGCCCGTCGTGTCTCCCAGCGCGCGGAGCTTCGGCAGGGGATAGTCGGCCGAGTGCGCGCTGCGCGACTTGAACGTGAGGCCCTCGGTAGCCTCCTCCTCCGGGTCTTTGGCGTTCGGGTCAATCTTCCGCGCCTTGCGCAGCGCGGCGGCGGACTGCGCGCGCACGTCGCCGCGCTTCTTCGCGCGGTCCAGCTGCATCTTCTGGATATCGGAGTGCAGCTTGCGGAACGACTTGAGCGCGAAGCCGAGGAACTTCGGCACGACCTTGACGTCGCCGTCCGAGTCGCCCCACACCACGTCGAAGTCGTACAGCACCGTTCTGCCGTCCTGCGTCGACTTCATGTCCAGCGTCATGCGCGGGAGCATGACTACGACCTTGTAACCGTGCTTCATCGCCGCGGAGATGAGCTCTCCAGCAAGCTGGTCGTGACGCTCGACCTTGGCCGCGCGCCGTCCGTCGCACGTCTGCCACTCGACAAAATCAACGTGCAGGTGGAGGTTGCGCACGGGCCGCTGCTGCTCGTCCTGGCTTCGCGTCAGGTCCGCGCCGACCTTACCGACGTAGAACCGGAGGAAGTCGGCGACAGTGCCGTCGTCGTAATCGTTGACGAACAGGCCGACGTCGAGACCCTTGAGCTCGAACTTCATGAGCTGCGCCGTGCGCACGAGCACCGGCCGGTTCAGCTTCTCCTCGGCCGTCGGCGTGTTCGGTGCCGTGCTGTTGAGGACCATCACTTGGCTGCTGCTCTCTGATCTCTTCTGCTGCTTGAGACGGAAAGTCTTGCTGCGCTGTGCCGCAGTCGACTTCGTGCTGCTTATCTGATCAAGCACGGCGTACGTCTTCTCAAGTAGCTTGGGGATAGCTGGCAGCTTCAGCACACCTGTGAACTGACCAGCGTCGACGATGAAGTCCAAAGTAACAGGCTGGGTAGGATCGTGGGCGTGTTCCTTCCAGTTGTCCACCAACGTGACATGCGACGGCTCAAGGCGGAAGCGCACAATGTTGTTGTCACCGATGAAGGCGGCGCCACGTAAATCGCCACCGTCGATGGACATCTTGAGGACGGTCGGGTCGGCAGCGAAGGACGCCGCAGATCGAGATGAGCGCCGGATCGTGTGGAACTTTAACGACTCGGAGATCAGGTTGCCGGACACATCGCCGTCGGCCTTGATCGTCGTCTCGCCGATCGTGAGATCCAGCTCCGTCTCCTCGCCGTCCGTGACCGTCCGGAGTACGACAGGTGCCAGCTTCAGATGGGCGTTGGTGACTGCCAGCTTCGCGTTGAAGTCGATGCTTCGGAACCTGATAAGAGCGGCAACGCCGAGCTTCGATCGCACAGGAGTCGAGCAGGGAGCACACGTCTGCACCGTCGACGTCGAAGCCGGGGACGTGATCTGAGCCGAAGTCGACGTCATCGAGGACGGCGGTGCATCCTTGTTGCCGAGATCGAACTTCGGAGCGTTCTCGATCCAGACGCAGGCGAACTCGAACCACGCACTGAGCGTGGCGAATTGCAGTTCAGCCGAAATGCCTGTATCCACGACGATCGAGAGGCCACGCTCCCGGTTTCCTTCCTCCGAACACAGCGCCAGCGAAAACGCCAAGTCCTTGGCTCCTCCCTCGATACACGGCTGGCCCATGGAGGCGAACTCGTGCGATAAGAAGACCGTGACACCAGATACCGAGCCGGCGAGGGTCGTCGTGTGCTTTCCGCCGAGCATGGTCGCCGCGACAAATCCACCCGATTCCCATTTCAAGTCGAGGTAAGCTGACGAGTCCTTCTTACACGACAAGCGCAGCTCGGATTTGTCGATGCGCAGAGTGACACGGAGGCGCACCTTGCCCGTCGGAGCGTCCTCGACCTTTGCCATAGCACGGTCCGTGCGCTCTCCGACGTCGAGCAGCGGCATCTCAGGAGAGCGGTTAGATATGTGCGAAGGGGCGGGCGTCACCGTGCTAGACTTCGTTGCGACCCGGCTCTTAGCCCTTCGCTCAATACGGTTGACCAGTTCGATGAAGAACGGCAGGATCGTTGGCCGCAGCACGTTCTTGCTCTCGTGCACAGCGGTATTGAACAGAAGCGTACGTGCGCTCTCTTCGGGGCTTGTTGGACCCATGTACTCCATCCACAGCGACACACTGGGGAGCACAACGAGATCGTGTTCAGGCTTCTTGTCGCGGTGGATGCGCTTCGACTTGGTGGATGTCGGGCGGTAAAGCTCGACCAGACCACTGTGGAAGCGGAACGACATGCGCACTGTGACAGCCTTCGGAGTCGTCTGCACCTGAGCGTCGTACTTGCTCTGGAGACTCTCAGGCTGCGACTCTGCCGCCGAGGCCTTGCCCCACTCGTTGCGGTACTCCCTCTCGAGGGCCTCGAGTTGACTCTTGCCGAGCTCGTAGAGGTCGACGAGTTTGCCGATGCCGTCGGCAATCTCGGGCGTGAGACACAGGTGGAAGTCGGTCGCTTGGCAGTGGGCGGTGACGAGCAGCGCAGAGGCGTTCGAGGTTAACTGCGCTTCGGCCTCGATGTTCGGCAGTTTCATCTTGTTGTCCGTGTTATGGAAGTCGCCGACAAACTGCTCGCTCTGTCCGGGGTCGAAGCTGTCCACGAACTGCAGCTCGGTGTTGAGCACCTTGAAGCGCGCGGTCTCCGTTCGGCTGGTCTTGAGATCCATCGCGCGGATGGAGAAAAGCAAGGCGGGAACGATGGTGCTGTAACGCTTCGAGAGGTCGATGGTGGCGTCCTCGTCGAGCGGGATTGCTATGCCGAACCCGTGGATTCCCAGTTTCAGAACGCGGCTCTTCAGCCAGGACTCGATCGCAGTCGCGTTCGACTCCTGCGTTCCCGTCGACACAGTGGACATGTGGCTTCCCTCGATCTTCTTGAAGACCTTGGTCGCCTCCTCCTTGACGTCGTCGACCTCGTCCTTGTGCACTTCGCGAAGCACGGTGAGATCGGCCGACCAACTCTTGATGAGGTCGCTGACTTCGCTGAGCGCCGCGATGTGCATCACGGTGTGAACAGTCTTGAACTCGATGTTCAGCTTCGAGGGGTTGCCGGGGATCTCTTCCGCTGAGAAGTCGAACACCATGTACGCCGATCGGGGTCCGTCAAGAGGCTTCGCAGCAGAGCGCATTGCCTGACGGTCCTTCTCCCTCAGACGCCTCAAGCTCAGACCAACGTGGTTGGCCTTCGCCATCCACTCCACAGACGGGCGGCCGACGTTGGACGCTGAAGCTCGAAGGTCGAGGGCCTCGAACATAAGCGTCGTCGGCACGTTCTCGGCTCGCAGGCCGACTCGCACACCAGCGATGCTGGTCTGGGCATCGAACGACCATTGGAGTTGGGGCTTAGGGGGGCTGGGGTCGGGCGGGTGAAGGAACTGGCTGGGCCCAGACTTCGGGCTCTTGTCACCCCAGGTGGCCTTCATCTCCCGAATAATCGATGTCACGTCCTTGCCCACCTTTTGGTGCAAGCTCAGAAGACGGTCGAGAACGATGGGTTTGATGATTCCGGTGAACATGCCGATACCGATGTTCATGCCGAGATGCCTCTTGTCGTCCTTCTGCTCGTAGTTGCCCGTGCCGGTGATCTCAGGAAGGCTGATGATGCTCGCCTGCTTATCTCTGATGCACTCGTACTGGCTGTAGCCGCCGATCGTTTGAGGGTCGATCTTGCCGCCAAACTTTGAAGACTCCGGTGTTCCTCGGAAGGAGCCGTAGATGCGGTTCATATCCCAGCGCAGCCACAGTTTCTCGGAGCCTCGCAGTTGGAGACGTGCCTTGCCAATGAAGCCATCGATCATCTTGTCGCCCACCAGTGTCGGTTCGGCCTTCTTATCGGTAGGAGGCGGTGCTGGGATTCCCGGCGAGCTCTTCGCAGCAAGTCGCGCCTTCTGCTTCTTGACCATCGCCTCAAACTTCTTCCAATACGGCTCGTACAGTGGCCAGAATCGCTTGCGCCAGTCCTGGGCGAACTCGTAGAAGTGCTTCAACTGAGGGCGCGAGTCAAAGTCAAGGGACTCTAAGCCCACCAAGATACGCTGGAAGCTGAGCATGTGGTCCTGGCTGTTGAAATTGGTAGCCATGCCCGCCTTGATGCCATGGAGAGCCGCCGTGATGATCGGCACCGGAGCGGATTCGTCACGTGGATCATCCGGGCACTTGGCGAGCACGCTTTCCAGCGCCGCGCAGTTGAAGATGCACGTCCGCTGCTCAAGCTGCAGCGCGCAGTTGTTGGCGTTGCGGCAGCTCCGCTCCAGAGTGACCACTACCTGACCGTGATCCAGGGATGTTTCGCCACGCATTCCTCCGAAGGTGAGACCGGACTTGAAGCGGTCCAGGTGCACGTCAATAACCACAGTCGACGCGCCCTCGACGGCCTCGACGACTTTGAGCTCCTTGATTTCCTTCCGGTGCGCATCGATGTGACGGATGATGGCCTCGTTGGCGGCGAACGAGCTGTCCTTCAAGTCGAACTCGATGTTGCGCACGCTGATGACGCTGCGGACATTGGACAAGGGCATATCCTGCGCGAACGTCTTCAGGTTGGCGTACGCCACGGAGGCCGCCTCGATCTTGATCATGCTCCACGCAATGTTATCCGTCTGCAACTGCCGACCATAGTGCCTGACCTCGCCCTTCTCGAGGCGGACGAAAACGCCAAGCTGATTCGGAGTCGGAGGCGGGGCGCAACCTGCAGCCTGCAGATCCTTGCCGAGGACCTTCGACAGGAACGGAATGTTTGCGACGGTCTCGGCAGTCTGACCGAAGGCGTCATCCACCTTTGCGAGATCGATGACGATAGTCTTGGCCATGCTGGGCCCGCTGGGACGGATCACGTTCGGCTGGAACTGGCCGTGCTGGTCCATCTGCCGCATCCAGTAGCGCAGCCTCTGGATGGCACCCCAGCCAACATCACGACGGATGTTTCGCTGATCGTCCAAATGCAGGCCGTACGACGCCTCGTACATGAACGACGGGAGTGACAGTGCGGTGCTAGTCGCAATCGCCTGCGTCAAGATGTCGTAGAGAAGAGCTTCGGCGGCGTTCGTCTTTTGCGACTTCGGCAAGCTCTTAATCACAGGCATCCAGATGTCCAGGATGTTCGAAATGACTGGCACTCCGGGGGTCGCGGAGTGGACCTCCAATCCTGTGACCTTGGACTGGAAGGTGAGACTCTCTGGTTCCTCGTGCACCGTCACGCCAAGGTCTAGTGCCCTCGCACAAGTGTAGGGTAGAAGCTTGTTGTGCTTTGGCTCGGCGGGCACAGGGACATCAGGGATATCACTCAGGGCCAAGCTGCCTGGCGGCGCACCATTCCTGTATGCCGTCAAGGTGAGAGCTCCAACGCCGACAGTAGCCTCCAAGATTGATTTGGTCGAGTCAACGATGGGCGTCGTCAGCACTCGCGTGCTGCAGCTGTTGATGGAGACCCTAGTGACCGAGTCGGGGTGGCTGTAGCTGGGCCCTGCAACGAGACGAAGCTCAGCCAGAGGTGCGTTGATGACAAAGAGCTTGGGGTTGCGAGGAAGACCATTCTTGAGCAGCGAGTCGACCTGGTATGTCAGCAGCTGGTCGAGCTGCACCTCGGGTCGGGGCGTCGTAGATTGCAGTCCGACTGCAAGGTGGGCGGCTGCTTCGACGGTGGCCGGGGTAATTTCCACCGTGGTCTTCTGCAGGGAGATTCGCTGCACTGCGCCTTCGGTGATGCACAGTGGCTCGAACAGATCCTGCGGCACCTGGACGAACGGCGACGGGGTCGAAGGTTCGTGGGCGAACAGACGCTGCGCTCGCTCATGAATTTTCTTGAACGTGAGCAGCTTCTCCTCCAGGATAGACGTTGGATCTTCCTCCTCGTCAAGACTGGTGTTGCTCGAGGATGCAGTCGACGAGCTGAATGACGAGCAAGTGTCCGACTCATCGCCAATCGACGAGTTGCCGCCGTGGTACAGGGACTCCACCTCAGCGGCTCGGGCTCGGGACATAGCCCTCCGGCGTCGAGATACGCGGGGTACGCTCTGGTCGTCGCTTACATCGACCTCGCCGGGGGAGGACGAGTCGTCGTTGGCCTCCTCATAGGTGTATAGCGAAGCTTCATCGTCCCACGAGGGCTCCATAGGCCGTGGTCGAGGGACGTATATCTCATGTTCGTGTCGTCCATACGCCGGGTCGTCCTTTTCGCCGTAGAGGTATGGGACCCGCTTCGTTTCCGCATCCTGCTCGCGGAGAAACTCTTGCTGTTTCTCAGCATCCTCCTTCCACCCCGGCGGGACCTTGTACGTGTCCATCGCGACGCCTGTGGACACGGAGCCGACAGGCTGCCAGGTCTTATGACCTTCTCGCTTGCGAAGGAGATGGATGCTGGCACATGGTACCCCGAGCCCTTGAACAGAGCGACATGCTTGAGACGCGACACTACTCGTGTCAATGAACACGCCCTGTGGGAGCTCAATGGCGACACCAGAGCTGCCCGTCGTTAACAGCGCAGTGACTCTTTGGATCGAGAGCTTGACGAACGTAGCGTCCGGCGGTGTTTTGGCGATGTAAACCGCTGAAGGAGCGTTGTCGCGATCGCTGTAGTTATAACCGACTGCAGAGCCCACGGCCGCGAGGGTGTCTTTGAACTTTGGGGTGAGGAACGCAGAAACGTGACCGATCGACAGCTCCCACAGACAAATGTACGTCGTACCCTTCGGCTGCGGGCCGAATAGGCGGTTGGCCTTGATGTCAAGACCCTCCACGAAGACCACGTCCTGGTCCTTTGCGAGAGGCGGTACTCCACTAAGGTAGCACTGCTCGAGGTCGTCACAGGCGACGACGTACGTCGGGGCGAGGTCGACCGACATATCCATCTGGAACTCGTTGTTCCGGAGGTCGAGTTGGAGTTGCGGCACCGGAATGACGATGCCCTTGTCGCACCCATAGATCTCGTCCGACATGACAACCATGGAGTCACGTACGTTGACGGTGAGATTAACGGCGAACGAGTCGGACCGCCCCGGCCTGTACTTCTCGACGATGGGGTCACCAACGGCGTCAGGGCTGTGGTCGAACTTCTCCAGGAACTCCTGCATTGTCGAGAATTGAGTGAAGGCGCCAAAGTAGTTGTCTTTCACACAGAAGATACGTCGCACAACCCACCCTAGGGCCTTGAACGCCACATTCTCAGCGTCAAGGTTCAGCTTCAACTTCTCCTGGTGGTCCGGAGAGTGGGCAGCATAGTACCGGTACGACCCGCTGACGGCGATATCGCCAACGCGGCCGACTTCCAAGGAGGGCTCCGGATTGAATGTGCGATGTGTGTCCCAGGACGGAAGGCGGACATCAACGAGAACGTCCTTCGCATCGACGGTGAAGGGCACGGTCGAGAATTCGGGCCGATACCGCGTCGACGCCACAGCAACATACGAGTCGAGGCGAGGCCCATGAATGTCAAGGAACGCTGGTGTTAGTCGGCGCCATCGGAAGAAAATACTCACCATTTGCGTCCATGGAGCGGGGCGCATCGACGATGTTGAAGTCATTGATGAAAAGATGAACTTTGTAATTCATCAACGAGACATGGAAGTCGTAATGCATCGGCACGAAGTGGTGGAAATCGCTCGGAGGACCTGAGCTCCAGTCTTTGGCGAGGTCAGTGAAAAGATTGATGTGCTCGCGCATCAGGAGGAGGTCTGGAGTGTCCAGAACCAGGTCGATGGACCAGTTCCTCTGGGCCTTCCAGTTCAAGGGAACGGGCATGCCAATGAAGAGCTTGTGAGTCAGCGAAATGCTCCCTTGTTTAACCTCACTTTACAGGTTCGGGCTACAGCGAATGACTGCAAGTTCACGCTGGAGGCGATATCGAGGTCGCCGAGGTTCAAGTTGATCTCGGACAAGTAGCCGTCCTCTGTGGCCACTTGCGCTTGGGTATAAACGATAGTCGATTCGCCACCAACGACAACATCGAGCCAGCCGTACTTGCGCTCCACATCGCCGTGGGCACCGTCGTACATCCAATCCTTTGAAGGCTCTCGAGTGGGTATACGCAAGGTCATCTTCTCCTTCATAGCAATGCGGACGACCATCTCGGTTGGTACTCGGGCCTCTCCAGGAGCAAGGCGCGCCTTCGGCTCGGTGTCGAAGAAGATTGACGGTGCGAACGCCTTCAACAGGGCGTCTCGCTGCCTATCTGTCCAAGGTCCGTAATTGATGGAGCCGCCATGGATGGCAAGATCGATCCCATACTCTGGGGGCAGATCCACATTTCCAATGCGGTCATTGGGATCTACCCGGACAGCTTCAGAAGGTTTCGGAGCAGGGCCACCGACGTCGTAGTAGTAGCTAAGATCAAGCTGGTTGGTGGTCAACAGAGTCGTAACCTTGGCATACTGCCGCTCCTCTCGTGTGACTTTCACGACGGGAATGCCGTCGTCCTCAAGGCGATACCGGGCCAGACCCTTCCATTGTCCTGTCGGCTGCTGAACCGCGATGGGTCGAGCAGCGAACTTGGAGTCCAGGAGAGCCGGGAATTTCTTGAGCAGCCCTCGGAACCCCGATCGGGATGCGAGCTCTGAAGAAGGCTCTTCTCTGATCGCCGGATCTTGCTCCAACAAGTCGTCGTACACGCGTTTGCCATGCGCTAATAGAGTGCCGGTGTAGTCGTGGTTTGTGCGCATCAGAATGTTCAACTCCTGCAGGTGGAAGTTGAAGCTGAGGCGATACCAGTCGTACGGCGAGCGAGGCTCCGACATCTCAATGGTGCCATTGCCGTGCTTTGTGTCAAGGATGACAACCATCGGTGTAGCGTCGCTGCCGAGAATTACGGAGCCTTGGTGGACGCGGACCTCGATAGGAAGAACGGAAACAGCCCAGTTTAAACCGGCTCCGAAGGCTCGGGACATGAAGCCACCCTCGTTTGCGCCGTCAGAGCTCTTCAACTGCGCCTCTTCTGCAAGTCAGATTTAGCAGCGCACTAGGAGACTTACCCGCAGTCGTACCCGTACCTTCCGTCGTGGTCTCTTCCTTCCTCCGCGACGAGTTCGTGGTTTCCCGCGACATGGGGGTCTTCCGCTGGCGCAGCCCATCGGTTTCGCCACCGACCGTGAAGGTTGTTACATCATCATTCCCCTCATGCTTGCGCATGCGCTCCACGATGTTCTCGTACGCCGGTGTTCGGTTGTAGACGAAGAGTTCGAATCCTTCGAGATTGATGACGATGCGGCATGGAAGTTTGCCTGGATGTCAGCACATCGCTACCTATACCTTACGGACCTCGCTTGCCATTGTTATCGGATGAGTCGCCTTGCCGCACGCGGAAGATCCAGTATCGAAAGGTGATGTTACCATCAACGACGTGGCCTGAGAGGTTACTTGAGCGGTAGTCGACATTGCGGAATGCGATGCGACCTGCCAGCGGTGATATCTGCAAGGATCCTATGTCCAGGTAGGCGTTGTAGGTGTTCCATATTCCCAGACGGATGATGGCACCGAGAGTTAAGCCCAGGATGCGGTTCCAGTAGAAGAGGAAGGCGGTCGTGACGATGACAATGACGACTAACTCAACGATGAACAGCCAGTTGACGGGGCTGTTTAAGATCGTCATGTTGAGCTAGCGCGGACCGGGGCCGTCGGTGAGGCGAAGATGGACGTGATCGTGGTTAAAGAGGAATAAGAAGAATCATGCCGACAGATAAACGGTGCGAGGGAATGTGTGCCGGAGTTGGAAGAAGCAAGGTGTAGTGTCTAGCCGAAGTGCGAAGTAGTGTCGCAAGAGCCCGGCTTGCCGTAGACGGTAGCAGCGCAATGCGCAAGTGGTACGGTGCTGGCGGCGGCTAGGCGGCTCATAACATCACGCCGCCGTTTCAGGTCCCACATCAGGTCCCAGCCGCCCTGTTCCTACCGCGGCACTATTTTTTCCAGCTCCGCGATCGCCATCATCTCTTCTGGTCCAGCAATGTCGTTTCAAGCATTTCATTCATAACGTCTACAGCACCAATTACGGTACACTAATGTGGAAAGTATGATGGGTTGTGGGGTTGGCGCAAGCTGTGCAAAATGCAAGTCTATGGGATGGAACAGAACAGAATAATAGATGGCCGGCATACTCCGGGCGACTTAAATGTCGGTGAGGTGGAGCGAGCGCCGTAGGCATCGCGGCCAGCCATCCCTCTACTCTAACAGCTGGCGCTGCCGGCTGCCGCCCGGCTGCACGAACGAGCTCCTTAGGCGACACCCTTGGTGGACGACTTGGAGAGGAGCTGGGCCTTCTCGATCTGGGCCTGCGAGCGCTTGGCGAGACCGCGCTTGTAGTCAACGATCGAGATGTCCTGCTTGGTGAGGTTCGTGATCGTGTTGTCCTTAACCTCCCAGAGGTCCTGGGCAACCTGCGAGATAAGACGGAAGTCGTGGGACACGATAACGACACCTCCCTCGAACTCGTTGATAGCCTTGGCGAGGGCGTCAATGGAAGCCATGTCCAGGTGGTTGGTCGGCTCGTCGAGAAGAAGAACGTGGGGGTGCTCGAGGGCAATGTCGGCGAAACAGACACGGTTTCGGAGACCGTCGGAGAGCTGGCTGATGGGGTTGGTCTGGTGCGAGCCGGTGAGACCGAAACGGCCGACCTGCTGACGCCAGAACTGGATCTCCTTCTCCGGGAACTTTTCCTTGTAGCGGGACTGGAGGAACTCAACGGGCGACTTGTCGAACGGGAGCTGGTCGGCGGAGTGCTGGCTGTACTTGGCGAGCTTGAGCTGACCGTGGCGCTGGACGGTACCCTCGCACGGGTTCAGAGCACCGGTGATGAGGTTCAGAAGGGTCGACTTTCCGGTACCGTTGTCACCGACGATAGCAATACGGGAGTCCATGTCGATACCGAAGTTGAGGTCGCGGTACAGGTAGTCCTCCTTCTTGCCCGAGTACGAGAAAGCGACGTCGGAGAAAGCGATAATGGGGGGAGGGAGCTTCTTGATGTCCTCGAAGTTGAACCGGAGGGGCTTTCCGGACTCGACCTTCTCGATAAGACCAGCAGCCTCCATCTTGTCGATGATCTTCTGCTTGGACTTGGCCTGCTTGACGAGGTTCGCGTAGGTACCAGCGGAAGCAATGAACTTCTTGATGTGCGCGATTTCCTCCTGCTGCTTGTTGTAAGCCTTCATC
Organism: Trichosporon faecale; assembly: GCA_039545375.1. Taxonomy (NCBI): domain Eukaryota; kingdom Fungi; phylum Basidiomycota; class Tremellomycetes; order Trichosporonales; family Trichosporonaceae; genus Trichosporon; species Trichosporon faecale. Next base: position 961,075 of record BCLU01000003.1, on the reverse strand, counting down.
TGGTTGATCTCGTTGTCGGCCTTGGTGCGGAGGTAGGTCGAGTAGTTACCGCCGTAGTAGATAAGCTTCTTCTTGGGGGTCAGGTCCATCATGTTGGTACAGACGGTGTCCATGAAGTCGGCCGAGTGGGAGGTGAGGATGAGGATGTGGTTGTAAGTGGCGAGGTAAGCCTCAAGCCAGACGACGGCACCGAGGTCCAAGTGGGAGGTAGGCTCGTCAAGGAGGAGGACGTGGGGCTTGACGAAGAGTGCACGGGCGAGGGCGACACGCATACGCCAACCTCCGGACATGTCCTTGGTAGGCTTCTTCATCATGTCCTGCTTGAAACCGAGACCGGAAAGAATGGCACCAGCCTTGGCCTCGAATGTCGAGGGGTCCATCTCCTCAAGCTCCTCGTAGATCATCTCAAGACCGACCTCGTCGACCTCGTCGGCGATGGCCATCTCCTCAGCCATCTTCTCGAGACGGGCGACCTTCTCCTTGGCGGAGTTGACAATGTAGTCGAGGGCGTTGATGTCGGAGGGCTCAGCGGCACCGGAGACGAGGTAGATGTCGATGTGCTCGGGGATCTCAACATCGCGCTCAGCAATGGATTGAAGGAAAGTCGACTTTCCGGATCCGTTCTCACCGAGGAGACCGTAACGGTTTCCGTAGTTGAGCGAGATCTCGGCGCCCTCGATAAGGAGACGACCGTGGAACGAGAGGGTGTACTGGTCGATCTTGATGTCACGAGACTGGGGGTCGGAGACAAGGACACCGTTCTGAGTCACAGTTAGCCATGGTCGCTTCTCCACATCTGCCCGATAAGACTTACGGCACTACGGTCAGTGGCGAGGTTGAGCTTGCGCATCTGGGCCTGAGCGTCGCTCAGGTCAGCGAACGAGCCGTTGGCGCTGATAGAAGGAGTGCCGGCGGCAGTGGAGGGGGCGGGGGTCGACTTGGCGGATCCTCCCTTGCTGGCGGCCTTAGCAGCCTTGGCGGCGAGACGCTTCTCCTTGGAGGCGGAAGGCATGGTGATTAGACGGAGAGGGAGAGATGGAGGTAAAGGAGGAAGAGGTGTGCGATGCCGATATCAAATCGACTGGTGGCGGTCCTGACTGATTGCAGCGGCCGCTTTTTGTGCTCTAAAGGCGAGGGTGGGTGGCAAGAGGGACCAGGTGTTCTGTCGAGCTGGTCGCTTTTTGAGAGAGTTGGCGATGGCGAAGAGAGGTGCTTCGGTATAGACGACAGGACAATGGACCGCAGACAGACACGCCGCAGAGTTAAAAGTTAAGACTTGTTTCTTCCACCCACTTAACAATTTTGCCCTTGAACCCTCTCACGTGACGTCACCCGGAGGAAAGTCCCCGAAGCCAAGACCGCCCGACCGATGCTGATCCCCACCGCAACTCCGACGAGCGGAGCACTTGCGGAATGTACTTGGCGGCGGCCTCTTGATTTGCTAGTGGGAAACATGGCGCTGTGGGCTAGCGAGCGCTGTATGACAAGATGATGCATGTGGTGGTACATATGAGTCTATTCTCGTTCCCGTTCCCTCTGCAGCTTTGCGACGACACCCGCAAGCCGCCTGTAGTCTCTCAACAGTGCTGCCACCTCTCCTACCCTCAGCTCGCCCGGGTCACATACCATCCAACGTTCGACAGGCGGCTCAAAGTCATCGCCTTCGCTGGCAGGAGCTCCTTCTTCTAGGCTCGTCATGATGCTCGGTCGCCTGGCCTGGCGAGCAGTCAATGCAGAGAAGAAGCCCCCCTTGTCCTTCGCTTCTGCGAGGTTCTCCGAACTCGACAAGCGGCCGAAGGAGGCGAAGCGGCTCTTTTCTCCCTTCTGTCCCTTGTCCTTGGGACCCGTCGAGGATTTGAGCTCGGACTTTGTGTCGGCGCGCGAAGTGGGGCGTGTGTCTGAGCGGTTGGAGCGGGTCGAGCGGGCGTCTGAGTGCGAGCGCGAGCGCCCCAGCGATGCTCCAAGAAGGTTCTCCCCCTCCTCAACAGGAGAACCGTAGATCTGAGCAGGCGTCTCAGGGCGCGACGACGCGGGAACGTCCACTAACTCTTTACCACCAACAATGTCCTCGTCCGCACCAGCCTGCGACCGTGTCCGCGCGGCGGCTGTGCTTGCTGCAGCGGCGATGTTCGCAACGCTCGCCGTAACACTTGCAAGGCTGAAGGTGCTCGCACCTCGCGGTCGTCCAGGTTGGGTTGGGCTCGTGGGAGACTGTGGCTGGGCTCCAGCGCCTGGCGGGGCGAGGTGATCCGGACTCATGAATCCGCGCATCGCACTCCAGCCGCTGTCCGCGATACCGCTCAGCACCTTGTTCGCGCTGCCGACAGCCAGCTCGCCAACGGCAAATACACGACTCCTCAGCCGAGTGCTAGCCGATGCAACGTCCGGATCCATCTCGCCCAACCCGATCGGAGTGAGGTCGGCGACGCTTAAGACGCGGCTGGAGTAGCTGCCCAACCCAAGCTCGGCGAGAGAGACGTGCTCCAGGAACTCGACGACGGCGGTCAGGTTGACTATGGCGTACGACTGATCACCGCGGAGCAGGATGTTGGAGCGGTAGCGCCGCACATACATCAGCTGGGAAGCTAGGTAGGCCGGATTGGACTTGACAACCGAGTAGATGATGAGAGGAAGAATGAGGTCGGCACCGCTGGCAGTGGTTCCCTTATCACCTTCCGAATGTCCCTCCGAGGTCTGCTCTTGCGTTTCGGATGTCTCTTCTGATTTCGGCGCGACCTCCTTGTTCGTTTCATCCTTGCTCTCAGACGCTTCCTTGTCCTCAGACAGATCGATCGTCGCCGGTTCGGGTTTCGTGCCGGAGGTGATGTCCGCTAACTCGGCTGTTTCTCCTGGAGCCGGGGGCTGGTATGGCTCGCCTTCGGGGCGCAGCTTGACGGGAGGTAGCGTGGCCAAGCCGTCCACCACTAGCTTGTGCGCGGCAACAAGCACGTCCACCTTGTCTTTCGGCTTCAAGCAATGGGGCGCGTTCAGCTTCTGCAGCTCCGCGCCCACTTCTTCGACAATTCCATCAAGGCCAGCGGCGAGCTTCCCTTCGTCTCCCGGTGGACGAGTGATGAGACCAAGGTGGTCGAGCGTCAGCTCAGCCATGTTCAACCCAGCGATACGGGAGGCTAACGCCTCATCGTGATTGGCGTCGTCAGACGAGAGTGGCGAGAAAATACGGTTGTAAAGCATCGAGCAGACGAGGGCCTCGACCCTTTCCGTACCCGCACTGGCTTCCGTGTCATCTTCCTCATCGTCTACACTGCGCCCACTGCGCTGTGTGTCGACTGATCGTCGGGGGCGGTAGTGCTTAATCAAATCATCGTAGATAGCCTCCATAAAGTCTTGGAGCCTCTCGCCACACAATGTTGGATCGCTGAAGTCAAGAGGTATCGCACCATCTGCGTCGCTGTACCCGCGGTGATGGCTCTTCAGGAGCGCTTGATCGACAGTACTTCCGGCTATCGGACAGATGCTTGACATGACCAGTTTGACGACCTTATCGGTGACACGATCCGGGAGACCCTCCAATGCCTTCTTGACCGTCGAGCGAACGGCCTTCACGAGTTGCTTGTGTACTTCCGCATAACGAACTGGCTTGTCGACCATGTACGCCGTGACTGTGTAGCCTTCGGAGTCATCCTCGAGCGACATTACACTCGGACGAGGGCTCGGAACCCGAGACGGAGGTGTTGGGCTCGTCGCTCTCTCGGGGCTGAGTGATCGACCCTGCATCGTCGGGGTGCCAGTCCCGCTTGATCCAAACAGAGACATGAATCCCATGCGACGACCAGGCACATCTCGTCGTTCGGGTTGATGCTGCTTGCCCAGTGGCGGGAAGGGGAGCGACGCCGACTCGGAGGAGACGTTGAAACCCGGGAACTCAGACGCCTCAGACGACTCAGTTGGTCGGAAGGTCGAGAGCATGGCCGTGCGTTTCTCGTCGTCCCGTAGAGCGGCAAGAAGAGGGGAACCGGGCGCAGTGCTCTCGAATGAGAGCACCGTGCCGCGCAGTGTCCCGATAAGGCCGGAGAGCGTGATGACGACGGCGCCGTCCCCCGATGGCGGTGCGATGAAGCCGATGTGATCCCGGAGGGTTTGCGGTGTCATGGGCAGGGAGCTTGCCGCGGTCTCGGGCAAAAGTAGGATGGCCTTGTTCGATGTCAGGACCTTGAGTAGCTCGGCCCAGTCACCTGCATCGCGCGCCCGTGTACCCTTGTCGTAGATGGCCTCGATCATGCCCATGCCCATGCTGCCGTTGGTCAACCCGAGCCGTTGAGCTGCGGCCTTGAGTGACTGAAGCTGTAACTTGCCGGCGGCGGTGTCTGCCTCACTGGCAAAGCTTGGCGCTGGTGCCGCAGTCGTGGTGGCAGGCGATGGCTGAAGAGTGGGGCTCGGGGCTGCATTCGGCCACTGGCTGTTCCTCTGCCTGGGCTTGTAAGGAAGTGAGCCATCGGCGGCGGCGGCGGTTGGCTCATCCTTGAGCTCCTTATTCTTGGAGTCGTCGGTACCGAGAAGCGGATGTGCGATGGGCTCGGACGTGACACGGTTGACGCCGCCGTTGCGGGTCCGTCCGAGCGAGAGCGTCGAGAAGAGGCCCTTCTGCTCGGACATACTGTGAGGAGAGAGGGGGGAGAGGGTTTAGTCGTTGCGGGAACTAGTTGTACAGTTTGTGACGGTGTGTCGAAGCGATGAAGGTCGAGTGGAGGGACGACGCAGTACGGCGCAGCAAGCAGTAGTGGATGGATCGATCTCGTGAGTGACGTGACCTGAGCCCAGGCACGAACACTCCCAGGGTGGCAACACGTGCCTGGCCGATAGCGAGCGACCTTGTGTATCGGCTCCCCCCCTCTTACCTCACTGGCTGGTCGGTCGGCTACGCCCAGCGTCGCCGACTCGATACGTCCCCACTCCTCCCCCTTTGCAACGCTCAACTCTTCGGCCTGTACGCAACATGGCCGCCCCTCTATACGTGACCCAGTCCGGTCGTCTTTTCCACGCCGGTCTTATCCTGATCGTCACCGTTGGTCTTCCAGCCAGAGGAAAGACGCATATCAGTCGTGCTCTGGAAAGGTACTTCGGCTCCTGCCTCCACTCCATCTCCTCATCGGCTGAAGTCCGCTGACACTTCAGATATCTACGATGGATGGGCGTCAAGACCACCGTCAAGAGTCTTGGTGAGTGGCTTTTCCTCTTCTGCTTTGCTTTTGGTGCCGGAAGTGCTCCGATGTTGCTGCTTCCCACCCTCCCCGTTCGGAATGGGGCCGAAGCAGCCTTCAATGAATCTCCGTAACTGACCGACAACAGGTGACTACAGACGTAGAGTGCTGGGTGGAGCGAAGCACATTCCGAAGTGAGTCTCACAACTGCGCATGTCACGGTGCATTGCCTTCGGCCTGAAGTAATAGGTTCTGACGTTCGCAGAGACTACTATCTCCTGAACGGCCCGGTCAGCGGGGAGACCACCGCGTTGCGCGATAAGATCCGATTAGAGCTCGAAGATCAAATTTGGAAGTTCTTCACGGAAGAAGGAGGACAGGTGTGCATCTATGACGCGAACAACTCCACCAAGGAGGCGAGGAAGCAGGTGTCGGAAACGTTCGGATCCAAGGGTGTTCACGTCATCTACCTCGAGTCTCTGTGCGACAAGGACGAGATCATCACGGCCAACATTCGCGGCGTCAAGCTCTCCTCGCCGGACTACAAGGGGTGGGACCCCGAGCGAGCAGTTGCGGACTACTGGGCGCGAATCAAGGACCAGGAGAAGCACTACGACACCGTTACCGCTGATGAAGGACCGTTCATCAAGATTACGAACGTCGGCGAGCGGATCGAGGTGAACCGCATCGAGGGATACCTGCAGACCCGATGCTGCTTCTTCCTGATGAACATCCACACGAAGCCGCGCACGATCTACTTCGCCAGGGTGAGTTAATAAGGCTGTTCCGTCGAACTGACACGCAGTCCGGCCAGTCTCTGATTGAACATTCCTACAAGGCCGACTCTGATTTGTCACCTGCGGGATGGGAGTATGCGGAGCGGTTGAAGGCGGCAGTTAGTGCCCGCCGCCGGGCCGTGCGCGAGGAGCGGAAGGCCCGCGGTGAGCCGGTCGACGACAACAATCTCGTGGTCTGGACGTCTGCGAGGCGGCGCGCTCACCACACTGCGTGGCCGTTCGTGCATGCTGGCTACAAGGTTGTCCAGAAGCCCATCATGGGGGAGATCAACCCTGGTGTCTGGGACGGTCTCTCGGCACAGGAGGCCATGGACAGGTACCCGGACGAGTGGGAGCGCTTCCTTGCCGATCCGTACGCCCACCGTGCACCCCGTGCCGAGTCCTACCACGACTTGTCCGTCCGCCTCGAACCAATCATTTTCGAGCTGGAGCGTTGTCAAGACGATCTGTTGATCATCGGGCATGCGTCCGTCATCCGCTGCCTGCTTGCGTACCTGGTCGGCCTTCCCCCGAACGAGGTTCCCGCCATCGAGATGGCCCGTGGGGACCTTATCGAGGTCACTCCTGCCAGTTACGGCGTCGTGTCACGCGCCTTCCACTTCTGGTCTGGCGAGGGACGTGGCGACGCGGAGGGCAAGAACCTGTATGAGAACTTTGCCGAGAGCGTCTCGAGTGGTGCCGCCGGTCTCGGCATGGCCATGTTCTCGAACGAGACGGAGAACATGGAGCGCGAGGCTGAGGCTGAGGAGGCAAAGGACAAGGAAGCCAAGGCTGAAGTCGTCCGCGCTAAACTGAAGGAGCGCCTGCAGCGTGGTGGTGAGGGAACGATGAGCGTTCCCCACAACCGCGGTGGTGGCACGCCCGAGGAGCCTCCAAGCGCTCCCGGTGCGCCGCAGCGCAAGATGAGCATCCTGGAGATCTGATCGAGAAGAATCCGTGTAAATAATTTGTAGTCCACCGAGTCAAAGCAGAGTCCACCAACCCTGCCTTCCCTATCCTAAGTTATAGTCTCATTACATGCAGCGACAATGTACAAGCCCAGTCCCAGATCTACTCCTCCTGCGTGTCCGTCGTCTCGGCGGGGGTGGCGTCGCCGTTCGCCTTTTTCCTCCTCTTGTTGTGCCTCTGGTGGCTCTCGGGCACGAACGTGGACGGGATCACCCGCGTCGCGGCGAGGAGGTATCCTCCCGCCGCGCTCGTCGTCATCATCGGGTGCGTCCGGCCGGGCAGGACCTGGTACGTCCTCATCCAGCTCTCGGTCATGTTGGTAGCGAGGTAGTTCGGGTCCTTGCGGGTGTACGCGAGCGTCTCAGCGACGACCTGCTGGTACGGGGAGTAGACGACGAGGTTTCCCGCTCCGGCGATGTAGGGCGTGAGCTTCTTGACGACGGAGACGGGGCTGAGGTCGGTGGCGAGGATGGCCGCGTCCCAGTTTCCGGCGTGGAGCTCGTTCTGGCTCGCAGTCAGCTCGGCGACCTGCGCGTTGTGCCTTCGCACGCGCGCTTGCGTCTTGCCCGCCGCAATGGCCGGCATCCCGTCCTCTGTCGGCAGAGGGGGACGCTCGTACCCCGGCTCAGCCTCCATCCAGTTCAGCCACTTGATGCACGCGAGCTCCTGCTCGCTGAAGTTCATCGTGTTCAGCACGCCCCACGCCGGCGGGCTGTCCGCGTCCGTGAACACCATGATGCGTCCCGTGCAGCCCATGCGCTCCGCGATCGCAGCAGTCACGAGGCCGCCCGTGTCGTCCACGACGAGGTAGCGGCCGCCCGGGCGGACGTTAGCGGCAACGAGGAGCTGGGACATCGTGTCCTCGCGCAGGTACATGATCGCCTGCGGGTTGCGCTCGGCGTAGTGGTTGGTGATGTTGCGCGTGCTGGGCGCCAGCGGGTGAACAGTTTGGGAGTACTTCTTCTCCTTGCGCTTGCGCCACTTCTCCTTGGAGAAGTCGGTCTTGAGCTCGAACTGGTCGTGCCGCTCCATCTGCCGCTTGATCATCTCTTCGGCGCTGACGCCCTGCGCCTTGAGCTCCGCAATCTCCTCCTGGCTCATGAGCAGGCCCTCGCGCGCCTCCTGGTCCTCGATGAACTCGTTCGTCTCCCGGATGTCGTCGACGATCGCATCCAGAATCGCACGCTGCTTCTGCGGCCGCAGGACGTGCTTCCACCCCGGGTTGTCCTTCAGCGGAATCGCCGACTTCTTCCCCTTCTTCCCCCTGGACTCGGGCTCGGGAGTAGCGGATCCGGACAGCGGCGTCTCCCCGGGAGCGAGCACGATCTCGTAAGTGATGTCGTACGGTCGTCCGATCAGCTCGCGAGCAGGGAACGCGCCGAACTTGCCGAGCTGGATAAGACTGCCGTTAGCTTGTCACACGCAGTTATGTAAGCTTACCCATCCTGCTGCACAACAACAGACTTGATGGTGTCGCTGGGTAGGCGCAGGAGCACGTTATCGCCCTCCTTGATGACCGTGAGGCGACGGTGGACAACGTCCTCGATCGGCTCCTGCGGCTCGAGGTCCTTCTTGCGGCGGTGGTGCGGCCCGGACGACGAGCCCTCGCCCTCGCCGGCTGCAGTGGATGTCGAAGGCTCACCGTCGGCAACGGGTGCAGCGGAGCCCTCGGCGACGGGAGCGACGGTGGCCTCAGCTGGCGCAGCAGCGTCAACAGCAGCGGCGGGCGTGGAGTCGACGGCCATGGGTTCAGATTCGGCCATGATGTTGTTGGGGAGTGTTTAGTTGGGTTGATGCAGCTCTGCAGCACCTTTGTTACCTCCTAGGCACTCGGCTTGCCTCATGGCTGCTTCAGAAATCTCGAGTGGAGGTCAAGTCACGTGCCGGGTAACGGAACCATTTGGTGTCTCGTTGACGTAGGAGGAAGCGCGAGATTCTGCAACATTCAGTCGGCATCCCAAGCCTCGAAGTTCACGTCTCAGCACCTCGAGGCTACCCATCAGCAACCATGGTGCGTATTCTTGAAGCTTTTTTGCCTGTTTTGGTGCGAATCCAGCTGACGCCAGGCGGCAAACATCTCGATCCAGTCGGGCGGCCTGAAGGACGTGATGAAGATGGAGCGCATCGGTATGTTTGTGCAGCGCAGCAGCCACTGACGAGCAGGCGCCCACTCGCACATCCACGGTCTCGGCCTCGACGCCAACCTTGAGCCGCGCGCGAACTCGCAGGGCATGATCGGACAGGGCAAGGCGCGCAAGGGTGCCGGTGTCATTCTGAAGATGGTGCAGGACGGCCGCATTGCTGGCCGCTCGATCCTGATCGCCGGCCCGCCGAGCACGGGCAAGACCGCTATCGCCATGGGCATGGCGCAGACCCTCGGCTCTGACGTGCCGTTCGTCAACCTCACCGCGTCCGAGGTCTTCTCTCTCGAGGTAAGCTCAGAATGCCTAGAACAAGAGCTGACAACCAGATGTCCAAGACCGAGGCGCTGACCCAGGCGTTCCGCCGTGCTATCGGCGTTCGCATCAAGGAGGAGACCGAGCTTATCGAGGGAGAGGTCGTCGAGATCCAGGTCGACCGCAGTGTCACTGGTGCCACCAAGACGGGACGCCTCACGCTGAAGACGACGGACATGGAGACAGTCTACGATCTTGGATCGAAGATGATCGACCAGCTCCAGAAGGAGAAGGTCCTCGCCGGCGATGTTATCAGCATCGACAAGGCGAGCGGACGGATATCGAAGCTCGGGCGGTCGTTCGGCCGTGCCAAGGACTACGATGCCATGGGTGCTGACGTGAGTTGACGAAGTTTTGTGCATAACTGACTTCAGACCCGTTTCGTTGCGTGCCCCGACGGAGAGCTGCAAACGCGCAAGGAGGTTGTTCACACCGTGTCGCTGCACGAGATCGACGTCATCAACTCGCGGACGCAGGGCTTCCTCGCTCTCTTCGCCGGTGACACGGGAGAGATCAAGCCGGAGCTGCGTGACCAGATCAACGCCAAGGTCGCCGAGTGGCGCGAGGAGGGCAAGGCTGAGATTGTCCCCGGTGTCCTCTTCATTGACGAGGTGCACATGCTGGACATCGAGTGCTTCTCCTTCCTGAACCGTGCTCTCGAGAGCGACCTCGCCCCGCTAGTTGTCATGGCCTCGAACCGTGGCATCTCCCGGATAAGGGGAACGAAGTACAAGAGCCCGCACGGTATCCCCGCCGACCTGCTCGACCGCATGCTCATCATCTCGACGACCAAGTACTCGGAGGAGGAGATCAAGGAGATCGTCAAGATCCGTGCCGACGAGGAGGACGTCAAGGTGCACCCGGACGCGCTCGAGCTGCTCGCCACGATGGGCGGACAGACGTCGCTCCGCTACGCCCTGAACCTGATTGCGCCTTCCTCGCTGATCGCGACGCGGCGCAAGAGCCCGCAGATCGAGGTCGACGACATCCGCCTCGCGTACAAGTACTTCTTGGATGTCGACCGCAGCGCCGCGTACGCCAAGGAGACGAGCGGAATGCTGTTCGGCGAGGAGGAGGTCGTCCTCGTTGATGCGGACAAGGCCGAGGGCGCGAAGGCCAAGGCTGACGGCGAGAGCATGGACACGAGCGCGTAGAATACCTCTTATATATCTGTAGTAAAACACCGACATGCAGCAAGATTTGTTATAGCTGCAGTAAGCGACGCGATACGACGCGCTCACCCGTGCACGGGGAGCTGACGACTCGAACAAATGCGTTCCACAGGGATCCGGGACAAGGCTAGGGAACGATCTTCGGTTCCGGCATGTTGTTGTCGGTAGTGCTTTGCCGCCCACGCCACCCGCCTCTTGGCGTAGTCCACTCACCCACCTGCGACCGCTGCGGCTTTCAACCCCTGTCCTCATCGCCGGCTGCGGTCCGTGCCGCACCATTTATATCGACTAAATCAGCCATGGCATAGCATTCTCATCACCCAACTCAACTAGAACTTCATCAGAGCCAGCAATGACATCAGACCCCCTCCTCGCGCTCGGCGAGCACCCCTTCCTCCTCGTCCTCGACCAGCTGCCCGTGCGCTCCCTCTTCGGCCTCCAGCGCGTGAGCAGGACATGGAACGCCTTCCTCTCCGAGCACACTGGGCTGTGGGCGGGCGTCCTGCGCTGCGAGGGCGTCGACCTCGACGAGTGGCGACAGGTCCTCGCTGAGTCCAAGGAACGGCAGCGCATCGCAACCTGGGAGCGGGAGAAGCGCGAGGCGCTCTTCTCTGATGCGCTGGCGCAGATCGGCCACGACGTCACCACCGAGGACGGCGAGCCACTCATTCTTGGTCCGGAGTATCAGGCCAACGACCCAGGACCGGAAGCGTTCATGGACACTGAGTTCGCGTCCATTGCCGCCGAGTACCGCGCTGCTTGTGAGTCGATGAGCTCCCTGATCGTCCTCGCCAGCTGACGACAGACAAATCCCATGCCGCGCTGCAGCACGCCTGGGAACAACGGTACAGTTTCGAGACGCTCGTGAACACGCCTTCCTTCCGCCTGCGCCGGATCTATGTCGACGGGCCGTATCTGTACGCCTTCAGCAAGGCGTGGAAGGGGCAGTCGGAGGAGGAGCGCGAAGACATGGAGGACGTCCACGTGTTCGACAAGTACAGCGGCCGCCTACTGCTGACACTCCCTGGGAACAGGGCGAATGCAGCGCACGCCGTTGGTGCGGGATACGTACTGACCAGCGCTAATGCGCAAGGTGAGCTTTGTGGGGCTTGCCTCGTAGCTGACTACAGTCTCCGAGGACGACCACGATGAAGCGGCGAGTGACGCCATGCCGAAGCCTGTCGGCTCGGTGTCAATCTTCCGCACACAAGAGGCGCACAGGAGGGCGGAGGAGCTCGCAGCACTTCACAGCCGACCCCCACCACCGCAATACCGAGGCAGCGCGGTTCTTGAATTCGTGACGAACACAGACGAGCTGGCGGACTGCAGCACGCTCACCGTCACGCTGAAAGGCGAAGCACTCGCGTGCGGAGCGGGGGCGCGCGAAGTCGTGCTTCTGCACCTCGACTCCGGGCGAGTGGAGCGATGGGCGCACGGCCTTAGTGCCCCGCGCCTGCTCTCCGTCGCGTGTGACGGGCGCTTCGTCGTGCTAGTATGCGACTCAGAGGCGCACATCTACACCCTGGGCGGGGCGCGCCTCGCTTCCTTCCCGGACGCGAAGGAGCCGCTCGGCGCTCTAGTGGTCGAAATAGGCTGGCCGTGGCCGTACGCGTATCCCGGCTCGCGGCGGCCGACACGCTCCCGCAACGGTGCTGGGCCAAGAGCGCCGCCCGAATTCGAGCACGCCGAGACGAGCGACAGGATCATTGTCGCCTATCGCCCCCAGAGCAAGAAGTATGCGCAGCTCGCGGGCGAGTTCGGAAACGGGTACATGCCCAAGTTCCGAGGGTGAGTTACTGCCTCTGGGTGGAACTGACGGACAGAGCGGCGTTCGGGAAACACGACCTCGTCCTGTGGGGAACGAGCGGGTGGGCCCTCGTTCTGCAGAATTACCGCCGGACGTTGGGAGAGGTCACAGAGGTGGAGGACAGCGAGCGCCCCGCCGTGCTTCGCGAGCGCACCGTCGCGCTCTGCGAGCCGGAGGGCCTCGACTGCCTCGTCGTGACCGGCGAGCGTCTCCTGGGTGCCCGAGCAGCAGTACGTCCATGCTTTTTCTGGATCCGCCGTAAGCTAACGACAGGGTACGATGTGGTCCCTCGACCTGTCCACGCTCCCCCAGCTGCCGTGCGACTTCCTGCCGCTACCGCTCCCGCCTCTGCCCGAGTCGCACCCCGTGCTCCTCGAGCTCTCTCTCAACCCCCAGAACCAGGCCGTCTGGCAGGGAAAGTACACAAACTACGACATCTCCTGCCTCGCGCAGATGAGTGCGCGCTCCAGCATCGCGCTGGACGCAAGGGCGGCATATATGGTAGACTGGGACAAGGGCTTCCCCGGCGGCGCGAGTGTGGAGTACGAGCTGCTGTTCCGCGACTCGGTCGAGCGCGACCGCTGGCCGTGGCCCACGCGTCCTGCGTTCGGGCACGTCAAGATCTGGACTCATAGGCCGCACGCGGCCGTGTTGTGGACGCCACACTCGCGCTGCATTGGGGCGGCTATGGGCAACGGCGTGTGCGGGTGCGGGAGAAGGCACGGGAGCGAGATGGGATGGGGGAGCGATGGTGAGGGCAGCGATGATGAAGACGAGGAGCAGCAGGAGTTCGACTGGCAGGACGCGCTTTGGGGCATGGCGAATTTCTTCGATCCGGAGGATATTGATGTCGGACTTGATGGGCTCGTCGGGCTGTTCTTCCCTGAGGAAGAGGAGGAGGGGCCAGACGGTCTCGATGGGGTCGTGGACGTGCTCCTTGAGCTAGATCTGGATGAGCACGAGCTGGGCGAGGACTCGGCGAGCGAGATGGCTGTCTCTCTAGCGAGCCTGGACTAGACCGGTTAATCTGAGTGTGCCACCAACGCACTGTTATCATGTAATCGACGAGCAATCATATAGTCATCATAATGCACAATGATTCATAGCATACAACTGAGCTCATACAGTCGACTTCGGGTCCGTCTTCTCCTCACACTACCTTTACTCACACCCGACGCACTACTCCTCACTACTGCCACGCTCAATCTTGACATTCGCCGAGCCAAAACTGAGCCGCGTCTGTCCTCCCGTCCCGGCCTCGAGGTACCCCCTGTCGTAGATCTTGGCCGTCTTAGCCGCCTCGAGCAGCTTGACCTCAGCCGTGACGTTCTGCTGAATGCACTGCGCGAGCTGGTTCAGGCGGCTCTTGAGCAGGGGCGACGTGCCGGGCTCGTCGCGGACCTTGTTGGCCGCATACTTGAGGGCGTGGAAGAGACTGAGCGGGTCCTCGTTCTCGCTGTTCTCCAGCCCGGGGCTGGGCCGCTCCGACTTCACCTTGACGAGGGCCGAGCTCGCGCGCGACTCGTCGTGCAGCGACAGAGACGTGGCGCGGGATGAGTCGACAGGAGTTTCGGGGACGCGAACCTCGGGACTCAGTACCAGCCCCAGACCGAGGCTCTCCTCCGCTTGCTCTGCTTCGAGCTCCTCGGAGAATCGCTGCTTCTCCTCCCACCACCGCTGCACCAGGACGTAGGTGTCGCCCGCGGCCGACGACCACAGCGACAGCTGGTCGAGAAGGCGGTAGTAGTCTGGCTCCGCTTCCCGTAAGCCTGACAGGATCAGGTCCATGCCAGAGTGGAGGTCGGCCATGTTTGGGTGGCGCTCGGGGCGCTGCGAGAAGTCACGCTCTTGACCGGCGGAGCGGATGAGAAGCGCCAGTGCCGTCCAGCGCACCATGACGCGGACGCTCTCCGAGCCAAGGCCGAACATGCAAATCGCGCGCGCTTGAACGACGAGCGGCATCTCAGCCAGGTCGTCGGCTAGCGCGGGCAGGAGGAGCGGCCACGAGTCGGTGGCGTCGATTGTCACAGTCAAGCTCTCGATGGTGTCCGTCACCTCAGAGCGCATCGCGGAGGAAGTGGAAGGGTCGACGGCGAGGACAGCCAAGCGCCGGATCAGGCCCACAGCGTCTGTCACAGGAAGAACGCCCGCCGACGCCAGGGCTCGCGCGATCTGGCAGATGACAGCGGTGGCGGTCTCACGGGTCTGTCTGGTCTTGAGAGGCGCTTCGGCGTCCTCAGCAGCACCGAGTTCATCCCAGGCACCGGCGGCGATCTTGAGGAAGCTAGACTCGCTCTGCTGGAAAGGATCCGTCTCCCATGAGCAAAGGGCGCGCACAGCGTCCGTTGCCGCGAGCATCGAGAGGTCGTCCAGCCCAGAGGCGAGGGCCAGCTCACAGAGCCAGCGGAATGCGTCGCCGTCATCTTGCGCCAGATCACGAACAGCGCCGGACAGCAAAGCCTCGCACACCTCCTCGTCCGATTCACCAAGCTGGGGCCAGTCGAAGGGGGGGAGAGGGAGGGGTGCAACAGCGCCTTGCTTCTGCTCTGCCCACGGTTCGAACTTCCAGAAGGTGGGCCGGCTGAGATCGGCATTGCGTTCTTGACGCTTGACTTTATCGGCCGGGTCATCCTGGGTCCCAGTGCAATCGGCGATTGCGTCCCTGTCTTCCCCATCAAGGAAAGACAAGTCCAAGGCAGACCCGGTGCCACTAGCGTCATCACCTTGCTCCAGGCGAGCTGCCATATCCGCCGCCCTGTAGAAGGCATCATGGTCGATCTTCTTCTTGCCCTTCTTATAAAGGGCATTCATTTCACGATTAGCGGCCATCTCCTCCTCCGTGAGCGCCTGGGCCGCAGCGATAATCTGTTGCTGGGCCCTCTCCGCCAGCTGGCCCCGAATGCGCGTGCTCCGCCTCTCAGGCTGGGAGGGATCGGGTGACTCCTTCCTGATTGTCAGCAAATCCCAATACGAGAACGGCGCTGATACTCACTCGAGCACCTGTGAAAGGTGCAACTCTTCTTCGCTGTCGCTGGGCGTGGCAGCCTCACGCTCACGAATCCTCTCGGCTGTCCTCTCTTCCAGGCGGCGGGCGTACGCCTCTGCCTCTCGCTCACGTGCTTCCCTTTCCGCCTTGGCGTCCTCCAGAACACGAGTGGTCAGAGACTTCTGCGAAGACTGTGATGCGGGGACCAGAGGCTTCTGGCTGGCAAGCGGCGAGAGCGACGGCCGCTTGACGAGGGGAGACGCACTCAACCGTCCGACTGATGATCTCGAGGGGGTGCGTAACAGTGCATTTCTCGGTGACTGCGCCGTCTGCTGAGACTGGGACGGTGACCCCGGCCAGTCGGCATATTCAGCAAACTCGGCTAGTAGATCTTCTTCGGATTCAGCGGGCGGCGGAGATGTGGGCGACGGTGCAGCCTCTGGAGAAGGCGTGTGATGCGGTGGCGGCAGCTCTACCTGCTCCGGAGGCGGAGGTGTGCTGAGAGAGCTCTCCGAGCTACTCGGCGAGGCTGGGCGTGTGGTCGGCGTGCGTTTCGAAACTTTCTTAGCACTGCGCGGAGTGACGGTCTTCCTCGCCACGGCCTTCCGCCGGCCTCGTTTCGGTGTGTCTTCCTCGCCTTCTGTTGCTGCTACCACAGCATTACGCAGCTTGCTCGGAGACGTTGACTTGCGAGGCTGTTGGCGGATGGGCGATCCTGGCGATCCTCGCGTCGTTGGCCACTGGTGGATAGGCGTGTCCATTGTTGGGAGCTTGTACTTTCCTGGAACAGCTGCCACACGTCTTGGTCGGTTGGACGATGGAAGGTCGACGGGCACTTGAATCTCGCGCTTCTTAAGCTGGCGAACTTCCCGGCCAAGCTTAGTCTTTGGGCTGGGACGGTAGCTCTCCTCGTCCAGCTCCTCGAACGCAGCTCGCCGCCTCTTCATGACTGGCGGAGGTTCGACTGTGGGCGACGCGGTGGGTTCCTTAGACTTGACCGGTAGTTCCTTAGACTTGACCTGCAGCTCCATAGGCGTGATCGGCGAGAAATTCACCCGGAGCTTGGCAGGCGAGGGCGTGGGTGTTCGTGCAAGGGAGGCCAAAAGGTCCTTTGGGCGGGGAGGGGTTTCTGGAACAAGCTCCAGGCTTCCGCTGGCGCTGACTTTGGGAGGGGGAAGGAAGGTGTTCCGCGTCCGTCGCTGAGGCGTTGCCGGCGCTCTCGTGACAGAACGAGCACGCTGAGTATCCCTGGGCTGCGCAGCATCCGCGTAGTAGTCCGGTTGAGATATCCTCACAGCAGGCGTCGAGCTCTTCTGTCGCTTGCTTGGTGACTCGCTGATACCGATCCTGTGTCGCGAGGACGACGCTTGCGGAGATAAGGATGGCGACAGAGACGGAGAGACGCGGAGCCAATCCAATAAACCGTCGTCCGCTCCCGAGGTCGCCTTGCTCTTGCGCGGAGAAGGCAGCTCAACTGGGATGTCAGAGAAGCTGGTGGCGCTCCTTCCTCGAGTGAATAAGCGTCGCGACGAGGAAGCTGGTGGCGGACGTGTCGGTTGTCGGGTCGTTTGTTGTTTTCGAGGGGTTACGACGACAGGAACTTCATCTTCTGACGAGGTTGGATCTAAGTCGATGGCGGTGGCACTGGAAGTCCCCTTAAGAGGTTCCTTGCTGATCTGTTTCGACAATCGAGAGGGCCCCGCGCTTGACGTTGGCGGATCTCTCGTGAGAAATTGTGACAGTTTACTCTGTCCCTCGAGGAGCTTTGGAGCCTTGCGACGCTGCTTCGTGGTCGGCGTGTAGTCCTTACCGTTGATAAGGGTCTCGTCGAGCACCATCCTCTTCTTTCCTTTGGAGGTGGAGGTGGAGGAAGAGGATTTGGACGCGAAGGAAGACATGGTAGGTCTAGTTGTTGAGGGTGGTTGAGTCAACCGCGACATCCTGGATGAGGGTCCGGCGTGCTGCGAGGCGTAGTCGATTGGCGTCCCAGCTCTTTGCGATTTGTACTTTCCCAACACAATGTCGTCGAGCGTCGGTAACTCCTCACTCGAGACGGAGAGAGCAGTGACTGATACCGCGTCGGAGTCGCTCGATAAGGAGATGGCGTCGAATTGTGTTGCTCCTAGTTTTACGCGTCCGGACATTGCCGCCACCGCTTAGAGACAGGCGCTGCCGGATGCGGACCGCATTCGGGTTAATTGAGTCGAAGGAAAGAAGAACGAGAGTGTCGAATGCTCATGGAACGGCGTTCCACGTTTGCGTCGGTGTAGGTCGCTGTCGTTGTCGCACTGTGTGTCACCGACGCGTCCATAGTCCACCAGCTCATGTAGCTTCATCTTCGGAACTCTCCACAGTTCAGAACTGTTACGTAAGCGAAACCCAAGCATAAACAAAGTCGTGTGTCTGTCGCGTGGTTTTGGCTCCGCGGGACTTGAGGACGGGCTTATCACGTGATTTGTGCCTGAACGGTGGTGAAGATGATCGGCTGGAAGGCTGAGAGACAGGCACGATGGCCTGCATTGAGTGCAGGGCGCACCCATTGGACGGGGCCGGGGTCGGTGGCCAGGTACCGGAGAGTCCAGGCAGTGCGTATGCTCGAGTGTCGTTTGGGCGTTTGCCGGAGCGCATACGTCATAGTCAGCCCGCCAGCGTACCAGGGCCCGCCGGGTGCAGGGCTGCGCCAGGGTCATGCTCAAGCAAAAGGAAAAGTGACGTTGTTTGTCAGGCTCTGACGCTCTATGACCAGCATGGCGTATGGTGGTGCTCAGAGCCTGCAGAGCCGCCGTCAGCAGAGCAACCCACCCACACGGGACACTCCCAGTCTCGGAGCACGACAGACAGGACACCCACCCTCACCCTCACCCGCACCCCGCTCGTAGTGCGCGTCCTTCTCCGGCATCGTTAACATCCGTCTTTTCACTTCTTTCTCCCATCTTCCCAACCGACATCTTCTCCCTTTCCTTCTTGTCGTGCACACACACACAACACCATGTCCTACGCTAAGGCCACCAAGTCCCACAGTGAGTGGCGTCGACCCTGCTAGCCCTGTTACGCCCCGTGCGATCCAAGTCCCTCGCCATCAAATGTGGCGGCAACCACCACACGCGGATCGCATGGAGAGCTTGGGCGCGGGCGTTTGTGCATTTCTCATCGAGTGTGTCGTTGTGCTGACTTGTGCCTAGTCCCCGAGGGCGAGATGCCTGAGCCCAGCCAGGAGCTCCTCGACGGCTCCACCTCGTCGCTCGGCGACGACACCGGCAACGAGGCTGCCGGAGTGAGTACCTCCCCGTTCGGCACTCCATGCTGACCCTTGCAGATTCAGGTCGTCGAGCACGACTCCAAGGAGGCTCAGGCCATTGAGAAGGCTCGCGAGGAGGAGGAGAAGGCTGCCGAGAAGCTTGTGAAGGAGGAGTACGAGGCCGCTGTCAAGGAGAACAAGAAGGAGGCCAAGCAGGAGAAGGTCGAGCAGAAGAAGGAGGCCAAGCACCACAAGCAGGAGGAGCAGCAGAAGAAGGAGGCTCAGGCTAAGCAGGAGCAGAAGAAGCTCGCCGAGGAGCAGAAGAAGGCCGCTGAGGAGCGCAAGAAGCAGACCGCGAAGGAGGTTGAGGCGGCCAAGAAGAACACCCAGCACGCCGCTGGCAAGGTCAGGGCCACTGCTGCTGAGGACCAGGCCGCCGAGGAGGAGATCAAGGAGCTCACCGCCGCTGAGAAGCTCGCTGCCGCCGACGTTAAGAGCAGCCTGAAGAAGGCCCAGCACGACGTCGATGCTACCAACAAGAAGCCCGTTGACAAGAACTTCGGCAAGCAGGTCGAGTCCGACGCCAAGGCTGCCGCTGAGCAGGCTAAGAAGGACGCCAGCAAGGCCGCCCAGCAGGTCGGCGAGAAGTACGACCAGGTCAAGAAGGACGCCGACAAGGCCGCTAAGGAGCTCGGCGAGAAGTACGACGCGGCGAAGAAGGACGCCAAGAAGCAGCTCGACAACGCCGCCGACCAGGCCGGCAAGGCTTACAACGCCGCCGCCGACCAGGCCAACAAGGCCTACAGCGCCGCTAAGGACGACGCCGAGAAGAAGTACAACGCCGCCGCCGAGGTCGCTGAGAGGACCTACAACTCGGCCGCCGAAACCGCGAAGGAGACCTACGACGAGGTTTCCGAGGCCACCAAGAAGGCCACCGCCGAGGCCCAGAAGCAGCTCGACGCCTCGGCCAAGGAGGCTAAGCGCAAGTACAAGGAGTACAAGAAGAAGGCTCAGCAGGAGTGGGACGAGGCCGAGAACGCCTTCGCTGCCTACTGGGAGAAGGGCAAGGACGTTGTTCTCCGCCCCAGCACCCTCGGTGGTCTCCTCGGTATTGGTGAGTGGCTGACATCATGCAAATTCCCGGCTAACAAAACAGTGAACGTCGGTCTCCTCGGTGGTCTCGGATACACCGCCTACAAGAACAAGGACAACCGCCCTTGGGACCCCCAGGTCGTCGGTGGCGCTATCGCTGGAACTCTTGCCCTCTTCGGTGCTGAGGGATACCTCGCCGAGTCGTACCTTGAGACTGAGGAGGGCCGCGCGGAGGCCGAGCGCGCTAAGCGCGAGGGCTCCAGGCTCTACCTCGAGGCTAAGAAGCGCATCCTGCGCCCCGACGTCGCCGGCGGCATCATGGGTCTTGGTGAGTAGACGCTATGTGCCGCGAGCGAAGCTAACGAGCAGTGAACCTCACCATCCTTGCCTCGCTCGGATACGTCTCTTACAAGAACTGGAACCAGCCGTGGGACCGCCGTGTCGTTGCCGGTGTCGCCGCCGGTCTCTTCGCCCTTACCAACGTCGAGGGGTGAGTGCTTTGCCTTCTCCGATAAGCATGGCCAAGACTAACCTCGCAGATACATCGCCCAGGAGACCCTCGAGCGTGAGAAGGGCCGCCCTTAAGTGTGCCGTAGCAAGGATCTTGTTGTGATCTGAGGTTTGAGAATGAGTCGAGTATTGAGTGTCATACATAGCTAGCAAACACCATTCATTATACGCTTATCCCTATTCATGCGTTTGTTGTCTTCTGTAGGCTGAGTGAACTCGGCGGATAGACATGCAGTACCCACAAAATTGTGCCGACAACCGAGTTGTATCGAGTTTCAGACCAAGACTAGACTATCCGGAGTGACGAGTGACCGAGTGTGACCGGGACAGAATGCGGCATGCGGCATCCGCGTACCGCGCATATCACGGTGCGCATGCATGCAGTGCAAGGTCCGCTTGATCGCGCAACATGCTGCTTCGATTCGCAGGGCATGAACGTGGTACGCATGCGCACGAGTGCTCGAGGCGGACATCGAGACTGAGAGCCCTCAAGCCCACGGCTCACTGGCTGGTTGGTAGGCTGGGCGGCGAACTTTGCCACCAGGTCAGGTCAGGTCAGGACGCTCGACGCGCCAAGTTGGCCCAACCCTGGCTCACCGCGTAGAGCTACCCCGCGTCCAGTGTGGGGTAAGACACGCGCCATGGGTTTACCGGTACCCGCACGAGCCACCACCTCACTTCCTCACCATCCTCATCTCGGTCCTCGACTCCCCTACTTCAGCTACGCTATCTTGCTCCCGGCTTCTTGTCTTTGCTCCATCTCTCTCCACCCCAAGGCAAACCGACAGCCCCCGGGCCACTCAGCATCATGTCCGGGGGAGGAAACATCAAGGTCGTCGTACGGTACGTCATCACAACAAACTCGCCAGCCTTAGTGTACTCGGACTTTTCCGCTGACTGAGCCAGATGTCGTCCGCTCAACTCGAGAGGTGCGTCCACAGATACCGATAAGCTGCGTTGCTACTGGAAGCTGACTGACAGAGCTCGCCCGCGGAGCCAAGCCCCTCATCCGCATGGAGGGCAACCGAACGATTCTCGACCCGCCAGAAGCTCCGACGTCCGGAAGAGGAGTAGCGAAGACGCCGCAAGTGTTCTCCTTTGGTGAGACAGTGCTAGTTGCCTACCTGACACGGCAGACAAGTCATATTGGTCGGCTGGAGCAAGAACCGACCCAGACTATGCGTCACAGGAGACGCTGTTCCAGGACCTCGGCGTGGACCTGCTGAATCACTCGTTCGAGGGCTTCAACACATGTATCTTTGCCTGTGAGTTCGGTCCCGATCGAGAGACCACAGGCCGAGCGGAGAAGGCTGGAGCTAACGTTCGCAGACGGTCAGACGGGAAGGTGAGCAGGGACTGCGGAATCGCATGGGAGGCCGTCAATGCTGACACGGGCGTCTCAAACAGTGGAAAGAGTTGTAAGTACGAGCCCGGGCCGGCCCAGAGCTCTGGGAGCTCTGGGCAGACTGGGCCATCGGGGCAGAACTGCCGCATACGAACACCGGCTAACACCTTGCACAGACTCGATGATGGGATGTGCGTAATAGGTCTTTGCGCATAGTGACGCAATGGCTCTCGCCCAAACAAGCATTGCGCTCGTGATGGCGGGCGAGGACGCGCGGCACTTGCTGATGCCACAGACGGAGCCGATAAAGGTATCACGCCCCTCACGACCTCGGAACTCTTCCGGCGAGTCGAAGAGCAAGCCGCCAAGGACTCGAACCTGTCGTTCTCAGTTGAGGTGTCGTACATTGAGATCTACAATGAGAAGTAAGCTCGGGTGCTGTCTCGATCGGCTGACAGTAGGGTGCGCGATCTCCTCAACCCCAAGAACAAGGGCAACCTCAAGGTCCGAGAACACCCTAGTCTCGGACCCTACGTCGAAGACCTCAGCAAGCTGGTCGTCGAGAACTACAACCAGATGATGACATTGATGGACGAGGGAAACAAGGTGAGCTAATCGAGTACGCCCCTCAGCTAATTTCCAGGCCCGAACTGTCGCCTCGACCAACATGAACGAGACGTCCTCGCGTTCACATGCCGTCTTCACGCTTATCGTAGGTGCTATTGACCCTGACGTTACCTAACGCGCAGCTCACGCAAAAACGACTGGACCCCGCCACGAACATGGTCGGAGAGAAGGTGTCCAAGATCTCTCTGGTCGACTTGGCGGGAAGTGAGCGACAGGCGTCGACAGGCGCGACAGTGAGTGTGCAACACGTGTGCATCGCTGATCACACAGGGCACGAGGCTGCGTGAGGGTGCGAACATCAACAAGTCTCTCACCACGCTGGGAAAGGTCATCGCTGCGCTGGCCCAGGCGAGCGAGCCGACCAAGAACAAGCGTGGATCACGGAGAGAGGAGTTCGTGCCATATCGAGACTCCGTCCTCACATGGCTGCTGAAGGAGAGTCTCGGAGGAAACTCGAAGACGGCGATGATCGCCGCCATCTCACCAGCAGACTACGACGAGACGCTCAGCACGCTCCGATACGCCGACGCCGCGAAGCGCATCAAGACGCACGCCGTCGTCAACGAGGACCCGAACGCCAAGATCATCCGCGAGCTCAAGGAGGAGCTCGAATTACTCCGGACTCGTGTCTCGAGTGGCGGCGGGGCAGACGAGTCGACCTACGACCCAAACATCCCGCCCGAGAAGCAGATCGTCACGTACAAGACGAAGGAGGGCGAGATCCGCAAGGTCACCAAGCTCGAGCTGCAGGACCAGCTCCAGGCGTCCGAGAAGCTCATGGAGGACCTCAACCTCACGTGGGAACAGAAGATGGCCGCCACACAGGCCATCCACGTCGAGCGCGAGAAGGCTCTCGAGGAGCTCGGTATCTCGGTCGACAAGAATGTGAGTTGACAGCATGAGAGTGATGAACTGACCGTCAGATGGTCGGTGTGCACGCCCCTCAGAAGCACCCGTCCCTGGTCAACTTGAACGAGGACCCCCTCATGTCCGAGTGTCTCGTCTACCAGCTCAAGCCTGGTATGTCGGTTGTCGGTAGCTTGGAGAGCAAGGAAGCACAGATCAAGCTCTCCGGACCACACATTGCCGCCAAGCACTGCTCCTTCACCAACAACGAGGGAGAGGTCACGCTCGAGCTTGCCGGAGAGGCCCCGACGTTCGTCAACGGCAAACGGGTGCAACCCAATACGGTGAGTTGTCAGCTCCTTCTTCCAACTAACGACAGCCCGTTGTTCTGCGACATGGCTTCCGAGTCATCATTGGAGACCTCCACGTGTTCCGCTTCAACGACCCAGCCGGTGTCCGCGCCCACAGGTCTCGCATGTCGGGCATGTGGAGTGTCAACGGCACCGACTCAGCACCCAGCCGCGCCGACTCACCCGCAGGACAGACCGAACTGATGGACTGGACGGCGGCGAGGCGTGAGGTCGCTGACATAGAGGCCTTGGGTGACCGCGACCTGGACAAGCTCTTTGATGACATTGTCAAAGTGCGAACATTACGCGGTCGACCCGAGAGCCGTTTAGACATGAACTCAGAAATAGATTCCAAGATTCTTGCCTCCCTCGCCGACGAGTCAACAGACAACAACCCGTGGGACCTGACGTACACGAACGGCAACGGCAACGCGTCGCCGCGCGGCATGTACGACCACAGCGACGGCCGGACGGAGCCCGACAGCCCGTCTCGGCCTAGCTCACGACCAGACAACTCGAGCAGCGCCGACTCGACCCTTGAACAACAGGCTTTGACGAAGCAGCTTCGGACCCTGGCGCAGGAGGTCAAGCGCATGCGCACGCAGGCGGCCGTGGCTCGAGCTCGTGGAATGGCGATTCCCGATGTGGCCGACTGGACGCCCCGTGAGCTGGTTCTGGCGCGCAAAGCCATCGAGCACTGGAAGCGGCTGCGCAACTTTGCCATGGCTGAGCAGATGCTGCTGGCTGCGGCTGACGTGCGCGAGGCGAACATCATCGCGTAAGTCCCACTAACCCCAAAGGAAAGCCACTCACAGGTCTAGCAAGCAGATGAACAGACAGATGACGTACAACTTCACGATTGTCGATGGGCCCCTCGAGTCGCCGATCTCCACGTTAGACGAGATCGGCGGCATCATTGACTACGACGATATGTCCACCGAGTCCACTGGGCCGAGCGGTCCCAAGGTCATGGTTAAAGTGATTGACCATGAGTCGACATGTGAGCTTCAACCAGGACAAGCCCTGACGCAACCAGCAATCTACCTGTGGAACCTGTCGAGGTTTCAGCAGCAACTCGCACGCATGCGTCAAGTTCTCGCCGTCAAGGACAAGCCGGGGTACCAGATGCACCTGAGCGTGCACGCGCCGTTCGGCGACAGCCCGACGCCCAGCTTCTCGTACATCGGTGCGGCGCAAGTGCCGCTGCAGCTGCTGGGCCACCAGATGTCGTACGCGGTCACCGTGCCCATCTTCTGCGCGTACACGATGGAGGCGATCGGGTCTTGCAGGGTCGACTTCAAGTGCTCGTCTGTGCCACGCTCGGGCGTGGCGAGCCCGGACCTCGGCGGTCCCGTGCTGCCGACGCCCTCGTTCGGCCCCAAGTTCTCCTTCACCGTCACGGTCGACTCCGTGAAGGGCCTGACGTCCGCAGACTTCACCGAGGTCCACGCGCAGACCAAGCTGTCGTCGCTCGTCGGCCCGATCCAGAGCGAGGACACGTACTCGTCCATGCCCGTCAACCTTGACAAGGAGTCGGTGTCGCACCTCAGCCTGTGCAAGCCGCTCTCCGTCATCGTGACCTCGGACATGCTCCAGCACTTTGAGCACGGCTACGCCCGCGTCGAGTTCTTCGCGCGGGTCAGGGACGCTTACCTGTGCCGCCTGGAGCGGTTTGACTGCTCGCGGGAGGAGGTGCCGCCGCCGTCGACGCCGGGCGACTCGACCCCCTCCTCGAACCCCGACAAGCCGACTATGCGGCGCGCCGAGACTGAGCTGGCTGTCACGGAGCAGCACGACCTGTTCTCAGCGCTCGAGGTGCGCGAGATGGCGACCGACGGCGAGTATCTCCCCGCCGCGGTGCAGGACGAGGTCCTCCAGCTGCATCTCGGCGTGCAGCGACAGGTCGTCATCGAGCTGTCGCACGCCTCGGGCCAGAGCCTGAAGTGGATCCGCATCTCGCACGCCTCCGCCGGCAACATCCGGATGGTGAAGAACGGCGGGGACCCCGTGCAGGTCACAGCTGCCGAGGTGAACCTGCACCTGACCAGCGAGGTCGAGTTCAAGCACGACGGGACTGCGAAGCTCGTAGCGCAGGGCTCGTGGGACACGGCAGCGCACCACTGCCTGCAGATGGACCGGCGCACGCCTACGAACGGCTTCATGCTTGCGCGTCTGACGTTCATGGTCGAGATCGAGGGTGTGGACGAGCCAGCCGTGCTGAACATGGACGTGAAGCTCCGCATCCTTGCGCGTGACACGCGGCGCGGCAGTCTCATCAGCTTCTGGCGCGCGAAGCCGCAGGCCAACATCATCGGCATCTTCTCGCTCGACCTCACGCCGCCCATGGCGCGCACGGCGCGCGACCTCTGGCGCCTCGACACGGCCAAGAAGAGCATGCCCGGCGAGCACCTGCTGGAGGGGTGGCGCCCGCGCAGCATCGCGCTCATTCGCGAGTACGCCAGCCTCGCGAAGCGCCGCCGCCTCATCGCAGACGTGCAGACGAGCAAAGTCGTACTTGACTGGGCGGGGGCTGTTGTCCCCTCCAAATCCGACGTCGAGGGACAGGGCCAGCTCCAGACCCGCTGTCTCGGCATGTGGCAGCGCCAGATCGACACCAGGGTCGAGGTGAGCTCCCCGGAGATCGCTGAGCTAATGACAGTTCGACGTCGCGCGCGAAACGACACAGGAGAAGGAACTCGCGCACAAGCTCCGCCAGCTCGTGCCCGACCTCGCGCCGCGGCTCGTCCCCTCCGTTCGCGCCGTTACTGCAAAGTAAGCTTCAGCGGCTGCGGCTGTATTAGCTAACGCCAGCGACCGCGTGATTAAGCGCGGCACAATGTCGCTCCTGAAGGACTCGCGCTCCAACCGCTGGGAGGAGATGTACGCCGTGCTGCGGCCGTAAGTCCCCCCTGTTGCTCCGCTGACATCTAAGGCCGTACCTGCACCTGCACCCCGAGTTCGGGAAGCGGGAAACCCAGATCATCAACGTGGCGCAGGCCAACGTCGTGCCCAGCCCAGACGTCGAGATGCTCCTTGGCGTGAGTCCCTCCCTCCCCCTCTAGCTGGCCATCGCCCTCAAGCTGACAACCTAGCGCCGATACGCATTCACAGTCTACACCCCGACGAACAGCTACATCATCCAGGCCCAGGGCCCGTACGAGCTCACGGCGTGGATGACCGTGATCGGGCGGCAGAAGGGTGCCGCGGCAGCGGTGCCGAACGGGCACGCCGCGGCGTGAGCTGCAGCGACAGCTGCTGCTGCTAGTTGCTGCTCATCTACGCGGACCTGCAACCGGGTGCAGAGTCCTGTTTCTTTTCACTTGTCTAACCTCTACTCTACGACTTTTTGCACATAGCCAAATGTATTTGTTTAAATGGGCCATCGTTGGGCTGGGGGGGGGTGATTGGCTCGTTGTCATATTCGACCGGATGCGGCAGTGAGAGTAAGTGGAAGGCTGGAGGCGGCCTGAAATACGGTATACGGTGCGCTCCAAGCTCCGACTTGGAGCCGGCAGAGCCAGCTCCACGGGTTTGGTAAGACGCGGTCAACGATGTCAGCGCGTGAGTGGAGCAGGAGGGCAGAAGGCAGGCGCGTAGACGCGTCGAGGTGTTTGTGTTAAGCTCGCGCTCTCCCGCAAGCCTGGTGGACGAGCATGATGACATAACCGGGGATGCTCGGGACGTACGTTTGCGGCTCCAGTCGCCCGTAGAGGCAAGCCGGAAGCTGCGGGCCGAGGTGCGTCAGACTTGGGAAGTCACTGCCAGGCCCAGGCAGTGTTGACAGTCACCAGGCACCGGTATCCACTCTCTCCCCAGGTCTCTCCATCTGGACATGAATGGAAGAGACGCAGCGGAGAGAGCTCATCCCGGAATACGAGATTGCTATGCAGAGTCCATGCAGACTGGACCGTTGGGGACGGGTGAGTGTCGACCATTCAAGTCGCGTCGCTCGCCAGCCTCCTCTCATGTTCCCCGCTGCTTACCTAAACCTACCCGGTGGGCACCGTCCGCACCGTCCGCACCCATCATGCTCCAATCCGCTTCGTGCATGCTGTCGGCACAACCTCAGTATTTATTCCCCTCTTTGCTCTTCACAGCCCCGCCTGCTCCATATTCTCCATATTCTCCATATCGGTGCACTCAGCTCGGTATATGGCTGTACCGCCTGGAGGTATGTATGAAGAACCGGCAGCGAGACCCTGCACAGCGAAACGGCTAGGAAGGCAGGGTGGGTTTAGCCCTGAGTTTGGGAATCCGCCATGTTGTAATGCGCTCCGGCCTGAATTGTAATGGAATCAAGGATTGCTCTGGCTTCAATAGGTCATGTACCCGACACAGCGACAGAGCCTTAGGCGTGCAGCCCCGGTAGGTGCGGGGGTTTGCCTCCGCTCTCTCTCGACCTGCGGGCGCGCACCCCGCGTCAACCGGCCAGGCAACGGGCGATGCTTCTGTCGCGCCTTGTGCAGTCAGCTAGTCAGCTGCTCAGTTGTCGTCGGGTAGAAAGTGATTGCATACCGCAACCAGCAAAAAAGTCGCTGGTAACGATCTCAACGAAGTAGTGGATGGAGATTGGAAGATGGGGATGGAGAAGGGGATGCATGGCCGTATCATGTCTGTCGCTGAGGCTGGATATCTGAACTGAGACGACGGGGACACCGGTCCGTATCACTGAAGACCATGAAGCTCTGGCTCTGCACCCAGCCCTCCCTCCCTCCCTCCTAGCTCCCCTCCCGTTGTACCAGGTGGACCAGGTGCACCAGGTGAGAAAACGAAATGCACTGCAAGACTGTAGGGGCCAGCCTCCCCGGTGTGCCAGTGTGTATGCGTGTAACACTGCACTCGCACACTCGACGCGCTGATACGTTTACGACGAGACGGGCGAGTTGTTCTGCATGCATCACATCGTTCGCTACTTCACTTGATCATCTCAATCTGGTCATTTCCGCTTCGTCCGTTCGCCCTGCACACGCGCTACTCGAGTCCCTCACCTCAGTCACCTCGGTCCCCTCGGTCCTACACTGTCCACCAGTAAACGCCCCCGACCCGACGCCCGCTCACCCGGAAGACAAGCCCATCGCCCACGCGCCCTCCGACCAGCTCTTGCCAGATAGCTAAGCCAGCTGCCCATCTGCGCATCAAACCCTTGAGCTGCAGCCCATCACCGCTCTTCCCCACAACCGCCAGACAGCCAGCCAGCCAGCCAGTCAACCGACACCCATCGGCCTTGCTCAGCTCAGCCCAGCCAGCCAGCACCCCAGCACCCAGCCCAGCCCCCCTAGCCCTTCTCACCATCTGCACCTGCAGCACACCTAAGGGAACGCATTCATCTGGGCATTACCAGATTACATATCATTACACATCGACTACAACTCATTCCACCCCACGTCCATCCCACCCTCCGATCCTCCCTAATCACCTCTCCCCTCCCCCGTGACGCTCGCTTTGCTTGCACGCTTGACGCCCCAGACCAGACTGCAGCCAGCCAGCCAGCCAGCCAGCCAGCCCTCCGTCCAGCCGCCAGCCGTCTATCCACCACCACCGACATCCATACCCATCACCCAGCACCCATCGCCGTATCACGTATCCTCCCCCACCACTCCAACCTCCGATCAACATCCATCACCATTCCCTCCATCGCCCTCTCTCTCCCCGCAAGCCCAAAGGGCAGCTCTCACCATCACACTCGTCGTCCGTTCGGATAACACCATCCGAAGACCCATGGACACGCAGTACCCACCACCGACTCCTCCACTTTCAACCTCAATTGATCATCTGCACCGTCAACAGCATACACACACACAACAGCATCACAACCAACATCAACAACATCAACATCAGCATCACCCACCCCACCACCCTCGCCCCCCGCCCCCGCCCCCGCACTCCCATTCCTACTCGCACCAAGGTCAAGGAGGAAACGACTACCCGCTAGCATCGTCGCCCTCCAAATCCTCCTATCCCCAAACAGACCGTTTCGATTCAGACCACCACCTGCACCGCGACCCGTCTTCCTCGTCCAGCGCCCATCGTCAGGCTTACGCGCAGGAGCAGCTCTCGACTACTGCCGCGCATCGAGCGCAGCACGCGTCCTCAGCGTCTGCGCCTGCACCTGCATCCCGCCATCTCGCCGTGGGATCGCCGAGAAGCGACTTGGAAGCCCTTTCATCCGCTGCGGTCGCGGCCGCCGCTGCCCAAACCTCATCTCCATCCAGAGAAAGAGACACACATCACAGCTACCCCCCTCCCCCGCCTCCGCATCGCTACATCCACCTGAACTCGCCCCCGTCACGGACACGAACGAGCGAAGACCCAGCCCCCAGCTCGTCCAGAGGGGAATCCGTCAGAGACTTTGTTCACGACCCGCCCCCTCCACTTCGGCGTCTTAGTGCACCCAACGTCCACTCGAGCAGGCCGCTGCCTTCCCCAGGTCTGCAACCGCCAGCCTCAGCGTCATCCGCGACGTCCTCGCGCCCGTTCTTGCCTCCTCCCAGTCTCGGGCGCCGCACCCACGCCCCGCCGCCGGCCATCCGCATCCCTACACGCGTCAGAGACGGCGACACCTTTGCAGAACCCCAGAGTGCTCCCCTCCAGGTTCCCAATCACTCGCGCGCGTACTACTCTCATATCCCCCAGCCCCCGCGATCGGCTGGCCCTCGCCCTTCCTCGAAACCGTATCCGTCACCACTTGCCGCGAGGAACTCGGCCTTTCTCGCTCCCCCTTACCACTCGTCGTCAG
This sequence comes from Trichosporon faecale, assembly GCA_039545375.1. Lineage (NCBI taxonomy): Eukaryota > Fungi > Basidiomycota > Tremellomycetes > Trichosporonales > Trichosporonaceae > Trichosporon > Trichosporon faecale. The sequence continues at coordinate 931,003 of BCLU01000003.1, read as the reverse complement.
GTTCAGGAGCATCCAGCCCCGGCGTCGTCGACGAACGCGCCCTACGATCTCCGCATCCCCCTCTGACGGCAGTCTACCCTCCCAACTACCCTTGGCCACCGCTTCCCCCATCCTCCCACGATCTCGGGGACGAGGGACCCCACGGCCCACCCAGCCATCACTACGCGTCGTCGCACCACTCGCAACGGCCGTATTGCTCCAGCCCACTCGGTGACACCCCTCTGACTGCGGGTGGAAACAGCAGCAGTCGACCTCCGTACAGCAGCACCTACACACCGTACAATCCGACTCCGCTCCAGACGGCCCAGGCCCATCCACCGTCGCCCGCCTATCTTTCTGCCCCTCCCCCTTACAGCTCCGGTGCTTCGCAACAGCAGCCGGTGCACAAGTCCAAACACGCCGTCCAGTCATCGTCACAGGCGCGTACCAGTTCTCCACTCTTCATCCCCCCTCCCCTCCGTTTCCAGTACTCGACCTCTCCACCACCAGGACTGGAGATGCCGCCCAGGAAGAAGGCTGCCGTCGGCAGCGGCGGTGTCGCGTCGGCTACGCCCCATTCGCAATCGTCCACACGCTCATCCGCGCGTCTCATGGCCGCTTCTCAGGCCAGCAACAACAGCCGCAACGGATGGACAATGGAGCATACATATGACTCTGTTGGCCAACCGAAGGAAGTCATTGTGATCCAGGACAGCACCAGCCCCATCCCGAAGAAGCGAACGCGAGCCGTCGCTCAGGCCGAGGCCCAGCGATGGGCTGCGCAACAGCAGCAGAGTGGAAGCAATGGCCACGGCAGCATAGCGAACGGCGCATCGTCGACGCAGACGAAGAAGCGCAAAGCGGAGGGCGACGACTCGGCGAAGAAGGCGAAGAAGGTCGCACCAGTGAGTCCACTCACCCTATTGTGACACAAAAGCTGACGTGTCATCCAGGCTGTTCCGCAACCACCAGCACCAGCACCGCAGCCTGCCCCAGCAGCGCCGGGGCAGGCTGCTCATGCGTCTTGGGACGATGCCGAAGGACATTACATTGTGAAGCCGGATGACGTTATCGGAGGAAGATGTGAGTCGGGCTTGACGGACCGTGCAGCTGACATGTCAGATAAGATTGTACGGTTGCTGGGACAAGGAACATTCGGCAAAGTCGTCGAGGCTCGACACATTGAGTCGCGGAAGAAGGTCGCGATCAAGGTCATCCGAGCAGTGCAGAAGTATCGCGACGCAAGCAAGATTGAGATTCGAGTACTGGAGACTCTGAAGAAGAACGACCCCACGAACCAGAAGTGAGTAGCTATTTCAACGGCGCGAAGCTGACCTCAGCAAATGCATCCACCTGACGGAGTACTTTGACTTCCGGAATCACCCCTGCCTCGTGTCCGACCTCTACGGCATGTCGGTGTTCGACTTCCTCAAGTTAAACCACTTTCAGCCGTTCCCGGAACGACACATCCAGGATTTCGCGCGGTCGTTACTCAAGTCGGTCAAGTTCATCCACGATTTAAAGTTAGTTCACACGGACTTGAAGCCTGAGAACATCCTGCTCGTGTCCAACGACTCGAGGCTGTCCGGGCCGCGGCGAGCGAACGCCCGGTCAAAATCGATTCTGAGGAATACGGAGATCAGGTTGATCGACTTTGGAAGCGCAACGTTTGAGAACGAGTACCACTCGAGTGTCGTCAGCACGCGGCATTACCGTGCGCCGGAGATCATCCTTGGTGAGTTATCAGCTTGGGTGGACTGGATAGCTGACAAGCAGGTCTTCCCTGGTCGTATCCGTGTGACATGTTCTCGATCGGGTGCATCCTCGTCGAGTTCTTCACTGGTGACGCGCTGTTCCAGACGCACGACAACCTCGAGCACCTCGCGATGATGGAGGTCGTGATGGGGAAGATGCCCAACGTGATGATTGAACGAGGAAGGTGAGTAACGGTGACGCACGTGGGAACTGTGCAATGGCAAGGGCGGTGCTGACGCGATCACAGGCTGAAGAAGCCAGAATTCTTCAAGGGCAACAAGATCGACTTCCCGAATCCGACCGTGTCCAAGTCGAGCCGCAAGTTTGTCAAGGGGCTCAAGAGCCTGCGCGAGATCATCCCGTTAACGAACCCGACGAACGCGCTGTTCCTCGACCTCGTCGTACGGTTACTCGACTTTGACCCCGACCGCCGCATCACGGTCGACGAGGCGCTCAAGCACCCGTACCTGCGGGCCAACATCGCCGAGCCGGCGTAGCCCGTGTAGCCCGCTTAGAGGTCCGTCCTGTTGGGTTTTCCTTACAAGTCTAGACGACTGAGAAACGATTCCGCCCCCACAACTGTCTCCATCATCATCATGCTTCTCCTCAAGTTCTTTCCTTTCGTTCACTTCTCTCTTTTCTGTTTCCTTTGTTGTTGCCTAAGCTAGCCAGCGTGCCTCATTAACAATGCAAAAGATTCATACGAGTTGCTGATTTTGTCTACGTCCTGTCTCTGTCCCACTAATCCTCACTGTGTGCGGGGCGGAGCCAGCTCTACTTGCTCTCGCCCTCGTCGACAGCAGCGCGCATCTCCTTGATAGTCTGCTTCGGGTCCTTGGATCCGAACACGGCCGTGCCGGCCACGAGCACATTCGCGCCGGCCTGGCCACACTGGCACGCATTCCCAGCCCCGACGCCACCATCGACCTGGATGTTCTTCGTCGGGAACCGCTCCCGCAGCTCCGTGCACTTGGGCAGGCACTCGGGCATGAACTTCTGCCCCCCGTACCCGGGGCGCACAGTCATGACGAGCAGGTGGTCGGCGGCGTTGCCGATCTCGTCGGTGATGGCACTAGCCGGCGTTTCGGGGGAGATGGCGACGCCGGCGAGCATCCCGTGCTGGTGGATCAGGTCGATGACCGCCTTGGCGTCCTCCTTGGCGGCCTCGAGGTGGAAGGTGTACAGCTTGCCGCCGGCTTCGGCGACGTCTTTGACCCACTGTATGTTAGCTACGGGGCGTCGCGTAGCTGTACGTTCACGCCCCTCTCTCTCGACATTCTGGCCCTGGACTTCCCACCGTCGACTCTCCTTCCTCAATAACTCCTCCTGGTTTGCTCGAGGCAGGACAGGCAAAGCCTTTGTAAACAAACGCATTGGGCGTCTGGACGCAGGACTAGGGCTGACTGGCGAGGGAAGCGAGCCGGAAAAGTTGGGAGAGAGCCAAACCATGACTCCTACTGCTCGCACTGCTCGCACTGCTCGCAGTGCAGACTCACCTGAGACGGCTTGGACACCATCATGTGGCAGTCCATGAAGATGTCGGGGATGTTCTTCTTGACACAAGCCAGAATGGGCGCACCCATCGTGATGTTCGGGACGAAGTGGCCGTCCATGACGTCTGCATGTTAGCTATCAGCCGAGAGAGACGTAGCTGGCCAGGATAAGGGGCCTTGCCGAGCGTTGTGGGAAGAACAGCCCTGCCGATGTTGCGTTGGGCTCAGCAGCTGTACTTCCCCACACTTAGCTGGGACGACAGGAGCGAGAGACTGAGCACTAGTATCTCGGACAAGTGCTGCCTCGCATGTGAAGCTGGTTGAGGCAGCTATACCATCCGCAGACCTTCCGTGCGAGTGCATAGCCTTGTCTTCCCCAAGCCCAACTCCAAGGGACGACTCACCCATGTGCAGCCAGTCGGCGCCGTCATTGATCATACGCTTGCACTCGGGCGTAAGGTTCGAGAGGTCGCTCTGTCTGTCAGCTTGAACAGCCCCTAACAGCTCACAGCAAGCACGCTGGGGGCGATGATGGCCTTGGGCATGGTGTCCGTTGTTGCTGGGAGACGTTAAGTGAGAGTCGTCAAGTCGTCGTTTCAGGCTTCCTCGTTCCCTCGTTCCTCCGCCGAGGCAGGCCGGCGTCATAGATGTGGACTGGGGACAGGCACCTAACTTTTGCCGTATTCAGTCCACCCACTTAAATTAGGTCACTACCTGGCGGCAATAACAATCTTTGGTCCAGCGAGGAGGTGCTTCGATCACTCAGCTACTTCGCCACCTGCATACGTACGGGCCACTCGACGGCCGCTTAGAACGAAAAGAAGGACCAGCTCGACGACCCGAAAAAGACCCGACGCAATGGGAACACCACTCTCGGTCGACGACCTGCTGAAGAAGCAGAAGGAAGAGCAGGCGGCGGCGGCCAAGCCCAAGTTCCTGAGCAAGGCGGAGCGGCAGAAACTCGCCCTGGCCAAGCGGGAGGAGGAGGCGCGCGAGCAGCGCGCAAAGGAGGAGGAGGAGCGTGCCGAGCGGCGGCGGTTCGAGGCCGAGGCTGAAGCCGAGCGGCGGCGACAGGCTTCAGAGCGGTACGGGGCCGGGCGAGACGGACGGGACTCGCGCGACCCGCGGGATCGCCACGACCGCAACGACCGAAATGGCGGGCTCGACTACCGCGACCACCGCGACCGGGATCACGACCGCCGAGGAGGACACGGGCACAACGACAGGGACAGGGGGCCGCCGGAGAAGAAGGGAAGAAGGGACGAGAAGGCGAACGGCGCGACGAAGGAGGTCGACGAGCTCGACGTCATCAAGAAGCGATACCTGGGCCAACAAGAAGTTGTGAAGAAGCCGTGGATGCGCAAATCGACGAACAAGAACGCCATCTTCCAGTGGGACGAGAAGGACGACACGAGCTCGCGGCCGCTGTGGACCGCGGACCCTGCTTCGCTCTCGGTGCCCGGAACGCCTGGATCGTCTGGCTCTGGCGCTCGGGGATCGCCAGCACCGGGCAACACGAAGTTCACGGATGCGCTGGAGCGGCGCCGCGCAGGCAAGGGCGGTAACGACGACCGGCACTGGAGCGAGAAGCCGCTGCAGGACATGAAGGAGCGCGACTGGCGCATCTTCCGGGAGGACTACAACATCTCCTCTCGTGGTGGCAACATCCCCCTGCCTTTGCGTAGCTGGCGCGAGAGCGCGATCCCGGGTCCGATTCTCGACGTCGTCGACCAGATTGGATACACGGAGCCGTCGCCTATTCAGCGCCAGGCGATCCCCATTGGACTGCAGAACCGCGACCTCGTCGGTATCGCCAAGACGGGATCTGGAAAGACGGCAGCCTTCCTCATCCCCATGCTCACTTACATCTCGCACCTCCCCCCGCTGACCGAGGACAACCGACACCTCGGTCCTTATGCGCTGATCCTCGCGCCCACGCGTGAACTGGCGCAGCAGATTGAGGCGGAGGCGGAGAAGTTCGCCCGCAAGCTCGGGTACATCTGTGTCTCCATCGTTGGAGGACGCAGCGTCGAGGAGCAGCAGTTCAACCTCCGTAACGGCAGTCACATCATTATCGCGACCCCCGGTCGCTTCAAGGACATGATCGACAAGTCGATGATCGTGCTGAGTCAGTGCCGCTACATCGTCATGGACGAGGCGGACCGGATGGTCGATATCGGCTTCGAGCACGACCTCACGTTCATCCTGGACGCGATGCCGAAGGCGTACGAGAAGAAGGACGACGCCAGCGCCGTCGTGCCCGCCAACAGCTCCGGAGGCGGGTTCACGGGCGAGCGCGTCACGACGCTGTTCTCCGCGACGATGCCGCCGGCCGTCGAGCGCCTCACGCGCAAGTACCTCCGCAAGCCGGCGACTGTGACGATCGGCACAGCCGGCGAGGCGGTGGACACGGTGGAGCAGCGCGTCGAGTTCGTGCACGGCGGCGAGGAGAAGAAGAAGGCGCGCTTCATCGACCTGCTGCGCAACACGGACCAGCCGCCGCCGATCATCGTGTTCGTGAACCAGAAAGCGACCGCAGACGTCGTGGCGAAGTACGTGCAGCAGGCTGGCTTCAGCGTGACGACGCTGCACTCAGGCAAGAACCAGGAGCAGCGTGAGGCGGCCCTCGGCGCCCTGCGTGAGGGGCACGTCGACGTGCTCGTTGCGACCGACCTGGCAGGACGCGGTATCGATGTCTCGGACGTGAGCATGGTCGTCAACTGGCAGATGAGCGACACGATCGAGAAGTACATCCACCGCATTGGACGAACGGGACGTGCCGGGAAGAGTGGTCTCGCGCACACGTTCCTCGACAACAATGACGCAGAGGTGCTGTACGACCTCAGGCTCGAGATCGAGAAGAGCAAGAAGAGCACCATGAACCAGGAGCTCGCGCGGCACGAGGCGGCGCGCCAGCGCATCACGAAGGAGATGAAGCGGAAGCGAGACGACCTGGACTAGACACCGCAGGTCTCAGTAGCATCGTAGATCAGAAGTTACCTATTGTCACATGCATGCGTGCACGCATTATCTCCGAGCCTACCTCCTCTTTATCTAACTCTCTCTCGGGTCGACAGGCACACCGATGCATGCGAGCAAGAACGCGAAAGGAGAGGCTCATCTCAGCGCGTCTCAGCGTGCCCATGTGACCTGAGGGCCGGCCGATAAGCACCGCTAGCCCCGAGGGTTATTAGACGAACTCGGCCATCAAATTAAGCCGATGACATCCGACGCCCCCATATACCTTTAGCTGGCACAGATTCGGAGTCAGCCCGCGTGTACGGGCCAATACGGCGCCGCGCATAACAGATGCACACTACTCTGACGCGAGCGGCGTTCGTAGTAGAGCTGTGCTTCGTAGTGTGCCGGATGGAACCGCTCACTTGCCTGCGGCAGCGGTGATCGCCTGCGGAGCGGCAGCGGCGTTGCGGTGATCGGCGCACGAGGCGGGGTCTGGCGGTGTCCGCTGTGGGCTGGCGGGCTGTGGAGCTGTTCCAGATCCCAGTTACCGGGGACAAGGGGACGTCAGCCAAGCTGGAATCAGCAATAGAAGGCTGGGAGTATCGACTCTCCGGTGAGGAGTAACCGCACGCAGTAGGCAGTACGCAAGCGATGACGTTGTTGGCTGGACTGGCTGGGACGGAAAAGCTCTCGCGCAAAGAGCGGGCCAGAGTGCGGCAGGGCGTGCGGCTAAGAGCTAGAGAGCTGAGGGTGGTGCCTCCGGCAAAAAGGACCCTGAATCCACGCTCTCCCTCACTGGAAAAAAGTGACCACCCCCTTGAACGCCTTTGGCGAGACTCAACCAGTGGCAGGCCGAGCATTTCGCAACCCAGCCCCCATTGCACGCCGCGAGCCTCGATGGGGCTTGCTGTGCTCGCTCGTCGTCTGTGCTTGCTTCGGAGGTCTGCTAGCTCTGCTTGCCACTGCAGCGACAAGCGTTGATGCAGAAGTGCAGGCCAGTGGTGGATGCTATGATGGTGTTTTTTGCATTACAATGGTTGTACAAGTATAAACTAGTTTACTTGCAGGCGTCGGCCATGTAGGCGATGAGGTCGTTGCGGTCCTTGGGCTTCTTGAGGCCGGCGAAGGCCATCTTGGTGCCGGGGATGTACTTCTTGGGGTTCTCGAGGTACTGCAATGTCAGCTGCTGTCGTTGTAGATCGTGGAGAGTCTGCAAGCCGATCGCGGAGAACTCAAGGCTACAGCTCTTCCTCCTCGGTCTCGCGTCTCGCGCCTCGCTTCGCTCGACGCTCAACGCTCGACCTGCGTGCTACTCACCTCGAAGAGGGTCTGGCCGTCCCAGGTAACGCCCTTGTTGACGTTGGCGGCGGTGTAGGAGAAGCCGTCAGCCTGTCCGGACTTGCGGCCGAAGACGCCGTGGAGGTTGGGGCCGACCTTGTGGGGGCCGCCGGCCTCGGTGGTGTGGCACTGAGCGCAGCGGGTCTTGAAGATGCCGGCACCCTTGCCAACGTCGCCTGGGGGGTCAGCTTGCTGTTCGTTCTTCGGCGGGCTGTCGTGATCGAGCGAGCGGGCGGCCAAGCGAGGGAGCGATCACACAGTGAGCGCGGTCCCCAATTAGTCGCTATGCCTCCCGCCCAGCTCCGTGCATGCAGCGTGCACACGTCGAGGGTCGATGCTTACCGGGGGTGTAGGTGTTCTTGTCAGCGGCCATTTTGTTTGTTTTGGTTGTTGTGGTAGTGTTGAGGAGGAAAGAGAAAAGCGAAAGACAGCCCCGAGCCGAATTTATGCCAAGTCGTCACTACACCGTTCAACGACCCGGCTAACCCTAAGTCTCACCCAAGGACTGTAGGCTCCACTGTAGCACTGTAGGGCTTGAGTGACTGTCCGACCTCGCCTGGATGACGCTGGTTCCGGATTTGGTGGAATTTGCTCCGTGTTGCTCCGATGCACGGCCAATCAACGGCGGACCTATTCAAATGGGCACTGTGGGTTTAGTTAGGCGTGGGGGTGCGAAAGGCATGCCAGCCACGTGCGACTAGGCGCACAACCATGAACGGGGACAGAACTCACCCCTCGCTCTGCAACCATCGGCCGCTCAGTGGTCAACGGGCAAGACAGCTGAGGTACACCTCCAACCACCTCTCAAACACATCAGCACAATGGTGAGCTAACAGGATTCGTTGGGTAGCTGACAGGAACAGGGCGGAGGAGTGAGTGCACAGATTGCTTTGCGCGTCGGAATCGGTTCGTCGGAAGGTCTCGTCGCTCGGAGGAAGCAAAGGAAGAACGGAACGATCGTGCAACTACGTTTCGACTGCACTACCACTCCGCCATGGCAAATGATGCATGGCACGGGCGGGAAAACCAGGGACGGAGGTGATCTTCGGAGCTGGAACGGACCGCGACTACGCGGAGATTGGCATCTCTGAGTGAAGGGACCATGGCGGTGTGACGAGCGACAGACCGAGATTGAGACCGACAACTGTTCACCGACGCCGAGCATCAGCTGCGAATCCTCCTTGTGTGAGCTAACCCCAGGCGCACTACCCTTACCCTAAGGAAGTCTGGTCGCCGACCGGTGAGTGCGACGTTTGCTAGCTAGGGACGGACACCGTAGCTGACAGCCAGGTGGATGGTGGTCCCGTCCCTCGAACTGGAAGGCCAACACCGCGATCTGTATCGCCGGCATTGGCGCCGTGACGTACTCGATCTGGAAGTACTCGGCCAGCAAGGAGGTGAGTCCGCGAGCGCAGCGAGCGGCGAGACGACGAGCGGAGCGAGTCACGAGCAATGAGCGAAGTGATTTGCGAGTTGTTGCCGGAAGGGCAGCAAGTGCCAGCATCCGAGTAATCATGCTCGGCCCGCCGAACACCATCCAGCATCTGCGCTGCGGGAGGCAGCACTGCCCTGGCTCTCCAGCCGGGCTCATGTCGCTGCCTGGGCCAATGCTACACAACGCTTTCGTCGCAGCTATGTAGTCCGTCACTCGACAGCTGACACCCAGGTCCGCACGCAGGTCCCGAACAAGCCCATCCCGTCGCAGAAGTGGTCGCCCCAGGCCGCCTCGCTCGGGGTCAAGAATGAGTAGAAGCTTCTGCACTATGCACAAATACATACAGGCGTTACTCGGACTATGGGCGGCGGAGGGGGGTTAGATGTCGTCGCGGACCTCAGTCCGCGGCGGCGCGGTCAGGAAGCGTTCACTGCTGTCAGCTACTGGCGGAATACGCGTAGCTTGCGAAGGCGAAGAGGAGAATCGGAAGGCAAGGGGGAGTGAAGAGTGGGAGGTAAGAGGTACTCACGAGCGAAGTAAGGGCTCGAGGTCGCCCTCGAAGCGGATATGTTTCGCCGTCAGGTCGCCGCGGCGGTATACCAGCACGGCGGGAAGCACGGCCTCGTCCGGCCCCTCTGGGGTCGTCATGAACTGGAGCGCGGTCGCCGTGATCTTGACGAGTGGGGGCGTGTCGGGGTGTCGGCGGAGGATGGACGAGGCCTGCTCCAGCAGGGCGTTGCAGCGGGGCGCGTCCTGCTGTCAGTTCGCGTGCAACTCTCTCGTAACTGTAGGCGTTCACGGTGCTGAAAGAGAGATAAGGAGAGATGGGGACTCACCTCCTCATAAATCAGAATCGCAGCATGCTCCTCAATAACCTCCAAGAACTCCTCCGTATCGATCTCCCTCACTCTCCCCTCTGCGATCTCCTGCCGACGTCTCTCCCTCCATTCCCTGATCTCATCGTCTTCCTCTCTACCGCCTTTGCCGGCGGCCTGTTCGTCCCTCAGCTGCAGCAACAGTGCGAGCTCGTCTTCAGACAGGTCGAGGGCAGAGAGGTCCAGACGGGACAGGTCGAGCTTGCTCAGGTCCAGGTCGAAGACTTCGTCCGCGCCCTGTTGTCGGGGATAGAGCTCGGAGGAGGGTCGGGCGGCTGTGTGTTAGCTACTGCGCTTCGGTCTAGCTGGGCATCTGGCCGACGAGCTTGGCTGACGAGTCTGGCTAACCAGCCTGGCTGGTTCGGCTGGCCGACAACGGAGGCTCAGACTTGCGACTGGAGTGCGAGTCTGGAGAGAGTGGGAGAGGGGGAGAACGTACCAAGAGGCCCCTCACGTATTCTCAGCGTCGGTTCATCCCTCGCGCTCGCGGTGAGCGCACTCTTCTCCTGCTCTGCGCGCGTCCTCTTGACCGCCGCTTGACGGGCCTCGCGCTCATCGGCGTTCGCCTGGCGCGAATCTGAGAGCACTCCCTTTGGCCCAGTGTTCGAGGAGTACGGCGAGGTCTTGGACTTGCCGAGACTCAGCGTGCTGGCGGCCGGGTTCATCTCTGCCTTACGCCTTGTCGTTGAGTCGTTAGAGTCGGAGGCTTGAGTCTGGGGAATGGGAAGACGGTGGGTGAGGTCGTCGAGGGTTTTGTGAGGTTGAGCTGGAGGTGTGTGGGATTGATGCTCGCGAGAGTTGCAAGGTCACAATGTTTGTGCACTTTGCAAGAAATTCTTTGTGCGTTTCGCTCCCTGGTTCGTTGTTGTACTCGTGTTGTGCTCGTGTTGTGCTCGGCTGAGTGAAGACAAAAGAACCCCGCCGCCGTCAACAAAGGTCGTGCCGGGTGGATCCGAAAGGTGGAGGTTGAACTGGGGGGACGAGGCGCGTGCCCTCTCTGATGCGCCGAGGCTAAAGTGGCGCAGCTAGCCCCATCAACGCACGCTTGCACAACCGTGGTCTCGCATGTAACGAACACGAACATCAAGTCATCCTCCTCGTATCCGTCCCTAGCAACATGCCCGTCAGCAGCAACACGATAGACGCGATCGATGGCCCGACACGGGCATGGCGCTTGAGGCTGGCGGAGAAGGAGCGCCGCGCCTCGATCACCGATGCTCAGTATGTCCCTTCCCTGCCCCTCCCTCATCCCTCCCTCTCTTTTGACTGCATTGACATGCACTAACAACAGACTGATCAACTGCGCACTCTACCATGCCCAAGCTGGCTCTGGGTGGCGCCCAGTTCTCTCCGTTCTCACTGACGGTGAGCCGCCTGTCGTGAGTCCTTTCAGCCGTGCCCATCTGCCCATGCCATCTGGCCAAGGCGATCAGGCTACGGAGACAAGGCCAAGAAGCTGATGACCAGGCTGTGACCAGCTGCGCCCACCTGCTTCGCCTCTCGGCCTGTGAACTGCGCCGCCTGGCTAGGTATTACCTCGGCTCCGAACCGCCCGAGGACACAATTCTCGTTCGCCTTGTTGCCACTTTCCTCATGGGTACGTGCCCTCAAGACATGCGTTGAGTAGCAACCAAGGCTCTGGCCGATCACCGACAGTACTAAGCCTCCACTCCATAATCTAGTCCACACTGTATCCCCAGCTGTCTTGTGGCCACAATCTATGTAGCTTGCATGAATGTTTACAACACGAGTGCTTTGTCGTGGTTGGTGTGAATGATTGTTGTATAGGAAGAAACGAAACCGAAATGAACATGTCTATGTACCCTTTTATAACAGGTCGTCGGTGCGGTGCGAGAGCTGGTCTTTTTGTACAGTGTTGCTTTTGGTATACCGTATCAAGGGGTAATCACGCGGTCATAGGCGGCGCGTCGTTGTCCGGCGACGCTGAGCGGGCCAAGTTGCTCGTGCTCAGTGTCAGCGTCGGCAGGCGGCTGAGGCCCGTCTCCTCGACCGTGTCGAGGCCGTTGATGTTGAGCGAGTTCGGGTTCGCACCCACGATCGGCGGCGACGACGCCGTGTTGCTGCTGTGCGAGTGGGAGCGGATGTGGCGCGGCGGGTTCTGCAGCGCGAAGTGCAGGCCGGGCGACTGCGGCGACATCGGCGCCGGCACGTCCGACGAGTTGCTGAACGAGCGCACGTGCTGAGGCCCCGTGCCCGGCGACGTCGGGCCGGGGACCACGCCGGCAGACGAGTCACGCCGAGGAAGCAGCGGAGACGGCGGCACAATGTTAGTGGCCGGCGTCGACTGCATCGTGAAGGTGCGCGGGAATACAGAGCCCGTCTGCGAGAGAACCTGTTCGCGGTCGCCGTCGCCGAACGTGGACGTCATGCGCGAGCGGGAGCGGCGCAGGCGCGACTCGAGCTGCCGCTCGTCCTCCTCCTGGAAGTCACGCGGGAGCATGACGGCGCGGTCAATGGCGACAGGGAGACCACGGTGGCGGCCACGGATCATGACGACGATGATGACAAGCTTGGACAGCGTGCGCAGCTCGCCGGACAGAGAGTAGTTCTGGTTGCCCGCGCCCAGCGACAGGCCGACGGTGCCGTACGCCGAGACCAGCTCGAAGATGACGTTGAACGTGTTGAACCACTCGGCGTTGTCCGTACGGTTCAGGTTGCCGCGCTCGATGATGCACACGAGCCACAGCGCGAGCGCGATCCACCACATGTCGAACGCGAGCTGGCGCCTCGCGTGCCATCCGACGTACTTGGCGACGGCGTGCGCACCCTTCGTCTCGGACGCCTCCTGCTCCTCTTCGTCCTCCTCGTCCGAGTCGTCGTCGTCGAACAGACCGAGCGAGCGCTCCTCGTACACGTTCGTCGCGCGCACAGACATGGCGATCGGGTACACGGAGATGTACATCATGATGATGTAGAGCACCTTGACCGACGGCGCCAGGCTGTTCATTGGGACGATGCCGAAACCAGCCGCGCGCACGGCGACGGACTGGAACAGACCAGCAGCGATACGCGTGCCAACGGGCAGAGCCTCGATGTCAGGCGTGCCGATGTCCAGGACCATGAACGAAACCCAGTCGATGAGCGTTAATGTAAGAACCACGAAGAGCAGGAACCAGGTGTGAGTCGACGGGAACAGGTACACGAAGCATCGACGCGGATGGTCCAAAAGGAACTTGAGCGGCTCGCGGACGTGAGACCCGGTGGGAGCGAGCTTGTAGATCGACCAGATGATGAATCGGAGGAGGATAGGCTGAAGACTGTTAGCACGCCGTGACCCATAACAGGTTGATACTCACGAAGCACGTGTTGCCGAACAAAATGAGTAGCGCCTGCACAGCGGCCATCAGGTAAGCCTTCTGGAACGGGACCATACTCTTGTCCACGAGAGACATGCCGGTGTTCGAGAAGGAAGACGTCGCCTGGAAGAAGGCAAACCACGGGATGCGGACGTGCTTGTGCTGCTCGTTGAACACCCAGTCGTACCGGTTGCCAGCAGCGATGTATGGCGCGATGATGGTCGCACCTGCAAGCGGCATGAAGATCCAGTAAACGGAGACGATCCACCACAGAATCTTCAGGGCGCGGTACTCCGCACCACCAAGCTCCTCTCTCTGCTCCTCGGTCAGGTCCTGGAAGTTGGAGTTGCGTCCGACGGTCGCAGCGAACGAGATGTACGGCACGTCACGGCCCTCCTGGTTGCTCTGGTGTCCAGAGATCGTCTCTGTCCGCGGGATCGTGATCGTGCGCTTGACCTTGTTGTGCGCCCTGGGGAAGACCTTGTGGAACAGGTCACTCGCGATCTCCAGCGGCGTGGGGAATCCTCCGAAGCCTGTCATCTTCGAGTCGACGAGGCGGGATCCAGTCCGGTTGAGGGAAGACGTGCGCGGGAAGCCAGAACCGGTCGTGCCCGACCGCGGGAAGCGCGAGTTGTCGCTGCGGATCGTCGTGGAGCGAGGGAAGTTGCTCGACCCAGTGCCCCACGGGTCACGGGTGTTGGAGAAGTGAAGCTCGTGGTCCATGCCGTCCTCGGGCTCGTCGAAGGCGATCGTCTTGGAGCGGGGGAAGGCGTCGTCCTCGGCGGGCGTGGGCTTGTACGCAACGGGCACATGCTTCGCGATACGAGGGGACTGGGGCGGCCGGCTGGGCTCACTGTCGAACGAGTTCTCCGTGCGCGTCGGGGCGGTCCGCAACTCCTCTCCGAAATTCTTAAGCAGGGAAGGCGCGTTCTGCAGATCATCCGACGGGCGCTCAGCCTTCTTCCCCCCCTCGCTGGAGGAACGGGATTCCTCCTTGCCCTTGTCGCTGTTGTCGCTCTCATTCCGCAGCGTCTGCGGGTCACTGATGGAACCGGTCTGGCTCGGTTCCCGACCGTCTGATGAGGCTTGCGACATTGGGCGTGGTGAAACAGAGCGGTTTGTCTCAGGGGTCTGGTTTCCCGGCGTTGGCGTGTTCGCGTCATACCAGCCCATTGGGTTCACCATGCCAACACCGCCACCGTCGACGCGGCGGATCATGTCCGTCGTCAGCTTGATCGGGCCCTTCCGCTTCTTCGGCTTGTCCTGGTCCTTCTCGCGGATCGTCTCAGCCGGCGTCGGGGGCACCGAGTGGTTCTCCTCCTCGGTGTCATCGTGGTGACGAGTGAAGCGACGACGCAGAGCGCTGGTCATCTGCCCTGTCGTGGTCGGGAAGTTCGTGAAGGTCTTAGCTAGATCGAACCTCCGTTTACTTCGCTGCTCTTCCATGACATGCTTGAACTTCAACCGGAAGAACCGCCTGAGCGTTAGCGCGAAGCACAGGCTTACCCAACCGATGGCAGCGACTCACTTGCGAACGGACAGCATGATAATGGACACAAAGATCTGAAGACGCGTCAATGCGGGCGCTCGCGTCATGAGCTTACCAGGGACCCAATCAGCATCTGGAAGTACATCAAGAACTGCTGGAACGTGGATAACGACGACAGGTCGACGGTCGCGAGGCCGGTGACGCACATTGACGAAACACACAGAAACAGGCAGTCGACATACTTGATGTGGTACGTCGTGTTGCACGCGTAGAAGATGCCGGAGAAGATAAGGGGTATCTGTGTGTGAGCGATGGACGGCTGCGTGCTGCGAGACACTGCGGATACACACAAAGGTACTGGAGGAAGGTCAGCGATCTCCTTCGACTTCGGGACGGGCAGTACTCACAAGCACATCATATGCACACGGTAGAAGTTTAGCGACGCGAGGAAGACCGCCCGGGATTGCTCCCACCATGACGGCTTCTTCAAGTACCGGGGTAGTGTCGGCATGGTGAGCGAAGAGTGTTCACTGCGGGCCGGTCACTCCAAGGAAGACGACGGTACGAATTTGTTGATGTGTGACGAAAATAACGCGGACGCGATGGGAGGGTGCTGGAGCAGGCAATGCTTCACGGGGGCAAGGTGTTAGTGGCCGAGCATGGAGATGATCTTAGATGCGTTCAGATGTCGAGTAGATGTCGGGCAACGAGGAAGACGGGTGTGAGAGGCGAGATGAAGCGAAGCCAAGATGCGATGGGCGGCACTAGGCTGGAGCGTCGAGATCGCGATAAGACAGGCTGTGGCGACCTGTGATCTAAGGGGGTGGCCGGGTGGAACCTGTGCTGCGGTGCACGTTTATACGTTACTCGTCACTTGACGACGCCAAAGCCGACTAGCGTTTAAGCTGCGATGGTGCGAAGAGTCCGGACAAGTCGGCGAATGCTGTGGGTCGCAAGAAAGGGGAATGCAGGAGGGGGATGAAAGCGAGGATGGCTCCGGGTACGGTGGGGTATTAAAGAGTTCCTCGATCCCGGCCCAGTCCTGGCGGTGGCCTTCCTGGCAGCATGCGGCAGACCTAGACCTTGGTAACCGTGGCTTTGTTGTCAACTTTTGAGTCACCGCACTCGCCCAAATTCGCTGGATCCTGATTCCACATTCGCCGCCCGGACAGCCAAGGCTGTCTCTGCGCAGCATGCATGCGCGATTTTTCTGTCAGTGCCAAGCGTTGACGAATCTGCATCGAGCGATGTGCTGCTGATAGCGATTTCTTGCATGGGCAGGTGGGACAGCGAGGATCCGTGGAGCTGCACCTTGATGAGCGCATAGCCGTGCAGATCCTTGGCCCCGTCTCAGATTGGATGGCCGCAAGAGGGGGCGGCAAGCCCCCCTAAGGCTCAGGTCCCGCAAATAATCACTTGGCCGCCGGTGCAACTACTGCAGAGCAGTGGCCTCGCCTGGTTCTGCCGCGCTGCGCTCTCCTAGCTCTCCGCGTGTGCACCCGGCAGATGGCTTCTGATCTGCTCCATCACACAAGCAGGTGACCACCCAGTGAGGCGCGAGCGAGCGATGGGCTGAGAAGCCTCCCTTTCATCAACCGAGGGCTAAGCCGTTTCCTAGTGTCGACCCTTCCACCGTTTCGAGCAGGTGAGCTATTTTTGAACTGGTCGAGAGAAGCCCACCTGCACGTGACTCTTCAGAGGATTTTGTCACGTGATTGACCTCGCGTGGCCGATGGAATCAACGTTATCGCGGGCACAAGTTGGAATCGCCCTGAAGGATGGCAGGGACGAAGGAGGGCACAGGCACCCGTGGCGCGGGCTTGCATGGCACATCTGAAGAGGAGAGGAGACTAGCGGTGGGTGGCCCATGAACTCTGGCCTTGGGCTGAGACAGGTGCTGGCCAGAGCGTATCGAGAGCATGTGTGAATCGTTCGCGGGTGCATCCAACAGGTGGCCGGATGCCATGTCGGTTGTCGGCGTGGGAGCGCTCTCCTGACATCGATAGAGCTCTTCTGTTGAGCATCTGGCGGTTGTTCCCATTACTAATGAAACATCTTTCCAGCGGCAGACCCTAAGCTTTGGCCCCTCGGGCCGACCGGAGACCAGTGACCAGGTGCCAACGTGCCATCAACCTCAAAGATCTGAGATCCACCCTGTGCCACCGCGCTCCCAGTGCTCGACGTGGCTGGCACCGGTGGCCGGTGGCAGACTAAAGAGCGGGGGCACGGGGAAGGGGACACCACGTTGCCAGTTGGGCCAGGAGAAAAGGAGCGACAGGAGAAAGGAGGACCCACCGGGCCAACCAGGACGACGCGCCAGTCGCTCGCAGGTCAGTGCTAGGCCAGGATCGCAGGATGCCAGGACACACTCGTTCCAGCACTGAAGCTCGTGTGGTCGTGAGCGCCTTGCATGCCTTGCAGCCTATGGCCTATCGTCCGCCGTCCGCCCGTGGCTCCCCATAGCACGCAACGCGGTGGCCCGTGCTTCGGTCCGCTCAAGGTGACTCTGCCATCACAACCTTGACGGGCCTTCCTACATGCAATCGTTCATGGCCTACATATTTACGTCTGACCACGTGACTTTCTAGCAGCATGCTGGACGCCAAATTAGGCTTGGCACTGGCCCCTGTGGAGTTGAAAGCGATGCATGGGTGCTGCGGAGTGCGGAGGAGTACTGGATTGGTGATGCTATGCGTACGACGCCAAAAAGATGATAGAGTTGTGGGTTGGAAACGCCCGCTGGGTCAGGGGAAGGTCTGTGCTGCCCGAGGTCCTAGAGCTACAAGAGACTAGGCTAATGAACTTACCTGACAAGGTTTTGTAATGCATTCCGTAATGGTCGGGCATTAGTCATTACCTAGGGCCTAGAGCCAGAATACAAAACCAGGCGTCAGCGCCAGCGCCAGCGTCCTTGGTACGCCAGCGCCAGCGTCGAGTGTCGGGGTCCAGCGGGTCCAGCGCACCCAGGATCCAGGAAATCAGGACGGTCAGCGGCCAAGCCAACGGCCAGCGGCCAGGAGCCATCGACCCAGCCATGCCACTGTCCTTGGTGGCCATCTCCACCAATCACCCTCACATCGTCACCTCCATTCTCTCTTCTTCTTGTCTTCCTCCCTACCAACGACATCGGACACGTTCCGACCTCCTCCTCCACCCCCTTCCCACTTAATCCTCCTCCTCTCCCTCTCAACATATCCCATCTCCTCTCCTCCATCCCGTTCTTAACCGAACCGACACCGACCTAATTTTCTTCACTCCTTGAGCTCTCAAAACTGTCCCATACCCCGGCACCCCGGCTTGTCCCATCCATCCTCCGATCGATCGACACGCACCCGACCGTCTCCTGAGCAGGAGCTTGTCTCGCCCAACCCCCAATCGCTATCTTGCGAAACCCACCCTCCTCCCTGTCCGACAGCTACGTGTGAATAGGCGACGGGGACCCTCCTCGACCGAGTGTCCACGCAATGTCCTTCCTCAACCAGCAGCGGTTCAGCTCGACGAAATCGCGACGCTCGCCGCTCCCCTTTGTCAAGACTGAAGGCGAAAAGTTTGGCCTCTCTGGCGGCGGCGCCTCCAGCTCGTCAAAATGGTACTCCGTCATCCCCATCCCCATCCCCCAGTTCGGCGCTCTTAAGACGAAGACGGCGAACGGGGCTGCACACCACCAAAAGATCTTCCACGCCGTCCCCCGGCGGTACATCCGGGTCCCAGTCCCCATTCCTCCGCGGGTGGCCTCGAGGTTCATGCGGCTAAAGCCAGTCGTCAAGCTCCTTATCATCCTGGGTACCCTCTTCGCCTTCCTCCTCCTGACGCTGAACTCAAGACGAGAGACGCACCGGAGCTCATGGACGCCGCCCTTCATCGAGCCGAATACGCTCGTCCTGACCCCCAAGGAGGTGTCCAAGATCTGGGAGTGGGAAGTCATGAGTGGCCACCACCCTAGTGTCGAGCAGAGTGAGTAGGCCGCTTGGTCTTAGCATTTCGGCTGCGGAATGCAGAAATTTCTGACCCGCGCAGTTCCTAGCCAAGTCCCCATGGCGGAGACTCTGGTAAACCCCGTCGTTGCCGAAGACCTGTATTCCGCAGTCAACGCGACGGCACCTGACAGCACTGGCTCTGTCAGTGGTTCGCGCAGCTCCACACGCCAAGCCTCTTTAGTCGGCGCGGGACCCGAACGCGACTACATCAAGGTCGGAGAGCTCTCGGACCCGGCGTACCCCCCGCGTCCTGTCCCGGGAAGCATTGTCGATCTTGACATGATCCTCGACAAGTGCGACTTCGGATCGAACAAGGTGAGTCGGCGCAGTCGCCATGTTCATCGCCTCCGGTCGTCTTGACCCTAACACTGCCCAGTATGTCCGCGACTGTCTTAACACACTGCGTATCGGTGGCAACCTGGACAATGGAAAGCGAATCCGCCATGGCAAGTACCTGGACAAGTTCCAGCACCTGTACAAGGAGGAGCACTTCACGCCCGTCAAGCAGGACTGGACTCCCGTGCCGTTCGACCCGTTCCAGCGCCCCACCACCCTGTCCCGCGAGGCACTGTCGCTCAACCCCCCTCTTCCCGTGCGCGGCGAGTACAACCCGGAGAAGCCCTGCGACCCGCTGCACCCCCGCATCTTCCACATGTTCTGGGCTGGTCCCTTCACCGACAAGCCTTACATGGCCATCATGTCGTTCCTGTTCACCCAGAACACTGGTCTTGACAAGGCTGTCGAGGACGTGAAGGACACTGTCGGCGGTACCTGTCGCCCCCAGTTCTGGGTGTGGATCAACCCCGGCCCCGCCGCCTCCGTGCCGAACCCCGCGGCTAAGCGCGACATGTACCGCACCCTCGCTACGAACCCCTGGTCTGCTCCGTTCCTGCACGAGCGCTTCCGCGACGTTGTCAAGTTCAAGATGTGGAACACGACCGAGCAGCTTGACGGCATCCCTGAGCTGAAGCCGTACTGGAGGAACATGGAGATTTTCAACTCTGGCGGCAACGTCTACAACCACAAGCAGGCTTCTGGCAACGACGAGGCCGACGCGGACGGCGAGGACAAGGAGGCCGAGGAGGCCGCGGCCGATGACGAGGCTGCCAAGGCTGCGCACGAGGCTGCCAACGCCGACGAGGAGCACCTGGACGAGAACGTCAACGAGGACGTCGACGGCGAGGAGGGCAGCGAGGAGAAGCCTAAGAAGAAGGACACGTTATTCGCCAAGGTCGGCTCGTCCTCGGAGAGCGACTACGACCGCCTGTCCGTCATTTTGTCCGACATGGCACGATTCGTCCTGACGCACCGGTTCGGAGGCGTGTACCTCGACGCGGACACGCTCTTCCTGCGCGACTGGGAGGAACTCTGGAACTACCGCGGGCAGTTCGCGTACCGCTGGAGCTGGCACCAGAAGTACAACACGGCAGTGCTGAAGCTGCACAAGGGTTCCGCGCTCGGCACGTTCCTGTTCAAGACTGCGCTGGAGAACGGTCTCGACTTCCACCCGATGACCGTCTCGCGCTACCTCCAGGACGCAGGCTTGGACAAGCTTCTGGTCCGCATCCCCGACGCGCTCTTCGACCCCGCCTGGCTCAACATGGAGCGGTACCAGCGCGACCGTCCCCCGTTCCCTTACTTCCCAGAGTTCTCTCACTTCTTCTCGAACGACAAGTCGCTGACCGGGGGTCCCGAGCCGCTGGGCTTCGACGGCTTCTTCCGTGGCGCGTACTCGTACCACTTCCACAACTTCTGGTGGCTCCCCTTCGACCCGGCGCGCGACTATCCCGACCTCGGCGAGCGCTTCGCCAAGGGCGAGATGGCGCTGCGCCAGGCCAGGGCCGAGGCTGCCGCCGCGGGCGCCGAGCCAGCCGCCCAAGCAAAGGTCAAGGCGGAGAAACTCGACCTCGCGAACGAGCGCGACGACGACGACCTCAGCTGGTCCACGACGCTCAAGCGGACATTCGAGGCGTTCGTCCGCGGAGACAGGCCCAACATGTACGGAGAGTGGATCCGGTGGTAGCCAAAACATAGAGTAACCTCATCTTTACATTACATGCATTATCGGGAGCTTGTGTACCTTACCTGTCTGGCTGGCGTGCGGCAGCACGGCAGCGTACTGTAGGCAGCGTAGGCAGCACGAAACGTAGACGAAACCAGCACCTTTGGCTATATATAGCTCGATATCTAATCAAGAGCGGAATGGGTTTCGCCATCGTCGGTCGCGTCTCGCCTCGCGCAGCTTCTAGCCTCGGAAGGTGGGTCAGCGGCAGCTGGCTGACGTGGTCAGCAATGCAGACGGCAAGAGCAAGTAACCAACACACGGTGGCATTATCGATCAAATCTAGTTCACTATTCATTACAACGGTACAGATGGCACGGTATATGACTCAATCTACTGTCTCCTTCGCCTCTACTGCCTTCTCCCCTCTCAGTCTCCTCTCAGTCCGCCTCACTCTCCTCTCACCCTTGGCTTCCCAAGGTGTTCACTCAAGGCTAACCGCTCACCGCTCGGGATTCGCCTGCCTCGCAGCGCTCGCTCCGCTCGCGCGCTTAGAACCAAGCCATGAACGTCTCGCTCATCGCGGCCAGGAGCGTCGGCGCGGTCGCCTGGCTAATGAGCGTGACCATGGCGTGGTTGATGACCGGCCCTCCGGCGACCTTATCCTTGACCTCTCCAATGTGTCCCATGAGCTCTGCGCGCTTGATGAACTGGTCCACGTTCTTGTACACGTGTGCCGTGAGGGGCGCGTCGGAGCGCGCCTCGCCGCCCTTGTTGTACGTGTTCTGCCACGTCAGGATCTCGTCCCTTATGAACAGGTGGAGCGTCGAGGCGAGGTCGAACTCGGGCAGCGTGAGCGAGTGCGCGATCGCCGTAGCCGCCGCAGACACGAC
Source organism: Trichosporon faecale (assembly GCA_039545375.1). Classification (NCBI taxonomy): domain Eukaryota; kingdom Fungi; phylum Basidiomycota; class Tremellomycetes; order Trichosporonales; family Trichosporonaceae; genus Trichosporon; species Trichosporon faecale. The sequence continues at coordinate 909,489 of BCLU01000003.1, read as the reverse complement.
GCCCTCGACGCCGACGCGCGTAATGAAGTTCTGCATGTTCGGCGTCAGGCGGAAGGGCACCGCCTCGCTGCTGTGGAACAAAGGCTGGCCCTGCACGAACGAAGGCAGCATCTCCGTCATGTACATCTGGCCCGTCTTGCGGCTGATGTGGAAGCGCGACGGTGCGCGGTTGTTCAGACAACACACGTAGGTGAGGAACGCGGTCGCGGCCGTCTGCATTGCGAACTGCTTGCGCATGAGCCAGAGGCTCTCCGAGTCGGCCATGTTCTTGATCATGTAGTTCGTGAGCACGTTCTCGGGCAGCATCTTGGTCTGGATCTCCTCGATGATCTCCATCTTGAGCTGCACGAAGCGCGGGTCCGTGCGCGGGATGCTCGGGTCGTGCAGCTGCCGCTGCCGGTCGCAGAAGGCCAGGATCGTGTCCTCGTGCGTCATGCCGTGCGAGAACGCGTAGTCGTCATAGATCTCCTGCAGCGAGACGTACGACGAGTCGTTCTGGATGAGGCGCAGCTGCGTGCCGAGAGCGACTGCGGTCGGTAAGTGGAACTGCAGATTGCGGCGGCGCGACTCCTTGCGCTTGCGCAGGACGCAGTTCATGATGCGGAACAGCTGCACGAGGCGCTCCTCGCGGCGGCAGTGGCGCGCAGCGGGCATCTGCACGTTGAACGTGTACGGCGTGCCGTTGTGGCCGATCATGGTGATGCGGCGGAAGCAGAAGCCGAAGCCGCGGCAGAGCTCGACGCGGGGGTGGAAGCGAGCGATGCGCACCAGCTCGTCGGCCTGGTCGATGTGCTGGATGTACTGGCCGGGCACCTCGACGTCCTCGAACTTGGTGTAGTGGAAGTCGGTGAGGTTGATGCCCGACGAGTCGAGCGGCTGATGACGGGGGCGCGAGTCGATGGCGCGCTCGTAGAAGTCGCGCCAGAACTGCAGGCGCTTGATGTACTCGCGCATCTTTGGCTGGTTGTTGATGAAGTCCTTCTCGACCGCGGCGCGCAGGTCCGAGTGCAGGTTTAACGAGAAACGTCTCAGGTTGTCACGCGTGTGAGGGCCGAGTTCCTGGTCCTCGCTCAGGAAAGTACCACGCGTGCTCCACTGAGCCATTGCGTCGTTAAGCAAGGCGCTGAAGAACCGGTAAATGTCCTCCTCGCTCGTGGGCTTGGCACGGTAGCCGATCTGGTCGACCATCTTCTCCATCGAGAGCGCAAGCAGGGGCACGCCAGTCTTGAGGTGATTGATAATCTCATCGACCAGCTCCCACGGCTGGCGCGGGGCAGGCTTGGCGGGCTGCGCAGGATTGGCGAGTGCGTTGTTGGCTTCAGGCTTGCTCTCTCCCTGGTTCGCCTCGCCACCGTTGGTGGCAGGCTTCTCCTCGGTCTTCTCGTCCTTCGCGGTGTCGGGCTTCTGCTCGCTGTTCTCGCCAGTGGCGGGGGTGCCAGCGCCGCTGTTGGCGGCTTGGCCGGCGGCAGCAGCAGCCTTGGCCTCCGCAGCACGCTTCATAGCCGCGACTCGCTGCTGAGCAGCGAGCTGGCTCTTCTTGACGTTGCTGAAGTCCTCGCGGGTCACACGCAGGCTGTAGAACAGCGCCTGCGGGAACGACTTGGCGATGTGCATGAGGATGTGGCGGGCGATTTGCGCCTCACGGTGCGACAGCGACAGCAGGAGCTGCGGGATGAGGGTGATCCAGTACCAGATGACGAGGTCGCCCTTGTACGCCTCGAAGGCCTTGGCGATCGTGTTGCGCGAGTCGTCCAGTCCGAGCAGCCAGAGCACGCGGAGAAGAAGGGCGCGGGACTTGTGGCTGTTGTACAGACCAGCGGCCTGCATGTAACAAGACACGGCGGACGAAGCACGGAGCGCGCGGTCCTGAGCCCAGGACTCGGCCCACTCGGCATCAGTCATCGGCTTCTCTCCGGGACCGGGCTGGGGCTTGCTACCGGGAGGCGGCGCCTCAGGCTGCTGGCGGTACATCTTCTCGTTGAACTTGCCCCACTCGGCCCACGCCTTGGGCAGGTTGTAGTCCATCTGCACGGCGTGGGCGAACTCGTCGTTGGCGTCCGAGTCCTGGCCGAGGCGAGAGATGAACATGCCCTTGAGCGTAAGGAACTCGGCCTTCTGAGGCTGGGCGAAGTACATGAGGTTGGTCGTGCTGATGTTGTCGAGACCCTCGTTGAACTTCTCCGGCTTCTGGAAGTAGCAGAGCGCCTGCTCGCGAAGCTTGAGGAACGCCTCCGAGATCTCAATGTTGGGCAGCATGTAGATCTTGTTCAAGGCCGTACTGCACACATCGAGGAGACCGTGGCGACGGGCGACCTCACCGAAGCGGTTGATCATCCAGGCGGTCTCGTGGTATCCACGGTAGCCATGAGTGACACCCTCTGCAGGCGTGATCATGGGCATGTAGACACGAGTGACGGCCTGGAACACATGCTGGCGCCAAGCAAGCAAGTCGGACCAGACGCTAATGTCGTCCCAGAAGTTGGGGAGACGGTCGCGCCAGGTCTGGAAGATGCTCTTGAGCTCCGTGTTGGCGCGGGCCTCCAGAGTCTGGGCAGTAGTCATCTGGAGCGAGTCGAAGACCTGAGCGGCCTCGCCAAGCTCGACGACCTGCTGGAACATCTGGAGCAGCGGCAGGTGTGCACCGGTAATGGACGACGGAAGGCTGATCCACTTGCGGATAGCGACCTGCTGGGCCTCATCGACGATGCGAAGGAAGTCGTTGGGCGGCTCGCGGCTTCCATGCGCCTTGATAAGGGCAGTGAACGCCTCGAAGACTTTTCGGCGGGGAGTCGGAACACCAGCGACACTCTTGAGCGAGTTCTCGATCATCTCGCGGTCGGCGGAACCCCAGTCGGACAGGCGCCAGGCGCACTCGAGAAGAAGATCCGGGTTCTGGTCAGCGCGAGCAAGCTCAGTGAGCGACTCCCAGTTCTGCAGCTTCTGAGCGGCAAGGATCCAGTGGTCCTCCCACAGGCAGAACTCATCCTCGGTGAACGGAAGAGCGGCGTGGCGAGCCTTGATCATGGTCTGCTCGTAAAGTTCCATGGTCTGCGGCCAGCGGCCGTTCTGCTCGAGGGTGAGGGCGGCGGCAGTCTCGGGGTAGACGTAGCGACAGCGGGCGTTGCCGTAGAACATGTCGTCCTCGTTGAGCTCGGCGTACAGCTCGCTGAGAGCGCCGGCGCAGCTCTCGCGCAAGTTGTCCGTACCGCGGTACGTGTCGGAGAGGAGATTGAGAATCTCGAAACCGGCGTACCACGCGTTGTACGTCTTGGCAAGGAACTTGATGAGCAGAGGAGGGACAGTGACCGGCGGCCTGCAGTACACCAGAGCCTCGAGGTGGGTCTGGATGACGTTGGGCTTGAGGTCGATCTGCTTGTGGTGGTACTCCTTGCAAAGCAGCTTCGCGATGTAAGGCGTGAAAGCAGTCTGCTGCGAGCGGGAGAGCGAGGCCCAGACCTTGGGGAAGATCGACACCCACAGCTTGTGGCACACCACGGGGTCCTGGTGGACCAGGTTGCGGACGTACTGGACGAGCTCGCCCTGGCGCCAGTTCTTTGTGGCCAGCTTGTCGTCCTCGGAGATGACGCTGAGAGCGGAGCTGAACACCTCGTCGCGACGGTCAGCACTACCGAGGAGCAAGCTCAGCATCTGGGGCATCCAGTAGCTGTCGGCCAGCGTCTCCCAGTTCTGGAGTGAGTACAGGTACTCGAGACGGGCGTCGAGCTGAGGAGGAAGCGTCTTCTCGAGCTTGTCGAGGAACTTGGAGCGCTGAGCGGGGTCCTTCGAACGGGTTCCCAGCAGGAAAGACGCCTCGAGACGGTGCGTGAGATCGGTGCCGGCTAAGGTCTCAAGACCGTAGATCTCGTAGATGAGGTCGAGGTAGGACTTCCAAAGAGCGTCGTCACGAGTCTCGAACGCGTGCATGCGCAGGAGCAGCATCGCCTTGTCCTTGACGACGATCGGGCCGTCGACGTCTTTGACGACCCACTGGCGCACCATGTCGAGGAGGTAACGGCAGAGCGCGAGGTTCTGGGACTTGTCGACCAGCGCGCCGAGGATGCTAACCAGGTAGCGCCGATGCTCCTTAAGATCAGCCACACGGTCACGAAGCATGTCGAGGATGCTGATGATGAGGCGGTACGAGGGGTCCGGTCCGTTGGCGGCCGTGTGGACCTTGACGAGGTTGCTGAGGACACGGAGCAGACCCGAGGCAATCGTCTCGTTGTGGAGGAGCTTCGGCTGTGCCTTCAGCCACGACTTAAGCAGGAAGAGGGTTCCCGGCAGCTCGCTGGTGGAGCGCAAGCTGGCAGCGAGGTTGTTGTTGACGGTCGTCGTGAGCCACTTGAGCAGCTTCTGGGCGTCATCGTCGCTGTCAGGAATTTCCTCCTCGGGGAGCTCGGCGAACATGCGCTCGGTGAGGGGACGGATGACCTCGTGCATGTTGTTGTCGTCGAAGACCCAGACCTTCTCCAGGAGCTTGCGGAAGGTCTCGAGTTTGCTGCGGATCCAGGCCTGGTCGCGGACCTCAGCGACGGCGGCAATGACCTCGGTCGAGTTGGCCACGGTACCGATGGTGCTCTCAGTGATATCTTGAGCCATAGTACGGTTGAAGAAGTGGAGCTTGACGGTGACATTCGGTAATCCGTTGGGCCCGAGGATCTCCTTGAACAGGTCAAGGGCGCGCTTGCTGAGGCCGCCGCGAGTGACCGGCTCGGGGGAGGAAGCAACGATGCGGAGCAGGTGAGCCGTGATGAGCTCGCGGGTCGCAGCTGGAGTGACCCAGCCGCCGCTGCTGCTGTGGGTGGAGACAGCAGTGCCGGCGCGGTCGATACGCTGGCGCTTGTTGGGCGAGTTGACGTCGCGGTCGTCGACGTCCATCGAGTCGTCCGCCTTGGCCGCCTCGTCCTTCAGAGCCATGCGCTTGCGCTCCCAGCGGAAGATAAGCTCGATGACGTCGACCGTGAGCTTCTTCATCTCGGCGGTGGCAGCCTGGACAAAGCCAAGCTTCTGCAGCGACATTGCGATGTGCGGAACGTAGAGGTCGCGGTAGTCGTAGAAGAGGTCTGGGTGGTTGACGAGCAGCTCGCAGACGACAACGAGAGTGCTAGTCGCATGTCCCTCCTCGACGAGCACAGTCTTGACCTTCTGAGCCCAGTCGGGGATGGTACCGGGTGTGGGAGGGTCACGGACCATCAGGCATCCGGCGAGGGTGTCGATGGCCTGGCGGAACAGAGCCTTCGACTCGTTCTCCTTCAGGCGCAGAAGTCCGGTCCAGGTGAGACGCACGAACTTGACAGGAGTGTCGTAGGTGGCCATGAAGCACGCTGTCAGAACGTAAGCCATGAGCTTGACAGTCGGTTCCAGCAGGTTGATGCCCATCCAGGCGAGTTTGAACACCTCCTTGCGGGTGTCAATGACCTTAGCGCCGGCGTGCTTGACAAGGAGCGTCGTGAGGGCGAAGATCTCGATAAGAAGCGTGTCCTCACGCTGCTTGGCGACCGGGGTGGCAGAGAGCGGGCGCCACATGCGCTCAGCAATCCTCTGGATGAGGGCCGGGCTGATGAGAGACCCGTCGTTCTTCTCGTCGGCGAAGTAGAGACGCAGGGTGGGGTTCACGATGAGACGGAGAGCATTGGTCTTGAACGCCCAGGTGACGACCGACTCCTCCTCGTATAAGTTCATGAAGTACTCGATCACCTCGCGGCGGTACTCGACCGACTCCTGCAGAGCGACGCGCTGGTAGAGGAAGAACGCGACGTTGGTGCGGTCGAACGAGGAGCGGATCTCGTACGCCTCGACGACGTGGAAGAGCAGGGCAGTGTGATCCTTGTGCTCAAGGGTCGCCATGAACATCTCCAGAATCAGACTGGGCATGGTCTGGTAGTGGACGTTCGACATGTCGCTCTTCGGGTCACGCGAGCGCTGGACGATGGAGCGCCAGACACCGACGACAGCCTCAAGAACGGGTTCGTGGTCAGACAGCCACGACGGCGAGGTGCGGGAGAGCTCGCGGATGATGTAGAGACCAGGCAGGACGAGGTCGAACTGCTCAAGGTTGGCGAAGCAGACCTCCGTAATGGCGCCAGCACGGTTCGACAGCTCGTTGACAAGCTGAGGAGCCTTGCCCGACGAGATGATGTTGCGGTAGGTCCAGACAACACGGGGGTTGCGGATGTTGTCGAGCAGGTTCTGAGCACCCTCGGTGTGGTACCTGTCAAGGTACTTCGCGATGTTCTCCGTAAAGGGACCAGGGGCAGACTGGTGCAGCTGAGACTCGACATCGACGACCTGGGTCGTGAGCTGCTTCAGGTACTGAACAGCAGTCGCCGGGAGAAGGCGGAAGATGTTGACAAGGCGAGTCATACGCGAGATGTCCGGGTTGTCGTCCAGCGGTCCACTGGCAGCCTTCTGCAGCATGTTCGCATCCGCGAGGGTGTCGAAGTGGTCCAGGAGTTTGACACCGATCTCAACCTTGAAGTAGTTGGTAAGGAGCTCAAGGAAACGGGCTAAGCCCTCGAGACCAGGAACACTTAACCGCTTGGCGTCGGCAAGGTTGACTAAAATCGGGCGGAGGCCAGACTGCAGGACCTCCTTCTGTAACTTGCTTTGGTGTTGGATGACGTCGCGGAGGCCGTCGTGGGCGACGTCAACGATCTCGGGGTGAGGAGAGTAGACGTGCTTGAAGTAGACCGTAATGATGCGCTGGCGGATGGGAGCGAGGTTCTGCTTCTCCGTGAACTCCTGGCAGTTCATAGTTGATCGGAGCATGCGGAGACAGGCGATACGGAGCGACTTGAGCCAGAAGCTCTGCTTATGCGACGGAGGCTCCCCACGCTTGTTAGGAATGAGGCTCGCGTCGTCGACGTCTGCGAGCGCGAGCACCTCCTGAACGAGACGGACGAACTCATCGTTGATCTCGGGCACCGAGGGACGCAGGTCGAGCAGGTAGGTGACGCAGTCGATGTTGCCGACCTGCATGGCGAACGACGAGAGCGCACGCAAAGGCTTGGAGAAGATCGGTCCAGCGTTTGTGTCGAGCAGCACGCTGCGAGTCACGTTGCCGATGACGTTGGAGATCGGCTGGTCGATCGTCTCGGACAGCAGCTTGAGGCACGACTGGGCGGCCTCGCGGGCAAGGCGGCTCTGGCTGTTGAGCTCGCGCACAATAATCTCAATAAGACGACTGAGCCGCGCCTTGCCGTCCTCCTGTGACTGGCACGTCTTGATCAGGTACTGGATCAAGTCAACGATGCCATCGACCGAGTTCGGTGGGTCCTTCGGAGCATCGCGGAGAGCGAACATGAGGACGCGGACGAACTCGAGCTCAAGCTCGATGATGTACTTGCGGCTGAGCTCAGCCTTGCGGACGAACACATTCATGGCGGTCACGCCGGCCATCTTGTGGTTCCAGTCCTCGTCCTGGCAGAGGTTCGTGAAGCGGCGAACGAAGGAGAGGACGAAGCGGTCGATGTTACGGACCGCCTCCTTGCTGCCAGTGAACTCGGGCGACGTAGCGAGCACCTTGAAGTCGGCAATGATGTCGTTAAGCACATCGGCGATCTGGTCACGCTGCTCTCCGTGGGCGTTGGCCAGAGTCTTGACAATCGCGTCGGTGAGCGCCAGAGTCAGAGGGAATGGACGGTGACGAGTCTGCAGGTCCGGCAGGAGCTTATCGTTGTCCTCCTCGGTGCGCTTGAGCTCGGCAGTGAAGACGCGCTTGCAGTAGTCACGCACAAACGCAAGAGTCGCCTCTCCATGGGGAGCTGGAAGTGCGCAGGCACGGAAGAGGGCGCTGACGGTCTTGGCAAACACCGGCGTCGCCTCGGTGTCCTTGCGAGACTCGTGCAGCATCTCCATGGCCGTGAGCTTGAGGACCTCGAGGCTGTCACCCTGGCAGACCACGATCTTCTGGTCCAGAACCTGGTCAGCCGCGTTGACGAGCGGCTCAAGCTCGAAGCGCGACGACTTGCCCTCGAACGAGATCGGGGCCGTGAGGTCGTCGGCACACTTCTTGTACTCGAGCAGGTTCTCCACGTCCGAGAATCGACGGTTGCGACCTCCGAGCTTGCCGAGAATCTTGACAGCCGAGTGCGAGTGCTGGCGGTTGGCAGGAATCGGCTTCAGAAGCTTGTGGAGCGCTCCCATGAGCTCGCGGAAGACAGGCGTCATGGTCGGGTCGAGGAAGTCAGCCGTCAGGTTGTCGATACATAACTCGAGGGTACGCAGTCCCTGGCTGATGAGCTCCGGACCAGCCTGGAGAGCGTGGACGAGCGGCTTCATGAGGTAGCTCAGGTGGGGAAGCAGGTTCGTCAGACGAACAGGGACGGTGAGCGTGAGCTCGACAAAGAGGTCGCGCTGGACGGGGTCCGTCGCGTGCTGCAGGAGATACGACAGGTTGTCGAGCATCTCCTGGAGGATCGGGAGCACCTCCTTGTATAAAGCGTCGAACCGGCCTCCTCCGATAGAACGGAACAGCGCTCGCAGAATCTGGTAGTAGACTGTCGGCTCGTCAGCCTTGGGCGCCAGGGCGAAGGAGCGCATGATGAGCTTCTGCAGGTGCGGGACAAGCACGACCTCGTTCGCGTTGATGTACGTGTTGATCGCCAAGAACGAGATCTTGAACAGACGCAGGTTCAGCTGTGCCTTCTTGGGCGAGTAGCTGCCGATCTCATCGAGATGGCTCATGAGGTGCTTGAGCGTGATCGCCACAAGCTGGTGCGAGACGGACTCGTGCGTAATGAGAATCTGCAGGACCGAGAAGACGTGCGGGTTCGTGAGCGCGTGTTCGACGAAGAAGTCCATGTGGGTGGACCAGACCTCACGGAAGGAGTGGGGGTCGAACAGCAGGAGGATCTGGGACAGGAGCTCGATCGCCTCTTTCGGTTCCCGAGGATCGCGGTTGTTGTCGAAGATCGCAATGCACCGGATGGCGTTCTCAAAGAATCGCGAGAGCAGCTCTCCGTCCGGAGGAGGCACGGGGTTCTCGCCTTGCCGTGTGTACGACAAGAGCGTGCGGAAGGTGTGCAGCAGCGTCTTGAACAGATACCGCGCCTCACGACAGAACGTCTCCAGGGACTCGTTCGCGTAAGCCACCTGGTGCACAGGCATGGCCTGCTCAATCTCCCGCCAGCCGTGCGCCATGCGATCCGCATTGGCGTCTGTCGTCTCGTCGGTCATCGTTACGTCCTCGCCGCTGGTAATGGCAGCGGTGTCCTCCCTAGCCTTGCCCTTGCCCTTGTCGCGCTGGGACAAGGCCTTCAGCTTGTCGTAAGCCTCGGTCATCGCCGAGAGCTTCTCCAGGGACGAGATGAACATCGACTTCATAAGTCGCGCAGACTGTTCAGCGTCACCCGTGCTCGCGATAGAGTCGACAATCGTGTTGAGGAGCTTGGCGCACATCGTCTGGATCGAGCTCGAGAACGTGGCGTCGTTAAGGTTGCACGAGAAGACGTAGACGACACGGTTGAGCTGGGCGATCGGGAGCTCGTTGCGGACGTGGTGGATGAGGTCAGCGACGACGGAAGACGCCAGCGGGCGGAGCGCCTCGCGACTTGACACGCCGGTTCCGACAAGCACGCGCTCCTCCAGCAGCGTGTCGATGTAGGGGATGAACGATGATCGCGAGTCGGCCGTCAGGATGTGACGGGTGGCAACAAGCAACTCCTTGCGCGTGCTGACATCTTCCGGTGGACAGTCGCGCAGGAGCCTGATGCACGCCTCCGGGAACACCTCGAGGTAGTCCTTGACGTTCGCCTGCGAGCTGCCGCGGAGAACATACGCAAGGAACGCCATCGTCTTGACCTGCGTCTTGATGAGCTCGGTGTACATGTCGCGGTTCGTGATACCCGGCGCCACTCCAACGAAGATTTCGCCACGCTCCTTCGCCTCGGCGTGCGCGACGCGTTGAGGTTCCGGCTGGATTTTGATGCTCTCCATGACAAGAGGCGAGAGGTCCAGCATCGCAGGGCCCATAACCGACTTGTACGTCTGGAAGATGAGGACAACAGCGATGGGGCACTCGGTGAGAACCTTCGGCGAGTGGAGGGCATGCGAGAGATGATTATGTGATGATGAAGAGGGAGCGGATGGGGTCGGGGTGCCGTCGTTGCTGACCTGTTCTGGTTAGCTGCATACTGGGAAGGGGAAAGCTCACAGGTTTGCCGCCACCGGTTGTGCCGAACTCCTTCTCCACTACTCCCTTCAGGTTGGCGTACATCTGCTTGACAAGCTCGAGGAAGGGCTCGACGAACGGCTCCGCCTGATCCTTGTGTGATCGGAAGCCGTCGATCATGATCTTGATGCACAGGAGGGCATTGTCCTCGTTCTCCACCTTGAGAAGCTTGATCATGAGCTCGAGGACCTTAGCCTCGTACTGCCGGAAGGGCTCGGAATGCGGCAACCGCTGCAGGTACGCGAGAAGGGTGTGACGGAAGCGCTGTTCAGAGTTGTCCTTGACGAAGACGATGTTCTTCTCTTCCCCAAGGATCTGCACGAGCGCGGGGATGAAGACGGCGAGGTACTTGTCGTAGAAGGTGTACTCTCTGTTTGACTCTGCTGAGTCACGAAGTTCGGACGCGATCTCGATGCGGCGCCGCAACGGCGTGGCGGGGTCGGTGAGCTGGGCTGCGAGCGCCTCGCACTCGGCGACGGTCATGGGCCCTGTCGTCGTGACGGACGTCGTGACGGCGGTCGGGGCGTGACCGGCAGGTGCTGATGAGGACGGTGTCGGTGTCTCTGCGGCCGGCGTGCCGCCCGGCGCGGTCGCGGTCGAAGCCTTGCGGGGCCTGCCGGCGGGCCGGTTGGCGGCCGGAGGTGCCGGCGCTGACATGATGTGTGGTGACACCCAGTGGGCGCTAGGTGGTCACCGGGGCTCGACGGGTCGGTCTAGCGTCGAGAGGGGGTCGGTATCACTGTGAGTAGGATGGGTCGCGAGACGTTGTGTGGAAAAGAGACTGTGGATTGAAGGTGGAATCGGGTGTGGTGGTGGATGTTGGGATATCAGGATGTGTTTCGAGGCTCGAACGGGGGGCTCAACATGGCGAGAAACAGGTCCACTCGAGAAATCAGAGCCCTGTCTGGCACATTGAAACGCCGAGCCGCGTGGGTTTGATCCCGCTCCTTGATCATCCTGTACGCTCACAAGACACTGTCTGCATGAGTGTACAGAGGTGCTTGTGTTTTGATGAGCATGCATGCGTGTTCTGTACCAGCATGCATTATGCACTGGAAGCAGTAGAGAACGCTGATGGAGATATGTGGACGATCACTCTTTCGCCATTCAGGGTATCCTCGCATGGTTTTCGTGCGTAGATTACATGGCGTTCCTGAGCATTCACGTGACCGATACTCCCATCAGTCGCGCGTCATCCGGCAACGTCCACGGCACTTTCGACGTCCGGCAATCAGCAGCCTCAACAACAACGACAATGTCCCAAGCCGACGTCGACAAGCTCGCCCGCTGGCGGACCCTCGGCGCGAGGCGCTCCGCTGAGGTGCTTGATATTGCGCCCCGCGTCCTCGCCTCCGGTCGTCTGGGAGAGTCTGGTGAGCTTTGAAGCGCACACGCCAAGCTAACATGCAGACCAGTGGGCCGTCCGCGAGCAGCTTGCCGTGGCCGCCATTGACATGGGCCAGATTGGAGTCGCGACTGTGAGCTTTAGGAGCGGTGTTTTTAGCTGACGTCTGCAGGAGCAGATCCGCCTTCTCGAGGCCAAGTTCCGCAAGTCACCGCGAGTCGACATCCTCCTCGGCCTGAGGCTCGAGGCGCATGGCGAGGTCGAGAAGGCGCGCAAGATCTACGAGAGGCTGCTGAAGGAGGACCAGTGCAACATCGTGAGTTTCTTGAGCTCCGTCTGGGCTGTCCGGCACTTCGCTACAGCCAAGTCCCACAGCTTTCTGTTGCCGCGCTGAGCTGACGTTACCAGTACGCTCACCGCCGCATGATCGCGACCTCGCCGAACCCCATCCCCCATCTCGTGCGCTACCTGGATACCTTCCACACGGACCCTGATGGCTGGTCGCTGCTCGCGGACCTCTACGCCGACGACGGAGCGTATGCGCAGAGTCTGACAGCTCTGGGCCAGCTGATGCTGCTGCAGACGTGGGACGCGCAGGCGGTCGAGCGTGCGGGCGAAACGGCATACACGGCGGGCGATCTGCAGCTTGCGCTGAAGTACTTCCTGCGCGCGATCGAGATGGCAACGGCACCGGAGGGCAACACGATCCCGCAAAATACCCGCGCCTGGTGGGGCGTCAAGATGTGCGCGGAGCGCCTCCTCGCCGATCCCAAGATGGCCACTGACGTGCCCGAGAAGGACGTCACGAGTCCCGACAAGCTGAGGAAGCTCGATGCGCTCGCCGCGCAGCAGATCCTCAAGCCCGAGGGAAGGAGCCTCAGGCTCAGGAGGCAGGCGCTCGGCGAGGCGCAGGTTGCGAAGTAGGCGACCGCAGCGAGCGACAGCGAGCTCCGTGGGCAGCGAGCAGCAACAGTAGGATAGTAGCCGTTAGATTTGTAACAGTTTCCATAATGCACTTCTAGGTATCTAAGATCTATACAACTCACTTCTTCTTGTCGCTATCGTACACGCTCGCGCCCTTGCCCCAGTCGCCAGCTTTGGGGCCCCATCGGTCCTCGACGCCCCACGCGTGCACCTCCTTGATACGGGGCGCGCCCTCTCTCGGACTTGGAGGGATGGGCTCCTCCTGCTGTCCCGGGGCTTTCGCGCCACTCTCGGCCGCCATAGAGTCGAGAACGTCGTTGTGCATCCGGCTGCGGGCGATGGGACCCATGCCCTTCCCGCCGTACGAGCGCTGCATGGGGTCTGCGAAGATGCCCCGTCGCGGCTCTCGGATGGCGGCAGCTGTCTCGGCACCGAAGGCTTCCCACGCCCTCTCGTCGAGCGGGAGCCAGGCCTCCTTCTGGTACGCCTCGGAGCGGCTCATCTCCACCAGCCGGCTGACGGCGCGCTTGTATGCGAACCGCTCGTCCTCGCCCGTGAAGATGTTCGAGACTGCGAACGCAGTTCCGCGGTCCGACATCTGGTCCCTCTCCTGCTCGGCGCGCGTGCGCGGGTTGTAGATGCTCACGTTTGCCAGAGGCTGAGCGTCGAGCGCCTCGCTGAGAGATTCGGCAGCGATAGGGTCGAACATGTCCGGGTCCAGGCTGGGGTCCACAGCATCGGGAAAGAAGAGATGTTCCGGCTCTGCGGCGGCGCGGATCACGACCTTGCACCGCGCCTCGTACAGAGCGTCGATGAGCGAGATCAGACGCCGCGCCTCGTTCTTGCTCTTCAGCAGGAGCACTGGGACTTCGTCCAGATAGAAGGTGCGGAACGTCGAGGACAGAGTGATGTAGTCTGCTGGTCCGAGGGGTGTTTCGCACAGCTCTCCGAACGTGAACTTGCATGCGCTCCCTTTCGCGGCGGGAATCTCGACGCGACGGCCGTACACGCCCAGAGTCTGTGGTTCGCCCGCACCGTCGCCCTCCTTGGCCCACCAGTCGTCGAACCGTCCGTCCTCGAGGCCGAGCCAGCGCTCCTCCCCGCCGCCGGCTTGGCGCCAGTCCCGCCCACCGTCGAGCTCGACAAGCTCACTCCTCGCCCTCAGACCATCGAGGAATCCCGCCATGCGCTCCCTCTGCACTCCGTTCATGTACAGATCCTCCGGGAGGCGGTTCGAGCAGAAGAGGATCACGCCGCCGAGGCGCCAGTACCATCCCAGGACGTCTTTGAGGAGCGTGGCCGAACTGGCGTCGACCAGCTGCAGCTCGTCGAAGTACAGGATGTGGTAGTCGAGGATCATCTCTTTCGCGATCCGGAACGGAATCGTGTCCCTCGGGTCGTCGAGTTTGGGATCCTGGTCGGACAGGTCGACGTCGGCGCCTTCCTTCCAGCGCCCCGAGGCGAAGACGGCTCGCCACCCCTTCGCACCGGCTTTGTTCATGTTTGACTCGTGCCGTGCCACAGGGGCTGAATTCTTGTACGCCTCGATCTCGGCGAAGACACGCTGGTACAGCCAAAGCGTGAAGGCGTGGTAGTGGTGCCGTTTCTTGTACGGTGTCGGGATCGCATCGAATGCAAGCGAGAGCAGCAGTGACTTGCCCGTCCCCGGAGGTCCAGTCAGCATGATTCCCTGTTGTCAGCTAGCAGTAACATGGTGATAACTCACCTTCGGCGTTGTTAGGGCGGCGATCTCTTCCTCGCCGGTCATGACGCGGACGAGCGCGCGCTCCTTCTCAGTCGCTCCGAACTCGGCGTGGTCACCGCGGCCATGCCACCAGCTCCGCTTCTGGCGCCGGGGAGGTGTCGGTCCGAGTTTCGCAAGGAGCTCCATTGGCGGTTCGTAGTCCTCGAGATCCTTGATCAGATGTCGAAGCTGAGATCAGCACTGCGCCCTCCTCCAGATCGAAACCTCCACCTACGACTCACTTTCATGACTACCCGGACCTGCTCGTCGTCCCACTTCAGCCGTCCGGAGGCGACCAGCTCTCGATAGGACTCGAGGAGATCGATCCTCTCCGTGCTGTCGCCTTCCTCTTTTGTCGACGCTTCGGCTGTAGCTCCAGCGCTCTCCGTAGCGGGCGCCGAGGGCCCTGCTTCCGTCGACATAAGACATCTTGGTGTGCGAAGAGGGGCGAGTGGCGCACCTGTCCTCGTGCCACCTGCTCGCCTCAGAGGCAGACCTAGCACCGGCCGGATCGATCGGGCATACAGCAGAGGGCGAGCTCGTCGTATCATGGTCGTGAAGTGGACGGACCGGCGGCAACGAGCCGAGCTTCTCCGACGTCATGAACGCCGTGCACTGAACAGCACAGTGGGCGGAAGCAAATTTCAGCTTGTGGCAGTGGCTCTCGCTGTCCATCAGCATGGCGTGAGACGACCAGATCAACGTGCCATGCAGGAGGGAAGGTGCACAAGTGATGTACAGCATTCTGAAGAGAGCTCTTCTCTGGAAGAAAAGCTCCCCGGGTGAAGACGCTTCAGATCGAGAAATTGGGGCAGCCAGGTGTGCGCACTTTCGCCCACATAGATGACGCGTGGACAGCCCGAGCAGCTCTGGCGTTCTGCCTGAGACGCGCGGTGAGAGCGAGGACGCGCCTCCATGTGCGTTTTTGGGAAATTGATACTACTAGGCGCGTATCTTGTGTGTGTCCTCGAGGGGCAGAGCACCTGCCATTCTCGGAAGTAGCTGCTCAGAACGATGTGTGTGTCCCAGTCTCACGCAGTGAGCAGAGTGCACTGCACACGTTGACAACTGCACTTCTGTTCCTTCCTCTTCTCCATCAGTAACTCTCATAGACATCAACATGAGCGACATCCCCCAGCTGACCATCAGCAAACCTCTCGACGACATGGAGCCTTCTGCCCCTGCTCAGTCCTCCGCCCAGGGTCGCTCAAGCACCGCCGCCACGTCCATCATTTCCCTTCAGAATCCTGAGGTTCTCCAGGTCATCGACTCGAAGTGAGTTCTCCATCAGTGGCTGCTCACCGATGCTAATCCCGACAGTGAGTCCATCAAGTCTGCTGCTGCTCAGTCCGCCTGCACCCACGAGAGCATGGGTTTCCATCCCCGCTGCGAGTCGGACCCCTCGCACCACGCCCGCTGCAACTACTGCTTGGAGCTGGCGAAGCAGCGTGTCGAGGAGACCCTCCGCGCCAACCAACGCGAGGTCGACCCCCTCACCCTGCCCGCCGATGGGCGCGCCGCCACCCCGCCGCCCCCTCCGATGAACCGCAGGCTCACTGCCGCTCAGCAGTACCAGCAGCGCGTGGGCGGCACGGTCCGCTTTCCTGCGTACGACTACGTCGAGCCCCGCAACGCCGAGACCGGCTCCTCGATGCTCGCTCCCCACGAGGCCTCTCTCCTCGAGGAGAAGCACCCTCGTGATCCCGAGATCATCAACCCCGGCGTCCTGAACGCTCACGAAGCGCTCGGCCGCCCGAAGAAGACTCCTTCCGTGTTCCAGGTTCAAGAGCCCATCTCCGCTCAGAACGGTCATGCCACCTCTACCACGGGTAGCGTGTCTACTGAGAAAAGCAACTTTTACTTCAGGGCCGGTGCAGAGAAGAACAACTACAGCGTTCCTCACTGCTGTGTCATCTGCTGAGCAGCGCCAGGTCCAACAAGGTCCATCAAATACCCAAGTCTTTAGCCCCGAGTAGCGTAGTCCGTTGTTCTCAGAGGTAGTTGTAGCAGGGATTTCATGTACATAGTTCTTTTATGGCAAATGCATTTCGTGGACACTAGTACGCCTTGGGCATCTTTCAGATTTGCCATGTCATGTTCACCAGTGGCAAATGCCATGGTCGACCAGAACTGAACTCACACGTATCTCCACAAGACATCAGGCAACGCATCAAGTCCCATAAGGTCTCCCACGGGAGTGTTCGCTCCCTCTGACTAGGTCTGAAGGTGAAGGCGAGTCGCCATGGGAAGTTACGAGGTGCGCTTTCGAGCCAAGGTCCTATGTGACGGGACACACACGACTAGCTGCGCTTTGCCTCCATTCCAGCTGACTGTACCGCCGGCCTTCCAGATCTGGCTATGTCTGGAAGTATTTTGAAACACCGTCCAAGGCTAACGCGCCACCGCTCGGCGCACGTTGAGCGCGGCAACTCAATGCTGCGAGAGGATGCAGTCATTCTGGAAAATCACCGTAAATGCCAAATTTAACCGAACTTTCCACCAACTGTACGCATGCATGCAAGCTCATCGCTGCAGGTCGCCAGGGATTGGCCAAGATGCAGAGAGCACCTGGAAGTGCGTGGAGGACGTGGTGTTGCGGTGCCGTAGAGATCTCACGACACACACAGGCAGGCCAGGAGCAGTCCCTCCCCCGAAAAAGCCCACTACCGGCCCGCTATTGCAGTCACTGCCCAAGACCACCCCATGCTTCTAGATACACAGGTTGCGACATTTCGCACAGTTCCTCGCACTCTTGCACCTCCGCACGTCGAACGATGCGTCTCCGTCCCGGTCGGCTCAGCTCCCGTCAAGTGGCCATGTGGATGAGCCTGGTACATCAACCTCTCCACGTTGCCATCCTTCTTCTCTTCTAACCACAAACGTCTCGAGTTAGTTGTTAGACCCAGTGCTGAACGGACATCCAGTTTCAGTTCGACAACGACGATGCCCGACTCTCCGCCGGTCGGGGATCGCACGCCCTCCCCAGCCCAGTCCTGGACGTACTGGCCGCCCTACCCGAAGGAAGGCATGCAACCGCGCACTCCGCCTCCGAAGAGCCCCAGCCTGAAGTGTCAAGACAGGGAGGCGAAGGAAGACGACGGCCATGACCGCCGTGCGCCGTCTCCGTCTCCGTCCAAAGAGCCCGAGCCTGAGCCCGAGCCTGAGCCTGAGTCGGAGGAGGAGCACAAGAAGAAGGAGCAGGGCATCCCCGCCTGGGCCGCAGCCGATGCTCCCACCCCGTGGCCGGCCGGAATCCCGCCATGGGTCATCGCTAACATGCCCTACCCGGCCACGCCGGGTGGGGTCCAGCCTCAGTGGGCGATGCCGTTGGGTATGCCAGGTATGCCAGGTATGCCAGGTATGCCAGGTATGCCAGGCTTGCCGCCTCCTCAGCTCCTCAGTGCGCCGATGCCTGCTCCGCCTCCTCCCAGCTTCGCGTCAGCTTCGAACGGCCTCGGTCCGCACGGCTTCGCCCCCGGCTCCGTCCTCTCAGCGTACCCTCTTTCCGGGCCAAGCTATCCGCCCAACCTCTTCGGAGCCCAGCAGCCCCCCGTCAACCCGTGCTGTCCCGTACACTCGCCTCAAGCGGCAGCTCAGCCATGGCCCTCCCATCCCGGCTCCCATCCCGGCGGGCCGTACCCAATCTCCGTCGTGACGCACCAGTACGTCCGTCCCGACTCGCCAAGGCCTCCCCCGCGTGCCCCGACTCCGCCGCTGCGCACCCCGTCTCCCTTCCATGTCCCACCCCACGTCAAGGACCCGCTGTGGATGTGGCCGAACCGGCTTGTTCCGTCCCCGCCCCCMCCCCCGCCTCCGGCGCCTAAGACACCGACGCCGTCACCTCCGCCTCCTCCGCCCGCTCAGCGTTACGCTTTCCCCGGCCACCCGGGATATCCTGGTCACTTGGGTATGCCAGGTCTTCCCGGCCACCCTGATATGCCCGGCCACCCTGGTATGCTCAGCCATCTTCCTGGCGGTTATCCAGGCCACCCCGGCCACCCAGGCCACCCCGGTCACCCTAGCCTGCCCGGCGGTCTGCCGGGCCACATGCCTGGCAGTGTTCCCGGCCCTCCTCCACCTGGCCCCGGTGGGATGCCCGGTGCTCCGGGAACCCAGTGGCTCTCGCCGCAGCTGCACGACCTCTGGGCCGCGCTGCCTTCCGGCGGCCGCCCCTCGCGCACGCTCATGGGCGTGATGAGCGAACAAGGGCAGATCTGGCCCCAAGGCGGCGGGGTGCACTATGAGGGATACGGCGGACAGGCCGTGCTTGGCGGAGCCGCGGGAGGCGTGCAGTGGGTACCCATGGGACCGCAGCCTGCACCAGTTGCGGACTGGACGCCGCACGATTTGCCTATGTTCCGTCCCTAGCTCAGTGAAGGATGGTGACCCAGCAGATAGACCCAGATACCGGCGACCCCATATACCCAGATACCTGCTAAGTGGCATACCCCTCAGCCGAGACAGATTGTACCCCTCTATGCTATACCGTCGGCTGACACTGAGATGAGTACGTGGTCAGGGGGTGTGGTGTGAGTGCAGTGGACGCCAGTGAGACAGCGCGGCAGGGCTACGGCCGTGTCTCACCCGGTTCGGTCGCACTAACGAACGCAGGGAAGGTTCGTCGCGCCTTCCTCGCACTTGCTCGCACTCGTTCGAACCTGCTGTGAGTCAACTTGGCGGGCCGTAATGCCTGCCTCAGTCTCTCGCTTCTCAGATTAGTATCGTTCCATAGCGAATCTACTGTTCTAGCCCCTTCACGAACTCGACGACCTCGTCCCAGTTCTTCACCCTCTGCACGCCCTTGGGCAGCCACGCGTCGTCGATCCTCTTCTGTCTCCTCTCCTTAGCCTCATCAAGCTTGCCCTCCTTCTCGAGCTCGACGTACGTCTTCTTGTCATCGGGATGCTCGGGGTCGGCGGGGTTGCGAATCTCCGCGTTCCAGGGATAAGAGCCGAAGAGGAGCACGCGCTGGTGCGGCTCGAGGCGCGCGCATGTCAGGGCGTTCTCGGCGCTGTCGTCTACCAACAACAAAGCGTTCGTCTGCAGCATGACCTCGTGCTTTGTCCTCTTGTGGTGGGACACAATGGCACGCTTCGCAGCGTGGCCCTCGTGCTCCTCCTTCGTGGCTGGGATTAGGTGGTTGAACGCGCCCGTGAAGTGGATCTCGTCGAAGACTGATGTCAGCTTAGCTTCGGGCCGAGACTAGCGGGGGTGGAGGAGAACGGGGCAAGGGGGAAAAGGTGAAGGGAAGGAGACACCCACTGTCAGGCATGTTCTCGGCGAGCCACTCCTCAGTGCCCTCGCGCTGGGACTCGGACCGCGCAGTAATGATGATGAGCGTGTAGCCCATCTTCTTCAGCGTCTCCAGACCCTCCTTCGCTCCCGGCACGGGACGCGGGCGGTCCATGAGGCCCTCGCGGTACAGCTTCGACTGTGATGTTAGCTCGAGAATGACGCACGCGCAGCTACAGTCCGTCTCTACTCCGAGCTTACTCCGAGCTCGACTCCGTACACTCCGTGGACTGTTAGAGCATGGAGGAAAGTGGACAGACGCAGAGGTAGAACAAGATGCGCCGGATCTGGCGCACTCTAGGTCGTACTCACGACCATCTCCACCGTCTGGGTCTGGTTACCCCACCCGCGGTTGTGCCAGTAGAGGTAGTGGTGGAACTCGTCGAGCGTGATCGGAGGCGAAACGTCGAACAGGTCGTGGTGCATGTCAACGATGGTCTGGTTGGTGTTGCTGTGGGTCAGCTTTCTATCTCCTCGCGAAGCTTGCTGAGGTCTCAACATTGTCGCTTAGGCTGCTGAAAGGATCCCAAACTTAACGCTCCCAGTCACAACACTGAGCTCGACACGAGCTGTCAAGCCCACGCGCCAAGCCCAGCAGCCCAAGAACAAGTGAAAGGGAGGCGTGCGGCGCCGGCTTGCGGCGTCTCGGTGACTCACCACAACACGTCGTCCATGTCGATGGCGAGCACGCCCTTCCCCGTCGGATGCGGGTGGGCGTGGGGCACGGCTGCGTCGGCGTCGTTTTCGATCGTGAGCGGGTCCGGCTGGCCGCAGTTGTCCGGGTCGTCGCGGTTCTGTGTCGGGTCGCTCATTGCTGTTTTGGAGGGAAGGTGTGCAGAAGGTGAACTCTACTCAATCGCTGTGACGTTGTCCAGGAGGCGCTCCGCATCCGCACTGTGCTCCAGGTTTTCGGACTCGCCCGTCTGCAGCCCGTGCTCCGTGGATAGCCGTCATAGGGATTATTACAACTCGGGGAATGAAAGTGAGAGGGCCAGGTGTATTGGGACATTAGGATACGCGTTATGGATTAGCCAGTGACGTACGTCACCCAGGGAGCGGTTGTTTGTGCAGCTCGCATCTCCTCGCCCCTGTCACAACGCGCACAACGGCCCGCGCGACAAATGCACAAATGTTACAACGGCTATGCATGTCATTGTCGAGATTATAAAGAGTGTGTAGGTAGATGCCGGTGCGATTAGATTGATACAATGCGTGGTCGAATGTCTCCTTCTCTTCCCCTGCTCCCCTCTTCCTTCCCTGCTTCTCCTTCCTCGTCTTCCTCTCTCCCTCGAACGCTGCACCAGACAGCGCCTACGCCCCCATACTGAGCGCAAACCCCACGCCGAGGGCAATCACGGCCCAGGTAGCCCTATTCCGTCTCGAGGAACTGCACTTGACAGCGAGCTGGGCCTTATTTCCGTCGGTGGCCGTGGACACGCATGACTCCCATGTATTCGCGTACTTGGCCTCGAAGAGGCAGTACTGGGCGCCGCTGGCGAGGGCGCCCTTGAGGCTGGCGCAGCATGCCGACGTGATCGCGCCAGTGCCGGCCGCGCCGAAGCACTGGCCCTCGTCCGGGTTCGAGGACGGGAGGAGGTCCTTCGGCGTCTTGTCTGATTGCGCTGCCGTTTTCTGGCCCGCATGTTGTGATGGTGATGACGGCGAGGAAGTCGAAGTCGAGGAGTCGGCTGACCGCGAGGGGCCCTTTGATGATGGACTGGGGCTGGAACTGGAGCCCGACGTTGAGCTGGGGCTGGAGGAAGCTGCGCTCACGCCTTCGCTGGCGTCCGCACCGAGGGGTAAGGGGTCGTCTGATGGAGAGTCGTTACTGACGACCGGGTCGGAGGAAGGGCCGGGCGTGAGGCTTATACTCGAGGTGGGGGCGATGAGGAGCGAGCTCGCGACCGTGCTGTTGAGCGCTGCGGCGGTAGCGACAGTGAGCGTGAGCGGAGCGCTCGACGTTGTCGTGAGCGCCAGAGCCATTGGCATTCTGGCCGTGATGGTGGTGTAGTGCTGGCAAGAAGGCAAGAAGTTGGAGTGCCAGTGTGATCGTGGGTTATTAAGGCTGACCGGAGGTCAGCTGTACGCACTACGCACTACGGTTGCACTGGCTCGGCGGCGGCCCACGGCCACGGTCTACAGCCTACGGCCCAGCAGCGGGCATTACGGGCACGGCACGGCTACTGCATGCGATAGCAGGAGTGGTCGAAGCTAAAATGCAGATGGCCTTTGGTGTTAATTGTGCGCAGGCAGCGCAGGCAGCGCAGGTGCGCAGGCTGCAGGCTGGCGTAAGAGGTCCCTCCCAGAAGGGTATGAGGGAAGGCAAAGGGCACCCGGAGCTTGAGGCACCGCAGGAGCCACCCGATGGATTGTTTCAGGTGCAGCTGCTGCATCCTGCAGGTCTGGCTTTATCTCGCTTTAAGCGTACCACGCGTACCTCTTCGTCTGCAAGGACATGCGTACTGCCATCGCCGCTTTCCTCTTCTGATCCGGCATCTGCTAGGGATTGCGTAACGCCCCCCTCTGTCATGTCTCTCACTCGAGCCATCTTGCTGATCGCGCACCAGTCGTGCCTCCGGCTCTCGGAGACGAGACAGGGGGCGTCGCGACGCCGCGACGTCTCACGTTCCACCGCGGTCAGATGATCGCCCATGCCATCATCTCTCAAACCTTGGTACCGCCATTGCTGTCATCGTCTTTGTGTCGCCCCGCAGAGAAGAAAAATCAGAATCGCCATGGGAACTGCGCGTGGAGCAGCCGTGCCGTGGGGCCAGGGCTGTACCAGTGCATGGCGGTGTTCTTGCTGCGGGGGGATAATATGTCTACTCTGGATCTTGTGATCGTGCGAGTGCGCAGTAGTTCAGCTGCTTAGACTAGGACAAGAGTTACTAGTAACCCGCACTCGGCCACTCACACTTCTCGCACTCGCGGGCAACAGAGTGACACCGCTGCGCCACAGACTAGAGTGGTATTCATGACCTACAACGTTCAGCGCCATTCAGTCAGACATGTCGCATTGCAGGGCACACCAGGGTACCAATGTGCGCAGACAGGAGTGTGGCTTCGATTAGCCGTTATCGCCCCCATCATGACGCAAGACACTACCTCACACCTCTATCACCTCTCTGAGTTCCTTCGTCGGGACGAGAGTGCCTTCGTCGGAACGTCCGGGGGATCTAGATCTCCGGATCGTTCGGCTCGGCAGCAGACCTTGAAGGCTGACTGAGCGTTTCCAGTATCTTTCATTTGCGCACCCTCATTCCTCGCTCGGAGGCTAGCCAGGATCGCCATTAGAGTGCAGACGTGCAGGAGTGTGCAGGAGTGCAGAACAGAAACGCAGGCGAGGATGTCGCGAACCCAACCGTAAACCTTGTCGCCCGAGCTGCATAACTTCCTGACTGTTGTTCGACCAGCACTCAACATCATCCCCGTGGCCCTTATCTGTTCCGGGGCACATCTCTCTATCATGATCTGACCCGAGGCTCTCCTTGGGCGTCCTCAAGCACCCCCAAAGTCATCCGGAGCGCCAGTGTGGACTGAGAATAAGGTTATCAGCGATACGGGGCTCGCGCCGGTGAATCCTCGAAAAAAAGGAAAGGAGTCGCGATGAAACACGCTCGCTCCTGAGGCGCGAGAGGCCACAGACTCGCAGACAAACTTGCCGGCGTCCGAATGTTCCTTCTGTTCTGGCCGGTTGCTAGTGCTTCGCGCTGTGTTTCGTGGAGATAAGCAGGCGCTCGTAAGCATGCAAAGCATGTGGGACGAAACATGTTTCTGCAACCTCCAGCTTCACATGACTAACGATTTGGCCAGCTGGGCCAGGGTGGCATGAATTGCAGCAAGGCGAAGCCTGTTGCATGTCGAAAGCCTTGTCACGTACGGCTCCCACGGTCGAAGTCGTAATGATCAGCCGTGATTAGCCGACTGGTCCTGCTAATGAGCTTTATGAAGGTACGTTGAATCGGCATCGTCATCTGATCCGTCTCAGAGAGGCAGGTGTGTCCACGTTCCTTCGATCACATTAATCTTTTATCATTAACACCCATGTCACGGCCGTTCCAACAGACTGGAAGGTCAGTCAGAGGCACGATCGGAGCGTATGTACGACTTGAGCCCGAAGCGGTTCCGAGGCTCGCAGTGCTGAGTAACCCGGATCCGATGATTGAAGGGCTTCGGACTAGCGTGGCCTGGAGATCGGTGCTCAAAGTCTATAGACGTCATGGCGGTACCCTTCACCAACATGCAGTCGTACTTATCGTCGTGATCATGGTGTTGCAATGTTCTCTTGGCCGTTCGACGATTGCGTCAACCGAAGGTCCTTTGCACTGCCACTGCCGGGTGCCTCCACCGGTTGCCACGTGGAATTGCCTCCGATGGCACCAAGATCGTCTCTGGCTGAGTGAGCGGCGGCTCCATCGAGTGCAGCAGTGCGGGGTCTGGTCCCTGAGTCCATCCCTCGTCATCGTCATCGCTCTTGCTCTCTTCACCACCGTCCTCTTCCTTCACCCCCACCACCATGTTCTCCTCTGCGGCGAACCCCTACGACGAGCTCGTCAGTGAGTATCCCGATGGCCTGCATCGAAATTGGCAGTGAAAGGCATGCTTGAGTCTTCGGCAGCGGCGATGCTCCAGGTCTTGTGAACCGCCTGATCACGCCACTGACACCTGCAGCAAAGGCGACCGACGAGAACCTCGCCTCTGAGGACTGGGACACGAACCTCCAGATATGTGACAAGGTCGGAGACGAGGGACAGAACGGGTGCGTAAAGCTATGATCGGCACGAAAACCACAGCTGACAGATCAGAGCACGAAATGCCGTCGCCGCTCTCGTGAAGCGTCTGTCGCACCGCAACCCGAACGTCCAGATCTATGCTCTCGAGCTCGCAAACACGCTCGCCCAGAACTGTGGCAAGCCGCTGCACGAGGAGCTCAGCAGCCGGGCATGGACTGGCGCGCTCGAGCGGCTTATCACCGACCGGGCAACGGCGCAGCCGGTCCAGACCAAGGCGCTGCGCTACGTGAAGGAGTGGGCAAAGCAGTTTGAGGAGACGGGAGACGCGAATCTCAGTCTCATGAGCGAACTCTACGATCGCCTTCGCGCAAAGAGTGAGTTGGCTCCTTGTCTACGTTAAACTGACGCCCAGACTTCCAGTTTGACGAGCCGGAGCCGACGCCCGAGGACCAGGACGAGGTGCGCCGCCGGCGAGAGGAGGAGGAGCTCGCGGCGGTCATCGAGCTGTCGAAGAAGGAGACGGGTGGACGTGGGAGCATTGCCAACGACAACCGGGGATCGGCGTCATCACAGCCTGCGCCCCAGCACCAGGCCGCAGCCGTTGCTGCCCCCGCACAGACGCCAGCGTACAACAGCCCCTCGTACGGCAACCCCTCGTACAGTGCGACGTCGCCCCAGGCGCAGGCCCCGGCAGAGCCGCAGTCCGTCGACCCGAACACCGCCACGCGGGTGCGGGCGCTCTACACGTTCACGACCGACCAGCCGGGGGAGCTCTCGTTTGAGCGCGGGGACGTCATCAAGGTCCTGAGCCGCGGGTACAAGGAGTGGTGGCGCGGCGCTTGCAATGGCAAGATCGGTATTTTCCCCGTCACGTACGTCGAGGCGCTGCCGGAGCCGACAGCGGGTGAGCTGCAGGAGGAGGCGCAGGAGGAAGCGCGTGTGTTCGGCAGCCTCGGACTCGTCGACAAGCTGCTCGAGATCCTCAAGAAGATCGACACCACCCGCGGCGACCGCCTCCAGGACAACCCCGAGGTCGAGGAGCTGTACCAGTCCAGCGTCGCGATTCAGGGCCAGATCAATGCCCTCATCAAGAAGTACTCGGACCAGCAGGCTGAGCTCGCCAACATGAACGTCAACTTCCAGCGCGCCATTCAGCAGTACGAGACGCTTCGCGGTGGCCCTCCCCAGGCGCCTCCCCAGCAGGGTAAGCTAGGTTGTCGCAGTACGTGAGCTGACACCCAGCGTACGGCTACGGCGCTCCTCCCCAGGACCCCTACACACAGCAGCAGCAGCAGCAGCAGCCCCAACCCCAGCCGCACGACCAGGGCTACCAGCAGCAGCCTCCCCACGATCCCTACCAGCAGCAGCAGCAGCATCCTCAGCAGCACCCCCAGCACTCGCAGTACGGCTCGCAGGAGGTCTTCCCGCAACCGCACGTCGCCCACGGTGCCTCGCACGGCAGTCTCCCCGGCGCCGGTGCCGGCGGACAGGTCGCCCCGGGCCAGCCGTACCACTACCCCCAGCAGGAGCAGCACGGTGCGCCGCAGCGCAACCCCTCAGCAGGTGCTCCCTCATACCCGCCGGCGGACTCGCCCCAGCGCCAGAACACGAATCCCGGCACCGCGGGCGTCGGCGCGGGTGACCCGTACGCCCAGCCTCCGCAGGGATACTACCAGCAGCCCCCTCAGCAGCCTCAGTACGGCCAAGGCCCGCCCCAGGAGAGCCCGGGCGTGTATGGCGCGCCTGCGGGCTCGCCGCACCAACCCGGTGCTCCCCAGCAGCAGGGCCAGGGCTTCAACTTTGCGCAGCAGGTGGCGGACGTCGCGAACGGCGTGGGCCGGATGAACGTGCAGCATTAACGATGTGTATAGATTTTTCGTAATGGTGATGCAAAGAGATTGAGCTTGTACGTGTTCGAGCCGAGACTTCGGCCGACGTAGCAGGCCCGATGGTGGTGATGGCAGCTGCAGTGAGGAAGGCATGAAAGCCGAGGGCGGAGACGACGGAGAGTGCAGCGGCAGAGGCCGGCAGAGGCGGGCAGAGGCGGGGGATTTTCGTGCCGCAGAGGACCGCAGGGGGAGGAAACCACATGGCAATGTCGCCATGTTTTTTTCACCGCATCCGCCTCCACCTCTCGCATCCCTATCTGGCGATCATCTCGATCTTCGCCATCGCCTGCCATCGCCTCCATCGCATCCACATCATGAACCCATACTACCTCCCCGAGATCGGGTATCCCTTCGCGAACGGGGGCTACTCGTCCGCAGGATCGGCCGTCTCCTCGCCGGCCCCTGGGCCGTCGAACGTCCCTTCCGCCGCCGCGAGCTCGACAGGTTACGGCTCGGCACACCACACGCCGCACCCGAGCCACCACGCGCACGCCGCCTACGGCGCGGCCGCGACCGCCCCCCCGCCTGCGCCGGCACCGATTCCGACGTCCGGGCCACTGGTGCACCCGCACCAGGACCTGAACTCGTTCCTTGAGTCCTTCTGGGCACGCCAGATGGACAGCGTCGAGAGGGAAACACCAGACTTCAAGACGTACAACCTCCCCCTCGCGCGTATCAAGAAGGTCATGAAGAGCGACGAGGAGGTCAAGATGATCTCGGCTGAGGCGCCCATCATGTTCTCCAAGGCTTGTGAGAGTGAGTATCCAAGACGGGCGCGCAGCGGTCAGCGCCGAGTCTCGATCCCTTCTACTCCGGAACTCGTATCCGAGAGCGCATCCGCCCTCATGGGCTTCCGGGAGCGCCCGTCTGGGGCTTCAGTTTGAGCCTGGGTCTTTAGGACGTTCCCCGTCTCCGGAAAGCGCCAGAGACAGAGGCGGGAATGGGATAGCTGTGCTGTGCGAATTGGAGCTAACCCCAGTCTTCATCTCGGAGCTGACGTGCCGCGCCTGGCTCGTCGCCGAGGGGCACAAGCGGCGCACGCTGCAGAAGTCGGACGTCGCCGCCGCGATCGCATTCAGCGATGTGTTCGACTTCCTGATCGACATTGTGCCGCGCGACGACGGGTCTGGTGGCGCTGCGGCGACCGCGAGCGCCGACAACGACAACCAGCAGGACGCCGAGGGCGAGGACGCCCCCGCTGCCGCTGAGGATGGGGAGGGAGGAGACGCCATGTACCGCGAGTACGTGCGGGGCGAGGACGGAGAGGGCTTCGCTTAGGAGGCGTATCGGGCCTTGGGCCTTTATCCCCCCGATGCTGATGCCGACGCGGTGAAGGAGGAAGATAAGGAGTGACCTGACCTGGGCTGCGCTCAGCTCGCTAGGCTCGCACCTCGCCGCACCTTACCGTGCCCGCGCGCCCGCTGGGCTCGCTTCGCTCGCTGCTCGCCGCTCGCGCTGATAAGTAAATATACATTATACCATAGTTCACAGAACACTATAGACGATCCGCTCCTCGGAGCCTAGATGTATCCATGCCATGCCACAACCTGCTGCACACGCTCACACCTACGTCTCAGTCAATGGCCCGCCCGCAGCCCGCTCCAGCTCGCTCCGGACGCGCTTCCTATTCGCCTCCCGGGCGCGGATCGCCTCGCCGTCCTCATCGTCCGAATCGGATTCGGCCTGGTCGAAGAATCTGATGTCAGCTGAATGGCCAAGGGGGTGGGCTAGCTGGTCTCGGCCTGGCGGCCAAGCATACTCACATCTTCTCGATGAACGCGCCCGCCGCCTTCTCGCTGAACTCGGCCTCGCGCGCGCCCCACCGCCACTCGATGACTTTGGGCTGGCCGCCGGTGCCGCCGCTCTCGGCCTGGGGTTAGCTTAACGACGACCAGGCAGCAGCTATCGTGACGACTCACCTTCTCAAGATAGCGTTTACGCGCAAGCAGCTCAAGATACTTGTCGAGTGTGAGCTTTTCCCCCGTACCGTCCTTAGAGGCATACGGGAGAACTGTGTCGCGGTGCAGCCCCAGGCGGCGGAGGAGGGAGTGCAGCTGGTCGTCTGGCACTGATCTTCCCAGACTCAGGATAATGCACAGAATAACGGTCCGGATACCGAGCAGTCCCAGCGCGCCAGTCTGCGACGCATCCGCCTTCTCCCACTGCAGCACGGCGCCCGAGTCCGCCTGCGCCGCCTCCGTCGCCGCCTCGTCCTCGGGCATGGGGAGGGGGTTCGGTTTCGTCATCTCCGCGATCAGGGCCGCCGGCAAAGCCGAGCGCACGATGTACGTCTTGCTCATGGGGACTGCGTGTCAGTTCGTGCACATAGCAAAGGAAACTCACTCTTCGCAGCGGCGGGCTCGCCGTCTTCCTCCTCCTCCGACGACGATGCGTCCGAGGCGTCGTCCTTCCGTCTCCGGCGCTTCTTCTTCTTCTGTGTCTGAGCCTGCGTCTGGGCCTGCGTTTGCGGGTCGTCCAGGTCGCCCTTCCGCCGCGCGCGCAGCTCGACGAGCTCGAGCCCGAACACGGAGCGCATCTTCTCGTTCGCGCGCGTCAGGACCTCGGGGAAAGCGCGCTTCTTGTTCGGGATGACTGGGGTTAGCGAAAGCGGAACGCGACAGCGCTGTTAAGGTTGGAGTGCAGAGGCCAGAGACTCCTTGAGAGTTCCGGTGAGCTGCATGGAATACGGCGAAGACGGAAAGCGAGGAAGGAAGCACTTACCCATCTCCGTGATCGTCTCGCGCTTCAGCGGCTGGCGCCTGTACTCCGTGAACAGGGCCAGGCGGACGAGCTTGGCCGCGGCGGCGTTGAGGTCCTGCTGTCAGCTTACTACCAACAACTCAGCTTACGCTCACGCCGAGAATCTGTTCTCGTGGCGGCATGTTGACGTCTGTCCAGTGTCAAAACAAATGTTGGACCAAGAGTCCAGTCATTTGGACGCGTCTGAAACACGCCTCAGGCGACCCTGCCATGCCCATTTAGCCCTAATAGCCTCCACATCCTAATGGGGTGCCTAATCCGCCACCGGAACGTAATAGCGGGACCAAAGCGCGTAACACCTTGCTCGGATGACGCACTGATCGACCAGCATCGATCGAGTTGCGCTATCTCTGTATCAACAACAACAGCACACAACATGGCAGCACTCGGCGCGCCGCCCGAGTGGCAGAACGAAATTCGCGCGCGGCTCATGGCGCAGCAGACCGTGACCGAGCCGCTGAAGGACGTCATCGAGCAGTGTAAGTTCACTGCCATCTGGCTGAACTAACACGCAGACCAGCGACTGGCCAAGGCGGCGAGGGAGCTGAAGGTCCGCAACGCCGCGCTCCTGAGGGGAGGCGGTGGTGAGGGGTGAGTACTCTCTGGCTGCCGAAGGCAGCCGAAGCAGCTGTCTGTCTCTGCTCTGCTCTCTCCCCCGGACCGAGCGCCAGGTCTAGACGGATGAGTGGCCACCAGCCTGAGAAAACAGAGCTTGCACGGGCAGTCCACAGCTATCTGCGTCGTGGTGGTAGCTAACTCCAGATCCTCATCCGCGCCGCTCGTCTCACACCTCGACGCGCAGCTGAACGCGATGCGCACAGAGCTCGCGACGCTGTACCGAACGCAAGCCGCGGCGCAGAACAAGCAGCTCGCGATGGCGGACAGCCTCCGCGACAGGGACGAAGAAGTCCGCGGCCTGCGCGAGGAAGTGCGCGAGCTGAGGGAAGCGCGCGACGGCGGTACGCGGAGGGAGCGGAATTGGGAGGAGAGGTGGAGGATGCGCGATGAGGACGTCAAGGTGAGTCTTACTCCGGCCGCTCGCTTGTGAGCGGACGGTGAGCCAGTGGGCGGAGCGAGGCGTGAGGCCAAGAGGGTCAGCAAGCTGACGACCAGACACTCCACGACGAGATCCTGTCGCAGCAAATCGAGATCTCGGGCCTGACGCAGCGCAATGCGGCCTTGCAGGCCGACAACGCGTCTCTCCTGCAACGGTGGCTCGACAAGATGAACATGACGGCGGACGAGATGAACAGTCAGTTTGAGAGCGAGGCTGCTGCGCACGCTTCCTCCACCTCCGTCTCCGATACTCAAGCAACACCCAAGGCCGAGAAGACGGCCAAGGGAGGCGAGAAAGGGGATGGCGGGGAGAAAGGCGAGGGCCGAGGGGATTTTCGCGGAGGCGGGAAGGGCACGCCGAGCAGGAGAAAGTAGGCCCGACCCGCACACCTAGCACACTTCGCGTTGATACCGGACTGAGAGAGGAGGGGAAGAAGCGGTTGAGCCGGGCGAGTTCGGCAGGAACAGGGACGCCGGAATGGGAGGTCCTGACTGCCCGCACGGAGATCAGTGATGATGACTGGGACGAGGCGAGAAGGGCGGTCTAGCACTCGGCCCCGTGCTCGCCTCTATCCCCTACTTTCTCTCTACCATCTCCGAGGCTGGACCCGCCGACAGAGGATAGTTAGTGTTGTACATATGTCACGAGATACCACGAGACACGAGCTGCGAGGATATATTCATGTGTGCTCTACAGGCAGGATATCTAGGATACAACAGGGTAAGATACAGGAGGGAGGGTGATATACAATGGCGACCTGCGCCTGCGCTAGAGTCTTTCGGGTTTGGCATGGCATCGGAATCGGCTCAGCCTCCACTTCGGCCTACGGCCTGAGTCTCAACTACTGCCTCATGCGCTTCACGCCGCGATCGCTCGGCCCCGCTCCATTCGCCAGTGCCCAGATCAGGTCCTCCTCCGGCGGCGTCGTAACCCCCGCCTGCTGCTGGTGCATCCTGTCGTCCTGTCCCTGCGCCGTGGGCCAGACAAACTCCTGCTGCCCCTGCTGGGGCGGGAGGCCCATCTGCCCGCCTCCAAGGATATCCCTTAAGAAGCTGTTGCTAGAGCTGCAGCTGGTGAGCTTGAGTAACTGCTGCTGCTGCTGTTCGAGGAGCGCGCGCTTCTGCTCCTGGTGCGCCTGCTGCATGTGCAGCCACGCGTAGGTCGTCAGGCCCATCTCGCCTCCGACGCCCATGTAGTTGTTCGGCGCCTGGGAATAGGCGGGGTACGAGGGGCGCTGGTATTGCTGCGGCTGGTTTTGGAGCCCCAGAGCATACGACAGGCCAGCGACGGAGGGCGACTCCTCGCGCTCGCGCTTGCGCTCGTACTCCCTCTCGCGGGGGTCTTCCAGCAAAGAGCCCACAAAGCTCTCCTCGCGCTTCGGCTCGCGCCACGCGACCCGCCGCTTCTTGTAGCTCTCCTTGCCCTTGAGAGACTTGGCCGGGCCTTTCTTCTGCTGCTGGCCCTCGCCGTCGTCGTTGCCCGCGCCGTCGTCGTCATCGTCGTCGTCGTTGATCATCGCCTCGAACTCGGCCCCGCGCCGGCGCTCAATCGTCCCCTCGTACTCGTTGTAGCGGTCGATCTCCTGGTCAAAGTCGGCAGAGGAGAACTCGTAAGGCTTCCCGTTCGAGGAGAAGATGAGCAGACTGACGTTCGCGCCGCACAGCACAGAGAGCTCGTAGGCCTTCTTCATCAGGCCCGCCTTGCGCTTTAAGAAGGTCACGTTGCGGTTGCGCTCGTCCTGATTGTCAGCTGCAGGTCATGGTGGGCACAGCATATGCATGGAGGAAGGCGTGTGAGGACGATGGAGCACCACGAAGGAATGGAAGGGATGCAGAAGGAGGACGGAGGTGCAGGTGCTGAACGCGACTCACGGTGAGCGGCTTGATCTCGATCTTTTTGCGGCCCATCGTGTCTTATTCTGGCTCTGGGGGTCGTCGGGGTCTTGGCGGGGACTTGTTCGTCGTCTGAGAACCGGCTTGCGATGAAGAGTGTTCGATGCCAGATGTGTTCTTGGCAGAGGTAAGAACGGCTTGGGACGCTGTCGGGTCGTGTCTTTGTGTTGTCGATGGTCCGATGACCGGAGGGTTGGGTGGGTGGACTGGGTCGGAGAGTGTGAGGTGCGACGGTGAGAGGGTGAGAGTAAGGTGTTCGGAGGCGATGAGACGGGGGTGTGAGCAGGCGGGCTCTATGTTTAGAGTGGGGGCCGGGCGGTGGCCTATTTTCGACGCTCGGGGGGCTTTTTTTGCTCCCGTCACTCCTCAGGGAGTACTTGGCCAGCATGTCCGGCGTGCAGCCGACGCAAGCGAGCGCAGGCAGGCGACCCACACGCTAGACCACAAGGTGCAGTCAGGGCCTGAGGGGCACATCAGCCCCCTGGTCCGCCGCGGCTATTTTACCTCATTACAACTGGCTGTGATCTCTGGAATAGCGGAGGCATTCTGATGATTAGTTTGGATTAGATAGACGTTGGATGAGTAAGGACCGGATGTGTGAATTCCGCACTGAAGACGGTCCACGACACATGCGACACAGCCTTTTGCCGTGTCAGGTTGGACAGGTCAGGCTCTCCGGAATGCAACGGCGAGCCGAACAATATCAGACACAGCCTGCGCAGTAGATCTGTTATCAGAGACCGATATAGACACTCTTCTCTGCGCAGTCTTCGCTGCCCAGACATGCCAGACAATGAATCAATCATCAGTCTGCCAGCTTCTGGACTCTGGCTCGAAGGCGATGCACAGCCGCGATCGCACATCGCGCACGATGAAGGGATAACTAGCTTCCTCGCTATCGTCGGCTGCATCGGTACCGCTAGCTGCACCATGCTAGGCACCCCACTTACACCCGCATGCCTGCCAGCGCTGGCCGCATCACTCGACCGCACGCACCATGACTATTCGGCGTCGGACTCCGCCGAATGCAGCTTCATACGGCCGTCACCCCGTTGCAACTCTCCGAGTGTCATTCCAAAACATCCCGACGTCATTCCAAAACGTCGCCGAGACAACGTCAGACACATGGTCCGCGGATACCTCGGGTCGCGGACACGCTGCAAGGGGCAGTTTATGCATATGCACTGCACGTCCCTTCTGCTGCTCTCGTACAACACACGCTCCCGCCTCGGCCACTCGGCCATTGCTGGGTGCTTTTCTCCGTCTCTCTTCGTCTGCCTGATCCCCTGCTGGCACGGCTGTCATCTGCTCACTTCCGCACCTCTACCCCGCACTTGCATGCTCAATCACGCACGATCGCATGCGCGATCGAGAGCACGTGACGGTCACATGCTCACCTCACTCAGCCCTCCCTGACTCGACGAGCCCGACGGGGCTCGCGTGCAAACGCACACTCTCGTGCAAGCACTCGGCTTATTCCTCTTCCCTGATCTTGACAGCCTCGGCTGGCTTGTCAGCGAAAGCAGGGTTCATCCTCCTCCGCTTGTCCTCCTCATAAGCCTTGAACGTCGCCTCGGCGTCATCGCTCATCGCGAACTGGTCCGTCGGCACGCCGTGCGACTTGAGGGCAGAGAGCCAAAGGGGTAGCGTAGGCTCCCAGAGCGGATGGATGTTGGAGGGGTCAACAGGGCAGGCCCAGGTGGCACGGGAGACTTCTCGCTCCAGCCTGTCTGCCTCCGTGGCTCCATTGGCGGCGAGGGTCTTGGCATCTTCGGCGTCGACATTGTGCATCGCCTCCGCGATGTCGACATAGCCCAGGACGTTCGGGTGCTTCTCGCAGAACGCCTTTAGACCCTCGTTGAAGCGCTCCGTCATTGCAATGCGCACTGGCTTGGTGCAGAGCGGCGGGTCGTGGGCCAGGAGCTGCTGCACCGTCATCTTGCCGACTGGGCTGTCGTTCAGACTCGCCCGCGCCATGGCAGCCTCGACCGTCTCGGGCGTCAAACGGGTAGTGGAGCGGGGCGCCTTCTCGCCGCGCTCGAATGCGCGCTGCGCCGAGACGTGGTCCGCCTCAAGGCGCTCGACATATTTCTGCGGGATGCGGGGCAGAGTCTCGTCCTGTACCAGTGGCGGAAGCACGGCCGCGACGAGCACCTTGGTGGGGGGAAGGCGGCGAACGTTGTCCAACGCATCGGGGGCTGCGATCGCAGACGCCCTACGCCCGACCGGGCCGTTCACGACCTCGCGCTCCAGCCAGGTTGTGTAAGCTTTCAGCACCGTGTCGACGAAGCGGTCGGGGCCGAGGGCTGGTCCACGACCCTCATTCTCGGTGGCGTTCGCCAGAATGCGTTCAGTCTCGCTCTCCTCTGAGGTCACGGGTGCCGCTGCGGGGACATCACTCCATGTACCGGGGCCGAGAGGTTTGTGTTGCAGCTGCCAGAGGTAGTTGATCTGGAGGTCGACCTGATGTCAGTTCCTGTCCGCTTGCCCCAACTCACGTTGCCGAAGATCAACAGCGCATACCGACCTGACGGAGGGAGGTAGGCGTACGGCGGTGGCGCGAGCAACCGGTTCAGGAGCGGGACGAGCTCGTTCGACACCTGCTTCAGCGACTTGGGGTTGTTCAGTCCCTTCGGCGTCAGAGTAGTCAGAAGGGGGCAAGTACCTTGGCGCTGCTGCCCTTGAACGTCTGCGTCTTGGAGTACCGGTCGCTGAGCAGCTTGAAGGGGCCGACAAAGGAGTCGCCAAACACAAAGAGGGAAGGTCCAGAGGTGCCACGCTGATGAGGTGGCGGGTCGCGCGAGCCATGCTGGTGACCGCTGCGGGGTGTGTGCGCCCCGTCGCGTTCACCCCATGGCCGCCGATCGTTGGAGCCGGATGGAGGGGCTGAGGAAGACCATTTGCTGCCAGCGGAACGAGGTGCTTGGGAGCGGTTGTTCGCTAACGGAGGAGCATCGCCTGCATTGAGTTGCGCCTTGCGGAGATGAGGCGGCACATATCGGCCTTGTGTCGAAGCCATTGGACAAGAAACTGTGAAGGATAGTAGGGTGATGGAGCGGCAAGGATGTTGCGGCCAGCTCAGGTTGGCGAGAGCACTCGCGAGGAAGCGAAGTGGAGGGAGTGGGCGTGACATGGAGTTTATTCATTCCGCCTGGTTAGTGTGAGGGTGTGGCCACGCGAGTGGATCCTGAACTGACGCGTAAGAGCAGGCGCGTTGGTAAGCTTAGGCTGCCCTGACATCCTGCATCCTGACGTCCGGACTGTCTGGCACGACGTCGTTCCGTGGACCGCGTCACAAGCTCAACAAGAGATGCAGAGGTCCCGCCATGGACAGACGATGGCCTGTGCGGTCCTGAGCGCCTGAGCAGCGGTACGATCCACGATCTGTACGTAAACACTAGCCCGCGTGAAGTCATCGCCCTCCGCTCCGAACCCATCTCAGGTCCGCTTATCCCTTCCTGCACATCTTCGCTCATCACCCTTCCCGGCACGGCACCGATTCAACTTGTTCGCCGCAACCTGTCTCCAACGCACCAACGCACTCCCCACTCCCATATCGCCTAATAATCTCCTGTCCAACTCACCCTCACCGGGGTCCTGCTCATCGCCCACTCGCCCGACTCAGACTCAACGCATGGCCATGCCCGCGCAAACCTAGTCGACGCCACCTCTCTCTTTCTCTCTCACGACCCCAACGATTCAACGACAAAAATCCCATCCAATACACCACCAATACAACCCGACCAAAGTCCTACACCCTAGTCCATCCGGGATCCCGCCCTTCTGCCCTAGCCCTCTCAAAGCTTAGACACCGTTCAACGTTCATCGTCCCGGACTGTCCACTTTCTTATTCACTCGACACATAGCTTGCACAGCTTACACGTCTCACGTACCCCTTCTCGTCGACCTCCTCTCCTTCTCTCTCCACCTCTCAATAATGTCCGCCGCTGGGGGTGGCACAGACCGTTCAGAGGATCCAAGCCCTCACCCAAGCCCACATGGCAACTTCGCCGACAACGTAACCGACGCGGGCAGCCCAGCAACGACCTGCACAAGTGTTCCTTCGTCCTGTGCTCCCGATGATGACAGCTTCGGCAGCATGGTCTCCGAGCCTCACTCGTTCGACGAAGGCGAGCTCCCCGCCCTTCCCCTCCGTGGCAAGTACCATCGGCACATCTCCCGCTCGGCCCTCATGCGCGACTCAGTCCACTCGCTGCCTTCGATCCAGAACCTCCGCATGCAGTTTGGCGGCGTCAAGCTCGAACACCGCATGGGGTCGGGCGTCGGTGTCCGCTCCTTCGGCGCTTTGGCGGAAGAGGAGGAGCAGCCTGAGGAGCGCCGCCGCCACAAGCCGTGGAAGGAGGTCCAGCTCTCGCGCGTAGCCCCAGAGGATGCTAGGGCTGAAGCGTTGCGTCTGACGGCCGACATGCGCGAGAAGTGGTGTCTGTCCGCAACCGAAAGCGCGCCCTCCACCCCGACCCCTTTGCCCGAAGACCTGCGGAGCCTGTTCGTCGACACTGCCCGAGCTATCCGCCGCGTGCGAGCCCTCACCTTCGTTCTCGTCCCACCGGCCGCCCGCCGAGTTTCGGCTTCGAGCGGGCGCAACGCAACGTTCTCCACGCCCTCGCGACCGGCGAGCGGTCCGACCGGCCGCTCAGTTTCGGGCTCGAAGGACCGCCTGGTGGCGAGCCTGGCGACGTCGCAGCCCGACCCCAGCGCACCTGTGCGCCGTGCCGCCCTCGAGCTTCTCGGCCACTTGCGCGGTCTCGAGGAGACCTGGCGAGTGCAGCAGGACCCGGTGCCGACCGTCGTCGTCATTCCGGACGCCGAGTCACCGCCCCCTATGGAGCGGCAGCACAGCGGCGATACGAGTGCCTCGTCGCCGTACGCCTACGCGAACCGGCGCCTGTCGTCGACCTCGTTCGTGGCGCCAAACAGCTCGACTTCGAGTCTGTCGATCGAGGATATCTTCTCTGACGACGAGGAGTTCAACATCAATGCGTTCGCGCGCGAGGCCGAGCAGTCCCACCACGAGCCGTGGGAGGACAAGCTCACCTCCGAGGCGCGCGAGTACAAGGTGACCGAGGCGAATGCTGCGGACGGCACCCGCGCGTCACTGCGGCGCTGGGCCGCAACAGTCGAGAAGGCGTTCAACGAGGCGCTCGATTCGCCCCGCCTGGCGTGGATCTCAGCCGAGCCCGGCACGCCGCGTGCGCGAGCCTTCATCACGGCGAACCTGACCCCGGAGCAGGCTGCCCTCCTCCCGGCAGAAAGTGCGGGCTTCCTCTCCCGCCTCGCGGACGGCTACCTGCTCTGCCAGGCGTTCAACTCGTCCGTGGCCTCCTCGTCAAGGCCATGGGGCTTCATCCCCGCCGACGACATCCACGAGACGCTCGCCGAAGCACAAGACACAGGGCGCGAGTGGACCTTCCGCCGTGTCGGAAATCTTACTTGCTGGGCTGCGTGAGTTTCTCTTCGCCCTTTGGAACTGACATCAGCGCTCTGCAGCACCGATACTTAATCCCGATCAACATGCCGACGAGCGAGGTTGCGCTCACGCCGCCTGTGCTCCCTGACTCTGCGCCTATCAAGCCAGCCCCGCCGAAGGCCCTCCCGAGACAGAGGCAGGCGTCCGCGCACCGCGCGCACTCGATCGAGTTTGACCCGCTCGTCGTCGCCAAGGGCGCTGCTGGGTGGGAGAGCGCTCTGAAGGCTGTCGTCGAGGCGTGGGTCGAGGCCGCCGCCGCAGAAGTGACGGGCGGCACGGCCGCACCGAGTCTCGCAGCTTCGTCCGTGGCGCCGTCCGAGGCGCAGCCGACCCCCGACGTGGCCTCCGCAGCTCTGCCCGAGCCCACTCCAGAAGTCACCTCGGCGCCTCTCCCCGAAGAGTCCGAGGCGACACCGGAGGCTGGGCCGCAGGAGTCGGAGGCCGCGGACGCCACGACCGATACTGCAGAAGCAGAACCCGAGAACGCGGTCGAGCACTCGCTCCAGTGACTAGAAGCAAAGAAGATAACGCACCGAAACGACCCACAGACGAGGTTTTATGATTCAATCTAGAAACGAGACGACACCCACAAACTAATCACCACCAAACGCAAATCACATACCAGCTACACTCATGTTCAAATGCATTTTGTCCATTGTAAGGCGCCGCGAGGCGAGGGACGAGCGAAGCGAGTCGGAGCCGCTGTGTTCTAGCCGCTTGTCCTTGCTCGCCGTGAGAGATTTGAAATGTCGCTGTGCGTGCCTTCAGATCGTGCATCTATCCCTATCTAGTACTCGAGATACTTGTACAGCGTCGTCTCAAGCTCGTGCCACACGCCCGCGAAGGGATCCTTCCTCGTCCGATCCTCGACC
Organism: Trichosporon faecale; assembly: GCA_039545375.1. Lineage (NCBI taxonomy): Eukaryota > Fungi > Basidiomycota > Tremellomycetes > Trichosporonales > Trichosporonaceae > Trichosporon > Trichosporon faecale. The sequence continues at coordinate 871,322 of BCLU01000003.1, read as the reverse complement.
TCGCGATTGCGGAGGAACTGCGTCCCGCCACAAGCGGCGACTCCGGCCTTGGGGTCGAGCCAGAACTCAGTCGTCGCGATCCCGCCCCAGGTGCCGCTGCCTGCCCTCCGTCCTCCCCCGCTGTCCAGCAGGTTCACACACATGGCCACAGAGTGTCCGAGACCCTGGCCGCTGTTCTCGCACAGCGCCGGATCGACGGCCGTCGTCGTGCCGCTCCCGACCATGCGCGCGAGGTTGGCGTGCGCCGTGTTCCCGTCCCCTCTGGGAGGCAGGCTGTCTTCGAACAGGAGCTTGAATCCCTCCGGACTGACGAGACCGTCTCCGTCTTGCGAGGCGAGGAGGGCGCGGAGGAACGTAAGATAAGCCCTGTTCGTGCCCCACAGTCCTCCGCCGCCAGACAGCTGTCCCGGTTCGCCAGTCAGGGGTCTCCTCGGCTGGGTCAGGACGAGCTTGCCCTCCGCATCGCGCGTCGTCACGTGCTGCCACCGCTCAACGATCTCAGGCCGGTTGAAGAACGTGACGTCGTCCTCTGTCAGGCCCAAAGGTCCAAAGATGTGTTTCTGGAAGTATTTGTCGAGCGTGAGGCCACTGGCGCGCTCGACGATGATGCCCGCCCAGTCGATGCCGATACCGTACCCGAACCGAGCCCCGGGCTGGAATAACAACGGCTGCGCCAGATCAGCAGCCGTGCCGCCGTAGGTCTTGCCGAGGCCGTGGGCGGTACTGTAAGCAAGGAGGGGAGGGGACATGAACCCGTACCCCAGCCCGCTGGTGTGCGTGAGCAGGTGTCGGAGCGTCAGGAGGACTTTGCGCGGCTCGGTCTTGGCTTCGCCGTTCTCGTAGGAGAGGAGTACGGGCTGACGCCACAGTTCCGGGGCGTAGCGTTCGACAATGGCCGGATCGTCGTAAGAAAGCACGCCGGACTCGACGAGTTGCAGCGCCGCGACGCCGGTGACGAGCTTGGTTTGGGAGTACAGCTGGAGCGCTGCCTGTCAGTCTTTCTGTTCCCCAGTCTCGCTACGCTCGACGTACTAGTGTCCTCGTTCACCTGCCCCTTGTCCGGCTCCCCGAACACACGCTCCCCCGCCTGACCAGCATACAGCACGCCGTCCTTCGTCGTTGCGGCGAAGTGGAGCGCGGGGACGACGCGGCTCTCGACTGCTTTCTTGAGAAGAGAGTCGAGCGCCGCCTTGCCCTCTTCGCTGAGGCGGGGGACTTTCTGCGCCTTGGCTCCGGAGCCAGAAGATCCGATGTCGATCTCTTGTGTCTGGGTCATCGTTTGTCTTCTCTTCCTCGTAAGTCTCGTTAGAGTCGGATAAAGCTATGAAGAGCTTGAGAAGTCACTGCTGTAGCGGTGAGAGAGATGAGGTGAGCTCGCTAGGCCGTAGTGTGTTGAGGAAGAGGAGGGCGCAATGACGTGCGCCGGTTATTATACTTCGCCGCGGACGCTCGGGTTTCGGCCCAGCGAGGCGTCGGCGATCACCGACGGCCGGCCCACCTTTATTCCTGGCGAGCGACGCTGATAACGACGCCGACATGTGACTGCGTTTATGTGCTCTGGTACAACTCCTTTCGCTCTTCCCTCCGTTCTGGTCTTCTCCGGAACCCCAGCTCCGAGATAGATACAGGCAGGAGAAGCGGCAGTCACCGAGCCGGCTTCCTGGCCATTCAGAGACGCCGACACGTGGGTCCTTGTCAGCCTCCACCTCCATCCAACACGTATCGAGGGTGGAGTGGTTGCGATGAGCAGTCATGAAGGTCGACTACGGCACGGTCTCGGACCCCGCGTCGCCGCGCGCATAGCCCTCCGTGCTCCAGCGCGATAAGCTGTGCCGCAGTTGCGGCGCCAAGCTACAGCACTGGAAGCGGGGAGGCCGTGCCTGAATGCCACGTCTCGTGTTTCACGCCGCCTGCTGCCCAAAAGTCGACACCCTTCCCTCATTGTTGTTGTTGCGTCTCTTTCCCTCCACACAACCTCTCACACAGCCCACGCTCCTTTTCACACACCCACACAATGGGGTTGATACGGTGAGCTAGGAACTTAGTGTGGAGCTGACAGCAGACTTGGCGTGTGCATCTCCGGCGTGTATGGCGCATTCCTGCTCTGGGCGATTGCGCAGGAGCGGCGTGAGTTGCGAGGACCGGAGGTAGCTGACAACCAGTATCGAAGCCGTTTCCCTCAAGAGGACCGCACCCGACACTGGACAAGTTCCCGAGTCCGCTGTTCTTCAACTTCTGCCAGGCGATTGCGTCCGCAACCTGCGCCGCCGTGTACCTCCTGGTGAAGGCTTGGAGCGCAGGTAGCAAGGAGAGCGTGCTGTCCATTCTCGGCGTGACACGGCTCGTCGACGGCGTCAAGGAGGTCATCGAGGCGAACCGACCAAAGAGCGGGAGCACTACGCCCGAGCTCACGAGCGGGGACGAGAAGCAGGCCGTCCTCGCCAACGGCAACGGCAACGGCAACGGCAACGGAGTGGCGAAGAAGTCTCTCGCCAACGGCGTCGCCGCCCAGCGACCATGGTACCAGTCACTGCCGGCCTTGCTGCTCCAGGTTTCGATTTTCCAGACGACCGCCGGCCCGATAGGTTTCCTCGCCCTGCGGCACATCTCGTACCCCATGATGGTGCTCGGCAAGGTGAGTTGGCAGATCTGTTCACGTAGCTGACGATCAGAGCTGCAAGCTGATCCCGGTACTCCTGCTGAACGTGCTGCTCTACCGGCGGCGGTTCGGACGGCAGAAGTACGTCGTTGTTGGGCTCGTGACGCTTGGCATCTCGCTCTTCATGCTGAACGGGAAGAAGAAGGGCGGTGGCGAGAACTCGGCATACGGTTTGGGGCTGCTGCTCGTGAACCTCCTCATTGACGGGCTCACGAACTCGACGCAGGACCAGCTCTTCTCCCTCTACCCCGGTTACTCAGGGCAGCAGATGATGTTCATCATGGCCTCGATCACGGTGTGCGTGCTCTCGCTGCCGATGCTGATCCCGATGCCGGCAGCGCCGCTCATGGCGTCCGGGCACGGGCTGGCGTCGGCGTTCACTGCGCCTGTCGCCCTCCGCTCGCTGCACTTCCTCGCGACGCATCCCTCGGCATTGGCACCTCTGGCTGCGTACGCCGCGCTCGGCGGTCTCGGCCAGATCTTCATCTTCGAGACCATCAGCCACTTTGGCTCGCTCACCCTCGTCATGGTGACAGTGACGCGCAAGCTGTTCACGATGCTTCTCTCCGTGTTCGTGTTCGGACACAAGCTGAGCTTGGGCCAGTGGGCGGGTGTCGCCGTTGTGTTCGCAGGCATCGGCGTCGAAGCCGGGTGGAAGCGACGCGAGGCGATGAAGCGAGCGAAGCGAGACTGAGGATGAGCCGAGGCAAGACGAATCGAGTGATTACGTCTGTGCGGTGGCAGAGAATTGGGTGAGGGACGGAACTTTGTCAGGCTGTCTGGCCAGGCCGGATGAGGGCGAAGGCGACGTGCGACTCAAGGGACGAGGGACAGGCGGGGACCATGCGGAAAATGTACGAAAGCAGCAAGCCCGCATCACAGCGGCGCGCAGTAGACATAGAGCACATCACAATGCATTCATGGACACTTTGTCATGCTGCAGCGACAACTGTAGAGCATGTCGCCGTCACCGCGCCGCACGGCGTCCGAAGGCTCCAGTCGCGCACTCATGAGTCACGTGCTCCTCCGCTGCGTCATTGGCGATGAGCCGCTACACCATATCCCCCTACCCCTTCCTCACATCTTCACGCCGCTCTCGCCGTCGCTCCTCACGACAGAGCACGAGCATCACCACGGATACCACCCGGCCGTCATGGGAGTCTCGGACGAGTAAGTTCCGCGAGCGCAGAGAGCGGCGGCGTGCGGCGAGTGCAGCACGGTCGGCCCACACCTTCCCCCGCCTGGCCTGGTCAGGTGGAGGTTGTTTACGAGGAAGACGCTGACACCAGGTCCTTCCTCCCGCAGATTGTGGGCGTGTTCTTCGCGACCTTCGACCCGGTGCTTGGGCCGACAGTCCTACACCAGGTGCCGGAGCGGCTGATCTCATCCTCCGCGAGCGAGCCAGATGGGCGGCGGTCACCGTCGATCTCGCGATCGCGCTCCGTCTCACGAACAAGAACGAGAGCGCGGGCATCGTCATCAGTCAGCGGACCTAACAGGACCGCTTCGCCATTATCTCTACCTTCTCCAGCAGCTACGCGCGAGACGACGCCCACGTTGACGCCAACACCACTGCCCCACACGCCGACACCAGAACGCCCACCAGATCGCCCGCTCCCCGCCCTGCTCGACTTCAGTTCTATGAGCGAGTACGTCATCCCGAAGAGCTCGTTGCAGGGGAAGCTCGTGAGCTTCCGCACGAGGGGAAACTGGGCCGAGGGCGAGGACAGCGACGAGGAGGACGAAGACCGCACGCACGAGTACAAGGTCATGGGCGTGCCGAGTGTGGTCGAGGTGGACGGACGCTACAAGCGCAACCAGTACATGTGGAACACGTGTTTCGTGTTCCGCGCGAACGCTAGTGTCGAGGCGTTCGAGCCCGTCGTGCGCAAAACAGCGAGAATACTGCGGAGCGCGGAGGTGAGTTGCACATTCGCGGACGTAACTGATAGCAGATCGACTCGGGCTTCCTCTCGAGCCCGAAACCGGACCACACCCCAATCCCAGCAGTGCTCGAGCAGCTGTTCGAGGACCTGAACTCGTACTCGGAGACCTCGATTCCGCTAGACGGGTACAACTGGCTCGAGCTTAAGCTGTTCCCGTACTTTCGTGAGTTGTCATTCCGGTCACACACAGCTGTGAGGCGGTGTTTGATAGCTAACACTACAGCCAACCCACCGCAAGTGCACGACTGGGATGTGCCCATCCCGCTCGTCGACTTCAAGTCGCTGCAGGACGCGAACTGGGACATCACGGCCGCGCGCGTCGCGCCGCATATCAACGGTGTCAACCACGCCGCGCGTATCGCGCAGCTCGCTGACGCCGACCCGGCGCTGGTGCGTGAGACGCTTAGGCATTTGCTCTACTACCAGGTTATCATGATGGTGAGTCACAGCTATGGAGGCCTGGTCCAGTAAGCTGACTTCCAGGTTGACATCTTCCAGTACAGCAACATGTACACTACGACTCCCTCCTTCGCGCGCCTGACCGCCGATGAAGCCGTGCAGTCTGAGTGCGGCATCTACGTCACACGGCAGGGCTCGCCGGTGCCCGACTGGCCCGTCCTCGCTGGTCTCTACGCCAAGCTGCGACCAGGCACAACGCTGCACAGGTGGTGCGAGCTGCACCGGATCACGGAGCGCGGCATCGACCCGCGGCGCTTCGTGACCTTTGGCGTGATCAAAGGCTTCCTGCGCCGCGTGCACCGATGGCCGATAGTATTGGACCGAAGCGTGCAGTTGTTCCTGCCTTCCTCGCAACCGACATCGACGCTGGGCGTGCCGGAACACCCGCGGCGGAGAGTTGGCTTCCAGAGAGGAGGCGACTCGGGTTTCTCCCGCCACGGCGGAGGACATGGAGGAAGACACCACGAAGCGCAGGAGAGGCTGGGCGGATACCTCGAGAGGGCGGAACGGGGCGCGCTGGATAGTGCCATCACGCTCCGGAGCGAGAGCAACTCGTCCATTCCGCCGAGCGTGTCGCCCGGCTCGCCTGCACAGGCGTCACAGTGTGGCGGCTCGCACATCTCGCAGTCGGCCTACCAGCAGGGCCAATTCGGCAAATCGGCTGGCGGGGACACGCACCCCTCCTTCTCGTCTCGGCGTGGAGTCCGCTCCGGTGTCAGTGGCATGAGCGGCGGCATGTCCGGTGGTATGTCCGGCGGCGTCTCGGGAATGAGCGCGGGCCTGAACTCTGGTATCGACAGGGGAAGCGGCGCAGGCAGCATCGTCCGAAGAGAACACCGCCAGGCCGAGCGGGAGGATCAGCTGCTCTCGCTGCTGGACGGCCACCACCACGCGGACGAGATCCAGGTCGCCTTCGGCTTGAGCTGGACACAACTCGAAAAGGTTTTGGGCCTGGAGGAGATGAAGGGCGGGATCGGGCGCAAGGGCGTCGCAGTCGTGTACAATTAGCTTCGCCTTCTGGGTATCATCACTTGACGATCGATAGAGATGTAAGATAGAAATACATTCGGTGCGGCGATGAGCGCGACGACACCATTGGTATAGATGCTGAAGGTCGGTCCAAAGATGCTTGCGAGTCTATGAGAGTAAGAGAGAAAGGAAGGGAAAGGGCTACTTGGCGCTTCCGCGGCGCACAAGGTCCAGGAACGACTCCTTCGTGAGCACGTCGTCCTTGCCACCACGGCCGAGGATGTTGTCCTTCTCCTTCCTGGACTTGGGGGCCTCGGGCCGCAGTCCAGCCTTGTCGGACAGCGTCTTGGCGGCCGCCTCGGCGTTCTTGCTCGCGACGAGGATCGCGTTGAACAGCTTGATGACTGCAAGTTAGCTAGCGATCGCGACACAAAGCAGCTTCGCGGCCTGCACTCACCACCCCTCTGCGCCGTCTTGCGCAGAGCGCGCTCGAACTCCTGGCTTCCCATCTCAGCACCGGGGGCAGGCACCCATCCCTCCACAACGTCACGAACACGGGCGCGGTCAAGACGTTCCATTCGCTCAGCCTTCAGCACACGCGCGGCGCGGCGTTCCAGCCTCTCAGCAGCCTGCGACGGAGGCAGCGGCTTCGCGCTGAGCGCGAGGATCGGCTGCGATTTCGGCTTCTTGTCCGCCTTGTCGCCCTCGGCCTTCACCTTCTTCGCCTTCTTGCTTGTCGGCTCGGACAGGAGCGATGTCAGCGTCGAACCGAACTCGGTCGCCGTCGTCGGGCGCTTGCGTTCTGCTGTTAGCTCTCGAAACCAGCTGTCTGCCTGCAGCACTTTGCTTCGCTCCGTGCTGCTTTGCACAACTCACTCGGCTGCTTCTTCTCGCTTCCCGCCTGAGCCAGCTCAATCTCGTCCTCCGTGTCCAGCTCGTACTCGTCGTTGTCGGCGAAGTCGTTGTCGTCCGAGCTTCCCGGCTCGGGAGAAGGCGCCTTGACCTTGGCCGTCTTGACGGCGACAGTCGCCTTGGCCTTGCCCTTGGAGCCGGTCAGCTTGCTCGGTCCGGCGACGGCCGGCTTCTTCAGGATGCTCTTCGGCTCCGTCTTGCTCGACATGGTTGGCGATCAGTGAGCTGATGTGATGTTGTGACGCAACAAACCTGCTCGCTCGCATGCAGTCAACATGCCCGCACGCAGGTGGACATTGAAGATCTTGTAGCAGCCGAAAATTTCCTTATCTGGTCCCCGCCATTTCAGGATATTGGCCCCTTCTCACTCCTCCGGTCCCTGCATCTTTCACGACCTCGAAATCCGTCATTTCGCCTTGACTTTGCCGTTTGTGTAAAACAACACCACCTTTCTCGCCCTCCCCCCAACACCCACCAGCACAGCAGCAACAATGGTTCTCGTCGAGGAAGTCAAGGAGGAGATCATCGTCGACCGCGAGTCCGACTATGAGACCGAGTCCGAGTTCTCAGAGGACGACGCCGAGTCGGTCATCTCGGAGGACGACTTCGACCCGAGCGCCGAGACGCTCGCCGACCGAGTGGCCGCCCTCAAGGACATTGTCCCGCCCGAGACGCGCAAGTCGCTCGCCAACACGGCCGAGAAGATCAAGTCGTGGAGCGCCGCCGCCTACTCCCTCTCGGGCAACATCTCGTGGTGGGTCTGCACCTCCGCCATCCTCGTCGCCCTCCCTCTCGCCCTCGCCTCGGAGAACGAGGCCATGATTACCCAGCAGGAGCGCGAGCTCCAGATGCAGAGCACCGGACAGCAGCAGGTGAGTTTGACCTAGGAATCGGCACCGGACGGCGGCGAAGCGGCAATCGTAAGCGTTCCGCAGTTGTTGCTCCGATGTCTCGCCGAATAGCGAAAAGTCGTCCGCAGCACAGCGTCGTCGCCGAATCCGCCTTGCTCGAAGGAACCGGAGCTGAGCTGACCTCCCAGCTTATGGGTGACGTCCCGGGACAGCCTGGCCAGCAGCAGCAGGGTGTCCTCCCCGCCGGCTTCTAAGCGCCTCCGCCCAACCCAACCCAAAAGCTCAAAGCCCGTGTATCTCGCATCGCTCCCGGCATCCCAGACATGAGCCGGCAGCACCTATCTTCTCCCAATCAAGAACAAGCAATAGCTAGCAGACCCTGCTTATAGTGTATGACTTGATGTATGGCATCACTTCTCGATCAAAACATGGTGGCATTTTACAGTATGGCAAGGGAGAGACATCTAGGATTATATCTAATCGGTTTCGACCGGGAAGGACAGATAGAGCGCGGCGCAGCGGTTTAGGCGCCAACGCTGCCCATCGACTCGACGCGGCCCTTGCCCTTCGTCTCGTTGCCGACGAGGTCGGTGATGGCGCGGAACGAGCTGGGGTTGATGCGCACGACCTGGTTGTCAGTTCGCTGATCATTGACTAAACTCACAGTCTCCCACTCGGCGTCCATCTCCTCCTCCTCCGTCTCCTCGACGAGCTCCATGAGCTTCTCCTTGATGCGCTTCGCGTCCTTGGCCGGCATCGTGATACGGACGCGCATGCGGACACGCTCGACGGGGAGCACGCTGTCCGGCGCAGAAAGCTGGCGGATGAGGTCGAGCGCCTGCGCCTTGGCCGTCTTGTCCGCGCGCGTGCTGTAGCCGATCTCCGTCATCGCCTTCTCGACCATGCCGACCGTGTGTTTCCGCTTCGTCGCGGGGTCCACCGTCATCTCGGCGACGAGGGTTGCAATCTCGCGAGAGAGGGAGGCAAGCTGGTGCCCTCGCTCCAGGTTGTTCACCTGAAGCTCACCCTTGCGAAGGATCTGGGGTTAGCTTGGAAAGGGCCTGACAAGCTTACCTCCTCGAGCACCTTGTCGAGGTTGTCGGAACCGAACGCCTTGGTCCAGTCGTCCTTCTTCGCGACCTGGCCCTTGGGAACGTTCGTGAAGATTTGCTCGATCTGGATGACCTCGGAGAGGTCCTTCTCACTGAGGTCAGCTTGAGCCATAAGAAGAAGACAGCTGCGTCTTCCCAGTACTCACACGCCAGAACGGAACTCGTTCACCTTGTTCTTGTAACAAGCGATCTGTTGTTAGGTAGGCTCCTGGAGCTGGCTGCACCTACCTCGAAGCGCTTCCCGCCCTTCTTCATGCGGACGATAGACACATTCGTCAGTCTGTCTGTCAGCTGCATCCCGGAGTGTAAAAGCTGACTTGATGTTGGTTCCCGGTTGTCTGATCATGGTCGGTGGTGGTTGGCAGAGTCTGTGGAAGCAACAAGCAACTTTCGCTCAGCTCGTGCGTCATGGCGCCTCAGCCTCGCTCAGTCATGTCCTAGGTCAGCGCTCAGCGCTGAGCTCCGGGTCCGAGAGCCAAGCGGCAAAAATATCGGAAGCTTATTCAGACCCTCCCCTTGTGACTGGGTCACGCTGTCACGTGCCGGGCCGGCTCCGCCGCAACTATGACGAAAGTGCAACTACCCGGCCAGGAGGACATTGGTCGACAGCCGGCAAACGGCGACGACGACGTTCCTTCGACTTCCCATCTCATCTTATCTCTCACCACCAAGCCGGTCATGACGAGCGCCTGAGCTGCTACTTGCTACTTCCCACCACTACCCTTCCACGACCCCTCACACATACACACCCCGTCCCAATCGCCGCCCGCCGCCCCGCCACCGCCCCTTCCTAGGTGATCACACGACACCATGCCCAAGATCTACGAGAATGAGATCGTGTTCAAGTACGCTATCTCACGTCTTCCTGAGCTGACAACAGCTACCCTCCGGGTCACACGCTGAACTGGCTCATGCGCAAGTACCCGAATCCCTATGCGACCCACGTCCACAGCGTCGACACGCTGAGCCGCACGATGGACACGGAGACGGGCGTGATCCGCACGGAGCGGATAATCGGCGTCCAGCAGGGTGCGCCGAAGTGGATCACGAAGGTGCGACACTGGCTGGACAGAGTTACAGCTGTTCAAAATGCGCAAACTAACAGCAGCTCTTCAACCTCCCCGAGACGGCGTACGTGCGCGAAGTCGTCTTCTCCGACCCCGAGGGCGCCGAAGGGCCCAGCGCGACGTGCATGTCGATGAACCTGAACCTGGCGCAATATGTGTAAGTCTGGCCTACTGCAGACGCCTGCCCAGCTGCACGTGGCCTGGTAACCTAGCTGATTCCAGGTCCTGCCTCGAGTACATCACGTACACCCCGTACCCCTCTGGTCAGGGAGCCGAGGCGCCGGCTACGCTCTTCCGGCAGCGGGCGCTCATGCTTTCGCAGTTCCCGACGGCGATGATTGCGCGCCGGATAGAGAAGGCGAGCGTCGAGCGGTTCTCGAGCAACGCAGACATCGGCAGGAAAGGGTTCGACTGGGTCCTCGAGACGGGATGGAAGCGTGAGCTGCTTCGCTGTGCCAAAGCTAACGTGCAGAATGGGTCAACGGGCGACGAGAAGAAGGCAACTAATGGCATCCCCACTCTTCAACAGACTGTATCTCCTTATAACTTATACAACAACACTGCATGCATTTTCATCTCATCGCTCATCGCTCATCGCTCACCGAGATCGAGGGTGAGTGGCGTCGGGCAGCTAGACACCGAAATTTTGCCCGGTCGGTAAACTCGACGCACCGTGCGCAACCGTATCTAGCCGCAGACGAGGGCGCGAACGTGCTTCCCTCGACGTCTGTTCTGTTGCCCCATCACACTAGCTCGTTTAGCATCGACTGTGTGCACCTCATTGACTTGGGCGGAACTGACAACCACGTGCGCGTCAGTCACCACCTGTCACCTGACGAACCTGGGCAACCTCCACCAGCTCAGCTCAGCAACCTCCACTTGCAGAGTCCGAGATTTGTTTTGGTCTTCCTCCTCAACATTCAATCGTAACTGCGCCCAGCGCCACTCGATGTCCGACTCCGAGGATGAGCGGGAGTGTCCGCCATGCCCCGCCAGCTTCATCCGTCTGCCTCCCGAGACGAGGCAAGTGCTCGATGCCGATGAGGAGGTGAGTTTCGCGGCCTTCCCTAACCGGTTCAAATGAACCGGTTGTTCGGCCCGAGATGACAAACACGAATCTCGACCGGCGCAGCGGCGAAACAGTACTGACACACCAGATCTTTGAGCTCTACATGACCGTAGAGCCGGACGACAAGGGCGGGCTCGGGTACATCTCCAAGAGTGGAGAATTGGCCGTGACGCTCGAGCTCGAGCCGCCTGTCACGGCAAAGTTGGAGCAATTGCGCTTGGGCGCTGCGTCAGCTCCACCTGCTGCTTCTGGCTCTTCCCCGCCCCCCGATTCCAGTTCTGGAGCATCGGGCAGGAAAGCGAAACGGACAGGACGTGCGACACGGACATCGAGGAAAGGCAAGGAAGCCAAGGACAAAGCACCCAGATCAGAGGCAGTCTCGCTCGAGCTCCTCGTGCACCAGGACCCCTCGGGTCTCCACTCACGCTCGGGAGAGACGGGCACGGTTCTCTGGCGCTCCAGCCTGGCTCTGGCCGAGAACACGTTGAGGACGCTGCTCTTCGAGCCGCCGGGCTGGCTGGACTGGAACGACGTCAGCGTGCTCGAGCTCGGTGCCGGTGTCGGCATGCTTGCCATGACACTCGGCGCGGTGGCACAGCAATGGACGGCGACGGATTACCTGAACGAGAACCTGCGGCTCGTGAAACGGAACTGTGCTGAGAACGCGGACGTCAGGACCGAGATCGCCCATCTCGTCGGCAAGCACACTGCACCAGCGCAGGCGGAGTGGGACGACGATGACGGGAAGGGGAAGAAGGGCCGGCGAAGAGAGCGGCACGCCGCACACGAGGCTGTGGAGATGCCGACATTGACACAGCTTGATTGGACGCACGTCTCGGCGCAGCGCGAGAAGGGGAAAGCGGTGGTGCCGAAGGCGGACCTGGTTTTGGCTGTCGACTGCCTGTACAACGAACACCTGGTCCGGCCGTTCGTCGACACGCTCGCGGCCGCTTGTTCGGATGGAGCAATCGCCTTCATCGTCGTCGAGCTGAGGAGCTCGGATGTAGTGAGTACCCTTCCCCTCTTATCTCCCCTCGTGATCTTGATCGTCTTTCTATCGCCCTTGGATCGCCTCGTGCCCCTCCATCGCCTGGCTACCGTTCATCTCCTGATCTGCCCCCTCGTGCTGGTAGCCAGCCTTCCATCTTCTGGTTCGGACGCACGAGTATCGGGTCAAGGCACAACGAGCCACATCTGTGGAGCTGTACGTGAGCAGGCGTACGTGAGCGGCGTGCACATGCTCGGAGTGACATGACGGAACATGAAACGCTGCATCCGTTAGGCTCGGGCCAGGATGTCAGGAGCGTGTTCAGTTTCGGAGTGGGGCTTTCCGGCGTTCCGGGTTGTGTGCTCGTGCTTTGACACAGCTGGCACCGCCAAGGAGTACCTCAACGCTCACTGGAGTGCGTGCACTTCGCAGCAGTCATACCAGACCAGTCCAGACCGAGTGGCTGCGTCTGTGACGTGCGCGCCGTCTGCCCCGGTTTCTCTAGAAGCTTGCCCATGTGTTCTGAACTCTCTCAGCTCTATTCTGAGCTCTGTCGAACTTCCCGAGCCCCGATCGCGTTGCAGCCACTGACGCGCAGCTATCTTTGTTCCTGAGTACATTGCTCGATGACCAGGCGGGTTTCACGGTCGTGCGCCTTCCTCGAAGTGCGATGGGGGAGTGGGCTGCCGCGGCTGGTGGACGGGCACGCTGGGTCGGGTGGGTCGCGTGGTGCCGGTCATCACTGGCACCAGGAACATCAAGTGCATCAAGCGTTTCTCCCAGGGCGGCACCGGCATCAGCAGCATCATCTGGGCCATCAGGCGCCTCGAACGGGCACGCGCAAGGAGTACCAGCTGTACCAGGCTCATCAAACGCGTCGCAGGAAGCACAGGAAGCGAGTGGATCACCGCGATCAGCAGTCGCAGCTGGCGGTGCTGCGTCGGGAGCGTGAGGGTTAAGCTTAGCCAATCGGGTTTGAGTTTGTTTAGCGTTCTTTGCGTGGGCCCACCGCAGCATGTAAATTTATGATGGCGCCCTAAACACGAACGCGAAGATGAATGGAGATCCTAATGTTTGCATCCTAATGAACCAATTACCACGGCGAGGACGGCGCACGCACCGGAGTAGTAGTGGTGGAGTGAGGCGCGACATGGCGTTATTCAGATTGTGACAGGGCAAAGTCAGGGATTGCATAGCGAGTCAGGGTGCGGGGGGTCCGGTTCTCATTCTGGAAGTGAAAAAGGGGTGGGCTGAGAGTAATGCTGACAGACCGCGCCGATGGAGCGCAGCCAATCATGGCGCCTGAGGCAGCCCGGCGAAGGCACAGAGAGGCACCGCGACCAGGGAGCGCAGGGGGCAGACGGAGACAAAAGGGGAAGGATGCGAGGCCGCGCGGAGCACAGTCAGCACGAGACCCGAGGCATACGGAGACATCGCGCCCCGGCTCGCCATGGCTCTGGACTTGAGGCGCCAGGGTGAGCACAGGGTGACCCAGGGTGAGAGAAGGGTCTGCGCCCAACCACGCGTAGAGGGAGCAGTGCCCCGTCGGCACCGCGCCCCGGCGCCCAGCGCACAGCAAAGGTCTCTGAAAGCCTCTCGCCTCTTGGCTTCGGGCCTGCACCCGGAGCCTGAGTCTGAGTCTCGCGTTGCTGGCAGCTGGCAGCTGGCAGTGAGGTCCACTGACCGTGCACTCTGCACCCCCCGCACCTGCGCCCGCGCCTTGTCGCAGTGGTCCCCTCCCTCCTCCCATCCCGACACCCCCGTCTTCCTTCCTTTCTCTTCATCGCCCCTCCCCTTCAGACCTCTTTCAACCACCACGGCTATCTGTGCTCAGCTCTAGCAGCGACGCTCTTTTGGCTCTTTGACCTCCCCCTCACCATCGTTTCCTTTTCGACAGAGTCCTCTTTTGACTCTCTTCTCCCCCATTCCCCCCTTAGTCCTTAGTCCGACCCTACGCCTACGCCTTCGGCCACGCCCCAGCCCAAGCCTCATTCTTCTCTCAAGCTCAATCGACCACAACACTCTCTCTTTCACCCACCTCACTCTCACACAACAACACTTGTTCTTGTCACACTTCTAGTCTCATTGACTGGATCACCCCGCCGTACCGCCTAACCCGCCTGCCGCCTTCCGCCTACTCCGAAACGCTCGTCCCCCTTTGATCTTTTCGGTGAGTATATCCTTCCTCGCCCCGCCCCCGCCCACTATACTGCTGCGAACTGCGCGTCCATCTCGCCGCTACCGACTCTACAGGATCGGCACTATGGGACTCATGAGCGCCATACCTCAGGCCACTCGACACTAGTGCAGGGCAGACGCGTAGCACGCGTGCCGATTACGCGCGCAGGAATGGGATGGGATCGATGGACAGACGGCATGCGGACATATGTGGTCAGGCCCCAATCCGGGAGAAGACGCGTTCGTCCTCAGATCGCTTGGACGCGCTATCCGATGGTGTCTGCCTGTCTTCCTTCCTCCCGGGCCGACCACTTTGAACCTTCTCATCACACTTTGCTTGGACTCGGGTCGTACAGCGTGCTGACATCCGCTCTTTCTCTTTGTCATCCACCAACGACTCTGAAACCTTTTGTTCTGCGCGACGACCTTACCCTACTGTCGACCATCACCCTCCTTTCAACCACGCCGGCAAACACGATCATTAATCACACTCGATATGGGTATATTGGATGGCATCTTCCCGGGATTGTCACGTCCAGCCATGGCCTCCCCCCAGTCATCATCAGGTATGGGTACGGGACTGACCGCCGATGGTGCTGGCACCGAAGGCAGTTCTGCTCCCAGCTTGACTTCTTCTCAGCAGGGTGGGTCTGATGCCGTAGATGCTTCTACGACCTCTCAGCCCGTTGTAGAGCCCAGCACTTCCTCGGCGCAGCCGACCAGCTCTGCTTCGCCCACGTCGTCGGCTGAGCCGACCTCTTCCGCTGAGCCGACTTCCAACCCCCCTTCCTCGTCGTCGGCATCCCCGAGCAGCTCGTCGACCCAGCCGCCTTCGTCCAACGAGCCCGAACCGACCTCGTCTTCGACCTCGTCGACCCCGCCTCCTTCGTCTTCGTCCAGCGCTGAGCCTTCGTCCAGCGCCGAGCCTTCGTCTTCCGCCGAGCCCTCGTCGGCCTCGCCCTCTTCGACTGAGTCGTCTGTGGCGCCTTCGTCGTCTTCCTCTTCCTCGGTTTCTGACTCTTCCTCTTCTACTAACGTTCCCACTTCCGAGGACGGCGGCCCCATCACTTCTACCAAGCTCATCGATGTTCCCGGTCTTCAGTCTGCCAGCCCGAGGCCCAACACTTCTGCGACTGGTGCCGCCGGTCTCCAGTCCAACAACGGCGGCGGCTCGAGCGGTCTCTCCGGTGGTGCCATTGCCGGTATCGTCATCGGCTGTGTCGCTGGTGTCGCTCTTATCGCCCTCATCGCCACTAGCTTCATCCGCCGCCGCTCTCGCCAGCGCCGCACTCTGAACGCTCAGTCCATGTTCGAGCCCTGGCAGACTGCCCCCGCTGTCGACGACATGCCCTACGAGAAGTCGTTCCCCATGCAGGATCAGCCCTCTTTCCCGCCCGACACTGGTGCCGACACCACTGGCGCGTACTACAACGGTGGCGCCGACCCCAACTACGCCAACTACGGCCAGTTTGACGCTTCCGGCTCGCCCTACCCTCAGTTCCCCTACACGGACAACGCTGTCGCTCCTGGAATGGCCGGTGCGGGTGCCGGTGGCTTGGCCGGTGCCGGTGCTGGCGCCGCGTACGCCGGCTACAACGCCGATGGTACCCCCGCCGGTGACATTCACGGACAGCAGCCTCTCATGGACAACGGTGCTGGCGCTGCTGGTCTCGGTGCCGCTGCTCTCGGTGGTGCTGCCGCTGCTGGCGCCGCTGGTGCTGCTACTGCTGGCGGCAACCAGCGCCAGTCGATGGTCGGTGTCCCCGCCCCCGCTGGTCTCCACGACAACATGCAGGTCAACGTCAAGGTTGGATTCGTTCGCAGTCTCGAGGATGAACTGGGTGGGTAAACGAGACCGTAACTTCCGCTCACCCCGCAGCTATCACCCAGGGACAAAACCTCTTCCTGCACCAGACGTACGACGACGGCTGGTGTCTCTGTGAGGACGAGGCTGGCAACCGCGGTGTCGTCCCCCTCAGCTGCCTTGAGCCGGCTGAGGGCGCTGCGCCGCAGGCCCAGTAAGAAGCTCTGGAGTAGTAGTCACTGCATCGTGCATGTACAGAGACGCGAAGGGTTGCGGTCTCTCTCACGTCGCTGCTCAGCAGCGTCATACGACCGCGACCAGACCGCGCGCCGCCAGCTCATTAGGGCATGCGCTGGGGTGCCGGTCGAACCGATACCACCCTCAACAACCTCGGACTCTGATTTGTTTGGTCTTGGTGATATGTATGGTTGTGCCGTAATACCCATTCTTTACTTTAATATGAAGGCGCATTCGTGGCACAGACGTACGTTGCAGTGATCAGTCGGGTACGGGGCGTCAACATGCATCAGAGCATAGAGTAGTCAGCAGTGAGGCGCTCGGACGATGGTCATTTCGGAGTGGCAGCGCCCATTCGGAGTGGCGGCGCTTATTCAGTCCCCACCGTACAAGAGCCCGCAAGATCCCGGCCGGCTGACTGATAAAAGTCAGTGAGGCCGAGCCACTCTCACCACCACTTCCACGACACAACACGATGATGCGCTCCGTCCTCCGCCAGCGGTTACCGCCAACACGCCTGAACCCGCTATGCCGTAGGGCATACTCTGCCGGCCCGCCACCACCGCCGAAACCCACGCCGTCCGCGCCTCCATCCGGCCAGCAGAGCTACCAAGACCGCCTGAACGCGCACTACGCCGCGCGCATGAAGCACAACCGGTCCATCATGCTCTATGTCGTTGGAGCGCTCGCCCTCGCAACCGCTACCACATATGCCGCCGTGCCGGCGTATAGGGCCTTCTGTGCGGCAACGGGCTACGCCGGAACGCCTATGACGGACCCCTCGCGATTCGAGGCGCACAAGCTCTACGCTACCGACGAGTCGAAGGGACGGCCGATCACGGTGCGATTCCAGGCGACGAGTTCAGACACGCTGCCGTGGTCTTTCACGCCTGTGCAGAAGAGTGTGACGGTTGTGCCCGGCCAGACGGCTCTTGCTTTCTACACGGCTACGAATCACAGTGATCAGGATCTGATTGGGATTGCGACTTATAACATGACCCCGGAGAAGGTGAGTTCCCTCCCCATACTCTATGCCAGTTGCGAGGAGAGGAGAAGGCGTTAAGGCTGGATTACTCGGGTGTGGACCGGCCGACCGGCCGACCGGGGCAGTCGGAGACTGCGGAATGGACGTTGCCGATCTCTGCCCCTGTGACCTTCCTCGGTCTCTCTGCTTATGAGAACGCATAGGCAGGCTGGGATGGAGTGGACTGCGGTCGCTCTATGGACTTCGTTGAGCTAAGTGTGATCCGTTTCCCCGGTGTCCACGACCACCATCTGCCTCGTCGTGGTGGTACTGGCCGCGTGGCACAAGCGGTGACTTGCGGCCACTCCTCCCAGCGCCGCCCCTCCTTTCGCCCTCTCCTCCCCATCTCGCCAACGACAATGAGCCCCGCTGACCCCAGATCGCGCCTTACTTCGCGAAAGTCGAGTGCTTCTGCTTCGAGGAGCAGAAGATCCGCGCGGGCGAGGAGGTCGACCTGCCCGTCTTCTTCTTCATCGACCGGGACATCATCGACGACCCGACGCTGGACCAGGTCGACGACGTCATCCTGTCCTACACCTTCTTCCGCGCCAAGAGGAACGACATGGGCCACCTCGTCCCCGACGCGCCGCTTGAGGTCGTTGAGAAGTCCATGGGCTGGGACCAGTATGAGAACCTCCCCGCGAACCCGGTTCCGGCGGAGAAGAAGGTCTAAGTCGGGGGTTATGAGAGGGGAGAAGGGATTTAGAAGGACACATCAAGTCATTAACATTGCATGCATCATCACTCCAGTCATCAATGTTCTAAGCACATCGCTACTGCTGATTATGACCCCTATATCAAGAAACCACGTTACGTTTTTGCTGTCTACTGATAAACCCTTCTCGGCTCGGCTTTGCCTCGCGCTTAGGGCTGGTAAGGCTTGGTCTCGTTCTGCGCACGACCCAGGTCCATGGCCTGCGCGATGCGGAACGCAATGTCGACGTTGCTCATGACGCCGCGGAAGATCTCGTGGCCCGGCCCCCAGGCATAGATAGGCACATCGACGAGCGAGTGCACGCCCTGCGCCTCGCCGACGTTCATGTTGCCGGTCATCTCGAATCCATCCGGCGCATCGAGCGGGTTGAAGAAGTACCCGTCTCCCTTCTCCTTGTCCTTGACGGCGGGGAGGCGCTCGTGCTCCTTCTTGACCTGGAAGTTCTCGCGCTTGTCCGGGAACGCGGCCCAGCCGTGGGCGATGGTGTACCGCGGGTCCCAGGTCACGGGGAAGCCCGGGCCCTGCTCGCCCGTGAAGATCGTGTGGTTCGTCGGGCTCACGTCGTGCGGCACGACGTAGTCGGACAGGCCCGAGTTGAGATAAGTGCCGACGGCGTTGCGCTTCTCGCGGTCCGTCTTCTTGGCCTGCAGGTACTTGGTGTCGGTGGAGCCGAAGACGTCGAACCCGTGCCCGTGGTCTGCGGTCACGACGACGAGCGTGTCCTCCAGCTCGCCAATGTCCTGGAGGTGCTGCAGCGTCGCGCGCACCGTGTCGTCGAGCTCGAGCAGGTCGCCGAGCGCGCGATCCACGTCCTGCACGTGCATCTGCTTGTCAATCAGCGCCGCCTCGGACATGAGCGCCCAGCCGGTGTTGCGCTTCTTAGCACGGGTGCTCAGGATGTCAATCGCCTTGAGCGTCATGTCCTTGAGCCCGGGCTGGTCGTAGGCGCCCTCGGTGCCGTTCGCGAGCTTGGCGAGCTTGAGCGTGTCGGTGAAGACGTGCTGGTCGAGCCAGGTCGAGATGTTGCCCTGCGTGAAGATGGCGAGCGCGCGGTCATCGTTGTTCAGCCCCTCCAGGTCCGTCTTCGTGTAGCCGACCTGGTAGCCCGCCTTCTCCCAGCGCTCGAACTGGGACACGTTACCGTTCTTCTTGCCGGGGAGGAAATTCTCGCCACCGCCGCCGAAGAGAACGTCAACGCCCTGCCACGGGTACCATGAGCGGTAGTCGGAGGTATTCGGCGTCAGGCCGACGAGGTACTGCTCGATGATCGTGTCGTAGAGCCCACGCTGCGAGGTGTGCGTGCACACGGCGGCGGGGGTGGCGTCGGCGATGTACGCCTTCGAGACGATACCGACCTGGCCACCGGTGATGCGGCGGAACATCTCCCACACCGTCTCGACCTTGGCGTTCAGGAGACCGGAGCCGTCACCCGTGCTGTCGGTGTAGGCGTTGAGGCCGTTAACCGTCATCTTCTTGCCGGTGAAGAGGGACGAGGCAGAGTTGGCCGAGTCGGTGATGAACGAGTCGAGCGAGTGCGTCATCTGCGAGCCGTACGCGGGAGCCTCGTCGATCTTGAGCGTCGTCTGGTACTTTCCGTTGATGGTCTTGTGGGCGAGCAGGCGCGCGGCCGAGATCATGGACGTCGCCATGCCGTCGCCGATGAACACGAGCAGGTTCTTCGGCTTGCATCCCTCGACGGGCTTGCGCTCGTTCACGCCCCACGACACCTTGGTCTCCTCTCCGTTGTGGTAGCTGAGCGCGAGCTCGTACTGGCCCGGGTTGTGCAGCTGGACATTGCGGTAGGTCTTGGAGAAGACGTTGACGAGGATCGGCTTGCCCTCCTCCTCGGCGAAGAGGTCCTCGTAGTAGTGGAAGGTGTAGTTCTTCAGCTCAGGCTCGGGGAGGTTGAAAAACTGCGTGACCGGGATGAGCTCGGCGCCCTTGCCGCCGATCTTGAGCTCGAAGTTCGAGTCCTGCGAACCGCCGTTGTACGCCTCAGAGCCGTTGACCGGGGCCTGGACCTCAATACGGATGTCGAACGTTTCTGATGTCAGTCATGTGTTCGACTAAGGTCGGTGTAGGGCTGGATGGACTTGGCAAAGGTCATGGGAGTCGATGGAAGGACCGGCGAGGTGTCAAGCCAAAGTGGGGGCCGCCGAGGGCCGAGATCTGACTGACTCGGATCTCAGCTCTACGGCCGTTGCTGCGGTGATGCACCGCCGAGGTATGTGACTGCGGCGAGTAGATCAAATGGGCATACGCCGAGTCCGGAGCGGACTGGGGGCTTAGAGAGGCCGTAGAGACTGGGGGAGACGGAAACAAAGCACTCACGTCCAGAGATGAAGTCAGCCTGGTCGGGCGGGAACACACATCCGAGCGTCGGGCAAGCGGCAGTGCGACGGAACGTCTGCGCGTTGGCGCCTCCAGCGAAGAGGAGGCCGGCGATGAGAGCGGCCGCCATGATGTCCAGAAACTTGGGAGCCTTGATGTGGGGAACATCACATGTTGAGCTAAACTGGGGTTATATACTTCAGATCGACGGTTGGGTAAGCGATGAGGTTTCCCAACTTGGCTGGCGCAGTTCCCAGCAGGGTCAGCACGTTTTGCGCGACTTACTTGCCTGCGGATGGCCCACGGCCCCAAACTTAATCAGCAGGCCGCTGACAACGCGGCTCAGACGGCGCACCGCAGGCATGTGCACGATACACAGGGCAGGAACGAGCGTTCAGCCCAAAGGCTTGTTGGTCTGCTTGCCCACTAGCTCACTTGACGTCGTAGTTGGGCCGATCGTGTCATATCAGATACCCTTAGACTACTCTGATTGAGTAAAGTTCATGACAGCACCCAGTCCCACCGGACCTTGGGCTCCGAGGATCAGCTGAGAACGTGAATTCACCTCGTTGCAGCAGGCAGTTCAGCAGGAGGCGGTGGCCGCATCAGCTGAGAAGTCAGGTGTTGGAGGCGGCGATGCGTTCCTTGGCTTGAAGGGATGTGACACTAGCGCGAAATTGCAAAGCTTAGCCACTCCGGATATCAACATCAAGAACGTGGTCTCATGAGCATCAGCTTGTCGTCCGAGCACCCCGACGACGACCGGAGACGGGAGGCACGACTCAAACGGCGGCATCACGGATCGGCGCGGTTACTGCATACCTGTGCTAGATCCCACGACGGCAGCCAGTCACGTCGCGAGCGTGCGGCGACTAACAATTCCGAGGTCAGGTCGAGGTACACCTCTGAATCGGCAAGGAACACATTTTTCCGGGCAGGCGTTGCTCGCCTGACCGAGCCGCCAATGCGCACGGCTGATATTCTTGCGGCAGGACGTAACGCCCGCGAACGCCGGCGGTCCGGAGGAGGAGAGTGTGCACGTTGCTGAACTAAAGACTTGCCGAAGGCACGAGCTTCTTGGCGCAATGCTCATTGCAGTCTGCAAGAGCCGTGAAGCTCGAAACGAAACGGTCCGGCATCGCTGGGCTCAATGACGAGTCGGAGGGTGCCAACCGAGTTTGACCGGCTTAGGATACTGGGCAGCGCCCTCGGAGAGACTCTGCGTCCGCTGCTTTCACGCCCGGTGGCTCGGCATTCTTGTCAGTGATGTCAAGACGGTCGGTCGTGTGTACCCGTGACTTGGCACTACTCATGCGTCGCATGGTAAGGCTCCGCTCGGAATTCGGGCGCGCAGGGCTAGGAGTGAGGTAGGTTAGTAGTGTAATGGGGTGATAGCCAATGGCCAAGATCGCAGGAAGCCTCCGCTCGGGAGACGACCAAGATTTCCAGATTTCAGTGACGGTGAAGCACGTTTGTGGGCGAGATCCCTCCAGGCGGCCAGGCGGGGCTGGATCACTCCACCGCGCCCACGCTAGGTCAAGTCGCCGACTCGCTGAATGTCGAGGTACGACGGGGTTCATGCATGTGATCTCCGTACCTTGCTCATTGTGCATGGTGCCGCTGAGAGCTAAAGGCATGGAAGCGAGCAGGTCGGAGTGGGATGGCAGCTAGGCAGATGGTGGACATGGGCGGGAGACGGCGAGTGGGATGGGAGGAAGGAAGATGACAGGATGTTGAGAACGCACGTTTGTCGATTGCGATGCCAAGACCGCGGTCTCAGGCACCGTCCGTTTTTAGACTTGTGGCACTTGATCCCTACGGTGAACTCACCCACGTTCCTTCTCATCCGTGCCGAGATACCGCTTCCCTTTTCTCTATAAGGCCTGTGTCAACGCGACACGCCCAATCACGTCTTCCCTACGGATCGGGGCACCTCCCCTCCCTATATCCAAAGGATCGCGATGAAACTCTAATGTCCGCTGGGCGAATGACAGCCAGCCCAAACCTCGGCATGTGCGGATCCACTTGGTTGCCCCCTCGCTTCGAAATCGGTGTCCCCGTCAGCCCCGCAGCACCCTCGGTAGTCCATTACAGACAGACGTGGTTTCTAAAAACAACATGCACCAGTGTATTGGAGTGATCGTCGCCATGATCCCTCGCCAAGAGGTCTTGTGACATGCTATCTTGCTCTTGACATCTTGTCCACGCTCGAGCAAGAACGCTGGCGATCAGGACGCGCGCAGAGGAGCAGGGGCTCATGTTCTCCGATCCAAAAAGACGCTTAACTGAAATTCCACGAACGTTTCTGGGACCTGAAAGACGCCAAGACATCGCGTAGCAGCCCCCTTCTGGCTTCCCTAGCAGGCCGCTATCAGCAGGGCCTGGCACAAGGTCCGGGGAGCTGCTAGCTGGGCGGTGAATACAAGCCAGTCAAATTACGTGTCGGGCCAGCGACATGAGGAGATCTCCTGCTGACCTCGATGCCAAGACTTTCCAGACTTGGCTGTACAGAAACGTTCTCCGCACTAGCGAGTTGGATCAGGTGTTCCTGAGACTGACCGTGCAGGCGACACAGGGCCAGACAGGTGAGATGGCCACGACAGACGAAATGACCCGGCTGATGCCCGGCTTGCAGCTGTGGTCGCCGAATCGGGCGCATAGCCCAAGTCACTCTTCCGAGAGTGGGCTCATGATCTCGACCTGTGTCCCGGGAAGAAGTGTGAAAGGACCCCAGGCAGTGCTCGCGGCGCACTGGCTCTCGAACCGATAAAAGGTGAACTGGCCTACCGGTCAACTGATCCCCATCCACTCAAGCTCACTCTTTCTCCTCCCACCGACAGAAGATCGAGCGAAGATGCCCTACCTTCACGAGTACGACTACATCTTCGCCATCGGCGTCATCTTCGCCGCGCTCGATGCGTTCAACATCGGTGCCAACGATGTGGCAAAGTGAGTGGGAAACGAGATTCCGCGGTCGTGTGAGGTCGTGTGATTTGGTGGCGCGTCCTGTTCAGCGTAGCGAGATCTCAACCGCGGTTCTTGGTGCAACACATGCTTACGATGCAGCTCCTTCGCCACCTCGGTCTCGTCGCGCTCCCTCACGATGAGGCAGGCCGTCGTTCTCGCTGGTATCTGTGAATTCTTAGGAGCTGTGTTGGTCGGAGCCAAGGTCTCCGGCACCATCAAGAACGGTATCATTTCTCTTTCCACCTTCGGTGACAATGCCGGTGTCCAGATGCTCGGTTTCACCTGTGCCCTCGTCGCTTCGGCCACCTGGCTCATGATTGCCACCTACAACTCGTGGCCCGTTTCTACCACCTACTCGATTGTTTCTGCTTTTGCCGGAGTCGGTGTTGCCCTCAAGGGTGCCGGTGCCGTCCAGTGGGGCTGGAACAACGGCAAGGGCCTCGCCACTATCTTCGCCGGCTTCGGTATCGCCCCGGCCATCTCTGCCGGTTTCGCCGCCGTTGTCTACCTTATCACCAAGTTCGCTGTCCTCGACCGCAAGAACTCGCTCAAGAAGGGCCTGATGCTCTCGCCCATGTACTTCTTCACTGTCATTGCTGTCCTCACCATGTCTATCGTTTACAAGGGTTCGCCCTCCCTCAAGCTCGACAAGCTCCCTGAGGTTACCATCGCCCTCGCGATCGTCCTCACTGCGCTCGTCGTCGCCATCCTCGCCATCATCTTCTGGATTCCCTACGTCTACTGCAAGGTTGTCCGCCACGACTACACCCTCCGCTGGTGGCACTTCCCCCTCGGCCCTCTTCTCTGGAAGCGCCCTGCTCCCCCTGCCCTGATGGACCCCAACGCTGCCCACGTCCAGGACTACCGTGTCTACGGCCGTGACGACGAGCGCCCCGCCGCCCCCCAGACCGATGCCACTGGTGCTCCCATCACTCCCCCCGTCGCCGGTGCCGAGTCTGGCAACAACTCCATCGAGAACGAGGCCGAGATCGAGGGCAAGGCCTGGGGATCCGAGAGGGACGTCGAGGCCGGCGAGCCCCACCTCAACCAGCGCCCTGCTCCCCAGCCCGCCCGCCTCGCCGAAGTCGAGAAGGAGGACGAGCACCCTATTGAGGGCTCGTGGTTCCTCCCCAAGAACCTCTGGACCATCATCCGTTACAAGATCCCCGGAAAGCTCCTCAAGGGCTGGAACTTCGATGTCCACGAGGCTCAGAAGGGCAAGAACGACAAGGAGCGCGCCCGTCTTGAGGCCATGCACCAGCAGACCAACCAGTACGACAACGAGACCGAGCACATGTACTCGTACCTC
Organism: Trichosporon faecale; assembly: GCA_039545375.1. Lineage (NCBI taxonomy): Eukaryota > Fungi > Basidiomycota > Tremellomycetes > Trichosporonales > Trichosporonaceae > Trichosporon > Trichosporon faecale. The sequence continues at coordinate 846,725 of BCLU01000003.1, read as the reverse complement.
CAGGTCATCACTGCGTGCACCAACTCGTTCGCCCACGGTGCCAACGACGTCGCCAACGCTGTTGGTCCCTTCTCCGCTATCTACTACGTCTGGTCCAAGGGTGTTGTCACTCCCAAGGACACTCCTACCCCCACTTGGGTCCTCGTCTTCGGTGCTGCCATGCTCGTCATCGGTCTCGCCACTTACGGCTACAACATCCTCCTCGCCCTTGGTAACCGCCTGACCCTCATGTCGCCCTCGCGCGGTTTCTCCATGGAGTTCGGCGCCGCCATCACCGTCCTCCTCGCCTCGCAGTACGGTATCCCCGTCTCGACCACGATGTGCATCACCGGTGCCACCGCCGGTGTCGGTCTCGTCTCCGGCGGCCCCAAGGCCGTCAACTGGCGCGCGTTCGGCCACATCTTCCTCGGATGGGTTCTCACCGTTCCCGTCGCTGGTGTCGCTGCCGGCTGTCTCTGCGGTCTCTTCATCAACGCCCCCCACTGGTAAACTACCTTTCCCTTCCGGCACCTACAAGTGCCACCAAAACGTGTATCTAGACATAGACTCCATGCTCGTGCTCGCACGCTCTCGCCACGACTTCATCTCCACCATCTGACCACATCACATAACTGTAAAAACGTATCTCGGGATTTGGGCACGGGGTCTTACTCCTTTTCTTGATTTTTCTTTCTTCTCTTTAATAGGTCTTCATGTGATACGCTCATTGCCGCGAAACTTCTGCTGCACATCTGCCCTTTTCGAGCCACCAACTGCTGCTAGGGGTGGCAATGGCTGGGAGGGGCTTGTGCGAAAGTCTTCGCCTCAGCGTGGGGCCGAACAAGGATCGCACCATCCGTGGCAGGAAGCACGAGTGCCACTTTCCCACCGTGGGTCCACTGAGTACCTCCGTGGACGGTCCGGTGATCTCGGTCCAAGGCACACTACTGCAAGTGCCAAGTGCGCCGAGGCTGCCGATCGCGATGGTCATGTATGAAACGTGCATGTGGTCTAGAAGTGGCAGATCCAGCATCTATTCTATAGTACAGTGTTAAGGCTACAACATGCGGTGGGTCATTGTCCGATCTGAGTCTTGAGTCCGAGCTCTATGATTCAACTCTAAGCAGTAGACCTGGCCGAGCCAGCACTCATCGGCCGCTCTCCAAGACGCTGCGTCATGATCTCCTCAAAGTCGCCCGAGCCAACGAAGACAAGCAGGCACTCCCGCTCCATCCCTCCCTCCTGCTCCTCGACGTCCATGTCCGTCTCGCTGTCGTCGATGCTGAGAGCATCGAGCCACGCCGTGACTTTGATCCGCTTCTTCTCAGCGCGGTACGCCTTGGCGGCGCTCCTCTCCTCTGTCTGCCCGGGAGGCGGCGGGGGCGTGAACTCCCTCATCCTCTCGGAGCCCGAGGTGGGTGTGGAAGTGCGTCCACTTTTGCGAGCTTGGCGCAGGCGAGCGGGAACGGGGTCGGGAATCGCGGCCGCGCAGTCAGGCACGGCGGGCGCGAGGCGGCATCCGCGGTGGCCCGTGCTGACCGGCATGGAGCGGGCGAGGACCTGCGCGCCGTGTGCGGTAGCATCGGCCTCGTCGCCGGCTGTGCCGATCGTGCGCACCGTCGTCCAGAGAGTGTGCACTGCGCCGGGGTCGAGCGCGCGTGGCTTCAGGTCCCACGCCCACAGGCCCTCAAGCTCCGTATCGGACGCCGTGGCCAGGAACTCGTTGAGCGGCATGGCCCAGCCCTTCTGCTTGGTCGTGTCCGAGACCTCGACGGCGACGACGAGCGCCGAGTCGGCAGCGTTGGGGAGGACAGCGAGGCGGCTGAACCGGCTGCCGGCGGCGCAGAGCGCGAGCCACGCCGTAGACTTCGTCAGGCCCTCGATCGCGTCGGCTAAGGCTGCGCGGGGGCGCTTCTCGTGCGTCTGCAGGAGGAGGGAGCCACCGGCCTTGTCCCGCCTAGTGAAGAGACCGCCGGTCCGCTCGACGGGGTAGAGCGAGCCGGCGAGGCCGCGCCAAGCCTTCGTTGCCGCAATGGGGTCGTTGGCCGTCATGGCCAGGGCGAGGCGGAGGATCCAGTTCTGGCGGTCGCTGGCCGAGAGCCAGGGGTGGGAGGCGTCGAGTGCCCCATCTTGGATCGGAGAGCGCTGGACCGCTTCGGGATGCGCTATGTGCGGGTGAGCGGCAGAGGTTGAGGAGAAGGAACGCTGCAGTGCCTTCCTTGCTGACGGCTTGAAGCCCACTGCCTTCTTTGAGGGCGGGTCGTACGCATAGCGTATCGAGAGTTCGGGTGGGGCAGGGGCTGTCGGTGTGCTGAGCATGGGGTCTGGAGGCGGGTATAACGCGAGCAGGCGGGTATCGTCCAGCTAGCTGGATGGGTTGTGTCGTATCCTAGGGCGATCGTGTTGATCGAGACTGATCAAGTCGGTGCAGAGCAGGTAGGTGTCGTCGAGTAGTGATGGGGAGAAGAAAGGGTTTGCATCGTAGTATATACATGACTGGCGAGCTCGTGCGACGCGGGCACAGAGTTGGCAGATCTGGAACCAACAACACAGGTCTAGTGCGCAGCCAGCATGGTCCGGTAATCTGCTGTGACCTGTGACGTTACGGCGGCTGGGCTGGGTGACTGGCTGGGTGACTGTGCGGATGCGGTGCTTGGCAACTCGAAGATCTGCCAACATGACAGGGGCTATGACATAGTTGGGCAGTCGCGGCCAGGTCCAGGCACGCACCACAACGCGCACAAGCGGGTAGACGTGCTCTGATACTGGCCTCTAATTTGTCCGTACTCCTATTTCACTACTCTTACCCCTTCATTTTGGTCAGGGCCGCCCGGTCTACGGGCAGCAGAACGGTGGGTTCCTGCGGCTTGCGGTGTACGGTGGCGCTGGGCGGTGAGGTGGAGCTTCCTGCGCCAAAACAACGGACGTCACCTCACCCAACCGAGCTCCCGGTCTGGTAGCCTGGGCTCAGCCAGATCTATCCAGCCGTTTCGGTGACTCCCTCTACAGTCCAGCCCCAATCGCACGCAAGTCGTACCAACCTGGCCAGACGTTCAGATCTCGTATCGACCTGCGACTTCATTTGGGGACCGAGCTCACTGCAGAAGCTGCAGAAACTGTAGAACTGCCGGATTTGAGCTCCACCTTGAATCCTAATGCCTCCTGAATACAGCCGGCTCCTCTCCTCCTCCCACAGCCAGCTCCAGGGGCTAATGCACCTTGCTTACAGCTTATCGGCTGGCAGCTCCGGCGCTCCACGGTGGGCAGCAATCTGCCGCCAAACTCTCACTCCACAGTATTCAGCACCACACGGGCAATATACGATGTCAGCCTGCTGCAATGCGGCTTTCTTAGCTCTGTTAGGATGCGCTAATGCGGCTTTCTTCGCTTTTACACGCCGGCGTACCTGCTACACCTAAGCGAGCTTTTTCGGCGGCTACTTTGCCGGAATCTGCTGAGGAAGCAGTGGGGTTCAGACTGCAGGTCATGTTGGATAACATGTGGACATCGAGCATGCACGGAAGCTTTGCGGAACTGGACACCATGAGCGCCGCACACCTCCGGAATCCGGTATCCACTGTCGCGTAGGTCAACCAGAAGCGGGAGGCAGCGGCAGCTTGTTGCGGCGCACGGAGCTGGTGACTAACCACGGCCAGGGTACTTGCCGCTCGCGATCTGCCGACCGCTTCACGTCCGGCGAACGCAGTGGCAGAGCGCGACGCAAATAGACTCCCGACTTGCGAGGCGGTCTCATGACGCGCATGACTTCGGGCAGTCTGTGGGGCCACGATTATGGGTCCACTGGTTGCGTCCATCACTGTCCCTTGGACTTACAACTTCTCAGCAACTCGCACCTCTGCAGTTGTATCTGCGCGGCTAGCATGTGGGACGATGTTGGAGCCAGACTTACGGTCGCCGGGCCGGTGCCCGGCATACCGTGTGGAGTGTTGGAAGGTGGGTTCCAGCGTTCCCATTGTGTGCTCACCAGTTCCGAGCTGTGTGTGTGTCGCAGCGTGCGCTCATGAGCCCGTGGCCATCGGTAGATTCTGCGGCTCGCTTGTGAGAAGGTTGCGATACGAGATATCGGTGCGAAACGACGAGGTACACATCACTTGAGTGTTGCGTCATGAAGCGAAACCTATGCATTGTTGTTGAGACTTCTGGACTAACCCCATCCGACCTCCCACCACCAGTATCCCGCGACCTCGTCGGTGCGTCCCTCTCCCTTCCTTCCGCGGACGCTCCTCTTACCCCCTCGGACACCTAGCTTAAGGCCCTGCTTGAGTCCGAGGCCCTCGCCCTTGAGCTCCGGGTCCGTGACCTCTCCCTTCTCCGCCGCAGCCCTCCTCTCAGCGAGAGGAGTGTAGCTCTCAATAGTCGGGAACGCGACGTCGATACTCTCCAGCTCGGGGGTGAAGGTAGGCCGGATCGGCGAGAGGATGTGCATCGTGCCGCCCTGGTCCGATCCCTCCGGCAGACGAAGGACCCAGCCGGCAACGTCGCGCAGCATCTGCGCGTGCGTCGGGTCATAGACACAGTCACTGGCGAGAACGAGGTCGAACGGCGTGTCGAGCCAGGGCGCGAGCTCTTCCTCGCCCTCCTTCTGCCCCGAAGCCATGTAGGCCGGGAAAGTCGTCCAGTCCAGCTTCGCGATCTCGATACCGGGGCCGGCTTCTTGGCCCGGCAGGCGCGGCGGCGCATTAAGGTCCACGCACACGCGGAGGTTGGCGAGCACGTCGGGGTGGAAGTCTGTCGCGACGACGAGGCCTGCGTCGGCCGTCGTGGGCGTCAGCGTTGACGCCTTCTGCGGCGTGCGCGGCTCGCCGGAGGCATCGAGAGCGTTCGTGGCAGCGTGCAGGTCGAGCAGCTTCCGGCAGAGAATCGAGAGCAGTCCAGTGCCCGCGCCAAGCTCGAGCACGCGCGGTCCCCCGCCGTGGGGGTACGTTTGGCCAGGGCGGGGGAACAGTCCAAAGTCAGCAGGGCGGAGGGACATCTCGCGGCCGAGCAGGATCGCGCTGCCCCACGTCTGCACGCCGACGGAGATGTGGTCGCTCATCGGCGCATCGTGCAGGAGCACAGGGAGCGCGGCCGGTTTCCGCCTGCCGCCCTTCCAGCCGTCGCTACCGAGGCTCGAGCTGTGGCTGTGGTGCGAGCTCCGCCGCCGCGCGAGGGCGGCCATGCCCACTGTCGGGCTTGAGGGGCTCGTGGCGAGCTTGTTCAGGAAGGTGGCCGTCTCGGGGCTCCGGTCCGCGGTGGCGGGCATGATGGCGGGGCGCATGGCGCGCAAAGCTGGGCCGAGTTCGGGCGCAAGCGGGAAGACGAGGTGACGAGTGAGTGAGCCAGCAGCACTCGTGCCGGCCATCATGGCGAGAACGGCAGTCGCCTCGCGCAGGATGGCCTCGTACTCGCCCACCTCCGCGTCCTCGTTCTCCTCGAGGAAGGTCTGGGCGCGGCGCACGACACCGTTCAGCCACTTCTCGGCCCACTCACGTTCGAATGGGTCGTTGTAGGGCTCCTCCTCATCTTGCTCGTGATCAGAGTGGTCGGAGTAGTCGCTGAACTCGTCCTCGGCGCGCTCCTTGATCGTATCTTGCAGGGAGAGTCCGTCCATCTCGAGCCCGAGCCCGGGAGGGACGAGGTCGACACTACCGCCGGAGAGGGTGCGGCTTCGTCGTCGTCCAGAGTTGCCTTGCTCCTTCGGAGCCTTATCATCCTCGTCCAGCTCGACGTCGCCGGCTGTGAAGCCGCCGTGGATCGGGGGCATGTACATGTCCTTCAGGACTGACATGTAGCCCAGCAAATCGCCCGGCTGCAGCGGCGAGAGCGTGTACTGCGCCCGCGGAAGCTGCGGGAGCAGCGTTGTCGGAATCGCGCCGCGCATGGCGCAACCTTGTTCGTTGTGTCGGGCGAAGGGAGGTAAGGTGCGATAAGGCTGAGGAAGAGATCGGCGTCCAACTTTTCTGGACCTGGCGCTGGACCTGGGCGCAATGCGTCATGGCACGTGACCTGGGTGGCGACTCGTACCCTTGACATCCTCTCACCATAGTGAAAGAGAAGGCGACATACATGCATAGTTGCAACAGGGACGGCGGCAAGAAGGGTATGCATTATGTTACAAGCGTAAGGAACGAACAACTTAGTAGACCTTGCCGTTGACCGGGGCGGGTTTGGCGACCTCGGCCGGGTTGAAGTAGACACGGCGCCACCACCGGCGCTGCCGTGTCGTGCGCTTGGACACGACGGGCAGGACGGTGGGGTCGTCAACGACTTGCGGGCCGGGGTTCGACCACGAGTCATCGGTGTAAATCCAGCCGTCGGCGTCAGGCTCGCTCTCGCTCCAGAGCGCGCACACGTCGACGCGCCAGTCCTCGTTGGGGATGAACTTCCACCCCTTCTCGAGCGCGAGGACCATCTTGCCGTCGTCCTCGGAGTTGGGAGAGAGATCATCGCGAGCCCACGCCGAGCTCTCCCGAATCTTGACCCAGGGAAGACGCTCACCCGTCCGCAAGAAGCGCGACGACCACCCGTTCATGGTGTTGCTGTTGTTCTTGGACGCAACGGAGGGGTCGAGCCGCTCATTCTCGACGACTTGCACGCGAGCGATGCGCTTAGAGCCAATGTCGTCAGTCAGGCAGTCGGTGAGCACAGCGTCCTCCAGGTGGTGCCGCGCAATACGCAGCGCGCGAGCGTGAGGGATCTTGCCCCACAGCGAGACGAGGTTCGGGTGGAAGAGCAGCGGCGACACGATGCCGACGGGGAGCAGCGCCCACGGGAAGATCCACGCGGGGACTAGCGGCAGCGCGATGGACGGCGGGAGGAGGGCCAGCACGATGTGCGCGGGCGCCAGCGGGAAGGTAGTCGGCGTCGCAGTCTCGCCCGCGAGGTAGCTGAACACAGGAGCCAGGAGGTCGAACCCGTCCGCGACGAGGCCCATCAGGTTCTGGATTGCCTGCACGTTCATGAAGTAGTCGACCGAGCTCTCAGCCTCCTTGGGAGGCACGACGGCCGCGCCCTCCATGTCCGGCGCGGTCGAGGCCGAGTACGACGTCGACGCAGAGTTGCCCACGCGGTGCGTGCCGAGATCGGCGGGGGCGGTCGTGACGCCCAACAGCGAGGGGATTGGGTTCTTCTTCTCCTGGAAGTTAAGGTAGATCGTTAGGAGAATTGCGGTAGGGAAGAACAACACCGCCCGCGGGTTGAAGCAAATGAATGCCCAGGTAGCCATGAAGGCCCACGTCCACATTGGCTTGTGCCAGAAAAGAATCTCCTCGACACGGTCCTGGATCCAGAACACAGGTCCGACCTGGATGTCAGCTTTATCATAGACTTCGTCAAGCTTACCTTGGTGACGAAGCGCCTGAAGTTGACGGTCATGACGTTCAGGCCGAGACCATTCTTCTGCGTCGTCAACTCCCTCGCCTTGCCGTGGACATGGGGCGGGGAAGGCAGCGTCGGGAGGTTCGGCGGCAAGATCGTCGATAAAACAAGGTCGCTGACATTGCTCGAGATGGTGCTCCCAATGGATGCCTTCTTTTGGGGAGTGCTCGTCGAATGGCTAGGCGGGAAGCTCGAGTTGGGGGAAGGAATGCGGCCGTTAACCTCGCTGACGCCGTTGACGCCGTTCACGCGCACATCGCCGTTGACGGGCGCGGGGCCGCTGAGCTCGCGCGGGGTCGGGATCGGCGTCGCGCCTATCGGGATGTCGATGTACTCTGGGACCTGCTCCATGGTGGGTGGGTGCTGGTCGTGCGAGTTGCAACGAAGAATAAGAGCGGGGGATGTGGGGATGAGGAGCCGTTAAAGACTATGCGTCTCAAAATGCAGCTAACAACCTAGACCAGTGACGTCGGCAACTACGAACCGGTCTCGTACGCTAGTCCGCTAGTCATCCACGATCGGCGACGCGTGCCCCCCGCACCGTTTCAGCCGCACATGGATTTAGTCACGTGAACAATTCGGCCCTCCACATGACGCCGAGAGTTGAACATTGAAGGCCGCACTCCGCTCCTGCAGCCTCACCCACCTCTGCACACAGTGTCGGAGTACACAAAAGTGTACACAGCAAAAGTCTCCGAGCCATGTCGTTCAGAAGCCGGATATGGCCCGTCATGCGGACAGGGTTGTGAGTTTTAGGCCCATGTTTGATAACTGACAGCAGAAAGGGCATCGGGTGGCTCAGCATGGGCGGTGTGATCACCCACTACGGCGTGTCGTTTGCGAGCATTTCAGGCGGTAGCATGGCCCCCACTTTCAACCCGGACCAGTACAAGAACCCGACAGGAAGTGATGTCGTGCTCCTGAACCGGTACGGCTTCAGCCACGGGCGGTACGACACGCGAGGAAGACTGCGTCGAGGAGACGTCGTGACGTTGTGGTAAGCCATGCGAGGTTGGGGTGTCAAGCTAACCCCAGGTCCCCGCTGAACCCGGAACTGCTGACGACGAAACGCGTCGTAGCTCTCGAAGGCGACGTCGTCAAGCCGCTTCCCCCGTCGACGGCCGAGAGCATCCTCATCCCGGAGGGACACTGCTGGGTCGAGGGCGACAGCGTGCACCGCACGATAGACTCGAACACTTACGGACCGGTACGTTGAGTGGTGCGCGCGGTTAACTGACGCCAGATTCCGGTAGCGCTCATTACGGGGCGGGTCGAGGCGATTGTGTGGCCGTGGGAGCGGATACAGTGGGTCGAGCCGGGACCCGGCAAGTCGGAGGGACGGGTGCGGCACCGCATCGACCGCTTCGTGTGGGAGGACGGGGAGGTCGATCTTTAGACTGTTACACTCATGCATTGCATTATCTAGGGTTTCTACTATGGATACAGGTTAGTTCGCCTGCTCGGCGGGCGCGGGAGTGGCTTCGCGCGCAGGCTCGGGCTCGGGCTCGGACTGGCCAAAGATGCGTTTACTACTGTCAGCTATGTCGACAGAGCGAGTTAGCTTACAGGATGGCAGGGGTGCGGATCGCGCCGCCGGGCGTCGTGGACCACATCTCACGCGGCCAGTAGTCCTGGAGGAAGACGTAGGTGTGTCCCGCGAGGATGCCGAGCTGGTATTAGCTGAGTATCTGGGTCTGATAGCTCACAATATCGCCGAGGGCCCCTTGGAACCCGTTCTGGAGGAGCCAGGAGAAGGCTGCGAGACAGAAGGGAAGGTACGGCGCGGGGATGCTGATGTCAGTCATAGTTCGAGCCACTGATAGCTGAGAGTGTCTACACTCACGTCACGACGCCGAAGAGGGACATTTTGATGGACGGATTCCGCCTCGCCCAGATGTACACGAGGGCGAAGCTGAGCGGCGTCGAGAGGAAGGGCATGGTGACGAGGGGCGAGATGGCAAGGAGAAATCCCGCTGTCAGCATGAGAAGCCACACGTAGTCGGCGCGGCGGTTCATGAACGAGTGCTCCTCGAGCAGGCGCGAGTACCTCATTCTGGTTGTCAGCTTTCGTACTGCACTCGCCAGCTTACACGAAGAATATGTGGAAGGCCAAGTCGAAGGATATCGGACCAAAGTAGCAGAAGGTTGTCAATATGCGCCATGGCTGAGCCTTGATCACGGCCGCCTTCCAAGAGAAGTACAGCTGCAGCGGCGCAATGACCTGGCATGACTGATGTTAGCTGGTACAACAGAGGATAGCTTACGACAAGGACGCTGGTCGCTGCGGAGGCGACGAACCATGCCCGCGTCACGGGCGGAATCGCCTGGAACCACTGCTCGATCTCGGCCATGGTGGCGACGGTGAAGGAGTTGGGCTCGGTTCAGGTCAGTGACGGAGTGATGTTGTCAACGGGTACCTCCACGCCAGCTCGAAATGTAAGACCCGGTGGCCAAATAGAGCTTCATTACCGTTTTGATGATTATAACGATTAGCAAGCGTTGTAATGCGCTGACTTCTTTCCCACGGTGCGTGTTCCAAAAGTTGCATTCTGACGTCGATCGCGAACATGAGCTCGAGGACAGGTCAACAACCACAACGAGCTCCCCTCTGCACCTGCACTCTTCCTCCGTCTCCTCTGTTATCTCGACTACATTCCGCAGAAGGATCGACTACAATACCTCGAACGTTACAACCGGACTGAGGAGGTAGAACAACATGACAACAGCAAGCACGACGCCTTCCCTCTCGCCAGCGGAGCTGAGCTACATCGTCGACGGTCTGCGTGGCGCTCCGCCAACGCGCAGCGACGGACGAGGACTGCTTGAGCCGCGCGACATCGGAATGGAATACGGCGTTGCGCCTGCCGCGAACGGGAGCGCGCGCGTGCGTATCGGCAACACCGAGGTCGTCGCGGGTGTGAAGCTTGAGGTCGGCGAGCCGGGACCGGCCAAGGTCGCCGTGGATGTGTGAGTATGACGCCGAACGGCAGGGACAATGGTGATAATCTGTTGCACGAGAGCTTCCTTGTAGAAGCGGTAGCTGACCCCAGGACGCCGCAAGCTCTCCCCTCGCTCCAGTCATCAGCCCTCTCGGCGCTGTCGACCGAGTACGCCGCTCACCTCTCGGAGCACTTCATCCCCTTCGTCCCCTCTCTCCCTATCACGAAGGAGCGCGCCTTCCTTCCGTCTCTGCACCTGACGCTAGTCTCCGCCGACGGCAACATCATCACTGCGCTTGCTCTCGCGGCGCGCGCGGCGTTCTCCGACCTCGAGGTGCCCGACACGAAAGTCATCGCGTGGACGGGCGACGACGACGCCTCCTCCGCGGCCGACAAGTCTGGTTTCGGCGCGCTGAAGGACGGCGCAAAGGGGAAGGGAAAGGGGAAGGCGCGCGCCAAGGGGCTCGACGACTGGGACCTCGGGGAAGGCACGCACCACATCGACGGCAGAGAGGATTTGCCTGTGCTCCTCTCTCTGAATCTGGTCCAGGACAGCGAGAACACGTTCCTCGACCCGACGCCCAGCGAGGAGGCCGCGTGCCCCGAGCGAATCCTTGCTTGGTTCAGGCCGAACGGGAACGTGTGTGGGATCAGGACGGAGGGCGGAGTCGGTATCGACGCCGGACGGATTAGGGGGCTCCTGGAGCAGGCGCAGGGGCTGGCTACCGCCATGGCGGCGAGTCTGAACGCTGACCTGCCGTAGAGCAGTAGAGATAGATGCACAGTGTACTATAGCCGTCGGACTGACGCTGACCGACTCGATCAGCCAGCTAATGACGGACGTAATGGATACAAGTCGCTTGCTAGTGATACAGATGGCGGCTCTATGATTCATGCGTGAGGGTCAGAAGATGCCCTGCCGTGGAGTCGGGAGCCGAGATGGCGTCCCCGTCCGCGAAGATTGAGTCGTCGGCGCTCGCTCCTTCTCCATACTCCGGCGGTACCCCGCGTTCGCCTCGGAACCGTACGGCGCATCGTCCTCCTCGGCCATGTCCCAGATGATCCTCCTCAACTCAGCAGGCAGACTACACATCGTCTCCTCCACCCCTTCAGCGAGCGGCACCCAATCGGCCCTCTGGGGCGGGACCTCGCTCGTGCTCATCATCGTCCTTTGTGGGTCCACCAACATGACCTGCACGAGTTCCAGCGCGCCCTCCTCCCCAGTCGACTCCGCCTCGATCTTCGTCTCCAGCACGCTCGGCCAGGCCACGAGCTTTGCCTCAGTCAGAGCCACGGAGCCCAAGGTAAGGTACGTCCGCCGATCCCGTTCCCACCACTTGGGCGGCTCGATGTGTCCGTAGAAATTCGTGCGCACCATCTCCCGCACAGTGCGCACAACCTCCGACCCGCGCTGCACGGGTAGGTCGATATCGGGGAGTTCGCCTTGGGGAGCTCTAAGCTCCATCTTTGCCCCGATATTCTCAGCCCTCGTCACATATATGGCGCTCGCGACGACCTCCTCAAGCCTTCTTTCCCACTTCGGCCCCAGTGGTCGTAGTTTCGAGACGACGTGACGCTCGATGCGGAACAGGACCTGCAACCTCGGCCGGCCCCGGATCCAAGATCGGGGCTCCGGGTTGAATAAGGGGGATGGAAGCGAGGCGGTAGGAGCGGGATGCAGAGGCTTCGGCAAGTGCGCATCGATGAAGAGCCGCTCCTGCACTGCTCCGGGCCTATGAGGGACGCAATGGCCACGACACCGGTCCGGCGTGCCGCACTTCGCCTCGGCGGCTGACCAGGGAATCCGATGTCGCGGTGAGCGGATGCTCTCCATTGCAGTGATCAGCGCCGGCATCGCTCTGCCCACGAGCTGCTCTAAGGCGGTGTAGATATCACCATGGCGCGGGTGAAGGTTCGAGACGTAGCTCTCCAGCCGTGCTGAGCCGTTGGAGGCGAAGGAAACCTCCGTCGGTATCGGCGCGAGAGGGCCGTCGACGAGTGCGCCCATGCCGAAGGTCTGCAGGCAGTTCGACTTAGTTACCCCGAGCCAACAGCGAGTAACTCCCGGCACGAAGGGGTAGTCGCCCGGATCGAGCAGGGTGCCAGTCCCTTCTATCACTCCCACCGCCTGCGCGAGTCCGCTGATCTGCAGTGATCCCTTAACGACACTTGCGTCCGCGTCCAGGACCGTCACGAAGGGATCGCCCGCCATGCCCCGCATCTCCCGGACGCAGGCCATGAACATGTCCGGCGTGAATCCGCCCACTGCGAGGTCGGGGGGTAGGTCGTCAAACGGTGTTGGTGTCGGCGTTGGAATCGCGCGCCTGGGTCGTACCGCATGCACTCGGAACCCAGCATTCGTCTGTATCCCCGTCTGAGAGGCGAGTTCGCCGTCAGGACGCAAGTAGCTCGCCCAGATCAGCATTCGTCTGTCGTCGCTCACGAGGGCGCGCCAGTCCTCCCGCTCGGTAACTGCGTTCATGAACCAGAGCATGGAGCGCTCGCGCAGCGAGAGGGGAGAGTGCGTCCATCTGCTCGATGGCGTGGTGCCGCGAGAGTTGTGGTCCAGCATGACTGCCGCCATGCTGGACTCTGTGTGGGAGTTGGCTAGAGGATGTGAGAGGTGGATAAAAGAGTGATCGAGATGTTGGTTGTCGCTGTCGTCATCGCCGTTCGGACAGGCCTAGCGGGGTTACCCGGGAAGGCACGGCTGACCGCAAAGCCGGACCGCTCGCCTTGGGGCTCGGATGCACATCCGCCAGCCTCTAGGAAGGCCAGAGTAGTTCGGATTGGAACCAGTGCGTTGCCCGCGTTCCGAGACGAGCGACGGGGAGATCGCAAGAGCGCATGTCAGCCAGAAAGGCGGTCGCGTATCGGATCCGACCGAGACAACCGTCCCGAGCCGGCCTCCACTTGATGTTGCCGATCTCACTCTCCCAGGCCCGGCCGGCCAACTTCCTCGTCCCCTAACACAGCTCGCTACCTTCTTTCCTTTCAGAGCGCTCACCATGCTCACAATACGCCGGCTAGATCCGTCCTCCGCCAACGAGGAGGTCGACGCGGCGGTCGACCTGCTGACCTCCGTCTTCGCGGACGACCAACTGACGCGGATCGTCTCCTCTCCCGTCCCCGGTCTGCATGAAGCCCGTACGCGATCGACGCTGATCACGGGCGTGCTGGACCTAGTCGTGCTCGCGGCCTACGATGACAGTGATTTGCTCGGCGTGCTGATTCTGAAGCCGCCGGGGATCGTTGATCGGCACAGGTGAGCGCCCTTCCCGCTGGTCTGAGAGTCATCACCGTTGACAGCTTAGTGCGAACTCGGAGGGTCCGCACGACGAGCCGGCCCAGCGCCTACTAAAGGGACCAGGCAGCGACATTGTGCTCGCGAATTACACGAGACTGCGGTCACACGTGCACAAGCTGGAAGACGACGCTTTCGGCGGCGTAACGGACTTATGGTTTGTGAGCTTTGTCGGTGTCGCTGCCTCTGCACAGGGCAAGGGCGTAGGGAGGGCGCTGTGTGATGCCGCCGCGCAGCTTGTGCGGGACAAGGCCGATGAGACGGGTACGAAGACGCTGGCGCTGGTCGCGATCACTGAGGACGCTGTGAGTAACGAGAGATTGGCGGAGACGTGGCCGCTGTCATGCCTATCTCGAGGCCAATGTCGATCTCGACACCGGTCTTCTGATTGAGGAACGGGGAATGTGAATGTGCTGAATGAGTGACTGATGCAGCACAGATGCGATTCTACAAGCGACTCGGTTTCGAGGAGAGGGGATGCGTTGAATTCAACGTTGGCGACGAATTGGTCAAACGGTGGGCGATGAGTAAGGAATGCTGATAGAGTGCTGGAATGCGCGGGGAGACGAGCATAAGCGATGAGATATAGGCTCCAGACGTCATCTTGGGTTGTGAATAAAGCGTCCCGATAACGTAGAAAGAAGCACAACAAAACTCCATAATGATGACGAAAACTAGATAGTGATACTGTGTACGATGTGAAGCTGTGTATTGTACCTGCTCGGAGTGAACACCGAAGAGTTGAAATGGAAGTGGATCATGAGCGTAATGAATAGCGAGCAGGGCAGATGAGTCGGATGAAAGCGAGATGAAGACAGATTCTGCGGGTAGGACATGGTGTTACACTGCTTTTTGGGTCGTGAATTGTTCTAGGGCACCGCTGCTACGCGGCGGCGGAAGCCAGATCGGGCTAGGCATGGCGTGCTCAGACATGAACGACAGGGGCCGGCGTCGACGGCCGCTCGGGGTGCTTCTCGCTCATGTTGCGCGACGAGTGGGCGCTGCTGCGAGCGCTGCTCCGCGTGCTGCTGCCGTCGTCGGTGATGTGCTCGATGTCGTCCTCATCGCGCACCTCCTCGATCTCCTCCTTCGGCTCCTCTGCGAGCTCGGGCTCCTTCTCCTCCGCGAGGAGGTCGACCTTGGAGTCCTCGCTCTTCAGGGGCGCGCCGAGACTGACCTCTTCTACGCCAACGGCGCGCAGGACGTCCGGGGCCTCGCAGTGGTCTGTGCGTGTCAGCTGCATTCATGAAATCTCGTCGTCTCAGCCTCGTCCGCGCTATCAACGCCACAGCCGACTGCGGACAACGCCATAATGAAGCTTCACTGGCGAGCCCTGACAGACCTGAGATGCGGCGTCGCCAGGTCCGCATGGAACCGATAGAAATCGGTTCGATGCAGGCCGGCTTACGAGAAAAGATTACTCACCACTTCGGGCGGCCATGCGGTGCGCAAAGTCACACTTGAAGTCGTCCGAGAAGACGAACTCGCCGCCGAGCTGCAGGAAGTTGCCCGGATTCGTGAAACCAGTCAGGCGGAAGAAGCCGTTGCTCATGCCATTCGCCATCTGCCGCAGGAACGCGTGCCGGTGGTAGCTTGGGCGGAACTTGAGCTTCATCTCCGGGAACGGGTTTGGCAGCCTTGATCGCATGCCGAGCGCCTTGTACAGCCGCGTACCCCGGTCGACGTACACGTTGAACGTGGCCGGAATGTTGAACATCTCCTTGTACTTCGTGATCGCCTTCCACGTGCCAGACGAGATGACGCAGACCTTGACACCGGCGCGGAGGAGCGCGGCGGGAGACAGCTTGGCGAGAGACATGAGCACATAGTCGTGACACAGGCCGCACCACCAGTGTCCGACGAAGAAGACGACGGTCTTCGTGTACTTTGGCGGCTTCGGAAGCTGGTTCACCCTTGTTTGCGAGTGCATGCTCTTCAGGCTCTTCGTTGGCGCCGTATCGTTCGTGTCGACTGGGGAGAGCAGCTGCGACGCCGCGTCGTCAATGTCCGCCTCAGATCCTGGGAGGAGGTCGCCGAACTTGAGGTGGTTGCCGTACTCGTCGTACAGGGTGCAGTCGGCCGCCTTGATAACCATCTTCCGCGAGGGCTTCTGCCAGGTCCACGACGGGTCGTGGTCACGCTTGGCGAGGTCCTCGTCCTCTTCGTCCTCCTCCTCCGGCACCTCCTCGTCGACCCACTGCTCCTGCTCCTCCACAGCCTCGGCCATGAACTGCTCCATCTCCTTCATTTCTTCCTCGGTCAGCTCGCTGCTGCCAAGCATGACCTCCTGGTGGTCCTCGTTCGAAGAGCAGGTGAGGTCGGGACAAGGCTGGTGGGCGTGAACGTGTCCGTCGTCGGATACTTGCGGCGGGGATGGCCAGCCGTGGTCCATAGATTGCCGGGGTTGGTCAGAGGCAGTCGAGTAACGGGCAGTCGGAGCGGCCCAGGACATAGTCTCCCTGCGGCCGTTGTGTTCGTTGTAGATGACACTGACGCCCCTTGATGTCCGGGGTGTAGGCGGAAGAGAGTTGATGGTACTTGTACTCGTGCCGGGGTGACACGTTTGGGTCGTGTTGGACGCGAGGCTAGGCGGTGACCTGCGCCTGGTCGCGATGTCGCCGTCCGAAGCGGCCGCCCCCACAACGACCGATCTCCGGTCCCCTCGATCTGCCGCATACTGGTTGTAAGATCCGTACCTCGCTATGATCGAATCGGCGTACCCTGCGGGCGGCTTAGCAGTCTCAAACCACTTGGGCGCCTTGGGGGTAGTCACTGAAACGCTCGATGGGCTGGGAAGAATGGTCATGCCGGTGACAGGGCCCGGTAGCGGAGGCGCGTCGTCGAACGAGAAGCAAGCAGCCTCAGGGGGCGTCCGAGGTGCATAGCATGCTTCGGGGGGCGTCACAGGGCCATCGAACAAATGAGTCGGTGGCGGAACACGTCGTCGAACAGGCTTGGGCGCTGGTGATCGGGAGGATCCTGATTGTGTCGCAGATGTGGCCTGGTTAGCCTGGGGCGGCGGCGGGGTAAAGGTCAAGATTGAATTGATCGCTGCGTCGTCGTCGGAAGCCGCACTCGTCGACGGCGGCGAAGAGGCCGAGACGGGCGGATCACTGTGTCTCCGGGCGAGCGAGGGCGGACTTGTGCCCAGGTCGAACTCGTCTCTTCGTTGTTGCACGCCAAGTGACTTGCGCATAAAGTTTGGTGGGAGAGGAGGGACTGGCGGAATCGCCTGCTCGTCGACGGCGCTCATGATGGGCGAGACCAGTCTTCGGCGTTCGGGCGATGGGAGAGGGACAGGCAAGGGCGAAGGCTGGTGAAGGCGTATCGTGAACTCGATGTCGTCCGGTAGGTCTGGTCGGTCGTCGTCGTCGTCGACGGCTTCCTGGGGATATGGGGGATGATGAGATCGCAGCTCCATCTCTGGTTGTTCTAAAAACCGGGCTACGGTCGGTCACTCGGCTCTGGGACTTGGCTTTGCGTCCTGGCGTCGTTCCGGAGACCGGAGGGTCGCACGTAGGAGGCTTGAGAGTGGAACAGAGAGGCCCAAACAATTGCAACACCACTGGTACCGGTTGGGTTCTGGTGCTCTAGCTGTGTTGGATCCCTCGGGCGAGCTACTTCGGGTCTAGCCCAGAGGTAGTGCGTCGCTCAGGAGCGGTGGTCCAAATGAGCTGGGATGAGGGCGGCCGGCGCGGCGGGTGCAAGGCGGCTCGGCGGAGGAGAGGACAGAGGTCAGACAGGATAAGACAGGAATATGAAGGAAGGGATCGAAGGATCGAAAGGTCGAGAGAGCTGAGCTAACACGCGCTGCGGTCTGCGGGCAGCAAACGACCTGGCTGTCG
Source organism: Trichosporon faecale (assembly GCA_039545375.1). NCBI lineage: Eukaryota > Fungi > Basidiomycota > Tremellomycetes > Trichosporonales > Trichosporonaceae > Trichosporon > Trichosporon faecale. The sequence continues at coordinate 829,281 of BCLU01000003.1, read as the reverse complement.
GGCGGTCGGGTCGTCGGGCTGACGGCTGAACTTGCGCTGCAGGCTGCAGGCCGTACGGGGTAGGGTTGTCGGGGTCGGGGGCTCGGGGCGCGGGGGGGCGGTGGGTTCTCTCGCGGAGAGAAGAGATCGAGACGAGGAATCGAATAACTCTCAGACAAGCCGCCGGTGCCAGTTGAGTAAGGGAATTGAAGGGCCGACGACTTCTAGCGATATTGTGGTGGTAGAAGCGAAAGACTGATCAAACCGATCAGAACGACCCGTAGGAGCCCAGAAGGAACCGCAGGACAGTGGTCCACAGGATCACAGGATCGAAGGATGCCAGGATGATCTGATGGCTCTAAGGACTAGGACGGAGGGTACGCCCGGAATCCGGTCACATTCAATGTGCTAGCCAGACCGCGGAGACCCGGGTGCAGACCCGCGACCCGTAGCTGAACCCGCACGCAGACCGCGTCCTCAACGACCAACGGCGGCGAGCACAAATGGTGGGACGGTACGTACAGGTGCTCCTCGAGGCAAGGGCTGTACCGATAGACTTTGGGGACCGTCGCGCGTGCCCGAGGAGTGCAGACTGGCGAGCGAAGCGTTCGGGCTCGAGACCGTGGGCGACCGTTGACCGCCCATGGAGGAGGGGGTGGTGATGTGCGAGGACTGGGCCGACTGGGCAGGACAAGCGCACCAGGTCCCAGGCACTCAAAGCTAAAGCGAGAGGATGGACGTTGGCCGTGGTGGCCGTGCCGAGTGGAAGGTGGACGCACGCAGGTGATGTTCCTCGATCTGTGGCCACAAGAGTCCTGGATCATGCATATGTAACGTCAACGCTCACGTACATGAGCGCATCTTGACACAGGGGTACAGGGTTCCTCGCCACTGCGGGTGGTGCGACCCTGCTCACCTCAGCCTTGCCCTTGGCTCCCTCAACATCTTCCCCTGCCCCGTGACTCCGTACCCTTTTCGCGGGTCCTTGCCCCGCGTCGCCTCCCTGCTCCCTTCTCTCCCTTCCCTCCCCTTCCGAGCGCCACTCGATCCCCTCCAGAGCTCCTTCATCGGCCAGTATCCTGGGCGGTGCCTCGGCCCAACCAAAAGTCCCTCTGTGCATCTGGATACGAGTGCGTGGACGCGGCTATGGTGCCTGTTTTCGTCGCTTCCAAAGTCGACAATCAGAGTGGACAGATGGGTCGGGCTAACCCGATCAGAATCGCACCAACAAAAGCCTCACTTCTCACGAGCAGCGAGCGCTAGTGCAACTGATTGCGCGCGGGTGGCGGCAATCAGTTGACGCAGGGCCGCTTCACATGGACACTGGCCCTGACAAAAGTTATTCGCAGAAACTTCCGCCGATAACCGCTGGGGCATGCTTACGGGAGTTTCCGATGAAAGAAACAGCTCCATAGCGCAACTTACGGCGCCTCAAGCCCGCGACTGAAATGGTTGCGTAAGGCGTTCTTTGCAGATTAGCAGGTGACTGCCTGTCTGCAGCTTGTAGCTCCCGCAGTGGCGCGCCGGGGCGATTCCTTGCGGATCGTGGCGGCAGTGGCTCGTGTCGACCACTGGCTTCCGGGATTGCAGAAACCGTATTGCACGCCGTACCGCTGCCATCCGCGCGGTAGAAGTAGGATGCGGGCCTGTCCCCAGGTTTGCATCCTCCTGGAGACGGGCAGACGGAAGTGCTCAATCAAAATGACGCAGACGTGCTCCCAGACAGGGACACGACCGCCGCTGGATGCAGCCTGAATGCGCACAGACCGCGATTCATGGCGACTCGCCTGCAAAGGGCAAAGGGCGGAAGGCATTACCGAGCTCAGCAATGTCAGCACGACATGCTCACCATTATTGCTATCTACAACCACCAGCTGAGCCGCATGAGCCGGCTGAACCCCCGATCCAGCGTTCCTGTGTGCCTCACTTGCGCCATGATCTCATGAACGAGAGGAACAGCAATGTGAGTGCTGCTAGTGACCGCAGCTGGGCATTCAGTGCCCCTTGCTCAGTTGTTATCAGTACCTCTCGCGCCCAAGATCGTTTTGGGACCTTGACTATTCTGACACCGATGACCTCCGACTGAATCGGTGGCGTCGCGACCCCCGCATTTGGGTCACCCCCTCCTCGATCTGACATCTGGCTGGCATTTGTTAGGCATCGGTCGTCTGCGCATTGACCTGCGTGCTAGCCTAGCTAGTCTGCTAGCGCCGGCGGCCAGCACCAGATCCCCGAAAGCTGGCTCGACCGACGCGTGCAGTCTTCAGTGGCGACCCTGGGGTCCAACTCAGGGCGATTGTTGTGTTGAATAGCAACAAATTCAAAAGCAGACACCTTAATCGATATTTGAGCCCATTCATGCCCGCAATCATACAGCATTCTTGTCCTTTCTGTGCCATTCAGAAAGTTCGGTAAGCTCGAGCTGGTCTGGCTTCTGTTCGCTGACCTTGGTCGGACGCAGATGCACGAGGTTTGGTAGACCTCCAGGGTCAGCCGGACGGAGGGCACCGCAGCCGCAATCATAACGTAACCTTGGGCCACCGTGCGTCTCCAAGGCCCTTCGCCACCCTTATCCAGAAATCAACGGCTTACGAGCGCATTAACTGCCCCTTTTGCCGACCGCTGGCCGCGCAAAGCAAACGCCGGCGGGGCGCTCGGCCATGCGCCTGAACGCCTCGGCGCCTGAGATGATCTGCACGGCTGTCGTCGCGCGAGCTACCAGTTGCTGACGCGTGCTGACGCGAGTGCTGGACATGTGCACAAGGCACAGCGCAGCATCAGCCGGTCGCTGAGAGGCAGAGCTCGATAAGCATATGCGTGAATGGCGCGTCCCGCGTTCCTCCCAGTTCCTCTACCAGAGTCGTGGCGCTGTGGTAAACTGGAAAGCCCACCAGAAGGCTGTGGAGGCTCTGAATTGCAGATCTGTGCTGAGTTCGGTGGAGCTGAATGCTAGAATGCACCGCTGTGAGGCTTCCGAGGCGGAATGTGTCTGTAGGTTGGCGGTCGGATATCCATGTTGCCACTGCAGAGTGTACGGCAGAACAAAGCTCGGTTGAAGTAGAAGCGACTCAGCTGCACCGAGAAGTCAGCGCTCGAAGCGCCGTCTGCTCCAGACTGAGGTAAGGTCAGTCCACAGGCGTTCGGCGGACAGCAGTCTTGGCTCGGCGGCATTGTGGAGCGGTGACTCCGCATTGTCTGGACTCCTTGGCACTGGAGATGTAGTAGACCGAGCTGCCGCTTCTCTCCACCGACAGTCATAAGTCCATCGCAGCGCGCACGATCGCTGAGGTGAAAGGGACACCGAGCGCCACAGCGCCATACGCACTTTCGACCTGAATGCGCCGACCTGAGCAAGGCAGGGTGCGGATCGACTTTTATCACGTTATCCCCTCTGCCTCTACCTTGTGCCTCAGCTCCCGGTATCTATAGCCACGGCGCCCTGGAGAGTACGCATGCGCTTGTTCCCAGACTTCTGGGCTCGTCGTGAGCATCGACAGCCGGCTGAGGATACGGCAACACGGCAGTTACGTTTTCCATGGAACTGGGAGCACAGCCGTTGGCGCCTCATAGAGGTAAGACGGTTCGTTACGAAGAGCACGTGTGCTCGTGTGCTCGGTGTCCGACAAACTTCGCTGGTGGTCTGTGGTGTCGTAAGTCGCAGCGACGTAGAGGACGGGACAGAGTGGCGCCAATCTGGAGCAGGCTGTGACGGACGGGCCGCGCTGCTCCACTCCGCTGCGCCACACCGAATGTTCGCCTGCAGTCCACAGCTGTACGTAGCAGCAACAGATTACACATCTTCCTGTCTGTTCGCGCTTGACATTTCTGGCGAATATGCGCTGGTTGGAAGTAGATCATTCTCATCGGGAGGCTGGATACTTCCGCCAGGAGCAGCGGAGAGCTGCAGTGCCACTAGTCTCGCTATGGTGCCAACTGGCCCTCTCTGAGCTCTGACCCCCCATGCTAACGCATACTGACCGAACTCTTACCACCTCTGAGCGGCAAGAGATGCAATGCAGATCGCCGAAGATCGCAGCGACGACGACACTTTGCCCGCCCCGGGCCCCGGAGGCGTTTAACCCGCACAGAGTCAGGAAAACAAAAGCAAACGCCGGACGACCTCGACCCGAGTTCTGTCGGGCAATCAATCATCCGGCTCTCTAGCCATATCATTAAGCTTACTGCTGTTATTCCCTTTCCGGTCTCCTGGGCGAGGCCTGGGTCAATCAAAGACTGTTGGACAGACACTGCGATGGTGTTATGAGAGTGTCGTGACATGGGCAAACGGCCTTCCTCTCCACTGTCACCGTGGCGGTCGGGGATGCCAATTATTAGGTGTCGAAGTGGCTTGGGGCATGGAATGGCTCCCAGTTGCGTTACTGGGAAGCAATGCGACGAGATTGAGACTACAACCGATCCATCAACGAGCACTGAGGCTGAGGGAATTGGCCTATACTGAGGCATTCCCCATCGCTCCCGGGATGTCTGGCACTGGTCTCATAATCCTCGACCTTCCCTCCCGAAGCCATGTCCTGGGAAGAGATACTCGTTCCCAATCACTGGAAACGCATTCTCTCACACACCCGAGACCAAGATCAGCCCCAGATTGAGCTCAGCAAGAATACCAAGGCGTCGATCCCGGCTACAAAGCAAACGCCGGCACACGCTCGCCCAAGCAAATCCTGACGACCAACTAGAGGAGCTGTCGTCGCTCGGGATATCTGACAGAGGTCTGATTCAGCCATAAGTAATGGGCGTTGTCGGCCCGCGGCATGCTTAATGAAGCCAGACTCGCCCGAAGTGGAGCCATAAGACACATCGAACAGAACGCCAACCGGGCGGAGGGGGGAAGGAGGCGCCAACTCGCTCCGGCGTTTGCTCTGGGATCGTCCCTCAAAGACTCGCGGAGAAGCGCCTCTGAGCCTCTCCCCTCCTCTGCGTTGATTTGCCCACCGCAGCGCTCCCTGTCACTGCGTGTCTCAACGACTCTGGCCCACTCGCACAAACGAACAGAGCGAGGGGGCACGATTTCCTTCGCTGGACGCTTTCCCACTCACTCTTTCTCTCACTGCCACCACCCACTGTCTTCCTCCCCAGATCACTGACGCATGCATGCACTGCGCCAGCAATGTTCCCATTGCACAGAGCTCGACTAGCGCACCCGGTCATGGCAGTGCCGGTGACGACGAGCACCCCCTCCCGCTAACTCGATTTGAACACTCGGTCGCATATCCAACTCACACGAAGTCACGGGGCCCTTTTACAAGCACCCTCCAACTCGATGGTGACGCTCACACTCATGCTAGCACCACTGCAAGCGAAACAGATGACTGCTTCGTCCGGCGTCTGCGCCAAGGGGATCAAGCAGGCGAGTCAACCGGCTCGGCGTCCAGCTGCCACTTCGCCCCTCGTGCACCGCTGTCCCGTTCGCTTTCCATGCTGACTGCACGCAACTTCAGCCTCGTCAGTGCACGATCGCTAGTCCACCCCTAATTGGCGCTCTGCCTTAGTGGTGCGCGGCCAACTGAGCAGCTGACACTCGACTAGATGAGGCGTGTGAGGACTGACGCTACTGACTTTAACGATGTTTCGTCATGCCACCAGTGCACTGGAGTGCGACTGGAGTGCGACTCCACCCGCCTCCTCCCATACCTTGCTCACCGAGTACCGATGTCTCCCAAGACCTCACCTTCTGCAGAGCGCTGGGGGCACGGCTGTTACGTCCACCTCTGTTCTGAGTCCGAGTGGGGTGATCTGCGTCCGTTACCATGGTGCGGTATCTCACTATCACTCCGGTGCAGTGGACGATCCTCGTCGGTTCTTCCTGGGCCGGAGGGGTGAGTACTAGTGTTGAGGGACAGACTGACGACGTCCAGGTAGCCTGAGCCTGATGGCCAGACCGTGAATGAAGATGTGCGACGCCTCGGATCCGCAGGGCAGGCCCCAGTTCCAGCTCCGTACCTGAACCATCGCAATCCTCCCCTCTATCTCGCTGTTTCCTTCTCCCCCATGCTCTCCACCGACTATCGACAAAGTGTGCGAGTGCAAGTGCCGAAATATACACAGTGTCATGCTGAAATGCCTACAGAGTACAAGTTGCTACAATGATGCTGAATGAGTTGAGCTGGGAGCCCACGCCTGCCTCGCAAGCAAACGGAACCTTTGTGATGCGATGGTGGTGGGGACGGGATGAGGTGGAGGATGGGGTGCGGATACCGCATGGCGGTCCAGACTAGCGCGCCATGCGGTAGCAGCGACGTGTGGAGAGATGTGCGGTGTGCAGTGGAGGGGAGATGCGCGATGTGCACTGGAGGTGAATCAGACGACACGGCAGGGGAGTAGTGTGCCCCGCGTGACTCGAGATGAAGGCACCGAGCGAGCGAGCCTTAATCTTAACTTTCGCTTGGTGCGCGCGAGTCATGCAGCCATGCGGTCGTCCTCGGTCGAACTGATGGACGCGGTACGCGTGTTGCGGGGAGATGGGACGACTGGGACGGAGTCGATCGTGCGTGTCGATTGACCGAACCGCGCGAGCCGGTTCGAGATACACTGCACTGTGCTCCGCGCCGAGCATGACTGCGCATTCGGCATTGCGCAACGCTCGCTCCGCTCGCGCGCTACACGACGTACACGCACGAGTCAAACTTCCAACTCCTGATGATCGACACGAAGCCCGCAATGAGCACGATGACGAGTATGCGGCCGGGGACGGCGCGGATCGCGTTCGTCAGTTCGCGGACCGACGTCTCGAGCGTTTCCGGCGGGCCGGAGTGCACTTTGAGTCCGAGGGCGCTGGGCGCAGAGGTGTTGACGTCGTAGCTGTCCTGGAGCTTATGCTCGTTGATGGTACCATTCAGCGTCGTGCCAGTCAGCGTTGTGACGGGGAGCGATGCCCGCCGCCGCAGCTCGACAATCTCCTCGCGCAGCTTCATGTTCTCGAGCATGACGGCCCTGAATGCTGATTCGTAGTCTATTGAGCTGTCGAGCGACGTCGGGGACATGTCCTCGCCGTCGCTGAAGTCGCGGGACGAGTGCGTGTCGGCGCACTTCTCGGGACACTTGGCGTGGTGCCCCCAGTGTCGTTTCGGCGTTCGCTTGTCCTTGGGGTCCTTGCTCGTGCGGCGGAACATGTGGCGGAAGCTCGAACGGCGGCTCACGTCCTCTGCTACCGAGAGGTTGGCGAGGTTGGACGGCAGAGAAGGGGAGACGACGATCGTCGACGAGCGCGCGGACGGCGGCTGCGACTCGGGCGACGGGGTCTTTGTCAGAGCTGGTCCAGCCGAGGGCGCAGGCACAGGCGGGTGCGGGGGCGTGAACAAGATGCTGCTGGTCGGAAGGGAGGAAGAGTGTTTGTGTGAAGGAGTTCCCTCGCCGTTTAGTAGTGCGAGCGTCGGGGCATGGGCTGGGGAGGCGGCGTTGGGCGCCGCTGATGAAGGTGCAGATTTCGAGGTGGTGGTTGTGGTCGAAGTGGAGGTCATGGTTGCAGGGGGTTCTGTCTCCTTTCCATTTTTAGAAGAGATCTCCTTATCTGAGGGCGACGGTGCATTAAGGGCGACCGGTTCTGGCGTTTGGCGCGTCTGGGATGTGTCAGCTTGCTCAGAGTGTCGGCGCCGGCTGTTGTAGGAGGGGGGTAGTGCATGCTGAGTGTGCAGAGGACAACGGCATCGGGAGCCGCGCTCGCGGAAAATAGTTGGGCAAATATGACGTCGGCCTCCGATCCCGGGTTCCGAATTTACCTCAGCATCCTCACCTACCCCGCGGCGGCCATCTCTCACCCTCGGCCTACGCAGATGCAGTCGCCGGACGCCGCTCATTGTCAGCCGCAGCGACGGCCACAGACACCGGCTGCCATGTGCAACTCTGCATGCAGCCGTTCATCTGCGAGCCGTGATCGTGTGAGGCACCGAGGGACAAGGCGGACGCATAGCGGAGCGCCATTGCGCCTCGTAGTCCACAGTGGTGACGCTCGTTTGCACTTATAACAAGTCCAGAGCACACCCGTGGTTCTCTCCGTGTTCCACTTTTCCGCTCGTGCGTCCAGGGCCATAGGCAGTGTCACTCACCAGGGAGAAGATGCGCTTATGCTTGGGCCGGAGTGCGGGGTCCTTGCTGTCCTTGCTGTCCTTCTCCTTGTCGCTCGTCGATGCAGCCTTAGGCGTGGGAGTGGACGGCGCCGTGGTCGAGGGTCTGGGGAGAGGCTGTGAGGGTGGAGGGAGGGGGGAGGAAGGCCGGGACTCCCTCATGTCAGACGATGCCCGATTCAGTAGTGACGTCTTTGTGCTGTTTTCGGATCTGGACTTGGACTTTTGCCAGCGGGACAGGGAGGACAAGGAGTGGGAGCGATGGAAGAGATGGGAATGCAAGAAGGAAGGCATGATCAAACGCAGACGCAGATGAGTAAGGCCGTCGGTCGTTCGAGGGAAGATCGAGCCGGTGCACACACGCTGAGGCGAGGCCCGTTGCCCGTTGGGCCCATGCAAGAGCCAAGTAGCAAAGGCAGAGGGTGAAGAGCCCGGCTCGTGGGGAGTCGGGAGCAGGAGCAAGGGAGAAGGGAGGAGGGAAGGTGAGACGAGGGGGGGCTTTGTGCGCAGGAGCCCAGTGGCCAATCGAGCTCAATGGGTCGATGGAGGCGCGTGGTCGATCCTTGAAACGGAATGATGCGTTGTCGGATGGGATGGTTCGACAGATCGGAGGCTGGGAGCTGGGAGGACAACGATGGCACGATGTCCGATGCGCAGATCACATCGTTACACTCGTCTGATCTCCATCGCTCCATCGCGACTTAGTGCATGCGTTCCATGCCCTCGTCGCATCGCACTAGGGAAGGACATGCGCCGCTCTGCCGCCATCGGCCTACTATCCTCAGGGTCGTCGCGCAGGTGGAGGTGGCCAAGCGCGTTTTAGACGACCGGCCACTCGTTTCATCTTCTCAAAGTTAGACGCATGGACCCGTACACTGTGACCAGTGACTAGTCTCAGCCCCCTAATTCACCGCTGCACCACGACCTCGACTGGCTGGACTGACGAACAATGCGCATCTACGACTCCGGACCACATGGTGCACGAGCTCCGTCGGCCCCCGGCGCAGCCGTGGCTGTCTCCGGATCCGTAAGACGGACATATGACATACGTTATCGCTCTAATCTCCCCGTCTACGCAGGCATATCTAATCACTCGTCCTTCTCCTTGACCTCGATTTCCTCCGTGACCTCGACGCCCTTCGAGTCATACAGCCACGCCCACCGGCGCACAAGCCGGCCATGGACGGATCCGAAGAAGATCGCCATGATCGTGCAGCTCATGATGATGACGTTGTACGGCATCGAGAAGTCGGGCACGGGAATGTCCACGAGCAGCTTCGGGCCATATATCCGTGTCCGGGAGGTGCGGAGCTCGTCGCGCTCGCCGACGACGGGCTTGCCTCCTGTCTTTCGGCTCGTACCCCACCCCTCCTCGCCCTGCACGTCGAGCAGCACCAGAAGGGAGGACGAGATCTCACGACCACGCTCCGCGTCAGGCACGTGGTCTGTGTACTTGAGCATGAGCTTCGTGAACGGCACCTCGACCGTCGTCGTGCTCTGCGCCGGGAGTGTGAGGCGCAGGCGCAGCGTCGTCGTCGAGGACGTCGGCGGGATGGAGGGAAGATAATTGAACGCGTGCAGCGGGTCGGTCGAGTTGCCCCCGTCGTACGCCTCGGCACGCACGCTCATCTCGCTGATCCAGCCCTTGACCCACCACGGCCAGAACTCGCTGTACAGCACCTCGCGGTCGGAGTCGCCGTTGTTGTTGATCTCGACGTGGAACGTGCCGTCGCCGGCGTAGCGGTTCGTCACGGCGCGCGAGATCGTGATCGCCGGCGGTTCGAAGGTTTGGGCTGTTACGTCAGTTCGAGCTCCATGTCTGTAAACTCACGGTAGACGAAGTTGCCTTCCCCGTCCCACGAGAACTTGATGTCCTGGCCCGCGAGGCTCTTGTCGCTCAGGTCCCACTCTGTAACGTCGCGGTACTTGCCGTCGATGAACTGCTGCAGCTCCCGCTTGGGACTGTGGTCGATCTTGAAGTTGGGCTCGTTCGGCTTGATGACCCGCAGGGTAGACGACGACGCACGAGGGAAGGGCCGGGGAAGGTTCTCCTTGAACACGGAGCTGATGGTGAACTCGCGAGAGCCGCCGCGCTCAGGCACAAGATCGACGATGCCCTCCCACCATCCGGTCCACTGGCCCTGGTGACCGTCTGAAGGCATCACGACGTGAATACCCTCCGTCTTGAATCCCCACGCCAGCACATTCCCGGGCCGAGCGAGGAGCTTGCTAAGTCCGCTCTGGCCCTTGGAGGGAAGGAGAGACAGGAAAGGTGTAAGGTTCTCGGTGCAGAGACGCAGGTATGGAGCGTTCAGGTAATAGTGCGTCAGGTCTGGGGTCAGTTGCGACAAGTTAAAGTAACTCACTGCCTGATTGCCGTGCCGGTGGATACAGCTGTCCATACGTCCTCACGGTTGCTCCAGTGTGCTGCGAGCCGATGCCCGCGCAGAACATGCCACCCAACGCCTGCCTAACGCTGTCCCAGGCCTCGTCCGTGTCGCCCTCCCCCACCTTCAGCCACGCCCGAATCTCTCCTCCAGCACCACCAGTATCGTAGTGCAATGGCCCAGTCTCTCCGAAGCGAGTCTGCTGCCATTGCCCTGAAGTGAATGAAACGGTGATCTCTGACGCATTGCTCCTCTCTAGCGGAAGTAGGAGGCTGGGCGGTGTCAAGGAGTGATGTGATTCCTCTGCTTGTCAGCTAGACGTCAAAGCATTCGAAGCTTGTTGTTCCTCACCGATGCGCTCGCCGTCTGTATTGTGATGCAGGGAGAAGTGGGTAGTGAACTGGAAGAGGACGTTGAGCTTGCCGTCCGGAAGCGGGTGGAGGGTCAGCGACTCGTGGAAGGTGTCCTCCGGTGCCCGCTGTTCGGTCGCGAGGGCTGTCACCGCGAGTCCTAGCAAAGAAAGTGTGTCGAGCAGCCGCATGCTGGCTGCTTTTGGTCGATGTGAGCACCGACTCGCTGTCTGTTGTTGAGTTCTGGGTCAGCGACGACCTCCACATCGACTGACGAGATCGAGACGCGGCTGTCACGTGATATGAACCGGTTCCTATCTCCACGTGTTCTGACTGACGCGCGGTGAGCGCACAGATACGGGACCAAAAGTGACGCAAAGCTCTCTCTGGATCGGTCGTCTTCCACCGTCACAGCCGCGTCGAGCACCGACTTTTGTTGTTGCGCACACCTTTCTAGCCAACTCACGCGTGAACTCGACAGACACACGCAAAAATGGCTGCCGTTGCCTCCACCGCCGTCGCCGCTGGCCCCGGAGCCAGCATCTCCGACTCCGCCTTCAATGACAAGGTGCGCAGATCTCGATCGCGCCGGTGGCGCGTGCTGACAAGTTGCTGACATGAACAGGGCAAGCCGACCGAGGTCCGCCTCTCAAACATGAACGCTGCCAAGGGTAAGCTATAGTTTGGAGGAACGTAGCTGACAGGTAGCCGTCGCCGACGCTGTCCGAACGAGTCTGGGACCGAAGGGAATGGACAAGATGGTGAGCTGGCCAGGGCTAACTGTCAGCTAACATCAGATTACGACTGGAACCGGAGAGGTTCTCATTACGAACGATGGAGCGACTGTTCTGCAGCACATGGCTGTTCTTCACCCCGCCGCCCGTATGGTGCGTATCAAGCTACGGTGCCATGACTACCTAACATTAGCTGACTTCAGCTTGTCGAGCTGTCCAAGGCGCAGGACATTGAGGCTGGTGACGGAACGACGTCCGTTGTCGTTCTCGCCGGAAGCCTGCTCTCGCAGGCCGAGAAGCTCCTCTCGCAGGGTATCCACCCGACCACGATCGCCCAGTCGTTCCAGGGTGCCGCCGCCAAGGCCGTCGAGTTCCTCGAGCAGATGTCCGTCCCCATCGACCTGAACGACAAGGAGACCCTCGTCCGCATCGCCGCCACCTCCCTCAACTCCAAGATCGTTTCCCAGTACTCCCCCACCCTTGCTCCCATTGCCGTCGAGGCCGTCACCCGTCTCGTCGACCCCACCTCATCAAACGTCGACCTCCGTGACATTCGCATCGTGAAGAAGGTCGGAGGAACGATCGAGGACACGACGCTTGTTGAGGGTGTTGCGCTGAACCAGCCGGTTGTGTCGAGCGCCGGAGGACCGACCCGGATGGACAAGGCGAAGATCGGTCTGATCCAGTTCCAGCTCAGCTCGCCGAAGCCGGACATGGACAACCAGATCGTGGTCAACGACTACAGGCAGATGGACAAGATTCTGAAGGAGGAGCGCCAGTACATCCTGAATCTGTGCAAGAAGATCAAGAAGACTGGGTGCAACGTGCTCCTTGTCCAGAAGTCGATTCTCCGCGACGCCGTCACGGACCTGTCGCTGCACTTCCTCGCCAAGCTCAAGATCATGGTCATCAAGGACATTGAGCGCGACGAGATCCAGTTCATTTCAAAATCGACCGGTGCCAAGCCCGTCGCGGACATCGAGCAGTTCACCGAGGACAAGCTGGGCGAGGCTGCGCTCGTTGAGGAGGCGGACGTTGGCGGCGCGCGTGTCGTGGAGATCACCGGCGTCAAGCACCCGGGCAAGACGGTGTCGATCGTGTGCACGGGCGCGAACTCGCTGGTGCTGGAGGAGTCGGAGCGCTCGCTGCACGACGCGCTGTGTGCCGTGCGCTGTCTGGTCAAGAAGCGCGCGCTGATTGCCGGCGGTGGTGCTCCGGAGATCCACGTCTCGCGACTCCTGACGCAGTACGCCCAGACCCTCAAGGGCAAGGAGGCGTACTGCTACCAGGCTTTCGCGGACGCGCTCGAGGTTATCCCGACCACGCTCGCCGAGAACGCGGGTCTTAACCCCATCGCCATCGTCACCGAGCTCAGGAACAAGCACGCCCTCGGAGACGCCAACGCGGGCATCAATGTTAAGAAGGGCATCGTCTCCAACATCACTGCCGAGCAGGTCGTCCAGCCCCTCCTCGTCACCACGAGCGCGGTCGAGCTCGCCGCCGAGACCGTCTCCCTCCTTCTCCGCTGCGACGACCTCGTCATGGTCAGGTAGGCATAGAGTGTTAACGTAGATGTAATGGGCAGGATGATCAGATGCATACACTGAAAATGCACAGCGGCTGACGGCTGACGTTGGACTGAGGCAAATGACGCCTCCTTCTGATACACTCCAGGCACGCACACGTACTTGCAGAATCGAGTGTTTGCGCGATCAACAAGTTCTTCCCTCGGCCCTCGCATATGGTCAAACATACGTCGACAGTGCTGACTATGCTTCCATCATCGCCCCCTCGGTTAATCTTCAAGCTCACCTCCGCCTTCAGTTCCTTCCACCTGTCACCTTAGCAGTGCGTGCAAGATTGAAGTGGCATTCGGCCGCTATATTGGATTATGACCTAGTATAATGATCTATTCTAATGAGTGTGGTTGGTTGGCAAGGACCTTTTAGATTGAATGTCCCGAGTAGGTATACGTTTCAGTGTCCCGAGTGATGCGGTATGCTGGCGAAGCCAAGCATGCTCACTGCCTCTTGTGAAAGGCAGACCGAGAGTTGCTAGGTCGCCGGGAGCGAGCGACGTGTCGCTACGAACTCCATATAACGGAGTAAGGGGAGGGGAAGGGGAATGTACGAAGCGAGAAGCTTAGTACCAGTCCGATTCGGTGCGGCGGGGGCGCTTCGAGCCGGTACGGCTGGGGCGAGCGGAGCCCGTGTACTGGGCCTTGGCGCGGGTGGGGGCCACGAACTTGGACCAGCCCGAGGCCATGGGGCGGGACTTCTTGCTCGGCTCGGCGGCGGCGGACTGGGCGTCGATCGCTGCAGATCAGCATTCGTCCCGTGTACAATGTGAATGTGGCTGTGGCTCGTGCCTCCGTCGTCTCCGGGCCTGACCTTGGGCACACCAAAGTTTGAACCACCGCAGCATTCCAGTATTTGTCCACATAGACCTGGTAGTGTGGCACATGTGAAACCGAAACAGCCAGCCAGCCACACCGAAAGTCTACTTACAGCAGGTGTCGTCGCCGGAGCAGGACCAGCCGGTCGCGCACGCTCCCCAGTCACAGCACTGGCCGCGCTGGGGCGCGCACCACTGGTCGCCGCACGCGAAGGTGCCGGGCGGGCAGCCGCTGCCGGGGACGGGGCGAATCATGAGGCGGGGCGCACCATCGGAGCGCTTAGCCTGGCGGTTGGGCGCGGCGGAGGCGGAGACAGCGCCGAGCGCAAGAGTGACGAGGGAGAAGACGGCGACCATGGCAATGAGCGTTGGAGTGATGGAGAGGGACGAGGAATGAGGAAGAGGGGAGAGGGGGGAATGGACAGTCCTTTGCCTTGCTTATGAGGCTTTGAGCAGTAGACAGGGGCTAAGAAGAAGGCACTCGCAGGCAGCAGACAGGAAGCAGGCAGTGAGCACCCCGGAACGTCGCAGCTCGTAGCGAGCAACACCACAGGAACAACAACAGGGCCAAAGTAAGAAGAGGCCGGAAAAAATCACACTGCAGCAAAACAAAGGACTCCAGGAGGAAGATGAGAGGATCAGGATGAGACAGGGACAGAAACCATGCGAAGGGCACACCTGCTCGCTGCAGGCTGTGCAGCTGTGGTGGACGTCGCTCGCTCGCTCGGCCAGAAGGCAGCCAAAGCTGCAGATCTGGACTGTCCAGACCCCAGGCTTGACTATGAATAGAGCGTTGCGTTAGCAAGGCCAGTCAGATCCACAGGATACCAGGATACCAGCTGTGCCTCATGATTCCTGAGCAGAGGCTGCCTGGAGGACACGAAGACAGCAGCACGACGACGAAGGAAGAACCAAGAACAGGCCCCAGGATACCTCCGATGCATAAATTCGCGATATCCTGGCGACATCCTTAGCGTCCTGGCAAGGCAGTCCTGGCTCCTGAACCCCACAGGACACTGTGCTTACGTCCTGGGATCCTTTGTTGTGCTGACTACTCTGCCGGCGGGCACTGGACGAGCACTGAGCTCTTGGGAGCTGCCGCCGGCCCGGCCGCGAACCGGCCGCTGTGCCGGACAGTCTCTGAGCTGCCTGACCAGACTCTCGCATCCGAAAGAACACATTACGTCCTGGAATATGGCGCTTTACGTCACTGTCGAAAGTCTACTGGCACCCTCTTTTCTGCTGGGCAGGAAAGGGCAGGGAACAGTCTTTGTCAGCTGTTTGTGCTCGTGGACAGACGGGGAGTCACGCCTCCAGCCTCCGGAAAACAGGCTTCGCCAGGATGCGAGGAGCTTCCGAACCTGTACTGTGCAACTAAGAATGCGACGAGATGTGGCTGCAACAGCATCTTCCCACTGCAAGTAGAAGCGGTTGCCGAGTAAGTCTCGTGCTTAGCGTAAAGATGAGGTGAACGTCAGACGAAGTCTGGCGAGCACCGACTTAGCCCCGCGGACCTCAGGACGCAATTCAGAAGATGAAGAATCCAGGGTCCAGCATGGCCTGGGTTGCGCGAACTTTCTTCGTCCGAAGTCCGGAGGCCGTGAAGTGACCCCGTAGTCTCTCAAACTTCTCGTCAACTTTCGTCCGCGGCTGTACGCAAAGGGATACTCGCCCGAGTGGGTTGCAGTGCACTCCCAGGATCCCAAGCACAGCCAGGCGCCACCCCCGCAGCTGCCCTCAGCCTCTGAATGCGTGTTAATAATGCGGAGTTACGACCATCACACCGGAATATCACCAATTCATGCCTTATTCAAGGCCAGCATGCTTAGTGCGCCCAGATGTTCGCTGAAACTCCTGAGAACTGCTGTCGTGTGCCTTTGATGCCGGTTCTCATGATTTGCTGGGCTTGAGTTAGGTCCCTGGCACTGAGGTAGTGCTGCATTGAAGCTGTCGAGAGTTGTCCACAGCACAGCGCCTGGCCACACCACAACATGACAGCAGCGATGATCTGCCGCAGGAAGTGACTGCCCAACTGACTCTGTGTCCTTGTTCACGTAACGTCCTGAAAGCCTATTGGTGACTGAGGCACCCCGAGATGCTGTCCTGGCAGCAGTCTCTGTTCTCGAGCAACAAGGCCCCACCTGCTCTTCACCTGCGCTCCATGTCTTGCTCTCCTCGTCCTCCTTGCAAGTCAGTCCCCCATTCCTTCGCGCACGGACATACCTGCTTATCGATGTCTGCTGCATTCACTGTTTTCGACATTCTCGAGACATGTGAGAGCGAGCACAGCTTCGCATTCATGTTTCTCTCGGCTCCGTCGGTCGGCTGCCGCGGCTTGTTTCTGGAATCAACTTACGGTTGCCCGTAACGCTTGTCTTGAACTGGTACAGCTTTGTTCAGCATAACCTTGGCGTCGACGTTGTTCTTCTACTGTTCTGTGACTGCGCTCCTGAGCTTGTCGTGGCCTTGGTTCTCAGTACCTAGGCGTCGACGCCGCGCACGACAGTTCGGATTGCTTGGACCTCATGGCTCGTTGGACAACCTGCTCCTGAGTTCCGTCATGGCCTTCGTTCTCAGCGTCCCTGGTTCGCTGTCCTCTTCGACGCCCTCACGAGCTCTCCCTGTGCTTCTCATCTGAAGCCTGAGTTGCTCATATGACAGTGACCGGAGCTCTTCTTCTGTGGGCCAACGCGAAGAGGTCAGATCATGCATAGTGTCCTTCGACCCCACGTTCCAGAACTTCTCTCGAGATACGTACACCACCTGTGCCCCCGTTCCTCGCGTGGCGCTCTGCTGCGCTGTACCCTCGCCGCCCTCTCGGTGGCGTCTCGGCGCCTCACTGCTGCTGACGGTGTCGGCGGTGTTCAGCAAGTCGCCACGCCGCGGGGCTGTCCTTGTCCTGATCTCACGGCCTGACTCTGCCATGTGCCGAGAGCAGTGAGAGCGTCTCCCTCACAAACTCTGAGCCTGTCGTTGGACAAAGTTGAGAACACAGTTGAGCCGACCCTATGCTGCCCTGGAGTGGTGAGGAGAGCCAACGCCTCGCTCGGCCGCTTGACCTGGAAAAAGACAATGTGAACAGAACAGAAGAAGGGTTTGTATCTCTCCCACTTCCTTTGGCCTCTTAGCACTTGGGTTCGTAGAAGCGCTGGCGTAGCGCTGCTTAACTCTGTTTGCCCGTATCTATGCTTACGCTGCAAAAGGTTGACTGTCTGCGCCTAATCACTCTGCACAGTGCACAGAAAGCCTGTCGGGATTTGAGATGAGCGCAAGCTCACAAAGACGCGGAGCACCACCACAGCGTACAGACTGTCTGCTCAGGCGCAGTCAGAGTCTAGAGTCTGGCCCAGCCCAGCAGTACCCCCAGCACAGCTAGCACGGAGGGAAGAGGGAGAGCCCAGCACCAAGCACTTGGGCTCAGGCCCGGTCGATCTCCCGCTCATGTAAGGGCCCAACACGTGCTGGAGCACCCCAGTTCGCAGCCTTGTTCCTCTGTGCCTCCGTTCCTCTCTCGGCCGGCCGGTGATCGGGCAGGGTCTGCCCTCTCCCCTCCTCTCTCTTCGGTGCCCAGTCTCGCTATCTTGGCTGACCCGCTCTCTGTCCATGCCCAGGACACGAGGTCGGTGCATGGCAGACACACGATGTGCAGGCTGAGTTCCGGACTTGGTGGGACTCAAAGGGCGGAAGGCTGGTCGCTCTGCGTGTTCGACCGGCGCCCGGCGCCGGCGAGCTATGCAGCGCCATATCGGAACCCTGCTAGAGCTGTGGGCATTGAATGGGCAGGCCGTTGCAGTGCCATGCAGTGTCAGCGGTGCCAGCGGCGTCCGTCGATCGGCGTCCGAGACGGGCGTCGCCGAAGCGGCGCACAGGACCCACTCGGCGCCACCAACCTTGTCACCGCCATGTCGAGATCTGAGATCGTCCAATCGTCTAACTGTCATTTGAGAGCACATGTACCCCGGACGCACGCACGGAGCTTGTAGGCTGTAGGGTGCAGGTTGTATGCTTACTCCGAGGCGGAGAGGGTGCTCGCTTCGCTTGCGCTTGCGCTTCGAGCCACAATGATTGCCATTCAACTGATGCCCAGACCTGACCTCGTGGATGTCTACCATGACTTGGTTCTCTCAGAGGCGTGCATGCCTGGCACTGATGCTCACCAGCAGGCGGGGGCCTGCGCTGCTGCTCATCTGGGCACACCCGCGTGTTCGAGCTTTGTGCCCATTTGTTTATGGCACCGAGCAATAGTCAACGTGGGGACTACCAGCTCATGTCGGCTACGACGCTTCATGGCTAACGGCGTGGGGCGGAGCTTGGACTGCAGAGCACCGAGTCGCGGTGAGAAGCTGGCCTGCATCTGTCCATCTGTCCTCTCACAGCACTTGCCTCCTTCCCCTCCCCACCAGGCAGTTCGTCTCCGCACACCTCCACCAGGGGTGCTATCTTCAGCGCTGACTCTCTGTTCAGACAAGATCTAACGGGATTCCACAGGCTCTGACAGGCTTTGACCTGCGTCCCACTCGCCGTCCAGAATCCGCTGATCGTGGATCGTGGACATTTGTGCCCAGTTTCCGCCGAGACCCCCCGGCGCCGGGCTGAACCGTAGTTGCCGAGGAACGGTCACCGCCACCGGCCACCCGCGGCGACAACTGCAAGCGCTATGGCATGGCTGACGTGAGTCACCTCTACTCACCCCATGGCCGGCCGCATTGCTGGGCTGTGGACTCGTTGAATCGAGGCAGTCGTCGCTTCGAGGCTGAAAGTCGCCGAGGTGGCTCATCTGCCTGCTGGCTCTCAGCCTGTTGCGACCCAAACTCTAAGTGATCGAGACGGATCCGCTGGGTCTCTTGAGTCTGCTCTGTGAGTATCTTGTCAGTCGCAAAGTCGCTACTATACACCAATGCATGTTGCGATACACTAAACGAGCCCGCCCCAAGCGCCGAGGCCAGCAAAGACACTCCCGAGCGCGACGATGAGTCCCTGCATTGTCAGTTCTATCCCAATGCTTCAACTCACGCCCCAGGTAACGGCGCCGACGCCGACGCGCCCGACAACCTTCCAGGTCAGGTTCAGGGCGATGTGGAGCAGCGTCACGAGCGCCCACGCGAGGGGCAGCCAGCGGCTCGGTTCTGGCCGCGGGCTGGCGGGCGGCCACGAGCGCGCGATGCCGCCAAAGTTGAACCACGCGCTGTCAACACCATCGACGCCGGCTTCACCGACGGCCGGACGCGGGTGATGGCGGTATAAAGGCGCCGAGTCGAAGTAGAACGCGCTCAGGATCAGCGTCAGGCCGAGGTTCAGGAGGAGCGTGTCGATGCGCCAGAGGATGTGCAGGGGCAGCGGGATGAGCTGCGGTCAGCTCGGTAAGGGGAGGTTAGCTTACGGGGAAGGGCACGCCCATGACGTCCTCGAGTTCTGCTGTCAGCTTCAAAGCCGAGAGGTTAGCTCACCTCTCCTCGCACGCATGTTCTCGAGCACCTCTACGCGCCTCTCGAGTTCCTCCTCCTCGAGCAGGACGTCTTCCTCTGAAACAGGCGAGTCGGGGAACTCGTCGTAGGTCTCGTCCTCCAGATCCGGGTCTGCGTCCCACGCACACGCACCGCACTCCTGCGGCGCCGCGTCGCCGATTACATCCTGATAGAGCGCCAGCTGCTCGTACCCCTGCACGATGCCCCAGACTGTCTCTGCCGTGCCCCAGCCAAGGCCGAGCCAGAAGCTCGAGTGGAAGCCGGAGGTTGGGCTCGGCGTCGTGAGCGGGACGGAGAGCAGGCGCAGCGCCTCGTTGAGCGCCGTGCTGATGATGGTGGAGAGGACGACTGCGCTCCCGGGCGAGATCCTCAGCGAACTAGTTGCGACAAAGGTCGGCACGCGAAGCGCCTGCACCGTGATCGACGCGAAGACGCCGATCGAGAACGCCTTCCAGTAGAACGGGTGCGGGTAGGTCTGCCCCGCCTTGCGCTCTTCCCTGCCTGGGGGCCTGGGGTTAGCTTCCCTGACATACGGTTAGCTACGCACCATCCCCAGGTCACGAGTGCGACGAGGCCGGCGAAGAAGACCAGCGTCGCGAGCGGAACGAGCATGTACACCCATTTCAGGACGGTCCAGCTCACTGTTGTCAGTTACCGGGCAGCTAGGAGAACTCACGACTACGCAGCTGCGCCTCGTCCTCGTCGTCGAGCCCGTCATCGTAATCCTCCGCTGCGAAGCCGGCGAAGGGCCTGGGGGTGACACTGCCGCTGCCGCGGGTACTCGGCGGCTCGACCTGGAGCGCCGGCACCGCACCGTACGTCACGCGCTGGCCGGTGCGGCGGGGTAGGGGAGTGTTCTCGGTTGCATCCTTGCCGCCTGTTGTGAGGGGCATGGCGGTGGCGAGTTGAGAATGGATGAGATGAGGAAGAGGATGTGGGAAATGCGACCAGCTAGAGGAGCGATAGCGCTATCGCTTGGGCTGATGCCGACATTATTTGGCTTGGGTCCGATCTCACACGCCATCCGTCACACCGCGCTATCTGGCGGAGGTACAGTGGCGAGTCTTGCCTTCTCTCCCTCTCGCGTCGGAAGCAAAGTCGCGCGAGTGGCACACCTGAAGCGCGTGTCCAAGGGTGGATTGTCACGTGATGCAGTAAGCGATGCGTTCCTGCGTGCCTGGGACCTGGCTTGGCCTGGCGCGCGCGGCAGACTGGGCGGAGTGGAGGATTTTGGGTTTTAAGCGACGGCGCGTGCAATTGACGAGTCGCGAGAGGTGAGAGTGGAGGAATGCATGCAGCATGCAGCAAGGTGGAGAGGTGGAGGCGGCTCGTGTCGGAGTTATCGTCGGCATCGTCAAAGGACAGTCGCATGCCATCAGATCAGATCCCCTCGGTCCCTCGGTGGTGAGCTTAAGGCCAGCGATGACATGACGCCGGTTGACTACTCTCGGGGTGCGGCGGGCGCCGTGAGCTCTGTACACGCCAGCGTGCGTCGTCGGTGACATCCTTTGGCTGTGTCTGCCTGGTATGCTGGAGTGCGATTTTGCCGGTTACGCAGATACCGACGCTCTGGGGCCCAAGGTCCAAAGGCGGGGGCGGGACCAAATCGCGTCACAACGGATGGTGTGGGCACCTTTGAGCGACCAATAGCCGAGCCTCGACGCGGAGCATAGCGCCGGGCGAGCCTCTCACCATACCCTCACACCCTCGGCACTCGCGACTAAATCCATACCGGGAAACACGACTTTACTTTTTCTTCTTCCTTGCCTCACTCGTCGCCCTCGCCCGTCGATCATCAACTACGCCAACGCTTCAGCAAGCGTAAAGTACGAGCAGCCTCTCCTCTTCGACCACCATTCCGAAACCAGCAATGTCTGACGAAGCCTCCGACATCAAGGCCGAGCAGGTCGCCGACCAGAAGTCGACCGTCGACCCCATCAAGTCGTTCCTCTCCGGCGGCTTCGGTGGTATCTGTGCCGTCCTCGTCGGCCACCCCTTCGACCTGACCAAGACCCGTCTCCAGACTGCTCCCCCGGGAACCTACACCGGCGCCGTCGACGTCGTCAAGAAGACCCTCGCCCGTGACGGCCTCAAGGGGTGAGTCGCCAGCTTGACGCTTGTCGCGTGATGACGCCTGCTAACCAACGTAGTCTCTACCGTGGTATCACCCCTCCCCTCCTCGGTGTTACTCCGATCTTCGCCATCTCCTTCTGGGTGAGTCCGCATCAATAACCGGAGCGGTGGAGCTGGGTACTTGGCGATCGGAATAGGCACAGGCCATTGCCGTCGGCGAATCGGGCAGATAGGCAAATGGCCCAGCAGCCAATCTTTCTGCTGCGTTTGCACCCCCGTGATGCGGGGGCCTCATGTGTTGCTCAGGAGACCACGGGGCTCAGCGGGGTGCCGCGCAGCCGTTTTGAGCATTCGCCAGAAATGCGTCTGCATTTTCCCGGTCTGGATGTATGTCCGGTACTGGGCTGGTGCCGCCAATTTCCCGATCGGCGTTGGCCTCCACTGACCTCCACTCCGCACCTCCACTAGCCGTTGTCGTACTCGTGATCGATTTGCTGACCACCAGGGTTACGACGTCGGCAAGCGCATCGTCTACGCTATGACGCCCGAGCGCAAGTCGGAGGCGCTCACGATGCCCGAGCTCGCCTTCGCCGGTTTCTTCTCGGCCGTCCCCGCTACCTTTGTTGCTGCTCCCGCTGAGCGCATTAAGGTCCTTCTCCAGGTCCAGGGGCAGGGTGGCAAGCCGGCTTACACTGGCCCCGCCGACGTCGTGAAGAAGCTGTACGCCGAGGGTGGTCTCAAGTCGATCTTCCGCGGCACCGGTGCCACGCTCGCTCGTGACGGTCCCGGATCGGCCGTCTACTTCCTGACGTACGAGGTCATCAAGAAGAAGCTGTCTGGCCAGCCGACGATCGATCCCAAGACGGGCGAGAGCGTCGCTGCGCCCCTCTCGCTCCCGGCCGTCATGTTCGCCGGAGGCTCGGCTGGTGTCGCCATGTGGGCCCTCGCCATCCCCCCCGACACGATCAAGTCGCGCCTCCAGTCCGCGCCCCAGGGCACGTACTCTGGCTTCATGGACTGCGCGCGCAAGCTCATCGCCCAGGACGGCATCGGCGCCCTCTGGAAGGGCTTCGGCCCCGCCATGGCCCGTGCGTTCCCCGCCAACGCGGCCACGTTCGTCGGCGTCGAGCTTTCGCTCGCCGCCATGAACAAGCTCTGGTAAAAATCTCAGAAGTCTAATCATTGATAGAGTTGTATTCATGCAGCATTGGATTCTCGGAAGGGCGGCGGAGCGAGCGCAGCGAGCGGAGTGGAGGGACGCGAGTGACAGTGCCGGCTGGGACAGAATGTGTTAGCATGGGTGAGTGGCTCGAATAGACTGACCACAGGATGCAAGGGGACGACCTCGCATGACAACACGACGGACAAAGACTCGCTGTGATAACCGCAGGTGGCAACCCTCCAGGTACCAGCCTACTTCTCAATGTTCCGTGCATTGTCCATCAGTCTTCCCCCTCGCCGAACATTCGATCCGACCAGGTGCCACTGTGTCACTGCACTAATGAGCAGACAGCCGAGTACCCGCTTCGTGGCCGTAAGATATCAGCTGATGGACACCTGGCCATCTGCACTGCGCTAATCGTTCGGCCCCGCAAATATGAGACACAGTCTCATCTGCCCGGCGCTGCTGGCGCTATTCTGGGATGGCCCGCCATCTTTGGGCCGAGCGGGGTGCGAGCCATGTCTTGGCCAGGTGCCCACATGGCGATGTCCATCACCCTCGCAGTCGCTACCTGCCAAGAGAGAGTGGCACTCATGGCCCACACCGGATGCAACATCCTCAACCCGCCGTGTGTGCATGCTTCCTGCCTCCTGACCCTTGACTCTGCTGACACAAACTGACTCAGGCGAGGCTGATGCACTGATGCCCAAACAGCAGCTACTGCCGCCGGCTCCGCCGCCGCATGGCTGCTTGACTGATACTCAAGTTGTGCGACTTTCAACATCTCTCTCTCCCCCATGTCCGTCGAAGAACGTCTACAACGTCTCCTCATCGCGAATCCTCCGCCTTCCATCCAGTACGAGGTGGGCAGACTCGCGCAGCTCACCGCTCCTCGCCCCTTGCTTTCCCCTTCGCCCACTCTCTCATTTCCACACCAGCCATCGTCGCGACCTCCTTCAGCGACGCACATTCCTCTCCGTCCCGCGTCGCTTTCCCTGTCAGCTGTGAGTGGTGGACAGCTGCCGTGGCCCCAGTGTCAAGGCAACTGCCCCCGCTCGTCCGGTGTATGCCAGGACCTGAACTGTGCTCTGAAGTCGCCGACTGCACTCTTCTCAACTCGTCCCACATCCCCTCTTCGCTCGCCCTCTACTCCGACCCCCGCAACCAATCACCTCAAGCCGCCCTCCGTCAACCTCACGCCCTTCGCAACCCTTGAGCGAGCCAACTCCACCCCCGCCGCCTCGCCCGAGGCGAGTTTCAGCACGAAGGCCAGTGGCGGCAGCACAAGGGAGAGGATCGACTTCCGCATCCATCAGAGCCCCTCCTGCGTCCCGACAGCCTGCTCGACCCCAGAGGTTAGAAGCCAGGAGGGGTTGTGCGGCTTCACCGACGTCGAGGCAGAGCTGGACGCCATCACTTCTCGCGCCTCGCCACCTCGCACCCGTACGGCCACCATCAACACCAGCATGAACTCTAGCACACCGCGTTCGCTCCCTCAAGTCCCCCTACCTTCGGCCATGAAGCAGCAGCGCTTCCGCGAAGACCCCGACATCTTCACGCCCCTGCAGTACGACACGACATACTCCGAGCCCGATACCGTGGGAACTGTGGCCTCGGAACTCCTCTCCGAGCTCGTGACCGATACCACTGGCGTAGGTGTTTCTCGTTGAGCTAGCTGACACCAGTTCACGCAGGAGCGTACGGCGCGGCGAGCACGGCGCGCGGAGAGGAGGAAGGAGGAGCGCGAGAGGGGCCCACCGACCCACGCTGTGCTGTACGACGAGGAGAACCGAGCCTGTGGCCGCGTGCCCGTCCTCTTCTCTCTGATGCCTGTTCAGACCGAGGGAGGGATGGCGCCGGCGCTCGTGGCCCAGCCTCAGCCCCAGCCCCAGCCCGCTCCCCAAGTCCATCAGCCTCAGCCTCAGAGCCACCAGCGCTCCCAGCCCCTCCGCACGCAGCACTTGCGCCAGAAGACGCCCCTCGGATACCCTGGGGGACCTAACTCGCGCCCTTCGTCGCGCGAGTCGCAGCCGACCGCTGAGTCTTACACCACGGCGCGCGGCATTAGCCCGACCGAGCGGCTGCAGCCCCGCCCGCCCCAGGGTGCGCCAGACCTTCCTCCGGGGTACGAGGGGAGGTATCCCTTCCCCCCTCCGGTTGGGCGGCGCGAGCGTCCCCTGCCCCCCACTCCTCAAGCTGCCGTTGTGCACCCAGTCCCCGCCGGTCCCCTCCCCTCTCCCACGGCTCCAGCCCACAAGACCAACCTCGACGCCCTGATTGCAGCGCAAATTGCATCCCCGCACCCCATCCCGGGGATCCACCACTCCGTCCCCGCGAGGGACAACCCATGGGACGACCTGTTCGCGACCGCTCTCTATGGCATCGCGTACAGTTCTCTAGCCAGGGATGAGAAGAAACAGGTCCAGAAGATGAAGATTCTCCGCGGGGCCCAGATCTCGGCTTCTGGATCCAAGGGCTTGGCGAAGATCAAGGCCGGCGAGGCGCGGAACGCTATCAAGAGTGTGAAGGGGAAGATGAAGAGGAGCAAGGAGAGGGAGTACACGCAGGCGGACTATGAGTTCGACGCCGAGGGAAACATGTACGCTCGCTATGCGGATCTGGACACGAGCTACCGCCTCGGAGTGGAGAGGAGGGAGCGCCCGGTCTCGAGCGCATCGCACAGGTCTTCGAGGTCTGGACGTAGCGCGAGAACGACGGGGAGGAGGTACCACGAGGGCCAGGTTTAGTCGGGGCCGCATTTTCAGGTTTCCCCGAATTTCGCAAGGTTTCTCAATTGCCACGCTCATGCTTTTGGCTCCATCGGCTCTGCCATGATGTCCGTTTTATCGTAGTCGTGTGTATCAGTATATCAGTGCTGCTCAACCAGCTGCTAGGCGGGATGTTCAACCAAACCCCAATGCATGTATGTCTCACAAGTTGCCATACGGACTTGGTTTCTCGGCCTTTACGCTGGGTGCAGATACCAATCCAGATCGATGTCGCGGTCGTACTGCCGAACGGTGACTGCTGCCGGCACGAGCGCCGCCAGCTTGTCCCGAAGCTTGAGTGCCTTCTCCTCGTTCCACTCTCTCGGATGGTAGCCTGTGCAAACTTCGATTCGCAAGTCAGGATGAAGCTCCTTGCCCTTGATGGCGTTGACATAGTTCGTTATAGCGTCGTCGCCGTTGCTGCTGAGCACCAGGTTCTGCACACAAGGCCTCAGTAGGCCAAGAAAGAAGTTAAACTCGGCCATTCTACCCAGGAAGACGTGTATGCGGAGAGAGCGGCAGTTGTGCGATAGCACGCTCCTGGTCATCCACTGGTCCAGACCGTCTGCACACAATTCGAGCTCCTGGATAGTGGAAGGGATAGCGACTTCGGCTGGAACGGTAGCTCCGGGAGGAGCGTCGTAGTCGCCCATGAGCAGTTGCATCCGTGTGGCCTTCTCCAATAGCTTGAAAGGGCTGTAATAGCTTGTCCCTGCTAGCTTGGAGTTGGAAGACCACAACTCATCCCACATGAGGGCATCAGACATCGTCCCCACCATGTCGGCGTTGCGAAGAGCAGTGACGTACTCGGGCTGGATACCGGTGATGATGTTTAGCTCCGTGTTACCCTTGACAACATCAGGACAAAGCGCAGGCACGTAGTCGCGGTATGGGTCGGTCCAGGAGAACATTTCTATCGTCACATGTTCGGGGTGGGAAGAGTGAGGCCCGCCTTTGACAGGAGTAGGATTGAACTGGAAGCATATGGCCGAGCATTGGACCTGGTCGATGTCGCGCTTCACCGCCGAGCAGAGAAGGCGGAGCTTGTTCTGTGTCTTGAAGTCGCACTGGCTGATGATCTCGGAGAAGATGTGGGGGAAGAAGGCGTAGCTGATTGTGACCATCTTGACGTCACTGGATGAGGAGACAGCACCGGCCGCTTTGATCTCGCGGTGGAGCCAGACGAGAGTGCTCGACAGCGGAGTGAGTTTGTTGGTGACTGGAAGAATGTCAAGAGGCTGGGTGGCAAGGAGGAGGATGTGAGACGGCCTGGCTCAAAAGCGGAAGCGGGCGCAACCACGCCCAGCTTCGATCGCCTCACAATGGCGTGGTCTGTTTGCAGCATGTAACATACATTTGATACACTCATGCATAGCTTCCTCACGACCAACTAGTGCAAAGTTGGCTCCTTCACTGCTGCCGGACGATAACTTCCGCTCCGAAGAGCTTGGTGAACTTGACCTGCAAGCCATCGGCATCGTAAGGGCCCGTCTTGGAGGTTGTTTCGACAACAATGGTGAGCTCTGGGTTGCGCTCGCGCTCCTTGATAACGTTCAGGTACGCCGCAGCGTCGGTTGTGTCGTCGACGATGATGGTGAGGAGGCGCACGACAGGCGTGAGAAGTTTGATCATCAGGTAGCTGATATCCTCCTCTACCAAAGGATAGCATGGCTCGAGCCTGACTGTAACAGTCGTGCAGTTGTGAACCAGCTGAGAGCCGTCCCCAGGGCCCATATCACAGAAGTGGACGAACAGGTTGCAGACGGAGGGAGGAACTGGCACGAGATACGGACCCAAAAACTCGCCGCCGAGGAAGAGGAAGTCGTCGACGTAAAGGTTCATGCGAGGGGCGTTCACAAACTTGTAGGGGCTGT
Organism: Trichosporon faecale; assembly: GCA_039545375.1. Lineage (NCBI taxonomy): Eukaryota > Fungi > Basidiomycota > Tremellomycetes > Trichosporonales > Trichosporonaceae > Trichosporon > Trichosporon faecale. The sequence goes on along the minus strand of BCLU01000003.1, from coordinate 802,014 downwards.
TGTAGCTCGTCCCATCTTCCTTCGCCCGCGATGCGTAGGTGTGGTCCCACATCAGGCTCTCGGTCCATGTGGTCACTGAGCGCGCGTGGCGGAGCGCGAACATGGATGCCGGATGGATGGCGTCTGTCATCGGCCGTGCCTGCTCATCGGGGACAGAGTTTGTCGCAAACTGCACAGGAGCTTCTCGCATGTCGGTGCGGCCTTCAGAGGTACGGACTTCAGAGGAAACGCTGAGAAACGCATCTGGGGGCTGAGTCTGGGGTCCATGGGGACCCGGCGGGCGGTCGAACTCGTCGTACATGTACTCTTTGGGGCAGATACAGATCTGGATTGAGTGGCATTGGTGCTTATCGATGTCGGTCTTGGCGGAGGAACAGAGCAAGCGCAGCTTGTTCTGCGTTGCGAAGTCGCACTGACTGATGATCTCGGAAAAGATGTGTGGGAAGAAACTGTAGTCGAGTGCAGCGACCATGGTGTTGGGGGTAGATATGTCGCGAGCGACGAGAGACTATCGGGAGAAGGTAGAGCAGCGTACGTGAGGGGAGTTCGAAGTTTACGATAGGTAACGGAAGTCTTGTCCTTGCGGCGTTGGAAAGACGGAAGCGGGCGCAGCGTGCCTCGTGGCCATCATTTGCATGTCCGTCAAAGCTCGTCAGGCGCGTCAGGCTGCATACATTACGAACGCTATGAAGTCTCGATTTCGCCGAACGTGAGCAGGTGTTTCTTCTGATTAGCCATCTGACTATCCACGAAGGCAAGGAAGGCTCTGCATCGGTGGCGAGAAACCTCGCGCCTCGCCCAAGAGGACAGCAGCTGAAGATGTCTCAGAGTGTTGGAGTCGCAGTGCCAAAGCACTTCCGCAAAGATCTCGAGGTAGGGGCTGCGGCCCTGCAGACGGTCGACCTCGCGCTTCGCTGAGCGAGACACGAGGCGGAGCTGGTTCTGGGTGTGGATATCACCTCGGCGAAGATGTGGGGGAAGCCGGCGTAGTCGAGTGCGGCGACCATCATGGCGGGGCTTGAGGCTGGTCGGTGGTCACTGGGGGTGAGAAGAGGCGGCGAGAAGAGGAGAACAGGGCATGAGGGGAAAAGCAAAGAATGACAGGCAGACACATCTGGGACAAAGTGTTGTTGGGGCTGGGAGGGCACGGGGGCATTGTCTGATGAGTGCGTTGTGCGCGAGGGTGCGGGGGCGAGTGAGTGCATCACGGTCCAGGCTCGCACTGCACTCCGTCGCTGCATAATGTATGGTATCAGTTATCCGACCACAGTGACGGCCACACTTCCTGACGCCAGTCCAAGGTCACGGGCACGCCGATCAATCTCTCCAACTTCTTCGCCAACTCGCTAGGCAGCTCGGGGTGCTCCGTGTCGGATTTGCGCTGGTATGGCAGGTCCAGGAAAACGATGGTCACCGTGAGTTCGGGGTGCCGCGGCTTGGTGCTGATTGCCTCCAAGTATTCGACGGCATCTTCCGTGCACACGGTCTCCACGAACAGTCTCTTGACACAGGGCTTGAAGAGGTCCAACGTAAGACCGCACAACGTGCTGTATTCGTCCTCGTCGTAATTTACCTCTCTTTCGAAATACAGGGACAGTAGCTCAGCGGAGTGGCCGATGCTGCAGTCGCACCAACACCTGGGCACCATATACGGAGACACGTACAGCTCCTTTATCGAAGGTGGCACTGTCGGACAAGAGACCTCAGGGACTGGGCCCAGCCGATCCAGACCCTCCAGGTAATCGATGTGGCCGTGGTGAAGACGCAACTGGAATGCTGTCTTGGGTAACTGAAACGGGCTCAAGTGTGCAGAGTCGGTGTATTCCGGAAACTCTGCGAGTGTCCGATCCCAGAGGAGAATTTCATAGGTGGTAGAGATCCGAAGAGGAGGAGAGCGAGCTGCGAGCTCCAATCCCAGCTTGGTCGCTTGTGCGTCCCGTTCGGCCAAAGTTGCCGGTAGGTGCGCAACAAACATAGCCGGTATAGGGGAGAAACGACGACGGCGCAGGTACACGGTGGCGTGCACTGGAATGCTTGGCGGTCCTCCGTCGGCCTCGTCGCCGGGGAAGTCGATCATAGCTGTGCACCGCCGGCACTGGAGGCGGTCGATGTCGTCCTTTGCTGACGAGCACAGAAGGCGGAGCTTGCATTGCGTATTGAAGTCGCACTGGGTGGCGATCTCGGAGAAGATGTGCGGGAAGCCGGCGTAGGGAATCGCGGCGACCATGATGGCACGAACTCGCACCTCAGCTTCGCGCTGATGCTGGTTGGAGAGAGGTCAAGTGGGATGGAGTGAAAGGAAGATGGCAGGTGAAACTGTGGGCAACAGAAGTGTGGAAAGTGCGATGTTGAAAGGGAGACGGGGAAGGTGACCGTGGATCGGCGAGCGGAAGCGGGCGCATCTCGTCTCGATCGTCGCGATGCTCGGTGCCGTGAGTGCATGGCGCTTGCGCCCAGTGTCTTTCTGCACATCGTGCATAAACGCTGTGGGTAGGAAGAGGCTGCTTAGTCGTTCGCCCAGCCGCCCTCAGCCAGGTATCGGCACGCCCAGCGCGTCACACCACTGTTGCAGGCGCTTGCGGGCCGCCAACTTCGCTGGACCTGTCGTGAGCGTACATCTTCCTCCTAGTCAGAATCTCCTACGTTGTCCCTTGTCAGACGAAAACCAAATACCCAAATGCATCTCACAGCTTGCTCGTGTCCAGGTACTCCGGGCCGAGCTGGTCAACCCTCGTGACGCCCAGGAGCTTCATGCCGATCTCGATCTCCTCCTCGAGCAGCATGCACGCCTTCTCGACGCCCTCCGGGCCCCAAGCCGCCGCAGCGTAGATGAACGGCCGACCGAGGCCGACCGCGTTCGCGCCCAGGCACAGCGCCTTGAGCACGTCGGTGCCGTGCCGCACGCCGCAGTCCAGGAAGACGCTGAAGCCCTTCTGGCCCAGCACGTGCGGCGCGTGCTGGTTCACGTCGTAGAGCGTCTTGAGCGGGGGCTGGGCGCTGCGCGTTAGCTTCCATTCGGGTTGTCCTACAGCTGGTGATGGGATGGAGGTGGGGAGGGGGGAAGGAATGGGGCAACGTACTAGTCAAGCTGCCGTCCGCCGTGGTTCGAGAGCACGACCGCGTCGGCGCCGTACTTCTTCGCGAGCACGACGTCCTGTCCTGTCAGCTGGGTCGACTCAGGCGAGCTCACCTCCCAAGCACCGACACCCTTCACGACGACGGGCAGGCCGGGCGCAATGCTCTTGATCCACGCAATGTCGCCCCACGTGATGTTCGGCTCGTGCACACTGCGATCAGCTTGGGCAGGGAAGACCTAGCTCACATCCACTTGTACGCGCCCGTCTGGCGGGTAAGCGGCGCGCCGTGCGGCGTCGGGTTCAGCTCGGCGTGAATACGGCGCTCGGCCTCGCGCTTGCCCAGCTGCCTGTCAGCTCAGGGCTCAGGTCTGCAAGCTTACGATGGTAGTGTCGACAGTGACCCAGATAGAGTGCGCGCCAGCCTTGGCCGCCTCGGCGATCTCCTCGGCCGACTTCTTGCTGTCCTGTCAGCTTGGAAGCCTTGGCTGTCAGCTTCAATCGACTCACCGGTCCGGCTTCAGGTACACCTGCCAGCCAATCTGCTGACCGTCCTTCGCGGCAGCCTTGACCTCCTCGAGACTGCGGCTCGCGTAGTGCGAGAGCACCTGGAAGACGCCAGCCTCGCCCACACCCTTGGTGACGGCCACCTCGCCCTCGGGGTTGCCGAGGCCGTTGCGCGCCGTCGGCGAGACGTAGACGGGGATGCTGGACTTGACACCGAGGATCTCAGTCTCGGGGGTCGCATCGCCGACGCAGCGCATGACGCGCGGGCGGAAGAAGACGCGCGTGAACGCGGCGGCGTTTTCGGCGAGCGCTGGAGTTAGCTACTATTACCCTCCCCATAGCTAGTTTGCAGTTGCAGGGGATACTCACCACCCTCGCTGTCCGCTCCCGTCGAGTAGTACGCCCACGCGTGGATCGGAATCACGTCCTTCGCGTAGCGCTGCTGTCAGCTCATCCACCCAAGAAAGGAGCTCACCTCAAAGTCGTTCAGAGAGGAGACGCTGTCGATACCGAACAGCGCGTCACGGGCAGCCTGCATGCGCGCCTCCTCGGGCGTCTGCTGGTTGGCGGCCTCGATGGCTGTCGTCAGCTTCGCAAGAATGGTCGGCCAGCCGGAGCAGTAGAGACGCACCATTCTCGTCCAAACGGCCGATGCAGACGGCAACCTCGGCGTACTTCTCCAGCGTTCCCGGGGGGTGGATGCCCTTGTAGAGCCTGGCGTTAGCTTGGGAAGCTGGAAACTCACTTGGTCACATCCTTGCCAGCATTGTCGAGGAGGATCTTGGCGCCGCCGGGCTGAATGGTCAGCTACAGTTCTACATAGCTCGCGAAGACTTACGTGCGTCTTCAGGAAGTCGGTCAGGCTGGGGTCAGCTAAGCCAGATTCACAGGGAAGCTTCTTCACCACTGAACGGTTGTTCTGTGTGAGAAGAAAGGAGTGTCGTTGACAGAGGGAAGGAAGACCAGGCGACGTGTCTTCCTTGCGCCCGTCGCCGATCACGGATGCAATCTCAGTTGACTACTCACTCATAAACCTTGCCGTCGATAGCGACCCAGAGCGAGCTAGCCGACGCATGCTTCGAGAGCTCCTGCAGCGACACAGTGCGGGTCGGAATCGAGTCGGCCTCGGCGCGCTGCGAGAAGGCGTAGGTAGCGGTTCCGGCCTGGTGTCAGCTGATGGACGTCCTCACCTCAACAGCTGGACGATAGACCTCAGTCGCGCGAGCGGGAACTTGCTCGGCATGCGTCCATCTGGGCAGAGGGAGATAACGGGTAATAGCGGGGAGGGAGGGAAGGCAAGGTTGGTGACTCACGAGAATGACAGCGCCGGCAACACCGACGAACGCGCGCCTGCTTCCCTGTGCGCCATGACGGGCCTCAGTCGTGATCGTCCTCTTCGCGGCGGCCCTCGAGGCGGAGCGAGCGCTTCCCAGCGCGGAGCGGAGTAGCGGTCTGAACATGCTTTCGTGGTATGTGCAAAGTGAACGGTGCCGAGGAGATAACGGGTGCCCACAACACTCCGCCGGCTCCGGACCCCAGCGAACGAGCCAGTCATTTCGGCCCAGTCGGCTGGACCAGTCGCGCGCAGGCTGATGGGCGGAGGGCTCGGTAACTTGTTCCCTGTGTGCCGTTTCGGTCTTCCCCGCCAGGAAGATCCGCCCAGGACTAGTGCGCCGACGGCGGCATATCGCGGCCCCGCACGCGTCCAACCACAGCACGCGCGAATGACATTCCGGTCCGGAATGCCGGCGGCCTGTCGTCCACTGTCGCCTAGGTCGTCTATTCCTGCTTCATTGCGTGCCATTCGCGGCCACGGAGTGTTATACGCAAGCCACACTTTGCACTCGCCCACCTTGAAACGCGGATGGCGTTGAGACTGCTTAGGATCTAGGATACATTGCGGTTATGATTAGGACTACAGAGCACAGCAGAGCAATGGGTTACAGGCAGTACACCTCGTCGTGGAAGCCGACGCCGCCGGCGCGGACTCGCTGCGAAACACTCAGCCCCGCGACGGCGTTACGCGCCTCGCTCACGAGACCCTCGGGGCCGGCGGCAATGACGCCCAGCCCGCCGTGCTTCTCGCCCGCGGGGAGGGCTTCGCGCACAAGCTGAGCGACTTCGGGGCGGTACGGCGACACGGTCGTGCCCTTCGGCAGGCCCTCGGGCTGCGGGAGCGGATTTGGCGGACTGGACAGGTAGATGCTGAACTCGAGCTCGACGGCAAGGCGTGCCGCGCTCTCGCGCAGGTGCATTAGTGTCGGCGCCAGGGCTTCGACGAGGCTAAGCTCGCGCACGACCCACGCCGCCCTGATGGCGCGAGGGCCACGGGCGGCCTCCGCTGCGCAGAGAGCAGCCTCAACACTGCCTAGCAGGAAGGTCACGCCACTCCCGCCCGCAACAGTTAAGACTGACTCGTACCGCCCCAAGTCCATCTTGAGGCCGCCATACGGCCCGTCGATGGTGACGTAAACGTGCCGGCCGGGATGGTCGAGGAGTGACGCTGAGCCGTCCTCCTCGGCGGCCAGGAAGGCGATGCGCTTCTCGTAGTCGTCGCCGTACTCCAGCCCCTGGTCCGAGGCCATGGCATGCAGCCGCCGCGTCCAGTCGCCCGCGACCTTGGCGTACAGCACGATGCCGCGGGGACTCGAGGAGAGCGCGTTCCGCGGCGCATTCGTGATCGTGAACGGGTGGCTCTCGAAGACTCCTGCGCCACGCAGCACGCGGATGTTGACGTGCTGAGTCGGCAGCCAGCCCTTGTCACAGTCGGGAATGTGGATCAGAGTCGTCGAGCTGTCGACGGGGACGATCGTCGCGTCCTTGAACCGGTATCGCAGCAGGCGGACAAATTGGCTGGCGTCAGTTAAAAGGAGGAGCGGTCCAACTCACTCGTAGGCGTAGAACGCGACGCAGACATAGACCCACGGCATCGCGTAAGTCGTGTGGTAGCACATCGCGACGAAGAAGCCGAGCACGAACGCGATGTGGCTCAGCCAGAAGAGCTGGTAGAACTTGCGCCGGACCGGCTTCAGGCTCGTGATCACCACCATGCACAGGAAGCCGTAGGAGATCAGGCCGCGCTTGACCTTGCCCTTGTGGAGCTCAGGCGAGTCGACCTCGATGAACTGATTCAGCCAGAGCGCGCCGTGCACCGTCGCCGCGAGCCAGGTTGTCCGGCCCGCCCAGCGGTGGATGAAGTTGTAGTGCTCGTACGAGAGCGAGGGCAGGAACACGGGTAGCGGCAGCGGGCTCTTCATCGAGAACAGGAAGACGACGGGGAGCTGTGCGACAGCGAGGAAGCCGGGGCGGTTCGAGTTGTCGGTGAGCTCGGCGCCGACAGTGAAACACGCAATGACGGCGGCAATGTAAGCGCAAACGAGGACGATCTGCCCGACGCTCAGCGACAGGTAGCTGCGTCGGCAGCAGTCGCCGGCGCGCTTCCACAGCACCGACGGAGCCGGGATCGTCCACAGGGTGAGACTCTGCCAGATCGCCTGGCCGAGACGGACGCTTTTCGCTCCGAGAGTGTTACGCCGGATTCGCGGCGGGGGCGCATCACGCTCCACCTGCTCGGGCGCGCGGTCCTTAAGGCTCTCCCGGATGGAGAGGCCCTTGAACAGCGTCCCGTTGCGCCAGGCGTGGACCACCCAGGGGATCGAGGCGACGGTCGAGAAGGCGAGCACCGAGCACCAGATGATCGTGAACTTGCGCTGCCATTGCGGGTCGATCTCGTACGAACTGGCGTCAGATACGTGGGCTGGCGGCCGGCTCACTTGTATATCTGCGGTCAGTGACTACCTCCACCGGCTTACTCACTTGGAACTCCTGCGGGATATCAGGCAGCTGCCTGCGGAGGAGCGACATGGCGAGGACAGGTTCGCGCCGATGTCAACAGACGAGGTGTTCAAGAGCGGAGAGCAAAATGGAGTGTGTGTTGAGAAAGCATGTCTACGTTGTCGCAGACGCAACTTCGGCGGCGCCAGCATCGATGGCCAGCCTTTCATCGGTTGGCCCGACATTGCGCGACGGCTGCTCAAACTCTACTGGCCGAAGCCCTGCCCTATGTGGGAGGGCCGGATACAGATTCCGGCATAATGCCGCACGATCGCGGAATGCTGAGCCATTTTCGGCTTCCTCCTCCCGATCACTTTCTTACGAGACCTCCACTCACTTTTTGATTGACGTGAATTCAAATGATTGAATATCCTCGCCGCGCCACCTGCTTTGCTTGTGCTGGTGACTGAGAAAGAATCCTTGACCTTTGCAGGCAAGACTGCAGATCTAAGGGATGCAGACGCAGTTTAATGGGCAGAAGAGCGGACGCAATGCCGCTGGGAACCATTGATCCTGCTGGCTGAGGTAAGTTAGACTGTGAGGCTCGATGGGCTGCAATCAGCTTTCGGCCACCATAGCAAGTCTGCTCGCCTATTGTCTCGCCTCTGCTTCGAGAGACTGGCAGCGAAGCGCGTGCGAGACGAGCCATGGTGGAGGGATCGCTCGACTGGAAGTTTCCATTGCGGGCGAATGAAGCCTGCGTTCTAGAGTCTTGTCCACGTGCCTCCGACAGCCAACTCTCTTCAAGGTGTGAGCGACGTAGAGCAAAAGTTGAAATAACCCCTTGCATTCGATGTTCTACTGGTCTCTTCTGGCCTCGCGAAATGGGCGAAGACCTGGATGTCAGCTTGGAGCGGAGCGGACGCAGCTGTAGCCATGATCTTGGTGGAACCGACCTGCTTGTCTTGCACGATTCACGTCTGAACAGTCAGCTCAGCCGTAACAAGAAGCCATGCTCACAGCTCACATTGCCGTTTGCCTGACTGCGACAGTGTCCCTCGTTTACTCGTCATCATTGTCGGAGCCGCCATAAGTGCTGGCAGTAGAATCATCATCCGCCGCACCAGTTGCCGCGCCAGTTCCGTGAAACGCCTTCCACACCATCTTCGCCAGCGCTGGGGGCATGGGGAATGGGGCGGGAAAGATATTCAGGCTGGAAACTGAGATATGCTTGCCCGTGAGTGTGGGCATGGCGGCCGGAGTCGCGCCGTTCGCGGTGTGTGCGGGGTCGAGGACTTGGTACAGCTGGAGGAGGTCGCGCGTGCTGTCGACGTACTCCTGAACCCAGACCCAAGCCTCCTCCTCCGGGCACTACTGGTCGGGGAGATTGTCCAGCATCGTCTCGACCTTGCGGTGTAGCCTGTGCGCCAGCATGTAGCGGGCGGCGTACCCTCCCACGGTGTGGGGGGCACACTCCTTGGCGCCCAGCTCGTCGAGGCGCGTGCAGATGGCGAGCAGCTCGACTGCATCCGCGGGGGTTGAGTTTCCAGCTATGCGGATCTGGATATGCTGGCGCACCCGGGTCACAATAACGCGCATGCCGTTCTCATCTGGGTGCTCGACGGTGAGGGCGGTGGCGAGGGCCATGGCAGCGACAAAGTTCATGATGCTGGTGGTACCTGGATGGTCAGCTATGAACCACGGTCGAGGAGCTCACGGCGTTGTTGGCGAGGGAGAGGCGGATGCCGACTTGCAGCCTAGTGATGATGGATTGAGAGGAAGAGAGATAGAGGGAAGACGATTTGGGTGCATCGTGCAGACTGTGGTCTGCTGTGCTGGCACTCGCACCAGCGCACCTGCAGAGTCGTCAGCTTCCCCTCCGTCAGCTCACGCGTGTGACTTCAGCATCTGGTTACGACTTTCCATGGTGATGCACACAACGGAGGCGTAACAACCTCCACCCGGCTCAAAACTTCCAGGAGGCTTTCGATTTCAAGCAACTCAGGCCAGCTGAACACGGCCCTGGCATCATTCAGTGCAGCTCACCATGTCGAGATGAAAGGTTTCAGGACTACAGCTAAATTCGCTAAATTCGGAGAGCCTGCCACTCTCGTTTGCCAGTTTGGAAACCAGCCGGATAACGAGCCTTGTCGAGGACTTGAGAGGACGGATAACGCTCCTGTCAGTTGTCAAGACGTTTGGTTCAACTAACTCTGGACCGCCTGTCGTCAGTTAGAGTCGATCCTCTGGCAACTTTCCGCCGCTCCCATACCGCATCCTCGCCTCCGTCGCTGAAGAGCCGTGCTGCCAGTCAGCTACCAAGGTGACTGTAGTTGCTCCCACCTCACTGCTTCTCCGTTCGAACATACACTGCGAGTAACTCGCCGATGCTCCGGTTGGACGTCAGCTTACCCACAAAGTCCCGTCCACTCACAATCTGAACGCACATCCTTGCTTTGCGCCGGGCTCGTTGGACATAACGGGAAGGCGGTGGCGGCTGGAGTCAGTTCACCTTCACCAAGGCAGTCTTAACTCGCCCCTCATCCTACAGACTACAGACTGTGGTCGGTTGAGCGACAACAGGAAGCCAACTCACCGTCCTTTGCACGGGCAGGAGGCCTCACCCGCCAAGACCGTGTGCCGTGGGCCGAAGGTCGCCCTGGGGTCAGTTATGGTGTCAGCGGCTCTAACTCACAGAACACACACTTCGCACTGGGCTTAGTTTAACCGCGACTGACGACCGACTCACCACTGCTGCGCCAGGAGCCGAAGTCTTCATACCATGGAAACCTCACGCGGCGAAGGAAGCAGGAGGGCTGCGACCGCTGGAATCAGTTCACGTCAACTGTGAGGCAACTCACCGCTCTCCTTCAGCGCTAGGGTCAGTTACCACCGTTCGGCAACTTACCTTCGAATACCTGGTTCGTAACGCAGGACCAGCGCTGAGGTTAGTTGAACAAAGGAATTGTAACTCACCTACCATCCAGCTGGCGTCAGCTCAAGCCGCAACAGAAATCGACTCACCTCTCTTTGCGCTGTGAAGGAGCATCTTCATCCTATTGATATCGACCTTTCGGCATTGAAGGAACGACGAGCCTGGAGATGAGTTTACAGCGTCGACAGGCAACTCAGCGACTGCCCCTCCATCTGCGGTCAGTTAGTTACGAGCCCACGTGAACTTACCCTTCCTTGCGCCGTGAGCAACGAACTTGACTATCCGGAGCGGAGACGAGGTGCCGCGGGCGAAAGGCGGATCCTGGGCTCAGTTACGATTCGGTTCCCTGTAACTCACCACCATCCTTCCAGCTGAGGTCAGTTAAAGCCGGCAGCCCCACAACTCACCTCTCGTTGCGCCTTGGGCAGAGTGCTTCATCCCACAAGGAGCAGATACTGCCAACCCAAAGGGGAAGGCTGAGATCAGTTGAGACAACGGAAGACTAACTCACTCTGCCAGCTGAGGTCAGCTTCAACCGCGCCGTAGTAGCAACTCACATCTTCTTGCGCCACAAGCAGCAAGCTTCATCCAGTCGAGGCCAAGTCTGCGGCATGCGAAGGGTGAAGGCTGGGATCAGTTACCAGAGAGGTTGCTGTAACTCACCCACCATCCCTGCGCACTGGGGTCAGTTCAAGCTCCTGCCTCGACAATTCACCCCATGCCTGGCCGTGGACAGTTGGTCCATTGTCACCTTGCTCTGTGCCACCGAAGGAGGAACGGCGGAGGGACGGCCAACGGCGATCGCTGGAGTCAATTACGAGGTCGGATGACGATAACTCACAAACCACCTTTCCAGCTGAGTTTAGTTAGGGTCAGCCGAGCCTTAACTCACCATTCTGCTCGTCATGAAGGGAGCTTCACGGATTGAGACCAGGTGTTGTGCGCTAACGGCGTCCTGGGTTCAGTTACTGTGGAAGCATACTGCAACTCACCATCGCCTACCCAGCTGATGTCAGTTAAGGCACGCACGAAAACTAACTCACCTCTCCTCGTGCCGTGAACGGGAGAGCTCCTTCCTCGTCTAGCCCTGTACCTCTGAAGAAGAAGAGCGAAGAGCGAACGGCGAATGAACGACGGACATGAGCGGCGAGCGCTGGGGTCAGTTTCGCCTACGAGGCCACATAACTTACCCCCATCCTTTTCATGGAGTCACTGGATTCAGTTCAACTTCAGCGCAGCGTTAACTCACCCCCATCCTCCCTCCGGAAGTCACTGGAGTCAGTTTGAACTGCTCCATCGATCAACTGACCCCATCCTTCCTCCGGAAGTCACTGGAGTCAGTTCAATCCTCTCGCTATGTCAACTAACCCTCCTTCGTCTTGCGGCTGGACAGCGAACGCGCCGCAGGGGTGTACGATGGACGAGGGTCGAGGCGAGTGAGCAAGTGGTCAGTGAGAAAGCGAGCAGGTCATTGTTGTGCCAGCGTGTCGTCAAGACTGGGCGATCATGCGTCTGCGCCCTGCGCGTGGTCTCCACGCCTTGTTGCCTGACAATCACGATCGTCATGCCAGCGACGCTACCGACGCCCAGTCGCCACCCGCTCACCTCCCAGCCTTGTGCCCCGGACCCCCGACCTACGGCCTCGGCCGGTGTTCAGTGAACCTTCAGAGGCTGCATATGTACAGCGAGTCTACGAATTACAACTAAGGGGCTCCTAACTTGTCTCCTAGTACGTGTCGGATCGTGAGCGCTTACAGGCGCTGGTCCTTGGGCATGACCTTCATGGCCTGGCTGGGGGGGTGTTAGCGTGCATTCGGTGATCGTCGCGGGCCTGGCGGGAGAGAGCGAGGGACTGGGCTCAGGGTGATTCGCGCTAAAGGGAGGGCGCAGTGAGGGCGCAGGCACAAAGTCAGGCGCGAGCTGGCCACAGACGCCACGCAGCCGCCACGCAGGAGCCACGCGGCCACCACGCAGCCGCCACTCGAGCCACCCAACCACCTCACCACGACCTCTCGAAAAACCACTGGATTCTCGCAAAACTCGATATCTCCTCCGATACTTCGAGTTGCGCTCTCAAACTTCGCCAGGACCTGCGCGATGTCGCAGAGACTCACCGGACTCCGAGGTCGCCGAGAACCTCCTCCGCTCCGCCGAGAATCGCGTCGAACCTGCATGACGTCAGCCAATACTCTGGAAAAAGTGGGAAAAAGCCCTCCTCGACGTTCTACAACGTCCAGGATGCTCAAATTTGGCTCGGATTTTTACTTTTGGGTCCTCTGGAATTGCTCAATGAAGCGTCCCATGCCGGTCTTGGTCAGTCCGCGGCCTCCGAAGATCTGGACGGCGTCGTCGGCGATTTCTCCAGCGACACGGGTCGAAAGCATCTTGAGGAAGCCGATCTGGCCGGCGAGGTGCTTGCTCTGCTCGCGGTAGGTCATGTTGCACATCTGGAAGGTGACATTCTCGAGGTAGGACTGAACAGCCTCGACCTTCGCGATCATGTGGGCGAGCCTGGGTGGGTGGTCAGCAAGTGGACGGTGAAAGTGGCGGTCAGGGTCAAGCCACGTGGTTGCACGTGATCTAGGGGCGATGAAGCCGCACGTGACCTGGCTACCACGATATCTGCCTGAGGGAGCGATCAAGGGGCTACCAGTGGCGAAACTCACTTCTGACGGATGACAGGCTGGGCAAGGAGGGGCTTGCCGAAGACAGTGCGCTGGGCGCCCCAGAGGAGACACTCCTCAACGATGGCGCGCGAGCCACGGGCAGACGAGCAGCACATGATCCAGCGCTCGTGGTTGAAGTTGGAAAGAATGACGAGGAGACCGCCGTTCTCGGGGCCGAGCATGTTCTCGTTGGGGACGACGACGTCCTTGAACTCAATGTAGGCGGTACCGGCGGCAGTCGAGTACGAGGTCTTGATCTGCTTGGTGGTAACGCCCTCGCCGCGGGGGACGAGGAAGACGGTCAGGCCGCCGTCGGTGCGGCATCCGACGGTGAAGTAGTCGGCGTGCATACCGCCAGTGATCCACTTCTTGGTACCGTTGATGACCCACGAGCCGTCCTCACGCTGGACAGCGGTGGTGCGGAGACCGGCGACGTCGGAACCGGCGAACGCCTCAGTGATGGCGAGACAGATGGCCTTCTGGCCAGAGAAGACCTCCTCGAGGACACGCGAGCGGAGGGGCTCCTGTCCGAAGTTCAGAACGGGGGGCAGACCGATGACCATGCCCGAGTTGAGACCGTCACCGTAACCACGGGCGGCGCAGCGGGTGATCTCCTGGGTGAGGACGAGCTCGTGGAAGTAGTTGAACTTCTTGGGGTCAACGCCGCCAATGAGCTCGTAGCCGTGGAGGTGCTTGCCAGGGCCGAGGCGCATGCGGTTCAGGTTGTTCTCGCCCATCGACTTGAGGACCTCGGGCGAGGCGCGCTTGCCGTTGTCCTCGCAAGCCTGCGCGTCGGGGTACAGAACCTCGTCGACGTACTTGCGCATGGCCTGCTGAAGAGCGCGGTGCGAGTCGTCGTAGTAGGGCGACTTGAAGGCAGGGGTGAGCCACGTAGGCTCAGCGTAGGGAACCTTGGACAGGTCTCCGGGCTGGTGAGGCTTGATCTTCTCCTTCTCGCCCTTGATCTGGCCGACACGCAGGCGCTGGTACTGGGGCTTGCGGAGGACCTCGTCGCGGTGGAGACCGAAGAAGACGGTGGTGGCGTCCTTACCGGCTGCGCGGGCGTCAGTGTTTGTTCGTGTGAAGCTGTTTGCAGATCCGCCAGGCACAACAATAACTCGACGTCACTGGCGCTCGTCGCCACCAGCGATCTGCTACTCACCGACATCCTGGTCGAGGAGGACGACGGAGCCTCCAGGGTGGAGACGGGCGAACTTGGAAAGATCGTAGACGTACGAGTCGATGATCACATAGAGGTCTCCCTCCTTGTTGTGCTGGGCGGGTTAGCTCTAGCTGCGAAGCGACCGTTAGCTATCAGTGCCGACATACCTGAGCGACCTCGTCGCGGGTGAACTGCTTCAACTCCTTGGACATTGTTGGATGATAGTGGATGTGCTAGGGGGGAAGAGGGACGGCGGTTCTGGGTATTAAAAGACTGGCTGGGCGGCGATGAGCGTTGGTGGTGACGGTTTGGTGAAAAGGGCGACCGGCTACTGGCCAGGCCGGGGAGAAATCTTGGACGAAGGAGGCTGAGGCATGCATGCAGGGGACACGCTCAGCAACAGGGCACACAGCCAGGGCAGCACAGATCGTCCGCCGGTACAGAGGGTCAAAGGGACAGCGACAGAATGGAAGAGTAAGATTTGGGCCCGCAACACCGGCGAGACTGTTGCTTGGCTGACCAACAGCGCGTCGCCCAATGCATCGCTGGATGACTGACGTCAGGGCTCCCGGCTGACGAAGGGTACGCAGGGTGAGCTGTGGACAATCGAGCTCACCGGATTGGCTCCTCCACTCGCGACACGCGTGCACCCCGCCCGCGATCCATGAGCCATTCCACGCTACACTCATAACCATGACACAGTGGCCGCCGCAGGATCGCAGGAGCTGCACAAACAAGCCCTGTCGGCGTCCTCCGGCCTCCCATTACGCCGCATCGCTCCTCACAACGTAGCGCCGCTCGCCGCCCAACTCTTCGAGAATCTGTGTGTCTACCATGTCTGCCGTCTGTGTGATGTGGGCGCGTGTGTAGACGGCACCGGTTACTGGAACGGCTGGAACTTTGCTCGTGCCGCGATTGGAACGTGTACCGCGCCTTGAGCTTGAGAGTCGGGAGCCAGCTGCGTGAGAAGAGTGACGCATAGCTGTGATCGAGTGTTTCCAATGCACGCCCACTCCTCCACTTTCCTTCCCTCCTTTGTCTCCCACCTCTGTGCATGCGGTGCCGCTGCTGTGCCGGACCGGTCGCCGTAACTGCACAGTAGTGACGCCCGCTCCCATGCGCAACCCGTACGACCGCCGTACACGGCACCCGGCAAGCTGGAAGACTGTGCTGGGCACGCCGGCGCGGCTGGCTATACGCGGATACGCACGCCGGATAGCGCTATACCCGGCTTATTTAGGCCCCGTGTCCCGTGGCCCCGCACGCCGTCCGGCTGACTCTCCACACGACCCACACACGTCCATCGTGCGATCTCCGTTGTCTCGTCTTGCCGTCACTACCCGCCCTCTGGCGTCTATCACATGACAACTAGCCCGTTTCGGATCGCAACCTTAAACGACAACGGCATGCACAGGGCGATTGATACGACAGCGCCTTCCTCACACCTCACCTTCTTCATGCCTCCTCTTCCTGATAAGCACTACACCGCTTCTCACGTCAAGATCGCTGAAGTTCTCCAACGTTGTCCACGTCGTCACTGTCAAGGCTTTCAAGACATGTCGACGAGCACGCCCAAGCTTTGCTGAGACCTCGCTGTGCGCTCGCCAACAGAGTACGGTGCTCGATTCCCGCGTTACCTCGTCACTCACCGCTCTCCCACTCACAATCCAAACGCGAACCTTGCTACGCTCATCAAGGGTCGCTCGGTGGAAGTCGAGCTGGCTTGTCTGGACTCCTGACGGGTCTGGGGCTCAAGCCACTGCTGTCTCACTCTAATGACAGATGACGGATCAGCGGTCGATGATTGTGAACCTGGGTGCAGCCTAATGGGTGCATCTGTCTATCCGTGCGTTCGTCAAGATCTCATCGACTATCAATCTGCGACCTCTCCGTCGACACCGGCTTCTCTTCCTCGTGCAGAGGCTCGTCTGGAATCTGTTCGTCAGCGTCACCCTTTCCCTGCCGCCACCTTCACCGCCATCTTACTTACGAAGAAGCTCGTGGCAACAACGATGGCCGCGCCAATACCACCGAAGATGAACGTGTTCCTGAGTGCGGCTCCATAAGCCTCTCTAGCCAGCAAACGCTGAGCCAGCGGCAGCTTCTTGATGATGCTGCTCGCGTGCCGGAGACGGTCAATCAGACTCTCGTCACTAAACCGCCGCTCCAGCTCCCACTGCAACCCCGTCTGGAACACTGCGTCACTGATACCAACGCCGAGAACTTGTCCAATCGAACGCCAGACGAAAACGAAGCCCGTGGCAGTGGCAATCTCCGCGGGGCTGACCGCCTCCAAGTTCGCGACCAGCGTCAGCGTCAGTAACGCTCCGAATCCAGTGCCCATCGGGACGACGGCGGTCCACTGCATGGCGTCGCTGCTTTCGGGGCCGAGGAAAGTCAACAAGATCATTGACAGCAGCGGACCACACGCGCACAAGACGATCGCCCACTTGTACCGCTTCGTCTTGCGGACATACAGCCCAGCCAGCGGGGAGAAGATGGCCATCGCGATCGAGTTCGGGAGCAGGTGCGACCCCGCCGCCGACAGAGATTGGCCCAACACAATCTCGAACACCATCGGCAGGTGGTAGAGCATGTTGAAGTTGACGATCGCAATGAGACCGCTGATGATGCCGATACAGAGGGGGACGCGGCGCCGCAGCAGCGCCAGCGGCAGGACAGGGAAACGCGCAAACCGCAACTCGACAAGAATGAAGACTGCGAAGAACACTGCAGAGGCGAGCGCGAAGGGAACCGCTGAGTGCTCTGACCCCAGACT
Organism: Trichosporon faecale; assembly: GCA_039545375.1. Taxonomy (NCBI): domain Eukaryota; kingdom Fungi; phylum Basidiomycota; class Tremellomycetes; order Trichosporonales; family Trichosporonaceae; genus Trichosporon; species Trichosporon faecale. The sequence continues at coordinate 785,117 of BCLU01000003.1, read as the reverse complement.
CCGGAGGAGGCATCCGATCGACAGCAGCAGCGTCAGCGAACCGCCAAAGTCGATATCGCCCCAGCGCGTTCGACCGGTCGCCTTGCCCGGCACCGAGTATCCTACGAGAACATAGAGCAGAGCCGCAATTGGGACCTGTGCTGCCCGTCAGCTTGCCCACTGCCCACATTTAACTCACCAAAGAAGGCAGCGCGCCACCCAAAGTGCTCAGTGAGCCATCCCCCGATCGGGCCGCCGAGCCCGATCCCCGCGCCGAAGACCATCATGTTCAACCCCTGGTAGAACCCCCTCAGGTGGGGCGGGAACGTCTCCGCGACGACCACGCTAGAGACCGTGCTCATGCCACCCCCGCCCATGCCGGCCACGAAGCGTCCGAGGCAGAGCAGCGCAAAGCTCGGTGCCGCACCGCACCCGAGCGTGCCGAGTGTGAACAGCGCCAGAGCCTGGCGGAACGCCCGACGGCGGCCCAATATGTCGGCCAGCCGGCCGTACAAGGGCGTAAAGGTCACGTTCGACCAGAGGTACGCCGTCCCGATCCAGGAGGAGCGGTCGAAGGCGTGCAGCTCGGACGAGATTGTGGGGATGCACGTGGCCACGACTGAGGTCAGCGGGTGCTGCGCTGCGGGGGATCGCTGGGTGCGGAGGCCCGAGGGATCCGAGGGATCGGAGTGGGGGAGATGGGCATGAAGAACCCTCAGATGGGCAGATGGGCACTCACTCGTGAGATCTAGGGCCCCGAGGAAGCCGGACAGAAGTGACGTCGCGACGACCAAACGCCGTGCCGCCGCTGTGGGCTCGGAGGCGAGGAGGGGTGTGCGTTCTCCAGCTCCCGGCATGCTCTTCTGCAGCTCTTCGGAATGGATAAAGCAAGATGAGACACGATAAAGTTGGGGGCGTTGATCGGGGCCGGCGCGAAACTATAAGGTTTCCAAGGTTTCGGAGCCGCTATCGGTGGGCAAGAGTGCTGTTTTCGGGAAACTCGAGGATCGCGCAGAAAATCTGATGGCGCGGGCAGCTAGCGCGGTCGCAGCGGCGGGCTAGGCGTCAGTGGGCAAGAGAGAGATAGCGAACGCAACTAAATCTTCGTGGTTAGTCCTTGGGTTGTAACTGGTGGCGCTCGTCCGACCCGTCACGCCGCACAGGCTACGGGCGCCATTGCCAACACTCTACCGTAGTCTCGGTTAGGCTGATCTTCCGCGGGATGTGGTTGCTGCGATCTACGAGAAAAGATAGCCAACGCGAGCCAACACATGCTATGAGCGCTAGTGTCGCGATAGTCGTCGACTACGAAAAGTTGAGGAGAAGGGGGTGTGGTTGGGCAGATCGAGGGTCGCAATCGAACGAGGTCGTCACGCCATCGGCCACCTCCGGTGCCTTAGGGTGTGTCTCGTAGCTCACGTTTACATTCAGAGAACTCAGGACCCTGTCTCCTTATCGCGGCACCCGACGTCGGTGTCTATTCCTAGATCTTCGTTTTCTTCGCCTGACCCCCTCTGCGCGTAGTGAGGGTGCAGAGCGCGTCGCTCGCGTCGCTCGCAACGGCGGCGTCCCCGCAACCATGTCAAACCATGTCAAGCATCTTTCAGGTCCCCACATCGAGTTCACCGAGTCCTCCACAATCCGGGCGGGGACCCGGCCATCTCGGCCCCGGCACGTCATCGCGCAAAAGTCGCCAACATTAACCTTCACGGTCGTTTAGTTTCGTCAAGCGCGGTCAAGCCATCTGTGATATAAAGGTGCTGCGGCTCATGACCAGATCCGCATATCTGCATCGACCTCAAACACTAGCACCGAGACACTATGAGACTCGGCGCCATCCTCACCGGCCTCGTCGCCGCTAGCGCTGTTTCGGCCGGCAACGGCAACGGCAAAGGAAATGGCAAAGGACCTAAGCCTGGCAAGCCTGGGAAGGGCAAGCCCAACATTGTGCTGATCCGTGAGTCCGATCTGGCGTAGTTGGCGAGCACGAGCTCGATCCGCTCAATCACATGTCCGATCTGCTCGAGCTAGAGGTCAATCCAAGGCTCACGCCGAGGCAACAGGTCGTTAGCGCTGGCATCAGCTGACCTCAGTGACCGACGACCAGGACCTGTCGACTCTCTCGCCCGACGTGCTGCCGCACCTCTACTCCCAGATCGCGGAGCAGGGCACGCACTTCACGCAGTTCTTTGCGCCTGTGTCGCTCTGCTGCCCTTCTCGCGTCTCGCTCCTGCGTGCTCAGCACGCGCACAACCACAACGTGACCTACGTGTCTGCGCCCTACGGCGGGTGGCCCATCTTCAACGAGCTCGGGTACACGCACGCGACGATCCTCGACTTCCTCCAGCAGCAGGGGTACGGGACATACTACACGGGCAAGTTGATGAACGGGCACACGTCTGAGAACTGTGCCTCCCTCCCGGTCTCGGGCGTGACGGAGGGCGAGTTTCTGGTCGATCCCTGGACATATGACTACTACTCGCCCGGCTTCTGCGATGCGAACACGGGCCAAGTCTCGATCCACAACGGCTCGTATACTTCCGACGTGGTCGCCGAGAAAGTCCTCGGCCACCTGGACAAAGCCCTGGCGAAGGAGGACCCGTTCTTCGTAGTCGCTGCCCCGATCGGGCCGCACTCCCACATCCCGGGCGCGAAGAACACGGACGACGCGATCCCCGGCATGTCCATTCCGCAGTTCAAGCCCGAGCACGCGGACCTGTTCAAGGAGCACAGCATCGAGAGACACGAGGGCTTCAACCCCGACTTCGCGACCGGTGTCAGCTGGGTGCGCACCCTGCCCCGCCTTAATGAGACGCAGATCGTCCACCTCGATGACTGGCACCGCGCCCGCCTCCGTGCGCTGCAGCCCATCGACAAGATGATCGAGGACATCTTTGCCAAGCTCGATGCCGCCGGCGTCACCGAGGACACATACGTCATCTACACCTCGGATAACGGATACGCGCTCGGCACGCACCGCCGCCAGCCCGGCAAGACCCTCGGCTTTGAGGAGGACACGCGCGTGCCCCTCTTCGTCCGCGGACCTGGCGTGCAGGCGGGCCGCGTCGAGACTGAGGGTTCGTGGGGCATCGTCGACCTCGGGCGCACGATCCTCGACCTCGCGGGCGCGAAGACGAGCTACGAGAACGACGGCGTCCTCATCGACCTCTACGGCAAGGGCCACGACGGCCACGACGACGGCAAGCATCTCGGCCAGGACAAGGGCCACGGCAACGGCAACGGGCACAACAAGGACAAGAACGACGGAAACCCCCGCCACGCGCTCAGCGAGTACTGGGTCCTGGCGATCGAGGAGGGCCCCTGGGCCCATCCCCCGAGGGCGAACAACACGTACCGCACACTGCGCGTGCACGACGGCGAGCACAAGTACTCGTACGCCGTGTGGTGCACTGGTGAGCGGGAGCTGCACGACCTGAACGAGGACCCGCACCAGGTTCGCAACCTTTTGGAATCTCACAACAACCTGGGTCTTTTCGCGCCTTTCAACGCTACCTCCTCCCCCGCCTCTGCTTCGCTGGACCTGGCCACCCGCGGCCTCCAGGGCGCTCTCGATGAGGATACCAAGAAAGTGGCGGAGAGGCTCGATGCGCTCCTCCTCGTGCTCAAGACTTGCCAGGGCCAGCAGTGCCGCGAGCCCTGGGCTTCGCTGTTCCCCACCGGCGAGGTGGGGACCTTCGCTGACGCTCTGGACACGAGCTACGACGCGTACTTTGCCAACTTGCCCCGGGTCAAGTTCGACGAGTGCGCGCTCGGATACCAGGCCCGTAGGGAGAGGCCGCTCTGGGAGGACGCGTGGGCTTGGAAGGCGGAGAGCAGCATGGTCGTGCAGAGCTAGTGGACTCTGCAGGGCTACATACTGAATCTGTAAATCGGGAGAGTAGAAGAAGCAATAGTGAATCAATGCAAAGGGAATATTGGAATCTACCTCTAGTTGCAGAAGCTCCAAGGGCCGCCATCAGTCTCGTCGCGCCTGCGGCGCAGCTCGTATCACTTTCATACCATGCATACACAGTCGTCATCATTAGTCATATGTAAAGAACGGTGTCGGATGTCACTTTTATAGTTATGCGGCCGGTTCCACAATCCTCGGTGCCGCTTTCGGCGTCGCCCTAGGTGTCGCACCCGCCTTTGGGGGGACAGGCGGGCCGTCATTCTGGCTCGGGACGGGCGGGGCGAGGGCAGCCTTCATCGGCGCGCGCGGGGTGGCCGTATCGCTCGACACGACGCTGGGCGCCGGCTTGACAGTGAGGTGGTCGAGGCCCTCGAACGGGCGCGTCGAGAGCCACTGCTCCAAGCGATGGCGGTCCGCGCCGAGCGCGAACTCGCGCCAGTGGAAGTTCTCCTGCTGCATCGCGGCGATGTGCACGGCCCCTTGCTCTGCGCGCAGGCGCTGCTCAAGCGCAGCGGACCGCCACACGTCTAGGTTCTGCGTGACTGCTGCCAGCTCGGCTTCCGCCTTCTGCACCTTGCTGTCGAGGTAGGAGCCGCGCGCCTTCTCGGCCTTGAGCTGCAAATCTAACGTGCGCGCCTCGGTCGCGTGGTTCTCTCCCGCGCGCAGGCCCTTCTCCCGCTCGAGGGCGATGCCCGCGCGGGCTTCGGCGAGCTCGACGCGCAGAGAGCAAGTCTCCTCCTTGAGAGATTTGAGCTGGACATTAGCTCCAAAAGACATTAGCTTAGCTTACCTCTTCCTTAGCTGCGGACAGCTCCACCTCTAGCGCCAACACGCGCTTCGGGTCACCCGAGATAGTGAGGCTGTCGAGCCGCTCGAAGAAGGACGAGTGGAACGATGCCATCTCCTTCTGCAGCAGAGTCGCATCGTCGTGTCTCTGCTTCGCTGTCTCCGCGGCGGCATCGCGCTGATGTCAGCTCCGGCACGCTCTGGTAGCTTACCTCCGCCTTCATGGCCACCAGAAGGTCGCTCTGCTTGCTCAGCTCATGACGAAGGGCGACGAGCTCCTGCTGCGCCTCGGTCTCGGACGCCTGGATGATCTTGACCTTTGCGCTCGCCGTCGTGACCTCGGTCAGGAGGGAGGTGCGCCATGCGTCCTCGTTGCTGTCGTTGCGCTTGCGCAGCGCCTCGACCTGGCTCTTGAGCACGGCGGCCTTGCTGTCAGCCAGCTCGCGCCTGGAGCGCTCTTCCTTCAGGATGGCCTTGAGCTCTGCAATCTCTTTCGCCTTCGCGTCGTCAGCCCCGGATTCTCGCGCGTGCAGTTCCAGAAGAGCAGCCTTCACCTCCCGCAGTTCGGTGATGGTTGCGCTCTGCGTTGACAGGCTGATCTTGTCCATCATCGCCTTCTGCCCCGCTTGCAGCGATGCCAGGAGCTCTTGGATCGCGGTGGAGTTGTTATTAACAAGAGTCGTGTCCCCCTCCACGACTGAGCTACGCGACGAGCCAGAGCCAGAGCTGCCCTCGTCCTCGTTCGCGATCAGGTTCTCGTTGATGGCAGACTGGATCTCCTTCAGCAGCGTGCTGTGCGACGTGAGCACGGCCGCGACGTTCTCTAACGCCCTAGTCGACGTCGGCAGGTTGTCTGATGTCAGCTGCAGAAGGGTGGGCCAGCGTACCTCTCAATGCGTTCAGGGCGCGGACGGCGCTCGACTCGTGCGCGACATCGACGCGGTCAAACGCCTCCTCGAGGAGGCGCTCGTTCTCCTCCTTGACGGACGCAAGCTGCTGCTCGAGCGAGTCAAGTTTGTCGAGGATCTCGGCGGCCAGCCCTTGCTCGATGGCGACGTCGGATGGGGTCGATAGCGGCGAGTTGGACGACGATGTGTCGTTCGTCGGCTTGATGACCTCGATCGCCTGGCCCGAGTCGCGGCGCAGCGGGAACTCGACCGACTCGCCAGTCTGCACGGGGCGCAGCTGGCTCATCCTTGGCGGGCTGCCCGGCCAGTCGGACCAGTCGCCTCCGTCCATGTCGCGCTGCATCGCCTCGACGGCCGCAGTGTCAAGGCCGTGCATGGCGACCGCCGAGCGGTCGTCGTACCCATCATCACTGCTGCTCCGACTGTGATCCGAGTCGGAGTAGCGGCGCTTCTGTGTCGACTTGGCGGCGGACGAGTTGCTCGCCGACGTGGGGAAGACCCACGAGCGAAACCTCGATGCATCGGCGACCTGGACACCGGCGCCGGCAGCACGCTTGCTCGCACCTGAGAATGCGTTGCTGTCTGGTGGTTGCGTCGATGCCGGCGAGGAGAAGGAGCCCTGGCCGAAGACGAAGGGCTTCGCCGTCGGGTTTAAGCTGGGGCGCTTCTGATGGGTCGCCGCGGAGGGAGTGTCGGGCTCAGCGCGAGCCGGCGCCTTCACTGGCTGCGACGGGTAGATGTTGACATCGTCCTGCTTCTCGGGCGACGCCGGCGTCTTCGGGAAGTTAGCCGCTTTCGGGAGGTACGAGTTCTGCGACGACCTCTTGGCGGTGTGCTTGCGGCGACGGGGTGACTCTCGGTCTTCGTCAGACATAACCTCCTGCTGTCAGTTTCGCCAGAATGCCGCTGTAACTCACAGCTTCAGACATCGAGTCTCGCTCTCGCTGGCTGTGCTGCCTGGGCGACGCCGGATCCCTGCGTGGCAGAAGAGCAGCCGGGGGCTCGGGGCGCTCGATCTTGACCGGCCGCTTCTCACGCATGAGTAGGGACACCTCGCCGTTTCCAAACTCCAACTTGCCCTCATTGCTAGGGAAGAAAGCGCTGCCGAGCTCGAACGGCTTCGAGGTCGGGTCCGCCTTCGACAAGTCGAGCTCAGGAGGATGGGGCCGCAGAGATTGGTTCTGGCGCAGGGGCGATGCTCCCAGGCGGACACCGTTGGGGCGGAACTCGGCAGCGGTCGGACGTAAGTTATGCGTGAACGTGAAGAGACCGAGAGCGCCGCCTGTTCCGGAGCCAGACTGCACGTTAGACGCGGCACCGAAGGCACTGGGGCCGGCGGGCTGGAAGACGGGTGCACTGGGTTGGAAGACTGGCGCGTTAGGCTGGAAGATGGGGCCACCCGGCTGGAAGACGGGAGCGCTGGGCTGGAATGCGGGCGCTGTGGGCTTGAACGACGGAGCAGAGGGCTGCAGGCTGGGGAGAGAAGCCAGCACCTTAGACTGATTTCGCTGACTGGCAGTAGATGGAAGCGAGATCTTGCGGCGCTCGATCGTGGACGGGTAGCCGAACGTGAATGCCGACGAGGTGACAGAGGGTGGCTTCTGCTCGGGTTGAGGCGCCTCGACCTTGGGCATCATCCGTGGCGGCGATGTGACGATAGCTCTGGGAACGAAGACGGACGCGCTGGGCTTCAGCTTGCCGATGGGCGACAGGGTCTTGAAGCTGGGGTTGTTGTGGCGCGGTGCGTCGTCTCCGTTCATCTCCCCGTCCTTGTGGGATGGCTTGAACGGGCTCGAGGGGCTGTCGACGAAGTCGTCCTCGCCGTCGCTGCCTTCGGTGCTGTAGCTCTCGTCGCCTGCGTCATTGTCGATGTCCTCCGACTCTGCCTCGGACGCCTGTTGGTCCTCAATCTTCTCAAGCTCCTCCTTTGCAGACCCGGGCGCCAAACCAGTGTGCTCCTGAGTCGGCGGCGGCGTCGGCGGAACATCGGGGGACGACGACGTCTCAGTCTCCTGAGCAGGAGCTGCCGCAGGGGTCGGGGCCGCAGGCGGCTTCGCCTTCGACTTGTCAGAGCGCATGATGCTCTGCAGTTGACGCTGTAAGAAGCCAGTGGCAACCTTGGGTCGGGGACGCTCGCGGGTGGTAGTGTCAGAGCTAGGGGTATCGGAGTCGAGCCTGATCAAGTCCTTCTCCTCGGTGACGGTGGGGTCATCAGAGTTGGTGGATGCCTCCTTGGCCGGTCCAGTCGTGACCTGGACAGAGACGACGATGTCGTCCGCTGTCGATGCAGTGGACGTCGGTGATGCCGATGGCTCCTCATCGGCCTTCGAAGCGGAAGTCGATGGCCAGAGGGACTCGGAAATCTCAGTCTCCGTCTTCGTCGCAGAGTGCCCGTGATCCTTCCCAGGAGTAGACTGGGGTGTACCCCAGCCTTCTCCCTCCTCCGAAGCCTCCGGCTCAGGGCTGGCCTCCTTCTCTCCGACGATCTCCGCCTTGGGCAGCAAGTCCGACGGCCAGTCAGGCAAGAAGCCCTGCTGCGGGAACCCGCCCTGGGGGAAACCCTGCATGTTGACAAAGTTGGACTGGCTGGGAGAGGGCGTGTTCTGCATCGTCGGATCGTGGTACCAGTCGGGCAGCTCGCCGCGCTGGGGGAACGCAGCGCTGACGGGGGACGGTGCGTTGGACCTGTTCTGTCGCTCGTCGCCGCGCAGAATGCCGCCTAACGATCGCTGTAAGAAGGGGTTGCTGCTGAGGCTGAGGTTGGTGTGGCGGCGCTGAGACTGCGAAGGCATGCTGCTGTCCGCGTCTGAGCCCGTGGCGGTGGCGTTGCTCTGCATCGACTCGCTCCTGAGGTGGATGGGGAGGGAACGTGCGGTGCCAGGATCGGCTGGCTCGGCGGCTTCGTCGCTCTCTGGCGGGGTTGCCTCACTCATCTCCACGTCTAAGGCCAGATCAACCTGGTCCACGGCATCCTCGTAGAGAGCCGAGGGCTCGGTAGAGCCTGGAGACATGGTCTTGGCCTTCAGCGCCTCGAAGCTTTCCTGCCACGTCAGCTTACGCCGTAGCCATCAACTCACCGGAGGCACAGAGACCTTGACGGCCTTGCCGTTCCAAGACGATGTAATGTCGATGGAGCCGTGGGGGGTGTCGTGGGCGGCCCAGTTCTCAATGTCGCTGAGCTCGAGCTCCTCGTCGAGAGGCGATGGAGGCAGCGGGATGCTCTTCGGTGACGCGACCTTCCGCTCAGGCCACGGGAATGCCTCCTTCCGTGGCACCTTCGCTGGTTTGACGGGCTTCTCAACAACTTCAGATGGGTCGGTCTCCCTGGCGTTGTCGTCGGTGCCAGTCTCCCTCGCCCCTCCACTGCCCTCTGGGTCTTGACCAGGCTCGCCCTCCTCTTCAGGTTTCTCGCCTTCAACCGGTACCGAGTCAGATGCGGCACCTGGTTCCTTGCCTTCAGCTTCGTCGTCTTGCGTGACGGTGGTATCGCCTTCGGCTGGCTGGGCACCGTCCGCTTCCTCAGAGCTTCCGGCCAGGTCCTCAGAAGGCGTGTCAGGCGGGTCGTAAACGTCAGGAGGCAGCGCTACCCGAATCGTCGTCCCTCCGTGCTTAACCTCGAACGGCTCCTTGGCTGTCGGCTTCGGTGGGCTGCTGATGTCACCGTTCGGGGCTGCCGAAGGCGAGGATGGACGTGTAACTTCAGCAGACGCTGCTGCGGTAGGACTGGATGGGACAGGTGCAGGGCGAGAAGGTGACGGGACACGGAGCTCCTCGAATGTCTTACCGCCCGGTCCACCCAGGATCGCTTTGGGTGGAGGCCCAACCCTGTGTGGGATGCTTGGGGTTCGCTCGTGGGACCGTGAGAGGTGTGATGCGTGCGTTTTCCTCGGTCCGAAGAACGCGCCACCGGGATTTGACACAGATTGTCTCGCTCCGTGTCGTGGAAGCGGTTGGCCAGACAGAGGGAGAGACAACGACGAGTGCGGGAAGTGGCCGAGAGTGGCGCGGGCTGAGGGGTCAAGAGCCCAGGTTCTCCGTGCGCCGTTGGCGAAGGGCGGGGGACCGTCCGACGACGGGTTCGACGGACCAAAGGGCTGCCGAACTGGAACCGCAGAGCCGCCAGGAGCGGTGGCACTCCGAGCAGCCTTGGCTGCCTGGCTCGCAGTGACCGAGACGGAGAGCCTGGAAGGGCGTCCCAAACCGATACCGTTCTCGATCTGGCGGTGTCGCTGGCGTTTCGTAGGTAACTCTTGCGAGTGGGTGGGAGGGCTGCGCTGGTGAACGGATCCTCGAGGCTCGTTGCCGTTGCCTTGAGGAAGGAACTTGGAAGCAGAAGCAGAAGCAGTGGTCGAGTTGTTGCCTAGCGGGCTGGGCTTGACCGGGGTCGAGGGGATAGGGGGAGTGGACCACGGGTACATGCCTGGGAGGGAAAAGGCGTGCGACTGGAAGCTCGACTCCTGGCGGGTGTGCGCCCCCGGTCTGAACGGGGGAGGCGCAAACGGATGGCCGGGCTGCGTGTTGAACGACATGGACACGCGGGGCGATGGCAGCGGCTGCCCGGGCTGCTCGGCTAACCCGCTCACCAGCCCGGGAGGGCGATGGTCGGGTCGATGGCCAGGACCGCCTCGTCGGCCACGCTTCTGCCGGTGGTGGGTGCTCATCCTGCGATTGTCAGCTCGACTCTGCTCAGCGCGTGTGCCCCTTGCTCCTCTTCGGTCACTGCGACCTGTCCACTTACCTCGACACTTGGCCTTGACGCTACCGGATACCTCGACCTGAGTGGACTCGCACGGCTGGTGGATCGCGACTGGCGCCTGGGAGGTATGTGTATGAGATAAGGGGTAAGTGGTGGACGGAGTATGAATGAGTGTAGCGGAGTAGACGAGATGACGATGGAGGGGAGTCAAGAGTCAAGGACAGGATGGAAAAAGTTGGGAGCACGAGGTCTGGGAGAGGTCGAGCAGAGTTAGTGCGCAAGTGCTGGTGCCGAGGTGGTGGTGCTGGGTCGTTAGGTGTGCGATGGGCTGAGGCTGAGGCTGAGGCTGAGGGAGTGGGCGCCGGCGTTGGCCACGGCACGGGGTCAGTGAGCAGGATACAGGAGTGGGATGCGGACGCAGGCGAGCGGCGAGCTCGGACCAGTCCAGACAGGAAACTCGTCAGGAGCTGTCCAAGACGGGGTCACATTCTGGTCCCACCTGGCTTCTAGGTCTTGCCCGTCCTGGCACTACGGTCGTCCTGTGAATGCTGTCGCCGGGCGACCAGCGTGCGATGAGAGCGACTAGGGTCGAGTGGAGGGGTCCGAGCGCGCGCCGCAACCGCCTAGATCGCTCTTGAACTGTTTCGAAGCGCAGGGTCGTCCCTCCATCCTGGCCATCCTGGCAGCCTCGTGCATGGTGCCGTGCACAATGGATTGCAATGCGCAGCGTTGTGTCGGTGATTGAGTCAGTTCGCTGGTTCCAAGCAGTGTGTGGAAGGTGTTGGATGGGAGAGATGAGATTAGATGCGATGCAAAGTCAGTCGGGTGGCAATGCGATCGGGGTGATCGGGGCCGGTGTCGCATGTATCGGCTTGCGTATCGTTGCCGTCGCAGATGGCCGTTTCATGTGTCGAAATGCGGCGGCCAGCGAATATCTGCAACGACAACCCTCGTCGTCCCTTGTCAGGCTTGTCAGCCTCGTCCCTTGATCCCTTGAGCCCTATCGCCTTGACCGCTGGCGCGCTGAGCCAAGGCCACGCCTGCGCTCGACCTCCTGGACTCCCAGCCTATAGCTAAACACCTTGACGCCGCACTCCACCTCTCGTCGCCGTTCAAGCCGCACATTGTCACCACGGAGCACAACCTGCTTCGACTCCGCCATATCCATCTATCGATTCTGTGCCTGTTAAACGCCAGCGTTCCGAACCCAGCCATGCTAGCCATGCCCTCTTCTGCCCCTGGTCGCTCGTATCTCGACGCCAAAACCGGCCCGTCCGCTCGCCCCTTAGCCGTCAAAGCGGCAGGAATCTGTCCAAACGTGCCGATTGTGTCCTGAACATCATGACGGAACTTCAGCTGAGTGAATCAGGATCTCGGCCTCGACAACTCAACAGAACACCTCTTTCGAACGTCGCCCTCTATCTGAGAACAGGTTACCGTCTACATCGCCGACCACTGAAAAGATACTGAAGAGTAGTGACATTCACCTAGCTCAAATCCTACCAGCACAGTCTAATGCGACGATAGTACTCACTTCAAACATCATACAGCCGCGCTAGCCGCCTGACTTGCCTAACCGTTCAAGCCCCGAGCATACGGATGAACGATGCGCGCCGGTCCGAATCCCCCATCGCTCCCTTCGCCGCCAGAATGTTGCCCCGCACCACCAATGGCCACCACCCGTCCCCACCCATCACCACCCGTCACCGCCCATGCAGTCCAAGCAACGCATGCATGCATCCGTGGAGGCTCTGCGTCCCATACCTCCAATGCAGCACGCACAGAATTTGAGTCAAAGGGGCGCAAAAAGTGTTTCCCACTTACTGTCCCCGGCCCGGGGGAGGCGGCCAGCGCACAACTTCAGCGGAGCCCGTACTGGCCCATCACCAGGTGATGGGGTGTTCTTTAACCGGGGCTTCCGGGCTCGGAAACGCCTGCACTAACGTGCTGTTGTATCCCAGGCCGGGGGGTTGCAGTTGGCGCGTGTGTGTTGGATGCCTGGCCGTGAGGACTTGGGGAGGATTGGAGGGATGCTGTGGTGTGTGGGGTGGGGATGGAGGAATGGAGTGCCCAGGGACAGACGCAGGCCACTCCCGGCGCCGATACTGGTCTGAAAGGAGGGAGGGCTCGGAACGAGCAGGGTCGAACGCTGAAGCTCTCGGAGTGTACGAGGAAGCGAGGGGGGCGAGGGGAGTATGGCGACGGTGGAGCGGGAAGAGAAAGCAGTCGCGAGACCGCTAACACGTATGGGAGTCGCAGTCCTCTGCTACGCCCAGCAACAAGGACAAGGTCGGGGGGCCTGTTTCTCCAACTACGGAGCCGTCACCGACGAGTGCTCCTTGCCTCTGTCAGTCGGCCAGGTTGTTCCTGATCTCAACATCGACAGCCCGAACCCTTGCAGCTCCGCTGATCCTCCGTCATCGATGTCGCCTTCGTCTTCGTCTCATGTGTGCCTGAACGGTACACCCGTGGGAAAATGAATCGTTCTCCGTTCTCCGCGCAATCCACGGCCGACGTCACCGCAAGCAGCGCTGTCGACGTCAACGTCTTGCTGCATACCAATCACGGCCTACTCCAGCGGCCAGCGGCGTTAAGCATCCCTTGCCCTGCACCGGCATGCAGGTCCAGGTCCAGTCGTCATGATCCCGTCGCCGTTTGGTTTTGTTGTTGTTTGTGTCTCTGTCTGATCCATCGAAATTATCGCTCCACCTCCACTCTCACGATCCCACAACCTCGGCGAGCGACCAGCGATGAGTGCCCACGCGCAGCACCCGCCGACCGCGTCGACTGTGCAGCCACAGCGCAAGCCGACCGGCGCATCGGACCGCCTCCTCGCCGGCGCGCAGTACGGCCTGCACCCCGGTGGCGGGGTGAGCGACGAGCCGGCCTCCTTCGCCACGGGCCGATTGGAGCAGCTCACGATCTCACCGCAGAGTACGCTGTCCTCCTCATCGGGCACACCGCCGCCGCTCCTGCCTAAGATCCCCGCGAACACGGTCCCGCAGTACACGACCTCACGGAGCGGGTCGGTCTCCATCGCCGCGGAGGGACAGAAACGCCGCGTCGCTGCCCCAATCCCGCAGGGCCAGCGCCCGCCCTCTCCGCCAAGGCGCCGCGTCCCGCCCCCGCTTGAACTGGGCTCCGGCGCTTCGTCCCCCCTCACGCCTCCTCTGACACCGAGGCAGTCGCCACAGTCATCGCCGCACCGGCAGGCCCCGCACCGGCAGGCCCCGCAGCAGCGGACCGCGAGCGGATCGAGGCCGCTACCCCAGATTCCACAGGGTACGCCGCCGCCCCGCTCCCCACATGCAGCGACTCGAGGACCGCTCCCCGAGTCACCGCGGGCGACCCAGAGCTCGCAGCAGTCGCCGGCGAGGGCAGCCACTGTCAATACGCAGCCTGATGCGCCGAGGACCCATGGCCCGGCGACAGATACACAGGACCTGCCTCGAGCGGCAACTGTGGACTCACACCTGGAGCAGCAGACGCGGCCGATGCCTCAGCCCCGTGCCGCGACCATTGAGTACGATCAGCCAGCTCGCACTCGTCTCCCGGCGATAGTCTACGAGCGACCTCGCCCAATACCGGTTGCAAAGGGCCCCGCAGAATCACCAGCACGCGTGCCACAGCCAGCAGCGCAGACGCGGGCTGCCTCGATCGCAACAGAAGGTCCGCAGACACGGAGTCACGCGCCGTCCCCCTCGCCTCCTGCGGTTGCTGATCAGAAGGTCAGAAGAGCGTCGCAACCTCGGGCTGCGACTGTCGCAGTCGAGGGCCGGCCGACTGAGAAGTCTCGACCGAGCGCCTCCGAGATCGAGGCAGCGCAAGCGCAGGCACCCACTCCTCCTCCGAAAGCTGGCCCGCCAGTTCCCGAGAAACAGTCGCCGAAGTTACCGGAGAAACAGACCTCGGCGTCGTCGGCGCCAGCCAAGGTCTCCATCCCCTCCACTTCCTCTTCACCTTCCAAGCCATCTAAGCCGACGGCTTCCGCCTCCCTCCCCGCCCCTGCTTCCGCCCCTTCGCCCGCCCCAACGCTGCCGCGGAAGGACCGTCCCCCAGCCCAGCCAAAGGACAAAGCGAAGGCGGCCGGCAAAGAGCCAATCACGCGGACATCGTACCTCGACCCGTGTTTGCAGAAGTCGCTGCTCACTGTGCCGGCGGCAATGACGACGACGGCCGACGCGGCGCTCAGTGCCGTCGAGGCGTATCCGGAGCAGGACTTCAACTGGACGATCGGGGCGCCGATTGGCGGCCTCGGCGGACTGGCGAAGCACTACGTCCTCCGGCCCGATGCCAAGTTCCAGACTGAGAACGGCGGTATCTCGCTCACGCTCGCCGTGGTCGATGAGCGCGGGGGAGGCGTGCCTAGTCCCGCGCCGACGCCGGGGCCTGACGGCACCACGCCGCCGAAGGTCAAGCAAGGGAGGACGAAGGCGCGCGTCGAAGTCCGGAGCGACCGGGGTGGCATTCTCGTGGACCTACGCGAGCTCGATGCCAATAGACAGATCGACCTCCTGATCGAGACGCGGAAGGGCGACGTGCTCCTTCTGCTCCCCGAGAACTTCCTGGGCCCGATCCACGTGCGCGGCGAGGAGCCCGTGTTCGGCTCGATCCTGAAGCCGCAACTCGACGAGGTCGTGAATCCGTACGAGGACCTGTGGACGACGAACGTGGTCCCGCTCGGGAGCGAGCGCGGCGCAGGACGGAAGAACAAGTTCCGCGCGCACAAGTTTATGAAGGGCATCAGCAAGTATGTCCCCGAAGCTTTACGGGAGCAGGACGATTATTTGGACATGGCGATGAGCAGCTACACGACGCTGAAGAAGGGGGACCAGAGCAAGGTCCTGATCCGCAACGAGAAGGGCAAGGTGTGTGTTGGCCTCGGCGGCTCGAGGGACGCGAAGGAGCTCAGGGAGAAGGATGGCATCAAGGTCGGCGCCAGGGAGGGGACGAAGAAACACTGGTGGAGCTAAATCGACCGATCCATGTACTCTTCTTGGACCTCGGATAGAAAGGTCCGGGAGAGTCGACGGCTGTCATATGTCGTGCGCCTGAACTAGCTATGGCTTTTTAGCGACTCGGCCTCCTGATTGCCCCACCGATCCGTTTGGATCCAACAACCCTCCAGGTTCTTTCGACAAAGTCGCAGGCTCATGTACTCACAGGCGGCCTGTGACAAACCATCACTGCTTTGCTTTTGCCCACTTGTCCCGAATTGTTTCCCTGCATGGAGGGGTCGTGTCCACTTGCAACACTAATCAGTACTCAGCGTGTTGCGTTTCGACCTTCCAGCGTCTCGAAATAGGTCGATTTGCGAAGATAGCCTCGCCCTTGTCTGGTATCTTGGACTGTACGGACATGTTCTGGCTCTCCATTGGAACAGGTGTATATCCCCTGACCTCATGCTTCCGTGACAGTACCACAACATAGGCCATCATATGCTCCAGCCTACTGTACATTACCAGAATGGAGGCAGAAACTGTAGATCGCATTGCCTAAACGCTAAAAACTCGGCAGACTCGTCAAAGAGAGGCAACAAAGCCGGACATGAGAAAACGCGTGGCGACGGTTTCGAAGGCTTGCGGCCAAGAGGCCGAAACTGCTTGTAGAGCGTGGTAGCGAGAGACACGGCATGTCACCATAGGAGGTATAGCCAGCCTTCTGTCAGCACGGGCGGAGCGTGGGGCGACGGTCAGTAAATGTTAACGCTCCTAAGGCCCCTGATTTGGCTGCTGGATCTCAACAGGGTTATGTAGCCTTATCCATAGCCACAGTAGGATGCATACCGTATCAGACCAAGGCAATGTAGAACGCAGTGTTTTGAACTCTAATGACTTTCCTTCCCTTTTAACCGGCAACGGCCAAGTGCTCCACTGATACTCAACATACTGGAGCCCGCGGGTCCTGTATTGGTACCCCGTGTATGCACGAGAGGGAAAGAGCGATGCATGAAACAATGCGCAGGAGCGCGAACCTATGAAAGTGATGGAGCAAGCAAAGACCACGTGACGCGGGCAGGGCGCCACGTGATCCCGACACCCTGGTCAATCTTCCAGTTCAGATATTGGATTCGATTTGGTTCCGCCAGCCCCAGCCATGTGCGTGTGGACGTCTTCCGTCTTGTTGTTAACTCTTATTGTTATCGTTATTGACTATTCCGCCTCCCCCTCGTCTTCGCCCTCGTCGTTCATCAAGATGCCGTCCCTCCAGCCCACTTTGCAAGGGGTGAATGAGGTTAACTCGACCATGACCTGGGTGCATTGGTCGGGTGATGACGAGCAGTTGCCAGTCATCACCCTGTTCAACATCGCTGGCATCCAGATCGCGCGCCTGCCACTTGCCCTGGTGAAGGATCCGGAGGCCTCAGAGCCTTGGCCTTGGTCGGAGGTCTTGTTCCTCCTGGGGCATCTCTTCCCGGATCACCCGGACACGCCGTTGCTCGTATCGAGAAGACCGCGTGCCGTTGCAGCTCCAAACTGGATCCCTATTAACCAGGAGGACCGAGCTGAAGCGGGGGAGTTCACTGTTTGGGCCAGTTCGGCTTCTACGCCCCAAGTCGACCTGTACCCCTCCGGGGGAGTCGTACCAGCTTCAAGGAAGCCGTCGAGTCAGAGGTCGGGTGACACGACCCCGTCCAAGGCGTCTTCAGCCTCAGAGAGCCCGCAGTCGGTGAGTAAATATTCGGGGTCGAAGTGGCTCACCGCAGGCTGCGTTCCGGGAGTTCACGAGGAGGCGTAACGCCAACTGCGCCGTCACGGATGCAACCTTTGCCGTAGAGGCTTGTCATCTAATACCGCGCAAAGAATATGACGTAAGCCCAGAGTGTCATTTCCTTGACGCAATCCTGACAAGCGACAGACGTACGCTGAGGTCCATATCGAGCCCGAGGGCCCATCAGCGGGCGTTACTTTGTGGAAGCCGCTGCACGTCCTACATGACAAGTACGAGGCCTCGTTTCTGCCGCGCGTGAGTATATTCTTGTCTGTTCGCCTCGCATCGGAATTATCTCCCCGCTAGGTGGCCGACCAGACGGATGCTGACTACCTAAGGTTGAGGGGAGTAAAACTGTCTTCAAATATTTGCTTTTTTGCCCGCCCAGACCGACAAGGAACAACGACCGTTTCCTGCGCCCGATCTTTGAGGCAAATGGGAGCGCCGTCACGTGGAGGTCCGGAGACGCTCCCAGTGTCGATCTGGCACGCATTCACCTGTGCCGGGCGCTCATGAAGAGGGTGGCGACCGTCCGTCGCGTAATGGGGCCACCTATGACTGGCGGTGCCCCGTCGGGCCCGAAGCGTAAGGCGAGCTCGCCGGCAATGGGCTCGACCTCGAAGCGCCCAGCTGTCAACGACGAGGACAGCGACAGCGGCCGCACTGCGCGTCCTGTCACCGCTCTCGCTCCCTCTGCGCCCTCTGCGCCCTCGGCGCCCTCTGCCTCAGCGATACCATCGGCCGCCGACGAGACGTCTGCTCCCGTTGACTCAATTGTGGGTGACGTGGCCCCCTCGCCATGAACTGCATGTGAAGCTTTCGTTTCTTGTCCTTCCGTCTTACACCGCAGCGGAGCGTAGAAGATGCTCCCTCCCAACCCGAACTTACCGCCCCGCCCGCCTAGTCCGCCTAGAGGAGGGCGCGGCGGGGCTCCGATGACGCCAGTCAACGGCGGATACGGTGGCAACGACCCCTATGGGGGCTGGGGCCCAGCACCAAGCAGCAACAACGGATACGCCAGCAATCACTACGACGGCCAGATGAGCACAGGACTCAACAACAGAGGAGGCTATGCAGGGCAGCCTGGGAACAGAGGACACGGACGTGGATACGACAGAGGATACAGCAACATAGGCCGTGGAGGCAGAGGGTTCAGAGGAGGAATCCAGTCAACTGCTCCGGCCGCGCAAGGTGGTCCCGTCATCTCGACACCGAACCCAGGCTATTCCGCGCCGGTCGCGCCGGTGCCCAACCCCGTCTATCCTGCATCGGCACCTCCCTCCCTGCCTGGCTCGAGGGCGCCGTCGAGGGCCGAGTCGTTCACATCACCCACCGCTCCTTCTCGCCCCGGAACTGCGGACCCCACCTTGGCGCAATGGTTTCAGTGGTTTCAGCCCGCTCCCTCGCGCCCAGCCTCCGCAGCGCCGAGCATGCAAGCGCCACCCGACCAGCCTATCGAGACCATCGAGTGGGCCGACATGGTAGACTCCCGCGATCCCTCACGTGCTCCTTCGCGCGCGTCTCACGCGGGATCGGCACCGGGCACAGTGCTGTTCAGCACACAGACACAGCGCGGGATGGGCCAGGGCGGACCGACAACTGCAGGCTGGGCTGTCACTACGACGTCGGCCCCGTCCTCTGCCCAAGGTTCTGCATGGATGGCGCCGCCGCGCTTCGACCAGGGTGCCCGAGGTGCACCCCGTGGCCGTGGTGGCGCACGCGGACGCGGACGTGGCGGCCGCTTCAGTTTCCAAGACCTCGACCAGCCGGGCTTCTACAACCGCTCGGCTCCCCCTAGTAGGTTCGACAACACGCCCAACTACAGCTATCCCAGCTTCCGTGGCCGTGGACGCGGACGCGGGCGTGGCAAGCTCTGGATAGCTCGCAGCCCGCTCACGCCCGAGGCACTCGGATCGCTCAAGGACGACAGCTACGCTGCAACTGGTCAGCTCGGCAACTGGGCGAGGCAGACTCGCCCCCTCTCACCTCCACTCGAGGAGGAAGACTCCCGTCCTGCGACGCCTGTCAGTCTGCCGCCGACGCCGCAGGACTCGCCTCACGCTGCTTCCACTGCACGCGCCCATCCCGGAGCAAAGCTCGACGCATCGGCGTACCCGCACATCTTTGACCACGTCTTCACTCTGACGCCGCACGCGGGGTTGCTCGTGCTCCGTCTCGTGAGCCGCGCCGTGAAGGACCGCGTCGACGCGACACTCTTCCGCCATGTGCTGCTGTGCACGCCCGAGCGTGCGAGCGGCCTCGTCCTGTTGTCGCCTACGGGCGACCGCCTGCCTCTGGTGCCGTGGGACCTGGATCCCGCCCCCGCTCCCGACCACCGCGACTACGACGACCCGATCGAGGAGTACTTCGGCCCGCTGCAGGAGGAAGGCGACGACACGGCGGCGCTGGACGCGGCGTACTTCTCGCGCATGTCGCAGCTGCGCCATGTGCGCGTTCTCGACTTCTACAGCACGAAGAGCCGCGTGAAGCCCCTGTCGCTGGGGCTCAAGGACGTGCAGGTCGTGCGCTCCAAGCCGGACTGGCACTGAGAGCGCCACCCCCGCAAGTGGCGCGTGCAGGCGCCCACGTTCGTGAGCTACCTGAACCTGGTACAGAGCTGGGCCGACTTCGACGACGCGGGCGGGTGGGGTCTCAACTTCACGGACGGGCAGCTGGCGTCGCCTTTCGCCTTCCTCATCCCTCGTGCGCAGCACGCGGTCCTGCACCTGCACTACGACAGTGGGCGTGGCCTCCTGCCCACGCGCTTCCGCACTCTGCCGGACCTCGAGAGCCTGACGTTGGTCTGGCACGACGAAGCCGGAGGGGAAGCCAACCTCCACTTGCTCGACATAGTCCAGGGCCTGCCGATGCTGCAGCTCACGCTCGTGGGTCTCGAGCCAAAGAACACCCTGCAGGCGGGCGACTGGACGGCGCCGATCTACACTCGCCTCGACCAGCTCGGCACGCCCAACTTCCGCCACGTGCGCATCATGACCCGCCGCAGCTGGGAAGACGCAAACGAGCCCCTCATCACACAGAGCGGGCTGACGTACACGCAGCCGTACATCCCCGTCAACCAAGACTTTGGGTGGGACAGCGACGACGAAGCATTCGCGCGCAAGTACTCCCGTCCCGAGCCTGAGGCGATCGAAGAAGAGAGTGATGTGGATAGCGACGATTGAGTCGTGATGGTGCGAGAGAAGTAGTCAGAAGCGAAAGAATCGCCACACCGATCAGAAGAGCTCGCACAAGGGAGCGAGTGTAGCATAGAATAGTCAGAAGTCAGAAGTCAAAGCCAAGCCATGTATCATCTGTGCCATAACGTTGCAGCTGCCTCTTCCATGCGCAATCTGCCCCTTCCTCCTTCCATTGTCCCTTCCCCACCCCTTCGTCCAAAAGCTGAGCCGTCCAAGTCCAAAAGAGGAGGCGAACCCCGTGTTCTCCGCCAGGGAGTCGAACCCTGCTCTATCGCGCACCATACAGCTGCTCAGAAGCTGTGGGAGCTCTCACTTGAGAGGCGATTATACTAACCGATATACTAGCGAAGAGGGCATGTTCTGCTCGCCGGCGGGAGGAGGGCGACGCCGGCGGCGCGGGTGCGAGCGCAGAGAAGGGGAAGATACAGCCCTGATCAGGTCAACAACACAGCAATGCATGAGCCTGCCGGAATGGGCGAGGGAGCTAAGGGATAAGGGAGAGCTCGAGAAAGTCTGAAGGAGTTGGCCACTACGTCGTAACGTCGATCGCGGATCGTCGAGGTGGAGGTTCGGTCATCATCTTACGTAACCCGATGACGCTCCAGGC
Source organism: Trichosporon faecale (assembly GCA_039545375.1). Classification (NCBI taxonomy): domain Eukaryota; kingdom Fungi; phylum Basidiomycota; class Tremellomycetes; order Trichosporonales; family Trichosporonaceae; genus Trichosporon; species Trichosporon faecale. The sequence goes on along the minus strand of BCLU01000003.1, from coordinate 764,320 downwards.
CCGGTTGCATGCGGTGTCCCGAACTCCATCCGATCACCAGCCGAGGCGCTGAGGCGTCGCTTCATCTACTCCTCTCGATCCTCGCGCTCGTCCGAGAACAACGACACCACAAACCACATTTCGATCGATACCCCACCTCCATTCTTCATCGACACTAAAGAAGCGAACATGGCCTCAATCGCGACCGACCTCCCGTATGCGGCTGAGGCGGAGACGTCGCTGAGTTACGACGAGCTCGAGGTGAGTCTGGGTGGCAACGACTCCACTTCTCTCGACATGGACGGTGCATGTCTCCTGCAACGCTCCCTGATGAAGACATGCGCTGCGACGTGGGGGCTCTAGTGCGCCAGTTCCCCCGCGTCGTAGTTGGGTTGTCGGCGCACCCCCTCCCGGCCAGAGCGTCATCGGAGGCTCGCAGTCGACCATTGCTGGCACCGCCGAGAGCGCAGGGCCCGATAACTTTTCAGCTATTCGCTGCGACCGTACAAGCTGACTCCCAGGTCCTCAGGAATCAGTACTACAAGGAGATCGAGAGCGGGCACGTCACGACGCAGTCCAAGTTCAATTATGGTGAGCTGTTTATGTCGTGGCGAGCTAACAACAGGATGGGGACTGGTCAAGTCGAGCGCGGCCGAACTGCAGACTGAGGGCGTCAAGCTGCTGCAGGGTGTGTACTTTCCTACTGATGCGGACGTGAGCTGACGCTGTGCTTCGTTACTTTCTCCGCCTCCGCCTGAACTATCGCTACACTCACGACCTCAACGCCGTTATGTCACTCCCCTCGCCTCCGACTCTATCGACCTCGTGCTCACTGGGTCATTTTGTTGGACTTTCGATTGATGTCTCGTCGTTTTCGCTATCAAACCCGCAGAGATCTACTCGGCGTCCCCGAGCCACCGCAGGGAGTGCACCTACTACATCGCGGTCGGATACTACAAGCTGCGCAACTACACGTACGCGCGGAAGTTCAACGGTATGTCTTCCCTCTGGCCCTTCCCTTCCATCGCACTCTGCACCTTCTCCGTTCCGCCGCCTCTCGCCAGCTGCTACCTCGGACTGCGAAGCTGACCCCAGACCTCCTCCTCGCCGTCGAGCCCGAGAACATGCAGGCCCAGTCTCTGCGCCAGCTCATCGACCGCGCGGTCGCCCGGGACGGCTACATCGGTGAGTCACACATTCTAAGCCTCCGGAACAGCTTTGGCGATGCTTGCCGTAGCTGACCCACAGGCATGGGCATCCTCGCCGGCGCGACGGCGATCACGGGTATTGTCGCGGCCGCGCTCATCAAGCGCGCCACGAGGAAATAGAAATCTTTAGTTGTCTGGAACGGTTATCCTCTTGTCAGTTTATGCATTGTGTAGCATCACCCTGGGGTTAGCTGGGTTCGGCTTGGGCATCAAAGTAGGTCGCCTGGCGAAAGGAGAGACGCAGTCTGGGCGAGTGATGACTTGCTCTGAGAAGACTGTGGTGAGGAAGAACTCGGTGCCCAGCCCGCTCCCGGAGTCTACCTGCTCTTCGTGTGAGCGCGCTGGGCACGCATGTACGCCAACTCAACCTTGTAATATGTACGATGGTGTGGTCTGCTTGTTCTGGGCGAAGGTAGAAGCGAAGAGGAAGGCGCCTGCCAACGTCCGATATACCGGCTGTCCTCTGGTAGGGCTAGCGGGCAACCCAGTCCACTCTGCAGATTGCCAAGCACGCAAAGCGGCCTATAGCCACCCAGTACATTCTTCGGGATCTTCCGAGCTTCCGTTCCAGCATGCATAAACTTCCACCCGTTCCGGATCTCAGCGCAATGAAGTGTCGTATAGAAGGAAGACTGCGATTCGGTGGTCGAGGAAAGAACCGGGCAATACCCGCGCTCGCGCCAGGGCAACACCCGGCTGGCTGCGGCTGGGTGAGCGGCGGTTATCAGATCCTGATCGGCACTCGGCCCGGACAACCCGCAGCCAGCGTACAGTGCTGTCCAGGCTGTCGCCAACATACCACAATTTCAAAACACCTCAGCGGCGATGACTGCTGCCCACCTGACTGCAGGCTGCGTCGTGACGATGCGCTCCCGTATATGTCGTCTTCCCTCTGCATCGTTCTTCCCCTTCCCTCCCATCTCTCACTCGATCCACTCACTCACTGAGCCATGACGGTCAACGCTGCCGCCCCCGCACCCACTCACTTCGAGACGGCGTACGACCCCGCGCGCGTCCTCAAGAGCAAGGAGTTCCGCGTCCTCGGCGCCGACGATGCCGCCCTCGGCGACAAGAAGGCGAACATCGCCTGCGCCTACAACCCCGCCCACGAGGTGCACCTGATCAACAAGCCGGTGCCGAAGCCCCGCGAGGGAGAGGTCATCGTGCACGTCAAGTCGACCGGGATCTGCGGGTGAGTCGGCCATCCCTCTTCAGCCTTCAACGGTCGCCATCCGGTCTCTTCTAAGGGGAAGACCAGAGCTAGGATATGGTTTCCGGTGTAGCTAACGCCAGCTCCGATGTCCACTTCTGGAAGCACGGTCACATCGGCCCGACCATGATTGTGACGGACGAGTGCGGTGCGGGCCACGAGTCTGCCGGCGAGGTCGTCGAGCTCGGTCCCGGCGTCACGCACCTCAAGGTCGGCGATCGCGTCGCGATTGAGGCCGGCGTGCCGTGCTCGCTGCCGGACTGCGACCCCTGCCGTACCGGCCGCTACAACGCCTGTGAGTTGGCGTCGCCGACCTCCTATCACGGGCTGTCGCGATACTAAGCCAAAAGCTGACACCCAGGTCCCCGCGTCGTCTTCTTCTCCACCCCGCCGTACCACGGCACTCTGACCCGTTTCCACGCCCACCCCGCGGCGTGGCTGCACAAGCTCCCCGACAACGTGAGCTACGAGGAGGGCTCGCTGTGTGAGCCCCTCGCCGTCGCTCTGGCGGGAATGGAGCGTGCTGGCGTCCGGCTCGGCGACCCCGTAGTTGTGTGCGGTGCCGGCCCCATTGGCCTTGTGACCCTTCTGGCCTGTCACGCCGCCGGCTGCTTCCCGATCGTGATCACGGACCTGTTCGAGTCTCGCCTCGAGTTCGCGAAGAAGCTCGTTCCTACCGTGAAGACGGTGACGATCCCGCGGGGCGCGCCTTCCGAGGAGGTCGCGGGCAAGATCAAGGAGGCGGCCGGCGGTCCGCTCCGCGTCGCGCTCGACTGTACCGGTGTCGAGAGCTCGATCCGGGCCGCGATCTACTCCGTCGTCTTCGGCGGTAAGGTCTTCGTGATCGGTGTCGGGCCCGACGAGCAGTCCTACCCCTTCGGATACTGCAGCGCGAACGAGATCGACCTCCAGTTCCAGTACAGGTACGCGAACCAGTACCCGAAGGCTATCCGCCTTGTGGAGGGTGGACTCATCGACCTCAAGCCCCTCGTCACCCACCGCTTCCCGCTCGAGAAGGCCGTGGAGGCGTTCCAGGTCGCGGCGGACCCGAGCCAGGGCGCTATCAAGGTGCAGATTCAGGACTAAGGACTATGTAGAACAGGACTATGGATTGGGTTAATCGTGACTGGCTGCATTCTCTACTACTCATCGTTGCACGCATGCACTCCCGGTCCAGAACGAAGAAGGCAAGACCGACCAGAATCTCGCCTGGCGGTAACAACCGGCTAGGGTGACATCACGCAGCCTTCCCACGGTGTCCCTCTCCCGCCACCAGCCGCTGCAATTATTTTGGCACCCAAGGTCACCTCCACTTCTGCTAGCTGCTCATCCCTACGCAACTCACCACCCACGAACAACCATGGCCAACCCCCGCCAGCGCGCCAAGGCCCGGTCCGGCAAGTCGGGCAAGCCGAATCTCCTGCAGAAGCGCCGCCTGAAGCAGAAGCTGCGCAAGGCGCACCCGCTCTTCGGACCTGAGACGCTGCAGAACGCTTGGGACAGGAAGAAGACTGTGTTCCAGAAGTGAGTACTGTTCACGAACTCAACAGGGGACTATCTGCGCGCGATAGACGATGTCTGAGGATGCTGCTGGAGAAGGAGGGGACTTGTGAGCTCGGACTGTCGTTCGGCGGCGGCACCATCGACTGCGACCGGCATCTCACGCGACTGTGGTGTCTTCCTCGCCTTGGTCTACAGCAGAGTCCTCGATTGAGACGCTCGTTTCTTCCCGCCCAGGACATCACGCTAGTGAATCCTGCTGTGAGACGGAGGATCCAGCCCAGAATGTGCCAAGCTTTTCCTTCAAGCGATTGTCTTCCCCGCGTGCAGATTATCCTACTGTCGAAGCTATCTGGGATAGACCTGAGCTAACCTCAGCTACGCCGCGCTCGGCCTGCTTCCCTCGATTCCGCTGCCGGAGAACGCGAACGCAAAGGTCCAGCTCCCGACGCAGTCACTACCGGAGGGTGCGCCTGCGATCGGATTCGGCCGCATCGTGCGCGACGAGGACGGAAACGTGATCGACATCATCATCGACGGCGAGGAGGACGAGGAGGACAAGGACGAGGACAATCGGTGGGGCAAGCCGCTGAACCCCGAGGAGGACGGGTTCGAGAAGGCGCCCGTCCAGGCCAAGACGCAGGTTGTGAGGGGTGAGTACGAAGTTGCGGCGTTCCCCGGCCAATATGGCCAGCGGCTGAAAGGAATTGATCAGCTTTGTGAGTGATGAGAAGCTAACGGCAGACCTCGAGGCTCTCGCGGCCACAGCGGCCCCGGTGCAGCGCCACACGTCGGCGGCGGAGGGTATCTGGCTCACGCGCCTCGTGCACAAGCACGGCGACGACTTCTCGCGCGCCGCGCTCGACCGCAAGCTCAACGTCTGGCAGAAGACGCCCGGAGAACTCAAGCGCATGGTCCGCAAGGCCGGCGGCGTTGAGAAGCTCCAGGCCCAGCCTCTGGAGTAGGCGGTTGCATCTTAGACGACTCGCCGCCGTGTCGGCGAGGTGTTAGATTAGTGTAGTGTATGATTATGGATATCTCGGACTCTCAAACTGGCATAGTTTACATACACGCTGGCCCTTGGCCTTTTCGTCTGCCCACAGTCCTTCTTCCTCCCGTCTCGCGACATCCCAATAGTTGCCTGACTGTCAGTTCGACGAAGGTCTGCCAACTCACACGTCACTAGCGGCGCCCAATCCGGTCCGCAAGGCTCGTCTTCTGTGGCGGGCGCGGCTGCAGCATCTGGATCTGGTCCGAGTACATCTTCCTGGTATGGTCAGCTTTAAGCCACGACGTTCTCAGCTGTAGTGAACTCACCCGCTCTCCTCTCTCCGCCCTCCGCCGAGACGAGAGGACAGGTCCTTCTGCTGCGGCGCCGGCGAGCGCGAGATGACAGACACGCGCAGCCGCTGGCCGTCTGCGCTCACGCCGTCATATTGCCTGACCAGGTCGCGCGCGGCGTCCTCGTCCGGCAGCTCGAGCTCGACCACGACGTCCCGATCGCCGGGGCGAGAGGTGACCTCGGCGCGCTGGATCGGGGAACTCGCGAAGGCGGACTGATGTCAGCTTAAACGCTCCGATGTACACAGCTCTTCTTAATGCAGCGTGCCGAGTTCTTCCCGGCCTCGACTTACCTTGACATCTGCCCCCGTCGTGCCCGGAGCCAGATGCTCGACGCGGACCCACGCCCTCGCGGCGCCGGCGATCGAGACGGGCTTGTCCCTCCTCTCCGGCCGCTCATTTCGATCGTTCCGGTCCCGCCTTAAGCTCCCCAGCGCGTTGGCCGCAAACGCAGCTCCTTCGCTGCCATTGCTCCCTCTCGGCCTTGATCCGCGTCCGCTGCGCGCATTCTTCCCTCCACTGGCCGGGAGGAGCTCCTTCCCCGCATTGCTGATGCTGTCGCTGCGCAGCCCGTGCGCCTTGCCGTTTCCGGGGAGGAGCTCGCGGCCTGCATAGCTCGGAGAGTTGCGCTCGCGGGGCGAGGCCGAGTCGAGTCCCAGCCTGGACTTGAGCGAGGATGCCGAGGGCGAAGGCGAGCCAGACCCAAGGCGCTGGAGCAGGGCCGGGCGCGAGTCGTGCAGGTCGTGCTTCCAGGCCGAGTCTGTGTCGCGCTTGCCACCTGCGCCGCTCGAGCTGGACTGGCGGGAGTACGGTTTCGAGCGCGACATGGTGAGAACGATGGCGTAAGCAGGCTGCAGGCTGGGCGGGCGGGGTGAGTGACGCGTCGAAGTTGTTGTTGCGTCGGGCCGGTTCACGGCTCAACCAAATGGGTTGGGCGGTTGGGCGCGGGATCAAATGCCTGGAAGCCAGACGCGCAACGCACGAGATAGGACGACACTTGGTGTCGCCTTTCTCATCGCTCGTCCTCACATCCAGCAACCCAGCGCCGGCATCCGCATCGCCTTTGCTCTCCGACTGATTTCCAGAGAATCCCCCGACACACGCCGAACAAACACACAGACGCAACAATGGGTGGCGAAGGTGAGCCCAGCCCGGCCCGCAGGCCCGCTCCGATGATGAAATCAAGGTTCTTGGTTTCATGTTGACCCGCACCCGAAATTACTGATCACTGACGTCCAGGATGGCTGTTCCTCTTCGCGGTCGTCATGGCCGCGGTCCTCCTCTTCACGATGGTGTTCTTCGTGAGTTGCATTGGTCGTACGCAACTGACAGCCAGATCATCATGTTCTCGGACCTTGAGTGCGGTATGTGTCACGGACAGGCCGATCGAGTTTCGTTTCGGCCACCGCCGTTGCCGGACTAGCGCAGACGGCTATGCACACCCCGAGCACCGCTGACGGACAGACTACATCAACCCCATCGACCTCTGCAACAAGCTCAACCAGGTAAGCTAGCTAAGAACGACGGTAGCTGACAGGACAGTTTGTTCTCCCCGAAATGATCGCCCACGCGTTCATCACGCTCCTCTTCCTGCTCTCGGGCCAGTGGCTCGCTTTCCTGATCAACGCCCCGCTCGTCGCCTACAACGTCAACAAGTGAGTAGGACCCCTGGACAGCTGGCGCCCGGCAATTGGGCTGGCTGGCTTATCTCAATGGTCGCAGAACTGACGCCCGTGCGCAGGATCATGTCCAAAAACCACATGTATGACGCGACAGAAATCTTCCGCACGTTGTCGGCGCACAAGAAGGAGTCGTTCATCAAGCTCGGCTTCTACCTCATCTGCTTCTTCTACTACCTTTACCGCATGATTGTGGCTCTGATTTCTGGTGAGTACTGATTCACGTGAACCGTCACGCCGCAGCCGCAGTGACGTTCATTTGGTGGTAACGAATCACGGCGCTGACGTAACCTGCAGAGAGCGATTAGAGGTTCCGTGCGAGCTGAGGGCGCAGCTGGGGGCCAATCACGCCTTGGTGGCCCAGCTGTCAGCTGTGCTTTGACGAAACGACGTGCTGTCCGAACTTGAGGATGATGCTTGGGTTTTGTCATGCACTAGATTTCCGGGCAGTGGCACTCGAGTCCTGCAGGATGCCGTCCTGCAGGTCGAGCGTTGCATTGTGCGAAAAGAGGAATGAGGAATGAGAGACCGAGTGGGGTCAAAGGACAGGAAAGGACTTTTGACGCCCGCTGCCTGGGCCGGCCGGTTTAAGGAACGGCCTGCGCCTGGGAGAGTGGAGGGAGGAGCTGGCGGGGTGGAGGAGTGGAGTAGTGGTGGTTCACGAATAGACGACATCCTAGCAACAGCTGTTAATGCATGGACGATGTTTCCGCAAGAGCAGTGAGGTTGCTTGCATCAGCCACTTCAGAGTCAGTCTCGTGCGGACCACATGGTGAGAATAAGCGCATGCCCTCAAGGTTGGGTTGGATGAGTTGTTTCGAGGGAGGGCATACGAGGGCTCAGTCTGTCGGCGGTCTGTCGGCGGCACTGGTCGGCTGCGTGCGGCTCGCTCTGTGTCGTGTGGCCAGAAATTGGGTCTGTGCGGACCCGTGGATGCGCTGGCGCCGGCGCCTCTTTGCTCTGAGCCGCCTCTCAGCTCTCCGCTGGATCGTGTGCAGCTTGTGCAGAGCAGAGTGGAGGAAGTGTCCGCTCCAGGGAGAGACAGAAAGGCGGCGAGGACGCCGTGAGTTGCAGTCGTGCGACGATGTGCACACCGAGGAAGGCTCTAGAGCTCTAGAGCGCCTCTGCCTTGGTCCGAATACAGCGCGCCTCAGGTCAGTTCAGGTCAGGCCAGGTCCATGATCAAGGACACTCTAGGAACTCTCAGGTGCAGCCATGCAGGCGCAGGTTGGGCGGAGGGGTCGAGCCGACCTCTGAATGCCAGTCTAGGCTGTTCCTCGCTCCTTGCGCCAGTTTGGCAGCGTGTAGAGCGGGTTAACGGGTTCCTCGTCGCTCGGCCATCAGGACCACCAGCAGGACTGCTCATTCAGAAAATTCAGGCAATAATCTGCGTACTGTAGGCGGGGCGGCCTATCAGATGGCTTACCATAATGATCTGCTCCCGCTGATTTAGGATATGATTAGGTTAGCATGTCAAGCAAGAATAGGCAGACATGTGCGCAGGATGAGCCACTCATCGGCCAGTTTTGCCTGCGTAGCGTCTCAGGAACAACTAGTATGCAGCTTATGCAGCACTCAGCCGAGGTGGGTGGGTGAGCGAGGGTGAGCGAGGGTGAGCAAGCCCTCACTCACCCTGGCTGGCTGACCGCCGGGCCGCACCTCGCTCCCCTCGCCGCTCATCCAGGACTAGAACGTCAGCTGGCTCAGCGGCGGCCTCACCCAGATGCCTCGAGCCAAAATGCTAGCACCAGCCAAACGATGCAGTCCAAATCGCCAGCCAACCAGCCAACGCCAGTTGATCGCTCACCCAGGCTGACCCAGGCTGACCCAGGCTGACCCAGGCTGACCCAGGCTGAGCATCCAACCCAACCCCATCGCTGCGACCACCGCCGCTTGCTGCCATCAGAACACGAAACCACTTTCTTCCACACACCATCGTATCCTTTCCACAGCACAGCACTCTTCAAGCATTCCCCTCCCAGACCCCTGTCCCACTTCATCTGTTCCCATCACCTTGCATTCACCCCCACCCCCGGCTCCCCACACGACCCGATCCCCCCTCGTCCCCTAGTCTCCGTGTGGAGGCGCAACAACATCACCCACCACCCTCGTCTGGCCCCACGAATCTACCCGCACACGACACACAATAAACTGCATCTTGTCACCAACACACACCCGCCCCACCTCCTCCGTCCCCGTCGCAGGCTGAGGGTCCCAGGACACCTCGACAATAGCTCTCCCAGTCTCCCTGCGCCGGCAAACACTCATCGCCGCCTGCTCGCGTGACAAATCCACCATGAAGCTTCATTGAGCGCACCAGCGCTTTTTCCTCTCGCCGCAAGTTCCCTCTCTCCTCGCGCTCCTCGCCCGACCACACCGGCCTCCCTGAGTCCTGCGCGTCCTGCCGGTCCGGGTTCAGAGCGTCCAGAGCTCAGCTCACGCAGCTTCCGCCTCAGCTTCTCCCCCCTTCCCTTCTGCTCGGCACGCGAAGCAACGACGCCCACGCCGGCCGGCGATCTCACCACGTAACCCCCCTAAAGTTGGAGGGTGTCGCTCGAGCGAAGAGGTGCTGAAGCTGTAGCCGGACACGCCGGACGACATATAGCTTCCCCGCCCGCCGCGCCTCCTCCTGACACACCTCCCCCTCTCGCTCCCCTCCACCCCTCGCGCGACATGTCGCACCTCGTCCAGAGCATCGAGCATGCCGTCGAGGCAGGCGTCAAGGGCTTCATCGACTACATGGGTGTCGGCGCGCACGCGGACAGCGCACCGCAGACACCAGCGACCGAGGCCAACAAGGCCGACCTGACGCCGACAGCGCAGCCCGACTCGCGTGTCCAGCCGGCATCTGATTCTCAACCGCAACCGCAAGCCACCGCGATCCCTGTCTCATCGTCCTCTAGTGATCTGGCTGTGAGTGCGGGGCCGTCGTCCGCCATCTCGCCGATATCTGCGACCTCGGGGCAGTCGCTCGCCTCGCGCATCGCGCAGCAGACACAGCTCGTCCAGCTCTTCGATGTCCCGAGTGGCTGGATCCATCTTCAGTCGACCTACGTCGACTCGGCCGGCGGACAACGGCGCGTGCGACAGTTCGGCCTCCGTAACCTGACGGCGGGCAGGGTCGACGTCGAGATCGCCTCTGACCTTGGGTCACAGGTCGTGTTCTGGGTCGCGGACGATGATTCAGACGCTCTGAGCACGACGTCGTCGCTGTCGTCGGTCACCGTCGGCTCGCAGACGCTCAACCTCAGCATAGCGGGTTCGAGCTCTGTTATGGTCTACCTCGCGTTCCAACCTACTGGCAGCGAACCTGTCACTCCTGGATCTCTGACGCCTTCGAGCGAAGGCGGTGTGACACCACGCATAGCCGCGTCGGTACCGACGATTGACCCGGGACCAGTGCCGGGCGGCCGCCTCCCATCGGCCGGCACCAGCATCCTGTCCGACTCGACGTCCATGTCCACATCGAGCCTATCACTGTCGGTCGGTGCCGTGAACGCACGCAGATCCGATACAATCAACCGCTCGTACTCTGTTCACGGCTCGATCCTCATTCACGTGTCCACGCAGGACATGGGCGACGTGCTCTGCCCGCCCGCGCATCAGAACATCACTCTCCCCTTCTTCGCGAGCGTGTGTAAGTCTGTCTTCACGGCGGGCGTGATTGACCCCTCGTCCGGACTTGCTTCTGGTCCCCAGCTGTCACAGGGACAGCTCACAGTCGACTTTGGCAGCGACACGGCCGTCGGCGTCGAGGTGCACCGTGACATTCTGCTCGTGAACCGATCGGAAATCGATCTCGTGTGGACGACCGCAGTCGTCAACTCGCGCTTCAAGGACCGCGTGTGGTTCCAGCTGCGTGACCTGGACTCTGAGAATGTGTTTGGCGTCGACTCGTCCAACGAGCCCGTGCCGCTACCCCCGTTGTCTTCGCGGCATCTCCGGCTATCGCTGCGCGCGAACGCGTCTGTCGCAGACTTCGACTTTGACTTTGTCATTTCCAACGCACATCAGTCGGGGAACGCGGTCACATGCCACGTCGTCGGCTCGTGCCCGGCAAACGGCAAGTACGACCACCTGCGCATCCTGAGCGGGTCCATGCTCGACTTTGGGCAGATTCCCGACGGCGTGTGGAGCAAGAAGCTCCTCGTCGCCAAGAACATTGGAGATCGCCCAATCGACGTCCACTTCTCTGCGACGCCCGGGTACGAGGTCGTGTTCCGATTGGCAGGCGTCGCGGGGGAAGACATCGATGAGGATCTCCCCACTCGCTTGCCCAGGGACAAGCGGGCTGACCCCCTCTCACGGACGTCGACGAGGGACGACCGGTCGCGTGGCCGCATCGCGGGCTCAGACGTCGCTTCCTCTTTGAGCAATCTGTCGCGATCACAGCTGCTCAACGACAGCGGATCGGTCGGATCCAGCGCCGTCAGCGCCGCAAACGCGGACGAGGGCTCGGCAGTCGCGTCTAGTGACCGCGACAGCTCCCTCCCGCCCTCTCGGTCGTTATCACGGGTGACGTCGCGAGCGTCCTCGTACCGGCCGACATGGGGTGACATTGACTCTGACGAGGACGATTCCCCCTCCCAGCCGCAGCACCACCAGGTGGTGCCGCCAGAAGCGCAGGCAGAGATGAGACACCTCGACAACCTGGGCGACCGTGACATCCCCAACCAGATTGAGGAACTGACCATGCGCCCGGGCACAGAGTACCGTGTCTTCGCCATGTACCGCCCCGAACGGGATCTGGTGAATCCCCCCGAGATCGCGGGTGCGTTCCGGACGTCCGAGTTCAAGATCAACCTTGACTCGGCGCTGTCGTCACAGCGCTCGCGTCCCACGCCCCGCTCGCAGAACACTGTGCACTGCGTCGCCGAGTCGTGCACCTCCATCATCTCCATCCCGTCCGGCCACCTCATCGACTTTGGCGAGGTCACCGTTGGCGCGTCCAAGTCGACGACGATCACGATCAAGAACGAGTCGGCGCTCTCGGCCCGCGTCGAGGTCGCCGCGATCTCCAAGGTGCTCAACACGAACCGCAACATAATTGTGATTCCGCCGTACGAGACGGTCAACGAGCGCCTCGACTTCTTCCCCCGCCGCATCAACGAGCGCTACGAGAAGCAGGTCTTCGTCCGCAACCTCCTGAACAAGCACAACAACCAGCTCGTCGAGGTCCGGTCCAAGAATGTCGACGTGTACAACGTCACCCTGCACTCGCACCTGTACCGCATCCTGACGCCGTCGGGGAGCAACTTCCTCGACTTTGGCTCGGTCGTCATCAACTCGCCCACGGTCCGCACCGTGCAGTTTCAGAACCTGACGCATAAGCCGCTGACGCTCGACCTGTCTGCGTCGCAGCCGGAGGACGTCGAGATGTACATCCGCCACGCGGATGCGCCGCCGACGCCGTGCAAGGCGCACCCGCTCATCGCGCGGTATGCGCACATGGACCCGGGCGAGCGACCCGCGAACGGCAACCTGAAAGAGCGCTTCGTCGAGTCGCTCGAGGACAAGGAGAAGGAGAAGGAAAAGGAGAACGGCGAGGGCAAGTCCAAGGCGAAGCGGGAGAAGAACTCCAAGTCGCACAACAAGGACCACGACAAGCAGTCTCTCGGCGCCTCGCTCGCCCACGCCCTCAAGAAGGGCAACCGCGGCAAGCACGTGCACCTGTACGACAACGCCGTCATGTTCAAAGACCGCTCTCTCCTTGACGGCCAGGAGTATCTCGACCTTGCTACTGGTCCTCCCACGTCCCACAAGACGGCGCCCCAGCACTCGAAGCGTGACCACAAGCTCGAGAACATCTCGTACGAGGACAAGACCAAGCTCGCCGGCCAGCACCCGCGCGTCCCAGACATCGACTTTGCGGCTCAGGCCAAGTCTAACGGATTGTTCAGCAAGGACGTGAAGTCGAAGAAGTCCAAGTCCTCGGCGGGCAGCAAGCGCGACCCGTCGACGCCGACAAAGTCGTCCCGAACGGAGCGGACTGAGAAGAAGCCGACCACGCCGCCCAGCCCTTCGCACCCGACCGGCGCCTCGGCCCTGAAACAGTCCCTGCTTAAGAGCCAAACCCCCAAGTCGCCGGCGCTCACTGGCAAGCGCCAGGAGCCCAAGGGAGACCCGTCCGGAACGGACGTGGCGAACCTGACGGCGGATGAGCTGATTCTGGCACTGGAGCAGCACGATGCGAAGCGGGCCCAGACGTCCGTCAACCACTTCACGCCCGAGGAGGAGGAGCACTACGTCAAGCGCCTGATCACGCTGCGGAAGGAGCTGCAGAACGCCGTGCAGGCCGGTAAATTCGTGCCTGCGCGCACGCTCACGGTGCCCCCCGGCTCGTCACGGCAGCTCATCGTTGTCCTGACGCCGAACGGCTCGACGCGGCCGCACATCACGACTCGCGCCAAGCGTGCCGAGTCGCGCATCTTCATCAAGCTCGTCGACTATGACAAGACGATGCTCAACGCCATCGTCGGCGACAGCCATGACGCCAATGAGCTGCCGGTGCGCGATCTGGTCATCCGGTCGTCATGCGTGCGCTCCGTGCTCGAGGTGCAGCAGTCAAGCATCAATTTCGGTACCTGCGAACGCGGCGACGTCAAGTCTCGCACGATCGTGATCCACAACAAGAGCGACTGTGTGGGTGTATTCAGGATGCGGACCTCGGGATCAATCGCGTCTGGAAACCTGAAATTGGGCGTCGGCCGGTACGGAGTCATATCCGCGTTCGGGCGCAAGGAGGTTGCGTCATTCTCTTTCACTCCATCGCTCGTTGGCAACTACAACGAGACGATCACTGTCGAGAACGTCCTCGACTCGCACAACGACCAGAGCGTCCTCGTCAAGGCGACTGTGCGCAAGATGCCCACCTTCTCCCTCGACGTGACGAAACTGGACATCGCCCCCAATGCGCCAGGCACGTGGCCCACCTGCGCCAGCTTCGTCGTGACCAACACGTCCAAGTCGGAGCGCACGCTCGTCATCGAGGCGTCCGAGGTCACGGACGCGGCGTTCGCCGAGGTCTCCCTCTCGCGCGACGAGAAGGACGCCGGTTCCGCCCTCTCCAAGGGCGAGGAGGAGGAGGTCGAGGGCCTGCTTCAGAAGCTCAAGATCGCGCGGCGCAAGAACAAGGCCGACAAGATTGCAAAGTACGAGAAGCGCCTCGGCGAACTCGGCGTCGCGACCGCGACTCCAGCGGCGGAGGAGCCGACGCCCGAGGACGACATTCCCTCAGGCACCATCACGCCCGCCAACGGCGACGTCGTGTCTTCCCCCAGCATCACGGTTACGCTCCAGCCGAACAAGAAGGCCAAGATCCTCGTCAACCTCGTCGCTCGTGACGGCGGCTCGGTCGCTTTCGACTCGTCGATCAAGGTGTACGAGAAGAAGAACACGGACGAGACGGTCACCATCGACGTCGCCGCTTCGCCGAACCCGACCGAGGCGCCTGCCCAGGCTCCTGCGTCCACTTCGGAGGGTAAGTTGTTGCAGACTGGAGCTGGAACTGACAAACAGACCCTCTGAATCTCGCGCTCATGAAGCACTGTCTCGACCTGACGCTGCAATGTCCCGTGTCGCCGACCGCGTTCTGTGTCGGCTCGACACTCTTCCTCCCGGCCTACTCGCCCTTCTACGAGCGGCTGAAGGACCTGTTCCCGATCTTCAACGACCCGACGACCCGCAAGCCGGCGGGCCTGCTGCTGGCAGACGGCTACTCGCGCCAGATCCCGGGCAACACGCACGCCGAGGCGAACGCGCTCACCAACTTCCGCGAGCGCATGAATCAGCTCGAGGAGGAGGCGTCACACCCCAACCTCCCGACGGCGGACGACGTGCTCGCGCAGAGCGAGTGCTTCGCAACGATGGAGCCGTGCTCGGTGCGCACGTCTGGTGGGCCGAGCTGTGCGCTCGAGCTTGTCCGCGCGCATGTCCGCGCTGTCTTCCTCGGCGTCGAGGAGCCGCCTGATTTTGTCCAGTGCGAGGGAGTCAGGATTCTCGAGCAGGGCGGCGTCGAGGTCCGCCGTGTGGTCGGTCTCGAGGACGAGTGTCTCAAGGCAGCGAGGCGCGGGCGCTCGTAGAGGTCTCGGAGCGCGAAGACGGCTGCGAGCTGTCCCCGCAGCTAGCATCCATATTCCCCATACCCCAACAATGTTAATCCCATCACAACCCCTCACCTCCCCGCATCACAAGCCCGAAGCGAGCGATCACCTACGACTTGCCCCTCCCCTCTCCCGCGTATAAGTTTTCCCCCCTCATTGTCATCTTTGTCTGTATGCATGCTACACTTGAAGCAGAAGTAGGAGGATAAGGATGGTTGCGTCATGCGAGTGGCTGTGAGCGTCGACGCCAGGACAGGAGCCGGAGTCTTTGCGGATGTAGCGAGGAGGGTGAGGGTGCTAAGCGGGTACCGAATGGGAGAAAAGCGAGAAACCTCGTTAGGAATATTGGGGTTCCATTAGGAGGGAGCTAATGTTGCCTAATTGTGGGATGATCACTTGGAGTCAGGATTAGATGTGGGAATAGCGGAGGCAAAAGCGGTGCAGTGTTGCACGCGGTTGCCTCGCGCACTGTAGCACTGTGGTGAGCCAGGGTTTGGTTGGTCAGGGTGCAGGGTGCGTTCCAGTGGGAGATTGGCAGTGGCCAGTGGCCCAGTCAGTGGTCGTTGAGAGCGAGACCCGCCATTGCCTTGCGTCTGTTGCCGTCGGATGGCCCCGTCCCTTCTCTCGACACACGCCCAGCATCCACGGTCATCTCACCAACAGAAGTGTCCCATCGACTAACATCTCCACTCCCGCCCTCCCTGCCTCGCCTGCCAGCTGCCTCTGCCTCTGCTCACAGAAGCACAAGCAGCACGGCACTTCAAAACGGGCTTCACCTCTAGCACAGCACCATCCGTAGCTGTCGTCCGTGCGCCGACTGCCAGCGCGCCCTCCAGGCCTCCAAGCCCAATTCACCTGACCCTCCCCCCCCCCCCCCCCCCCCCCCCCCCCCCCCCCCCCCCCCCCCCCCCCCGGTCGGCTTCAGCCTCCACGACGCTCGCTCGCTCGCTTCACTGTTCCTCCAGCGACAGTCCAGCGACCGACATCACTCGACAAGCACCCGGCACCCTCCCGGCCATTGTCGACTCGCGTGCCCATCCTGCGCATGCTGCACTAGCTGCACGACAACCAGCTAGCACACCGCGCGAACAGGGCACAAGACCCCGACCCCGCGCAACTCACCCCGTCGAATCGTGAGTCCCCCTTGCCTTCCCTTCCGCCCGCCTTCGAGTGCATGGAGAGTGAAGGACGGCGTTCCTCAGCGGGCCATCGCATGCTGTGCAAGTCCGCGACGGAGCAATGATGAGCGGCCTCATTCCCACTGCGTTCCTTATGCCGTCACATTGTGACACTGAATGTACGCCGAGCTGCGGGCAGAGCGACGGCGATAGTGAAGGAAGGGTGTCATGTGCGAGGCGGCGATCGCGACGTTGCGCACGCTGCAATGCCCGTCGACCAAGGCATGCCTTATCGCTGTCTATCGCGCCGCTACCTCCCGCACCGCAATGTTAGGCGCTGCGAAGCATGCGAGCCATGCGGACTACGCGCTGCGCCCCTCACTCCATCTATTCCCTCCTCCGCTCAACGACCCACATTGTTCTTCCTAGTGGTCCGTGCCCGTCCTCACTGCAACTCGCATATCACAACCCCGCACACTCGTCACTCGTTACTCGTTACTGACGACAGATCTCGCGACGTGACCTGACCAGCCCAACATGACTTCGATGCGCGGGCGTGGCCGCGGCGCACGCGGCGGCCCAACTCAGTCGTTCGAGAGGTGAGTCGAGGAAGCAGGCGATGTCTCGGACGGTCGTTCCCCGTGCAAACGGCCATCAGCGCTCGCTTAGTCTCAAGTCGCTGCGCCAACAACGAGCTCGCCTGAATTCGGTCGCATAGCTAACGTTCAGACGTCCATGGCGCGGAGGCGGGCCTCCGGGCTCGGCGGGCTATCGCAACGCTGCGAACGCATCGCCGCGCACCGCTGAGTACGTATCGCCCAGGGCTATCGCGCACAGAGCTTAATGACTGACACGCCGCAGGGCCAAGCTGGAAGACAAGGGCAAGGGTGAGCCGGGACACGCGACGACGCCACCGCCCCCTCGAAGGTGCTTTTTGTGCTGACCACAGGCTTCCAAACTGACACGGACATCTCGGCCTCGAACCGTGCCGGTGAGCGCGAGCTGAAGCCGTGGGTGCCTGACGAGCCCGAGTCGAACGGCGGCGCAGCCACTAACGGTGGTGCGGCGCGCAGCGACATCATCACGTTCGGCGGGCCCGTCAGCAACATTCCCTGGGACCAGTTCGAGACGAACACGCGGCTGTTCGGCGCCAAGACCGACTACGACGAGGAGTTATACACGACCAAGCTCGACCGGTCGAGCCCCGGCTACAAGAAGCGCGAGCGCGAGGCCGACCGCCTCGCGAACGAGATCCTGTCCAAGACGTCGTCCAACTCGCACATTGCCGAGGAGCGCGGCCAGGCCGTTGCCGGGGACACGAAGGACGAGGAAGAGAAGTACTCGGGCGTCGTGCGTAACCCCAACGCGTACGTGCCTCCTGGCGCGCGAAAGGCGACCGGTGGAAGCCTCTCTGTGCGCAAGGACGGCACGACTCCTCCCCCTGCTCCTGCGGCCGCGCCCAAGGAAGCACCTGCCGCCGCCTCGGCCACCAAGCCCACGGCTGCTGCGCCTGCTCCTGCTGAAAAGGAGACGACGACCGACGTTCCTCTTCCTCCCATGCCCAAGGGGAACGGCCCTACCAACACCAAACTCCCCACTCCCCAGAGCTCCACCCCTCCCCCCGCCACCGCCAGCAACAACGGCCCGCGCCTGTCCGCTGATCCCGTGATCGACCCGGCCATCGCCTCGTCTTCGCTCGGTCCCGGTCCTGCCACCTCGATGGCTCGCAGCACCAGCTCGATCCCTCAAGGCCAGACCCAGACGCAAGCGACGAACGGCGGCACGTCACCCGGCGGATCGAGCGCGACCCACGCGCCCGCCCCGATCGGCGCTGTCGTCGACCAGGCGCGCCAGTTTGTCGAGTCTGAGCGCGAGCGCGTCACTGCGCGCAAGCAGTCGATGGCCAAGAACGAGCGCGCCCACGTCCTCGCCGAATTCAAGTCGTGGCAGGCAAAGTTCAAAGTCCCCTTGCCGATCCCCAAGGACATCCTGCCCATCCTGACCAAGGATGAGCAGAAGCAGAAGGAGATCGAGGAGCAGGCGGCCAAGGCGCTCAAGGACGCCGAGGAGAACAAGAAGCACGCAGCGGCCGCCGCAAAGTCGCCCCTCGCAAAGCCGAACCCCCTCTCGCCCAACCTGAACCTGCCCAAGCCGCCCGTCCAGGCCCAGCCCAAGAAGATCGTCATGAAGATCCCGGAGATTCCGCCCTTCCGCAAGAAGGTCCCGCCCGCTGTGCCCGTGCCGGAGACTGCGAGCCAGAACATTGCCGTCACGAGCCCGACGCCGTCGAACGCGTCCGTCACCTCGGGCCACGCCAAGCTCAACCCCAACGCGTCGTCGTTCGTGTTCAAGCCGAACCCGTCGGCCGCCGCGTTCAAGCCCGGCGATGTCACCTCCCCCAAGGCTGCGCCTTCGAAGCTCAGCGGTCCTCCTTCCGTCGGCGGACCTTCAACTTCGCCCGCCCCGCCTCCCTCTGTCTCGCCTGGTCCCACTGCCAGCTCGAGCGCCTCCGCGACGCCCAAGAACCCGTTCTACAAGGACGGCCCGCCCAAGAGGATAGTCGTGAACCCCCGCGACGACTTCAACCCGTTCAAGCACGGCCAGGTGCCGGCCGCGTCGAGCGTCACGCCGCAATGGCCTTACACGGGCCGCCGGTCGAGCGTCGCGTACTCGCAGCCGATGCACCCGATGGCGATGCAGAACTACGACGGCGGCGCCAGCGGCGGCACCGGGTCCGGCGACGACCCCTCTTCGCCGCACCCCGGCCCGCCCCCGATGCTGCAGGGCGGCATCCCGCCCAACCTGCTCCCGTTCTACCGGTACCAGCCGAACGTGAACGTGCCGCCGCAGATGCAGGGCGCGATGATGGGCCAGATGTATCCTCCCGGCGGCTTCGTGCCTCCGCAGATGCAGGGCAGCCCGCACATGCAGCAAGGTCCGCAACACGGCCCGAACGGAAGTAAGTTGACCTTCTCTGCTTCGCTAACCGCAGTGCCAATGTACTTTGCGAACGGCATGCCGCCCAACGCGCAGTTCATCCCGCCCCAGATGCACTTCCACCCGAACGGGCCCGGGCGGCCGGGACCGCAGGGCCCGATGTTCTACGGGCAGCAGATGGGGCAGATGGGCCAGATGGGCCACCAGCACCACCAGCAGCACCACCAGCATCAGGCGCCGCAGATGCAGCCCCAGATGAGCCAGATGTCCCAGATGAGCTACGGCGGACAGCCGACCCCGCCCCAGCCACACTTCCAGCAACTCCCAAACCCACCCGTGCCCCCCGGCGTGCAGGGGTTCGACGGCAGCCCGGCGCAGTAGCATAGCCCCGTGCTGTATGCGGAGAGTTTGGAGAGGCGGGGGAGCGGCAGTCTCTGCTAGCCGCGAGCCTGCCCCGGAGGGGTAGGCGAGCGGCGCGGCGGAGACTGCTGGGGCGGCGGAGGTCGGCGGAGGTCGGAGCGAAGCGACGGCCGACGCGGTGGCCAACGCAAGTGGCGGCGGTGGCTAGAGTCGAAGCGCCGCCCGTGTGAGCGAATGTCGCAGAGGACGCAAGCACATGGTATTTTGCATAAGCGATCAAGGTGTAGGTGCAGGTAAAACTGTAGAGGCATGCATCAGTAGCCGACGCGAAGCCAGGGCCGAGCGCCGAATGTCGCGCAGCGACCTGAGGCGTGAGGCGGAGGACTGAGGCCGAGTAGGAGTATGGGACGAGACTTAGATCGGGGAACCGGGGCGCATGGTTGAGCGCCGAAGGTCGACACGGACCGAGGCGTGTCGACCTTCGCGGGGAACGCTGCACTCCGATATGACTAGCACTGGCAAGGCAAGAGCCAAAGCAAGATGCGAGAGAGGCGGGGATGATATGCAAGATAGTAACATAGTCTATGGAATAGTCGCAAGCGCGGGCTCGACTTTCCCCGACTCCGCGCTCGTCCTAATCGCCTCCATGACCTTCCCCTGCTCCTCCGCTGTGAGCGCGCGCCAATTACTGCTGTCTCCAGTGGGAGAATCAAAGTCCTGGACTTTGTTCCACCTCCCTTCCTCCTGTCCCTCTGCCTGTGCTCCCTCCGTCCCGCCTTCCTTCCTTTCTGGTGGACAGGGCATAGTGTATATAGCCCTGCACCCCTCGATGACAGGGTAACTCGCAATGTTGAGCGCGAGAACCACGCCAGTGGAGTCATGCAGCCTGAACTGAGGGCAATTCGGGACTGAGAGGACGCAGGAAGACAAGCGGTGCGCCAGGACGCCGACGGGGGAGGGGGGAAGGAGGAGCAGGCATTGCGAGAGGCGGTCGAGATGGAGGTTCCGCAGCGGGGTCGAGCCGAGGTCGATCAGGCAGTGCGAGAGGGAGGAGAGGGTCAGGGTCATGTCTTTCTCTGTCCCCGATAGCCGTGGCGTGATGTCCTCGGCCGTGACTCTTCCTCCTGTGATGCCACTGATGGCGTAGCCGTCGTCCTTTCCCTCCTTCTTGTCTCGTGCCTTCTCCCCAATCGTGCTAGGTCCCGCCCCGTCCGAAGAGGCGCTGGCCACGCTCGGGGTCACAGAACGGGAGGCAACAGGAGTCCGCTTGAAAGCGAACTTGGCCTTCGGCCTACTCGCCCGGCTCGCGTCCATCCTAGCCTCGAGGTCGCGGATCTCGCGCTCGTACTTCTTCTGGTCATACGGTGGCAGCTGGGCGTGCGCGTCGATGAGGGCTTGCCGGAGCGTGAGCAGGTTGCGGGCTGCGTCTGAGGCTGAGGTTGGGATGGCGGTTTCGACGTCTGCATAGTCAGCTCAAAGTCCGGCCACTGAAGCTTCAATCCACGGAGAGATTGGGGCGAGGCGAGAAAGGAGGGAGGAAGGGAAAGGGGAGGAAAGGGGGAGGAAAGGGGGAAGTAGCGAGGAAGGCGGAGAAAGAGAGTGTGGAGGAGGTAGGAGGGTAGGCGAGAGGAAGGTGAGTGACAAGAGGAGATGGGGGGAGAGGAGAGAACAACTCACCAGCCTTGAGCCGCGCAAACTCGGCTTGGAACTCGGCGCTGATCGAGGTCGAGGTCATGACTGTTGTTGAGGGAGGAAGGAGGAAAGTCAACGCGATCGATGTGGTCAGGCCTCCACTCCTCCACTGAGTTTTGACAACTGCGGGGCCCCGAAACCTCACCAAGACACCATCTCACCAACGTCTACTCGTCTTCCCTCTTACCATCCATCCACCTTTCTCCGTCCTAAGCCACACACATTCCTGTCTGCACAACTTGAGCATTGGAAAGGCTACATAGTGGCCCCCGGCCTCCTCTCCGCTGCGCTGCGCTTCGCTCAGCGCTCGCACCCCCGCCGCCGCCGTCGCGCCCCTCCCGCTCGCTCCAGCTCCCAGCCTCTTCGCTAGTATATCGGTTAGTATAATCGCCTCTCAATCTGAGAGATCCATGGCTCCTCGAGCTGGAAGGGTGCGCGATAGAGCAGGGTTCGACTCCCTGGCGGAGAACGGTCTCGCAAGAGAATCCCTTTTGGACTCGGCGCGTGTTTTTCTGCATGACCAAGAGCGTACGAGGGAAGGCGGGGAAGGTGGTCTGAGCGCGTCGCTTGAGCTTATGAGAACAGACAGGAACTGACATCTAACTCTCGCTATGATTACCACAGATACTTATGGCCAGGCTCATTTCTGCTGGCGACGGGCATACCACGGCCGCTGGAAGCGCGGCCCACGATTTGAAGACGGCTGCCCGGTCGGCTGGGTCGGAGGCGCCGCCTCAGTTCGCCACGCCTGCTGCGGCTGCGCTGGCGTCCCGAAACACGGCCCGATCGGCGACATGGGCGGCATCGGGGGCAGATACCCTTGCTCGGGGTATGGGCTGAAGGGGATCGCGCTGGGACTCATCGGGCTGAGGGGGAAGGCGTTGATGGGCCCTTGAGGGGGAATCATGACGTAGCCGTGCTCGACATGCTGGGGCGGCGGGTACTGATGGACAAGGTACGGATCGTGAGGCTGGTACTGAGGCTGGTATTGGTTTGGAGGCAGTTGGTGGTCCTGTGTGATCTGGGAATAGGGAGAGTGCTGAGCTGACGGTGGGTAGGACGAGTGCTGAGCTGACGGGAGGTAGGGCGAGTGCTGAGGCTGGAGAAATGGCGAGTGCTGGAAAGGAGCAGGGTGAGGAGAGTGTTGAGCGAGGAGATAAGGGGAGGGCTGGGACGGAGGACAGGGCGAGTGCTGAGCTGAGGGGACATGAAGCAAGTCTTGAGCCTGGTGATAGGGCATGGGCTGAGGGTGCTGCAGCTCGGGGGTCTGCTGCTGCTGCTGAAGCTGCTGGGACTCGGGCGCCTGGAGCTGCTGGTTCTGCTGTTGAGGCTGCTGTGACTCCGTCTGCTCACGCGGAACAACCGCAGTAGGAGGCGGAGCAGCCAGGACCGGGGGAGAGCCGACCGTCCATGCACTCCTCGCCGAGGACGGGGGCATAGACAACCTCTCGCGGCCATTCTGCGAGGGTTGCTGAAGCCTGAGCGGCGGCATCGACACCCGGGACGTCGAGATCGGAGGCGGCACAGAGCTTCGCGGCTTGAAGAAGCGAGAAGACTGAGGCGGCATCGATGAACGAGCGGAGGCTCGCGGCTGCAGCACCGATGGCGTCGGGACGCCACCGCCGCTGGGCGAGACGATCGGGTCATGCTCGGAGACGGCTGACACAGACTTGGGACGGGGACGGCGGATCGTTCGGCTGAAGCTCTCGCTGACGCCGTTGGACTTGGCACCAGGTGACACAATGGGGGTGGCGCTGTTCGATCGGGGTTCCGGCGACGGGGTTGGGACATGCAGCCCACCCGGTGAATTGATGTTCTGCTGAGCAAGAGCGAGTTTGTCGGAGCACGCCTGCCCCGCGGTCGGATTGGTGCGCCCCAGCGCCTCCGCGGCCGACACGACAGCCTTCGACCGCGGTTTGCCCGCCCGCACCGACTCGGGCTTCCACTTCTTTGCCTTCTCCTTCTGTCTTCCCTTAGCCTTCCCCTCACCTCCGTTCTGCTTGCTGTGCCCCCACTCGTGGATGTCGTCTCCGTTCTGGGTAGACCGCCCAGTGGCCCAATTACTGAGTTTCTGGAGGTAGTTTCCGGGAAATGATGGTGTCGTGACCGACGGCAGTGAAGGGACGGCCGAGGGCTGGGCGGAGCGCTCCCCTCGTGCTGACGCAGGAACGAACTCCTGCCCCGGCTTCCATTCGGACTTGATAGAGGGCAGTTTCTGCACGTTGCGCCGGTCCTGGAGCGTGTCGGGGGGCGTCGGTGGTTTCATGGCTGCTTGATATGAGTGATGGGAGCATGAGTCTCGACGGCGCACCAGTTGCTTATGTAGCGGCAAGAAAGATGGTGCGGTCCCTCGAGACAGCTGGCGCTTGCAAAGCCACCAGCGCGAGACGCATGCGGGGTATAATCCAAAAATCAACGACAGATGTCAACGTGAGACCAAGAAGTTGACCGTATGAAAGGGGAACATTGTTCAGCTCCTATCACCTCCTTGCAGGTCTTACGCTTATGCAATCTGATTGCAGCGAACGACTTGTAATCATGAACTATGCAGCTCGCTGGGATGTGAGGACCACCTGAATCCGACGAAACGAGGCCACACCACTGCCACACACCTCCACCACCGTCCCACGACTCTTCCACCGGCTCCATCCGCCTTCAACACCGCCTGAGGCCTCTTTTCAAGCATGCATTGAGCGGCAGAAGACGCAAAAAGGTCACGACGGGGATCGAACCCGCAATCTCCTGATGTACTTAAGTCCTGCTGAACGGGAGCTCGAGTCGTAGTCAGACGCCTTGCCATTGGGCCACGCGACCGGACGACAAGGCCCTGCGGCGCAGGGAGACACCACCGCCGGCGCCGGTGCGAGCGCATGCGCATGCTCTTGTGAGCTGTGCATGTTACCTACGCCAGGTCCGAGAGGTTCAGAATTCTCAGTTGCCACGGGAAACTGAGAAGAACTAGCTCTTGCTCGATATAGTGGGTTTCACGTCGAGGCGGTTCGTGCTTTGGTTGATCGATCGGACCGTTTCAGCTCTCTTGGCAGCATGGCATCCGTGCTCCATGGTCGAGTGAAGCAAGGTGGTCTAAGAGGTCCAGCAAGTGGTTGTCTGCTCACGTCGGTGTGGCACTGGTCACATCCTCTCCAGCTCAGCCATCTGCGCCTCCACCTACAGCCTTGCTGAACCGTCCAACCTTGCTCCGCGATGCCAAGTTAGACGCTGATCGCCGCCGATCAACGCCTGGAACAGGTCCAGGATACGCCCTTCCCTGGTGTGCGGCACCTCCTGACTCAGAGGCCCAGAGCGTCGTGTCCTCTTCACCAGCCCAGCTCTCAAGTGACACCGCTCTTCATCTCCAACGCTGTCAACCTCGATTGTACAGCCCCAGCTCGGGAGCCTCGCCTCACACTATCACAACCATGTCCCTGTCGCTGACCTCGCTCTTGCCAGTTGCATTGGTGGTCTTGAGCCACTACGTTGTGGCTCAGGAGCTCGTCGCAAACTTCACCATCGATGGCACATCACCTATGCTCTGGGGTAACAACGAGTGGAGAATTGATGATGCGACCTACAATCGAACAAGCTTCAACATGCGGACAAGCCCAAGTGACCTTATCGTCAACTTCGTGGGGAACAGCTTCAAGCTCTACGGCCACATCGAGATCCCTGGTCAGTCCTCTGAAGGCGACCTCGGTCAGTGCTCCATCAATGGCCAGCCGCCGAAGCTCGTCTTTGAGACCCAGGGTGAGGGCGTAGAGGAGCTGGTCACCGATGTAGCGGACGGTACAACTCTCTACAACTTGACTATCGACCACGACATCAATACGAGGATGACTTTTCACCATTTGTCATTCGAAATGCGGATCAAAACTGAAGCGTAAGATTGCCCAAGGCAAGCAGCTGACTTTCATACAGGCCATCTTTTGAAGTCCTCAAAAGCAGTGCTACCGACATACCCGTTGTTCAGAACAACGGACAGAACCCCGCGATCGAGCTCAGCCAAAGCGGCGCGTACTATAACTTTCCAAGCGGGGACACCTTGGAGCTGTTCGCCGGAACGGAGCTCCGCTACAGCCCCCCGGCCAACTCGTGTCTTATCGAAGTGCTAGGCCCAGTATCAGCCGATGGGTTTCTGAGCTCACCGTCCCCGGGTGGAGAGATATGCGCTGCCAGGCTTGACCCTGTGCCCTCCTGGTGGAATGAAACAGCTGGCCCACCACTCGCTTGGCAACGGGGCCCGGTGAATGTCTCTCGCCAGATCATGTTTCTCCTACCGCTCGACCCCACAGTGCGCTACTCTTTCACACTCCTTCCGCAGTATACCTGGGGCGGGTGTAGCGTCAGTATGATCCGAACTTATCCTTACATCTAGTACGTGACCTGAATTTCGCGGGCTAATTGATCTTCAGCAATGGTAGCGGCGCCATCAAGTCCACTGCAGATGCTTCTGTGTCGGGCTCTTCTCCCCCATCCACAGGAACAGCTTCCCAAAACTCCGCACCGGCTTCCCCGTCCTTAGGTGGCAACACCGGTCAGGACCAAGAGACAGGGCGTGGACCAGTCATCGCAGGCGCCGTTGTTGGAGCGCTAGTCGGGGTTGCAATTCTCGTTGCCCTCGTCGTCTGGCTCACTCGACGCCACCTGATACAACAACAGCAAACGGAGCGCACTCTCCCTCAAGACGACTTTGAAGTCGATGCAACCGACGGACCTGACGCCGTCCTCACGCCCTTTGTGGAGGTCGCGCAAGGAGCAAGCGCCACAGCACACCCGACATCGGTCAAGCCTCCCGCCACTGGCGCCTCATACAAGGGCCACCGAGTGGGTCAGCAATCGGCATCTCCACTTGTTATTCAGGAGGAGGACGCTGAGGATGTCGTGGCCGAAGAACGCCCTATCGAAGTCTTGCCCCCTAGGTATCGGCCTGCGTGGGAACGCCGTGAATTGGGGGCAGGTGCATCAGCGACGCCTGCTTCCCACTCCGAGACAGACGGCCATGAAGCGAATGAAGGCCAACCGTCCGGTGGCACCTCGTAGCCGTCTGAACGCCTCCTCACGGCCCACTGTTCTTCGTTGTGTCATAGTTCCGTTCCCCCCATTGACTCCCCCTAATTCCGGACAACGGACCTTGAGATGCCACAGCTTGTTACTTGATACATTTTCTAACGAGTACTTTAAGCATGATCGAGGCAATCAAGCGACAACCGTCAAGGCCGAGGTGGGCCTGTGCCCTTGTGGCACTCGTTCACATTTCCGACATTTTCTATCTGCTGGCTGCTCCTTACTCCATCCGTCGTCCCCAAAAGCACTGAAGGAGCGCAGAGACACGCAAAAGGTCACGACGGGGATCGAACCCGCAATCTCCTGATGTACCGGAACTCCGAGATGACGTCGGAGGCTCAGTCGTAGTCAGACGCCTTGCCATTGGGCCACGCGACCGATGGAAAGGGAATGTCACGGCAGTAGACGCCAGACCCTGCGCGGGGGCGAGCCAGTCAGCGCACCGTAACGTCCGGACAAGACGTTGAGAGAATGTACTGAAGAGCTGTCTGGAGTGAGATCGGAACGGAGATGTTGCAGAATAGAGACTTGCCCCATGGCAGTCTGACCGGGGCTTGTATAGTGGTTGGACAGGGCGCCAGGGGGTGAGTCTAACGCAGGGATACTGTTTCACCTGAGTTGAACGGAAGTTACGGCTCTTAGATCTCGTCCTCGAATTCTCGACCTCGTTTCTTATCTCCAATCCGTTCTTCATGCATTCTCACGTCTGCAGAGGCAAGAAAAGTCCAAAAAGGTCACGACGGGGATCGAACCCGCAATCTCCTGATAGCTTCGAAAATCGTAGTCAGACGCCTTGCCATTGGGCCACGCGACCGAGGTGAAAGCGTTATGGCGGACAAAGGTATGTCGTGTTACCCGCTCCTCCGAGCCGAGTTGATGATTCTCGCCTGTCCTTCGTCTAGGCTCGCTCCACTGACGTCTCGGAGATTTGTGGTGCTTCAGGGGGCCAGGGGGACCAAGTTGCGGGGGCCCATGGAGCCTTCTGCCAGCTGATGGCACTGAGTGGCCGCAGTGATTAAAGTTGTGGACCTGCGTCCTTTCGTGTCATGACGTTCATATCCATGCAAGATGCCATAGAATTACAAGCAGTGAAAGTGTACTACTGAGAATCCCGGAGTGAGAGTTGGATCTACTGCTCCGTCTATGTCTCATCTAGATCCCATTATATTACAGTATGCGCGGTGGCCTTACAGCTTAAGACTTGAAGCGGAAGTCGAGGCGCTTGTTGCCCTTGTCGGTCGTGGTGGCGAGGTAGTGCTCCTTCTCCTCCTGGGTCATGGCGTCCCACTTCTTCGCACGGTACCTGTTGCGAGAGACGTACCAGACTTTGGCGAATGCGAAGAGGCATAGGGACGCCACAATGAGGCCGAGCAGCACGCGGTTGCCCTTGTGGTAGTACGGTGCGTCATCGGGCTGGTAGATGTTGGACGCGATCAAGGTCGCGGCCTGGACGAACATGTTGTACACGGACGAGGCGACCGTGCGGGTGCGCACCGAGCCCGAGTTCATCGAAGTCATCGACACCAGAATCGGGTGGCAGTAAGGGTAGCCAACGATGAGGGAGAGGAGGGCCCACTTCGCCCACTTGTTGGTGCTTTCGGGAATCGCAACCAGAGCGATGAAAAGAATAAGAAGCCACCAGCCCTTGATCGAGCCGGTCAGGAGGCGCTGTCCACTGCGGTTCTGGAGCCAGGTCATCCACAGGATGTTGATGATGGTAAGGACCTGACTCGGGATCGTGAGCAGGTTGGTGTGGAACGTGCTGAAGCCGAGGTCACGGAGCGAGAGCGTGAAGTAGGTGCTAACCGTACCCGGAGCGATGAACATGGTAAGACCAAGGATGTAGAGGGGCCAGAGGTCGTAGTCGCAGAAGCTGTCCCAGAGGTCGCGGAAACCGAGACCCTCGCGGTTGTGCATGCTCGATTTGGTCGGGTCGTCGCGGAGAACCTTGTTCACGATGATGATCTCCTCTCGCTCAGTGAACCAGCCCTTGTGGAAGCGACGCTTGGTCTGCGTGGGTCCAGCGGGCATGTACCAGAACGCCCAGGCGCCGATGAGGAAGGTGATCGCACCCTCGATGGCGAAAAGCCACTTCCAACCCTCCCAGTTGGTAACATGGCGAAGGGAGAGCAGGCCCGCGGCGAGGAAGGCACCGACGATGTTGGTGGCGGTGAGCGAGATCCAGAAGATGCCGAGGCGAATCGTGAGCTGGTTCGAAGTGTAGTAATACGACAGGTAGAGGATGGTGTCGGCGATGAAGCCACCTTCGATAAGACCAAGGAGCGAGCGAGTCACGAAGAAGCCGGTCTTGTTCACCATCAGACACTGCATGATCGAAACGAGGGACCATGACATCATCTGGATGGGGATCCAGACGTCGGAGCCGAGCTTCTTCGAGATAAGCTGCGACGGCAGCTCGGCGAACAGGAACGAAGCGTAGAAGATCGTCTGGCCAATGTTGTAGTCACCACGAGTCATGTGGAGGTCGTCGAGCATGTTGTCCGAGACGGCATTTCCGATGTTGTATCGGTCGAGGTTGAGGGCGGAGAAACAGATGCACGCCACAAGGCACACGCGGATGTCGATCTTGCGGTACAGCTTCTTCTCCTCAGCCTCAGTCCAGGTAGCCAGCGGGTCCCAGCGGTGCTTCGACTCGTATGTGTCAGGGGGCTCGTAGAAACGGTTGATGAGGTCGGCATCGGCAGCTGAGGACGAAGTGAAGGGCACGGACGGGTCCGAGGGCGTACCAATGTACTTCTCAGGGTCCTCAGAGGTGTCGGACAGGGCCGGCGAGGTGTTGTTGGACGTCTTCGGCGACTCGGCACCCGTGATGGTGACGAGCGAGTTTTGCTTGTCGTCCTTGCTGAGGTGAGGGACAGACATCTTGAAGAGCTTGCTGAGTGATGGGGACTACGGCCTTGGGCCGCGAAGATTATATAACGACGCTAGACTACACAGGTCCATGGAAAATCGACCTGGTCGGACTAGCGCTATCACATTGTGCCGACCAGACCACTGCGAAAAGCGAGATACCGGCCTTCATGACGGGTCAGTCACACCTTCATGTCGTCTTCAAGCCAGAAAATTAGCGTGGTTCATAGTGTAGAAGCCACACTATGACAAACGACGGCACGACCTCTGCTCGCGTGTCGTTATCGGCCAACCTAAAGCTTCTGTTCAAGCCTTGTGAGCCGCCCACGAGCTCAGCAGAACTGTGTAGCCCTGGTTCCTGTGTCATCAGCTAAGCGGCCTCTATGCATGGGGTAGCGAGATCAGCGACTGAAAACGCAGGCAATACCCACCGAAAGTCACCAGGAACGCCGAACGCTGCCACACGATTCGTCCAACGGCCCGCTGATAAGGGCACGTGCCTGGATGACTGCCGTGCTCTACCCAGAGATATGAGGCGCCATCACGCCATCCATCATTGTCCTTTGCGACATTCTCCACACATTAGCGTCGTTTCAACCACCGTTGATGCCATCACGGCGCCTGCGGCGTCTACCCATCGCTTACACCCCACGCTCGATGCGCACGACCACTCCCAGGTGTGACCGCACAGTCATCCCGGCCTGACAACGGATCGTCAGTGCTCGTCCGACTCCCGTCGCGCGGCTCGGCAGGTGCCTGGGGCATGCGATGTGTAAAGCTTCTCGGTCGGCATGATCATATGGGCCGATGTCCAATGCACGGCGGCCGTTCGCTGCGTCGTGATCGGTGGTCACTGTTCTGGGACCGTTGTGTAAACGTCGGCCAAGCCCGCATCTCCCACCACGCCCGGAACGTGGCCTGGAACGTGGGCTGGGCACCCGACTAGAGTTCCTTGGCTATTCACCGAAGCTTGGATGCGCAGACACACTTCATGCGAACAGCTCAGACGACTTGTCGAGTGACGTGACGGCTGGAAGAATGGGTCTTCGGCAACTTGCATGCCAGCGCCACCGCAGCATCACGCAACCGATGATGATGCCGGAGATGAGCGATCGTTGATATTGATTTCTCGCATCCCGAGCCCGATGCTGGGACCGCCGGGGCCCGACGTCATGCTTGAGAGGGTATATAGATGCTTGCAGGTGCTGCTGCTGAACTTCAGAACCAGTAATCGCAGCAGTCTGCCTTCCGTCTCGCCCACCACACAAACAGACCCACCATGGCCCCCGTCGCAGTTGAATCCCAGGTGCTTCCCACCACCATTGAGAGCCTGAAGGACGGCCTCTCGTCCGTCACCGTCACCGAGACTCGCAGCTCGTCCCCCGAGGCGCCCGAGTTCGACTTCAAAGCCTTCAGCTCGTTCGACAACACGCCTTCGATCGGCACCGAGTTCCGCGAGTTCGCCAAGGACGGCAAGCCCGTTCTGGACATCCGCACCGTCCTCGCCGACGACGCGAAGCTTGCTGCTCTCGGCCGCCTTGTGTCGGAGCGCGGTGTCGTCTTCTTCCGCAACGCGCAGATCACGCCCGAGGAGCAGCTCACGCTCGTCGACAAGCTGGGCAAGTTCGGCGGCAAGCCCGAGACGTCGCGCCTGCACGTCCACCCTTGCACGCAGGAGGGCCAGGAGGAGCAGGAGGAGGTCACGATTGTCAGCAACAAGTACGTCTTCGGACGGTCGTTCAAGCGTAACGACAACGACATTCTGAGCCGCCGCCCCGGCGCCAAGGAGTGGCACTCGGACATCACCTTCGAGCCCGTTCCGTCCGACTATGCCTCTCTCGTCATCCGCAAGCTCCCCGAGGTCGGCGGCGACACGCTCTGGGCCTCAGCGTACGAGGCCTACGACCGCCTCTCGCCATCGTACCAGCGCTTACTGGAGGGTCTCTCCGCGCTCCACAAGGGTGACGGCTTCATCTACCTCGCCAAGCTTGCCGGACTTCCCCTGCGCGAGGGCCGCGGCGCCCCAGAGAACGTCGGCCAGGACCTCGAGGCCATCCACCCCGTCGTGCGCACCAACCCCGTCACGGGCTGGAAGGGCCTGTTCGTGAACCAGAACTTCACCAAGCACCTCCTCGACACCGAGTCTGGCAACCGCCTCCCCGAGGCCGAGAGCGAGGCCATCCTCAACTACCTCTTCGCGCTCGTCGAGGGCAACCACGACCTCCAGGTCCGCTTCCGCTGGGAGAAGGACTCGCTCGCTATCTGGGACAACCGCAGCACCTTCCACGCCGCCACGAGCGACATCGACGGCGGCCTCCGTGAGGGCACGCGCTCCGTCTCCCTCGGCGAGAGGCCCTACTTCGACCCCAAGAGCCTTACCCGCCGCCAGGCGCTCAAGAAGGCCGCGGAGGGCCAGTAATCGTAGAAAGAGCTTTATGGCGAAGGGTTTTGGGTTCGTTGTACATATAGCATGAAAGCATGAACGGGCATCTGTGATGAGCATGGAAGTGGGCCAAGTGTCTGAGCACCGATAGCGAGGACGCGGCAACAGCCCGTTTGGGAAGCAGGCGCGTGCAACTGTTCCTGCCGATCCAAGCGCTGTCGTCGATCATTACGCGGCCTTGGAGGAGATCCCGCCATGACTTTGCACCGCCTCGTCCTGAAAGTCCTTGGATCCGTCGTAGTAGGCCCAACGTACCTGGTCAGTGGCTGTTTCAGATGTTCCCAGAAGCTCGGAAGGTGTAACAAATCGTGACACTAGCATATCCCGTACAGGAGGACCACCTGAGCGCGCGTGAGAGTGCGCGTGATAAGACGTCGATAAGAACTCATTATAACCGGACCAAAGAACTTAAGCGATGGCGTCGAGACACCCCTCGGCACAGCAACAACAGAGCACTGGATATCAGCTGCATTCACGAGACTGTCGTAGCACTTACCACCAGCAAGACAGGCGCAGCACGCGGTGCAGCAGCCACCACCGCCAGAGCTCTTCTGAGGAGCCTGCTGAACGTAGACAGGCTGCGGCGCGGGCTGGGGGTAGCTGACGTTAGCGAAATCCAATCTTGGCGGCAGTGCAGGGGGCAGCGCCAAGATGCCGAGCCAGGCCTGGCATCTCATGACAGAGGTATGCGTTACCCCAGAGGTCTGGATGCGACCGCCATGACGCTAGTCACAAAAACTCGAGACTGCTGGTCACGGGTGTCCTACACATCGGCTTCCTCGTGGGAACGACAACAGGAAGCACCCTCGTACGCGGTACTCACTATCCACCGGGCTGCTGGTAGCTCTGCTGAGGAGGAGGCGGGTAGTAGCCACCCTGCTGGGGAGGGGGGCCGCCGTGAGGGGCACCGTAACCAGGCTGTCCGTATCCGCCGGGACTGTTGGGATTAGCAACTTGCAATGTTGGGAAGAAGCAATGCTGGGCTTGGGCCACGCAGAACGAAAGTTGGAAGCAAAGCGTCGGGGACGATGCACTAGCGTCCCGAGTGACCGCGCTATGTATCCCCAACAAAGATCAGAGCACGACCACCCCCTGTACCGCTGTGCGATCTTCCTCCAACTTGCTTTTCGTTGCATTCGCGGTCTTCAGAGGGAGGCTGAGATAGAAATTGTGGAGGCAAGCCCTGGCTGCTGCGCAGCAGCCAGATTCGACGCAGCCTTGGCATCGCTGTCTGCGGCCCACCTCTTTCCCAGTTGCCACCATCAACACGAAACGCAACGAGGGAGGCACAGCACAGCAGGTACCTCCTTCCCCTTGGTTCGCAGATGAGCCGGAGGAAGCCGGGTTGTGAGAAAGAGGTAATGTTGGCGGATCCGACGCCATCGACGGCACCGCCGCCGTATTGTTCGTCCGTGTGTTGACCCAAAGCGATCGATGATGGCATGGCACTCACTTTCCGCCGCCGTAGTACTGCTGTCAGTTGCGTTCAGCTCCTGCAACTTACGTCCTGAGCCGACATGTTACTCTTTGTTGGGTGGGATGTAGAGGTGAAGTGTAAGGAGTCAAGATAAGAAGCGGCAAAGAATGGGATGGCCAAATGTCAGGAATGGATACTCAGTCTCAGGGCGTGAACCGTTGGCTTGGACTTGGGAGGCTCACATTCATCTCGGCAGTGCTGTGCGCAGCAGTAGTGGATTGTTGATGGACGCGCGCTGGCGCGTAGCGGGACCAAAAGTGCTGGGCCGTTACGCCGGCATCGACCCACCTCTGCACCTTGGAATTGAGGACAACGGCTATTTTCAGTCACGGCCTTGGTTTCTCTTGACTGAGCTGCTGAGCTGCTGAACGCTTCGACACTGTTGCACACATCGACGCTGAGGTACGCTGACACTGGCCTGTGTCATGCAACAAGATCTATACAATTGCTGGCGGCGTTTTGGCGGTGAGGGCGCAAGCACTGACACTCACGCCTCATTATACGGCCGCCGGAGTCAGGCGGTGCGAGCGCTGCCGAGTAGGCCGAAAAGTCACCGAAAGCTTAGCTGTCGTAACGGGGGACGACAGGTCGTCGATGTGACTTGTGCCCAGCAGTTGTGCTCACATTCGAGCACTGTGTCGAGAGGGAAATACCGAGCTTTGCAAAGTCATAGCCCGCCTTTGCCACCCGTGCTGATCTTATTTCTAAATTCCTGGCTCCTCCCGGGCTTCTGAAACGACCGATTGTTGTTGTGACTTTGAAACAGACCACGTTTACCACGAGAGGAGCACGTTTGTGTCGGAGACGTTGGCAACTCCGTCTCAGTTTCGGCGTCGATTTGAGTCCGTCAGACAGGACAAGGGCTCGGCGCTGATGCATGTCGAGGTTAAGCAGTTAGGGTGGATGTGAGGGGTGGGACCTCGATCCCTAAACCCCTGCCCGCAACTGTCCGCCGAGAGAAGTTCCGCCGACATAAACGCTGGGCTGTTGGGCCGAGCGGGCTGACGGGCTGAGAATGGGGAACGCGGGCTAACGAGCGGGATTGAGGTTTGACGTGAGCATTATCAGCAACGTGCTTTCCCGTGAACCCTGCCCTAATGGAATGTAACCGCTATCGCGGTGGAATATTGATACCCTTCCGAAGCATGTGCGCACGCACGAAGGCTAGAGAATGTGACATTGATGCACCCTTAAGATGACGAAGAAGCATATGCATTAGAAACACTGGTGAGTGTTGATATCGAGGTGTCGACTACGTCTGCATAAGGCACCCGCGCGATTCCTGGGTTTCGTCCCCAGGTCGCGGCATGAAGGCAGAGCGCGCAAACACGTTTCGGGAGTGAGAATCAACGTAATCAAGAGCCTAAAAATTGAAAGCGGGACATCGTGTCTGCTAATCATCTGTTTATCCCCATTACACCTGCGGGAAAAGCCAGTGCGCCCTCCCAAGTGCACCCCGCGCTGAGAGGGCTTGGATGCATGGATACAGAAAGCTTCGGGTGGTCGAGGACGAGAGCTTGACCGAGAGCACGAAATCTCGCAGAAGAGACGGCTGCACAGAGCGCTCGCCGGAAATGACCCCTTCATGTTGCTTGTAATTATTGAGGACAGACGAGGCCAAGCAACCTACCAGAGCCGCGGTTCGGCAGGGCAAGGCATGCATTCGAAGTGATCAGCCACTCTAGTGCGGCTAGGAGCGTTAGGAGCGCCAGGAGCAAGGAGGCAAGGCGATCAGAGGCCGGGACGACAGCGCGCCTGGGGGCATTCGGCCTGGCTGCTGGCTGGCTGCTGGCTGAGTACCGCCTCGCTGCGAGCGGCGCGAACCCCCTGTGCCCTTGGACCGTACCTCTGACCCTGGACGAGCGATTCATCTAATCTTGTCACCGCCAGCCAGGACACACTTCCAGGACACCCACATTCGACTCTCACCACCCACTAGCTTTTTCCTCGTATCTCTTTCCTCATCCTCACCATCTCCTTCCTCACACCGACCTCCGCCTCCTTCCACCCCGACCACCTCCCCCTCATCTCCTTCGACCGCATTCGACTCCTTCGCCCTTCTTCACGGACTCGGCACCCGCATCCCACGTTCTCTCACCTTTGACCCGCCCTTTCATACCCCCTACGCGTCTAACTTCGATCAAAATGGCCGCCGCCGAAGAGAAGCAGCAGGACAGCGTAAGTATTCCACCATTTGGCGCGTGAGAGGTGACTCGACGCGCGTCTTGAGCCGCACCGTCAATGCGCACATACGCCGGCCGGCAGCCTCAGGGCGCCGTCGTGTCCACCATCAGCTCCGGTCTTACGCAGTCTCTTGCACTCCTGACAGCACGCTGACTTCTGCAGATCGAGCTCCTCGAGAAGGCTGAGGAGTGAGTCTCCCTTTGCAGCGCTGGACTGCGTGAAGCATATGTCTTGCTTCATCGCCCTACTCGGTTTGCCGCTGACACTACAGGGGCTCGGCTTCGTCCTCGGTCCGTCAGCACCAGCACCAGCAGAAGAAGATCGTCATCCCTGGTGTCATTAGTGAGGGATCTAGGAAAGATCGACCGCTGACGCACTAGTTATTCCCATTTGGATGGCTTGCTCTATCTCTGTCATTCTTTACAACAGTGAGGTATTTCTGACGTTGCTGGTGACTGACCCACAGAATATGTCTTCACCAACCTCGACTTCCCCTACCCTGTCTTCCTCACCACCTGGCACCTGACCTTCTCTGCCATTGCTACGCGTGTCCTGCAGCGCACGACGACCCTCATCGATGGCGCCAAGGACATTGAGATGACCGTGAGTTACGGAAAGCTTGTAGCCTCACTAACCATCAGCGCGACCGCTGGGTTCGCTCGATTCTTCCTATCGGTGCTCTCTTCTCGGGATCGCTCATTCTGTCGAACTACGCCTACCTCACCCTCTCAGTCCCCTTCATCCAGATGCTCAAGGCGTTCAACCCCGTCGGTATCCTCCTGATTTCGTTCGCCTTCAAGATCCAGGAGCCCAACGCCCGCCTGCTCGCCATCGTCCTCATGATCTCCCTTGGATGCGCTCTTGCTGCCTACGGCGAGGTCCACTTCGAGCTTATTGGCTTCGTCTGCCAGTGCGCTGCTATCGCGTTCGAGGCTTCGCGTCTCGTCATGATCCAGATCCTGCTCCACGGCATGAAGATGGACCCCCTCGTCTCGCTCCACTACTTCGCCCCCGTCTGCGCGATCATCAACGCGTGTGTCCTGCCCTTCATCGAGGGCTTCGCTCCCTTCCGTGACCTCCACAAGGTTGGTCTTCTTGTTCTCTTCTCCAACGCCGGTATCGCCTTCGCCCTGAATGTCGCCGCGGTGTTCCTTATCAGTGTTGGATCTGGTCTCATCCTCACCCTCGCCGGTGTGCTCAAGGACATTCTCCTCATCTCTGCGTCCGTCATTGCCTTCGGCACGCAGATCACTGCCATCCAGGTCTTCGGTTACGCCATCTCTCTTGCGGGTCTCGTCACCTTCAAGACCACTGGTGGAAAGTAAAATGTCTAGACTATCAACAGTGACGTATTGAACGCCACATGATGACTGCGAGTGGGGACTATGGGTTCGCGGCTCTGACCGAACCTGTCTGTGCTCAGGAGAACCGCCGTTGGGGAGATTGGAGAGGATGGAGTGGTTGGGGAAGGACCACTACTCGGTGGCGGCGATCTGTGCGGTGTATTGCTTTGCGCTTGCTCCGCCGAATGCTGGCCGTCCACTACACGCAACACACCTGTTTCCTTTAGTTTCAACCTTAGATAGACATCTCTGCCTGCACTATATGCTTCTGATCATTCCATACCCCATATTACCCCCGTCATGGACTATATGTGTCTCCTCAGAGCAGCACTGAGTGCTGAACTTTCCGACAACACGTGATTATCGGGATGAGGAGGAGATTGGTGCGAGACGGGTATATCAAGTGAAGGGTCGAGACTCGGAGGCGGCAAGATCTGCGAGCCATGGCGCCTCCGTGGTGAGTCCGGAGAACGGGAAGTCGTAATCAGCAAGTGCTGAGCAGGTCCGAGACGGAAGCATCTCCACGTGCCACCCTCTATCTCAACGTGCGGCGGGGCTCGGCAAGAGCAGGGAGACGCTGAGTGGGAATGTTCGGAGCGCCGATATTTCAAACCTGGAGGGGACCGGCAGCCGGCGGCAACGTACGGTTTGGTCCCGCTTCGAGCTGCTCCGTATGAGGGTGCCTAGTGGTCAATGCCCGCCAGTACCCGGCCCCAGGCAGGGAGGCAGGCCTAGGCAGGGCCCGTGGGTGATCCTTGGCTGATCCTGGCTGGGGTGCGGGCACTGCGGGGACAAGGAGGCAAGACACTCCGATGTCACGGTGACAGAGCGCTAGAGCGACTGGTTCTAGTGGCCACGGCCAGACGACCAGACGCTTAAGCGCGAGCTGACCTCGCCGACTGGAGCGAGCCCCGTCTCACGCCTAACCCGCAGCGCGAGCACTGACTTTCGCTTTTTTCCACCACGAAACCATTTCTCATCTCGATAGACTCCATCCGGCTCATCCCGAAGGCTAGTCACCACTCCAACGTCAGTCGACTCCACAACGCCCGACTTGCACACACACACAACAGATAGAAAAGAAGTCGTCCCCCCGATCCGATCGGCGCCACACTCCCCAACCACCTCACACCATTCACACTGCTACGCTCACCCACGCACAAGCGCCCCTCCCTGGTCTCGACCCAGTCCACCGACACCGACGACCAACCTCCTAGACTAGACCCGCACTAGAC
Source organism: Trichosporon faecale (assembly GCA_039545375.1). Taxonomy (NCBI): domain Eukaryota; kingdom Fungi; phylum Basidiomycota; class Tremellomycetes; order Trichosporonales; family Trichosporonaceae; genus Trichosporon; species Trichosporon faecale. The sequence continues at coordinate 726,580 of BCLU01000003.1, read as the reverse complement.
TATCCTCGCTCCAATTGTGTGAGTATCGCCCCCGATCGCCGTTGCCGCCAACAGGCTGTGCCCTTGCTCCGGCGGCTGCTGCCTGTCAGTGGCCAGCGGATTCCTCCTGCATGTTTCACGGCGTACCTCGCGTCCTCGGTGCTGCTCGCCGTACGCTGCGCCACAGAAGACGCCACTGGTACCACCGTACCTGTGCAGGTCATGAGACTTGCAGAGTCTGCACGGGTCGTGTGCTTGTTGATCCCTCTGGTCTGAACGAGAGCTGACTTATCTTCCCCCTGGCACCCCGATCAAACACAATCACCCGCATTGCAATCGCTATCACCCTCGATCGTTGTCACATTTAACTTCCGACCTCGGTTGTTGCGCTATTTAACGACCTCGCCTCCTCTCACTCGCCTGCACCCCTCTTGTCACTTCTTGATCCCTCGCCGCCCGACGTGCACTCTCCAGCCCCATGTCAGCATCAGTCATGAACGCGCCAGTCCCCACGCTCCTCGTCGAGGACCGCTCCCGCTCGCGCACCACCGCTGGCACAAAGGCGCCCTACCGCTCCCCGCGGCTTGAGCGCTCTCGCTCGCGCCCGCGCTTCACGATCGACGCGCCGACCCGCGCTTTCGCAGTCACAATCGCCGAGGTCGTGCAGCTGCGCCAGGCGCGCGCCGAGTCCAACGGCGGCAACAGCCCCGCCAATGTCGAGCTCATTGTCGACGTCCCCGTCTGGTCCAACGGATGCTTCTCTGGTGAGTTACAAATGCACGGGGTGGGATTGGTTGCCGCTGGGCGGCGAAGGGCATGCTCGTGCATCGTGCACAGCGCTATGCACACGACCAGCTCTGCTCGATCTGCTCGCGTCTCGGCAAAGAAGCTCGTCCGCCGAGCGCTCGTGCGGCGTGCGTCACCTGAGCACGAACGCATGGACCGGGTATGACTCACCCGCTGGGGTACGGGGTCGTGTGCGGATTCAGAACGTTCTGAATCCGGCCCGCGCGGCCAGGCCGGCGACAGCCGGGAAACGCAGCGTCACTCGGCGCCCTCCGCAATGCACAACAGCCGCTGACATTCCAGATCTCTCGACGCTTCACTCGCTGCGCGACGTGACGCTCTCGCACGTGCACGGCCTCATCGCGCACCTCTCCGACGCCCACCTCATCACGGCCAAGTACCGTCTGCTGGCCTCGCGTCCTCAGCAGCTTGGGTGGGGTAGCATCCGCCTGGCTCCTTCGCCCCTCGACCGCGCCCAGCGGCGGCACACTGCCCGCCCTCCCCTGCCTTCCTCGCCTCGCGCGACGGTGCACAACTTCGACACGCGCGCCGCCACCCCCGGCGGACCGGTTCACTTCGACCCGCGCGCCAACGTCCAGCACTCGGTCTCGTTTGACGAGGCGGTGTACGACCGCCCGACTGAGGTCGAGGTCGAGCTCGTGCCCGGGTACACGGAGGGAAGCGACAGCGACGAGGACGACGACCAGGAGCCCGACAGCCTCGTCGCCGCCGAGGCGCGCGAGAAGCAGTACAAGGAGGGCTCTGTTTTCACGATGACGATCAACGGGCTGCACTCGCTTGTCATGATCTAGCCCCGAGACTTCCGCAGGCCGCAGGCCGGAGGAAGTCCAGGCGAGGTGTCGTACCACGGCACCAAGACGTAAGGCAAGATCAGAAGTGCAGCACACAAGTGTAAAGTAATGTAGAGTAGACTTGTACCAGCGTTTCGCAGCACTGTATCCAGCAGTACGGCGAGGCGCACGACGATTGTATATGCATCATTCATACTCACGACGGCCTTTACCTGCACTGGAATGGATATGGATGCTGCTGAAACGGGCTAGACTCGGGTTCCAGCAAGATTCCAAATCCAGAAATACTCCGGTGTGCCAGGCAAGAGAATGAAGGCATGGGTTGGAACCGAAGGATGCGGAGGGCGCGGAGGGAAGTATAAATAAACCTTGTCAGACGCACAGGCGGCAAGACTGCGCCCCCACGCTCCAGCTTGCTACCCCTTCTTCCTCATGGGCGCCCCGCGTGTGTCATGTAGCGAGCTGCGTGAGCTGGGTCCGTCGCATCCGTTGAGCTGGGAGCACATTTCTGGGCCTTGGGCCTGCCGGGTCTGGGGGGTGTACGCAAGGGGTTGCGGACCTGCGAGATTGCGGCGTAGCCTCGAACATGCGCTAATCCGGCGCCAAGCGGAACAGACGGGTACGCGACGCGTTTTTGGGCACGAGAACCAAGAACCACAGCTGGCTTCAGAACCAAGGCTGTTCGAGTGTCCGTCTCTCGCATGTCGCAGTGCATCAGTCCATCTCTAGATCTGCTGGCGAACGATGCATCCATCCACTCCCCCAATCACTCCTTACGACTCGGTTGACCGCTAGAGAGACCACAGCGAGACGACAATGGCAGCAGTCGCCCCGCCGGCCCAACCGCCGGCCCAGCAAACGCCCGCCGTCCAGCTCCCCGGACAGGTGCCCGCACAGAATCCACAGAGGCCAGCTCAGACGACCTCCTCCGCGAACCCCGCGACGCCCACATCCACGCCTGCTCGGCCAGGCCAGCCCGCGACGTCCGAGAAGAAGCCGGATGTCAAGACCGACCTGCCTGGAGCCGGAGCGTCCTCTTCTTCTTCGGCGTCCTCAGCATCTGCGGCCAGAACAGACCAAAAGGACAAGGACAAGGGCTTGAAGACGTCGTCGAGCTCGGCGGATGCCAAGACGCAGACCAGTGCCACGCCCAGCGCGACGGAGGTGGCGACGACGGTGCTGGATGTCGTTGGACAGCCGAGCGTGCAGAAGCAGGCGCAGTGTGAGTTCTTCGGCTGAGATCCCAAAGGACCAGATCTGGGAAGTGATGAGGAGGCGGATCCAAGGAAGCATGAGCCTCCGAGAAGATAGGACACGGCCCAGTTTGGTCTTGGTCTTAGCTGTGTCCTTCCGACTCATGATGAGACTATCTGAACTTTCGCCCCAGCACATGGCAGAGACATACGGGCTGACACCACAGACATCACGATCTTCCCGCCCGACTTCCCTGTCGAGAAGTGGGAGCCCAAGTCGAACAAGTCAGTCGGCAAGGGGTATCTCTTCTTCGAGAACCAGCTGGGAGATAACAGTGAGTAGCTCGCTTCACAGTCGGCCTTTTGGGCCGGAGCAGTTTCGTAAAGTGTGTAACCAACTGACACGCAGTGGTGCTCTTCGCCGTCGTCCTCGGTATCATGGCCGTGTTCATGGCGCTCCTTCTCCTGATCACCGGCTGGCAGTCGCGGAAGGAGGACTCCTACCTTCCGGTCGAGGCGAAGTGGGCCGACGGCCCGGACAGGCTGAAGAAGCCCCTTCCGAGGGAACTGCGCTTACAGCCCGGCCGCAGTCCGCCCCGCGGTCCGCCCATGAACCGCCTACCGCCTGGCCGCCCCGGCCCGAGTGGACCGGCTCGCCGTCCCCCGCCGCCGCAGATGTACGCCGTCGACCGCGATCCGGCAGGCTATCCGCCGCAACAATGGGGTGGGGTTGGATACTCGCAGCCCGTCGTGCGCGCGCAGCCACAGGGATACGGACAGGCGCAGAGGGGGATGATGCAGCAGCCGCAGTTGCGGCGGTTGCCGAGTCAGAACCAGCATGGCTGGTAAAGCGAGCGAGGGCAAGCGGCTTTGCTGAAAGGAAGGGAGGTAGCGACGTCTTCGTGTATCTCTTGTCATTTTGCTACACTATAATCCACGGGCGCAGGCGCTGGCCGCCTGCACCTCAGTCTTGTATGTATCTGGGAGAGATGTATGCCATGCCTACTCATGTTTTCGTTGCTGCGAGGACTACTGCGAGATGCAGGGAGGAGGAAAGGAAGGAAGGGCGAAGGCAACGGTCCGAGACGCCCGAGACCGATGTCAAGGGCGGTGCGGAGCCCCAGGGTCCGGTCACGTTCCTCGACATGTTGACATGGAACGCGTCTGATTTCGCGTCTTCCTTGCTGTCTGCCTCGCGTCATACATTCCTCAACCACCCCCGGCGACATCCACAACTGCTCCAAGGGCAAGAGTCATCTTACCAACTCCAAGGCGACATCACAGGAGACCGACAGCTTCACTCCAATCAGGACAGCCACCCCGAAGGGCCCCGGATCCACCACCCTGTCCCGCCTTCCTCAACCCAAGCCAACCAGCATGAGCGTCACAGTCCCTGCCATCCTGCTCCAGTCGCCCTTCTGGCGCACGAAGCGCATCGAGACGCTGTCGGCGTTCGCGAACGGCCAGCCGGTCAGCGGCAACATGCTCGACGTCATTGCCGAGGAGGCCGAGTGGCTCGCGGCCAAGACGAAGGGTTACGCCGAACAAGCACCCGGAGAGCGGGAGGACGCAGTGAGGCATCGCCGGGAGCTGGCCATAGCGGCTGCGAAGCTTCACAGCCAAATCCAGAACGTTGTCGCGGCGCAGCGCCGGGCGAACAAGGAGATGGAGAAGGCGCGGAAAGCTGCATCCGAGCAGGCAGCGAAGGCGCAAAGGATGGCCGAGGACGCGCGGGAGAAGCGAGAGCGCTCAGAGAGGCAGCGGTTCCAGGGGAACCGGAATACAGGACGGGCAGGGGAGGATGAATTCGCCCGAAAGTGGACGGAACTCGAAGAACGTGCGCGGCAGATAAAGCAAGACCGGCTTCTGGCAGGTAACCGGGCTGAGGGAAAGAAGCGCGACCTCTCGTGGCTCGACGACCCCGAGAGCGCCGCTGGGCTCACTCGTGTCTCGAAGACGGTGAACGGCACGTTTGCTCCCTTCCAGCGAATATGGGAGGAGAAGGAACGGGCGGAGCGAGAGCGTCGTGAGCGGTACGCCAAGGAGAGGGCTGAGACCGATCGCCAGCACCGACGGTGGGACGACATGGTCAAGGGCGTGGCGAAGGAGAAGCGAATCTCTACCACGAAGGTCCCGTCAGCTACGACAGCACGAGCTACGACGGTCACCACCTCATCGGTGAGGCGTGACAAGGCCGTCCTGAAACCGTCGAAGACCACACCAGCGATCGGGAGCGTGATGCCGTCAAGGGCAGCCTCAACTGCATCCTCTTCGACCTCCGAATCGTCGATCTCTGACTCGGAACCGAAGTTCCCTGCTCCGAAATCGATGGCAGAGCTGCCGTGGCTCATGACGCCGGCATCCCCTAGCTCCCAGGCCGAAGCTGGTCCTTCGACATTCGCAGGCTCACGCCTGTCCGACAGGCCGCGCCCGTACAACCCTTTCATGGACCCTTCCCCCCTCACGGGGACTCTGCCGCCGGGCCGGGCTGCATCAACGTCAGCTCAGTCCAACCCTCTCACGAACCCATTGCCGGCGGCTGGGCCTGGCGCACCGGCGTCAACCACCATCCAGACGGCCGCAGACCTCAAGGACGCAATCGAACAAGCCGAGGAGACGTTCACCGAGCACATCAAGGGCCTGCAAGAAAGTGCCGTAGCGCTCGCGATCGAGCACGACGACATGCGGCGGCAGATCGTGCGCGTCGAGGCGAAGCGCAAGGCCTCGCGCGGGGAGCGGGACAGGAAAGCGGGCGAACTGGGCCTGAGCGTGGGCAAGCTCGAGGGGCGTATCGGCGGCCTCGAGTTCAAGAACTACTACTGCGCGGACGAGTGGGAGTGGACCCACAAGCACGGCCTCCTTACCGTGAAACGGGAGAAGATCAAGGACCGCACCGAGCTGAATATCCGCGAAGCCGTGATAATTGAGTCCCAGATCGGATCCCTGGAACGCAAGAGCAACACTCAGGACGAACGCACCAAGGCATACAGCAGCGTTGCGGCGCAGTACGCTCAGCGGACTGATGCGCTCGAAGCGGGACTGAAGGATATCATGGCGACGCTGGAGAAGAGAGGAATGGCGCTGCCACAAGCCGCCAAGCTGCAGCGCACTGCTTGACCCTCAACACCTCAACCCTCGCTCCGACAGTTGTAACCAATGTGTACCCTTTGGACCCTTTTGGACCCCCTCGTCATCATGCATGTTATCTTCAATGCATGAGCCAAAAAGGAAGGTCACGACGGGGATCGAACCCGCAATCTCCTGATAACTTAGCAAATCGTAGTCAGACGCCTTGCCATTGGGCCACGCGACCGAGGATGTTCGTGAAGATGCGGGGAAGCCCTCGTTCTGCCCGGGCGGGAGCATCACGTGACACTCAGACGCTCACTTCAGCCTCTCCTCAGTCGTTCGACCGTGTCCAGATAACGATGAGAAGCAGGCAGGAACCTGAGCAGGGGCGCGAAAGAGAACTGTGGCGGGCATACGTGTGGTGTAATCCTTCACTTCAAGAAGAGCAGCGCTGGGAAAGTCGGAGCTTATCGTAGACACAGCTTCGGTAACCGTCCGCTGTCGTACGAGTGTTACTAGACTGTCTTCCAGTGAAGGGCGCGGTCACGGGCGGAAGGAACAGCCCGTTAACTTTGCGAAAGCTTCGCGGAGAGTCTGCCCGTTAGACACGCAGGTTTGCTGATTCACGGACGCCATGCCAGCAGTCTATGAAGACGTCGCCCATTTTGCCGTTTCGATAGTCATGTTTGTCGATGAGGGTCGCGAATGGCTTCGGGTAGTCCTCTTACGCATTGGCTCGCGTCTAGAGGTATATCTGCACAGCCGGACAGTCGGCAAGCATCAAGCCGAACAATACTGGCCGTTCTATCCCTCCATGGCCTTCCACAGTCCCCGAACAAGTAGCTCCTTCCAAGCCGTCGACAGCCTGCGGTGAGTGGTTCAGACGTAATATAGTGTTGCGTCTTCAATCGATCCGGATTTGCAGCTTGAATGCGCGTGAGACCCTTAAACATACATGCACAGCTACGGTCTCGTCTCCAGCTGCTAGGGACGATCGCTTCTCGAGTTCTTGCTACAGAAACGCGCAGTTTACTCGACAACGACCTTACCGGTCTTCCTACCGGTACGACGGGCAGCAATAAGACCAACCTTCTGACCGGCGGAGGCGTCGCGGGCGAGGGTAGAGGCCTTACCAATGTGCTGGTGGTTACCACCACCGTGGGGGTGGTCGACGGGGTTCATAGCAACACCACGAGTACGGGGCCACGAGTTGCGCTTGGCGCGCATGGCGTGGTACTTGCGGCCGGCCTTGAGGAAGGGCTTGTCGACACGGCCACCACCAGCGGCGACACCGATGGTAGCACGGGCAGAAGACGAGATGGTCTTCTTGGAGCCGGAGGGGAGACGGATGCGGGTCTTGCCGTCCTCGTTGTGGCCGATGATGGTGGCGTAGTTGCCGGAGGTACGGGCGAGCGCTCCACGGTCACCGACCTTCTCCTCGACGTTGAAGATGATGGTACCCTCAGGGCACTGGCCAACGGGGAGGACGTTGCCGATGGAAAGGGCGGCCTTCTTACCGGCGTAGATGAACGAGCCGGTCGAGATGCCCTCGGCAGCGATGAAGGTCTCCTTGCGGAGCTTGTAGCGGTAGGGGTCGCGGAAGACGACGGTGGCGAGGGGAGCACCACTGCAAAGTCAGTAAAATTGCCCTTCGAATAACTCCGGATTGAAAGGTTTCCGCCGTTCTGGACTCTCCGCATGGTCACGACTGGGTTCACAAGAGTGGAAGCAAGCGAGGTCGGTAGAAGAGTTGCGCGATGCCGCGGGACAGAGCCTGTCGGTCGTTCGGTTCTCCGTTCAACACCCCCACCGATCCCTCTCTAGTCATGTCCCCTGCAGTCCGGCATCTCTCCCTGCATGCTCGTCGACTGTGTCGCTTCCTCCGAGCTGCCCTCCGCAGATATTCTCGTTGTCGTTTCGCGCCCGTCGTCTTCGCCCGTTTCATGTGCAGTTCCTTTCTTGACTCCAGTCCGACCAGTCCCAGCTCCAGCGAAAACCTTCCAATCCCTTTCCTTCGATCCTACTCACCGGCCAGAGTCGTGGATGATCTCGCGGACGACACCACGGACGTAACCGTTCTTCTCAGCAAAGTCGAGGTTGCGGAGACGAGCGGGGTTCTTGTTGTGGTGGGTGTGGGACTTGAAGATACCACCCGACTTCCTCTGGGCACGGATAACACGCTATTCGGGGTCAGTAACTGCGCTTTGACGACGTCGAATCTCGGATACGTACACCCATTTTCTGCGGAGATCGTCAGCACGTCTGTTATGCGAAGGATGTCCACTGTTACTCACGACTTTTTTGGTACTTGACGGTTGAGTGAAGAGCCAACAATCACGACCTCGCTATGCAGAGCCAGGACGATCCTCCGCGCGAGACCTCGAACGGGACCAATTTTCACAGCGGTACCTAATTTCGCCCATCGCCACCGATTTCGGTCGCTCCCCTCAGACTTCGCAGAACAGCCAATCAGAGTGAAGCACAGGCCACCAAGCCACGTTGCCTTATCGCCGAAAGTTTCGATGCGCACAGCACGACGCACTCGAAGCGGTCCTTCACCTTGCAGCAGCAGCTGTCCAACCGCACTCATCTCCATGACTAGTTTCGCTATGCCCAGCCTCCTCTGCCGTTGACCGCCTTACTGCTTCTTTTTCTCGCATTATGCTGCAGACGATATGCTGACTAGTTACGCTGTCAGCTCACTGCCTCATTGATCCCTCCCCACCCTTCCGACCGACTGACCTCTCCTCCTATCGACCAGAACGACTGTCTTTTGGCTGTCCTCACGGGCTGTCTGCGCGGGCTGCATCTGTTGAAGGCCGTCCGATGCCAAGTCGGTGTGCCGTTTCTGACGCGGCGCTCTTCCGCCATTGCTCTCCGTGACAGATCCTGGCTAGGGAACGTTTCCTCGTTCAAGCTGCTGGAGCTGTCACATATGCATGAGAATTGACAAGTCGATGCGCTCTTCTGACCCATTGGCTATTGGCAGTCAGTGTTCGATCATACTGTTGTTGGGCAACGTGCAATACGTTGAGAACAACGATGATCAGCAGGGGTGAGGCCCTCGAGCTAGTCACCGTGCTGCATTGGCACGAACAAGCTCTCCGAGCGTGTGGCGTGGGATCACAACACTCACTCTGATTAGAGAGAGACGCTACGATACGAAACGCTTAACCGTGAACTCGATGTCCCCTCTCTTGCTGTACTTGCTGCTCCGCGTCATTGGCGGGTTGCCCACCTGCACGCCCAGTAACACGCAGTTCATAGCATTAGGTATTGTCAGCATGCATACCATTGATGCTGAAGCACTCTGCTTCGCCGTCGCTACGATACAGCAAGGTCGCAGCCCACCAGCCGAGTGAGACTGCGGATTCCTTGGCTTGCCGAACTTTACCGGCCAAGCTCTAGTGCCTCTGGGTGCCTAAATCCGCCCTCTGACTGATCTCCGCTTTGGCCTGTGACCGGACCTTGCAGGGTGGGGGCACAGCTCAAAGCGGATACCCTTCACATCCTGTCCGGAGTCGAGCAGGCAACCCATGCGATAAACAGCTTGAAGATCAGTTACAGGTTCTCGATGGAGCCTGCCTGTAGCAACGATTAGAGCATCTCTGCTGATGTCCTGCAACGGAAAGATGATCCATCACCACTGTCAGATTTACCGAATCCGGGGCCACGGATTGCTTTAGTGGACAATGAAACGCGGCGCGCAGGGTGTACGCGCCAGGCACGGAGAATTACGTGTACGGAATTATTTCGTTGCACGCATGGACTGTTCGACTAGGAAAGGCAAGTGAGACCGTCGACTCGCGCCGGCATCGACAACAGCATCCAAGCCGTTCTCCCCGCTATATATGCTCTCACGCCCGTTCGCGGCATTCATTAAAGCAGCTCGAACTCCTACCCTACAGGCTCCGACTGCCTCGCTACTCGCACGCCGCACTTACTCGACCCCCAAGAAGCTTCGCGTCCCGTATCCAGCAATGGCGGCCGTTTCCGACCAGGAGATCATCTCGAGGCTAGGCAAGCTTAACATTGCCACCCCCGAGGTCCACAAGCACGCTCCCGTCGCCGGAGGTGCCGAGTGGCGCGCCGAGCTTGACAAGATCGGCCAGAAGGGTGTTCAGCTCACCAAGACTGTACGTCTCTCATCTCGGCGCCTAGTGATGGTGATCGCTTAGCTGACGATCGCGTGCAGCTCCTCTTCAAGCCCAAGACCGCGAAGTCTGCCGAGCCCACCCCCGTTCTTGTCGTCGCCAAGGACGACACCGAGACCTCTTCCGGTCCCCTCGGTGCCCTCCTCAAGCTCAAGGACCTCCGTCTCGCGGCTGCCGACCTTATCAAGCAGGTCATCCCCTCTGCCGAGTCCAAGGACGACGTTTCCGCCCTTCCCCTCCCCTCCCCTGTCCCCTCCACCCTCTTCATCATCCTCGACAAGGCCGTTGCCTCGTCGTCTGACCTCTTCGCTCTGCACCTCACCTCCTCTGCCTCGACCGTTTTCCTGAAGGGAACCGACGTCAAGGCCTACCTCGAGTCCATCGCTCCCTCGCCCGAGGCGGTCCGTGTCGTTGACTTTGCTGAGCTCAAGGCCAACGCCCCTGCTCCCCAGGCCAAGGCTGCCCCCAAGGCTGCTGCTAAGGAGCAGCCCAAGAAGGCCGCCAAGGATGAGGACCTCTACGAGATGGCTATCCAGCACAAGAAGGAGGAGGACTTCCCCGGATGGTACACCGACGTTGTCGTCAAGGGTCAGCTGATTGACTACTACGACATCTCGGGATGCTACATCCTCCGTCCCGCCTCGTACACTATCTGGCAGACTATCCAGGAGTTCTTCGACGCCCGCATCAAGAAGCTCGGTGTCCAGGACTGCTACTTCCCCATGTTCGTCTCGCAGGCCCGTCTTGAGCGCGAGAAGGACCACATCGAGGGTTTCGCCCCTGAGGTTGCTTGGGTCACCAAGGCTGGAAAGTCGGACCTCGAGGAGCACATCGCTATCCGTCCCACCTCGGAGACGGTCATGTACCCCTACTACGCCAAGTGGATCAAGTCGCACCGTGACCTCCCCCTGAAGCTGAACCAGTGGAACTCGGTCGTCCGTTGGGAGTTCAAGAACCCCCAGCCGTTCCTGCGTACGCGTGAGTTCCTCTGGCAGGAGGGCCACACCGCCTTCCTCACCAAGGCCGAGGCCGACAAGGAGGTCACCGACATCCTTGACCTCTACCGCCAGGTCTACGAGGACTACCTCGCCGTCCCCGTCATCCCCGGTGTCAAGTCGGAGAACGAGAAGTTCGCCGGTGCCGACTACACCACCACCGTTGAGGGCTTCATCCCCACCACCGGCCGTGGTATCCAGGGTGGAACGTCGCACCACCTCGGCCAGAACTTCTCGAAGATGTTCGAGATCAACGTCGAGGACCCCAAGGCTACCCAGGCCGACCGCGAGGCCGGCAAGGACACCAAGGTCAACGTCTTCCAGAACTCGTGGGGTCTCTCCACCCGTACCATCGGTGTCATGGTCATGACCCACGGTGACGACCAGGGTCTCGTCTTCCCTCCCAAGGTCGCTCTCACCCAGGTTGTTGTCGTCCCCGTCGGTCTCTCCAAGGGCGAGGGCAAGAACCAGCCCATCTACGACGCGTGCCAGAAGCTCGCCGACGAGCTCTCTGCCGCTGGCATCCGTGCCACCGCTGATCTCCGTGAGGGCTACACCCCTGGCTGGAAGTTCAACGACTGGGAGATGCGCGGTGTTCCCCTCCGTCTCGAGCTCGGCCCCCGCGACATTGCCGCCGGCACCACGCTCGCCGTCCGCCGTTACGACAACTTCAAGGAGTCGTACCCCCTCGAGGGCATCGCCAAGACGGTCGAGGGCAAGCTCGAGGACATCCAGAAGGCGCTCTTCGACCGTGCGCTCTCCAAGTTCAACTCGTGCGTCCGCCCTGTCACTCAGTGGAAGGACATTGTCCCCACCCTCGACGCCAAGTGCGCCGTTGTCATCCCCTGGTGCGAGGACCCGCAGTGCGAGGACGACATCAAGGACCGCTCCAAGGAGGAGGCCATGCAGGGCCAGGCTGAGGACTCCAAGGCCCCCTCGGCCGGTGCCAAGTCGCTCTGTATCCCCTTCGACCAGGACCGCTTCGGCAAGTTCCCCGACGGAGAGAACCAGAAGTGTGTCCAGTGTGACAAGAAGGCCAAGCGCTGGGCCCTCTTCGGCCGCTCCTACTAAGCGGTCTCTGCCCATGGTGTTATCATTTGTATTTTCTGGGTCATGCATTCAGTGTGTGGGTGAGATTAAATCCAAGTTGCGGAGGACTCTGAGAGGTCAAACCACGTCTCGTCTCAGCCTCCTTCTGTGGACCTGGTCTATGGCTGACTGCGCGGTGGAGGTCACGCCAAGAGCGCGCAACCGTCGTTCGGCCCGCCGTGTTCCTCCTCCCTCCCCTGCGCTTTACGAACATAAGCGGATATACATAGAGAGAACGAGGGCATCTGTCTGTCTGTTTCTAGAGTTGCTGGATGCGCGCCGACACACGCTCCTTGAAGGTCGAGTAGGCGTTGAGAAGCGTCTGCTCGTTGATAACGATATCCGTCGTGTCGGGTCTGGGGCGCGTGACACGGCCAGCGATGGCAGCGGCGTCCGTCTCGAGGATGATTCTGTATGTCAGCTGGAAGGACTATTCTGGGAAGCTGCTCGTCACTCTGCTTCTCTCTGTTCGCGACCCGACGTCGATGGGCCGGCGAACGGCTCAGCGAACGCTGGTCGAGGGCCCTCGCCATTCCCGGAGAACGACATTGCAAGCCAAGGGACACCGCAGACAAAGTCCCCAACAGGAGATGAAGCAGAGAGGAAGCAGAGGTAAGGAAGACCCCACTCACCCGTCGTCGACCGTCTCGTCAGCAGCAAGGAGGACGAGGTCGAGGCTCTCGAGGACGTTCCTCTTCTCGATCTGTCCGCGGAGGAGAAGGGAGACGGCGTCGTGGAAAGCAGTCAGCGTCTGCTGGAGCATGAGCTCGTTGCTCGTCGCGAGCGGGCCGACGATGTGGAACTGGAGGTCGGTCGACGTGCGCGACAGGATGACGTGCGGGGGCAGCGGGTGGATGTCGCCTGTTGTGTTAGCTGCACAATCTCGTGATCACAGCTATCCCCTTGCAGTGCACACGAGTGTAGTCGCCAGGCGGTCTTCACTTCAGTCTGCCTTCCCCGCACATGAGCGGCGGGGAAGGCCAGCGAGGAAGACAGCGTCACAGCACGGACATGACGTGAACTCATGACTCACCAGCTCCTCGCCGCGTCTTCTCCCAGATGCTCTTCTCGAACGCCCGCTGCTCCTTCAGCGTCTGCAGTCCCGGCATCCCCGGGCCGCCCGCGCCGATGTTCAGGTCCTGCGCCGCGAGTCCGTGAGGAGGCTTGTAGTACTTGGCCATCACGCGGTTGCCCTCTGAATCGAGGACGAGCAGCGCCGTGACGTTGTAGAGCGATAGGTTGGCCTGGGCGTTAGCTCGAGGTCCAAAGAACGCTTAGCTCACCATTTTGACGGGCCGACGTGTGCAGACGAGGTTGGGTCGGTAGAGAGAAGCAACAACCAGATACGAGTGACGCTGCCTACCAGCCGAGATTGTGTCGAATGTCGAAACGCGACCCGTGATTGTTACGTGGCACCCTCAGGCACGGGTATTAGTACTCGATTACAACGACAATGTAATCCTCGGAATACACATTGGAGGGATGATTTTACATGCGTCACAAGAGTATGGCAAGAAAGAGAATACTACTATGAACAATGGTTGATTGATGAATCGAACGGCGGGTTATATCCTACACCACATAATGCTAAGCGTATATCGTATCCGAGGGTATATCGTGGGTCATGAGCTTCGTCTCCTCAAGCTACGCATCCTGGCATACCACGTCGACGTCAGGAGCCATCGAGACACCTTCCAGTCCCAGAGAATTGTGTCTAACTCCACTCGGGCACGGGTAGAAACCGTCGTCAACGTGGGAGTCCATGCCCACAGGCGATCCCATGCCCGGCTTCGCCTCAAGCTCTCTGATCTTTGCACGGTTCTCCTCCTCTTCCTTCGCCTTCGCGGCCTGAGTCTCGTCTAAGATCCTGATGGGGTCTCCGATGACCACGGAGTGGCCGGGGATCAGGGCCATGGCGACGGAGCCGATGGTCGAGGTGAGAACGCCCGTGAGACGCCGTGAGAGCCAGTTGAAGCGCTTCGCGAACGGCACGAATGTGTCGATCACATCGCGCACATCAACGACATCTCGGACATGCGTTGCTTTGCCGACCTCGTTGAACTCAACGATAGTCGAGACGGGCAGGTCCCAGTGCAGCAGGAAGTCGAACTCCTGCAGGACAGACGCTACGATCGAGTGCAAGTATGACCGCGAAGCATACGTCGAGTTGAGCGAGTCGGTCGAGACGTTAGGCGACAGGCTGTTCATTCTCGGCTTGATGATCGACGGGAAGAGCGTCAGGGAGATGACACTGCGGGGTCAGCATTCATTGCGGGAAGACTCGGCCCGGTTCTTCAGGTTGCACTTACTGGTCGATGAGAGCGACATGGTAACCCTCTGTTTCACGTCAGCTACAGCACGCAGTCTCGCTCCGAAGACTCACCATAGCATTCCATGCAGCCAATGTCACGGCACTCGGCCGAGACGTCCCACAGCTTCCACCACCCGTTAGGGTCGGCATTGCGCCTCCTGATGAGCTGCGGCCCAGAAGACTGAAGCCACTCGTCGACCTGTCCTGAGGGGGAAACCTGAATGTCGTGGGCCTGGCCGGCAGCAGCTAAGTCGTCTGAGTCGGAGCCTAGGAGGGCCCTGCGGGCATAGCTGGTAACGCTTCGAGCGTGATGGAGGATCGACGAAGGCGTGAACGACGGCACATAGGCAGTCGCGAGAAGCTGCAGGAGAGCGAAATGGGTGAGCACAGATTGCCTCGAGGACAGCCGGACGAGGGGGTGGTCGTAGACTAATGGGGTCAGCACGAACCCATGAGGGCGACGCCACAAACCGCGCCATCATGTTTTACGTACCGCAGTCGCCCTCAAACCACTGCTCGACGACTCGCTTGACTTCCTTTCCGTGTTCGGACCAGGCAGCGTTGTCTTCTCCCTCCTCGAATTCACTTCCACGGTACAGGACACGGTGGATATCGATAAGGGCGTCCAATGGCTGGCCAGGGATCCGCCACATATCAGAGTCCCAGCTTACCGGTCCGCCGGAGGCCTCAGACTGCTCGTACGCGGTTCCGTCGAAGTTTTCCGGTCGTGCGCCGGGAGGTGGAGGCGGGCATTGACCTCTAGGAACATTAGGGAGCTGTGCTGAAGGCGTCAGAGAATCTGTTGTGGGGTTCTCCGAGTATGCACGATAGTGATGCAGGGCGTGACGCAGCGCGGCAAGCGATGTGCGGGATCCGGAGCCGTAGAAAGAACCCCGGTGGTAGGGTGTGCTTGCTCCAGAGTACATGGAGTTGTTGATCGAAGGATGCCGAGAATGCAGCGATTCTCCGCCAGCTAGCGGCGTCGAAGCCTGGGCAGGCGAATAAGCTGGTCGATCATGTATGTAGAACCGAGGTTGATTCCGAGAAAGCGTCGGATGCGGAAGGTCGTACTCTGACGACGCGAAAGTGAAATAGGACATGGTGAAGGGCTGTCAAAGCGGTTCGAGTGCGTGAAGAGGTCGTGTGCAGGTGCGGTGGTGGCGGCGGTGGTCCAAGTGAGACGGAGGCTGGGTAGTCTCTGCGCTGGGAGTCACGAGAGCCGACGTCAGGTGTGTTTGGGAGGGAGAAAGAGAGTGTCGATGGGTGGGTCGAGGGGTCGTAGCTTGAAAATCGAGAAGACAAGGATGTGAGAGTGGTGAGTGGCCAAACGGACAGTGAGCGGCGAGCTTCTCGATGTCGAAGAAGGAAGAGAGGGGATTGAAGTAAAGGAAGGAGAGTGACAGAGTGTGATGAGGTGGGATGGAGCCCAGTCGTCGATCGATGGGGCCTCATAGCCTCCCTCACGGCAACGACGCTCCAAGGCAGGGGTCCAGCCAACGCCCGCCAGAGGTCAGCAGGCAGAGCTTAGAGCTTAGGGCTCGGATGCAACTACGGTCAGTGGCAAATTCAGCGAGTGGTGGCGCGCTGATTTCAAAAGTGCCTGATTCATTAGGACATTACATATTGACCTGGGCGTGGGGCGGTTTAACCAATTGCATTAGTGACATACGCCGGTAAGCGAATCATCAGCCTGGATTGGTCTTCCTCGCCCGCCACCGCAGGCATAAACGACAGTGACCCTAGCCTAGGCGTTTAGCAGGCTGTGCTACGTACACTAACCTCTGCATACGACGTCATCCAGCCCAACTCGCGATGGCATGTTGACCGAGTTCCTGCAAACGCGTCAACGTTCGCCCAAGCATTTAGCTGGATCTCCATGCTCCCGGGCTTACCGGGCCCGTGTTAGCATCATTCTCTCTACACTCTTAGTTCTGCTGACATGCCGGACCCGGCTTCGGGGCGCTTCTGCGGCACGCGCCTGTGTACATCCATCTCCGCAGGCGTCGTCGTCTGCGCACAACGTCGTCAATTCGAGGGGGAGGCGCACCGGTCTGAGGCGCAAGAGGCGCGGGGGCGGCCAAGATAGACCTTCCTCCGGACCGCTGCGATGCAGGTCGGGCAAGCGTTATACGTCGGTTATGCATAGGGACAGTGCGCATCCGATTGCATCCCCGCAGACTCGCAGGCTGGCAGGGAACCGCTCCACCGCGACCTGTCGTGGCAGCCCACAATCCATGCGGCATGCGGGGCTCAAGTGTGCATTGCGGGGTTCGGTGAGTAGCGAGCAAGTGCCCCAATGCATGAGCCCAATGGGCTCCAGCACGTCAGCCAGCTGCTAGCATGCTAGCACGACTCCATTCTCGTAGTCACGTTCCACCCTTGCGGTTAACCCTACGCGCTGGACGCGCTACGGTACCCCACTGCTGAGAATGCACACAGTAGTAGGTGTTCCTCGAGTTCCTTGGCACCCCGAGCAATCTCGAGCCCAGTCTTCGGTCACCTCGCCGGCTGGGAGAAGCTTCTCCTCGTTTGGACTCTCCGGCATACCCGGACCAGGTTTCGGGGAGCCGAAACGCATAAACACAAATCAAGCCAGCGCCTGTGGGTTGTTGAGGAACAATACAGCTCTCTGGCATGCAAATACCTTCTTCCAAAGTCAGGTGCTGCTTCTCTTCGTCCTGATCACCGAGAAGCCCTTCTGGACGTTCCATACCTTTAGCTCTCTTGCCCACTGGCAGTCTCCGGATGCAGATCGGCTGGAATGCGCTGCAGCATGCGATCGAGGAATCGACAAAACCAAGTCTGCCACGGTCGATGCTAGGGAAGAACGAAGTCGCAGTGGGGGACCGGTATGATCCCGCGCACGCATGTGCTACGGCGATTAGCTTGCATTCGCCCTCAGTCAGTCTCAGGTGAGCACCAGTTAGATTCCCTACAACGGCGCAATGGCAATAGCACATACATACAACAACTGCGCCATAGCGCTGACATCTACACGTATACTTGAACAGCTCCAAGTCCCTCTTTCGGTCCCCACTGGTCGTCGACCAGCACACTCACGTGCTCTCGCCCACACCCCTTGACAGGGCAATGGTAGATGTGTTCGCGATTCTTATTACCACTGCGCGTCTTGCGCCTCTTCGCTGGGGGTGCAGCTTCCTCCGATGGCCCTGCTGAGAGTGCTGCCATGCACCTGCCGTCAAGCAGATGACCGCAACGAAGGGCGAATATACGGTCGTTGTCGTCACGAGCTGCCGACCCAAGGCGGAGAGGTTCGGGGCAGGCTGAACAAGACAGGTAAGGCTTGATCTGCTGCTTCACGACATCGCCAGTGTCGTCCAGCACGATGCCACGCTGCTTCTCTCCCTCCTCCACCAATGCTTCAGCATCCCAAGTGCGAGTGAAGCTACGCTGCGCTGGCGGGACCTTCTCCGGTGTCACTTTCGCGAGCACGGTCTGGATGTCCTGGACCGGGTGAATACGAGGACCGCCTCCCATGTAGTTGAGCGGATGCAGGAGCGCATTCATGATGTTTTCGGCACGGCCGAACAGCCCGCCCAAGCCCTGAATGTACGTCTCGTGGGCGGCTGCAGCTCCGAGGTTGCCAGCGCCAGGGGCGAAGGCGCCGCCGAGACGAGCTGCACGTGGTGGCTGGATCCGTTCGCGTTGTTCTTCGTCGGGCTCGTCGCCACGTAAACGGTACCGCATGGTGGGGCGACCTGGGGCAAAGCGAACCGCACGATCTCCAGCGCGGAAGACGGCTCCGCCCAGACCGATGCGAGGTGGTCCTGGTGGGGGCGAATGCAGCTCACGGTCTAAACGTTCTCGCACATTGTCTCTCTCGCCGTTGTTCACGCGAGCCAAATCTTGCATGGCTTCGCGGCGCTGCTGAAGAACCTGGTCAAGCTCTGCCCTGTTAGAAGGCTCGAGATCGAGTCATATGCACTCACCTTCCGATGCACGACGGAACTCAGTATGATCGATACGTGCTCTAGGGGCGCCTCTCACTCGCCTTGCACTTGCGGGGCGTGCTGAGGGCGCAGCTCGCCCACCGGTGACCTCGACGTCGTCATCGCTGTCGTCGCTGAGTTCAATCACCTCGTTGTCGCGGGGACGAGGGTCATATTGCTGTCGGCTTGGCCCAGCTCCATTGGGTATGCTGAGAGTGGATCTGAAGAACGAACGAGGTTGGGCTGTGGCATTATTGTTTACTCCGGGTGTAGATCCCCGAGAGGAGAAGCGTGATGAGTTCGCAGTCGCCGTGGCCTGCGCTGCGGCAGCAACTGATGAGGAACTGGATGCCTGAGCCGGGTCGAGCAGGCTGCGAGGTCTCGATTGGAGGGGGATGGGGCGTCTGTTATAGCGGGGTGGGGAAGACGGCGCGCTCGAGTTTCTCGAGGACTGGGCGTTGTCTGCGCCTCGAGAAATAGCCGAACGCGACAAAGGCTCCTCTTCCGAGTCCGATGCGTCGGAGGCCTGGTTCGAAAGGTCAATGACGGCAGGCATTGTTTGCAAGAGGGTTCGCTTGAGCAAGAAGGATGAGTGTCGGAGGAAGGCAATCTGGTGCTATTCAATGCACTGGTAGGAGGGGTATAACCATCGGATTATATGCCGGGCTGCCAGCGAGCCAGCGATGCGAATTGGTGGAGGGCCGATGCCGATTGTGTGCGGAAACGTGCAGTATGCGAGGGCGTTCGGGTCAATGAGTTGAGGAGATGATGAGAAATAGATCGAGCTCGGCTGAGTTTGTTTTGCAGAGGGGTCGAGCTAAGGCACCTTGTTAAAAGCACACCCCTGTTATGGAGAGTGCGGGTGGAGGTTTGGTGCTCGTGTTGGGTGGCAAAAAATACGGCTATCGCTGCTTGATTTGGGTCAACCACACGCCTCGGGTGACAGGACGTGAGCTTGCAGCAAATAACGTGTTACATAAGGATGGCTGGCAACACAGAGAAAGGCTAGTCATACAAGATCCATATCAAAGAGTGAGCAAAAAGACGAATGGCCCGTCGCGACGGGAAAAGAAGTTGATTGAAGGGGGTCATCGAGGTGGCCCAGGTGTCCGTTGTCCGTAAACTGCTCGTCGCGGGGTTGTGGCCGGCTGTGGCCTTCGAGGGGTGTGGGACGACGTCGCAGGTGTAGGTGCGACCGCTACACTCGCCGCCTTAGCTACAGTGTCGGGAGTTTGTGACCGGGTGTCGGCGGCAGCTAGCGCACGGAGCATGTGGATCGGGTCTCTCTGGTGTTCTCGTCCTGTGCCGCTGGTCGCTCCCTCAATGCCTGGAATAGCATCACGCTCGTCATTTCCTGGTGGAGCATCCCGCTTGCGCAAATCAGATGCGAGGGAGGCGTAAATGCCGTCCAGGAATTTGCGAGCTTGCGCGGCGTAAGCGGCTGCTTGATGGGTGCTTTGGTGAAGGGTGTCGACTTCATACTCGACTTCAGTGAAGTCCGCTGCCGCACCGATGTCGTCGTCTCCCATCGCCATGATATCGTCCGTAATCCGACAGGCATCTGCAAACCATCCTGACAATACTGGCTCCTTCGGATTGGTGACCTTGGTCCGCAGACCCCTGATCACGCGGTCCTGCTCGGCGTTGGCATGAGCGGCTATCCGTGACCAGTCTCGGTCCTCCGCCTTCATCCGCTTGATTATGCCTTCCTCCTTCGCTTTGGTCGCTCGATTCTCGACGTTTCTTTCGTGAGGTCGGACGCCGTTGGAGGTCGAAGTAGAGGTTACGGTGTCATAGATGTTGGTGTCGACATCCCCTTTGGCGACGTTGGCCACGAACAGGTCGATGACGTCTCCGAGCAGCCGATCCGCTTCGGGATCGCGAGCTCTCACCTTTCCCTTCGATGAGTGCTCCTCATAGGCCCGCTTGGCACACCATGAGACGAGCCATCGCACTTTCACCGGGTCTGGCAGCTCCACGGGGATGTGCCTGTGAAACTCGTGCGGCTGCACGCTGGAATGAGGGTACGTCGGCTCGCCTCGACCGAAGGAGGTCGATCCGCGTTGACCCCTCAATCCCAGTGACGGACGTGCTTCCGTAACCCTCTTCTTCGACTCTTGCTTTCTCCGGTGGACAGGGGTATCGGGCACGGGCATGGGCTGGACTGAATCGACATATTGCCTCCCCTCGACGATCGACATACGGCCCGAACGAGACGATGCGGCGATGGACTTTCGACCTTGTCGCGGTCTTCCAGGAGATGGCGGAGGAGCAACACTTGGTCGTGGCCGGTTGTACGGCTTGAAAGTGAGATGCGGCACAGTCTTCTTCGGGCCTGGTTTGAAAGCGCTGGCGCTCGCGACACGCCTGGACATGCTCTCATCTTCTGAATCGGACGCGGCTGCAGACAGCTGTCGGGCAACCCTTGATGGAGCCGGGGACGCTATTCGAGCCATCTTGGCTGCCGTCGACTGTCGTCGTCGCGCGGGTTTCTTCTCGGACGGTGGGGGCGGAATGTCGACATCGATGGCATCGTCTGCATCGCTGATCGGTCTTGGCTTGAACGCTGTGCATGCATTAGCTAGACCTCCCTCGATGTTTGATCGTAACGCACAGTGCTTCTTGGAGTCAGCAAACCATTGAGATTGTTTTGACTTACCTGCTTCCGCGTCTTCCTAGACGCGCCCTCAGTCGCATCGTTTCCTCGCTTTCGGCCGTTGGCCGATTCGGATCTGGAACTGTGGGAGTGCGGCGTTCGTGACCCCGAGGCTGCCGATCGCGACGACATGGCACTGAGAGGCCGGCTGTAGTCGCCGTTGGACAGGTGGGAGCCGCGACGTCTTCGGCGGCGATGGTGGATGGATCAACTTGGGTTCGGAGGTGACCTTGTCCTGTGACGATTGTTTGTTTATGTCTACCTTTGTGTACATGCAGGTCTCGGCGTCTCACTAGGGCGCCGAATAATCATTAGCGGAACCAAATCACCGTCGCGCTGCGGTAATGTTGCCTTATTCTTCTATTACTTTCCGCATTTTATCCGCCACGTGTGGCCATGTCCGAGGATGACGTTCTTCGATGCATTCCATCGACGTCCACAGCTTGAGAGGCGAATCGCTCCGTTTGCTCGTCGTCAACATCGATTACTCTTCACTGCCCTCGACGACATGGCCAAGCCGAATCTTCCAGTCGTCATTTTTCTGCAAGTTCTGGTGACTCAGGTGATTGCCTGGATTGGCAAGTCCTTCCTCCAGGACGTCGCCTTCGACGCCTACTCGAAGTTTGTGCTCGGCGCGAACGCGAAGAAGCAGCGAGAACTCCGTAAGCAGGTTCTCGCAGACAAGGCCGAGCTGCAGAAGACGTCCTCCCAGGATGAGTTTGCCAAGTGGGCTCGCCTGAAGCGCAAAGTCGACAAGGGCCTCGAGCAGCTGGAGAAGGAAAGTGAGTGTTACCTCCTGGGCAGGGAAGGGGAGGGCTTTAGGAAGACGCACTGGGAGTGAAGGAGGAAAAACGCAGGAATTACGAAGCGCAACTGCTTCAATTGGATACCAGAGCAAGTCTTCGCAACTTCAGGCGAAGGAGAGAAGGAGCGGACTCGATATCGAGCTCGCGTGCAAGACCGGTGACAAGGTTTCGAGGAGGGACCTTCGCCGGTGGTTACCGGCAGCGAAGTCCTTTTGCAGGTTGTTCTTTGTGGAACAGCCCTTCAACTCCATCAGCGTTGTGGCCGTCGCGGACCTGCAGCCGAGCATCCCCGTGTCTGCTCTCGCGAGCGACGCTCTTACTGAGGCGCCACGCCTCTTGAGATCGGGGATAGGCAGGATCTGTTCGGGGCCGGGGCCACAAGCGTCAGAGAGAGAGAGTGCTACACCTTTACGGAGCGAATCCCGGAACTGTTGATTCCAACTGACCACAGACAACACGATCAATGCTTCGAAGGCTGCCTTCGCTTCTCGCTTCGGCTCGCTCATCTGGTTCGTGACGACCGGTCTGCAGCTCTTCGTCGTCTGGTGGTACCGCAAGAGCGCCGTGTTCTGGCTTCCCGAGGGCTGGGTTCCCGGGTTCATCGCCTGGCTGCTCCGCTGGCCAAGCGCTCCTAAGGGTGAGTGTCGAAGCTAACCAATGTCTCCAGAAATAGCTGACGACAGGTGCTGTGAGCTCTGCTGCCTGGGCCACCGTGTGCAAGCGGGTGCTGCAGTCCGCTGAGGAGGTCTTCACCGCCCTCAAGGAGCCCACCCCTGCTGCTCCTACGCCGGTGCCCGTCTCCGTTTCCGCGGACGAGAAGCCGCGTCCCTCGTCGCGAGCGCCGACAGGAGCCAAGATTGAGGAGCTGCCCGAGGTTACCGTAGAGGAGCTGGACTAACGGTGCTCTGCAATCTGGGCAACGAGCGCGCGACATGTAACACGACGACGAACGGACTAGACAACTTTCCTTAGACTGCATGTATACCAACGGCCGCTGACTGAACAGACCTTCTCATCGTCCTAACTGAAACAACTGATATAAACATTTTCTACTTTTCGCTGACTTCCCTCTAATCTAACACCCACATGAATCCCTACTGTTCTCGGCAACATCCGAACTGGTACGGCAGTCGCCTTCGTACTTCGGTGACCTCCGTATGCCTTGACCCTCGACGCGGTTACATCATCGCGCCGACGAGGCCGATGTCGCTGGCATGATTAAGCCCTGGCGCGCTTCGCGGGCTTCTCGGCCGAACCGGGGGCCTCCCTCTTGTTGGACGCCGAGGCGTCCTCGCCGCTGGAACGGTGTGAGCGAATCAAATCTCGTGCAGGGAGGATGCGAGGAATGTGAGGGAGCGCGGGGAAGCTATCGAGGGCGTGGGACACGATAAGAGGTCCAGATAACCACGCCGAGACACGTCAGTGGGCTCACGCCCCAGCGCCGTTGCGCTCTTGGCCGTTTCGGCCGGACTGATCGCGCAATCTCGAGCTACGATAACGGAAGATTCAGGAAAACACGCTGTCTTTTTTCTGCTCATTCGAGGGTCTCGCGCGGCTCCACACTTTCGGTGGCTGCCCGGCGCGTAGCACGTCACGTCACCGTCTGCAGTGGTACGTGTAACCTCTCGAGAATAAAAGATGCACAGATTCCATCTAAGGTGTGGTCTAATGAATGAATTTGGATGTGGTGGTGGTGTTGCAAGTGCGCGCTCGCCGCTCCTACCCCCTAGAGCAGAGCAGAGGCAGCGGCGCAGGCACGGGGAGACGCTTACTGCTTGGAGAAGTACTTCTTGGCGTCGGCGGTGTCGATGGTGTCGGCACCCTCCTCCCAGTTGGCCGGGCATACCTCACCGTGCTCGTCGGTGAACTGGAAGGCCTTGACGACACGGATGGTCTCCTCGACGGAGCGGCCGACGGGGAGGTCGTGGACGTGCATGGCACGGAGGGTACCCTTGGGGTCGATGAAGAAGGTGCCACGGAGAGTGATGCCCTCCTCCTCGAGGAGAACACCGTAGGCCTTCGAGACCGAGTGGTTGCGGTCAGAGAGGAGGCCGAGGTTGAGGTTGGGGCCAAGACCACCCTCCTTGCGGGGAGTCTGCGACCAGGCGAGGTGGGTGAACTCGGAGTCGGTGGAGAAGGCAATGACCTCGGTGTTAATGGCCTTGAACTGCTCGAGGGCGTTGTTGAACGCGAGGATCTCAGTGGGGCAGACGACTGGAGGTTAGCTTGGGTCTCACAGACTCTAAAGCTGAAAGACACGAGTCGGCCGGGTTTGGGAGCAGCCACACACAGTCCAGCGTTCCTCACTGCTCCCTCCGTCCTCCGGTGACTCGAGCATGCTACCAAGACAAAGCTCAAGGGGCACACTGCGCAGAGCCAGCGAAGAGGAGCGCGAAAGTGGCACTGTTGACGTGAGGCGGACGGACATGTCCGGAAGTCCGTTTCTCCACCCAAACGTCTCCTTACGAGATTCCAACTCGATTTTCTCGATCTTCTCGATACATACAGGCTGCCTGTTAGCTTTTGAAGGCGTTTTTTGCACGAACTGTAGTCCATGGGATACGAAAAAAGGACGACCCACTTGCCCTCGTAGTCGGAGAGCTTGACGTCCTTGAACTCGCCGTTCTGGACGAGGGTGCCCTGGAAAGCGCTGGATGTCAGCTGAGTTCATCGTCCGTCGGCATTCAGCGGTAGGGGAGACGACGGGGAATAGGCGTAGAGCGGGCAACACGCTGGACAACGACGCAGTAGCCTCGGACAGCACTGCAGAGCGTAACGAGGTCGTCGATAGCCGTCGGCGCCGGAAAGTCCGCGGGTAGTTCAGCGAGCATCGAAGGTCGCTCTACCACACGCCAAGCGCCGATCGAAGCTGTTAGCGGAGCTGTTGGCCGTCGCAGAGGCTCCGCGCGCTTGGCACTGATGCCGCAGAGGCTTATCGGGCTTGCGGGCGCGTCGCAGCTGAGTCACCCGGGGCCCGCTTGCTGTCGTCCCGTCGCATGCACCATATGTTGGGCCGAATCCTCTGTTGCGTGCACTCACGGAGCGGGCTTCTGGATCATGGCAGAGGGGGCCGACATTTTGTTTTTGATGCTGGTTGTGGTGTCAAAAAAAGACGGTGGGGAAAGGAAGGAAAACAAAAAGCCCTTATGTACGATCGGGCATGCCGTGCATGGTGCGGTCACTGTACGGGCGCAGGACGGGCAGTCGGCGAGCTTCGGAAAAGCCCCCGAAAAATGACCATGTACGCGCCGGTCTCCAGCGTGTCAACAATAACGTCACTTGTGCTTCGGATTGGTTGCCCGGCCTTGTGCCGTCCGCCTTCAGCTGCTGATGCTGCGGCATCGACCTCGGCGAATACAAACGTGCCTTTCCTACATGAGCTGGACATGTGCTCTCAGCTGAGTCGGATCTGCATGCGCAGGCTTGCTGCCAAGGAGTGAGACGATGAAAGCCGCATTCAGCCAGATGCTGAGTCAGCAAGCGTGTTGCGCCGTGTTAACGAGAGATCTCCCGCAGCTATCGAACTCAGGCTGACCGTCGAGTCCGCAATCAGGCTTGCTTACTAAGCCAGACAGTCCAGTCAACCGTCGTCAGACTCGTCAGCTTCGACTCTGTTCGATATTTTCGGACGGTCTCGGCCGCCTCACCTCACGTGGAACACGTGTTGGACACGTGGTCTCCCAGGCGCGGGGCTCGTGGCCCGGCTGCGCCCCACGCCGTCAGCAATCTCTGTTCGCCTCTCTATAGCTCAGTTGGTAGAGCGTCGGACTGTAATTGGTTATCCATTTCCTCCCACCCAATAGGGTGAGATATCCGCAGGTCCTGTGTTCGACTCACAGTGGAGAGACAATTCTTTTGCCCCTTCGCCTACTTTCTTTTGCGGCCAAATGCCACGAACTCACTCCCAGAAGAGATCGCGGTCCGGGGAGTCGACGCCTGAACGCTCGGGACCCCCCACCCGGACCCCTGTCATCAGCTGACTCCCGCAGCCCGATCAGTCCTTCCTCTCAGGAGCAAATAGTGATCGCCGTCCCTCCAGCGTCCCGGGCGGGCCAATTGAGCGCCAGCCCCGGGCATTCGGTATGACGTCAAGTCGGTCGACCAGTGCTCACATGTTCTTCCCCCTTCTCGCCTAAATGTACGTGCTGCCTCGAAACGGTACACGCGCGCATGACGTTGAGCCGGAAGAGGTCCGCAGCCGGAAGGCGCATTCAGCGTGCCTTTGGCGCCGCCGGCTCGCGGTCTCAGCTCTCGGCGGCCAGCCCAGACGCCGGAGGACACGGAGGACACGGAGGACACGGAGGACACGGAGGACACGGAGGACACGAGCCCAGCACCCCGCGCCTTGAGGGCACGAGCTCACGTTCCGCTGTGCCCGTGCTCGAGACGTGAGCCGTCCGCAGTTTGCTTGCGGGCGAGAGAGCCGGAGCTTGACTTCAGTGAATATCAATTGCTGAATAGGCTCGTATTCAAGTTGTTTCGAATTTCTAGACTCGTCAGGTCGGGTTCGCAGATGTAGATCAGCTGGTCCTGCCACAAGCCGCACGAGACTGAGGCTGAGAACCCACCCCGGGTGCCCTGCGGCTGCGGTACGGGTCCGGCTCGCTCGCCGATCGCGTCAGGCTCCCGCCCGCTCAGCTGACGGCGTACGTACTTTTGGCCCTCGGGCTGCGCACCGAGCATACGCGTCTAGCTCTTGGCCGCTTGGCCACTCAGTGGCGAGAGGCGAGTGCCATCGTGGGAATACGCATGCTGTGCTAGTGCCGACCCTTGCAAATGCGCTGCACAGTGACGGTGCACAGGCGATGCACAGGCTGCATGCACTCGTTGCACAGGGACTGATGCCTGGTCCTGCACAACCCCACACACGGACTGACCACAGCGTCCGTGGCAGGTGGCAGCGTTCGACACAACTTGCAGCATGGTTCGTTTGACTTCTTTCATACTTCTTCTACGGTCTGTCGCAGGAGCGCGCGGGCGGGTGGCATGTGTTCCTGCCCGGGAGCTGGTCAGACGTTGTGTTGTGCGTGTGACTACTATATGAAAATTGGATTCGAGCGATGCGGGCGGTGGCCCTCGGACCGATGCCTCGCCAGTACAGGGCTTGTGGTTACAACTTGAACTCTTGTCTCGTTCTTCGTTCCTCGTTCTTGGCTGGATTCGAGTCGGTTCCATTCCGATGTGTGTTTGAGAGAGAATGTGACCCAGAGACACTAAACTATAAGAGAAGAAGAGATGGAGATGCCGGAAAGCGAAAACGGAAGGAAGCACGCATGGATCTCTCAGAGATCCATGTTGTCGATCCCGAAGGCGGGCTCCTCGTTGTCTCTCCTTCGCTCGTCGGCCTCCTCAGAGCTCGACTTGCCACGGTTGTCGAAGCGCAGCTCGTCCTCCTCGTCCTCGGCACCGCCACGGACGCTCGAGTCAGGCAGCTTGAAGCTGGCTCCCCGCTGTCCAAACATGCCTCCGCCAATCATGGTCGCGCGAGCCGTGAGCGAGAGGGGCAGGCCACGGTTCGGGATGGGCGACGTTCCGGTCGGGGTGCCACTGTGGAAGTGTAATCCGTTCATGTCAGCGCCGAGGGAGCCGAGGGAATGGGGGGTCGCAGGTCCACCGGGACCAGACGAGACGGATGATCGGCGTCCAGCAGCGTTTATACCCATGGGACGCGACAAGCCGTTGCCCTTGAGGCCGAGCGAGTTAGGGTTGGGCGACGTGCCGAGCGAGTCCGCACCGTCCATCGAGTTGGTCGAGTCCGATCCCGGGCTGGACTTGCGGTCCTTGAGAACAGAGCTCTCACGAAGCGAAGACGGGGTGAGCGGAGGAGGGTTGACGCTGGGCGAACGAGGGAGTTCTCGGGAGCTCGACTTGGCCGAGCGGAGGAGAGGAGACGGGCCGGAGGAGGGCGACAGGATAGCCGGCCAGAGCGACTTGTCGTTCGGGAGCGACCTTCCGTGCGCGTTCGAAGGGTCCAAGTGGGCAAGAATAGCGGCAGCCTCGAGCATCTGCACCTGCTGGTGCTTGGACATCGAGATCTGGGTGGGCTCGCGCCAGTGGGGCGAGTGCTCCCAGCGGTGCTTGATCAGACACGAAGGATGGCGGTACTCCTTGGCGCAGCTCTCGCACTTGAAGACCATGCCCTTTCGTCGTCCCTTGATACCTCCAGAGCCAGTGCCCAGCGCGAGCTTCTCCCACTCGCCCTTGTACTCGTTCTCGTCCTCAACCTCCATGTCGAACTCGGCACTGCCGCTGCGGTTGCCGGAGCGGTCCTCGTCGTCTCCGTCAAACTCCATGTCGAGCTCCATGTCATCCTGGGGAGCCACGGCAGGGGGAGGGTTGACATGGATGGGGGCGCCGCCGGCAATGCCCTGGCTGGGGAGCGAGGCGGCGATGCCATTGGAGCGAGCGCTGCTGGTCCTTCCACCAACGCCAGGGCGGCGGTCAGTCTTCGCGAAGTCGAAGAGCTGCGGGGACCCCGAGACGGCGGCGTTGGATAACCTGCGACCGGGAATCGCCGATCCGCTCTGCGAAGACGAGAGAGTAGGGCGACTGAAACGGGGTCAACACACAAAGCTCGCAGAAGTGCGAGAGATCCGACTCACGTGTCCTTCAGAAGGCCCGAGTCACCGGTGAGACCGAGCTTTCCGCGTCCCAGAACACCCGTCGTGGACGAGCTCATGCGGCGCGCCTTGGTCCCAGAGGTGGAGGAGGTCGTGCCATTGGGAGGCCTGGTCGCGGAAAGGTAGGACGTGGCTGGGACAGAGGAGCCAGGCTCGACCTTCTTGGATTGGCTGGAGGCGGCAGCCTCGGCGGACGAGGCTTTGGCAGCAGCGAGGGACAGGAGGTCTGTGACGGTCAGGACACTGCGATGTACAATGCGGATGTCAGGAAGCATGGCGCTTTCGAGCACGAGCACCGGGTGGCGATCGGGGAAGCGCGCGCCGTGGTGGCGACTTACCAAACGCGTGTGCATGCATTTCTCCGCCATCCTTCGCGTGCTCGCACGGGGGCAGGAAGCTCGGGTGCAGCAGGTCGGCCTTGGTAGGCGCCGGCGACGATGCCGAGGGAAGGTCGACAGGCTGCCATCGTGTAAGGATAAGATACGGAGTTGTCGCAAGGGGGGTACAGTCAAGTGGGTTGGGTTTGGGTGGGCAGCGAAAGTCGAATGAAATTGGGACGGACGCGTCGACGGATGATTAATTTGGGTTTCCCGGTCAACAACGGGCGGCGGAAAGCGCAATAGGATGAGATTGGTGCATTGCATGACGGTGCATCGATGTGAGAGGAAGACCATGTCAGCACACTGGTACGCATCGAGAGGAGGTGGTCTGGTTGCCAGGGTGACTGATGCAACGGCGGTGTGACACAGCCGCCAGACTTTTTTCGGGGAGGGGGAGAGGGGAAATAATGGGGAGGGACAAAGTCGGCGGGCGGCAACAATAGGCAATCAGAATACCGGTCCCCCGCCATCACGAATTTCCAAGGCAACGACCACCGGGAACAGCGAGCAACTCACCTCAAGCGCCGGCGTCGGGGCCGGAGGCGGCGAGCGCCATTGACTGAATGCAGTGCTCACGGGAGCCATGCTACGGGGAAGAGTGCTGGACGGAGACGGCTAAGTCTACGTGCTGAATAACCGAGTCAGCGCGCGGCGCGGGTGGTGGTGATGGATGAAAGTCGACGTACAGGGGCGGTCGAGGTGTGGTGGTGAGGGTGGACGAGTCGATGCAGTGGAACGCAGTCGAGGTCGAGCCGGGTGTGTCGCGAGGAAGAGTGCAGTTGCAATGGGTGAGGTGTGATGAGTGGTGAGTAGTGCAGAGGTAACAATTGGCTGCTAAAGAAAGTTGGACGGATGTCTGGGCATCTGGGGACATTAGAGCCTAGTGCGGTGTGCGGTGTGGGTGGGTGGACAGCCTGGACGGGTGCGGGTGGCCAGACGCCAGTGCCAGGCGACCCGGCGCGCGCTCAGCCAGTCAGTCAGCCAGCCAGCCAGCCAGCCAGTCGTGCATCGTGCTGCCAGTCGTCCGGCCGGCAGGAGCCCGCCCTGGCAGCCACGAGCCAGGTGAGCCAGGTGAGCCAGGCCGGCCAGAGCCAAGCAGTGCTGACTGATTGTACCGTGCCGTACCTCACCCTAGGCCCATCATCATCTGCAGTTCACTCTGCGACGCTATTGCTCGCCTGCCTACTCTCGTGTCACTCTGCCCATGGCCACTGCCAGCCTGGCACCTGGGGTACAGGGTCGTCTCTAGCCCGGGGGAGGGACGAGGGACAGCCCCCAACGCCCAGCGCCCAGTGAGGCCTGCAGGGTAGCAAGGGGATCGGGCCCTTAGACCATGGCCCTAATCGCTGACAACAATGCTTACTATTGGTTCAGTCGCTCTAACCCTGCATTGAAAATCCCACACTCCGGAGTCCACCACTGCATCGCAGCACGCAGTATCACAGAAGCTCGCAGCTCGAGGCTCGCCGCCGCTCGTTGCTCGCTTCTTGGCCGCGATGCCGTATCCAGCAACCACCGCAGCGTACAGCGTCTGGCGTTTGTGTGTGCTTCGCTAATCTTCTGCGAATCTCCAGAACCCAGAACCGCGAACCAGAACAGAAGCGAAGCAAAGTTCTACGCACTACTTTCCCGCCGCCCCCTCCTCGGGACGGTGCAGAGGGGGATCTCTGGAATCTCACAACATGTAATTATCGTCCGTTCTGACCGTGCACCCGTTGCAACTTGTGCAGGTGCTTGTTCCTGCCCGCCCTGCCCGCCGAACCGTTAGGTAAAAGGTGTTCAGGTGCCCCAAAGTGAACAGCTGACCGGCAGTGACCCACTAGTCGGACTATGCTACGCGAACAAGGCATGGTATGGCGGATTGCCTGATTCATTTGGATCGACCGACTGCAGCACACGCAACGTTCGTTCGGCCTCGGGCCCTCCGCCCGTCGCTTTGGCCGTTACGGTCCCTTCTTCCGGCCTGTCTTGTACCGCCCACACTAAAATAAGTTTATCTGCCGTCGTTCGAAAAAAAGTTGGTGTTACATCTTAAGCCGCGCATCCAATTGCGGTCTGTGACCTGTAACAGTGTGCGACAGGACGCACACGGAAGTAGCAATGACTGGCCGTGGACGGAGCACACAATGCCACCCCAGAGATAATGCCCCCTTAAGACGCATAGCACTGGCCTATGAACTCGAAAACACTCGTATCGCGAAAAGATAACAAGCTCTATTGTTGTCGACCAGTGAGCCCCGAGAGCCCCTTCGGGCAGGCGCGGATACGTGGCGGCCTGTCAGGTCGCCGGCGGTACACGGCAGGGGCATGGAGGGACCCCACAGTTGGCATTCCTTGCCACTAGGTGGTTCGTCGCCCCCCACTCGGTCCAGGAATCGCATTCAAGGTCGATGAATGCCGTCATTCCAATCCCAATTCCTGCCCGTCCCTGCCTCCTTGCCTCTGGATTGCAACAGGCAAGCCGTGCCGCTGGGAACGTTTTTAGGCTCTGAAACTGAATGCGAGTGAGGATAAAAGAGAGGCAGTACCGCACAAGACATGCCAGGCTGAAGCGGACGAAGCTGACACAGAACAAACCGCTGCGCTGCGCGCCCGTCCAACCCGTCGATCGAAGAAAGTTGATGCGCGGCTGACAATTTCGAACTTTGGCGGCCTTGTTTTGCAAAGGCTCTCGCCGGCGACTTGGCGGGCCTGACGGGCTACCGGTCCGCCTGCCCGCCTGCGTGTTGTGCTCTGGTGGCCGGCCACACCAGAACCAAGAGAGTTGGGCCAGGAACCGGATACTTTTGTGCGCGTGCGTGATTAACATGCTGGGACTATTCAGTGGCTCCAGCCTTTAGGCATGCGCAATTCGGAGCATGATAGTGCGACTCGAGAGCCGTAACATCGGGCCGCGGCAGCCCCGGCCCCTACAGCATGTACGTAGCACGCTGCTTGTCGGGGGTAACGGTGTGCCAGTTGAGCCGTCGTTATCGCTTGGTTGTGCCATACGCCCCTTGCCTGGCGACACTCCGTGCTCGGTACCAAACGAGCACAGGACTGGACGAGCAGGCTGAGCCCAGACACTTGGCTTGTCCTCGACCGGGTCGGCCCTGGCTCCCCAGGGCTGACGAGACAGGAGCACCGCGCCGACACTTGCCGCGCCTTTGCGCCGTGCGCCGGCATGCCAACGGTCGGTGCCTGCCTCAGAGTCAGCGTGTACCTGACTGGATATTCGAAAATGATGACGCCGGATAAAGCAATGACAGCAGAGCATGTGATGCTCTCGTGGTGGGCTTGCTCGGGCCCCGCAACTGGGGAGGCAGAGCTGGACGGATCACGGAACTTAGGAACGGGCTCACCAATCAGATAACGTTTCGACGATCGACCGACCCATCCAACTCGAGCCACGCGGACGTAGAGCGCAGCCTGCTTCATGGGCAGGTTCCTTGACAACCCCAATCAACCCCAATCAACGCACATCGCCGCGCCCGCCGCGTGCCTCCGCACTCGACCATCCCCCACTCGTTACACATGCCCTCCGTGACGAATCTGGACCTGACCAAACAGCGTGCTGCATGCTTCGGGTCTCGGTCGCTGCTTCGGTGACCGTACTTGGGATCCACGGGTATCACCGGAATTTGCCAATAACGGCGACAGGATGTACTCTCGTGTGGCGAAGCGAACGCGATATCCGGGATCGTCGCGATCATTCCATCGTCCGCCACTCGGCGAACATGGAGGGGCGCTGCCCCAGGGAGCTCCCAGTCAAGAGGATGCCACCT
Source organism: Trichosporon faecale (assembly GCA_039545375.1). NCBI lineage: Eukaryota > Fungi > Basidiomycota > Tremellomycetes > Trichosporonales > Trichosporonaceae > Trichosporon > Trichosporon faecale. The sequence continues at coordinate 694,016 of BCLU01000003.1, read as the reverse complement.
AGTTGTCGGCGCTGCTGGCGTTTCAGTCCAAAAAGTGTCTCTCCACTGTGAGTCGAACACAGGACCTGCGGATTTCTCACCCTATTGGGTGGGAGGAATGGATAACCAATTACAGTCCGACGCTCTACCAACTGAGCTATAGAGAGGAACTGTTGATTTCTGGAAACCTGCCCACTCGCAAGGCCAAACCGAGCCGCCGGTCTAAAGTGGTTGTTAAGGAATGAGATTGTTTACGCCTTTGGCCACTTATCCACTTGCATGTTGATCGAGTGAGACAAGTAGATGGCTCGCGTAAGCACAGGGTGCATCTTGGCTGACGTCTCAGCATGGATCGTCGATTGCGTAAGCACAGGAGACACAGGTGATTAGTGGCCCGGGTGAATCAGTCGTGCGCAGCCACACCAGCTGCCAACCCTTCTCGACTCACCTCCTTGCGATGCATGTTCTCTTCAGATCCGCCGCAGTGGGGAGCCGGAAGGTTGTGACGGAGGAATCGCAGGTCTACATTCGCCTTGAGCCCCACCAGCTTCCCTGACTGATACTCGGACTCGATGTTCTGATGCTGATGCCCCGCCGCTGGGCCTGGTTGCGCTCCTTCCATTGCTTGAGCGGGGGAACCCTACGGTGGCCTTGGAATGGATGAGGAGAAGCGGTATGACGCTTGCCCCTGCTGCCTGCTCGGGAACATTGGAGATCTTGTCGCCGCTGGAAGAGTCATCAGACTCCGGACTTGTGCTCGTTCTCGTCCAGGAGGACGTCGTCGTCGTCGAAGTCGGGGAAGGCAGGGAACCTGTAGCTATCCTTGCCCTGACTCCGACAGAGACCGGCACGAGACGACAGCTCGTCATCCGCCAACCACTCCAAGGAAAGGTTGGAGATCGAGCGGTCAACGGGGATCGCGAACTTCCTGGGTTTGGCCTGAGCCACCTGCGCGTTCCTCGAGGCGCTCCGGCAGGGCCTCGATGCTTTCGTCGAGCGAATCGATGGCAGTAATTCGGAAAGCGCGAGCGCGCCCGTATGCTCCGTCGCGAGTGGGCGCACGCAGAGTCGATCGTGGAGTAGTTCCGGTGAGTCTTCTTGCGTGTGTTAGCTTCGTGTGCAAAGAGCTTGTGGCCTTCGGGGGATGTTGCCGTCGGCCGAAGCCTGCTTCCCCGCTACGATCAAGATGCATAACGTGATACTCATAAATATATGATATGATATCAGTTCCGCTCATATCCATGTCATAACATATCTCGACTTCTCGGAGCCACCACGGCCTCATATCATATCATAACCTCCAGATACAGCATATTTATGACATTATGGGGTCATATATATTGATATGTTATTGATATGAGCTCTCAACTCATAACAAATATCATAGAAATAACCCCCTGGACGGCCGCTCTTCGAACTCATATCATATCATATCACCTCCGCGTAAGTCGTATTTATCCATTTTGACATCGTAGTTCCCCGAGATCGTGACCTCGAAGACCTTCGGGTGCCGGCAGCTGAACCAGGCAGGATTGAACTTATTCCTGGGGTCGGTCTTCGACTTGTCGGAGCGGACGGCGAAGAGGACGCCAGAGAGGTCACCAGAGAGGCCACGGCGCAAGGCCTTGCGGTGGTCGACTTTCCCGTCAGCATAACGGGAGGATGGGGTTGTCGGTAATGATCACGTCGTGCTTTTACGGGTCTGCAGTACGAGGACCACTGCCTACCGGCTTGGCGCAGTAGAGGTAGTCGCGGTCCATTGACGCAGTCGCGCATCGTCATGGACGTGCCGTCGGGGCCGAGGAGTTTGTCGCCCTCCTGGACCTCCCCGACAGCAATCTCTGAGCCATCGTGCTTCAGCAAGCAGGTACCGGGGGCGAAAAAGGACTTCTCTCAGAAAGACTGACACGGTCAGTGACCAGAGCTTCCAACTCGTGGTTCTGTGCATGAGTGGTATGGTGGTGGTGAAGGGGAGGAAGACACGAGTGGTGGCACTTAGCCTTGCTCGCCAGAAAGATTGGACTAGAAACTTAGCCCTCCCAGCTGTGCTGCGAGAGCGTTCCTGTCAGCGAGAGCACGAGGCTGTTAATGAGAGGTGCAGAGGTGTCCTACACGGGCAGGAGGCAGTCGGGTGGTACGGCGGGTAGAGGGTCGGGTGGTCGTTGCATCGTGAGCGTGCCATTAATGAGCAGTTCCGAGCCGCGCGTTGCGAAGAAGTCTCGGCGTGCCGAGTTACGACCAAGTTCAAGCCTGCGAGGGACGATCAAGTCCAGGGCGTGTCGAGTAGGAAGGGTTGATGGGCGATGATTGGTGGTGGCGGAGGATGAAGAGGAAGGAAGGAATAAGAAGGTGTGGTGGTGTTCGAGACGATCAGAAGAGGGGCATGGAGGCAGGCGGGAGCCAGGCGCTATAGAAGGGCCACAGGCGTGTGTGTCAGGCGCGCAACAGCATTCACCGAAGTTCACTGAACGTCCGCTTGAACCTCCGATGCGATCCCAGTCGCTTGAGAAGGGAGTGCTTTAAGACACCCTCCACACACTGGGGAGCGATGATCCTGACGGCAGATGCAAGCGGGGGGAGGAGAGAGCAATGGAAGGAATAGGTCGTGCTGGGGTAAGTGTGCTGGGGTATAAGAGAACGGGACGTACATGGACGTCGCAGCACGCATGCGACTGCCGATGAGACAGTGTCTCGGCCCAGTGTGGCTCTCTCCGAACCAGGCTGCCGCCGTTCGGCAGCCTCCTCGGATGTCTTGACACCGCAGCCACAGACGCCACACACTGCGCTCGTTACGGTACCAGATCCCTCGGAGCATGGGAGGCGTATGTGTCTGCAGTGGGTGCGTCCAGACCGTGTACGCAAGAGCCTGCTGGGCAAGTTGCAGCATTCAAGGTACGGGATGGTCGCCGCCTCTGCTGTACACATCGCAGCTACTCAGGCAGCTACACATCTCGACGTTTGACATGATACTGAAATGCATATAATGTACATTTACATGGGTCCTTTCGACCTGAAGTTATGATGGCAGCATGTGCCTTTTCCTATCTAATATCGCTAACCAGGGTACTCTTTCTACTTTCTCGATACTTCCTCTCTACTTACTCCAACGCGTTCTCGACGTCCGCAGCGTCGTCGCCTCCCTCCAGCGACGCGAAGTTGAGGAACGCTGACGGGCGGTGGATGGGCGCCCAGAAGGGCTGGGGCTTGTCCAGCGTCATGGTGTAGGCGATCTTGTCTGACCATGACTGGGTCAGGCCGACACCATAGTTCCAGACACCGCCCTCGGGCACGAGGGTGGAACCGAGGATGCGGTCGGACAGCAGGAGCTGGACGCGGTTCGCCATGCTCGGGTTGAAGCCCGAGTTGGCGACGACATCCTCGTTCTTGCGGCCCCACTCGAAGCCGGAGACGGTGAGCTCCCAAGCGTTCAGCGACACGGAACCAGGAGTGAACGCGGCCGTGATACAGATCGAGTTCGGGCCCCAGGACGGGTTCGCCGCCATGATCTTCGCCTGCGTCGTGAGGTCGGCGGGCGAGAGGTGGTTGAGCTCCTGGCTCTGGGTCTTGATCCAACCCAGGGGCTCGAGGTCCTTGAGCAGGAACTCGTGCTTGGGCAGGGCCAGGGGCAGGTCGACACCGTTGGCGGTACCACGCTGGGGAATCCAGGCGATCGCCTTGATCTCCTTGACCTGCTTGTTGTCCGGCGGCGACGAACCGAACAGGTATCCGACGACCTGGGTGCGGAGGTCGGCCGAGACGACGAACGTGCGGAGGACGTTCTTCGGCAGGATGTACGTGTAGCTGCCGGCCTCGTCCTTGACCTCATCGTTGCCAACGTAGAGATGGTTGCAACGGAGGGGCAGGTTGGTGGCCGAGATGGCACGCACACGCCAGTCAGACTTGGACGCGAACGTTTGCTGCTCGTACTGCGTCGAGGTGACGGTCTGGATAACGTCACCGTGGATGTTGGTCGTCTGCGTCTGGACGGCAGTGACCTGGGCGCTCGCGTCGGCGCTCTTGTCGATCTCAGCCATCTGCTGGCGCTGGATCGAAGGAGCCTGGATCTCCATACCGAGAATGATGTCTCGGATCTCCGAAGCGGTGAGCGAGGCAACGTTGACACTGTTGCGCTTGCCGAAGTCGGTAAGAATGACGTCCTTCAGGGCGACTTCGACCTTCATCCACTCCTCATCAGAGAGAGTCGGCCAGATGTGGTACGACTCGGTGACAGTGTTGCGGTCCGGTCGCAGGATGATCTTGGCCTTCTCATTGTTGACGTGGAGCGCACGGAGGATGAGAATGAGACGCGAGAACGCCGTGTAGCTCGAGATGCTCTTGAGCCAGTCGTCGTACAGGTTGAAGAGGACGAGCTGAGGCTGCGACGCCTTGAGGATAAGGTCACCGAACTTCTCGAGCTTGAGAGTGGCCTGGAAGGGCAGCTGCAGCTCGGAACCCTTGATGACGATGTTGGGGAAGTCGAGCAGGTGCACCTCGAGAGGGTCAAGCATACCCTTACGGGTGACGACGATCTGCTTGGGCTGCTCCTCGACGGGCAGCGAACGGATAAGCGCGGCGACCTCCTCAGCGGTCTTCCACTTGGCGAGCTGACCGAGACGCTTCTGACCGGCCCACACCGACGTGTGAATGATCTTGAGGAAGAGCTGTCCGGTACGAGGGTTGAAGATAAAGATCGCACCGTTGATGGGCTTGGTGGTAAGGTTACCCTCGAAGGTCTTGTGGATCGTGACACGGTACACGTTGGTGTCGTCGACGAACCAGATGACCTGGTTGGAGAACAGCTCGGAGTAGTTCGACGAGTTGAGGTACGGCTCGGTCGGCTCCGAAGAGTAGAGCTGCAGCGCCTTGCGGATACGCTCACGCAGGACGTACAGCGCGGGGTTCGCCTTCATGATCTTGGTCATGGCCTGCTGCATGAGCGGCTTGAGGCCGGTGAACCAGGTACCGTAACCGGCGTAGATGTTGTACGCCAGGTCAATGGCGATCAGGGTACCGGTGGGCGAGGGATAGATCGACTGCGAGTCGCTCGAGTAGTCGAGGTACTTGGCACGAGCGTAACGCTCAATGTCGTGCGAGTCGAAGTCACCCCAGCGGAGCTGAACGTCGATCCAGAACTTGTTGGACGTCGTGCCGTCGTGGGTGTCACGGTTGTCGTTCAGGAGAGACGGGCGCGTGATCATGAACTTGTGTGAGGCGAAGAGCAGGATGTCCGACGCCGACGAGTTCATCTTGTAACTCTTACGCGGGTGGATCGTCTCCTTCTGCACCGACTCGATACCGAGGGCCTCCATCTCCTGGTCGAGAACCTGACACAGGTCCATGACCACAGACTCGTGGATCTTCTGCCACAAGTGCGCTCGGAAGATCTGGATGAGGGAAATCTGGGGTTAGTGGCACCTCCTTCTATCGCCTTCTCACCTTGAGAGTCGGCAGCTTTCCGTGCATAAAGCATCCCGTAAGATCCAACTGAACTTGAAAGCCGATGTAAATGTTCGCCCGGCTAAGAAAGTCAGCATCTTTTCGACAGAAAAGGAGTGGAAGGTGAGGGAAAAGGTGAAGAGTGATAGAGGAAGTCTAGTGTGGCAGTGTACGGTGAAGGTGGAGGTTGGGTGGAGGTGGAGGTGAATGTGGCACTCGCTCATTTCCACCCCTCCTCCCCTCAACTCTTCGAGATTTCTCCACGAAACCTCTTCTACACCTCAAAGAAGGCAAAAAAGAGGGGTTACCGGTTCCAGCGCGTACTTGATAGTGGGACTCCACTGTTACGTAAGCGTTCATTCTCTTACTGAAGCGTGTTCAGACTTACCCAGAGGGTGAATCGACGGTTCGGGATTTGACTCAGACCACTGTGACAAGTCAGCAATTGCTACCAGCAACGAGATCATCGACGATCCCGCCCGTTGCGACGTACGAGCGCTGTGCATTGGTGAGCTGTAGAGGATTAGCGAGGTTCCAAAGTTGCAGAGCAGAGGTGAAACAAGTTGTGCCCAGGTTGGGGACACATCTCGGCCGCCACAGTCAAACTCACCTTCTTGAACTTCATGCTCTCTTCGAAGCCGGAGTTGTGCACGACGAGGAAGTCGTGACGCAGGAACTTGTGGTCGCCGTCAACCTTGAAACCGAACCACTCGCTCGCCTCGTCCTCGAGCTTGACGTCCTCGATGATGAACTCGTCGGGGTGCTCGGTCTTGCCCGAGTCGACACCGTCGGCGTAGTACATGCTGTAGGTCTTCTGCTCCTCCTTCGACAGGGCGACGAACTGGTCGACAGTCATCTCCACGTCCTCGGTGAGCGCCTCAACCGTCCTGCGGAGACAGACGATGTGGTTGTTCGTGACGATCAAATCGCTGGCAGTCACGTGACCCTTCTGGAACGTGAAACGGTAGAGGCGCTCCTTGCCGTTCACCAGCGAACCGGCCTTGACGAGTCGAGCAGTGCCGTCGGGTCCGAGCAGTTGGTCGCCCTCCTTGACGTCCTCAACAGCGACCTCCGAGCGGTCGTACTTGATGAAGCGCGTGCCGCGGGCGAAACAGGACTTCTCCCAGAACAGTCCCTCCCAGCTGGGGAAGCCGGTCGCCTTGAACAACGAGTGCTCCAAAACACCCTCGACACCACCGAGCGCCGCGATAACATCCACACGATAGCCTGCTGTCAGTTTCTGCTTGTTTTATCGACTTAAACTGTTCAAATTCCAAAGCTTGCCGTCGTGGCGGTTGTTCGTCCAGCTGAAGGGGTTTGCACGCAGACGATGGTACTGTTGGAAGGCGGTGCGGACACGCCAACCCTTGTCGTAGGCGAGAGTGTGGCGGTCCTTCTGGAACAACGTGTTAATTCGCGGGATACCGCGGTCCCACGAGTCCTCCAGGTCCTCAAGCGTGAGGCGACGGTTGGCAGCAGCGGCCTCAGCACGCTTCTGTGCGTAGTCCGTCCAGACACGGGCCGAGTCGTGGAACTCGGACTCCCAAGGCTGAATGTAGCGGTACAGGTTGGGGATGAGCTGGTCCGTCTCGTGCGTCATACCGGAGCGGAAGTGCGAGATGCCGCCGCCGTCAGTCTGCTTAGACCAGCGCAGGTCAGAGGTGGGAATGAGGACGAAGCCCATCGAGAGCATGCCGAGACCACCGAGCTCCTTGGGGGAGTAGAAGACGGCGGGCGGGAAACGCGACGGCATCTTCGAGTTGAGACCGACCTTGACACGGGTCTGGACCTTGTTCTCAGCCTTGACGAGGGCGTCGAGCAGTTCAGGAGTCGTGACGACCGCCTCACGGTAGTAGGTCATGAGACCGATCAGGGCCGTGTTCCACTTGTTGATAATCTTGGAGAACGTCGCGGATCCAGACGACATGAGGATCTGGCGGATACGGTTGTTGAACTCCTGGATGCCCTGGTCCGAAACACGCAGGAACGCCTGCGCGGTGCGCTCCTTGGTGCTCTCCTGGACGAGGTTCCAGCAGCCGTCGGCCAGCGAGTACTGCTCGCCGTTCTCGGTGCGGCAACGGGGCAGGATGCGCACCTCAAAGCCACACATGGAGAAGAGCAGCTGCGGGTTGTCCTTCGAGTAGACCGAGCACATCGTGTCCTCCCACTCGATCGTCGTGAGGGAGCGCGGCAGCGAGTTCTTGACGTTCCAGAACACGGCGCGACCGAGGTTAACGTCGTGCTTGTTGAGGCGCATGCGGCAGTCACGAGGCCAGCAGCGCACAGTGTTGTAGCCGACGACGTTCTGGTTGTTCGGGTCGGGATTAGCAGACAGGTAGCGCTGAATGAGGTCGCGCGACTCCTCGGCTGTGAAGCGGAACAGAATGTGGATGCGGTCGATGTAACGCGAGTAGAAGCGAATCGGGTGGCGAGTCTCGGTCGCGCGGTCGCGGTACTGCAGGAAGCCGTTGGGCGCCTGGGGCGGGCCGGCCATCTCGGACGCACGCTGCAGACCCAGAATCAGCAGGTCGAGGACGAGACCGTAGTACTGGACGACGAAACTCGAGAACTGGAGACCACGGATGAGACCGTACGCGTTGATGTGCGTCATGTCCTTGAAGGTCAGGGTCATGTTGTTCTTGGCAGTGATGTAGTCGGCCAAGTTGTGGTCGAGAATGAGACGGAGGAGACGGTTAAGAAGCGTCAGGTCGACCTTCTCGTACATCCTCGAGAGGACCGTCTGCATCATGACGACGCACTCGCCCTCGCTCGTGTCCCAGACATCGGTCAGGTTGTTGATACCCTGGCACCACTTGTACACAAGCAGGGGAGGGGGCTCCGAGTCGGCAGGCTTGATCCAAGCCGGGAACAGGTGACGCTTGTCAGCCTCGTACCACAGGAACTGGTCCAGGTACGCATCGGTGATCTTCTCAACGGGCTCGATGTCGTAGCACGGGATGAGCTTCTCGTACGTGTCGAAGAACTCGATACCGGCCTCCTTAAACGCGCGCTGAGTCAGAAGAAGACGCTTGATGCGAGAGAGACACTCGTGCGGGTTGTCGTACGCCTGCTCCACCAACGCAAGCTCTTCACGCTGCGACTGGTTTAGACGACCATGCACGCTGTACGCCTCCTTGAGCTTCTCGAGGGCAAGCACCAGTAGCTTGGTGTCATGCTTGTAGGAGAGTGGCGGGAAAGGGATCGGCGCAAATTTGCGGCTCTCCAGCCAGTGGACGGTGGAGGTGTAGATCGCCACGGCCTCCTCCGACGAGATGTATGGTCCGTCCTTGAGGTATGCATTCTGGCGCTCCTGCTCAGCCTTGAGGTAGAGACGCGTGAGACGTCCGAGGTTCTTGCGCACAACAGCTTTGTCGACAGTAGCACCGCGGCGGATACGCTCACGGTTGTAGTGCGCCACCGAGGTCCACCAATCCGCCTTGCTCTTGACGTAACGAAGGATGATGTTCTCGATCGCAGCAGGCATTCCCGGCACACGCCATGGTATATTCGCTTTCCAACACCTCCAGGACTCCGAAAGATGCTGGAGAATAGTCTTCGCTTTGTTCTGCTTGATGCCCTCGGGCATCATGTCGAGGATGTCGTGCATGACGGCGGCACGAAGTTCGAGGTCGAAGTGGGATTCGACCCTCTGTTTCGTCACGGTGGAGGCCGGACCCTTAGAGTTTCGGCCTTCAAATTGGCGCGCAAGTAGGTTGCCGAGCCAGCGCTCCAGCAGTGGGATAATGCCGCGCATGAAGAAGAGCCAGACACGCCATCCGGGCTGCCAGAAACCGACACCAGGACCCTTTCCGACCGGACCAGTGTTGAAGCGGTAGTAAATGAGGTGCTTCAGGTCTTTGGTCATGCGGATCTGGCGCATGAGCTTGTACTTGTATCGGTACATGCCGGTCAGCTGACCGACGTGCGCGAACATGTACTGCAGACCGTCGGCGAGCTGGAAAGCGTCGACGTTGCCGAGACGGAACTGGACGTGGGCGTCGACGATGAGCTTGGTGAGACGAAGGATTTCACGGATCAGGTGGAACGCGTTACCGAATCGCGACTTCTTGCGCTCCTTCGTCGTCAGAGTCTTGATCGGCTTCAGGTTCATGTTGTAGTCGAGGTGGAGGTAGTTCAGGTTCTTGCGGTGGATGAGCAGGTTGAGCATGTTGTATCCCTGCCTGCACACCTGGAGACCGGCCTCCACCCAGTCCAGCGTCGTCGACTGGAAGAACTTGGTGTTCTTCAGCGAGCGGAACAGGTTGCGCTTCAGACCCGACTTCGGTCCCTTCTTGTGCAGCTCGTTCAGGACGTAGACCTTCAGCAGCTTCTGGTAAGAAACACGAACCTTGACCGGCTGGTCAGGCGGGCAGTGCTCCAGGTAGAAGTTCTTCAGCATCGCGACGTCCTGGGCGCGGCGCATGCGTCCACTACGCTGGTTGTACGGGTACGGGGCCCAGTACAGCGCAATCGAGTCGGCCGTGTACTCGTTCTCCAGCTCCTTCTCCGCCAGGAACGGCTCCAGCTCGTCCGGGAGCTCAAACTCGTCATCGTCCTCGTCGTTGCCGTATCCGAACACGCGGTCCTCGTGGGGAACAAGCTCCTTGTGAGCCTCGGTCACGACACGCTGCGAAATCGGGTTGATCATCGGGTCGAAGTAGAACGCCGGGAGATCGGGGTCGTCCGTCTTGATGTACACATTCTTCGGCTCGTGGTAGAGGTCGATGTGGACGGATCGCGGGAGAGAGTTGTACAGGTGCGGGTACGCGACCTTGTACTCGGAGCGGATGAGACCACGGATGATGACCTTGTTGATGTCGTTGAACTCGTTCCAGTCCTCATCATACGGGTCAGTGTCGCGGTACAGCGGCTCAAACTTCGGTCCTCCCGGGAGGGCGATGTTGAGCGCCTTGGCGGTGAAGAACGCCTTCTTGTCGAAGAGGTAGAAGGCGTTCCGGTCCGAGTAATCGCTCGTGAGCTGACGTCCGATACGGTACAGGTTCGCCATCTGCGGGAGCGTGACCTGGTAGAACTTGTAGCTCGGTCCGTTCACCTGCGGGGTGTCGACGAGCGGTCTCGGGTCGTAGAACCAGTCGATGATCTCCTTGTCGTCGTCCTCGTCCAGCTCGAGCTGGACCGCCTCGAGCGGCTCGACGTCCAGAACATTGTCGCCGTAGTCCATGGGCTGCTCCTCGTCATCGAATGGGGGGAATCGCATACGCTTGAAATGCCTACGATCACGCTTCTCGCGACGCATCGCCAGCCACATCGACGACCACTGCGCATGGTACACCGGCTCGATCACACGCGGGATCTCGTTCACGAATGTAATCGCGCCAGAAACATGGTACAGGACCTTGACCTCGCGAACCTGCTCCCAAGGGTTGGGAATGTTCTCGAGGAGCTTCATGACCGCGTGGGGCACGTATTTCAGCGCTCCCAGGTGCGCGCGCTTGTCGTTGCGGAACTTGCGGTTCGACATGTCGCCGTGGTCCTTCATGATCTTGCGGATATGCTCGGGCGGCAGGTCCTGCAAAGAGAGATCGCGTCAGCACGCGCGCACACATCAAAACATCACTTGTCCGCCAGGTAAACATCCACACGCGCTCGTAGCTGCCAAACAGCATCACGTCACCGCGATGCAGCTCGCAAGCAGCTCCGAAACGCTGCGGACGCCTCCGGGGACAAGCCCACTCACAGCCTTGCCCATGTCGATGCCCGCGCCGCCTCCCCTCCTGCGCTTCTCGTTGAATCTCCGTTTCTGGGACTGCCTCCACTTCTTGGCCTTCTTCTCGATCTCTGCGGGCGAAAGCGTTCCGAAGAAATTGCCCTCCATCCTGGACTCGCCATTGGGCTGGAAGCCCGGGGGCGCGCCGAATCCTGGAGGCGCAGACATGCTGGGTCGCTTGTCGATGCCGGTCGGGGAGTCGGAGATGGATGGAGCTATCAGCTTTTGGGATCGGATTCGAGATGTTCAGGTGGCGAGTGGTGACCAAGCCTGCAGCGAGCAGACGCGTGAGGCTCACCTGGTGGGGATAAGGCCGAGCATGTGGCACAGACACTCTTTTTATTTTCATGAATCCAGGATGGTGTGAAATCGCCACACTTAGCCTTCGCATTAGCGCAGGTTCTAATCCAGCCTAATGTGAGACCGCTAATCTGTTCTGGACCCTGGCGGCGCTCTGCGCCCTGCGCCTTCGCGCCACGTGGGGCTCGGGATTCAACCGGCGTCTGTGTCCGGCAGAAGACGAGCCGATTCCTGGCTCGTCCTGGCATCCTGGCGGATGGTGTCACTGCTCGCTCGACATTACATCTGTCACCTCATCCGCGCTCCCACCCTCTCCACCTCCCCCTCCTTTCCCCACCCCACCATGCCCCCTCTTCCAACCTACGGCAAGCGTCCGGTCGTCCTACTGACGGTAAGCTGGGTTGAAGACGAAGATCAGCTGACAGTGCAGAACGACGACGGACCGCCCGCCGACCACTCGCCGAACATTTACCTCTTCAGCAAGCTGCTCCGGGAGAAGCTCGGATGGGACGTGCGCGTCGTCGTTCCGGACGGACAGAACAGCTGGTAAGCTTTCATAACCGACGAGAGAGCTGACACACAGGGTCGGCAAGGCGTACGCGATCCACCGCATCATCGACGCCCAGTTCTTCTACCCGCAAGGTGAGCTGCCTCGAACCGAACTTCCCAGCTGACGACAGAACCGGATGGACTGACTGGCGAGATCACGACGAAGCGGCGGCCGCTGAAGGAGGGCGAGACGTCGGAATGGGTGCTGCTGGGTGGCGTGAGTTCGACGATTGTTGATATGAACTGACAACAGACGCCCGCGACCTGCACGAACATCGCGCTGCACAACCTGTACCCCGGGGAGATTGATATGGTGATCTCTGGACCGAATCGTGAGTGCAGCTTTGCTTCGGGACGTTGACGTGTGCGCAGACGGACGGAACTCGTCTGCGGCCTTCGCCATGTCATCGGGCACGATCGGCGCTGCGCTCGCCGGCGCGCTCAGTGTGCCGATTGAGGGGCCGCCGTCGCAGGCCTCGCTGCACGTGCACAACATGCCGAGCATCGCCGTCTCATACGGTGTCGTGACCCGCCCAGTGCCGGAGGGGTGCATGGAGATGGCAGCCGACATTGCGGTCGAGGTGTGCCGGCGGCTCTTCGAGGATTGGGGCTGGGAGGACGCGGAGCACAAGCGGCCCGTGCAGCTGTACAGCGTCAACATTCCGCTTGTGCCGGAGCACCTGGCGCCGGAGAACCGGCGCGTGTGCTTCACAACGCTGTACCGCAACACGTACGGGAAGCTGTTCGAGGAGACGGACAAGATCACAAACGACATGTACAACCCGACCCAGCATCGCGGACCGCAGCCCGAGAGCCACGACGGCCAGCTCCGCTTCGAGTTCAAGCCGAGCTTCCAAAAGATCCTGAACCCGGACCCGAAAGACGTCCCCAAGGGCACTGACGCGTGGGCGTTCCAGAACGGGTACACGAGCGTGACCCCCCTGCGTGCGGCGTATGGCGAGGTCGGCGCAGAGGGATCCGGGTTCGGAGACAAGAACGACATCGGCCTCTTCTGGGACCTGTGAGTTCGGTGCCGAGCAGGGAGTTGATGGGCAGCTCGAGGAGATCGCAGCTGTAGCCCTACATGCTGCAGCGTATACCAGTCATTCCAGGAGTTCATTCTAGCAGTTCTAAGATGCATACCAACACACAACCAGTCTAAGCTCTAGTTGACGCTAGTTGACGGGGTAGAGGACGTAACGCTGGAAGATGAAGATGAGGTCGAACCCGAGCGTGAGGAGTGACAAGCCAAGCTTGGCAGGGTTGGCCCAGATACCAGCCGGCTGGCCGTCGATGGCGACAGCCTGGATGACGAGCTGGAGGAGACTGAACACGCCGCCCGTGAAGTCGCAGAAGATGGCGCCGATGCTGAACCCGCGCGTGCTCTTGATGAAGAAGTGCAGCGCCATCTGGGGCAGGTACTTGAGCACCGTGATGACGAGCTTGATGCTCGAGACGTAGTACAGGAAGTCGAGGAGCTGGATCCGGCCCAGGTTCAGCGCCGCGAGCTCCCACAGCGCGCTGATCGCAATGAGGGCAAGGCAGATCCTACCTGCCAAACTCATCGTTGTCGGGGCACGGAGCACGCCGTCGTCTACGCCCTCGGCCGCCATGAGCGGCGTCTCCTCCTCCGGCCGCGACCAGCGGATCTCGCCAGGGGAGGGACCGGCCTTCAGCTTCTGCGTCGCGCGGTGGTAGTACCACACCTGAAGTAGCGTGATTGTGGACAGAAGCAGCGCGTGCGCGCTGAACACGAGGTCCGAAACAGACACCTGCGGGTAGTGGCCCTCATGGCGCTCGGCGTACTGCCGCCTCGCTGTCGGCGAGAAGTATGCGCCCCAGCTCCACAACGCAAGGCAGAAGAAACCTATCGGGTTCACGACCACGAAGTCCGGCGACAGGCCGAGCGTGCTGTTCGTCAGCTGCGGAGACGATAACAAAGCTGAGGAAGGGCAGACTCACTTCTTCCGCTTGTAGTTCTTGATCAGCTGGGGGTAGAACGAAGCACTCCACGCCGAGAAGTAGATGACGCCGCAGGCGGCGCTGGCGACGTGCCAGAAGTCCCAGGTCCCCATTCCGCAAGGCTGCTGTCGGCGAGCTCAGGAATGCAGGGATGCAAGGAAGCGAGCAGTTGTGGAGGAAGGTAGATGGATGGGCAGATAGGGTGCTGTTATCAAGCTGTGGGTTGGATTGGCCACCCAACAGACGGCTGATAAAACAGGCCAATCGATGGCGCAATGGAGCTATTTGGAGCTACCTGGGCGGGACCTGGGGCGGACATGAGCGAGACTCAGTCACACCATCTGCCTCCGCGATGACACCGGGGCCGGCTCATGCGCCGCAACTAGGCGCCCAGTGGCGCTTATCAAATACCCGATATCTATCGGTAACTCTGAATGTCACCCTTGTCCTTCATGACAACCACGCATCGACGAGTCGTGTCAGTGATCTCCACGATCCACGAGCTGCTGAATAGAACGCTTTCCAAAAGATAAGGATCAAGCACGCAAGGATCGTCGGGCTGGGCGTAGACTTACATCCAGCTTGCAGGTTTACAACCTGGCGGCAAGCTACACTGGCACTTCTGATTCATCTCTACATTTACGTTCGGGCGCCGAAGTGCCCACAAAGTCACGGCTAAACCATTACTTGAGGTCAACCTTGTCGAAGGAGGGGCGCTGCCTCCACTGGTCCCAGTACTCGCCGATGAGGGCAGGGATCTCGCGTCCCTCGGCCTTGAGCTCGATCAGGCGCAGGACCTCCTTGGAGGGTGCACCGGGGGACGCGCCGGCGTTGGACGCGATGCGCGCCAGCCACGTGATGAAGTGGAAGTCGGCCTCGTTGGGCTCGTCGTCGCCGCCGAGGAACTTGCCTTGGCCCGCCTTCTTGAGCAGGTGGTGCGCCTGGCCGCGCAGCAGCTCGCCCGCCGAGCGCCACTCCTCGTTCGCCTTCTGGTAGATCTGTGTCTGCTCCTCCTGCGACGGAGAGCCCGTGATGAAGTCCAGGATGTGCTTGTTCGCCTTCTGCTTCTGCTGCAGGAACTCCTTGAACTCGTCGGGCGCAGAGGGCGCGTACCTGTGATCACATCAGCTGAAATTCAAGAAGCTAACAGCTGGGACCAGGCGCCAGCCAACAGCACTCACTTGTCCAGAGCCTCCTGGCGGCCCCTCAGGAACCCGCCAACAATGCCCTCAGCCTTGGTCTTGCGCTCCTCCTCGCTAGTGGGGAGGATGAAGAGGTCGTTAGGGTCGTGGTTCGCCTCGTGGACGAGCTCGATGAACTTTTTGAGCTCGTGGTGTTCGCTCGACTCAGTCTTGGGCGGCTTGGGCGCGCCCTTCGAGATTTGGTGCGTCACGTTCGTGCTGTCGAGGTACCTGCTGTTAGCTAAAACGTTCAACATCACAGCCGCGAGGCAATCGTCGCAGAGGCCGACGCCAGCACCATTCGCAGCGAGACTCACTTGTGCGGGCTGTGGCCGGTCTCGTCGACGAGCGCAGGGACCGTGCCGCGCGGGTTGATCTTGAGGTAGTCGGGGTTGAAGTTTGCGCCCTCGGCGAGGTTCACCTCCTTGATCTCGATGGCATCGGGGGTGTAGCCACCCTCGACGATGGCGAGGCGGGGGACCTGGGCCCAGGCGGAGCCTCCGAAGGAGTACAGGACTGTATGTTAGCTTGCGGATTCCAAGTACAGTTAGCTGAAGGCGTCGGAGGAAGACCTGGCCACATCCGTGAGAGGGATAGAAAGCCAGGGAAGACCTCAGAACGGGGGTGAAGGAAGGCACCTCTCAAACGCCAGACGCCAGATGTCAAGGGCGCGTGCGACAACCATTCGGTCGTTGAGATACGTTGTGAATGGGGAACCAGAGCACCGCACTGCACGTCGTTGACAGACTCACCAGGCTTCTTCGACATGTTTGCTTGCGATGAGTTGTGTGGGAAGTAAAGATGCTGAGGAAGGCCGCTTTATCAACAGTGCGGATCGGCCATAACACGTCTGCCTTCCTGGAGAAACATCCGTTGACGTCACATGGCTGCCGGCTGGCGGCGAGGTATGTCATTTTCGACGGTTCTTGCTCATCGATCATGGGTCGATGCACGCCATGCACGCCTCGCTGCGTCAGCAGGGCGCAGGAACGCCAGGGTACACTGTATGCTTACCACTCGTTCCCTCGGGGAAACAAGGTCACGTCACCTGCTGCGCGGAGGGGAGGACTCTAATCGGGCCGACAGTCCAGGTCGCATGAGAACGCCTCACACATCACAGAGCGCTCCAGACTTTCCGGCCGGCAGTCTCCGCCGGACTCGCTGGTCCGATCCGATCACTCGTGTCAGCACACTGCCCCAGAGGCCCAGACCGCCACCAGATCTCGGCTGGCAAGCTGACAAAGAAGCGCAAAGAAGCGATGAGCGTATACCACGATGCATCCATGCTATGATTTGACAGAATCGGAGACTGACTACGGTTTGAATTTGATACAAGGCGGAAAATGAACGAGAACAGATGAGTGAGCTTGGTCGTTGCGGGCAGGTTGATGAGCGTGTGGGACGGGTGGGTGGGGCATGAAGGAGAATTGTTTGAGTGTTCGTGTATCTAGTCATCGTCCTTGAGGGGCACAAACATGTTGGGCGCGTAGCCCGAGGGGTTGTACGAGACCTCACCGTGGTGCAAGGCGGCAGGCTCGGAGACCTGCGGCGTCTGGCGCGGCCGCACGACGCGGAAAGTGTTGTCGGCCGGCACCATGGGGGTGTTGAGCGACATCGGGGTCGGGGGCTCGGTCGCCTGCGACTCGGGGCGGGAGCGGGCTTCGCGGCCCTCGCGTGGCTCCGGGCGGGCAGAGAGCAATAACGGCTCAGCACTCGTGCGCTGCTGCTGGCTCGGCCGCTTGTGGTGCACGCGGAAGCCGGTGCCCGTCGCAGTCGTGCTCGTTGACGTCGCGGAGGCGGGAGTCGCGATACCGGCAAGCTGGGCGGCGTTCTTGTTGACCTGCGCCGCCTTGCGCGCCGAGTTCTCGTCTCGTTCCCGGTCGTCGAGCGTGCGCCGCTTGCGGAAGATGTTCCGCCAGCTGCGCGCGGGCTCCTGCGGCTCCGGCCAGTCGTCGTCCACGAAGTCGTCGTCGTCGTCCGAGTCCTCCGCGTTGTTGCGACCGGACCGTCCGAACCATGACCGCCGCTTCTTCCCTCGTCCAGTGTCGGCGGGGATCTCGTTTAAGCTGTTCCGTCGGCCTGGGATCGTTAATGGCGGCGGGCGGTTGCGCTCGTTCAGCTGCGGGTGGTAGGCTCCTTGCGCGTCGAAGGACGGCGGGTAGCTGTCCAGCGGACGCGGGGACGTCGACAGCGATCGGAACGTCGGGTGTCCTGGGGACGATGCCTGGCTGCTGCTTCCTCCCTCGAGGACCTGGGGCGACGATTGCGTTCTGCCATGTCCTCGCCAGTCATCGCGCGACGACACCGACGAGCCGGTGACGTAGATGTCTGGCGGGGAGACGCTGCGGAATCCACGCTCCATCTGCCGCGGCGACAGCAACATCTCGCTCTTCTCCTCCGGCGGCGATGTCGGCGGCACGACGTCGTTGTAATGTGTTGTTTCGTACGACGTGCGGGGTTTCCAGGCATCCATAATGCGGCTCTCCATGACGCGGCTCTCGTCCGACGAGTTGACGCTAACGCTACTAGCACCCTTGCCTGGAACGGGGAGGTACGCGCCGCGGTGCTCCGAGTCGCTAGCTGGAGATAAGATCGGGTACCCCTCGCGATCCACACCGCGCGAGTGTCGGTCGAGGATCATCTGCGTCGTGAGAGAGCCGGCCATGTTGACGTTCTGCTGCAGGGCCTGCGAGTCCTGTTTCCGGCGGCGGCGCTCGGCGGCCTTGCCTCCACGGTCGCCGTTGAACATGTCCAGGTCCATGATGGCGGCGAAGATACCGCCGTCGATTGGGTGCTTCGACTCGTCGAACGGCGCGCGGCCAAACAGGCGGATCAGACCCTCCGTAATCTTCGTGATGAGCATCAGGGCGAAGAAGACAAACACGATAGCCTGGATGAGGAGCACGATGTAGGCTAACCACTCGCGCGAGACTTCGTCGAGGTGCACTGCGTGGGAGCACACGATGGCGAGGACAACGGAGGCGATACGCGCAATCGAGATGAAGGTGATCGGAGCTCCCATGCTGGCGCCTTGAGCCCACGGCGACCAGAACGTCGTCGCGAGGAAGGTGCAGAGCTCGACGACCATGATGACGATGGCCTGGGCCAGGCCGCTATCCTGGCCGGCGCCAATCGCAATGCCGGACACGAGACTCGCCAGCAGAGGCAAGACGCGGTACATCTGCTTCTCCTGCTCGTACTCGTTGTACACTGTCCCAAGGGACAGTAACGTGCGCGCGGCATCATACAGTTTTCGGGTCGCTGTGCGCGAGACTTTGTACATGATCGCGGCGGGCAGCAGGACGGAGATGAATCCGAACGCGAGGCCCGCAAACACTCTCGACACGATCGAGGCCTGCGTCAGCGTGAGCTGGTACATGGAAAAGGTTGTGATCGGGAAGTGGAACGAGAGCAGCAGCCGGAGCAGGTTGCCGTACAGCGCCGCGAAGTGGAAGGCACCGGCCTCGCCCCTGAGTGAGAAACGAGTCCGGATGCGATGGAATTTGGACGGGGCGCTGAGCTTCTTCACGGGGATCGCGCGCGGCTGGGCCTGGGCCTGTGTGTGATACGCTTCGGGCAGCGCCAGATTCGCGTAGTCGGTCGACTGCGATCGCCGGCCATCGAGCCACTCCTTGCTGCTAGCAGAGGTTGCGGCGGTGCTCTGCAGGCTTTGACGGTACAAGGCACGAGCAGCCTGGTCCGCCTTGTTGCTCTTGCCGAAGAACTCGGTAAGCAGATGCGCGAGCCACAGGAACAGGTGCACGACGATGATTCCGGCTCCGAGGCAGAGGAACAACGACAGGCAGGTGCCGAACAAGTCCTGCGGGTACAGGCCAACAACCCGCGCGAAAGATTCCATGCCGTCCTTTGATCCCTTCAGATCGAGAATGTGGTCCGGAGCGGAGTTGTTCAGATAAAGCGGGTACTTGGGGTCGTTGATCTGAGCTGCGAGAGCCGGGTCGGCCGTGAAGTTGTTGGGCGGGTAGACGCTCTGGAAACTGTTCGCGACGAGGGTCGTGTCTGCAATGTCAGTTAGTTGGGAGGGCCTCTTAACTCACTCCAGACGAGGTCCGCCCAGGCGCTCTTGCCGACGATGGGGTAGAAGAACTTGGGCCAGTGGACGGCGAGCATGCCGAGCATCGTGACGAACTGGATATGGTAGATGATGTCGCGGAGACCAGGGGTCACGAAGCGGATTAGCGCCGCACTAACACTGAAGCGCTCGCCGCTAAGTCCACTGATAAGCATGGTCGCCCACTTGATCATGGCCGTCTCGCGCCTTCCAGTGCCGGCGCGGTCGACGCCAATGACCCAGCCGGCGGCGAAACGGGCGGCCCAGGTCGTGACGAAGAAGCCGATGGCGAGTGCAGCGGGGAACCACAGAAAGAGGTGGTACGGCCACGAGTCGGCCTCGTACGGCGTGACGCGGACGTTGTAGCAGCCGAGTGTCTGGGTCAGCGGGTAGTCGCGAGTGTCGACGATGCGGATGCGGGTCGACAACGTCGTCAGCGCATGCACGTTGTAGAGCGGAACGGTGACGTTCAGGCCGAACGGTCCGGCGTCGATCGGGCAGTACGTCGCCGCGTCCTCGAGCGGGTACGGCTTGGGCAGCTTGCCCGGCCACATGGAGGCGCACACCCATGAGGCTGTCGTCCACTGCTTGACGCCGGCTTCGTAGGTCTCGACGAAAAGCGTAGCTATGCATTAGCTTGGCACGTACACTAGAAGAAAAGTGTGGGTGGTGTGGATTGCACGACCGCTCTACCCGAGGGAATGTTCACACCATTCCACGGGTGGGACTCACCGACACGGTTATTGGACTCGTTGTACCCGCTCAGCTTGGAGCCCAGGGTGCCGACGACGTCGAGGCGGAGCGTGTCGTGGTCATCGGCGAGGTTGCGGGACGCCGTGTCCTTGGACGGGACGATCTCGGCGTAGATCTCCTCGGCCTTGAGCTGCTCGTTCTCTGGGGCTACTGGTGAGTAGTTCTTGAGACAGCTCGTCCACTCGGCGACGTAAATTGTAGCGTAAGCGAGCTGGATTTGCGTGACTGCGGCGGCCAGGAGGCCTACAATGAGGGTCGCCCGCATGCTCCTCGATGCGCGTTGCGAGCTGAGCGAGCTGGCCCGACGCCGGTAGGTGCACCGCTGATGGTGGGGGGAAGAATCGTACTCGAACAGAGGGAAGAAGCGAGACGAGTGGGGTTCCGGGCGTGCACTTTGACTGAGCGTGTGGGATCGAGGTTATATTACTTTTTCAGTGAGGGCAGGCAATCGAACCGTCTGAAAAAGGCGCTAGTGCAGTCGGTGGTCTTCAGTCCAGGCGGAGCGGTGGGCGGACAGCGGACAGCGACATGAAGCACGTCTCCGCCAGTGCTTTTCGCAGGTTGTTGGTGTGCGCCGATGAGGAGTGTGGAAGAGAGTGTGGAGGAGCGGTTGCAACAAGATTCGGTAGTCGTTGTGTCATGCATGCAGTAGGGGCTTGGAGGGGCAGGCTAGCAATCGGTCGGTGCGCAGGTGCAGGTGCGGCGGACGCTGGGCTGAGTGCGGCGAGCCCTTAGCCTTAGAACCTAGAGACGTATGTACGCCTGCAAGCGTTGGACCCCTTGGATGCAGGACCGAGCGACGAGCGACAATCGCCAGGGACGGCACAGCATCGAATGCCAGGATTGCCAGACTGCCAGGACAGCAGGAGCGAGGACGACGCCAGAACGCCAGCTACGCCAGCAGGCAGTGCTCGACTTGGCACGGGGGACAGGATGGCTGCACTGTGGTTGGACGGTCGTCTGGTGTGCACAGAGATTGGAACGCACGACAGACGACGGCCGCGGGGGAAGGGCAGTTTCCCTTCGTTCTGATGCGCCAGTGTGATACGTGGGAAAGGGGTAGACAAGGGACGATTAAGGAGAGCTAGGAGAGCAGGGCGAGCAATGTCCGCCCAGCACCAGCTCGACGACAAGCTCCAGGAGCTCGAAAGGGGAGCTTTAGGGCTCATTGAAAATGCCGAGAGAGAAGAGCGACGTTGCGTCACTATCTAGGGCCACGGACCTGGAGTGCACGTT
The DNA here is from genome assembly GCA_039545375.1 of Trichosporon faecale. Lineage (NCBI taxonomy): Eukaryota > Fungi > Basidiomycota > Tremellomycetes > Trichosporonales > Trichosporonaceae > Trichosporon > Trichosporon faecale. Next base: position 672,820 of record BCLU01000003.1, on the reverse strand, counting down.
TCAATCCTCAGCCCTGGCAGCCCTCAAGCCCAGCCCAAGCCACCGACTAATGGCTCTTCTTCCTCACCCCCTCTGACCTCTGGCCATTTGTTTCTGATGGCAAGTCTTGGTATCACTCGGCATCCACTTCCGCAAGACTCCGCTGCCCGATCCGCACCCGCCCGGGGCCACCGTTGCATGCATGAGACAGATGTAAACAAAGAGCCAACTTCCAAACATTTAGCAGCCCGTCGTACTCTCGGAACCGGACCTAAGCAGCTGACGGAGTGAGCGCTTGCGGCGGTGCTATTATAGTCTGAGTGGTGCCAAGGAGTACGGAGTCATACCTCCAACTTCAACCCTATATCCTGGCCAACAGTCGAGGGAAGCGGCCGCAACCGACGCCGACTCCCACACGCTCCAGTGTCGCCGCCTTCGGGATACTCGGGGTACTTGACGTCGTCAAGTCACAAGCTCAGCTGCTTCGGGCTTGTCCTGCAGAGCATGCAAATCGAGGACCACTTTTAGATTGCAACCCTGCACGTCCACCGTGCCTTGGCATCTCTAGGATCACTAGGAACCGTGCACCCACACTACTGGTTACCCTCCTGCCGTTTGGGCCTGGTGTGTGGTGTGAGCGCAATTGACTAATTCATTGCCATCGTCGTCCAGTTATCAGCCCCGTCAAGGCAGAAGCAGATTGGAGAGCTTGAGTGGGTGCATTCATCCCACTCATTGCAACTCCCACCCATTGAGCCACTCCATCATGGCTCTGAGATTGCGACGAGAGCTCCGAAACGCACATGACCACCGATGCAACGCAAGGAGAAGGTGTAAGCTCAAACTCCTTGGCTGCATCGAGCCTCAAACCTCTTTGCGCCTCGTTGGGCATGCGTCGGTCGAGAGCTTCGAGACAGATCTCCGGCTGCAGTTACCCAGACAATGCGTGCGATACATGCTCCATACGCTCTACCCGATCTCAGCCATCAAAATCAGCACTTGGCAGCCTCCTCCTCCAGCGTCTTGGCCAGGGTCTCCGCGACGTCCTTCGTCTTGACCTTGAGCAGGTACGGCTTCATGTTGCCCTCGGTGTCGAAGCCGGGGAACTTGATGTTGTTGCCCTCGACCGTCGGCTTGAACGCCTTGTGCAGCATCATGTTCTGTGTCGTCAGCTAATGTAAACTATATGCAAGCTGGTACTCACGAGAACAACGGTGCCGCTTCCGTCGGCACGCATGAGGAGACGTCGCTTGTCCGTCTTCGTATTGTGCTTCAGCTTGAACTGACCCAGGCCGACGACGGTGTACTTTCCGTCCTCGAGCTTGTGCAGCTTGCCGCGCTGCTCCTTCACAGTCTCCTCGTCCTCCTCGCCCGCTCCGCTCGCCTCGGCCAGGTTCTTTGACGGCTCGGCGTCCTGCGCCTCACCCTCGGTAGGAGCCGGTGTTGTTGAGGAGGACGTAGCCGGTGCCGGGGTGGTGGTCGCCGGTGTAGAGGACGAGGAAGCCGCCGCACCGAAGGAGAAGCCAGAAGAAGACGGGGCGGAGGATCCGAACGAGAACGGCTTCGCAGCGCCAGCCGCGGGCTGCGCCGAAGTCGTTCCAAACGAGAACGCCGGTTTAGATGCTCCGGAGTCTCCGGAGGGGGTGGAAGTGCTGCCGAAAGAGAAGGAAGGCGCGGACTTGCCGGCGTCGTCAGTCTTTGACGGGGACGCTCCAAAGGAGAACGACGGCGCTGAGGAGGAAGCTCCCTCCTTGGAGGGCGAACCCGAGGCACCGAAGCTGAACGAGGGAGAAGACGTCGAGGGAGCACCAAAGCTGAATCCCTTCGAGGCGGGGGCGGCGCTAGGTGAGGCCTTCGCTCCGCCGAAGGACAGCTGCGGCGTCGTACCGTCAGGTCCAAACTTGCCGAGCTTGGCTGGCGGCTCAGAGGACGTCGAGGTGAACTTTTTGCTCTCGGGCGTCGTCGCAGCCAACGGTCCAGAGGGGGCAAAAGAGAAGAGCCCACCAGAGGCAGGCTTCGAACCGAAGGAGAACCTCGGCGTCTCGTCCTTCTTCTCCTCCTTCTTGTCGTCCTTATCCTCCTCCATCTTGTCGTCCTCGGCGAGCACGTCGGCGACCATCTTGTTCACGGCGTCCGAAGGCTTCTTTGGCGTGGCCGCGGGCGCCTGCGGCGCCAGCGCACTCGTCTGGGGAGCGGGGGCGGAGAATGACGGCGGCTTGGCAGCGGCCGGCGACGGCGCAGCCAGGGAGCCACCATTGGACTTGGTCACCGCAGGGGCAGGTTCCGGCTTCCACCCGGCCTTCTTCTCCGCCTCCTGGAGGTACTTCTCGTACTGCGACAGCAGGTCCGGCACCACCGTGGTCAGATCCAGGAACTCATTCGTGTTAAGAGAGTTGGACAGGAACGACAAGAACGAGGCGTTTAGGCCACGGAGAGAGGTGTAGTATGAGACCTCACGCGAGTCAGGAGGCTTCTGCTGGGACGGGCCAGATCCCGAGGTAGCACGCGCGATGGAGGCCGCGGGCGCAGCGGGAGCTGGTCCCTTGGACGACGGCACCCGTTGAGGCGCAGCTGGTGTCGTCTTCGGTCCTCCGAACGAGAATCCACCGAAAGGCTTCGGGGGAGCGGACGAGGCTCCTGAAGACGAAGACTCGGCTGCCGGGGCAGCAGCAGCAGGGGTCGAGGTCGCAGCGGTGGAAGATTCGCCGTTCTTCTGACCAAACGAAAATCCACCGAACGCAGGCTTCGGAGCCGCAGGTGCCGGGGCAGCCGCCGGCGTCTCCTTCGACGACGAGTCCGCGGGCTTCGCACCAAAGGAGAATCCACCAAACGGAGCAGCGGGAGCAGGGGTCGGGGTGGATCCGGAAGGCTGGGCATCAGCTGAGGCAGGCTTGCCGAACGAGAAGCCTCCGAAGGGAGAGGCGGCAGGAGCAGCAGCGCCGGCGGATGAGCTGGCCCCGAAGCCACCAAAGGCTGGCGCCGCTGATGAGGTGCCGAACGAGAAACCTCCTGACGAGGCAGCTGCCGGAGGGGCAGGAGCTGGAGCAGCCTGAATTGTTAGATTCCATCACCTGCCACAACAAAGGGAAGCATTCGATACTTACCGATGTCAATCCCTTCCGCTTAGGCATGCCTCGAATCCTGCCTTGTCAGCAACTCCTGACCTGCCATAATCGAATGGAACTCACTTGCGTCCCTCGACGGGAGCGAGAGCCCCTGTGCGAATGCCGGGCTGAAGTCAGCACATGAATCTCGGTGGGGTAGACATACATCAACCTCATCGCCGTCCGAGACATCGTCCTTCGTGAGCTGGTCGTCGGCCCCGCGCTTTCCCATTTTTGCGATGATCCGGGTGAGATATCGGGTGGTGCTCGTCGATGGATGCAGGTGTGTAACAAAGAACGGACAAAGCTTCAGTGTCGTCGCTCAGACCCAAGATGGAGGTCGGAGATCGACTGTTGAGGAACACCAGAAATGATGGAGATCATGCCACGTGGGATTGGATCCGTCTAAGCCTGCGGATGGAAATGACCGAATGGACGCGGACGCCTGAGCGGCAATGTGGTGACGACAGTGACGCTGAGACTGCGACAACTGACAAAGCGGTCGACTGTGTCTGCGCACCGTCCACACTGCTTTGTCCACTTCATCAACGACGCGTCACTCACCCTCAAGGCAGACGAGAGGACCTGAAAAACGGGCGATCAAGCTCTCTTGACCAGCGCCCCCTTGCTATCGCTTGCTCTACAGGTGGGAAGCAACACGAGAGCGGCAGTGCACGTCACCCCGCCATCATTCCCGAGCCCAACATTTGAGATCGCACTTCAATCGTCCTTGAGTAGCGGCGGACCATGGGTACCAACGTGCCAGGTGGGCCGGACCAGCCCATGTCCCCGCCATCCAGACGGTCATCGACAGTCTCTCCAACCTCTGCTCCGTCCAGGCGTGAGTCAGTGGCGTCGGTCTCTCAGCAGTCGATCGCGAGCTCTCGCCCGTCATCATCAGCGTCCAGGCGTCCCCTACCTCCTCTTCCGACAGGTGGCTTGCCCCGCACAAGTCAATCGGATGCTCTTAGCAATTCGGCCCCCTCACCCCTCCCTGCACTCGAAACTGCAGCATCAACATCAACTTTGTCTTCTGTCGACAGCGCTCCAAGCACGATCGTCTCCGGTGTCCAGTCACCTGCGCCCACCCTCATCTCTGGCGGTGCGGCTAGTCGCCCTTCAACATCTGCATCGGGGCCGATCTCCGGTGATGTCCTACCGCCATACGAATACCGGTCACCGGAAGCAGTCGTGGAGCATTTCGTCGAACCCAGCGACTCCAACCTGCCTCCCGGCGTTCTCGCTGAGCACTTGGGAGAAGACGATGTCATTCCGCAGTCTGAATGGGACACTAACTGGTCTTTCGGAGATGTGCCGCCGATCACGAGGAGCGACTCAAAGATGGATATCGACCCAACCAACACCTTCGTTCCTCCAGTGCCGGAAGCGCCCCGCCGTCCACAGATCGGCCCCGGCGTCCTCCCCAAACTCTGGTTGGATCAGATCCATCCTCACAAGCTCTGGCGGCCGCTGATTGACGACTTGCCTCAGCCTAAGGAGCCGAAGTCTCCCAGTCGCCAGGCCTCTCTCCAACATCCAGTTGAACCGGTGACTGCCATCGATGAATCTGAGCCGGAGATGCCTCCGCCGTTCACAGTGGACCAGGTGTGGGAGTCTCTTCCGGGAGGGAAGGCGGACCATCAGAACTGGTATTTCTGTCCCGAGTGCTGGGGCTGGATCCATGTTCTTGTTGGTAAAGGTGATCTACCGACCGTGCCGTCTCTCGAGGAGTGGGACGACACAACAAACTTCCGAACGCCAGAGGAGAAGGAGGCTGCGCGCGCAGTGAGGCTGGAGATGATGAAAAGACTCGAGAGCATGGAGGAGTCTCGATCTACGGCTGAGACGACTGCTCACCATCTGCATGCCTTCGAGGGTCTCATCCCAGCCACGAAGGAGCATCGTTTGGAGCGCGTCAAGGTGCCGTCACACCTTGACGCTTTCTCCTTCCACGATCCGAGCTACGGAGAGTCTCCCCCAGCGTTAACTCGCTATGTTCACGACACCAATCGCAACGCCGTGCTTTACGTGAGCTGCGCCTCCGATCTTTGGGTGTTTGTGGACAAGGGTCCCATCTCCGGACAAGTGCCGGTGGGACTTGTGAAGGGCTTCACGGCCGAGAAGAAGGACAACCCGAACGTCGGTGCCAGCGGGGATGAGAGTGTCAACGCGGCGTGGAATCTGGTGCTCACGTAGGTTTGACACGCGTTTAAAACTAACCATGGCAGGCTTCTTCAGAACCCCTTGTTCCGCAACCAGCGAGGCTGCTTCAAGCTTGATAGCAAGACTTTCAGCAGACAGATCGGCGCATCTCTTCTATCGTGAGCTACCGCCATTTCCGTGTTGCTGACGGCGTACCAGATCTCATCTCCTCTATCGCCTCGGCTTCATCTGCAAAGAGAACGAGGATGGATACCTTGTCGGGCCCCTGAATCCCAGCGACGCTTCTGCCGATGACGTTCAACACATGAACAAGTACCTGGCGCGAGCCTGGGTCGAAATGTCCCTCGCTCTTATGGATTACCGCATGCGAACTGATGTCGTGGCCAACCCTGGACGGCACTCGACGGAGACGAATCTCTACGTCCATGGTCAGACCTTGGGCGAGGTTCTAGATGGGTTCTTCAACATCACGCGTATCCCAGAGCGTGAGTTCTCACCATTATGCACCCTAACTCCAGTGCAACGGCCGTATTCTCACAACGACGAGCCGGCCCTTCACGTTCTTGGAGTTTCCAGGTTCGATACGCCTTCCACTGTTGAAACGGCATACGATCTACAAATCTCGGATGACCATGCCAACTGCTCCATCTATCTGGGTGCCCTTATCCGCCTTTCCCACGTTCTTGTTCCGGGTCACGAAACCTTGCAGATCAAGGTTGCCACGGAGAAGTCGTTGGATCGATACACGATAGGTGCGTTGAATTGGCGTGAAATCCTCTAACGATAGATGACCTTGACTCAGCTTACGAGAAGATCGGACTTGGACGGGCTGAGGTCGAGGCGATTGCGGTACCTCGAGAGGACATCCCGATCGAGTACATCCTATCCCAACACCGAGAGGCATGGAACAAGGTGTTTGATTCCACTTCGCGTTCTGAGTTGAGCCGCGCGCTTCTTCTGATCGGAAGGGAGCGCAACAACGAGCAGCTTATGGAGCTGGGACGTTCCGGGGAAGCTTTCATCTCTCTGGACGATGCGTACAAAGAGTTCGGACTCACCCGTGACAGCAACATTGATGACGAACTACTCATCTTGTAAGTCTCTCCGCCGTCGACGAGCTTGCTTCTGGAGGTGCTGACCTTAGGCAATATGAGACCTGGATTCAAGATCGGCCATCTCGCAGTGATCACTACCGCCGAGCCATTTCAGTTATTGCTACCGCCCCAGGCGAAGAACGACCAGCACTTCGTGCTTATCTCGAAGGCAAAGATAGTAAGTTACTTGCACGGCCGTTACTAACGACAGTCTCCGAGTTCCAACCGCCTCCTAGGCTGGATATTCCAGTTGGTCTGCGCAACATCGGCAACACGTGCTACCTCAACTCCGTTCTTCAACTTCTTTACGCTTTGAAGCCCGTCAGGGAAGCCGTAATGTCATTTTCGGACGACGGCTCGACACCTGCCTCAGAATCGTCCAGCGAGTCTGAGAGCACGGCAGAGAGAAAAGTCAAGCAGCAGACATCGAAGCACTGTGAGTGGACGAGCGGCGATCCGGCGCCCACGGCTAACATGCAGTCGTTGCTCTTTTGCGAGAGCTCTTTGACGAGATCTACAAGACCACCCATGCTGCCGTCACTCCTCAAGAGGAATTGGCCCGACTCGCTATCCTACCCCTCGATCAGGTTTCGGAGAGGAAGGATTCCATCATGGTGCCCGAGAAGACCAGAGTCACCATCGACTCGCTTCCTACGATCTTGTCACCCTGCTCTACGGCTGGCTCGTCCGGGGCGGCGACCGCGAACGATACGGTTCCTAACACTCCAGTTCTGGCTGAGTCTCCGCCTTCCACGACAACCCCACTCTGGTCAGAGCGACGAGGATCGGTGCTAGGCAAGCGCGCCAGCGAGGACCGAGATTCGGTATTTGGGAGCTCCGAGGAGCGCAACCGTCGGCCAACAGGGATGTCTGACAATCTGATCGACCTTGAAGACTCTGGCCCTCCAACTCCCACGCGCTCTCAAAGCGTCCCACTACATGGCCGAGACCGCGAAGACAGTGAACTCACGGCTCCGGCGGCGGATCTGTCGCAGCTCGATCTCGCCTCCCCTTTGACGAAGTCTCAAGGCGTGGCGGACGAGATGCCTTCCTCCCCTGTCAAGGAAACCCGTGCCACAGATGGACCCGCGGCGCCGTCGGCCCCTCCCCCTCTTCCTCCGCGCAGGAAGTCAATGGCACTTGTTGCTGCTGAAAAGTTCGGTGAGTGCTCCTCTTTCATTTCTTGGCTGACATATCAGGCTTGCAGCAGGACGCTGCCGAGATCCTGATCAACGTTCTGGCTCAGCTGGAGTACGCTTTCGATACGCCCACGGAGGGTGAATCGAAGGCAACAAACCTGATCCAAGAGTAAGCATCGCGTTGAGAACTCAACTGACGACCCAGGCTGTTCTCCTCGAAATTCCAACAGCAGATGCTTCTGCATAATGCCGACGGTACGCCTGATGAGGCTCACCCCCCGGTCGAGTCTGTGTTCGTGCACCCCATCATCGGCGTGGAGGAGGACGGCAAGGACTTGTACGACTGTCTCAGCGAGCTGTACCTGGGCGGGGCAGAGATCGAGTACGACGGCAAGAAGGGTTTCAAGATGGACCTTGTCGAGAAGCTTCCGCCCGTGCTCTACATCCAGATGCGCCGATCGCAGTACGATCCAGTGAAGGGCCGCCAAGTCAAAATCAACACCCACGTGCCATTCGAGCGATGCCTGGTCATGGATCGTTTCTTGGCGAACGCCGACCCTGCGAAGCGTGAGCGGTCCATCGCGCTGACCCGCGAGATCATGAAGATGAGGACTCGACGCCACGAGCTGAAGAACCACCAGCCCATGTCCATCCCTGACACCTTCCGCTTCGTTCGGGATGCTCTGGCTACAGAGCAAACCGCGAAAGCGCTCTCCGAGCAGCCGGAGGACGGGGACGTCGACCTGACCTCGGAGGACATTTCTCCAGATCTTCTCGATGCGCTCGCAAAGGAAGGCGAGGACGCCGACGCCGAGATCGCCGCGCTGGAGGCAGCAATTCCCCGCGCCAAGGATGAGCTTGAGGCGTTGTGGAACGGTTGCAACTCGGTCGAGTACGAGTTGGTGTCTGTGTTTGTCCACGGAGGAACTGGGACTGGGGGCCACTACTGGACTTACCAGGCAGACCTGCCCAAGGACGGCAACAAGTTCTTTTACTACTCGGACGACAACGTGAAGGACGTGCCGTCTGACGATGTCTTCTGTGATAAGTCGGCCCAGGGCGTCAGTCCCGCGCTGTTGTGTTACGTCAGGAAAGACAGAGATCTGGTCGATACCCTGCATCGAGAACCGACCCAAGAGGGAGAGCAACAGCCTGCTCCTCCTTCATCAAGCTCATAAACTTAGAAGCCATACCACAATTGTGAAATAAATGTACATGATAGAGTTCCTACACGCATCTAATCTACTTTCTTGAGCGCTTACGGTGCCTTCCGCTACCCTCGGCCTTGCGCTTGACGCTCTGCACGAGGTCGCCGAGGCCCTTGCTCTCTCCTCCGTCGGTGCCATTGGCCGCTCCTCCACGGGCGGCAGAGTGGGCCTCACGAGTCTTCTTGAGGATCTCACGGTTCGCCGGGATGTCGGTGAACTTGGAGTGTGTCGGGTCGAGGGCGAACGCGGGCTCAGAGTACATGGCCGAGAAACGGGGGTCGGAGACATCGACCTTGAAGCCATCGGGGCCAAGCTCCGGAACGTGGTCCGGTCCGGCCTTACCCTTGCGCTTTCTGCTGCGCTGCTTCTTACCGGCCTTCTTATCCTTCTCGGCGGCGAGGACATCCTTCATGCTGAAGTGGTGGTGGACGTCGTCCTCGACGATGCCGTCCACCCCGTTGTCCTCGGCCTCGGCGGGCATCTCAGCCTTGGCCTTCGACTCGCCCTTGGCGTCCTTGCCCTTCTTGGGCTTGGGCGCCTCCTCCTCGCTCTCCGAGTCGCTGTCGCCGAAGAAGTCGTCCTTAGGCTTGGCCGTCGTGCCATCGTCCTTCTCGGCACGCTTCAGCTCCATCTTCTCCTTCTTCTCGCGCTTCTTCTCCTTCATGCGCAGCTTATACCGCTCGAGACTCGTAAGATTCTCGTCCTCCGCATCCTTGCTGAGTCCGGGCTTAAAGGTGATCTCGACCGCCTCCTCCTTCGCCGCTTTGTCGCCCTTAATATCCGCAAGCGCCTCCTGCCACGCCGTACCCTGCTTGCCCCAAATGTCGCCGTTCTCGTCGTCGGCCTGCAGCAGCAGCGAGCGCAGCTTCTCCTTGCGCTCCTTCGCCTTGGCCTTCTTCGACTTCTTCTCTGCAGGCATCTCATCCTCGGGCTCGTCCTCCTCGACCTCCTCGTCACTCGAGGCGGCGACGAGGTTTCCGAAGTCGGCGTCCTCGATCTCCTCGCGAGTGAGAGCTCGGCGGGTCATCTTGGCACGGTTCGGGTCGTCCTGGTCCCACGTGAGCTTGACCTTGGAGTGGCGAAGGGCGTCGGTGACGAAGTCGTTGCCCTTATAGGACTTGGACTCCTTCGTGGCCTCGTCGTGGACCTCGTCCTCGGCGAACGTCATGTCCTCGGGAACGTAGCTGAGGTCGAGAATGTTGGCGGTGCGCTCGAACTCGGATCCGTTGAGCTCGTCGTGGACCGCCTGGGCAGCCTCAACGGTAGAGAACGTCGCAATGGCGTAGTAGTAACGAAGTCGCTCGAGCTGATACTGGCGGAGCTTGTCCATGTCGATGTCCTCCTCCCCGTTGTTAGACTCTACGTCGGAAATGATCTCGAGGTTGTCGATCTTGGCGTCGAGTCCGTCATCCTCGAGCTCCTCTTCGTCCTCGGAGCCTTCCTCTTCCTCGCTCATGTCCTCGTCGTCCTCTTCTTCATCGTCTTCGCTGTCCTCATCGTCCGAGCTCTCAGCCTTCGCCTTGCGCTGCGGCTTCTTGCTCTTCTTCGTCTCAGCGACCTTGAAGATACCGCCGCCGGGTCCGGCCGCGTCCTCCTTGGCCATGCGCTGCTTGCCGAACTCCGAGGGGTAAATTTTCACGCTAATCAGCTTGCCCGGCGGCGGAGGGGCGGCCTCTCCCTTGCGAACGACAGGCGTCAGGAAGGAGTTGAACAGAATGAACAGGTCGTCGGCGCGCATGTTGTCCCAGTCGAGATTGACCGCAGCGAGGCGCGTCGTGGGGTCGACACCGGGTCCCTCGTCCTCCTCCTCATCTTCCTCCTCCTCTTCCTCGTCGAGGTTGATGCCTCCCTCGTGTTCCGAGAGGTCGATCTTCAGCTGGTCGTCGTCGTCCGAGTCAGAGTCGCTGTCAGCCTGGAGCTGGTGTGGCCGTAACCGCTGCTTGCCGCCGATCTCAATAATGTCCTCCTCGATCTCGGACTCCTCATCCTCACTGTCCTCATCCTCAGATCCGGAAGAGGAGAGGTAGCCTTCTCCACGTGCATAGTCGATAGGCTTCTCCTCGTCGTCTCCGTCCGGTGACTTGAGGCGGTAGAATCGCTTCATCTCGTCGGCACCGCTGGTCGAGGCAAGGGCACGTCCACGCTTGTCAACGCGGGCTGACGTTAGCATCCGGTTTCCTGTCAAAACTTCTCTCCCCACTCACCCTTGCCCTTGACCTTGCCGAAGTCCTCGGAGAGGACATCCTTGAATCGCTCATCAATTTCGGTCTTGAGCTGCTTCTGCTTCGGACGCCTGAAGCGCGGGTCTGTCTGTAGTCGAGAAAAACGGGGGTCGCTCATGTTGACTGCCTTTATGGGTTTCGTCTGATATGAGTGTGTGGAAAGTTGCAAGCAGAAGACACCAAGACCTCCCTATGTTATTGCTCTCGGCGCGAGGTAATTCTGGGCACCAGAAATCTCATGACGGGCGGCAACTTTTGCCGTACACGTCATAAATTCCACGTGGCCTCCACATCTACCTGCCTCTTATCAGCGCCCTCAACCGGCGCCCAAGCCTTAGACGACCGACAAGCGCCTGGGCTCCTGCGGTGACGTTGATGTGCGTGGCGTGAGCTCGATCTCTGTTGAATCCTCCATCCTCTCTCGTTTCCTCTCAGCGCATTGACTTGGACGACGTCTTCGAGATCACACCCGAAACGAACTTTGGCGACATGTCGTCCCAAGGGGATCCTTTCCAGATCCAGCCGGTGCTCTCCGATCTCTTCGTCTCCCATGACTTGCTTGATCTCACGTCATGTGAGTTGACGACTGACTTCAGCCGCACACTCGCTAATCCTCAGCCTCGCCGACACAAACGACAGCACACACAGTAGCAAGCAACTTATTCTCGTCCGTGTCCCAGCTCGCGGCTGGTGTCACCCATCGTGCATCTCCGTCATCTGGCGACAGCACTCCACTGTCGACGTCGCCGCAGAAGGCCGGTGCACCTCAATCCGGATCGCCGAATCGGACGGCACCGACAAGCCCTGAAGAGCACAAGCCCGAGGTTCGCTGTGTTGAAGGTTATTCCAACAACCTCTATGTCGGTGGTTCAGACGGCGTGCTGGAGTGGTGGGTGTACGATGGTTCGCCTGGTACCAGCGAGGTGAGTTCGGGACCACCCCAAAGCTAACTGACGCCAGAACCGCGGATGGAAGCTCCGACATAAGCAAACAGTAAACCCGAGACGATCTATCAGCAAGATTATGCTCCTGCCGAAGGTGTCGCGGGCCCTTGTTCTCGCTGAGGGCATCTTGCACCCCCTGAGCCTGCCGAATCTGGAGCCGCTGCCTCCGAGCGTCATTGCCCCAATCCGGGGCGTCGTTTCGATCGTATTGAACGATGATGAGCTTGATCTCGCCGGAAAGGACGGAGACGGAGTCACAGACATGACCGTGGTTGTCGTTCGACGCAAAGGACTGGCGATCTACCGACTTGGCTCCCGTATGACGCTTTTCAAGGAGATCCCGCTTCCTGCCCCCCCACGCTACCACGCCATGTTCTCAACATACCTCTGTGTGGCTGCCCCATCAGAAGGGGGCGGGCTCACGTACAGTCTGATCGACATCTCCGACGCCTCCATGACTGAGGTTCTTCCTGTCGCGCAGGTCCCGCCGGAGGAAGGAGATTGGACACCGAAACCGAACGTCGTTGTGATCCCGGGAGAGAATCAGTTCTTGGTGACAAGTTTCACTGGTTCCAACACCATGGGAGTGTTTCTGAACGGCCAAGGTGACCCGGAAAGAGGCACCATTGAGTGGCAGAGTCATCCTATCTCGATCAGTGAGTTGTGCTTGCCCTTTCTCTTAACTTACGTGCAGCTGTCGAGTCTGGTTTCATCATTGCCTTCCTTCGCAATAACACGATCAGTATCCACTCATTGAACGATCTCGAACAGCCAGCACAGATGATAACCCTCGACCCCGCACTAGACATTCGTGCGCTTAGCTACTCTCCCTACGGCATCTCGATTCGCGATGTCATTCGAGACGAACGCTTATCGACCTCGCCGTTCACACTGCTGAGCGGCAAGTTGACGCCACCGCTTGCGGACAAAAGCCCTGCAGGAAGCATCAAGTCGCCCGACCCACGATCAGACACCCCTCTTGACGTGTCGCGACCCGAAGTACAGCCTGCCGAACCACCCAGCGAGGAGCCGGAAGCTGGATCAGGACTTACGCCTCCGTCGTCTCCGAAGTTCCAACGGCAGCCGATTGTTGCTCCAAAGAACTCCTCTCTGTTGTCCCAGGCGGGTGCTGCTAGAGGCTCTCAGTTCTCCTCGGCCATTGCAGAGACGCTGCTGATAGGTCCCCACACTGTGTGCGGTCTCACCCCAACGCCTACTGTCGTCCGTCTTGAGCAGCTATGCGCGGAACGGAGAATGGACGAGGCGATGTCCCTTGTGGATGACGAGCGTCGGAAGGGCAGGCGTGGCGAGATTGAGGCCGATAAGGTGAGCTCAGTACGACCTGACTCAGCTGACTTCAGGCTACACACACACAGACGATGAAGCTGTTGCATGGGTATCTTGCCTTCCATCTCCTTCTCGAAACCGTCTTCGAACGAGCCGAGGACTACTTCCTCCGAGCGAAGATTGACCCCCGCCTCATCGTGCGGATATTTCCAAGATATCGTGGGAAACTGATCGGCACTGCGGAAGAGGTCGAGATCTTCGACGGGCTGCGGCCAACGTTGGAGAACATGGGTTCCATTGAGGACATCAGTGAGTTTCCAGCTCATAAAGGGTCTCCAGTAAAGCTGACACGCAGTCGCCGACTTCATCGCTCGGAGTGCAGAAGGCGGCACGATCGACCCGGGAGTGAACGACGCGTTGTACGACAGCGCTAAGGAGGTCTTCATGGACTTCCTGAAGAAGACGAGGAACACGCGGCTGAACAAGGGTGCCTCGTCGACCATCGACGCTCGCAAGGTGGACATGGTTGTGGACACGACTCTGGCGAAGTTATTAGCCGAGGATGGTACCACCGACGAGCTGCTCTCGCTTCTTGGTTCCGTGAACGAGGTCGTGTTCTCGGAGCTGGAGCCATTCCTGTACAAGCGCAAGTACATCCTGTGCACCGTGCTATTACAACAAGGCCGAATCGATCGAGTATTGGAACTTCTCAAAGAGTGAGCTTTTCTAACATGGTACTGAAAGCTAATTACAGAATCGCAGAGGACTCCACCCCAGACCCGCTGTGCCCGGACCCTGTTGGGGAGCTCGTTCAGCACCTTAGCAGCATCGATGACCCCGAGCAATTACGCGACTACACGTTGTGGTTGATCCGCCGCGACCCTGACAAGGGTTTGAACGTGAGTTGCTGAGTTGGTGATCCTCGAACTGACAGCAGCTACTCCTGTCCAAGGGAGCGAAGCTCAACACCGACGACGCGCAGATCGTCCAGGACATCGCCACCGTCAACAAAGATGCCGCCCATCGGTACCTGGAGCACGTTGTCATCGACAAGAAGTCCACAGACCCGGAACTCCACGAGGCCTTGTTGAAGTGGCTGTTAGACAGCGTGGAGGAACTTCTGAAGGACGACGGTATCAAGTACCATTTAGAGGAGCTGGGTAAGCTGCGCGAATGCGTCATCGAGCTGACGCCAGACGCCGAGTACCGACTACAGGCAGGCTCCCAAGCCTATGCCGTGTTCTTCGCCGACATTGCTCCAGACACGCCGTTCAAGTCATTCAGGCTGAAGTTGATGATGTTCCTGCAGACAAGCACGCACTATGACTTGAACATAACGCTAGCTCGTCTCGAGGAGTCACCGTCTCTCACGCTGGAGCGTGCCATTGTTCTCGGCAGGCTCGGGCGCCATGAAGGAGCCATGAGAGTCCTTGCCTCTGAGCTGGCCGACCCGATGTCTGCGCAGACTTATTGCACGCAAGGCGGCGAGATCGTGCCACCGAAGGTTGCCCATGTCATCGCGTCGAAGGTACCGTCACTTGCGGCGTGGACCGACCTGTACACCGGCGATCGTCCACCAGTCGATGCGAAGACGCAGCACAAGTTGGTCGTCGAGCTCCTTCGCGCGTACATGCGCACTCCTGCGCCGCGGGGCAAGAAGACGACTGGGATCTCGGACGGCGCCGCACGGGCGCAGCAGCTGCTGTCCGCCCAAGGTGTGCATCTCGACGTGAAAGAGGTGCTGGACATGGCGCCGAAGGAGTGGCCGCTGGACGCCATCAACACGTTCTACAAGCGGTCGTACCGACGCTTGCTCCATGAACGCACTACATGGCAGGTTCTGAAGGCTGCCTCGGCCGGGCAGAATCTTGAGGTGAGTTTCCGGGCCCAGCAGCTGAACTAACGTCAGACTTCGACGCGATACCTCGAAGTCATGGCGCAGATTCCGCCTGTCGTTGTAGACGAAGGCGACCTGGACGAAAAAGTCAGTGACCTTGAGCTGAATGAGAAGGAGCCCATGGCGTCAGACCCGGTGGACGGCGGCGATCCTCTCACCGAGAAGTCGGAGCAGGCGGCGCCATCAGACTCGGCATCGAAGGAGCTGCCGCTGCCGCCGCTCCCGGACACCCCGAACGAAGCGACGACCTAACGGATAACGGAGCGACAACAGTTGTACTTGAAACGACACGATCTAGATACAATACCCTGCATATAACAACAATAAGGCATGCACAATCATCTATATTTCTAGTGGGGTGCTCACTCGAGCTTCCAGACCTGTTTCGAGTCGAGGCCGAGATCCTTCAAGGTACCCGTCAGAGGGCCCTGCTCGAGCGTCGGCGTGAGGGGACCGCAGAGCGGGCCCATGAGCTTCGGCGGCAGGCAGACGAGGACGCACACACGACCGCCGTCGGCGAGCGCATCAGCGACGTCTTCCTTCTGCACCAGTCCCTGCGGGATGCGGTTCACGTCGAGCTTGTCGCCGTACTTCTGCTGGTGCTTCTTGAGGAGGGGTGCACTCCAGTCGTCGCCCTCAGCAGCCTGAGCCTGGAGGAGCTTGTACTTTGTTTCTCCGACCTTGGCCTTGTCAAGCAGCTGGAGGAAGGGCGCCACCGCCGTGCCGGTCGAGACCATGACGACCGTGTCGTACTCGTCGGGCTTGATAGAGAACGTGGTGATGGGTCCGCGGAACCCAGCCTTGTCTCCCTTCTTGAGTCCGAAGACCATACGTCCGAGTTCGCCATTGCGCACCTTCTTGATGACGAGGTTCATGCGTCCGTCGCGCGCCACGTCGTTGACAGGCGTGTAGTGCCTCTCAATCTGAATGTCGGGGTTGCGGAGCATGACATGCTGCACGACGACGGACCCGTCGTCGGGCGTCTCGTCCTGCGTTTGCGACACGAGTGACTCATACATCTGCGGCGAGACCGAGTATATGCTCCCCGTGTACCCGACGTAGGGGAAGGGGAAGGCGCCCTTTGCGAACTGCCTCGTCTCGGCGGGGAGCAGGCGGACGGACACCTCGGCATGCCGCGGCGAGAGGAGCTGCACGCTGTCAATCTCGTGCTCCGAATACTGCGCCGGGTTCAGCACCCGCCGCTGCGGGAAGAACCAGTACCCGATGATGGGGAGGAGGGACGCCCACATGATCGTCTTCTGGATGCGCGTCGCGCGCCGCCGCGAGTCCGAGTTGGCCTTGCCGGACGACCCGCCACCTCCGCTCTTTCCTGTCGGAACGGTGGAGCGCGGGAGGCCCCCGAGCGAGTGCGTCTGGGAGAACGCTCGGGCGCAGACTGTGGGGCGAACTGTTGGTCGGACAGCGCGGGCCGTGCTGAGGCCGCGCAGGAGGGACATGGGTGGTGCGTGGTGCGTGATAGAGAGTGCGCAAAGTCCACCGTACCTTGAAGGCCGGATGGATGATCGACGAGTGCCCGAAATCTCAGGCCGAGCGCGGACACCCGCCGTACCTCCGCATCTACCGCTGTTATAAGCCAGGCACGCACGCGTGCACAAGCCGCGCAAGCCAAGCTTGCACCAAACTTTGATCCAAGGCCCGCAAGCCCAAGCCCACCCAGCGACCGCTCGCTTCGCCTATCTGGCCATCTGGGCGAGTCGTGCAATCACGGCCCTCGCTGGGGCGAATGACCCGCGACTTATTTGTACGACTACGATGCATGATGCGGGCAAGACTCCGGTGCTCCATGTTTCTGGCTCGTGTGCGTGTGGAATGCATGCATATCGCTCTGTGTGCATGTGTGCATAGCTGTCTGGTGCCCCAATCGCTCCCCCGTCCTGCGCTCTCGCCCGCGCTCCCTGCTGCTTGCGCATCCGCTCGCGGAGTCCGGTGTCCCCAGCGCACACGCGTTCGCTCCATTATCTTGGCAACGATTGCGCTGTCGTGCTCAGAGCTCGGTGTCTTGCGATTATGCGGTTCCTTGCACTTGCCGGCGGCACATTTGGGTGCAGATTATCACATTCCCGCCGAGCCGAGCGGCGTCCCCATGCATTTCTCTGTCGATCCGAGCGCGTTCCAGAGCCGTGGCGCCGTTTTCGAGCCGGTTGTGCCTGTGTCCTGTGTGAGCTGGGTGGGCTGAGCGTCGGGAACAGTCGGAGATGATAACGTGCTGAACCCATTCCTCGGGTCTTGCGGCCTGGCTGGCCGGGTTAGAAACAATTTTGACGAGGTACAACCCCGGTCAGTCACTTGAGGCCAGCCACGCGTAGCCCGTACCACTTTTTGTTGATCCGATTCCCCCAAACCAAAAGACATGGTCTAATATGTACATCTCGTGTAGGCACGCAATGCAGTTCTACAAGGACAACAGGAGAGGTCCCATGGGCGGCGACCTCGTCAAGCCGGTTGCGGCATTTAGGCCTTGACGGCCTCCTCCTTACGCTTGGCCCAGAAGTCGGGGTTGTAAGAGAGCTGTAGGGGTCAGCGACCTTTGTGCGAAGAACACCCGGAGCCAGTGATACTCACGAACTTGATGTTCTCGTGCTGCTTGATCTTGTCCCAAGGGCGCTGGTCACCGTGGCGGTTCCAGACGACCTCAGAGCCCTGCGAGAGGCGGTAAAGGTAGTAGCCAGCACCCATGACGGCACCAGTGACAATGGTGACGATAGGGATGGTCTCGGTGGGGACGTTCTTCTTGATCTTGGCGAAGACAGACTGAGGTGTCAGACAACTGGAAAAACAAAGTCGGAAGGGAAGGAGGGAAGGCTTGGGCGGAAGTGTCGAACATCGAAGACGGCGCGAAAAGCTTCAGTCAAGCGAAGCGTCGTCGTCGAGAAGGTCGAGGTCGTCGATGTGTGGCGGTGGCAGTAGACACTTACCATTGTGGCTAGATTCTACTTTTACTTTTACACGAGTACACGAGAGAGAGTGGGGAGTGTGGGGGATGAAGAAATCACAAAGCTGGACTTATGTACGGAATCGACAGCGGTATGCAGGACGCAGGGGCTCAGCAAGCGGAGGCGCGGAGAGGGGGTCTGAGGGGAGCTCTAGGGAGCTTGGGGTAACGAATGCTGGCAGCGGGCTATCGGCCGTCCATCGGTCCGTCCCAATTCACCAATGGCGCGACTCGCTCAAAACTTCTAGGCACGCCACTGCTCACGGTGTTAATGCGCGGCTAAAGGCAACGATTAAGCGGCGGTTGCCCCTCAGGGCCGCACCGCGTGAGAGCCATGCAGATCTCACGCTGTCGCTCGCTCAGGCACGCATGAATCGAAATGTTGGAAGTCAAAGCAGGAGCCAGGCAGCCTGGCGCAGCGCACGCCCTTGTCCGAGTGTCAACGGCTGACTGGCGATACTGAAACTTGCATCTCATTCACGCTCACCTTGAGCAAACCGACTCCAGCACCCTCGCAGCAGCTGCTCGACAGGATCGTTACCGCAACGACCTGAACGTCCTCGACTTGTACCACTCCGACCCTTCCTCCGACCCACCTTCAAACTAAAAATGTCTGCTGCTGAGCTCGAGTTTGCTCAGGTCCAGGAGGACAAGGCCCCCGCCATCCCTCTCTCGCCTGAGGCCGAGGAGCGCTTCAACCGTATCACCCGCGGTCTCCAGGAGGTCACCAGCGGTGACATTATCCGCAAGGTCCTCGCCGATGGAGAGACCCCCCGTCTCTACTGGGGTACCGCGACCACCGGTCGTCCCCACATCGCGTACTGCGTCCCCCTCATGAAGATCGCCGACTTCCTGAACGCTGGCGTCCACGTCAAGATCCTTCTCGCTGACCTGCACGCCTTCCTCGATGCCAACAAGTCGACCATGGAGGTCCTTCAGTACCGTGTCCAGTACTACTCTCACCTCCTCAAGGCTGTCTTTACCACCCTCGGTGTCCCGACTGACAAGCTCGAGTTCGTGACTGGTACCAGCTACCAGCTCACTCCCAAGTACACCATGGACATGTACAAGTTCCATGCCCTTACGACTGTCAAGGCTGCCGAACACGCCGGTGCCGACGTCGTCAAGGAGTCGGAGTCGCCCCTCATGTGCTCGCTTCTCTACCCCGGTCTCCAGGCTCTTGACGAGGAGTACCTCGACGTCCACATCCAGTTCGGTGGTGTCGACCAGGTAAGCTTGTCTGACCCTGACTGTAGCTAACAACAGCGTAAAATCTTCATGTACGCTGCTCACTTCCTTCCCCGTATGGGCTACGCCAAGCGCGCGCACCTCATGAACGCCATGGTCCCCGGTCTCTCCGGAGGCAAGATGTCGTCATCGGACGCCAAGTCGAAGATCGACTTCCTCGACACCCCCGCCGAGGTCAAGTCGAAGCTCAAGGCCGCTCTCTGCACGCCCGGAGAGGTTGAGGGCAACGGTGTTCTCGCGTTCCTCAAGACCGTGCTGATCCCCGTTCAGGAGCTGCGCGAGGAGCAGGCTCGTGCCCGCGGAGAGGAGCGCTTCAAGGGCGAGGGCAGCTTCGCCAAGGCTGACTCGCCTGTCGGCACCCTCTTCTCGATCCCTCGCCCGGAGAAGTACGGCGGCGACATGCACTTCTCGTCGTACCAGGCTCTCGAGGACGCTTACGCCAAGGAGCAGCTGCACCCTGGAGACCTCAAGGCCGGTGTCACCGAGGCCCTCACCAACCTCCTTGCCCCCATCCGCAAGGTCTTCGACGCTTCTCCCGAGTGGCAGGAGGCTGAGAAGCTTGGTTACCCCAACGCTTCCGTCGCCGCCGGCGCCGCTGCTCCCGCCAAGAAGGAGCCCAAGGCTAAGAAGCCCCAGAAGAGCAACAAGCCCCCCACCGAGGAGGAGCTCATCAAGCTTCGTGCCGAGAAGGAGAAGCAGAAGGCTGCGAAGGCTGCCGCCAAGGCCGCCGCCGCTGGAGGAGCTGCCGGTACCGCCGCCGGTCCCAGCCGTGCCATCCTCAACACCGACCTGCCCAAGCTCAAGCTCCTCTCGAAGGGCAAGGTCCGTGACATCTACGCCCTCCCCGATGCCAAGGACGCCGACAAGCTCCTCTTCGTCGCAACCGACCGCATGAGCGCTTTCGACGTCATCATGAACAACGGCATTCCCCAGAAGGGTGCCACTCTCACCGAGCTGTCCCTCTTCTGGTTCCACAAGCTGCGCAACGTCATCCCCAACCATGTCCTCACCCCCAGCCTCGAGGGTGCTTCCCCCGCCGCTCTGAACGGTACCACCGCCTGGGAGGAGTTCCCCCGCTCGCTCGACGAGTACCGTGACCAGCTCGAGGGAAGGAGCATGATCGTCAAGAAGTGCGAGGTTGTCAAGATCGAGGCTATCGTCCGTGGCTACATCACCGGCTCCGCCTGGTCTGAATACAAGAAGAGCCAGACCGTCCACGGCATCCCCATGCCTGCCGGTCTCGTCGAGAGCCAGAAGCTCCCCAAGGCCATCTTCACTCCTTCGACCAAGGCTGACCTCGGTGACCACGACGAGAACATCCACCCCGACAAGGTCAAGGACATCTGCGGTGCCGAGCTCGCCGCCGAGATCGAACGCGTCGCTCTCGCCCTCTACAACGAGGCTGCCGCCTACGCCCTTGACCGCGGTCTCATCCTCGCCGACACCAAGTTCGAGTTCGGTCTCCTCGACACGCCCAACGGCAAGCAGCTCATCCTTATCGACGAGGCGCTCACCCCCGACTCGTCCCGCTACTGGGCCGCCGCCGACTACGAGGCCGGCAAGCCCCAGCCCTCCTTCGACAAGCAGTACCTCCGCGACTGGCTCATCAAGGAGAACCTCAAGGGCAAGGAGGACGTCACCCTCCCGGAGGACGTCGTCGCCGAGACCAAGTCGAAGTACGAGGAGGCGCGGGATCGCGTCATGGGCCGCGGCAAGTTCGCTGCCAAGAAGTAAGCCGGCGCTATTGTAATGAGTAGGAGCATACGTGCACTTTAGGCATATCTAGATGGATCATTTTCTCTATTAGATGACAAGACAGAGGGTCGTAATGACATGCTAGTGGTTATGGCTAGTTACAAGAGGTACAACTGAATGACAGACGAGAACGGCATATAGTACAGGGGTGTGGGATGCGGAGGCTCTACGCCGGTACTCCCTCCCACTCGTACACTGCGTAGGCGTTCATCTGCCCGCGTCCGCGAAGACCCTTAGCCTTCTTCCGCTTCCACCAAGGCCGCTTCTCAGTCGCCGCGTTCGGGAACACAGGCGCTTGACCCGGCGTATCTGACCAGGCGGCGGACTCGAAGCCACGCTTCTTCTCCTCCTCCTCCAGCTGCGCCGATAAAATGGTCTCTCGGCGTAGTCGCTGGTGGTATCGGAGCCATCCGGAAATCTGTTGTCAGCTATGACCAATCATTACAGAGATGAGTTAGCTGCGCACCTTCAGGAAGAGAATGATGACGAGCACGGCCATCACAATGATACCGGCGGCGATGGCGACACGGACGATCAAGCCCGAGTTGTACTTGTAACCGAAGCCCTCGGAGGACGTGATCGTCTCCTTGGTCGCTGGAATCGTGGTCGTCGCCGTCTTCTTGGTGTTCTCCGTCTGGTAACCCTTGTCGTGGACAGTGGTCTTGGAGGGCTCCTGCGTTGGTGTCGCTGTCGCGGCCGCGTCCGTGACCCGCGACATGACTGTCGACGCTACGTCTGTGGAGGACATTGCGAGCGGTGGAATGGGGTAATGTCGCGCCCGCCGCAATAGGGCTAGCTGATAGTCAAGGCGCTACGTGGGAGCGAGCACCTGGCGCATCCGGCGAGCTGGAAACAACATGAACCGAAGCCTCGAGGAATCCAGCAGGTACGTGCCTGATCGTACCTCCACTCGGTGGCGACAAGTTGACCGCCACACGGCATTTCGCCGTCTGGTCCCGCTGCCTGGCTGGGCGGAGGCAATGCCCTGGCTGGTTCGCGGGCACCGTCCCGTAGCGCTCGGAGTTGACAGTTGGACTTGGTGAGCGCTCATCAAGCACCACTCAGACACCATGCTCGGCCAGCCAGCACTCCGACTCGCCCGCCCCGCCCTCCGGGCACAGCGCCGCTACGCCTCCCACGGACCCACCTACAACCAGCCGTCCGGCTACGTCTTCGGCGAGCAGGTTAGTTGATCTCGCCTAATTTAAGCTCGACGGGAGGATCGGAGGATCGTCAGGCTGCACCTCGATCGACTACCGATGCAGCTGGCGAGGATGGGACACGACACGACGACGACACACAGACGGACATCGATGGAAGGCAGCGAGGGCGCAAGAGGGCGCTCGGTGTTGGGCCGGAGCCGCTGAGGACAGTCCGCAGTGTGCTCCGCGTACGGGCAATTGTGTAACGCACACGTTCGCCGGCCCACATCAGCCGAAGCGCCCCACAAGCCACGCCTCGCCGCCCACTTGCCATGCGTTTGCTGCGTCGGTGTCGGACGTCGTCGAGGACGGTGGAATTCGGTGACATGAAACGCTAGCTCCGGCTATAGCTGTGCGGACAGTCCGAGGTGCAGTGCAATTGCACTGCCGCTCTGTCTTCGCACCGTGTCTCGTCGCCCACTGCCTTTGTCGATCCTTTCCCTCCTGTCTGAAGCTGTCCACTGGGCCGCGAACATAGCTGACTCCAGATCCCCAAGGGCCAGAAGCGCCAACGCGAGTCGTGGGAGTGAGTATACCGAGAATGATCCGCGAACGTGCGACATGTCGGACCGGGGTGGCACGTTTGGATGAGACTGCGAGCGACGCAATGTGCAAGCGTTTGCGTAGACGCGCAGAAATGCGGTCTTGCAGACGTGCAGTCTGTCCTCACTTCGCCAAATTGCGACCCGTGTCACCTCGATAATGATGGATGTTGTGGGGCAGGCATCTTCCGATCGCGGCATGCTGTACCGTGCCTTGGTCAATGCGGCCGGATGATAAGCGAGCCTCACGCTTTCTCGTCGTTGCACGATCGAGGCGATGGCATCAGCAAAGGCTGCGAGGAAGTATCAACCACGCGCTCGTTTTGTTTGGAACCGACTGCCGTTCGCGCGATGACGTCTATGACGGTTTGTGGGCGCAAGCTAACCTCTACAGGACCCTCTTCTACGTCGGCATGTTCGGTGGCATGGCTCTCGCCACTGTTGTCTACATCTACAAGCCCGACACCAGCATCCAGACCTGGGCCCTCCAGGAGGCCAAGGCCCGTATGGACGCCCGTGGTGAGAAGTACGAGTACAACAAGCCCCCCCAGTAGAATTTTTGCATGTTACCCGTAGATACCAGATACAGCAACAGAGCAGCGTGCGCGCGTCAATAGAGCAGGCACCTGCCACGAAATAGAACCAAAACAACTTATGATTTGACTGAACCTGAGCACGAGAAGCGCTTGCCAAGTGTTGCACAGTAGTTTATAGACAGAAGGTGACATCACGGCGGAAGATAGAATAAGGGTAGTAACTACGGTTGGAATACGGAAACCAAGATTGGTGGGATGGCCCTCAGCGTAACTGTCAAACAGGCCGACACTCAACAGCACCTGGCTACGTATAGCAGGTTTATGAGCTTGACTCTATTGTGTTGGCAATTCTCATCATAGGGAACCCGATAGGAAAGTGGAGAGGAGGGAGGGGTGAGGGAGGAGAGATTGAACGGTCGAGAGCTTGCAGCCCGAAGAGGAGCTGCGAGTCAGAAGTGATGTTAGTAGGGGGCCGACTGTCAACGTCCTGCATGTCGGTGTCGAACGTCGAGCTCGCGAAGAGTCATGATGAGGTGAGAAGTGATGTTGAGTTCAGAAAAATCGCGAGATGCTCACAAACTTTGGTGACGGCAGCTGGGTGCGAGGGGCGCATGATAACGCGGGAAGCAAATGACACGTATGGCTGATCGCTCGCAGCCTTCCCACGCTAGCCGCCGTGTTACATTCTCCCACGAGCTCACATCATTCCACTCTCTCAACGTCACCGCACCGTGGGAGAATCACCTCCATCCTCAAGGTCCACACGCTCGACAGCAACAACAACCATGACGGACCTTCCGCTGCTGGACGACAACCCGTCCACAACTCCTCTGGACCTTCTCTTAAATGCGATCTCGGGATCGAACAACATCTTCCCCCAGACTGGCGAGTCTGCGGACGATTCAGACTACCTGGGCGAGAACGGCGGGGAAGGCGCTGCATCCACCGCAAACGATGGCGGCAACATCCAGTCCACCTCCGGCAACGGCGGCAACAGCAACTCTGGCAAGAAACGCGCCCGTGACGACTTGAATGAGTCCGGGGAAGGCTCTAACCGCCTCTCGAAGATAACGCGTACCCTCTCATCCCACTTTGGAAGTCACACACGTGGACGCGCCTTCTCCACTGTAGAGGTCTGGCATCCCAAGACTGGGCAGAAGAGTTACGGAAAGGAGAGACGGTAAGCTACGCGTTCACAAACATTGAGCTAACCATCCAGTATTATCCAGCCACCCCCGACGCTCCGTGTCTCTGGTCCGCTGCTTCCGCAGCTCACCCAAGTCAGCCTCAGCACTCATCCGAACCCGGATCCTCCCACCGGCAGCATCACGTTCTCTTCTCAGTCACACAGCCTGGCGCTGAACGATGCTCCTACCGACGAGTCCTCTCTCGCTCCGAGGACAAAGAAGGCCGAGCGCGATGAGAAGCGCCGCCAGATGCGCCAGGCCGCCTCCAAGACTGGCTGGGGAGGTTCCCTTCCTTGGGAACGTAGCCGCAGCGACACCCGTGAGCGCTCTGAGCTTGCCACCGGCTTGACCTTCCCCGGACTGTGGATCGGCGAGGAGACGGGGAAGAACAAGGAGTTCCGCCTCGAGCTCAGCATCGGCACTCCTGGTGTGGAGACACACCCTGTTACGGGCACCTCGGCCGAGAACAAAGACGTTGAGCCCATCGATGAGGCCGCATTGCGCCGCGTTCTCGCAGCTGGCGTAGAGCCGCTGATGGGTTTGGAGCCGGAAGACACAAAGGACCGCCTCGTTGAATTGGAGCCGCCCATGGAGCAGACGCTGGAGTCGGCCTCGGAGACGCAGCAGACGGAGCAGAACGAAACACAGACGCAACAGGAGACGCAGCCGCCTGAGCCTCCCAAGCCATGGGCGACGTTCGTCTCGGAGCCTCTCACCATCGTGTCGAAGCCCTCGCAGAAGACAGCTAAGGCTCGCTCGATGGCCAGCTGTCTGTCAACCGCCGATGCCTTCGCTCTGTACGTTCGCGTCAACGCTCAAACTGTCCGCACCAAGTACATGAAGATGGATGAGGTCGACGGCACACCCATCCTCACTGCCAGGACCGGCAAGTGGTCGCCCTTCCGCTTCCACGTGATCTCTCGCGCGTCGCCGCCCGAGCCCGAGGACAAGTCTTCGCGCGCTCGCTTCAAGCTTGATAACGACAAGGAGGCCAGCATTGTCACCTACGGGTCGATCGTTCAGCTCGTTGACGTAAACACCGGCATTCGTTCCGACCCCGTGCGTCTGGTGCGCGTTGATAAGAATGAAGCCATCGTCGGCGAAGACGAGGGGCATCCAGTCAGCGAGCTCCAGCGTATCGGTCTCGTCCGCGTCGTTGATGGCGTCGATGACGACACCGGAGGTGCGCGCTGGTACCTGTCGGCCCCTGGCGCTGTCACCGGTGCCGGTGAGGTGAGCGTCACCCGCGCAAGGCCTGGCTCGCGCAACGCTGCCAAGGACGCATCTGGTAACGACGGATTTGCGCCTGAAACCCTCGGCGGCCTCGACTCCCTGGATAACGGCGGGGACAGCACCACCAACACACCTGTGAGCGAATCGAAACGCAAGCGCAAGACGAAGCGACACTCTCTCGCCCGTGCTGCGATCAACGAGGAGGAGAGCGGAAGCGCGGCCGCGGGGCTCGTGTGGCACCAGGCCAAGCGTCGCCAGGGTACGCACATCGTCACTGAGGGCAAGGTTGCCACCGCTCGACCTGCCAATATCGAGACGGTCGATGATTGGATGAGCTGGACGCTCGGTGGTGTCTGTAAGTAAACCAGTCGCGTACGACTCGCTGATTACCAGGGTGCTTCTCCTATTCGTTCTTCAACGGGTTGGGCGACTCCGAGGCCTTACCCAAAGCTCCCCTCGACCCCGTCCCTCGTTTGCTGGTTGACCCAGCGTACAAGCCCGACCAGAACACTTTGGACCTCACGCTGTCGTACTTCTTCGTCGATGACGACCAGACTCAGCCTCAACCCCTCAGTGTCTACATTGGCCCCATCGGTCCCCTTCGCGTTACCACCTGGCGCTCAGTTGCACCTAAGGAGAAGTACTTTGACCCAGGTGCCCTTTACCCAGCCGTGCCCTACAACGGAACCAACGAGGAACCGCCTTTGCCTGAGGGCGAGCGTGTGTACAGCAACTTCCCCTTCAACGTCCCTCACACCATCGCTAAGGTCGAGCTTCCGGCCACAGAGGAGATTCTGCGCGTCATGAAGGCGACTGCCGAGGAGCAAACCACTTCTGAGACGACTGCTGCGGAGAAGTCCGCTGGCGAACCGGCGGCGGTCGCTGAGTCCAGCGGGAACCAACAGCCTGAGACGGGGGACCAGAGCACCGCCGATGACGCATGGCTGGGCGCCATGGGCCCTGCCGGTGAGCTCACCATTCAGGAGGCTCTCCAGAATGCTGGGAAGAGCCATGCGCCTGAGCATAACATTTCTGAGGTGCTCGGATCGCACGTGGAATCTGCGGAGATTCCCAAGGTCGGAGACGAGGAATTCAAATTTGAACAGCTCCCTAGTACCCTTATCGACAGATCTATCGAGGAGGCGGCCGCGGAGGCGGTTGCCGCTGTCGATAACGACGTCTTCTCGGCCCCCGGCACACTCCAGCTCCACAAGCCCGAAGATGCTCCGAAGAGAGCCATGGCCTCACTGCCGCTGCTCCTGGTGCGCCCAGACGGGGTCGGTTATGGTCTGGGGTGGAGTCTCGAGGCAGAACATGGAAGCCACGGTGACAAAACCGAGGCCGCAGGGCAAGGCGGCGATTCGGCAGTCGGCAGCTCCGGCACGGACAATCGTGAAAGTTCAACTCTCGCTTCTGGCTCCGGCGGCAACGCAGGCGCTGGTATTGGTTCCGGCGCTCCATGGGGTGAGTGGCTTCGGCCTGGGCAAGCGTTCTTAATCAGGGCTGACATTGCGGACTTAGGGCTGCGAGTTGTGCAGACCAGCGCGCGCGGACAGAGCCTGCGGACCTGGTAGACGGCTTGCCAACCGCGAACAAGGGTCTGGGTCAGGGACGGACAAATGGTACTCTGTGGATCCGGATACGTGTGTGCGTGTGCGAGTGCAGACTAGGGCATCAGGCCTGAGGGGCGGTGCAGGGTAAGCCACTGGTACTACCAGGCGCCCGACCCGAGGGCTTGAGATCCCACCTGCTTTTGTTCGTGCGTACACCTAAGTGAGGGGAGGAAGTTGTACATAGGCTCAAGGTGCCTGTTTGTGCCTCGCGGTGCCTCCGAGTTGACCGGGCTAGAAAGGCGCAAGGCGCGAGGCGATGAGCGAGATGATCCCTATGGTTAAGGGGAAATTGGAAAAGGGGGTATTGTAATGTATTTGCCTGGTGGGATGGGGGCGTTTATGCCGATTAAGGAAAGTAACTATGGCAGGAAGGGGAACGCCGGAACGAAAAATTACTTCCTTACACAGTTGTAATGTGTGCATTATGTAATTGAAGTAGATCCATTTGAGCCAAGGAAGGGTTAGGCTGAACCCAGGATGAACACGGCCGTGACCCGGCTCAAACCTCTCATGCCAGGCCGCCGAGCCGTGAGCCGCCGACCTGCCCGTGTACGGCTCTGTAGCTCTGTGAGGTCCCCTGGGCTCTGGTGCCGTGCCCTGTGGACCATCGTGATCCTCCCGGGCTCATGCGCGCTGGGACCACTCCGAGTGTTTTCCGGGCCTGACGGCTTGTCGTTCCCTGTACCTGCCGTTTTCGAGAGTCATTTGTGTACACCAATCCTCCAGTCAACTGCCACACCGGATCAACCTTCGTTCAAA
This sequence comes from Trichosporon faecale, assembly GCA_039545375.1. Taxonomy (NCBI): domain Eukaryota; kingdom Fungi; phylum Basidiomycota; class Tremellomycetes; order Trichosporonales; family Trichosporonaceae; genus Trichosporon; species Trichosporon faecale. Next base: position 644,755 of record BCLU01000003.1, on the reverse strand, counting down.
AGACGGACGCAACCTCGCCAACCGTCTTCTTCCTTCCTCCCCTCTCAACCACCCACCTACCCCACTTTGGTCACCGACTCACTTCGTCGACTTCTTCACTTTCCATTCTTCATTCATCTTTCCTTTCCACCGCCCGTCGGCACTCGTTCGTCCCTTCACCACCACCACCTTTGATTTCGCTGTAGCGCACAACCGCGACTAACCCCCCTCTTTTACTTTCCATCGCGTGCCTGTCGATCGACCTGGCGTCGACTCGTCCGACCTCATCATCGTGCTCTGCTCCCCATCGCATCCATCAACCACATCAATCATCATGGCTACCTCCGCCTTCATGTCCTACGTCCCCCAACAGGTCCCCCAGCCTGTCGCCTCCACCTCTGGCTATAAGCCCAAGCGCAAGCGTGATGCGTCCGTCGACATGGACGAGGCTTTCGAGAAGGTAGGTTATCAATAACACATACCGTCATGACGCGTTAGTGTGATAGCAGTTGTTGACATGCGCGCAGCACATCCGCACCCTTCCTCCTTCCGTCGAGGGCCCGAACGGCTTCGCGTTCCCTCCCGACCTGATTCCCTCGTCAGCCACATCCGCCTCTGTCTCCGAGTCCGACCGCATGGACAACGACATGGACTTCGAGATGGACGACGCGAGCTACGTTCCGCCTCAGAAGCAGTACAGCTACGCCGAGGGCGGCTCTGGTGGGTTCGGATTCGGCCCTGGTGCCGATGAAGACGAGCTTACTGACGACGATGACTTCTCATCCTCGTTCTACCCCTCCATGTATGCCCACCCCAACAACGTTCCCAACACAGCCTTCCCCTCTAGCGCATCTGCCCCCGTGTCTCCGACGGCGTGGAACGCCCAGCCCTACGCCCACAACCTCGAGGCTCCCAAGGGTGCCGGCCTGATGCAGCCCGCCGTGTCTGCCCCCCTTGCCGACGACGCGACTGCTGTCGAGCGCGCGCGCGCCCAGCACGGCCCCCACTGCACCAGCATCCCCAAGCTGCGCATGAGCGACTACCCCAACGCGATCACTGGCGAGCGGAGCCTCTGGACCGTTTGCCAGGATTGCGGGGCCATGGAGATGGCCAAGTAATCCGACGAGCGTAGCTGGACTCTTGCTCGAAGACGACGACCTGGACCCGACCTCCCGCACATCTACCATCAACCAATCCTCCATCATCCCCGACCTTGAGCTCTGCGTCCGCGCAGCTCAAGGTCAACCACCACCCAGACAAGCGGAGGCAGCGCCGGTGTGCGCCCTCTGCTGCGGGCAGCTTGCGAGCCCCCGCCGGCCAAGGCATCAATGAGACCGCCAGCCAAGAGCCATGTATTGTAGTTTTGTATCGAATGCATCAAATTGAGCACACTGGTCTGTTCATTGTTCGGTTGTCGTCGGGGACGGTGAATGCATGGGAACGTCAATTGGTGGTGGAGCTGTGAGCTGAGGGGGAAGAGCAAGCGCGCCTCCTGTCGCAGTCGACGGATGCATCATGCATGACCGGGATGGGAGCAAAGTGAGTCGCACGAGGTGGATCAGAGCTTGAGAGCATGAGAGGGCGACGTTGGCAAAAACAAATCACTCAACTGCCACAGGCGAGCGCCCTCCACTTGACCACACGCGTGCAGCCGAAGGGTCGCGCTTCATTACGACCAGCCACCACAAATCTGCTACCGTACGCGTCCGGCTTCTGGTGGGCTAGTCCAGGCTGGCAAGGCTGAGCGGGACCAAAAGCGGTCAGGCTGGGGACGCCCGCACCGCGGACGGCTTGCGGACCGGCAGGGCAGGTTGACTCAGATCCACTGTAAGCGAGCGAGGCGACTGAAGGGAAACATTCAGCCAGGCGGGAGCATAGCGACGGATTTCAAATTCTGCGCATTGCCAATTCTTTTCGCGTGAGAGTCGCGTGATGCTTCACCCCTTCCATAGGCCCACAAGCTCCGGCTCTCTAGGCGTACCCAAGTCCGCGGCGATGTCTGGGACGCCTACACCCTGGACAGTCACGTGCAGAGATCAGCATTGATCTCTATCGACGCCCTCCGTTTAAAAAGGTCTGGTCCCGCCTGGTCATGTGACTACCACGTGGTGCTGGACCTCCACTTCTGTGACGCGCGAAGTTCGAGATTTTGGAAGTTTCGGATGCGAGGTCTGAGTCGTCAACAACAGTCAGCTACGGCGTCTACACAACCCAACTCTTCTCTGGCGCCTTCCTCCTTCAGCCAAACGCTTTCTAGGCTCAAATAATTCACCCGGACCACAGATCTCCCGCAGCCGATACAGCTATTAGCCCAGTGGAGCTCGCACACGACCGTCATCGCGACCTTCCCTCACCACATCACCTCAGCTGCGACCAGCTGTCTTCCTCCTCCGACCAGTACCATCGAGAACTCAGAATGGAGGACCCATCAGCCACCCTCAAGTCGTTCGACACGACGCTGTCCGCGCTCGAGACGGCCGTCGCGCCCCTGTTCGACCAGAGCCTGAACTCGCTCCGCGACGACCTCGGCGGGATCGACCGCGCAAAGCTTGACGTGCTGCTGGCGTACGCTATCAACAACCTTGTCTGGAGTGAGTATCTTCACAGGTCCTAGGTTGCATGCCGTTTGGCTGGCTGTGACCGGTACTTCGAGGAGCTGTGCCGGAGTGCGCTCGCGAACCGTCAGTGTGTCACCCCCGCCGCACCCCGACAGATGTCTGCCAATGCAGGAAGAGCTTCTTGCATCTGATGGAAGCTGACAGCAGTGTACCTCAAGACGAGAGGTGTTAATCCGGACGACCACGACGTGACGAAGGAGCTGGTGAGTGTCGCCCGGTGGAGAAAGGATGTGATCGCCGTGCGAGGGTGCATGTCACTCGCCGCCGTACCATCGCGTGCGGCCACTATCTTTGTCTCAGCTTCTATACTTCCACTCTACAAGCTGACAGCCAGGACCGCATCAAGACGTACTACGCCAAGGTCCGCGACGCCGAGTCCGGTGTTTCTACCCGTGAGTACTGACCTTCCTTAGAAGGAAAACCCTGCCTGGGTGAAGGGTGTAGTGTTTGCAGTCACACCTTCTCTGGCAGCGGCGGCATCCGCGCTCCTGTTGGTCCGGCTACCTGAAGCCTATGTAACTAGCTGACACCCAGGCCGCTCCAAGATCGACGCCGACGCCGCCCACCGCTTCGTCATTGGCAACCTCCCGCATCTGCAGAAGTCCAAGTTCAAGACGCAGCCCTCAGAAGAGGCTGAGGCGAGCACGTCAGCTGCCGCCGTCGCGCAGCGCCAGGCCGAGGCTGCCATCGGCCGGCCGAGTCGGTTCAAGCACGTGGCGAAGGAGACGGAGCGGATAGTTCCCGGCGCCGTGGATGAGGAGGACGATGAGGAAGACGAGGATGATGATGAGGAAGAGGATGACGACGATGACGATGAGGATGATGACGATGACGACAATGGGGACGAGGAAGAGGACGACGAGGAAGAGGAGGGAGGGTCCGGAGAAGACGTCGAGATGGCCGACGCCGAGGCGCTGCTCGCGTCCGTGGACCAGCAGATCGACTCGGACAAGAGCAAGGGCCGCAAGCGGAAACGAAGGGCGGCGCTCGAGTGACGTCCGGCTGGCTGTACTTCTGGGTTGATTGGTTTGTAACATGCACCTTCTGTGATCTGTACGACGTATCCACTGACCGCTCACTTTCCCTCGACCGCTCACTGCATCCAACTGACAGCAGCTCCGCCTCGAACTCTTCTCTAACCACAACCTTCGACTCTCCTCGAGCGAAGTGCAGGCAGCCTTCCCTGGCTCCCAGCAACTCGCAAAACGTCCAAAAGGCAGGCGTTACCGCCTCGTTCTCCGCCAGGGAGTCGAACCCTGCTCTATCGCGATCACTGGAGGCTCGGGGGAGACCAGCTGCTCTCTCTTGAGAGGCGATTATACTAACCGATATACTAGCGAAGAGACGCTGTTTGATGGCGAGCACGCCCCGGGGGCGCCGAGGGCGCAGCGGGCGCTCTGGGCGCTCCGGGCAGACGGGATGGAGCGTCCGGCTCATTGTCAGCGATGGGTAGGGCGTGGAAGACACCACAGGACCCGACTTCCACAGGTCATGCCGATCGCCGCTGCACGTTGAGGCAGCACCCTCGGAGGCTGTTGAACCGCCGGTCTGATTGTGACTCTCTGCAGAGTCATTCTCCGTTTCATGCTCGACCGCAGTGCCACCTAGGCAGCGACTATGCGTCAGATGACAAGACGCTGTCACAGCGTAGCTGAGTCATCGCCTCTGTGAGCCCTCTTGTCGACACAGGTGACCATCGGCTCAGCTTGCCCTGCGCTACATCTCAGACAGGGTTGATCCGTTCGCAACCGCTTCAACTCAACACAGTGCGTGGCAGGTATCGGGCGCCGCGTCGGTCGCAGCATGAGACTGCATTTGCACATCTGCAACCGTATTCATCCGTCGGCTGGCGTAAGTCCCTGTGTGGCGCGAGACGTGCTGTCGGGGATAAAGAAGTCGTCCTCTGTAGCCTGGCGGACATACAGCACCCCACGGGTGTTCCGGTACCAGTGCCACGCGAAGCGGCCTGGGCTCAACGGGTTGTGAGCGGGGTGCGGTGGCCTCTCCCATTGAACGAGGAAGATGTGGCTCTGGAGTGTCTCCGCTGCATCGCGGCCGTTGAGGAGTCTGAGCGTGTTCCGGACAACGTCCAGGCTGGGTGTTCGGACTCTCAGTTGCTTCACGTCCGGCGAAAGGAGGGCCGAGACGACATGGCACCTCGCGGCCATCGTGGGCGTTTCCCTCCGGCGCCACGGGAAGTCGTCCCGGCTCATCCGGCGGTCATGCAGCGTCACGCACACGTACTGTGCGCCGTGAATGAACCGTCCGGCGGGTCCGCGCTTCGCAGTGTCGGTGCAGTTGCACGAGGGGTCTATGCGGAGCTTGAGGCGGCGGATCTTCGGAAGGCGCCAATTACACGCCGCATTCCGGCCGTGCTCGAGCGTCACGTCTGCCCCCGGCTGGATGTGGGCCAGGAGCGCGTTCATGCGCTTCGAGGGCATGACCTCGGCATACACTACGACCTTGCGCGTCCGCCGCATTGCGTGCACTTGCAAGAGCGTCGGTATCGCCGGCGCCTTCCGGAAGAAGGGCAGACAGCCGTGTTCGGAGGTAAACGTCAGGCGGCCACCGAGCTTCATGATCGCGAGCTCGTCGCCGGCCATGAACTTGTCCGCGATCTCGACCATGCACGGGCTCACCAGGCGGGCGGTGAGCAGGTCATCATACTCGAGATGCTGAAGGATGCACTCGACGATGTGCGGGTAGCTGCGCGGATGCAGGCTTGGTGGCATCGTGGGGTGGATGGTGGCGTGTGGCAGTTCCGTGGACGGTTGAGGACGAGCAAAAGACGGTGGATGGACGTGGAGGAGTGAGTGTTTATGAAATTCAATCACGTCGACGTGTCCGAGTCCTTTGCCTTTCGACCCACGTGAGCGGAGCTCTGAGGAATATATAAGATATAGCTATAGCTATAGCTATAGCTATAGCTATCAATATCCATACCCATATTCATAGATATGATATGAGATATGGGATATGGGACGGACATGAGAGGGGATATGGAGCGATGTGGTGGAGCGTAGCTCGAAATTGCGGCAGTTTCTAGTAGGGCCCGACACGTACGTCCGTAAACTGTGCTAATTTCCATGTGCAAAGCTGCATAGCGGCAGGTACATCCGATATATTAGATGATATTAGCAGATATTGACGGATATGGACTTGAGATTTTTCAGAAACCCTTGATATCTTGTCAACTACTGCATCGTATGCTGAAATGTTTCTGGTTTCAGTTTTCCTGGACTCCGGAGATACGAAAACCACTGCACTGACGTTCCAGAAATGAGTGGTGTTAGATAAACATCGGAAATATGTTTCCAACTGGTGGCAGAATGTTGAGGCGGCGATGATCCCGTCCTGCCTTGTGGTTTCTCGGATGTCGAGAAACTCACTTTCCATCATATTTCTGGGCCAGTCGTCCGCTCGTCATGGCTGTCGGTGATTGGAGAAGAAAGAACATCGGGGTCGTGACAACGCGGGGCTTGCTTGTTGAATGCCCGTGTGGTTCACTTTGGAGAGGCGCTTAGATGGTCTTGCTGCCGGCTGCTTCAGCGGGGCGGTACTTGACGAAGGTGGTCTTCCTGGACCGAAGGAGCCCTTGTGCGTGGGTTCGCAGCGCGTGCATCGTGCGTTACGGTGTGAGTATAGCAGAGGCAGCAGCCTGAACTCATTTTTGGAACGGGGAAGCGCAGAAAGTGCCACACGAGCCTGCTCCACCCCAGTATGCCACAGCGATGCAGTCTTCTTCCGCTTAAGAGCTCAGCAGAGGTTCTGGGCTGACACTGGAGGCCAGAGAATGGCGTCAGAGTACACGGAACCTTCGTGGGTGCGCTTGCTGTCGATAACTGTCCGACGAGCACTCGCGAAACCCGTCGATGTGCCACGTTCAGTCGACTGGAGTCGTCTTCGCACGTGTGCTCCCTCGTTCATGAGCCGAAGGTGCGCTTCGCACGGACCGGGTCGATAAAGGGCCTCGGAGCCACGACTGATGGGGTCAGGCGGGCGGTGACGGGGGGCTGCGGACATCTGAGAAAAGATCCAGGCGCGAAAACAATTGCTCGCAAGAGCCGCAGACATCTGCGATAGCTCCACATCACTGCCTGCGCCAGCAACACAGAGTCATCGTCAAACGTCTGCTGTCGAAGAGCGTCCAGGATACCAGGGCTTCGACGGAGTCAGATGCCACATGAGGCTCGGTTGGGTGGCATCGCAATCAAGCGAAACGGGGTACCGGACGCTGTTCGGTTCTCGGAGGGTACTCCGGAAACAGAGCACCGACGGCGCCTCGGCGTCCAAGGTCCGTAACGAACAAGGGGGAATGGGGTCGCGGAGCGTCGGTCACGGTACCCCTCGTCGCTGTTACTAGGCGACCACCAGCGTCCTTCCAGATTAACGAAGTTCTGGAACGTCGCTGCGAGATTTGCTGCGATGAGGCTGAAACCAAGCGGACCCGGAGCCGCCGAGCACTTGACGCCGCATTGTCCGAGCATCTGCGGCGGAACGACTGGTCTGACTGTAATGAATGCTTCCTTGGAACACTGCAGCATTCGCATTGAACGTAGCAAATTGGATGCGAGCAAGCACGCGCCGATGACCATGCTGCCGCGCGGTCCCCGGCATGTTCCATTCCTCGACAGCAGCGCCTGCGCAAGCAGGGCGGCCAGGCGGGCACAGGCATCCGCTGCACCGCCGCGATGCCTCGACTTCACGAACCCGCTGATCATACAAGCAGAGAGCTGTGCGCCAGTGTGTGCAGTAAATCTGTATATCTGGATAATCCCCCGGTTTCAGCCCACCATCGACGCCCGTCCGCGATTAATCGTCGGGCCGGCGGGTACCACCTTGTGGGAATTGTGACAGGAATCAGGCTGCCCATCTGTCCATCAGCCCACCAGCCATCGATCTGGGATCTAAGGCGTATGGAAAGGCGGTGTTGATTGTCCTCTAGACACTGACGCAGCGCTGCGGAACCTCTTCGAGTTCTCACGCAATCGCCCGGATCGGCGGCGTTCTGGTCACCCACTGCAATCGGCGGAGCGCCCTACTCATGTAGGAAGGGCAGGCACTTGACGAACGGAGTGAACGGCGCAGAGTCTATGGGGTCACCTCCGCGCCGCTGCACTGATCCGCCGTGTCCGCACGCATCCGGCGACTCGCGCTCCAACGATCGGCGGCAGGCAGGCACTCATGAACGCCATTATTGTGAGCCTGCCTGGTATCGTAAGCGCCGTCACCAACTTACTGCATCGTCGCTCACAGGCAACGTAAAGTAAAGTCTGTCACCGAGGAATGAAGGCCCATGCGTATGCCATGAGCTCATGCGACCCACCAACCACCTCACTCGTTCGTCAATTGACGGCGTCGAACGCTGGCATCGAACGACGAAGCAATTTGAGGTGTTGGCTCCGAGCTCCGCTGCAAACGCTGAAGACTGAAGCTTGTGGACTCCTTCACGGTGCCTCCCTTCGTTCCTCTGATCCCTGTGATACATCTCCGGTGTCGGTGGCGTCCTGCGGTGTTCCTAGGGCTCCCTCGGCAGGAGGATGGCTTCCGGAGACGCTCCAGGACTGCCGAAGACTCGTCCAAGCGACACCCGATCAAGGTCGTCGCATGTCCGACGAGTGGTGGGTTGTGCCTTCCTAATTACAGCCGAGCACCGAGCTGGCATAACGCTGCCGGATCGAGCAACGGCGACTACGAATGAGCGTGCGACTTGAGCAGAGAAAAGTTGATCAAACGATGAAGATGCAGACATACAAGGTTGATTCAATGACGCCGGGCTCCGTGAGAGGAGTACGCAATGCCATCGATTCGGACCGACTGCCACTCACGTCGTACTCGTTGCCACATCAAGAGCAAACTATGTCCTGGACGAGTAAACACTCAGGCCTGGGTTGCCCTGTACGAAGCCTATGTCGCCAGAAGTGAGCGTCGGGTGCGACCAATCTCTCCCAAGCTCACGAAAGAAGACGGGAGCACGTGGAGATTGAGCGCAAAAACATCAACGAACCCAACTTCAATTGCTCGGTACACACGGCACGAGATACGAGCTGCACTCTAAAGCGACCAGGGCAGAGACGATATGACATGCCTCGATACACCAGCCACAGAAGCACATGATTTGCTACAGAGAAGGTTCCGACGTGCACGTTTGAAGTAGTCGAGAGCATGTCTTGCATGTCCTGAGCGGGCATCGTGGTCGTAGCTCTGTTGGAGTACGTTCGGCGCGGGAACTGTCGTAAGGGCTGCGCTGGAAGCAGCGAGGCGGCGTAGCCCAGACGTCAATTGTCAACACGAAACACTTCTTCATTCCACCTGCATTCCAACGAGGCCCCTTTTCCCCCTCTTCCTGGCTCACTGTGGCCCTAGTGGTCCTGCGTCCTGTCGCTTCCAGGCTCTGGCCGGCCCTCTAAAAGTGCCTATTGCCCAATCGTTGGTACTCGGTCAGCAGTTCAGCAGGTCTTCAGGATCGCCCTCCCACCCACCGAAACGCTGAAAATTAAGGAAACACTTTTCAGGCCTCTCGTATTCTGCGGGTCCTGCGCGTTCCTGGGGGTACTGCACCGAATAGTGTGGCGTTACAGTTACAGTTCATGGGTCCGAGCATAAAACGTGCCTGGGGCATTTGGGTCTCCTTCATCCGTTATCGCGTTTTCTCCATGGTGCCTGCATTCCCTCCTGGCTGGTGGGGCCAGACCCAAATGAGCCTGAAAGCCGGCCGACGACAGCTCGGCACCTCGGCATATACCCCGCCGTAGACAGTGTCGATACGGGGCCACCGCAAGAGTGCGCTTCAGATTTGAGTTTTTGATTTCGACCTTACAACACCAATTCTGTTAACCTTTTTCTTAAGTTTTTTCGCTGCTGTCATGTTGGCCGTGCAAAGCTGCTCGAAGCTGGTAATCTGACCACGCTGTCCACATGCTCCGCCTGCTGGAGTGGGAAGCGTGTGCAGGAAAGAGTACACATTGACACATTGTGGGTGCGTTAGTCCGTCGGCTGCAATTCATGGCGAAGTGTCGTCGCAACGCAAGCAGGTGATGTATGCGGAACGAGACCCGGCTGAAGGACATTGTGTCCTCGGAGACCTTCGTCATTGGCCCCCCAACATATAATGACCGTGCAGGGACTGTGTGCGTGGGCTGCCCGCCAACGAGTCGAGGCGAGGCTCCGCTTCGAGACTCTTCGTTCGGGTCGCCGACACCGAGATCCGAGCGCCGCATTAACCCACCGACACCTCAGGATCGGGGGAGAGTAACCACCACGCGGCGTGACTGACCTGAAGCTTGATCTGGTTGTAACGTGGACAAACCACTCCGCCATCGCTGTACCTCGTTACATGGGCCAGGATGCGCAGAATCCAGGTGCTCACCATAGGTACGACGGCCATCTTAACGGCGGATAACCTCTATCGGGGTAACGTAAGCGCCGTAATGAACTAGGGAGGGCGGCGCGGCCTGCTGCGAGTACATTATCCCGAGCTGGTCAATTAGAGACGATCAAATCTTTGGAAACACCAGATGCCGGCATCGATACCAAGTTGGAATCGGTAGTCTGGACGACCGTGTGCCCCTCTGCCCCGGCACCACGGACCTCCGCCTACGATGAAAACCGAGGTGTGAGGGTGTTCAGGCAATCAATAGACTACTGATTGCATGATGAATGATCGTGCTCCGGGTGCCAATATCCCAATGACGCCTCTCTCGTCTGAATTCCGAGTGGGAATCGATTAGCCCGACAGCTGGGGCGCTAGCGCACGCCTCATACCTGGACGACACTGGACTGCGCTACCAGCGTGCTCACATGACGTGCATGAAAAGCACCAACTACGCCATCAGCGCCGGGCTCTGTGGAGTACTGCGGACGCCGACGCGCTAGGTGTGTAACTCGGTTAGCCAGGCCATTCATGGGCATATCTGCGACGCATGGCGCCATACTGCAGCACGCTAGCGTCGGTGCTCCGACAGCCGGCGCGCACGTCCGTGTCTCAATCTCGTTCTCGACAAGAAATGTCTCAATGTCGATCTGGCTGGCACACTCGCACTTGGCTGTCGACGGCCGCCGCGGCGGATCTGTGTCCAGACCCGCACGCTATGCAGGAGCATGCAGGACACAGATCGTGGCCGCACGGAGAACACCTGACTTGCAGAATTGCAGGACGTGCGGCTGTCGGGTGTACCAGTTGGAGGACGACGCACTCCCAGATCGCGACAGAGGGCGAGGTGGGAAGATGCAAGGCGCGAGAGCCGAGGCCTGAAGGCGCTGTTTGGAGGTTGATTTCTTTTCGCATCACCTGAGAACCGCTGACTTTTGGGGGTGAGGGCCAGCGAGGGTCCCATTGAGGGTCGCCCATTGTGTCCTGGGCCTCGCTCCACCCACCACTCTGGTAATTTGACCGATGCTGATCGGCCGAACCAGTCGCCGGGTCCTTGATAATCTACATGCGATTGCGATGCGTGCGAGGTCCGCTCGCGCAAGCTCGCGCAGGCGTACGCAGGCTCTCGCACGCTCCCAGGACTCGCTTGCTCGGCGAGCGCCCAGCACTGCAGCACGCCCACTACGCCAGGCAACGCCAGCTCCAGCTCCAACTCGGAGCCAGTCAGCCCTTAGGTTTACCCCGACATGGGTCAGGCGGTCCTGGAGGCATGCTCCGCCCCGCCCAAAGTCCTCTGCAAGGCAAGCCTTAACGCCGTACCGTCCAGTAGCGACCCAGTACCAAGGAACGGCGCCGGACAAAGTTGAGGATCATGCAGAGCCATCAGAGGTAAGGTGCACTTAGGCAGAGAAACTCTCAACGAAAAAGCAAGACGGCAGACTCGGGACGCCGCACTGCGTACTTCCTACTGTGGAACCGGAGCACGACGTCAGACCACAACCGGTAGCTTCGTAGCTTCGAGGTAAAGCTTTCTTTCCTGTGTTCTCTCCGCTGCCCGCGCTGGCGCCCGTTCCGAGGCCGCTTTCAGGAGGCGCCAATCAAAGCATGAGCTGTACGAGAGAACACAGCCAACAAAGAGTACGCTTGTATTCGAGGCGCATCGAGGCGTGGCGGGGAGGAGAAAGTTTCGAGGTAGCGAATAGAGTGCGTGGTGCACCGCGGGGTTACATGGCAATGCCAGGTGCTGCCGCAAGACCCGACGACGGCTGGCGGCATGGCGCCGCCGCCGTTATGTTTCTGGTACCCGCCTGTCACCCGCCGGGCTGACCGCCTGCTGCGCACCATTCAGTAAATGAGGAGGGAGTATGTATGCTGCCCGTCAGATCGTTATCGGTACGGCTATCTCATCCGGGGTCCTTCCCTCGACCCGCTCAAAGGGCATGTCGTGGAAAGGTACGGCAGCGAAAGAGGAAAACGCCGAGCAGGCTCGGTTACGAGTGGATCGCATGGAACTGTGGATCGCGAGGAGCGATGGAAGCAAACTCTCTTCAGCGACGTCCTTGTACCTCCTGCAACTCCTGATAGGCCTAGGAGGCAAGGGGAAAGGGGGGCCAGAGGCAGACCCTAAGCAGACCTAGGCCCCGCTAACGACTATATCCAGAGGGCGGGCAGTGCACGCTGACACTCTGGTAACTCCAGCTGCCTGACACGAGGATGCTGTCATCCAAAACTTCGTACTCTTTGTCTAATTGAGCGACTGAAAATCCGGTCTTGTTTCCGGTCGGCTTCAGACCTCCTCTCCATGATTAGGGTTCGCAGGAAAGCGTGACATTTTGGTAATTTTCGAAACCTTTTCGCGATTCCCACGGCAGTGAGCTTCGCTGGCCAGCATGGCGAGTGCAGTGAGTACGGCAATCGCAACGGCTGTGCATTCTCCACCGTGGCGGGGAGGCTTCGCACACAGGGGGCCCAGAGTAATTGGTCTAAGCCAGTCAATCATGGCAAGTACCCGCGATGTCTTGATCCTTTGATCCTTCATTAGGCTGGAACCCATTGACCAACCACAATACGCCGACAACCGTTCCCGGTCCTGCTGACCCCATTCTCTTGAAACGGGTCCCAGGCTGACCCTTGGTATGGAATCGATGTAATGTAGTGCACGGCCGTCCTGAGCACTCGCTAGGGGTAACGCTTCATTTGGCCTCTTCATATCAACGGCATTCGGGCGTCTGGTTATTGCTGCAGTGACGAGGCGATGACAGCATGCACGGATTATCCCCTCGTCCCCAGGCAAGGGTGCCTCATGCGCCTGATCGCGAACTGTAATAGCAAGCTGTACGCGGTCGAATAATTGTTTTGATTTTGATTTTCTGCGTGTACGCGAGCAAGAACGGGGTTAGGCTCGACTGAATGGCCGTGATTGCAGTGCAGCATGCCTTGCGTTATGCCGATGAGACGATTTTCGCTGATTGCTGGTGGTGGTCGCAGCGGGCGAGCATCGCGCCCGTACGCCCTGTACGTCACAGCTGGTCATTTGATTGATGGGCTCGCATCTGTTGAACGTTCAAACAGCAGGGAATTCCAGGGATCTCCCCGCGAACCCTGGATGGCCCTGGAACCCTGAAAGTCCCGTCGCGGTCATGGCTGATTGGCAGTGGGTCGGTTGTCAAGGAGAAAGCGACGCGAGCAGGACACGAGGATGATTCCAACGATCTGATCGAATCACATTCACGCAAACCAAATTCCTTCATGGGTTTCAGGTCCTTAGTTTCTCCAGCTCCCTTGCCCTCCCCTGCCCCGTCCTTTAGCTCAACTAGCTCGTCTGCTAGCTCCTTCAGCAAGGACAGTTCGTTGCCGTACTGCTGTAGTACTGCAAGTGGTACGTAGCACTCAGCACCACCCAGGTACATGAGGTACGCTCGACGCTAGCTAGGTACACCACAGCAAAACAATAACCACTATTCCAAATGACCCTTAGTTTTGATAAACCCCGATCTATTGCAGGGATTAGCCCAGCCAGCACGCAAGCGGCCATCGCATACTCAACCGCTGACTGCTCAGCGTAGGGATCGGCCGGCGCTTGGGCGCTTAGGCTTAGCCGCAATCGACCGTCGCCGCTGACCATCCGGGGGTGCAGGGATCGAGGGCTGGGGCGGAAGGAGCCGCGCATGTCTTGCTCTTGTGCCCTCGACAGTGTCTGTCGCTTGCGTCCGAAGCTTCTTCGCGGTTCGTCTGATTTGCCCAAGGGGCCCTGCGCTGTTTTGTTGCTGTTCTCGATACAGTGCTAGCGCAGTGCGACGCCTATCAAACTGTCTGGGATCAGTGAGACACGTCTGTATGCATACACTGCGGTGTCGACCTAAAATGGTCCCGCGGGGCGGGCCAGGCGGACCAGCGCTCCGAGTCTCAGTCGCGATGCCATTCAGTGCCTAGTGGGCCTATGCGGTGGGCGAGCGGGCCAATGCAGCCACGCGATACCGAGTGGTGGGTGTGGGAGGGGGTGGGATGTGGGCGGGGCATCGGACGCGAGCGCCTGCGCCAGTCGAACAGGACGCAGGTACGCAGAGCACCAGCAGCACAGCTGAGCAGCAGTAGCGTGCCCCTGGCCGGCGTTGCTCGCGCCCTCGCCTCCGTGTTCCTGTCCTGAGATTGCTTGCTCCTGCGCTCCTGGGTCCTGCGTCCCAGCCCTTGGACGGTGCCCTGAGCAGCGCTACCTGACATCCTGCGTCTGTCCAGTCGACCTGACCTCTCCTTTCCTGACCTGCCTGGCCTGTATGGCCTGCATGGCCTGCATGGCGCCAGGCGTCCTGGGGCGCTGTGCGTCGCCTCCCTCTTTCCTCTCGCGCTCGGCCCACACCGTCCGACCGCCCAACACGCAGAGGCTCGGCTCGCATGCGTCCGACCCCAGCCTAGCCCAGCCAGCGTAGCTCAGCCAGGCAAACTCAGACACACCACCCAACACACCCCATACCGCATCCCTCACCCTACACCGAGCGACCTCGCTGTCTTCCTCGACCACCTTCATCTTGTAGTGTTTCCACCTCTCTTCTTTCTTCGTCCCCCTTCGTTCAGCTCCCACTCTTCTTACGAGGTTATCAAAAGCACAAGAACGCGGCAGGCCCACGTCTCTTAACTCTTCTGCTAATCTCTGTTCATAGACTCCCTTTCTTCGTTCGACCCCCATTGATCATTTGCTCAGCTCGCATTGCTGCTACGACCCCAGCACGCACTCCGGCAGACGACAGCTCGACGCTATCCCCCGCCGCGCGCAACAGTTTCTTCTTCGTCACCAGTGACTCTCTCCTCGCCATCACCTTCTAGCAGAGCTGGAACCGCGGTTTCCTTCGACGACCCCAACAAGAAGGGAGGAAGTCACGACGCACCATCAGTCCACCCCTACCCTACCATCACCACCACCCATCACCACCACATCATTCCATCACCGTCAACCCCCATCAACCGCTTTACATCATCTCCTCCTACTCAAAAGTCAATTGCGGTCTTCTCTAGCATTCTTCGCATTGCAAGCTGAAGCCTATCAACAGAGATAACGGGTACGTAGAGTTTGAAATTCTAGCCCCTTCACAAAATCACCACGCACGGAATGGGGTTGTAGCACGAATGTGCCTGGAACGCCCTTTCGGTTTCCTTCGACAACGCCTCCTGGTTTGGGTTGAACGCTTGCTGACATTATGCTTGTAGCCCGCCCAGACACAACACACATCAGTCCCAGATCAAGACTGGTTGCATACATAGAAAGTGATCGCTTCAGAAACCTCTAGGCATCACAGTCATAGCATCCCAGCGGTCAGACCCCGGGTTGAATCGATCGTCGGTGAGTCACAGCGACGCCTCTCCCTCACCATATCTCCTATCCCGTCCGACTCTACCTGTTCTCTCGTGTTCTCGCGTTTCCGACCGTCCGCTCACACCCGTTCAGCATTGCCTGCATAGAACAACCCCGACCCAATCGACAAGCATACAATACACATAGTTTCCCACCTCGCGGTCCATTTAAGCCCCCTCATCGCATCCACACTAAACGCGAACTCGCAACTCGCCAACCCAGCATTCGGTGACTGAGGTTCCCCACATTGCATTAGCTCCAGTCACGACCACCCCTCCACGAATCGTTCGTACATTCGACTCGGCGAAGCCCTTGTCTCACACCTTCATCAGCAGTCTACTCTACGACTCTTGCAGCAACGAACGAATTTACGATCGCCGGTCGATAGCAAATTCGTATATTTCCACAGTTTCCACCATGGCTTCCGCTGTCTACTACGCCGCCCCTCCCAAGGAGGAGGTCGACTTCATGGCCATGTTCACCAACCAGCACGAGGAGTCGCTCGTCGACACCAAGCCGGCTGTCCAGCAGCAGCAGTCCGCTGACACTGCCTCCACTTCTTCTGAACAGCCGCAGGTCTACGACCTGTCCACCCCTGTTCCCTGCAACACCACCATGCCCACGGCCGTTGCCGTTCCCCAATACCTTGAGCCGGCTCTTACCATTCAGAGCACGTCTTCGAACCAGTCGCCTCAGTCCGGGTCTTACGGAACCGTTGCACCTTTCGACCCTTCTGCGACCTACACCGAGGCGCAGGCGATTACCGGCAGCGGAACCCTTAGCCCCAACGCCATCACTGGTTCGCCCACCCTCCCTGGTTCGGGCGGTGCTACTCCCCCGGAAACCGCCGTCGCCACTGCCGACAAGACTCAGATCCGCCGCAAGCGCAAGCTTACGCCCGACGACAAGCGCCGAATCTGTGAGATCTACCGCAACTCGCAGGGCAAGATTCGCCAGGAGGACATCGCAAAGGAGTACTCTGTTGACCGGAGTACCATCTCGAAGATCCTGAACCAGGAGGACCGCTGGCTCGACCCCCAGCAGCCCAACGCTGCCGCCATTCTTGCTCGCCGCCCTGGTGGCCGCTACCCCGCGATCGAAGAGGAGATGCACCGCTGGCTTGACGAGGCTGTCATGCAGGGCCGCGACGTTCGTGACTCTGAGGCTCGCGAGGAGGCGCTCAAGGTCGGGCTCCGTCTTGGCCACCCTCACTTCCAGGCTTCCTCCAAGTGGTGGGACGGTGTCAAGCGTCGTCGCATTGAGGAGGGCCGTCCCATGCCCAACACTCGCCGCCCGCACACCTCGATGCCCCCGCTCATGCCCGGTCTCATCCGATCATACTCCACCATGACCATGGACTTCCCTCGCGAGGCTTTCCCCATGGCTGGTCCTAGCCACCACCCGTACATGATCGACCCCGCCATGATGCACCCCGGCGTCATGGGCGTCCCTCTGCAGCACGCCGGCCTGCCCATGGCCGTCCGCGCTCGCTCGCAGTCCTCCCCGCAGATGTTCAACCCCTACTCGGCCCAGCAGCAGCCCTCTTTTGGACCTGCTCCTCGCCAACGCCAGAGCCCGGGTCGCCCCTCTCCCGTTACACCGTTGACCCGTCACCGCTCTTACCAGGGATCGAACGGCGGCTCGCCCCAGCGTGGTAGCCCTCTGAATCGCGCAGGATCGACCCACGGATCGCGCCCTTCGCCTCACATTCGCCTCGGTGCTTCCGCCTTTGGCATCACCCCCTTCCGCCCGGAGGATGCTCCTCCCATTGGCACTCCCGTCTCCGGAAGCGCCACCCCAACCGAGGTAACCCCGGCCGGCGGCTCTGTTTCGGCGCCTGCTTCCACCGCTGGTGGCGCCGCTCCTCCTGTTAGCCTTTCGCCTCTGTCCATGGCTGTCTCTGACACGCCCTCGGAGCTGTCGGCTGGCAACTCGCTTGGCCTTAGCCCCAGCACTCCTTGCACGCCTGCCCAGGCGTCCTTCCCCCAGGTCCCCGAGTACATGGCTCCGGCCGTCGGTCCTGACATGATGGCTTGCCAGCAGCAGCAGCACGTCATGATGGCCCAGCCTGGTCTGATGCAGTTCCAGCCCGTCCCCGTGTACACGACCCCCGGGTACGGCGGCGAGTTCCAGCACCAGCAGTGGCAGTAGAAGATATAAACATCAAATTTAGAGTTGGGCTGGTCCCGACGATAGCAACTCCGTTCCACCACCACCACCCGCATATTATCAACACATCAGTATTACAACTCTAGCATTGGTCTCTCGCGCTCTCGTCGAAAAGTGTCTCTTAGTTTCCTCAAGTTTTGCATCATGTCTCGCTCTCAATCCACGTATCTCATCTGGTAGTTGGTTAACGACCTGCAATGTATATGATTATGATAGTGTCCCGACGTGGTTGCATGTCTAGGTCACTGGAATCAGTGCAGCTGGAATCTGGCTGACGGCGGAGAGTCGCGGTGGCCCAGACTCGCGCTGCGGAATGTGACATTCGGGGTTGGAATGCTGGAACCGCGCCGGAATGTGGAGGACCGCGTTCGGTGAGCCTGGTTGGTGTCTCAGACTAAAACGTGTTACGTTGTTCCGTGGCGCGTGCGTTTTCGGCGGTCGCCAGCACCCAGCCAACGGTGTGCTGGAACAGTGCGGTGGTGAAACGCCGATCGGCGGGGTCAGTCACTCGTGCATCCTGCCAAAACGGGCAAGCAGCATCGAGAGGATAACTCCGGGGTATCTTCTGGCAGTTGCCGGATGGGGCAAGAGCAGCTTGAAAACTGGGCGTGCTCGGCGTTAGTTTGGGCGCTGGGCGGGGTCGGACTACCGAATGCGGAAGTCGGCGGAAAAGGGGTCGGGGGTTGTCGCGGACGGAGCATGTGACGCCCTCCGCGGGGCGCGCGGAGATCAGAGGGGGGGCGCATGCGGGGCGCAAGCAAAGCGCAAGCATGAGATGCATTTAATCTAGATCGCGGAGCGGGTCGTGGGTCTGAGCGAACTTACGTGCGCCATGTACAAGGGCCATGTTAACGTTGTTAGTACGTTACTACGGTAGTGCAGACAAGGGGTGCGTCAATGCAAAACTTGCGATAGCGGCATAGTCTGGCAGGCGGAATCGAGAACACCGAGATACCGATCTGGCACTAGGATAGCGCGATGGCGGGGAGGTCGTAGACTGTACGTAACCTATGCACCACGCTGTCACCTAGTATCGTAATGACACTAGAACACTGGCGTCAATGCAGGCGGCGAGTGGTCCGACGTCGGTGCGTCAGTAGAGAAGCCGAAGGGAGGTCAGATGACTCGCAGACGTGCGCGGGTCGCACCAGAGTTCGAGGGTGTCCTTGTCGAGCATGTCGAGACGATTGAGGCGCGCATGCCTCAATATCTGGAATCGGCAGGATCGTGGATCATGGACCACGGATCCGTTGGAAAAGAGGGTGGGGAGCATGTGCTGCGAGTGCTGCGGATCAGCCATCGAGGCGCACGATCTGCGGCGCAGGGGAGCAGGGTCGTGCACGACAATGCATGCCAGTCACAGCTCGGTGCGGTGTCACGCAGTGCAGCACATGGTGCACTTGTAGAATTCTGCATGAATTGCCAGCAGCCCGAGGGCCTAGGGAACCGGACGTTTAGGTCATCTCCGAGGTGCAAGTGGAGACTCGTCCGAATCGGCATGAATGTGCTTCGGTCTGGGGCGATAACAGCTATCAGAACTGAGTTCGGAGCTCAAGGTTTTGCATCTGCCAGCTAGAATGCGCTGTGGAAGTGTCAGGCGCCTCTGGGCGTTATCAGAGTTGGCCCGGTGCCCACCACTGTCGCCTTGACGAATCGCGCCGGCGTCTGGCACAGACTCAACTCGGTAGCTCGTGTCCTCGCAACGGGAGATTCTGCAAGATGCGAGCGTATCGCTACTCGGGCCCAGAGATGCACAGTGAGCCAACGAGGGCGCAGATCGGTGACGGTCACCCCGCGCTAGCTTGCTGTGGCTCGCGGTAGCTCGCAGGAGAGCTGGCCCTCGTCGCGGCGCAAATGACAGGCTCGTCCCGCCTTACGAACACATGGATCTCGACTTCAAGAGTTAGGGAACATGCGTCAGAAGCATAACGCTGTATGCTTAGTGTCCTGATCTCCTGGCGATCTCAAAGCGATCCTCTGAGCGGTGCAAGTTGTGATCCTAGAAGCCTGGAGCCTGCCAGCCTGAAAGGAAGTGCCTCGTTACTTCCCACTGTGCCGCTCTTGAGCCCCGCAGCATAGCCAGCAGTCACCGAACAGATGCGGGAGGGCCAGAAGAAGCCCAGGCCCTATCGTTGCCCTTTCGTTATCCGCGCATGTGCCTTTGGTTCCGACCAGACCATGCCTCCGCCCGAGCGAGAGCGACCGAGCGACGAGGGCCTTCCCCTCGTGCTTCAAGGTGTGTCCTATTCCTGCAATGTTCTGCACGTTCTTCCGCGCCGCACGACGCTCCCAAACAATCCTAAACACTCCTAAACATTCCTAAGCTCCGCCGAGGCTGCTGGGCCGCTGATCCGCTGAAGTATGAAGCTTCCCAAGTGTAACGCCTGTTTCAAGGAGAAGACGGAGGAATCGGGTGTTTCAGGCGTGTCTTCTCCCAACACTAGCGAGGTCGCACCAGTGGAAAGCACGTTTCAGATAAGGTTTCGCTCCGAGGTTCCTCAGCGACTTCCACCTGGCTACGCACATGTTTGCATGTGCTACATTACGGCGCCGCTTACGAGATGAGCGACGACGAGACACGTTCGGCGGCTTCCATGGGCTGGCTTCGGTAAGTTTGCGGGACGCTCGCATGAAGCCTACGGGCGATAAACAACACAAGCTCACCTTCTCTCGGCTTCCCTCGCTTCGTCACCCGTTCGGAGTGCCACGAACTGAGAGGAAGGAGATGCAGAGCGAGTGCACCACGCGCAACCACCTTGCAGTCGTCTCCATACCGACATCCGTAGTGTTACAGCTCCACCGTTTCAGAACTCGGATGCAGATCTGTGATCGTCGGCCGCGTAATGGCCGCCTGCGCTGGGCGCCTTCCACACACTTGCTACTTCTGGACTCACCTCGCTGTCTCGCTATCCGTGCTCACTGGTGCGCTGGGCAGCGACACAGCACTCTTGCACTGTTGTCTTGTTCGACGCCTCTTCGCTCACTGCACTCGCCCATGCGTCGATCTCGTAGCCTCATGCATTCATTACGTTCTGGAAATCCTAAACTCTGATCTGTCTCCTTTTCACCTAACCTCGCTGGCCTGATTAACTTGCGCTCTATGATTCTCGCCTGCTCCTCTATGACACTGAAACTGATGCTAGTGCTGATGATGATACTGGTTCTGGTTCTGATTCTGATTCTGGGGTTGGGCGCAGCTCGGGGGCTACTCCTTGTTGAACACATCGACGTAGCGGTTACCCGGCCGCTTCTTCTTCGCGGCGCCCGAAGACGGGCGGCCGCTGGGCGGGCGGTTCAGGAGGTCGTCGAGCGATGCAATCTGCGGCTTCGCGCCGGGCGTCGGCGTGCCGCTGCTGGGCGGCCCACCCGTGGGCGGGCGCGAGGGGACGCCGTGCGGCGGGCCTCCGGAGGGACCGGAGGGCGACGCCGTCGACGTTGGCGGCATGCTGCTGCTGCCGGCAGGACGGACAGAGGACGGCCTGCTGGCGGGGGACACCGTGCTTGCACGTGGGGGAGGGGGCGGGGCTGCCGCGGCCGCAGAGGGCTTCTCAGCGCCCTTGACGAGCCAGCGCTTGAGCTCCGGGTCATAGTACATCTTGCTCTCCTCGCCGAGGTTGGCGCGGACGGGGCCGCTGGAC
This sequence comes from Trichosporon faecale, assembly GCA_039545375.1. Taxonomy (NCBI): domain Eukaryota; kingdom Fungi; phylum Basidiomycota; class Tremellomycetes; order Trichosporonales; family Trichosporonaceae; genus Trichosporon; species Trichosporon faecale. The sequence continues at coordinate 623,632 of BCLU01000003.1, read as the reverse complement.
TCGCCGTCTTTCTTGCCGCCGAACCAGCCTCCGAACCACCCCTTCTTCCCGTGCTCGGGCTTCTTAGGCTCCTCCTTCGGCGCCGGCTTCGGCTCCTCCTTCTTCGGAGGCGCGTAGGCGTCCTGCTGCGCCGAGGGCTCGTCGGCAACCTTGGGCGTGCGGTCGCGAGACAGGGCAGAGTTGCCGAAACCAAGGTCCTCGTCGTCGTCATCCCAAGCAGGCTCCGACTTCTTCGCTGGCGCGTAGTTCTGGGTTGGGGCCGCAGGAGCGATAGGCGCAGGAGTGAAGCCCGCCATCGGCGAGATGAAGCCTCCGTCGTCGCCGCCAGAGACGTCTGACGGCGCGGACTGGCTCTGGTCGTTGGCAGCACTCGAGCCGTCCCACGGTGCGTAGCCGCCCGATGCAGCTGAAGCAGGGCCGCCGCCGTAGGGTTCATACCCGGTGCCGGTGCTAGCAGCGTTGCCGGTAGACATCGGGTGGAACGAGCCCTCGCCCTCAACTGTCGACGGAGCGCGAGAGACACCAGCCGACGGGTTCGGCGAGATGGCGCTGAAGTGCGAAAACGGGCCGACGGGGACAGACGAGCCAGTGGACGTCGGTGCGGTGGCCTTCTTGGGTGCCTCCTGACCCTCATCCTCGCCGGCAATGAACTTGGTGAGGCGGCCCTCGATCCACGAGCCGATGGTAGCGCCACTCTTCGACTTGCTGCGACCGAGACCGCGCGACGGGTTGGCGGACGGCGTGCCGGTCAGGCGCTCAAGGAGGTCCTCCATGCCGGCCCTGAGGTGAGGCGGGAGAGTGGTCCTAGCACCCTTCGCCGTTGGCTTGGCCGCCGTCTCGATCGCCTCGCAGTAGCGCTTCGCCTGGTCCGCGTCTCCGAGCTCGGCTGCGCGCCACGCACGCTGCAGTTTGAACGGCAGCAGCTCGGGAAGCGTGACGGTCGGCGCCTCGGCGCCCTTCGGAACAGGGACGAGACTGCGGGCGTACTCGGCGATCTCGGCGAAGATTGCACCGTCCTCATCACGAGCGTCCTCGACGAACTTGATGTGGCGCGACGTGACAGCCGGCGACATGTCGCTGAACGGCGAGTTGGGCGAGAGGAGGAAGCAGACCTGGGCGACGCTACGGAGGCCGGCGCGCTCAAAGCGCGCACCAAGGTCGTCGAGACAGACCAGGTCGGTCGGCTTTCCGTTAAGGAGAACACCGGCGATGACCTCGCGCCATTTGTCCGTTGAGGGGTCGTCGGTGATGTTAGCAGCCGAGAACAGTCCCTCGACGGTGGACGGGTTGAGGCCAGCATAGACCATGTACGTCGCCTTGATGCCAGCGGAGTGCGGGTCGTTGCCAAGCTCAGCGGAGCTGAACTTGGTGACCATCTCACGCCAGAGGTCAGGCCCGACAGAGCTGGCGATGAGCAGAGCATGCGACCAAAGACCGGCCGTAGCGGCGAACTGGGCCGCCTCGCGCTTGTCACCGGCCAGGAGCATGGCAGACAGCTGGCTCAGCTGAGAGGCGTTGGCACGGGCTCCGCCAGGAGCGTGCGTGGCTCCCAAGCCGTTGGCGTGAGCGGGAGTGGCAATGTCCGACGCCGGAGACTGCAGAGCCTCGCGGATCGCCTGCTGAGCCTTGGGCGTGCCGAAGAAACGGCCATCGCCCTCGACCAGAGCGGTCAGAAGCCGGAGGATGACGAGTTTAGCCTCTTCGTCACGCCGCTTCTTGTTTGCCGAGGTCTTGAGGTAAGGCAAACCACGCTCAATCTCCTCAGCTCGGGAGGTGAGGTACGACATGACAGCCTCACGGCGCTTCTTGTCACCAGCCGCGCCCTTTGGAGTCGAAGGATCATGGACGAGGGGACCCGGGAACTGCACAGTGCTGGTGGTAAGAGCGCTGGACTCTACGACCTCTGGGACGGGGCGAAGGGTCACGAGTCCGCGGTGCGAAGCGTAACCGTACGACGGGGCATCCGCTGAGTCGTCACCCGTGCCGGGGAACGCAGTAACAAGGAAACCGCCGAAGCCGAAGCGGGCGATGGGTACGTTGCGAGCCGTGGGCGAGCACCTTCCGAGGGGGTCCTCGGACACTGGACGCTGCTCCAGCACCTGCTGAGGGACGTAGGTGGCGTCAATGGAACCGGCGCGGCCGAAGTAGTTGTTCGACGGCGGGGTAGCAGTTCGAACGTCGTCGTACGGGTTCATCGGAGAGAACGTCGGGTCCGCAGACTTCTGTGCCGCGTAAGGTGACGGCTCGTAAGGCGATGGCTCATACGACGCCGACCTGTTCAGAGCGGGAGGGGCGCTGAGACCATGAGTGCTCTTCTGCGGCGACGTCGACGGCCCGTAGGGACTGTACTCGGCGCTGTGCGATGGCTTCTTCGGTGAGGTTGATGGGCCATAGGGACTGTAGTCGACGCTCTGCGAAGACTTCTTGGGCGAAGTCGAGGGACCGTACGGGCTGTAGTCAACGCTCTGCGAGGGCTTCTTCGGCGACGTTGAGGGACCGTAGGGGTTGTAGTCAGAGGTAGCCTGCCGGGACGGCACGGAGGGCGCGTACGGGTTCAACTCGCTAGTGGCCGAGGCTCCAGGCGCATAGGGGTTGGGCTCGCCCTGGCTTGAGGCACTTGGTGCGTACGGATTGTACTCGGAAGCACTGGGGGCGGAAGGGTTGTATGGGCTGTAAGAGTCACCGCCCTTTCGCGATCCACTCTTCTGGCTGGAGTGAGAAGGGGCGTAGGCGTCGCTGGGCTGTCGAGAGTGAGACGGAGGAGTGTACGGGTCAGCGCTGGCCGACGTCACCGGCTGGGCAGCGTACGGCGAATAGCTGTCGCTCCTGCCCGGGGGAGGGGCGTAGGGACTCTTGGCCTTCTTCGGCGACTTGGGCGAGCCCTTGGGAGAGTAGTTGTCGTACGGGTTCGTCTTCTCCTGCGATGGCGTCGGACGACCATAAGAAGCTGGCGGCGGAGGCACCGATCGCTCACTGTGGGCGTGGCTCGGTTCATGGCTGGTCGGAGGAGGAGCGTAAGGTGAAGGCTCGTATCCCCCTTCCGAGCTGAGATCGACCGTGCTGGGCTGATAACCAGTCTCGGGTTTAGATTCCCTCTTCTCAGTCTGGTACGGGTCGCTGGAGCCACCCTCCTTCGACTCCCTTCGCTGGGAGAACTGCGACGGCTTCTCGGCTTCCTCATCATCTTCCCAATGTCCGCCCTCAGGATCGTAGTCGCCATGCTCCTCTTCGCCATGGAGCGGTGAGGAGTGCGAGAACTTTGGTGTGGGCTGCTCAGTCGTAGAACCGAGGGAAGGCATAGTGACGGGCTCGTTTCTGAGCGGTGAGGAAACACGAGGAGGGGCGCCAAGCGGCGATGTCATCCGCTGCGGTGCGCCAATCGGAGAGCCTTGGCGAACCGGGGGCGCGGAAGGTGAAGTAGTTCTCGGTGGCGGCGCACGCGGGGATGCCGGGCGAGGAGGTTGGGCAGCGGTCGTCGCGGGCGGCGCCGATACCGCGGGCGGGGGCCGGTCGTACTTGGGCGTGCGGGTCGCTCCGCGAGAAGGTCCGCGGGGAGGAGGCACAATGACATCGGCTGCTGGCGGGGGCGGAGGAGGCAGTGCCGCGGAAGATCCCGTGGGAGAGAAAGCGGATCTAGGAGATGCCGAGTACTCTGATGGGATCGGGGGCACTGGGGGTGCCACCAGTGGCGGAGGGGAGAAAGCCGGGCGGTTCGAATGTCTGGAGGACGGCCGCGACGATGTTGCTCGAAGAGGGGGGTCAAAGGACGTCGGCTTAGGCGGGTGCTGGGACGAAGCCGTAGCCGGTCGCTGCGGAGGAGCCGACGCCGCCGGGGGAGAAGCCATACGCTGCGGAGCGTACGGGTCCACCGGGGCCGCAGCGTACCCAGTGCTGTACCCAGAAGACATCTGCGGAACAGCTGCGCTAAACGACTGGGAGTGAGCGGGCGGCGCTGTCGGAGCGTAAGGATCCACGGGGGCAGACGGCGGCAAAGGCGCGGCTTGGGCAGGCGGTGAAGGGCGCGGTTGAGGCTCCGTTGTCTTCGCGCGCCGAGGCGGGCCAACCGGCGGTGCAGGGGGAGCAGACGGGGCAGCCTGAGGCATCGGCGGCGCGTCGGGGCCAGGGACGAAGTTGCCTAACGGAGCGGCCTGCACGGCCGATCCAGGCCGACCGATGAAACTCTTCTTAGGGCGAAGTGGAGGGTCATAGGCGTCTGACTTGGACGGCCGCTTCAGCGGCTCCGGCTTCTTCGGCGGAGACAGGGTTGATGACGGACCAGCAGGAGGAACGGTGGCACCGTATCCGCTAACCGCCGGCGCAGCGGGCGCATAGGGGTCGTAAGGCGAAGCAGCCGGGGCGGCGGTGTACGGTTGGGCAGCGTAGCCCATGGCCGGCGTGAACGCCGAGGCCGTCGCAGCCGTCGATGTTGCACTGTATCCATACCCGCTGGCCTGCGCGGTCGCGGGCGTGTAGAGGCCCCCTGCAGCGGAAGGCGCCGGCTGGGGTTGAGGCTGGTACGACGAATACGAGCCGGACGCGGAGCGGTAGCCCTGCGTTGCCGGAGCAGGAGCGTACGGGTTGGCGACCGGCTGGGTTGGGGCATAGGGATCGGCGGGCGCGGGCGCGTACGGGTTCGCTGGGGCGGCCGTCGCAGGGGTTGCAGGCGCATAGGGATTCTGCTCCGTGTGTACAGGCGTCTTGCGGGCCTGGTTCTCGTCTGCAACCTTCAGCGAGCCATCCGCAATCATGGATTGCCGAACTGCTTCTCGTTCCTCCTCCGTGTACCAGTTCCAGTTGCCTGCATCGTCGTACCAGCCTTGGGGGACTTCAGCATCGTTGGCCGCTGACGAGGACATGGGTTCGGAAGAAGGCTCGTTGTGGCCAATCTGGAATGAGTCGTCGATGCTGGTATCGTTGAGGAAGTCGTCGTCAGGTTCAGAGAAGAGGCTAGACACGTCACGCTTTTTCTCAGCGCCCGGTCGAGATCCTGCCGGGTCACTGGTCGTGCGCACGTCGCTAGGACCTTCGGTAGCTTCGGACGGGCCGATGTTGAAGGTGTCGTCACCGTCGTCACCAAAGAGCCCCGCGGCGTTCGATGGAGCAGGAGTCTTATCCTTCGGAGCATCCGGTTTAGGTGAGTCGTCTTCCTGACCGGGAATGTTGAAGTCGACCTGATCGTCGGTGTCAAACAGGGAGATTGGGCGACGCGTGCGACGGCTCTCTCCCTCTCGAGGTTTCAGCTCGGCCACCTGGTCCGCGTCCTGATCTCCCCCAATGGTGAACTCGTCATGCTGGTTCTCGTCAGAGAACAGGGCACTGGCTGTATGTTGCTCCTCCTTCGGTGCGGGGTCGCTCTTGGGCTCAGGATGAGACTTCTCTTCCGCCTCAGTTGCTGGAACTTCGATATCGAATGCGTCGTCGCTGCCCTCCTTCGAGAGCAGAGCTGCTGCGCTTCGAGGTTGAGCCAGGGGCTCAGGCTTCTCACTGGAGGCCGCTGCTGTTGCTGAATTCGGGCCAGAAGTCGGAGTCTTCACAGCTTCGTCAGCCACAGTCCGCTGCTGCTCAGTCTCTTGAGGCTGCTCGGAAGAGGGCTCGTCTCCTTGGATAGCGAACGCATCATCACCGTTATCGTCGGAAAAGAGGGCAGCAGCAGGTTTGGGTTTGTCGTCCTTGGCCGACTTGACCTCGGCGGGGATGGGTTTCTCTTCTTCCTTCAGTGAAGGGGCCGCGGCTTCGCCTAAAGCTGCAGAAGCAGCAGCTTGCTCCTCGTGCTTCGTTCCGATCGCCTCAAGGGTGGCATCGAGAGTAGCCGTGCTGTCGAAGGCCGCTTCCTCGACGTCATCATCAACCAATGGAGGCGGAGGAACGCCCGGTGCGATGGACGGGGGAGGCGTCGAAGACTTCGGGATCGCGGGTGGAGGGGCCTCGAAGATATTGTCCTGCTTGTTGTCACTGATCAGGAAAGCCATGTCCTCTGCATCGTCCACAAACAGGGAAGACGCCTGAGGAGGCATGGGCGCTGGTACTCCGAGCTGAGGCTGGTGACCAAGGCTTCCTTCCACATGGTCACCGAAGTTGGGTTGTTCCTCTTCGGGAGACAAGCTCTGACCTTTGAACGTCGAGTCATTGCGTTCGAACCCAGAAGGTTTGGTAGTGGCTGATTCACTCGCGGACCCAGCAGAGACGCTGGACGCTTCGGGAGCCGCAGAGGGAACCTTGTCCGTGCTCTTGGAGGTGACCTCGGTTGTTGGGGCCGCTGGGGCGGTGACATCGGGCGCGTTAGAGTTCGTTGCAGGTTGCACTGGCGCGGCTGCGGCGGGTTGTGCGGTCGCAGTCGGAGCAGCAGGTGCAGCGGGTGCAGCGGGAAGCGCAGAGACGGACGCCTTCTTGTTCTTTTTCTTCTTCTTTTTGGACGACGATCCGCCCTGTGCAGGTGCAGGTGCAGGTGCAGCCGGTGGTGGAACCTGCGCTTGGGCTGGTGCGGTCTGGGGCTGAGGCTTAGACCCGTCTTGTGGGACAGGAACGGTGGGGTCTGGCGCGTGCTGGCCTTGCGCCGGGTTGTCGGCGGTCGGCGGTGCACTCATGGTCCCGTTGGCCGACGTTGAGGTGGTGTTGTCGGGTGGGAGCAGTGGTGTGAGAGTGGGACAAGATGATCTGGAGTGATGACGGAGTGGATCGGTGACGGTGCCCCTGGCGGCTTGCTGGGTGCTGGGCTGGTGGTGGAGTTCAGCAGTGGCTGTGGCTCATGGCTGAACGCTGTTCGCCGAATGATAGGCCGGGCTGGGCAGGCTGGGTAAACCAGGACACGGATGACACGTCCCTTAGTGCCAGGCGGGGTGGAGAGCAAGTGGACTCGGACTGATGCATCGGTGGAGGGTGGAGGGTGAGCTCGGGTGGAGGTGACGCATCACCGTGAGCTTAGTTGCACCGTGATGCATCTCGTGATTGGGGCTGCGTGCCTGGGGCTCTCTGTCCCTCTCGCAAGCTCTCATCTCATCAGCTCATCACACTACTTGGACATGACTTTGCGCGATATTAGTGCAGGGTCTGCCGGTCATCAACTTGACCGGTCCCCTCCCCGTACCCCGCAGCCCGTAGTTCTGGTATTGCTGCTCAGCGATAATCTTGTTAGAGTCGAGGTCATTGCATTTTGGCCTCCTGCATCCTGGCGTGAAAGCGGGTGTGCCACACCGCTCTTCCCTCCGGGACGTCGGGATTTCACCCAGGGCGTTCACAAGTGCGCGCTATTGCAGCACCGTACGACCGGCGACCGTGTCTGAGCCCTCACCCAACCTACAGGGAAGGCTCGGAGGCACGAGCTCATGTCCGTGTAATATAACCAGCCAGTTTTTGATCCCGTGCGCGTTTCTCGTTGGCTAGGCCCCGGCCGCGCTGGATGCTGCCGCCCAGTGCGCCACGCCGCTAAAGATGGCAATCGACTCGCCGTGTTACTCATCAACACCCATTCGAGGTCAACAGAGTCGCATTCCCAGCGCTCTGCCCTCTTCACTTCTCTTCTCTCCACCACGCCTCGCCGCTTCATCAGGCAGTCGTATCGCCCCGGATCACCTGGACTCGACCACCACATCGACCAGGACGTTTGGATCGACCACGACTTCTTTTGCCGCGACCTGACACGAGTGGAGAACTTTTTGTTGGTTGCGTGTTACCATCGCACCGCGCAGCCATCCCGCCCCTCCCCCTCCTTCCCCCTTTCTTGTGATCACTATCTCGGACGTGCTTCTCGTCGCCTGATCTGAGTCCCGCTTTGGACCGGAGTTTTGACTGGACCGACCTCTCGAATCGGACCGGACACTCTTGACCGGCTAACTCAGCAACACGCGATCTGAAACGCGGATCGAGTTTTTGAGAACCCTCTCTGGTTGCGTGGTGTGTGTTACGCGCACCACATCCTCCGCACGGCGCATCCACGTCGTTGCATCCTCAAAAAGGGACCTCCGACCCCGTCGAACAACCCCTAAACCTGCATAGCACGTCTATTCGGGCTTGGTGACTAAGTGTTTCGGCTCAAACGGCTTCTTTCAAGTCACTAGCTGACCACTTACCGCCACCGATCAGAGCGGTCGCATCCTTCGCCACCGCTAGAGAGTTGAGCATCGCGCTCCTCCGCCCCCCACACCTGTGTGACGCTTGCACGCCCCCTGTGCTCAGCGCGCACCACCTTTTACCCGTCCTTTATAGTCGACCATCCTTTGAAACGGCATCTTTCCCTCGGACTTCTCGTGAGACGCTCTCTGTACGGAAACTTGCATCAGCACACCGTACACTCAACACCCGTCTCTCGACCCGACCGGGGGCAGCCGACAGCTGTTGGCTGCTTGTCCTTTCGATCTTCTGCTTCAACTCCAGCTGTTCAAGCCGATGAACCAGTTCCCAATGGATCATCGCCAGCAGTCGAACCCCATCGGGGTCGACAACAGCTATCGTTGGAGTGCCGTGGCCAGAGGTCCGACACGACTGCCTACTCAGGACCACAGCCGATGGCTAGGTGCACCCAACGCCAGCGACTACCAGCGGCCTTGGATTCCGTCGAGTCTTTTGCCGACCCGCCCCAGTGCGACTGACAAGCTGTCTGTCGGTGCTGGAGTGCGCCCTGGCTCAGACAGGATCACGAAGCTTCCCAGCGTCACGTCCGGCAAGTCCCAGCGCCTCGCACCGCCCCTCTCCGTTCGAGTTCTGTCGGCTACGCATTCCGCATCTCTGATGTCTAGCCCCTGCACTCCAGACGTCGTAGGCGAGAGCTTCACTCCTGGAGGTCTCTTCGATGACGCTGATGACGAGTGGGACGGCCTCCCCATCACTCCTGCCGAGCAGCAGGGTGACGCCATGGCAACGCCCGACTCTGATGGATGGCGCTCCGCTTCCTGCATCTGCAGTGACAAATCCATCGCTTCGTCTCGCACAACCTTCGCTGGGATGGCTACGCCCGACGCATCTGCCTCTCTGGCCACATCAACGTCTGAAGGCAACGCCATCGGGTGGCCCCTCCACCGCTCGGTCGTCGCTGGTCAAGCCCAACACGTGTTGTCCCGTGAGGCGAAGCAGAAAGCAGGCAACGGATGCGCCGTCACCCCTGAGATCATTTTGGGTAACGTGGGTAGTCATGAGAAAGTGGAGGCTGATGAGAAGCTCCAGACCGACCTTGCCAGCGTCGTGCCTGCAATTTTCTCCCAACCGGCAGCGACCGTCAACGCATGCGAGGAGGACCCCGACGCGATTGACGAGATCATCATTGTGTCTACTCCACCTCCGGTGGGAGCGGCCCAGATCGTTGAGGATAAGCGAGCCGTCATGGCCGAGGCGCATGCATGCGCACGCGACCTCGACGAGTGTATCGGTGGTGGCAATTCTGCGTCACCCACCGAAACTTTTGGCCGTGATTCCCACCATGACGTCAACCGTTGCCACTCCACCGGCTGTGACCAAGAATGTTGTCTCGATGCCTGTGACGCAGTCACACGTCGTCCTGCGACCTGCAATATATCATCTCCAGTGTGCGACGACTTTCCTGCTGAATCGTCCTTCCTCCCTGCCAACTTCTTCGACGACGACGCCTCAGACACTGTGGATTCCAACTTGCGCCTTCCTACGTCGGTCAATGTTCAGAACGCCGTCTTGAAGAACCTTGGTCCGGCCGGCACCTGTGTCGGCCCGGTCCCCTTCAGCATCCACGGAATGCACCACTCTACACACGAGGGTATCGCCCCCTCCTCGGCCTGGCAACTCGACTATTCGAACGGTTCTGCGGATCCTATCCCAGAGCTCGTCAACCTGTCACCGGCCGCGGCTCAACTCTTCAAGGTCCTTGGCATCGCCACCGAGCCTTCTGACGATGAGTCGTCGGTCTGCGAGCAGCAGTCCAACACAGCCCCGTCTACTCGATTGGCTTCCCCGGCCTCGTGGTCATCGCAGACCTCTGAGGCAGACCAATGCCCGCCGTCGCTCTCAACCATCCGCTCAAAGGCATCGGTTGAGGTCGTGGACGACGTTGTCGCACCCCCCACGCAGCCCACCACCTCATCGGTAGCCGTTACGGCTGTAGACGAGTCGCTCCTCTTCACCGACGCTTCTTTCGCCACAGGTTGTTCGGAACTTGGAGCTCCTCAACCGCGTCCGATCCCCAACTACCTTAACTCCGTCACAGCCGGAAGCTACTTCCGCCATTTACTCGGTCACTGGTTGGCATCGTATGTCATCGGCCGCCTTGCCCATCGCGAGGCAGTCGGTTCCGGCAACATTGCAACTGAGTGGACCCGCCAGGCGGTGCACGCACGGGAGGTCGAGCGAACGCAGCAAGCCTCCAACTCTTCGTCTGAGTACACGTTCTACATCCCCCGTCCTGTTCCCCGCGCTGTCGACCGGACCTCTGGACGGTTCGCCAACGATCCTTACGATGTGCTCAAGCGCCACGGCATTGTCAGCGCGGCTCCGAACATGGCTTTCGTGCAAATTGTCACCGAGTTCATCGTCCGCCGTAGGATCCCGGCTGAGACTATCATTGCGGCGGCGTGGTTCGTCGACAACCTCCCTGTGCACGAGATCGACGGCGAACTCGGCTTCCGTCTCCGCGGGGCATTGTGCGTCTCAAACGGCGAGCCATTTGCCATTGAGCGCCGCCTCGCCATGATCGCTCTCTACTTGGCGGACATGTCGATTTCTGACTTCAATTACAACCTCGCCAGTTGGTCGAACGCATTCGGTGTGTCCAAGGCCAATGCTGTCTGCATCGAACGTGAGGCTCTGGCGAGTTTGGGATACTCCGTGTCGATCCCCATTCAGTCTTGGCGTGACCACTGCAAGAATGTGTACTCCCTCTTCACCCGAGCCACTTTCTTGCCCGGTGTGTCCACATTGTCGTTGGGCACCATGCACACGATGGTCCTAACTGCCCGGGGTGCCGCCGAGGACGCTGCTGAAGATGTGGAGACTTTCCGCCGTCGACAGAAGGCCATCCTGGACAATGGTGCGATCACTTCGCTTCGTCGTTACCAGTCTCACATCGATGTCTCCAAGATGCCTGTGCAGGTTCCCATCGCCAAGTGCAACTCTGTCTACCACACCCCCGAGTCCGACCAGGAGAATGTTGCACCGCCCACTGCTCAGGACGATGATGAGGACGACGAGGACGATTTCGCCCCATACGACGGCGCGCCCTCCTTCCCCATTCCCAAGTTCCCCAAGCCAGTGGTGGCACCACCCGCGTCTGCGCTTCCCACGCCGCCGTACGACGGAGCCGACAGTTTCCCGGAACCTCTCTTCGAGGACGCGCATGAACAGGACACCTTGCACAAAGTAACGTTGCTCGCCAATCCTTCGCCGAAGGCCAAGGTCGCAGACTGGTTGCACCACGATCAAGATGACGACGAAGACGAGAACTCATACGAGGAGTACGATGGCGCGGCGCCGTTTCCCGACCCAGTGCCTCTCGAGCCTAGGGCGCCGAAGTTCACCATGTCTATGCCTGTCGCAGTCTCCTCTTTGACCCGTTCTCCCGTCAACACCCAGTCGCATGCTGCGCATGTTCCCAAGCGCGCACGCTACGCATCTTCGCCTCGACACGTCCCTGTTGCGTCATGGCCTCTGGACCCCAAGCTGCCCAGTCGCCCGCCTACAGCGCAACAGTGTTTGTCATACGCGACCCTCTCTCGCGGGTACTCGCCATACTACCCTCAAGACCAGCTTACGCTCCCCAAGACTCTTTCTGCGCAACCTAAATTTTTTTCTTCTGAGGCGCCTTACCGCCTCACCCGGGAGCAGCTGCGATCACTGGCAGTAGAGCACCACCCGCGCCCCGTTCGAGCGCCCTACATCAACGGCGTCGCGATCAATCACGGTCGTGTCGACGCCCTGGAGGCAGCGATCGAACACTCAACCAAGAACTTTGCTCATGGATACCCGACCGAATACGGTCTGGCCTCACAGGCTCTTCTCCCCACTTTAATCACTGCTATAATCAATGCGGCTGCGGAGCTCGAGCCTTTGAAGGAGGCCCCCGAGCCGGTCGCCAGACCCTCGACGCTCGTGTCGTTGGCGACGGTCGCCTAATACCTCTTTTCGTCAAACATTCTCTCTTCTTTTCGTTCTCTTTTTTATCAACAAATTCCCCGCTTTCCGTAAAGAAGCTCGTCTTGAGCTTGCGCCCAGTGCTCGTTACAGCGAAGCGCGACCCGTGGTCTCTGTCACTTTCTCCTCATAGACGACAGCAGACCCGCATGCCAATACAGCATTGAAAACACCACCAAAAAAAGTTGATAATAACCCAAACTGAGAAAGGTTCTGGTTTTTCTCGACCAAAAACAACTTAGCTCTTTTGCGAAAATCATCAAACTTGGGCGGTCCGCGCCCCGGTGTGCATCGGGAGTGCATGGCGCGGTCGTCACTTGCTATGCATAGTCGTGTGTAGCATCAACAGAGCCGTTCACTCGACACCTCCAAAACGGATGGCACGAGGCACAGTCCTTATCAAAGTGGAGGTACGGTGCCTGACAACTCTACTGACATACCACCACCTGCCATAACGCCCAGTACCGCCCCCTGTCTCACCCGGATAAGCGGATCCGAGCGTCGGGACTGAGCATTGATCCCGGCTCGCAACTCGATCGACACGCAGACACAGACGCGCAGACTTTTCACTGATAACATCGCCCTTCTCTTCGGTTCTTGTTACGCCCGTTATCTATTCAGCTCTGCCACCTGCAGCCGCAACAGCATCCACGATGGGGAGCCCCGCGAGAATCTCCCACGGTTCCTACCCGCACATCGTTGAGGCCATCGTGGCCTCTTCCGACTACAAGACGCTTCTATCATTCCGAGCGACGTGTTCAACCTTGAAGACGGCAGCCCACAAGGCGCTGTGCAACGGGCAGCTCTCCGTCACGATCGAGGATTTTCCGGGCGACCTCGCCAGCCACGTCAAGCAGGTCGAGTTAGACCTGCAGCACAAGCGAGAGCCAGTTTGGCGCGAGGTCGTCCTGCGCAGTGACCTGGGAGTCCTTCCCTTCCGCACCGAGGCCGACTGGGCGTTCGCCTGCAGCCACAGCGACCCTGTGGAGATCGATGGAGGATGCCTCGGCCGCACCCTGGACGAGGCCCGCGTCGACATGGCAGGCCCCGTGGCCATGTATCTCGTCTACTCGAACATCAACAGAGCAGACTGGCGCGAGCTCGTCGGCAGCCTCTCACAGCGCTCCGGTCTCGGCAGCCTGCACCGCGCGCTGTCACAGATCACAGCTCCCGTGGCCATCAAGCACTTGTGGGACCACCCCGCGCCCGTCTTGCTCCCCCCCGCCGACACGATGACCCTGATGCTCGACCCGAACTGCAACTGCGGCAGCCGCGTGGGCAGCTCCGTCCAGAAGCACACAGCGAAGGAGGTCAAGGTACTCATATCAGAGTTGTGGGAACCAGGAAGTTTCATTCCAGTGTGCGCGTTGGCGAAGGCCGCACTCGCACCCTCGGTCGAGGTCCTCACCCTCTCGGCTCGGGACGTGCAGAACCTCGCCATCCCACTCCAGGCCATCTTGAGCGAGCGCGAAGAACAGAACACCCAGGGACAGAGCACCACGCCGGAGATCAGGATCGAGGTCGCGGAGGACCTCGGCGAGGATCCCGCCAGGATCCTCGCTGCCGCCTACGCGCACCAGTTCGGCGTGCCGGAGGAGAAGGTCACCGTCGTCCACAACCCCAAGGCCGGAATCGTCCTCTACGAGGACGAGGACGAGGAGGAGGAGTAGATGACCAAAGGAGCTTTCGATGTCCATGTACGGTTCCCGATGCGCATGGTGCAGAGGAAGTGTGTGGGCGATCGACACGATCGGCGAGTGTTTCAGCCCGACCGCCTCACGTTGCCTCCGTCGACACACTCACCCACGCACCCCCACTCGACACACTCACCATACACTGACTTCACCTCTACTTACTTCCCAAACACCGACGCCACCACCATGTCTCGACCGGCGAAACCAGCCCCGATCAACTATGCGTTCTACCCGCACATCGTCGAGACCATCCTCTCCTACTGCGACTACGCGACCCTCCTCCGCTTTCGCGCGACTTGCCAGCCCTTGAAGTTTCAAGCCCACCGAATGCTGCTCAATGGTTGCTTGTACATCGAGGTGCAAGGGAGCTTCATTGACCGGTGGTCTTTGTCTCCAGAGTATGAGTTCGACAACCAATCCTACCCTCCGGGTGAAGCGCCTCAGACGCCAACGGTCGTGATGCGCAGTGGGACGGCCGTTCTCCCTTTCCGCACTGAGGCAGACTGGACGTGGGCCTGTGCTCACAGCGACGCAGTCGAGATCGACAGCGCAGCCCTGGCCGCTCATGCGTGCATTGCTTCTCACCGAACCAAAGGGGTCGTTGTTCGCAAGTACGGCTCGAGGAGGTTCTCGGGCGACTTTCCCTCCCGACCTGTCCCGAGCACTCCAGACAGTGTGGACATGCAGGCAAGTCTGATCCGAGCCCTCGAGCACATCCCTCGCTCTGCTGTCGCCACCATCGACCATACAGGCAGGGAGGGGCTGCAAGGCACCCCTGCCTACCTTCCGGCAACCGACACCCTGGTCTTCCTCCTGAGCGACCGCTGCGACTGCATGCTCTTCGAAATCAGCGTCGGTCGCTATGGATTCAAGCGTTCACCGCCACCAGCGCTCTCCGCAAAACATGTCGTCCTCTGTGTGTCTTATGGGCAATATGAGAGTGACGCTGAGAGCGACTCGAGTGACTCGAACTACGCTACGGATACATGCGAACTTTCCTTCGCCTTCCTCGATTCGTCTATCGAGCACCTGACGGTCTCCGTCGACCAAGACATCGACGCCCTCCTTCTCGACGGCTACTTGTCCTTACTGACTGGCCTTCTCGTCGGCACTGGCAAGTCTGTCCGCAAAGTCGATCTTGAGCTTCGCCTACATAGGTGGTGCCCTTATGACGATGATGAGAAGAAGGTGGCACTGAAGATGGCGTGGGCGTCGCTGTTCTCCTTTGACGCCAAGAAAGTTCACCTCATGTACAGTGACACGGCTGGGCTGCGTGGCAAGTGGTAGGACGTGATTCTGTAGGTCCCTGTGTATGCACCCGATACCAGAGTGACGATATCCCGGTGGAGGCGTAGAGCGCACCACACCCGATCGTCGGAGGGCCGAGGGCGCAGTCTCGACCGCCTTGGCGAGTGAGCGGGTTGCCTCCGTCGCCACCCCACACGAACACAGCGTCTTGCCTCCTTCGCCTTCCTTCAACCGTCCACTTACCAAGCTTCACCGCCATGTCTCGACCGGCAAAGCCAGCCCCGATCAACTATGCGTTCTACCCGCACATCGTCGAGACCATCCTCTTCTACTGCGACTACGCGACCCTCCTACGCTTTCGCGCGACTTGCCAGTCCTTGAAGATCAGGGCGCACCGGGCTCTGCACGACGGCAACCTCATCATCGACGTCGATGGCAGCTTTATCGACCTAAGCTACTTCATCGATGAGTCCGACTCAAGAGCTCCGCCGCCTAAGCCAAGCAAGACGCCTACGGTAATCATGGGGAGCGCGCTGGGCATCCTTCCATTCCGCTGTGAAGCGGATTGGACATGGGCCTGTGAGCACAGTCACACGGTAGAGGTCGACGGGGCATGTCTCTCTACTTCAACCCACATTGTCCCGCATGACACTAAGGGCTTTATCATCAGGCAACAAGAATCGGACAGCAGGAACAGCTTTCCTAGGCGTCCGCGTCCGAGCAGTGCGGAAAGTGTAACAATGCAGGCTGGTCTCCTCCGAGCAATCGCACGCGTTCCCCGCACCGCTTCCGCCACCATCACACACGAGCACGAACATGGGACACCGGTCTACATCCCGCAGACAGAGGCGTTGATCATTCGCGCGGACCCACTATGCGATTGCCTCGCCATCCCCCAACAAGACGGAGGGTACCGGCACTCAGCAAAGCACATCACTATCCAACTCCATGACGTCTGGGATGGGAGAGATCGTTTCGCGAGTCGCTGCCACTTCTCGTATACCCTCCTCCAACCTTCCGTCGAACGCTTGACTTTGTCCAGCACCTGGTGCTTGTTGACATTCTCCATCTCCTGCTTCAGTTTCGTTCTCTATGAGCTTGAAGAACGCGGTTTTCGGCGAAACATGAAGAGCGTGGAAGTTGAGCTTCGTCCAAAGAAACATCGACATGCAGGGGATGAAGCTCTTGTTCAAGAGGTCAAGAGCCAGTGTGCCCGTCGCTGCCACGTCGACCCAAACGAAGTGCATATCGTCTACAGCAAGTCGGCCGGGGACCCGCCTCCATACACTTCCCTTTTTAAGACTGAATGACACCTACGTGACTGTATGCATGTCATCTCCCGCACTGTGACAAGATGTTTGCTGCGGCATGGATAGCACTGCTGATCACGGGCAGTTGCCTCCGTCGCCACCGTGAGTAGTGACTGACTGACTCACCCTTCGACCTCCACATCCTTCCTCCTTCCTCTGCTCATCCGTCCACAGCCTATCCACCATGCCTTCGACAGCAGACATACCCAAGTCTTCACGCCTTCCCCACGACTCGCACCCGCACATCCTCGACCTCATCCTGCAGTTCTCCGAATACGCCACTTTGCTCGCCTTCCGCAACACGTGTTCTTCCCTCAAGACCGCTGTCGCAAGAGAGCTCTGTCGCGGCCCCCTGGTCGTCGACGTCGACGAGCCGAAGGAGTGGGAGGAAGGCGACGGCGTCATCGTCCTCCGCACGCGCAGAGGCGTGCTGCCCTTCCTCCGCGAGGAGGACTGGGCGTGGGCATTCGCTCGTGCTGATGCGGTGGAGGTCGATGCATGGTGTCTCGGTCCGCCGCGGATTGGTGGTCGTCGCGGACCGCGCCCTGGACCTCGGGATTCCCAGCACGGCGGACACTGCCCCTGCATGGCGTGTGTGGCTCTCATTCCCGAGGACGACGATGACCTACATCCGATCTACGGTGGTGACAGTGCAGCGACTGGCCTCGTAAGCCCCTGCGTTGACCTCGAAGCCATCAAGGGCGCTCTGAGCCACATCCGCCGTGAGGTTCCACTCACCGTCCTCCACTGTCGCGATCGACCGACCCCAACCTACATCCCCGCCACGGAGACGCTGATACTGCGCCTGGACCCTGAATGCGATTGTGCGATCGAGGGAAGACTTCAATCCCCTCCTCCTACGAGCCCCGACTACACCCCTTCTTACGGGCCCCTCCACTCCGCCTCTAACGTGATAGTTCGCATTTCGCCCTTCAGCAACAACGACACAGAGCCTGGGGGCGGCATCTGCGAGTTGGCAGCGTGCACGCTCTTGCCCTCAGTGCGCCATCTCACGATCAGCGCACCCTCGATACTTCATAGTGACTCCATCCTCAGCACCATGGCGGAGGGCCCCGGTCCTCAATCCGGAGGGGAAACACGTGCCGACGGAACAGAGGTCCGCCATCCTGAACTCGAGGTTGACCATCGCCTGAGGGTTATTCGCGAGAGTGAAATGACTCTGGAGCGTGTCGAGGCCTGGTCGAACTACCTGGGGGTTTCTCCAGAGAAGTTTGCCTTCACGCGCGATCCCGACGCGGGAGACCTCCCTTTCAGCTTACGGCCTAAGTGCAGGTTGCTTAATTCTTAAAAATTGCCGCATCCCGCCACATCCAACGGTCTCGCTTTTTACGTCTTCGCATGCATGAGATTGTGTAGAATATTGACTTTGCAAGATGGAATAACATGAACAGCGGTCAAACGCACCCGAGCACACCCGTAGGTGCACAGCTTGCGCCGCCAGTCACCATGCGAGACTCGACCGTGGATCATTGTCTGGGGGGCGCAATTCCAGACAGACTAAGGGCGCCTCGCTCCCCGTCTCCTTGGCACCTTGCACTTCCTACTTCATCTCCATCAATTGTCCACTTCTCCTCAACATATCTCAGCCCGCTTTATTCGAGATGCCTCCTCCTCCTCTGGCTAAACCACAGGCGCAGCAAGATCCCTTGGCTCCAGTACACATAGTTGGCAAGGTCCCCTACGCCTCGTACCCGCACATGATCGAGACCATCGTTGCGCACTCGGTCTACAAGACACTGCTCGCCTTCCGCGCCACCTGCTCTTCCCTCAAGGCCCTCGCCGATCTGACGCTGTGCGACAATGACAGCACGCTGCACATCACGCTCGGACACACCTCAGACGGGGAGGAGTTCGTTCTCCGCAACAGCTTCGGCGTCCTTCCTTTCGGCCAAGATGAGTGGGCGTCCGTGCTGAAACGCAGCAAAAAAGTGGAGGTAGACGGGTGTTGCCTAAGTGCCGCGATGCCGAGCCCGTTCGTAGGACCCGGTGATTCAGTCTCTGAAGCGTTCAATAGTCACCACAAGAAGACGCAGCGGCGTCTTGGACTGCTTGAAGCCCTCAAGAAGGCACTTGACGACATACACCTAACGACGCCGGTGACGGTGACACACAATGACCATCACCCACCCCCCGAATACCTTCCCCCTGTCACTCACTTGACCATGGTCGTGGACCCTCTGTGCAACTGCTATCGCATTCGACAATCACCACTGCCCGACCACTCTGCGTCGCGCGTTACGCTGGTGCTGTGCTCTTCCTGGTCAAACAGTAGCACGCTTGAGGAAAGGCCATGTTGCGGCTTGGTCTTAGCCATTACCACACCCTCACTCGACGTCCTCGTCATCTCCGCCGAATCATACACCCAGGTTCAGACTACCACTCCAGCCATTTGGGGGCCTCGTGGAAAGTTCAATCGGAATCTGCAAGTTGAGTTCCGCTTCCGCAACATGCCCGACGAGGTGCTCAGACACGATTTCCGCCGGATATATGCCTCGTACTTCGGCCTGACCTTTGACCAGGTGCAGATCGTGCGCGACCCTACCGCCGGTATCGTCTGGCCCGAAGTCGACTAATGCCTCCACATGCACCTCAAGCCCCTTGTAGATACGAATATGCATCACTCGAGGTCATCCAGCGGGTTCCGCTCCTCCCTCTGCAGCCTCGCCTGCTCCCTCTCCCACGCCCTCGTTTTCTCAAGGTACCGCTGCGAGAAGCACAGATGCTCCCTGACGCAGTACCGGTGTGCCCACTCGTCCGAGTTCTTGTTGATCATCTCCTCGGCACACTCGCGCATGACGTCGTTCAGAGCCCTGGCCTGGGGAATCCGGCTCAGCTGCTCATGCTCGTCGTGGTCCTTGACGTAGCCTGTGGGTCAGTTCACGATCCAGGGGGGGTCAACTGACGAAATCGAGCCTTGTACAGCGCCTTGGCGGGCGCGTAGCGCATCCAGTTGACAGCTTCGAAGGCGAGAATGCTCAGGTCGAGCCGGGGCATGACGGGCAGGTCTTTGGCCTTGAGCACGCTGATGTGCAGGTTGTTCCAGAGCGCGGTCTCGCTGCTGTCAGCTTCTGCCGACCGCTCGTCATAGCTCACAGGTGCACGATGCCCGTGGCGAAGGCGTGACCCGCAGTGAACAGCAGGGGGCTCGCGTACCACGGCATCAGGTCGAGGAGGCAGCCAGCGTAGCCCTGCACGGCGGCGCGATACTCGCCACTGGCAAACAGTCTGGCGTCAGCTCAGCCCCGGATTTCGTCAAGCTCACTTATTGACGACGTCCTTCTTCGCGTTGAAATGACGCGCTCCATCACCTTAGCCAAGGGCGCAACATCAGCCACCGCGCGGCGCTGGACGGCAGTGTTCCACGGTCCAGCGCCGAAGACCTGGCACACAATGCGGAGCGCGCGCACTTTGGCCTGCATGTGTCCGCGCTCCGCTTCCATCAGCTTGAATCGCCCGTTCGGCGCCAGTCTGCTGTCAGCTTTGGGGCATGAGTATCAAAGCTCACTGTGCGCCCTTTGCGTCCGCGAGTTCCTCGGCGCCCCACGCGTTGACGGGGAAGACGGCCCAGAGCCGCTGGTTCAGCGACGTGTCGGTCTGCGCGAAGTGGGGCGGCTCGAGCGGCACGAGCCGCAAGTCGAGGTCGCCGCCGAGCAGGTCCGGATTCGTGAAGTAGCGGTAGCCCATGTGTAGCTGGGCCATGGTGGAGTGGGTGTTGGTGAAAGTCGAAGGAAGGGGGGACTAAGGTTACCTCGCTGCCCACAAGGCGGTGGCAAAGTCGTGCGCCACTGCGCCCTTCGGCCAGAGCTCCGTAGACGTTCGGTTCAGCTTGGCTGCGATGCTATCTGACGGCGTTCAATAGAAGCCGGAAGTCCGCTTGATCACGGGTAGACTGCCCTCGCACAGGAGGTCTGGAGTCAGTTACAGCCAACGGAGTCGAAACTCACCCGGCGTCCAGAATTAAGCTTAAGCTGGTGTCAGTTACCTGCACGCCACTGGAACTCACAGATATCCCAAGAAGGTGTGTGTCGAGCAAATGCGGGACAGTCTGATATTAGCTTCCAGTCCTGGATTGCTTCATAGCTGGCTCACCCACGTCTTGAGCTCACCATACGTTTACTCCCCGACCTTGATGCCGCCCCTTCGTCGATTCTTCGGGCTGGTGTCTGTACTGTCAGCTCGAAGAACAGATGTCGTAAGCTCCATGTATACACACATCAGCCACCTTCTGGAGCTCTCTCGCAGTGAGGGCTGAACGTCGAAGCTGATGACTGTGGTGAGCTCTTGAACGTGGAACCTATGGGTAGCTCGGCGATCGACTTGTGGCAGACAACCAGAGACGGAGG
Source organism: Trichosporon faecale (assembly GCA_039545375.1). Taxonomy (NCBI): domain Eukaryota; kingdom Fungi; phylum Basidiomycota; class Tremellomycetes; order Trichosporonales; family Trichosporonaceae; genus Trichosporon; species Trichosporon faecale. The sequence continues at coordinate 602,932 of BCLU01000003.1, read as the reverse complement.
AGATACTCACATCGCCCTCCGGCTTGATCGCGACGTGGAGAACTGTGATACTGTGAGTCGTGACAAAACAGAGGGGAATGACGAGGAAGGCGAAAGGACAATGGGACGGCACTCGATTCAGTCCTTCGGAGGAAGACGCACAGCGCGCACAGACACGCCGATCACACCACACCACACCCTCGCCTTCCTCCACCAGCTGAGTAGCTGACTCAACGACTGTCAACTCCACAAACCGGCAAACCGGCCAGGCCGGCCAAGCTGTTGCCGATCGCCAGCCAAGATTCTCGCAGACGCAGGCACAGCCACCGCACGGTAAAACCGCAGCACCGGAGCACAGCCGCCCCGCTTGCGCCTCCACGCACACACCAGCATGCATTTATGCACGCATGCACAGCTCTTCCGCCCTCGTCCTCTCCAGGTGTATCCGGACCTTCTACTACGTTTGCCTTTCAGTTGAGTGCCACAATCGTTAGTGACCACGCGAGCAAGAGTGGGTAGTCACCCCGCCTCACTCCCGCTGCTCCAGCATCCAAACAGCGATACCAGCGGCTGGCTGACGCAGCACAGAGCCTTGTTCCGGTGTACCGATGTTCCAGCGTTCCGGCATCGTGGAACGATGCCGCGGTCTGAAACATGCCGAAGCCGCTGTGCCCCGAAGAAGACGCCCCAGCGCCCGCAGGCGATGCCAGATACAGGAAGTCAGGTTTCGGCCTCAGGACTGGTGTCGCGGCGATCATTCCGCAAACGCCAGGGGATGCCGCAAACATTAGCCCTCCCGACCAGCGCGTCTGTGAACATGCACGCGTCAGTGCGTCAGTGCGATACGTCATGAGTGGCCCAGCAGGCCAGCAGGGAGAACCGGTGAACCGCGATGTCATTATACTGTCCGGGCTACAAGGATGCAAAGAGTGTGTCTATGGCACGGGCGAAGCGTTCGTTGTGTTCGTGTGTAAATGGATGCGAGATGCGAGATGCGGTCTGATCTCATTTTGGTCTGGGTATGCGTGTTCGTAAGATTACAATCGGTTGTCGCCGTGCGGGCTAGACGGGTTCGCGACGTGTAGCGGGTCCGGGCGCTCCATCGGCGTGTCGATGGAACCCTCGCCGCCGCTGTAGTCCTGGAACGGGTTGTTGCCCGGCGCGGGCGGGGGCATGTGGTCGCTCGGCGGCGTCTCGAAGACGTCGCCCTGCGACGCGGCTGCCACATCGTACCCCGGGTCGTAGTAGTAGCCCTCGCCGCCCTGGTGCAGACCCTCGTAGCCGCCCGCGTGGTCGTCCGAGTACGGGTGCTCGCCGGCCGGCTGCGAGAAGTCCGGGCTCGTCGTGCCTGCAAAGTCGTTGTAGCCCAGCTGCTCCGAGTACCCGCGGTCGCTGTACGGCTGGTTGTCGCTGTACGGCTGAGCATCCTGGTACGGCGCGTTGTCGCTGTACGGCTGCTGGTCGTGGTAGGCACCGTAGGCGCCCGCACCGGCGGCTCCGGCAGCAGCGCCACCGGCTCCAGCCGCCGCAGCAGTCGTGAACGGGTCGTAACCGCCGGCATTGCCGAAGGTCGTACCGTACTGGTTGTACTGCGCCATGGTCGGGTGCGACATCGTGCTCGGCGACATGGTCGACGGGTACGAGTCGGACGGCGGGTGCGACATGTCGCCCTCCTCATCGAGAGGGTGGCGCGCCGCAGCGGCAGACGCCGCGACAGCAGCAGCCGTGACCTCGCGGTCGAGACGCTGGCGGCGCCTTCGGCGGAAGAAGATGGTCGCGAGCGCAGCAATGATCGCTACAACGGCCAAACCGACAACAACGAAAACACCGGCGACGGCGCCCTTGTTGTTGAAGAAGTTGGACGACGAACCAGACGAGCCGCCCTTGTTCAGGGAGCCGGTCGGGTTGTGCACGTTGACCGTGACAGTGTACACCTTGTTGCCCGAGGTGTACGTGCTCGTCGACGCCCAGGACGACGCAGTTGTCATGAAGACCTTGCCGTCAGACGTAACAAGCATGCCGATGGCAGAGGAGGGCGTCGTCTCAACGGCTCCAGTCGACGGGAAGCTGAGCGAGATACCGTTGTCAGTCACGCTGAGCGTCGTGTACGACGCTGATCCTCCGCCGGGCACAGGCACGACAGTGGTCGTCGTGGAGTCCTGCGGCTGGGCACCGCCAGTCTGCTGCTGCTGCTGCTGCGTCGGCGTCGGGCTCGGGTTGTTGCCTCCGTTGTTCGTCGGCTGTCCCTGCGTCTGGGTGATGGTGACATCGTCCACACCGCCGCCAGTCACACTGCGATCGGCGTCAGCCTCTGCGGATTGTCGGGACAATCAGATTCAGGGTCCAGTGTACTCACGTAGAAGTCTGCACCTCCGGCTGCTGCGATGGCTGCTGGTCACCACCGCCCTGCGAAGACGGCTGCTGTCCTCCACCCTGAGTCGAGGTCGTCTCCACAACGGGAGGCGGCACGAACGTCGTAGACGTCTCGGGCTCGGGGTTCTGCGTCGGAGTCGGCGAAGGCTCGGGGTTGGTCGTCGGAGCCGGGTTCGAGGTTGTGGGCGGAGGGTTGTTCGACGTCGTCGGCTGAGGCTGAGTCGTAGGCGGCGGCTGGCTCGTGGTCGGCTGCGGCTGCGTTGTCGGCTCTGGATTTTGGGTTGACGGTTCGGGTTCCGGTTCAGTGGTAGGTTGCGGTTGGGTTGTGGGGTCGGGGGAGGAGGTTGTTGGCGGGGGTGGAGAAGAAGTGGTGGGTTCGGGTTCGGTAGTGGGCACTGGTCAGGACGTGTATTAGACGCAACGCAGGGTTGGAATATCCACAAAGGATGTAGGAAGGGGGCTCAGTGATGAACTTACCTGGCTCATTAGAGGTGGTGGGCGGGGGCTGGGAAGTAGTGGGCTCGGGTTGCGTGGTGGTGTCTGCGGAAGTGGTTGGCTCGGGTTCAGAAGTAGTAGTGGGAGTAGGAGAGGAAGTGGTAGTAGGGGCCGGTGTCGGCGAGGATGTAGTAGGAGGGGGGTCATCAGATGTAGAGGTCGTGGTGGATGAAGGTTCTGGGGACGGAGTAGTAGGGTTCTCACCTCCAGTGGATGAGCTGTCACCTCCGCCACCTCCCGTAGTAGAGCCATCATCACCCCCACCGCTAGTGGTACCACCACCACCACCACCTGTGGTGCCGCCCGATGTCGAGCCTCCTCCGCCGGAGGAAGACTCGCCGTCGCCGCCGCCCGTGTTCTGACGGGCGAGCAGGCGATGGGGCACTGTGATGAAGGCAACAGCCTGTTCGGCCGCCATGGTGGACGAGGTGGGTGGTATGTAGAGATGAGAGTTTTGAGTGTGAGGCTCTACCAGAGACCTAGAGTACTCTAGATGGTGGTGAGTCAAAGGCAAGCAGCAACAGCAGGCTCAAGTGGCCAGCCGAGGATCGAGGTTCCGATTGGGACTTGAGACTTGGTGGGACTGACACAGGCGGAGGGCGGAGGGTCGGCGTGGGTCGGTGTAAGGCTGTAAGGAGACGAGGCAGCGGAGCGGAGGGGCGCGGGTGGGAAGGCGGTTGGTGAGAGTTGGAGAGTGCTGCGAAGACTAGCGCGCGGAGGTGCTAGGTGTCGGGTGTGGGTCGAAGGGAGAAGGGTCGGAGGGTCGGAGTTTGAGACCTTGTGAGAACCAGGTTACGGGCTACCTATTGATGGGTGCGATGTGTCGGATGCGGATGATGTGGGCGCTTGAGGAAGTCGATGAATGGAGCGCTGGAGCAGGTGAGGAGGTGGAAGCGGTTGGTATGCAGAGAAAAACGGAGAAAGTAGGTTAACGTTGGGTCTTGGACGAAGGATGAGAGGCTGAGAGCGAGCGAGCGACCTCAGAGGCGGAGCGGCGCTGCGGGGTCTGCTGGGGTGGAAGTAAAGGCAGGAGACCCGAGGGAGAGCGAAATGCCGGAGTGGGACGCGAGGCACGGATGCAGGAGCACGCAGGTGTGCTAACTTGAATCAGCCCCGCCGTCGCCAAGAGCAAGCAGTGGTGCGCACTCCATTAGGGGACATTTAGGGCTCGAATAGGGCAGACCAGGGCGCCCTTAGGATCAGTAGCGTGCAGTCCTAATCAGCTGGTGTCTGCACTAATGAGGGGACCACACTGCATGGTTGCATCTTGCATCGCTCGCAGGCACGACGAATGCATGCAGCTCAAGGCTTAAGGTGCGAGCCCCGAGGTAGCGAGGCTGAGGTACAACTTTTGCGTGCAGCTCAATCTGCTTCGCGGAACCCTTAATCCTATGTAACTCCTACCCCTGGCCCTCATCACACCGTCCCTCAACGGCCCTGCACAAGGCCTCCCCTGCACGTCGACTCCCACAGGCTTGCAACCCCTCCGCGCGCATCATTGTCCAATCGCTTTCGAAAGAGGCAGTGCTGGAAGCTTTCTGTTGCTGGAGAGCTCGCACACTCAAAGCTTGGAGACACATGTGAGACGAGCGGGAGCCTTTTTCGACGTTTGAGGTGCTCCTCTTCCCTGTTCACGACTCCTCGCTGTCTGCCCATGACCCCATCGACGTCTACTTACGTCCATCACTTGGAGCCCTGAAAACTCCTCCTAGCCACCCTTAGTGCGCCCATCCCTCTGTCCCTTCCTTCGCAGCATCTCCTCCTCTGGTCAGCCAGCTGCAGTCTCCACGTGCCAGTCTGAAGACGCTGTGCCCCTTACGTCATTCATTGCAGCACCTTCGGTGCGCGATCATCTGACCATCTTCCTTCCATCATCTCATGATCACGCAGCGATTGCGATACGGAGCAGGTAGCAGGTCATATGCTGCGCCTGGGAACAGCCTTCGCTCGCTTCCGTGCGCTGGGTGGGTTTCGCCTTGCACCTCGACGATCACAAGAATGATTGAATGTCACCTTACGTGAGGGTCCAAATCTGATGCCCGCTCAAGGCCCAGCATTGGTATCGTTATGAAATCCTGGCGCTCCTGGCCGTGGCGCTGACACCTGGGCAGGTGCCCAGGTGCTCAGGACCATGGTCCCAGACATTAGCGACAGTGCGCACCGCACGTCCGCTCGCGCGCTCGCTCGCGACTAAGGCTCCTTCAGTGGCCTTATCGCTCATGTCGAAATAGGGGTTTGGAGATCTTCATTCCCATCCAGCGAACTTTCGTATTTCCAGAGACCTCTGTGCCCGGCGGCAGTGTATTCTCGCTTCAGCCCTGCTTGATCACTTGACCTGGCGAAATACTCTGAGCGTCATGAGATTGCATTCCTGCTCTTGGCTAAGGACTACGAGGACCATATGTACGCCCACCCAGTCCTGTCGGCAGCGAGCCCACCCAGACAACCATGACCCACCAGAATCGGACCCGTGCCGGCCCGCTCTCGGACACCGCTGCATGACTCGGCGTGGGGCGGCGTCCGGGCCGAAATGCTTCGATTCTCACGCTCACCCTGCTTATTTCCTGGGTCATGCCTCCGTTCGTCATTAGTTCTCCGAAATCTGAAGCCTTGAGTTCTGCATGTTCTGGCAGAACAGGGTTCAGCAAATGAGAGGTGGGAGGTGGGCTCCTTCAGACATGTCAGGTGCCCATCGCCGCGGCTCATCATGCATGATGCGCTTTGAGTACTTGAGTAGAGGATCGGCACGTCATCATTAAGTAATGGGAAGCTTACATGGACGAGGCGTCGAGCTAGTCCCACGCAACGGAGGAGGCTGAGGCATGTGTTGGATTAGCGGGAGACTAGAGGCTGACTCTGCTAGAGTGTGCGGTGACTAGCCGTCGCTCTACGGCGTGGCTTGGCTTGGCTCTTCGGGTGCAAACAGGCAGACCCACATAAGACAGACATCACCCACGCAGACAAGATGATCACGATCCTCGATCTGGCACACAGATGCACTACGGCTCCGATCTGCACAGCTGACGAGTACGACGCTTCAGACCAACAAACACTGCATGGAAACCTGATACAACACACAAAACCTAAACAAGAGTCTGTTTGTCAGCTGCCGTCACAGAAAGATACAGTTGAAGGAGAAGGATCAGGTAGAATGGTCTAATCTACGGCCCGAGAGCCTCATCAACAGCCTTTAGTTGATAGTTGATAGAAGGTTAAAATCATCATGGAAGCGCACACCCTGTCGAGCGGCGTTAGGAGGGAAGGAAGACTTACACAGAACGCTATCTCAGATGAGATGAGATGAGTACAGAGGAGAAAGAGAAATCATACGCTTCAGTCGCGCATCAGACGCGGACGCTGTCAGAAAATTTCGGTGGAGGTCAAAGCTGGGTGCGAGGGATGAGAGTGGAGGTCATGGTGCGAGGCCACGTGGCGATTCTCCGATGAACCACCGACTCATGTCAGAATTTCGTCCACTTTCTGCAGTGGCCAAAAGACAGACGACTCAGACGACCTCGTCGCCTATGCCATCGAGCAACCAACAAGTCGTTGACCTCGTCGCCGAGGCATGCATGCCGCTCGGCATGCGGCGCCCGCCGCTGCTCGTGTGAGCATGTGAATACCGTCGGCGTCCAGGCCTACCCAGAAAGTCCTCTTCCATTTCATCTTTACGCGCCTCAATATCCCATCTGCACCAGAACCCTAAGTGAAGGCCTGAGCACGCAACCGGTTTCCAGGCGCAGTGCCCGCTGATCTGCAACTGCAGCAGCGTTCTCCTGAGGGGTGCAGGTTCCGGGCCGGTTCTGGGTCGAGCACGCCATAGATGTTGCTGACGGGAGCCAGTGAGCGGCCGCGCACGAAGATGAGGCGCAGGCGTGTTGCCCATCACGTGGGGAGAATAGCGCCCAGGAACGGCCGATAGCAGATCTGATAACGGGCTGCGGTAGCTGCGATTCCTGCGATCCCTGCAAAGTTTTGTCAGCTTGCAAATTCCTCTAAAAGAATGGCCAAACCACAGCGCTGGTCCGCATACGCGCGTGCATCGAGTGGACTGAGGCGCGCGCCGCCTTGCCCGACGCCAATTCATTGACGTAAGCCAGCCGCTGGCGCCTGGCTAGATAATATTGTTTTTCCGCTCCAACTTCGCGCCTTTCCCACTTTCTGACTCTTGCGCTTCTCACTCTCTTACCTACCTGTACTTCTCCATCACCTCTAGCTACGATCGACCGCCTGTTGATACGAGACTCCGATTGAGAACAAGGCGACACTCCGACCACTCCTTCATCTAACTCGACTCCCCGCGGCACCATGACCAAGCCGACGAAGTGGATCAGCGAGAAGGCCAAGTTCGGCCACGGGACGGCTGTCCCCCCTTCATCGTCCTCGAGCAGCGACGTCGAGAAGGGCTCCGAGGGTGCGATGGAGGATGCCGTGTTCGGTAACCTCGAGTCCGGCCCCAACTTCCGTGGCGTGTCCGCTCCGGGCGCCTTCGTGCTCATGACTAAGGCGAACCTTGGTCTCGGTGTCCTCGCCATTCCGACAGTGTTCAACCTCCTCGGCATTGTCCCCGGTATCCTCGTCATCGTCGGCTGCGAGATGCTCCTCTTCTGGTGCGCGCGTTTCGTCGGTCCCTTCAAGATCCGCCATCCTGACGTGTACGGTGTTGCGGACGCTGCCTTCGTCTTCGCCGGCCCCTGGGGACGGTGGACAATGTACGTCATCTTCACCGTGTTCATGATCTTCTGCACTGCGTCGGCCATTGTCGGAGTCTCCACCGCGCTGAACGCGATGAGCTCGCACGGCGCGTGCACTGCCGTCTTCACTGCGGTCGCTGCCATTGCGGGCTTCCTTCTGTCTTCCATCCGCACCCTGTCCAAGGTGTCCTGGATCGGCTGGGCCGGCATCACCTCCATCATCGCTTCCGTCATTATCCTCACGATCGGCGTCGGTGTCCAGGACCGCCCGTCTGAGGCGCCCCAGGCCCCGCTCCCGTGGGACAAGGGCTTCCAGGTTATCGGGCACCCGACCTTCGTCGAGGCCATGAGCGCGATCAACATCATCCTCTTCTCCTCCTCCGCTACGCCCATGTACTTCGGTGTTGTCAGTGAGATGCGTGACCCGAGGAAGTACACGCGTGCCATGGGTGCATCGCTCACCTTCCTCACTGCGGTTTACCTCATCATCGGCTCCGTCGTCTACCACTACTGCGGGCAGTACGTCGCCTCTCCCGCGCTCGGGTCCGCCGGCATCGTGCTCAAGAAGGTGTGCTACGGCATCGCGTTCCCCGGCCTCCTGGCCTCGCTCACGATCTTCAACCACATCTCGGCCAAGAACATCTTCGTCCGCGTCCTGCACGGCAGCAAGCACCTCTCCTCGAACTCCGTGACGCACTGGGCCGTCTGGCTGGGCTGCACGGCCGGATCCGTCCTGCTGGCGTACATCATTGCGTCCGCGATCCCCATCTTCGGCTCCCTCATCGGCTTCATCGGCGCGCTCATGTGTCCCGCCGTCGCCATCATCCCCGAGTGCCTCATGTGGTTCTACGACAACTGGTGGTTCACCACCAAGGGCCTCACGACCGGCAAGATTATCACGGGCGCCATCAACATTGTCGTCATCCTCATCGGGTGCTTCTTCACCGTTGGCGGCACCTACGCCGCCGTTCTCGACCTGATCGCGACCAGCGTCGACTCCGGCCCCTGGACTTGCGTCAACAACTCGGGACGCCTCCGTTAATCTGCCTATTCAGGCTTCACTTTTCTTGGTTCCAACACCATGTCTCATCATTCGCATTTTGTTCCAACACATTAGCCATCTTTGGTTCCAACACCATGTCCTACTAGATCAGCATTTGTTCCAACACAGATATCAGCATAGCATAGAACATTGCATTGTCATGTATTATTAGCCAACGTTAGCCAGCGACGGGACCTCACTTTTGAGCATCTGCCCTTCTTCTCTGAACACGACCGCCTCCTTGCTCTAAACGCTCCAAACAGAGCCTGAATACACTAGGATCCCCTCTCCGAGCTCTCTCCTCGTCCAAAGCGACCCCAGGCATCGTTTGCAAGCATTCCAGAACCCCAGAGAGCCAAAAACAAGCCTCGTATGGGGCTCGAACCCATGACTGTGTGATCTGTCGGTACGAGGAACTAAGAGTCACACTATCTACCGACTGATATAACGAGGCGCCGTCATTAGACGCTTGTTGGCACGTGCGCCGCGCCGGCCGTCGACTGCGCCGTCGATTGGACTCGGTTCGGAGGTGGTTGGGGTGGAATTGAGGGGGATATGACTGGAGGGAAATGGACGCGAGACGGATGGAGCTGGTCGGAGCCGGACGGTAGTAGACGACAGGTGGGTGAGATCGGATGGCGCGAGTGGATGGCCGAAAACGACGGGGACAAGGACCGTCACACAGACGGCGGCGCATGCCTGTGAGTTAAGCTGAGAGCGAGACGCGCACCGCTTAAGCTGCAAAGGTGCCTCGTAGTGATATCATGCCACCCGCAGTCATACTGCCACAGACGTCCTGGCGTGGTGCTAGCCACTGGCCTCCAACACCACAACGCTGACGGGCAGTCGCTACGGGGTCCCTCATGGAGCGATCGGCGGTGCGCGCGACGGATGACGGCGAGCCCGTTGCAATGAGGGCGAAAACATGCTCGTCAAACCCGAGGGGGGAGACTAGGAGACGACCTTCATTCCCCTCTTGCAGGGCCTGGGGATGATGAAGGAGGCGTAACTGTTGTTGGCCCTATCTGACTAGATGCCTGGCTAGCCTGTCTCCAAGCGACTGTGCAGTACCATCAGTGAAGTCTGGTTGAACAGTAATACATCAGTCAGTTGCATATATCTGCTTGAAACACGAAGTTGCGATGAGCAAGGGCTGGGGCCATCTTAGAGGTGGCTGAAGGGGTCTGGTACACCTGGTGCACTAGCCTTAGTGCCCCAACAGGATAGCGCCGAGCGCGATCCGACCTGTAGCAACGTTCAGATCAAGAACTCTCTCGACCTGGACAGCCCAAAGAGCCCAGAGCAGGTCATTCCGGTCAATAACAAACCAGCGCGATCTTATCTCCTCGGCGGAGATTGTTCCTTTCGTTCCCGTGATGACTTCCGCTGTCGGCGCTTCCTCAATTCTAATCCTTCGTTTCGGTCCACCTCCGCCCGGGCAACCTTCGCTCCGGAGCAATGTTGATATCGCTGGACCGCGATGCCGGAACGCGCTTCAGGACTCGCTCGGAGGCGGACCGGAGGCGTGCATTGATCAGAGCTTATCGCTCACACGACCACCGCACACGACCGAGGCCAAGCACATGTGTTCCGCTCGCTGCTCCGTCACCAGAGGGTAGGATCTACGTGGAATGATGATGGTTCCAGCGCCAGCGCCTAAATTCGCCCTCAGAACTGCAAGGCAACACTGAAATGATCGCAGGGTAGACTCCAGATGACCGTGGGAGAATGCATGACGGGGCAAAAACAAAAGCACGTGATAACATTTGAGCTTAGTGCCAAATAAGGAACGCGGTACCAGTTATTTGCCACCGATGACCCACAACAACAGTAACTGCAACCACAACAACGGTCATTCAGCATGGCCGCCCTCCCCCCCGATCACCCGATTCGGGAGATCGTGTTGTCGGCGCCGTCGCTCTTCCCTCGCCTCGCTGAGCTCGTCGCCGATGACGACCCCCTGCCTTTCCCGCTATCCTCACGCTTGAGCCATGAGATTCTAATCCTGCGAAAGTCGGCGGAGACCATCACGACCTCGATAGCGAAACAGAAACTCATTCGTAAATGGCTCGAAGAAGTTTCTGCTCTCCACGCTTCCGGTAAGGCAACACTGGCCGCGCTTAGCTGATACCTGCTCTCGTACCCGCCGGCGAAGGTGTCGGCGCCCAAGTCCTCGCGGCACTGACGCAGCCGGAGAACGCCGAGGGCCTGCGAACCGCGATCGGAATGGGCGCTATCGACCGGAAGCTCGAAGACATGGGCGCCAAGCTGGACAAGATGGGCGTCTGGGTCGAGCTTGAACAGAAGCGGTATGTCAGCCTAGCTACTAGCATTGTAGTTCGCTCACGGCCAGGAGACTGAATCGCGACCTCGTCGCTTCCGGCGAGCCGGTGATCCCGGTCGTGCTGGACGGCAAGGCCGTCCCCGAAGAGTGCGGCGTGAGTAGCTCGACTGCCCTTCTGTATGTACTGACGTGAAAGCCACCATTCACAACAATCGCCGAGGTCATGTCCATGGAGGAACGTCGAGTCAACGCATAGCATGCGTACTTTGACCTCCGACCCCTTCCTCCCCACAGCAGTCTGGCCGTCAAGCGCTTGGCGCTATGGTCGGCGGTCAGCTGGCTGGACTGAGGGGGAGGGGGGAGTACGACCATTGTCGACGTCTACGTGAGCGGATACGGAGACGCCCATCATGGTTTCGATTACTATGTACTTTGTTGTATCACTTGTTTCCCTGACGCTCTTGTATAGTGTTTCCCTTCGGTATGTGATGTACACGCTAGATTTGAGCTCGTCCCTCTTACATCGTCCGTATTGGTGGAGGGTCACTGCTCTGCAGCCGTCTAGTCCGCCTGTGCGCTTCCAGTGCGCAGCGAGCACCTGCAGTACGCAGGGAAGTACGATAGAGACATGCACTAGCCGAGACAAGCAGCTGGTGGCTGCCTGATGTGACCGGTGAGCGGGGTAGATGTGGATGCCAAGTGTATCGGCCCTTGGCAGAAGTTTGGGACACGGCGGACGCAAGATCTCATTCCGAGTCAGGCTTGCCGGAACATCACGAATGCACATGCCTCGCTGCCGGGCATGCACTGATCGCTATCCTGAATTGCTTGCCCGCTGCCGCACCTGCCGCCCACGCCGGGAGGGGTGTTGCCTGCCAAGAGTTGATAATGGGCGCCAAGCCCCGCACCCCCCACCAACCCCCACCACGCCCTGCCCAGACCCGTTCACGCCTGCCTCTCGACGTCCACACGTGCCCACGGGCGTGGGCCATGCCGCAATGTTCCCGGTGTTCTGTGCGTTATCATGCTTATCTTCTGACGTCGAGCTCGTCATGATACATGCACATTCCACTCACAGGCCGATGTGTAGGCCGGTTCGCAGGCCGGCATGCGTCGGCCGCGCCGGCCGGCACCACTCGCTGATGTAAGGATTCCAGAGAACCACGCGAGTCCACCCAAACACGAACGCACATTGGCTGTGCCATTCTCTTCTGGTCTATTCTTGATGGCCCCCCGGGTCCCCGTGACTGCTTCATGGCCCCGTACTGCAAGGAGGCCGCTGCACACCGCGCGCCCCCGCGGCCGGACTCCGTGCGGAGCATGGTCATCGTCACTTGACGTAGTTACCCCGCCAGCGACGTCGGGGTATATAAGACCAGGTCTTGGTCAACGATGAACCCACATACCGCGCCGTTTCCTCGCCCCTCAGCAGAGTTGTTGTCGCGGCGAAGAGACGGACTCCTTCTACGCTCATCACACCTGCTCATAGTGCCCACATCCATCTACCGTAGAATACACTGACTGGCCCTCGCTTCCCAAGAGTTCTCGAACGAGGTCGAGCGGGCGCCGGCACCGTTACGCACCCTCCTTTGGCCTTTTACTCGCGCTCGCTTGTCGCCTGTTTCGGCTCGCTGACTGCTAACGCAGCGAGGCATCATAGACAGCACGCGCAGGCCGCGGGTTCCCCACAGGCATTCACCATTGTTTGTCCACGGGCTGACCACTGGACAGACCGCCTCCACTTCCGTTGGACTCGTTGGCCGATAGTGGCAATGCCTCCACCATACGATGGCCTGCCTGTCTAATTTCCATGGTCGGAGGTGAGTGTCTGGCCGGGCACAAGACCAGGACACGGGGAGCGGGCAGGTCCACGTTCCAAGGCATGTGCAAAGAAGTCAAGGACAGCGTGAATGATATCAAGGGAAGGATCGGGAGCTCGCTCGGTAAAAATGTGCTCGCGATTTGGCCGGCTCGGCAGGCGCAGGAACCCTGAGGACCCTGAGAGATAGCAGCGCGTGATTCGCATGTGACCACGCCCGCCCGTCTACGCCCGCTCAATCCCCGCTGAACGCCCGCTCTACTCGCGAGATACGGCCAATGCTGCATCTCGTCAGCCAGTAGATGTCACTTCTCGTTCCCACTCTCCCACTCACCGCAGACACTGCAACGTCTGCTTCGGCGGCCACGGTCGGTCCTAAGCCGGCCCTAACACTCCAGATAGCACGGTGCCCCTCACGCCGTGCCTGGCGTTCCACCAGTCTCGTGCTGCAAGTCCGACGAATCGCGACCGCTCAACTCCGCTCCAGCGCCGGCAACCTCGCTCCGGCGTCGCTGCAACATCTCGCGACGCGCGCAACGTCACTGATCTGCTGAACTGCTCGCCAAAGTCGTTCATTAAACTTTGTCGATCTGACACTTCCAGGGCCGCAACTAAGGGCAGCAAGTCCAGCCGCCCGCCGCTCAACCCGGATTCCGTATACCCGCCCGTCGTACCTGCGCGCACGCTGGTCTCGTCGCGTCTGTCTAATCTGGCTGCATGCACACCGCGTTGCGCGTGTGGACTGGCCCCACCATGGCCTGAATGCTTGCCAGTCCCAGAATAACGCGATGTGAATCATGAATGGCTTCCTCCGCTCTCCCTCCCTTGAAAACTCGTTGAGCTCGCTTCAGCTGTGCTGTTCGGGGCCTAGAGGAGGCACAAGAGTAACGGGGCACGCAAGCGTTCGGGCTGATCGGTTTTGCGGCATCTGGAGCACCAAGAGCAGAAGTTGGGTTTCGGTGACCGCGATCTGCTTTGGTGGAGCTGGGTCGCCACCCCGAGGCGCAATGTACCTAATTTCCAGAGCTCGCCTCCGCGAACCCCGTACCCCGTGCCTCGCTTCTGACATCCTGTGGTCTGATGAAACCTGCCCAATGACACGGCAGAGCGCGCGTCATCGCCCGAGCCCAGAGACAGATTCGAGATTCTCGCTCTGCCCCGCACAGGGCAAGGCGTCAGTTACGCCAGTTACGCCAGTCGCCGAACGCCTCGCCGACCCCGGACGGCTGTGATCCGCTCATACGCCGAAACCGATTGGTCGAGCGGCACGAAAGCATCCCTGCACCGGTTTGGGCACGCCCTCCACTGCCTGTGAGTGCGTGGTGCCATCGGGGGTGTTTGGAATTGTAGCCGAGAGATTTTTCTGGGGCATATCTTGGGGTAACAATTGGCCCTTAGGGACTGATTGAACACCGATCCGCATCAGGCCGCCCAGGCAGAATCGGGCAGTCACAGGGCAGGTCAGCAGATGAGAGCCACTGGAGCCAAGCAATCATGATTTTTTATGCCTCTCGTGCCGCTAACAGCCGTAGGTGCCGTAGGGACGATAGGAGCTTCCGACGCTGATTGGTATCGCCCGTGTGCCCCACATGGACCCGATCGAATCAGCTGGGCCCCGGTGCTGGACAGAGGGTCTCTTGTCGAGGGTCCTGTGTTTTAGACGAGCCTGTGCTGCCAGCGGGCCAGCGGGTTGTTGTGAGGGAGGCGGGCAGGTCTCTAGGTGGGGCAGCAGTGCGACGTTTTGCAGCCCCGCTCAACCTCTCGAGCAGGTATAAGAACTGGCTTCGACATCTGTCCAGAATCTTTCCCTCATCAGTAACCGACTCGGCCTTCTCCTCTTCGCCTCCTCTTCTTTTCTTCGCACCTTCAGGACCAGACCAGCCGACCACAATGTCGACCCCCAACGTCTCCTCCCCCGACGTTGCTCAGGAGAAGCTCCAGCAGCAGGGCTCCCAGCAGGACGTCATCTACTCCTCTGGCGCTGCCATGAGCCGCTTCATCACCCCCGGTGGACACCCCGCGGACAACTCGCAGCCCGCTCTCCCGGTGTTCCACCGTAAGTTCGCCAACCCCGCCCCTCTCGGTCTCATGGGCTTCGGTGGAACGACCCTCCTTCTTTCGCTCTACAACCTCGGCGCTCGTGACGTCGAGAAGCCCAACGTCCTGGTCGGTGTCGCCCTCATGTACGGCGGCCTTTGCCAGATCCTCTGTGGCTGCATGGAGTGGGCTTGCGGTAACACCTTTGGTACTTGTGCTTTCACCGGCTACGGCGCGTTCTGGATCTCTTTCGCTTGCATCAACATCCCCTGGTTCGGCGTCGCCAAGGCCTACGAGAAGAACCCCAACGAGATGGCTCAGGCAGTAGGACTCTACCTGATCATGTGGGGTATCGTCACCTGCCTTCTCCTGCTCGCTCTTCTTCGTTCTTCGGTCGCCCTCTGCTTCACCTTCTTCGTCGTCGCCTGTGCCTTCTTCTGTCTGGCAGCCGGAGACCTCTGCGCCTCGCACGCCGCTAAGCTCGCTGGTGGTGGCTTCGGAATCGCCGGTGGTCTCGGAGCCATGTACGTCGCGCTCGCTGGTCTCTTGGACGGCAACACCTCGTACTTCACCCTCCCCATCGGCAACCTCGCCCCTGCCTAAGTGCACCATCGATCGACGTGTGCTCCGACTTCCTTCCCTCGGGCACCGAACACTGCATCCTTTCTTGCTCACCCACATCTCAACGTTTAGGCGTAATCGCGAGCCCGGCGCGGCTCCTTCATCATCTAATCAAAACTGTAGTTCATTCTACTTCCCCTTTGTAACCAATGCAATAGCTAATGACCTCATACAATCCGGCGGTCATCTGACCGCCAGGCGCACATCATCTGACCGAACCCAGCGCACTACTGACCGCACTGACGCGCAGAGTCTGCCACTGCGCACGGCCCCCGGGGGCTGGCCGTTCGACCTGCTGACGACAGATGACTGCAGATTGACTCGGACATGCGCGCATCCTGTCGTCACACCGACGGCATTGGACCGGCCCTGTGCCCAGACGGGGGTATGCCAAGCCACCGATGCAGCCTCTGCTGCCCATTCGCTTGCACACCTGCGGCGAGCATGCGGGCAGCACCGCAGCCGCGTGGGGGCGGGGGTGGCGGCGGCGCTGCAGGGCTTCCGAGGCGTGCAGAGCCTGATGCGAGACAAGGGCATCAGGATGATGAGGCGTTGCCGCGCACGCTCGCCAGATCTTGGCTCCACCTCTCGCAGGCGCGCCAGGTCTCGGCTACCACCGCCAATGCATCGCGCTAGCACAGTCGAGCCCGAAGGGCCCGGAATTCTTCGAGCCCTCTTCGCAGCAAGCCGATTCACTCGAATTGCCATTGTCCTGCACTCTTTCGAAGCTGTGAGAAGTTCTGCATGCGCCGCAGTCCGATCGTCCTGCAAGACCAGCATTCCAACTTTCCGTTGATGAACTCTCCGCGACCGGGACAGACGAGCACGCGTCGACAGTGGGGGAGGCGCCGCATGCAGCACAGGGATGCCGAAGTCGCGGACTCGGGATAGCGCGAAAGTGTCGATCGTAACCAGGGTGCACGATGACCACGGGAGGGGGGAGCGGGGTGGGGTGCGCCGTTCCAGCGCACTAGTGCAGTCGAGTGCGGGGTAAGCTGTGCCGTCTACACGCTCGTTGCCGAGCGGCGAATGACGTGCGGAAATAGGCCTCGCCGTGCATCAGGCTCGACAGGCTCACCGCAGAGGCACGCTCCACACTCCGATCGACGCTCGTGGCGCACGCAATGCTCCTACACGCTTCATTCGAGCTTAACATGCTTCATCCGCCTCTGCTCATACGACGGCCTCGGTGTGGATCGTCGCTGGCCAGACCAATCTTGCTTGCGTAGACCAGGTCATTGCTGATTTTGCGATGACTTAGGCGAACCCGTTGCCAGCGTGATCAGCGGGACAGCGTGGGTCTCCGACGAATCACCGAGCAGAGGGCCGGGGCACATCACCGAGACCAGCGGGCCTCCACACCGAGCGGCGGCGACGTCCGCTCGGCCACGGTCGTGTGGCAGAGCACGTCACTGACTGCAGACGGCACGCCGCGGTGATCTGCGGGCACCGTTCGGCACGCTTCGGCATGATGCTTTACATTCTTCAGACGTCTTTGGCGTTGGCATCGCTGGGGAATGCCTCGACGCGGTCCTGCGGGGTAGGGCTGAGACAGCGTTGAGACAAGTGACAAGCGCCTCGGTGCAAGCGATGGGGCGTGTGGGGTTCGTCGAGAGCTATACTTAGCAACACTCACTGACCCGGCGCGGATTTTCTGATCGAGCGCGGTGGACTGTGCGGAGTCGGCCTTCGGGCACAATCAACAGAGGTCATACATGCCGTGATGACGGGGACTAACAGCAGACTGCGATTCCGGCGCGGAAGTTGGCTCGAGGAGACACTCGAGGAGACAGCACCGAGCGGTGGCTGGTCCACTAGTTCGGCAAGAAGTCCAATATCGAGAATGCCAGCACCCGACCGACACTCCAACTCGCCGTCTCTAGATACTGCAAGATCGTTTGGAGTACTGTCTACCCCGCAATGGCGCATGACTTGCTTCAGCCGCATTCCGTTGCCTCAGTCTACGCGGCATGGTCCTTGCTCCCACGTGAGAGATGATGCTCGAGGGTTTGTCTGGACGAGGCGCTGTACTGCGGCACTACGCAGCGGCAGACTCGCAGCAAACTCCCACCTCGCGGCAGAACGAGGACCAGTTGAGATCCCTGGCAGGTAGCCTGGAGAGTCGCTCCGCTCATCGCTCCGCACGTCACCATCATCACACGTAGCATACCACCCGTGGAATGTCAGGCGGAATTTTCCCCGCTGTGTCTCGGAGCAGGACCCATGACGTTCAATGCCTACCTCATCGTGCCGACGGTGCTGATCGATCGCTCATCGGAGCAGAGTCATTCACAGCAGGCAGACGACAAATCACGGAATGGACAACGTGATATGGTCTGCTCGTCGCCGAGATGAGGTGTGAGCCGAGGTTGGCACAAATAATGTCTCTTGTTTATTCTTGTCCGTTCGAGGTTTGTGATCTTAATTGTTCCCACAGATGACCGAGGATCGCAAAGTGGGATTGAAGCTGACCTTCGCCCTCGGGCTCAGCATGTGCGTGACTTAAACAGGGAGAGCAGCGTGTTCTTTCTCAAAGAAGGCGAGGTACGCTATTGGACTGATGCGCTCCTCCAGCACGTCGCCGAAGTCTCAAGGAGGCATTCTCCTACGCTCCGACTCTTGTCCGGCCCCCATCGGTTTGCTCACTCCGATCTCAAGTCATGGCCACCGGTCCATCAGAGATGGTGGACGGATGATCATCGGAAAATTGTCAAACGTGATGGGGACCTCGGTATACACCGACTTCGCCAATCCGAACATTAAATGCTCGTATAGTGTAGGTGGTTATCACCGTCCGTTGTGGTTTAGGTTTAGAACCGCGATCCGGGCTGACCGCTGTTCGACTCAGCGTGCGAGCACGTCTTTTTGTTTTGTTGGGGGAGTGGTCTTGAGGTGGCAATTTCATGGCCGGGTTCAGCATGCATTGCTCGTTCACGTCAGTCACTTTGTTCAAAGCTGGTCCTCGAGCTTCATGCAGTCTGCTTGGAGGCACGAAGGCGTCGCACAGGACATCTAGAGTGGCCCGAGGGTCTGATTCGGCATCTGTCGATTACCGTTGTCTGTGTGAGCTCTGTTGGTTGTCCCACGCGAGTGTACTCGTGAAGATCATTGCATTAATGCTATTTGTTTGTTGTAGATGGTCTAACTGAAATCCCTTCCTTGTTACAATGTGACAGATGAATGCCCTTCTCACCCTTCCCTTTCTACGCCTAGATGCGTCCCCAGAACTTCTTGAGGAACAGCGATCTCGAGATCGTCATGAGAATCACACCTGCGCCCAGCATGCTGCCAGCATAGTACGAGACCTCATGGAACGACGTCGCCTCGAGGATGGCTCCGCACACGGGCGCGTTCAGCAGACTCCCAAACGCCATGACGGAGTTGCACATGCCGAACCGCCGTCCGTTGTCCTCCACACTGCCCAGCGCGCCAATGGCAGGCGCGACGAGGGACACGAAGCACCCCTGGAACATGCCGTTGATCACCGCGACGGCGGTGAGACTCCCTTTGGAGGTGGCGTACGGCCACGCAAACGTCGTGACCATGCTGCACACCAACCCGGGAATGAGGAAGTTGACGCTGCCCCACTTGTCGGCGACGTAGGCCGGGCCGATGCGGCCGATAATCGAGCCCGCGTTCGCGATCGAGATCAGGTAGACGGAGTAGTCGCCGAGTCCCAGCCCTTTGCCCATCACATCCAGGAAGGAGAGGGGTGTATAAAGCCCCGCCTGGATGAAGAAGCACGCTCCGACCCAGCACGCGAAATACGGCAGCTTGAAGGCGCGGAGGTTGAACACGCCTCCGGGCAGGGATTTCGGCGGCAGGCGCGTGCGCAGCACGCAGCTCGCGAACATGGTGCAGTAGAGACAGAGCAGGCCGCTGATCCGCATCGTCCACTTGAACCCGACGAGGCGCAGGCAGCGGCTCACGAGGATCGGGAAGCAGACGCCGCCCAGGCTCGAGCACACTGCGACGAGGCCGAGGGCAAAGGCGCGCCGGCGGTGGAACCACTGCGCTGTGACGGCAACCGCTGGGCAGAAGAGCAGCCCGACAGAGAGACCGAAGAGGATACCATGCGAGAGAATCGCTTGCCAGAACGCAGTTACTTCGGCAGTGATGATGATGCTGAAGGGGTAGATTAGGGACGCGGCCCAGAAGAAGGGCAGGAACCGCCCCTGGTTGACGAGTCGGCCCATTACGACTGACGGGAGGAAGATCAGCAGGTACTGCATGCTGCCGATCCAGCCGCTGGACGTTAGCTTGGAGTCATGACCAGAGCTGTAGTGAGGCGCGAGGAAGAGATGTGTGAGTCCCGGACTGGGTGCTCGGCCTCACGACTCTCTTCGCCCCCAGCCGTGCGCAGAAGCACACTCACATGGTCGAAGCACTCTGCTCGGGGAACTTGTGCGTGTAGTAGTCCTGGAACGTGCCCCAGGCGTTCTGTCGTCAGCTGGAAGTCCGACTCCGATAGTCCTTGTCCGCCTGCCTCGTTCATCCAAACCCTCGCCTTCCCTGCCTCACCC
Organism: Trichosporon faecale; assembly: GCA_039545375.1. Classification (NCBI taxonomy): domain Eukaryota; kingdom Fungi; phylum Basidiomycota; class Tremellomycetes; order Trichosporonales; family Trichosporonaceae; genus Trichosporon; species Trichosporon faecale. The sequence goes on along the minus strand of BCLU01000003.1, from coordinate 583,065 downwards.
GCCCCGCCTTCCTCGTCCCTCCTCCCAAGTTGTCTCCGTCAATCCCTGCAGTGTGATACTCACGACAAACCCAAAAGTGCAGAACAGCGTATGCCCCGCGCCCAGCACGACAAGCCAAGCTCTCCACCCTCCATCAGGGAAGGTGACGACCGTCCCATCGCGTTCCCTAACCCCGTCCTCGTCGACATGGTTATCCTCATGCGGGTGGTGGGGATTCGCGTCCCAATGCCCGATATGGTTCGCCTTGTCCTGCGCCTCGAGCGCGGCCAGGTCTCCGTTCGTCATGACCACGGCGCCGTCGGGGGTCATCTTCATCTCCCTGGCGCCGTTCTCCACATCGCCGTTCTTGAGGGAGAGGTCCGCGCCAGAGCGCTCGTTCAGTGTCCCGCTCATGCTCTCTGTTGTTGGCGTCCAGGCATCTTTCTCGCTGTATGGTGTCTCTGGGCCAGACATGGCCCCAGGGTGGTTACGTCGTGACGGAAGGCCCTTTGGCGGCGTCCAGTTCAGCGGGAAGGCAGCGGGGAAGGCGACGGGCGATTGGGGTGGGCGATATTTTCGGAAGAGCCGAGTTCGATTTAGGTCGTCGCCGCTGATATTGTTATGGTGTCGGCGAGGGCGTCGCCGTCGTCGAAGGCGTCAAGTCTAAGAGAGATGATGATCAAGCACAAAGTAAACGTAGACATTGGGCCCACCTCCGCGCCGCATAGCCCGCTTCGTCCGCGCGCGGCACCGACCTAAGGTGACAAGGGGCGGCGGGGTTAGTTACCGAACAGGCGAGACGGGCATCACCGAAAGGCACACCACCGCATGCCGTGAAGCCGAGCGTTCCCCGGTGGTGTCAGTCGGTTACGTCGGGAAACTCTGCGGATAAACCGATGAAGCAGGGGTGATTTATAATCCACCACCGAAGAAGTTAATCATGTGATCTATTTGCATCTCTTGCTGGCTGGTATTGCTATAGTTGTGGTGTTGTGGTGGCGGCAACGGAGCGGGAGCAGGCGGGGCACTGAGCGGAGCGGCGTCTAACAGCTACGGGTGTAGCTCGGAAAGTGGTGCATTGGCCAGAGCGCGATGCGGGCGCCGAACGTCTGGCTCGACCACGAGACCACGAGGCAACGCACTGACTCGCAGGCTTCGATGCCAAGCACGGCTGGTTGGGCAGGTACATATGCGAGCTTGATTCCAGCACAACCTTGACTCACCTTATGGAGTTTGTACCCAGTGCGCAGAAGGTCACGCGACCCACCGAGAGTCGAGTCGGACGTTGGACGTCGTCGAAAGACAAGACTTGAGTGAGTCAGTCTGCTCTGCTCTGGATACCCCGCTCTTGGCGTGGAATGTCGATCGGAGGCTTTGAAGCGAACGAGCTATTCCGGCATCGAGTTGTGGAACACAGAACATGACTAGCGGCGTTCCAGCATACCATCTGGAACGCTGGAGCGCATTGGTCGCCATGTGCATCCGAGCCACGAAGGCTCGACTCTGGAAGCACAATCCGTGGCCAACACAAGCCACGAGCACCCGGAGCACTCCGGGCGGCATACGAATCGACGACGGTGAAGCTGCCGACTGAATGCAAACTGACGGACTTGAGTGGCTGCGGCGAAGGGGACCGACAGGGTAGCACCGCCGTGGTACGACTGACACGACGGTACCGGGCAGATGGACCGGTGGTCGTAAGGTCGGTTGCACACTTGTCGTCTGATAATTGAAGCTGGGTACTTTTGGTCGTGGACCTGGGCCTGGTATCCTGGTTGTTTCCTGAGATGACATTGAGGCAGCCTGTGAGATGCACGGAAAGGCGGCATGGGGGCCTATGACGAAACCGCGATGTTCAGGTTTCCTGTTGTTCTGGCGTGGGCTGCGTCGCAGGTGGTGGTCAGTTGGGCGCCAGTTGCGGCGTTGCGCCGCTGCAAGGCTGCAGAGTCACGTACTCCCCTCGTCCCCTCGCTATCGGTTGGAAGAGGGCGGTGAGGGGCGAAGAGGGGCATGACGTTGTAGAATTGGATGAAGAGCAAGAGCCATGCAGAGGTGAATTCAAGGCGCTGTGCGAAGGTTCTAAGGTTGTGCGGTGGAGGTGATCAAGGCAGCGGTAATGGTTCCGGCATGGACAGAGGTCGCCTGGTCGGTGTAAGGGCGGCTTGTGGGCCATCTGCCTCCTCTAGCCTGCACGCTACCACGCTATCACCCTGGATTGCCAGAGCACCTGGCACCTGGCACCTGGCACCGGACCCAGCCAGTTACCCACCTCCTCCTCACACTCACTTCGCTTTCTCTTTCCTTCTTCTCTCTCTCATCTTGCACAAGGGTCTCTCAGTCATCGTCTCGTTTTCTTTTCTCTCTTTGGCTTTCTCTTTCCTCTCTCGTCTCGTCTCGTCTCGTCTCGTTCCGGGTTCTCGGGTATCATCAAGATCAAAGACCACTCCAAAAACTGCATCATCTCTCTCAACGATCCGGTCAAGCAAACCTACCTCAACCTTCCCAAACGCATTCCCACCTCGCCCATTGCATAACACAAAGCAACAAGACAGCAAAGCTACTCCCCCTTACCTACACCGATACGCACTGCACTCCGACCCTCCCCTTCCTCCCCTCTCCACCCCCCTTTCTATTCAGCAACTCGCATTAACCCCCCTGTCTCTCTGTCCAAATGTCGCAACCGTTCCCTCCTTTCGCCATGTCCAACAACCACGCCGCCGAGGCGCCTAAGAAGCCCCATCTCTACATCGGCAACATGTCGCCCCGCGTCACCGATCAGATGCTTGCAGAGATCTTCTCCGTCGCCGGTCCCGTCGTCTCCGCAAAGATTATCCAGGATCGCAATTTCCACCACGGCGGGTACAACTACGGCTTCGTCGAGTACACCGACATGCGCAGTGCTGAGCAAGCACTGACGACGCTCAACGGTCGTAAGATCTTTGACTCTGAGATCCGCGTCAATTGGGCCTATCAGGGCCAAGGCAACCGCGAGGACACGCAGCACCACTTCCATGTTTTCGTCGGCGACCTGAGCCCGGAAGTGAACGACGACATTCTGGGCAAGGCGTTCGCCAAGTTTGCGTCGCTCAGCGAGGCCCGCGTCATGTGGGACATGAACTCGGGCAAGAGCCGAGGATACGGCTTCCTCTCCTTCCGGTGAGTATTGACAAACTGGTCTCGTGGCCTGCTCGTGTGCGCGCGGAACCGAAAGCTGATCGGAGCAGTGACAAGGCAGACGCAGAGCAGGCGATCGCCACTATGAATGGCGAGTGGCTCGGATCTCGGGCTATTCGCGTCAACTGGGCGAACCAGAAGACGCAGACGGGCGGCTCCCGCAGCCTTGGTCTCGGTCAAGGCTTCAACGGCCCTCTGACGTTCGAGCAGGTCGCTGCTCAGACCCCCGACTACAACACGACGGTATACGTCGGAAATCTGATCCCCTACACGACGCAGGCGGACCTCATCCCCCTGTTCCAGAACTACGGCTACATTGTCGAGATCAGGATGCAGGCCGACCGCGGCTTCGCGTTTGTCAAGTTGGACACGCACGCCAACGCCGCCTTATCCATCACGTCGCTGCAGAACCAGCTGGTCCACGGCCGCCCCATCAAGTGCTCCTGGGGCAAGGACCGCCAAAGCGACGCGCCTGGATACATGGTGCGTCACGCCTTCTCCGAGAGGCCTGACTTCCAGATGTACACCAACAACTACCCATACTTCCCCGGGTACGGGGGCATCCCCGGCCAGCCTGGAGCGCAGTCACCCGGTCCTGAGAACGGATCAGCTCCCCCTCCCCCACCCACTTGGGACCCCGCAGCGGCAGCTGCTTACTATCAGACTGGCGGCTGGGGCGGCTTCTACAGTGAGTCCGCAAAGACAGCGACGCCGTGGCAGCAGCTGACCAGCTCTTAGGCCAGGAAGCCGCCGCCGTTCCGGCTGCTCAACCTACTCCCCCTAACTAAATTTTAATGTATATTCACAATCACTTGGCATGCAATACGACATACGTCATATGAAAGAGAGAGGCGGTGAAGGAGATCGACGGAGGGGTTGGTGATGGAGGTCGTGATGAAGGGCTTGATCACTTGACCCGACCCCAGATCGCTGAGACAGAAGTGTAGCTGCACATACGCGGGACCATCTGTGACCAACAGGTAATGATCAATATCAGAGCTTGATGGAATGAGGCGTCAGAGCTGTCATGGCTGCACGGACCGGGACCGATGGGGGCGCAGCCTTCAACTGGTTCTAACAAATCAGCCGCGCTGTTCCGCGGTCGCTGGACACGTTGCTCCGCTAGTGTCGGAGACTGAATGTACCATATAGGAGAGAAAACGAAAGTCGACCACAGGAACGCGCTGAGGACGTCGAGAACATGATGACGATTGTGCAAGAATACAAAATGATAACGTAGATCTCAGAGCCTCAACGAGCTGACGTTGCGCTCTCTAAGACGTGATGCAATGCAAACGCGGCTGACCATGAGGTGAGCCTCTCCCTTCCCCTTTCACACAAGATTGCTCCTCGAAGACCTAGGACACGTTGCGTCCCTCCATCTTGGCCTTGAGCTGGGCGATCTTCTTGTCAATGTCGTCGCCTTCCTTCAGGAGGTCTTTCCGCTGTTCCTCAAGTCTGCGAAAAGGTCAGCTTTCGACGCCGATGAAGCAGCTGAAATACTCACTGGACAATTCTGGCCCTGTTTGCGCGCTCCTTGACCTTGTGGTCGGCCTCTGGGGTGACCTCCATCTCCTTGCTGAGGAAGTGCTCCTTGATCGCGAGACCTCCGTAAAATGAGACTGGAAGAGGTCAGAGTCGGAAACACGAAACAAAGGAGAGTGTCAGATGACTCACGGGGGACAACAATAACGGCGCCTGCAATGGCGAGCTTCCTGATATTGGTCAGAAGCATTGTGAGGGGTGGACGCAGAGAGCAGACGGAACAACAAAAGCTCAATATCGAAAACAATCGGTTGCAGCCGGTCGGTGGCCAGCCAGGCTCAGGCTCAGGCTCAGGCTCCGGTCTCCAACAGCCAGGAGGACATGAATAAGCTTTTGTAATGGGATGTAATGAAAGTGGGCTGACGGAGCAAGTACGGATTTCACGTCATTAGCACGGTGAATTGGTTCCTGACCGTGTGGCTTAGCAGGCTTAGCCTTTGGGCGTCTTGGTTCAACCCACCCGGCTGACCCTGCTTTCTTCAAAACATCCACCACTCAACTCATCAACTACATCATTCTCCTCTCCGTTAATCCCTTCTTCCCGACCCCCACCACCCTCTTTCGACCTCCCCTTCGCGATTACCGGCATCGACCACCCGTACACCTCTTCCCCGACCCCTCTCCCCCACCGGGCAAGCGGCGCCAATGCCCCGCGCCGCTGCCGCTCGCGACACTCCCGCCGGATCGCGCGACACTGGTCTTCCCTACCCCGCCGAGGACTTGTCCGAGGATGACGACCTGTTCTCCTTCCTCCTCGTCGACCAGCTGGGCATGCGCGCCCAGACCAAGCTAGGCGTCCACCCCCAGCAGGTCAAGTTTATAGGCCCCGCCCACAACCGCGAAGATGTTTTGAATATCCTCAGGGAAGTGAGTGCTCCGTCTCGGTCGCGCGGCTCCGGGCCATGTCAACAACAACAACGGAATCTGCGAACCGCTTTAGGCTTTACGTCACGTCACTTTCGTTCGTGCATGCATGCTGACAATCCTCACAGACCGTGCTGCGAGGTACCGATCCCAATATTGCGGCGCAGCGGCTAGCAGAGTGAGTGGACTGTTGTGGCACGCCGCGATCCACACGCGACTGACGATACCCCTAGGCTCCCCGTCATCAAGGAGCATCTGGCCTCCAAGGCGACGGACAAACAACGCGAGAAGACGATGCTGTAAGTTGCAGTGGACTCATTCTGAACTGACAAGCAGGCATCTGCGACGGTACTGCATGATTTACGCGCCGACATCGCGGGTGGAGATCTATCGGACCGAGAGGTACGAGGAGATCACGAAGCATCCCGAGCTCGCTGTGTTTGCGACGCGTCCACTTCTCGAGGGCGAGGTCGTCATGGAGCTGCAGGGCACCTGCGTGCTGCTCCCCGAGGAGTGGCGGATGGAGATGGACGTGTCGGAGCGTTTTGCTGCGGAGGATGACCTGGAGGGGCTTGAGATGGACGACGACGAGCAGCCGGCCGAGTCATCCACCGCGGCTGTTCGACGGAACAAATCACAGGAACCCCGAGGCGCCCGGAGGAGCACCCGCACGCGGCGAAGAGACTTCAGCATCATCTGGTCGGGCATGAAGAATGCGTACATGCTCTTCCTCGGTCCCGCCCGCTTCCTTAACGTAAGCTGAAACTCCACCGTAGCAGTGGCTGACAGTAGCACGACTGCAACCCGAACGTCGAGCTGCTCAGGCAGGGGCCGTCCTGCGTGTCGTTTCGCGTCCTCCGCCCTATCAAGATAGGCGAGGAGCTGACGACGTTCTACGGAGAGGACTACTGTGAGTTACATCTTCTACACCGTAACTGACAGCCCAGTTAGTAAAGGCAACTCCGAATGGTGTGTTTATAATTTTTATTCGATTTCTTTGCTAACGTAAACAGTCTTTGCAAGACTTGCGAGGACACCAAGCGGGGCGGCTACATGCCTGGAGGCGTTATGGAGCTGGCGAGGATAGGTCTGGAGAAGCTGGAGCGGTCACGAAATGGTTCCGTAGCGCCGTCATTAAAGGGCCCAGCGAACGGCTACGCGCGGTCCGAGGTGGATGAGTCGGTGTACGAGGACCCTGGGACGCCAGCATCGTCCTGCGTCGTGAGCACGCCGCAGAAGAACGGACAGTGTTCGATGTCGGCAGAATCACCCAGCGTGGACACGGCGGCAGGGAGCGAGGAGGAAGACGTGGTCCGTCGGGAACGTCCGATGCGGCAAGCCCGGATTAATTCTAAGCCCCTGCAGTGGCACAAGCGGCCGCCGTCACGAAAACAGCGCGCCCAGACCTCTACGCAACATCCTTTGGTAGCTGTCGAGGCTGACGACACGATCCGCTGTGTCACCTGCGCCTGCGCTCTCGAGGACCGGGAATGGGATCCGTTGACGAGCTGGGCTGATTTTTGCCCACGCTGCTACCGTCACGCGATCGTGTTCCAGCTTCCCTGGCCAGCGCACCGGGCTCAGGATGTTAGGGAATATCCTCCAGTCCACCTGATACCTCCCGGGTACTGGCCGCGGAAGGTTACGTCTGTGTCGCTACCGTCTCTGAACCCGGTGCGGCACAAGAAGAACGCCGTCGAGCCAGAGCCCGCGCAGCCCGTGTACGACCAGGTGCTTATTCCCGACACGCGAGAGATGCGCCGCGCGCGCAACTTCCGCCTCGCGATCGAGCGCGAGGAGTGCGTCATCGAGCAGCTCCGAGTCCAGGCCTGGGAGCAGCAGGAGACGCGCGAGCTCGCCGCGATTGCCGCGCAGGAGCGTCGTGATGCGGCCAAGAAGGCCCGCGAGGAAGCGAAGCGGAAGCGCAACGAGGGTAAGATCCGTGGCTCCGGTCTCTGGCAGCGATACGAGTACCAGCCTGTCGAGGAGATCGAGAAGCGCATCCGCGAGCGCACGACAGTTGTTAGCGGCACGCGTCGTGGCGGCCGGTACCGGCAGGACAGCGATGAGGAGGACCTTGCGCGCCGGGCTCAGGAAGCCCTTAACGCCGACCTCAAGCGCGAGAAGGAGCTGCAGGAGCGCAACAGGAGGTACCGCAAGAAGGGGCAGGAGGACACGTCCGACGAAGAGGCCGAGGACGAGCGCGACGAGGAGGAGGCGGCCGCGGCTCTCGAGCCTGCCGCGCCTGCGCCTGCAGCCGAGGCCAAGCCGCCGCAAGCCCGGCTCGGCTTATCGTCTCGTCTTCCCAGACGGACACCGGATGCCGCCTCGCCGCTGTCGATCAAGCAGTCGCCGAGGTCTGGTTCGCGGGGCGCAGTCCGCCGCACGCCGCAGGTCACGGAGACGATTGACTTGACCATGTCCGACAGCGAGGAGGACGCCAAGGCCAAGCCCAAGCGCCCGCTTCCCAAGGCCACGCCTGCGCCGATCACGCCCTCCCCGAGCGCTGCGCGCGGCTCAGTCGGCTCCGCCCACTCCGTCAACCCTTCTCCAGCACCTTCGGGCGCTACGACCGACTCGCCCGCCTCCCGCCGCAAGCGTGGCCGTCCTCCCGGCACCGGCTACAGGCAGAAGCGCGAGGCGAAGCGGCTGGAGCGGGAGGCGCGCCAGCGCGAGGTCATGCACACTGCCGGCATCGCGGCTGGTCTCGTCAAGGCGAACGGCGTGCCTGCCAACGGCACCGTGAACGGCACTCGCCCCGCTCCCACTGCGCCTGCCAGTGAGCCCAAGACCGCCCAGGCCACCGAGGAGAAGAGCCCGAGCCAGCCGTTCCCAAACGAGGTGAACGGCGGCTGGGGTGCGTCCCGTGTCACGAACGCGATCAGCGGCACGATTTCTGCTGCAAAGCGGGTTCTCACAGACTCGTCTCGCTTGCACCTTTCGCCTTCCCCGGTGCGCTCGCACAAAACGCAACTCCGGGAGCCGCCCGCGCCCGCCCCCGGCGCATCGGCGGACGAAGCCTCCCCGCCGTCGTACGACGAGGACTCGAGCGTGCTCGGCTTCGACGTGCCCCTGGGCCACTCCAGCAAGCGCAAAAGGGTGTCCGACGCCAGCATCGGGAGCACGGGGAGCACGGCGAGCGTCCCGCCTAGGAAGAAGCGGACGTTCTTCAAGTCGGTCTTCACGTCGCCGAAGCCGCCCAAGGCGCTCGACAAGACCAAGACGCACACTAGCGCCGATGTCCTGAGGCCGTTCGCGAGCCCGAAGATCAAGAAGAAGCACATCGACCCGCGCGACGCTAATGACGCGTACAGCCTCTCGAGGCTGATGTGGAGTGGCCGCGGATAAAGCAGCGCAGCTGCTGAGCCTGCTGGACCTGCTCGAGCGGCGTAACGGCGCGGCGTAGAGGCGCGTAGAGGCGCGTAGTCGCAGACACAGTGGACTTTTCTCCAGCACGAGGGGTTGCACTCTTGCACTCCCTCTCTCTTCACCCGAACCATACGGTACACGGTACATTCGTTCTTGACAATTTTCTTTCACAACAGGTCTCATAGAGTCCCCCTCCCCTTTTCATGTACGCCCCCGCTCGGGTGGCACCCATGGCCGAATTGCATTAGTACGATACAGTAGGCGCATGCACATGTAGCTGTACCCGCGAGCTCCAGGTTTAAGGCAAGGCTGGCTATGAGCCCTGTGCCGCAAGGCATCAGTTGCGGCTTCCATTGCGGCTTCCAGGAGCACGGGGCGTGAACGAGGAGCAAGGAGCGAAGAGGTGAGAAGGAGATGCGCCTAACATCTGTGTCGCAGAAATGTTGCAGAAGTTGAGTGAGACTTTGTTGCAGATAATGATGTCAGAAGAGTTGGAAGGTTTAGCAGTGACGTGACGACTTGTGACGACTTGTAACCTGGAGTGACGAAAGAGGCGCTTGTACGCGCTTGTGTTGTGCTCTGCAGCGCTGGGGACGTGCTGCGCGTGCGAGCGAGGTGCGCAGCAGCGTGTCCAGCGTGTTGGGCGGGGTCAGGGAAACCGGACGCGGCGAACCTGGCTTTGCCCGTACGCGCGACTTGGCCCAATGAGAGGCTGTGGATGGGCTACGTATCGATCACTCCTTGCTTGAGCTAGCTGCGGCGCCGCTGTCGCGTTTTCTCAGCTGCTCCGCTACTGGGTGCGGCGCTCGATGCGCTCGGGGTTCCGAACTTGCGCGGAGAGCGATGCAGGAGGGAGGGAGAGGGACAGGCGGTGCCACGTTGTTTCTTTCGAGCGAGCCACCCTGCTTTGGCTGGGTGAGGAGAGCTCGAGGAGAGGTAAGGGTGCCTGAAATCCGCCTGGCAGGTCCTAAGGTCCTCAAAGCTATGCAGTAATCGCCCCCTTCGTCTGAATACCCTTAGCCTAATGCCTCTTTCGCCGCATGAGGAGGACAGGGAGGATCAACGTTCGCGCGTTCGCTGCATTCGCTGGATCGGCCCGTTACGAAGAACGGCACACCGGGAAACACGGCATGCCCGGCGGAAGCGGCATTGTACGGCACACGCGCACACGGCACGGTGAATACTACGGCGACTAAGAATCATTACATCCTGAAGCTCTGAAGCTCTGAAGCCTGATGCCTGGCATGCCTGGGAAGGAGTGAGGAGGAGTGGGGTTTGGGCGGCACTTGTTTCCCCCACTACTCGGATTCTGCATTGTAACAGAGAGCGGAGGGACGCGACGCGCCGTCGCTCACGTCGATCCCCAGGCGATATACGATATCGGACGAGCGGCGTGAGCGGATCAGACCTGAGAGCGGATCAACCCCTCCGATCTGCCGTCTTGCCGTCTGTCACACACGCGTCCATCAAACGGTTAATCCTTCGTGCGTTCGTTGCCCCACACGCACATTTCTGAATGCAGAATGCATGAAAACTTTGCACTGCATGCCCAGAAATTGTTGCCCCATTCCTGCCCCAGCCGCCCCCAGCGCCGCCCCAGACTGTAGGCATGCAAGTTGATGAAGGAGAGTAGCGGCCAGCCCCAAATTAGCTATGCCGAGCCAAGTCACTAAGGATAACTGAGGACTAGGGATCCTGCGGATCCAGATCAAGGACTGCAGCCAGCAAACGTGCAAGCTGAGGGCTGGTCGGTTGAACCGCGCTCACACGGCCCAGAGCCCGGTACTGGACGCTATGGCGTATGGTATAATGGGATGCATGAGTAGTATGGCTGGAGCGCTCAGACTCTTGGTACAGAGGAGATACGCTCGATGCACGAATGTGGGGAGCCGGCGGTGGGCAGAGGGACAGTGCTTGGGTGGGTATGCGGTGCGCCTGGGTGGAAGGTGATTGGCATGAGTGGAGTGTACGGTGGACGCGGCGCATGAGGCTGCTCTCTGAGGGTCAGGAAAATCAGGTCCAGGGCCATACGTCAGGCCTTTGACAGCTTGGGAGAGAGACGGCAGAGCCAAGGCTGGCAAGGTCACTCAGGACTCTCATGCCGTCAGGTCCGAGTGCCCTGTCCTGACATAGCTGACATCCTCCCCAGTGCGGCAGCCATCCACTGGACAGTCCAGCTGGACACTCCGCACCCCGCCGTACCCACCACCCACAACCACCTGACCTCCATCTCCCATCTTGCGTCTTCCTCATACTCCTTCTTCTTCCCTCTGTGAAACTAACTACCAACTGATCAACACTTCCTCCCCTCATATCCCTCCTTCGACTCCGACTCCCCCTCCGCCCCCTCACCTCACTCACTCATCCGCTCGCAACAATGGCTTCCCTCCAGACCCCCCAGGCCCAGTCGGCCCGCCAGCGCGGCCACTCCTCCATCGTAAGTCTGACTACTACGGCGACTTGACATCTGGCACCCTTGGACCTCCGTCGAAGCTAGGATGGGTCTGCTGTGGAAAGAACCTGCCGCGACATCGCAGACCGAGCACCCGACATCAGTCAGCCCCGAACTCCCGCTCAGCGGATGATGACGAGGACGCCGAGGTGCCAGGAACCGCCGTGCATCGTGACTAAGCCGAGACGGATCGCTGACCACATCGCTCTCCCCCTCTGCCGCTCACTACCGCTACCGCTTTTGACGACTGTCGCTTCACTTGACCGACCCCGACTCCGACACCCACCGTCATACGTGTCACTGAATCGGTCCCTCACCTCCGTCCGGTCCCTGCCCTTGACCCTTGCTTTCCCCGTACCTTTACCGCATCGCGCTGTGCATCACCGCTGTCAATGGGACTTCTACGCTGCTGCCTGCTCCGGATGCTCTGAACGATTACATCGCTGCTTGTCTCGCTGGCTGAAATTTCGCCCACCCCGCACCGCCCTCACACCCGCTCTCGCGCTCCGCCCCGCTCCGCGACGATGACGCCGTTCCCACAAACAGGACTTCAAGTCGGCCACCACCGGTGTCGCCGCCAAGGCCATGCGCAACGAGCTCAACCGCATGGTCCAGGGCGTCACTGACCCCGCGAAGAAGAAGGTGAGTAGCGTCAGCGGAATCCAGCGAAATCTAGACGCCGCCCGGCTGTTCCACTCTGCGCCGGCTTCACGCGGCTTCGCGACGGCTTCGCGCGCTTCGCTCGCCGGCCCCGCCTGTGTATCGAACACACAGAACGTCTCCGAACGACACGCTGGGTGCTGGCACGGAGCTGTGTGACACGTCGCAGCCTCGCGGGCCGCCCGTGCTGCCCCCCTGCTCCCAGCCCCGCGCAATCACAAATCGAGCACGGACCCCGCAGGCGTGCTGCGCAGCATGTGTCATGTACCATGCACCGTGGGACCGTGGTACAGGCCGCCAGCCGCTAGGCCGCTCGGCCGCGCCCTGAGCAGGAACGTTGCTTAATCGGCGCGATCCTGATATGCGATCGGCTCGGTCCTCCGCGCTCCGCGACAGGCTATCGCGCATCCTCGTGCACATGTGCAGGTGATGGCTCTACGGCCGCTATCGCGGTGCGACTGAGCTCCGCTCGCGACGTCGCTAGCCCAATTGCCATCGCGTCGCTATCACAGCCTTTGCCGTGTGGCGGGCGCCACCCGGTCCGCGCACGGTCGTCATTCCCGCTGCCGCTATGCCTGGGCCTGGACTGACACAATAACAGATCTTCAACGCCGAGATGGAGTCCTTCTTCCTCCTCTTCAACCGCTACCTGACCGAGAAGGCCAAGGGCGAGCGAATGTGAGTGTGCTGGCGAGGCTGCAACACCAAGGCGACGCAGCTTTCCATCTGCGATGACCGCAGCTAACCCCCAGTGACTGGGAGAAGATCCAGCCCCCCAACCCCGAGCAGGTCCGCCCCTACGAGGTCCTCCCCAATGTCGACCCCTCGATCCTCAACAAGCTCGCCGTCCTCAAGCTCAACGGTGGTCTCGGCACCACCATGGGCTGTGTCGGCCCCAAGTCGGTCATCGAGGTCCGTGAGGGCATGACCTTCCTCGACCTCTCGGTCCGCCAGATTGAGCACCTCAACGAGAAGTACAACGTCAACGTTCCCTTCATCCTCATGAACTCGTTCAACACGGACGAGGACACGCAGCGCATCATCCAGAAGTACCAGAACCACAACATCTCCATCCTCACCTTCAACCAGTCCCGCTACCCCCGTGTCGACAAGGAGTCGCTCCTCCCGTCCCCCGAGAACGCCGACTCTGACAAGTCGAACTGGTACCCTCCCGGACACGGTGACATCTTTGACGCCCTCACCAACTCTGGCCTCCTCGACCAGCTCATCGCCGCCGGCAAGGAGTACATCTTCATCTCCAACGTCGACAACCTCGGTGCCGTCGTTGACCTCAACATCTTCCAGACCATGATTGACTCCCAGGCCGAGTACGTCATGGAGGTCACTGACAAGACCAAGGCCGACATCAAGGGTGGAACCATCATCGACTACGAGGGCAAGCCCCGACTTCTCGAGGTCGCCCAGGTCCCCAAGGACCACCTCGACGAGTTCTGCAGCACCCGCAAGTTCAAGATCTGTAAGTTTAACACGCCTGAGATGTAACTGACTCCAGTCAACACGAACAACATCTGGGTCAACCTCAAGGCGATCAAGCGCGTCATGGACAATGACGAGCTCAACCTCGAGATCATTGTCAACAACAAGGTCACGGACAAGGGCCAGGCCGTGATCCAGCTCGAGACCGCGATCGGTGCCGCGATCAAGCACTTCTCCTCGGCGATCGGCATCAACGTGCCCCGCTCGCGTTTCCTGCCCGTCAAGTCGTGCTCTGACCTGCTCCTGATCAAGTCGTCGCTCTACAACCTGCAGCACGGTGTGCTCTCGATGGACAAGTCGCGCGAGTTCGGCGGAACTCCTGTCGTCAAGCTCGGCGACCAGTTCAAGAAGGTCGCCAACTTTGAGAAGCGCTTCAAGTCGATCCCCAACATCAAGGAACTCGACCACCTGACCGTCTCTGGCGACGTCTGGTTCGGAAAAGGCGTCCGCCTCGCCGGCACCTGCATCATCGTCGCGACCGAGGGCAACAAGATCATGATCCCCGACGGAACCAACCTCGAGAACAAGCTCATCACTGGCAACCTCAGCATCATTGACCACTAAGCGGCGACGCGCAGCCGCAGCCGAAGCGCCGCAGGCGCTGAGGCGCGCGGCGTAGCATAGCATAATCAGCATCGCGTAGTTTAGTTTGCCCAATCACCCAAAATGCCAGCCAGCAGAACATTTCCATATACCACTTGATAGCCATGTCAAGACACCTAGCTAGTCCTTTTTTCCTAAAGCCTCTGAATTATGACATTCGGTTTTTAGTCGCGACGTCGGTGCACTGAGAACAGGTTGAGCTGCATCGAGATGGATCCTCGTGAGCTTCTTGCGAGCTCCTGAGGGCTCCTTGCGGGCTCCTTGCGGGCTCCTTGCAGGTTCTTGGTAGGTTGCCGTTCTGGGACTTGTAATGAGTAACTCAACGAGTCAGTTGGTGTTTGTGCAACTCCAGCAACTCGAGCAGGTGGACATTTCGCATAGGCAGGAAGACTTGAGATGTATGGATTCGGACACCGAGCTATCCTGCCGGGTCGGGTATGCGGGAGTATCAACGGCGGGTCGCTCCAGTGCCGGCGCCAGCGTTGACGCCCGTCGCCCTCGCCTGAGCGCCCTGCGCAGCGCCAGCCTGGGCACCAGCGGCACCAGCGGCACCAGCGGCACCAGCGGCACCACCCTGCGCAGCCGGAGCGCGGGCGCGGTTTCCAACGAGGTTGCCGCCGCCCCAAGTCTTGATGACGCGCTTCGCCGTGCCCCAGGCATTCTGGACGCCCTGGCCCTGCTTGGCCACGACACCGTCGATCCTCGCTCCAATGCCGTCAACCGCCGCCTTGGTGAAGGTGGACTGGTGGTAGCGGAGGCGGAGGAAGTGGGCGAAGAAGATGGGCGCAACAAACGAGTTCTGGAACGTCAGGCCGCCTAACAGCACGCGAGCAAAGATGACGAGCTCGGCGTAGGACACAAAGTTCATCGCACTGTCGTAGTGCCCCTTGACCCAGGACTGGATGCGGCGCCCGAGCGACTCGGCCCAGTTCGGCTGCGCGTTGGGGCCCGAGGTCTTACTGGTTGTTAGCTTACCGTCTGTACATAGCTGCGGAGAGGGTGTCGGGGAGGGGGTAGAGGGGGTGGAGGAGGTGGAGGAGGAAAGGACGGCTGGCGCCGTCGTACTCACGCATAGAACTTGGGCAGAATGTTTGTGCGCAGGAAGGTCGCGCAGTGGAAGAGCGAGAAGGTCGCGAACGGGATGATCGTGACTGGGGTTAGCTACAACCATATCGCAGCTGAGTGTTTCGCTCCTCTCCGTGTGTCCAGCAGGCTCAAACAGAGCTTCGGCGGGCAGAGCGGTCAGAGACGTTCGTGTCTCGCGGGACACTCGCCCGCGCTCTTGCGTCTCGGAGCACTCGCTGTCGACTCTCGCTCGTGCCCGAGGCAAGTCGGAGGCCGCTGATATCCCTGCAGGACATCGAGGGCCACACGACTCGCGCTCGTGCTCCTTCGGAGCAATCGCGCTCGCTCGAACTCACTGTTAATCGGCTTGCTGATCAGCCAGTACAGCGCGAGCAGGCCGTACTGGAAGTTCTCGTCGACGAAGGCGCGGCGGAGCCAGTTGACGCCGCGCGGCTTGCCGAGCGACTTGAGCACGACGATCGCGTACGACAGCAGCGCGCCGACGTACACCATCCGGTACGCGCGCACTGGCGTGCGGAACAGGAGCGTCTGCAGCATCACGTAGGCTGGGGTTAGCTTATCGCGTGATCAAGAAAGCTGCCAGGGAGTGGGTAACAGTCGAGGAGGCAGACTGGCTAGCTCGCTGCTGAGCCGGACTGGATAGCTGGCAATCGATAATCCATCCGCGAGGGGTTGAAGACGGTAGCACGGCTGCAACACCGCAGCCACCAGCCATCGAATCCGGACATCCACCGTGCAGCTTTCATGTTGGAGTGCTGCCCTTCCATCCCAGCAATCCAGCATCCAGTTGCTCCAACGGCCCCTCTTCTGGGACCTGGACGAGCCCACTCCAACCATCTCCAGCTCGGCCCTTCATTGGCGGACACTCACCAGAGTTGACGAGGACGATGGCATGGCCGAATGCCCAGAGGTAGTGAGGATCGACGATCATGGTGAGCAGTGAGGGAGAGAGTTGTCGCTTCGCTGTTACTTCTAGGCTTGTTGGTTGGAGTGTGGTGTGTGGGTGTGTGGATGTGTGGATGTGTGGGTGTGGGGTGATCGGCGCGAGGTGATCGGGGGTGGGAAGGGGAAGGAGTCGCTGTGTTGCGAGTCGGCTCGGGGCTGGCGACTGGCGACTGAAAGCGAAGGAGAGTGGTGTGTAGGTGTGGATTGCCCGTCTGGAGAGTGCGACGGAGCTGAGTGAGTGGGTGTGGATGGATGGATGGGATTAAAAGTCGAGTGACTGACGATGATGAGATGATGATGAAAGTGGAGAGCTAGCTAGGGAGAGCCCGCAGCACCCACTGCACGCTGCACGCTGCACGCGCCAGGGCTGAGGCGAGAGGGCTGACGATGCGAGGCCTGCAGCGGTGACGTAGAGACGCACTCAAGTTGCCCTAATGATATTTCCTGTCCTGTTTGCTTCCGCATACCGCGCAGTGGGTCTTCTCCAAGGAGCTTAATCCTCCTGAGGAGCCTCGGCACGATCACAACGGAGAGTAGAGCTCCTTTCGGCACCCAGCAGTTCTTGTGCTCGTGCCAAGTTACGACACAAAGACGGCAGTCAGCACCATCTTCGCAGCGATGGACACGTCCAGACCGCAATCTACCTCTGGGCCGAGCGGCATGCACGGACGCCATCGTCTCATGAACACGTTGGCATGACACGTAGCCTTGCTCTAATTATGATACATACAACTCGGGTCTACCTTCCCTCTCCTGTCTCTGGTGACTGGGCCCGTAGTCACTCTAAGTGACAGAAGCCCATCTCTTCGGCTTCACCGTGATTCCGACGTGACCTGTCCGAAGTCCGCCCTTGTCACGAAGTCACGGGCCTGCCAGTAAACGGATCTACCGGGGATCATGGCCGGGACAGCCGTCACAGCCTCGACGCTGCGCGTCTTCGGCAGCTCAGTGCCGCTTCTGCGCCGGACTCGGGCTCGGCGGCTCGCCGCCCTGCATCAGGTCCGAAATCGCCGTTTCGAGGTTATCGATGCGCGAGGACATCTCGGACACTGTTGTCAGCTCGATTCTACTTCAAGGTCAGCTTCCTCCCGCGTCCCCGTTCCCTCCCTTCCCTCCGTCCTCTGTCCTCCATTCCCTCCTCCTTATGTCGACTGTTTGACAGAGTGGAAGAGGCCCGTGAACTCACTCCGCGCCCTGATGTCAGCTGTCGATGAGGAAAGAACAACTTACAGGACCTGCTCGCTCATGTCGTCGAACCGCGTCTCGAGCGAGTTGAGTAACGTGTCGACCTGATGTCAGCTACACTTCCATGCTAACCTAGCTGCAAAGGGCAGCGAGCGCAGGACTCACGAATCCGCACAACTCGCCCGGCGTCGCGACGTTCTTCGCGTTCAGCGTCGTCGAGCCGTTCTCGGCGCGCGTGTCTGGCGACAAGGCCAGGCCGGCTGTTCCCGCGGTGGGAGAGGCGTCGTCCTTCTTGTTCGTTGCTGTCGTTGAGGAGGACGCGGAGAGGTTCGGCGTGTCGGACATTGTGCTCGAGGTGAAGAAGAGGAGGGAAGGTGAGGAGAGGTGAGCGGAGGATGGAGGTGGAGGCCACGATTGTTGACAGTGGCGAGATTGTCACGTGACAGAGGTGGCAGATTGACATGTGCGCCGAAGTCGCTGAGGTTGAAACGAGACAACGACAAGATGCACAGCTCGATCATGACGACCATGTACACATGAGACACGAAACACAAAGTCATGTATCGTGTTCGTATTCCTGCGGCACAGCGCCTCTCCGCTGTGCATCGAAACAGCTACCCTCACATCCTCATCGCCGAGCGGGCACAGCCACCCCGTCCACCGCCCTCAGAAAGCAATTTGCGTCGCGTCAGACTCGCACCGCACCACGCAGCTCCATCGCTGTCCCAAGCGACCCAAAAGTAAGCCAATGCATAAACACGCCTTTCAAAGACCATCTATGGACTGGTGCAGAGTGTAAACGAAGAGAAAAGCCCTTATTTGACGAAAGTATGGAGGAATAGGGGGAGGTCGGTAAAATATAGTTGTTAGTAGTGATATGTGCACGCGGTATCGAGCGTGGGTACGGGGTAGTGTTCTATTACGCCCTGAGAGGGGCGTCTATAATGTGCTCAGTTAGATGAACATGAGCAGCGAAGCGGCGACGGCGCCGAGGGCAGCCGCAAGGCGGGGAGCGTTCGAGCCAGCGGAGGAGTTGGCAATAACCGTCGCGGTATGCTCGGCCACGACCGTCTTCGTCTCCGTGATCCTCGTGATGACGCCGAGGTTGTTGACCGCGCCGGTTGAGCTCGACGCAGCAGCCGAATTCGTAGTTCCCGTGATGAGAAACATGGAGCTGCCGAGCTCCTGGTTCGCGGTCATGATTGACCTCGTGGAGGTTGTCGACGGCGCGGCCGAGCTCTCCGTGTTCGTGCCCGAGGTGGCGGTTGAAGTCGACTCGGCCGGGGAGGAGGACGGCGCAGTCCGCGTAGACGAGGAGGGGTACACGACCCGCGTCGTGTCGGCCGTCAAGGACGAGGCGGTCCGTGTAGAAGTGGAGGCGGATGCCGTGACGACAGAGGTCACGTCGGTCGTTACGACGCGGGCTGAGGAGGCGGTACCCGATGACGCGGTGCCGGAGGACGCGGTGCCGGAGGAGGCTGTACCAGAGGATGAAGTGACGATGACGAGCGTGCCAGAGCGCGAGGGCGTGTCGGAGGCCACAGCGGACGAGCGAGAGCCAGTGGCAGAGGAGGGGAGGACGCCGCTGTCCGTCGCCGAGGAAGTGGGCGGGAGGCCAGAGCCGCTCGCCGACGAGGGCGAAGCGGTGGGTCGAACGGATCCAGAGCCCGAGGACGTGTTCCAAGGCGTGCCGGAGGGCGTGTTGGACGGGTTGTTCGAGGGCGTGTTCGAGGGCGTCTCGGCCGAGGATCCAGTCGAAGTGCCAGGCATGACGTGACCGCTGGAGGTGGGTCCAGACGAGGGGGTCTGCGAAGGGTTCTGCGACGGCGTCTGAGACTGCGAGCCGACACCCGGCTGCGACTCACTCGAGCTGGGCAGCGGGCGGCCGATCGTGACCATCGTCGTCGGCTCGTCCGAGGCCGTAGGCTCGTCTGAGGCCGTAGGAACGCCCGAAGTCACGTCCGAGGTGGGCACGGGGCGGGCAGACGACTGCGTTCCGACCATGCCCGACCCAGAGGGATTGTTCCAAGGCGTGCCGGAGGGCGTGTTGGACGGCGTGTTGGACGGCGTGTTGGACGGCGTGTTCGACGGTGTGTTCGAAGGCGTAGGGATGGGAGAGTCGGAGGTCTCCTCCCCAATCCACCAGGGCGTGTGCGACGAGGTCGCCGGGCCGGCTGAGGTCTGCGAGGTCACACCCTGCGACGAGGTCGTGTCAAGCCACGGGAAGAGCCAGTTCCTTGACGTCGACGTTGTCGGCTCTGCGGAGTTGATATCCTCAGAGGTGGGGACGGGGCGCTCGCTGGTCCTAGTCCACGGGTTCGGGAACAGGGGCGTGCGGCTCGTACTCGTCTCGGGCTCGGGCACGAGCGTCGAGGTCGGGACGGACTGCTCGCTGGTCCGCGTCCAAGGCCACGGGAAGAGAGGCGTCCGGCTCGTGCTCGTGCTCGCCTCCGGCTGCGGCTCGTTCGAGGCCTCCACCGTCGACGTCGGGACCGGTTGCTCGCTAGTCCGTGTCCACGGCCACGGGAAGAGGGGCGTGCGGCTCGTGCTTGTGCTCGTCTCGGGGGGAGCCTCCGTCGAAGTCGGCTCGGGCTGGGTGCTCGTCCGCGTCCAGGGCCAGGGGAAGAGGGGCGTGCGGCTCGAAGAAGAGGAGGGAAGCGGCGCCTCGCTCGAAGTCGGCTCGTTCCACGCCTGCTCGGTCGAAGACGACGGAGGCGGAGGGGGAGGCTGCACCGAGGTAGAAGGGCGGGGCGACTCCTGCGACGAAGGGACCGGAACCGGGACCAGGGTGCTCGTCGTCGGCTCGGGTTCGTTGCTCGACGGAGGC
The DNA here is from genome assembly GCA_039545375.1 of Trichosporon faecale. Lineage (NCBI taxonomy): Eukaryota > Fungi > Basidiomycota > Tremellomycetes > Trichosporonales > Trichosporonaceae > Trichosporon > Trichosporon faecale. The sequence goes on along the minus strand of BCLU01000003.1, from coordinate 562,879 downwards.
GGGGGAGGAGGCTGCACCGAGGTAGA